>CM062262.1:20583721-23083721 GCA_031216405.1 Syzygium malaccense | reverse complement strand
CTCTCTCTCTCTCTCTCCTTGGCACCCATCATTCCTCCACAACCAGAGTCAATGTCGAACCTTCTGACGATGCGTGTGTATTTCATCAATGCATTGGCTGCCTTTTGATGAGATAGGGCGCCTCGCTACTCAATAATCCGTTCTAATCGAATCTGAAAGTTGGGGCTAGGATTTTCTTAGGAGTAAATTAAAGCCCTAGTTTCTCAATATGGGGAAAGATTTTGGGTTAGGGTCTGTTTATGGAGTAAGTTGGACCTAATTCTCAATTTCAGGCAAATTTATGTTGTCCAACGATGTCATTTGAAATATCTTGAGTTCTGACATATTTAGCGAGTTGTGCTAGATTATTTACTCTAAAATAATGTGAGATATGTTTTTCTGACAACACAAGTGGATGATGTCACTAGAAAATTATCAATGTTTAGAAATTGTTGTACTTAAATGATCTCTTAAAAAGCTATAGCACTAAGCGAGCACTGTACCAAAATTGTGGCACTATTATGTCCACTTCTCCTAACAGTGTTATGGACCTTTATTATCCGAGAAATGGCAACCGTATTTCCCTATGGTCCAAGATGGTAAATGAGTTGAACTAGCCTATGTATCAAAGCCCATCTTAAAGCAAAGTCTGAATCCATTCCTCAATCACTTGTATACAAAAACCCAAATTTGAATTCATCTCATGTACTGCTTGGGCAAATATGACGCCAAACTCATTTTTCAAAATCGCTATTTCACGAGAGCCCCCATTATTCGGTCCAATTTTTTTTTGGGACTAATTCTGTCAACGGACAAAGATCAAAATCTACATAATTTTACGATTCTATCCGGTCTTTACCAATTTTACTTTCTTGAACCGCAATTGCTTAAAGCAATTTTACAAACCATCAAGAGACCGCCCAACCGATTTCGGATCCTTATGAAAAAAAAATCGTAGTTTTAATAAGGGAAAATTCCAAAAACTAGTCTTAGGATCTTACGCAATTCAGTTGGATCGGGCCGGGTCGTTTTGTTTTGTGGTGGGTGGGTTTGAAAAGCGGCCATGAATTTGTGGGACAATCACCACCATAAAGGACTCCAATGGTCATTGTATAATAGAACAGAACCACTAAAGCACAAATAAAACCCAGAAACGCAGACAGACCACTAGTGTCTTGGATTCTTCGCTTCAGTAATGCGTTCACTTAGCTCATACAGCTACAGCACAATCAAATGAATCGCCTTCACAAGTGATGACACTACCGAAACAAATTTATTTAGACTGGGATTGGGTGGGGTGCGCCAGGCAAGGGCCGTAGTGCAACGCCCGAGCGACGCACGAGAGGCCCAGTAGCAAGCTAGTGTGGCGGCCTCTCCCCCAAAAGAAATTAATTTAATATCATGTGAACCGATGGCCCACGTATCAGATATTAAACTGATAAGAACAGATACTACACTTGATCTTAGCCAAAAGGCCGAGAAAGGTATGCTTTCCGCTGTTGCCTCGCCTCCGCTCTTGTCCCCTGCTCTGCTCTGTGATTCTTTTTGAATTCCCAATGTGGGACTCCTTTTCACCGTTTCTCTTCGCAAGAAAAGAAGAAGAACAATAGCAGACTTGGAAGACTGATGAAAACTTCCAGTGGAGTTGAGATAAGAGAGGATCGAAACAGAACATGTCGGTGGTTCGGAGATGGTAGCATGCTGATTGTGGCTGAGAGTTCGAATCCTATCCTTACAAGATAGTTCTTGCAGTCACTTGACTTGGCTTAGAAGAGCAATCGATCTGTGTGTTGTTTGTTAGTTGGTTGCGATTGAACACAAATCCATTGAATTATGATGAAGCAGAGAAGAAGAGAACACTCGGAAACTAGAAACGCAAGGCTTGGTTTGAAGCAAGAATCCATGGTCCTAATACTCCTGCTCTTTCGTTGTTACCCATGCGAGAGAGAGAAGATAAAATACCACTATATATATGAATAAGCAAGCCGATTAAACTGAACGGGAGTCGGTTCATTTAATGGCTCCTTATGTTCTGCCTTTTGGAGCCTGAACTGGTCCAGTAATAACGTTGGAATGAATCTAATAGTCCAGTTTTCGAGCCTAAAGGTTACAAGGATTGAGGGCACGGTCACGAGCCCGAAGGTTACAAGGATTAAGCGCACGGTCACGGTTCTTTAGTGAAAGGAGAAAGAACATGCCACTAGTGTTGGCTACTTTCAGCACGGAAAAACTTCATAAGTAGGCTCTCTGTGGTTTTTTAATCTCACGACTCCAAGATAATCATGTATACCATGTTAGTCAAAAGGGTATCATTTGGCGCTCAGTAGTGCAGTGTTGGGGTACTGATGTGGATGAACGTGGTCGTTCGAGCAATGGTTAAAACTAAAGACTAATTCAACAGTAGGGCAGTGTACTTAAGGAACCGAATCCATAACCTGAAAACTTGGAATGGCTTGTGAGCATGCTGGTATGTCAGGGTGGAAACATCTGCATAGCTAAGTACAGCTAGTTCCATATCTGATGCTAATGTAGAATTCAAAGCGAAGGAAATAGTTCCATATCTGATGCTAATGTAGAATTCAAAGCGAAGGAAATAGTCCGTGGGCACGGCTCCTAAAGATGCTGAATTTGCGCTGGTGTGTATTAGAGAGGAAACAGATTTTCTTCCTGCTCCACAGCGATGGACAACGAAGCCTACTTGCCCTTTCCAAGAGATCGAAGATTTGGCAGCATCAGTTCACTAAGAAGCAAGCAGGATCAGTCTGCAACAAACCAATCTACAATGCTACAAAATTGTCTTAACTCAATTTTAGGAGCTCCCTGAGCTGAGGAAGCCCCTCCAAAAATTGGCGTATGCCACTGATGGTGACGAGCACACGGTATTCTTTAGTAAAAGGCGAAAGAATAGTTCGCTCTGTACTCATCACATGGCTGCGTGATTTGCCCAATCCTACGACCTTGTCTTTTGTGACTGGCCTTGTTGCCTATGTTCTTGCCTTTCAGCCTATGTGGGACGTTTCATAAGAAGCACTAGGGTGGGCTCTTCTGGGTCCATTAAATTAACTGCTAATGTAACACAACGAGGAGGGGCTGGGTAAGGGCGGAGTCGTAGGAGTGACGTCGGGCCGAGATCGCATTTCCCATCTCTGCCCTACGAGGCTGCTCTTTACACCGCCACCGCCCCGTGCCTCACGTGGGGTGGGGCAAGGTGCTTCCTAGCAAGGGACAGGGCACATCCGCAAGAAAAAGATTTTCATTAAATCTTCTTGAAATCGTATATCAAAAACTTATTATTGTTGAATTTTCATAACAATTATAAATTATTTCACTTTGGCCTTATTTGTATTATATAGAGTCAAAGAACGCAATTTCACGAGTGAACCTACTTATCTATATTGATTTGTTCGTATTATTCATTTAATATACATATATTCTTTATTTTGCTTCTATTTTAAACTAAGTGGGAAAAATTATAATAGGTTGTGGGAAATAAATACTTATAGTTTTGATATATTACTTGTACTTACTATATGATTTTTTTAAAATGTACAAAAGAGGTGGATTAACGGTGGTGGGACAGGCCGCCGAATGCCCTTCGATACTCTCCATGAAGGGGGCTAATTCGATGTCTATGCGCTGAAGGTTGGTTTCTTGACCGTGAGGGAGGAAGCATTGCCCGTAGGCATGTTTTAAGAGAAGATAAGATGAAATAAAGTTTTAAAAGTGAGAAGAGAGATGATAAATGTTTGGGAAAAGGATATCTACCCAACAAGAGTCGCGCCTTTTCTACGCTATAGCTACAAACAATCCTTATATAATATTAACTTTTGTATGTCCGATCTTTTTAAGCATTCTTCGGTTGCTTTTTTTCTTTCTCTTTTCTCGTTGTGTCACTTTCTTCTTCTCATTTATTTCTATGTTCTCTCTCTTTACGCCCTCTCATGCGAACAATAGACAAGTTTTTGACAACCCAACGATTGTCACTAGATTCGACCAAAAAAAAAAAACTTTTGTCACTAGCACAAAAAAAAGACAAAAAGAAAATCATCCCTCACTGACATAAGAAACTCACGGAGTTGAAGCCCATATTTGCATAAACCTCCTCCTCACCCAACTAGTCATCTTCCATCTCCGTTTCTTCACCTTAAAGCTCAACTGTAAGTAAAAATGCAAGTAGAAAACCCATCTCATATCTCTTCTCTCTTCACTCCCATTCCATCCTTTTCGCTCTTTGTGTTATTTGTTGTCCTATTTGGTGTCAAACTCTTTGATTGATTGATAACGAAGACAAGAACAGCCCCCATAAAGATTCAAATCCACTTAAGGCCTCGCTCGAATCCTATCAAGCTCATCAGCAATGTTTGCTTCTCCGTCTTCGTCTTCTTGATCGTGATCGTCATTGTCATTGCCGATTCACCATCATCTACCAACTTGCAGATCCATGGCTCGAATTCGCCCTTGCTCTCACTGAGTTATTTACACAAACCAAAAATGCCACCTTCAAGAACGACAATCCCATCCTCAAGACCAGCGAGGATTTGTTCCCCCTCGCCCCCATGGTCTCTCCTACTTCCATGCCGATCTCGATCGCCAAGCTGTTATCGCCGGTGATTGAGAGGGCTGAAGAGATGATTGTGAACTTGACCCTCAAGTCTGAGCACTCATGCAATGAGGTGGCCCCATTACTTGTCAATTGGTCGGATCCCCATGTTCTGATCCCCCTCCCCACACTCATCATTCTCCTCCACAACTAGCCTCAACGTCAAACCTTCTGACGATGCTCACGTTCAATTTCACCAGTGCCTTAGCTGCTGCAGAATGAAACGAGGCCCCTCCCTGCTGAACAATTCATTCGAATCAAAATTGGAATTTGGTGCCAAGGTTTTCCAGTAATAAAACTAAACCTAATTTCTCGATTTGGGGAAGATTTTGGGCTTAAGGTTTGGTTTATAGAGCAAACTGAATCTAATTCTCAATTTCTGCCATATTAATGGTGTCAAATGATGTCATTTGATCTATATCTTGAATGTTGACATCTTTGGCACATCAGATTATTTAGTCCAAGTAATGTCACTTGTGAATTTCCAACGACGCAAGTGGTCAATGTCACTTTAAAATGTACTATTTTTAGAAATTATTATCCTTAAATAACCGCTTGAAAAGTTATAACAACATAGTGAGCACCTTATAAAAATTGTGGCATTTTAGTATTCTTTTCTTCTTAATTTTGAACATTTTTATGGGCGGGCGTCCAGATATCTCAGTGGTCTAAGATGGTAAATGGGTTGAACTAGCAGATCTATTGAAGCCCAATTTAAAGCGAAGTCTGAATTCATTCCTCGATTGCCGGCATACAAAAAGCCCAAATTTGACTTCATCTCATGGGAGTCCCAGTTAATCAAAATCTCTATTTCATGTGAGCCCACTTATTCGGTCCAATTTTTCTTTTTTTGGGACTAACTCTGTCGATGGACAGAGATCAAAATCTGCACGATTTTATGATTCTATCCGGTCTTACCAATTTTACCATCTTAAACTGCCACTGTTTAAGGCAATTTTACAAACCGTCAAGACGATCCAACTGATTTCGGATCCTTGCGAAATTGTAGTTTTAATAAGGAAAAATTCCAAAAGCCAACTTAGGATCATAGGGAAGGGAAAAAAAACTTCTGTCAGGTCGGGTTGGGTTGTTTTTATGGTGGGTGGGTTTGAAATGGACCCATGAATTTGCGGGACATTCACCATCATAAAAAGACTCCAATGCTCATTGTATGATAGAACAGAACCACTTAGCACAAATGAATCCCGAGAAACAGACGGATCGCTAGTCTTTTCGATCATTCGCTTCAGCAAGATGTTTGCTTCGCTCCAACAGCTATAAACCCAAAATCAATCCTGAAAGCTCTAGTTATGCGTCACAGTAGCATCGTACATCACCTAGCAAACCAAAAATTGTAATATTTCGACTGGGCTTGGGTGGGGTGCGCCTGGCAAGGGCTGCAGTGTAAGGCCCGAGCGACGCGCGAGAGGCCCAGCAGCAAGCTACTGTGGCGGCCTCTCCCCCTACAAAAATGAATTTAATATCATGTGGACCGATGGCCCACGTATCAGATATTAAACTGATAAGAACAGATACTACACTTGATCTTAGCCAAAAGGCCGAGAAAGGTATGCTTTGGTACGTTGCCCAGCCTCCTCTTTTGTCCCCTGCTCTGGTCCTTTATGCTTTCTGCATTCCCTATGTGGGACTCGTTTTCACCGTTTCAAGGATATTTTGGATCAAGCACATTTATTTTAGACCTTTTTAAGGGGAGCTATAAAAGGAATGTGTTGCACAACTCTATCTCTAATCTTAGTCTCCACATTCTCTCCCATATTTGTTTTTCCTATCTTTTTGTTAGACTTGCGGCTCACCAAGTGGTCTTTTGACTTATGGATTGTACTCTTGTACTTCTTTTAAATATAGTGAAACCCATCTCTCTCTCCGTGATTTTTCCCGTTTTGGGTTTTCACGTATATCTTGTGTCTAGTGTGGTTTTGATCTTGCTTACATCCTTTGCTATTTGTGCTTCGATTTGTGCATCTTTTGGTGTTTTCCCGCAACAGTTTCTCTTTGCAAAAAAGAAGAAAGAACAATAGCATACTCGGAAGACTCATGAAAGCCTCCAGTAAGGATTGAAACAGAACATTTTGGCGGTCCGGATACTGATTTTGGTTTGGAGTTCAAATCCTATTCTTTCAAAGAAAGTTTCTTGCAGTCACTTGACTTGGCTCAGAGGAACAATCGATCTGTGTGCTATTTGTTAATTCGTGGCGATTGAACACTAATCCATTTACTCATGATGACGCAGAGAACAAGCGAAAACTCAGAAAACTAGAAACGCATGATTTGGTGTCAAGCAAGAATCCATCGTCCTATTGAACTGAGCTGGAGTTAATTTTTTTTATTAGGACAGCAGTTGCAAGAAACAATTGGTTTGGAGGCTAGGATTGAAAGCGCATGGTTACGGTTCCTTAATGAAAGGCGAAATCACACGTGGAGATACATGTTTCCCTTCCTCTGAGCCCTGACTTGCCACAGGTGTTTGCTACTCTTCACCAAGGGAAGACTCCATAAATACGCACTCCGAGGTTTTAAGCTCAGTGCAACGTTGGAGTTCTGATGTGGTCTAACGAGGTTGCTTGAACAATGGTCAAGACTTACCACGTAAGAGCATGGTAGTGCACTCAAGGAAGTGAATCCATAAACACCAGTGCGCACCACAAGGGGCTAAGAAATCATTTGACTCAATTTTAGGAGCTTCCTCAGTTGAAGAAGCCCCTCCAAAAATAGGCGTATGCCACTAATTATGACGAGCACACGGTATTCTTTAGTAAAAGGCGAAAGAATAGTTCGCTTTGTGCTCATCACATGGCTGCGTGATTTGTCCAATTCTACGACCTTGTCTTTTGTCGTTGGCCTTGTTGCCCTATTATTGCCTTTCTTCCTATGTGGGACGTGCAACAAGAAGAATTAGTGGAGGCTCTTTTAGGTTCATTAATTTGGTCATTATAACTATTAAAGAATTGCAAACATAACATATATTAATGTATTTGCATCATTCACTGAATTAAAATATTTTTTTCTTTATTTTAAGTGAATTTCAAATTAAGTGGGTCATAAGTTATATGATATAATAAAACAATTTTAATATGTTACTTATAATTAATGAATAATTTTCTAAAAATATACAAAAGGGGAGGGACTGATACCGACTCGTCCCACCCCACCAAATGCCTTCGTGGAGAAAATTTTGCCCCTTTCGCAACAAGGCACCATGGGACACAAATTTCTCAAGTCTTGTGCCCATCTCTAAAGTTTATGATTAGAAATCGTGCGAGTAATTTGATGAGATTTTACTATCAAGGATAGTATATAGAGACATTTTTGCCGTATTAAATTATTAGATTGATATCACGAAAAATTTCAAACTGGTACACATGACAGATTTACCCCGAACTAATTTTTTGACCACTAAAAATATCAAACTGGTACACCTGTGATAATTTATCCTAAACTAATTTTTTGACCAGCAAAAACCCTAAACTGATATACTTGTGACAAATTTACCTTTTATAAAATTAGATTGATATCGCAAAAAATCACAAATTAGTAAACATGTGACAAATGGAAGGGTAAAACCCCAAACTAGTACATCTATCAACTGTTATCCAGCTCAGCAATTTAACTGTAAAATTTCATAAAGGGTAAATTTATCACAGGTGTACTAATTTAGAGTTTTTAGTAGTCAAAAAATTAGTTTGATATAAATTTATTATAAGTATACCAATTTGGGATTTTTTGTGATATTAACCCTAAATTATTTCTACTTGCCTTTGCTACTCTCCATGAAGGAGCTAAGCGGATGTCTATACACTAAAGGTTGGCTTATGACCCACGAGGAAAGAAGCATGCACCTAACCGTATTTTAAAGAAAAGAAAATAAATTTTTAAACGTTTGAAGATAGATAATATATATTTGGGAAAATGACATTGACAACATCATAACTTTCATACAAGACTCACTTTGATATCATAACTTCATAATTTTTCAAGCAATCACTTAAGTGTCATAACTTTTAAAAACGTTCGCTTAAGTTACATCAGCAATGGCCCTTACCTCAAAATCCTACAAGACACTGATGGAATATTACATCATGCGACATGACTTATAAGAGAGATGATATCAGTGAAAATGTTTAAAACGGCGTCATTTAAGTTATGTCTTGCTCTCAGTTTGAGAATTTTGGGAAGGCAATCCAAACCCTAGCCCTTCTTTTTTATTGCAAACCAAAACTAATGCTTCACTTTGTACACCACACCACTACCCTCCTCCTTTGGCTGCCACCACCATCATCATTAGAACAAGGGGTGCGTAAAGGAACCGAAAATCGCTCGGATCGCTTGAAATCGGACTGGATTGATCCAGAACCGGTGGTTCCTAAGGGAATCGGTCCAGTTCCCGGTTCCAGGTGTAGAACTGCCCACTCATGACTGAACCGGTAATATATATATATATAGTACATTTATTTAATTTTTAATTTTTTAAAAAAAATGAAATATCCTAAATCCCTAATGTGAAACTCACTAATCTTACCTAGTAGTATAAAGACCTTTTGTCATGTAATGACTCTAGCTCAATGGGGCAGTGGCTCTACGGCTGTTCGATCCTGGCTTAGGATGAACGCTGGCGGCATGCTTAACACATGCAAGTCGGACGGGAAATGGTGTTTCCAGTGGCGGACGGGTGAGTAACACGTAAGAACCTGCCCTTGGGAGGGGAACAACAGCTGGAAACGGCTGCTAATACCCCGTAGGCTGAGGAGCAAAAGGAGGAATCCGCCTGAGGAGGGGCTCGCGTCTGATTAGCTAGTTTGTGAGGTAATAGCATACCAAGGCGATGATCAGTAGCTGGTCAACTAACGTCCGTTCAACGCATATAGGCTACTAACTAGTTTTTATGTTGGATTATTGACTGTTTTTGCCCATTCATAACAAGTTTGGTAAGTGTGCTCTCTTGCTTACACACTTCATAACATTCATTTTGTTGGTTCATTGGCTCTGGCTGTGAGTGTCTTTGATAAGGTATAATTTTAATTAATTCATAATCATTTATTTACGTTGTGTAATTATTTGTTGCATATTACAATGCCGCGTGAAACTTGATGGGATCCGTTCCATGGACCCACTGGGGAACTGGACCAGATCAAAGGTTCAGTTTCCAGGTGGATCCATGGAACCGACGGATGGTTTTTATTTTTAATTTTTCGGAATCGATCTTTAGTGGGCGATTCCCAATTCTAGGATGGGAAGCGCCCATCCAGATCATGCTCAACCCTAATTAGAACTCTCTCTCTCTCTCTCTCTCTCTCTCTCTCTCTCTCTCTCTCTCTTCTTGGCACCCATCATTCCTCCACAACCAGAGTCAATGTCGAACCTTCTGACGATGCTTGTGTATTTCATGAGTGCATTGGTTGCCTTTTGATGAGATGGGGCGCCTCGCTACTCAATAATCCGTTCTAATTGAATCTGAAAGTTGGGGCTAGGATTTTCTTAGGAGTAAATTAAAGCCCTAGTTTCTCAATATGGGGAAAGATTTTGGGTTAGGGTTTGTTTATGGAGTAAGTTGGACCTAATTCTCAATTTCAGGCAAATTTATGCTGTCCAACGATGTCATTTGAAATATCTTGAGTTCTGACATATCTAGCGAGTTGTGCTAGATTATTTACTCTAAAATAATGTGAGATATGTTTTTCCGACAACACAAGTGGATGATGTCACTAGAAAATTATCGATGTTTAGAAATTGTTGTACTTAAATGATCTCTTAAAAAGCTATAGCACTAAGCGAGCACTGTACCAAAATTGTGGCACTATTATGTCCACTTCTCCTAACAGTGTTATGGACCTTTATTATCCGAGAAATGGCAACCGTGTTTCCCTATGGTCCAAGATGGTAAATGAGTTGAACTAGCCTATGTATCAAAGCCCATCTTAAAGCAAAGTCTGAATCCATTCCTCAATCACTTGTATACAAAAACCCAAATTTGAATTCATCTCATGTACTGCTTGGGCAAATATGACGCCAAACTCATTTTTCAAAATCGCTATTTCACGAGAGCCCCCATTATTCGGTCCAATTTTGTTTTTGGGACTAACTCTGTCAACGGACAAAGATCAAAATCTACATAATTTTACGATTCTATCCGGTCTTTACCAATTTTACTTTCTTGAACCGCAATTGCTTAAAGCAATTTTACAAACCCTCAAGAGACCGCCCAACCGATTTCGGATCCTTATGAAAAAAAATCGTAGTTTTAATAAGGGTAAATTCCAAAAACTAGTCTTAGGATCTTACGGAATTCAGTTGGATCGGGCCGGGTTGTTTTGTTTTGTGGTGGGTGGGTTTGAAAAGCAGCCATGAATTTGTGGGACAATCACCACCATAAAGGACTCAAATGGTCATTGTATAATAGAACAGAACCACTATAGCACAAATAAAACCCAGAAACGCAGACAGATCACTAGTGTCTTGGATTCTTCGCTTCAGCAATGCGTTTACTTAGCTCATGCAGCTACAGCACAATAAAATGAATCGTCTTCACAAGTGATGACACTACCGAAGCAAATTTATTTAGACTGGGATTGGGTGGGGTGCGCCAGGCAAGGGCCGTAGTGCAACACCCGAGCGACGCTTGAGAGGCCCAGTAGCAAGCTACTGTGGCGGCCTCTCCCCCCTAAAGAAATTAATTTAATATCATGTGGACCGATGGCCCACGTATCAGATATTAAACTGATAAGAACAGATACTACACTTGATCTTAGCCAAAAGGCCGAGAAAGGTATGCTTTCCGCTGTTGCCTCGCCTCCGTTCTTGTCCTCTGCTCTGCTCTGTGATTCTTTTTGAATTCCCAATGTGGGACTCCTTTTCACCGTTTCTCTTCGCAAGAAAAGAAGAAGAACAATAGCAGACTTGGAAGACTGATGAAAACTTCCAGTGGAGTTGAGATAAGAGAGGATCGAAACAGAACATGTCGGTGGTTCGGAGATGGTAGCATGGTGATTGTGGTTGAGAGTTCGAATCCTATCCTTACAAGATAGTTCTTGCAGTCACTTGACTTGGCTTAGAAGAGCAATCGATCTGTGTGATGTTTGTTAGTTGGTTGCGATTGAACACAAATCCATCGAATTATGATGAAGCAGAGAAAAAGAGAACACTCGGAAACTAGAAACGCAAGGCTTGGTTTGAAGCAAGAATCCATGGTCCTAATACTCCTGCTCTTTCGTTGTTACCCATGCGAGAGAGAGAAGATAAAATACCACTATATATATGAATAAGCAAGCCGACTAAACTGAACGGGAGTTGGTTCATTTAATGGCTCCTTATGTTCTGCCATTTGAAGCCTGAACTGGTCCAGTAATAACGTTGGAATGAACCTAATGGTCCAGTTTTCGAGCCTGAAGGTTACAAGGATTGAGTGCACGGTCACGAGCTCGAAGGTTACAAGGATTAAGCGCACGGTCACGGTTCTTTAGTGAAAGGAGAAAGAACATGCCACTAGTGTTGGCTACTTTCAGCACGGAAAAACTTCATAAGTAGGCTCTCTGTGATTTTTTAATCTCACGACTCCAAGATAATCATGTATACCATGTTAGTCAAAAGGGTATCATTTGGCGCTCAATAGTGCAGTGTTGGGGTACTGATGTGGTTGAACGTGGTCGCTCGAGCAATGGTTAAAACTAAAGACTAATTCAACAGCAGGGCAGTGTACTTAAGGAACTGAATCCATAACCTGAAAACTTGGAATAGCTTGTGAGCATGCTGGTATGTCAGGGTGGAAACAAACATCTGCATAGCTAAGTACAGCTAGTTCCATATCTGATGCTAATGTGGAATTCAAAGCGAAGGAAATAGTCCGTGGGCATGGCTCCTAAAGATGCTGAATTTGCGCTGGTGTGTTTTAGAGAGGAAACAGATTTTCTTCCTGCTCCACAGCGATGGACAACGAAGCCTACTTGCCCTTTCCAAGAGATCGAAGATTTGGCAGCATCAGTTCACTAAGAAGCAAGCAGGATCAGTCTGCAACAAACCAGTCTGCAATGCTACAAAATTGTCTTAACTCAATTTTAGGAGCTCCGTCAGCTGAGGAAGCCCCTCCAAAAATTGGCGTATGCCACTGATGGTGACGAGCACACGGTATTCTTTAGTAAAAGGCGAAAGAATAGTTCGCTCTGTACTCATCACATGGCTGCGTGATTTGCCCAATCCTACGACCTTGTCTTTTGTGACTGGCCTTGTTGCCCATGTTCTTGGCTTTCAGCCTATGTGGGACGTTTCATAAGAAGAACTAGGGTGAGCTCTTCTGGGTCCATTAAATTAACTTCTAATGTAACACAATGAGGAGGGGCTGGGTAAGGGTGGAGTCGTAGGAGTGACGTCGGGCCGCTGAAGGTTGGTTTCTTGACCGTGAGGGAAGAAGCATTGCCCGTAGGCATGTTTTAAGAGAAGATAAGATGAAATAAAGTTTTTAAAAGTGAGAAGAGAGATGATAAATGTTTGGGAAAAGGATATCAACCCAACAAGAGTCGCGCCTTTTCTACGCTATAGCTACAAACAATCCTTATACAATATTAACTTTTGTATGTCCGATCTTTTTAAGCATTCTTGGGTTACTTTTTTTCTTTCTCTTTTCTCGTGGTGTCACTTTCTTCTTCTCATTTATTTCTATGTTCTCTCTCTTTATGCCCTCTCATGCGAACAATAGGCAAGTTTTTGACAACCCAACGTTTTTTTTTTTTTTGGTAAGGGAAAGAGAAAAAAGGAAATTGACAACCCAACGTTTGTCACTAGATTCGACCAAAAAAAAAAACTTTTGTCACTAGCACAAAAAAAAGACAAAAAAAAATCATCCCTCACCGACATAAGAAACTCACGGAGTTGAAGCCCATATTTGCATAAACCTCCTCCTCACCCAACTAGTCATCTTCCATCTCCGTTTCTTCACCTTAAAGCTCAACTGTAAGTAAAAATGCAAGTAGAAAACCCATCTCATATCTCTTCTCTCCTCACTCCCATTCCATCCTTTTCGCTCTTTGTGTTATTTGTTGTCCCATTTGGTGTCAAACTCTTTGAATGATTAATAACGAAGACAAGAACAGCCCCCATAAAGATTCAAATCCACTTAAGGCCTCGCTCGAATCCTCATCAAGCTCATCAGCAATGTTTGCTTCTCCGTCTTCTTCTTCTTGATCCTGATCGTCATTGTCATTGCCGATTCACCATCATCTACCAACTTGCAGATCCATGGCTTGAATTCGCCCTTGCTCTCACTGAGTTGTTTACACAAACCAAAAATGCCACCTTCAAGAACGACAATCCCATCCTCAAGACCGGCGAGGATTTGTTCCCCCTCGCCCCCATGGTCTCTCCTACTTCCATGCCGATCTCGATCGCCAAGCTGTCATCGCCGGTGATTGAGAGGGCTGAAGAGATGATTGTGAACTTGACCCTCAAGTCTGAGCCCTTATGCAATGAGGTGGCCCATTACTTGTCAATTGGTCGGATCCCCATGTTCTGATCCCCCTCCCCACACTCATCATTCTCCTCCACAACTAGCCTCAACGTCAAACCTTCTGACGATGCTCACGTTCAATTTCACCAGTGCCTTAGCTGCTGCAGAATGAAACGAGGCCCCTCCCTGCTGAACAATTCATTCGAATCGAAATTGGAATTTGGTGCCAAGGTTTTCCAGTAATAAAACTAAACCTAATTTCTCGATTTGGGAAAGATTTTGGGCTTAAGGTTTGGTTTATAGAGCAAACTGAATCTAATTCTCAATTTCTGCCATATTAATGGTGTCAAATGATGTCATTTGATCTATATCTTGAATGTTGACATCTTTGGCACATCAAATTATTTAGTCCAAGTAATGTCACTTGTGAATTTCCAACGACGCAAGTGGTCAATGTCACTTTAAAATGTACTATTTTTAGAAATTATTATCCTTAAATAACCGCTTGAAAAGTTATAACAACATAGTGAGCACCTTATAAAAATTGTGGCATTTTAGTATTCTTTTCTTCTTAATTTTGAACATTTTTATGGGCGGTCGTCCAGATATCTCAGTGGTCTAAGATGGTAAATGGGTTGAACTAGCAGATCTATTGGAGCCCAATTTAAAGCGAAGTCTGAATTCATTCCTCGATTGCCGGCATACAAAAAGCCCAAATTTGACTTCATCTCATGTAGCGCTCGGGCAAATATGAAGCCGAACTCATTTCTCGGGACGTTCAACTGATTTTAGCATCCTTGCAGACAAAATCGTAGTTTTTATAAGGAAAAAATCCAAAGAACCAATCTAAGATCTTAGGGATATGTCCATGGGGCCGGGTCGGGTCGGGTGAGGTTGTTTTTGTGGTGGGTGGGTCTGAAAAAGAGCCACGAAATGTGGGACATTTCACAATTACAAGAGACTCCAATGCTCATTGTATAACAAAGAACAGAACCACTTAGCATAAATAAACCCGAGAAACACAGACGGATCACTAGTGTCTTTTGGATTCTTCGCTTCATCATGAACCATGATGTTGCTTGGCTCCTGCGAGTACCCAGTTATCATTCCCCAACGCGTAGAGACAGAGACCACACCTAAAAGCTTTGTGGGTCACCTATCTTGTGGCATATTTTACTTCCCAAAAGCAAAAGTTAAATTTGTTTGTGTCCGGCAGTCTGACAAAAATAATAACCTTATTCCATTATTGAGGACTAAGGTGAGAAGGAAGCTTTTACTTATTTCAAGGACTTGCGGTTCATCTTATTAGCGTGAATCTCATGTCGTTACGGAATTGTTTCGACGCGATTACGAATTTGCTCGGCATGTCAGGAATTCTCATCTTTAATTTCATCTTAAGAGTCTCTCGGAACCGTTCTTTACATGTCGTCCATCCGTGAGAATTTGAGCAAGTATGAGGCGAGAAAGCGTATCACAAAGCAGGCAGCGCAAGACCTAGTGACGTGATATGATTGACTGAATAGATGCTTTTTGTATACTTCCCAGAATGTTGGATACGTAGAAAGCATATGTTATTCAATTTGATGATATACTTCATGGGTCGTATACTTCATAATTCCTCTGGACATGTATATTTCATTAAACGAGAGACATGGAAGGGCACGCGACAATACATTAGTCTGCCCACGAGAAGATGAGATGATGCCCCCACAAGCAAAAGAACGGCCATCTGCCCTCGGTATCAAATCGATTGCATCCAAAATTATCGCCGTGACACAACCTTAGAACGAGCAATGATTGCTGCCTCTCCTTAACACAGGTTGCTGGGCTAAGAAAGAGCAGTAACTTGGCCATCTTTTCGATGCTTTTCCTCGTGTCAGTTCAGCTCTCTGTCCCAATAATTACAGACAACAGCCGCAAGCGTAAAATCTAAGTAAAGGGTTTTCCCTAGTTAGTAAAAGATGTTAAAAGTGCTCAAGCCTTGTAACTCGACATCCCGATCTCCATAGGGACAATCGCATCACTTCAAAAGGCGAGACTGAACGGACTTTCTCCGGACGGGTCCCTGCTAATGGTGCTATATGCCGAACATTTGTCTCTTGAAAGCGTGAGGTTTGAGTTTCCGTCTTAGCTCGAAGCTGATTTTGTGTCTTGAAATATTGGCCCTTCGGAAGAGTATTTCCTTGGGGATCTTACCACCGCCTTATCTTTGCTATTCTTGACCGGATCACAAAGCCAGACAAACTTGGTATTCGGCTATTGATTTTGGGGAAAAGTACTAAAAAAGTCATAATCCTATTGCAGTAGTATCAATTTAACCTCAAACCTTTTGTATTTGTGCCGACCGAGTCCATCCAATCAACTTTGGCTGGAAATTACTCACATTGATGTTGACCGTCTTACGTGATACTACCGACACTGATATTCAGATCATGCTTAAATCCCACTAACTGTGTAAACTAATTCGTCCGCTTGCATTGTGCTCGACCACTTTCCACAGTGAATTAGTACCTTGGTACTTAAATCTTCCAAGAGCAAGCAACCCGTGCCTTGCCCATCCGCACAATTCACCTATACCATTGACCCGTTGCCATTCCAACCCGTGATCGTGTTCGAGCACGTCTAGTCCGTGGCCATGATCCATGCCCGACGCATGTGCAAGGCTGCAGCTTGTGCTAGACCGATGCATCAATTTAGGGCAATGATACTAATCCAAATATAAACGGATTCGTCTTTTGACCATTGAGCCAATCATCAATGGTCTAACCAATCAATCATTTTTTTTTATGATTCATGCCTATCCGATAGCCCTCCAGCTACCATTTCCTCTAAACTAAACCCCAAAACAAATATGATAGCGTCCAACCGCCCCAAATCAGCTGGTTTCATTGATCAACGACAAACCACCTTTTTATCGTCGTCGCTACCGACAATGCAACTTGGAAATCGAATGGGCAGGGAAAATTGTCCAAAAAGTCATAAACTAATAGTACAGGGACCAATTCAGTCTTAAGCCTTTTAATTATGTTAATTTAGTCTTAAGCCTTTTAATGATTTATCAATGTAGTTCTTCCGTTCAAATATCCAAATACTAGGTTTATAACTAAATTGATAAATCTTCAAAAGCTTTATGACTAAATTGACACGGAGAAAGGTTTAGAACTATATTGGTAAATCATCAAAAGATTTAGAAATAAATTGATACAATTGAAAGATTTATGACTAAATGAGTCCGTGTACAATAAATTTATAACTTTTTGAACAGTCATCCCGTTCAAGAGAAATCAACTTCCATTGGATCCCAAAAACCAACACAGGCAAGGGGGACTGAACCGCAAATCTGGCCTCTTGCAGGCCACGAGGAAAATAGTTTTCTAAATGGCTCACGTGATGTTATCTGCCGTAAACGACGGGGGGAGATTTGTCTGCTGCTGTGAAAAAGTACAAAACTTAGACTAAACATCGATCTGAGCATCCGCGTCACACTCACAAAGTCGCGCACGCTGTTGCTCCATCATAAGAAAAGTTGGGATGCGAATGGGGGGGATGGTAATTGGACAAAGTCATGTGTTCTTAACCCTGCCCATTAATGCCAAATTCCAACATTGGAAACGGGAGGCCGTGGTAGTCCGCCCATTAATGTATGCATTACAAAGTTAGGATTTGAATTATTAAAAAAAAACCATGGTATCACGTGGGTTCCAATGCATTCGACGGCCTAGATTTATTTAAGCGGGATCGATTGATCACTTTATCCATGATATGCATCCCATCCTACTTAGTACATTATATGTTGTGATTAGAACAAACAAAGTCGTACATTAAGTTTGTTGAAAGTATATTTTACCATAGAGTATTTGGAAGTTTATTTCACCAAGAGAGCTAGAGTTTCCGTGCACAAAATTTGATCATTTGCAAATACGGGTTCTACAGATGCACTTTCATTTGGTGCACGATGGCCTGTCAATTTGAGTGAGGGTAGAGCTGGTATTTGGCCCGCCTCGCCTAATGGATACAACTTGCATAGGTTTATTTCCAAATATATTTTATTTGTGTATTTCTTTTTACATATATACAAATGTTGCAAATAGAAAAAAACTGGAGAAAATCCAAATAACTTACTAAGATTCCATAGCCTCGTGCTCATCGACCCTTTCTCTCTTCGCCGTATCCTTTTGTCATCTCTTAAACTATTGCACCTCGCAGTATATTGCTTGTCGACGGATGTCAATTGGTTGTTACATGCCATCGTATATCGCCATTATTAGACAATATTGAGGTGCCTCCCTCTCTCTCTCTCTGTCTCTCTCTCTCTCTCAATCATCGAGTCGTCGACCTCATTATGTCGTCGCCCAACTTGCATCAATCTCCCTTTGTTGCAACCCAAACACGGAAGGTCTCTCCCTCTCTCTTTCCCCGTTAGCTTTACTCCGTACCATACGGGCTTGAACGGTATTGACCGAACTTTCCTAGCAGCTATGGCACATTGCGCCTCCTTTGGATGCGATGGATTTGCCAACTCAAAGGTTTTGGTAGTTCATTAGAATGACAAAAATCGCACCATAAATTCTCAATACATACCAAATGCAATCAAACTCTCAATGTTCAATCGGTACAATCCTTAAAAACTTTTAACCAATAGGCGCACTCAATTATTAAATCTATAGTAGAAAGTACAACTAGGCTTTTGCGTACTCAATTTTGGCGCGCTTCGTAAATAATGTTATACATTATTCAGCAACAGGACTTATTAATTGCAATATTTTTTTTATGGGGGTGAGGAGGATGCTAATCTGCCATGAAGTTGCGTTACACCTACTCCTTTCAACTTTAATCTTCCATTCCATGACATGCCCCCACTACCCTCCCCTTCACATTCCATCCTTTTCCTTCTTTTTCCTTTCCTTTACTCTCTGCTTTCCCTTTCTTCTTCCATCATTCACTTTACACCTCTCTCTTTCTCTCTCTCTCTCTTTCTCATGACATGAACACAGAACACAGAGGTCAGGAGTTGCAACTGGCAAGCGACTCGCTGATCACATGAAAAGCTGAAACTTCAATCGCTGCAAACGATGGCGAGCTTCGGATCATCACCCTCGCCGTCCTTCTTCAGCAAGTTCCGCTCTCTCCTCCTCCTCCTCCTCCTACACCTCGGCTGCTTCATCTTCTCCTCCTCCTCCTCCTCCGCCGCCGCCGCCACGAGCACCAAGAAACGCAAAGCCTCTCCGACCGTGTCCCTCTTCAAGCCCCGGAAAGCTCTCTCTTCCTCCTGGTCATGCCTCAAGCGCATCCTCATCTCCAAACCTCGAACGTCTCGCCTTCCAGCGCCCTCTCTCTCCTCCGCCCGAAACTCCCAACGATCCATAGCCTCCCCAGTCCCGCCGCCGGAAGCTCAAGCCCTCGCGGAGCTCACCTCGACCCCACCCCGTGAGAAGCCCGGGCCGGGGACGCTCCTCCAAGCGGAGCCCGACCCCGCCGACCTGTTCTTCCCCCTCCGCAGCGACGCAATCTTCCCTTGCACGTCCTGTGGCGAGGTCTTCCCGAAGTCGCAGCTGCTCGAGCAGCATCACGCGACGCGGCACGCAGTGTCGGAGCTCATCGGCGAGGACTCCGGCCGCAACATTGTCCAGATCATATTCCAGACGGGCTGGCCCGCGGGCAGGGGCCTGAAGGTACTCCGGATCCTGAAGATCCACCACGGCCCGAGGGTGCTGTCCCGGTTCGAGGAGTACCGCGAGTCGGTGAAGGCGCGGGCAGCCCGGGCCGCCAGGCGGCGGGACGAGCGGTGCGTCGCCGACGGCAACGAGCTCCTCCGGTTCCACTGCTCGACATTCACGTGCGACCTGGGGCAAGACGGCAACTCCAGCATCTGCAGCCAGCAGTACTGCAACGTGTGCGGGATCATCAAGTCGGGCTTCTCGAAGAAGCTGGACGGCATCTCGACGCTGTCCAGCGGGTGGAGGGCGCACGCGACGGTCCCCGACGAGGTGCTGGAGGAGTTCGGGTTCATGCACGTGAAGCGGGCCATGCTGGTGTGCCGGGTCGTGGCGGGGCGGGTCGGGTGCGAGGCGGACGAGGCGGACAAGGAGGAGGGCGGGGGGTACGACTCGGTCGTCGGGCGGGGAGGGAGCGGGGCCCTCACCAGGTTGGACGACGAGGATCTGCTGGTCTTCAATCCGAGGGCCGTGCTCCCTTGCTTCGTGATCGTGTACACCGTGTGAACGAGCCGTGTGGAATTAGGAGTCATAATAATTACGGGGACGTGGAAAAAGTTTCTCGGCTCTCTTTTTGAGTTTGCATGAGTTTGATGCATGTGGGTGTGTTGGGTAAGGGTATCGTCAGTCATTAACATCATGCCATGACATGCCAGTGTGTGTGTGAAGAGGTATGGATTAGAGAATTTCTTCTTCTTCTTTTTTGTTTTTTTCTTTGTTCATCATCAATTAGGGATTTGGGAAGTGGTTGACGGTTGAGTTAATATTTGTGTAGTGGGAAATTAGGTGGGAGCTACCGAGCTAGAGAAGTTTTGGTTGTGTAACAACTCTGCTTAAATATATAATGTGTATATATATATGCAAAGAATTAAAAGGGAAATTAGTGATCCAATGAGCTTGATAAGAGGACGAGTCTTTGTGATGCCGTCTATTTAACGTCTTGAGTAACGAATATTATTGATTTTCAGAATATTAATTAATTATATATATGATATGAAAATGGGCGTGCTGAAAATCGAAATCTTTGCATGTTTAATTGCTTAATAAGGGTCGCACGAGCACTCAGTTTGTGAAATCTCTAGAATAATGCATCTTAGATGCCGAAATGGGAATGACCCGTTTACTTGATTAATTCACTCGTACTTGTATTTACTTCTCATTTTAAGGAGAAATTATCTTGGTGTCTAAGCCTAAACTGGACAGGGGGACATACTTCCCCGTGTAGAGTAAGATTATACTTGGAGAATAAGATGATTACACTTGGATTTTGAGAAAAAGAAAGAGTTATAATTGGAAAATAACGCAAATTAATTCCTTGAGTTCATTATTTGTAGCACGGTCTACAAGAACCATCACCATTGCCGCCTCCACTGTCCAACAGCATTAAACATCCGCAAAACTTTTTGTCGGTCCATCGTCCTGCCATCTCACATGAAGTAACTAGCACAATCATAATCCTTTTAATCGAAAAAGAAGATTATGCCATACGATGTTCTACTATGAAAGTGTTTCTAGTAATAATAGAGAACCACAAGACTTTTTTGACAAAATAAAAGAAATAAATCGGAAAAAAAAACAGTAGGAAAAAGGTGGAAAACAGGGTTCGCGCTGTATACTGAGGCGTCGGGAGATTTCCAGCTCGAGAACCGGATGCCACCTGTTTAAGTCCTACCAGCTACGTGTTTTTGATTCGGGCCATTTGTACAAGTAAAAGATTTGGACTTAACCGGTTAACGAGACTTATAGAGTAATTTATTAATCTTTCGACAGTTGAGTCTTCAGGTCTATGCCTCTAGATCAATAAAAAAGATATTGGAACTCGCATCAAATCCAAAAAAGAGGGACATGGGTCCCCAAGATTCTTCTCTTTGCTTCATCGGGTAATTTCTCTAAATATATAGTCTAGTCGGTTTCCATGCCTATGCTCAATGTTCATCATTGTTCGCGAAGAGCTGGGCTGTGTGACCTCCACCGTGTGACTGGATAGGACGAGAGAAGAATGGCCCACTCAAGCTTTTATTTTTATCTGAGTGGCGTATTCAAGGCCTTTTGGCGCATGCATGCGAAGCATGCAGCCCACATAATTTACATCTACCAAGCTACTTGGTGTGTAAATAAACATTGATTATACCAAGGGCGTACCAAATTCATCATGAATGCAGGTGAAAAAGAAGACGAGGATCGAACGCACTTAAGGCTAACTCTATTGCTAATCTCAAAAGTGTATTCGCTGTGGTTGGCCGGTAGTTAGTAGAGCAAGGCATAGATTATTTAAAATGAATGCGTTGCTTCCACAACTTGACCCGAATGAGTATAATAGGACATGACTGTCTAACCATTTACGGTTTAGGAAAGGATGCATAAGCTGGATGCAGTAGTTAGGACACGGGTATTGGCTTAGGAAGGTCTAGATCTATGACTTGACGAATGATGTCACGTCGATTTACGAAAGATGAAGATGGTAAAATGAGTGTACATGCCAGTGGACGTTGCAAAGGACGATGAGATGAACTCGGTATGTAAAATTAGCAAACTTATAAGCAAAGGGTAAAGAGGCCTTGGGCGTGAGGGCGATGAGGGCTACACTTATCACGGCCCCGACTGGAATTCGGGGCTGCGAGAGGTCCCTTCATGCGACAAAAATGGCCGCCTGGATGCTCACACGAAGAATTTCATTCGCATCTCCTCCTATCGAAACGTTTACTTATTGAGCTTAGACGTAATACTGCATAAGTCATGTTAGGGAAAGCCATAGAGTAAAGAATTTTTCAGGTGTCGGTCGAATAATTAGAAGGGGTCCCAATGAGATGGATCGAAAATAATTGAATGGAGGGCGTGAGCGGTTGAGTCGACAATCGTCCCACCTAAATTGGAGCCATTCGGCGATGGGATTAGGTCAGTTCAATTCCCATCCATCCATCTCTATCTCCCAAGATTCTCTCCTTTCTAAATGTGCATATCATGCGCGACACCACTAAAGATAAGCTGTCGGAGTATATGCTTTCGGTTGCGCCATTCGTATCAAGCAGCTCCCCTCTCACGTAAGAGACGACAAAGCAATCCTTAAAGCTTTATGCCCCGTTTTTACACAGATAGAATACGGTGATAAAAGCTGCATGATACAGCAAAGTTCGATTGTAACAGCAATGGTTAGCTTACATGTAGGTCTATGGTTCGGAAAACACGACAACATAATTCGTAGAAAGACAGTTTTGTGTGACGGTATGGAAAAGATCGGATCAGACCGAATTGAGCCAACAGTTCAAGTCCCGTTTAGTTCGGCTTGGTGGTAACCATTCTCAACCCTAGAACACTTTTTGGCGTGAATGTGCATCTTATCTAGATGTTCCGAGGACGCATGTGCATAGACAAGTGCAAACGCAACATCCTTCGTATCGATCTTCTCGGGGTCACCGGCCCCCGCGGCACTGGCTCGTCACTTCGGCTGCGCTCTTGGGCTCAGCGGTTCATACGGATACCCAAAGTCCGGCCCAGCTCGGCATTGGACTGATCTAGTACTAATTATTAACCTCCGATTCACGGTACGTAATCCAGCTCAGGATGATCATCACTCCCTCTTCTAGGTCTATTATTGCTCACCTTGTTTCACTAGCGTTGCTTGCTTTGTAGACTCTTGTTTTGATTATGTACGCACGTAATTTTCTTGGTTAGAAAAAAAATATATGTTTGGTATGCTTTCGAATGAGTATATAGTTGGATGAATTGGACTTTGTGATTCCCATCTAAGCGAAGCCACGGGGAGCACGGTGCGATACAATACAAATAAAATTCAGAAGCTTCTCAAGTGCTAATAATCAATCAATCGAGCCGACACCGCGACATCAAAAGCCGAGGAAGCAAAATTTGACTTTTTTTCTAAGGGGTACTGATAACTATTCTAATGAAGACTTGGTTTAATATTCAGGATTAATATTACGAAAAACCTTAAATTAGTACATATATAATAAATTTATCAAAAATTAATTGTTCGACCACTAAAAACCCCATACTGATAAATCTGTGATAAATTTACTCTTAATTATTTTTCGTTAAATTTTACTGTCAAATCGTTGAGTTGGATGATACGTGACAGTTGATAGGTGTACCAATTTAGAGTTTTATCCCTTCGTTTGTCACTGGTTTACAAATTTGTGATTTTTCGTTGTATAAATCCAATTTAATGGGGGGTATATTTGTCACAAGTGTACTGGTTTTGGGTTTTTTTGTCAAAAAATCAATTTTGGATCATTTGTCATATATATACCAATTTAGGATTTTTTGTGTTTAAAAAATTAATTCGGGATGAATTTATCACATATGTATCAGTTTGGAGTTTTTTGTGATATTAATCCTAAGAAATAAACACTTCAAAATTTCTCACAATGAGCTAGATTTTGACCCGAGGTTAAAACGTGGAAATGTACAATAGGGAAGACAAATAAGAGCATGGAAAAATCTGATCTCAAGAAGCATGAGGACTCGAATTCAAAATCTTTGACTTTGTACGAACTAAAGTCGACTACAAGACAGCATTCTCTAGCAATGCTATTTTTATTATGTACATTCGATTTCAATTTGTATTTACATGATTTTACAATAAAAAATAAGGAATTTTTAATATCAACCATATGGTTACGCATTTTTTTTATCTTCTTCTTCGGTCATTCACAATATGACGTTATTTTTTAAACGCAAAAAAACAAAATTTATGGTGATCTTTTAAGTTTTCGATTGTTAGATAAAATTTTAGTTTATTTAGTTATTGCCTTGGAAGCACTCAAGACTTGTTTCTTAGACAAGTCTTAAAAGTTTGGGATAACGACACAAATGGTCTCTCGACTTCTAATTTGTCCAATGTGATCTTTGGACTTTTGATATGTATTCAATTTAGTCACTGAAATATAGGAAAATGTTCAATACTATCATTCCAGTAATTCAAATGTAGAAACAAGATTGAACATTTTCATATAGTCTAGGTAGAGGTGACCATAGTTCCAGAGTAGAATCGGGAATCGAACCGATTCCCTCCAATTTCAAGTTTCAGGATATGCATGGTAGATTTCAGGTTCCAAAAATTGAGGAATCGGTCTCAACGGTTAGGTTCCAATTCCATGGAGCAAGTCTTTGTTCTATGTCTTCATACAATCCTGCAGTATTCCATAGCTTCCGATAATGAGTGTGTAATCTGGAACCATTAGTTTGAGCTTCCATTTCTAGCGATATCAATGATTGATATTTTTACTTTGTTAATGTTTCATATTCTTCTTAAATTTAAATATGAGTTATTGTCAATATATTGGAGCAACAAAATCTGGTCATTAAAGGTGATGATTCACTGCAATTGTTCAATTAAGAATACAATTGAAACCTTGGTAGATCCCGAAACCGGCTTCGTAACCTGTGGCATAATAAGTTTCAAGTTTTAGAGTATACATGGTCGATTGGAGGTCACAAAAATTTAGGAACCAGTTTTGATGGGTAGATTCCAAGTTCTACCGTTAAGGATTAAATTGAATATGTAACAAAAATTCAATGACCACATTAAATAATTTAAAAATTCAAGGACCACATTGCATATTATGTCAAAATTTAGAGACAATTTATGTCATTATCTTTAAAAGTTGGGAAAATGACACAAACAGTCTCTGAACTTTTAATTTGTTCAATATAGTCCCTAAATTTTAATCTAAAGTGCAATGTGGTCCCCTGAACTTTTAGTTTATTTAATGTCATCCATAAACTTTTGGTACATGTTCAATTCAGTCCTTGAACTATATAAAAATATTCAATGCAGTCTTTTCTATTAATTCAAGTTCATGGACTACATTGAACATTTTTATATAGTTCAGGGATTGAATTGAGGAATGATATTGAACAAATTAAAAGTTAAGGGGTCACATTGATCATTAGCCTAAAGTTCAGGGGCTCATTGAAGAAATTAAAAATTCAGGAATTAAATTGCATATTGAGTCAAAGTTCAGAGAATGTCCGTGTCATTATTCCTTAAAAGTTTTTACCTTGGAAAAATAAAAATTGATTTTTAAGAATTGAATAACCAAAGAGCTGCGTGAAATTATCATCGGTTTTTACGATACCGTTGCTCCCGACATTATTCGATGTTTTATAATATAATATCGGGGCCCACCTTATTTTCCGCGCAAAAAGCGGGTTTCGAAGATCTCCCGCTCAGCATTGCTGCTCCTTTGCAGTTTTCCTTTTCCTCCTTCCGATTCGCAGGTACGCGTCCGATTCGCAGAACGACACCTCGCGAAGCCTTTGACCACCTCCTCCTCCTCCGCCTCCATCATCACCATCATCATCATCTTCTTCTTCTTCTTCCCCAATCTCGAAGCGAGCAGGAGCGGGGAGAAGAATAACGTGGAATGGCCGCCATTGATGGTGGATTTGACTTTTGCGACCTCGAGACATGTGTTCCCGCCCGCCTATCCTTTCTTTCTTTCCCTTTTTTTGAACTCCTGGATGATCACCGACAGTCCGATCCGTCCCCCTCTCTCGCATTCCGTTCCTCATTTACTCTTGTTGTCGCCCTTCGAAGCTTTCACCCTTACAGGTCTCTCTCTCTCTCTCTCTCCCTATGCCCTTTGCGTGCTCCCGGGAAAGATCTCGCTTCGTCACGCATTCTGCATTATCGCCCTGGTGATTTTGCCCACTGCAGCTGGCGCATGCTTTCCGTTTCTCCGCTCTCTCTTTAAAACGATCGCTTTGGAGTCCTGCTCTGCGCGCATTATTGCATCCTTTTGTGTGTGTGTGTGTGTGTGTGTGTGTGTGTGTGTGTGTGGGGTGGAGTTGCTCTGCTGTTGGTTTCTGGAGAAACGCTTTCAGACTTCGCGTGATACTTTCGTCCCCGCGGTTCACCATGTACGTGCTTCAGCTTCATTTCGTGTTGGTCCATTGCTCTTTGATTGCTTGGTTACTGGGTTTTTTTTTCCTTCCCTTTTTCTCTTACTTTGTCATAGATTTGCGCAATTCGAGAGCTCGAATCAGTTTTGTTTTATTGAGCTTGGTCGTTTCATTTTGGAGAAAACGGAATCTGATAGGATGAGATCAGTTGAAAATTGGGGGGGCTCAAGCAGGGACGATTTTTCCCTGTTCCAATTTAATGCCGTCGTTTTGACTGTGCCAAAAAGCAATAGCAAATGAAGGAAAGGATTAGAGTCGTACTACTTATGTTTCATCTCCAATATACATATTTAGATGGATACCCATTAGTTCCTTGAATTCGTCTCATGGCAAGACTCTTCTTGTTTCTAATTTTAGCTGACATCTTGAGAGTTTCTTTCCACTCAGCATTGGTGGCGGAGTTGTATAGAACTTGGCGATAATTTAGAACCCATTTCGGAATCAATAGCTTTTCCTCACACCTTCTATTGTCCTCTTATGAATATTAACCTCCACTTTCTTCAGCATGCAGCCTGGCATGCCATCTGATTTCAAATTAGATGCCGTCAACCGTCACGGCTATGAGGAGCACGAGATAAGCCATTTAGATGGAGAAGTGGCATCATCAGGTGCAAGAAGTAATTTAGCATTCAGGATGCTAGATGATGCTGAAAAGCAAGGATTGAGATCAACTAACGGCACCGTGTCCAACAAAGAACATAGATCAATTCATGACCGGTAGGATAACATCTCTCACTGGATTTAGCTACCCTGTTGCTCTCAAAGTTTATATTTGATGTGTCCAGCCAATTGCTGCTAATCTGAAACCCTTCCATGCAGTGAATGAATTGCAATTTTACATAGAGAAATAACGTTTAAGCCTCAGACAGCTTATAGATACAGACAGAACACAATCTAATTACTTAGCATAAGCACTAAGCAGGTTTTTTAGAGGGAACCGAGCAGCTATGAGTGAAAGTATCAGCCTTCCAATTCATGATGGTGCAAAGCGCGAGAATGGATCAGCAAGAAGATCTGGACCTCTGGTATCTGGAACAGCTTACTGCATTTCCTCTTGCAGTATGATATTGCTAAACAAAGTTGTCCTATCAAGTTATGACTTTGGGGCTGGAATAAGTTTGATGTTTTATCAAGTATGTTATCTCTTCCTTTCAAGTATTCTCGCCATATACTATTAAATGAGTTCTGGGGGTTATTATCCTG
Organism: Syzygium malaccense; assembly: GCA_031216405.1. Lineage (NCBI taxonomy): Eukaryota > Viridiplantae > Streptophyta > Magnoliopsida > Myrtales > Myrtaceae > Syzygium > Syzygium malaccense. The sequence continues at coordinate 23,055,853 of CM062262.1, read as the reverse complement.
AATGTATGTATTGTTATCTACTCCTCGATTATGGCCAGCGATTTGAGAAACTGAGTTTTGCGACTTGACTGCAGAATTTGATTAGTTCGGTAATCGTAGCTGTCCTGGGTCTATGCGGAGTAGTTTCAGTGGAAAAGCTCAATTGGAAGCTCATTAGGGTCTGGCTCCCTGTGAATATTATCTTCATTGGCATGCTTGTTTCAGGCATGTATAGGTACGTCAACAATAGTTTGTGCAATTGTAGTTTCATAAGGTAGACCTGGAACCCAAGTTTGGTGGATGTTAATGAAAGCAAAAGCTCATTTTCGTTTCAGTCTTTTGTTATTCCCCTGGATGGGATGTATTCGAAAATAACATATTTAACACTCTCTTGCATTTCCTCTTCAGTTTGAGATATATAAACATTGCAATGGTGACAATTTTGAAGAATGTAACAAATATTCTGACAGCAATTGGTGAATTGTATATATTCCGGAAGCACCAGAACCAGAAGGTTTGGATTGCTATGTTTCTAATGGTAATGGTCCTCTTCCACTTCTCAGTCGCACATGTAAATATGTTCTTGAACCATTTCCTAATCCACCTGCTAAAATTTTATATGGTTAGGAAACCCCTGGTTTTCTCAATCTTTCCTTGAACCTGATGTAATCTGGATGACTTATGGATCAGTTTCATTTTTTTTGGCTTATAATACTTCGATTATGAAACACCAAATGCCTTAGGAAAAGGCTCGAGCATGAAGCAGCTTACCAGTAAATTATACTTCTGTATGATTAGACATTGTTCCCTCGAAATTTGCAACTGTTGAAATATCTCTTTATTATCTTGCTCTTTTCGGAACAGCAGAAACTTGAGAAGGTCTTCTTGTAATCACATCGTCAGAGTTCTTCAATGGTCCCGTGATCATGACTTGAACTGCTTGGAAAGTTTCTAGATGACTTGTACAAGATTGTTGAGAAAATCATCCCACGTTGAGAAAATTGCCGTAACTGAAACACTGGACTATAGACGGACCTCATTCTCTTCTTTCAGGGCATCTAAAGGATAGTCCTAAAGATTGTTGATGTAAATTAGTTTTTCAATCCACCATTTTTTTCTGCTTTGAGGTTTGAGCGCTGTAGGTAAATGGCTCTTAATTTGAACTTTGCACAAAGGTACTGCAGCATAACAATCTCGTAATTCTGTCTGCATCATAGTAACACTACATAAACTTCTACCTTCTCATTTCCCGCTTCATGGATGTAGAGATCGAGCTATGGGTGCTAAATGTACCTATTGCTGCAGATAATCTCCGCTATCAGTGGTGGTATCACTGACCTCTCCTTTGATTCGGTGGGCTACGCATGGCAATTCTTAAATTGTGTTTTTACAGCAAGTTATTCGGTACGTAATTTTTCCTTGCTCCATTGGCTCATTCCCAATCTTACTAGTCAAATTAGCGATTTTTCAGAAGATTGTTTTTGAATTGTTAGTTTGGTGGAAGGAGTATCAAAACAGTACTTGTCTGGCACAGATCCATTTTGGCATCTCTGCATCACTTTCTAATCAACATGCTACATTTGTATTTGTCACAGCTCACTCTGCGTCGGGTGATGGACAAAGCTAAACAATTTACAAGATCTGGATCTCTCAATGAAGTCTCAATGGTCTTGCTGAATAATTTATTATCTCTACCTTTCGCCGTCTTCTCTATCCTACTCTTTGGTGAATGGCAGTACATAGTAAATACGTAAAGATCTACTGCTTCACCACTTCAGCTTACATACAATTTCGTTCAAAGCTATTGTTACGTTATCTGACATGTTTGGGGATATACAGGGACGTAATAAGAATGCCCATGTTTTGGGTTGTTGCGACAGCTAGTGGATTGTTTGGACTCGCCATTAGCTTTACCTCTATGTGGTTTCTGCATCAAACTGGGCCAACCACTTACAGGTACTTTATCATGGTGGGACTTGCAATTAGGTGGAAAGTTTCTCTTGATGATGTCCAATTCACCATTGCAATCGTACAATCAAGTAATTAGATGGAACTATTTGACAAGGTTAGAGGATTACGGGCTGCGTCCTTTACATGTTCTGCTTGAGTATAGCAGTTATCGCTCCCAATAACTAGTCCTTGGCCTTGGGTCATAGATTTGTCGATAAATTCAACTCACTCTCTACCTTAAATTAGTCTCCATGGATTTCTCAGTACACCTGGTTTAAGTATTTATTGGATATCTCGTATCACTCAAGAGGTGTTATCTTTTTATGCAGCACAACTAAACTGCCGTGCGTTTTAGAATGACTTATGTGTCTTGTATTCTTTTGCAGTCTGGTGGGTTCCTTAAACAAGATTCCCATCTCTATCGCTGGTCTACTTGTGTTCAAGGTTCCGCTAAGTGTACCCAACTTTTTCAGTATTCTATTTGGTAATCACTGAAATTACTCCAAATTCAATGCTAAATTTGCTCACTTGCTGAATATAAATCATCTCACGCAGAATCTTTGTTCCAGGTCTATTTGCCGGAATATTTTTTGCAAGGGCCAAAATGTCTTGATCGCAAAACCTAGGCACTCTACGAAGGAAACTAATTCTGGCTGACATGGATCTCCTAATGGATGAGCAAGCAGAGGTTCTGCACACGATGATGATTTTTCAATGTTTCCATAATTCAGGGCAGTTTTGTTTTCTAAGAGGTTCAGGTATTCCGCTTCTGAAGTGAGTATGATCTCCGTTGACCAGAGGCAAGTAACAGTTTGCATCCGTGTTGTATCATTGGCAATCTAGGCAAATAGCAGCAAAGCGATTTTTTACCCAAAGAATAGCTTTCCCATGGAATTTTGTATCAGAGCTGTGCTAATGCGGTATTCTTCAATTCGACTATTCAGTGTTCTCGACTTGTCATCAACCTTGGCTTCAGTACAATCTTGACGACATTTTATATTGCCTCTCGAGTGACAAATTTGTAACAAACCTAGGGTGCGCTTGTAATATCATTTTGCATGATCAGTTGACTCGCGTAGGACAGAGTTTCAGCAAACAGGACTTCTGGAACAGGATCGCAGAGGAACTAGTTTGTTCCTCAACCGCGTACCTCAACTACAATCTTCGGCGACCATACTTGTTCAATATGCGACAAGCTCGCATAACTTAAAGCTTATCTCTGAATATCGACATGTTAAGGATTTTGATGTTACACCTACATGGTTAAAATGACTACAGGGGAAGGCTTGGACCGTTGGTTGATAATTAAGAGCTGGAAGAGCACCACGTTATGTGACTGCACGTTCAGGGACTACATGAAGTGAAAAACACGAGCAATTACATTCGAACACTTTATCGCTATAATTTCATACCTGAGGTGTTTAATAAAGGGGGGAAAAAGTTTAAAAGTTAGATGAGCGCAAACAGAAATTTCAAGTGGCAGTAAGCTAGCCAACTCATCTCTCGGCAAATTATGAATACATCCATTTGTTATAATGAGTTACTTATTGCAATTGTTGAAAATATGTCTTAAGTTTGAGCCTGAAAAAGGAATTTTCCTAATTCAAGTAAGTTTCCTAATTTGAGTTGATTTCTAGTTTAAGAAGGTTTCTTAAAAAGAGGTATCCTATTTTGGATCTAAGTTTTGTCTATGTAAGAAGAGGAATTGTTTTGTGAAGAGTATCCAAGAGAAGCTTGTGCTTGTGAATTACATCATGTGTGTTTGAAGCCGTAAAAATCTTGTGTTAAGATTTTATCTAATTCTTTTGTGAGATTGAGAGATTGTTTCGCATGAAATTGTGTGGGTTATTAAGTGTAATTGGGGGCTAGGAAAAGCTGATAATGCTTGAATTACTCAATTGTGGTTGTAATTTTCGTTATATTGCTTCACTTATAGTGAAATCATGTGCTACTCTCTTCGTGGATGTCAGTTATACCGACTGAATTATGAAAATTTAACATTTGATTTATTTTTTATTATGTTTATTTTATTGTTCGATCGCTTACCTTCCGTATCAATTGGTATTAGAGCCAAGTTTGGCTTAGTTAAAGCGAATGATGGTCATAGAAAGAGGAAAAGTGAAAATCAATAGATTTAATGTGAAGGCTTTTGTTTATGAAAGGTGCAAATTGAGAATTATCTTTATAAGAGCAATATGCTACTCCTGTTTCGGGAGAAGCCAGGCTTGATGAAGCAAGCTAATTGGAATTTGCTAGATAGAAAAACGCTGAGTATTATTAAGCTAAAGTTGACTTGTAATCTCGCGTTTAACATCGTGAAAGAGAATACCACTACGGGTTTGATAAAAGCCATGTCGGACATGTACGAGAAGCCCTCTACAATAAAAAAAAGTCTATTTATTGCGCATCTATTTAACTTACTGATGGGCGAAGATGCGTTGGTTATTGATCATATCAATGAATTTAATGTGGTCGTTAGCCAATTGAGTTCGGTGATATTGGCTTTGAAGATGAGGCATATGCTTTGATTATATCGTGTTCATTATCTGATAGTTAAAATATTACTGTTACTGTTGTTAGTAAGTCCTCAAGGTCAACAAGCTAGACATTTGATGCGGTTTCGCGATTTGATTCTGGGTGAAGACATTCGTAGGAAAGCATCCACTGAACTTATTTTAGTAGGTGAAGCTAAAAGAAGAACTAGTAATCGTGTTAGCAAGAGTAGTGCGAACATGAACAGGTGTAGTCACTTTAGGATTGGTGATGTTGTGGCAAGATGGGGTATCTTAGAAGAAATTGCCTCAAACTAAAGAACAAAAAGGGTAAAGGAATTAGAATAATGCTGATTATGGATGGATGAATTATGGATTCTAGTTGTTCAATTTGCCCTACACTGAATAAAAACTGGTTTACTACTTATTAATGCATGAATAGTAATAAGTGTGGTTGGCTAACAATGCTGAGTGTAAATGTTGTGGGTGTTGGGATGTTAGATTATAATGTATGATATCATGATGATATCGACTAAAGTGAGGCATGTTCCATAATTGAAGAAGAATCTTATTCCTGGAATACCTTAGATTCAACTGAGTGTTGATATACTTCAGAATGTGGAGTTTCGAAGGTTGTTCAAGGTACCGTAGTGATAATTAAATATAGTGACCTATATGAGTTTCAAGGTGAGGCGGTGACGAATTTCGCCACGGAGACGATGGATGCACCAGTTCGAGAATCTGAATTGTGACATACATGGGGCAAATTGGCGAGAGAAGCCTAAAGATATAAGTGAAAGGAATTTATTGTGTAATTATATTACTCATAAGTTATATGTATGCTAGTGCTATGACTTGCATCAATGACGGAAAGTGTAGTTCAGCTCGACTATTGGAGAAACCACAGAGATTGCAGAGTTAATTCACTAGGTTGGTCACCAAGTTGTCGCGGTTTTTTTTAGGAAGAGTACCAAATATATGCTAATAGTTGTGGATGACTACTCAAGAAAGACTTTGGTGTTTGTGTTGAAGCACAAATTTGATACCATTGTTAGGATTATGCAATTGAGAGTTTTGATAAAAAAGAAGACTGGAACATGTGTGGATTGTTAGTAGCATGGAGTTCTATTTAGAGCAATTAAACGAATTTTGCATGCAAAAAGGCACAGTGAGACATTGCACTAGTACCACAATAGGTTGTAGAATTGATAATCAGAACATTACTAGAGACGGCCCATAAATTGCTATCTAGTACTAGCAAAATTAGGAGATTTCTCGCGGATGCACTTAATAAAGCGAGCTACCTAGTGATTTGATCCCTATCGACTAGATTAGATGTTGGACTCCCGAAAAAATGTGGTCAGATAACGTTGCTCGTTGTTCTGTTCTTAGAATATTTGATTGTTCGTGTTATGTTCGAGTCGGTGATGGGTAAGCTCGATGCGATTGCAATAAAGTGCATATTCATAGGTCATGCACAAGGTGAGCGGAGCTATCAATTGTAGTGTCCTGAATTGAATTCACTTGTTGTCCACAAAGAAGTTACATTTAACAAGCTAGTCTTTCTGGCTATGAATGATTATGGTAGTGCTTGTTTGCACCTGAATGGTGTTCAGCCTAAGGTGGAGTTACAAATAGAAACTTTGAAGGTAGTGGGTACTAGCGTGATAATAAACACATATGGTGCTTGTAGCGATGTAAAGCCTATAGAACTAACGGTTGTTGTAGCTGATGAGTTTGACAATGTGGGTGATTAATCTGCTGATAGAAATGGATGTAATAGTGGTTTTACTTTATCTATGGTAGAGGAGGTTATACTTGAGAATCTTTGTGGAGTATAAAAAGGTGCATGTGGAGTTGGTGTTTTGATGAGATACACAGTTATGCCAAAGTTCTAGCATGGCTTGACTTGAAAAATGTCTATGGCGGTTGAGCCCACGTGGGGTTGTGAGAGAGTAGTAGTAAAGTTTGGATTTTCAAAGAAGCAATTGTGACTCCACTCAAATGTTGAGCACAGGTAGCGATTGTTGAAAATATGTCTTAAGTTTGAGTTCGAAAAGGAAACTTTCCTAATTTAAGTAGGTTTCATAATTTGAGTTAGTTTCTAGTTGAATGGTTTCTTAGTTGGAAAATATTTCTTAAAAAGAAGTTTCATATTTGGATCTAATTCTTGTCTATATAAGAAGAGTGATTTCTTTGTGAAGAGTACGTAAGAGGTGCTTGTGTTCGTGAATTACACACCGAGTGTCTAAAACAGTGAAAATCTCGCATTAAGATTTTATGTAATTCCTACGTAAGATTAAGAAATTATTTTGCGAGAAATTATGATGGCTAAACACTGTGTGGATTATTAATAGTAATTGAGGGCTAAAAAGCACCGAAAGTATTTGAGTTATTTGAGTGTTATTATAATCTCCATTGTATTACTTGATACACAGTAGAATTCTGTATTGCTCTCACATGGATGTAGATCACACTGATCAAATAACGTAAATATGGTGTCTAATTTATTTCCTTATTTTGTTTATTTTATTGTTCAACAATAATCATCCCAAATAAATTAATTTAAAAAACATGCAAGAATCTACTGTACTAGGGTCTTGCGAATGAGAATACCTAAAAAAGAAAGGTTTGATGGCCAATAATTACATATAACACGGGAGAGACGATGCATTTAACCAATTCTCCTTATTTGGATATTTAACAAGTAGAAATGAAATCGAGATGCCCGATGGGTGGCCACTTGCCAATCCCTAAATGTATCAATTACTAAGATAAGGTGGTTGGGGTCAACTGCTAAAGAATTCTATCGGGGTTGGGATGAGTTCAGGTTTTCATGACAGGGAAACTCATATTGAACTCGATATGTATTAATTACTAAAATGCCTTTATTTCCTTGATAATCCTTAGGTCATTCGGTAAACATACATAATTATTTCAATGGTATTAGGATTGAACACGTTTTCGAGATTTACCTGATGGGTAAACTCAAAAGTACAACTCCATAAATAATTGATGTAAACAACTAAGGTGACTTGTTTATTTTTTCTAACCCTTTTAGATATTGAATTGTAGTTTAATGTTTTCAGTATCAGCCACTATTTCAAGTCTGATTTCGCATGTTAGGATTGTTTCACAGTTTCATGATCCTTGGTCTTAACTTTTTTAATATTATATTTTGTACTTTTGTATTTTTTTCTAATTGAAGACCTGCAAAATATGAGTTTTAAATAAATGTTTGTATTTGCAAATTTGATGTGGTTTATTACGTGTTTAGTTTGTTTTAGTAATATAGCAAATTGCGAGTACTCGACCGATACTCTACTACATCAGTGAGGCGGGTTTGGGATTTTATATCAAAATCTAGAATGGGATTAGGATAGGTATGGGAAGTAATAAAAGCTTAACCAGATGGGTTCGAGATGAGGTCAGCCGTCTCAAACCGGTCCCACTTCCATCCCTACTGACAAGTTACTTAGGACACTTAATAACAAAGTCGGTGTTAATATTGTATAGTTTAACAAAGTTGAAATAAGGTACTTATTGGATGCAAGTTCAATTTTTCAATTTTCGCTCATATGGGATTTCCTTTTTTTTTTTTTAATATCGAATAATCAACATCCCTCCAAGAAACCATAATAAATGCTAAAGGTTAATGAATACATAAGCTTTTGGGGATTTATTGTAACCACGGGATCTCAAAGGAATAAATCTCAGTGAGCAATTGGAAGCTTTTAAAGTTTTGTATTTCAGATACTTTGTAGAGAAATTACAACATATGAGCACGTGGCCATCGCGTGGTCGGTTGAAACAGGATGGTGCACTCTGGGCGTGTACTTTTTTTTTTTTGGTATGCCAAGTGTAATTTTGGAAATTGAAACTCCCTTACGACGAGAGCTGGCGGGCTCCTAGCGGGCCATTATGGAGAAACCTCGTTAACCGATAAATCCCGCTATTCGGAGGAGGGGAGTTTCGAACGCCCACCCAATAATGGTGGCCACTGGGCAAGCCCCCAGTGGTTAAGTTCTTTTAAGAAAATGGGCTTGATCTTGAAATTTTTCCTCTTTAATTTTCTTTTGTTATTGTGACGAAGGAAAGTTGAAACTATTTTTAGTTTTCCAATTGTCGTCCCTGCAAAAATTTGAATATGCAGCTCCTAGGGTGATGCATACCATTTTTTTTTATTGGTATCTTAATTACTATGGAGGAGTTTCTAAATTTAAACTCCGTGGTCACACATGCACCAAGTATAAGTTTTTCTTTTATTGTTTTAACTAATCTGTGGCTAAGCCTGGCATTTTCCTCTTCGTTGAACATTACTTAAATTCAAAAATCTTTCTCTTTCTTGTTCCACCTTGATAACTTTGATTTCCTAAATCATTGTGAAGCTGTTAAGCGTTATGTCTCTATTATGGTCTCCTATGAATCGAATTTTCTCATTGAATTATGGAAATATCAAGGACAAGGAGTGAGAGTGGATGGAATTAATTTTTTTTTGTACGTAGAAAATGTTTCCACAAAATTATCTTATGTCAATCATCTAATGGAGGGTGTATGCAAAAATCAAGTGACTACGCAACTCTTATACCTTTCTCTTTATGCTGCGTTGTCGTAATTAGGACTATAGTATTGATACAAAAATGAAGTACACAAACGGCCAACAGAAGATATAGCTAAATCACACAAATTATTGTATATGTTGTTTTGATAATATGTGGCTAAAATCACACAAATTAATCTAGAGCTAAAGTTCTTTTCATTGTAATGTTGGTATGAATACCCTCAGCACTATGTCAAACTCTGTGATAGAAGCAACACATATTTTTTAGCCACACGATGCTCAAACCAAGAAATTAGATCATTTGTTCAAACTCACAGATTAGTTCTCTATAACTCTACAAATCATCAACAAAACAGAAAAAGAAATTAAACCAGAAGTATTGACCGCACGCATGTCGACCCAAAAGCTTAGCGACCCTCAGAAACCCTAGCGCAGTGCGCTTCATGCATGCTAATTGCTACCCTGGGAAACTTGAGAGGAAGACACCATCTCTATCAGATCCATCTCTCTCCCACCGTATGGTGTGAAGGCCTGATCAGTTGCCACCGCCGTCCCTCCGCTCGCACCGTTGTAGTCATAGCCATAGCCACAGTGATACCCAACCGAATTCGAAGAAGAGCAAGACGAGTGATAATCCACCCCGTTCAACAAGGAAGACAGATAGAGGTCAGGATTGCTCATCAGGAGGCTCTTGGCATTGGTGGCGGGACTCACTTGATCACCAGCTGCTTCAATCATGTTGTCGGTGTGAACCACCATGCTCGGCCTGTCTATAAGGCGGTCTTTCTCAGTCACATCGCCTAGCTGCAGCCGGTTGTCGCCGTAGTTGCTGGCCGGGAAGAACTTCTGCATGAAACGCACCTCATCATCATACGTCTCCGACAGCTCCGGAAGGAAGAAATGGAACTGCTGCTTTGGCGGGTCATTGCAGTCAGTGGGGCTAGGTCCAGCTTTCTTGGCCTGTGCTTGTGCGGCGGTGGCTGTGTTGTGGAGGTTCTTGCTCCTGATGTAGTCTTCAAGGACGGAGGAATGTGGTTTGTTATTGTTATTGTTATTACTGTTCTTGCCACCGCTTTGAGTGGTGTTGTGGTGCTGACCGCCGTGGAGGCCGAGCTTCGTCCGCCGGGAATTCTGGCGGCGTTTGGTGGCGTTCCAGTGGTTCTTGATGGCGTTCTCAGTGCGGCCTGGGATGCGTTTGGCGATCTCAGCCCACCTGTTGCCGACCTCCTCGTGAGCCTCCACCAGTATTCTCTCCTCTTCCTCGCACCAGCTGTCCTTCTATTTCACACATCGCATGACATTTGGAACCAGAAACTATGTGAGAGGCAAAACACGAGTAAAATCCGGTTAAAAGAAGCCATTTGAAATCTCTCTCTCTCTCTCTCTCTCTCTCTCTCTCTCTCTCTCGCAGGAATTAAGGTCATACTGGCAACTTTGTAACGACCCAAGTGGTTTTTTTTGTTTTTGTTTGAGAGGTATGTGGGTGAACTTTGGATCCGTTGAACATCTAGAGCTAATCTTTCAGATTGTGAGAAACTTTGAGCCTAAAGCAGAACGTTTAGAGATAGAGACGATGGGCTGGAGTGCTGCATATTATTATTCAAATTCACATGAAAAATGACGGTGTGTTGGGGAAAAAGAGGGGTGGAATCAAAGTACGGTTGGCGTTGTCAGAACAAGCACCAGAAAGTCGACCGCTAGAAAACGTTTTTGTATTTGAAAATGTCTCTCAAAGTGAGGGAAAGAGGGAGGAAACAGGCGTGAAACGTTCCGTTATCAACTGAAGAAGGATCGATGAAAGCTTCACATGATATACGATCTGGGTCTTGGACGTAAATTCTTCCCTATTTTTTTTCATGTAATTTTTGTAGAACTGCAAGATGATAAGCAAGATTAAATTTTTTATTTTTATTTCCAACGATAAAGTTCTGTAGTGATCGAACGAAACAAATTCCCATGTGTTTCTGGGTTCAACCTAGTTCTTTATATCATTGCTTAGAACGAGACAGTCTCATCTTCGATATAAAAAGACGGATATTACAACAACGACAAAGTGGTGAGGATTCTGGGTTTCTATCAGATAAGAAAATACTGTGTGCACAACAGCTTCGTGATCAAAATCTGAAGTAATACCTAAATTCTGGGGAAACATTTCAGCATGGGCTGATACAGATCATAGATTTGGAAGAAGAATCGGAAGAACAAGTGTGAAATTAGTACCAGATGCTTCAATAGAGAGAGAGAGAGAGAGAGAGAGAGAGAACCTTGATGTCTGGTCGCAAATGATTGTGCCATCTCTCGCGACACTGCTTGCCGGCTCGACCAGCCAACTTCTCAGCAATCTGCGCCCATTTTCTCACTCCATATTGCTTCACCAGGCTTACCAGTTTTCTTCACAAACATCAGAACGCACGCGAATTCATAGACATGAAAAACCAAACCCTAACAAAGGCTAAAATGCTTCACACCCAAGTTCTTTTGCAGAAAAAAAGAAAGATTGAAACTAAAAGGAGAGATTACATATCCATCCAAGATGAAAGAAAAGAAAGGAACAAAAACCTGTCCTCTTCTTCGGTCCACTGTCCTTTGATGAGAGTCGCATGAGACCCTCTTTTGACTCTCTTCCCCGTCGCCAACTTCTTGCTTTTCCCCGGCACTTTGACCACTCGATCATCTCTCGCACCCTCTCTAGGGTTTGGCTCATTCGCCACCACCCAGTTGTTCCCGTAGGAACCGGCATCCATGATCAGCCCGTCAGCAAAGCTCGCCTCGACGTCCGGGCAACCTTGCCACGAGATCGCATCGCCCGCGAGATGGTCATGATTGACCAAAGCAAACCCACTCGACGCATTACCAAACGGAGCGGAGTTCTCTTCCGTTTGCTTCGTGTTCTCGTGACAACTCGCTTGGTGGTCGGAGATGTGTGCTTGGCTCCATAAGAAGCTCTCTAGAGCTTTGAATGGCAGGCAAGGACGATTTAAAGAGGGCTTGTCTCCAGCTCCTTCCATGAGAGAAAAGCTTGATGGAAAGAATGAGAATGCTGAAATAAAGGAAGGAGTATTTACTCTTAGGCGTGAGAATTCGCTTGATTTTGGGAAGGTTGGTGACGCCTTTTGTCTTTTTTTTGTTAAACCTTTCTTGCTCCTAAAAAATCCTTAAAATGAGCTACGCACAAAGGTATATAAACAAAAATTGCTCATGCTTGGGCTTGTGATTAGCCTTGGTGGGTTAATAGCCGTCAATCTCGTCGACGATCCAACGGTTCGACATTCTCGAGCTGATGTAACTCCTAAGCTTCCTCACTCAGGCAAAACTAGAAAGAGAGAGGTGGAGGGATTAATGGGTTCGTCATTAAAGTCCCTAATAATGTGTCATTAATTAATTCATTTGCAATATAGGGAAAAAAAATTAAAAGGGGTGTAGATATGGAAAGTTATCTTGCTTGAGCTTGAGCACCACATATTCGATTTTGACCAGTCTAAGGCTGGATAAGAATTGCCAAGTTCCAATTTTAATGAATGTCCTACTTCTCATTAGTCTAATTTGAGTATCTGATTTGGCATTTGATTTTTTTTAACTTCTAGCTTATTATTTAGCTTCGGAGTATGAAATTAGGTTATTATTTAATGCGGGATATACCCATTTTCAAAATATGTTATGTCAGCATCTAAAATCACATATGTTTTTTTTTCCTGAATTTTTTAAAACCTAAAATAACTTATAAATTATTTTGTATCAAAAAATACAAAACTGCCTTTTTTGTGCTTTTTTTTTTTTCAACTTTCTTACAAACCGGCTCGACTCTTTGGTTGAGTTCTAGGAGGTTAAGTTTGGTATGTTAAAGCCATGCGGGGGTCAAACATAAAAGAAATGGGAGTGATCATAGTCAATTTTGCAATTAAAGGGTTAATTTGTGAATAGAAGGGAAGAGGAAATTGGGGAGAACTTTAAGCTGGCTTTTAATATGTAGTAGGGCCTACTAAATGAGCCTTTGGAATTGCGATGGTTCTATTGGCAAGATATGAGGATAGGAATCTCAGATATGTTCTAAGCCAATATCGAATTGAGAGAACGAACAATCAAATAGGAATCGCATAACTTCAAAAAGAAATAATAACGGGCCATCTATGCGTGACTGATTTCACAAATCGAATGAAACAAATCCTACTGCCAACCAATCTGTCTAGAGGGCGGCTTTGTTCAAACATTCTATCCATTGGGTTGCGATGTAGAATTTTAGCCAAACAGTCATGGACCGGTCATAATAAACTCTTATTAATTTAATTATCTTTGGTAAATATCCATCTTTTCTCCCTTTTCTAAACACTAACTAGTAATTGGAGGGGTATTCATCTCATTTAATGATTTTATAATCATGTAACGTTGTCATAATTAGATGTCTTATGAGTTTGTACTAGTTAGTGATTTACATGTAGACTAGCCATTCTGCCCATGTACACTATGAGAGTGACGAATTTCAAAAATCAAGGCTCAAAAAGCGAAACATGCTCTAAAGTTAGTGGGTATTGTCATCTCGCGTTTTATTGACTAAAATACAAAAGAAATAGTCTTAAATTGTGCTTTTACAACTTTAAATATACTTGATGACATCAACAAATAGCTGATTCAATGAAGGAGGAATATCTCACATGTGCATAATATTCTGAAACATACACTAGTATATAATCTTCGTAAATCGAATCAATAATTCATCTTTCTTCTTAAAATCTCCATCTATCAGTGTCTAGAAAATGAATGTATAACTTTAGCTCTTCACTGAATTCAAATGATTTCTTAAGTTAGGTCTTCTATACTATTTGGCAAATATTAATAATTGTTAACCTTTATTTTCTTCCATGGTTCAATTCAATTACACTCTCGATGTCATTCGATTATACATGTGAGTATAATTTTCGTTCCTACCTAATTGCATTTTAGCCCTTGGCCGAATGTAGCAATTGGTTTTTACTTTTCTGTTTATTTTCACTTCTAGCTTTAATTTTAATTTAAGATTATTTTTATCAAATTCATATGGAACAGAATTGGATATCACGGTATTTTAGTGGGAATTTACTCTCTTTTGGCATTTTCTTTTGTTCTTTATTTGAACTTAGCTGTTGGATTTTATTCTTGGTTAATTTTAGTTTTATTTCAGGTTAATCTTTTGTTGAATTTTATTTTTCTAGTATTTCATTGCATTAGGATTTTTTTTTCCTTCTTTTGGCATGTTCTTTTGGTGTCTGTCAAACATTTTGCCACATGTGCAAATGAAACCAAAATTTTGTTAAGCTGGTTGGCTAATAAGATCTGTAAGATGAGATACATGAGGCATGAACAATTGTTTATGCTTGATCTTATAATCAGACTTCCATGTCGATGGCCATCAATCTCGTGGACAATCTGAGGAGCTTAAGGCTCCGTTTGTTTCCTAAAAATGAATGATTTACAAAATATTTTCCTAAAAATAATTACTTATATCACTTGAAATAATTAATTAATAAAAAATATTTTCATTATCGACAACAATTATGTCTAAACATTTTTGTGGACGATGAATATATTTTTTGTTCATTTATTTTTGTAAACGATATGAGTCGATCATTTTTAAGATTTTTTTTTCAAATTATTTATTTTCCTTGAAACAAATGGTGCAGATCCGTGCTTCCTCTCATGGACAGAAGTAGAAATAGAGAGGTGAAGAGGTTTATGGCTTCGTATTTAAAGTCTGTAATAATGAATCATTAATTCATTTGCAATTAAGGGAAGAAAATGTTGAAATTTGGAAAGTTATCTGGGTCGACTTAAGCACACCACTCATTTGACTTGACCATTTTGACGCTGGACGTATAGGACGAAGTTTTTCTTATTTTAACTTTTAGCTTATTACTTAAGGTCGTAGTTTGAAATCAGATTATTATTAATAAATGTGTCGAGTGATATCAGATTTCTATTTTTTTTTTTTTTTGATAACCCAGGGAACCCCCGCACGGCCGACAGCCGGGGAGTAAACCCTGGGGGCGACACGTGCTAGCCACCACACACGTGCCACCGGTTAAGTCACCCTGCGGCGCCCGGGATTCGAACACTCAACCTTTTGCGAGAGGAAGAGTGCGCGTTCCAGCAGCGCCACCCAGGCGGGTGGTGATATCAGATTTCTATTATTAACAATAAATCAGATTATTATAAAG
This sequence comes from Syzygium malaccense, assembly GCA_031216405.1. Classification (NCBI taxonomy): domain Eukaryota; kingdom Viridiplantae; phylum Streptophyta; class Magnoliopsida; order Myrtales; family Myrtaceae; genus Syzygium; species Syzygium malaccense. The sequence goes on along the minus strand of CM062262.1, from coordinate 23,040,683 downwards.
GAGATTCAAGATTAACTTTTTTTTGTCTATTGTAAAGCCCAACTAAACATGCTCGAATCTTTGCTTAAGTGATAAGAAGTTAGTTTAGAGGGCTGCTTAATGCGCCTCTCGAATCGTGATGGTACTCATTAACAAGACCTTATTATTATTAGATCTCTTGAATTTAGATAATTTACAATATACTTGCCACATGCTCGTGCTCCTTGCACGGATAAAAATTTTTAAAAAAATCAAAGTTCAAAAAGAGAAATGTACTCTAAAATTACTAAATACTTTTGCCACTTTTACACTAATAAAACTGAAATTAAGCTGTATTTTACACTAAAAAAATGGTGCCATTGGCTAGACATGATGATTTTATCATTATGTGATATTGTCATAGTTACTTATCTCACGAGTTTATACCAGTTAGTGATTTACACTGTACTAGCCACACTGCTTGTGCACACTGCACAGTTGACGAATTTTGAAAATCAAAGTTCGATAAGCAAAATTTGCTCTAAAGTTAGGTCTACATTTTTATTATTTGGCGGATATAATCAAGTGTTAAACTTCATCTTCTATAATGGTTTTACTTTAATTCTATTTCCAATTTTTTTATATTTTTTATGAGTATATCATTTACGTGTATATAATTTTGATTCCTCCGGGGCAAATCATTTTAGTCCTTGACAGAACGCAGTAATTGGGGTTCGTTTTCTTATTTTTGATTTTATTTCAGTTAAATTTTTTTCTTGGGATTAAATTTAATATTTAGTACTTTATGAAGTTGAGCATTTTTTTTTATTTTGCAAAGTTCTTTTTTTGGTATTTGTCGATTGTTGATTGGCCACATGTTCAGTCTTCGCCATATGCCTAAACGAAATCAAATTTGCTTAAACCTCGGATGCTGAAAGAAGCTAATGAAGCAAGTGACGGGGGCTTAGTTGATAACTACAGGACAATTAATGCACGATTGGAATTTAATAATGCAGCAGATCGCACAGTTATGGAATAGTAACCTCATTTCGATTGTCGAGAAGCTCAGGAGCCTCTTGAAAGCCCAGTTTAGGTGATTGCATTAGCAAAATGAGAAAAATCGGTGGATCAATCTATGACCCGAAATTCCAAAACATCTACTCGACTCCACTTTGCTACTTTTGCTATACACAAAAAAAATTGGGAAAAGTACAAAAAATATTATAAACCTATTACACTTGTGTTAATTCAGTCCTAAAACTTTTAATTGTATCAATTGAGTTCTAAACCTTTTGACATTTTGTCAATGTAGTCTATCCGGCCAATCTTGATCGAATATTACTTACGTGGATACGAGCTGTCTTACATGGTACGGTCGGTGACATGGGCAATTTCTACAAATTTTTTTTTATTTTTTTTATTTTATTATATTTTTTTAATTTTCTTTTCCCTTTCTTTGCTTTCTCCTTTTTTTCCTTCTTCCTTCGCCGGTCGCCAGGCCTCGGTGATGGCCAGCGATCGGCCATATGCGACGATCGGCGAGGGTCACCCTTGACGGTGAAAAATTTATTACCATTATAATTTTAGGCGAGGACCGATATGCCTTGAAATACGCATCGGATAATTAACAAAGTTAAAATTTCATTGGCATCCGATAGCTTTTGCAAATAATTTTAATGGGTTCAAAATATTTTTTTAAACTTATCGATGTTTAGAACAGACACCGATTTCCCTGCTAATTTACCAAAATGCAAAATATCATCACAACTTATCAAATATCTTTTTTTTTATCACCCAAACTAAGCCATTTGTCACCTTTTTACTTGAACACTTCTCTCTGTTTTTCAACTAGTATTCGAATAAAATATCAGCATTTAGCTATTCAAAATAAAGCACTTGTAACTTTTCTATTTGAACACTTATCTCAATTTCTCACCTAGTGTCTAAATCAAATATCCTCATTTAGCTTCTCAAAATAAGTCACTTGTAGCTTTTCTATTTGAACACTTCTTTCTCATCATTGCTTTTCAACCCTAGTTAATTAATACCTATCATTTGCAACTTTTGAAAAATATGAGTTAAGTTTTCCTATTTCACCTCCACATCTTGGCCGTAGCTCACTTCACTACAAACTCTTCAACTTCATAAGATTTTCTATCTCATTTTTTATAAAGAAAAGAGCCAACTCGTCACCATCTTCAAACCTTCATCTTGAAATTTTGATATACTTTCCAATCTTGTCAAGTAAAGCAAAAGTTCCAACTCATATCTTATTTCAATTAACCTCCTAAATATATCCAATTGGAGTTGTGTTTTTAACCTCATCTATAAAGTCTTTACAAGGTAAAATTCATGGATTGATTTATTTTTCATCAAACTAGTTTTGTTGTTTTAAAAGAATGAGAGTTGTTAATTTGTATTGGTTGTTTTTCTTTCAAGGTGATTAAAGGCTTTGTGTTTTCATAATTCCATTCAATGTAAGTGAAACTCTAGGGATTGAATTGGATTGATCCTCTTAGTATTCTTGATTCTTGTTTGATTTTAGCTTGAAGTATGAATCATATTATAGATATGTTGTTAAAAGGAATAAATGATTACATGATGAGATAACAAGAGGCAAGACTATGCATGAGTGATTATATATATTTTTTATCATGGGCGATGCCATGTTAATGATGGTTGAGGTCTACTTGCACTTTTGTTACAAAATTGTTACTAATGCCAAGCGGTCGTCACCTAGGGTAGCGCGACGAAGCTTTGAGTCGCATGACCCAGGCCGCCGTCGCCCACACGACCACCGCCTGGGTGGTCACGTGACCTCAGGCGGCTGTTGCCAGGGTCGTGCGACCTCGTAGGCCCTTGTCAGCCTCTCGCCGGCCCTTCGATGTCCCAATCTAGCCTCGTCGGCTTTGTCTGGCCACCCTTGTGTAAAGAAGATAAACAGTAGGAATAAGGGGCAAATTGAAAAATTAAAAAATTAGTGAGGATAATTTTTAAAGAAAAAAAAGTTATTTCAGCATTTGGCCAAATGATGAAAGCCAGCTTTGGGCTTTCAGCCTTCCTAATGCTGGTTTTCACTTAAAAGCCCTTGGGAAGGCTTGCTTAATGCCCCAACATTTCCCAAGGGACTTTTGCCTCATTTCCCAATGGCTTTGGAAGCAAAAACCCCTTGGGAAAGCTTAACAAAACTGGGTCTAAGTGTGGGGCTTGAAAAGATTTGAATTCATGACCTCTTGTTCTGGTATTGTATAAGATTTAGTGGGATCACTGACAATTATTCCAAAAGCTTAAATAATTAGATGAAGGCGTGATTTATTATTTAATTATTATAACAATTTTATGGCAAAATAAATACATAAGAGGAAGCGGATGAATGAAATAACGTGAACTATAAAGGAAACATCACCTCTTTTACAAAAGAAAACGCATTAAGAAAATGTAAATACATTAATTAAGTTAGACCTCGATAAGTCTCATCTCCTATTTTTAAAAAACAAAGGAGAAAAAACGAGCTCCGGTATAGCTCATGGGTCTGCGTAATACGATCGCTATAATCATATTTCGACAAATTAAAACCGATCACCATTAAGAAAATAGAAATACACAGAGTGTATGCTATATAAATAATGAAAAATCGTGGACCTTTAACTTCGGGCTACATATCGACGGAATGCAAAATTGGTGAAACACTTACTAAACTCCCGAAACACTTGCGCTCAAGCGCAATAACCACAAAGAGCAAAACTTGTTTTTTTTTCATAATGAAAGTACAAGAAGTATAATTCTGTAAACCCCCGGCAAATTCTAAAGTAATCAATAATTTTAAAAAATGATAAAAATAAATCGCAATGACTTAATTTTCTAAAATATCCCAAACTTTAAGGTTTGTCCAATTCTACCCTAAAATTTTTTTATCTCGTAAAAAATCACAAACTTCCACTCAAGTCTCAAACCTGCCCTCCAAACTTGCCCTCCGTTAACTTTTCGTCCAACACTACCGTTAGTCATCTTACGTGCCATTGCCACGTCCATAGAAATGCCATGTCAACTTGCCTTGTTCATACGAACCGCTCGTCTTCTTCAACTTGCGGTTACTGTTCATCATCTTCAACCTCTGGATTGCTCGATTTGTCATCCAATAAATACCTCATTTGGCATTTTACCATGATACACAATCCCAGCACCTCTCTTCCGATCACCTTGCCGTCCTTCACACATTTGAAGATGTTGGAAATGGGGAAGTTCAGCTGCTCTCGTCTGATGTTGGTTTGGTGCCGGTTTTGATTTTTTTAACCTGATTGTCTTTCAGCTGACTGTACACATCATTAAGACTCTGCTCATCCTCTTCCTTGTCTTCGTCAACTTCTTCTACTTCTTGCTCATCTTGTTCTTCTGGTTCCTCATCTCCAGCTGGGTCAACTTGTTCTTCCTCCTCAGCTTGGGATCCGTGTTGTTCTGGCTCCTGGGGGTAGCTCAGAGCTGTGATAGGTCTATGAAAAGCTGGCTTCATGGGACACACACTTGTAGAGATTGAACGACTTGAGCCTGTCCTGCATTGAAGGAGATCTGGTCAAGAACGGCGTTCCCTTTTCGCTTTCCCCCTCTTGTTCTTGTCCAAGCTCGGAGCCTTGCTGCAAGAACCCATGAAGGGTCTCCATTTCAAGGGTTTTGCCAAAATGGGTGTTGGGTTCTTGGGATCTGTAGCTGCAGAAACTCACGGACTTGAGCCTCTGCAACATCGATGGAGATATGGCGAGGTGTTGGGGTTTTGGGCTGTCTTCATGATTTCTTTGTTGTTGATGTGGGTCTCCTTTTTCCTTGGGTTTGTGGCTACTAAGGCTTGATGTGGTGAAAATGGTGCCAATCATGAGGTTGAGAAGCACGGAGAAAACACTGGGCGTGAACCAGCTGTGCATGGTCGCCCAGATTGACGGTGCACTTGTCACTGATTCTTCGAGCATGGCTGCAGAGAGAGAGCGAGAGAGAGGTTGAGGTGAAGGTGACTGGGTAAGTTAAGAGTTTCGTGTGTTTTGGGAGGTGAAGGTGAAGGTGAAGGTGAAAGGGTAAGTACAGTTCTGTGTCTTTTGATAGGCAGGTGAAGGTTGAAGACAATAAACAGTAATCGCAAAGAAGATGAACAGTTCGTGTGAACAGTATCTAAAATCCTGACGTGGAAATGCCACGTCCGGACCATTAGCGGAAAGTTGGACTGAGGGTTAACGGAGAACAAATTTAGAACCTAAATTAAAGTTGATGATTTTTTACGAAAAAAAAATTTAAGGTAAAATTGGAACAAATCTTAAAGTTTGGGAATTTTTAAAGAATTAGATCAAATCGGAATAAAATACTTTGTATAGAAAGTTTTGTAAAGAAATGAAATGAAGTAACACAAGGGCTGTACTCGACGTGGTTTGGCCGTCATTTTGCTGCTTGGTCAACCTTGGGATTGAGGACCATTTCATTTCCATTCACATCCCCCATGTGTTATAGCACTAGGGCTGTTCTTTCCTCCGCTAAATCAATTACGCATTCAATCCGACGAACATGAACACGTGCACCTTCCTTTTTTTATTTTTCTTGCTTTTGGGGAATGTATTATAAGCTCACCTCACACTTCACTTAATAACCGCTCATGTATCTCTTCTTTTTAAGACGCCGAGTAAGTGTCTAAGTTTTACCTTTGGAGATCACTTTGCACATTTACATTCATTATCCTTGTGTTTTTATTGAAGGAAATGTCACTTTGTTTTTAGAACTCTCCATATGTAGAATCTTAAATCGATCCACTCGAAATCAGATTTTAAACGAAAATGCAAGATAAGATTTTGGCAAGAGGAGCAATTTGATCTTTTCAATGTGAAGTTTCACTTAAGTGCATGTGAATTGTATCTACAGTTGCTTGGTATGCGCATGCCAGCACATTTCTAAAGACATATGGTATGATCCGTACCAATCGAGAGCCCCGACTAGACTCGAACCACAAAATTCAAAATTAGGTGATCGTTCCTTTCAATCCGGTGCACAAAGAAAAGTAGACTCCTCTTCTTTCCATTTCATTGCCTTATTCAAAGGATCTTTCATATCAACAAAAGATTTATAATTACAGCAAGCCACGTGGGTTGTGTCGACCGGGAAAAACAGAAAAAGGAAAAAGAAAAAGGCAAAAAAAATTTGAGCCGAAGCAAAACCGTCCATGCACCACCATGCAATGTGCATCGGCCCCGGCCCCGGCCCAAGGCGCGCTGTGCGGGACACTGAACCGGCCCATATGCTCGCCACTACCGGCAGCTTCGCATGCTCCGGTCACGTGATCAAACAAAAAGCCGCCACAAAAAAAAAGTAATAAGGAGCTGTCCTTTTTTCCCTCTCTCTTGTTTTTATTTCTGTATATAGTTCTTGCTACAAAATGAATTTCTGAGTAAAGGGTCCGAAAAAAGGAAAAAGAAAAACCGCACGGCTCTTTTTTATTTTTTTGCATTTTGATGGTTTGTCAAAAACTTTGATGATGGTCATGCTTCACGGGGGTCACCACCGTCGATGCAGGCTCGGTCCTCCTCCCCCTCCTCCGGAGCGGAGAGAGGGAAGCACGTATCCTCGCCCCCGGTGTTCCACAGGAAGTGTGCGTAGTTCGCGGCGTAGAACGAGTTGCTCGGGTCCGCCGAGATCGCCTCCAGGTACATCTCCTCCGCCGCCCACAGGTCGTTCCTGGCCATCCACAGGAAGCCCGCGTACTTGCTGCACGCCTCCGCGTCCGCCGGCTCCTCCGCCGCCACCGCCTTCTTGAAGTACTCCTCGGCTCTGCTCGACCCAACATAGCAAAAGATAAGGCGTCAAAGGGCCTAAGCCAAATCACGTCACATGGTGTTCCATAGGCTGATATGCTACACGAACATTCCGCCAAACATTAGCTTCTCCAATACAAACGTACGAAAAACAAGTGGTGGTCAACACCTACAGCTACAGTGGAGCACCTTTCTCCAGTCATGTCGAGCTAAAGTTATGGAGACTTTTTCCGACCGGGCCGATGTTTCCTTTCCTTTTTCATATTTGTATTTTCATAAATTTCTTTTGGGCCATCGCATCAGGACGAGTCAAATCGATCTTTCTTTCCCTAGAACGGCAAACTCCCACCGCACACTCCCCTATCAACCTACCAAGAACAAGCAGCCAACTTGAACAGGATGACAGGTTCGGATCGAACCCGCACGAATTTCTCGAGGAACATTGAATTTTAAACGCCGACCGACCCCCCGGAAAAGATCTCTGAGGACAGAGAATAAAGAAATTTATTTAATAAGAAAAACCTGAATTTGCTGTCGACCGCTCATCAAATTTCAGAGTTTTGGCGAAGTTTGCACCCCTTGTGGCATGATGAGCGTGAGATTACATGCTAATGCTCTACGTCGTGCATGGCCGAAAGAAGAAACGTGGGCAGGAGCACGTAGAAGAACAGTACCTGTCGTAGTCGTGGGCGACGAGGTAGAGGAACTGAGCGTAATTGACAAGGAGGACGGCGTTGGTAGGATCCTGATATAGGCTGGTCTGGTAGGTCAGCTCCGTCCTGAAATACTCCGGGTAGTCGTCGGGTTCGGCTTTCGCCGTCACCGGCGAGACAAACTTCTGCATCGTCTCGTGGTCGAGGGCCTCGTCCCTCGAGGGAGCCTGCATTTGCGAGGCCTCGTCGACCATCGAGTTCCACAGCAGTACCTCCTCTTCCGGGATCGATTGCCCTGAGACCGACTCGGCTTCTGTCGTGGCCCCGAATGAGGATAATTGAGAGGCTCCGTCGGGGAGTATCGGACGGTAATTGTCGGACCGATGGAACTGTCCCTCGCCATCCATGCCGCTGGCGATGGGGCGAACCTTCCCGCCCCCGCCATTGTTTCCACCGACCGAAGTCGTCTTCCCACTCGACGACCGAATCGAAAATGTCTTAACAGTCGACGAATCGAACTTCTGCTGCGAATTGTCTTGAACTTCGACCGCGGAAGCCATCTCTGTGGTAGCGGCGTAAGTCCCAACTGGAGGTGCAGCTGCGATCGCCGCATTGCTCCCCATCGAGTACACCGTGAAATTCGCCAGCAAGATCATCACGTAGACCATCAAGGTCGGCGTGTGCGAGAAAACCTGCTGAAACAGCCACACGAAAGAGGCGTGCATCTCTCGCTGCACGCGGGCCAGGATCCCCTGCAAATCCTCGTAAAACAGGACCTCCCTCATCTGCAGAGCGAAGCTGTGGAGCTCTCGGATGATGAAAACCATCGAGGAGAAGGCCTTCTTCACCGAGCAATACGCGGATTCTCCGTCCTCTCTGAAGCCCTCCTTCCACTGCATCTTCCTCTTGATCATCCTCAGCGAGAGCGGGAGATCGACGCTATTCGCCCTCCGCTCGATATTCGCAGGGATGATCGCCTCACTGCCTTCATAATCTGAAGAGTCTCGCTCAATTCTCTCGTCTTGCCATGGATGTTCTTTATGCTCTATATTCGACAATGGAAGTTGTATATGTTCAGAGTCAAAGTTGACGCTACTGTTCATTCTCGAAGAAACCTCGTCCTCCCCACAGCCAGAGACCGACTCTGCCTCCGCCTCGGCCTCTGCCTCTGCCTCTGCCTCTGCAGAGATACTATCCACGCCACCATCAACGCCGTCGGAGAGCTGAAACCTGAGCGAAAGCTCCTGAATCCTCTTCGAGAACTCCTCGTCGGAGAAAGCGTCGTCGAGGCTCGCACTGCAAGCGCGCTTCACAGTGCGAGCTCCGGGCTTCGAGTAGTCAGAGGATCGGAACCTGTGGAGCTTCGCCGCCGTCGACGACGGAGGAGCGCCGGACAGGGCAGAGCGTTCCAGGCTCTGCACGTACCGGCACAGGAGCGGCCCGGCGTCGCTCCGGGCCCGCCGCCGCCGCCGCGAAGAAGGAGAAGAGATCGCGGAGGCCAGAGTCTGGGACGAGGACGGCGACCGGGGAACGATGGGCTGCGACCACTGCAAGCATGCCGTCGGCACTTTCACCCCCATAATGACGGCGCAGCAAAAGCGAAAGGCGAAAGCTTTCCAAAGCCGGAAAATCCAAAACTCTCCCCGGGAAAAAGCTCGCACCAATCGGAAAGCTCGCGACTTTTGCTCCTCCCACCTTCGCGCAAAACCTGAGAAGTCGCAGGGACCAACGAAACCGAGTCAGCAAGAGAGAAGAAACAGGTTCGTCGACGCCACCACCACAAAAGCTAATGAACTTTCGCCGAAACAGAGTCTCGATCTCTCGCTCGCACTATCGACCCAACTCTTTTCTTTTTTCCCGGAAAACGCAACCCGAGAAAAGCAGGGGGAAAATCTGCACTCTCTCGAGAAAAGAAAAACCCGAAAATAAACTCCGAGCGGCCAGCTCGAAGCTCATGCGCATGTGCCCTCGAAAGAAGCTCGAAGCTCGGATTCAACAGCTTCCCCCCAGGAAGAATCGGATCCCGAAGAGGGCACGCCCGCTCCTCCCGGGCACACGGAAAGACTAAACGAAAAAAGGGGGAAACTTTTTTGCTCGAAAATCCCTATGAACAAATTACCCGAATCGATGAAACCTCTCTCCGGCGAAGCCCGGAATCGGAAAAGAGGCGAGGGAACAGGAAGGGGGAAGAGGGAGTTCGCCGGCGAAATCTCTGGCGGAGGGAAGTCGCCGCCGTAGCTTCACTCGTACCAGGAGCACAGAAGAGCCATATATACAAGACGGCGAGCGGGGAAAATTATACCCCGAGGAAGGAAAAAAAATTTGTATATTATATATTAAAAAGAGGGTAAAAAAGCCTCGACAGGCTAATGCCGGTTGGAAGGGGTATTTGTGGAAATTCCGGGGAGGCGGTTTGTTTTTGGCGCGGCGGGGTTTCGGAATTATACGCGCGCGTAAAACTAAGCACATACGGGGATCCGTACGAGACGGCGCGGCGTTTTCACAGGGAGAGCGGGTGGCCGGTCAGAGATGCGGGGCCCCCCGGGTCAGAAGCCCCCGATGCGTGGGGGTGGGGGGCGGGGATTTTTTCCAGTGCCACGCGGCTGCTTTCACGGGGATCCGATCTGGCCGTTGATCGGTCGCCACGTGTGCCCGCGGGCCTCGTGCGCCCCCCCCGGAAAGGAGGTCCGAGCGTCCCGAAGACCGTGATCCCCCCCACCGACCCGTCTTAATTGCTCTTCGCCTGTAAAAAGAACGCGCTTTCGAGCGGGTTACTTTTTCGTTGCGTGGGGCTTTTGATATTTGGTTCGGCTTCTGACCAATCCCAATTTCGATTTTTATCGATGGATTTTTCGTTATTCATCGATGGCCCCGTGAAAAGAAAGTTTTATACCTAACGCCGGTGGTGGCCGGGCGTGTTGACATCGATCCGGTAATCGATTCTCGTGCGTGCGGATCGCTTGTGCATTTATTGAAATTCTATGGATCTCGATTAGAGTCGGGTCGGGAAGACATCGGCTCGTGTGTATTCCTTCTTATAACGGGAGAATTTGAAACTTTTTTCTTTTTTTTCGATCGGAGAGCATGGTGCTCGGTTTGGGCCCTTGCGGGGTCGTGGGAGATAGGGCAAAGCTGGAAAATGGCAAAAGAGGAAAGAAAAGGGAAGGGAAAAAAAAAGAAAATTTGAGAATTAATCTGAATTGTCGGATGGGCTTTACGGTGGGGTGACCTCTAACGATCACTTTAAGATGTGAGATTTCGATCACAAAAACTAATCCCAATCATTCATCTACTTTTTTAAATGATGTGCCATGATTTATCTTAGCGAAAAATAAAAAAAAATAAAAAGATGTGCCATGTTCTTCTATAGTAAACAGATTAGTATCACTTAAAAGGAATAAACAAAGATCTGGCTAATTATGCAAAATACCCCACGAGATTAGACTTAGCTTAGCAGATTCTTTCTCTCTTCAAATTTTGTATGCCAAAGCAAAATTTTGGAAAGAAAAGCTAAAGCGAAAGAGATATGAAGGACGTATTGATGTATTTTGAAAAACTTAACGAAGTATCCAATTCCAATTGGAATTCTAATTAAAAACGTGTGGAAGATTGAAGAGAATGTATGGGAATATTATCATCTTTTTCAAGTGAAAAATTTGCCTCTATATGATAAAATATAACTATCATTCACTATCATAAATAGTTCATGAACTTTAACCCAATATACAATATGGTTCTTAAACTTTTAATTTGTTTAACGTGGTTTATGAACTTTAACTTAATATTCAATGTGATCCATGAACTTTTAATTTATTTAATTTAATCCCTGAACTTTTGGTACATGTTCAATTAGTCCCTAGAATTTATGAAAATGTTCAATGTTATCCCTAATCTCGAGTTAATGGAAAAACTACACTAAACATTTTCATATATAGTTTAGGGACTATACTGAACGTGTACCAAAAATCCAGAGACTAAATTGAACAATTAAAAGTTCAGGGATTACATTGAACATTACGCTCAAGTTCAAGGACCGCGTTTAATAAATTGAAAATTCATTGACCATTTGTGTCATTATCCTCCAATAACAAATAGGAATTTTCATGAGATTATTCTAGTAAAAATTAAGGTTAGACAAATCACTCGAAGTTGACATTATCTATAGACAAAATCACTTGATTTCTTCCAATTACCACGCACCACACACGCTCGAATAATTACCTCACACAAAAGGAATGCATTATTGTTGGGCAACGTCATTCGTCATTCTCAGTGGTCGACAATGCGGCTCCTCGGGCTAAATTAGTCATCGAGGGTATAAAAGCACACATGGTTTTTTTTTTTTTATTTGGTTCTAAAGACTGCTCAATTATTAAGTTGAATTTCTCCACGAGGCAATTAGTAGCGGTTTGCCCACTTTTTCGAAGTTTCCTCTCATTTTTTTAATATGGCTAATATCACGAAAACTCCAAATTATTATGCATGCGATAAATTTACCAAAAACTAATTTTTTGACCTCCAAAATCCCTAAACAAGTATATTTGTGACAAATTTGTCTTCTATTAAATTGAATTGATACCATAAAAAAATCACAAATTGGTACATCCGTAACAAACGGAGGCTAAAACCCCAAATACGTGCACCCGTCAACTATCATGTGTCATCCAATTTAGAAATTCGACGGTAAAATTTAACGGAAACTAATAAAGAGTAGAATTGTTACATATTTACATGTTTGGGGTTTTTGGTGATAATTTGGGTAAATTTACCATATCAATTTAGGGTTTTCGTGATGTTAATCCTTTTTAATATTCATTTTACTGATATATAATAAGACCAGCGGTTGCTTTTTTATTTATTTATCTATTTATTCGTTTTTTTTTACAGAAATATTTAGTGTTGGAAAGTGGACAGAATCCGGACAGATATATATAATATCTCTCGTTGGAAGGCGAAGCGCTAAGGAGCCGACGGTCCAGAATTGCAGAGAGAAAAAGCTTCGGGAATGCGAAAGCTGCAAGGCCAACTTGCGGCCCGAGATTCCCCCATGGGGAGCGGAGATAGCGCGGCGGTCGGTGACGGTGACAGGCGATCGATCGGACGGCGGGCGCGGCGTCGTCGAGCGGGAGATCTTTTCCGCGGCTGGAATTCGATTGGCTCTTTCTCCGGCTCCCCGTCACTTTCGTCCCGTCGTTCGTACCTAGGGTTGGGGTCGTTGTCGCATGATTTAGCCTCGGTTTTTGTTACGCTGCGGTACAGTGTATACCAGCCGAAGACAGACGGGAGCATCGGGGCGTGAGCTGTTGTTTGTTCGGCCCGCCAAAGGAGCTATTCAATTGTGAAATCAGTAAACAGACGACACGAAACTAATGACGTCTTGTCTTCGAGTGTTGGAATGAAAAAGGAGTGGCTAACTGCGCCGTTCAAATTCATGAATCGAGTGCAACCATAGCGGTTGAATTTTTATAAAATTCACGTGGAGTCGTGTAATTGATGATTGCAATCGGTTCAACTTGTCGCCGATCGAGTTCACGCGAGATATTTTCTTAACAATAGATCGGGCATGCTTGTGATATAGAAAACTCAATCTTTCCATGTGAAAAAAGTCGTCTTCTAAAGATTTTATCTTTGGGTGGGTCAGATAAATTATGGCTATCTCCTACGATTGTGATGTCTTGAGACGTAGAAATCTAATGTAACGAGATCCAATCAGCTTATTTTTTGCAAACTTTTCGATAACCCAGTTGATGTTAACCATTTAATGTACACCGTCCAACTAGTCAAATGGTTTTGGCTGTATGTAAAATTATCGTGCAATGGTTCCAATTAATATTGGCTAGAATATCTTTCGCCGGAGCCGTCAAGTCTCCCAATCTTTCTCGTGAATAATTCCTTGAACCTTCTAGTCTCGATATGAATAGTTTTTTTTTTTTTGCCCTATTTTCAGTGTCACTTAGTTCATCGGTCCAATTGGTGCTGAAGCAGCATTTTATGACATTATTTTTTATTCATATTATAATTGAAAGGACCAATATAAAGTAAAAATTGATTTTTTTTATCACGAGTAGTTTCACGAAATGTTACGAAAATATAGCAGAAGCCCAATACCTTTCGAGCGAAGAAATCACTAAGAGAGAGCCTAAGTCCGAGCCTGTTAATATATCTAGTTGGATCCACCTTCACTCAAAAGTTTAAGCCAATGAATTATGAGCCAACTGGGATATATTAACTGCTCTACACCACACCAATTATCCGATGTGGGATTTCTCTAACACAACTCACACGTGCATCTTAACACGGAATGAAAAAATTCAGAATCTTAGGCTACATTTGTTTTGTGCAAAATGTGACATTTCCGAAAAATATTTTTCCAGGAAGTCATTTTTTAGGAAAATAACAATATTTTCCTGAGTTTGGTTGAAACTTGAAAATGATCTGGTAAATATTTTTTATTGTTTGGTATGGAAAATCTAATTTAATTTTCCTAAATAAACGTACACTACTCGGGCACTTGTAACTTGCACATGGATAGCCGAGGAATCAAGTATTGGCACTAGAGTCCCAGTGCGGCCTTGATGGACCATAGCAAAGGCGTCAAGGATTGGGGCACTAGCACTTGGTCTTGGGTGCCAGAGATCCGGTCCTGGATGCTGGGGACCTGAGAACCAGTGTTCGGATTTTTATGCCTAAGTGTAGAGTTTCGGGTTGAAAAAAAAAACCTAGCTCAATGTCACGGAGACGGTAACAAGAAGAGGAGATTATATAAACTAGAAAAGTAACTCGCTTGCATTATCTACATCAGGTAAACTAAAGAATTGATATGTATGATTAATTTATGTTTTATCCAATTTACGGTCTGTTTAGCATAATGAAGGGCGAAACATGCTTGCTTAGAGAGGAGATGCCAAAACCTTGCAATTTTCATGAACCGGACATGGATGAGCATCTCAATCATAGTAACTAGTAAAGTCTAATATGCGGGCGTCTAATCATGTTCGTGAACGGAAATCACGCCAGAATTCCGATCTTCTTCGCAAAAGCGAATGCAACTCCGGAGTCAAATTGAAGATAAAACTTAGCTTATAGAGAGAGGTAATGCAGCTCCATAGTCAAAACTAGAGTTAAACCTAAAGTGACAATACCATGGAGATCTCCAATAGAGAAGGACGACAATCACTTTACTCAACCAGCGTTCTCATCATCCTTAAGTTGCGACGAAAGGAAAAGTATTGAGAAACTTTGGGAAGGGTGGATCGCCGTGTTTGTGACAGTGCGCATATGTAGCGATCAATTCAACAGGAATTGCCACTCCCATCAGTTCAGTCTTCACATCACAACATCCATTGGGTAAAAGGCGACACCAGCAAACCCTTTTCAAAATGGCCCGGTCATAGGGCACATCGTGTTGCTGTTAATTTTATGAGGCCACCTTGAACAGCTACGAGATTGTAATCATCTGTCGTGATATCGAAAACTCTCAATGATAAAAAGATATCTCAACATGCAAACTTCTCGACTGGAGGCGATCATCGAGTGGGCCATGCCCATGCTCGAAGATCGGGCCTGATATGTTGTCCAACCTTGCCAATCGCATAAAATTGATATAAGAGCTTGCAAACCGAGCCGGCCCAAGCCAAAAATGGACGCGGCCGGGCTTTCTCATCCAAGAGCATTGTCCAAATCCATTTATTTACCTCTCGAGCCGAATGAGTCACTAACCAGTGATTCACCTCTATTCACGATAATGAGTGACGAGTATGCCTCGACATGTCCAGAGTGCCAAGGCTTCCAAGGCTTCTTGATTTCGCCAAACCACATTCCTCCAACCACTTGTTGCATCCGCTCATCATACTACTCAATCATGCTTGTTCTCACTAAGTCCTTTAAGGTAAGGCAAAATGTCACATGCAATGAATGCACCCTAGCGATATTCAATGGACGCACTTTTAGAAAACATGTTTGCTCGCTTGCTGCTAGAGATGCGGAAACGAACGCTTTTGTACTTTAGTAAAATTTGATGGAGATTCCTTACTTTAATGGGAATTTCATTGAATAATACGGGCATTTTGTAATAGGAAAAGTTCGGCCCACGCCTCTGATGAGGGGTATGGACCAAATATTTCTAAAAATAGAAGTGTGTTTTGTAAGTTCCATTAATGTACATGAGATATTCTTGCAGATATTCACTTTGCCGTGATCCATTGACCCTTAGCAGTCAAGCAAGTCCGTGCCGAGACCCGTCCATGATATAAGATTAGTTTGAATAAAACAATCAGTTCTGTGCGGATTTAGACACCATATGTGGACTGGCTCGTGCCCGAGTAGGGAATCATTTGCTTGGACTCGCTCGATATGAACCTTAGGCTGTATTTGTGACATCCCCGAATAAACTTACTGAGATATTATTCGCTTTGACCCGTTCCAAATCGAGTCTTATGGTTTTGTTCTTTGGTGTACAGGTAGACACCTTCCTAGGAGATCACTCTTCCTAAGAGTGCTCCTAGGAGTGCTCACGTCACATCCCAAATCATACAGGAATATGGGCAATGACACGGTCATCTTTTTCCAAAGGATATTAGGTGTGATGATATTCAGCTCGGTGGGCTTAGCACGCCACCGAGCTCGTAATCAGGTTTGATAATCGCACCGATAACGTAGCATCATCGCATCTCATTACAGCGAGATAACGTAGCATCATCGCGTCTCATCACACTGAAAGAAGCTAATGATAAGGGAGCAATGTGAAAGCGGACGAAGGGAAAACCTATCGCCTCTCCTTGTCGGATCCTTACCAAAGGCAAAAGAATAGCGGAAGGGGAATGGAGGGTTGGCATTTCATTGTTGTCAAATGGCCACTCATAACAAACACGCGCGATGTATAAGGGAGGGAATGGAGTTATCCCAAAAGGGGGAAAACGATGAGGATTTCACATGGGGCGCAAGACCCCGGACAGGGACATGCGGACGCCGACGCCACGCCAGTCGCCTTTATCTCCTCGTCACGTATATAGGAGTCCTTCTTAGCTACAACAGGCACTCTTCTTGATAGTTCCATCTCTCTCCTCCTCTCGTCACCTTCCGTTTTGTTCCTATGCCTTTGCCCACAAATGACCGAATAAGCCCTAGAATTGATTGGTTACGATTGATTGCGCACTCAACGACTTCAATATGGGGTTAGTATTAGAGACATCTCGTGTGAGCTCTCTCTCCTCACCCCCCACCCCCCCCACACTCCCTCTCTTTGCATTCGTTCGTGGGGTTTCCCTTCGTCATATACCTTAAACGGGGTTTTCATCTAATTCCTTCGTCATCGGGTCTTTCATCTTTCAATCGAGCTTAGCATGAGAGGGAACATTAAGATATAAAAACCCGCGCCACTCTCCAACAGTTAAAGCGTTTTAGGAAGAAAAAGTTACGAACTCAACTTCGCTTGCATGGGAATTTTAATCATCTTTATTACAAGTGCGTACCTAGTTTCCACTACCCGTTAATTTAGCGTTTCAATCGGTCGGTTCTCTAGCATGCTACGGATCCAAGTTTCTATATGTTCGGTCCCCATGCAACCATACATCGGCTGCTTTGCACTAGCCCGCTTTGCGCTCGTTCTTCGGATTTCATCAACGTCGTCCATGTTTAGGCCTTTAGGGCGAAGTTTTATTGACTCGAACCATGTGTGAATCGCCTAGTTTTCTTCCTTGGGAAAGGAGTTGGATCCGCTTGTGATTTTGGTAGGTGGGTCAACACCCAAAAGAAGGTAAACGTTGATTGACAATTATGATCGGCAGAGCTGGTTAACCTTTGGCTTTGTGGTCCATTCGATTGATCATCTTCCACGAGGTTACCTCACTTGGTGCGTCGAGAATGCAAAGAGGGGCTTTTGCCCTTCAAATCCTCAATCCCTTGCTTGTGATCGGGGAAGGAGGGAGGGGTGCGTTTTGGTAATTTGGCCTCCCAAAAATATCTGAAGTCGCCCGGGCTTTGTTTTCCACGCGGGTGCAAAGGGTCACTGTCAATGGGGTTTCGTCTCGGCCGGGGCCATTGATTTGAAGTTATATGTCGTGACTTTTCGAATTTTAATTTCTTCGTGTCCACACAAAATGAATCGGAAGATAGTTTTTCTCCTCTTTTCTTTTTCCTTTATTTTTTACAAAAAATTTCGCGAAAAAAATAGGTTTTTGGCCCCTCAATCCGACGATAGATCGATGGCGTGGAATTTCTTTCATTACTAGTTCACCACCAACGCTCTTCCAAAATATGCAGTGCGCGAATGCCATGGTCATCTTGAACGGTTGACTATGGAGGTGGTCAAGGTAGGAGTCGATCATCCCCCAACCGTATGCCATGCATGATCTTCATCAATGTAGGGTTTCCTTTCCCCCCCACCCCTTTTTGGCATTTCACGAAGGATTAATGCTCGCTATTACGGACCGCCTGACTTGTTTTCTACACATTTCTCGTCCAGTACCTTCGATTGGTATGAGTAGCTAAATACTCTGCTGAAGTGAAAATTTTCCGTATCAGCGAGGACATGCACGAGATGTGCGGGAAAACAGGTCATGTAGACGGTATATAGTCGAACTATTTGCCAACTGTTACTAAAGAGTGGTTGGCGTGCACCTAGCTCGAGCGAGCATTCGGACCGTCCGGATCTTATGTGAGTCCCGTTGAGTTCAACGAATTCCGTAGACTACGGGTGTGCACCATAATGAGATGTTATTGGGAATTCATTCATAGAGCAATACGAGTCTATCTCGATGGGCCAAACGGATGAAAGAAAACCACAACGGGGCCGATCACTTGTTCTTTAAGATTAAGTCCCACGTTAGGTAGAGAAAAGTCAGAAAGCTGGGAAACCTTTGTTAAGCCCCCAACCTCTTGTGCCTACAATCGAAAACTTGGAGGGGCCCAAATGAAAACCGCCCTAAAATTCAAAGCATTAAAAGTTTGTAAGGGCCTTTGCTCCTTCATCTATGCCAAACGAATCGCTACCTTTAGATGAATAGTAGCGAGCAGTCTAACTCATAGAATTAGAAAGAAATGTGGTGGGATGAGAACCAGAGTGGATTTCCCGGACGTAGGTGTTCTGATCGTGCGCATCTTAATCTCAATCGTCAGATCACGTGGATCTTACGTGGAGACAAACTATATAATTGGCTAAGATGGAGATGGCTCACATGGTCCTGATGCATACTAAATTGTTTTAGGAATGCATCACGCGGTCCATTATACCCTCGGATTAATAAATAATCTCGTCCTATTTGTTGTTCTCTCAGCACAACGTCCGGTTGAATCATAGGTTGAAGCTATGGGAGGTAGTAAATGGACGGACCAAGTCAAATTGGGATCAGTTCCCATTTGGGTTTGGACTAGAACGGCTTAATTAACTTTTTATTGACTTGTCCGTGTAATATATATAATGCAATCTATTCGTACCCAAACTCAATTCAGGTCCCGCACAAATCTAGCCAGACAACTGTCATTTTGAGAGTGCACTGTCTAAATCATCCTCGCCACCACTGCCGTCGTGGCTTCTGTAATAGATGGGCCCATAAACCCAGCCCATGTATCTTAAAGCCCAAGTCCCAGCCCATTTTTCTTTCTTCTTTCAGTAGATGGTGCGAGAGGACTCCAACGGACAAAATAAGGAAAATCAAAGGGAGCTCATCCCGTGAACAGGAAAAGGAGAATAATGAAGAAAGAGAGAAAATTTTCGCTCCCGGCAATTTGGTTATCCCAACAAGCTGAAATCAATTCCGAATTGTAACACCCGGTAAGTATTCAGGCATATTATTCTTTTAATCAGAGTAATTTTTGAAATTAGATCGTAAATTTGGAGTTATGTAAATTTTGAACTATGAGGTTCAATTGAGGAGTGGGCGATGCGGAGCCGTAGGGTTTGACGAAAATCGATTCCGAAGTACGGTTTGATCGGAATGAATTTATGAATTTTTTCATATTAATGGGCCCATAAATCCAGCCCATGTCTCTTAAAGCCCAAGCCCCTACCCATTTTTCTTTCTTCTTCAACAGACGGTACAAGAGGGCTCCAGCGGACAAAAAAAAGGAAAATCAAAGGGAGCCCGTCCCATGAGCAGGAAAAGGAGAAAACGAAGAAAGAGAGAAAATTTTCACTCGCGGCCACTATGGATGTCCCCACAGGTGAAATCAATTCCGAGTTGCAACTCTTGGTAAGTATTCAAGCTTATTATTCGTCTAATTTGATTAATTTTCAAAGTTAGGTCGTAAATTCAGAGTAATGTAAATTGTGAGGTTAGGTTGAGGAGTTGTCAAGCTGTGAATTTATATGTAAATGATAGATTAGGGCCTTGTGAAACCGTGGGTTTTGACGAAATTCGATTCCGAAGTACGGTTTGATCGGAATGACTTCCTGAAGTTTCGCATGCAAGATCCTCGAAACAAATAAAAATGAACGTTTCTTATAACAAGTTTCTGCATTAACGCGTAAAAATTGATTGGTTGATGTATAAGCGTAGTTTTGTTGAGTTGTTTGTTAAAGTAGTCTATTACTCGGATTTTGATATGGTCTATTGATTAATTGATAGGAATACGAGTGCGTCAGTTTGAGTAACCTTCATAGGTTGATTTTCAACTTTCTCAAGTGAGTAGTACTATCTTTTTGTTGAATTTGTAAACTCGTATTTTGAAAGCGATACGAATTAGATATACTATGAGTTATGAAATGGCATTTTTATTGCGTAAAATCTGGATCGAGCACTGCTACTATTTTATCTATTTGAAATGAAAAAGTCTGTGTTCATTGTTGTCTAAACTAAGACCATTTAGAGGTAAGTTATAGATCGATGGACTGACATGGAAAAGAAAAAACAGTGCCATAATCACTATCATCCAAAAGTCAAAGCCATAATCGACCGAAGTTAAGCTTATTGGATTAAGAAAAAATGAGTTCATATGTGAATCGGGTGCACGACGGGAGTTCATCTCTTGTAGTTCGGTACATGAGCGGAACTCTCTTCCTCAAATTAGTCTACTTGATACTCGTCATGATATTTACATTCATCATATGCATTTCCTTATGCCGATGGGATATCGAGATATCTCTGCAACACTTGTTTCTCATGCCATTTATGTACATCCTTCCGCGCACGAAGCGGAGCTGTTTAGGAACGGATGTCCATAGCCACCGCAAGAGCAATGTCGGATCTCTCCACATTTGAAGTTAGGCCGATTGTGCGCCATGCGTTCTTGGTTTTCTTGTCTCTTTTCATCGAGCTTGCACCTTTTGAAATCTATCTTTTGAAAATCACAAATGCGAATTTTTCTACTCATAAGTTGAACTTTGTACGAAAGACCGCCTTTGTTTTCATAAGTGAGGTGAATAGTAAAGATTTCTCCAAGTATTCAGGTGCAATGAGAAAAAAGATCTTGAGAGTTCTTGCAGGAAGAATCGCATCTCTTTTTGTTCTGCTGGTTTAACAAAATCTAGACATTTTGATATTTACTATAAATGTTTGCGCCATGAACAGCATATGCTAGTTTGTTATGAATTTGATAGAGCACTTTTGTCTCTATCCAGATATTCTTTGTTTACGCAATGTTCTTTTCACCAATTTTAAATGGAATATCTCCATATTCTATTGTTAAATCATATGATTAAGGACTACAAACGCAGAGATTCATGTGTTAAAAATTATGAGATTTTGTGGAATCACCGTCAATTATTCTAAAAGCTTAAATGGTTATATGAAGGCGATATTTAATATTTAAATAGTCAAACATGAAGAGTATCAACTAGAATTTGCACAACATAGTTGAAATCCTTTGACCAGAGTTTAACCCTCTTTCCTTTTCTCATGGAAAAAGAAAACCAAATCTTCATATGACATTAGCATATACACATTTCTACCCTACATGAGGACAAAGTTGTTGGGCCCAATCAGACGATTTATATTAACACCGACAATCCAACAAATGACAATTATTGTGAAACAATGGCTGAGGATTATTGTCAATCAACTGACCACTCATAAAGGATCAAATAAGTTATGCTTGTGTCAAATATAAAGAAGCAGACGGAAAAATAAACATGGGGAGTTTTATAATTTCAATCATTTCTGCTTAAATAAATCTAGAAACCCCTTTTAACGCTTCGTTTGTTATGCCGAAGATGACCTACTTGAAAAATATTTTTCTTAAAATGATCCAGCCACTGCCCAATCCAAGGCACAAGCATGACAACCACAGACAGAAGGATACGATTTCAGAGGGTATATTTTTTAATATGAAAACAAATGCTTATACAAAAATAATTACTGTGTTGATGTTTTGACGGAGTGTTTGCATGTTGAAGCTGTTATTATATCAATTGATAATGTGATCCCACATTTAGTTTATTATTGTCCACATTAATTAATTTTGTTGACATTTTATTGTCTGCATTAAGTTGCATGATAACAATGGTGATCACTCAATTTTAAGATAATTATCTCGATGGAAGAAGTTATCTGTAAGGGGTGCAAATAAATCTGGACACATGAAAAGAAAATAGAAAATTTGCTAAACGGATGGGACCATTTAGAGAGAGATTTAAAGACGGACTGAGATGGGAAAGGAGCAGTTCCATCGTCGCTAATTCACTATCATCCACAAGTCAAAGCCATAGTCAACCGAAGTTAGCTTGTTGGATTAAAAAACACAAAGAGTTTATAAGTGTATCGGTACACCTAGGGGTGTCAAAAGTACCCGCTCAAACATGACCCGATCCGAACCGACCCGATCCAAACAAGGAATTTTCATATTGGGTCGGATTGGCCTTAACTTGTTTGGGTAACAGTAAAAATAAGGCTTAAACTTATTTTGGACCTACCCGAGTCCACCCGAAACAAGCCCGAGCCATTTGTCCTTCTTGTTCCAAGCACGCCGGAAACCCTATCACTTCGGACCGAGAAGTCAGTGACGGACTGAAATCTCCTCACGACGGGAACTTCAGCGTCGCCTTCCCTCCTTCCTCCGATCAGATGGCTTTTGTTAGTGGAGCTGCATTTGAAGCTTGGCAAACTGCTAGGAGAATTGCCGCAGAGGAAGGTTTAAAATCAGAGAGAGAGTCCAGTTCAGTCACTGGGTCAAATTTTGGCAGAAGACAACATGGTCAGAAGACAACATGGCGAACAAGACAACCCAAGTTCTGTTTTTGGGGTGTCCTTCCTAAGAAAAGATGTAGGTGGTCAAGCAAAAATCTAAAACACGAACCCGATCCAAACCCAATCCGAACACGGCCCGACCCGATCGTGCAGCTATCTCATGTTCGGGTCTTGTTTCGGGTCGGGCCAAGCAAACATATGCATTGTTTTGGGTCGGGTCGGGTATCATGAAAACCCGACCCGACCCGACCCGACCCGACCCGTTGACACCCATAGGTACACCAACCGAAGTTCAATTCCTCAAACTTGTCCGCTTGATACCCATAATGATATACAAATTCATATCCGCATTTTCTTTTAGCACTTGACTAAAATTTATCTAATGTCCTAATTTTCCATCCCATACTCATCACCGATAATCATCGGATGGACACATCTCTGTGCTCCTGCAGGCTAAAATCCATCACGTGAATTCGTCTTAAATAGTTAGATTAATTTTTTTCTATCTCTCTCGCCATTCACATACATTATCTACGCACCACGACGGAGTTGTTTAAGGACAACACATCCCCAACAACTGCAAGACTATGTGAAATCTCTCAACATTTTTTGTCGGGCACAATCTCGCGCAATGTGTTTTAGGTTCTCTTGTCTCTGTCCTTGCCGTCCTAAGCAATTATTGCTTGGGGAAACGCAATAGTGAAGACTAATTAAGGGCTGGCTTGGTAACATTTATGTTTTTTCTATTTTTATGTTTTTATGTTTTCGGAACAGAAAAAGAACATAAATATGTTTGTGTACATCAATTAATTTTTTTATTCCCCAAAATAGATAAGTGACTAGATAATAGATTTGGAACAGAAACAAAAAGTAAAAGAAATCTACTTTTTTGTTTTCGAAAAAAACATTATTTCTTTTTTTGTTCCCGGGAACAAAAAAAGAAACAATGTTTTTTTAGAGGAACAAGCTCAGTGTAATCTAAATCCTAAACCTACACCCTACACCATAAGCACTCAACCATACACCCTACAACCTAAACCCTAGACCCTAAACCTTACACTATATACCCTAGACCCTAGACACTACACTCTAAACCCGATACCTTATACCCTACATGCTAAACCGTAAACCGTAAACTGTAAACCTACACTTCACACTTTAAATCTTAAACCCTATACCCTAAAGCTCAAAAGGTCTATGCACCTGTTTATTGTAATGCTTAAAGATTTATTATCAACCTCATTATATTGTGAGTTATAAACTAGTGGAACTCTCTGCTGCCATTTCCAGCCATCCATTTTTGACTAACTATTAAGCTAGATTTTCTGAGGTCATATTAGAATATCTTGATCAATTAAGCTCTTATAAAAATCTTGTTTTATCTAAACATGAATTGTTAAGTCTCAACTAACATTTAAATGAAAAAAAATTGGGAGTAGAAATTTTGTGCAGTTATCAAACGCATTCTTCTGCTCATAAGCTCATCTAAGAAATAAAAAAATAGACATTATTTCCAGGAACATAATTGTTACCATACACACCCTACAAACAAAGACTTAATGTGAGTGGACTTACAATTCATATAAAGCGGACAATAGTTGAGCTTCCAAGATGAGCTTGTCGCATTATTTTGCAAATTAATTCTAGTAGACTTTATTCGATGATAATTATATTATAATTCACCTACTGAAATGCCCATTTTATTATATGGTTTAATTTATTAATCTTATGGACAAGTCTTAAGATATATAACAACACTCATTTTTGTTCGTTGGTATAATAATAATGTCCCACGTCATTCATTATGTTGTAATATTAACTAACGAGAAAGCTAACCAAATCTTGCAATTTAAGGAAGCTAACCAAATCTTGCAATTTAAGTCCAATAAGAAATTACTAGAGAAAGTAAATGAGAAACGATTAAAAGAGACTCAAGAATTACGTAGTTTGATCTAACGTATCGGTAGCTATATTTGTGGGGAGAGCTAGCGGCAAATAATCCACTAATAATCGAAAAATCAAAGTTTACAAACGCTCATACTCAAGTGTTTCTCACACCTAAATTAAACCAAAATCTCGAGTGTTTAGAAATAAATAATTCATTTGGATATAAAATACTTACGACACAAATCCATGTGTTTAGAGCTTTCTCATCGTGCCACCCGCATGAAATGCTCTTCCTCGGTTTCAGGATTTTCCTTGTGCAACGTCCTTATCAACAGAAAGAATAACAAGAGCCTCATTATGCATTATATGAAGAGTTATTGTTTGGTCACTCAAGAGGAGAGAGAGAGAGAAACGCTCTTGTGGCTAACTTCTCAAGACACCAAGGGATAAAAGAAATGGGCGGCCACACTTATAACAAATTTACAAGTTTACCCTAAATCATTTTTTTAATCACAAAAAATCATAAACTGATACATTTGTAACAAATTTACTATACATTAAATTGAATTAATATAAAAAAAATTACAAACTTGTACACATATAACAAATAGAGGGTAAAACCCATACTAGTACACCCGTTAACTGCCACGTGTCATCTAACTTAGTAATTTGACCATAAAATTTAACAGAAATTGAAGGAGGGTAAATTTGTCACAGGTATACTAGTTTGAGATTTTTGGTGGTTAAAAAATTAGTTTGGAGTAAATTTATCGCAAGTATACCAGTTTAGTATTTTTTATGGTATTAATCCATAAATTAAACAAATGTGTGCCCACCTTCTTTTTCTTCTAGTGGTAGGGATATTTCCCTTCATTTCTCTTTCATTGTGCAGCTCATACTTGTATATTTATCCAACCGGGTCGGGTTCCATAAATGGCTCAAACTTGAGACATAATTCAACAATTCTCCACATTGACTCAACGTTTGAAGTCAAGTCATAGTGTTCATCATCCATGTTGCTCTCCAAATGCCTCGAAAGGCATTCATTCTCTACAAATGCCAATTATGCTCAAGCAAAGCTTGATCTTTGCCAAAGGAACGGACTTAGGGCCTGTTTGGTTCAACTTTGAAAATGCTACTTGGGAGAATGCAAATACCTTTGGGTGAAAGCCCATTGGAAAAATGCAAATGGTGTTTGGTAAAAATATTTTGTAAAGCTGCTTTGGCCAAAATATAGCGTTTGGTGAACTTTTTTGCAAATGGACTTTGGGAATAAAAAAACCATTCTTACCCTTCGCCGGAGCCGGCGCCGGCCGGCGAGCCAGATCTGGCGCCGGCGGCCGTCGCTTGAGGTCGGGCAACCGCCGGCGGGCCAGATCTGGGGCCGGCGGTTGTCGCTCGAGGCCGGGCGACCCAAGCAGCCGCCTGGGTCGCGCGACCTCAGGCGGCCGGCGCCTGGGTCGAGCCACCTCAGGCGGCGGTCGCCTGGGTTGCGCGACCCAGGCGGCCGTCGCCTGAGGTCGCGCGACCCAGGCGACCGCCGCCTGGGTCACGCGACCCTCGCCGAGGGTCGCCTGGCGTCGGGGGACGGCCGCCAGCCTCTTGCCGGCCGCCTCGCCGACCTCCCTCGCTGGCCTCCCACACGAAGAAGATGAACAGTATACACAAGGGGGCAAAAGTGGGTTTTTGGACAAATTTTGAGGGTAAAAAAGGCAACTAACATATTTTCATTAAATGGGGTACTAGCATTCCGAGAATGCCGAAAGCTCAAGGCACCCCCTAGGGTGCCTTGAGCTTTCAGCCTTGAGAAGGCCAACATTTGGCCAAAGAGCTCCAAAAATAATTTGCCAAACACAAAATAATTCCCCCAAAGGGCTTTGGAGGCTCAAAGCTCCTTCACAAAGCCCAACCAAACACCCCCTTAGTCTTCATGTTTGTTGAATTCTCCACTATTGCAATCTTCTTCACAACGACCATACCCTTCATAAAGACATCTCAGATGAAATAATACCTGCTATCGATATGCTTCGGTCGCTTATGATAGATTTGATTATATGCCAGATATATCGCACCTTGATTATCACAGTGTATATCAACACTTTTCTGTTTTAACCCAAAGTTTGAGAGCAAACCACGTAGCCATATCGTCTCATTTACTATAAAGGTTGGTGCCATGTACCCTGTCTTAGTAAAAAACAAGGCAACGTGGTCTTGTAAAAAACACATTCCAGTTAACTGCACTACCTGTAAATATAAACATGTATCCTACTAAAGACTTGCACTCATCCAAGCCATCAGCAGGATTTGAATCCACATAATCAGTGGTCTTATTGCCATTGCCATCCCTTCGATACACTATACCCAAGTCTGTTGTTCAATCCACTTTATAGCTTTCCAATGAGTTTTGTCAATACGCTTCATGTAATGGCTAATTACGCTCACAACCTGTGAAATGTCAAGCCTAGTGCATACTATAGCGTATATAATACTACCTACTGCACTAGAATAAGGAACACGAGACATATGCTCCTCCTCATCCTCAATTTGTGGTGATAACTTATTTGATAGTTTAAAGTGCTTTACTAATAACCATGCCACAATCTTCTCAATATATTTCTTTTGAGACAGACGTAAAATTCCAATAGTCCTATCATGCAAAATCTCCATTCCCAATAATTTCTTTACTGCACCTAAACTTTTCATCTCAAACTTAGCACTCAATTGCCTCTTCAGCACATTAATTTAGACATATTCTTAATTGCTATCAGCATATCATCAACATATAATAACAGATAAATCAAAGACCGATCATCTAATATTTTAAAGTAAACACAACTATCCATATAATTTTCAAATAGTCCTGACTAGCCATGAAAGCATCAAAATACTTATACCACTGTCTAGAAGACTATTTCAGCCCATATAAAGATTTATTTAACAAATAAATATCGTTTTCCTTACTTGGAATAGTAAATCCCTCTGGTTGGCTCATGTAAATCTGCTACTCCAACTTACCATGAAGAGAGGCTGTTTTCATATCTAGTTGCTCCAGCTTGAGGTATTATAAAGCAACTAAGGCAAGTAAAATACATATAGAAATATGTCTTATCATAGGAGAGAACACCTTGTTGTAGTCAATGTCTTCCTCCTATGTATATCCTTTTGCAACAAGTCTCGCCTTATATCTCGCTGCCTCGACACCAGGAATGACCTCCGTTTGTATATTTACTTGCTTCCAAAAATCTTGAGGCTCTTTGGTACTTTGACCAACTCTCATGAATGATTTCGATAAAGTGATTCCATCTCTTAACTTATAACCCCAAGCCACTGCGACGACTTACTACTAGCTATCGCCTTAGAGTAAGACGAAGGCTCATATATCTCAACCTCGTCACCTACAATCAATGCATAAGCAATATTAATATGACCATAATGTATTAGTGGTTTGATTTGCATTTTTTGTCTACTCGCGACTATAGTATGTAGGGGTGAGCGGTTTCAGGTTTCGGGTAGGTTCCGCCCAGAACCTGAAACCTACCCTCGGGTACAGGTTCCTTATTTTTTGGAACTTGGAACCTACCCGTCGAAATATGGAACCTGGAACCTACCCTGTCACAAGTTCCAAGGTCAGTTCCAAGTTCTAACAGGTTCTTTTTACCGGATCATAACAAGGATAGAGTAGAAAATTAAATTTTGGCCTTCCACTGTACCATAGTAAGTGATTATTTACGCAAGCATAAGAAGCAAAAAAGATCAAATCAGCTAATAAAAATTTGTCATCTGAATCTCAATCATTCAAAGTACCACATGATCGGAGAACCAGCTACAGAGATCCAGTAAAAACACAAAAGACATAGAAACTGTTTCCACAACTTTAGCCTCATTTGTATTCCAATGCTTGGTGATATTCTGAGATAGCAGATCATTGGTGTTTGGAGCGCTCAAAAAAAGCTTGAATGCTGCAGAACAGTACATCAGAAAACACTTCCATCGGCTACCAAGCTGATTAAAAGAAAAATCACATTAAGAATTAGATGGATATTCTAGCCAAAAAAAGAAAAAAAAAGTTGTAATAGTACCTTTCAATATTGGGATGGTATATTTTTGTGAGAAACCTAACCTGTGGCACAAGTAATGATTAGAAGCTAAACCCGACGAGTCACCACTATTTTTGGATAAAGCAGTTGAAAACCTCAGGACAAATAACCTTACCAAAACAAAAAAACCTCAGGACAAATAAAAACTTCAAAGTACTTAAGTGAAGACCCAGGAGTTAGCAACGTTGGCAATGTCTAGCTTCATTTGAGAGTTATCTAAGTAATCATATGCATATGTTCGCACAACCAATCAAATCAATCAGAATAGCTAACAGATGAACTGTAAAAAGAGTTACTCGGACAAGCAACATGCAGACTGGAGGGAGCCACTCAGCAATCAGAATGAAGCGAAATCCAATATGACCTACAACAGTAAGCCAATCAATTTTTTTGCCTGCCACCTAAGGCAAATCCTACTCCACTTTAAACATGGTTCACTGTAGACAACTAAAGCTTCCCAAAAATCAACAACCCCTTGGAACCATCTAAGGAAGACCAAACGATTCATAAAAATTGACTGTGATTGCTAAACTTTCTAGATAGCGGAAGTGAGCAAAGAGTCGAGACACAGTTCTGACAGAAATGCAAAGGCTCTAGAAACAAGAGGAAAGCCATTACCCCACCATGAAGAAAAAAAGAATAAGAGAGTTTGAAACAATTACAAAGGGAAAGATGAATTAATGTTCTATTCATCTATTTTTTTTAGGTAAGCAAGTTACTGTCTTTAAACTAGCATGTAACTTTCATTGTCAACACCAAGGCATAAATTGATTATGTAGCTTTCACAACCCATTTATAGAGCACTTGCAATCTAGCACCTCTACTTGATTGAGATTTTGTGTTGGAAAGAACCAAGCAGTAGATACCATGACGATAGAAGTTACTATATATTGAAAGAAAAGACTGTGCTCAAGTGAAAATTACCTAAGGAGCAGCCATAGGATATTCTTCAGGCAAAAACATAGTTTGAAAACTCCTCCTGCAAAAAGATTGCAAAAAGACAAGCAAACAAGTTAACTAAGAAATTAGTTATGACAGAACAAATTTTTTAGGAACCGCCGGTTTGAGTGCAAGTTAACTAAATTAGATTCTCCATCAAATTTTTATTTAAAATTTTCACCCATACTTGCAGAAAACACAATTTAGAAAGAGCTTTCCAGCACCTGCTTCATATTTTCCATTTTTAGTTCATTAATCACGACTATATATTTGCTTTTACATAAATGGCTACCATGAAGATAGACATGCACAATAAATTTAAGGGGAATAGAAGAGGTAACTCACAATGAATGGAATGAATGTTATCCAGAAGTATGTATGCCACCCTGCACAAAGAAAAGTAAAAAGCAAAGGTCACGTGATAACAATCACAACATCCCGCCACACTCAAATACAGAAACTACGCAAAAGGCACTGGTGAGAAAATAATGTGCATTTACAATAATAAATTGGATCCAGCAAGTCTATGGTTTTCAACATGGCACTTTTATACACTCAAAGCAGATGAACCTCAAAAGCATCACTAAAAGATTAAATATTGGCATGCATATCCATGAAGACAGGCATGGCGATAAATAAACAATTTCATTAATGCAGATTGTTATAAAAGAACACTTCTGGCCATTAAAGCAATCAAATAAAATAAGTATTAGAAATCCTCACCACATATATTCATTCTTCAACTGGTAAACTCTATTTACCGAGGATAATCTCTTCATCAAGACAATCCATATCTAAAAAAAACGAGACTAAATTAAATATTTATTTATTAGATATATAAAAGGAATTACAATATATAAAGATATAGACATCACTTACCCAACTCAAATTTTTCTGCATTCTCAATGCACTCTTCAACATTAATCGACACACAAACGGCTCTCAACCAATCTTGAGTGCAAATCAAAGCTTCCACTACTTTGGGTGTCAAAGAACTTCGAAAGCCATCAAGCATACGACCCGATGTACTAAAAGTCGACTCTAAAGCAACAGTAGTTACGGGAATAGACAAAATATCTTGAGTTATCAAAGATAGGATCTTATATTTTGAGCCGCTAGTCTTCCACCACATCAAAAGGTTAAGATCAAGAATATTTTCATTTTTATCCTGAAGATACCGATCAAGCTAAGATTTGTTGTCATCGCACTCTGCTTGATTCGAGTGCATAAAGGATTTTCGAAAAGCTTGGGGGTCATACTTCTTCTTACCTTTGTTATCACCGACATCGGTATTGGAACCACGACTACTTGCACCCAAATTTTGGACACCAAAATTTCGATCACTTGCAGCAAGAGAAGATTGCTCATAAAATTCATACAAACGCTCCAATGCATCCTTCACCTTATAATACATCTCATTAACTTTTGATTCATCATCATAATATGTCCATATAAGAAATTCACATAATTCAACTTGGCTCTAGGATCCAACACAACCGCAATCAACACCATCATATTCACTTTATCCAAACTCCCATAATATTTGTCAAATTTTTCTTTCATTTTCCTACCCATAGTTTGAAGTTTAGGATCTGAAGCATCCGCCGCCACATCTTTTAGATATTTATACAAAAAAGATATCCCATCAAAGTAATCATTTGAAGTAACATATGAACTCCCCAACATCCGATTGGTGGCATCATAGAATAGTTTTAGAAATGCCTAAAGAACAATGGCATTTTTCCAATCATCATCTTTAGGAAGATCATTATTAAACTCACTCACAAAAGATGGATCGTCTTCTTCCATCCTTTCAAAAACTTTTCTGAATTTTATGGCGGTGTCTAACATGTGGTAAGTGGAGTTCCATCTAGTGGCGACGTCAAGAATAACCGAACCCTTGTAGCTGATCCTTTCACCCTCAATGCAAGATTGAAATGTGTCGGTCCTCGCAGGAGAACTCCTCATATACCTAACCACATTTCGGATACGTGCAATAGATTCACGTACCGTAGTCAAGCCATCTTTAACAATCAAATTTAATATATGAGCGATACACCTCATGTGTAAAACACTACCATCTAAGATCAACAACCTTTCATTCAAATAAGCAATTGCAACATCATTCAAACTAGCATTATCAATGGTGATTATGGACACCTTTTTTTCTATTCCCCACTCGAATATGCATTTCTCCACTGTTTTCCCAATTTCCCTACCCTTGTGACTATGTATCACCATAAAATTGATGATTCTTTTATGCAACTTCCAATTTTCATCAATAAATTGTGCAGTGAGACACAAATAATTCAGATTTTGAATGGAAGTCCATGTATCAGTCGTGAGTGCGATCCTAGAATTAATCTTACCAAAGTAAGTCTTGAAACAAGTTCTTTCACAGAAATACAGTTTCATGCAATCTCTAGCCACTGTAAAGTGTGATAAATGTTTGAAGAGAGATTGTAACTCAGTGACAAACTCACGAAATCCAACACGCTCAACCAAGGAAAAAGGTTGTTCATCAATTATGATGAATCGAGCAAGCATTTCCCTAGAACGTTCTTGATTAAACGACCATGTCGACAAAACACTACCAGTACTCGAATCTCCCACTGCCTTACCAGCCACGTCTATATTACGTGGTGTAAAGAATTTCTGCCTTTTATCTACATTGCGAGGAAATTTCTTGCATGTTGTCAAGTGCTTCCTCATTGCGGAAGTACCGTTAGCAACACGGTACTTTAACACAGACTTACAATGAAAGCACTTCACTTGATATGTTTTTCCATCATTTTCTTTGATTCTCTCATAATGATTCCAACAATCGGATGTATACTTCTTATCACAAGGAGGAAGACCAAGTACCTTGTTTCTCGCACTTATGGTATTAGATGCCTCTTCTTCATTTTCATCACCCGACAATTCCAATTCTGTGATCAGAGTCATCTCCTCATATCCCTCCACCTCCATTGACATGTTATCTTGATAAGTCAAGCAAACAACACTAGCCAAGCAAACAACACGAGAACAAATTACCATCCGCAACATCAAAGAGACCAGCACACATAATGAAAATCACAACTATACACTAAAACTAAGATAGGAAGTTGAAGGAAGAAAAGGGCAACGCTGACGGACCTAATTCACCCAATTCAATCTTAATTTTCAACCCACTCAGAACAGCCGAAAGGGGTAGTAGCTCAACCAGAACAGAAATATGCAATAAAAGATGTCAGATAAACATGAGAGAGAGAGAGAGAGAGAGAGAGAGAGAGAGAGAGAGAGAGAGAGAGAGAGAGAGAGAGAGAGAGAGGGGGGGGGGGGGCGGAAGGGAGCTCTACCTCGGGGTTTTATAGATCTACAATTGAATCTGATATAGCATCCTTAACCGCTGCAGCTATGACTTTACATGTCCTTTCATCTTTATACAGTTTTCCTTTACCAACAGATTTTAGCCTATAGAGGAGTTGCATGGAAAAAAAGACAGCTCTTCATCTGTATCTAAAGAGTATAGATGAATTATGACTCACACTTTGATCTAATGGGTGACTTCACTCCTCAAATCAAAAGCTCGTACTAATGACTAAGGCAACAACCTGCTTTTTCTATGGTTCATCAAAAGATACTTCCTATGGGACAACACATATATACTTTAAAAAGAAAAGATCAAAAGCATGACATAAGGCAAAGTGCTAGAAGGAAGAGATTCTAATCAACAAATTGCCCTTCCATTCTTCTGTCTGTGCTAGTGTCTATTTTTACAACCAAGGTGTTTCAGCTTTTACAACATCTTTGGCAAATATGTCAAAGCTCCAATGACATGCAAAGGCAGCACCTTAAAGCTATTTCTAGGAATTGCTCCAGCCAACCAGTTCATCACAACACAACTACATCACAAAGAATTTCAGCATGGCTATTTTATTACACCAAACAGACCTTTGACTAAATGTTTGAAGACAAACTAACAAAATTTCAGAATTTCAGCATGGCTACATAGAAGAAATAGTACAAAGATGAAACTAAGGTTAGCTTTAAGCCAGTCTTGAAGCTCGGGCCGGACCTTTTGACTAAATGTTGAAGACAAACTAACAGGATTTTTCCTTTTCTTTTTCTTCTTGTGGATGAACTGGGCCTATCTAATAACCTTAAGGTTTACCAAAAAAAACAAAGACAGAGCCGCTCATGAATACGATACCGTAGTTACTGCATGAAAGGAATGAAACTATACACAAAACTCAATAGAGCCATTAAGCTAACTACTCATACATAAATAAACAAGTGATACAAGCAGATCGTGAGCTTACATCTCTTGTGTTCCAAAGAAATGCATAAAGTGCTTTTTCGGGGCAGGAGTTTGGTGCCAATCCTCTGGCTTGCTAATCTGAAGACATAAAAAAATCATCATTCACGGAGTAACCATCATACAAAAGATGTGCATCGCATCACACTGATTGAATCCAGAAAGGTTCACTTCCAAGTGCTGAGCAGAAACAGTACACAATGGGAGCAAGTAAGAAAATCCAAAAAGACTAGCCTCCCCAAACGTAACGGCCGACCACCTATTCACTTCACAGCATAAATCAAATCAAACTAAATCATTTTCCAACCGCGAGAAGGCAAAAAAAGAAGAAGACATAAAGTAAAAACTTGCGCTTGAACACCCAAACAAAAATGAGAAAAACACGTAATAATCAAAGGGAATACAGAGCAAAAAGCGCGAACCTTGGTAGGCCAAGCAGGGTGGTCCTTGACTTTGGTAAGAGCGAGATCGCCCAAACTCAACTGACGCTTACTCTTGTCCTTGCTCGCTCCCTTCTTGCGCCCTCTAGCCAGAATTGGAAACCCTAGAAAAAGCAGAGATCGCGAACGAGCCAGACCACGGTTGATGAAGACAGAGGAAGAGCCGAGGCGGACGCCGAATGGAGCAAGGAGAGGCGAGACGATCTCGTCGAGTCATGGGTGTTGGGAGTGGGAGAGAGAGCGCGATGGAGGAGTGACCGAGCGTGGGGAAATTTGGGAATAAACTAAGGAAGTTAGGGTTTTTACTTTTTAGTAAGGGAGAGAGCCGGTTCCAGTTCCGGTTCCTATAAGAAACCGGAACCGGAACCGGAACCGACGGTTTCTAAAAAATTGGAACCGAGAACTGGAACCTCTCACCCTAGAATCGGGAACCAAACCGAACCCGCCGGTTCGGTTCTTCGATTCTCGGTTCTACCCTGGAGCCGTGCTCACCCCTAGTATGTTGTGGCTGTGTTGGTTATTCACTATCACCGATTTCAAGAATTGCGACCTCATCTCTAGTCTCAACCTATGTTATCTTCGAGGTCTCCGAAGTCTCCACCGGAAACTCCACCTCACTATTGATACCATGATATGTTTGCTCTGCTGGTAGTGTCATTGAAGCATTATAGTCTTGTCGAAGATCACGTCTCTACTGATTAGAAAATCGAGTGATCTAAGATCAGTGCACCATAAATGGAAGCCTTTCGCCCTATGTGCATAACCCAGAAATATGCACTTCTTCACCCTGGGCTCCGGCTTACCATCATTGGCATGAACATACATAGGACATCTGAATACTTGTAATCCAGAGTAATCAACAGGTTTCCTCGATGATACTTCTTCAAGAGTCTTCGACTCGATAACAGATGATGGAGATCGATTAATCAGGTAACATGCCATGTTCACTGCTTTGGCTCAAAATTCTTTACCTAGTCTTGCATGCAAAAGCATGCATTGAGCTCGCTTAAGTAAAGTTCTATTCTTCTGTTCTGCTACGCCATTCTGCTATGGTGTCTCAAGTACTGTATAGTGTCTCATAATCCATTTTCTCTTGTAGAAATCGATAAAATCTTTACCACAAAAGTTCATGTCCTTATTAGTTCTCAGACACCTGATTTGTTTATTTGACTACTTTAGAAAGTATATCTAAACCTTCCTCAAATAGTTGTCGATAATTGTTAGCATATATCGGGCACTTCCTTTCAAAGGAACCGGAGACGGGCCCCATTCCTCTTAATGAATGTACTCAATTGGTCGATTGGTTGAATGATAGCTGTAGTAAACTTAATTCGATGCTACTTCTCAAAGATGCAACACTCACATAAGTCTAACTTCCCTGTCTTATGATCGTTCAACAACCCCCTCTCACTCAACATCGCTAGACTTGCCTCACTTATGTGTCCTAACCGCATATACCATAACCGAGTCAATTCAAAGTCTAACTCATCTAATGAAACT
This sequence comes from Syzygium malaccense, assembly GCA_031216405.1. Taxonomy (NCBI): domain Eukaryota; kingdom Viridiplantae; phylum Streptophyta; class Magnoliopsida; order Myrtales; family Myrtaceae; genus Syzygium; species Syzygium malaccense. The sequence goes on along the minus strand of CM062262.1, from coordinate 23,005,008 downwards.
GTAGCAACTCCTGTCATCGTCTCTCGCGGTAAATAATAGAGAGTGTTCGCTTTCTTCCCTTTCATCATTATCATGACACCTCGAGAGATCTTCAGTACTGCACTTTCAATGGTATATTTACACTGGATATCATTGAGTATCCCTAGACAAATATGGTTCTTCTTGAGATCCGATTCATGCTTCACATCTATTAATGTGCACACCATCTCATCGTGCATCCAAATCCAAACTATCCCTATCCCCACAACCTTTCCCATCATAACTCTACCACCATTTGTAGTCTGGTAAGTAGTAAACCAGTTGTTATGATGCGTTATATGATAATAACACCTCAAATCTAGCACACATTTGTCTCCTAACGAACTAGTAGCCATACTACTTGTGGCATTGTGCCTGACACCTCGGTTTCTTTGCTTCGGACAATCTTTCCTAATGTGCCCTTTCTTGTGACATTCAAAGTATTTCATGTGTCCCTTGGACTTTCTATGGCGTGACTTTGATCTGCTTTTAACTCTACTGATATTGGGCCCCTGATATTGATCTCTACCTCAAATCACTAGTCCTTGCTCTACATCTTACGATAGACTATTATCTCGTAACTTTCTCTGCCACTCTTTAGAAAATAAGACAGATTTTATCGCTGCACCTCTATAGTAGCGAATCAGTCTAGTGCTCCCATGAATCTTATAAAGAAGCTAACAACATCATGCCCAGCTTTTTGGGCCTAGTAAATAATTTCTCTTTTGATTCTTACATACTTAGGTTGCACAATTAGCTAGTTCAGACTTGATCATTTCATATAGAATACTCGATAACTTTTTAATCACAAGAGGATCTGAGCAAGATTTAGTCCAAGTACTTGGCTCGATCGTCCGACAATTAGACTTGGTCATTGGGGAGGCCGAGGCGAGATCGGGCCAGTTTTGCTCAGGCTTGAACCTCTTGAAAACCCGCCATGGCTTGATCTTATAGGCCTGAGCCTACCCAACAGAAAAACATTAGGGGCCTGGCCTGTCAATCGGGCTATCTTTTTATTTTGAGATAAGTATACCGGAAGTTCTAAAACTTGTCACAATCCTAAAACTTTTAAAAAGTGTAATCAAATCCTAAAATTCGTCAAGTTAGTGCAATTAAGTCATTCCATTAACTTTGTCCAACTTGATAAACGACAGATGACAACAATTTTTAGGATTTAATTGTCTAAACTTGACAAGTTTTAGGACTTAATTGCACTAATTTGATAAGTTTTAGACTTGATTGCACTTTTTTAAAGTTTTACAACTCAATTGCACTTTCGTGACAATTTTTAGGATTTGATTGTACTTTTGGTATTGTGTCAAGTTTTAAGACTTTTAGTACACTTATCCCTTTTATTTTTAAAATTTCAGCTAAAAAATTTAAAGAAATATAAAAATAGATGATAAATAATTTAAGGGTAATATTTTATTGTACTACTTTATCTATAATTTTTATACTATTTTTCTATCCTACATTAGAAATTTGAGTTTATTTTATCCTGTTAGAGTTTATAAATTTTCAAAGTCAAAAGAAAAACTTATTAGTAAAATATAATTTATCTATTTTCTAATAAATGTATAGATGCGACGAGCCTTAAGGCCCTTACCCATGCATAGCTTGCCCACTAACCAGACCTAAAGCCTTTGCTGGGCTGAAAAATAATGGGTGGGCTGGCGGGTTACCCACCCATTGATCAAGTCTATTATAATCATATAACATATAGATTTACACTATTATTTTTTGATGTTAATGGATGAAAAGTGATATTTTTCAAATACTCTTGATTTTTCAATGGATAACACAAGAAGTAAGAACAATTTAGTAGTTAGATATTGATTAGGATATTTTTCTTATAGACTTATTTAGCTCATAACTAAATATGCAAGTTTCTGTGAATTATAATATAGTTGAGGTAAAATATGATAATTCTTATATACTATCACCGCCGCAGGTGGAGGTGTTGGGACACGCGGCCATTGGTGGGTTCGTGTCTCACCGCGGTTGGAACTCCATTTTAGAGGGCTTGTGGCACGGAGTACCGATCGTGACGTGGCCAATATATGCGGAGGAGCAGCTGAACGCCTTCGTGATGTTGAAGGAACTGGGCTTAGCGGAGGAGTTGAGGCTGGACCACAAGGGGCGTGGTGTTGGTGGCAATCTAGTGCAAGTGGAGGAGATAGAGAGGGTCGTTGGACGCTTGATGGGCGGCGGTGCTGCAGCGATGAGGAAGAGGGTGAAGGAAATGAGGGAGGCGGCGAGGAACGCTGTGAAGGAAGGTGGATCTTCTTATGATTCTATTGGAAAGTTGATTCAAGACTTCATCAAGCGCATTGAATAAAAAGCTCAACAAAGAGTTAGTATTTGTCTTAAATTGTAACCATCACGTAGATGTCACTTTGATCTTGCACTGTCCTTTATTTCTTGCTAGCAAGGTGTCCTACTCCATTCTTCAACGAACATGCTTACTAATTTGTCTGAAGTTTATGAAATTACCATTCGAGTTGGCGGGTGGTGGGTGTTGGAATTGATTCGGATCTCGCATCGCTTACTAGAAGAATGAACTTTGGCAAGTCATTGTACTCGTTTTGCTCAGTAACCATGATGACGAAGCTGCAAGTTATTGACAATTTATGATCCCATTTCTAGAAATATCTAGCATTTATATATTGATCCATTTGTAAAAAGCCTAGACTCCTCTAGAAATGCCAACAAAACTCTAATCTACTAATGGCAGTTGGAGCCTGTGGCCTGGAATGAAAGAAAATCTCTGACAAAGCAGAGATATTATGCACGATAAAGTCGGTCATCGAGCCCATCTAAAGGCTTTCTGATCATGCATTCGGGTGTGTGAGGAGTAGAGCTCATATAGCCTACATCTCACGCACTCCTCCACCAACACCTCCATCAACTGTATTTGTAAAATTATTTTGTTCAGCTAATGAAACTATTTTTCTTTTATATCATGACCTTCGGCCCTTGAACTATCCTACCTTGTTCCTTATTCATTCTCTACCAAATACATATTACATACTACACATGTATACACTTGCACATTAAGCCACAAATTATTCTCGATACCAAAACTATGCTTCCGTGCACATGTTAAATTTCAAATGTGACATCATAGCTCCAAATTCTACAGTGTTTGTTTGTGGAATGCCTGCGCAAAGATGAGTAATGTAGATCTACTCAACTCTTTGCATACATTTGGATTACTTGCAGCTCGATATATAAGTGGGTCAGGTACCTTTGGTAGGATATGCTTTAATGGAATTGAACACTGGGACAATGCAATTCAAGTCGAACGATAACGTGGTCGTCGACCCTTCGACATGCTTCGTTCATCCTCTCCACAGGCTTCTTGAAAGTTGAGGCTCACTGCGCATTTCGTGAGGATGAAAGGTTTGATTTGACAGCCCAAATATCTGAAGCCTACAATAAGTACTGCCAGGTTGCAACCTGGACCTTGCAAAATGTTGCGCATTTGGAATGATTTTAAAATCTTTTCTACTGGTAATCTAGTATCCTTAGCAAATAAATCTGGGCACATGAAAGAAGTTTGGGAATTTGCTCAACAAATGAGACCATTTAAAGTGAAGTCATAGATGGACTGACATGGAAAAAACAAAAACAATTCCACAATCACTATCATCCAAAAGTCAAAGCCACGATTGACCGTAGTTAAGCTTATTGGATTAAGAAAAACGAGTTTATATGTGAATCAGGTGCACGACAGGAGTTCATCTCGTGTAGTTCAGTATCCGAGCGGAACTCTCTTCCTCAAATTAGTCTACCTGATACCTGTCATGACATCTACATTCATCATATGCATTTCCCTCTGTCGATGGGATATTGAGATATTGCTGCAGCTCTTGTTTCTCATGCCATTTGTGTATATTTTCCCGCGTATGAAGCGGAGCTGTCTAGGAACTGATGTCCACAACCACCGCAAGAGCAGTGTCAATTCTCTCCACATTGAAGTCGGGCTGATCATGCTCAATGTGTTGTTGGTTTTTGTTTATCTCTTTACATCGAGTTTGCGCCTTTCGAAATCTATATTTTGAAAATCGCAAATGCGAATTTTTCTCAAATTTTTTTACTTAAATAATTGCATGAAAGAACACCTTTGTTTTCATAAATTAGGTGAATGACACATTTATGTCTAGTAAAGATTTCACCAAGTTTTCAGGTGCAAAGAGAAAAAAAGATCTCGAGACTCCTTGCAGAATCGCATGTCTTCTTATTTCGGGGGTTTGACAAAATCTAGACATTTTGATATTTACTATTAATGTTTGCCCCATGAACAGCATATACGTTAGTTTGTTATGTATGTGATAGAGAACTTTGGTCTTTATCCAGATATTCTTTGTTTAAGCAGTGTTCTTTTAACCATTTTGTTATAGAATATCTAAATATTTTATTGTTGATTCATATGATTAAGGACCATGTATGCATAAATTTTCGAAGATTGTGAGTTTTCGTGAGACGACTGTTAATTTTTTAAAAGCTTAAAATATCACACGAAGACGATGTTTAATATTCAAACATGTTGCTCCACATAATTGAAAGCCTCTATCCCTTGTTTGACCCTCTTTCCTTTTCTCACCGCTCTTCATATGACATAAGCATATACGCATTTTTATCTGTGCCGGGGGCTCAATGGCGGCAAAGTCGTCGGGCCCAATCAGATGGTTTATATTAATGCCACCAATCCAACGGATGACAATTATTGTGATACAATAGTTTTCTTTTTTGTTGGAATTGCGAAACAATAGTTGACGATGATGGTCAACAAACTGACCGCTCATAAAGGATCAAATTATTTTTCCGTGTGAAAGGCTGAAGCTCACGGAATTATAGAAAGTAAAAATTTAGGTGGAGAAGAGGCCAAGGACAAAGCAATGAGCAAATTTCCAGTGACTTACATTCGAAACATTCCCTGACTGCCGAAATTAAGTTATGCTTGCGTCAAATATAAAGAAGCAGATGGAAAAATAAACATAGGGAGTTTTATAGTTTTGTAGTCATTATCCTGCTTAAATAAATCGAGAAAGCCCTGCAAAGGCTCCGGTTATTTCGCGGAAAATAAATGATTTAAAAAATATTTTATAGAAAATGATTACTTGTATCGCTTGAAATAATTATTTAATGAACCGATAATAATTTATATCTAAACATTTTCATGAACTTTGAAAATAGTTTTCATTCATTTATATTTGTGAGCGATGTAAGTGATCATTTTTAGAAAAATATTTTTTAAATCATTCATTTTTCATCAAAAAAATATACTTTTGTAGTCACTGTTCCGCTGAAACAAACCTCGGAAGTCTTGTAATTTCTCTAGACCATTATTATGTCTGTTTTAGTTCCTACATTAGATAAATCTCGTGCACGTCATGGTTTTCTAGAAAAACGTTTTAAGAATTACATTTTCAGTTTTCAAAAGGCAATATTATCTATGGCCAAGAGGACGAAAATTTCCTAGTCTAAGTATGCTAAAAAATAACATGGCTTCATTGAATTTTCTAAACTAAGCGTGCATCATCAAATAAATTAGTCGATTGAATCTGCATATACGACACAAATCAAGACTTTTTGCATACTTGCGCGTCATTTGCATATTTTCAAAAGACAAACTCACATGGCACACAGAGTCATGCGAGGGCACAAGGCGATGCGGAAATTTCACCTCATTACGTCTTTGGAGAAACCGAAATCACATATGTAATATTAAGATTGGGGAAAATTCTAATTAAAGACCCCAAGTAGGGTCTTTTCCTCAAAAAAGGACCTAAAGTGGACATAATGTTAAATAAGGGTCTGAAATATCCAATCAGTCTCAAATAATGATCCAAAATGCCCAATTAATCTTAAGAGCCTGGGTTCGCCAGCCGGCTAGTATGTTATTGTTCCGGCAACCGAAACAATGACAGTTTCGTCTTTGTCTTCTTCTTTTTTCCTTTTTCTATTTTTTTTCTTTTCCTTTACCTTTTCCTTTTCTATTTTTTTTCCTCTCTTCTCTCCGTCAGCTATATCCGGGGCTGGTGGAGGCCACCCTTGCCAGCATTGGGCGAGGGCCGCCCTCGCCGGCATCAGGCTCGGGCGAGGGTCGCCCTCGCTAGATTTGGCAGGGGGCGCCCTTGCCCACCTAGCCCAGGCGAGGGCCGCCCTCGCCAGCGTCGGGCGAGGGCGGCCCTCGCCTGGGCTGGGTGGGCAAGTGTCAACCATCGTCAAATCCGGCGAGGGCAACCCTCATTCAATGCTGGCGAGGGCGACCCTTGCCAGCCCAAGCGAGGGCAGCCTTCGCGTAAGGCCGGCGACCTCTGTCGGCCCCGGCTATGGCCGACGGAGGGAAGAAAGAAAAAAAAACAGAAAATGAAAAGGAAAAGGAAAAGAATGAAACAGAAAAAGGAAAAAATAAAAAAAAATAAACAAAAAAGACGAAACTACCATTGTTCCCATTACCAGAACAATAATGTGCTTGTCGGCTGGTGAGCATTTGACCGACCGGTGAACCCAAACCTTTACTTGAGATTAATTGGACACTTCGATTCCTTATTTGATACTGATTGGACACTTCATGCCCTTATTTGACACTATACTCACTTGGAGTCATTTTTTGAGAAAAAAACCCTACTTGAGGTCCTTAATTGGAATTTTCCCAAGAGATTGTTTGATAATCACATTTCAAGAACTTAATTGAAAAATGTGGTACCGAAATGACATTTTGGAGATGTATTATTGCTTAAATCACATATGTACCTAACCTTTACCAGTCGTTTCTTCCCTTGACGTAGGAGACAAGTACAAAAAGAAAAAAATTTCCTTTGCCAACGCGGATCTCGTCTCTTCCAGCTTGGAGAAGATGAGATCCAGCCGCTGCCCAATCCAAGGCACAATCGCGACGACCGCAAAGAGAAAGATAGGATTTCAGTGGGCATATATTTTCCAATGTGGAAAAAAATGCTCATACAATAATAATTACCGTGTCGATGTTTTGTTGGAGCGTTGGCACGTTGAAGCTTTAAAAAAAATAAAAAAAATGTAAAATCACTCCAGTATCTTATTTTGAGGGGACCAAGATGCCAAGCAAAGTTGAACATTTTCCGTTCATCGTCCCCGCAAGCTTTCATGACGTTTAGGCTCACTGCCCAATTCGTGAGGATGAAAGGGCTGACTTGACAAACCACCAAATTGTCACCAATCGGAAGCCGACAAAAAGTACTGCCAGTTGCAACCTCAACCGAAGACTGCTAGACGAATGGGACCATTCAGTGGGGAAATTTGAAGACGGACTGACATGGGAAAGGGACAGTTCCATCATCACTGTCATCCAAAAGTCAAAGCCATAATCAACCGAAGTTAGCTTATTAGATTTAAAAAAACAAGGAGTTTGTACGTGTGTCGGATACACCAACCGGTGTCCAATTCGTCAAACACGTCCGCTTGACACCCATCAAGATATATATATATATATATATATATATATATATATTCATTTTTCCTTTAGCACTCAATTAATTTTTATCGTATGTCCTAATTTTCGTTCCCGTATTCACCACCAATAATCATAAGATGGACACTCTCTATGCTCCCGAAGGCTGAATCTAGCCATGACGGAGTTGTTTAAGGACAGCAAGTCCCCAACAACCGCAAATTGTAATGTGAAATCTCTCAACATTTCATGTTTGGCGCGATCTCATGTAATGCGTGTTAGGTTTTCTTGTCTCCAGCCTTGCTGTCCTATGCAATTATTGCTTAGGGAAACTCAATAGATTAAGACTAACTAACAAACAAAGACTAAATGGGAATGGACATACTATTCGTATGAAGCAGACAATATTCGAGCTTCCAAGATAAGCTTGTCCCCTTATTTTGCAAATTAATTCTGGTAGACTTTATTCCATGATAATTATATATAATTCATCAACTCAAATGCCCATTTTGTTATCCGGTTTAATTTATTAATCTTATAGACAAGTCTTAAGATATATAACAGCACTCATTTCTTGTTCGTCAATCTGATAATCATGTCCCACGTCATTCATTACATCATCGTTCGACGGAATGTTCTTGTCTTACAAAACGAAACCTATTCATTCCTAAGCATAGCTTTCTTATTGCATCAATTAAGCCATTCTTGTTTTCTTGCCCATCTGCTGTACGAAGTCTTCTTTGACGAAAAACACTCGTTGAAGAAGACACAGCTCTAAAGTCTCGCTAACCGTCGCCGATGAAGAAACCGGAGCTCATATTCATCCCAGCGCCGGGCGTCGGTCACGTCATCTCGGCCCTGGAGTTTGCGGCCCGCTTGCTTGGCCATGACCCTCGAGTCTATATCACCGTCCTCGCCATTAAAGCGCCCTTCAACTCCCACTTGGACGCTTACACCAAGTCGCTCGTGGCCTCGCAGCCGCGTGTTACCCTCATCGACCTCCCTCACGTCGACCTACCACCGCCCGAGCTCCTGCGCTCCGTCGAGCACTATTTTACCGTCTACATCGAGAGCTACATCCCGCATGTCCAGAGAGTGGTCGGGGAGATCCAACGTTCACGAGCGGGTTCCGGGTCGGATCGGTCCGTGGCCGGGTTTGTCCTGGACTTCTTCTGCACGTCCATGATGGATGTGGCCGCCGGGTCCTCGCTCCCTTCTTACATCTACCTTACCAGCAACGCGCACTTCCTGGGCCTCATGTTCCACTTGCCAGCTCGACACGACCAGGTCGGGAGAGAGGTCCGACCGTCCGATCCGGACCTCCCTCTTCCCGGTTTCACCAACCCAGTTCCGGTCTCTGTCTTGCCGTCAGCAGTGTTAGACGGGGAAGCCGGCGGCTACGCGGCCTACGTCAAGCTGGCTCGCAGGTTCAAGGAAGCCCGGGGAATCATGGTGAACACGTTCAAGGAGCTGGAGCCGTTCGCCGTCAGCTCGTTCTCCCGAGGAAGCTCGGACGGACCGGCCGTGTACGCGGTCGGACCGGTGATCGACCCCAAGGGTGTGCCGGATCCTTCTCTGGACCGGGCTCACTGGGAGAAGATCCGGGAGTGGCTCGACGAGCAACCGCCATCCTCGGTGGTGTTCCTGTGCTTCGGGAGCATGGGGAGATTCGATGCGGACCAAGTGAAGGAGATCGCCGCCGGAATCGAGCGAAGCGGGCATAAGTTTCTGTGGTCGTTGCGCCCCGAAAGCTGCCAGGAGCAGCTTCCGGATGGGTTCCTGGAGCGAACGCGAGGAAGAGGGGTCGTATGCGGTTGGACCCCACAGGTTAGTCTTAAAGTCTTTTTAATTGGCGACTATATATCTATCTTTGGTGGTACGTCGGGCTCATCGGTTACTTTACGCTAATCTGGTAAATAAAGTAAGAAGGGAGCAAATGCTGTATGAGCCGATCACATCTAAATAATTCTGGATTTCACTAGACAACACGAGGTACTGTGATTAGTTTTTGTTCACCACGATACCCGCAAATTAAGCCTATATCATATTTTCTTAAGTTGCGTGAGATACGAGTAAATCCACCACGCATACGTAGAAAGCCTGAAATATAATTTGGGCAAGCCTAGGGAATAAACCTCCTTCGTTTGAGCCCACTCACTAGGGCCAATCATATGAAGGAGAAAAGTGTTATTATATATCACGGGCGTTTCTAAGTGAGCGCTTTTAAATTGGGCAGCAAATCCAATTCGTAGGTAAGGAGTGAGTCAAAACTTGAATAAATGACTTAAATATGAAAATCTCTACATCGATAGTGTCATCTACCTAATCCGTCCACGGTACCTATTTGTTTTTGACCGCTAAATTAGCAATCTTGTGATTTGTGAGCTTTGTATGATAGTTCTACCAATGACATGGCATGGTAAGCCAATTCTCGCTTTTCAACAACGAGAAGCTGATCAAGTTTTATAATCTCAAATAGTCAATTTCTCGTATTCTTTTTTATGTAAATTTAAAAAACTTTTGATGTAATTCTAATAAATGTCCACCTACCAGACAATATCTCAATTCGTAAAAATGACACATGTTCTAGAGTAAAATAATTAACATGTATTAAAATATGTATCGATGTATGATCAACTAAAGAGAAATAAAGAAAAAGATGCCATGAGAAAAATTAGGATTTTTAGATTTTATGAAACTGGTTTCAAATTCGGTTCGATTCCTGAGAAGTTCTTCGCTCGGAACTGGGAATCGGATCGGTTTCAACGAGAACCTGGCATTGGACCAGTTTTCAAGGCGGTCCGATCTGATTTCCAGGTAGAACTGGTCCAGGTGCACGGCCCTAGCAATCATAAGCCAAACGGTTCATTGAACCCACCCAAGCCTATCAGTCCAAAGGACAAAAACCTAGCAAGCAATTGCACAGTCAACCGCACGGGCGGCCGGCTCAGACCATATAAATTCATATAGGATAATAAATAGACTTGCTCAATGGGCGGGCCAAGATGGGGTCGGGCCGGGGCTTGCTCGAGTTTTTAGAGGTTCTGTCCAAGCCCGAACTTACAAGCCTGAGCAAGTGCCCAAGGGAAAAACATGGGCGGGGCCGGGCCCTCCCATTGACCCACCTTTTTATTTTTTAAGATTAGAGCTAAATTTTTTTTAAAAAGTATGAAAAACAGATGACAAATAATTTTTGGGTTTTTACTTATTTTATTTTACTACTTCATCTATGAGTTTTATACTATTTTTCTATCCCACAATAGAAATTCGAGCTTATTTTATCTTGCTAGAGTTTATAAATTTTAAGTGTCAAAGAAAAACTTATTAATATAACATAATTTATGAAATTTTTTATTAAATATATAGACGCTCAAAGCCTTAAGATCCTTACCCAAGCGTAACTTGCCCACTAAGCAGACCTAAAGTTTTTGCTGGGCTGAAAAATAATGGGCGGGCTGGCGGGTTGCCTGCCTATCGATCAAGTCTACTAATAATCATCTAACATATAAATCGGCACTAATATTGATATTATTTGATGTTAACGTATGAAACGTGATATTTTTCAAATTCTCATGATTTTTCAAAAGATAAAACGAGAAGTAAAAACAATTCGGTAGTTAGATATTGATTACGACATTTTTCTTATAGACTAATTTAGCTCATAACTAAATATGCAAGTGTTTGTGAATTATAGCATAGTTGAGGTAAAATATGATAATTCATACATATAATCACCGCCCCAGGTGGAGGTTCTTGGGCACGCGGCCGTTGGTGGGTTCGTGTCTCACTGCGGTTGGAACTCCATCTTAGAGAGCTTATGGCACGGAGTGCCAATCGTGACGTGGCCCATATACGCGGAGCAGCAGCTGAACGCCTTCATGATGGTGAAGGAACTGGGTTTGGCGGAGGAGCTGAGGCTGGACTACAAGGGGCAAGGCGGTTGTGGCCATCTGGTGCCAGCGGAGGAGATAGAGAGGGCCGTCGGACGCTTGATGGGGGGCTGTGCCGCAGCGACGAGGAAGAAGGTGAAGGAAATGAAGGAGGCGGCGAGGAAGGCCGTGAAGGAAGGTGGGTCTTCGTATCATTCTATTGGAAGGTTGATTCAAGACTTCATCAAGAGCATTATATAGAAAGCTCAACGGAGAGTTAGTATTTGTCTTCAATTGTAACCATCACGTACGTCACTTTGATCCTGCTCTGTCCTTTATTTCCCATCAGCAATGTGTCCTGCTCCTTTGTTCAACGGGCATGCTTTACTAATTCGTCTGAGTTAATAAAATTATCATTTGAGTTGGCGGGTGGTGGGCGTTGAACTTGATTCTAATCTCGCATCGGTCACTACAAGAGTGAATTTTTGCAAGTCATTGTATTCGTTTTGCTGGGTAACCTTAATGACGGAGCTGTAAGTTACTGACAATTTACTTACATGAGTTATGAACTTCTCATGACTAGACTAATGATCTAGTGAGTTTTGATTTAATTGATCGGGTACAAGCTACACTCCTAATACATCAGTCCCTCTACTTCTATGTAGATGAACTTGCATTTAGTTGTTCCTTTATAAAATTCCTTCTGAAGAGATGGACGACTTATAATGCATTGGATGATACGTTGAAATCACCCGGAGAAAAGAAACCGAAAGATGTTATTTATCTTCTGAAGGAAGCTCTTTTGTAGTTGAAAGAGAAAGGCATTTATTTGGCTTGAGGATGTGGAGATAGCAAACTCTTCGACTCTCGCATACATGAAGCAGTAAACTTGCATTTTGCATTTACATTTCGACACTGGGAAGAAAGTGAAAAGGAATTGGAAATGCAACAGAAGTCTCATCCTAATCTTACATGCCATGCCTTAGAAACTTCTCTCTGACAGCACATAACTCGGATAATGCATTCGTCATGTCCATGCGCTCATTCGGAAGTTTCACCGAGCAGAGGACTCCGATTCTCATTATGTCAGCAACATTTTCCTCAAATTTGACCATGTCGGCATCACTAATTTGGCCATCGCCGGTCCCTACAGGATACTCCGCAGATAGCAATGTAGGGTCCAGGATCTTCAACAAGTTTTTGTGTTGAGCAGTCTTGACAAATTCATGGAGGGTCCATCCATCCTTGAACATAACATCAGTAGGTCTTATTTCGGTGAACATCTCGAGCAACAGTATCCCAAAGCTGTACACATCTCCCTGCAACGATGAAGTACCACCTAGGCCATATTCTAGAACGCAACATCGGCTTTGTCATGTCAGATGGGTACTTAGTTGGAAGTCCATTTTCTTCACTAGAATTCACCATTTTGAATAAGGTATTAACTGAGACCAATATGATTAGAAAGCAGAAGGATTAACATACCTGGAGCTACATAGCCAATGGTTCCTTTTAACCCACCGGAGCTTGCTTGACATTGAGAAGCATCTAGATTTGTGCTTCCACGAAGAAATCGCGCTAGCCCGAAATCACAAACTCGAGCTACCATGTCGTGATCAAGAAGAACGTTGCTTGGCTTTAGATCGCCGTGTACGATGCTCGTCTCGCAATGGTGGTGAAGATATTCAATTGCAGAAGCCACATCAATGGCAATGTCTAACCTCTGGCTGAGACTAAGCTTTGGCATGTCGAGCTGATTTTCGCTAGGGTGCAACCACCGTTCTAAACTACCATTTCGCATCAGGTCGTAGACTAGAGCCTTAAATTCCGCGCCTGTGAAGTCGATACTCGAGCAAACAGTGATGATGTTGACAAGATTTCGGTGGCGTATGTTTCTCAGCGCTTCACATTCTGCCAAGAAACTCTTAAAAGCCCCCTTCTGTTTTAGGTTGAGCACTTTCACTGCCACCTGTCGATTTCCATCGAGCATTCCTCTATACACAGAGCCATGGCTCCCATGGCCAATTAAATTAGATGGCGAGAACTCATCGGTCACTTGGTGGAGCTTTGCATAGGAAACCTTTTGGAAGCGCTCATCTGTTGGCAATGCAGCACTAGGTCTCGTCGTAGATTTCCTCCTCCAGTACACAACAACAATGAAGCATGTCAACACGATTAAAAACGAGACAATTACTGCGATAGATAATTTCAATTTTGGAAGCCTCCTTGACATCTTTGTGTTGCGGACTTCGCATGCGGGAAGTCCAAGTTCCTTGATGCCCCCACATAGTTCTTTGTTTCCGATTATTGATATGCGCTTTGTATCTCTGAAAATCCCCTCCTGCGGTACCTCTCCTTCAAGGCTGTTGAAGGACAGATTCAATGCTTCGAGCAAAGTGAAATTCTCGAAATAGATGGGAATTTGACCGGACAATCTGTTTCTTGAGAGATTGAGGTACTGAAGGCCAATCAGGGCTCTTAGAGAAGGCGGTATACTTCCTTCAAATAAATTGCCTGCCATGTCCAAGCTTAGCAGCATCAGACACCGGGACAAAGTGCTTGGTATTTCTCCAGTCAGCCTGTTGTCAGAGAGGTCGACATCCACAATTTGGCTCATGTTACCCACTTCAAGGGGTAATGGCCCCGTTAAGGAATTTCGAGCAACATCGAAAGAGAGGGATAGAGAAGAAAGGCCGAAGACCTCTTTGGGTATTGTACGTTAAGGTTGTTATCCGACAGTAATAGTTCTTGCAATTGTCGACACCACCCAAGACTTGGAGGAATGTAACCTTCTAATTGATTTTCTGAAAGCTCCAGGCGAAGCAATTGGGTGGCGTTTCCAAGAGAGGAAGGAATTGCCCCTGAAATCCTATTATGCGAAAGCAAAAGATACGTCAAATTTTGGAGCTTACCAATGCCATGGGGAATCTCACCGCTGATGCTATTGTTGTATATCGCCAAGACCTGTAGGCGATTCAGCTTCTCGATTTCTGGAGGGATATTACCTATGATATGGTTTGATTCCAGGAGTAAGAATTGAAGCGTATTTGTCAAATTGGCAACGGAAGCAGGTATTTCTCCTCTGAATTTGTTGTGGCCGAAAGCTAAGAATCTTAGTTTAGTGCAGTTGGTTAAGTCGGTGAGGAAACGTAAGCTGTCAGGTCCTGTTAACTGGTTATCGCTAAAACTAATCCTTGTAAGATTCCTCAAGTTTCCAAGATTGGCAGGCACGTTCCCCGTAAAGCTATTAGAAGTGAGATACAGGTCTTCAAGTCCAGTAGCGTTAGGCAGCGAATGCGGTGCCTGCCCCGAAAATCGGTTTGCTGGAAGGCAAAGCACCCGGAGATGAGGAAAACAGTTGCCAATTTCTGGTGGGATTTCACCATGTAGGCTATTACCCCCTACACAAAGGTAGACAAGTGATGTAAGATTGTATATAGAAGAGGGGATGCGTCCTCTTAGATTATTAAAAAATAAAACTAGGGTGTTTAATTTTGAGATGCTTCCGAGCTCGGCCGGTATTGGACCTCTTAGTTCATTTTTCCCCATACATAACTCTGTAAGTGAAGATCCATTCCCCAACCAACTTGGAATTCCCCCGGTAAGATTGTTCACTGTGACGTCAAAAACAATGAGTTCTCTCTCAACTAAATACCGAAGCTCGTCAGGTATCCTCCCGCTGAGTCGATTGTAACGCAAATAGAGATACTGCAAACCTATGCAAGATGACAAATTCCGTGGTATCTCCCCTCCGAGCTCATTGTTGAAGAGGATGAGAGTCTTCAGTCTGAACAACCTCCCGAACTCTTCTGGAATGTTGCCTCGAAGCCGATTCACCTGTAGATTAATACGCCTCAAGAAGGTGAGATTCCCTATGTCGGGAGGTATTGTGCCAAGGAGCTTTTGATTATCCAAGTCGAGGGCAGTCACTCTTCCCGCATGGCGGCGACTGCAAGAAACTCCCGGCCAGTTGCAATGAACAGACTCGTTCCAAAAAATCATGATCCCTTCGGGATCTTCAATTATCTTGTCCTTGAAGGCGAGCAATGCCACCCTGTCGGTTTCATTTCCGGGATAGGAAGCAGAGGCAATACAAGTGTTGGAGTGAGTTTCATGTATAACGAGAATGAGGCTGATAAAAGCTGATACTAAATGCATTCTCAAGTTTGGCAAAGTTTTTTCCATACTTGATTTGTTGAGACAGAGCAAGCTGAAAGACCAGATGATGGTGTTCTTAAGTTCTCCCAGCCAGCTAGAAGCATAAGATTGACCGTTTAGATTTGGTCCATCCAAAGGCCACAATTAGGTCCACAAAAAAACTTGATTTTTCTTCAAGACCCATAAATTCAAATTAGGTTAACTCTGTACTATACTAATAGTGACAACCCAAATACAATTTGATGCGTACGCTATTTCTGAAGATTTTCTAGGGCGTCCAGACAAGTAAACAACCGTAAGGCGAGCTTGGAACAAGAGTTTGCGCGATGTTTGATAAAAATACTATTAACTTTTGATCGAAGAGGAGTTAGAGAGCCCATAATACTAATTTGAATAGCTAACTCAGAGTACAATGCTGTATTTCTTTTTCGCCATTGTCTACGGCCCCAAAATCCTTCATTATCATAATTTCTGACAACTTTTATGGTTAATTTTCAAGACTCCGAGTGTTTTGCTACTGGGTTCTTATTGCAAACACTTCCCGCCATAAAGACCGCATATGGAAAAATATTTATCACTGACAGTATTTTTAATAATAATCTTTTATTTTTTATGTCCATAGATAGAAACTTTCGTCCTAGAGAGAGAGGCTTCGCCAATAAAAAGATCATGGAAAATAACCATAGAGCATAGAGCATGTTTGCTATTTGATTTGTTCGCGTTTGTTGGGCCACGATAATAAGATTATTAAGAAATGATTGTATTGGAGCAAATCTGGAGGTATGCAAAATGAACTGAAGAAAGACCTTGAATTTTCTTTTGGGGTCCAAAGGCCCACAATTCAATCCCCAGGAAGTTCGAGAACCGGTGGACTTAGCAAGTCATGCGTTAGAAAACAAAAGAGCAAGTCATGTTACGTAGAAGATTACAAATCTTTGGGCTTAAATTCCAGTACAGAAAATCTCAACTTCGCATACAAGCGTTAACGAGGTCGATTCATGGTTGACTAGGCTTATGGCCCGTGTTGCACGCGGGTGACGAATGGACCTGTAATTCAGCATTACTCGTCTGGGAAATTGCCGGACAATTATATGAAGTAACTAGTCGCCAAGTACAAACAAGAGGGTGATGACTTACGTGTCGTGATAAAGACATCTAAGAGTATTGAGGGGGAAATCGCACTTATGGCACCGATGATGAAGTCGTCTCGTCTTAAAGATGAAGAATTTTCGCTTTGAAATTTGAACCACTTTGTCCAAGTAAGCCTTAAGTATTGCCGAAGATAGTTGGATGTATTGCTTCACATCGGCTTGAGATGCTACCTATTCCCTAAGATATTTGTGAGAGACGGATGGAAATGAAAATGAGAGGTAGAGATCTCTAATTGAGAAAAATATTTTTGAAATTATTTATTTTTCGTGAAGCAAATAAAGCCTATGTTTAATAGTATTTACCTAAATAAGAGTAGGAAAGAACACGCCTTTGAATTTTATAACATTTGACTCCCCAAAGAAAAATGCGAATTCAATATGTTGGAATCGTAGGCTTTGTACGCCTTAGTTGGAATCCTTTATGCAGTGTTAGACCCTCTATCCTTTCCTCACGGCAATGAGAAAACCTAACCTTCACGGGACAGCATCAGCGTACCCTACCGAGGGCTAAACGGTGGCAAAGTTGTCGGGCCCAATTAGACGGTTGACATCAACTCAAACAATCCAACGGATGGCGATCATTGTCCATCAATGGTTCACGATAATTGTCAATCAATTGTCCGGATCGTAAATTGATTAGACAAATTTTTTCATGCGAAAGGCTAAAGCTCGTGGCACTGTGGAAAGAAATGGACATTGGGCCAAGTTCAAAGAAATGCGCAAATCTTCAATGATTTGCGTTTCGTTTGTTCCGCGAAAAATGAATAATTTGAAAAATATTTTCCTAAAAGCGATCGCTTGTATCATTTACAAAAATAAATGAATGAATAATATTTTCAGTGTTCTCGAAAATATTTAGACATAAATAATTATCGGTAATGAAAACATGTTCTATTGACTAATTATTTCAAGAGATACAAACGGTTGGTTTTAGGAAAATATTTTCCAAATCATTTATTTTCTGCGAAATAAATGGTGCCCTAGTTTTGAAACGTTCCTTGACTGTTGAAACTAAGTTATGATTGCGCCTAATATAAAGGAGCGAATGGAAATTTTTCCAACAAGGATTAATAATTGGATTGCACTCATCAAGAGATTTCCAATGATACCCAATTTGCACAAATAAAAAAAGCTGGATCTCAAGATATCATAATTTTCAACGATGATCGTCCGATCGTGTGGTGTCAGAAATATTGATATTTCGCCCTATCTCAAGGTAGTATTTGGGTTGCAAAGATCAATTCAGAAATTTTATTTCTAAAGCGATACGATACACTTTTATAACGTATTTGAGTAAGAACTATTTATGTAACTGTCTTATAATTATTCGAAATAAATTTGAGAAATGATTACCCAAAATTAATGTCTACATTCCCAACATTACTTGGAAAAACAGAAACGGGAGGTGATGATGAGAAGACCAAGCAACTGAAAACATTCTCCTCAGCAAGTCGATCATGATGGACGAACAGACAAAAGAAAACCACGGTTGGGCCGATTAATGTTAGAAAATTTAGAAGCTGGGAGACCTTCGTTAAGCCCACAGCCTTTTGGACCTAAATTCAAAAATTGGAGGGGCCCAAGTGAAAATCGCCCTAAAAGTAATGGCATTGAAAGATTATAAGGAGCTTTTCTCCTTCACTTATGTATGGTTTTATAATATGAGATTTATGCATAACTAAATTAATACATAGATAAAAACATAAAGAAATGTTGTAGGATGAGAACCAAAGTTTCTTTCCAGGAGATTGAAGTAATTACTGCATGCACCTTAATCTCGATCATCAAATGATGTGGGTATTATATGGTTGCCACACTACTCAATGGTTGAGATGGAGTTAGTTCACATGATCTGAGTCCACATAATTTTTTTTCATAGATGCATTATATGGACCGCTCCACACTCCGGTTTATACGTAATTCCATTCAAATAGTTGTTTCGTCAACACAATTGATCATAAGATGATTACTTCATCTTGACTCAAAGACGGCACATGGAAGGACCAGGTCAAATTTGGATTGGGTCACCATTGGAATTGGACTAGATCGACTTAATTAACTCATATTGACCTGTCGAGTTCATGCCCTATGATAGGCCTATCCAATTCAGGCTCAACCCAAATCAAGCCAGAAAACTGCATTTTTAGAGGACATTGTTTAAGCCACCTTGCCACCACCGCCATGTGGCTTTCATACTTACTGAATCCACCTTGACGTAGGCAAAAAGTTTGATTTCTTCCCATAAAAATGCACGAAACTTTCAATTTTTGCAATTGATGCACCTGCCTGGAATCCGACCAATTTTTTGACGAATTGTTGATGGAGCGGACACATGGACAAGTGTCATGTCATCAACGCGGTGGCGCCATGTCAGCATTTGGTATGAGAAGTGGGTGTATTTCGGTCAAAGTAGACGGATTTGAAATTTTAATGGATTGAGTGAAAGTACTAAAGTTCAGTGACCTAATTGCAAATACCAACGAAATTCATTAACTACAGACGAAACCGATGTCCAAACGTTGTCCCTACGACCCATCGCTGCCATCCTCCCCAATCACCGTCATGCTTCGTGTCCTTCGTCGATGGACGAGGCCTTGGAGATTCTGGTCTCCTCTGTGGGAGGGAGGAGAAGGAGGATTTGGAGATTCAGTCTCCTTCACTGGCCATTTCTGCCCTCGACGAAGGAGACGAGCAAAAATATTCTCCTTTTACAACATGGATTTTGGTTCTTCCATCGTGGAGCAGATGAGAGCCCGCCGCGACCTAATTTGAGGCACAAGCTAACCTTGACAACAACTAGAGAGAGATGGGGTTTTAGTGGGCACATTTTTTTAATATGGAAAAGAATACGCAATATACATTTATCACATGTTGATGTTTTAATGAAGTACTTATGCAAAGATGAGTAAATATAGAGCTACTCAAATCTGAGGCACAAGCCAGAATCGGCAACCACAAGGGAGAGACACGGGATTTTAGGCCCCGTTTGGTTCAGTATTGGAAATGCTCATTTGGCCTTAAATGAGCATTCCCAAAATGCTGAACCAAACAGTTCAGCATTGGAGTTCCAAATGCTCATTTGGTAGCATTTGGAATGCTGACTGTTCCCAAAAAAAAAAAAAATTCTTCTTCAGCAAAGCGTCGGCAGCCTAGGGTTGGGCAACAGCCCAGGCCGTCGCCACCCCGGGTCGTGCGACCCAGGCGACGGCGCTTGGACAGTCGCGCGACCCCAAGCGGCCGTTGCCTGAGGTCGCGCCACCCCGGGGGGCGACGACCGCCTAGGGTCGTGCAACCGCCCATGCGCCGTCCCCTGGGGTCGCGCAACCGCCCAGGCGCCGTCGCCTGGGGTCGCGCGACCCTCGCCGCCTGGGTCGCGCAACCCAGGCCGTCGCCGCTTGGGTCGCGCGACCTCAGGCCTCCTTGGGCGACGGCCGCCGGTGCTAGATCTAGCTCGCCGGCGGCCATAGGGAGCCGGCGAAGGGTACTTTTAAAAATAATAAAAACAAAAAGCTCCCAAAGCCCATTTATAAAAAGAAATAACCAAACACAATTGCATTTCCCCAAGTGGCTTTCAAATAATTTTTTACCAAATGTCATTTGCATTTTTTCAGGTACCTTTCACCTAAAGGTATTTGCATTCCCCAAATAAGCATTCTAAAAGCCGAACCAAACTGACCCTTAGTGGGCATATTTTCTAATATGAAAAGGAATACGCATCATACATTTATTGCTTGTCGATGTTTTAATGAAGTGCCTATACAAAGATAGTATAAGCACATTGACTTATTCATAAATAAGGTAAGAAGGGACCAAATGCCGTATAAGTCAACCATATTGTGAAAATATGTGCGTTCCAATCATTTGGAGGGTTGAAATAAGGTAAGAAGGGAACAAATGTTGTTCGAACTCACTCGTTAGGGCCCGATCATTTGGAAGATTGAAAGTTAGTATTTTATCAATTACGTGCCCTTCTAGGTGAGGACTTTTAAATCTTCTACCAAATTTAATTTGTCTAAATACTTACCAAGTTTACGAAATAGATAAAAAGTAAGTTAAAACTCAAATAAATGACCCGAATATGAAATAATTTACATAGACAGCATCATATACCTTACATGCTCACGGCACCTATTTGTTTTCGACTGCTAAATTAATCTTGTCATCTGTGAGCATTCTGTGATACCTACATGGATGATGTGACATGGTAAGCCAATCCTGACTTTTCAACATTGTGATTCTGTTTAAGTTTTGTAGTCTTAGCTGATCGTTCTTACTCTTTTATGATGTTTGACGTAATTTTGATGATCTTTCGACTCCCACACGATATCTCAGTTCATAAAAAGGACACATGTTCAATAGTAAAATAATGTTATGAGTTCATTAGAAGTCTTGAAATTTGTCAAGAAAGTGTAATTAAGTTTTAAAACTTTTAAAAAGTGTAATTAAGTCCTAAAAATTGTCATGGAAGTGCCGTCGAGTCCTCAAGCTTTTAAAAAGTGCAATCAAGTCCTAAAACTTTTCATGAAAGTGCAATCGAGCATTAAAATTTTCAAAAAGTACAATCAACACAAGAACTTGATTGGACCAGTTTGATAAATTTTAAGACTTAATTGACTTTTGTAAAGTTTAGAATTCAATTGCACTTTCGTAACAAGTTTTAATACTTTCAATACACTTATCCCTAAAATAATTAGCATGCATAAAAATATGTATCAAATTATGATGAACTAAAATTTAGGTAATCCTTGAGGTGATCATATGCTAAACAGCTTATTGGGTCCAGCCAAGCATGGTCAGCCTGAAAGGCAAAATGAGTGGATCTAGTATATAATTTCTCTTTTGATTCTTACACACTTATGGCACGAATGATAACCATTTTGTTTCCCTATTTTTTTATTTTTTTTGTTCCCTGGAACAGGTTTAGAACAGAAATACGTTTGATAAAATAATTTCATTTTTTTTATTTCTGGGACAACTTTTGTCTAAGAAATGGATTTGGAACAGAAATGAGAAATTAAAATTTCTACTTTCGAGAAATAGAACTAACATGTCTCTTTTATTGCTCACCCTTGCCGCCCACCGCCGCCTACTTGCCGCTGGCCACTGCCCGCCACCACCTGGCCGTCTGCCGGGTTCAGACTTGATTAATTCATATAGAATACTTAATATATTTTTTCAATCAGAAGAGGACCTGAGCAAGATTTAGTCCAAGTACTTGGCTCCATCGTCCGGCAAGTTGACTTGGTCATTGGGCATGCCTAGGCGGGATCGGGCCGGTTCCGCTCGCGCTCGAACCTTTAGAAATCTCGCCAAGGCTTGAACTTGCAGGCACGAACCCAAGGGAAAACATCGGGGGCGGGACCCACTCATTGGACCACATTTTTATTTTTTAAAGTTTCAACTAAAAAATTTAAAGAAGTATGAAAAATATATGATAAATAATTTTGGGGTTTTGTGTTATTTTATTTTACTAATTTATCTATGAGTTTTATACTATTTTTCTATCCTACATTAGAAATTTGAGCTTATTATATCCTGTTAGAGTTTATAAAGTTTAAATGTCAAAGAAAAAGTTGTCAATAAAATCTAGTTTTTTTAATTTTATATTAATAAATATATAGATTCGCCGAGCCTTAAGGCCCTTACCTAGGCGTAGCTTGCCCACTAACCTAGCCTAAAGTTTTTGCTGGGCTAAAAAATAATGGGCAGGCTCGCGAGTTGCCCACCCATTGATCAAGTCTACTAATAATCATCTTACATATAAATTTACACAAATATTGATATTTTTTTTATGTTAATGTATGAAAGGTGATATTTTTCCTAATACTCTTGATTTTTCAATGGATAACACAAGAAGTAAAAGCAATTCAATAGTTAGATATTGATTAGGACATTTTTCTTATAGACTTATTCAGCGGCAAAAGAATACCATATGTACTATAACTTTTGTACAACGCTCATTTGAATGCTATAACTTTATTTTTGATCGCTTGAGTGTAATAACTTATGTATGCCTCTCACTTGAGGGCCATAACTTTTTTTTGATTGCTTAAGTGCCATATAAATTTTCAATCAATCTCTTACGTGCCATGACTTTTTAAAAATGTTCACCACAAGAGCCACGCCACTTGGTACTTGGGTGAACGTTTTTAAAATGTTATGGCACTTAAATGATTAATTAAAAGTTATGATACTCAAATGAGCATTTTTGAAAGTTATGGCACTCAAGTGATCAAAAAATAAAAGTTGAGCGTTATACGAAAGTTGTGACACTTATGGTGACCTTACACCTTTATTTAGCTCATAACTAAATATGCAAGGGTCTTGAATTATAGCAAAGTTGAGGTAAAATATGATAATTCGTATATACTATCCCTGGCACAGGTGGAGTTGCTGGGACACACGGCCAATGAAGGGTTGGTGTCTCAATGCAATTGCAACTCCATTTTAGAGAGCTTGTGGCACGGAGTGCCGATCGTGACGTGGCCCATATACGCGGAGCAGCAGCTGAACACTTTCACGATGGTGAAGAAACTGGGCTTAGGGGAGGAGCTAAGGCTAGAATATAAGGGGCACGCCGTTGGTGGCCATCTCGTGCCGGTGGACGCTTGATGGGCGGCGGTGCCATAGCGACGAGGAAGAAGGTGAAGGAAATGAGGGAGGCAGCGAGGAACGCTGCGAAGAAAGGTGGGTTTTCATATGATTCTATTGGAAGGTTGATTCAAGACTTCATCATGAACATTGAATAAAAAGCTCAACAAAGAGTTAGCATTTGTCTTCAATTGTAAACATCAGGCATATGTCACTTTGATCTCGCTCTGTCTTTTATTCTTGCCAGCAATGAGTCCTGCTCCTTTGTTCAACGAACATGCTTACTAATTTGTCTGAAGTTTATGAAATTACCATTCGAGTTGGCGGGTGGTGGGCATTGGACTTTCTCCTAATCTCGTATCGCTCACTAGAAGAGTGAATTTTTAGCAAGTCATTGCATTTGTTTTGCTCGGTAACCATGATGACGGAGCTGTAACTCACTGATAATTTACTTAGACAAATGAGTTATGAGCTTCTCATGACCAGACTAATGATCTGGTGAGCTTTATTTTAATTGATCGTATACAAGCGGGACTCCTAATACATCAGTCCCTCTGCTTCTAAGTAGATGAATTTGCACTTAGTGGTTCCTTTATTAAATTCCTTCTGAGGGGATGGATGACTTATGATGCATTGGATGACACATCGAAATCAACCCGAGAAAAGAACCAGTATGACGTTATTTATCTCCTGAAGCAAGCTATTCTATAGTTGAAATAGAAAGGCATTTATTTGGCTTAAGGATATAGAGATAGCAAATTCTTTGCCTGTCACAAATACATGCAGCGGTAGAGTTGCATTTTGGGTTTACATTCACAGTTCACACTGGAAAAAACTGAAAAGAAATTAAAATTGCAACAGGAGAAGTTAAATCCTCTTCCTAATCTCACGTGCCGTGCCTGAAAAACTTCTCTTTGACAACACATAACTTGGATAATGCATTCGTCATGTCCATACGCTCAATCGGAAGTTTCGCCGAGCAAAGAACTCCAATTCTCATTATGTCAGCAATGTTTTCCTCAAATCTTACCATGTCAGCATCACTAATTTGGCCATCGCTGATCCCTACAAGATACTCTGTAGATAGCAGTGAAGGGTCTAGGATCTTCACCAAGCTTTTGTGCAGAGCAGCCTCGACGAATTCATGGAGGGTCCATCCATCCTTGAACATAACATCAGTAGGTCTTATTCCGGTGAACATCTCGAGCAACAGTATCCCAAAGCTGTACACATCTCCCTGCAACGATGAAGTACCACCGAGGCCATATTCTAGAAAGCAACATTGGCTTTGTCATGCTAGATGGGGCTTTGGAATTGCATTTTCTTCACCAAAATTCAACATTTTGAATAAGCTATTAAATTGGACCCATATGATTAGAAAGCAGAAGGATTAACATACCTGGAGCTACATAGCCAATGGTTCCTTTTAATCCACTGGAGCTTGCTGGACATTGAGAAGCATCCAGGTTTGTGCTTCCATGAAGAAATCGCGCTAGCCCGAAATCACACACTCGAGCTACCATGTCGTGATCAAGAAGAACATTGCTTGGCTTTAGATCGCCGTGTACGATGCTTGTCTGGCAACGGTGGTGAAGATATTCAATGGTAGAAGCCACATCAATGGCAATGTCTAACCTCTGGCTGAGACTAAGCTTTGGCATGTCGAGCTGATTTTCGCTAGGGTGCAACCACCGTTCTAAACTACCATTTCGCATCAGGTCGTAGACTAGAGCCTTAAATTCCGCACCTATGAAGTCGATACTCGAGCAAACAGTGATGATGCTGACAAGATTTCGGTGGCGTATGTTTCTCAGCGCTTCACATTCTGCCAAGAAACTCTTAAAAGCCCCCTTCTGTTTTAGGTTGAGCACTTTCACTGCCACCTGTCGATTTCCATCGAGCATTCCTCTATACACAGAGCCATGGCTTCCATGGCCAATCAAATTAGATGGTGAGAACTCATCGGTCACTTGGCGGAGCTTTGCATAGGAAACCTTTTGGAAGCGCTCATCTGTTGGCAATGCAGCACTAGGTCTCGTCGTAGATTTCCTCCTCCAGTACACTACAACAATGAAGCATGTCAACAGGATTAAGAAGAGACAATTACTGCGATAGATAATTTCAATTTTGGAAGCCTCCTCGGCTTCTTTGTGTTGCGGACTTCGCATGCGGGAAGTCCAAGTTCCTTGATGCCCCCACATAGTTCTTTGTTTCCGATTATTGATATGCGCTTTGTATCTCTGAAAATCCCCTCCTGCGGTACCTCTCCTTCAAGGCTGTTGAAGGACAGATTCAATGCTTCGAGCAAAGTGAAATTCTCGAAATAGATGGGAATTTGACCGGACAATCTGTTTCTTGAGAGATTGAGGTACTGAAGGCCAATCAGGGTTCTTAGAGAAGGCGGTATACTTCCTTCAAATAAATTGCCCGCCATGTCCAAGCTTAGCAGCATCAGACACCGGGACAAAGTGCTTGGTATTTCTCCAGTCAGCCTGTTGTCAGAGAGGTCGACATCCACAATTTGGCTCATGTTACCCACTTCAAGGGGTAATGGCCCCGTTAAGGAATTTCGAGCAACATCGAAAGAGAGGGATAGAGAAGAAAGGCCGATGACCTTTTTGGGTATTGTACCGTTAAGCTTGTTATCTGATAGTGTTAGTCCTTGCAATTGTCGACACCATCCAAGGCTCGGAGGAATGTAACCTTCTAATTGATTTTCTGAAAGCTCCAGGTGAAGCAATTGGGTGATGTTTCCAAGAGAGGAAGGAATTGCCCCTGAAATCCTATTACGCCAGAGGCAAAGATAGGTCAAATTTTTTAGCTTACCAATGCCGTGGGGAATCTCACCGCTGATACTGTTGTTGTATATCGCCAAGATCTGTAGGCCATTCAGCTTCTCGATTTCTGAAGGGATATTACCTGTGATATGGTTTGATCCCAGGAGTAAGAGCTGAAGTGTATTGGTCAAATTGGCAACGGAAGCAGGTATTTCTCCTCTGAGATTGTTGTGGTCGAAAGCTAAGAATCTTAGTTTAGTGCAGTTGGTTAAGTCGGTGAGGAAATGTAAGCTGTCAGGTCCTGTTAACTGGTTATCGCTAAAACTAATCCTTGTAAGATTCCTCAAGTTACCAAGATTGGCAGGCACGTTCCCCGTAAAGCTATTAGAAGTGAGAAACAGGTCTTCAAGTCGAGTAGCGTTAGGCAGCGAATGTGGTGCTTGCCCCGAAAATCGGTTTGCTGCAAGGTAAAGCCCCCGGAGATGAGGAAAATAGTTGCCAATTTCTGGTGGGATTTCACCATGTAGGCTATTATCCCCTACATGAAGGTAGACAAGCGATGTAAGATTGTATACAGAAGAGGGGATGCGTCCTCTTAAATTATTAAAATATAAAGTTAGGGTGTTTAATTTTGAGATGCTTCCGAGCTCGGCTGGTATTCGACCTCTTAGGTCATTTTTCCCCATACGTAACTCTGTAAGTGAAGATCCATTCCCCAACCAACTTGGAATTCCCCCGGTAAGATTGTTCACTGTGACGTCAAAAACAGTGAGTTCTCTCTCAACTAAATACCGAAGCTCGTCAGGTATCCTCCCGCTGAGCCGATTGTAATGCAAATAGAGATACTGCAAACCTATGCAAGATGACAAATTCCGTGGTATCTCCCCTCCAAGCTCATTGTTGAAGAGGATGAGAGTCTTCAGTCTGAACAACCTCCCGAACTCTTCTGGAATGTTGCCTCGAAGCCGATTTGCCTGTAGATTAATACGCCTCAAGAAGGTGAGATTCCCTATGTCAGGAGGTATTGTGCCAAGGAGCTTTTGATTATCCAAGTCGAGGGCAGTCACTCTTCCCGCATGGCGGCGACTGCAAGAAACTCCCGGCCAGTTGCAGTGAACAGACTCGTTCCAAGAAATCATGATCCCTTCAGGATCTTCAGTTATCTTGTCTTTGAAGGCGAGCAATGCCACCCTGTCGGTTTCATTTCCGATATAGGAAGCAGAGGCAATACAAGTGTTGGAGTGAGTTTCATGTATAACGAGAATGAGGCTGATAAAGCTTATACTAAATGCATTCTCAAGTTTGGCAAAGTTGTTTCCATACTTGATCTGTTGAGACAGTGCAAGCTGAAAGACCAGATGATGGTGTTCTTAAGTTCTCCCAGCCAGCTAGAAGCATGAGATGACCGTTTAGATTTGGTCCATCCAAAGGCCACAATTAGGTCCACAAAAAAACTTGACTTTTCTCCGAGACCCATAAATTCAAATTAGGTTAACTCTATACTATACTAATCGTGACAACCCAAATACAATTTGATGCGTACGCTATTTCTGAAGATTTTTTAGGGCGTCCAGATAGGTAAACAACCGCAAGGCGAGCTTGGAACAAGAGTTTGCGCAACGTTCGATAAAAATACTATTAACTTTTGATCGAAGAGGAGTTAGAGAGCCCGTAATACTAATTTGAATAGCTAACTCAGAGTACAATGCTGTATTTCTTTTTTGCCATTATCTACGGCCCCAAAATCCTTCGTTTTCATAATTTCTAACAACTTTTATGGTTAATTTTCAAGATTCCGAGTGTTTTGCTACTGGTTTCCTATTGCAAACACTTCCCGCCATGAAGACCGCATATGGAAAAATATTTATCACTGACAGTATTTTTAATAATAATCCTTTATTTTTTATGTCCATAGATAGAAACTTTCGTCCTGGAGAGAGAGGCTTCTCCAATAAAAAGATCATGGAAAATAATCTTAGAGCATAGAGCATGTTTGCTATTTGATTTGTTCGCGTTTGTTGGGCCACAATAATAAGATTATTAAGAAATGATTGTACTGGAGCAAATCTGGAGGTATGCAAAATGAACTGAAGAAAGACCTTGAATTTTCTTTGGGGGTCCAAAGGCCCACAATTCAATCCCCAGGATGTTCGAGAACCTGTGGACGTAGCAAGTCATGCGTTAGAAAACAAAAGACCAAGTCATGTTACGTAGAAGATTACAAATCTTTGGGCTTAAATTCCAGTACAGAAAATCTCAACGTCGCATATAAGCGTTAACGAGGTCGATTCATGGTTGACTAGGCTTATGGCCTGTGCTGCACGCGGGTGACGAATGGACCTGTAATTCAGCATTACTCGTCCGGGAAATTGCCGGACAATTATATGAAGTAACCGGTCGCCAAGTACAAACAAGAGGGTGATGACTTATGTGTCCTGATAAAGACATCTTAAAGAGTATTGGGGGAAAATCACACTCATGGCCCAAATAATGTAGTTGTCTCGTCTTAAAAATGAAGAATTTTCGCTTTGAAGTTTGAATCACTTTGTCCGAGGAAGCCTGAAATATTGCTAAAGATAGTATGATGTATTGCTTCGCGTCGGCTTGAGGTGCTACCTATTCCCTAAGATATTTGTGAGAGATGGATGGAAGTGAAAAATGAAAGGGAGAAATCTCTAATTAAGGAAAATATTTTTTAAATCATTTATTTTTTGCGAAACAAACCAGGCCTATGTTGAATATCATTTCCCTAAATAAGAGTAGGAAAGAACGCCTTTGAAGTTTATAACATTGGACTCCCCAAAGAAAAATGTGAATTCAATATGTTGCAATCTTGGATTTTGTACGCCTTAGTTGGAATCCTTTATGCAGTGTTAGACCCTTTATCCTTTTCTCACGGCAATGAGAAAACCTATTCTTCACAGGACAACATCAGCATACCCTGCCGTGGGCTAAACGGTGGCAAAGTTGTTGGGTCCAATCAAACGGTTGACATCAACTCAAACAATCCAACGGATGGTGATCATTGTCCATTGGTGGTTCACGATAATTGTTAATCAATTGTTAGGATCGTAAATTGATTAGAGAATTTTTCCATGCAAAAGGCCAAAGCTCGTGGCACTGTGGAAAGAAATGGACATCGGGCCAAGTTCGAAGCAATGAGCAAATTTTCAATGATTTACGCTTCGTTTGCTCTGCGAAAAATAAATAATTTAAAAAATATATTTTTAAAACGATCGCTTGTATCGTTTACAAAAATAAATGAACGAAAAATATTATCATTATCATTGAAAATGTTTAGACATAAATAGTTATCAGTGATGAAAACATGTTCCTTTAACTAATTATTTTAAGCAATACAAACAATCGGTTTTAGGAAGATTTTTCCCAATCATTCATTTATCGTGAAACAAACGAAGCCCTAATTTTGAAATGTTGCTTGACAATTGAAACTAAGTTACGATTGCACCTAATAGAGTAGTGAATGGAAATTTTTCTGGCAACGATAAAGAATTGGATTGCACTCGTCAAGAGATATCCAACGATACCCAATTTGCCCACATAAAAAAAGCTAGATCTCAAGATATCGTAACTTTCAATGATGATTGTCTGATCATGGGGTGTCGGAAATATTGATATGTCGCCCTATCTCGAGATAGTATTTGAGATGCAAAGATTGATTCAGAAATTTTGTTTATAGAGTGATACAAGACACTTTTATAACATATATGAGTACTAACTATTTAGGTAACTATCTTATAGTTATTCGAAATAACTTTGAGAATTGATTGCATAAATTAATTTTTACATTCCCAACATTGAAAAGATATGTCGCGATATCGAATGCTATCAATGATAAAAAGATATATCAACATGCAGAGTTCCCGACTGGAGGTGATCTTTGGGTGGGCCACGTTCGGGCTAGAAGATCGAGCTTTATATGTTGTCCAACCCTACCAATCACATAAAATTGATATATGAACTTTCAATCCGAGCCAGCCTAAGTCAAAGATGGGCGAGGCCAGGCTTTCTCATGTACGAACATTGTCCATATCTATTTATTTACCTCTCGAGCCGAGTGAGCCATCAACCATTTATCACCTCTATTCATGAGTGAGTGGCGGAGATGCCTTCACATTTCGAGAGTGCCAAGGCTTCCAAGGCTTCTGGGAAAATTATCAAAACAGTTTTAAATCTATTTTATTTGTGCAAATTCAGTACTAAACTTTTTTTTTGGTGCTAATTTAGTCCTAAACCTTTTACATTTGTGTCAATTTAGTCCATCCGGCTAACTTTGGCCGGTTGGTGCTGACGTGGATGTCGGCCAGCCGGCGAACGCTGACATGGCAATTTTTAAAATATTTTTTTAATTTTTTTGAATTTTTTTTCTTTTTTTTTTCCTTCATCTTCTTCAACCTCGACAACCGGCCAAAAGCTGGGGCCGGCAGGGTCGGCCCTACCGGCTATTAGCGAGGCCAACCTCGCTAGTAACGACAAGGATGGCCTTGCTCGACCTTGCCGGCCGCTGGCAAGGTCGGCCTTGCCTCGCTAGATCTAGCGAGGTCTCGTCCTTGCCGTCGCTGGCAAGGTCAACCTTACTCGAAGCGACTGGTGAGGACGAGACCTCGCCAGATCTGGCGAGGCTCGGCCAGCCGGCCCCAGCCTCTAGCTAGTCGCCAGGCCGGCAATCGGCTAGAGGTTGAAGAAGATGAAGGAAAAAAAAAAGAAAAAAATTAATAAAAAATTCTAAAAAATAAAAAAATATTTTAAAAATTACCATGTCAGCGTTCACTGCCCAACCGGTATCCATGTCAATACCGGCCTACCAAAATTGACCGGATGGACTGAATTGGCTTAAATGCAAAAGGTTTAAGATTGAATTGACACAATTACAATAGGTTTATGACTGTTTAGGTAAATTTTCCAAGGCTTCTTGATTTCGCCAAACCACATTCCTCCAACGACATGCCGCGTCGGCTCATCATACTACTTCAATCATACTTGTTCTCACTAACTCCTTTAAGGTAAGGCAAAATGTCATTGCGTAATGAATGCAATCTAGTGAAATTCAATGGATGCACTTCTAGAAAACACGTTTGCTCGCACACTGCTAGAGATGTGGAAACGAACGCTTGTGCACTTTAGTAAAATTTGATGGAGATTCCTTACTTTAATGGGAATTTCATGGGATAATACGGGTGTTTTGTAATAGAAAAGTTCGGTCCACTCGTCGGACGAGGGGTCTAGACCAAATATTTCTAAAAACAGAGGTATGTTTTGCAAGTTTCATTAATTATATGAGATATTCTTGCTGATATTCACTTTGCCATGATCCATTGACCATTAGCAGTCATGAAAGTCACTGTCGAGACCCGTCCATAATATAGATTAGTTTGAATAAAACAATCAGGTCTATGCAGATTCAGACAAGCACATGTGGACTAGCTCGTGCCCGAGTCAGAAATCGTTTGCCTGGACACGCTCGGTACGTGCCTTAGGCTGTATTCGTCCCGGCGGGCTTAGTGGGCCACCAAGCTCGAAATCAGGTCCGATAATTGCACCGGTAATATAGCATCAACACCGTCTTGTCACACCGAAACAAGCTAATGATAAGAGAGCAATGTGAAAGTGAACGATGGGAAATCCATCGTCTCTCCTCGTCGGATCCTTATTAAAGGCAAAAGAATCGTGGAAGAGGAATGGAGGGTTGGCATTTGATTGTGTTGTCAAATGGCACTCACAACACACACCCACACACAAACAAGATGTATAAGGGGGGATTGGAGTTATCCCTAAAAGGGGGAAAATGGGCAAAAGTGTCAAAAAGTCATAAATCTTTTGCATTTGTGCCAATTTAGTCATAAATCTTTTTTTTGTGCTAATTCAGTCCTAAACATTTTGCATTTCTATCAATTTAGTCTTAAACATTTTTTTGGTGTCAATTCAGTCCTAAACCTTTTGCATTGATACTAATTCAGTCCTAAACCTTTTGCATTAGTGCCAATTGAGTTCTAAACCTTTTTTTGGTGCCAATTTAATCCTAAACCTTTTGCGTTGGTGCCAATTTAATCCTAAACTTTTTGCATTTGTGTCAATTCAATCCTAAACCTTTTTTAGCTAAATTAACCAGAAGGACTAAATTGGCACCAATACAAAAGGTTTAGGACTGAATTGGCACAAATACAAAAGATTTAGGACTGAATTGGCACTAATACAAAAGGTTTAGGACTAAATTTGCATAAAAATAAGGTTTAGGACTCAATTTGCACCAATGCAAAAGGTTTAGGACTGAATTGGCACAAATACAAAAGGTTTAGGACTGAATTGGCATAAATGCAAAAAGTTTATGATTGAATTGGCACAAAAAAAAGTTTTAGGACTAAATTGGCATCAATGCAATAAGTTTATGACCTTTTTGACACTTTTCTCGGGGAAAATGTTTTAGGATTTCACATGGGGCTCAAGGCCCGGACAGGGACATGCGGACACCGATGCCACGCCAATCACCTTATCTCTCCATCACGTATAGAGGAGTCCCTTAGCTCCAATCCACACTCTTCTCGATAGTTCCATCTCTCTCCTCTGTAACATCATGAATTTTGACCTGTTATCGGGACCAATAAAGTGTACAGTAATTCTCGTTTGATTTTAGCAAGTCTCGCTCGGACTTGATCAATCACGGGATACTAACCAAATGGGAAAGGCTAAATAGGAACAAGTACGTGGACCGATGACCCGATCGCGATTGAGCGCCGAGTTCGAGAAACACCGAGGAAATATTTTGAACCAATATAGGCTAATCTTAGGAAAATGACGGGTTGATATCGTCAGTAACGTACAATCGGATCGCGGGTGATTCCGCACGACTGAAAGTACGCCTGACCAATGAATCCCGATTCTAATCCGAATGATCGCGACCCCAGTGCTAGTGATAATTCCTCTCGTTCTCTCGAAATTCGAGGCCATCATGACTCAGACAATCCTAGGTCGATACGCGTAACACTTAAACAGCCGCCCGTTAGTGAGAGGCCCTAATACTTCAAAACGAGCTATTTTGATCGCGATATTGAGCCCGAACTTCGATATCAAAATTTCAAGGGTAATTACAACTATTTTACAAGATGGACGTCATTTTATAGTGGCCACACACGTTTGGGAGTAATACGGCTGAAAATAGAAATATCGACAGAAATTGAGGAAAATTACAATTTTGCCCCTAGGGACCTCGATGTCCGTTTCCGAGGCCAAACGAAATTATTTTTCAGAATCGATGCCATTTTGGGGTGGCCACGCACGTCTGGAGTGCCTACGGTCAAAAATTGGAATTTCGACCCCGGAACGAAAAAATTACGGTTTTGCCCCTCCAAACTTTTGGACTGGTTTTTGAGGGCTTAAAGGATGAATTTTAAGGATCCGACACCAGATTATGTCTACCATGAATATATAGGACCGGTATGGGCAAAAATTGGAATTTCAGTTCGGGATCGAAAAATTACGAAAATGCCCCTAGGCCATTTTTGGACAATTCCGAATTTTGGATTTAATTAGGGGATTAACCAAGGTTGGTTAGAGCTAAACCAGGTTTGGTCAGCCTTGGGTTAGTGGCAAATGACCATTTTACCTCTAAATTATTGGATGTGGATTAATCTTAGCCCTTGGATCAAGGGTAAAATTGTCCAATTGGCCAAGATTAGGACACTTGGACTCCACTAATTCGATCTTTGACCTATTTGACCAGACCCTCTCTCTCTCCTCCAGCCATTCTGCCGAGACCTCACTTCTTCTGCTTCTTCTTCATTGTTTCATCTTCTTCGTGGACTACATTCTGTCCGTCTGGTACTGTTCACGCCGGAACAGTCCCAGCCGGAGCTGCTGGCCATCCTCAGCCACCATCCCGCACCACCAGCAACCATTTTCGCCCTTAAACAGCCACCCACAGCCCCGGTTCCAGCCCTGATCAGAAGTGAACAGCAGCAACTCGCCTTCGCCGGTGTCGCCGCGGACCGCCGGCTTGCACCTGGAACGCCGCCGTCGATCCTTACCGTGCGTCGGTGATCGACCGCCCGTTCCCGTCGTCCCCAGTCGTTAATAGGCGAGTATAAACCCCTAAACCCTTAATTAGTCTAATTGTGTTTCTTAGGGGGTAATTAAGGGTTAATTAAGCTTATTTAGGACCTAATTAGGTTTATTTGGGTGTAGGATGATTAGGATAGGTCATTAGGGCTTAATGGGAATGTTTAAGTGTGGTTTAATGACCTAATTTGTGATCTGCCCTGGTACTGTTCATCAGTACCGAAATTGCACAAATTTGTCTAAGTTTTGCACTAATTGAATTCAATGATTCAAGGCTTGGAATTAGACAATTCAAGTGTTAATTAGGCTCATTTGAGGCTTAATTATGTGTATTTGATGGTTGGATGATTAGGGTAAGTGATTAGGCCCTAATGAGATGGTTTAAAGGTGGTTTAGTGCCTAAATGTTAATCTGCCCTGGTACTGTTCACGGGGCACCGAATTTGTGTAATTTTGTCTAAGTGTTTCACTAATTGAGTTCAAGTGCTAATGACTTGGAATTGGACTTTTAGGGGCTAATTAGGCTTATTTGAGGCCTAATCAAGTATATTTGGTTGTTGGGTGATTAGTAGTTGTGATTGGGGAGATTAATTGGATTAAATGACCAATTTAGGAGCCCATTGAAAAATTACCGGGTATGTCCGGGTTGACTGATTATATGTAATTCGTGCTTAATTGCGGTTGATTGCGTACTGCCATGTCGCATGTTGGGTGGCTGATTTTTGTGGAGTGCGATTGGCTACTGTTTGGCCTTCAATTAATTATGGAATTGTGAATTGCACATTAGGCCACGCGGTATTAATTGGGCCAAGTAAGCACGTGTTGTGACATTGGGTGTCTGAATTATATTGGTGCTCGTGGTGCATTGCATTGCATAACATGGACACGCATTGTGTATGCCAAGAGTGAGGCATGTGATGAAATTGTGCGAGAATGCGTGTCTGCCATGAGCATGTGATCACCTAAAATATCCTGAAGCATTATACGCTGGGTTCAGATAATAATGAGTTGTGTGATCACCTAAGGACCTTCGGGTCGATACCGTCCTCATGCATTTTGAAGCAGGACGATGCCCAGTATGTCCGGAAGGCAACCATCCTCATGCACTTTGAAGCAGGTTTTGGTTCGTAAGGAGAACAGTGTTGCGCCTCATGCACTTTGAAGCAGGCTAGAGACACTGGGCCAGATCGGTTGCTGCACCTCATGCACTTTGAAGCAGGCTAGACGCACCGGGCCGTGAAAAATTGATGACTCGAGTAGTAATAATAATGAATTGGGCAAGTGTGCCAGTGTGGGCCAGTGGGCCGGAGAAATGCATGCGACATGTCGACGACATTTGCATGCATGAACATGCATGGATTGGCATGCGAGTGTGTGAGATTCGGTGCATGAGCATGTGATTGGCATATGTGTGATTATGCGTGCCACGTATGTGCCGTGACTATTATATGTGTTGATCGATCTAACCTGCAGGGTCAGAGAATACTTTGATTATGGTTGCATTGTAGTTTTAAATATTTGTTTCCGGTCAGGAGATTGCATGCTAGCCTAGCCTAGATTTAGGGGTTGAACTCGCTGAAATTCATCTCACGGTTGTGTAAAACCGATACTTTTCAGACCCCCGGCCGTGAGGATGGAAAGATCACCGCCACTTTTTGGGATCCATGTGCAGATCCGGCAGTATACCAGTATCTACCCCTTAGGACCTTTGATGTCCCGGTCGATGCAGTTGGGTTGATGCAGCCAGTTATAGCTGATGGTGAGGTGATCGATCCCCAGTATCCATAACTAGTAAGGAGGGCCGTTACTTTTTGGACTGTAGCTCTCTCCCTGAGTTTTAGCCCGACCTCCCCAGCCGTTTACCCCTTTTTGATTAGTGGCTGCTGATTGTGTATACCTTTTGTTTGTACTTATAAATATTGTACAAAGGGTTTTTAATAGTAATATAAAAGTGTAATTATTTTCTACGGTGGTGTTTGATGTGTGGCTATCTTTGGCTCATAATTGTAATTGTCTGGGTTTATTTGTTTAATGCTTCCGCTTGTGCTTGATTTCTGTTGGGCGTGGGTCGGTGACGCATCCTGGGACGTCGCATCACAAACGACCGCAGGTGGAATGCTCGCGCTTCATGGGGTACGGGGCGTGACATCCTCCTCATGTCATCTTTCGTTTTGTTCCTATGCCTTTGCCCATAAATGACCGAATAAGCCCTAGAAGTGATTGCTTACGATTGATTGCACTCGCTCAACTACTTCAAATATGGGGTTAGTATTGGAGGTATGTCGTATGTGATCCCCCCTAATCCCTCTCTTTGCACTCGTTCGTGGGGTTTCACTTCTTCTTACCTTAATGGGGTTTCATCTAATTCCTTCTGTCATGGGGGGCTTTCGTCTTTCATTCGAGCTTAGCATGAGAGGCAACATTAAGATATAAAAAACCCGCACCACTCTCCAACGGTTAGAACGTTTTAGGACGAAAAGTTATGAACTCAACTTCACTTGGATGGGAATTTTAATCACCTTTATTATATGCATGTACCTAGTTTCCACCATCCGTTAACTTAGCGTTTCAATTGGTTGGTTTTCTAACATGCTATAGATCCAAGTTTCTATATATTCAGTCCCCATTCAACCATACATCGGCTGCTTGTTCTTTGGATTTGGTCAACCCCGTCCATGTTTAAGCCTACAAAATGAAATTTTATTGACTAGAACCATGTGCGAACCGCTTAGTTTTCTTGATTGGGAAAGGAGTTGGATCCGAATGTGATTTTGGTTGGAGGGTCAATACCAAAAGAAGGTATACATTAATTGACTAATGATGATTGACGGAGCAGGTTTACCTCGTGGCCCAATCGATTGATCATCTCCTCTAGGTTACTTCACTTGGTGTGTGGAGAATGCAAAGTTGGCTTGCCTTCAATCCTCAATCGCTTGCTAATGATCACGGAAGGAGGGGGTATTTTGGTTATTTGGCCTCCCAAAAAAATCTAAAGTTGACCGGGCTTGTTTTCCATGCACTTGCAAACAGTCACTTTCAATGGGGTTTCAACTTAGCTGGCGGGGGCTATTGTATTGAATTTATCTGTCGTGACTTTTCGAATTTTAATTTCTTCATGTCCACACAAAATGAATTGAAAGATAATTTTTCTTTCCTTTCTTTTCATTTTTTTTATTTTTTTGCTAAAAAATACGTTTTTGGTCCGCCAATCGGATGATAGTCCGATGGCGTGGAATTTCTTTCATTGCTACGGACACTCTTCCCCAAAGTATGGACTGCGCGAATGTCATGGTTATCTTTAATGGTTGACTATGGAGGTGGTCAAAGTACGAGTCAATCATCCCCCAACCGTATGCCATGCATGATCTTCATCAATGTTGGGTTTCCTTTTTCCCCCCTTTTTAGCATTTCATGAAGGATTAACGCTCGCTTTT
This sequence comes from Syzygium malaccense, assembly GCA_031216405.1. Taxonomy (NCBI): domain Eukaryota; kingdom Viridiplantae; phylum Streptophyta; class Magnoliopsida; order Myrtales; family Myrtaceae; genus Syzygium; species Syzygium malaccense. Next base: position 22,967,503 of record CM062262.1, on the reverse strand, counting down.
ACCGACCACATGACTCGTTTTTTACACATTTCTCATCTAGTACCATCGATATGAGTAGCTATTTACTAGCTAAAGTCAAAATTGTCCATACCAACGGTGATATGCGCGAGATGTGTGGAAAACAAGTCATGTAGATACTCTATAGTCAAACTATTTGTTAACTGTTACTAAAGAGTGGTTGTGTGTACCTAGCTCAAGCGAGCAATTAGACTATGGATCTTATGTGAGTTCCATTGAATTCAACGAATACCGTAGACCAGGCACATATGAGATGGGTGTACACAATAATGAGATGTTACTGGGAAGTTGGATAGTATTTGGGATACAAAGACAAATTTAGAAACTTTATTCATAGAGCGATACGAGTATATCTTGATGGGGCAAACGGATGAATGAAAGAAAACCACAATAGGGCCGATTAGCTCTTCTTTAAGATTAAGTCCCACGTTAGGTAGAGAAAAGCCAGAAAGCTCGGAATCCTTTATGAAGCCCACAACCTTTTGGGCCTAAAATTGAAAACTTAGAGGGGCCCAAATGAAAACCGCCTAAAATTCAAAGCATTGAAAGTTTGTAAGGAGCTTTTTTCCTTCACTTATGCTAAAAAGAATCACTAGCTTTAGATGAATGGTAGCGAGCAATCTAACTCGGAATTAGAAAGAAATGGGGTAGGATGAGAACCAAAGTGGGTTTTCAAGAGATAGAAGTTCTGATGGTGTGCATCTTAATCTCAACCATCAGATCATGTGAATCTTACGTGGAGGCAAACTATATAGTTGGCTAAGATAGAAATGGCTCACGTGGTCTGGGAGCATACAAAATTCTTTAAGGAATGCATCACATGGTCCACTATACCCTCGGATTAATAAATAATCTCGTCCTATTTGTTATTTTCTGGGCACAATTCCTGTTGAATCATAGGATGAAGCTATAGGAGTTGGTAAACGGACGGACCAAGTCAAATTGGGATCAGTTCCCATTTAGGTTTGGACTAGAACAACTTAATGAACTTTTTATTGACTTATCCACATAATCTAACGCAATCTATTCATACCCAACACAATTCGGGTCCAACACAAATCTAGCCAAATAACTGTCATTTTGAGAGTGCATTGTCTAAATCATCCTCGCCACCACTGCCGTCGTGGCTTCTGTAGTAGATGGGCCCATAAACCCAGCCCATGTCTCTTAGAGCCCAAGTCCGAACCCATTTTTCTTTCTTCTTTCAATAAATGGTGCAAGAGTACTCCAACGGACAAAATAACGAAAATCAAAGGGAGCTTGTCCCGTGAACTAGAAAAGGAGAAAAATGAAGAGAGAGAAAATTTTCGGGCATAGCCGTTTTGGTTTTCCCAACAAGCTGAATCAATTCTGAATTGCAACACCTGGTAATTATTTAAGCATATTATTTTTTTAATTGGAGTAATTTTGAAATTAGGTCGTAAATTTGGAGTTATTTGAATTTTGAACTGTGAGGTTCAATTGAGGTGTGGGCGCTATGGAACCGTAGGATTTGACAAAAATTGATTCCGAAGTATGGTTTGATAAGAAAGAATTTCTTAAGTTTCGCATGCTGATGGGCCCATAAACCCAGCCCATGTCTCCTAAAGCCCAAGCCCGAACCCATTTATCTTTCTTCTTCAATAGATGTTGCAAGAGGACTCCAGCGGGCAAAACGAGGAAAATCAAAGGGAGCTCGTCCCGTGAACAGGAAAAGGAGAAAATGAAGAAAGAGAGAATTTTCAAGTGCGGCCATTACGGATGTCCCTACAAGAGAAATCGACTTCGAATTGCAACTCCTCGTAAGTATTCAAGCCTATTATTTGTCTAATCAGAGTAATTTTTGAATTTAGGTCGTAAATTCGGAGTTATGTGAATTTTGAACTATGAGGTTCAATTGAGGAGTGGGCTTTGTGGAGCTAAAGGGTCTGACGAAAATTAATTCCGAAGTATGGTTTGATAGGAATAAATTTCTGAAGTTTCGCATGTTGTTGGGCCTATAAACCCAGCCCATGCCTCCCAAAGCCCAAGTCCCAACCCATTTTTCTTCCTTCTTCAACAGATGGTGCAAAAGAACTCCAGCAGACACAACAAGGAAAATCAAAGGGAGCTCGTCCCGTAAACAGGAAATGGAGAAAACGAAGAAAGAGAGAATTTTCGGCTTAAGGTGAATTAACTCCTAATTGCAACACCCAATGAGTATTCAAGCCTATTATTCATTTAATTAGAGTAATTTTCGACGTTAAGTTGTAAATTCGGAGTTATGTGAATTGTGAACTGTGAGGTCCAGTTAAGGAGTTATCAAGCTGTAGATTTATATGGAAACGATAGATTAGGGCGTTGTGGAGTCGTAGGGTTTGACGAAAATCGATTCTAAAATATGGTTTAATAAGAAAAAATTTCTGAAGTTTCATGCGTAAGTTACACATAATATACAATACGCATAACGAACAAAGATGAACGTTCATTATAAACAAGTTTCTTCATTAGCGTGTGGAAGTTGATAGGTTGACGTAGAAGCATAGCTTAGTCAAGTTGTTCGTTGGAGTAGTCTATTACTCAGATTTTGATATGGTCTTTCGATTAATTGATAGGAATACGAGTGCGTAAGCTCCAGTAACTTCATAAGTTGGTTTTTAGCTTTGCCAAGTAAGTGGTACTATCTTTTCTTTGAGTTTGTAAACTCATATTTCGAAAGCGATACGAATTAGATATACTATGAGTTATGAAATGGCATTTTTCTTGCATAAAAATTTGGATCGAGCACTACTACATTTTGTCTATTTGAAATGAAAAAGTATTTGTTGATTATAGTTCAAACGGAGATCATTTAGAGGGAAGTTACAGATGGACTGACATGGAAAAAAAATAATTCCATAATCACTATCATCCAAAAGTCAAAGCCATAATCGACCGAAGTTAAGCTTATTGGATTAAGAAAAATGAGTTCATATGTAAATAAGCTGGGAGTTCATCTCATGTAGTTTGGTATCTGAGTGGAACTCTCTTCCTCAAATTTGTCTACTTGATACCTGTCATGATATCTAAATTCATCATATGCATTTCCTTATGTCGATGGGATATCGATATATCTCTGCAGTACTTGTTTGTCCTCCCGTGCACGAGGCGGAGCTATTTAGGAACTAATGTCCACAACCACCGCAAGAGCCATGCCAAGTCTCTCCACATTTGAAGTCGGGCCGATCATGAGCAACGTGTTCTTGGTTTTCTTGTCTCTTTTCATTGAGCTTGTGCCATTTGAAATCTATCTTTTGAAAATCACAAATGCAAGTTTTTCTACTCATAAGTTGAACTTTATCTACTTAAGCAATTGTACGAAAGAACGCCTTTGTTTTCATAAATTAGGGGAATGGAAAATTAATGTCTAGTAAAGATTTCTCCTAGTCTTCCGGTGCAATGAGAAAAAAGATCTTGAGAGTTCTTGCAGGAAGAATCCCATGTCTTTTTATTAAGGGTGTTTAACAAAATCTAGACATTTTGATATTTACTGTTAATGTTTGCCCCATGAACAGCATAGGTTAGTGAGTTATGTATGTGATAGAGCACTTTTGTCTCTATCCAGATATTCTTTGTTTAAGCAATGTTTTTTTAACCAATTTTTTGTGGAATATCTGCGTATTTTGTTGTTTATCATAGGATTAAGGACCAGGCGTGCAGAGATTCCTGAAGATTTGAGATTTTGTGAGATCGCTGTAAATTATTTTAAAAGTTTAAATTGTCGAATGAAGACGATATTTAATATTTAAATATTTAAACATGTTGTACAACATTTGTTGGACCCACTCTCCTTTTCTCATTGTAGTGAGAAAACGAAATGTTCATATGATGTATGCATATACGCAATTTTTATTCGTGCCACAGGCTAAATGGTGGCAAAGTTGTCGAGCCCAATCAGATAGTCTATATTAACACCGACAATCCAACGGATGATAATCACTGTGAAACAATGGCTGACAATAATTGTCAATCAAATGACCACTCATAAAGGATCAAATAAGTTGTGCTTGTGTAAAATAAAGGGATAAGAATAGTAGAAGTGCCACAATTTTCCTACGGCACTCACCTGAGTGCCATAACTTTTTTTTTCCTCACTTAAGTGCCACAAATTTGAAAAACCGATCACTTGAGTGCTATTGGCGATTTGCTTTGCTGGAAATCCGACATAGACGCCGGAAAATCCGACATGGACAATTTTTAAAAATTTATTTAATTTAATTATTCTTTTTTATCATTTTTTTTATTTTTATTTGGCCAATCTAATTTGCAAATGGGCACGATAAAGAACTTCATCTTCCCCATGGTTGGGGGTACTGTAGCATCTGGGGATTTTGGCTAGCCGAGCCTAAATCGGGCGAGGGCTTTGCCGTACGCCTCGTCGCTCAAGACTCGCAGTAATTCCTCCTCGCTCCACTTATCATACTTATCAAACGTGTTCTCGTACAGGCGCCTTTTGTCTAGAGCTTGGTCTTGATGGTGTCGAGCGGGCGCAAGCACACGTAAGTGAACGCACCGGCGATCCTACTTTCGGCAGCGCCGATTGGGGCTCGCTTGAAGATGGAGAGGTTCTTCATGAGGGACTACACTTTGAAGTTGTTTCTTGAGGTGGGTTTGATCAATTTTGAGTAATTAGGAGGGAAATTAGGGTTTTCGAGAGAGAGAGGGTTGTGGAGGAAAAATTGAAGCCAGCGATAGGATGTGCAATAGTCTTGGGGGTCTTGAGGGTGGCGGCAAAATGAGGGAGTTGAAGTGAGTGAAGAGGCTCGTGAATTTGGATGGAATGGGTTGGTGATTGAGGTGCGGAAATAGGAGGTCGAGAGATGCAAAGAGCCTTCCCTCCATTCTTTCTCTCAAGCTTGAAGTTCAATCAACTTCAACTCTTGGCTACCATGGCTGATCGAGCTTCAAGCTCATGGCGAAACACCTTTGCCCATTCATAGAAAACGGGGGAGCACTTGATCAGTCGTTTGTTGGTGAGAAATTATTCCCTCTGACCTCCGACTTTTGGTATCCCCATCTCTGTTTTGCTCACGGTGGCTATCATGGCTTGAAACTTCAGTGGCCATGGCCACTCAAAGCTTAGAGCTTGAGCGGCCATGGCAGCCCCTCTCTCTCTCCCTAAGTTTTTCTTTTTCTTTCTTTTTCTCTCTTCGTGTTTTTTTCTCTTTTCTTTTATGTTACATGACGTGGCAATATATTCATCCTTTTATTTTTTAAAAATTTCCACGTAGAAATGAAAAATTAAATAAAAAATTCAGGTAAGACGATTTGTAAAAAATGGCACTTAAATGATCGATTTTACTCCGATGTGGCACTTAAATTAGTAAAAAAAGAGTTATGGCACTTAAGTGAGTGCCGTACAAAAGTTATAGCATTACTGCTGTTCTTATCCCGTCAAATAAAAGAATCAGATGGAAAAATAAAAATAGGGAGTTTTATAATTTTATAATCGTTATTCTGCTTAAATAAATTTAGAAAGACCTATTAAGACTCTGTTTGTTACATTGAAAATGAACTATATGAAAAACATTTTTCTAAAAATGATCACTTGTATTGCTTGAAATAATTGATCAATAAAAAATGTTTTTATTACCGACAATAATTTATGTCTAAATATTTTCGTGGACGATGAAAAATATTCATTTTCGTGAGCGATGCAAGCAATAATTTTTAAGAAAATATTTTCCGAATTATTCATTTTTTTGTGAAACAAACACACTTTTGTGGTCACCGTTCTGCTGAAACAAACCTAGGAAGTCTTGTAATTTCTCTAGACCGTTATTATGTCTATTTTAGTTCCTACATTAGATGAATCTCGTGCATGTCATTGTTTTCTAAAAAAAACGTTTTAAGAATTACATTTTCAGTTTTCAAAAGGCAATATTATCTATGGCCAAAGGGACGAAAATACACCAGATTAAGTATGCTAAATAATAACATGGCTTCATTGATTTCAAAGCTAAGCGTGCATCATCAAATAAATTAATCATTTGAATATACGTCACAAATCAAGACTTTTTGCATACTTGCGCGTCATTTGCATATTTTCAAAGGACAAACTCACACGGTGCACGGAGTCAATTGAGGGCACAAGGTGATGCGAAAATTTCACCTCATTGCGTCTTTTGGAGAAACCGAAATCACAAATGTAATATCAAGAGATTGTTTGATAATTGCATTTCAATAACTTAATTGAAAAATGTGGTACCAAAATGACATTTTGAGGATTTATTATTACCGAAATCACATATGTACCAAACCTTTGCCGGGCGTTTCTTCCCTTGACATAGGAGACAAGTAAATTCCTTTGCCGATGCCGATCTTGTCTCCTCCATCATGGAGAAGATGAGATCCAGCCGCTGCCCAATCCAAGGCACAAGCGCCACGACCACAGAGAGAGATAGGAAAAAAGTACTGCCAGATGCAACCTCAACCTTACCTTACTGATAAATCGGATGAAAAGAAATTGGAAAATTTGCTAAACGAATGGGACCATTCTAAAGGGAAAATTTAAAGACGGACTGACAGCGGAAAGGAACGGTTCCATCATCACTATCACCCATAGTCAAAGCCATGGTCAACCGAAGTTAGCTTATTGGATAAAAAAAAAGATAAAGAGTTTATGTGTATCGGATACACCAAGCGGAGTTCACCTCCTTAAATTCGTCCACTTGATACCCATCAAGATATTCATAGTCATATACTTGTTTTATTTTAGAACTCAACTAATCTTTATCGGATGTCCTAATTTTCTATCCCATTCTCATCACCAATAATCATAAAATGGATGCGTCTCTATGCTCCCAAAAGCTAAATCCGGCCACGACGGAGTTGTTTAAGGACAGCAACTCCCCAACAACCGCAAAGACCAATGCGAAATCTCTCAACATTTCATGTCGGGCGCAATCTCCTGCAATGTGTTTTAGGTTTTCTTGTCTCTGGCTTCGTTGTCCTAAGCAATTATTACTTGGGGAAACTCAATAAATTAAGACTAACTAACAAACAAAGGCTAAATGGGAATGGACATACCATTTGTATGAAGCGGACAATATTCGAGCTTCTAAGATAAGCTAGTCCCCTTATTTTGCAAATTAATTCTGGTAGACTTTATTCGATGATAATTATATATAATTCACCTACTCAAATGCCCATTTTGTTATACGGTTTAACTTATTAATCTTATAGACAAGTCTTAAGATATATAACAGCACTCATTTCTTGTTTGTCAATCTGATAATCATGTCCCACGTCATTCATTACATCATCGTTCGACGGAATGTTCTTGTCTTACAAAACGAAACCTATTCAATCCTAAGCATAGCTTTCTTATTGCATCAATCAAGCCATTCTTGTTTTTTTGCCCATCTGCTGTACGAAGTCTTCTTTGACGAAAAACACTGGTTGAAGACAGCTCTGAAGTCTCGCTAACCGTCGCCAATGAAGAAACCGGAGCTCATATTCATCCCAGCGCCGGGCGTTGGTCACGTCATCTCGGCCATTTATTTTGCGACCCGCTTGCTTGGCCATGACCCTCGAGTCTATATCACCGTCCTCGCCATTAAAACGCCCTTCAACTCCCACTTGGACACTTACACCAAGTCGCTCGTTGCCTCGCAGTTGCGTGTTACCCTCATCAGCCTCCCTCACGTCGACCTACCATCGCCCGAGCTCCTACGCTCCGTCGAGCACTATTTTACCGTCTACATCGAGAGTTACTTCCCGCACGTCCAGAGAGCGGTTGGGGAGATCCAACGTTCACGAGCGGGTTCCGGGTTGGATCGGTCCGTGGCCAGGTTTGTCCTGGACTTCTTCTGCACGTCCATGATGGATGTGGCTGCCGGTTTTTCGCTCCCTTCTTACATCTACCTTACCAGCAGCGCGCATTTCCTGGGCCTCCTGTTCCACTTGCCAGCTCGATACAACCAGGTCGGGAGAGAGGTCCAACTGTCCGATCCGGACCTGCCTCTTCTCGGTTCACCAACCCAGTTCCCGTCTCTGTCTTGCCGTCAGCAGTGTTAGACGGGGAAGCCGGCGGCCACGCGGCCTACGCCAAGCTGGCTCGCAGGTTCAAGGACGCCAGGGGAATCATGGTGAACACGTTCAAGGAGCTGGAGCCGTTCGCCGTCAGCTCGTTCTCTCGAGGAAGCTACCAATTTGTTGAGCGTCAGAGGCGTGGCAACAATATTGTTTTGATGGAAGAAATTTTTTGAAGGTGAAATGATCGCAATTTGCGCCTTTCTATTGCATGACAAACACATGAAGATGCAGCTACATATTCAGCTTCACATGCCGACAGAGTAACACTTGATTGCTTCTTTGATGACCACGTGAAAGCAGTGTCGTACAAGAAAAATACAAATCCCGTGGTGCTTTTTCGATCGTTGATATCTCCACCATAATCACTATCCGAATAAGCTCTAAGTTTGAAAGATTCAGAGCAATAATAGTGTAAATCATGAGAAATAGTACCTTTGATGTACCGAGGTATTCTCTTTGCAGCTTTAAGATGAGATGATTTCGGCTTCTCCATGTATCGACTCACAATTCCAACACTATACATAATATCCGGTCTTGTGCATGTCAAGTATCTCAAACTCCCAATCAAGCTTCTATAATATGTCGAATCAACATCGGCACCATAATCAAACTTCGAAAGCTTGGTTCCGCACTCCATTGGTGTATTGACCGACATACAGTTCTTCATGTTGAATTTTTCAAGGATATTTTCTACATATCCTTTTTGGGAAATAAAAATCCCATCGGCACTTTACTTCACTTCGATACCAAGGAAATAATTCATGAGACCATTATCGGTCATCTCAAATTCTTTTACCATCGATGCCTTAAAAGCATTAATCATTTCCTCTAAAAACAAGATCATCAACATATAAACAGGCGAGTATAATATCACCTTTTTCTTACTTCAAATAGAGTGCATGCTCGTATGGACATTGAGAAAATCCATTCGCCTTGAAATATGCATCAATTCTGGAATTCCATGCTCTTGGTGCTTGTTTAAGCCCATATAGAGCTTTCTTCAACCTTAGTACTTTATCTTTATGACCTTTCACAATAAACCCCTCGGGTTGTTCAACATAAATTTCTTCTTCAAGGATGTCATTCAAGAATGCTGATTTGACATCCATTTGATAAATCCGCCAATTATTTTGAGCAGCAATGGAAATAATCAATCTAATCGTTTCCATGCGGATGACAGGGGCAAAAACTTCATCATAGTCGATTTCGGCTTTTTGCTTGTATCCCTTCGCGACTAATCTAGTTTTGTACCTTGTTACTTCACTTTTCTCATTCTTCTTGGCCTTGTACACCCATTTAACACCGATCGATTTCTTGTCCTTCGGAAGATCAGTAAGCTCCCGTGTTTGATTTTTCTCAATAGCTTCAATTTCTTCGTTCATGGCTTTTTTCCACTTTTCTTCTTTGGCCGCATTATCATAAGTAAGTGATTTATAATCTGCAAGAAGACATATAAGATGAAGCTATTCGGTAGCTTCGTAAATTTCAGACAATCTTCTTGATCTTGGCAATAGCGGTTCATCGACACTATTTGAAGAGGATGGTATTGATGAACTTGAATAAGATGTTGGAGAAGAAGGTGAAAGTTGATCTTTCAACTCTGTTTGATTGGAATCACTACGAACATTCGCTTCTTCTTTGGGATTTTCTTCCCACATTCCATCTTCATTGAACTTGACATCTCTACTTACATACACTTTCAAAGTATTAGGATCAAATAATCGATAGGCTTTGGATAATGAGTCATACCAGGTAAAGATGAGCTTTTTGCTCTTGTCTTCAAGTTTCGATCTTTTTTTATTCGGGACATGAGCATAGGCAATGCTCCCAAAAATTCTCAAGTGTGAAACACTTGGTGCTCTTCCGGTCCATGCCTCTCGTGGAGTTACGCCTTCAAGTCCATATGTTGGACATCTATTTTGAAGATAGACAGCACACAAAACAGCTTCAGCCCAAAGTTCCTTGGAAAAATTTTTGCTCTTCAACATACTTTGAACCATATCGAGAATGGTTCTATTTTTCCGTTCAGCCACACCATTTTGTTGAGGAGACTACAGGGCCGTCAAGACACGCCGAATATCATTATTTTCACAGAATTTGTTGAATATGGCTGAGGTGAATTCTCCACCACGATCAGTCCTCAAAGCCTTGATAAAATAGCCGCTTTCCTTTTCAACCAGGTTCTTGAATTGTTTGAAAATATCAAACACTTTTGTCTTTTCTTTCAAAAAATACACCCAAATTTTTCGAGTAAAATCATCAATAAAAGTAACAAAATATCGATGATTACCATATGAGTGAGGATTGATCGGACCACACAAATCAGAATGAATCAACTCAAGCGGCTTCTTCGCTCGATAAGTTACCTCCTTCGGAAAGCTAGTTCTTGAATGCTTGCCGATAACACACCCTTCACATAATTGATCGGGATGATCAATATGTGGTAAGCCATAAACCATTTTCTTGTGAGAAAGCAAATTGAGTCCGCCAAAATTGAGATGGCCGAACCTCAAATGCCACAACTATGAAGGATCATCTACGCACGCCTTTAGACATCGAGACATCTCACTCTTTATATTAAGAATAAACACCATATTCTTCAACATCTTCACATTTGCAATCAGTTTATTATTTCGATCTCTCAACATAAGATTAAGATCTCTCATATGAACAGTATAACCTTTCTCTAGAAGTTGTCTCAAATTCAATATATTACTTGACATTTTTGGAACATAATAAACATTAGTAATAAACTGACGTGCACCATTTTTTAAGCGAATCAATATTGTACCTTTTCCTTCAACAAGAATTTTAGAGTTATCACCGAATGAGACATTCCCTTTAATTGTCTCATCTAACTAGGCAAACATCTCCTTTCTCCCACACATGTGATTACTTGCACCGGTATCCAAATACCACGTATCACTTTGACCTTCTTCATATTCTTTTAATGCCAATAAGAGAACTTGATCAGCATCATTCATCAAGTTTGCCTTTTCATCTGCTTTGCTATTTTCTTTGTTCCAGCAGTTAGAAGCATAATGGCCAAGTTTATTGCAATGATAACATCGGATTTTAGATTTATCATACCATTGGCTTGTCGAGTTCTTTTCTCTTCCACGAACACCTCTTTGGTATTGGTATCCTCCATCACTTCGAGCAGGATCTCCTCTGGTTCATCCACAACCTCTTCCTCGAAAGTGACCTCGGCCACGACTTCGATCACGATCTTGATTTGTCCCGCGATTTTGTACGGGATCTCTTCTTTGCTCCTTCTCATCTCGCATGGTCAACTGCGTTTGGAGAACTTCCTCTACCGGTTCAATCTTTTTCTTTCTCAATCTTTCTTCATGGGCTTGTAATGAACCCATAAGTTCATCGACTGTCATGGCATCCAAGTCTTTGGATTCTTCAATTGCAACTGCAATATGATCATACTTCTTGTCTAAGGACCGAAGTATTTTCTCGACAACGCGAACATAAAAAACGTCTTCTCCGTTTCTTTTCATCCGATTAACAATTGCCAAAATTCTTGTAAAATAATCAGCAATTGATTCATATTCTTTCATGTGAATTACCTCGAATTCGCTTCTCAAGGTTTGAAGGCAAATCTTCTGAACTTTCTGAACTCATTGATGTATGTTTTGAAGAATCTCCCATGCCTCTTTAACGGTAGTGGCGTTCGAAACTTTTTCGAACATGGAATCATCTAATGCTTGATAGATGATAGACAGGGCATATTGATCTTTCGTTCGAGCTTTCTCCAAGGCATTCCTCTGGTTCTGATTCAACGTGGCTTCATCCTCTAGCTCATCATAGCCAGTGTTAACAAATTCCCACACACCGTAGGCGTCGAGTAGAGCTTTCATTTTAACAGCCCAGTTACCATAATTTTCTTTGGTAAGACGAGAATATTAAAGAGGAAGCTGATTGTTCGTTGAGGCCATGATCACGAATCGTAAGCTTTTATACCAATTTGTTGAGCGTCAGAGGCGTGGCAACAATATTATTTTGATGGAAGAAATTTTTTGAAGGTGAAACGATCGCAATTTGCGCCTTTCTATTGCATATCTCAATTACAAGAGAAATAGACTATATATATAGGCCATAATTTGATTCGAAATAGGAAACTTCTTTCTATGAAACCTATTCTAATTAAGAAACCTACTTGACTGAGGAAACTTTCCTAAAATATAACTAGAAACAATATCTTACAATATCTTATCTTACCTCTTAATATCTCACCATATATATGAAAAATCAAAATATGGAAATACAAACAGACTCAAAAAGGAAACAAGTACTAACAAATTTGGTTTAATTTCTAACGGGACGGACCGGCCGTGTACGCGATCGGACTGGTGATTGACCTGAAGGGTGTGACGGATCCTTCTCTGGACCGGGCTCACTGGGAGAAGATCCAGGAGTGGCTCGACGAGCAACCGCCGTCCTCAGTGGCGTTCCTGTGCTTCGGGAGCATGGGGAGATTCGATGCGGACCAAGTGAAGGAAATCGCCGCCGGAATTGAGCGAAGCGGGCATAAGTTTCTGTGGTCGTTGCGTCCAAAAAGCTGCCAGGCGCAACTTCGGGATGGGTTCCTGGAGCGAACACGAGGAAAACGAGTCATATGCGGTTGGACCCCACAGGTTAGTCTCAAGTCTTTTTAATTAACGACTATATCCATCTTTGGTAGTATCTCGGGCTCATTGGTTACTTTACGCTAATCTGGTAAACAAAGTAAGAAGGGAGCAAATGTTGTATGAGCTGATCACACCTAGAAAATTCTGGATTTCACTAATCACCATGACACCCACAAACTAAGCCTATATTATATTTTCTTATGTTGCTTGAGATATGAGTAAATCCACGCATAGTTAGAAAGCCCGAAATATAATTTGGGCAAGCCTAGGGAATAGACCTCCTTCATTCGAGCCCACTCGCTGGGGCCAATCATATGAAGGAACAAAATGTTACTATATATCACGGGCGTTTCTAAGTGAGCGCTTTTAAATTCAGTACCAAATCCAATTCATTTAAAACTTTATCATCAAGTTTATGGAATAGGTAAGGAGTGAGTCAACAAATGACTTAAATATGAAAATCTCCACATTGATAGTGTCGTTTACCTAATCCGTCCACGCTACCTATTTGTTTTTTACTGCTAAATTAATCTTGTGATTTGTGAGCTTTGTATGATAGCTGTACTAATGATATGGCATGGTAAACCAATTCTCATTATTCCAACAACGAGAAGCTGATCAAGTTTTATAATCTCGAATAGTCAATTTCTCGTATTCTTTTATGACTTTCTACGTAATTTTAATAAACTTCCACCTACCAGACAATATCTCAATTCATAAACAGGACCAATGTTCTAGAGAAAAATCATTAACATGTATTAAAATATGTATCAATGTATGATCAACTAAAGAGAGAGATAAAGAAAAAGATGCCAAGAGAAAAATTAGGGTATTTTGATTTTATGAAACCGGTTCCAAATTTGATCAGGTTTCCGAAAGGTTCTTCACTTGGATTTGAGAACCGGACCGATTCCGACGAGAACCTAGAACCGGACCAATTTTCAGGGTTGTTCGGTGAAAATCGGTCCGGTTTGGTCACCTAGTAATTAGACTAGCTCAATGAGCGGGCCTAGATGGGAAAAACAGGGGTGGGCCAGGCCCTCCCATTGAGCCACCTTTTTGTTTTTAAAAAAAGATTTCAGCTAAAAAATTAAAAAGAAGTATGAAAAACAGATGATAAATAATTTTTGGGCTTTTTCTTATTTTATTTTACTACTTCATCTATGGAATTTATACTATTTTCTAGCCTACATTAGAAATTCGAGCTTATTTTATCCTGTTAGAGTTTATAAATTTTAAATGTCAAAGAAAAACTTATCACTAAAACATAATTTATCAATTTTTTATTAAATATATAGATGCACAAAGCCTTAAGGCCCTTACGCAGGTGTAGCTTGCCCACCAAGCAGACCTAAAGTTTTTGCTGGGCTGAAAAATAAGGGGCTGGCTGGCTGGTTGCCCTCCCATCGATCAAGTCTACTAATAATCATGTAACATATAAATTTACACTAATATTGATATGATTTGATGTTAATGTATTAAACATGGTATTTTTCAAATACTCTTGATATTTCAAGAGATAAAACAAGAAGTAAAAACAATTCAGTGGTTAGAAATTGATTACGACATTTTTCTTATAGACTTATTTAGCTCATAACTAAATATGCAAGTGTTTGTGAATTATAGCGTAGTTGAGGTAAAATATGATAATTTCTATGTATTATCACCGCCACAGGTGGAGGTGCTAGGGCATGCGGCCATTGGTGGGTTCGTGTCTCACTGCGGTTGGAACTCCATTTTAGAGAGCTTATGGCACGGAGTGCCGACCGTGATGTGGCCCATATACGCGGAGCAGCAGCTGAATGCCTTCATGATGGTGAAGGAACTGGGCTTAGCAGAGGAGCTGAGGCTGGACTACAAGGGGCACGCCACTAGTGGCCATCTGGTGCCGGCGGAGGATATAGAGAGGGCCTTCAGACGCTTGATGGGTGGCGGCACCGCAGCGATGAGGAAGAAGGTGAAGGAAATGAGGGAGGCGGCGAGGAACGCCGTGAATGAAGGCAGGTCATCGTTTGATTCTGTTGGAAGGTTGATTCAAGACTTCATCAAGAACATTGAATAGAATGATCAAGAAAGAGTTAGCGTGTCTTCAATTGTAACCATCACGTATATGTCACTTTGACCTTGCGCTGTCCTTTATTTCTTGCCAGCAACGTGTCCTGCTCCTTTGTTCAACGAACATGCTTACTAATTTGTCTGACGATTATGAAATTACCATTTGAGTTGGCGGGTGGTGATCGTTCGACTTGGTTCTAATCTCGCATCGCTCGCTAGAAGAGTGAATTTTAGCGAGTTATTGTATTCGTTTTGCTCAGTAACCATGGTGACGGAGCTGTAAATTACTGACAATTTACTTTGATAGATGAGTTATGAGCTTCTCATGACTAGACTAATGATCTGGTGAGCTTTGATTTAACGGATCGGGTACAAACTACACTGCTAATACATCAGTCCCTCTGCCTCTAGGTAGATGAACTTGCATTTAGCTGTTCCTTTTTAAAATTCCTCCTGAGGGCATGGATGACTTATGATGCATTGGATGATACATTGAAATCAACCCGAGAAAAGAATCAGAAAGATGTTATTTATCTGCTGAAGCAAGCTCTTTTGTAGTTGAAAGAGAAAGGCATTTATTTGGCTTAAGGATATAGAGATAGCAAACTCTTTGCCTCTCACATACATGAAGCAGTAGACTTGCATTTGCACTTACATTCAGACGCTGGGAATAAACCGAAAAGGAATTGGAAATGCAGCAGGAGAAATTAAATCCTCTACCTAATCTTACATGCCATGCCTGAGAAACTTCTCTCTGACAGCACGTAACTCGGATAATGCATTTGTCATGTCCATGCGCTCAATTGGAAGTTTCACCGAGCAAAGGATTCCAATTCTCATTATGTCAGCAATGTTTTCCTCAAATCTTACCGTGTCGGCATCACTAATTTGGCCATCACCCATCCCTGCAGGATACTCCGCAGATAGCAGTGAAGGGTCTAGGATCTTCAACAAGCTTTTGTGCTGAGCAGTCTTGACGAATTCATGGAGGGTCCATCCATCCGTGAACATAACATCAGTAGGTCTTATTCCGGTGAACATCTCGAGCAACAGTATCCCGAAGCTATACACATCTCCCTCCAACGATGAAGTACCCCCAAGGCCATATTCTAGAAAGCAACATCGGCTTTGTCATGTCAAATGGGTACTTAGCTTTGGGAATCCATTTTCAACACTAGAATTCAGCATTTTGAATAAGCTATTAACTTTTACCCATACGATTAGAAAGCAGAAGGATTAACATACCTGGAGCTACATAGCCAATGGTTCCTTTCAACCCACTAGAGCTTGCTTGACATTGAGAAGCATCTAAGTTTGTGCTTCCGCGAAGAAATCGCGCTAGCCCAAAATCACACACTCGAGCTACCATGTCGTGATCAAGAAGAACGTTGCTTGGCTTTAGATCACCATGTACGATGCTCGTCTGGCAATGGTGGTGAAGATACTCAACGGCAGAAGCCGCATCAATGGCAATGTCTAACCTCTGGCTGAGACTGAGCTTTGGCATGTCGACCTGATTTTCATTGGGGTGCAACCACCGTTCTAAACTACCATTTTGCATCAAGTCGTAGACTAGAGCCTTAAATTCTACGCCAGTGAAATCGATACTCGAGCAAACAGTGATGATGTTGACAAGGTTTCGGTGGCGTATGTTTCTTAGCGCTTCACATTCTGCCAAGAAGCTCTTAAAAGCCCCCTTTTGTTTTAGGTTGAGCACTTTCACTGCCACCGGTCGATTTCCATCTAGCATTCCTCTATACACAGAGCCATGGCTCCCTTGGCCAATTAAATTAGATGGCGAGAACTCATCGGTCACTTGGCGGAGCTTTGCATAGGAAACCTTTTGGAAGCGCTCATCTGTTGGTAATGCAGTGCTAGGTCTCGTCGTAGATTTCCTCCTCCAGTACACAACAACAATGAAGCATGTCAACATGATTAAAAACGAGACAGTTACCGCAACAGATAATTTCAGTTTTGGAAGCTTCCTCCGCTTCTTCGTGTCCTGGACTTTGCACGCGGGAAGTCCAAGTTCCTTGATGCCCCCACATAGTTCTTTGTTTCCAATTATCGACATGCGCGTTGTATTTCCGAAAATCCCCTCTTGCGGTACCTCTCCTTCAAGGCTGTTGAAGGACAAATTCAACACTTCGAGTACAGTGAAATTCTCGAAATAGATGGGAATTTGACCGGACAATCTGTTTCTCGAGAGATCGAGGTATTGAAGGCCAATCAGGGTAGTTAGAGAAGGCGGTATACTTCCTTCAAATAAATTGCCGGCCATGTTCAAGCTTATCAGCATCACACACCGGGACAAAGTGCGTGGTATTTCTCCAGTCAACCTGTTGTCAGAGAGGTCAACATCCACAATTTTGCTCATGTTACCCACTTCAAGGGGTAATGGCCCCGTTAAGGAATTTCGAGCAACTTTGAAATGGAGGAGGGACAGAGAAGAAAAGCCGATGACCTCTTTGGGTATTGTACCGTTAAGGTTGTTATCTGATAGTATCAGTAATTGCAATTGTCGACACCATCCAAGGCTTGGAGCAATGTCACCTTCTAATTGATTTCTTTGAAGGTACAGGCGTAGCAATTGGGTGATGTTTCCAAGAGAGGAAGGAATTGCCCCTGAAATCCTATTACCCCACAGGTAAAGATACGTCAAATTTTGGAGCTTACCAATGCCATGGGGAATCTCACCGCTGATGCTGTTGTTGTATATCCCGAACATCTGTAGGCCATTCAGCTTCTCGATTTCGGGAGGGATATATCCTGTGATCTGGTTTGATCCCAGGAGTAAGATCTGAAGTGTATTCGTCAAATTGGCAATGGAAGAAGGTATTTCTCCTGTGAATTTGTTGTGGCCGAAATCTATCGTCTTCAGTTTACTGCAGTTGGTAAAATCAGTGAGGAAACTTAAGCCGTCGGGTCCTGCTTGTAACTGGTTATTGCTAAAACTAATCATTGTAAGATTCCTCAAGTTTCCAAGATTGGCAGGCACATTCCCCGTAAAGCTATTAGAAGTGAGAAACAACTTCTCAAGTTTAGTAGCGTTAGGCAGCGAACGAGGTACTTGCCCTGAAAATCGATTTTCCACAAGGTGAAGCCGTCGAAGATGTGGAAAATAGTTGCCAATTTCAGGTGGGATTTCACCATGTAGGCCATTACTAATTACATCAAGGACGACAAGTGATGTAAGATTGTATATAGAAGAAGGGATGCGTCCTGTTAGATTATTAGAACCTAAACCTAGCACTTTTAATTTTGAGATGCTTCCGAGCTCAGCCGGTATTTGACCTCTTAGGAAATTTTTCCCCATACGTAACTCTGCAAGTGAAGATCCATTCCCCAACCAACTTGGAATTTTCCCAGTAAGATCGTTCACTGCAACCCCAAAAACTAAGAGTTCTCTCTCAACTAAATACCGAAGCTCGTGAGGTATCCTCCCACTGAGCCGATTGTATTGCAAATAGAGGTACTGCATACCTACGCAAGATGACAAATTCCGCGGTATCTCCCCTCCCAATTCATTGTTGGAGAGGTTGAGAGTCTTCAATCTGAACAACCTCCCCAACTCTTCTGGAATGTTGCCTCGGAGCCGATTCACCTGCAGATCTATACGCCTTAAGAAGGTGAGATTACCTATATCAGGAGGTATTGTGCCAACGAGCTTTTGATTATCTAAGTCAAGGGCAGTGACTCTTCCTGTGTGGCGGTGACTGCAAGAAACTCCTGGCCAGTTGCAGTGACCAACAGACTCGTTCCAAGAACTCATGATCCCTTGAAAATCTCCAATCATCTTGTCCTTAAAGGTGAGCAATGCCGCCCTGTCTGTCTCATTTCTGAGATACGAAGCATAGGCAATACAAGTGTTGCAGGGTGTTTGATGTATGATGAGAATGAGGTTGAGAAAAGCTGATACTAAATGCATTCTCAAGTTTGGCAAAGTTGCTTCCATGCTTGATCTGTCAAGATAGAGCAAGCAGAAAGACCAGATGATGGTGTTCTTAAGTTCTCCCAGCCAACTAGAAGAATGAGATTGACCGTTTAATTTTGGTGCATTTAAAGACCACTTTAGTCCCCCAAAAAACTTGACTTTTCTTCAAGACCCATAAATCCAAATTAGGTTAACTTTCTACAATACTACTCGTGACGATCCAAATCCAATTTGATCCATAGCAATTTCTAAAGATTTTATAGTGTGTCCAGACAAGTTAAACAACCGCAAGGCGAGCTGGCACAAGAGTTTGCGCAACATTTGATAAAATACTATTTAACTTTGGATTGAAGAGGAGTTATATAGAGAGCCCGTAATACTAATTTGAATAGCTAACTCAGAGTACAATGCCGTATTTCTTTTTTGCCATTGTTTACGGCCCCAAAATCCTTCGTTGTCATAATTTCTGACAACTTTTATGGTTGATTTTCAAGATTCCGATGGTTTTGCTACTGGGTTCCTATTGCAAACACTTCCGGCCATGAAGACCGCATATGGAGAAATATTTACCACGGACAGTATTTTTAAGAATAATCCTTTATTTTTATGTTCATAGATAGAAACTTTGGTCTTAGACAAAGGCTTCTCCAATAAAAAAGATCATGGAAAATAAATAATCTTATTGATTAACAATATTAGAGCATAGAGCACGTTTGCTATTTGATTTGTTCGTGTTTGTTGTACCGCAATAATAAGATTGTAAAGAAATGATTGTATAGGAGCAAATCCGGAGGTATGAATCCTGTTATCAGAAGAAATTGCCAAACCTTGGACTCATAGCAGAAGAGGTAAACTGCAGGTCTTGAACATTGAGGATGCAAAATGAACTGAAGGAAAACCTTGAATTTTCAACTTCGAATGCAAGCATTAACTAAGTCGATTCATGGTTGACTAGACTTATGGCTTGTGCTGCACACGGGTGACAACTAGATCTGTAATTCAGCATTAGTCATCTGGGAAATTGCCGGATAATTATATGTAGTAACTAGTCACCAAGTACAAACCAGGGCACCGATAATGTAGTTGTCTCATCTTAAAAACGAAGAATTTTCGTGCTTAAGTTTGAACCACGTTGTCCAAGTAAGCTTGAAATATCGCCGAAGATAGTATGATGTATTGCTTCGCGTCTGCTTAAGGTGCTACCCATTCCCTAAGATATTTGTAAGAGATGGATGGAAGTGAAAATGAGAGGGAGAGATATCTAATTTAGGAAAATATTTTTCAAATTATTTATTTTTTGCGAAACAAATGGAATCTATGTTGAATATTATTTACCTAAATAAGAGTAGGACAGACGCCTTTGAATTTTATAACATTTGACTCATCAAAGAAAAATATGAATTCAATATGTTGCAATCTTAGACTTTGTACGCCTTAGTTGGAATCCATTGTGCAGTGTTAGACACTCCATCGTTTTCTCACGGCAAAGAGAAAACCTAATTTTCATGGGACGACATGAGCATGCCCTGCTGTGGGCTAAACGGTGGCAAAGTTGTCCATCAACTCAGACAATTGAACAGATGGCGATCATTGTCCATCAATGCTTCACGATAATTGTATATCAATTGACAGGCTCATAAAGTGATTAGACAAGTTTTCCATATGAAAGGCTAAAGCTTGTGGCGCTGTGGAAAGAAATGGCCATTGGGCCAAGTTCAAAGCAATGAGCAAATTTTCAATGATTTAGTTTCGAAAGGTTCCTTGACTATTATTGAAAGTAAGTCATGATTGCGCCTAAAATTGAGGAGCGAATGGAAATTTTTCCATTAACGATAAAGAAGAGGAGCATAGAGGACTAATTATTTTTTATCTAAAGTTTGATCATAGGTGAACGCAAATTGGGTTGTACTGGTCAAGAGATTTCCAATGACACCCAATTTGCCCAAATCAAAAAGCCAGATTTCAAGATATCGTAACTTTCAGCGACAATCGTCCGATCGTGGGGTGTCGGAAATATTGATATTTTGCCCTATCTCAAGATAGTATTTGGGATGTAAAGATCAATTCAGAAATTTTATTTATAGAGTGATACGAGACACTTTTATAACATATTTGAGTACGAACTATTCATGTAACTATTTTATAATTATTTGAAATAACTTTGAGATTTGATTGCGTAAATTAATTTTTTTTACATTCCCAATTAGTTGGAAAAACAGAAATGGGAAGTGATGATGAGAAGACCAAGCAACTAAAAACATTTTCCTCGGCATGCCAATCTTGATGGACGAATAGACAAAAGAAAACCACAGTTGGGAGATTGGAGTAATTATTTTATGCACCTTAATCTCAACCATCGAATTGTGTGAGTCCTATATAGTGGCCACACTACTCAATGGTTGAGATGGAGCTTTTCCCCTTCACAATTATGTTTTTATTGCCAGTCATATATGTGCAATATAAAGGCTTTTGGAAAACTTTGAACAAAGGATAAGGTGTGAACAGACAGATAGGTGCACATTTTGGGATCAAAATTGGGGAATTCAATAAAGGAGAAAAGGTTATACCAAAGTAATACCGACCCGCCAAACAGTGATTCGGTCGGGTTGACCGGGACCCGGGCTTTTATATTTCGATAATTATCGACACACCCATTGGAATTATAGATGGGACACTGTTGTCATGGTTTTTCTTAATCTTGGCATCTAGGAACTTTATGAAAAACTTCCAAGCTGTTGTCCGAGCAGAGAGATAAAATCCAAGTTTTTTTTAACGTCACGACACTTTCGAGGAGAATCATAAAGAAATGGACGTGACTTTGATGCGTTATGACCGGGATTGATCCGTGAAGGATTGCTGGAGGGCCTGCCCTTAGTGAAAAGTGACCTTGATATAGGACTACAGACAATGAACTTCCTGGAAAAGCAAAACAGACCTGACTTTTTTCCCTTTGCTTGTAATATACACCAGTCCACCCCCAAGTATTCTGTCTGACCCTTTCGTGAAGGCAAAGGCTAAAAAAATCCCATTAAAGTGTTCCGTCGATTCACTTCACTTCATGGGAATTGGCCTGCACTCGAAGCCAAATTCTGCGGCAAAGACAATTGGGCGTTCCCACGCACACAGGCAAAAGAGTTCACATTCTGAGTTTCAATTTGGAAGAAACTACGCAGAGAATTGATTGCAAGCCACCCAGAAGACCGCACAACGTGTTTAGCAATTCGGGCCCGTAAATTACGAGGAAACTCTGGTGGGTACCATCAAGAACGAGAATAAAGAGAGCACATTGAATTGTAGGACAGGGTAAAAGTAAAGAATCTCTCAGCTTTGTTGGAACCGTGTGAAGGAGAAACCACATTTTCTTCACAATTTCCATGACGAATCTGCTCGAGTCTCTCTTTTAGCTCACTACGTATGCTAAATCGATGGAGCTTTCGTCCAAGAATTGAGCCCACGGCCCTTTGAGCCAAAAATTCAAAAGTTGGAGGGGCCCAAGTGAAAACCACCCTAAACGTTATGGCATTGAAAGATTGTCAGGAGCTTTTCTCCTTCACACTTATGTATGGTTTTATAACATTAAGTATATGCATGACTTAATTAATACATAGAAAAAACACAGCCACAACGAAAATTAAAACAATTATATCCTAAAACAATCATGACCTTTAGATGAAAAGTAGCCAGCAATCTAGCTCTTGGAATCGGAAAGAAACGTTGCAGGATGAGAACAGGAGTTTCTTTATGGGAGGCTGAAGTAATTACTGTATGCACCTTAATCTCGATCATCAGATCACGCAAGTCCTATATGGTGGCCACACTACTTAATGATTGAGATGGAGTTAGTTCACATGACCTGGGTCCATATAAATTTTGTTCAGGAGATAGATGCATCATACGGACCACTAATTCCATCCTATTTGTTGTTAATTTCCTTGGCACAATTGATCATAAGATGATCAGTTCATCTTGGCTCCAAGATGGCACATAGAAGGACCACGTGAAATTCGGAGTGCATCACCATTGGATTTGGACTAGATTGACTTAAGTAACTCATATTGACTTGTCTAGCTCATGTCCTCCTCTAGGGGCCGCCAAAGCCTGTCCGCTTGATAGACAAAGGCGGCGGCTTGCTTGGCTGTGTTCCTTCTTTTTATGTGTCGCTGCCCGCACACTCTACACCACCCCCCCCCCCCCCCCCAATTGGTATAGTATCTTTATCAAGCCCCTATCCCCACATCTATCTTCTAAGTGTTTTATATATGAGAGATCCCGAGGTCCGGATGAGGTCTCGAATGTAGCCTTTTAACGTCATGCTAAGGATGATAATTAACTCGTATTGACCTATCTAGTTCAAGCAATACAATGCAATTTATTCATGGTTGATCCAATTCAAGCCCAACCCAAATCTATTCGGACAACTACATTTTGAGAGTACATTGTTAGAGTCACCTTGCCACCACCGCCACATGGCTTCTATAGCTATTGAATCCACCTTGACGTGGGCAAAAAAAAAAATAGCAAACAATAGAATTGAAATTTTTAAAAAGCTAAAAATTATGGATCTAAAGTACCAAATTACTATTTTATGTGGCCAAAAAAATATGAAAGCAAACTGTCAATGATCTTTACATTTAGTCACTAAAATTTGATTTCTTCCTACGCCCTAAACTTTTAATTACTGCAATTGATGCACCTAACCTGAATCCGACCAATTTTTTTGACGAATTGCTGATGGAGCAAACACATGGCCAGGTGGCATGTCATCAACACGGTGGCACCATGTCAGCAATTCGTATGAAGAGTGGGTGTATTTCGGTCAAAGTGCGCCAATTGCAAAAAAGTTGAAATTGTAATGGATTGAATGAAAGTACCAAAGTTCAGTGGCCTAATTGCAAATACCACGGAAATTCATTAACCACTGGCAAAATTCACCCAACCACTGCCTCGTCATGTGTTTGTCCAAACCGATGTCCATACGTTGTCCCTACCACCAGTCACCGCCTCCCTCCCCAATCGCCGGCATGCTTCGAGTCCTTCGTCTATGGATGAGGCCTTGGAGATTTTGGTCTCCTCTGCGGGAGGGAGGAGTAGGAGGATTCGGAGATTTGGTCTCCTTCGCCAGCCGTTTCTTCCCTCGACAATGGAGACGATAAAAATTTTCTCCTTTTCCAGCATGTATCTTGGTTCTTTCACCGTGGAGAAGATGAGATCCTGCCGCTACCTAATTTGAGGCACAAGTCACACTTGACAACAACCAGAGAGAAATATGCGGTTTTAGTGGGCATATTTTTTTAATATGGAAAAGAATATACAATATACATTTATTACGTGTCAATGTTTTAATAGAGTGCTTATGCAAAGATGAGTAGATCTACCTGCTCAAATTTACGGCATAAGCCAGACTCGGCACCCACAAGGGAGAGAGACATGGGGTTTTAATGGGCATATTTTTTAATATGGAAAAGAATAAGCAGTATACATTTATTACATGTGATGTTTTAATGTAGTGCTTACGCAAATATGAGTAGATCTAGACCTGCTAAAATTTGAGGGACAAGCTAGACTCGGCAACCACTAGGGAGAGAGAGATGGGGTTTTAGTGAGCATATTTGGAAAATAATATGCACTGTACCTCCATTACAAGTCGATCTTTTAATGGAGTGCTTATGTAAATACGAGTAGATGTAGACCTGCTCAAATCCGAGGCACAAGCCAGGCGATCACAAGGGAGAGAGACATGGGGTTTTAGTGGGCATATTTTCTAATATAAAAAAGAATACGCAGTGTGCATTTATTACATGTTGATGTTTTAATGGAGTGCTTATGCAAATACGAGTAGATCTAGACCTGCTCTAATCTAAGGCACAAGCTAGACTCGACAACCACTAGGGAGAGAGAGATGGGGTTTTAATGAGCACATTTATAAAAGAATAGCAATATACAATATTTATTACATGTCCATGTTTTAATGGAGTTCTTATGCAAAGATAGTATAAACACATTGACTAATTTGTAAATAAGGCAAGAACGGAACAAATGTCATTTAGGTCAATTAAATTGCAAAAATGTGTGGGTTCCACTAAAAAATACAAGGTTCTAATATAATCTGCACTGTGATTGATTCCGTCCATTATATCACCAGTAAACTAAATCTATATAATATTTTCTAGTTTTGTGTGAAATATGAGTACATCCACAAATAGGTGTCCATGGGGCTAAAACATAATTGGGCAGTCAGTGAATAAATCTCCTTCGTTCGAACCCACTCGTCAGGGCCTGATCATTTGGAGGATAAAAAGTTAATATTTTATCAATCATCTGCCTTTCTAGGTGAGGACTTTTAAAACTTGTACCAAATTTCATCCGTATAAATACTTACTGATCAAGTTTACAAAGTAGATAAAAATTAAGTTATAACTCGAATAAATGACCCATATATGAAATAATTTATATTGACAGCGTTGTATACCTAATCTATCCACGGTACCAATATGTTTTCAACTGCTAAATTAATCTTGTGATTTCTGAGCTTTATATGATACACGTATCGATGATCTGACATGGTAAGCCAATCCCGACTTTTCAACAATGAGATTCTGTTTAAGCTTTATCATCTCGATAGATAATTTTTCTTACTCTTTTGTGATGTTCTACGTAATCTTGATGATGAACTCTTGTTTCCCACACAATATGTCAGTTCATAAAAAGGACACATGTTCGATAGTAATTAGCATGCATTATAATATGTATGGAAGTATGATCAACTAAAGGTACTTTAATTTTAATTTACGTTCGGTTAGGTAATTGTTGAGGTGATCATATGATAAACAAAGAGCATTGAATAAAAAGCTTAACAAAGAGTTAGCATTTGTCTTCAATTGTAACCATCACGTATATGTCATTTTGATCTTGCGCTGTCCTTGGCGTTGTCCTTTATTTCCTGCCAGCAATGTGTCCTGGTCCTTTGTTCAACGAACATGCTTTACTAATTGGTCTGAAGTTTATGAAATTACCATTCAAGTTGGCGGGCATGATGGGCGTTGGACTTGATTCTTATCTCCCATCGCTCACTAGAAGAGTGAATTTTAGCAAGTCATTGTATTTGTTTTGCTCGGTAACCATGATGACGGAGCCGTAAGTTACTGACAATTTACTTAGACAGATGAGTTATGAGCTTCTCACGTCTGGTGAGCTTTGTTTTAATTGATCGGATACAAGCGAGACTCCTAATACATCAATCCCTCTACTAGTAGGCAGATGAACTTGCATTTAGCCGTTCCTTTATTAAATTCCTTGAACTTGCATTTAGCTGTTCCTTTATTAAATTCCTTCCGAGGGGATGGATGACTTATGATGCATCGGATGATACATCGAAATCACCCCGAGAAAAGAACCAGAAAGATGTTATTTATCTCCTGAAAAGCAAGCTCTTCTGTAGTTGAAAGAGAAAGGCATTTATTTGGCTCAAGGTTATAGAGATAGCAAACTCTTTGCCTCTCACATACATGAAGCAGTATCCTTGCATTTTCCATTTACATTCAGACACTGGGAAGAAACTGAAATGGATTTGGAAATGCAATAGGAGAAGTTAAATCCTCTTCCTAATCTTACATGCCATGCCTGAGAAACTTCTCTCTGACAGAACGCAACTCGGATAATGCATTCGTCATGTCCACGCGCTCAATGGGAAGTTTCACCGAGCAGAGAACTCCGATTCTCATTATGTCGGCAATGTTTTCCTCATATCTTACCGTTTTGGCATCACTAATTTGGCCATTGCTGATCCTAGCAGGATACTCCGCAGATAGCAGTGAAGGGTCCAGGATCTTCAACGAGCTTTTGTGCCGAGCAGTCTTGACGAATTCATGGGGGGTCCAACCATCCTTGAACATAACATCAGTAGGTCTTATTCCGGTGAACATCTCGAGCAACAGTATCCCGAAGCTGTGCACATCTCCTTGCAACTAGGGGTGAGCAAGATAGACCGCCCAAACCAGGACCGGACCGGACCGGACTGACCTGTTTGGTCCGGTTCTCAAGAATATCGGTCCGGTTCCCGATTCCTAAAAGTGGAACCAATTTCTAGGCGGTCCGGTTCCCGGTTCTAGGGTGGGAATCAGATCGGACCGACCGGACTGGACCGATAAAAATATATTTTTCTAATTTTTTCATATATATATTTATTTACTTATTAACATTTTTGAAAAAAATAGAAAGTCTAATCTAATTTTTCCAATTCCCTCTTATCTTACCTAATAAGTGATTGGTTCCATTAGAACAGGACCAGATCGGACCATAGCGGACCATCGGTTTGGTCCGGTCCACAGTCCCAAGACTAGCCGGTCTGGTCCCTAGTCCTAGAAATTGAGAACCGGTCCTCCCTGTTCGGTTCCTGGTTCTTGGGTTGGACCGAACCGGACTGGGAATCGCTCACCCCTACTTGCAACGATGAAGTACCACCGAGGCCATATTCTAGAAAGCAACATCGGCTTTGTCATGTCAGATGGATACTTAGCTTTGGAAATCCATTTTCTTCACTAGAATTCAGCATTTCGAATAAGCTATTAACTTGGACCCATATGATTAGAAAGCAGAAGTATTAAAGTTGCCTGGAGCTAGGCAGCCAATGGTTCCTTTTAACCCACTAGAGCTTGCTTGACACTGAGAAGCATCTAGGTTTGTGCTTCCACGAAGAAATCGCGCTAGCCCGAAATCACCCACTCGAGCTACCATGTCCTGATCAAGAAGAACGTTACTTGGCTTTAGATCGCCATGTACGATGCTCGTCTAGCAATGGTGGTGAAGATATTCAATGGCAGAAGTCACATCAATGGCAATGTCTAACCTCTGGCTGAGACTGAGCTTTGGCATGTCAAGTTGATTTTCGTTGGGGTGCAACCACCGTTCTAAACTACCATTTCGCATCAGGTCATAGACTAGAGCCTTAAATTCCGTGCCTGTGAAATCAATGCTCGAGCAAACAGTGATGATCTTGACAAGATTTCGGTGGCGTATGTTTCTCAGCTCTTCACATTTTGCCAAGAAGCTGTTTTAGGTTGAGCACTTTCACTGCAATTGATTTCCATCTAGCATTCCTCTATACACAGAGCCATGGTTCCCTTGGCCAATCAAATTAGATGACGAGAACTCATCAGTCACTTGGCGGAGCTTTGCATAGTAAACCTTTTGGAAGCGCTCATCCGTTGGCAATGCAGTGCTAGGTCTCGTTGTAGATTTCGTCCTCCAGTACACAACAATAATGGAGCATGTCAACACGATTAAAAATGAGACCGTCACCGCAATTGATAATTTCAATTTTGGAAGCTTTCTCCGCTTCTTCGTGTCGTGGACTTTGCATGCGGGAAGTCCAAGTTCCTTGATGCCCCCACATGGTTCTTTGTTTCCGGTTATTGATATCCGCTTTGAATCTCTGAAAGTCCTCTCCTGCGGTACCTCTCCTTCAAGGTTGTTAAAGGACAGATTCAACACTTCGAGCACAGTGAAATTCTCGAAATAGATGGGAATTTGACCGGACAATCTATTTCTTGAGAGATTGAGGTATTGAAGGCCAATCAGAGTCCTTAGAGAAGGCGGTATACTTCCTTCAAATAAATTGCCTGCCATGTTCAAACCTAGCAGCATCAGACGCTAGGACAAAGTGCTTGGTATTTCTCCAGTCAGCCCGTTGTCAGAGAGTTCGACTACTACAATTTGGCTCATGTTACCCACTTCAAGAGGTAATGGCCCCGTTAAGGAATTTCGAGCAACTCCGAAATAGAGGGACAGAGAAGAAAGGCCGAAGACTTCTTTGGGTATTGTACCGTTAAGGTTGTTATCTGATAGTACTAGAGATAGCAATTGCCGACACCATCCAAGGCTTGGGGGAATGTCACCTTCTAATTGATTTTTGTGAAGCTCTAGGAAAAGCAATTGGGTGACGTTTCTAAGAGAGGAAGGAATTGCCCCTTAAATCCTATTGTCCCATAGCAAAAGATAGGTCAAATTTTTTAGCTTACCTATGCCATGGGGAATCTCACCATTGATGCTGTTGTCGAATAATGCCAAGACCTGTAGGCCACTCAGTTTCTCGATTTCTGGAGGGATATTACCTGTGATCCGATTTGATCCCAGGACTAAGTTCTGAAGTGTATTCGTGAAATTAGCAATGGAAGCAGGTATTTCTCCTCTAAATTTGTTGTGGCCGAAATCTAACAGTTTCAGTTAGTGCAGTTGGTTAAATCAGTGAGGAAATTTAAGCCATCGGGTCTTGTTTGTAACTGGTTATCACTAAAAGTGATCCTTATAAGATTCTTCAAGTTTCCAAGATTGGAAGGTGTTGACACCTAAATTTTGGCCCATCATTTAGTATTAATTGCATAGAAAATTAGGGATTAAATTTTTAACCCCTAAACAAAAAAAAAATTAAAATTGCATAGCATATAGTTTAGGTTCATATAGGTTAGTTGCATTTGCATTGGACCAGCGGTGGATGGACTCGAGTGAACGGCTCTGAACTTAATGAAATTGGACTAAGCCCGCGTTCAAGAAAATTCTTGGCCAAGCCCATGAACATTATAAGAGCTAAAATTTTCGTTGGAAAACATCGAGTTGAAAAATATTGGTTTGTTAATCTTGATGTTATCACGATTCAAATTGAATGAATTGATATTATCACAGAGATATTGCAATATTTTCTTTGAATCAAAATAGGAAATAATTGCAAGCAAAAAAAAAAAACCTAAAATTTGCCTATAAATACATTCAATGAGGATTCTCTCGGGGGGCTTGACAGTACACAATTGAGAGAGGGAGAGAAAAAGCGTAAAAAAAAAAAAAAGCGAAGGGGAGGCGTGAGACAATACAGAGAGCAAGAAGGTTGACTTGGAGAGAGAGAGAGAGCGAAGCTCGTGGGTTTTTGATCATCACCAAGTCCAAATGTTGATCTCACAAGGGAGAGACGCTCACTGAAATACACCTGGAGCCAGTGAACTTCAAGTTTCTCTTTGGTTGGTGGTTTTGAGTCGGTCTTCCCCAGGGACTACCTCGAAATAGCACCTTTTGACGTTGCGTCCAGCCCTCGCACGACGAGCAAACAGCGTTTCAGTCCACAAATAACAAGTCTTTCAAAGTATTCTTGCTGCGAGCAGCAAGCTTTGATCACAAGCGCCGCAGCCTCCCGCAGTGGACTCGGAGCAACGCCAGTCTGCTTGCCGCGGCGATTCAGTCCAACGGCCCCCACGAAGCTTCACCGTGTTTAATTCTTTTCTTGCAGGTTCCACCGCTAGTAGCCGCAAGTCCCACAACCACCGTCGTTTGCAAGTCTCTACGAGCCAGGCCATCGAATCGAGCCGAGCACCCCACACCGTACATCACAGAGGTATCCCGCAAGCTCCTCTGACGACCTTTGCTTGTGAATTGCCACCATCGTCGCGAACCACCACGAGCACCCCCGCAAGTCGCTGCACGTCCGCTGCCGTACCGCCGTTCTCGACGTCGCGCCGCCGTTCCCGACGCACCACCGGTCACCATCCCGATCCGCAATCCCGATCCGCTGCAAGTTCAAATTAGGAAAGAAATCTGTAAATCAGGTAATTATCTTATCCCGATTTAATTTGAATATTTTGTTGCCTGATTTATGCTTATTGATATCTAATCTTGTATATTTAGATAATAGGCAATATTTCAATTAGGATTTAATTTTTTTTTTTGAAATCTTAGATATCTATTACTTGTCAAATTTGGATAGAATTTAGAATCTTCAAAATTTTTTTGAACATATCCAATATATTTAAGATATCGAATTTTTCAAGATGTGATCGATTAGGAAAATTTCCTAATCCACAACCGCACACGTGGAAATAAATCTATCTATCAGGCTTTAGATAGAATTATTTCCATAGCGGGTATTTCTAATTTTAGAGTCGATCTGTCAGGCTTCAGATCGAAACTTAATTCGAAAGATTTCGCGGTTATATTTTTTTTTACTTGATTTTAATTTCGAATTTCATAAAAAAATACAAAAAAAGATTGCTTTAGAATAGGTTAATTTCTTTAGTTTAGAATTGCATGTTTAAATAATTGGCATTTTTAATTCCGAATTTCATTAAAAAAATATTAAAAAAATAATGTGTCCGTCATTAGAAATAGGTCACGTCGTCGCATGACATATAGTTTGCATGTTAGGTTGCATTAATCGCATGTCAATTTTTGCACGTCATTACATATAGGTTAGCTTTCATTTAAATAAATAAAAATCAAAAAGAAAAATCAAAAAGAAATTTCTACACCTTTGAACTCTAAGTTAGGATTTATCAAAATTGTCAAATTGAGTATTTTTCTCGAAATTGGTACCGAAAGGGCGTCAGGGAATCTAGCGTAACCAAGTCCCGAATTTATGATTTCTGGTTCGTAGAAATAAAATAGTACTCCCGCTATTTTATTTAGGTTTCTAATCAACCTACCCTAAATGATTAGTGGCGACTCCCGTTGAAAATATTTGCATGTTCACAATTGGACCTAAGTTGCGATTTGGTAGAGTTTGGGAGAACTCGAGCTAGGTTAGTTAATTTAATTGATCTAGTAATCCATTAGCCTAAGATCGAAACCACGACGATTTTTTTAGGTCGCGACAGCTTGGCGACTCCGCTGGGGAAAAAACTTGAATTTTTTGAAAATTTAAAGAGGACTTAGGCCAAAAAAAAATTTTCATGGAAAAATCACTTCATTTGACAAAATTTGATTGAATTCTCATTCTTAGGTGTTAAATGGTTTTGCAGGATGGGAGTTATAAGGGGAGTAGTGATTGGCTAACCCTTTGTTTTGCAGGCTTGGTGGAGTGGAATTGTGATTTAATTTTTGCACTATTGAAGTGGTGTTTGCATATAATTGTTGTGCATGATTTACAGTATTTACACTACACCACACACAACCTGTGACCGGACCTGGGTCACACCCATAGTTCTAAGATGGTATTTAGATGGTTCTTTAACCTTGGCGGTAAGATCTCGCTAAAGGTTATCCCATTTGGATCCCGAAAATTTTTCAAAAAATGGCTCAAGGGTCGTCCTCATGCACGTGAGGCTACTACGCATGGAGGTTCCCCTTGTCGACCGAATCAAGCCGAAGTGATTGAACCCGACTAGTCATGACTATTGTATGCCAGGCTGCGGCTAGTCATGATGAGTGTGCGCGAGGCTGCGACATGTCGTTCCGTTCATCACTTCATTTTGCAAAAGCCTTTAGGGTAGATAGATTAAGGTTTAAACTCACTATTCATGTGCATGTCTCTGTGATTGACATTCTCTCCCCAAGGATGGTAATTTCTTGAGCTTTATCTTTAGTTTTCTTCATCTTATTTTGAGTCGGTCCATGATTTAGGTTGAGTCATTTGGCACGTGGTCTATATAAGAATGGGTCGCCTCGATATCCGTTTCGTGCCTACTCCGAAGCTAGAGCTCAAGAAGTTATGGAGCCAGTTGAAGCCAGATGGTCAGCAGTACGTTCTCAAGCGCATTGGATTCATGCTGCCAATCCTTGACATAGATGTTCAGAGCGGAATCATGCAGGCACTCGCTCATTTTTGGTGCCCCGAGACGACCACATTTGTGTTGGGAGGTAAGTTTGAGCTCACACCGACTCTAGAAGAATACAGTTTTGCCATTGGAAAATCAATTGAGTTAGATATAGTCGAACCACCCATTAAGGTAGATCCTGTGGTAGTGCTCGCTGAATTTTTGAATTTGACCAAAAAGGAAATTGAAAAAGTGTTAAAGGGTAATTGTCAAGCATGCCCGCTATCTTTTCTTATTGAATGTTTTGAAAATAACTCCGTTTTCATGAGGTCTAAGATTTTTATCTTAGCTTTTTTCGGACTCATCGTTTTTCCATTCCGTCAAAATGCTATTGATCCTGTCATAGCCTGGACGGTAAAATTAATATGTGGTGGAGTTAGTTTTATAAATGCAATTCTGGCAGAGACCTTCTTATCTCTGACACGATTTAAGAAAGGAAAAGATAGAATTTTTCGAGCCCCGATTGAGCTTTTACAAATCTGGTTTTTCTCACACCTTTCTCAATTCGGGGAAAATATGACTGTATTTGAAATGAACACGACTGATAATCCTATTTTAAGGTTCAAACAAATACAAAATCAAACTAAAAGTTTGCACTATACATAATGGGTCCATCTGTTCAAAGATCCGAGCTCTAAGATTTTCCTTTGGCAAGCTGTATGGTTTCGGGAGGTTGAGGCTCGACTATACTATGGTGATCAGAAGCCAGTACCTTTGATGGGCATTTATGGGGCAACCTGCTATCAGCCCCTTCGAGTTACACGTCAGTTTCGAGTTCTGCAGGACATCCCACCTCCACTCAGGCCCAATGAATTTCAAGTCCAGTTTGAGAAGGGCGAGTCCTACAGAGTCGAGCTTAGGCGTCATTCCGACGCTTGGCAGAATTGTTCCACTCAGAAGCTGATTTGGCCCGCGGATGAGCCCATCGGAAGGATGAAGAGTCACTTTGCCACGGCCCGGTATATTCAGCATCATACCATCCCGGCTGACATACTCCCGAAGATCCCGGTCGTGACAGTACGGCACACTCTTCAGACTCAGATCAAAATTAGCAAAGAAAAGGCGACGAAGGCCCAAGATAAGGCAGATGCTCTGGCTGAAGAGAATGCACGATTACGGCGTGCCTTGAAGGCCCATTCGTCTATAGATCACGTGCCCTCTAAAAAGAGGAAGACTGTCTGATTTCTTATTTTGTTTATGGAGTTTTTCTTTCTTTTTAGGAGGAAATGTTAGTTTGCTATTGATGTTTTCTGGTAATAAATGTCGTTTCTAGACGATCTTTCTAAGAATTCTTTTGAGACATCTTCCTTTGTGGGCAATTCAATGAAAAGCATTAAGCTATAATTTGTAAATTTTGGAATTAGTCCAAGTTTGTATTGAATGAAGCAATTTAGAATTTCGAGATTTACTGGACGAATCGGTCTTTCGCAAGGAATTTCATCTTTAAGGTCTAAGGGATGTCATGGACCGACTCGTTATTCTTACCAGTTGTATTCATTCGATCGTTGCTTTTTGCAGGTAATTTGCCACGGATCCCCCTCATCCTCATAATACTCGATCCGTGACCAAAAGAAGGATGGCCAATCAAGCTGAGATTGCGGCCATGATTGACGAAAAGCTGAAGGAACACATGAACATAATCAATGAGCAGATCACGGCTGCCATGTCCAAAATGATGAGTGATCTCATGGCCAAGCAGCAGCAGATCAATGCTGCCTCTCATTCGGAGATTCCACTTCCAACCCGTCAAGGCCTTCGCCTCGACAAATCTCCTGCAGTGAACACTAATCCAACCCTTCAACTGGATGATATCATTCTGACTGACACTAGTACGTCTCCAGCGGCCCATGTTCTTCATCCACCCCCGAATGATGAGAACGCCAAGTTGTTGGCTAAGCTCGACCAGAGGTTACGTGAAGTGGAAGGAACTCAATGTGTTCCACCTGTTGATCTGTCTATTTTTACCCGGGTCCAGGTGCCCGATAAATTCAAGATGCCAGCCTTCGAGAAGTATGACGGCACCTCAAACCCGATTCAGCACATCGACATGTACCAGGGGCTCATGAATAGATATGTTTCTAATGGACCTCTAATGATCCAAACCTTCCAAGCAAGCTTGAAGGATGCCGCAATGAGGTGGTATACCAACCACCAGATCAACCGGAAAGACTCATGGGAAGAGGTGGCAAACCTTTTCGTCAAACACTTCAAGTTCAATCTCGATGTCACCATTACAAGGGAAGACCTGGAAAGAGCTGAGCAGAAAAAGGGCGAGACTTTAAAGGAATATGCCACTCGCTGGAGGAATATGGCGGGACAGATCATGCCTGAACCCTCAGAACGTGACTTAATGAAGTTGTTCGTGTCTACCCTACCGCAGCCAGTTCGTTCACGAATGTTAGTAACAGCCGCCCAATCTTTTGGTCAACTGATAGCCATGGGTGAGGAGATTGAGACCGGGATCAAGAAGGGATGGTACAGTGAGTCAGGTTCATCGAGCAAGCGATTTACTAGTAAGAAAGATAAAGAGCATATCCCCGAAGTTAACATGACCTATGTACAGAAGACGCCAGCTCAGGCCCCGAAACTACAATTTAGCACTT
This sequence comes from Syzygium malaccense, assembly GCA_031216405.1. Taxonomy (NCBI): domain Eukaryota; kingdom Viridiplantae; phylum Streptophyta; class Magnoliopsida; order Myrtales; family Myrtaceae; genus Syzygium; species Syzygium malaccense. The sequence goes on along the minus strand of CM062262.1, from coordinate 22,932,648 downwards.
AGCAGACAACCTCTTATGGACGGCAAGGCCAGCAGGACTCACGCCAGCAGCGCAAAACTCGCCAGTTTACTCCACTTCCTGGGACGTTATCTCAGGTACTGGCGGTGCTAAGGAAGAAGAACTTGCTCAATTCAGAGCCACAAAGATCTAATGCCGCTAGCTATGCAAGGTATGATCCGTCGAAGAAATGCGACTACCATAGAGGTGAAGTTGGGCATTCGACAGATGATTGCCAGGTACTCAAACATCGAGTGTAGGATCTACTCGAGACTGGAGCGTTTGCACTACAGCCAACCGGTAAGCCCAATGTGCAGAACAATCCACTCCCTGATCATTCGAGCAGTGCAAATGTTGTCTTTGGTCCGGGGGTCAAGCAGGTTCAAGGCTTCAGGGTCCCTCTCAAAGACATGTTCGATACTTTAGTCCGAGCTGGTTATGTTTCGACTGGTAAGGTGGTGTCACTCGGTGAGATAGAAAAGAAAGTGGATGAGTTAGTGAGAAAGGGAATGATTGGGACAGCTGATGAATTCGGGGTAGTGGCCACTATATCTCAGGTCATCATTGATTGGAATGAAGAACTCGCAATGTTGAGCGATGAGCTAGTTAAGTTGGATCCTGAGCTAACTGATATGCCCCCTCTCGAGGACGCCTCTGACAATGACCACGGGATCATTATACCCGATGCTTCGGAAGTATTGGTCCTGGCATCACCTCAGCCCTATGCTTATGAAAGTAACAAGATGGTTCCATGGTCGTACGACGTTGATCTAAAGCACAAGGTTCAGGACCTCTTAGATACTGGGGCATCAACATTTAGTGCTTCGCATCTCTGCCAAGGCCGAGATGATCTTCTCATAGTTCCAAACGTCCAGACCACATCCCCAAGTCCTGTAAGAATGATACACGAAGAGAAAGAGGTGATCGACACCCTGGGGCAACCGAGCGACAAGTTCGACTACTACGTGAAATATTCGGCTCCCCCGAGCTTCTATATTGACCCGCGTGATATCGTCCCCGATGGATGGGGAGGTATGGATGATCTAACACCTCCAGTGACAGAAGATCCTGATGATGCGATGGAGAGAATCACTACTCTGTTCAATAACATGCTCATTGGAGCTATCGAGGAAGGACCGTTAGCTGAAATGGGCACTGGCCCGCGAGAGTAACACCTTTTTATTTTTTTCGCACACTTCCCTTACGTGGGAATTTCTATTGCTTTCTAGGACTTGCCCCGTCTTGGGAGCTGCTTTTTAGGATTTTTCATTCCTATGACTTTATTGTCCCAGTTTCCATTCCAATTAATGTAATTTATTCGGTGATAATCAATGCAATTACAAATTATTTTCATTTTTTGAGGGCATGTTGAGGTACATCAAACCAGCCCGGTGATGATATCCAACCGATAAAAGAAAAATATAGTCCAAGGAGAATTCTGAGGCCTGGGCTTCTTCATGCTTCCTCGTGTTAAAACTTCTTTGAAAAGAATTTCAAAAAAAAGTCAAAAAAAAATCAAAAGAAATAAAAATACACTGTTTAGCCCTGTTTATCCTTCTAAACCCTCTACTTTATGTTTCAGGGGCAACTCCATATTCTCTTGTGTACGGTATGGAAGCAGTGCTACCTGTTGAGGTTGAAATTCCTTCGTTACGTATCCTTTCACAGGTACAATTGTCAGAAGCAGATTGGATCCAACAGAGATTGGACCAGTTGAACATGATAGATGAGAGAAGGCTTAAAGCTCTATGTCATGGCCAGTGCTACCAACAACGAGTTGCTAAATCTTTCAACAAGAAAGTCAAGCCTCGACATTTTCAGGTAGGTAACCTTATCCTGCGGAAGTTATTGCCGATAGTTCCTCTTGCAGAAGGAAAATTTGCCCCAAACTATGGCGGCCCGTACATTGTGAAGAAAGTCCTTCCAGGAGGTGCTTTGATTTTGGCCGAGATGGATGGTCGTATTTTTCCAGTCCAGTTAATTCTGATTCTGTGAAGAAATATTACACTTGATTTGAACTCATTCTGACTTTGTTTCTATCAAATGTCAAATTGAATATCATGAATCAATTGATTTTCTTGTTATGTTACTAAGCTTTGTTTGAGGAAGTTTTAATTTGGCAATCTATTTCTGTCCTAATGAAGCGATCATATTGCATGAGAGACTTCAAGATGACGAAAGGCAAGACATTTCTATACACGTCCTGAATAATAATCCCTAGTGCGAGTTGAGTGAAAATTCCGTGCTGACAAGGTAAAGGATTATCTCACGAAAAGTATGACGACCAAAATGATGAGAGGCATTCATTTCCTCTATCTAAACACTACAGGTTATCATTTGCTTAACCCCTTTGAACGGAGTTTCATTTCTTACCCCTGTCAGGAACAATCCCATACCGGGGCAATTTCTTAGAAAGTTCAAAATGGTTAGAATTTTCTTGCTTTCACTTGCATCAATCTTCAAGTATATTTATTGCATACAAGTTCTGTGTTAGCTCGAGTGCCTTAGATATGACGAAGAGCATTTCTTTCTATATCCCTACTCAGTATACCCTTTGCATACCCAATTTGAGCGGTGAATTCATTTCAACCCAATTGGTGATCATTCTTGTGATAGATAAATGAAATCATCTCAAGACAAATTCAAGGTGACTTAGGGAAATTGGGAGCTCGAAAGAAAATTCTTCAGAAAGAACTCGAAAGAAAATTCATCAGAAAGAGCTCGAAAGAAAATTTATCAGAAAGGATACAAAAGGACTCCATCAAATCGAAGTTCTCTCTCTCGGAAAAATCTCTCGGAGAAAAGAAGAATCTCTCTCAAAAAAAAAAAAAAAAAAGAGAAAAAGAGAGAGAGAAAAGCTTCAACAAGAACTGAGTCGATATGCAAGATCATTCTTCAAGAAAAGACCATTTGAAGGTTCATTTGTGAAGTAATTGCTAGATGGGATGATCACCAATCTCCATGTTCATAATACCCCTTTTGATGAAAATAGGCCATTCTTTTCAAGCCTACCCGAACCTACGTTACAACCATTACCGAAGTCTCTTCAGAATAGGGCACTTGAGTTAACGTAGAGTTTCAAATGCTTATAAATGTTGCTCGAAGAAGTGCGAGCAAGATTTTTCTATCTCATTTTTGCAGCATTCCTGACTTGTAAACCCGGAACAGCTGGTGATATCAATTCTTTCAATAGCCTCGACTCGAAGAGTCCTTTTTGTTAAGCCATTGACCAAGCTCATGTTTTAGTCCTTATAAAGACCTCTCAGATTGGTCAAGTCATACTGATTTTGAGAATATCCGAACCCTTGTCAAGCACGATAAAGAGAGTTCGAGTGATTCTTATACCCGTATCAAAGGTCGGGTCAAAAGCCTTTCATTGAGAGTGAGTGGAAAGTCCTTTCTGATTAAATGTTCCTCATTTAATATGATCAAAATGTCAAAAGGGCGAAATGGTTGTTCTTATTAATAAATTCCCTAGTAAAGCTTGGTAATGCAAGCAGATTCATGAATTATGTTTTCTCTGCCTCTGCGCATGTGTTATTTTAACATTTTCTCAGGTAAAAAAGGAGCGATGCCATTGGCTCTGTCATAAGAAGAATTCAGGTACGTCTGCTAATTATTCTTCATTGTTTCTCTCTCCGGAATATGAGAAATTATCTCTCTCATATGTTCACCAAGTGAAACAGGTGACATTTGGTGTTGCTAAGTGGAGTACGTGGCACACCGTATTCTCATGTTCGCCTAGTAGGACATGCAACATAATTTCACATTTGGTGTTGCTAAGTGGAGTACGCGGCACACCCCATTTCATGTTCGCCCAGTAGGACAGGCGACATAATTCCTCTCTTGGTGTTGCTAAGTGGAGTACGAAGCACACCCCATTTCATGTTCGCCCAGTAGGACAGGCGACATAATTTCTCTCTTGATGTTGCTAAGTGGAGTACGAAGCACACCCCATCTCATGTTCGCCCAGTAGGACAGGCGACATAATTTCTCTCTTGGTGTTGCTAAGTGGAGTACGCGGCGCACCCCATTTTATGTTCGCCCAGTAGGATAGGCGACATAATTTCTCTCGGTGATGCTAAGTGGAGTACGAAGCACACCCCATTTCATGTTTGCCCAGTAGGACAGGCGACATAATTTCACATTTGGTGTTGCTAAGTGGAGTACGCGGCACACCGTATTTTCATGTTCGCCCAGTAGGACAGGCGACATAATTTCACATTTGGTGTTGCTAAGTGGAGTACGCGGCACACCGTATTTTCATGTTCGCCCAGTAGGACAGGCGACATAATTTCTCTCTTGGTGTTACTAAGTGGAGTACGCGGCACACCGTATTCTCATGTTCGCCCAGTATGACAGGCGACATAATTTCTCTCTTGGTATTGCTAAGTGGAGTACGCGGCACACCCCATTTCATGTTCGCCCAGTAGGACAGGCGACATAATTTCTCTCTTGGTGTTGCTAAGTGGAGTACGAAGCACACCATTTCATGCTCACACGAATGAAAGAGGTGACATGATCCTTTTCGTGATTGTCCAGTGGTATAGACAACACATCCCATTCTTTCTTCATATCATGCGCTATTTCGCATATGTAGGAAACTACAGGTAACATATAGGCAATCATGTACCTTGAGAACCTTACTTCCAGTGGACTAGAAGTTTGGAGATCGAGGGAACTCAAAGCATTATAAAGCTTTCCTCCCACTTGGACGCTTTTTGTGCGATCCGTACGTAAGACTCTTTCACCGCTCCGCATGAAGTGAGAAGCCTTAGCATACGTTCCTTATTTATTGCATATCATGCATCATTTAAAAAAAACAATCATCATTCATCATTTTTCATAGTTTAAATTTAGGTCTCAGTCTTTGAGCGAAACCTCTGCGAGCCTCCACTCAAAGAGGGGCAGCTGTTGACACCTAAATTTTGGCCCATCATTTAGTATTAATTGCATAGAAAATTAGGGATTAAATTTTTAACCCCTAAACAAAAAAAAAATTAAAATTGCATAGCATATAGTTTAGGTTCATATAGGTTAGTTGCATTTGCATTGGACCAGCGGTGGATGGACTCGAGTGAACGGCTCTGAACTTAATGAAATTGGACTAAGCCCGCGTTCAAGAAAATTCTTGGCCAAGCCCATGAACATTATAAGAGCTAAAATTTTCGTTGGAAAACATCGAGTTGAAAAATATTGGTTTGTTAATCTTGATGTTATCACGATTCAAATTGAATGAATTGATATTATCACAGAGATATTGCAATATTTTCTTTGAATCAAAATAGGAAATAATTGCAAGCAAAAAAAAAAAACCTAAAATTTGCCTATAAATACATTCAATGAGGATTCTCTCGGGGGGCTTGACAGTACACAATTGAGAGAGGGAGAGAAAAAGCGTAAAAAAAAAAAAAAGCGAAGGGGAGGCGTGAGACAATACAGAGAGCAAGAAGGTTGACTTGGAGAGAGAGAGAGAGCGAAGCTCGTGGGTTTTTGATCATCACCAAGTCCAAATGTTGATCTCACAAGGGAGAGACGCTCACTGAAATACACCTGGAGCCAGTGAACTTCAAGTTTCTCTTTGGTTGGTGGTTTTGAGTCGGTCTTCCCCAGGGACTACCTCGAAATAGCACCTTTTGACGTTGCGTCCAGCCCTCGCACGACGAGCAAACAGCGTTTCAGTCCACAAATAACAAGTCTTTCACAGTATTCTTGCTGCGAGCAGCAAGCTTTGATCACAAGCGCCGCAGCCTCCCGCAGTGGACTCGGAGCAACGCCAGTCTGCTTGCCGCGGCGATTCAGTCCAACGGCCCCCACGAAGCTTCACCGTGTTTAATTCTTTTCTTGCAGGTTCCACCGCTAGTAGCCGCAAGTCCCACAACCACCGTCGTTTGCAAGTCTCTACGAGCCAGGCCATCGAATCGAGCCGAGCACCCCACACCGTACATCACAGAGGTATCCCGCAAGCTCCTCTGACGACCTTTGCTTGTGAATTGCCACCATCGTCGCGAACCACCACGAGCACCCCCGCAAGTCGCTGCACGTCCGCTGCCGTACCGCCGTTCTCGACGTCGCGCCGCCGTTCCCGACGCACCACCGGTCACCATCCCGATCCGCAATCCCGATCCGCTGCAAGTTCAAATTAGGAAAGAAATCTGTAAATCAGGTAATTATCTTATCCCGATTTAATTTGAATATTTTGTTGCCTGATTTATGCTTATTGATATCTAATCTTGTATATTTAGATAATAGGCAATATTTCAATTAGGATTTAATTTTTTTTTTTGAAATCTTAGATATCTATTACTTGTCAAATTTGGATAGAATTTAGAATCTTCAAAATTTTTTTGAACATATCCAATATATTTAAGATATCGAATTTTTCAAGATGTGATCGATTAGGAAAATTTCCTAATCCGCAACCGCACACGTGGAAATAAATCTATCTATCAGGCTTTAGATAGAATTATTTCCATAGCGGGTATTTCTAATTTTAGAGTCGATCTGTCAGGCTTCAGATCGAAACTTAATTCGAAAGATTTCGCGGTTATATTTTTTTTTACTTGATTTTAATTTCGAATTTCATAAAAAAATACAAAAAAAGATTGCTTTAGAATAGGTTAATTTCTTTAGTTTAGAATTGCATGTTTAAATAATTGGCATTTTTAATTCCGAATTTCATTAAAAAAATATTAAAAAAATAATGTGCCCGTCATTAGAAATAGGTCACGTCGTCGCATGACATATAGTTTGCATGTTAGGTTGCATTAATCGCATGTCAATTTTTGCACGTCATTACATATAGGTTAGCTTTCATTTAAATAAATAAAAATCAAAAAGAAATTTCTACACCTTTGAACTCTAAGTTAGGATTTATCAAAATTGTCAAATTGAGTATTTTTTCTCGAAATTGGTACCGAAAGGGCGTCAGGGAATCTAGCGTAACCAAGTCCCGAATTTATGATTTCTGGTTCGTAGAAATAAAATAGTACTCCCGCTATTTTATTTAGGTTTCTAATCAACCTACCCTAAATGATTAGTGGCGACTCCCGTTGAAAATATTTGCATGTTCACAATTGGACCTAAGTTGCGATTTGGTAGAGTTTGGGAGAACTCGAGCTAGGTTAGTTAATTTAATTGATCTAGTAATCCATTAGCCTAAGATCGAACCACGATTTTTTTTTTAGGTCGCGACAGAAGGCACACTCCCCGTAAAGCAATTAGAAGCGAGAAACAGCTGTTCAAGTCCCATTGCGTTAGGCAGCGAATGCGGTGCTTGCCCTGAAAATTGGTTTAGTGTGAGGGCAAGCCCCAAGAGATGAGATAAATAGTTGCCAATTTCTGGTGGGATTTCACCATGTAGGCTGTTATCCGCTACATTGAGAGCAACAAGTGATGTAAGATTGTATACAGAAGAGGGGATGTGTCCTGTTAGATTATTCTCATGTAAAGTAAGGACTTTTAATTTTGAGATGCTTCCGAGCTCGGCTGGTATTCAACCTCTTAGGTCATTTTGCCCCATATATAACTTAGTAAGTGAAGATCCATTCCCTAACCAACTTGGAATTCCCCCCGTAAGATTGTTCACTGCGACCCCCAAAAAAATGAGTTCTCTCTCAATTAAATATCGAAGCTCGTCAGGTATCCTCTCACTAAGCCGATTGCACTGCAAATAGAGGTACTGCATACCTACGCAAGATGACAAATTCCGTGGTATCGCCCCTCCGAGCTCATTGTTCAAGAGGATGAGAGTCTTCAGTCTGAACAACCTCCCCAACTCTTCTGGAATGTTTCCTCGGAGCCGATTTGCCTCTAGATTAATACGCCTCAAGAAGGTGAGATTCCCTATGTCGGGAGGTATTGTGCCAAGGAGCTTTTGATTATCCAAGTCGAGGGCGATGACTCTTACTGCGTGGCGGTGACTACAAGAAACTCCCGGCCAGTTGCAGTGACCAACAGACTCGTTCCAAGAACTCATGATCCCTTGAAATTCTTCAGTCATCTTGTCCTTGAAGGCGAGCAATGCTGCCCTGTCTGTTTCATTTCCAGGATAGGAAGCATAGGCAATGCAAGTGTTGGAGTGAGTTTGATGTATGAAGAGAATGAGGCTGACGAATGCTGATACTAAATTCATTCTCAAGTTTGGCAATGCTGCTTCCATACTTGATCTGTTAAGACAGAGACAGCAGAAAGACCAGATGGTGGTCTTCTTAAGTTCCAACCTGAAGCATTAGATTGACCGTTTAAATTTGGTGCATCCAAAGACCGCAATCTTGTCCACCGAAAAACTGGACTTTTGTTCAAGTCTCATAAGTCCAACTTAGGTTAACTTTGTACAATATTAGCAGTGACAGCCCAAGTCCAAGTTGATGCGTATGGAATTTCTAAAGATTTTGTAGGGCGTCCGGATGAGCTAAAAACCAAAAAGGCAAGCTCGGAACAAGAGTTTACGCAATATTTGATAAAAATACTATAAATTTAATCCGAGAGGAGTTAGAGAGTCCGCAATACCAATTTGAAGAACTACCTCAGAGTGCAAGGTTGTTTTTTTATATTATTTTTTGCCATTTTTTGCGGTCCCAAGATCCTTCGTTATCGTTGTGTTAAATAACTTTTTTTTTTATTTTTCGGCCTACTTTCTGCATTCATTTCAACCCGTTAACTTTTTTTGGTTGGTGTCAGATTTCCTTGTCTACATAGAGTTAATTTTCAAGAATTCCCAGGATTTTGCTACTCTTTTTTTTTTTTTTTGCTACTCTTCATTTTTGGTAATTATACAATTTCCATTTGGTGTTTTATTTTATTTTTTAATCGTACTTCAAAGTTAAACAAAGTATTGCTCCATATTTCTTTTAAACGGACTCTGGTATCAATGAAACAAAATTAACACAAGATCTTCTTCGCATCAAGTTTGCACCTTTCTAAAGGGTGCTTTACTTCACGGAAAATGAATTATTTGAAAATATATATTTCTAAAAGTGATTGCTTGTATATATTGAAATAATTAGTCAATGAAAAAGTATTTCATTATCGACAATAATTTTTGCCTAAACATTTTCGTGGACGATAAAAATATTTTATATTAATTCATTTTTATAAGTGATATAAGTAATCATTTTTAGGAAAATATTTTCTAAATTATTCGTTTTCTGCAAAATAATATGGAGCCTAAGTTGAATCCTAAGTTGATTTTGTAACATTTGACACTCCAAAGAAAAATGTCAATTCAATATGTTGCAATCTTAGACTTTCTACACCTTAGTTGGAATCCTTTTATGCGGTGTTATCCTTTTCTCACGACAATGAGAAAACCTAATCTTCATGGGACAGCATTTGCATACCCTGCCGTGGGCTAAACGATGGCAAAGTTGTCGAGCCCAATCAGACGGTTGACATCAATTCAGACCATCCAAAGGATGGCGATCATTGTCCATCAGTGGTTCACGATAAATGTCAATCAATTGACTGGCTCATAAATTAATTAGACTATTTTTCATGTGAAAGACTAAAGCTCGTGGCGCTATGGAAAGAAATGGCTATTGGGCAACTCCAAAGCAATGCGCAAATTTTCAATGATTTAGTTTCGAAACATTCCCCGACTATTATTGAAACTAAGTCATAATTGCGCCTAAAATAGAGGAGCAAATGGAAATTTTTCCATGACCGATAAAGAAGAGGAGCATAGACGACTAATTTTTCTATCTAAAGTTTGATCAAAGTCGAATGGGAATTGCGTTGTACTCGTCAAGAGACTTCCAATGATACCCAATTTGCCCAAATCAAAAAGCCGGATCTCAAGATATCGTAACTTTCAACGACGATCGATTCGATGGGTGTTGGAAATATTAATATTTCGCCCTATCTCAAGATAGTATTTGGGATGCAAAGATCAATTCAGAAATTTTGTTTACAAAGTGATACGAAACACTTTTATAATGTATTTGAGTATGAATTATTTATGTAACTATCTTATAATTGTTCAAAATAACTTTGAGAATTGATTACATAGAAACATTCCCGACATTACTTTTTTTTTTGTTGAAAAAAAGATTCCATTCATCATAATAATAATCAAGAGGTACATAGAAGGCTTACAAGTTTAGCAAATCTCAAACAACTGTGAAACAAAGCAAATACTAGAATGCAAATAACAAAACACAAATTATAATTTGCAACTAGAAGCACACTCTCATCCCTCCGGAATAGATCTGCCACTACAAATGTTCGGCAGCGATCACCAAATTCAGTGATGAACATATGCCGAGATCCCCCACTTCATTTGCAACGGCTTACGTTGCACATCTAGGTTCAACAGCCTCATCATCATCATCGTGCAGAGATACCAACATCAATATGTTGAAAGAACACAGATCAAATACCTATAAGAAACTCCTAGATCTAGACCTAAATCTAAATCGGGAGAGTAAAACCCTTAGATCTAGAACTAAATCTAAATCGGGAGGAAGAGTAGCCTAATCTCAAAGAGGTTGTGGAGCCATGTCATGGACATCTACATTCCCAACATTACTTGAAAAAACAGAAATGAGAGGTGATGAAGAGAAGACCAAGCAACTAAAAAACATTCTCCTCAGCAAGCTGATCTTGATGGATGAACAGACAAAAGAAAACCACGGTTGGGCCGATTAATGTTGAGAAAATTTAGAAGCTGGGAGATTGGAGTAATTATTGTTTGCACCTTAATCTCGATCATCAGATCGTGTGGGTCCTGTATGGTGACGAACTACTCAATGGTTGATATGAAGTTAGTTCAAATGATTTTGGTCCATATAGTTTTTTTCAGGAGTGCATCATACGAACCACTCCGCACTCCGATTTATACATAATTCAGTCCTAATTGTTGTTTCCTAGGCACAATTGATCAGAAGATGATTGGTTCATCTCGGCTCGGAGATGGCACACGGAAGGACAAGGTCAAATTTAGATTGGTCACCTTTGGATTTGGACTAGATCAACTTAAACTCATATTTTTTTTTTGGTCAAAAGAAAGATTCCATTCATTTATCGGAATAATACTCGAGAGGTACATAGAAGGCTTTCAAGCCTAGCAAATGCCAAATAAATGCGGAACAGAGCAAAGACCAGAATGCAAATAACAAAATACAGTCTGCAGCTATAAGCATATTTTCATCCCTCAATAACAAATTTGCCATGGTAATCATTCGGCGGCTGATTACTAGATTCAGTGATGAACACATGCCGAGATCCCTCACTTCATTTGCAATGGCTTGCGGTGTGCGTCTAAGTTCAATATTCTCATCACCATCATCGTGCATAAACACCAATATCAATATGTTGAAAGACAAAGATCAACAAGTTTAGGATGTTGCGATCTTAGACTTTGTATGCATTAGTTGGAATCCTTTATGCAATGTTAGACCCTCTATCCTTTTCTCACGGCAATGAGAAGACCTAATCTTCATAGGATAGCATCAGCATAGCCTGCCGTGGGCAAAACGGGGGCAAATTTGTCGGGTCCAATCAGACGGTTGACATCAACTCAGACAAACGGCGATCATTGTCCATCAATGGTCGACGATGATTGTCAATCAATTTTTTTTAGGGTCGAAATTGCCAATCAAAATTTTTTTTTGGCCTGAAATTGTCAATCAATTGAAAGGCTCATAAAGTGATTAGACAATTTTTCCATGTGAAAGGCTAAGCTTGTGGCGCTATGGAAAGGAATGGACATTGGGCCAAGTTCAAAGCAATGCGCAAATTTTCAATGATTTAGTTTCGAAACATTCCTCGACTATTATTGAAACTAAGTCATAATTGCGCCTAAAATAGAGGAGCAAATGGAAATTTTTCCATGACTGATAAAGAAGAGGAGCATAGACGACTAATTTTTCTATCTAAAGTTTGATCAAAGTTGAATGTGAATTGGTTTGTACCCGTCAAGAGATTTTCAATGATACCCAATTTGTCCAAATCAAAAAGCCGGATATCAAGATATCGTAACTTTCAACAACGATCGTCCAATCGTGGGGGTGTTAGAAATATTGATATTTCGCCCTATCTCAAGATAATATTTAGGATGCAAAGATTAATTCGGAAATTTTATTTATAGAGTGATACGATACACTTTTGTAATGTATTGGAGTACGGACTATTTATGTAATTATCTTATAATTATTCGAAATAACTTTGAGAATTGATTACGTGGATTAATTTTTACATTCCCAACATTACTTGGTAAAACAGAAACGGGAGGTGATGATGAGAAGACCAAGCAACTAAAAACATTCTGCTTGGCAAGTCGACCTTGATGGACGAACGGACAAAAGAAAACCCCGATTGGGCCGATTCATGTTCAGAAAATTTAGAAGCTTGGAGACCTTTATTGAGGCTACAGCCTACTGGGCCTAAATTCAAAACTTGGTGGGGCCTAAGCGAAAACCGCCCTAAAAGTTATGGCATTGAAAGATTGTCAGTTGCTTTTCTCCTTCACACTTATGTATGGTTTTACAATATTAAATATATCAATGACTAAATTAATACATGTTCAACGTTTCAATGAACAAGTAATATAATGACGAGAAGAGTATCGTCCCGCAAAGATTGATGTTTAATAAACCAATTAAATATTAAAAATGGATCAATTCTAAAATTTATCTAACAAATCAAAATAGAATTGAGAATAACTAAAAATTGACAATCTTAAAAACTAAATTTTCGAACTAAAGGCAGAATCAATCGAATAAAATATGTTAGAATATCCGATTTCATCATAACCACTAGATATGAATTTCAGATCATTATGCATACGAGAACAATATCACACATGTGATAGCGGAATTTCCTAGTCTATTTACTATCATATCTCTAGGTATAGCAAACCTACTCAATTTATCAATCCACTATATCTCTATGTGAGTACACCAAAATCTGTGAATATTCCCGGTTTACAATGAATCTTTGAGACCATCTTATCATCGAAAGCCACACAAATAACATGATATATCTCTATCCACATTTAATTCATGGTTATATATTATAAGGAGCAATTGCATATTATCACTTCTCTGTCTCAAACATGCACATCAGATCATTCAAATGACGGCCAGTCACTTAAAGGCATTAAGCACAAAAATATATAACTCACATGAATGAAATCACTTGCAAAATATAAAAAGCAAGAAATTCATATCATCATGGTTAGGCTATATCATAACCCTAACAAAAGAAAATTAGAATATAATAGAAGAAGAAACAATAATATAAATTAAACCCAGCATCTTGAATCAAAGAATAAGAATTCTGTTACCACTTTTGTCTTCTCTTCAAAATATTTGAAAAACTCCCAAAATAATAAAAAAAATGATCTAAAGAAAACTAGCTATAACCCTATGCTCTCAATATTATCCTATTTATAGGATAACATCAAAGACTCCTAACACAAGGTAATTGCTTATTTTTCGCATAAAATTAGGAAATAAATCGCAGAATTCCTGATTTGATATCAACCTTCTAATTCTTCTCTTAGTAGCATCTTCTTTTCCTTCTTTTTGCAATATTTTACTTATTTTCTCCATGTCTCGTTATTCTACATAAACAAGGAAAATTTGAGTAAATAAAATGAAATCCAAATATTTTCTAATAAATATTGCATTATTTGTTGCCTAAAGTAGGTAAAATAACTCTATTTTTATAGAGTCATCAATACATAGATCAAAACACATGCACAATGAAAATTAAAACAATTATATCCTAAAACAATCGCGACCTTTAGATGAAAAGTAGCAAGCACCGTTCAATAGGAAAGAAACGTTGCCGGATGAGAACTTGTTTTCTTTGTAGGAGATTGGAGTAATTACCTATGCACCTTAATCTCGATCATCAAATCACGTGGTTCCTATATGGTGGCTACTAGACCTGTCAAAATGGGTCACAAACTCATTTCTTAACCCATATATTAGTAAATGGGTCATAAATGGGTAGAAGTCTAATATTAGTATTAAATGAGTCATAAATCGTAAATGGGTCATAAATGAGTTTACAACTGATTTAAACTCAACTCACCTCTCTCGCCTTTACTCAACCCTGTGCTCACTCACTTCGCACTCTTATTTCAGTTTGGGTATGAATTTTTCTATATTTAATTAAATATAGAAGTGTTTTAGCAATATGGGTCTGATCGGGTATGGGTTGGGTATGGGTCGGGTTGGATATGGGTCAAGAAAATTGCATTACGCATAAATGGGTTAATTGGTCAATTTGGGTCGGACGATTTATGACCAAACCCAAACCCGACCCGACCCATCCATTTGACAGGTCTAGTGGCTACGCTACTCAATGGTTGAGATGGAGTTAGTTCATATGACCTGGGTCCATATAAATTTTGTTCAGGAGATAGATGCATCATACAGACCGCTAATTCCGCCCTATTTGTTGTTTCCTTAGCACAATTGATTATAAGATGATCAGTTTATCTTAGCTCCAAGACGGCACACAGAATGACCACGTCAAATTCAGAGTGGATCACCATTGGATTTGGACTAGATCGACTTAATTAACTCATATTGACTTGTCTAGCTCATATCCTCCTATAGGGGCCCCCAATGCCTGTCCGCTTGATATACAGAGGTGACTGCTTGCTTGGCTGCGTTCCTTCTTTTTACATGTCGCTGCCCGCACACCATGTACCCCCCATTTGGTACAGTATCTTTATCAAGCCCCTGTCCCCATCTCTACCTTCTAAGTGTTTTATATATGAGGAATCCTGAGGTCCGGATGAGACCACAAATGTAGCCTTTTAACGTCAATACTGAGGATGATAATTAACTCGCATTGACCTGTCTAGTTCGGGCAATACAATGCAATGTATTCACCGTTGATCCAATTTAAGCCCAGCCCAAATCAAATTGGACAGCTACATTTTGAGAGTACATCGTTTAAGTCACCTTGCCACCACCGCCACATGGCTTCTATACCTATTGAATCCACCTTGACGTTGGCAAAAAATAATTAGCAAACAACAGATTTGAAATTTTTAAAAAGCTAAAATTATAGATCTAAAGTAGCAAATTACTATTTTATGTGGCCAAAAAAATATGAAAGCAAACTGTCAATGATCCTTACAGTCAGTCACTAAAGTTCGATTTTTTCCGATGCACTAAACTTTCAATTTCTGCAATTGATGCCCCTGACTGGAATCCAAACAATTTTTTGTCGAGTTGTTGACAGAGTGGACACATGGGCAGGTGGCATGTCATCGACACGGTGGCACCATGTCAGCGATTCGTATGAAAAGTGGGTGTATTTCGGTCAAAGTGCACGAATTGCAAAAAAGTTAAATTTTTAATGGATTGAGTGAAGGTACCATAGTTCGGTGACCTAATTGCAAATACCACCGAAATTCATTATCCACGAATTCATCCAGCCACTGCCTCGTCATGTTCTTGTCCAGACCGATGTCCATACGTTGTCCCTACCACCCGTCACTACCTTCCTCCCCGATCACCGTCATGCTTTGTGTCCTTCGTCGATGGAGGCCTTGGAGATTTTGATCTCCTTTGCGGGAGGGAGGAGGAGGAGGATTCGAAGATTTGGTCTCCTTCGTCGGCCGTTTCTTCCCTTGACAAAGGAGTCGAGAAAAAATTTTATCCATTTCCAACACGGATCTTGCTTCTTCCATTTTGGAGGAGATGAGATCCCACTGCTACGTAATATGAGGCACAAGCCAATATCGGCAACAGACACGAGAGAGAGAGAGAGAGAGGCACAAGCCAATATCGGCAACAGACACGAGAGAGAGAGAGAGAGAGAGAGAGAGAGAGAGAGAGAGAGAGAGAGAGAGAGAGAGAGAGAGGTTTTAGTGGGCATATTTTCTATTATGGAAAAGAATACGTTGTATACATTTATTACGTGTCGATGTTTTGATAGAGTGCTTATGCAAAGATGAGTTGATCTAGACCTGCCCAAATATGAGGCACAAGCCAGACCCGACAACCGCCAGGGAGAAAGAGAGATGGGGCTTTAATGGCAATATTTCCAATATAGAAAAGAAAACGTATTATACATTTATTATGTCTCGATGTTTTAGGGGTTAATACCACGAAAGACCCCAAATTGATATACATGTGATAAATTTACCACAAACTAATTTTTGGATCACCAAAAATCCGGTACATCTGTGATAAATTTACCCTCAAACTAATTTTTGGATAACAAAAAATTTCAAATTGGTACACTCATAACATATTTACCCGTCGTTAGCTTTTGTCAAATTTTACCCGAGAAATTACTAAGCTGGATGGCACCTAACAGTAACTCAATTAACATGGCCAGTCTATGTGGAAATCCAAAGTAATTTGGGGTAAATTTATCACAGGTGTGCTCGTTGGGGTTTTTAATGACCCAAAAATTAGTTTGAGGTAAATATGTCACATGTTTACCAGGTTTGGATTTTTGGTAACCCAAAAATTAGTTTGGATTAAATTTATCACAAGTGTACCAGTTATGATTTTTTCGTGGTATTAACCTATGTTTTAATGAAGTGCTTATGCAAAGATGAGTAGATCTAAGCCTACTCAAATCTAAGGCACAAGCCAAACTCGGGAACCATCAGGGGGGAGAGAGAGAGAGAGAGAGAGAGAGAGAGAGAGAGAGAGAGAGAGAGAGAGAGAGAGAGAGAGAGAGAGAGAGAGAGAGATGGGGTTTTAGTGGGCATATTTTTTAGGGTTAATATCACGAAAAACTCCAAACTAGTACACATGTGACAAATTTACCCCAAACTAATTTTTTAACTACCCAAAACCCCAAACTGGTACACCTGTGATAATTTTACCCCAAACTAATTTTTTAACTACAAAAAACCCCAAACCGGTACATTTATGACAAATTTACCCTCCGTTAGTTTCATTTAAATTATATTAATGCAAAAAAAATCACAAAGTGGTACACCTATGATAAATAGAGGGTAAAACCCAAAATTGGTATATCCGTCAACTACCGCGTGTCATTTGACAAAGCAATTTAATAGTAAAATTTAACGAAAACTAACGCAGGGTAAAATTGTTACAGGTGTACTAGTTTGGGGTTTTTGGTGGTCAAAAAATTAGTTTGGAGTAAAATTATCATGGGTATACCAATTTGGAGGTTTTTTGTGGTATTAACCTTATTTTTTAATATGGAAAAGATTACATAGTATACATGTATTAGGATGGTTTAGTGGAGTGATTATGCAAAGATGAGTAGATCTAGACCTACTCAATTCAAGGCGCAAGCCAAACTCGGCAACCACTAGGAAGAGAGATGAGGTTTTGGGCATATTTCCTAATATGAAAAAGAATACACAGTATACATTTATTACATGTCGATGTTTTAATGGAGTGCTTATGTAAAGATGAGTAGATCTAGACCTGCTCAAATTCAAGGCACAAGCTAGGCTCGACAACCACAAGGGAGAGAGAGATGGTGTTTTAGTGGGCATATTTTTTTTATATGGAAAAAAATATGCAATATACATTTATTACATGTCGATATTTTAGTGGAGTGCTTATGTAGAGATGAGTAGATTTAGACCCGTTCTTACTCCTTGCATACATTTGGATTATTATAAATGGATCAAGTTCCTTCGGTGGGATTCGCTTTATTGAAACAGAACACTGGGACAGTGCAATTCAAGCAAAACAATGAATGTGGTTGTTGATCAAAGACTGACCATTGAAGGCGGGACTAAGGCGGGGATGAACAAGACAACGTGCTGACGGAGCAATTTCTGCTCAAAATTGTAAAATTTGTCCATGTCAAGATCAAAAATTCAAAATTTTTTTAGATTTTAAAAATTGTCCACGACATGGCCGGCCTTTTCACACAGGATAGCTGACATTCACATCAACAATTTCAAATCAAAATTGATCGGAAGGACTAAATTAGCAAATTTCAAAAGTTTTAGGACTCAATTAGTATAATTGAAAGATTTATGACTGAATTGGCACAAGTGCAATAAGTTTAAGACTTTTTTGGTAAATTCCCCCACTTTCATGTATCAACAGATCAATGGAAAATGTGTAAATTATCTTTCTATATTGGTAGTGAACCTAATAAAAATATTTATGAGATTAAGTTATGCAGATATGTCGGATTATTTATTTAATTACATTTCATTGTTATTGGTTTTAATTTTATATTTCAACATAAAATGGATTAGAGAAGTTAAGTAATAGATTTGTGTGAATCGTTAGCAGGTTTACACGTGAATTAGGGTCCTCTGATAGAACGCCGATTTCTTAAATTCTTTTCAATTACATTTTAAAGTTGCAACTTGTGAGTTCCTATTTATCGACAAATTCAGACAACCAGTACTGAAATAGTCTTCCATCTTCCTCCAATGTAAGACCGTGTTTAGAAAACTGTAAAATACAGTCATCTTGAAAACTCCTCCTACGTCAAAGTGACCTGACTATCTATTAGGAAAACTGCGATGCACTGCTTCATATCGACAGCAGCCTATTCTGCTGTTGATAGGCATGAAAGCTACAGGCCATATGTTTATTCGCATTTGCGATTGAGCATTAGTCATCTCAAACATTACAGGATAATTATATTAAGCAACTGGTTACCAAGTACGAGCCAGAGGGTAATGACTTCTGTGTCCTGATGAAGACATATTAGAGAGTATTGTGGGAAAAATCACACTTGCAGCACCAAAAATAGTTACGGCACCGATAATGTAGTTGTCTCGTCGTAAATATGAAAAAAAATTTCTCTAAAGTTCAAACCACTTTATCATTTTTGTCGCAGGAAGGATTACATCTAATAAGAACCCTTCGACTGACAAGTAAGCTTGAAATATCGTCGAAGGGTATTATGATGTATCGCTTCATGTAGGCTGGGGGTGCTACACCTATTAAATAAAATTATTCTCAGAAACCGATGCGCTTATGATGGAACGGAAAAAGGAAATTAGTCATGCTCAAAGTTACAGGTCCGTTAGATTGGTTTTATAGTTGCGAATCAGTGGTGAAGATGCTAAGTGCATTGACTATGAGAAAATGAAATCTTCAAGAAAGCATTGGATGAAGTATCACATTTAGCAGCAGTAAAACGCTGCCAGCAAATTGGCACTGACGAATTCGATACGTTAATATTATAAGAACAGAGACTCCTTCATGCCTGAGTTGAAGCTACCTTGTTGTAGGCTATAACCCAATCAGTGATGGTGGTCATTCATGATTGTTTTTATTTGCCTGCTCCTCTTAATCTTTGAAAATATTCAAAATCTGTAAAGTATGCAGCAAACAATCCTCAGCCTTGACTCTTTCTGATGCTCTTAATGCATTGGCCGAAGATTTTTAAGCAGGACTTAATAAACAATTTCAAAGTACATATACATTATGGATCTTTGATTTATACAAAGCCTATGTATAGTTTAGTTTACTTAATTTTATTTGATGAAGATGCATCACTTGAATGCATACATATTACCTTTAGAAGTTTGAAACTTTCGCCATGGAAGGAGTTTTCTTGCGAGGTTGAGGTATTGTGGAAGGAAAGATTTCCAATGTTAAGTGACATGGCTGCAGCCAAATCTTGTCGGGTCAATATTTAAAATCGCAATGATTTTCGTGTTTGATACCACATGTGACTTCACTCTATCGTAGAACCATAGAGGATCATTCCAAGAGGCCAAAAGTACCTGCAGAGTTATCTGTCAAGAGGGGCTTCCTAACGAAGCAATTTTATGGTTTTGATTGTGAGGGAAATAACAAGAGTGAAGTTCATGACAAACTGATCTAGGATTAAGATGGTGATGGGTTTTTGCGAATAAATGGGCTGCCCATGATGGGCTAACCCAGCCCATTAACCTTGAAAGAGCCCATGGCAGTTATTTTGTGGGAACAAAAGTGAGAAGAAGAAGAAAAAATGATGTGTGTTCAGCAAGTGAATCTGGTTCACTATCAGAAACTCTCACTTACTTGAAACCAAAAAGCGATTTTACTCGACAATCGAAGGATCGCTCTCTCTCTCTCTCGAGACTGCAATAGGTGCATTTAATTTGTGACAAAGAGGTATGTTCGTTTACGTAATATACTTCGTTCGATCGGTGATTCAAGTATAGAATGGGCACATTTTCCGCGTTTTGCAATGTGTTTTAGAGAATGTGTTTCTTGTTTTTCCGCAATTTCTGGGAATCCGTTTCCGTCATTGGTATCAGAGCGTGTGTTCTTGTTTCCTCATCGTTTAACGTGTTTATAAAATGGATTGTTGGCCGGAATTTGTGAAACGGCGCCGACGAACGCTCGGGTACGAAAAATCGACACTCGACCGTACTGTTTGAGGTCGTTTCTCGCTTTTCGTGCGTCAAAATTTATTTTTGAAAGTGTAGGTCGTAGTGCTCGTCAAGATGAGAAAAACGATGGGTGGCACGCTGCCGGGGGAGGCCGCACGCGCCTCCACGCATGGCCGCAACCGGTGGCTTCGCCGGCATGTACGTCGCATGTGCGCAGCGGTTGCCGCACACACGTGCGCGTGTGGGTGTGGCTGACGTCACGCTAACGTCAGCCACGCTGGTTATTTTTTTTAGGCCGAAAGGCTTAGCCTAGCCTGGGAGGCCAACCCGAACCGGATGTTCCGATCCGAACCGGATGTTCCGATCCGACCCGTTGACCATTTGACCCGACCCGTTGACTGGTCATCCGTTGACCAGCGTTGACCATTGACCGGCGTTGACCACCAACAAAAAAAAAGAGGAGGGGTTCTGTCCGCGTGCTTAGTTGCGTGAAAGCTCCAATTGGAGCGTTTTCGGCAGCGATATGTGCATAATGGAATGTCTATTGTGATGTTCAATGGATTATGTGTTAATCCTTTATTGTTCTGCATTTGTTGCCGGAACAAAGTCGCGCCATTGACACACACCGATAGTCGTGAGGATGGATGAACAAATGAATACTCTCGCGAAGTTGAAAGCTGATTTAGTTGCCGATTGGTGGGATGCATGTCACATGGAAATGCACATCATGAAGGTTAACAAGATGATACGGGATATCATCTCGAATGGATACCATATGTTGGATTCAGAAAAGATTAATGCCCTCAGAACCACTCTTCCATATGAGTGAAAAATGCTGATTGATGATTTGTGGAAGGGTTAGGAGATAATATTTTATGAGGATGGTGGATGGGATGACAGGGGCGATCCATGGATTCCAGAATACAAAAAGTTTGCTATGGATTTTCTTAAGGAATTCATAAGGATTGGAGCGAAGAAGACGTCAACCCTTGGGATGAACTCATCCTGGCGCAGAATGAATGCGCTATGGGGAAAACCCAAGGGATTTCCGATGGTCTTTTCATGGTTGCCCCGATACGACCATCGATCTTTCAAAGGGTTTTGACAATGAGGAATTTCTTAAGTCTTTTCCTAGTTCCTAGGAAAGTTAGGGATCGTTGACTTTATTTTATTTTAGTTTGGCTTTAGATATCCTAGGTGGATAGTACTATTCATGTTGATATTCATGTTTCTTTCCTATGATGGATTCATTCCTCATGTAAATAGTTTTTAATGAATAGATGTTGATGGATATTTTCTGTTATGAATAGTTTATGGTACTGTTATATTATAATATCTGTCTTATTAATATCATATGGTTGAGCGAGAGTTGTAAAAGTTTTAGTAACTTTAAACAACATAATTTTACCTTAATGATTATATTAACGATAATTTCACATTAGGATTTTAGATGATGATTGGGAACATAGTGAACTTTCGAATCTAAAAACTATG
The DNA here is from genome assembly GCA_031216405.1 of Syzygium malaccense. NCBI lineage: Eukaryota > Viridiplantae > Streptophyta > Magnoliopsida > Myrtales > Myrtaceae > Syzygium > Syzygium malaccense. The sequence goes on along the minus strand of CM062262.1, from coordinate 22,910,903 downwards.
TGAAATTACTCATTAATATAATCAATGTGTAAAACTGATGCATAAATGAGTGGCATTAATAATTCGTGCTATATGTCTGAAATGTTCAGATACCATAACTTCAGTAACTAAGAACATAGTGGCTGAATTGAACAAAGGAGAGAAATTGAATGGCGAAAATTATGAAATATGAAATATGAAACATGAAAATCCAATATGTGCTAAAAGAATAAGAAGCACTAGAAGCTTTTAACCAACTTATAGAAGAACCTAAGGATGGGAACACTGCACAGCATAAGAGAGACAGAGATGCATTTGCTGCATGGAAGAAGAAGAACTTGATTGCTCGCATCACATTGCCGAGTGGCATGAAGAATGATATCATGCGAGAGTTCAGGCATTTTGAGAATGCCAAGGAAATGTGAGAAGCATTAGCAATAAGATTTGATCATACGTCGGTGACCAAGTTGAGACAGCTCACTATAAGGTTTGACTCGTATAAGAAGCCTCATGGTCAGTCCATGAAACAACACTTGAGAAAGATGTCGAACATGATAATTGAGCTAAAGGATGCTGGACACATTCTGACTGATGAACAGCAAGTGCAAGCAGTGATCCATTCCTTGCCTCAAAGCTGGAAGCACATGAAGGTGCACCTGACCCATAATGAGAACATAAAGACCTTTGAAGATGCCATGCGCCATCTTGAGTTAGAAGAGGATCGCCTCATGGCAGCAAAACCAGAAACCGACATCTATTATGTTGGTTCTAGCTCACATGGGGCTTCGGGCTCCAAGAGCAAGCGCGTCGAAAGGTTCATGAAGTGGAAGGGCAAGGAAGCAAGTTCTTCGGGTAAGAAAGCAAAATTTAATCGACATGACAAAGGAAAGCGTTCTTTTGACGGGGTGAAATGCTACAACTGTAACAAGAAAGGCCATTTCGCTCGCGATTGTGGCGAGCCAAAGAAGGTAAACTCCCCTTGCATTTTTTAGAACTTTGCCTATGTGTCAAGTTCTGTATTTTTAACTGAGTCTAATCCTTTGTGGACCGTAGATTTGGGAGCGACAAACCATGTAGCGAAGGACAGAGATGTCTTCGTGGAGTTCCGACGGGTTCCGACCAGAGCAAAATGGATCTATGTAGGGAATAACTCCAAAGCTGAAGTTAAAGGGATTGGCACCTGCCAGTTGATGATGTGTGGTGGACGCACATTGTTCCTACATGACGTATTATATGCTTCAGAGATTCGTCGGAATTTAGTGTCTGTATTAATAGTGGTTAAACTTGGTTTTAAGTTGAACTTCCATAATAGTGATGTTGATTTGTATTTGAATACGAATTACTATGGTTGTAGATACTTTCTAGATGGTTTTATTGTATTAAATGTTAACTGTGGTGATGTTAACATTTGTTATTCCCTATTTACATCTTCAATTCCTATGAAATGATGTGAATGTGTGGCATGCTAGACTTGGTCATATTGGCCAACAACAAATGCAAAGATTAGCCAAAGAGGGCTTATTAGGCAATATTGAAAAAGTTAATTTGCCTATTTGCAAGCATTGCCTGGCGAGGAAAATAATAAGGAAACCATTCGAAAATGGTACAAGAGTTGAGTTTCCTTTGCAGCTAATCTATTCTGATATCTGTGGTCCAATGAATGTAAGAGCAAGGCATAGAGCTGTGCATTTCATCACATTCATAGATGATTATACTCGATTTGGATATGTTTATTTGATTTCTCATAAATCTGAGGCATTAAGTTGCTTCAACAAATTTATGAACTTGGTAGAAAATCAATTAGATAAGAAAATAAAAACGTTTAGATTCGATCAAGGTCGAGAATATTTATCTGATGAGTTCAGAAATTTATGTGATGAAAAAGGAATAGAAAGATAGTTGTTTATTCCATATACTCCTCAACAAAATGGTGTTGCCGAGAGGAGAAACAGAACCCTATTGAAAATGATTAGGTCTATGATGGCACAAGCTAACTTACCTATCACTTTTTTGGGTGATGTTTTATTAACTGTTGCCTATATACTTAACCGTATGCCTTCTAAATCAGTTACTTCCGGTCCGTATGAGTTATGGACAGGTAAAAAACCCGATTTAAGTTTTCTTAAACCTTAGGGTTGTGCTACTTATACTCACGAACCCTCTCACAAGTATGGGAAACTAGGTCCTAGAGGCAAGAAGAGTATTTTTATAAGATACTCAAAGCACTCAAAAGGGTATGTGTTTATAGGTGAGCAAGAAAGTGAGAGTATTACTGAATTTGAATCATGAGATGTCATATTCTTAGGAAATGAGTTTCCTAAGAAGGGTGAAATAGGTGAGGACTACTCATTTTTTAAAACCTTGGATCATGATAATGAAATTGATGAAGATTGTCTAAGTGGGAGCAATGTGAGAAATGAGGAATTAAATTCGACTCAATCTTAATTGCAACCGTTTGATGAAACGATACCATCATTATCTAATTTAAGTGGGAGCGTAATGGAGAATGATGTACCACGTGTACAATCTCCCGTACGGCGAACAAGTCGCAAAAGTGTTCCCCGACGACGTTTTGATATTGAAGGGGAAACTTTCATGGTCACTCCAAAAGATGAAGATGAGCCAAGAAATGTAAATGAGGCTCTAAGTTGCCCTAATAAAGATAAATAGATGTTTGCAATGGAGGAAGAAATGGAGTCAATGAAGTCAAATCATGTATGGGAACTGGTTGATCTTCTAAAAGGACGCAAAGTTATTGAGAACAAATGGATTTTCAAAATAAAACAAAAAGCTGATGGCTCAATAGAAAGATATAAGGCTCACCTCGTGGCGAAATGATATAATCAATTGGAAGGAATTGATTATGAGGAAACTTTTTCTCCTGTAATGAGATTTACCTCAATTCGCCTTATTCTGGCAATAGTAGCAAATATGGATTTTGAATTACATCAAATGGATGTAAAGACTGCTTTTTTAAATAGAGAATTAGAAGAAGAAATTTACATGGAGCAACCCATTAGCTTCGTTATGAAAGGCTAAGAACAAAAGGTATGTTGACTTCTAAGATCAATATATGGCTTTAAGCAGTCTTCGAAACAATAGTATATACGTTTTCATAATACCATAGTGGCGTATGATTTTACAATGATTGATGAAGATCATTGCGTATATATCAAAAGATCCAAAGACCAATTTGTGATCTTATCATTATATGTTGATGACATTATGATTGCCAGAAGCAATAAGAAGTTGGTTAATACCGTAAAGAATTGGTTATCGTCCAGCTTTAAGATGAAAGATATGAGAGAGGCTTTACCCAAAAAAAAAAAGATATGAGAGAGGCTGCATATATTCTTAGAGTTAAGATTTCAAGAAATCGTTCTAAGAGATTATTGACTCTTTTGTAAGAGACTTATATCAACAAAGTTCTTGAATGATTTTGTATGCATGACTGTAAACCTATGGATACTCATATTACAAAAGGTGAAGGATTAAACCATAGATTATGTCTTTAGACTCCACAAGAGAAGGAACAAATGAAACGTGTTCCTTATGTTAGTGCTGTTGGGAGTTTAATGTACACTATGATGTGTACAAGACCTGATATATGTTTTGCAGTTGGAATGGTAAACAGATACCAATCAAATCTAGGTCAAGCATATTGAAAAGCCATCAAAAGAATCATGAGGTATCTAAAGGGTACTACTGATTATTCTCTGAGTTATCAAGAAAAGGATCTGCGACTTGAAGGCTACTTAGATGCTGACTGGGGAGGAGATTTAGATGAAAGGAAATTTACCTCTGGATTTGCATTCTTACTGAATAATGGCGTCATATCTTGGAGCAGTAAGAAACAAACATGTCTAGCATTATCCACCATGGAAGCCGAGTTCGTGGCATTGTCAGTAGCAGTACAAGAGGGAGTTTGGCTTGAGTGATTTTTGGATCATTTAGGTGTTGTTGAGCATGCTGCAAGCTCATTGTTAGTCAATTGTGATAGCCAAGCAGCGATAGCATATACCAAGGATCCGAAATATCATGGCAAAACCAAACATATAGATACCAAATAAAATTTTGTTAAAGATATGGTAGCATGAAAGGATGTGAACTTGCAGTACATATCTATGCACAGAATGATAGCAGATCCTATGACGAAGCCAATTCCTAGAGATGTTTTCAATGGTCATGTAAAATCTCTGGGACTGCGTAGAGAGTTATGCACTGAATATTGTAATTCCCCCGAACGTTCACATTTAAATGAAGTTGTTATATCATTATTAATGCCTGAGTTTATTTGATATTTATGCATCTTAATACTTAGTGTATTATGTTGAGAAAGTATGTCGGATAGATGAGATTAACCTACTCACACGGGTAATCGCTCTATTTACTGTGTAATAAATAGAGATGAGATAATTTTAAGCTTATTATCTAGGTGATAATCGAGAGCTCAAACTTAAAATATAAATGTCGCCTTAGCTAAGTGCTAAGATGAGGACATAACATTTACAATGTTGTCGCGACCTAAAAATTCCTTCCTCTCAGGCTAATGGATTATTAGGATTAAACCTAACTCGAGCCCTCCCAAGCCCTACCAATTCGCAACTTAGGTTTATGTTTTTAACATGCAAATGTTTTCATGCTTGGAGTCGCCACTAATCAATTTGTGGTAGGTCGATTAGAAACCTAAATAAAACATAGGGAGATATATTTTATTCCTACGAACCAGAGATTCTAAGCCCGGGGACTTGATTACGCTAGATCTAGTCTAACGCCCTTTCGGTACCTTTTCTTTTCAAAAAAAATATTTTGGCAAGCAATTTGGATCCATTTTAACTTAGTCACTAACATGTGAGGTGTTCATGCGGGTGCGCAAACCACCAAAGTAACACCCAATAATCAAAACATTAAATAAATTGCAAGATTGGGAGAATTACTTACCTCGAGGCAACGTAAGCATCTGCATGGTTAGCTAGAAAATCACATCAACCATCCTAATATGATTTCTAATTAACAAGCAGTTCACCCAGTATTTTTGGATTTTCGCTTATTTAAATGAAAGCTAACCTATATGCAATGACGTGCAAAAATGACATGCGAATAATGCAACCTAACATGCAAACTATATGTCATGCGACGACGTGACTTAATTCTGATGACGGGCAAACGATTTATTTTTTGTGTTTTCTAATGAAATTCGGAATGAAAATATGCCTAAATTAACATGCAACCTATGATGACTTAACATATCCTAACATGACTTATTTTTGGGATTTTTGTTAAAATTCGAAATAATAAATTAATTAAATTAAGAATGCAATCTATCCTAATCTACCATAAAACAATTCATTCTTTTTTGGGATTTTCATGAAAATTCGGAATAAAAATTAACCTAAATAATCTATTAAGATTAGAAAATTACTTAATTTAAACCAGGAAATAGATTATCTCAAATCCTAATTTAAATTAAATAATTACTCTATCGTCTAGATATATTTAGGATTCCTAAACATGCAAAGTTCAAATTCAAATCCTAACTGATATTTTTTGAATTTTCTTTTTTATTTGAAAAGGAAAGATAATTTAAACAGAGATAGCATCCACATTTAAAACAACCATGCAATCCACAAGATTCGTTTCAAATTCAGATTAGGCACAAAAATCGAGCTATCAGTCATATCTATAGGGTTATAAATATTGACGGAAAGTCGATCGTTCAAATTTGGAAAGCAGATAAAAATCATTATCGTATCCAAGGGATTATGGATAGGATAATGATTTTCCGTATCGTCGCGTATCGTACCTTAGGGATAAGGTAGGATAGTCGTCTAGATACGTTGCTAAATTAGGAAAGTTTCCTAATTTTGAATATTTTAAAAATATTGCAGATATCAGATAATTATCCCAACATATCTAATATTCTACACGATATTCACGCAATATTCAAAAGCACAAATTAGTAAATTAAATATTCTGAAAAATATCAGATAATATCTAATTACCTAATTTGCAGATAATTCCCAAATTCGAACTTACGGATCGGGATGAACGGCGAGCGGTGGGCCGGCGGCGCGGTGTCGGGATGACGGCGGGGCAACGGCGACGGAACAGCAAGGCAGCGACGACGGGCGCGGGAGGCAGCGGCGCTCGGCAGCGGGCGCGGCGGCGGGCGCGGGCGCGGGCGCGGGAGCGGGCGCGGGCGCGGGAGCGGGCGCGGCAGCGGGCGCGGGAGCGGGCGCGGCAGCGGGCGCGGGCGCGGGAGCGGGCGCGGCAGCGGGCGCGTCGCGCGAGGTCTTCCTCCTCTCTCTCTCTTTCTCACTCTCACACTCTAAAAATTTTCTGATCTGAAAATTGTGTCTCCCCCTCCAAAATTCTGACCTAATGAAGTATATATAGTATTAACCTAGGTCAATTAGATGGGCTTTCTAGTCTTAATGGGCTTAGGCTTGGGCTTTAATTTAAATGGGCTGAATTAATTAATGATAAATGGGCTGAATTAAGCTCAAATTAAAACAACCAAGCCCGTTTGACTTGTAATTCCCGGCTCGTGCATTTTAAGCGAGCCGAGTCCCGTTTGATGAAATTTAAGCTCGTTCGTCACCGCCGGTCCGATGCAAAAATGCAATGAATTTAAACTATATGTTATGCCATTTAAATATTTTTGTTTAGGGGTTAAAAATTTAATCCCTAATTTTCTATGCAAATTAAACTAAATGATGCGCCAAAATTTAGGTGTCAACAGCTGCCCCTCTTTGAAGGTGAGCTCGTAGAGGTTGCATTCAAAGACTAAATGATACCTAAATTTCAACTATGCAAATGCAATGAATGTTGTTTTTGTCGGGATTATGAGTCCCATTTTACAATGCATTAAGAAATGATGCATGCTGACATGAGTAGAGAACATACCTGGAATTACTTACCTGACAGGAGTGAGATAATGCAATTCGAGGCACAACTTCAACTTGTATGTTGTTTTTGGCAAATGTATGGGCTCAGTCCCCATCGGTATTGCCTGATATATGTTGATGAACTTCGGTGATCTGCAGTCAAGTCAAAACACATGAAGAAAGCTCGACGTATCCAATCATTATTTAGATTCGTGAGAATAGTTCCGATCTTTACAAACTTCCTATACATCTCCATAGGTGTTTGTAAAGATTTGGCCGCTTCACTTATACCTGCTCATAAGTGAATTGCGGGGGAAACTTTTGAAATCAAGAGGATATTCCGACCTTTGCATATACCTGCTCATATGCAAAGATTTGGCCGCCTCACTTATACCTGCTCATAAGTGAACTGCGGGGGAACACCTGGGGTTGAGAGAATATTCCGACCTTTACATATACCTGCTCATATGCAAAGATTTGGCCGCTTCACCTATACCTGCTCATAGGCGAGTAGCGGGGGAACATCCGAGATAATGAGAGTATTCCGACATTTACATATACCTGCTCATATGTAAAGATTTGGCCGCTTCACCTATACCTGCTCATAGGCGAGTAGCGGGGGAACATCTGAGATAAAGAGAGTATTCCGACCTTTACATATACCTGCTCATATGCAAAGATTTGGCCGCTTCACCTATACCTGCTCATAGGCGAGTAGCGGGGGAACATCTGAGATAAAGAGAGTATTCCGACCTTTACATATACCTGCTCATATGTAAAGATTTGGCCGCTTCACCTATACCTGCTCATAGGCGAGTAGCGGGGGAACACCTGAGATTTGGGAAGAATTCCGACCTTTACATATACCTGCTCATATGCAAAGATTTAGCCGCTTCACCTATACCTGCTCATAGGTGATTAGCGGGGGAATACCTGAAATTTGGGGAGAACATTCCGACCTTTACATATACCTGCTCATATGTAAAGATTTGGCCGCCATGGCTATACCTGCTCATAGTCATGTAACGGGGAAATCTTCTCGAGATTGTATAAAAATCTGTGATTTGATGAACAAAGGGGCTAGCCCAAGTGTTCAAGAGTTCCTTGACAAAGTACCTGGATATCATCAGAAGTACCTGAAAAGGTTTGATCAATAGACACCTGAACACAATCAAAGGCATCTAGAGATCACAAAAATGATCAAATGTGGGACCTGACAATTGCTTGAACAGGTTAGGGATACCTAGATAGTCATAGATATCCTAGGGATAGAGACATACTTACCTGGTGACATCTCCAACTCTGAAGGTGTGTCTCCTGTTAGACACAATTTTAGGTAACATGTAATACGCATTCGCACACTGTCAAGAACACATATACACATGCACTATGATTTCAACTGATTTTCATGCACGACGGTTTTGTCAAATCAGCATTACAAACTTCGCTGGGGAAAAATCATGATAGGATAATCTGAACTCACAAGCGGATATCTTGAAAATGTCGAATGAGGGACTTCCGGTCCAAAAGGGCTTTCTCTCATACTCATCGAAAAGGCTGATTTACGGAGAATCGCTCCATCTCACCATCATCATGTCGACAAGGGTCCGAGTATTCTCGCAAACGGTACGACTTTACCAATCTGAGAGGTCTTTGTTAGGACCATAACATAGGCTTGGTCAATGTCTTAGCAAAAGAGACTCTTTGAGTCAAGGCTATTGAAAGAAAATACTCTGCAATTGTCTCCGGGTTTACAAGTCAAGAACCTGCAGAATGAGATAGAAATGGACTTGCTCGCACTTCTTCGAGCTAAGCTTATAAACATCAGAAACTCTACGTTAGTTCAAGTGCCCTAATCTGAAGAGACTTTGTAAAGGACGTAACGTAGGCTGGGCTCATGGGTTGAGAAATGAATGGATCATAAGGCTCAAAATGTGTATAATTGGGATGAATAAGTTGGTGATCATCTCGGCATTGTCACCAGTTTTCTTCTTCACCAGGGATTGTCTTCTCCGCAGATGTTCCATTGGCCTCGAGAGTTTATCACCTGACTCTTCAAGACTCTAGATACTTTTGTGACTTTGACACACCTCAACACTTTCTAATCCAAAGTCACTTTTTCTCCATTTTTTCATTCTCTTCTTCTTCTTTTCTTTTCTTTTACGGGCATTGGCCTTGCTTTTACCAGGCACACTGCTTTTTCTTGCCCTTTTTTTTTTTTTTGACACACACTATCTACAATGCATACATTGGCCAGTCACACTTTGGCTTGTTTCGACCGAATGACTAACATTTGGACTCTCAGGGTCTTCGTCTTTTATCGGTGCTCCAGATATGCTACTTGAACAATGATGATTTTTGCCTTGCCCCAGTGTGGGGATGATCACCAACTGGGTTTAAGAAACGAATTTACAGGCTCAATTGGGCTTAGCAAAGGATAAAATGTGTATAGGATAGAGAAAGAAATGCTCTTCGTCATCCTAAGGCACTTGAACTTCACGTGAGTTCATCTGAAAAAGCAACACTCGAAGATTGATGCAAGTGAGAGCATGAAAATTTCTACTCATTTTTCACCTTATGACGCTGGCTTACCTCCAGTTTGCCCCGATATGGGGTGGTTCTTGACAGGGGTAATTTGAATGAATTTCTCCAAGTGTTTAGGCTCAAAGTGGCAAAACAATGGATAACCTGTAGTGTTTGGGATAGAGAAATGAACCGCCTCTCGTCATTTCAGTTGCCGTACCTTTTGCGAGAGAACTCTTTACCTTGCAGACATGGAATTTTTCCACTCAACTCACTGGGGATTAGTGCACGGGACTGTGTATAGGATATGGCTTGCCTTTCATCATCCCGATGTACCTCATTCAACACATTCAATTCATTCTACGTGAGTTATCATATTGTCTAAATAGATTCCCCTTTTGAAATCGATAATGTAGACTGACAAAATGATCAAGCACAATTTAAAGCCAAGGCACACATTCCATCTTTAAATTGATTGAAACCATTTATTCATAAATGAAATGTTTGCAATTCAGAATATAAAACCAAATTGAAAACTTTTGCTGCGAAATGTTAAATTCCATCAGGGATAATAGATCTTCACAGCATCAGAATTAACAGGAGTGGAGAACTCACGACCATCCATTTCTGCGAGGATCAGGGCACCTCCGGGAAGCACCTTCTTAACCACATATGGACTGATGTAGTTTGGGGCAAATTTACCCCCAGGAACAAAAAAGACTAGGAGTACTTTCCTTAAAACAAGATCATTTACCTCGAAGTGTCTTGGACGTACTTTTTGGTTGAAAGACTTACCTACTCATGAAGCAATTGGATCGAGCTTTTCGTCTTACTTCAGGGAGATTTGCCTCTCTTCACTTCTTTGGGTTCTCCGGAATCACTCAGGTTAATAGTGATGGTTCAGTCTGAAGTGAGAACTTTGGACCTTTCATGTCGTTCTAGGCCACGCTGAAGTTCCGAGGAATCTTCGAGTTTATCGGTGTCATCGAGATCAGGTTCAATAGCACATAATTCATCAGATTGGACCGTTCCCATACCCTCACGTGTCACAAAATTGCCCCTGAAACATAAAGTAGGGGGTTCAATAGGACAAACAGGGCTAAACAGTGTATTTCTATTGTTTTTTTTTTTGATTTTGAAATTCTTTTCAAAAAGGTTTTAACACGAGAAAGCATGAAGAAGCCCAGGCCTCAGAATTCTCCTTGGACTATATTTTCTTTTATCGGTTGGATATCATCACCGGGCTGGTTTGATGTACCTCAACATGCCCTCAAAACAAAAATAACTTGTAATTTCATTGATTATCATCAAATAAATTACATTTATTGGAATGGAAATTGCAACAATCAAATCCTAGAAATGAAAAGTATTAAAAAGCAGCTCCCGAGACGGGACAAGTCCTAAAAAGCAGTAAAAATTCCCGCGTAGGGGAGTGTGCGAAAAAGGTAAATGTGTTACTCTTGCGGGCCAATGCCCATTCCCTTCAACGGTCTTTCCTCGATGGCTCCAATTAAGAAATTATCGAACAGGGCAGTGATTCCTTCCATTGCATCATCAGAATCTTCTGTCACTAGAGGTGTTGAATCATCCATACCTCCCCATCCATCCGGGACAATGTCACGGGGGTCAACATAGAAGCTCGGGGGTGCCGAGTATTTCACATAATAATCGAACATGCCGCTCGGCTGCCCCAGAGTGTCGATCACCTGCTTCTCTTCATGCATCATTCTTGCAGGGCCCGGGAATGTGGTACGGATGTGTGGAAGCAACCTATCACGCCCACGTTCTTCACCATTCGGCTCTTCTTCGAATCGCAATATATTTTGACCATTTCTTCGAACTTGACTTCGACCACGTCCACGTCCACGTGCCACATTGTTCGGCTCACTTGACCCCAGGTATCCCAACCCAGTAATGCGGGGCCTCCGAAAGACTTCCACCGGTTGGCGGATACCTTGACCATTCCTACCAAGGCCTTCACCCGGAGTAAAGCCATGAGACACCCTTACTCTGCCAACCATGACCGCAGCATTTGACACCTCAGGAATAGGCGGTGATGATCCTCTTGACGCATGTATGGTTGATACAAGCTCGAGCGACTGATAGCTCGATTCTATTCTACAATCCGGCTCAACATAGGGGATAGCCGTTGCGTGGTAGATTGGGTGTTCTTCTTCACCGTGGACCGTGACTAACTTTCTCTCCACGACGAACTTCACCATCTGATGTAGACTGGATGGCACAGCTCCAGCAGTATGAATCCATGGACGACCCAACAGAAAATTGAATGCCGTGGGAATGTCCATAACTTGAAATAGGACATTGAACATCGTTGGTCCTATCTGTATGTCAAGATGTATTTCTCCCATCACTTCTTTCTTCGTTCCGTCAAAGGCTCGTACGGAGGTTCTTGCAGAACTTATCCTAGAAGGATCTATCTTAAGGCAGTGTAAAGTCGCCAAAGGACAGATGTTCAAGGCTGATCCGTTGTCAATGAGTACCCGGGCAACATGTGAGGCCTTATATTTGACGGAAATATAGAGTGCCCTGGTATGCCCCCTCCCTTCTAGAGGGAACTCTTCATCCGAAAAGGCTATGAGGTCCTTGAGGAGTATAGAGCCCACAAATTCCTCTAGTTTGTCATGATCGATCGTTTCTGGCACATGGACTTCACTTAACACCTTCATTAAGGCCTTTTGATGCTTGACCGATGTCTGGAGTAGCTCAAGCAGAGAGATTTGCGCGGGCAGTTTGCGCAATTGTTCAACTATGTTGTACTCGCTAGCCTTGATCACAGCTAGAAATTCCTTGGCTTCCTCATCAGTAACGGGCTTTGCAGGTTGGGCATTAGCTTGGCCATAGGAACGCCCAGATCTGGTAACTAAGTCGACATCGAGACTGTAAGACCAGGGAACCGCCTTATTATCACTGTACTCATACGGTTGAGGTATCTCGATCACTATCCCTTCATCAGCTGTAGGCGTGTTTACTATGATCTCCTCGTTATCAGACGCGTCTTCAAGCGGAGGCATGTCTTCAGGCAGAGAGTCGCCCTTATCGCTCCTGGTGTTCAATGTAGCGAACTCCTCCTCCCAATTAATAACCACCTCGGAGATAGTGGAAACGATGCCAGTGTGGTCAGCATAAACAATCATCCCAGCTTCTACCATTCTTGAGATTCTTTCTTTCATGAGAGCCAGGGGCAGGTCCTCATTACTTGGGTAACAACCGGCTTTCACTAACTCACCGTAGACGTCGGTGGTATACACCTTAACATTCTTGATTCGACCAGCATCGAAGCTAAATATGGCATTCACATTGCCTGCGTGATCAGGGAGTGGGTTGTTCTGAACATTCGGCTTAGCAGGCTGAAATGAGAAAGCCTTCGTGTCTAGGAGGTTCTGGATTCGGTGTCTGAGGGCATAGCAATCGTCGGTTGAGTGTCCCAGCTCACCCATGTGATAATCACATTTCTTCGACGGGTCGAAGTTATAGAACCGCTCAGGATTGGGCCGCTTTGGCTCAGTAGTAAGCAAGCCTTTCTTCTGGAGCACTGTCAATACCTGAGACAACGATCCGGGGAGGGGAGTGGATTGCCTCTTGTTGTTCCTCCTCTGAAAAGGTTGACGACTCGAGTTTTGTTGCTGAGCTTCTACTACTTGGATTGCTGGGGCGGAGTTAGCATTCCGCCGGCTCGGTTGGTTATAAGCCACATTCACTTCAGCTGCTGGTTCTTTCTCTTTTCTCGCACCAAATCTTCTGGTCGAGGAGGGTGGCTCGACAAACCATCCATCTTTCAGCCCTATTTCAATTTGTTCGCCCATGGGGATGAGTTGGTTGAAGTTGTCAGTCGGAATGGCAACCATCCGATTACGGTATTCGAACGGGAGAGTTTTCATGAACATCCTCTTTAACTCACTGTCTATGGGTTCCGGGACAACCTGAGCAGCTAAATTTCTCCATCTGATAGCATAGTCTTTGAAGGACTCAGTCTTTTTCATCTGGGCGCGTTCGAGATCATCACGGGTAGGAATGATGTCTGTTATGAATCTGTACTGCTTCAAGAATGCTTCACTGGCTTCTTTCCAAGTTTTGAGGCCATTTATCTTCTTCATGAGATACCAGCTCAAAGCAGGACCCGTTAAACTTGCTTGAAAGGCATGGATCATCAGGAGTTCGTTATCAACGTACGAAGTCATTTGTACGTGATAGAGCTGTAGGTGGGCTTTTGGACATGTGGTGCCATTGTACTTGTCGAAATCCGGCATTTTGAACTTCTTTGGGATTTTGATCTGTGAGTACAGGGACAGATCGATCGAAGGTGAATCCTGCGAACCTTCCAGCTGCTTCACTCTTTCTTCAAGTTTATTGACCCGTTCATCAGGTTTGTCCTTGTTGACGATGATCTGGACGGGGTCATCTTCTAAATCAGGAATATCGTCATCTCCATCAACATCGACATTTTTTCTGATTTTCTGCTTTGGGACAGACGCTTCGAGGGGTGTCGAAACAGGAACCGACCGGAGAGCTTTGATCTCAGCGGACATTTGTTGCATCGCGATGACAAGTTGCTTGATCTGGTCTTCCACACCAACAACACGCTCTTGCAAGTCGGTTTGATCGGCCATTCTGGCTCTCGACCGTGTACGAATGGGCGACCGTGATCGGTCCGTAGCTACCTAATTTTGGAACGAAACAGGCATGCATGAGTGTTAAGCAAAATCATACGTCAATCCATGACATTGGTCTAACCGCTTTGAATTGAAAGGACCCCTTTATTGAAGTGGCAAAAAATTTTTACACCAATTAATGATTTGAAATTGAACTGAATATAAAGACAAATGACTCAATTCCTAAACAAATTTTAAAAACTGAAACTGAAATGAGAAAAGAACTTCGAGCTTTTTATTTAGCTTGATCTATAGACATATGGGAGGCGACTTCCTTCTTCAATTGCTCATAAGCTCGAGCTATCTTGGATGCCTTTTCTTCAGCTTCTTCGGCCTTCCTTTTGAGGCGATTGTTCTCTGAGCGATTGGCGGACTTGAGAGGCACCTTAGGTATCTTCGGGAGCCAATCTTGCGGGATTTTGTGCCGACGAATGTACTGGGTCGTCGCGAAATAGGACTTCTGCTCTCCCTTTAGTTCTCTTTCGGGCCGTGCTATCTTCAACACACGACACTTCCTCCACATCTTATTGAGCTGGGCTACGGTCGCTTCGTGGTCTTTATCATCATCGGCGAAGTCGACTTGGAGGAGTTCTGGTTGTAACGCTGGAGGGAGCCCTTGGAGAATCTGATACTGACGAGACACTCTGGCGGGGTAGTATTCGATTGCGCCGGTGAAACCCAATAGTGGAACCGGCCCGATACCATTACATGTAAGCCGAGCTTCCTCGACTTTGAACCAATTAGCATGCCATTGGAAACCTTGGGGTCTAGCATTTTTCATGAAAATGATCCATTCAGAGTAATGATAATCGGGTGCATCCCCTTGTTTTTCTTTGTACTTTAAGACAGGATGGCTAGAATCACTAAGCTCGGATATTGTGAGTAAATCGCCACACCCTTTTATGTGAGACAAAAACCAGATTTGCAAAAGTTCGAGGGGAGCATGAAAAGTTTTGTCGACATGTTGCTTAAATTTAGTGAGGGAAATGAAAGTCTCGGCTAAAATGGTGTTGATGAAATTCTTTTCAAAACAGACTTGTTGGACCAACCATGCGATTGACGGACTACATGCATTCTTACAGTAAGGAAAAATCACGAACCCGAAAAACGCTAGCAAAAAGATTCTGCCCTTTTGAAAAGATGTGGCTTTTTCAAAACACTGACTCAGGAATGAAAAAGGACATGTGCCGCGATTTGCTTTTAAAACTTTTCCCAATTCATCTTTTCCGACATTCAAAAATTCGGCCAACATTAAAGTGGAATCAATTCCCAAAGGTGGTGTAACTAACTCCGACTCCAATGGTTTTCCAATGAGCACGCTATATTCTTCCAACGTCGGGGTGAGCTCGTGCTTACCGAATATAAAGGTAGAGGTCTCGGGACACCAGAAGTGCGCCAATGCTCGAACGAGGCCGGTACGGACTTTGACCTCCAGTAGGGGGAGCAGCCTCCCGATGTGGCCCTCAACTAGCTTGCGGTTGGTCGGACTGAGTAGATTCCACCAGGCACGGAGCTCGTCCTTAGGAGCATCAAGAATCCGGATGTCTGCCCCTCCCATAGTGTATAGACCAAGACTCACGACCGACCTAATGTCATGGACCGACCAAGGAAAAAGACGAAACATAAATAAATTGCGAGATAAAGGTTCAGAAATCTTACTTCACCGGGTAGAATGATGGCAATCACATAGACATGCGCATGAAACGTGAGGTTCGATTTCTACCTAGACTCTGGCTTGCAAAATGGAGACATGAGGATTACCGAGCTAAACCAGTCATGGTGGTGGTTAGGCTGGGATTCCCCTGACTCCGGCTTAGTCAAAGAGCCGACCCGGGTTGCAAAGGGTGCAACCGTGGCAGGTATTCAATGACACCATGAAAGAACTTTCGGGACCAAGAAAGGCGACCCATACTATACGGGTGTGGTCGGGGTGTCCGTTTTCTCAGTACCATCCTAAACCTGTGCCGCCCAGGTCCGGCAGCGGGTAGTGTGTGCGGTGTAGTGTAAATGCAAGGCATGCACAGCAGGTTATATCATACAGCGCTTCGTGCATAAAATAAACCATACATCCAACACCTCCCTGCAAAACAAGAGTTAACAATCACGCCTCCCCTTATACCTCCCATACTGCAAAAACATTTAACACCTAAAATGTTAGGGACGTACCTGGGATCCTCGCTGCCAAGCAAAAAGTATTTTTTTGAAAAGAAAAACTGGCCTAAGTCCACTAAGAGTTTTAACTCAAATCCCCAGCGGAGTCGCCAAGCTGTCGCGACCTAAAAATTCCTTCCTCTCAGGCTAATGGATTATTAGGATTAAACCTAACTCGAGCCCTCCCAAGCCCTACCAATTCGCAACTTAGGTTTATGTTTTTAACATGCAAATGTTTTCATGCTTGGAGTCGCCACTAATCAATTTGTGGTAGGTCGATTAGAAACCTAAATAAAACATAGGGAGATATGTTTTATTCCTACGAACCAGAGATTCTAAGCCCGGGGACTTGATTACGCTAGATCTAGTCTAACGCCCTTTCGGTACCTTTTCTTTTCAAAAAAAATATTTTGGCAAGCAATTTGGATCCATTTTAACTTAGTCACTAACATGTGAGGTGTTCATGCGGGTGCGCAAACCACCAAAGTAACACCCAATAATCAAAACATTAAATAAATTGCAAGATTGGGAGAATTACTTACCTCGAGGCAACGTAAGCATCTGCATGGTTAGCTAGAAAATCACATCAACCATCCTAATATGATTTCTAATTAACAAGCAGTTCACCCAGTATTTTTGGATTTTCGCTTATTTAAATGAAAGCTAACCTATATGCAATGACGTGCAAAAATGACATGCGAATAATGCAACCTAACATGCAAACTATATGTCATGCGACGACGTGACTTAATTCTGATGACGGGCAAACGATTTATTTTTTGTGTTTTCTAATGAAATTCGGAATGAAAATATGCCTAAATTAACATGCAACCTATGATGACTTAACATATCCTAACATGACTTATTTTTGGGATTTTTGTTAAAATTCGAAATAATAAATTAATTAAATTAAGAATGCAATCTATCCTAATCTACCATAAAACAATTCATTCTTTTTTGGGATTTTCATGAAAATTCGGAATAAAAATTAACCTAAATAATCTATTAAGATTAGAAAATTACTTAATTTAAACCAGGAAATAGATTATCTCAAATCCTAATTTAAATTAAATAATTACTCTATCGTCTAGATATATTTAGGATTCCTAAACATGCAAAGTTCAAATTCAAATCCTAACTGATATTTTTTGAATTTTCTTTTTTATTTGAAAAGGAAAGATAATTTAAACAGAGATAGCATCCACATTTAAAACAACCATGCAATCCACAAGATTCGTTTCAAATTCAGATTAGGCACAAAAATCGAGCTATCAGTCATATCTATAGGGTTATAAATATTGACGGAAAGTCGATCGTTCAAATTTGGAAAGCAGATAAAAATCATTATCGTATCCAAGGGATTATGGATAGGATAATGATTTTCCGTATCGTCGCGTATCGTACCTTAGGGATAAGGTAGGATAGTCGTCTAGATACGTTGCTAAATTAGGAAAGTTTCCTAATTTTGAATATTTTAAAAATATTGCAGATATCAGATAATTATCCCAACATATCTAATATTCTACACGATATTCACGCAATATTCAAAAGCACAAATTAGTAAATTAAATATTCTGAAAAATATCAGATAATATCTAATTACCTAATTTGCAGATAATTCCCAAATTCGAACTTACGGATCGGGATGAACGGCGAGCGGTGGGCCGGCGGCGCGGTGTCGGGATGACGGCGGGGCAACGGCGACGGAACAGCAAGGCAGCGACGACGGGCGCGGGAGGCAGCGGCGCTCGGCAGCGGGCGCGGCGGCGGGCGCGGGCGCGGGCGCGGGCGCGGGCGCGGGCGCGGGAGCGGGCGCGGGCGCGGCAGCGGGCGCGGGAGCGGGCGCGGCAGCGGGCGCGGCAGCGGGCGCGGGCGCGGGCGCGGGCGCGGCAGCGGGCGCGGGCGCGGGCGCGGGCGCGGGCGCGGGCGCGGGCGCGGCAGCGGGCGCGGGCGCGGCAGCGGGCGCGGCAGCGGGCGCGGCAGCGGGCGCGGCAGCGGGCGCGTCGCGCGAGGTCTTCCTCCTCTCTCTCTCTTTCTCACTCTCACACTCTAAAAATTTTCTGATCTGAAAATTGTGTCTCCCCCTCCAAAATTCTGACCTAATAAAGTATATATAGTATTAACCTAGGTCAATTAGATGGGCTTTCTAGTCTTAATGGGCTTAGGCTTGGGCTTTAATTTAAATGGGCTGAATTAATTAATGATAAATGGGCTGAATTAAGCTCAAATTAAAACAACCAAGCCCGTTTGACTTGTAATTCCCGGCTCGTGCATTTTAAGCGAGCCGAGTCCCGTTTGATGAAATTTAAGCTCGTTCGTCACCGCCGGTCCGATGCAAAAATGCAATGAATTTAAACTATATGTTATGCCATTTAAATATTTTTGTTTAGGGGTTAAAAATTTAATCCCTAATTTTCTATGCAAATTAAACTAAATGATGCGCCAAAATTTAGGTGTCAACAAATGTCCAAAAGTAAAATAGTCCACCTGTCTTTGATGTAAGATGTGAGTTCTGATGGATTCTTTAGAAGAGTAGATACGTGAACTCAAGTTTAAACATTGAGTATGTCTGAACTATCATCTGTACGGTATTGAATGTAAAGACATACGCTCCACGGGAAAGGAGTTAATACCGTAATACGTATTTCATACTACGTATGCATAAAACGATCGATAAGAGTGGCAAAAGTTTTGATCTCAACTTTATGCCGTGTGAGACTTTTGGGGAAATGAGTTCCTCATTTAGTGCCCTCACGACTTTGATTTATTCTCAAAGTTTCTATTCAGTGTTCGCTATCTTAGGGTGTTGCCAATGGTCATGAATGATTCGATCTAATGGGGCATTTTTAGAAAAGCGAGCTGGACTGAAATAGAGAGGTTTAAGGAAAGAGGAAGATCAATTTATTTATGATGTTACATCCTATTTTTGTATTCACAGGTCGACCAATTATGATTTTGAATAAATCATAGTTGTGAATACAATATACAAGACACTAAAAGAGATCAAAAGAGATATAAATATGACTGATTGATCTAGGGTACTGTATATTATATCTACTTGAAAACGTTATGCCCAATTTGAGCTGCTATCTATTCCTAACAGATGCATGGCAACGAGCTCTCGAAGTATGCTAGTTGCACGGATTAGTTGCTAGTATGAACATTGCAAATAAAAGAGAGTTATGTTTAACCCACCATGTGCGAGTGAGAGATGATGGGTTTTTGTGAATAAATGGACCGCCCATGATGGGCTAACCCAGCCCATTAACCTTGAAAGAACCCATGAAAGAAAACAACCGCAAATGACAGTTATTTTGTGGGAATAAAAGTGAGAAGAAGAAGAAAAACTGACGTGTGTTCAACATGTGGATTTGGTTCACTATCAGAAACTCTCACTCACTTGAAACCAAAAAGCGACTTTACTCGACAATCGAAGGATCGTTCTCTCTCTCTCGAGGCTGCAATAGGTGCATTTAATCTGTGGCAAAGAGGTATGTTCGTTTACGTAATATGCTTCGTTCGATCGGTGATTCGAGTATAGAATGGGCACGTTTTCCGCATTTTGCAATGTGTTTTAGAGAATGTGTTTCTTGTTTTTCCGCAATTTCTAGGAATCCGTTTCCGTCATATGGCATGGAAGGTGAATGAGTACAGATGGCTTAAACTCATTTTGATTCAAAGTTTATCTTCATCCTTGCAAAAAGCAGCTGGAAGAAACCTTAACAGCTGAATGAGTATTGACAAAGGGTAAACATTAGACATTAACTCATCATCCGCTTTCTAATTAAAATATATGCTTACAGCATTTTTATGAGCAGCTTACACACGATTATTAGTCTGCTCATATTGTATGATTTCTTGAGCTATTCTATTATAGTTTCTGGCTAGACCCTATTTACAAAATGGATATACCAAATAGAATCGCAGACTATGGGTGTGTAAATAGCGGATCATATTCAACACCCCGTCAGAATCCGCCGCATCACTCGGTGCACAAATTTGATGAGCTAGTCTTATAGTATACCTAGGATCATCCTATAATTTAAAGATGCAAATTTCGTCTTCCTCACAATGGACCAACAAGCATTTAAGACATTGTTCCCGGAAACTGCAATCGGAAGATGCAGTTCCATTGACCAAGTGAACTGGGATCCATCAAAACAAATTTTACCGGTTGATTGCAGCCTGGAGACGCCGCTTTCACATACGCCAAGCCTATACTGCTGATGGTGTGCATGAAAGCGAATTTCACTAGTTTGTTCGATTTACAGATGAGAATTAGTGACATTGAATATTAAAGGACAATTACATTAAGGTCCGCTATTTCCACACTTTAGACCGCTTTAGGCACGAAGCAAGTGCCTGAAAAGACGGAAAAATAACCCTCTAGGCCCGTGGATTGCAACAGTTGCCATGCAAAACTTGTTCCTGGAGGACACTACAATTTGAGCATCAATCTTGACGAATCTGGTTTGAGGATTACAAAAAATCTGATTTTAGTTTCTGTTGATTGCTGATCATTCTTCTGTATCTAGTCAACATGAAAAGGTTTTCTCATCAATGGAACTAGGAATTAATTCTTGTGTTCTCAAGAAAATTATTCAGTACAGACCTTTTGTAATCAGGAAATTCTGTTGTATTCTACTGTCGAAAGGCGGGAAAAAAGAAATGGCATTCTGTATTCGGTGATTGCTAATCCTTTTCATGGAAGAGACTAAAGAAAATATTCTTATTGCTGAAAATCATGTAATAAGCAGAAAACCAAGTCATTGTGAAACCAATTGAGCAGTATCAATGTTTTTCTACTATATTCAAAAAAGAAGAAAGAAAATTGGCTTAAGGACATAAGAAGAAAATCTATCCATATATTACAGGAGAACATGGAAACTTTCCATAATAGCCTCCAGGACTCTCAGAAGGTTCTCATTCTCGTCCGACAATTTCTCAGTTTCTCACCTTTTAACAGCGAAATTACAACGAAAACAAACGACACAACCAGACCCAAGTACATTCAAATATATTATAGCAAAAAAAGCAATAGTCGAAATCAATTGTTTTTTTGCCACAAAATGAGCTAGTTTTGCTTTCTGACCAACCAGAAGATGCTGACTTGGAGACTCGCCAAATAGCAAGCTGAGGCCACTCGTAGCAGTCGAAAGCCCTCCCTAATGGCTAGGTTACGGATGAGGACTTCACAGACACCCGAGCTAGCCTGCCACTGACATAAAAAGAGGAACCTGGCTCCAACAAGTTACGTCGTGCCCGTCTTTATTTCCAATTTCCCCGTCCCACTCAATAACCTGAGATGGATCAGGCCGCCTTCTCACACGTGTCCCCTGAAAAATATAAAAAGAGAGAGAAGGATGAATCAATCAGGCTCTCACCAATTGTCAATGATCATGCACTATTCGAACATGAACCTGGTGGTTTCTTGTCCCAAGACTTGTTAGCATACGAGCCAATTTCACTAAATCCAAATCCGTTAGGGAACAGTGAAGCAATGCTAGGGACACAATGATACACGCATATGGCGACAAACAAGGTACTTACTTGGTGGTGCAGGCTCTGCATTCTATCCTCGTGAATGCCGGATTTGAGAAACTAGTCTCTGATTGAGAGCAAGTCCAGTGCAACTCCATTCGTGTCCTGCCTGTCTTTCGGTGATTCTGCTGAGCAAGTTAATCCAATCTCAAAGACTGATATCAGGCATTCGGCTTCGTCGATTCTGCAGTCACTCCAATTTGCTTCCTCGCCACTGCTTTCACCTACTTCCCCACAGAAAATTGACTGATCCAAAAACCCTATTGCTCGCTTTGGCATCACCGACTTGACAAATTTGTGAAGGTTGAAATCCTCTTAAAATATATTATCCATTGGCCGTCTTCCAGTGAACATCTCTAGGAAGAGGATTCCGAAACTGTACACATCCCCACTAGTTGATGGATGAACACCCATTCCATATTCTACGAGTCCAGAAAAATTTCCTGTTAGCTCGATTACTCTACAAGGTCTCTATATTCTTCTGATTTTTGTGAATGTAAATGTTTTTGTGATCTTTAGAGCAGTACCTGGAGCGATGTAACCCATAGTTCCCTTAAAAGCAGAGGAGCTGAGATGACTCAAAAAGATGTCTTTGTTAGACTCGAAAACGAGCCTCAACAGTCCAAATCACTGATGTGAGCCGTGAAATCATGGTCGAGAAGAATGTTGCTTGGTTTCAGTGTTGATGTTGTCTTGAATTCCATGAAGTTTCTATCGATTAGAGACTTGGAAAAGTCAATCGGTAAGTCTAAGAAGGCTTGGAGCTTGCAGGCTACATGTTTCAAATATATATATTTTTATAGGAAATAGTCCTAATTCAACGTAACTGGGATATGTCATGATATTTCTAATATTTAGGGGATAATCACTAAAGATTTATTAGTTAGTTTTCTAAACTGATAAGATTTTTAAGGTGGAATTTCTTGCGATTAGAGAAGTAGGAATATGAGGATTTATTTATTTAGCATTGTACCTTGTATTGGATATGCTCAAAAATAAGAAATTGTCTCTCTTTCTCCCGTGGACGTAGGCGGAATTTTTTTCGCCAATCCACGTAAATCTCTGTGTTCGGATTATTCTTGTTTCATCTCATCTAGTTAGGGTGCTCTTCCGCACAATATTCAGATCACAGTGGACCAATGGAGTTTGGCACTGGTGGTGAAGATAATCAAAAGCATAGGCCACATCGATTGCAATGTTCAATCTTTGGAGGAAGCTCAAAGGTTTTAATTGCATCTGCTCGTCGTTTGAGTGCAACCACATGTCCAAGTTGCCGTTTCCCATGAACTCATATACCAAGGCTTTGAACTCATTACCGTGAGAGTCGACACTCGAACAAGCAGTCAAGATCTTAACAAGGTTACGATGCCGAATGCTACTGAGGGCATTGCATTCGGCCAAGAAGCTCTTGTAAGCTCCTTTCTGCTGGCGATTCAAAACCTTCATGGCCACGATTTTTTCGTACGGACCAAGAGTTCCTTTGTATACACTGCCAAAACTACCTGAACAGTAGTTGAAAACTATTGTGATCGTGCGACGTGGTACGACTGTATGAATTATGAAGTGCGTTCTCTGTTCTGATTTGAAGTTGTTAAATAAATGTTCATTCAAATATAAAGATTACCTGAACCAATCAATTTGCTTGAACAGAATCCATCGGTAGCTTTAAATAGAGCATTATAAGAAATCCTCCCGTGAAAATGGCCCAAGGAGCAAGTAGGCAGATGTTCCTTCTTCAAGTTTCTCAGCCAGAAAAGAGATGCTAAGGACAGTAATGCCACTGCACAAGAAGCACAGATGATTATTACCATCACCCACTTCGAAAATCTATGCTTTATAGATCTCGGGAACGATATCGCCGGACATGAAGGCAAATGCAGTTCAAGTATGCCCCCACAAAGCTCTTTGTTGCCGTCAACTTTGAAGGCACTAGCGTTTCCAAATATCCCTTGTACAGGTACTTCGCCTTCGAGATTGTTAAAAGACAGATTCAAGAATAGCAGCGATGACGACAAGTTTACTAAGAACTCTGGGATTTGGCCTGATAGGTTATTTTTGGAAAGGTCGAGAAAACGAATGCCTTTTAACACTTCTAACTGAGGAATGGGTCCTTGAAAATGGTTCGCCTGCATATACAGCTCTTCGAATCCCAAACAGTTGCCCAAAGTCGTCGGAATTTCACAGGAAATTTGATTATATGAAACATCGAGAGAAATGAGGTTCTTTTAAGTTTCCAACATCAGGTGGTAGAGGGCCAGACAAAGAGTTGTGAGATACATTCAGAAGTATTATGAGGGACGACAGACTGATCATGTGGCTAGGAATGGTCCCGCTGAATTTGTTATGACAAAGGCGTATTTCTTGCAGGGACTTGCGGTCGCCGAGGCTCAGAGGTATGCTTCCTTCTAAGCTGTTGTTGTACAAGTACAAATCTATCAGTCCAGTGATGTTACCAATGGTCGGAGGTATCTGTCCTATCAATTTGTTTTGGCCCAAGTTCAGATATTGCAAGTTTGATAGCCTCCAGATAGACATTGGAATGTGTTGGGAAAAAGACGTATAATAATAATGATGCGGAAGCGAAACCCTTTCTCCCTCCTTGCCTGATCAAGATTGGCAAAAAAGAAAATAAGAGAAATGTAGAGACGAAGACACACGGATTTTACGTGGAAAATCTCTCGAAAGAGAAAAAAAAAACCACTAAGATCTTCCACTATAATAGTAGGATTTACAATAATATTTCTTCATCGAAAATTGGTGGATCACCCTCACCTATTGGTGGATTACAACCTAGTACAGGAAGATGACAATCTCTCAAACTCTTCACACAATGGTGGCTCTCTCTATCTCCTTTGGAGAATAACTCTCTCTCTCATAGAGGATCTTTCTTATCGAAAGAGGTTGTCGAAATCTTCGACCTCACCGACTCTCGTCGAATTTGTCTTTAATGTGGAATGTACACCAAATTTCACGTCACTATCCAACATATCTCTTCATCCCCTATTTATAGAGGGCCATGAGACATCTCTTCCATGCTCTAGATTCTTCACCAATAAATAAGGTGGTCATAAAGCATCTTTCCAAAGCATGGAGATTTGCAAAACTCTTTGTTTTCAAAGCGAGTTGGTTGCATTGGTACTACGTGGTCATCAATGCATTAATTCTCCCGACTAATTAAGGAGAATTCCAACAAATCTCCCCCTTCGACTTAATTAGATGGGATAATTGCCATACCTGCACCTTCGCAACACTCATCGAACTTCTTCGACGGAATAACCTTGGTCATCATGTCGGACTAGTTCTCATTGGTGTGAACCTTGTCGAGCTGTAAATGCTTCTCCTCTATCACATCCCGAAGTGAGAGTGATAGGCTGAATTTTTCGCCAAGTGTATGGCACTTTGGTTATCACATCTTAATACATACTTTTTTTGCTTATGACCCAACTCAAGCAAGAAGTTCTTCATCCAGAGCATTTCTTTACATGCTTCTGTGGTTGCAATATATTCGACTTCAGTGGTAGACAGGGCAACACATTTTTGGAGCTTTGACTGCCATGACACAGCTCCCCTTGCAAAGGTAGTCAGGTACCCTGATATCGATTTTCTTAAATCAACATCACCACCTAAATCTGCATCTGTGTATCCTTTTAACACGGGTTTTTCTTTGCCGAAACACAAACACCTTTTCGATGTACCTCGGAGGTATCGAAATATCCATTTGACAGCAACCCAATGTTCCTTCCCTGGAATCAAAAGGAATCGACTCACAACACCGACTACATGAACAATTTCGGGTTTGGTGCATAACATTGCATACATAAGGCTGCCAACCACCGATGAATATGGCACGTTCATCATCTCTTCTTTCTCTTTCTCAGTCGAAGGACTCTGTTTCCGACTGAATTTGAAATGTCCAGTAAAAGGAGTACTCACTGCTTTGGCCTTACGCATGTTGAATCTCTCAAGAATCTTCTCGATATATTTCTCCTGAGATAGCCATAATAGCTTCTTCAAACGATCTCGAACGATCTTCATCCCAAGGATTTGCTTTGCTTGGCCAAGATCTTTCATAGAAAAAGACTGGCTCAAGGCCTTCTTCAGTGCAGCAATTTTCTTTGAGTCTTGCCCAACTATCAATATATCATCAACATAAAGTAGAAGAATAATGAAATCACCACTAGCATACCTCTTAATGAACGCACAGTGGTCAGCGTGAGTTTTCTTGAAGTCATGTTCCGTCATGAACGAATCAAATTTCTTGTACCACTGTCTTGGTGCTTGTTTTAAACCATAGAGACTTTTCTTGAGTAGACACACTAGGTGCTCTTTTCCTAGAGCTTTGAAACCCTCGGGTTACTCCATGTAGTTCTCTTCCTCTAGGTCTCTGTGAAGAAAGGCAGTCTTCACATCGAGCTGTTCAATTTCCAAGTCTAGGGAGGTGGCTATACCAAGGACAGCTCGGATTGATGACATCTTCACTACCGGAGAAAATATCTCATCGAAATCGATGCCCTTCTTCTGATTGCATCCTTTGACAACAATTCAAGCTTTGAACCTTGGCCGCGAGCTATTTTCATCAGTTTTGAGTTTATACACCCACTTATTTTTCAATGTTTGCCTTCCCTTCGATAACTCAACTAGATCATAGGTATGATTCTCATGCAAGGACTGCATCTCCTCCCGCATGGCTTTCACCCATTCTTCTTTCTTATTGTTGGTCACTGCTTCTTCATAGCTTTGAGGCTCCCCATCTTCTACAAGGACTGTATAATCATCTATAGGATATCTAATGGAGGGATGCTTGATTCTAGTGGATTGCCTCGATTGAACTTGAGGCTCTGGTTCGACAGGTTCTGTCTCTGTTGTTTCGACGGGCTCCTCTGTTGGTAGTTCGTCATCATCGCTAACTTCTTCATTGTTATTTTGTGATGACTCTCCCCCTGAATCATCACTCTTCTTAGAGGGTAACACAGGATCGGAATGAATAACGATCCTGGTTTTGGGTTTCTCTATGTCTTCAAGAGTTTGGCCTTCAAAGAAGACAACATCGCAACTTCTCACGATCCTCCTTTTGATAGGATCCCATAGTCAATAACCAAACTCATCTCTTGGTGAGCCAAGGTAAATACACTCCTTGTTCTTCGCATTGAGCTTAGATCGTTCGTCTTTAAGAATATGGACGAACCTCGGCAACCGAACACTTTCAGATGATCGTATGACGCCTTCTTTCTTATCCAAGCCTCCTCTGGGATTTCTCCATTCAAAGGCTTTGATGGTGACAAGTTGATTATATCAACGTCAGTCTTCACGGTTTCACCCCAAAATGATTTGGGTAGTTTGGCATGAGATAACATGCATCGAACTCTTTCCTCAATGGTTCGATTCATCCTCTCAGCTACGCTGTTTAGCTGAGGCGTCTTCTCCAATTTTATGCCATGTGACCTACAGTATGCTTCGAAAGGGCCACGATACTCACCATCATTATCGGCTCGCACGCACTTCAATTTCTTCCCAGTCTCCCGTTTTACCATGGCATGGTACTCCTTGAAAGTTTTGAGAACTTGGTCTTTCGTGCTCAACAAATACACCCATACTTTTATGGAGTAATCATCGATAAAGGTGACGAAGTAATATGCACCACCGAGAGACTTCTCTGTCATGGAACAGACACTAGTATGAACCAGATCAAGAACATACCTTCTCCTTCTGGGTCGATCTGGTTTCTAGAATGATACTCGGCGTTGTTTGCCGGCTAAGCAGTGAGTGCAAGCCTCTAGCAATTGGCCTTTCACATCGGAGAGTAGCTCTTTCTTGGCGAGGATTCTCGCTCATGTGACCAAGCCTCTTGTGCCATAACTCCAGGCTTGAGTCAACATGGGCAATATTAGCATCTCTGTTGCATACTCTTCCTTGCATGACGTACAAGGAGCCTTCTTTCTTTCCTCGGGCAATGACCATACTCCCTTTAACGAGTTTCCATTTGCCTGAACCAAAGTGATTCACCATCCCGGCATCATCTAGCTTCCCAGCTGAGATAAGGTTAAGACGCATATCTGGAACATGTCTCACCTCCTTCAATATCAGCTTATATCTCGTGTCAGTCATCAAAGTAACTTCACCAATTCCAACAATTTTGCTGGTGACACGGTTTCCCATCCTAACTGTACCAAATTCGCCACTTTGGTAGGATGAAAAAAATCCTTCATGTAGAGTAATGTGGAAGGACGCACCTGAATCAACGATCCACGAAATATCATCGTCGGCAACGTTGAGGTAGTTGGCTTCACCAATTAGGAAGATATCATCATCTTCAGTTGCTGCGACGACCGTAATGTTCTTTTCTTCCTTCTTCTTTGGGTCAACTTGGTCTGGCTTGACATTGCCGGACTTTTGATCTCTCTTAAGAAATCGGCACTCCGGTTTCTTGTGATCGGATTTCCCGTAATAGTAACAAATTACTTTGGGGCGAGATCTAGAATGCCCACGAGGCTTATCATGGCCGTGGCTTTTACTTCTACCACGGAACTCGGTTCTCCCATGATTGTCGACGATGTTGGCCTCATATTGGCTGGACGTGCCTCGTTCTTTTCTCCGAGCTTCTTCATTTAATAGGCTATCGGCTACAGCATCCATGGTGAGCTTGCCTTCAGGGGCTGAGTTACTTAGACTAACAACCAATGTGTCCCAACTTTCTGGTAGGGAACTGAGGAGTAGAAGGGCTTGCAACTCATCATCAATCTTCATCTCAATCTTTGTCAATTGATTTACGAGCCCCTTAAAAGTGTTTAAATGCTCTATCATGCTTTGACCATCCTTATACTCCAACTTCACCAATCGTCGCACTAGGTGAGCTTTATTACGAGGCGTCTTCTTTTGAGTCATGGACTCTAGCTTCGCCCATAATTCGTGAGCTTTGGTGTATGTCGACACATGCTCGAACAAACTTCTATCGATATATTTGCGGATCATGGTGATTGCTTTGTGATTTAAGAGTTCCCACTCTTTATCGCTCTTTTCCTCCAGCTTCTCCTCATTGATGACAGGTTCGTACAAGTCCCTGCAATATAGGTGGTCCTCCATCATGGGCTTCCAATAGGAATAGTTCTCCGCAATGAGTTTGAACATATCACCATCATGGGTGACGGTAGCCTCCATCTTGAAACACACGATGCCTTTGAACCAAGCTCTGATACCACTGTTGGGAAAAAGGCGTATAATAATAATGATGCGGAAGCGAAACCCTTTCTCCCTCCTTGCCTGATCAAGATTGGCAAAAAAGAAAATAAGAGAAATGTAGAGATGAAGACACGGATTTTATGTAGAAAATCTCTCGAAAGAGAAAAAAAACCACGAAGATCTTCCGCTATAATAGTAGGATTTACAACAATATTTCTTCATCGAAAATTGGTGGATCACCCTCACCTATTGGTGGATTACAACATAGTACAGGAGGATAACAATCTCTCAAACTCTTCACACAATGGTGGCTCTCTCTATCTCCTTTGGAGAATAACTCTCTCTCTCACAGAGGATCTTTCTTATCGAAAGAGGTTGTCGAAACTTTCGACCTCATTGACTCTCGTCGAATTTGTCTTTGATGTGGAATGTACACCAGATCTCACGTCACTATCCAACATATCTCTTCATCCCCTATTTATAGAGGGCCATGAGACATCTCTTCCATGCTCTAGATTCTTCACCAATAAATAAGGTGGTCATAAAGCATCTTTCCAAAGCATGGAGATTTGCAAAACTCTTCATTTTCAAAGCGAGTTGGTTGCATTGGTACTACGTGGTCATCAATGCATTAATTCTCCCGACTAATTAAGGAGAATCCCAATAGAATGTTGCCTGTTAACATGTTATCATCCATGGATAATAGATTTAGACTAAAGAGGTTTGCAATCACTTCAGGAATGCTTCCACGAATTCTGTTCCCCGACATTAGTAGCTTCTTCAGTTGGGTCGAGAGGTTACTAAGAGAAACAGGCAGCTCACCTTCGAACCGATTATATTGTAAATCCAGCATTTCAAGGTTGCTGCAGTTGGCCAAATCAGCAAGAAAACTTAATCGGTCGGTTGTGCCGCTTCCGAGAAAATTTTGGAGAAGGTTGAGCCATTCCAAGTTTCGAAGCCCTCCGAAGCTGGCCAGGACATGTCCAGTGAAGTTATTCATGGGGATATCAATTGTTGCTGTTGGGAATGTACAGTAGAAGCTCAATACCTTCACCTGAGGAGATCACCAAAAAGAAAGCTCAAGTCCAAGCCCATCAACATATCTAGTTGGACCCAATTTCACTCAAAAGCTTGAGCTAATGAGTTATGGGCCAACTAGGATATATTAACTGCTTAACACCACATTAATTAACTGATGTGGGACTTTTCTAAGCATCCCAATAATCTCTCCCTCACGTATGAGCTCCAGTGTTAGGTTTGCTTCCCCTTAATTCAAATATCCTTCTACACCAACATATTTTAACTTGAATCTCCAAGTCATTGGAATGCACCCACAATTATGCCTAACATCCATCATCAACTGTTAACTTGGGATTGCATCACTCATGGTCTCTATTCGCATCATCATGCACAACAACCATCATCAACTGCTAACTTGTGATACATCACCCATGGTCTCTATTCGCGTTATCAAACCAACTGTTCATGATCACTTCTCGCCAGACCAACTGTAATGGCAATTTCCACCCGAAACAAGTATCGATCATGAGATTTCTTTGTTGAGATATTCACCAAATTGGAGGCCCACCAATCAACCATTGGCTTTGATACCATTTGTTGCGGAGTGCACAGAAGAAGCCCAATACCTTCACCTAGGGAGATCGCCAAAGAGGGAGCTCAAGCCCGAGCCCGTCAACATATCCAGTTGGACCTACCTTCACTCAAAAGCTTAAGCCAATGAATTATGGGCCAACTAAAGTATATTAACTGCTCAACCTCACATCAATTATCTGATGTGGGACTTCTCTAACACAACTCACATATGTATCCTAACAGTTGCTAATTTTTGTGCTGTGATTGATTCTGCCCACCACTCACCCACAAGCTAAGTTTATATAATATTTTCTCATCATGAGTGAAATGCAAGTAAATCCATGCATAGGTGTAGCTGGGCTAGAAATGTATTTTGGGCGAGCCTAGGGAATGAAGCTCCTTCGTTCAAGCCCACTCACCAGGGCCCGATCATCTGGAGGAGAAAATTTGATATTTTATAAATCATGCGTGTTTCTAGGTGAGGACTTTCAAATCTTGTGCCAAATCCAATCCATCTAAACCATTTATTGATCAAGTCTATGAAATAGATAAGTAGTAAATCAAAACTATAACAAATAACCCAAATATGAAATTATCTACATGGACGGTGTTGTATACCCAGTCCATCCACATTATTAGTTGTGATATTAGCCAACGCGGAAGCTAACTCGGATCTTGTAAATTAATGGTGCATTTGTTTCAAGAAAAGGATTTTTCGGGAATCCATTTTCCGGACTTTCACCCGTTTGATTCGTCAAAAATGATTAGTCAACTGAAAACACTTTCCAGTCAAGGAAAACATCATATATAAAATAAGGAAAGTAAATTCCTTAATCTAAGAAGGTGAAAATACTTTTCGAAAATTGCGTCCCTTGAATTTTTTAATATTTTATTCTTTTCTTTCTTTCTTTCTTTTTTTCTTTTTCTTTTTCTTTTTTATTTTAAAAAAATAAAAATATTAAAAAATTTTGAAATTTCTTTTTTGACTGAGATAAAATCATAGGATTGAAATCATTTTCTAAATGAGATCCAAATACCAGAAAACGTTTTCAATCACATATCTCCCAACAAAGGAAAACTAACTGTTTTCCTGAAACATGATTTTTCGAAAAATATTTTTCAAAAACGTTACATTTTTCGTGAAATAAACGCACCATAAGTCAATGCGAAAATTACTAGAGAAATAACGAGGAACGATGAAGGACGCCCATGATTTATGTAATTCGGTCTGACGTATCGGTATCTATATCTACAGGGAGAGCTAGCACTAAATAATATACTAATAATCGGATAATTCAAATTTACAATTGTTCACAACGCTCGAATATTTCCAACACTTAAATTATATCCAAATTCTGAGTATTTACAAATAAAACAACCTAAATGGATATAAAACTCACCACACAAATTGCGTAGCTCTACTTCTCGATGGCCCGCACGTCTCCCTTCACTTCGCCCACTGCGCGGCCACTGTTCTTGGGTAGCTCATGCTCTCTCACAAAGGAGCCCTCGGTATCCTTCACTGTTCAGCTCCCTCCATCCGAAACTCACTGGCGGCTGCATTGAAGAGACCACTCACACGAGGCCTTCACTGTGCGGCCACTTGTGGAGCAGAGAAAAAGACCGTTCCTTTTACTGCGCAACACCCTATTTCTCAACCCCTTTGTGCGGCTCCCTGAAGAGACAAGAGGGCTAGACTAGGGGCAGAGACGACCCTATATCTCTTTAGTTTTCTATTTTTTTTTCTAATTTTCCTTAGGCTCCATTTGTCTTCCTTTTGCACGCGCATGAATAAATGGCATAAGTCCACTTGTTTGACCATAAATATAAATATATTAAATAAGTGCGCCCTCTCTTTTTATTTTTAATGTGAGAGTTTGAATTTCATAAATAATTCAAACTCGAAACATAATTTAATATTATTTATATGTTTTCAACTGCTTAATCAATCTTATTTTGAGAGTTTTGTGTAATAGCTAAATTGATGATGTGGCATGGGAAGCCAATTCTTGCTTTTCAACGTTGAGATACTGATTAAGTTTTATAATCTTATATAGTCAATTTTTCATATTTTTTATGACGTTCTACATAATTTTAGTAAATCTCTGCCTCCCATACGATATCTCAATTCATAAAGGGGACACATGTCATATAGTAAAATAATTAACATGAACTGAAATATGTATCAAAGTATGATCAGTTGATAATCATCGGATGGACACATTTCTGTGCTCCCAAAGATTAAATTCGTCTCATCTTAAATAGTTAGATAAGTTTTTTTTTTCCACCTCTCGTGCCATTCACATACAGTTTCCTGCGCACCACGACGGAGTTATTTAAGGACAGCAAGTCCCCAACAACCGCAAGGCTAATGTGAAATCCCACAATATTTTATGTCGGGCGATCTCGTGCAATGTGTTTTAGGTTTTCTAGTCTCTGTCCTTCCCTAAGGAATTATTGCTAGGGGAAACTCAATAAATTAAGACTAACTAACAAACAAAGATTAAATGTGAGTGGACTTACTATTCTTGTGAAGCAGACAATATACCAGCTTCCAAGATAAGCTTGTCCCCTTGTTTTGCAAACTAATTCTGGTAGACTTTATTCGATGATAATTATATTATAATTCACCTACTCAAATGCATATTTTGTTATATGGTTTAAATTTATTAATCTCATAGATAAGTCTTAAGATATGTAACAGCACTCATTTTTTGTTCGCAGTCTAATAATCATGTCCCACGTCATTCGTTACATCATCAATTGACGGAATGCACTTGTCTTACCACACGAAACCTATTCATTCCCAAGCATAGCTTA
Source organism: Syzygium malaccense (assembly GCA_031216405.1). Classification (NCBI taxonomy): domain Eukaryota; kingdom Viridiplantae; phylum Streptophyta; class Magnoliopsida; order Myrtales; family Myrtaceae; genus Syzygium; species Syzygium malaccense. Next base: position 22,877,563 of record CM062262.1, on the reverse strand, counting down.
CTGCATCAATCAAGCTAGGGCTGAGCATTGGTCCAAGGTTGACGTCAACCCTAGACCGACCCTCGACCCAACTCGATCGGTCTTGATCCGGTTCCTAGGGAGATTGGGTTGGTTCTTGGTTCTGGGATCCTAGATTATTGTGCGGGTTGGTCATCGGTTCTGAGACTTTAAGATTGGTCTAACCCGAACCAACCCTGTATATATTATATATAATTATTATATATCATATAATATATTATATATTTTTGTTTACTTTAAACCCTGCCTCTCTTCTTTCTATTTCTTATGCGGTTTTGCCACGTAGAATTGTAACAAAATTTTTTGGTCAAAAGAATTGTAAATTAAAAAGTAGAAACCCACTTTTTTTTAGTCAAAAGAAACTCACTTAACCGGTTAACCCAGTCCTAATTTGACCCAAAAAAAATTGAAACCCTCCCCTTCCTCGCATGTCTCCTTGCTTTGTTCGCTCACCTGTGAAACCCTATTCTGTGCCTCGCACCACTCCCCTCTATTAGCAAGTGGAGATTTTTGTTGTTATCTTATCTTAGATTTATGTTTGATACGTACCGGTGTTCATAGTTTAGTTGCTCAATGTTGCATTATTGATGTATATGAAATTTGAAAGAATATGTTTGTACTTTCAAGAAATACAAAAAATGAAAAAAAAAATCGATTGATCCCAGGTTGACCCTTGAATTGGACCGGACCCATAGGGTCCGGTCTAGTCCTCAGTCTCAAGCTCAATAAAATCGGTCCTCGGTCCAAAAAATTGAAGACTAACACTGTGCGAGATAGTTCCAAAGTTAGATGCATGAGCGGCCCCACCCAAATCATGCTCACCCCTAAATCAAGCCATTCGTTTTTTTTTTTGCCCTTCTGCCGTACGATGTCATTCATATGGCGCGCCCAAGTCTAACGAAAACCGCTCGTTAAAGAAGACAAAGCTCTTCTGACCCAAAAAAAAAAAACAAAAGGAAGACAAAGCTCCAAAGCCTCACTAACCGTCACCAATGGAGAAACCGGAGCTCATATTCATCCCAGCGCCAGGCGTCGGTCACGTCATCTCGGCCCTCGAGTTCGCTTGCTCGGCCGCGACCCTCGATTCTATCTATATCACCGTCCTCGCCATTAAATCGCCCTTCAACTCCCACTTGGACGCTTACACCAAGTCGCTCGCCGCCTCGCAGCCGCGTTTTACCCTCATCGACCTCCCTCACGTCGACCTACCACCGCCCGAGCTCCTGCGCTCCGTCGAGCACTATGTTACCGTCATCATCGAGAGCTACGTCCCGCACGTCCAGAGAGTGGTTGGGGAGATCCATCGTTCATGAGCTGGTTCCGGGTCGGATCGGTCCGTGGCCGGGTTTGTCCTGGACTTCTTCTGCACGTCCATGATGGATGTGGCCGCCGGGTTTTCGCTCCCTTCTTTCATCTACCTTACTAGCAACGTGCACTTCCTGGGCCTCATGTTCCACTTGCCAGCTCGACACGACCAGGTCGGGAGAGAGGTCCGACTGTCCGATCCGGACCTGCCTCTTCCCGGTTTCACCAACCCAGTACCCGTTTCTGTCTTGCCGTCAGCATTGTTAGACGGGGAAGCCGGCGGCTACGCGGCCTACGTCATGCTGGCTCGCAGGTTCAGGGACGCCCGGGGAATCATGGTGAACACGTTCGAGGAGCTGGAGCCGTTCGCCGTCAGCTCGTTCTCCCGAGGAAGCTCGGACGGACCGGCCGTGTACGCGGTCGGACCGGTAATCGACCCGAAGGGTGTCCCGGATCCTTCTCTGGACCGGGCTCACTGGGAGTAGATCCGGGAGTGTCTCGACGAGCAACCTCCGTCCTCGGTGGTGTTCCTGTGCTTCAGGAGCATGGGGAGATTCGATGCGGACCACGTGAAGGAGATCGCCGCCGGAATCGAGCGAAGCGGGCATAAGTTTCTGTGGTCGTTGCGTCCCGAAAGCTGCTAGGCGCAGCTTCCTTCCGTCCGGATGGGTTCCTGGAGCGAACGCGAGGAAGAGGAGTCGTATGCGGTTGGACCCCACAGGTTAGTCTCAAGCCTGTTTAATTAACGACTATATATCCATCTTTGGTAGTATCTCGGGCTCATTGGTTACATTACGCCAATCTGGTAAATAAAGTAAGAAGGGAGCAAATGTTGTATGAGCTGATCACATCTAGAAAATTCTGGATTTCACTAATCACCATGGCACCCACAAACTAAGCCTATATCATATTTTCTTATGTTGCTTGAGATATGAGTAAATCCACGCATAGTTAAAAAGCCTGAAATATAATTTGGGCAAGCCTAGGGAATAGACCTCCTTCTTTCGAGCCCACTCGCTGGGGCCAATCATATGAAGGAACAAAATGTTACTATATATCACAGGCGTTTCTAAGTGAGCACTTTTAAATTCAGTACCAAATCCAATTCATTTAAAACTTTATCATCAAGTTTATGGAATAGGTAAGGAGTGAGTCAATAAATGACTTAAATATGAAAATCTCTACATTGATAGTGTCGTTTACCTAATCCGTCCACGCTACCTATTTGTTTTCGACTGCTAAATTAATCTTGTGATTTGTGAGCTTTGTATGATAGCTGTACTAATGATATGGCATGGTAAGCCAATTCTCACTATTCCAACAGCGAGAAGCTGATCAAGTTTTATAATCTCAAATATTCAATTTCTCATATTCTTTTATGACGCTCTACGTAATTTTAATAAACTTCCACCTACCAGACAATATCCCAATTCATAAACAGGACCAATGTTCTAGAGTAAAATCATTAACATGTATTAAAATATGTATCGATGTATGATCAACTAAAGAGAGAGATAAAGAAAAAGATGCCAAGAGAAAAATTAGGGTATTTAGGTTTTATGAAACCAGTTCCAAATTTGGTCAGGTTCCCGGAAGGTTCTTCACTTGGATTTGAGTACTAGACCAATTCCAACGAGAACCTGGAACCGGACCGATTTTCAGGTCGGTTCGGTTCGGTCACCTAGTAATTAGACTTGCTCAATGAGCGGGCCTAGATGGGAAAAACATGGGTGGGCCAGGCCCTCCCATTGAGCCACCTTTTTTTTTTAAAAAAAGATTTCGGCTAAAAAATTAAAAAGAAGTATGAAAAACAGATGATAAATAATTTTTGAGTTTTTTCTTATTTTATTTTACTACTTCATCTATGGAATTTATACTATTTTTCTAGCCTACATTAGAAATTCGAGCTTATTTTATCCTGTTAGAGTTTATAAATTTTAAATCTCAAAGAAAAACTTATCACTAAAACATAATTTATCAAATTTTTTATTAAATATATAGACGCACAAAGCCTTAAGGCCCTTACGCAGGTGTAGCTTGCCCACTAAGCGGACCTAAAGTTTTTGCTGGGCTGAAAAATAAGGGGCCGGCTGGCTGGTTGCCCTCCCATCGATCAAGTCTACTAATAATCATGTAACATATAAATTTACGCTAATATTGATATGATTTGATGTTAATGTATTAAACATGATATTTTTCAAATACTCTTGATATTTCAAGAGATAAAACAAGAAGTAAAAACAATTCAGTGGTTAGAAATTGATTACGACATTTTTCTTATAGACTTATTTAGCTCATAACTAAATATGCAAGTGTTTGTGAATTATAGCGTAGTTGAGGTAAAATATGATAATTTCTATGTATTATCACCGCCACAGGTGGAGGTGCTAGGGCATGCGGCCATTGGTGGGTTCGTGTCTCACTGCGGTTGGAACTCCATTTTAGAGAGCTTATGGCATGGAGTGCCGATCGTGACGTGGCCCATATATGCGGAGCCTCAGCTGAATGCCTTCATGGTGGTGAAGGAACTGTGCTTAGCGGAGGAGCTGAGGCTGGACTACAAGGGCCACGCCGCTAGTGGCCATCTGGTGCAGGCGGAGGAGATAGAGAGGGCCATCGGACGCTTGATGGGTGGCGGCACCGCAGCGACGATGAAGAAGGTGAAGGAAATGAGGGAAGGGGCGAGGAACGCCGTGAATGAAGGCAGGTCATCATTTGATTCTATTGGAAGGTTGATTCAAGACTCGATCAAGAACATTGAATAGAAAGATCAAGAAAGAGTTAGCGTGTCTTCAATTGTAACCATCACGTACATGTCACTTTGACCTTGCGCTGTCCTTTATTTCTTGCCAGCAACGTGTCCTGCTCCTTTGTTCAACGAACATGCTTACTAATTTGTCTGAAGATTATGAAATTACCATTTAAGTTGGCGGGTGGTGGTCGTTGGACTTGATTCTAATCTCACATCGCTCGCTAGAAGAGTGAATTTTAGCAAGTTATTGTATTCGTTTTGCTCAGTAACCATGGTGACGGAGCTGTAAATTACTGACAATTTACTTAGACAGATGAGTTATGAGCTTCTCATGACTAGACTAATGATCTGGTGAGCTTTGATTTAATTGATCGGGTACAAACTACACTCCTAATACATCAGTCCCTCTGCCTCTAGGTAGATGAACTTGCATTTAGCTGTTCCTTTATAAAATTCCTCCTGAGGGAATGGATGACTTATGATGCATTGGATAATACATTGAAATCAACCCGAGAAAAGAACCAGAAAGATGTTATTTATCTGCTGAAGCAAGCTCTTTTGTAGTTGAAAGAGAAAGGCATTTATTTGGCATAAGGATATAGAGATAGCAAACTCTTTGTTGCCGTTTTCCTTACCAAAAAATAAAGATAGCAAACTCTTTGCCTCTCACATACATGAAGCAGTAGACTTGCATTTGCACTGACATTCAGACGCTGGGAATAAACCGAAAAGGAATTGGAAATGCAGCAGGAGAAGTTAAATCCTCTACCTAATCTTACATGCCATGCCCGAGAAACTTCTCTCTGACAGCACGTAACTCGGATAATGCATTTGTCATGTCCATGCGCTCAATTGGAAGTTTCACCGAGCAGAGGATTCCAATTCTCATTATGTCAGCAATGTTTTCCTCAAATCTTACCTTGTCGGCATCACTAATTTGGCCATTGCCCATCCCTGCAGGATACTCCGCAGATAGCAGTGAAGGGTCTAGGATCTTCAACAAGCTTTTGTGCTGAGCAGTCTTGACGAATTCATGGAGGGTCCATCCATCCGTGAACATAACATCAGTAGGTCTTATTCCGGTGAACATCTCGAGCAACAGTATCCCGAAGCTGTACACATCTCCCTCCAACGATGAAGTACCGCCAAGGCCATATTCTAGAAAGCAACATCGGCTTTGTCATGTCAAATGGGTACTTAGCTTTGGGAATCCATTTTCAACACTAGAATTCAGCATTTTGAATAAGCTATTAGCTTTTACCCATACGATTAGAAAGCAGAAGGATTAACATACCTGGAGCTACATAGCCAATGGTTCCTTTCAACCCACTAGAGCTTGCTTGACATTGAGAAGCATGTAAGTTTGTGCTTCCGCGAAGAAATCGCGCTAGCCCAAAATCACACACTCGAGCTACCATGTCGTGATCAAGAAGAACGTTGCTTGGCTTTAGATCACCATGTACGATGCTTGTCTGGCAATGGTGGTGAAGATACTCAATGGCAGAAGCCGCATCAATGGCAATGTCTAACCTCTGGCTGAGACTGAGCTTTGGCATGTCGACTTGATTTTCATTGGGGTGCAACCACCGTTCTAAACTACCATTTTGCATCAAGTCGTAGACTAGAGCCTTAAATTCTGCGCCAGTGAAATCGATGCTCGAGCAAACAGTGATGATGTTGACAAGATTTCGGTGGCGTATGTTTCTTAGCGCTTCACATTCTGCCAAGAAGCTCTTAAAAGCCCCCTTTTGTTTTAGGTTGAGCACTTTCACTGCCACTGGTCGATTTCCATCTAGCATTCCTCTATACACAGAGCCATGGCTCCCTTGGCCAATTAAATTAGATGGCGAGAACTCATCGGTCACTTGGCGGAGCTTTGCATAGGAAACCTTTTGGAAGCGCTCATCTGTTGGTAATGCAGTGCTAGGTCTTGTCGTAGATTTCCTCCTCCAGTACACAACAACAATGAAGCATGTCAACATGATTAAAAACGAGACAGTTACCGCAATAGATAATTTCAGTTTTGGAAGCTTCCTCCTCTTCTTCGTGTCCTGGACTTTGCATGCGGGAAGTCCAAGTTCCTTGATGCCCCCACATAGTTCTTTGTTTCCAATTATCGACATGTTCTTTGTATCTCCGAAAATCCCCTCCTGCGGTACCTCTCCTTCAAGGTTGTTGAAGGACAGATCCAATACTTCGAGCACAGTAAAATTCTCGAAATAGATGGGAATTTGACCGGACAATCTGTTTGTCGAGAGATTGAGGTACAGAAGACCAATCAGGGTCTGTATAGAGGGCGGTATACTTCCTTCAAATAAATTGCCTGCCATGTTCAAGCTTAGTAGCATCAGACACTGGGACAAAGTGCTTGGTATTTCTCCGGTCAGCCTGTTGTCAGAGAGGTCGACATGCACAATTTGGCTCATGTTACCCACTTCAAGGGGTAATGGACCCGTTAAGGAATTTCGAGCAACTCCGAAATAGGGGGCCAAAGAAGAAAGGCCGATGACCTCTTTGGGGATTGTACCGTTAAGGTTGTTATCTGACAGTGCTAGTCCTAGCAATTGTCGACACCATCCAAGACTTGGAGGAATATCACCTTCTAATTGATTGTTTCTAAGCTGCAGGTGAAGCAATTGGGTGAGGTTTCCAAGAGAGGAAGGAATTGCCCCTGAAATCCAATTACCCCAAAGCGAAAGAATGGCCAAATTTTGGAGATTACCAATACCATGGGGAATCTCACCGCTGATGTTGTTGTCGTATAACGCCAAGAGCTGTAGGCCATTCAGCTTCTCGATTTCTGGAGGGATATTACCTGTGATCCGGTTTGATCCCAAGACTAAGATCTGAAGGGTATTCGTCAAATTGGCAATAGAAGCAGGTATTTCTCCTATGAATTTGTTGTAGCCGAAATCTAACGCTTCTAGTTTAGTGCAGTTGGTAAAATCGGTGAGGAAACTTAAGCCGTCAGGTCCTGTTTGTAACTGGTTATCGCTAAAACTAATCTTTGTAAGATTCCTCAAGTTTCCAAGATTGGCAGGCACACTCCCCGTAAAGCTATTAGAAGTGAGAACAAGGTCTTCAAGTCCAGTAGTGTTAGACAGCGAATGCGGTGCTTGCCCTGAAAATCGATTGTCTGAAAGGTAAAGCCCCCGGAGATGTGGAAGATAGTTGCCAATTTCTGGTGAGATTTCACCGTGCAGGTAGTTGCCCGTTACATCAAGGTAGACAAGTGACGTAAGATTGTATATAGAAGAGGGGATCCGTCCTGTTAGATTCATATGATCTAAACTGAGGGTTTCTAATTTTGAGATGCTCCCGAGCTCGGCCGGAATTCGACCTCTTAGGTCATTTTTCCCCATACGTAACTCTGTAAGTGAAGATCCATTCCCCAACCAACTTGGAATTCCCCCAATAAGATCGTTCTCCGTGACCCCAAAAATTGTGAGTTCTCTCTCAACTAAATACCGAAACTCGTCAGGTATCCTCCCACTGAGACGATTGTACCGCAAATCGAGGTACTGCATACCTACACAAGATGACAAATTCCGTGGTATCTCCCCTCCGAGTTCATTGTTGGAGAGGATGAGAGTCTTTAGTCTGAACAACCTCCCGAACTCTTCTGGAATGTTGCCTCGGAGCCGATTTTCCTCTAGATCAATACGCCTCAAGAAGGTGAGATTCCCTATGTTAGGAGGTACTGTGCCGATGAGCTTTTGATTTTTCAAGTCGAGGGCGATGACTCTTCCCATGTGGCGACGACTACAAGAAACTCCTGGCCAGTTGCAGTGACTTACAGACTCATTCCAAGAACCCATGATCCCTTGAAAATCTTCTATCTTGTCCTTGAAGGCAAGCAATGCCACCCTGTCAGTTTCATTTCCGGGATAGGAAGCATGGGCAATACAAGTCTTGGAGTGAGTTTGATGTAGGACGAGAACGAGGCTGATAAAAGCTGATACTAAATGCATTCTCCAGTTTGGCAAAATTGCTTCCATGCTTGATCTGTTAAGACAGAGCAAGCAGAAAGACCAGATGATGGTGTTATTAAGTTCTCCCAGCCAACTAGAAGCATGAGATTGACCATTTAAATTTGGTGCATCCAAAGACCACAATTTAGTTCGCAAAAAAACTGGACTTTTCGTCAAGACCCATACATCCAAATAAGGTTAACTTTGTAAAATAATAATCATGACAACCCCGTGTCGCGACCTACCCATCCCGATCGGTTAGGCCAAGTGGTATTTGTCGAAGGATGTGAACGTTAATTGATTCGTTTGAAAGATAAATCAAATAGTTCATTAATTCAAAGACTGAGGCACTTCTAAGCCTCGTACCTCATGCGACAAGAACTGTCTAAACTAAGCATTCAATTGGAGTCGTCATTAGCCATGATCAAGGATTGGCTAGGAACCCTAATCGAGACGCGGGAGTGTCGTCTCGATACGTGCGAAAATATGAGATTCCAAAATTCGAGAACTTGATTATACTAGCGATCTAACTAGTGTCCTTTCGATACCTAAACTTGAATGTTCGCAAACTAACGTATTGAGCAGCCTATCGAAAAAAAACAGCGGAAAAACACCCGGTTAGTCACCGCATGTCTAACCAAGCACAAATGAAGCATAAATCTAAGCTAACGAGAACATAATTTGGAGGTAATAGTCTCGGCCGTCATTCAGGCACTATGTCAAACAGGTAGTGTGCGAGTCTGGATACGGGTCTTAGGCTGAGATTTCAAGACGGTTTTCGGCTTATGAGTGGTGTTTGAAGATTTCACAGCCGTGTTTTGCGATAAAATGGTCTCGGTTCGCGGTAAAACGTTAAAGAACAACACACATAGATATGGCGATTTAGGCTTAAAGGGCTTCTTAGAGGCATTTTAGCAAATACGTGAGAGGCGACCCAGAGATGGATCTTTTGGGCTGATTTTGACACGATTCATGGGTTCTCTTCGACATACAACGTTTAAGAACACTTCTTTGAACGTATAACAAGCATTATCCTCCTTTTATGGTGCCGGGCGACCACCGAATAGACTCGGTGTGCCCGGCACCCGAGAGGCAGGGGAGAGGGACCGAAAACAGGGGAAGACGAAGGAAGCCCACCTGTTCACGGCTGGCCGGAGTGGGGCGCGATGGCTGGGGGGTTCGGCGGCGGCTCGGGTGGCGCTCCGGCGAGCGTGTGAGACTCGGACCTCTCCGGTTCCTCTCAACTCTCTCTCGGTCTCCTCCTCTCGCTCTCTGTTCTTGCTTCTCTTCAGCCCCCACGAAACAGAAATAAAAAATAAACCCCCTGGTTCACGGTGGACCGAGGCAAGGCCTGCCGGCCGAAGATTCGGCGAGGACTCCGGCGAGCAAATGAAGCTCTGGTCTCCCGTCTCTCCTCTCGTTCTCTCTTTTAGCTCTCTCGAGCTCACTCTCCCATTCAAAAAACTCCCCTGCCTCTGTTTTACCCCGTCTTTTTTTATAGTATGTGCAGAACGTCCCCTTTCGGTGAATGGACTGCACGGTCAAAGAGAGAGCCCTTCATGTCAGTCAAAGAAAGAAAAAAACTTCTTCTTTTTTTGTCATTTTCTCTGTCACTTCTCTTTTCCCTTGCTTTTGCTCTTCTCGTAGCTCCCTTCTGGACGTGCATTCCCTAAGGGAAAGCAGATGGCCTTCCCCTCTTTTGTCTTCTTCCGCTCTTCTTTTGAAGGAAATGTTCGGCTCCCCTTTTTTGTCCTTCCCCCTTTTTCTTCTTTTCTGTTAGCGTGCAGAGGGAGAGCACTAAAGGGAAGCCTCCTGTCTATGGAGAAGATAGCATCCCCTTTTGTCTTCTCTCTTCTCTTTTTTTTTTAAAATTATATTTAGATTTTTCTAATGATTTTTTAAATAAAATAAAAAAATGAAATAAATTAAAAGAAAAATATGTTTCACTAAATTTTATTAATGTAAATGCACCTAATATATATGTGCCATGTAATTTAATGAAATTTTTTTTAGCTTAGGGATTAAAAATAAACCCCTAATTTTCTATGCATTTAAACCCTAAATGACTAGGTAAATTTTAGGTGTCAGCACCCTAATCCAATTTGATGCGTACACTGTTTCTGAAGATTTTCTAGGGTGTCCAAACAAAGAAACAACTGCAAGGCGAGCTTGGAACAAGAGTTTGCAAAACGTTTGATAAAAATACTATTCACGTTTTATCAAAGAGGAGTTGGAGAGCCTGTAATACTAATTTGAATAGCGAACTCAGAGTACAATGCTGTATTTCTTTTTTGCCATTGTCTACGGCCCCAAAATCCTCCATTTTCATATTTTTTGACAACTTTTATGGTTAATTCTCAAGATTATGAGGGTTTTGCTGCTGGGTTCCTTTTGCAAACACATCCGGCCATGAAGACCGCATATGGAGACTTATTTACCACTGACAATATTGTTAAGAATAACCCTTTATTTTTTATGTTCATAGATAGAAACTTTCGTCATAGAGAGAGGCTTCTCCAATAAAAAGATCATTGAAAATAAATAATCTTATTGATTAATAATATTAGAGCATAGAGCATGTTTTCTATTTGATTTGTTCGTGTTTGTTGTACCGCAATAATAAGATTATAAAGAAATGGTTGTATTGGAGCAAATCTGGAGGTATGAATCCTGTCATCAGAAGTCAATACTGAAGCATGCCGGAGCTCGTAATTGCCAAACCTTGGACTCATAGTAGAAGAGGTAAACCGCAGGTCTCGAACATAGAGGATGCAAAATGAAGTGAAGATAAACCTCGAATTTCCTTTGTGGGTCCAAAGGCCACAATCAATCCCCGGGATGTTCGAGAACCCGTGATCTTAGCAAGTCGTGTGTTAGAAAACAAAAGAGCAAGTCATGTTTTCGTAGAAGACCACATAACTTTGGGCTTAAATTCCAGTACAGAAAATCTCAACTTTGCGTACAAGCGTTCACGAGGTCGATTCATGGTCGACTAGACTTGTGGCCCGTGCCGCACAAGGGTGACAAATAGACCTGTAATTTAGCACCAAGTACAAACCAGAGGGTGATGACTTATGTGTCCGGATAAAGACATCTTAAAGAGTAACGCGGGGAAAATCACACTAATGGCACCGATAACGTAGCCGTCCCGTCTTAAAAATGAAGAATTTTCGCGCTGAAGGTTGAACCACTTTGTCCAAGTAAGCCCGAAATATTACTGAAGCTATTATGATGCATTGCTTCGCGTTAGCTTGAGGTGCTACCTATTCCCTAAGATATTTACGAGAGACAGATGGAAGTGAAAATGAGAGGGAGAGATCTCTAATTTAGGAAAATTATTTTCAAATAATTTATTTTTCGCGAAATAAATGGAACCTATATTGAATATTATTTACCTAAATAAGAGTAGGAAAGAACGCCTTTGAATTTTATAACATTTGACTCCCCAAAGAAAAATGTGAATTCAATATGTTGCAATCTTGGATTTTGTACGCCTTAGTTGGAATCCTTTATGCAGTGTTAGACACTCTATCCTTTTCTCACGGCAATGAGAAAACCTATTCTTCACAGGACAGCATCAGCATACCCTGCCGTGGGCTAAACGGTGGCAAAGTTGTCGGGCCCAATCAGACGGTTGACATCAACTCAAACAATCCAACAGATGACGATCATTGTCCATCGCTGGTTCACGATAATTATCAATCAATTGTCAGGATCGTAAATTGATTAGAGAATTTTTCCATGCAAAAGGCCAAAGCTCGTGGCGCTGTGGAAAGAAATGGACATCGGGCCAAGTTCGAAGCAATGAGCAAATTTTCAATGATTTACGCTTGATTTGTTCCGCAAAAAAAGAATGATTTGAAAAATATTTTTTTAAAGCGATCACTTGTATCGTTTACAAAAATAAATAAACGAAAAATATTATCATTGTCATCAAAAATGTTTAGACATAAATAGTTATCAGTGATGAAAACATGTTCCTTTAACTAATTATTTTAAGCAATACAAACGATTGGTTTTAGGAAGACTTTTCCAAATCATTCATTTATGGCGAAACAAACGAAGCCCTAATTTTGAAATGTTGCTTGACAATTGAAACTAAGTTACGATTGCACCTAATAGAGGAGTGAATGGAAATTTTTCCGGCAACGATAAAGAATTGGATTGCACTCGTCAAGAGAATTCCAACGATACCCAATTTGCCCAAATAAAAAAAGCTAGATCTCTAGATATTGTAACTTTCAATTATGATCGTCTGATCATGGGGTGTCGGAAATATTGATATGTCGCCCTATCTCGAGATAGTATTTGAGATGCAAAGATTGATTCAGAAATTTTATTTATAGAGTGATACAGGACACTTTTATAACATATATGAGTACTAACTATTTATGTAACTATCTTATAGTTATTCGAAATAACTTTGAGAATTGATTGCATAAATTAATTTTTAAATTCCCAACATTGAAAAGATATGTCGCGATATCGAGTGCTCTCAATGATAAAAAGATATCTCAACATGCAGAGTTCCCGACTGGAGGTGATCTTTGGGTGGGCCACGTTCGGGCTAGAAGATCGAGCTTTATATGTTGTCCAACCCTTGCAATCACATAAAATTGATACATGAACTTTCGATCCGAGTCGGCCTAAGCCAAAGATGGGCGAGGCCAGGCTTTCTCATGTACGAACATTGTCCATATCTATTTATTTACCTCTCAAGCCAAGTGAGCCATCAACCATTTATCACCTCTATTCATGAGTGAGTGGTGGGAGATGCCTTCACATTTCGAGAGTGCCAAGGCTTCCAAGGCTTCTGGGAAAATTATCAAAACAGTTCTAAATGTATTTCAATTGTGCTAATTCAGTTCTAAACTTTTTTTTGCGCTAATTTAGTCCTAAACCTTTTGCATTTGTGCCAATTTAGTCCATCCAGTCAATTTTGGCCAATTGGTGCTGACGTGGATGTCGGCCGATTGGCGAATGCTGACGTGGCAATTTTTAAAATATTTTTTGAATTTTTTTGAATTTTTTTTCTTTTTTTTCCTTCATCTTCTTCAACCTCGACAACCGGCCGAAAGCTGGGGCCGACAGGGTCGGCCCTGCCGGCTACTAGTGAGGCCGACCTCGCTAGCAACGGCAAGGATGGCCTTGCTCGACCTCGCCAGCCGCTGGCAAGGTCGGCCTCGCCTCGCTAGATCTGGTGAGGTCTCGTCCTTGCCATCGCTGGCGAGGTCAGCCTCGCTCGAAGCGACTGGTGAGGACGACACCTCGCCAGATCTGGCGAGGCTCGACCAGCAGGCCCCAGCCTCTGGCTAGTCGCCAGGCTAGCGATCGGCTAGAAGTTGAAGAAAATGAAGGAAAAAAAAAGAAAAAAAATTAATAAAAAAATTCGAAAAAATAAAAATATATATTTTAACAATTGCCACGTCAGCGTTCGCCGGTCGGCCTGCGTCCACATCAACGCCGGCCTGCCAAAATTGTCTGGATGGACTGAATTGGCACAAATGCAAAAGGTTTAGGACTGAATTGACACAATTGCAATAAGTTTAGGACTATTTTGGTAATTTTCCCAAGGCTTCTTAATTTTGCCAAACCACATTCCTCCAACGACATGTCGCGTCAGCTCATCATACTACTTCAATCATATTTGTTCTCACTAACTCCTTTAAGGTAAGGCAAAATGTCATTGCATAATGAATGCAATCTAGTGAAATTCAATGGACGCACTTCTAGAAAACATGTTTGCTCGCACACTGCTAGAGATGTGGAAACGAACGCTTGTGCACTTTAGTAAAATTTGATGGAGATTCCTTACTTTAATGGGAAATTCATGGGATAATACGGGTGTTTTGTAATAGAAAAGTTCAGTCCACTCGTCGGACGAGGGGTCTGGACCGAATATTTCTAAAAACAGAGGTATGTTTTGCAAGTTTCATTAATTATATGAGATATTCTTGCTGATATTCACTTTGCCATGATCCATTGACCCTTAGCAGTCATGAAAGTCACTGTCGAGACCCGTCCATAATATAGATTAGTTTAAATAAAACAATCGGGTCTATGCAGATCCAGACAAGCATGTGTGGACTGGCTTGTGCCCGAGTCGGAAATCGTTTGCCTGGACACGCTCGGTACGTGCCTTAGGCCGTATTCATCCCGGCAGGCTTAGTGGGCCACCAAGCTTGAAATCAGGTCCGATAATCGCACCGGTAATATAGCATCATCACTGTCTTGTCACACCGAAACAAGCTAATGATAAGAGAGCAATGTGAAAGTGAACGATGGGAAATCCATCGTCTCTCCTTGTCGGATCCTTATTAAAGGCAAAAGAATCGTGGAAGAGGAATGGAGGGTTGGCATTTGATTGTGTTGTCAAATGGCACTCACAACACACACTCACACACAAACACGATGTATAAGGGGGGATTGGAGTTATCCCTAAAAGGGGGAAAATGGGCAGAAGTGTCAAAAAAGTCATAAACCTTTTGCATTGATGTCAATTTAGTCCTAAACCTTTTTTTGGTGCCAATTCAGTCCTAAACCTTTTGCATTTATGTCAATTTAGTCTTAAATCTTTTTTTGGTGCCAATTCAGTCCTAAACCTTTTGCATTGGTACTAATTCAGTCTTAAACCTTTTGCATTGATGCCAATTGAGTTCTCAACATTTTTTTGGTGTCAATTCAGTCCTAAACCTTTTGCATTGGTATCAATTCAATCCTAAACTTTTTACATTTGTGCAAATTCAGTCCTAAACTTTTTTAAGCTAAATTAATCGGAAGGACTAAATTGACATCAATACAAAAGGTTTAGGACTGAATTGGCACTAATGCAAAAGGTTTAGGACTAAATTGGCATCAAAATAAGGTTTAGGACTCAATTTGCACCAAAGCAAAAGATTTAGGACTGAATTGGCACAAATACAAAAGGTTTAGGATTGAATTAGCACAAGAAAAAGGTTTAGGACTCAATTGACACAAATGCAAAAATTTTAGGATTGAATTGACACCAAAAAAAGGTTTAGGACTAAATTGGCATCAATGCAATAGGTTTATGACTTTTTTGACACTTTTCCCGGGGAAAACGTTTTAGGATTTCACATGGTGCTCAGGCCCAGACAGGGACATGCGGACACCGATGCCACGCCAATCGCCTTATGTCTTCATCACGTATTGAGGAGTCTCTTAGCTCCAACGCACACTCTTCTCGATAGTTCCATCTCTCTCCTCCTCTTGTCATCTTTCGTTTTGTTCCTATGCCTTTGCCCATAAATGACCGAATAAGCCCTAGAAGTGATTGCTTACGATTGATTGCACTCGCTCAACTACTTCAAATATGGGGTTACTATTGGAGGTATGTCGCATGTGATCCCCCCTAATCCCTCTCTTTGCACTCGTTCGTGGGGTTTCGCTTCTTCTTACCTTAATGGGGTTTCATCTAATTCCTTCTGTCATCGGGGGCTTTCGTCTTTCATTCAAGCTTAGCATGAGAGGGAACATTAACATATAAAAAAACCGCGCCACTCTCCAACGGTTAGAACGTTTTAGGATGAAAAGTTATGAACTCAACTTCACTTGGACGGGAATTTTAATCACCTTTATTATATGCATGTACCTAGTTTCCACCATCCGTTAACTTAGCGTTTCAATTGGTTGGTTTTCTAACATGCTATAGATCCAAGTTTCTATATATTCAGTCCCTATTCAACCATACATCGGCTGCTTGTTCTTTGGATCTGGTCAACCCCGTCCATGTTTAAGCCTACAAAATGAAATTTTATTGACTAGAACCATGTGTGAACCGCTTAGTTTTCTTGATTGGGAAAGGACTTGGATCCGAATGTGATTTTGGTTGGAGGGTCAATACCAAAAGAAGGTAAACATTGATTGACTAATGATGATTGACGGAGCAGGTTTACCTCGTGGCCCAATTGATTGATCATCTCCTCTAGGTTACTTCACTTGGTGTGTGGAGAATGCAAAGCTGGCTTGCCTTCAATCCTCAATCGCTTGCTAATGATTATGGAAGGAGGGGGTATTTTGGTTATTTGGCCTCCCAAAAAAATCTAAAGTCGACCGGGCTTGTTTTCCATGCACTTGCAAACAGTCACTTTCAATGGGGTTTCAACTTGGCTGGCGGGGGCTATTGTATTGAATTTATCTGTCGTGACTTTTCGAATTTTAATTTTTTCATGTCCACACAAAATGAATCGAAAGATAATTTTTCTTTCCTTTCTTTTCCTTTTTTTTTATTTTTTTGCTAAAAAATACGTTTTTGGTCCGCCAATCGGATGATAGTCCGATGGCGTGGAATTTCTTTCATTGCTGCGGACACTCTTCCCCAAAGTATGGACTGCGTGAATGCCATGGTTATCTTTAATGGTTGACTATGGAGGTGGTCAAAGTACGAGTCAATCAGCCCCCAACCGTATGCCATGCATGATCTTCATCAATGTTGGGTTTCCTTTCTCCCCCTCCCCCCTCTTTTAGCATTTCATGAAGGATTAACGCTCGCTTTTACCGACCACATGACTCGTTTTTTACACATTTCTCATCTAGTACCATCGATATGAGAAGCTATTTACTAGCTAAAGTCAAAATTGTCAATACCAACGGTGATATGCGCGAGATGTGTGGAAAACAGGTCATGTAGATACTCTATAGTCGAACTATTTGTTAACTGTTACTAAAAAGTGGTTGTGTGTACCTAGCTCAAGCGAGCAATTGGACTATGGATCTTATGTGAGTTCCATTGAATTCAACGAATACCGTAGATCGGGCACACATGAGATGGGTGTACACAATAATGAGATGTTACTGGGAAGTTGGATAGTATTTGGGATACAAAGACAAATTTAGAAACTTTATTCATAGAGCGATACGAGTATATCTTGATGGGGCAAATGGATGAATGAAAGAAAACCACAATAGGGCCGATTAGCTCTTCTTTAAGATTAAGTCCCACGTTAGGTAGAGAAAAGCCAAAAAGCTCGGAATCCTTTATGAAGCCCACAACCTTTTGGGCCTAAAATTGAAAACTTAGAGGGGCCCAAATGAAAACCACCTAAAATTCAAAGCATTGAAAGTTTGTAAGGAGCTTTTCTCCTTCACTTATGCCAAAAGAATCACTAGCTTTAGATGAGTGGTAGCGAGCAATCTAACTCGGAATTAGAAAGAAATGGGGTAGGATGAGAACCAAAGTGGATTTTCAATAGATAGGAGTTCTGATCGTGTGCATCTTAATCTCAACCCTCAAATCATGTGAATCTTACGTGGAGGCAAACTATATAGTTGGCTAAGATAGAGATGGCTCACGTGGTCTAGGTGCATACAAAATTCTTTAAGGAATGCATCACATGGTCCACTAAACCCTTCGATTAATAAATAATCTCGTCCTATTTGTTA
This sequence comes from Syzygium malaccense, assembly GCA_031216405.1. Taxonomy (NCBI): domain Eukaryota; kingdom Viridiplantae; phylum Streptophyta; class Magnoliopsida; order Myrtales; family Myrtaceae; genus Syzygium; species Syzygium malaccense. The sequence goes on along the minus strand of CM062262.1, from coordinate 22,860,115 downwards.
TTTTCTGAGCACAATTCATGTTGAATCATAGGACGAAGCTATAGGAGTTGGTAAACGGACGGACCAAGTCAAATTGGGATCAGTTCCCATTTAGGTTTGGACTAGAACGACTTAATGAACTTTTTATTGACTTATCCACATAATATAACGCAATCTATTCATACCCAACATAATTCGGGTCCAACACAGATCTAGCCAAATAACTGTCATTTTGAGAGTGCATTGTCTAAATCATCCTCGCCACCACTGCCGTCGTGGCTTCTGTAGCAGATGGGCCCATAAACCCAGCCCATGTCTCTTGAAGCCCAAGTCCCAACCCATTTTTCTTTCTTCTTTCAATAGATGGTGCAAGAGTACTCCGACGGACAAAATAACGAAAATCAAAGGGAGCTTGTCCCGTGAACTAGAAAAGGAGAAAAACGAAGAGAGAGAGAAAATTTTCGGGCACAGCCGTTTTGGTTTTCCCAACAAGCTGAATCAATTCTGAATTGCAACACCTGGTAATTATTTAAGCATATTATTTTTTTAATTGGAGTAATTTTGAAATCAGGTCGTAAATTTGGAGTTATTTGAATTTTGAACTGTGAGGTTCAATTGAGGTGTGGGCGCTGTGGAGCCGTAGGATTTGACAAAAATTGATTCCGAAGTATGGTTTGATAAGAAAGAATTTCTTAAGTTTCGCATGCTGATGGGCCCATAAACCTAGCCCATGTCTCCTAAAGCCCAACCCCAAAGCCATTTTTCTTTCTTCTTCAATAGATGTTGCAAGAGGACTCCAGCGGGCAAAACGAGGAAAATCAAAGGGAGCTCGTCCCGTGAACAGGAAAAGGAGAAAATGAAGAAAGAGAGAAAATTTTCGAGCGCGGCCATTACGGATGTCCCTACAAGAGAAATCGACTTCGAATTGCAACTCCTTGTAAGTATTCAAGCCTATTATTCATCTAATCGGAGTAATTTTTGAATTTAGGTCGTAAATTCGGAGTTATGTGAATTTTGAACTATGAGGTTCAATTGAGGAGTGGGCTTTGCGGAGCTAAAGGGTTTGACGAAAATTAATTCCGAAGCATGGTTTGATAGGAACAAATTTCTGAAGTTTCGCATGTTGTTGGGCCTATAAACCCAGCCCATGCCTCCCAAAGCCCAAGTCCCAACCCATTTTTCTTCCTTCTTCAACAGATGGTGCAAAAGAACTCCAGCAGACACAAGAAGGAAAATCAAAGGGAGCTCGTCCCGTAAACAGGAAATGGAGAAAACGAAGAAAGAGAGAAAATTTTCGGCTTAAGGTGAATTAACTCCTAATTGCAACACCCAATAAGTATTCAAGCCTATTATTCGTTTAATTAGAATAATTTTCGAAGTTAGGTTATAAATTCGGAGTTATGTGAATTGTGAACTGTGAGGTCCGGTTAAGGAGTTGTCGAGCTGTAGATTTATATGGAAATGATAGATTAGGGCGTCGTGGAGCCGTAGGGTTTGACGAAAATCGATTCTAAAGTACAATTTAATCATAACAAATTTTTGAAGTTTCGTGCGCAAGTTACACATAATATACAATATGCATAACGAATAAAGATGAACGTTCATTACAAACAAGTTTCTTCGTTAGCATGTGAAAGTTGATTGGTTGACGTAGAAGCATAGTTTAGTCGAGTCATTCGTAGGAGTTGTGTATTACTCAGATTTTGATACGGCCTTTCCATTAATTGATAGGAATACGAGTGCGTCAGCTCCAATAACTTCATAAGTTGGTTTTTAGCTTTCCCAAGTAAGTGGTACTATCTTTTTTTTTAAGTTTATAAACTCATATTTCGAAAGCGATATGAATTAGATATACTATGAGTTATGAAATGGCATTTTTATTGCATAAAAATCTGGATCGAGCACTACTACGTTTTGTCTATTTGAAATGAAAAAGTATTTGTTGATTAGAGTTCAAACGGAGATCATTTAGAGGGAAGTTACAGATGGACTGACATGGAAAAAAAATAATTCCATAATCACTATCATCCAAAAGTCAAAGCCATAATCGACCGAAGTTAAGCTTATTGGATTAAGAAAAATGAGATCATATGTGAATAAGCTGGGAGTTCAACTCATGTAGTTTGGTATCTGAGTGGAACTCTCTTCCTCAAATTTGTCTACTTGATGCCCGTCATGATAACTAAATTCATCATATACATTTCCTTTTGTCGATGGGATATCGATATATCTCTGCAGTACTTGTTTGTCCTCCCGTGCACGAGGCGGAGCTATTTAGGAACTGATGTCCACAACCACCGCAAGAGCCATGCCAAGTCTCTCCACATTTGAAGTCGGGCGATCATGAGCAACGTGTTCTTGGTTTTCTTGTCTCTTTTCATTGAGCTTGTGCCATTTGAAATCTATCTTTTGAAAATCACAAATGCAAATTTTTCTACTCATAAGTTGAACTTTATCTACTTAAGCAATTGTACGAAAGAACGCCTTTGTTTTCATAAACTAGGTGAATGGCAAATTAATGTCTAGTAAAGATTTCTCCTAGTCTTCCGGTGCAATGAGAAAAAAGATCTTGAGAGTTCTTGCAGGAAGAATCCCATGTCTTTTTATTAAGGGGGTTTAACAAAATCTAAACATTTTGATATTTACTGTTAATGTTTGCCCCATGAACAGCATAGGTTAGTGAGTTATGTTTGTGATAGAGCACTTTTGTCTCTATCCAGATATTCTTTGTTTAAGCAATGTTTTTTTAACCATTTTTTTTGTGGAATATCTGCGTATTTTGTTGTTTATCATCGGATTAAGGACCACGCGTGCAGAGATTCATGAAGATTTGAGATTTTGTGAGATCACTGCAAATTATTTTAAAAATTTAAACTGTCGAATGAAGACGATATTTAATATTTAAATATTTAAACATGTTGTACAACATTTGTTGGACCCACTCTCCTTCTCTCACTGTAGTGAGAAAACCAAATCTTCATATGATGTATGCATATATGCAATTTTTATTCGTGCTGTCGCGACCTAAAATTTTTCCTCTCAGGCTAATGGATTGTTAAGACTAAGCCTAACTCGGGCCTTCCCAAGCCCTACCAATTCGCAACTTAAGGTTTAAGTTTTTAACATGCCAATGTTTTCATACTTGGAGTCGCCACTAATCTATTTATGGTAGGTCGATTAGAAACCTAAATAAAACATAGGGAGGTATGTTTTATTCCTACGAACCAGAGATTCTAAGCCCGGGGACTTGATTACGCTAGATCTAGTCTAACGCCCTTTCGGTACCTTTTCTTTTCAAAAAAATGTTTTGGCAAGCAATTTGGATCCATTTTAACTTAGTCACTAACATGTGAGGTATTCATGCGGGTACGCAAACCACCAATTTAACACCCAAGAAAGCATTAAATAAATTACAAGTTGGAAGAATTACTTACCTCGAAGCAACGTAAGCATCTGCATTGTTAGCTAGAAAATCACATCAACAACCTAATATGATTTCTAATTAACAAGCAGTTCACTCCATATTTTTTTGGATTTTCACTTATTTAAATGAAAGCTAATCTATATGCAATGACGTGCAAAAATTGACACGCGAATAATGCAACCTAACATGCAAACTATATGTCATGCGACGACGTGACCTAATTCTGATGACGGGCAAATGATTTATTTTTGGTATTTTTTTATGAAATTCGGAATAAAAATATGCCTAAATTAACGTGCAACCTATGATGACTTAACATATCCTAACGTGATTTATTTTTGGGATTTTTGTTAAAATTCGAAATAATAAACTACTTAAATTAAGAATGCAATCTATCCTAATCTACCATAAAACAATTCATTCTTTTTTTTTGGGGTTTTCATGAAAATTCGGAATTAAAAAATAACCTAAATAATCTATTAAGATTAGAAAATTACTTAATTTAAACTAGGAAATAGATTATCTCAAGTCCTAATTTAAATTAAATAATTACTCTATCGTCTAGATATATTTAGGATTCCTAAACATGCAAAACTCAAATTCAAATCCTAACTGATATTTTTTTGAATTTTCTTTTTTATTTGAAAAGGAAAAATAATCTAAACAGAGATAGCATCCACATTTAAAATAGCCACGCAATCCACAAGATTCGTTTCAAACTCGGATTAGGCACAGAAATCGAACTATCGGTCATATCTACAGGGTTATAGATATTGACAGAAAGTCGATCATTCAAATTTGGAAAGCAAATAAAATCTAGTATCGTATCCAAGTGATGATGGATAAGATAACGATTTTCCATATCGTCGCGTATCGTACCTTAGGGATAAGGTAGGATAGTCGTCCAGATACGTTGCTAAATTAGGAAAGTTTCCTAATTTTGAATATTTTAAAAATATTGCAGATATCAGATAATTATCCCAACATATCTAATATTCCGCACGATATTCACGCAATATTCAAAAGCACAAATTAGTACATTAGATATTCTGAAAAATATCAGATAATGTCCAATTACCTAATTTGCAGATAATTTCCAAATTCGAACTTGCAGATTAGGATGAACGGCGAATGGCGGACCGGCGGCGCGGTGTCGGGATCAACGGCGGCTCGTGGTGGCACACAGCGGAGAGCGGCAGCAGCAAATGGTGGCGCGTGACGGGAGGAGCAGCAGCAGCGGGTCGGCGTGTGACGGAACAGCAGAGGTGCCGGCGTGCGACGACTCCGGCAGCGGCAGTGCACAGCGACAAGGGGCAGCAGCGACGTCGGCGGGAAGCAGCGGCGGCAGCAGGCCCGGCAGGGAGCGGCGGCAGCAGCAGCGTCGGCGGCGTGAGGCACGGCACGGCGGTGCGCGGCAGCAACGCGGCAGCGCGCGGGGCACGGCGGTGGTGGCGCGCGCGACGGCAGCAACGCAGCAGCAGGCGGGGAACAGCGGTGCGCGGCAGGGAGAGGCGGCAGCACGCGGCAGGGAGCGGCGGCAGCGGTGGCGCGCGGGTCTTCCTCCTCTCTCTCTCTTTCTCACTCTCACACTCTAAAATTTTCTGATCTGAAAATCTGAGCCCCACTCTAAAATTCTGACCTAATGAAGTATATATAACCCTAATCTAGGTTAATTAGATGGGCTCTCTAGTCCTAATGGGTTTAGACTTGGGCTTAGATTTTAATTTAATTTAAATAGGCTGAATTAATTAAGGATAAATGGGCTGAATTAAGCTCAAACTAAAACAACCAAGCCCGTTTGACTTGTAATTCCCGGCCCTTGCATTCCAAGCGAGCCGAGTCCCATTCGATGAAATTTAAGCTCGTTCGTTCACCGCCGGTCCGATGCAAAATGCAATTAATCTAAAATGAATTTAAACTATATGTTATGCAATTTAAAATATTTTTTGTTTAGGGGTTAAAAATTTAATCCCTAATTTTCTATATAAATTACACTAAATGATGCGCCAAAATTTAGGTGTCAACAGCTGCCCCTCTTTGAAAGTGAGCTCGTAGAGGTTGCATTCAAAGACTAAATGATACCTAAATTTCAACCATGCAAATGCAATGAATGTTGTTTTTGTTGGGATTATGAGTCCCATTTTACGATGCATTAAGAAATGATGCATGCTGACTTGAATAGAGAACATACCTGGAATTACTTACCTGACAGGAGTGAGATAATGCAATTCGAGGCACAACTTTGATTTGTATGTTGTTTTGGCAAATGTATGGGCTCAGTCCCATAGGTATTGCCTGATATACGTTGATGAACTTCGGTGATCTGCAGTTAAGTCAAAACACACGAAGAAAGCTCGACGTATCCAATCATCATCTGGATTCGTGAGAACATTTCCGATCTTTACGAACTACCTACACATCTCCATAGGTGTTTGCAAAGATTTGGCCGCTTCACTTATACCTGCTCATAAGTGAATTGCGGGGGAAACTTTTGAAATCAAGAGGATATTCCGACCTTTACATATACCTACTCATATGCAAAGATTTGGCCGCTTCACCTATACCTGCTCATAGGTGAGTAGCGGGAGAACACCTGGGGTTGAGAGAATATTCCGACCTTTACATATACCTACTCATATGCAAAGATTTGGCCGCTTCACCTATACCTGCTCATAGGTGAGTAGCGGGGGAACATCTGAGATAATAAGAGTATTCCGACCTTTACATATACCTGCTCATATGCAAAGATTTGGCCGCTTCACCTATATCTGCTCATAGGCGAGTAGCGGGGGAACATCTGAGATAAAGAGAGTATTCCGACCTTTACATATACCTGCTCATATGCAAAGATTTAGCCGCTTCACCTATACCTGCTCATAGGTGAGTAGCGGGGGAATACCTGAAATTTGGGGAGAATATTCCGACCTTTATATATACCTGCTCATATGTAAAGATTTAACCGTCATGCCTATACCTGCTCATAGTCATGTAATGGGGGAATCTCCTCAAGATTGTATGAAAATCTGTGATTTGATGAACAAAAGGGGCTAGCCCAAGTGTTCAAGAGTTCCTTGACAAAGTATCTGGATATCATCAGAAGTACCTGAAAAGGTTTAATCAATAGACACCTGAACACAATCAAAGGCATCTAGAGATCACAAAAATGATCAAATGTGGGACCTGACAATTGCTTGAACAGGTTAGGGATACCTAGATAGTCATAGATATCCTAGGGATAGAGATATACTTACCTGGTGACATCTCCAACTCTGAAGGTGTGTCTCCTATTAGACACGATTTTAAGTAACATGTAATATGCATTCGCACACTGTCAAGAATACATATACACATGAACTATGATTTCAACTGATTTTCATGTACGATGGTTTTGTTAAATCAGCACCACAAACTTCGCTGGGGAAAAACCATGACAAGACAATCCAGATTCACAAGTAGATATCTTGAAAATGTCGAATGAGGGACTTCCGGTCCAAAAGGGCTTTCTCTCATTCTCATTGAAAAGGCTGATTTATGGGGAATCGCTTCATCTCACCATCATCATGTTGACAAGGGTCCGAGTATTCTCGCAAGCAGTACGACTTTAACAATCTGAGAGGTCTTTGTTAGGACCGTAACATGGGCTTGGTCAATGGCTTAGCAAAAGAGACTCTTCGAGTCGAGGCTATTGAAAGAAGATACTCTGCAATTGTCTCCGGGTTTACAAGTCAAGAACCTGCAAAATGAGATAGAAATGGACTTGCTCGCACTTCTTCGAGCTAAGCTTATAAACATCAGAAACCCTACGTTAGTTCAAGTGCCCTAATCTGAAGAGACTTTGCAAGGGACGTAACGCAGGCTAGGCTCAGGGGTTGAGAAATGAATGGACCATAAGGCTCAAAATGTGTATGATTGGGGTGAGAATTGGTGATCATCTCGGCATTGTCACCGGCGTTCTTTTCCGTCAGGGATTGCCTCCTTGGTAGATGCTCTATTAGCTTCGAGAGTTTATCACCTGACTCCTCAAGACTTTGGATATTTTTGTGACTTTGACACACCTCAACATTTTCTAATCTAAAGTCGTCACTTTTTCTCCATTTTTTTCACGGGCATTGGCCTTGCTTTTACCAGGCACACTGCTTTTTCATGCCCTCTAGTTTTTTTTTTTGACTTTTGACACACACTGTCTACAATGCATATATTGGCTAGCCACACTTTGGCTTGTTTTGACCGAATGACTAACATTTGGACTCTCAGGGTCTTCGTCTTTTATCGGTGCTCCGGATATGCTGCCTGAACAATGATGATTTTTGCCTTGCCCCAGTGTGGGGGATGATCACCAACTGGGTTTAAGAAACGAATTTACAGGCTCAATTGGGCTTAGCAAAGGATAAAATGTGTATAGGATAGAGAAAGAAATGCTCTTCGTCATCCTAAGACACTTGAACTTCACGTGAGTTCATCTGAAAAAGCAACACTCGAAGATTGATGCAAGTGAGAGCATGAAAATTTCTACTCATTTTTCATCTTATGACGCTGACTTACCTCCAGTTTGCCCCGATATGGGGTGGTTCTTGACAGGGGTAATTTGAATGAATTTCTCCAAGTGTTTAGGCTCAAAGTGGCAAAACAATGGATAACCTGTAGTGTTTGGGATAGAGAAATGAACCGCCTCTCGTCATTTCAGTTGCCGTACCTTTTGCGAGATAACCCTTTGCTTTGCAGACATGGAATTTTTTACTCAACTCACTAGGGGTTAGTGCATAGGACTGTGTATAGGATATGACTTGCCTTTCATCATCCCGATGTACCTCATTCAACACATTCAATTCATTCCACATGAGTTATTAGATTGTCCAAATAGATTTCCCCTTTTGAAATCGATAATGTAGACTGACAAAATGATCAAGCACAATTTAAAGCCAAGGCACACATTTCATCTTTAAATTAATTGAAACCATTTATTCATAAATGAAATGTTTGCAATTCAGAATATAAAACCAAACATTTGAAAACTTTCGCCGTAAAAATGTTAGATCTTATCAGGGATAATATATCTTCACAGCATCAGAATTAACAGGAGTGGAAAACTCACGACCATCCATTTCTGCAAGGATCAGGGCACCTCCGGGAAGCACCTTTTTAACTACATACGGACCAATGTAGTTTGGGGCAAATTTTCCTCCAGGAACAGGAAAGACTGGCAGTACCTTCCTTAGGACTAGATCATTTACCTCGAAGTGTCTTGGACGCACCTTTTGATTGAAGGATCTAGCTATCCTCTGCTGATAGATTTGACCGTGGCAAATGGCTTTCAATCGCTTCTCATCAATTAGGTTCAACTGCTCATGTCTTTGTCGCATCCATTCCGCCTCGGACAACTCCACTTGAGACAAGACTCGCAAGGAAGGGATCTCTACTTCGACGGGTAGGACTGCTTCCATGCCATACACCAAGGAAAAAGGGGTTGCTCCGACAGAGGTTCGGATCGAAGTTCGATACGCCATTAGTGCAAATGGTAACCTTTCATGCCAGTCACGATAGTTTTCAGCCGTTTTGGCCAAGATCTTCTTGATGTTCTTGTTAGCGGCTTCAACTGCTCCATTCATCTGTGGACGATAAGGAGATGAATTCAGGTGCCGGATTTTGAACTCGTTGAATAACTGATCAATGAACTTGTTGTTCAAATTTGTCCCATTGTCAGTGACGATAGCCTCAGGGACACCATAACGAGCGACTATGTCTCGCCTGATGAATTTTACAACATTTTTCGCGGTGACGTTTGCATAAGATGACGCCTCAATCCACTTAGAGAAATAGTCAATCACGACCAAGATAAATCGGTGTCCATTTGATGCCTTGGGATTAATCGGGCCAATCACATCGATGCCCCACATTGAAAAGGGCCATGGCTCAGACTGCTGATGTAATTCTGTCGGGGGAACATTTATTTTATCCCCATGAACCTGACAGCGATGACATCTTCGAACATGTTGGATGCAGTCACTTTCAAGACTGAGCCAATAATAACCCAATCTCATAATCTTCTTAGCTAACATGTGGCCATTCATGTGTGGACCACATATCCCCTCGTGTACTTCTTGCATGATTCTGGTAGCTTCAGCCGCATCCACACACCTCAATAGGATCGAATCATATGATCTTTTGTACAGCTTTTCACCACTAACAAAGAATTTCGAAGCCATTTTCATTATATACTTCCTGTCAGCCGGGGTGCTTCCCTCAGGAAATTCTTGTTTTTGGATGTAACTCATGATATCATAATACCATGGCTTTTCATCAGGTTCTCCGGTCACAACCATGCAGTAGGCCGGCTTTGTCAGGACTTCAATCTTCAAGGGTTCTACCTCTAACCCACCAATCACTTGCAACATGGATGATAACGTAGCTAGCGCATCAGCAAACTGATTATGAGACATCGATAAGTACTCAAAAGAGATATTTTCGAATTCTTCTATGATTTCTTTGAGGTATTCATGGTACGGCACTAGTTTGGTGTCTTTCGTCTTCCATTCTCCCACAGTTTGGAGAATAATCAAAGCAGAATCACCAAACACTTTCAACTTGGTTATTCCCATATCCACTGCGGCTTGAAGTCCGAGGATGCAAGCTTCGTACTCGGCTATGTTATTGGTACAGGGGAATACCAACTTTGCTGCTACTGGATAATGTTGTCCATCTGGGGATATTAAAACTGCCCCAGTGCCGGAACCAGCCAGGTTTACAGCTCCATCGAAAAACATGGTCCATGTGTCTTCCTTTATTACCAAAATACGATCTTCTGGAGAATATCTATCATCATCAGGGACTCCAGGATTTTCAGCTAACACATCAGTAATTACTCGACCTTTAACTGACTTTTGTGGCTTTATCTGGATATCAAACTCTGAAATTAAAATCTGCCACTTGGCTAACTTCCCTACCAAAGCTGGCTGATCAAGTAAATACTTAATGGGATCGTTCTCAGTCACAAGCAAAGTCTGGTAATGCAGTGTATATTGTCGCAGCCTATGGAGCACCCATACTAGCGCAGCGCAAGTCTTCTCGGCTTCAGAATAATTCAACTCCGAGACAGTGAACTTCTTGCTTAGGTAATAAATGGCTCGCTCTTTTCCATCTTCAGGACTTTTCTGGGCTAGCATCGCACCTAAAGACTCACTATGAATCGTGAGGTAAAGGATCAAAGGCTGGCCCGGCATTGGTGGGACTAGCACTGGCGGTTTCATCAGGTATTGATTTAGTTCATTAAACGCTTCCCGACAATCATCGTCCCATTCGACTTGAGCATTCTTCCTTAGAAGTTTGAAGAATGGCTTAGCAGTTGCGGAGAGCTGGGAAATAAAACGGGCTATGTAGTTCAATCTACCCAGGAGGCTTCGCACTTCTTTCACGGTTGATGGGGGTTGTAAGTCACATATAGCCTTCACTTTAGAGGGGTCAACTTCAATGCCTTTACTGCTTACTAAGAACCCAAGTAATTTACCCGAGGTTGCTCCGAATACGCACTTTGCTGGATTGAGACGGAGCTTAAACTCACGGAGCCTCTCGAATAATTTCTTCAAAGTATCGACGTGACTCTTCCCAGGTCGAGACTTGGCGATCATGTCATCGACGTAAACCTCAATCTCATTATGCATCATATCATGGAAGAGCGTCACCATTGCCCGTTGATATGTTGCCCCGGCATTTTTAAGGCCGAAGGGCATGACTTTGTAATGGAATGTCCCCCAAGGGGTGATGAACGCTGTTTTCTCCTTGTCATCGTCCTTCATTTTTATCTGATTATAACCCGAGAAACCATCCATAAAGGAAAACAGCTCGAACCCAGCAGTACTGTCCACCAAAACGTCTATATGTGGCAATGGGAAATCGTCTTTAGGGCTAGCCTTGTTTAAATCGCGATAGTCGATGCAAACCCGAACTCGACCATCTTTCTTCATGACTGGCACAATATTAGCCACCCAGCTGGGGTATTGGGTGACTTCGATGAATCCCACTTTCAAGAGCTTCATGACCTCCTCCTCTATCTTCTTCGAAAGCTCAGGTTTGGTTCTTCGCAGCTTTTGTTTCTTGGGCGGCATGTCCGGATTAGTGGGTAGACTATGCTCCACGATAGAAGGGTCTAAACCCGGCATATCGATATACGACCAGGCAAAGATATCCTGGTAATCCTTCAGCAGTTGGACCAGGCGTTTAGCTTCACCTTCGGGAAGGGTTGCCCCTATCTTCACCTCTTTGGGTTCTCCAGAATCACTCAAGTTGACGGTAATAGTTTGGTCTACTGTTAGGACTTTAGGTCTTTCATGATGCTCTAGATCACGCTGGAGGTCAGAGAAATCTTCGAATTCATTGGCGTCATCGAGATCAGGTTCGGTAGCACATAATTCATCAGATTGGACCGTTCCCATACCCTCACGTGTCACAAAATTGCCCCTGAAATATAAAGTAGGGGGTTCAGTAGGACAAACAGGGCTAAACAGTGTATTTCTATTTTTTTTTATTTTGAAATTCTTTTCAAAAAGGTTTTAACACGAGAAAGCATGAAGAAGCCCAGGCCTCAGAATTCTCCTTGGACTATATTTTTCTTTTATCGGTTGGATATCATCACCGGGCTGGTTTGATGTACCTCAACATGCCCTCAAAACAAAAATAACTTGTAATTTCATTGATTATCATCAAATAAATTACATTTATTGGAATGGAAATTGCAACAATCAAATCCTAGAAATGAAAAGTACTAAAAAGCAGCTCCCGAGACGGGGCAAGTCCTAAAAAGCAGTAAAAATTCCCGCGTAGGGGAGTGTGCGAAAAAGGTAAATGTGTTACTCTTGCGGGCCAATGCCCATTCCCTTCAACGGTCCTTCCTCGATGGCTCCAACTAAGAAATTATCGAACAGGGCAGTGATTCCCTCCATTGCATCATCAGAATCTTCTGTCACTAGAGGTGTTGAATCATCCATACCTCCCCATCCATCCGGGACAATGTCACGGGGGTCAACATAAAAGCTCGGGGGTGCTGAGTATTTCACGTAATAATCGAACTTGCCGCTTGGTTGCCCCAAAGTGTCGATCACTTCTTTCTCTTCATGCATCATTCTTGCAGGGCCCGGGAATGTGGTGCGGATGTGTGGAAGCAACCTATCACGCCCACGTTCTTCACCATTTGGTTCTTCTTCGGATCGCGATCTAATCTGTCCATTTCCTCGACCTCGACCTCGAATGCGTCCACGTCCATGTCCACGTCCCCCATTATCCGGCTCGCTTGACCCCAGGTATCCCAACCCAGTAGTGTGGGGCCTCCGAAAGACTTCCACCGGTTGGCGGATACCTTGACCATTCTTACCAAGGCCTTCACCTGGAGTAAAGCCATGGGACACCATTACCCTGCCAACCATGACTGCAGCATTTGACACCTCAGGAATAGGCGGTGATGATCCTCTAGACGCATGTATGGTTGATACGAGCTCGAGCGACTGATAGCTCGATTCTATTTTGCAATCCGGCTCAACATAGGGGATAGCCGTTGCGTGGTAAATTGGGTGCTCTTCTTCACCGTGGACTGTGATTAACTTTCTGTCCACAACGAACTTCACCTTCTGATGTAGACTAGATGGCACAGCTCCAGCAGTATGAATCCATGGACGACCCAACAGAAAATTGAATGCAGTGGGAATGTCCATAACTTGAAAGAGGACATTAAACATTGTTGGTCCTATCTGTATGTCAAGGTAGATTTCTCCCATCACTTCTTTCTTCGTTCCGTCAAAGGCTCGTACGGAGGTTTTTGCAGAACTTATCCTAGAAGGATCTATTTTAAGGCGGTGTAAAGTCGCCAAAGGACAGATGTTCAAGGCTGATCCGTTGTCAATGAGTACCCGGGCAACATGTGAGGCCTTGTATTTGACGGAAATATAGAGTGCCTTGGTATGCCCCCTCCCTTCTAGAGGGAATTCTTCATCTGAAAAGGCTATGAGGTCCTTGAGGAGTATAGAACCCACAAATTCCTCTAATTTGTCATGATCGATCGTTTCTGGTACGTGGACTTCACTTAACACCTTCATTAAGGCTTTCTGATGTTTGACAGATGTCTGGAGTAGTTCAAGCAGAGAGATTTGTGCGGGCATCTTGCGCAATTGTTCAACTATGTTGTACTCGCTAGCCTTAATCACGGCTAGGAATTCTTTGGCTTCCTCATCAGTAACAGGTTTTGCAGGTTGAGCATTAGCTTGGCCATAGGAACGCCCGGATCTGGTAACCAAGTCGACATCGAGACTGTAGGACCAAGGGACTGCCTTATTGTCACTGTACTCATACGGTTGAGGTATCTCGATCACTATCCCTTCATCAGCTGTAGGCGTGCTTACTACGATCTCCTCGTTATCAGACGCGTCTTCAAGCGGAGGCATGTCTTCAGGCAGAGGGTCGCCCTTGTCGCTCCTGGTGTTCAATGTAGCAAACTCCTCCTCCCAATTAATAACCACTTCGGAGATAGTGAAAACGATGCCAGTGTGGTCAGCATAAACAATCATCCCAGCTTCTACCATTCTTGAGATTCTTTCTTTCATGAGAGCCAAGGGCAGGTCCTCATTACTTGGGTAACAACCGGCTTTCACTAACTCACCGTAGACGTCGGTAGTATACACCTTAACATTCTTGATTCGACCAGCATCGAAGCTAAATATGGCATTCACATTGCCTGCGTGATCAGGGAGTGGGTTGTTCTGAACATTCGGCTTAGCAGGCTGAAATGAGAAAGCCTTCGTATCTAAGAGGTTCTGGATTCGGTGCTTGAGGGCATAGCAATCATCGGTTGAGTGTCCCAGCTCACCCATGTGATAATCACATTTCTTTGACGGGTCGAAGTTATAGAATCGCTCAGGATTGGGCCGCTTTGGCTCAGTAGTAAGCAAGCCTTTCTTCTGGAGCACTGTCAATACTTGAGACAACGATCCGGGGAGGGGAGTGAATTGCCTCCTGTTGTTCCTCCTCTGAAAAGGTTGACGACCCGAGTTTTGTTGCTGAGCTTCTGCTACTTGGATTGCTGGGGCAGAGTTAGCATTCCGTCGGCTCGGTTGGTTATAAGCCACATTCACTTCAGCTGCCGGTTCTTTCTCTTTTCTCGCACCAAATCTTCTGGTCGAGGAGGACGGCTCGACAAACCATCCATCTTTCAGCCCTATCTCAATTTGTTCGCCCATGGGGATGAGTTGGTTGAAGTTGTCAGTCGGAATGGTAACCATCCGATTACGGTATTCGAACGGGAGAGTTTTCACGAACATCCTCTTTAACTCACTGTCTATGGGTTCTGGAACAACCTGAGCAGCTAAATTCCTCCATCTGATAGCATAGTCTTTGAAGGACTCAGTCTTTTTCATCTGAGCGCGTTCGAGATCATCACGGGTAGGAATGATGTCCGTTATGAATTTGTACTGCTTCAAGAATGCTTCACTGGCTTCTTTCCAAGTTTTGAGGCCATTTATCTTCTTCATGAGATACCAGCTCAAAGCAGGACCCGTCAAACTTGCTTGAAAGGCATGGATCATCAGGAGTTCGTTATCAACGTACGAAGTCATTTGTACGTGATAGAGCTGTAGGTGGGCTTTTGGACATGTGGTGCCATTGTACTTGTCGAAATCCGGCATTTTGAACTTCTTTGGGATTTTGATCTGTGAGTACAGGGACAGATCGATCGAAGGTGAATCCTGCGAACCTTCCAGCTGCTTCACTCTTTCTTCAAGTTTATTGACCCGTTCATCAGGTTTGTCCTTGTTGACGATGATCTGGACGGGGTCATCTTCTAAATCAGGAATATCATCATCTCCGTCAACATCGACACTTTTTCTGATTTTCTGCTTTGGGACTGACGCTTCGAGGGGTGCCGAAACAGGAACCGACCGGAGAGCTTTGATCTCAGCGGACATTTGTTGCATTGCGATGACAAGTTGCTTGATCTGGTCTTCCACACCAACAACACGCTCTTGCAAGTCGGTTTGATCGACCATTCTGGCTCTCGACCGTGTACGAATGGGCGATCGTGATCGGTCCGTAGCTACCTAATTTCGAAATGAAACAGGCATACATGAGTGTTAAGCAAAATCATACGCCAATCCATGACATTGGTCTAACCGCTTTGAATTGAAAGGACCTCTTTATTGAAATGGCAAAAATTTTTACACCAATTAATGACTTGAAATTGAACTGAATATAAAGACAACTGACTCAATTCCTAAACAAATTTTGAAAACTGAAACTGAAATGAGAAAAGAACTTCGAGCTTTTTATTTAGCTTGATCTATAGACATATGGGAGGCGACTTCCTTCTTCAATTGCTCATAAGCTCGAGCTATCTTGGATGCCTTTTCTTCAACTTCTTCGGCCTTCCTTTTGAGGCGATTGTTCTCTGAGCGATTGGCGGACTTGAGAGGCACCTTGGGTATCTTCGGGAGCAAATCCTGCGGGATTTTGTGCCTTCGAATGTACTGGGTCGTCGCGAAATAGGACTTCTGCTCTCCCTTTAGTTCTCCTTCGGGCCGAGCTATCTTTAACACACGGCACTTCCTCCACATCTTATTGAGCTGAGCTACAGTCGCTTCGTGGTCTTTATCATCATCGGCGAAGTCGACTTGGAGGAGTTCTGGTTGTAACGCTGGAGGGAGCCCTTGGAGAATCTGATACTGACGAGACACTCTGGCGGGGTAGTATTCGATCGCGCCGGTGAAACCCAATAGTGGAACCGGTCCAATACCATTACATGTAAGCCGAGCTTCCTCGACTTTGAACCAGTTAGCATGCCATTGGAAACCTTGGGGTCTAGCGTTTTTCATGAAAATGATCCATTCAGAGTAATGATAATCGGGTGCACCCCCTTGTTTTTCTTTATACCTCAAGACAGGATGGCTAGAATCACTAAGCTCGGATATTGTGAGTAAATCGCCACACCCTTTTATGTGAGACAAAAACCAGATTTGCAAAAGTTCGAGGGGAGCATGAAAAGTTTTGTCGACATGTTGCTTAAATTTAGTGAGGGAAATGAAAGTCTCGGCTAAAATGATGTTGATAAAATTCTTTTCAAGACAGACCTGTTGGACCAACCATGCGATTGACGGATTACATGCATTCTTACAGTAAGGAAAAATCACGAACCCGAAAAACGCTAGCAAAAAGATTCTGCCTTTTTGAAAAGATGTGGCTTTTTCAAAACACTGACTCAGGAATGAAAATGGGCATGTGCCACGATTTGCTTTTAACACTTTTCCCAATTCATCTTTTCCGACATTCAAAAATTCAGCCAACATTAAAGTAGAATCAATTCCCAAAGGTGGTGTGACTAAATCCGACTCCAATGGTTTTCCAATGAGCACGCTATATTCTTCCAATGTCGGGGTGAGCTCGTGCTTACCGAATATAAAGGTAGAGGTTTCGGGACACCAGAAGTGCGCTAATGCTCGAACGAGGCCGGTACGGACTTTGACCTCCAGTAGGGGGAGCAGCCTCCCGATGTGGCCTTCAACTAGCTTGCGGTTGGTTGGACTGAGTAGATTCCACCAGGCACGGAGCTCGTCCTTAGGAGCATCAAGAATCCGGATGTCTGCCCCTCCCATAATGTATAGACCAAGACTCACGACCGACCTAATGTCATGGACCGACCAAAGAAAAAGACGAAACATAAATAAATTGCGAGATAAAGGTTTAGAAATCTTACTTCACCCGGTAGAATGATGGCAATCACATAGACATGCGCATGAAACGTGAGGTTCGATTTCTACCTAGACTCTGGCTTGCAAAATGGAGACATGAGGATTACCGAGCTAAACCAGTCATGGTGGTGGTTAGGCTGGGATTCCCCTGACTCCGGCTTAGTCAAAGAGCCGACCCGGGTTGCAAAGGGTGCAACCGTGGTAGGTATTCAATGACACCATGAAAGAACTTTCGGGACCAAGAAGGGCGACCCATACCACGCGGGTGTGGTCGGGGTGTCCACTGTCTCAGTACCATCCTAAACCTGTGCCGCCCAGGTCCGGCAGCGGGTAGTGTGTGCGGTGTAGTGTAAATGCAAGGCATGCACAGCAGGTTATATCATACAGCGCTTCGTGCATAAAATAAATCATTCATCCAAACACCTCCCTGCAAAACAAGGGTTAACAATCACGCCTCCCCTTATACCTCCCATACTGCAAAAACATTTAACACCTAAAATGTTAGGGACGTACCTAGGATCCTCGCTGCCAAGCAAAAATATATTTTTTTTGAAAAGAAAAACTGGCCTAAGTCCACTAAGAGTTTTAACTCTATTCCCCAGCGGAGTCGCCAAGCTATCGCGACCTAAAATTTTTCCTCTCAGGCTAATGGATTGTTAAGACTAAGCCTAACTCGGGCCCTCCCAAGCCCTACCAATTCGCAACTTAAGGTTTAAGTTTTTAACATGTCAATGTTTTCATACTTGGAGTCGCCACTAATCTATTTATGGTAGGTCGATTAGAAACCTAAATAAAACATAGGGAGGTATGTTTTATTCCTACGAACCAGAGATTCTAAGCCCGGGGACTTGATTACGCTAGATCTAGTCTAACGCCCTTTCGGTACCTTTTCTTTTCAAAAAAAATTTTGGCAAGCAATTTGGATCCATTTTAACTTAGTCACTAACATGTGAGGTATTCATGCGGGTACGCAAACCACCAATTTAACACCCAAGAAAGCATTAAATAAATTGCAAGTTGGAAGAATTACTTACCTCGAAGCAACGTAAGCATCTGCATTGTTAGCTAGAAAATCACATCAACAACCTAATATGATTTCTAATTAACAAGCAGTTCACTCCATATTTTTTTGGATTTTCACTTATTTAAATGAAAGCTAATCTATATGCAATGACGTGCAAAAATTGACACGCGAATAATGCAACATAACATGCAAACTATATGTCATGCGACGACGTGACCTAATTCTGATGACGGGCAAATGATTTATTTTTGGTATTTTTTTATGAAATTCGGAATAAAAATATGCCTAAATTAACGTGCAACCTATGATGACTTAACATATCCTAACGTGATTTATTTTTGGGATTTTTGTTAAAATTCGAAATAATAAACTACTTAAATTAAGAATGCAATCTATCCTAATCTACCATAAAACAATTCATTCTTTTTTTTTGGGTTTTCATGAAAATTCGGAATTAAAAAATAACCTAAATAATCTATTAAGATTAGAAAATTACTTAATTTAAACTAGGAAATAGATTATCTCAAGTCCTAATTTAAATTAAATAATTACTCTATCGTCTAGATATATTTAGGATTCCTAAACATGCAAAACTCAAATTCAAATCCTAACTAATATTTTTTTGAATTTTCTTTTTTATTTGAAAAGGAAAAATAATCTAAACAGAGATAGCATCCACATTTAAAATAGCCACGCAATCCACAAGATTCGTTTCAAACTCGGATTAGGCACAGAAATCGAACTATCGGTCATATCTACAGGGTTATAGATATTGACAGAAAGTCGATCATTCAAATTTGGAAAGCAAATAAAATCTAGTATCGTATCCAAGTGATGATGGACAAGATAACGATTTTCCATATCGTCGCGTATCGTACCTTAGGGATAAGGTAGGATAGTCGTCCAGATACGTTGCTAAATTAGGAAAGTTTCCTAATTTTGAATATTTTAAAAATATTGCAGATATCAGATAATTATCCCAACATATCTAATATTCCGCACGATATTCACGCAATATTCAAAAGTACAAATTAGTACATTAGATATTCTGAAAAATATTAGATAATGTCCAATTACCTAATTTGCAGATAATTTCCAAATTCGAACTTGCGGATCAGGATGAACAGCGAATGGCGGACCGGCGGCGCGGTGTCGGGATCAACGGCGGCTCGTGGTGGCACACGGCGGAGAGCGGCAGCAGCAAACGATGGCGCGTGACGGGAGGAGCAGCAGCAGCGGGTCGGCGTGCGACGGAACAGCAGAGGTGCCGGCGTGCGACGACTCCGGCAGCGGCAGTGCACAGCGACAAGGGGCAGCAGCGACGTCGGCGGGAAGCGGCGGCAGCAGGCCCGGCAGGGAGCGGCGGCAGCAGCAGCGTCGGCGGCGTGAGGCACGGCACGGCGGTGCGCGGCAGCAACGCGGCAGCGCGCGGGGCACGGCGGTGGTGGCGCGCGCGACGGCAGCAACGCAGCAGCAGGCGGGGAACAGCGGTGCGCGGCAGGGAGAGGCGGCAGCACGCGGCAGCAGGCGGTGGCGCGGCAGGGAGCGGCGGCAGCGGTGGCGCGCGGGTCTTCCTCCTCTCTCTCTCTTTCTCACTCTCACACTCTAAAATTTTCTGATCTGAAAATCTGAGCCCCACTCTAAAATTCTGACCTAATGAAGTATATATAACCCTAATCTAGGTTAATTAGATGGGCTCTCTAGTCCTAATGGGCTTAGACTTGGGCTTAGATTTTAATTTAATTTAAATAGGCTGAATTAATTAAGGATAAATGGGCTGAATTAAGCTCAAACTAAAACAACCAAGCCCGTTTGACTTGTAATTCCCGGCCCTTGCATTCCAAGCGAGCCGAGTCCCATTCGATGAAATTTAAGCTCGTTCGTTCACCGCCGGTCCGATGCAAAATGCAATTAATCTAAAATGAATTTAAACTATATGTTATGCAATTTAAAATATTTTTTGTTTAGGGGTTAAAAATTTAATCCCTAATTTTCTATGTAAATTACACTAAATGATGCGCCAAAATTTAGGTGTCAACACGTGCCATGGGCTAAATGGTGGCAAAGTTGTCGAGCCCAATCAGACAGTTTATATTAACACCGACAATCCAACAGATGATAATCATTGTGAAACAATGGTTGATGATGATTGTCAATCAACTGACCACTCATAAAGGATCAAATAAGTTGTGCTTGTATAAAATAAAGGAATAACAACAATAGAAGTGTCACAACTTTCGTACGGCGCTCACTTGAGTGTCGTAATTTTCTTTTTCGCTCACTTAAGTGCCACAAATTTGAAAAATCGATCACTTGAGTACTATCGGCGATTTGCTTCGTCAGAAATCTGACATAGACGTCGGAAAATCCGACATGGACAATTTTTAAAAATTTATTTAATTTAATTATTATTTTTTATCATTTTTTTTATTTTTATTTGGCCAATCTAATTTGCAGATGGGCACGATAAAGAACTTCATCTTCCCCATGGTTGGGGGTACTGTAGCATATGGGGATTTTGGCTAGCCGTGCCCAAATCCGGCGAGGGCTTCACCGTACGCCTCGTCGCTCAAGACTCCCAATAATTCCTCCTCGCTCCACTTATCATACTTATCAAATGTGTTCTTGTACAGTTCCGAGGCGCCTTTTATCTGGAGCTTGGTCTTGATGGTGTCGAGCGGGTGCAAGCACACGTAAGTGAACGCGCCGGCAATCCTACCTTCGGTAGCGTCGATTGGGGCTCACTCGAAGATGGAGAGGTTCTTCATGAGGGACTACACTTTGAAGTTGTTTATTGAGGTGGGTTTGATCAATTTGGAGTAATTGGGAGGGAAATTAGGGTTTTTGAGAGAGAGGGTTGTGGAGGAGAAATTGAAGCCGGCGGCACGATGTGCAGTAGTCATGGGGGTCTCGAGGGTGGAGGCAAAATGAGGGAGTTGAAGTGAGTGAAGAGGCTTGTGAATTTGGATGGAATGTGTTGGTGATTGAGGTGCGGAAATAGGAGGTCGAGAGATGCAGAGAGCCTTCCCTCCATTCTTTCTCTCAAGCTTGAAGTTCAATCGACTTCAACTCTTGGCTACCATGATCGAGCTTCAAGCTCATGGCGAAACACCTTTGCCCAGTCACAGAAAACGGGGGAGCACTTGATCGGTTGTTTGTTGGTGAGAAATTGTTCCCTATGACCTCCGACTTTTGGCATCCCCATCTCTGTTTCGCTCGCGGCGGCCATCGTGGCTTGAAACTCTAGTGACCATGGCCACCCAAAGCTTCGAGCTTGAGCGGCCATGGCAGCCCCTCTCTCTCTCCCTAAGTTTTTCTTTTTCTTTCTTATTCTCCCTTCGTGTTTTTCTCTCTTTTCTTTTATGTTACATGACGTGGCAATATATTCATCCTTTTACTTTTAAAAATTTCCACGTAGAAATGAAAAATTTAATAAAAAATTCACGTAAGACGATTTGCCGAAAATGGCATTCAAATGATCGATTTTACTCCGATGTGGCACTTAAATGAGCAAAAAAAACGTTATGGCACTCAAGTAAGTGTCATACAAAAGTTATATCACTTTTGCTGTTCTTATTCCGTCAAATAAAAGAATCAAATGGAAAAATAGAAATAGGGAGTTTTATAATTTTATAATCGTTATTCTGCTTAAATAAATTTAGAAAGACCTATTAAGACTCTATTTGTTACATTGAAAATGAATTATATGAAAAACATTTTTTTCTAAAAATGATCACTTGTATTGCTTGAAATAATTAGTTAATGAAAAATATTTTTATTATTGATAGTAATTTATGTCTAAATATTTTCGTGGACGATGAAAAAAATTCATTTTCATGAGCGATGCAAGTAATTATTTTTAAGAAAATACTTTCAAAACCATTCATTTTCCTGTGAAACAAACGCACTTTTGTGGTCACCGTTCTGCTGAAACAAACCTAGGAAGTCTTGTAATTTCTCTAGACCGTTATTATGTCTGTTTTAGTTCCTACATTAGATAAATCTCGTGCATGTCATGGTTTTCTAAAAAAATTGTTTTAAGAATTACATTTTCAGTTTTCAAAAGGCAATATTATCTATGGCCAAACGGACGAAAATACACCCGATTAAGTATGCTAAATAATAACATGGCTTCATTGATGTCAAAGCTAAGCGTGCATCATCAAATAAAGTAGCCAATTGAATATACATCACAAATCAAGACTTTTTGCATACTTGCGCGTCATTTGCATATTTTCAAAGGACAAACTCACACGGCGCACGGAGTCACGTGAGGGCACAAGACGATGCGAAAATTTCACCTCATTGCGTCTTTTGGAGAAACCGAAATCACAAATGTAATATCAAGAGATTGTTTGATAATTGCATTTCAAGAACTTAATTGAAAAATGTGGTACCAAAATGACATTTTGGGGATTTATTATTGCCGAAATCACATATGTACCAAACCTTTGCCAGGCGTTTCTTCCCTTGACATAGGAGACAAGTAAATTCCTTTGCCGATGCCGATCTTGTCTCCTCCATCATGGAGAAGATGAGATCCAGCCGCTGCCCGATCCAAGGCACAAGCGTGACGGTCACTGAGAGAAAGATAGGATTTTAGTGGGCATATATTTTCCAATATGGAAAAGAATGCTCATACAAAGTGCTCGCCTGTTGAAGCTTTAAAAAACATAAAAAAAATAAAATGTAAAATCACTTCAGTCTCTTATTTTGCGGGGACCTAGATGCCAAGCAAAGTTGAACATTTTCCATTCATCGTCCCTGTCGCGACCTAAAAATTCCCCAGTGGAGTCGCCAAGCTGTCGCGACCTAAAAATTCCTTCCTCTCTCAGGCTAATGGATTATTAGGACTAAACCTAACTCGGGCCCTCCCAAGCCCTACCAATTCGCAACTTAGAGTTTAAGTTTTTAACGTGCAAATGTTTTCATGCTCGGAGTCGCCACTAATCAATTTGTGGTAGGTCGATTAGAAACCTAAATAAAACATAGGGAGATATGTTTTATTCCTACGAACCAGAGATTCTAAGCCCGGGGACTTGATTACGCTAGATCTAGTCTAACGCCCTTTCGGTACCTTTTCTTTTCAAAAAATATTTTGGCAAGCAATTTGGATCCATTTTAACTTAGTCACTAACATGTGAGGTGTTCATGCGGGTGCGCAAACCACCAAAGTAACACCCAATAATCAAAACATTAAATAAATTGCAAGATTGGGAGAATTACTTACCTCGAGGCAACGTAAGCATCTGCATGGTTAGCTAGAAAATCACATCAACCATCCTAATATGATTTCTAATTAACAAGCAGTTCACCCAGTATTTTTGGATTTTCGCTTATTTAAATGAAAGCTAACCTATATGCAATGACGTGCAAAAATTGACACGCGAATAATGCAACCTAACATGCAAACTATATGTCATGCGACGACGTGACTTAATTCTGATGACGGGCAAACGATTTATTTTTGGTGTTTTCTAATGAAATTCGGAATGAAAATATGCCTAAATTAACATGCAACCTATGATGACTTAACATATCCTAACATGACTTATTTTTGGGATTTTTGTTAAAATTCGAAATAATAAATTAATTAAATTAAGAATGCAATCTATCCTAATCTACCATAAAACAATTCATTCTTTTTTGGGATTTTCATGAAAATTCGGAATAAAAATTAACCTAAATAATCTATTAAGATTAGAAAATTACTTAATTTAAACCAGGAAATAGATTATCTCAAATCCTAATTTAAATTAAATAATTACTCTATCGTCTAGATATATTTAGGATTCCTAAACATGCAAAGTTCAAATTCAAATCCTAACTGATATTTTTTGAATTTTCTTTTTTATTTGAAAAGGAAAGATAATTTAAACAGAGATAGCATCCACATTTAAAACAACCATGCAATCCACAAGATTCGTTTCAAATTCAGATTAGGCACAAAAATCGAGCTATCAGTCATATCTATAGGGTTATAAATATTGACGGAAAGTCGATCGTTCAAATTTGGAAAGCAGATAAAAATCATTATCGTATCCAAGGGATTATGGATAGGATAATGATTTTCCGTATCGTCGCGTATCGTACCTTAGGGATAAGGTAGGATAGTCGTCTAGATACGTTGCTAAATTAGGAAAGTTTCCTAATTTTGAATATTTTAAAAATATTGCAGATATCAGATAATTATCCCAACATATCTAATATTCTACACGATATTCACGCAATATTCAAAAGCACAAATTAGTAAATTAAATATTCTGAAAAATATCAGATAATATCTAATTACCTAATTTGCAGATAATTCCCAAATTCGAACTTGCGGATCGGGATGAACGGCGAGCGGTGGGCCGGCGGCGCGGTGTCGGGATGACGGCGGGGCAACGGCGACGGAACAGCAAGGCAGCGACGACGGGCGCGGGAGGCAGCGGCGCTCGGCAGCGGGCGCGGCGGCGGGCGCGGGCGCGGGCGCGGGCGCGGGCGCGGGCGCGGGAGCGGGCGCGGGCGCGGCAGCGGGCGCGGGAGCGGGCGCGGGAGCGGGCGCGGGCGCGGGAGCGGGCGCGGGAGCGGGCGCGGGCGCGGCAGCGGGCGCGGGAGCGGGCGCGGGAGCGGGCGCGGCAGCGGGCGCGGGAGCGGGCGCGGGCGCGGCAGCGGGCGCGGCAGCGGGCGCGGGAGCGGGCGCGGGCGCGGGCGCGGGCGCGGGCGCGGGAGCGGGCGCGGCAGCGGGCGCGGGAGCGGGCGCGGGAGCGGGCGCGGCAGCGGGCGCGTCGCGCGAGGTCTTCCTCCTCTCTCTCTCTTTCTCACTCTCACACTCTAAAAATTTTCTGATCTGAAAATTGTGTCTCCCCTCTAAAATTCTGACCTAATGAAGTATATATAGTATTAACCTAGGTCAATTAGATGGGCTTTCTAGTCTTAATGGGCTTAGGCTTGGGCTTTAATTTAAATGGGCTGAATTAATTAATGATAAATGGGCTGAATTAAGCTCAAATTAAAACAACCAAGCCCGTTTGACTTGTAATTCCCGGCTCGTGCATTTTAAGCGAGCCGAGTCCCGTTTGATGAAATTTAAGCTCGTTCGTCACCGCCGGTCCGATGCAAAATGCAATTAATCTAAAATGAGTTTAAACTATATGTTATGCAATTTAAACATTTTTTGTTTAGGGGTTAAAAATTTAATCCCTAATTTTCTATGCAAATTATACTAAATGGTCGCTAAAATTTAGGTGTCAACAGTCCCCACAAGTTTTTATAACGTTTAGGCTCCCTGCCTAATTCGGGAGGACGAAAGGGCTGACTTGACAAACCACCAAATTATCACTAATCAGAAGCCGACGAAAAGTGTTGCCAGATGCAACCTCAACCTTACCTTAGCGATAAATCGGACGAAAGGAAACAAATTTGCTAAACGGAGGGGACCATCCTAGAGGGAAAATTTAAAGACGGACTGACATCGGAAAGGAACGGTTCCATCGTCACTATCATCCAAAAGTCAAAGCCATGGTCAACCGAAGTTAGCTTATTGGATAACAAAAAGAAAAAGAGTTTATATGTGTATCGGATACACCAACCGGAGTTCACCTCCTTCAATTCGTCCACTTGACACCCATCAAGATATTCATATTCATATACTTGTTTTATTTTAGCACTCGACTAATCTTTATCGGATATCATAATTTTCTATCCCATTCTCATCACCAATAATCATAAAATGGACGTGTCTCTATGCTCCCAAAGGCTAAA
The DNA here is from genome assembly GCA_031216405.1 of Syzygium malaccense. Classification (NCBI taxonomy): domain Eukaryota; kingdom Viridiplantae; phylum Streptophyta; class Magnoliopsida; order Myrtales; family Myrtaceae; genus Syzygium; species Syzygium malaccense. The sequence goes on along the minus strand of CM062262.1, from coordinate 22,834,227 downwards.
TCCGGCCACGACGGAGTTGTTTAAGGACAGCAAGTCCCAAACAACCGCAAAGACCAATTCGAAATCTCTCAACATTTCATGTCGAGCGCAACCTCCTGCAATGTGTTTTAGGTTTTCTTGTCTCTGGCCTTGCTGTCCTAAGCAATTATTGCTTGGGGAAACTCAATAAATTAAGACTAACTAACAAACAAAGACTAAATGGGAATGGACATACCATTCGTATGATGCCGACAATATTCGAGCTTCTAAGATAAGCTTGTCCCCTTATTTTGCAAATTAATTCTGGTAGACTTTATTCGATGATAAATATACATAATTCACCTACTCAAATGCCCATTTTGTTATACGGTTTAATTTATTAATCTTATAGACAAGTCTTAAGATATAAAACAGCACTCATTTCTTGTTCGTCAGTCTGATAATCAGGTCCCACGTCATTCATTACATCATCGTTCGATGGAATGTTCTTGTCTTACAAAACGAAACCTATTCATTCCTAAGCATACCTTTCTTATTGCATCAATCAAGCCATTCTAGTTTTTTCGCCCATCTGCTGTACGAAGTCTTCTTTGACGAAAAATGCTAGTTGAAGAAGACAAAGCTCTGAAGTCTCGCTAACCGTCGCCAATGAAGAAACCGGAGGTCATATTCATCCCAGCGCCCAGCGTCGGTCACATCATCTCGGCCCTTGAGTTCGCAGCCCGCTTGCTCGGCCACGACCCTTGAGTCTATATCACCGTCCTCGCCATTAAAGCGCCCTTCAACTCCCACTTGGATGCTTACACCAAGCCGCTCGTCGCCTCGCAGCAGCGTGTTACCGTCATCGACCTCCCTCACGTTGACCTACCACCGCCGAAGCTCCTGTGCTCCATCGTGCACTATGTCACCGTCTACATCTAGAGCCACATCCCGCATGTCCAGAGAGTGGTCAAGGAGATCCAACGTTCACGAGCTGGTTCCAGGTCGGATCGGTCCGTGGCCGGTTTTGTCCTTGACTTCTTCTGCACGTCCATCATGGATGTGGCAGCCGGGTTCTCGCTCCCTTCTTACATCTACCTTACCAGCAACGCGCACTTCCTGGGCCTCCTGTTCCACTTGCCAGCTCGACACGACCAAGTCGGGAGAGAGGTGTTGACACCTAAATTTTGGCGCATCATTTAGTGTTAATTGCATAGAAAATTAGGGATTAAATTTTAACCCCTAAACAAAAATATTAAAATTGCATAGCATATAGTTTAGGTTCATATAGATTAATTGCATTCCGCATCGGATCGGCGGTGGCAAGTGAGCTTAAAATTCATCACGTAAATCGAGCTCGGGTACCAAACGAGACTCGGCTCACTTGGAAGGCAAGGGCCGAAAATCACGCGTCAAAAGGGCTTGGTTGTCTTAATTTGAGCTTAAATTAGCCCATCAAGCTTAATTAAAGAAAAGCCCAAATTAATTCAGCTCACTTAGAATTAAATTAAAGCCTAAACCTAAGCCCATTAGGACTAGAAAGCCTGGCTAATTGACCTAGGTTTACATTATAAATATATGTTTATGTCTCATAAAGAGGGGGTTCTCATAATTTTCATTTCAGAATTTTCGGAGAATACACGAGAGAAAAACACTTGAGAAAGAGAACTAAAGGCGAGGGAAGCGGCTGAGAATTCTATCACGGCCGCTGCTCCTTGCGTCGGTCGCTGCTCCACACTATCGGTCAACGTGGGGACATGTATTTGGAGTGATGTTTTGGTGTCATGGGTACAGAATACTGAGAAAAAAGAAGTCAAGATCACTGCAGCCGTGACTTGTTCTGGAGCCATGACAATTCTTCTTCTTGTTATGCAACGTGGGGACACACAACATTGAATATACAGCCATCAAGCTCCACGATGGCCACCGTGCCTGTGTTGCTGTTGCTGCTTCCCACGTGGTGAAGAGCAGCACGTCCAGTCGGAGCCCCTTCGACGAAGTTCAATTTGATTCAAGCCTCAACAACGAGGCATTCAATTCTTGGAGACGAGCCAATTCCATCGACGCCAACGATTTTCCTCTGATGCGCTTGCTGTTTCCCGACGAATTCCCACGATGATCCGCATTGCACGCTGAAGTCCAACCCAACTCAAAGTCATTCAGTGGTCAAAGAGATAGGCATCCAACCGAGAGAGGTGCAAGTGAAAACCGTGACCCACCGTAAGCTCAACGCCAAGTCTGGTCTCCGCCGATCCCGTGCCATCCGTCGCCGCACCTTTGCCTCGCCGTCGTCCATTGCTGCCGGTCCATCATTGTCGGTCACTCGCCATTGGCCATTCCGCGATCCCAATCCACGAGCGACGCCGTCATCGCCGGTCCATTAGCCACCGGTCATCCGATCCGCAATTCCGATCCGCGCGATTCAAATTTGGGAAGTTATTTACGCATCGGGTAATTATCTTATCCTGATTTAATTTGAATATTTTGTTGCCTAATTTGTGCTTATTGATATCTAATTCTGCATATTTAGATAATAGGCAATATTTCAATTAGGATTTGTTTCCTTTCTTGAAATCTTGGATATCTGTTGCTTACCAAATTTGGATAGAATTTAGAATTTTCAAAATCCTTTGAATATATCCAAGATATTTAAGATATCGGAATTTTTCAAGATGTGATCGATTAGGAAAATTTCCTAATCCGCAACCGCAAACGTGGAAATAAATCTATCTATCAGGCTTTAGATAGAGTTATTTCCATAGCGGGAATTTCGAATTTTAGGGTCGATCTGTCAGGCTTCAGATCGAAACTTAATTCGAAAGATTTAGCGGTTATATTTTTTTTCACTTGATTTTAATTTCGAATTTCATAAAAAAAATACCAAAAAAGATTGCTTTAAAATAGGTTAATTTCTTTAGTTTAGAATTGCATGTTTAGATAATTGGCATTTTTAATTCCGAATTTCATTTAAAAAAATAATACAAAAAAAAATAATATGCCGTCATTAGAAATAGGGCACGTCATCGCATGATTTATCAAAATTGTCAAATTGAGTAATTTTCTCGAAATTGGTACCGAAAGGGCGTTAGGGAATCTAGCGTAACCAAGTACCCGAATTTATGATTTCTGGTTCGTAGAAATAAAATAGTACTCCCGTTATTTTATTTAGGTTTCTAATCAACCTACCCTAAATGATTAGTGGCGACTCCCGTTGAAAATATTTGCATGCTCACAATTGGACCTACACTACAAAAAAACGATTTTTTTCCGACAAAATTTCCAACGAAAAATTCTGGAAAATTCGTTGGAAAAAGAATTTCCAACGAATTTTCCAACGAAAAAAAATTCGTTGGTAATTCGTCGTCGGAAAATTTTCCAACGAAAAATTTGAATTTTCGTTGGAAATTTGCGACGAATTTTTTTTCGTTGGAAAATTCGTTGGAAAACTCGTGGCTAAATTCGTTGGAAACGAACTTTTTTTTCCGACGAATTTTTTTCGTTGGAAACTACAATTTTTTTTTGTCGAAAAATCGTGGAAATTTTTTTCCATCGAAAAAATTTTTTTTGGTCGAAAATTTTTTTTTTTGGTCGAAATTTTTTTTTTGGGGCGAAAAATAGCCCTCGCCGCCGGCGAGGGCCAGCCTCGTCGCCGGCGAGGGCCGAGCTCGCCGGCCATGGCAAGCTCGGCCCTCGGCATGGCCGACGAGGGCCGGCCTCGTCGCCGGCGAGGGCCGAGCTCGCCCAGATCTGGGCGAGCTCGAGCTCGCCGGCCATGGCGAGCTCGGCCCTCGCCATGGCCGGCGAGGGCGAGCTCGGCCCTCGCCGACGACGAGGCTTGCCCTCATGGGCGGCGAGGCTGTTGCGCCTCTCCAGAACAAGAAGATGAAGAAGAAGCAGCAGCAGCAGCAGGGGCGGGAGCAGGGGTCGCCGCCCGTCGTCGTCTCCTAGCCTCGCCGGCGACGAGGCTTGGTGGCGTCGGGGGCGTCGGGGGCGTCGGAGGTTGGAGTCCATGGCGCCGGAGCCGGAGCCGGAGCCGGAGGAGGAGGGGGGCGGCGGGGGAGGAGGCGGAGGGGGAGGCGGAGAGGGAGAAGGACAGAGAGGGCGCAGGCGAAGGAGAGAGGGTGAAGGCGAAGGAGAGAGAGAGAGAGAGAGAGAGAGAGAGAGAGAATGGATGTTCAAATTGAGCGCGAAAATATTTGATTTTTTTTGTAATTCGTTGGAAAATTCGTTGGACATTTCGTTGGAAATTTCCAACGAATTTTCCAACGAAAATTGTACACACTGAATTAATTTCCCGGAAAATTGAAATTCGTTGGAAAATTCGTTGGAAATTTCCAACGAATTACAAAAATGTGGGTTTTTTTGTAATTCGTTGGAAAATTCGTTGGAAATTTCCAACGAAAAAAATTCGTTGGAAATTTCCAACGAATTTTCCAACGAAAAATGTGCACTCTGAAGTAATTTCCCGGAAATTTGAAATTCGTTGGAAAATTCGTTGGAAATTTCCAACAAATTTTTTTTCGTTGGAAATTTCCAACGAATTTTGCGACAAATTTTTTTTCGTTGGAAATTTCCAACGAATTTTGCGACGAAAATTTTTTCGTTGGAAATTTCCAACGAATTTTGCGACGAAAATTTTTCGTTGGAAATTTCCAACGAATTTTGATTTTCGTTGGAAAATTTGTCGCAAATTTGCAACGAAAATTTTTTCGTCGGAAATTTTCGTGGCAAAAATCAAGTTTTTTTGTAGTGCTAAGTTGCGATTTGGTAGAGTTTGGGAGAACTCAAGCTAGGTTAGTTAATTTAATTGATCTAGTAATCCATTAGCCTAAGATCGAAACCCGATTATTTTTTAGGTCGCAACAAGAGGTCCAACCGTCCGATCCGAACCTCCCTCTTCCCGGTTTCACCAACCCAGTTCCGGTCTGTGTTTTGCCATCAGCAGTGTTAGACGGGAAAGCCGGCGGCTACGCGGCCTACGTCAAGCTGGCTCGCAGGTTCAGGGAAGCCCGGGGAATTATGGTGAACACGTTCAAGGAGCTGGAGCCGTTTGCCGTCAGCTCGTTCTCCCGAGGAAGCTCAGACGGACCCAAAGGGTGTGCCGGATCCTTCTCTGGACCGGGCTCACTAGGAGAAGATCCGGGAGTGGCTCGACAAGCAACCGCCGTCCTCGGTGGTGTTCCTGTGCTTCGGAGCATGGGGAACTTCGATGCGGACCAAGTGAAGGAGATCGCCGCCGGAATCGAGCGAAGCGGGCATAAGTTTCTGTGGTTGTTGCGTCCCGAAAGCTGCCAGGAGCAGCTTCCGGATGGGTTCCTGGAGCGAACGCGAGGAAGAGGGGTCATATGCGGTTGGACCCCACAGGTTAGTCTCAAGTCTTTTTAATTAGCGACTATGTATCTATCTTTGGTAGTATCTCGGGCTCATTGGTTACTTTACGCTAATCTGGTAAATAAAGTAAGAAGGGAGCAAATGCTGCATGAGCCGATCACATCTAAATAATTCTGGATTTCACTAAACAACACGAGCTATTGAGATTAGTTTTGTTCATCGCGACACCCACAAATTAAGCCTAAATTATATTTTCTTATGTTGCGTGAGATATGAGAAAATCCACGCATACGTAGAAAGCCTGAAATATAATTTGGGCAAGCCTATGGAATAAACCTCCTTCGTTTGAGCCCACTCACTAGGGCCAATCATATGAAGGAGAAAAATGTTATTATATATCATGGGTGTTTCATGTAGAAGAATATTTTTCTCTATATTGAATCATTATGTACAGTATTACAATCTTTCTTATATACAATACAGGGGATAATCCTAGCATCTCAATAAATCAGGAAAAAACTGTAATACAAAAAAATCCCTATTTTGTAGGAAATATAGCCCACGCCAACACTTTCCCTCAAGTGGGTGAGAAGATGTCCTCGATACCCATCTTGACAAGTGAGCTCCTAAACGCTCTACTTGACACAGCTTTGGTCAAAATGTTGGCCAATTGATCTTCAGACTTGACAAAGGGCAACTGAATTACTTTAGCATCTAAATTCATCTTGACAAAGTGTCTATCAACTTCAACATGTTTGGTTCGATCATGCTGAACCGGATTGTGAGAGATAGCTATAGCGGCTTTATTATCACAAAACAACTTTATCCCAAACTCTGGTGAATACCCAAGTTCGGACAATTGCCTTTTAAGCCATAATAACTCACACAACCCCTTCGCTACTCCTCTGAATTCTATCTCGGCACTGGACAAGGCTACAACTTTTTGCTTCTTGCTCTTCCATGTGACCAAGTCACCTCCTACAAATGTGAGATAACCTGATGTCGACCGTCTATCTGATGCGTTCCTTGCCCAGTCCGCATATGTATATCCTGTTGGGGTTTTGGCACCAAAATCCCATAAAATTGAATGAGAAGTGTGTGGTTGAAAGTGTCCCACATAGGAGAAGAGGTGATGGGAAATGGGTTCAAATAGTTGAGCCTCACAAATGGGTTTGGGCCCCAAGGGGTACCCCACTTTTGTGGAAGAGAGAGGACCTACGTCAAGCTAGGTCGGTCCACCCCCCGCGCGCGCCGCCGCCGTCCGTCCGGCCGGCTCGGTTCGGGGTCCACGCTCTATCGGTTTTTTATTTTTCGAACAGACACATTGTTTAGAATTTCTTTATTTATTTTTTTGACGAACAAACATGTCTGTTCGTGAGGTTCGGTTCGCCCGAACGAAAACCGAATTGCAAACCGGTTCGAGAAGACCTTCGCTGCTCTTCACGAACCCTCGCAACTCTTCGTTCTTCGCCGCTTCGATATAACCGAACAGTATAGTTCGGGAAAGACAGACTTCGTGACATCGGCATTTTTCCTACGCGCGCTCTACAGACATTCATTTTCGTCATTGTCATTTTGTGCGATTCTTCTACAAAATTGCGTTCGTTGGAGTCCTCCGAATACGTACCGCTTCGGAGGAACGAGATCCGTTCTATCCTGGGAGACGATTGTCCGATATCCTCGGGTACTGATTGAGGGGCCAAATTCGTCTTAAGGACACGACGTTCCTTCGTTGGGCTCGGATCAACATTCTGCTTATTGCTTCTACTGCTTTCAGGTTAGCTTTCCTACCGTTTGTTTTCACTTTCTGGTATACGAACTTAGCCGGACCACAGTACGAGAACTACAATCTTAAGACGAATTTCTCCGGTTCTTTTCGTATACTCTTGTGTGCCGTTCGTTGTGTTTTTCTATCAAATATCGGATTGCCGTTCCTTTGAGTCGACCGTTTGTTGTTCGTATATTCTGTTCATACAACTTCTCGTTACTATTTTTCAATTCCTTCGTGAACAGATTTTTTTTGTTTCCGTTTAGTTTAAAAATTTTAAAATTCTGTTCGTGAAAAAAATTTTCCGTTTCTGTTCACGTTATAAATTTTCTATTCTGTTCGTAGTCATATAATTCCGATTCTGGTCATGAATATGTTCTGTTTTCATACTTCAGAAATGGCTTCGGCTTCCACTGCGGTTAACCCTATTCCGAATCACGGAGAAAAGCCAGAAAAGTTCAATGGTACGGATTTCAAGAGATGGCAACAAAAGATGTTGTTCTATCTCACGACCTTGAACTTGGCTAGATTCCTCAATGAGGATGGTCTTAAATTGGACGTTGGAGAGACAAATAAAGAAAAAGTTGCTGCTGTTGATGCATGGAATCATTCTGACTTCCTATGTCGCAACTATGTCCTCAACGGTCTGGACAATACTCTATATAACGTCTATAGTCCGCTAAAAACGGCTAAGGAGTTATGGGATAGTCTGGACAAGAAATACAAAACCGAAGATGCCGGATTGAAGAAATTCATTGTCGGTAAATTTCTGGACTTCAAGATGGTTGATTCAAGGACCGTCTTAAGTCAGGTTCAAGAGCTTCAAGTGATTATGCATGATATTCATGCTGAAGGAATGATTCTAAGTGAGTCATTTCAAGTGGCTGCCTTCATTGAAAAACTGCCACCATCCTGGAGAGATTTCAAAAATTATCTCAAACACAAGAGAAAGGAGTTGTCACTTGAAGACTTGATTGTTCGGTTGAGGATCGAGGAAGACAATAGGAATTCCGAGAAGAAAGTTGGCAGCAATTTGGCGGTCTCAAAAGCTAATGTTGTTGAAGGAGGATCGAAACCCAACAAGAAGAGGAAAATGCCTACCAAGTCTGGAGAGGGATTCACCCAAGGCCTGAAGAAGTTCGTTGGCAAGTGCTTCAACTGTGGCAAGTCTGGACATCGAGCCAAAGACTGCAGAGCCAAGAAAAGGCAGAAAACTCAGGCTAATGTGATGGAAGATATTTCCAATGGTGTTGATGATATCAATCTGACTGCTATGATATCCGAGTGTAATATGGTGGGAAACCCCAAGGAGTGGTGGATTGATACTGGAGCAACTCGTCATATCTGTGCAAACAGATCGATGTTTTCGACCTATACAACTGTGGGAGGTGATGAAAAACTTTATATGGGTAATTCATCAACTTCTAAGGTTGAGGGGGTCGGAAAGATTGCTCTAAAGATGACATCCGGAAAGATTGTGACACTAAATAATGTTCTGCATGTGCCAGATATTCGTAAGAATTTAGTGTCTGGATCTCTCCTTAGCAAGAATGGCTTCAAGTTGGTTTTTGTATCCGACAAGTTTGTACTCTCCAAGAATGAGATGTATGTAGGAAAGGGTTACCTTAGTGATGGTCTTTTCAAGTTGAATGTAATGACTGTTGTACCCAATGATGCTTTGAATAAAGTTGTTTCTACTTATGTGCTTGAGTCTCCTAATTTATGGCATGATAGATTAGGACACGTTAACTATAAGTCGATAAAGAAATTAATGAACATGGGGTTATTGCCAATATTCAATTGTTCAAGCGAGAAATGCCAAGTGTGTGTTGAATCTAAATTTTCTAAGCCTCCTTTCCATTCTGTAGATAATAGAGTTTCAGAACCTTTAGATTTAATACACACAGATATATGTGATATGAAATCAATACCGTCAAGAGGTGGTAATAAGTATTTTATCACATTTATAGATGACTACTCGAGGTATTGTTATGTCTATTTGCTTAGTAGCAAAGATGAGGCTGTGAATGCTTTTAAAACTTATAAGTCCGAAGTTGAAACTCAGTTGAATAAGAAAATTAAAATAATAAGGAGTGACAGAGGAGGTGAATATGAATTTCCTTTTGAGGAAATTTGTACCGAGTTTGGTATCGTTCACCAAATGACTCCTCCTTATACGCCGCAATCTAATGGAGTGGCGGAAAGGAAAAACCGGTCTTTAAAGGAAACAATGAATGCATTGTTGAACAATTCCGGTTTACCACAGAATTTGTGGGGGGAAGCTGTTTTGACGGCAAATTTTATTTTAAATAGAGTGCCCCACAGAAAAACACAACAAACTCCCTATGAGAAATGGAAAGGCAGAATGCCTAACTTGAATTATCTCAAAGTGTGGGGGTGTTTGGCTAAGGTTGCGGTTCCTAAGCCTAAAAAGGTTAAGATAGGACCAAAAACCGTTGATTGTGTTTTTATCGGATATGCTCAGAATAGTAATGCATATCGTTTTCTTGTTCACAAGTCAGAGATCCCAGATATACATGTTAATACGATCATTGAATCAAGGGACGCTTCGTTCTTTGAAAATATATTTCCGTATAACATAGTATATGAGCCAATTAATAATAATAAGAGGCCTCGAGATACTATATCTAGAAGTGATCCAATGGAGGATGAACCTAGACGTAGTAAAAGACAAAGGACTTCCACGTCTTTTGGACCTGATTTCTTAACGTATTTGTTAGAGAATGAGCCTCGGACATTCAAAGAAGCTGTGACTTCGCCAGAAGCCCCGTTCTGGAATGAAGCTATCAATAGTGAAGTTGAATCCATCTTGTCAAACCATACATGGAAATTGGTTGACCTTCCTCCTGGTAATAAATCACTACAGTGTAAGTGGATTTTCAAGAGGAAAATGAAAGCGGATGGTACTATTGATAAATATAAGGCTAGGCTTGTAGTAAAAGGATACAAGCAACGAGAAGGTCTTGATTATTTTGATACTTATTCACCTGTTACTAGAATTACATCTATAAGGATGCTAATTGCTATAGCAGCGGTGTATAAGCTTGAAATCCATCAAATGGATGTTAAGACGGCCTTCTTAAACGGGGAATTGGAAGAAGAAATATATTTGGAACAACCCGAAGGGTTTATTGTTCCAGGACAAGAGAAGAAAGTATGTCGGCTTATCAAGTCGCTCTATGGATTAAAACAAGCACCGAAACAATGGCATGCTAAATTCGACCAAGTCATGTTGTCGAATGGTTTTAAGATTAATGAGTGTGATAAATGTGTATATGTTAAGAACACTCATAATGGTTTTGCCATTCTGTGCTTATATGTAGACGACATGCTTATTATGGGCAGCGATAGTGAGGTTGTTAAGGCAACCAAACGCATGCTCACAAGTAAATTTGATATGAAAGATATGGGAGTTGCAGATGTTATTTTAGGAGTTAAAATCCATAAGACATATGGAGGATTAGCTCTATCACAATCCCATTATATTGAGACGATTCTTGGAAAGTGCAAGAATCTAGATATTATGCCAGTAAAGACTCCGATAGATGTTAATTTACATCTTTCAAAGAATACTGGTGAAAGTAAGGCTCAAAATGAGTATGCTAGTATACTAGGCAGTTTAATGTATGTTATGAACTGTACTAGGCCGGACATAGCTTGTGCTGTGAGCAAGCTAAGTCGATTTACAATTAGTCCAAATGAAAATCATTGGAAAGCTATGAAACGTTTATTGGGCTACTTAAGGTATACTCAAGATTATGCTTTGCATTACACAGAATATCCAGCGGTACTTGAAGGATATTGTGATGCAAATTGGATAACCGGCACTAAAGACACAAAATCGACAAGTGGATATGTATTCACACTTGGGGGAGCGGCAGTGTCTTGGAAATCATCCAAACAAACTTGTATTGCTAGATCCACTATGGAATCAGAATTTATTGCTTTGGATAAAGCCGGTGAAGAAGCAGAGTGGCTTCGAAATTTCTTGGAAGATATTCCTAATTGGCCTAAACCATTGCCCGCTGTTTGTATACATTGTGACAGTCAAGCGGCAATAGGAAGGGCAAGGAATGTCATGTACAACGGTAAGTCTCGACACATACGTCGAAGACATGACACGGTAAGACAACTTCTTTCTAGTGGAATTATCACCATTGACTATGTGAAGTCAAAAGATAATATTGCGGATCCATTAACAAAAGGCCTAACTAGAGAGATGGTTGCGACAACATCAAGGGGAATGGGTTTAAGGCCTATAAACAAGTCATCATAGCGGAAACCCTACCTAGTTGACTGGAGATCCCAAGATCTAGGTTCAAAGGGACAACTAAGTTATGAAGACAGTATAGAGTACTGTCAAATTCTTGACTCATTCCGGATGAAGACAGTACTAATATGTGAAGGTTAAGCAAAGCTTTTAATGATTCTGAATTGAGTATGTGATATACTATATGTTCAGAAATCACCTATGTGAGTGTGAAGTGAGGGCCGCTTCTGTGAGAATTGATAAGGCCGAATTCTCTAAAACACTCATGAGACCAGGCGGTGTTCATGGCCAAAACGAACACAACAGTGAGAACCAATTTTGTTCGAGAAACAGTTGTGTGATTTCTATTGTCTAGGCTTACACCAAAGGTTGACAGTTCAAAGACATCAAGTCTACTGATTGACCGAGTAAGTCCGATAGGTTTCACTAAGGAAAGTTCAAAGTCTCAGACTACTTATCCTGATGCAACGTTTTCTCATGGAATAATCGCACATTGCATCTCATGCATACACGAAGAGTCATGATATCTGAACTTCTCATTCATGTGGGGGATTGTTGGGGTTTTGGCACCAAAATCCCATAAAATTGAATGAGAAGTGTGTGGTTGAAAGTGTCCCACATAGGAGAAGAGGTGATGGGAAATGGGTTCAAATAGTTGAGCCTCACAAATGGGTTTGGGCCCCAAGGGGTACCCCACTTTTGTGGAAGAGAGAGGACCTACGTCAAGCTAGGTCGGTCCACCCCCCGCGCGCGCCGCCGCCGTCCGTCCGGCCGGCTCGGTTCGGGGTCCACGCTCTATCGATTTTTTATTTTTCGAACAGACACATTGTTTAGAATTTCTTTATTTATTTTTTTGACGAACAAACATGTCTGTTCGTGAGGTTCGGTTCGCCCGAACGAAAACCGAATTGCAAACCGGTTCGAGAAGACCTTCGCTGCTCTTCACGAACCCTCGCAACTCTTCGTTCTTCGCCGCTTCGATATAACCGAACAGTATAGTTCGGGAAAGACAGACTTCGTGACATCGGCATTTTTCCTACGCGCGCTCTACAGACATTCATTTTCGTCATTGTCATTTTGTGCGATTCTTCTACAAAATTGCGTTCGTTGGAGTCCTCCGAATACGTACCGCTTCGGAGGAACGAGATCCGTTCTATCCTGGGAGACGATTGTCCGATATCCTCGGGTACTGATTGAGGGGCCAAATTCGTCTTAAGGACACGACGTTCCTTCGTTGGGCTCGGATCAACATTCTGCTTATTGCTTCTACTGCTTTCAGGTTAGCTTTCCTACCGTTTGTTTTCACTTTCTGGTATACGAACTTAGCCGGACCACAGTACGAGAACTACATATCCTTCCACTGCAAGGTGACCATTCTTTGCAAACATTATCCCTCTCCCTAGAGCCGATTTTAAATATCGAAGGATACGATATACTGCATTCATATGTACTTCACTAGGAGCATGCATAAATTGACTCACAACACTTACTGCATAAGCAATGTCTAGGCGAGTGTGAGACAAATAAATTAATCTTCCTACTAACTTTTGATACCTCTCCTTATTAGTCGGCATTTGATCAGGATACTCCCTAAGTTTATGATCTGCAATGTAGGAGTATTAGCGGGCTTACAGTCCAACATTCCCACTTCAGCCAACAATTCAAGTACGTATTTTCTCTGTGACGAAAAATTCCTTCCTTAGACCTAGCTATCTCAATGCCTAAGAAATATTTCAGTCCTCCCAAGTTCTTCATCTCAAACTCTTCTGCCAACTTCTCTTGAAGCCTTGAAATTTCTTCAGTATCATCTCATGTGATGATCATATCATCAACATATATGATCAGGGTAGTCACCTTACCTTGGCTTTGCTTAAAAAATAAAGTGTGATTTGAATTGCTCTGGGAATAACCGTACTTTCTCATGGCTGAGCTGAACCGACCAAACCAAGTACGAGGTGATTGCTTCAAACCATATAACTACCTCTTCAGTCTACAAATAACATTCGGCTTACCAACACACCCATATCCAGGTGGAACCTCCATGTAAATCTCTTCCTCCAAATCTCCGTGAAGAAATGCATTCTTCACATCAAATTGATGCAATGGCCAATCCAGATTTGCAGCAAGTGACAACAAAACCCTCACAGTATTCAATTTTGCAACTAGAGAGAAAGTCTCCTGATAGTTCACACCATAAGTCTGTGTGTATCCTTTTGCGACCAATCGAACCTTGTACCTCTCAATGGTACCATCTTCCTTGTGTTTAATGGTGAACACCCACCTACACCCCACGGCTTTCTTCCCTTCTGGCAACTTTACAAGTTTCTAAGTCTGATTTTTTTCTAATGCTTCCATCTCCTCCTTCATAGCTTGGACCCATTTTGGATCCTTCAAGGCCTCTCCTACCCCATTCAGAATTCGAACAACTAATACATTTGACACAAAAGCCTTACAAAATTCCGGCAGCATTCTTGTTGACACAAAATCGGCAATGGGATATTTAGACCTTCGTTCCTCGACATCCGATGGGTACCGACTAGGAGGCTTGCCCCAATTATGCCTGTTAGGGAGTTTATATCTAACAACCAAATCAAATCATCAGAAACCTCAAGATCAAGAAGAGAGCTTACCTCGGGATTATTCTCAGGAAAGTGGTCATGTACTGAAGGAGGGGCAATTTGCGAAGGAGCAGGCTGATCTTGCTCATTAGGTGTAGATATAGGCTGTTAGTCATCCCCACTTTCAGTTGAAAAACGATCACCCTCCCTCTCATCATCTGCCATCGCACCCTTCCCCTCATTGCCTGCCATCAAACCATGGTCTAGATCCTCATCAAATAGCACCATTGAAACTTTTCGTGAGTCGGTTAATGGTCCAGTCCCACCCAGTCGCACCCCAGACTCCACATGTCCTCCTGACTCCGCACCCTCCATGCCAACGTCCCATCAATTTTTCTTTTCACTATAATTCTCCCCCTGAAAGGAACAATGGGATGGAGAAAATTAGGACTCAGACTCCAGAAAAGTCACGTCCATGGTAACATGTGTCTTCTTGGTCATCGGATCATAGCAGCGATACCCCTTTTGGTGAGTCCCGTAACCAATAAATACACACCGTACCGCACACGGGTCAAGTTTAGTGCGTTGGTTCTTGTGAAGATGCACAAAAGCCACACACCCAAACACTTTAGGGGGTATTGCCAAGACTGAAGGAAGAAGCACAAACTGGGATAGAGCTTGTAATGGAGTTTGAAATTGTAACACACGAGAAGGCATATGATTCATCAAGTGAACGGCTATGACCACCGCTGCATCCCGAACCTTTTTGAAACATGGCCGCCGACCAGAAGAGCTCTCGCCGTCTCTAGAATGTGGCGGTTCTTTCGTTCGGCCACATTGTTTTGTTGAGGGGTTTGAGCGCAAGAGATCTCATGGATGAGACCATGTTCCTTAAAATAAGAGGTAAGGTGTTGATTGATATATTCCCCACCATTGTCCATGCGGAGAATCTAAATACGAGATTCAAATTGGGTGGCAACGATTTTATGAAACATACGGAATATGTTAGGAGCCTCATCTTTATGCTTCATCAGATACAATCATGTCATACATGTGCAGTCACCAACAAAGGTTATAAACCATCTCATTCCAGACATTGTAGTAATTGGAGATGCACCCCACACATCAGAATGGACCAAACAAAAAGGCTTGTTACTTTTATTAGAGCTCAAAGGAAAAGAAACACGGTGACTCTTTGCGATAATGCATGTTTCACATTGAAAAGCAGAATCCGATAAACCACGAAATAACTCAGGAAACAAATACTTCAAATATCTAAATGATGGGTTCCCCAACTGACGATGCCACAACCAAACATCCTTCTCCCTACTAATAGACCGACTAGGAGTGTGATAGGTGTAGCTAGAGCTGCGATCATCCACAATGTATAGCCCCCCCTTCTTAGTATTACGCCCAATAATCTCCTTCGTGAGAATATCCTAAAACAAACAAAAGTCTGGGTACATAAGAAAGAACCTGGCAATTCAACTCATCGGTAATCTATCCAATAGACAATAAACGGTTGGACAAAGAGGGCACAAGTAATGTATTGGATAGAAAAAGAGATGGCGTGAGAGTCACACTCCCAGCCCCGGTGACTGGATGGCAATGTCTATTAGCATTATACACACTGTCTCACTGCGATGAGGTACGGTTGACTAGGTCGTTGGGGTCAGGTGTCATGTGATCGGTGGCGCCTGAGTCGATAATCCAGCCATTGTTTCCACCATGACAAGTAGTGAGAAAAACAAAACCACAATTACCTTTAGAAGGAAGGGTGGAAGAATTAGCTGAAGGTACCATCGGGATCAAGAAAAGAGACGAACTCCCAATCACTAAGGATGCCTGCCTTGCACTTTTGCCCAATCTTGCTTCAGATTTCTTTTTCTTCGCTTGAAAATCGTTCCACCAATCCGGGAATCCATGCAGCTTAAAACAAATGTCCCTAGTATGTTTGGAATTGCCATAGTGAGAACAGCCGCCAGGCACTTGAGACTTGGCCTTGATAGCAGACCGAGAGCGCCCACCTCTACCCACCAAACTGCTTGCCATCAATTGCAGAGATGGGTCTCCTTGACTGCCCCGTGAGACCATTGCTGTACCTATAGGAAAGCCATCAGCATTGGTCAGCATCACGGTTTGGCGCACATCTTCCGTGCGGACGCGTGCGTAGGCTTCCTCAACTGTGGGGAAAGGCTGCATCTGCAAGACATCTACACGAACCTTGTCGAGACGATCATCAAGTCCATCCAGAAAAAGGTAAACCCTATACTCTTGAACAACATTATTGTAGCGTTCAATATCTGCAGGACACACCATAGGATTAGGTCTGCAGAAATCAATTTCATGCCAGAGTCCTTGAAGATCATTGTAGTATTTTTCGATTGGTCCTCCGGCTTGCTTGAGTCGTGATACTCAGTGCTTTAAATCATGCAGCTGGGAAGTATCGGTGCCATCAAAGAAAGTGGCAGCTATGGAATTCCACACAACTTTAGCGGTAAGGAATCTGATAAAATTGCCAATCAATGCCGGGTCCATGGAATTGATGAGCCATCCTTTCATAGTCGAGTCCTCAGTTTTCCACTTCTGAAAAACAGGATCTGTAGGCAAAGGCTGAGGGAGGTCTCCATTGATATACCCCAGCTTGTCTTTGCTTGTGATGTACATCTCGACAACCTGAGACCATAAGCCATAGTTGGTTCCATCCAATTTAATCACAATCTGAGATGAAACCGAATCATTCTGTGGTGTTGGTGCTAAAGGTAGAGGAGGATGATTCCGATTTTGAGTCAGAATCTGCGTCAGTCTGGTGGTCAGATTTTCCAAAAACGCTTCTGTGGTAGAATTCCCCCCTTGATTTTGGTGGGGAATCACTGCTCCTCTAGGGTTTTCATCCGCCATGGATCCAATGTTGTGCGTGATCGGGCGAGATGAAGTCGACTGGCGCGAGACAACAGCGCAATGAAGAAGACAAGTAGAAATCAGGGATTAACATACAGTACTCACAAGGAGTGAACGCTAGGCTCTGATACCATGTAGAAGAATATTTTTCTCTATATTGAATCATCCTGTACAGCATAACAATCTTTCTTATATACAATACAGGGGATAACCCTAGCATCTCAATAAATCAGGAAAAAACTGTAATACAAAAAAATTCCTATTTTGTAGGAAATACAGTTCACGCCAACAGTTTCTAAGTGAGCGCTTTTGAATCGGGTACCAAATCCAATTCATTTAAAATCTTATCATCGAGTCTGTGGAATAGGCAAGGAGTGAGTCAAAACTTGAACAAATGACTTAAGTATGAAAATCTCTACATCGATAGTGTCGTTTACCTAATCCGTCCACGGTACCTATTTGTTTTCGAATGCTAAATTAGCAATCTTGTGATTTGTGAGCTTTGTATGATAGTTCTACCAATGATATGGCATGGTAAGCCAATTCGCACTTTTCAACGACGAGAACCTGATCAAGTTTTATAATCTCAAATAGTCAATTTCTCGTATTCTTTTTTATGTAATTTTAATAAACTTCCACCTTCCGGACAATATCTCAATTCATAAAAAGGACACATGTTCTAGAGTAAAATAATTAACATGTTTTAAAATATGTATCGATGTATGATCAACTAAAGAGAAATAAAGAAAAAGATGGCACGAAAAAAACTAACACTACAAAAAAACAAGGGATTAGCGACGAATTTTGCGATGAAAATTTTGGCAAAATCCGTCGCAAATCGAATTTGCGACGAAATTAGCGATGGAAAAAATTCCGTCGCTAATAGGTCGTCGCAAAATTTTGCGACGGAAAATTTCAATTTCCATCGCAAAATTGCGATGCGACGGAAAAAAATTCGTTGCAAATTAGCCATGAACTTTATTCGCCACAAAATTCATCGCAAAAAATTCGTCGTAAATTAGCCACAAGCGGTATTCGTCGCAAATTAGCCACGAACTGTATTCGTCGCTAATTATTCATAGCAAAATTCATCACAAATTAGCCACGAACTGTATTCGTCTCAAAATTCGTCGCTAATGTCCCATGAAATTTTTTTTGGTCTCTAAATTGCGACGAAATATTTTTTTTGTCTAAAAATTGCGACGAAATGTATTCGTGACAAAATTCATCGCTAATTTTTGATGAATTTTTTTTTGGTCATTAATTTGCGACCAACTGGTCCAACGTCTGCCCCTCAACATTGACCGAGTACTTCTTCAAAACATATGCAAAGTTCAAAGCCTCCGTCATTTGGGCCAAGCTAAAGTTCTTCAGAAGAGTATAATCCCCAGTAGAAACAGAGAATATGGCATTGGACGCTTTATACAAATTGTACGAAGAGGGATAAAATTACAACCGGACGAACTTCCGACCGGATGCCATGGGAAAACTGTAAATAAAATTAGACGAGAAGATCCTCGTGGTCATGTGCGGGACTTAGGGCACCGAGAGGTCCTACGTGGCGGCCGTGGCCGTGATCGAGTTCGCGGTGGAAGACGGGAACTTGGAACCAATGTCCGAGGTCCACACCCGGCCATCGATATCAGTGGTCTGCGGATCTGCCCCGCAATTTAGCAGGATCTTATCGGTGGGCACATAGTTGGCCCCCAAAATTGCCGCCGCCGCCAACGACGTGGACAAGCACAGAAACACCAGGGCCACCCCGGCGCCGATCGCCGCGGTGTTCCTCATCGACCCCCAAGAAAGGCACAAGATTCAGCTTAAACTTCGGAACAACTTTACTTCACTCTGCTTCGAGATCTCGCAAAAATCCTCCGCCGGAAGAACGACCCAATAGCGAGACGCGATCAGCTCATGACAGGACCTGAACGAGACAGTCAATGGAGGAGAAAAAAACAACACACCCATCAGCTCGAACCTCCCCAAGTTCCAAAATTTCACAACAAGAAGAAGCAAACGAACAGACCCAGAACTCCAAAAGCACGCGGACATCGAAACAGCAGAAAGTCAAAATGCAACCTCCGAAAGCCCAAAGACAAAGAACAGCTAAGAGAAACGAAGGGAGATACGTAAAGCTGCACCTTGATGGCCGATGATGGAGCAAAGAGGGGGGAATGCGAGGATCTTACCTGAGCTGGAGTAGCGGAGAGGGGGACAGATCGCGATGATTCCTCGTTGGGTCTGAGGAGAGATCGCCAGGCTGCAGAGATCAAGAAAGAGAGAGAGTGAGAGAAGAAGAGGAAGAGGAAGAGGAAGAAGAGGGAGAAGGAGCTGAGAAGGTCGGAGTAGAGGACGTGCGCGCGAGAAGGAAGAACAGAAGAAGAAGAAGAAGAAGAGGAAGAAGAGAAGAAAAAGTAAAAGGAAGAGAGAGAAGGGGGGAAAAGGATAGGCGGGAATTTTTCTTTTTTTTTGGTGAAATGGGCGGGAATTTTTTTGGTTTGCGACGGACTTAATTTTCCGTCGCAAATTTGCAACGGACGAAATTTTCCATCGCAAATTTACTTTTCTGTCGTAAATTTGCAACGGATGAAGTTTTCCGTCACAAATTTGCGACAGACTAACTTTTCCGTCGCAAATTATTTGCGACGGACTAATTTTTCTGTCGCAAATTTGCGATGGACTTATTTTTCCATCGCAAATTTGCGACGGACTAATTTTTCCGTCGCAAATTATTTGCGATGGACTAATTTTTTCGTCGCAAATTTGCAACGAACTTATTTTTCATCGCAAATTATTTGCGACGGACTAATTTTTTCGTCGCAAATTTGCGACGGACTTATTTTCCGTCGCAAATTTGCGACGGATTCCAAAAATAACGGGCATTTTCCAAATCCGTCGCTAATTTGCGACGGAAGTGATCTTCGCGGCACATGGCGCCCAATTTTTCAAATCCGTCGCTAATTTGCAACGGAATTAGCGACGGAAATGTTTATACCGACCAATTTTTCGAATCCGTCGCTAATTCCGTCGGAATCTTGAGTAGATATGCTTCGACACTTTTACATACAATGACACATTACTCATATTTGACGAATTAGTAAATGTCATGATCTAATTCGTCCAAGGGCGGCAAGTCTGGTGATTTTTTTTTTTTCATTAGAGCAGCGGAGGAATGTCAAACAACTATGGGAGGTTGTTGCAAAATGGGCCGATGTGACTAGCATTACGAACACTGTGGAGAAACATGACTGATGTGGATGTCGTTGTTACAAATAGACTCGATTGACGCTTTCTTAAATAATAATAGGGCTCTAATACCAAGTTGAGAATGTGATAGAAAATAATTAAGAGCCATATATATATATATATATCATTGTCAAATGAAGAGTACACGAACCTATTTATCGGTTTTATAGGATGACTATCTAAAAGGGAAAATATCAATTACAATCAATTAAAGGAAATATAAGGAATCTTCTAAATATTTCTCTAATAGAATGCATGCCCTCTATTCACTCATCATTCGGATGTAACCCTTTAGGAGTAATTCAAATTGGTTAGATCAAATTGGTTAGGTCTAAATAAGAATATCTCTTTTATATGATCTCCTATAGATATCCCCATATAGATACATTGACTTTACATTTCATACATCCACCCGATTCCAATCTATTTGAAAATTGCTATAATTTATTTACCCATATATTTACGCATACATAAGAGCTACGTGCGGAGGAAACTGCCATATTCAACTAAATAGATATCTGTGTTATCTATATCTAAGTCTTGAAAAAAAAGAAGATAAGATTTGCACCTATCGAATCTAAAAAAGCTTATTTGGGACGAGAACATTTTAAGAGATTATCTAATATCTTGAGTTTATAATAAATCTTCTTATCTAATTTGAATTTGTAATATCTAATCTCTCTTAGAATTGGACGTGTAGCAAATCATCCAATCTCTTTTGAATTTGAACTTGTGACAATCATCCAATTTAGTTTGAATTTCAATTAATAATTGTTAGTTTGCATTAGATTGATTTCATTAGGCAATATTTAGTTTGTCTTGTGATGGAGTATATTCCTTATGTAGTCCTTGTCCTTATCACGAGAGATTGAGACATGGTAATCATCCTGATTAGATTTAGAAGAACTTAGGTTTAGTTTTAGAACACTACAAAAAATAAGGTTTTAGCGATAAATTTTGCGACGAAAAATTTGGCAAAATTCGTCGCTAAACGAATTTGCGACGGAAAATAAATTCGTCGCAAATTTGCGACCGATTTTGCGACGGATTGGAAAATGCAATACAATTTTTGGAATCCGTCGCAAAATCCGTCTCATATATCCGTTGCAAATTTGCGATGGAAAGTTGATCCGTCGCAAATTTGCGATGGAAAATAAATCCGTCACAAATTTGCAACGGATTTATTTTTCGTCGCAAATTTGCAACGGATTTATTTTTCGTCGCAAATTTGCAACGAATTTTTATTTCGTGGCAAATTTCGTCGCAAATTAGCGACAAAAAATTCCCCGTCGCAAATTTTTGTGGCAAAATCCATGTTTTTTTGTAGTGTAAGGTTTTTAGGTTTTATGAAACTAGTTTCAAATTTGGTCCGATGTCTGGGAAGTTCTCTGCTTGGAACTAGGAACCGAACCAGTTTCGACGAGAACCTAGCACTGGACCAGCTTTTAGGGCTATCTGATCTGATTTCCGGGTAGAACTGGTCCAGTTGCATGGCCCTAGCAATCATAAGCCAAACGGCTCATTGAACCCACCCAAGCTTATCAGTCCAAACGACAAAAACGTAGCAAGCAATTGCACAGTCAACCGCGCAGGTGGCCAGCTCAGACCATATAAATTCATATGGGATAATAAATAGACTTGCTCAATGGGCGGGCCTAGATGGGATCAGGCTGGGGCTTGCTCGAGTTTGAACCTTTAGAAGTTCTGTCCAGGCCCGAACTTACAAGCCTGAGCAAGTGCCCAAGGGAAAAACATGGGCGGGCCGGGCCCTCCCATTGACCCACCTTTTTTATTTTTTAAGATTACAGATAAATTTTTTTAAAAAAAGTATGAAAAACAGATGATAAATAAATTTTGGGTTTTTCGTACTTTATTTTACTACTTCATCTATGAGTTTTATACTATTTTTCTATCCCACATTAGAAATTCGAGCTTAATTTATCCTGCTAGAGTTTATAAATTTTAAATGTCAAAGAAATTCGAGCTGAATGCCTTCATGATGGTGAAGGAACTGGACTTGGCGGAGGAGCTGTGGCTGGACTAAAAGGGGCAAGGCGGTTGTGGCCATCTGGTGCCAGCGGAGGAGATAGAGAGGGCTGTCGGACGCTTGATGGGGGGCGGTGCCACAGCGACCAGCAAGAAGGTGAAGGAAATGAAGGAGGCGGGGAGGAAGGCCGCGAAGGAAGGTGGGTCTTCCTATCATTCTATTGGAAGGTTGATTCAAGACTTCATCAAGAGCATTGAATAGAAAGCTCAACAGAGAGTTCTTCAATTGTAACCATCACGTATGTCACTTTGATCTTGCTCTGTCCTTTATTTCCCGTAAGCAATGTGTCCTGCTCCTTTGTTCAACGAACATGCTTTACTAATTTGTCTGAGTTGATAAAATTACCATTCGAGTTGGCGGGTGGTAGGCGTTGAACTTGATTCTAATCTCGCATCGCTCACTAGAAGAGTGAATTTTTGCAAGTCATTGTATTTGTTTTGCTCAGTAACCATAATGACGGAGCTGTAAGTTACTGACAATTTACTTACATGAGTTATGAGCTTCTCATGACTAAACTAATGATCTGGTGAGTTTTGATTAATTGATCGGGTACAAGCTACACTCCTAACACATCAGTCCCTCTGCTTCTAGGTAGATGAACTTGCATTTAGTTGTTCCTTTATAAAATTCCTTCTGAGTAGATGGATGACTTATAATGCATTGGATGATACGTTGAAATCACCCGGAGAAAAGAACCCGAAAGATGTTGTTTATCTCCTGAAGGAAGCTCTTTTGTAGTTGAAAGAGGAAGGCATTTATTTGGCTTGAGGATATGGAGATAGCAAACTCTTTGCCTCTCACATACATGAAGCAGTAAACTTGCATTTTGCATTTACATTTAGACACTGGGAAGAAACTGAAAAGGAATTGGAAACGCAACAGAAGAAGTTAAATCCTCGTCCTAATCTTACAAGCCATGCCTTAGAAACTTCTCTCTGACAGCACGTAACTCGGATAATGCATTCGTCATGTCCATGCGCTCATTCGGAAGTTTCACCGAGCAGAGGACTCCAATTCTCATTATGTCAGCAACATTTTCCTCAAAGCTTACCGTGTCGGCATCACTAATTGGGCCATTGCCGGTCCCTACAGGATACTCCGCAGATAGCAGTGAAGGGTGTAGGATCTTCAACAAGTTTTTGTGCTGAGCAGTCCTGATAAATTCATGGAGGCTCCATCCATCCTTGAACATAACATCAGTAGGTCTTATTCCGGTGAACATCTCGAGCAAAAGTATCCCAAAGCTGTACACATCTCCCTGCAACGATGAAGTACCACCTAGGCCATATTCTAGAAAGCAACATCGGCTTTGTCAAGTCAGACGGGTACGTAGTTGGAAATCCATTTTCTTCACTAGAATTCACCATTTTGAATAAGGTATTAACTTGGACCAATATGATTAGAAAGCAGAAGGATTAACATACCTGGAGCTACATAGCCAATGGTTCCTTTTAACCCACTGGAGCTTGCTTGACATTGAGAAGCATCTAGGTTTGTGCTTCCGCGAAGAAATCGCGCTAGCCCGAAATCACACACTCGAGCTACCATGTCGTGATCAAGAAGAATGTTGCTTGGCTTTAGATCGCCGTGTACGATGCTTGTCTGGCAATGGTGGTGAAGATATTCAATGGCAGAAGCCACATCAATAGCAATGTCTAACCTCTGGTTGAGACTGAGCTTTGGCATGTCGAGCTGATTTTCGCTGGGGTGCAACCACTGTTCTAAACTACCATTTTGCATCAAGTCGTAGACTAGAGCCTTAAATTCCGCACCTTTGAAGTCGATACTCGAGCAAACAATGATGATGTTAACAAGATTTCGGTGGCGTATGTTTCTCAGCACTTCACATTCTGCCAAGAAACTCTTAAAAGCCCCCTTTTGTCTTAGGTTGAGCACTTTCACTGCCACCTGTCTATTTCCATCTAGCATTCCTCTATACACTGAGCCATGGCTCCCTTGGCCAATCAAATTAGATGGCGAGAACTCATCGGTCACTTGGCGGAGCTTTGCATAGGAAACCTTTCGGAAGCGCTCATTTGTTGGCAATGTAGCGCTAGATCTCGTCGTAGATTTCCTCCTCCAATACGCGACAACAATGAAGCATGTCAGCACGATTAAAAACGAGACAGGTACCGCGATCGATAATTTCAGTTTTGGAAGCTTTCTCCGCTTCTTTGTGCCATGGACTTTGCATGCGGGAAGACCAAGTTCCTTGATGCCCCCACATAGTTTTTTGTTTCCGATTATCGATATGCGCTTTGTATCTCTGAAAATCCCCTCCTGCGGTACCTCTCCTTCAAGGCTGTTGAAGGACAGATTCAACGCTTCGAGCACAGTAAAATTCTCGAAATAGATGGGAATTTGACCAGACAATCTATTTCTTGAGAGATTGAGGGACTGAAGGCCAATCAGCGTCTTTAGAGAAGGCGGTATACTTCCCTCAAATAAATTGCCTGCCATGTTCAACTTTAGCAGCATTAGACACTGGGACAAAGTGCTTGGTATATCTCCGGTCAGCCTGTTGTCAGAGAGATCGACATCCACAATTTGGCTCATGTTACCCACTTCAAGGGGTAATGGCCCAGTTAAGGAATTTCGAGCAACTACAAAATAGAGGAGGGACAGAGAAGAAAGGCCAATAACCTCTTTAGGTATTGTTCCGTTAAGGTTGTTATCTGATAGTGTTAGTCTTTGCAATTGTTGACACCATCCAAGACTTGGAGGAATATCTCCTTCTAATTGATTTACCTCAAGGTACAGGCGAAGCAATTGGGTGACGTTTCCTAGAGAGGAGGGAATTGCCCCTGAAATCCTATTACCCCATAGCACAAGATAGGTCAAATTTTGGAGCTTACCAATACCATGGGGAATCTCACCGCTGATGCTGTTGTTGTATAACGCCATGATCTGTAGGCCATTCAGCTTCTCAATTTCTGGAGGGATATTACCTGTGATCTGGTTTGATCCCAGGAGTAAGCGTCGAAGCTCATTTGTCAAATTGGCAACGGAAGCAGGTATTTCTCCTCTGAATTTGTTGTGGCCGAAATCTAACACTTTCAGTTTAGTGCAGTTGGTTAAATCAGTGAGGAAACTTAAGCCGTCAGGTCCTGTTTGTAACTGGTTATCGCCAAAACTAATCTTTGTAAGATTCCTCAAGTTTCCAAGACTGGCAGGCACATTCCCCGTAAAGCTATT
Organism: Syzygium malaccense; assembly: GCA_031216405.1. Lineage (NCBI taxonomy): Eukaryota > Viridiplantae > Streptophyta > Magnoliopsida > Myrtales > Myrtaceae > Syzygium > Syzygium malaccense. The sequence continues at coordinate 22,808,932 of CM062262.1, read as the reverse complement.
AGAAGTGAGAAACAACTCTTCAAGTCCAGTAGCATTAGGCAGTGAATGCGGTGCTTGCCCAGAAAATTGGTTCATTGTAAGGTAAAGCCCGCGGAGATGAGGAAAATAGTTGCCAATTTCTGGTGGGATTTCACCATGTAGGTTGTTACCCGCTACATCAAGGTAGACTAGTGATGTAAGATTGTATATAGAAGATGGGATGCGTCCTGTTAGATGATTATGATGTAAATTGAGGGTTTTTAATTTTGCGATGCTTCCAAGCTCAACCGGTATTCGACCTCTTAGGTCATTTTTCCCCATACGTAACTCTGTAAGTGAAGATCCATTCCCCAACCAACTTGGAATTTCCCCACTAAGATCGTTCTCAGTGACCCCAAAAAGTGTGAGCTCTCTCTCAACTAAATTCTGAAGCTCGTCAGGTATCCTCCCACTAAGCCTATTATATTGCAAATAGAGGTACTGCATACCTACGCAAGATGACAAATTCCGTGGTATCTCCCCTCTGAGTTCATTGTTGAAGAGGACGAGTATCTTCAATCTGAACAACTTCCCCAACTCTTCTGGAATGTTGCCTCGAAGCCGATTCGTCTCTAGATCAATACGCCTCAAGAAGGTGAGATTCCCGATGTCAGGAGGTATTGTGCCAAGGAGCTTTTGATTCTTCAAGTCGAGGGCGATGACTCTTCCCGCGTGACGGCGACTACAAGAAACTCCTGGCCAGTTGCAATGACTAACAGACTCATTCCAAGAACTTGTGATCCCTTGAAAATCTTTAATCATCTTGTCCTTGAAGGCGAGCAATGCCACCCTATCTGTTTCATTTCTGGGATAAGAAGCATAGGCAAGACAAGTGTTGGAGTGAGTTTGATGTAAGACGAGAATGAGGCTGATAAAAGTTGAAACTAAATGCATTCTCAAGTTTGGCAAAGTGGCTTCCATGTTCGATCTGTTCAGACAGAACAAGCAAAAAGACCACATGACGGTGTCCTTAAGTTCTCCCAGCCAACTAGAAGCACGAGATTGACTGTTTAAATTTGGTGCATCCAAAGACCACTATTTAGTCCGCAAAAAAACTCGACTTTTCTTCAAGACCCATTCATTCAAATAAGTTTAACTTTGTACAATACTAATCGTGACAACCTAGATCCAATTTGATGCTTACATTGTTTCTGAAGATTTTCTAAGGCGTCCAAACAGATAAACAACCGCAAGGCGATCTTGGAACAAGAATTTGCGCAACATTTGATAAAAATACTATTAACTTTTGATCGAAGAGGAGTTAGAGAGCCTGTACTACTAATTTGAATTGAATGGCTAATTTAGAGTACATTGCTGTGGTTCTATTTTGCCATTGTCTTTTCTTTTTTTTTTTTTTGGTCGAAGGAAAATTGTATTCATTGCTCAAAAGGATACATGAGAAGTTTAGTGACTTTCATGACAAATAAAATCGAAACAGAGCAAATCTCATAATACAACAAAACAATGCCAAATCCAGAAAACAAGTAGGATCACCATAACGCTGGCAGAGTTAAGCACATGCTCTTTCCATAAATACAGATCTGTCCAGCGAAATCTTCAGCGGTCAATCACTGGATCTCGAATCATCATCAGTGATGAGTACATGCCGGAAAGTCCTCCAATAACTATGGCATTGCCTCTTGGTAGTGCACGCCTAGATTCAGCTTCTTCTGCACCATCACCGGATATAGACAACTAAAACGGGTTAAAAAACACAGATCTAACTTTTGAAAGAGCAAATCTTCGTGGTTCAATGAGACATCAAAGCTCCTACGATCATCAATAAAACTAGGGGCAGAGGACCTATACACGAACAAAGCATGGGGATATCGAATCGCCGAAAACATTGTTAAACTCCCAAATCTAAATCGGGAGAGAAAAGCTCCTAAATCTTGAAATAAATCAAAAAGTTTAAACTCTCAAATCTAGAATTAAATCGGGAGAATCGGGAGAGAAGGAAAAAAAAAAAAGAACAAAAATACTCAAATAAAATCAACGGGAGGGGAGGGTGAGACTAGCTCAAACCCTCTCCACTCCTGAAGCTTGAAGAAGATAATGGGGAGAGAAGAGAAAGAGAAACTTTTCGACTTCTGTATTCGAGCTCTTTTTTTTTCTTTTTTGCCATTGTCTACGGCCCCATAATCCTTGGTTTTTGTAATTTCCGGCAACTTGTATGGTTAATTTTCAAGATTATGAAGCTTATGCTACTGGGTTCCTATTGCAAACACTTCCGGCCATGAAGATCGCATATGGAGAAATATTTATCACTGACAATATTTTTAAAAATAATTCTTTATTTTTTATGTTCATAGATAGAAACTTTTGTCATAGAGCGAGGCTTCTCCAATAAAAAGATCATTGAAAATAATTTTATTGATTAATAATCTTAGAGCATAGAGCATGTTTGCTATTTGATTAGTTCGCGTTTGTTGTACCACGATAATATTATTAAAAAATGATTGTATTGAAGCAAATCTGGAGGTATGAATCAGGAAAAGTGTCAGAAAAGTCCTAAACTTATTGCATTTGTGTCAATTTAGTCATAAACCTTTTAATTATGTCAATTTAGTCCTAAACCTTTTGACTTAGTGTCAATTTAGTCCTTCTAGCTAAATTTGGTCAAATGCTGACATGGATAATTTTTAATTATATTTTATTATTTTATTGATTTTTTTATTTCTTTTATTTTTCATTTTTTTATGTGGCCAGTGGTCGGTGGGTTGACCAGGCAAGGGTAAGGCTCAACCTTGTCAGATCTGGCGAGGAGAGCCCTTGCCGGGGCTCGCCCTTGCCTAGGCTAGATCAAGCGAGGCCCGCTCGCCCGCCCGGCCATGGTCGGTGGCCGATCATCGGCAAAAGGAAGAAGAAAGGAAAAAAAATAAAAGAAATAAAAAAATCAAAAAATGAAGTTAAAAAATATGAAAATAATATAAAAAATTATCCACATCTGCATCGGCGGTGTCATGTAGGCCGGCGTTCATGTCAGCAATATCCAGCCAAAGTTACCCTGGAAGGACTTAATTGGCATTAGGTCAAAAAGTTTAGGATAAATTTACACAATTGAAATGTTTATGATTAAATTGGTACAAATGTAATAAGTTTATGACTTTTCTGATACTTTTTCCGAATCCTATAATAAGAAGTTATATGGAAGCATGCCGGAGCTCGTAATTGCCAAACCTTGGACTCTTAGCAGCAGAGGTAAACTACAGGTCTCGAACATAGAGTATGCAAATGAGCTGAAGAAAAACATTGAATTTTCTTTGTGGGTCCAAAGGCCACAATTCAATCCCTAGGAAGTTCGAGAACCAGTGAACTCGCCAAGTCAAGTGTTAGAAAACAAAAGAGCAAGTCATGTTACGTCGAAGACCACATAACTATGGGCTTAAATTCCAGTACAGAAAATCTCCACTTTGAATACAAGCGTTAACGTGGTCAATTCATGGTTGACTAGACTTATGGCCCGTGCTTTACACGGGTGACCAATAGACCTGTAGTTCAGCATTAGTCATCTGGGAAATTGCCGGATAATTATATGAAGTAACTAGTCACCAAGTACAAACAAGAGGGTGGTGACTTATGTGTCCTGATAAAGACATCTTAAAGAGTATTGGGGGGAAAACCACACTTATGGCGCCGATGATGTAGCTGTCCTGTCTTAAAAATGAAGAATTTTCGCAGTGAAGTTTGAATCACTCTGTCCAAGTAAGCCTGAAATATCGCCGAAGATAGTATGATGTACTGCTTCGCGTCTGACTTGTGGTGCTACCTATTCCCTAAGATATTTATGAGAGACGGATGGATGTGAAAATGACAGAAAGAGATCTCTAATTGAGGAAAATATTTTTTAAATTATTTATTTTTCACGAAGTAAATAAAGCTTATGTTGGGTAGTATTTACCTAAATAAGAGTAGGAAAGAGCACGCCTTTGAATTTTATAACATTTGACTCCCCAAAGATAAATGTGAATTCAATATGTTGCAATCGTAGACTTTGTACGCCTTAGTTGGAATCCTTTATGCAGTGTTAGACCCTCTATACTTTTCTCACGGCAACGAGAAAACCTTGTCTTCACCGGACAACATTGGTATAACCTACCGTGGGGTAAACGGTGGCAAAGTTGTTGGGCCCAATCAAACGGCTGATATCAACTCAAACAATCCAACGGATGGCGATCATTGTCCATCAATGGTTCACGATAATTATCAATCAATTTTCAGGATCGTAAATTGATGAGAGAATTTTTCCATGTGAAAGGATAAAGCTCACGGCGCTGTGGGAAGAAATGGACATTGGGCCAAGTTCAATGCAATGCGCAAATTTTTAATGATTTGGTTTCGAAACGTTCCCTTGACTATTGAAACTAAGTCATGATTGCGCCTAAATTAGAGGAGCGAATGGAAATTTTTCCGTGAACGATAAAAAAGAGGAGCATAGACAACTAATTTTTATATCTAAAGTTTGATCAAAGGTGAATGTGAATTGGGTTGTAATCGTCAAGAGATTTCCAATGATACCCAATTTGCCCAAATCAAAAAGCCAGATCTCAAGATACAGTAACTTTCAATGAAGATCATCCGATTGGGGGGTGTCGGAAATATTGATATTTCGCCCCATCTCAAGATAGTAATTTGGGATGCAAGGATCAATTCAGAATTTTATTTATAAAGTGATACGAGATACTTTTATAACGTATTTGAGTACGAACTATTTATGTAACTAAGTTTACCAAAAAAAAAACTATTTATGTAACTATCTTACAATTATTCGAAATAACTTTGAGAATTGATTACTTGGATTAATTTTTACATTCCCAACATTACTTGGTAAAACAGAAAAGGGAGGTGACGATGAGAAGACCAAGCAACTAAAAACATTCTCCTTGGCAGGGCGATCTTGATGGACGAACGGACAAAAGAAAACCCCGATTGGGCTGATTGATGTTTGAGAAAATTTAGAAGCTGTGAGACCTTTATTGAGCCCCCAGCCTATTGGGCCAAAATTCAAAAATTGGAGGGGCCTAAGTGAAAACCGCCCTAAAAGTTGTGGCATTGAAAGATTGTCGGAGCTTTTCTCCTTCACTTATGTATGGTTTTATAATATGAGATATATGCATGACTAAATTAATATATATATATAAAAACATGAAGAAATGTTGTTGGATGGGAGCCAAAGTTTCTTGCCAGGAGATTGAAGTAATTACTGCATGCACCATAATCTCGATCATCAAATGATCTGGATATTATATGGTTGCCACACTACTCAATGGTTGAGATGGAGTTAGTTCACATGATCTGAGTCCACATAAATTTTTTTCATAGATGCATTATATGGACTGCTCCACACTCCGGTTTACACGTAATTCCATCCAAATAGTTGTTTCCTCAACACAATTGATCATGAGATGATTACTTCATCTTGGCTCAAAGATGGCACATGGAAGGACCAGGTCAAATTTGGATTGGGTCACCACTGCAATTAGACTAGATCGACTTAATTAACTCATATTGACCTGTCTAGTTCATGCCCTATGATGGAATTTATTCAAGGCCTATCCAATTCAGGCTCAACCCAAATCAAGCCAGAAAACTACATTTTTAGAGGACATTGTTTAAGCCACCTTGCCACCACCGCCGTGTGGCTTTCATACTTACTGAATCCACCTTGACGTAGGCAAAAAGTCTGATTTCTTCCCATAAAAATGCACTAAACTTTCAATTTTTGCAATTGATGCACCTGCCTGGAATCCGACCAATTTTTTGACAAATTGTTGATGGAGCGGACACATGGACAAGTGTCATGTCATCAACACGGTGGCGCCATGTCAGCATTTGGTATGAGAAGTGGGTGTATTTCGGTCAAAGTAGACGGATTTGAAATTTTACTGGATTGAGTGAAAGTACCAAAGTTCAGTGACCTAATTGCAAATACCATCGAAATTCATTAACTACAGACGAAACCGATGTCCAAACGTTGTCCCTACGACCCACCGCTGCCATCCTCCCCAATCACCGTCATGCTTCGTGTCCTTCGTCGATGGAGGAGGCCTTGGAGATTTCGGTCTCCTCTGTGGGAGGGAGGAGCAGGAGGATTTGGAGATTCAGTCTCCGTCACTGGCCATTTCTGCCCTCGACGAAGGAGAGGAGCAAAAATATTCTCCTTTTCCAACATGGATCTTGGTTCTTCCATCGTGGAGAAGATGAGATCCCGCCGCTACCTAATTTGACGCACAAGCTAAACTTGACAACAACGAGAGAGAGATGGGGCTTTAGTGGGCATATTTTTTTAATATAGAAAAGAATACGCAATATACATTTATCACATGTTGATGTTTTAATGGAGTGCTTATGCAAAGATGAGTAAATGTAGACCTACTCAAATCTGAGGCACAAGCCAGACTCGGCAACCACAAGGGAGAGAGACATGGGGCTTTAGTAGGCATATTTTCTAATATTGAAAAGAATACGCAGTATACATTTATTGCTTGTCGATGGTTTAATGAAGTGCTTATGCAAAGATGGTATAAGCACATTGACTAATTCGTAAATAAGGTAAGAAGGGAACAAATGTCGTATAAGTCAATCATATTGTGAAAATGTGTGCGTTCCAATCGTTTGGAGGATTGAAATAAGGTAAGAAGGGAACAAATGTCATTCGAACCCACTCGTCCGGGCCTGATCATTTGGAGGATTGAAAGTTAGTATTTTATCAATCACATGCCTTTCTAGGTGAGGTCCTTTAAATCTTCTACCAAATTTAATCCATCTAAATACTTACTGGTCAAGTTTACGAAATAGATAAAAAGTAAGTTAAAACTCGAATAAATGACCCAAATATGAAAAAATTTACATTGATGGCGTCATATACCTAATTCGTCCATGGTACGTATTTGTTTTCAATTACTAAATTAATCTTGTCATATGTGAGCTTTTTGTGATACCTACATTGATGATGTGACATGGTAAGCCGATCCTGATTTTTCAACAATGTGATTCTGTTTAAGCTTTGTAGTCTCAGATAGCTAATCATTCTTAATCTTTTATGATGTTTGACGTAATTTTGATGATCTTTCGACTCCCACACGATATCTCCGTTCATAAAAACGACACATGTTCGATAGTAAAAAATGTTATGAGTTCATTAGAAGTCTTGAAACTTGTCAAAAAAGTGTAATTGAGTCTTAAAACTTTCAAAAAGTGCAATTAAGTCCTAAAAATTGTCATAGAAGTGCCATCGAGTCCTCAAGTTTTCAAAAAGTGCAATCGAGTCCTAAAACTTTTCATAAAAGTACAATCGAGTATTAAAACTTTCAAAAAGTGCAATCAACACAAGGATTTGATTGGACTAGTTTAACAAGTTTTAAGACGTAATTGACTTTTTGAAAGTTTAGAACTCAATTGCACTTGTTTTAGGACTTCCAATATACTTATCCCTAAAATTCTTAGCACGCATAAAAATATGTATCAAATTATGATGAACTAAAATTTAGGTAATCCTTGAGGTGATCATATGCTAAACAGCCTATTGGGTCCAGCCAAGCATGGTCGGCCTGAAAGGCAAAATGAGTGGATCTAGCATATAATTTCTCTTTTGATTCTTACAAACTTACGACGCGAATGATAACCATTTTGTTTTCCTGTTTTTTTTATTTTTTTTGTTCCCTGGAACGGTTTAGAACATAAATCCGTTTAGTAAAACAATTTCATTTTTTTTAATTTCTGGGATAAATTTTGGCCAAGAAATAGATTTGGAACAGAAATGAGAAATTAAAATTTCTACTGTTTCAAAAATAGAACTAACAAGTCTCTTTTATTGCTCACCCTTGCCGCCCACCGCCGCTTACTCGCCGCTGGACGCCGCCCGCGGCCACCTGGTCGTCTGCCGGGTTCAGACTTGATTAATTCATATAGAATACTTAATGTATTTTTTCAATCACAAGAGGACCTGAGCAAGATTTAGTCCAAGTACTTGGCTCCATCATCGTTCGGCAAGTTGACTTGGTCATTGGGCATGCCTAGGCGGGATCGGGCCGGTGCCGCTCGGGCTCAAACCTTTAGAAATCTCGCCAAGGCTTGAACTTGCAGGCACGAGCCTATCCAAGGGAAAAACGTAGGGGGCTGGGCCCACTCATTGGGCCACGTTTTTATTTTTTAAAGTTTCAACTAAAAAATTTAAAGACGTATGAAAAATATATGATAAATAATTTTGGGGTTTTGTGTTATTTTATTTTACTACTTTATCTATGAGTTTTATACTATTTTTCTATCCTACATTAGAAATTTGAGCGTATGATATCCTGTTAGAGTTTATAAAGTTTAAATGTCAAAGAAAAAGTTGTCAATAAAACCTAATTTTTTTTAATTTTATATTAATAAATATATAGATGCGCCGAGCGTTAAGGCCCTTACCCAGGCGTAGCTTGCCCACTAACCCGGCCTAAAGTTTTTGCTAGGCTAAAAAATAATGGGCAGGCTCGCGAGTTGCTCGCCCATTGATCAAGTCTACTAATAATCATCTTACATATAAATTTACACAAATATTGATATTTTTTATGTTAATGTATGAAAGGTGATATTTTTCCTAATACTCTTGATTTTTCAATGGATAACACAAGAAGTAAAAGCAATTCAATAGTTAGATATTGATTAGGACATTTTTCTTATAGACTTATTCAGCGGCAAAAGGATATAACTTTTGTACAGCGCTCGTTTGAATGCCATAACTTTATTTTTGATCCCTTGAGTGTAATAACTTATGTATTCCTCTCACTTGAGGGCCATAACTTTTTTTTGATTGCTTAAGTGCCATATAAATTTTCAATCAATCTCTTACGTGCCATGACTTTTTAAAAATGTTCACCACAAGAGCCACGCCACTCGGTACTTGGGTGAACGTTTTTAAAATGCTATGGCACTTAAATGATTAATTAAAAGTTATGATACTCAAGTGAGCATTTTTGAAAGTTATGGCACTCAAGTGATCAAAAAATAAAAGTTGAGCTTTATACGAAAGTTGTGACACTTGTGGTGACCTTACACCTTTATTTAGCTCATAACTAAATATGCAAGGGTCTTGAATTATAGCAAAGTTGAGGTAAAATATGATAATTTGTATATACTATCCCTGGCACAGGTGGAGTTGCTGGGACACACGGCCATTGAAGGGTTGGTGTCTCAATGCAATTGCAACTCCATTTTAGAGAGCTTGTGGCACGGAGTGCCGATCGTGACGTGGCCCATATACGCGGAGCAGCAGCTGAACACTTTCACGATGGTGAAGAAACTGGGCTTAGTGGAGGAGCTAAGGCTAGACTATAAGGGGCACGCCGTTGGTGGCCATCTCGTGCCGGCGGACGTTTGATGGGCGGCGGTGCCGTAGCGACGAGGAAGAAGGTGAAGGAAATGAGGGAGGCAGCGAGGAACGCTGTGAAGAAAGGTGGGTCTTCATATGATTCTATTGGAAGGTTGATTCAAGACTTCATCATGAACATTGAATAAAAAGCTCAACAAAGAGTCAGCATTTGTCTTCAATTGTAAACATCAGGCATATGTCACTTTGATCTCGCTCTGTCCTTTATTCTTGCCAGCAATGAGTCCTGCTCCTTTGTTCAACGAACATGCTTACTAATTTGTCTGAAGTTTATGAAATTACCATTCGAGTTGGCGGGTGGTGGGCATTGGACTTTCTCCTAATCTCGTATCGCTCACTAGAAGAGTGATTTTTAGCAAGTCATTGCATTTGTTTTGCTCGGTAACCATGATGACGGAGCTGTAACTTACTGATAATTTACTCAGACAAATGAGTTATGAGCTTCTCATGACCAGACTAATGATCTGGTGAGCTTTATTTTAATTGATCGTATACAAGCGGGACTCCTAATACATCAGTCCCTCTGCTTCTAAGTAGATGAATTTGCACTTAGTGGTTCCTTTATTAAATTCCTTCTGAGGGGATGGATGACTTATGATGCATTGGATGACACATCGAAATCAACCCGAGAAAAGAACCAGTATGACGTTATTTATCTCCTGAAGCAAGCTAATCTATAGTTGAAATAGAAAGGCATTTATTTGGCTCAAGGATATCGAGATAGCAAATTCTTTGCCTGTCACAAATACATGCAGCAGTAGAGTTGCATTTTGGGTTTACATTCACAGTTCACACTGGAAAAAACTGAAAAGAAATTAAAATTGCAACAGGAGAAGTTAAATCGTCTTCCAAATCTCACGTGCCATGCCTGAAAAACTTCTCTTTGACAGCACATAACTTGAATAATGCATTCGTCATGTCCATACGCTCAATCGGAAGTTTCGCCAAGCAGAGAACTCCAATTCTCATTATGTCAGCAATGTTTTCCTCAAATCTTACCATGTCGGCATCACTAATTTGGCCATCGTTGATCCCTACAAGATACTCTGTAGATAGCAGTAAAGGATCTAGGATCTTCACCAAGCTTTTGTGCAGAGCAGCCTCGACGAATTCATGGAGGGTCCATCCATCCTTGAACATAACATCAGTAGGTCTTATTCTGGTGAACATCTCGAGCAACAGTATCCCGAAGTTGTACACATCTCCCTGCAACGATGAAGTACCACCGAGGCCATATTCTAGAAAGCAACATTGGCTTTGTCATGTTAGATGGGGCTTTGGAATTGCATTTTCTTCACCAAAATTCAACATTTTGAATAAGCTATTAAATTGGACCCATATGATTAGAAAGCAGAAGGATTAACGTACCTGGCGCTACATAGCCAATGGTTCCTTTTAATCCACTGGAGCTTGCTGGACATTGAGAAGCATCTAGGTTTGTGCTTCCACGAAGAAATCGCACTAGCCCGAAATCACACACTCGAGCTACCATGTCGTGATCAAGAAGAACGTTGCTTGGCTTTAGATCACCGTGTACGATGCTCGTCTCGCAATGGTGGTGAAGATATTCAATGGCAGAAGCCACATCAATAGCAATGTCTAACCTCTGGCTGAGACTGAGCTTTGGCATGTCGAGCTGATTTTCGCTGGGATGCAACCACTGTTCTAAACTACCATTTTGCATCAGGTCGTAGACTAGAGCCTTAAATTCTGCGCCTGTGAAGTCGATACTCGAGCAAACAGTGATGATGTTAACAAGATTTCGGTAGCGTATGTTTCTCAGCGCTTCACATTCTGCCAAGAAACTCTTAAAAGCCCCCTTTTGTTTTAGGTTCAGCACTTTCACTGCCACCTGTCGATTTCCATCTAGCATTCCTCTATACACAGAGCCATGGCTCCCATGGCCAATCAAATTAGATGGCGAGAACTCATCGGTCACTTGGCGGAGCTTTGCATAGGAAACCTTTTGGAAGCGCTCATCTGTTGGCAATGCAGCACTAGGTCTCGTTGTAGATTTCCTCCTCCAGTACACAACAACAATAAAGCATGTCAACACGATTAAAAACGAGACAATTACTGCGATAGATAATTTCAATTTTGGAAGCCTCCTCGGCTTCTTTGTGTTGCGGACTTCGCATGCAGGAAGTCCAAGTTCCTTGATGCCCCCACATAGTTCTTTGTTTCCGATTATTGATATGCGCTTTGTATCTCTGAAAATCCCCTCCTGCGGTACCTCTCCTTCAAGGCTGTTGAAGGACAGATTCAATGCTTCGAGCACAGTGAAATTCTCGAAATAGATGGGAATTTGACCGGGCAATCTGTTTCTTGAGAGATTGAGGTACTGAAGGCCAATCAGGGTTCTGAGAGAAGGCGGTATACTTCCTTCAAATAAATTGCCTGCCATGTCCAAGCTTAGCAGCATTAGACACTGGGACAAAGTGCTTGGTATTTCTCCAGTCAGCCTGTTGTCAGAGAGGTCGACATCCACAATTTGGCTCATGTTACCCACTTCAAGGGGTAATGGCCCCGTTAAGGAATTTCCAGCAACATCGAAAGAGAGGGATAGAGAAGAAAGGCCGATGACCTCTTTGGGTATTGTACCGTTAAGCTTGTTATCTGATAGTGATAGTTCTTGCAATTGTCGACACTGTTGAGGAAAACTCCTACCAGTTTTGAAGTTGACAAAACCTTCTTATTTTATTGTAAAATCTGATACTTGTTCTGAACTTTTGATTTCAGGTATAAATGTATATACATATGAAAACTCAGAAAGAAGTTATTCAGATTTTACGAGCAATGGAAATATAAGTCTTTTGATAACCCACAGAATCCAAGTTCTGAGATGCAGACGCAGAATTTATTCAGACGCAGATGCAGACGCAGAATTTATGCAGACGCAGATGCAGACACAGAATTTATTCAGACGCAGAAATTATTCAGACGCAAAGTTCAGAACGAAACATAACAGCTAGTGATCTGGTATGGATTTCACAGAAGGAATGTTTTGATTGTCTCAAACCTCAATCAAATTGATTGACAATCAAATATTACGACAAGAATGCATTACAACGGACAAAGCTCTACTTATGGAAATCAAGATTCTGATTGTATGGGCGAACAGAATCAGCGGGATTCAGAATCTGTCATCCAACGGCTACTCAATCTTTCTTATACAAATCTGTCCATAGTAAAGATTGGAAGATGATCCTCTGGAAGCTGTCCAACGGCTAGTTTGGAAGTAGAGGAGTATTTAAGGAGATCAACGAGCAGCGAGAAGGACACAGATTCAAGAATCAACAAGTCCAAAGTCTGAGTTTACTTCATTCATTTCTCTTGTTGTTCCGAGCCAAAATACTGAGATCTTGAGGGTTACTTTGTAAGAGCGACTGTGTGAGATAGAGAGTCCTATCATACACAAAAGTGATATCACTCAAAATCTGTAAATTCCTCTTGATTACGTAGTGAAATCCAGCCGGTAGGCTGTACGCGTGGGAGAGTGGACGTAGGCTTGCTATAAGCCGAACCACTATAAATTTGTGTGCAGATTCTCTATTCCTTATCTCTTACTTTACTTTCTGCACATCATAAGTTTCTTCTGCATCTGAACTTTATTCAGACTATTCTGTGATTTACCTTATTTCCGCATAAATAGACTTAAAATTGTTTTAGTCACCTATTCACCCCCCTCTAGGTGATTCCTGCTAGTCACATCAATTGGTATCAGAGCAGGTTGCTCGTTTATTGAAGTATTTTACTTCTGAGCTAACGATCTATATGGCTAGCTTTGGTGCTCCAGGGCTTATTGAAGGTCAGAGCAATAACAGGCCACCATATTTCGATGGCAAAGAATACAGCGTCTGGAAGAACAAGATGAAGGCATTCATAAAGTCAATCGATCATGCGCTATGGGATGTCATCATCAAAGGAGTCAAACCAAAATCCTCTGATTCAAAAGAAAAAGCAGGCGAAAGCAAATCAGCAGATCCTCCTTTGTCTCCAGCTGAAATCTCTAAAAGAGAAACTCTAGATTCTAAAGCAATTTATTCTCTTTATTGTGCTTTATCTCCTATTGAATATAAAAAGATTGCTGCCTGTGAATCTGCTAAAGAAATCTGGGACACTCTCTACATTACTTATGAAGGAACAGATCGAGCCAAGGAAACTCAAATCAATCTTCTGCTTGGTCAATATGAATCCTTCAAACTGAAGCCTGAAGAATCAATTGCTGATATGTATGATAGGTTTACTGACATAGTAAACGGTCTTGCATATCAAGGACAACCAGTCCCAGATACATTGAAAGTCAACAAACTACTGAGAGGACTGACAAAGGAATGGGATAACATCAAAACATCTCTTCGTGAGACACAAAGGATCAAGCCTCTATCAGTGAATGAGTTAATTGGAACTCTTCAATCATATGAGACTGAGAAACGAAATGAGGAGAACGAAACCAGAGGTAACAAGTCAATTGCATTGAAAACTAACATTGATTCTGATGCAGATTCAGAAGATGAAAATGTTGATGATGAAGAATTAGCTCTCTTCATAAAGAAGTACAAAAGAATGAAAATCAGAGGAAGAAATCTCAAAGGGAAGAAGCCCTTTGAAAATAAGAGATCTGTCGATGAGACAGAAAAATCAAAGGATGTGATATGCTTTCACTGTAGGAAACGTGGACATATCAAGCCTAACTGCCCACTTCTGAAAAAGAAAACAAAATATGAGAAAGCAAAGAAGGCCTTGAAGGCAGAAACCTGGAGTGATACAGAATGTGAAGACAGCGATGAAGATATCTCAAACTTCTGTCTAATGGCAGAATCAGATTCAGACTCAGACTCTGATCCTAGAATGGAAATCGAGGTAAAACCTTCCGAAATGACTATTGAAGTGTCGAATTACATTGATGAATTATGCTTTGAATTCAAGACTGCTCTTAAAAGAATCTCTTCTTTGAAAAAGGAAATTTCTTCTCTGAGGCAACAGGATATCTTACAAAAAGAAAAGATTAATTTTCTTCAAAAAGAATTTTGCCTTATAAAGGAAAGTCAAGATTATCTTTCCAAAGAAAATACTGTTTTGAAAAAGGAAGTCTCAGGAATTACTTCCAAGTTTTCAAAAGGTTCAGAAACCTTGAAGCATATCCTTTCCATTCAAATTCCTTACTATAACAAATCTGGTCTAGGATTTGTAAAGGAAAGTGACAGCTTGATTGATTTTCCAAAAGTCAAGGAGCGATTAAAACAAAGACCTCCTTGACAAGCTTACAAAAATCATTTTAAAAAGAATTTTGTAAAACCTGTTGGCCGAAGTGCTCTCAAGTGCTCAAATTGTGGAAATCCACAACATTTCGAGAATGAATGTCCTAAGGTCTGGAGACCTGTTCGAAGAGATTTTGTTAAGACAGCCTATACTAATGCTCAAGGACCCAAACAAATTTGGGTACCAAAGAAAACTTGAGAAGTTTTGATTTTTGCAGGTTACCACAAAAAGAAAAAGAAAGTGGTATCTAGACAGTGGATGCTCTAGACATATGACAGGAGATCCAAGCATATTTGTTGATTTACACAATCTGAATGGTGGAAAAGTTTCCTTTGGAGGAAATACCAAAGGAAAAATAGTTGGCAAAGAAACAGTTGAAATTGGAGGACTTACAATCAATGATGTGTCATTGGTAAAAGGACTCAACTACAACCTGATAAGCATAAGCCAACTATGTGATACAGGTTTCAGAATAAACTTTCAAGAAAATACATATTCAGGGACAAGCAAAGATTCTACTCAAACATTTACAGGAAGAAGACATGGCAATATCTATCTTCTGGATGTCAATCCAGACTCCACTCATTGTTTGATCTCAATCAAAGAAGATGAAAACCTATGGCACAGAAGGTTGGGACATATCAGTATGAAACAAATCTCAAAGGTCTCAAACAAGAAACTGGTTCGAGGTTTACCAGATCTGAAATACAGAAAAACAGAACTATGCAATGCATGCAGCCTAGGAAAGCAAGTAAGGAGCTCTTTTAAATCTATACATCAAGTTTCCACTAATCGTGTTTTGCAGCTACTTCATATGGATCTGTTTGGACCAACCAGAACTCAAAGTATTGGTGGTAAGAAATTTTGCTTAGTAATTGTTGATGATTTTACAAGATTCACTTGGGTGTTCTTTCTTGCTCATAAAAATGAGGCATTTTCATACTTTTCAAAACTTGCAAAAAGAGTTCAGAATGAAAAGGGCTATACTATTTCTTGCATTAAAACAGATCATGGGGGAGAATTTGAAAATCAAAATTTTTCAAACTTCTGTGAGGAAAATGGCATTCAACATAATTTTTCAACTCCATATACACCAGAACAAAACAGTGTTGTGGAAAGGAAAAATCGTTCTTTGCAAGAAATGGCAAGAACTCTTTTGATTGAAAGCAAGATTCCTTCTCATTTCTGGGCAGATGCAGTCTCTACAGCGTGTTATATCATAAACAGGATCTTTCTCAGACCTATACTTGAGAAAACCCCCTATGAGCTTTACAAAAGTAGGAAGCCCAGCATATCATACTTTCGTGTGTTTGGTTGTAAATGTTTTATTCTCAAAAATCCAAATGATCGCACTGGAAAGTTTGATGAGAAAGCAGATGAAGGAATCTTCCTTGGATATTCAACCACAAGCAAAGCATACAGAGTCTTCAACAAAAATTCTCAGACTGTGGAAGAATCAATGAACGTGAGGTTTGAAGAAAATATTCAGACTCACAAAGATGAATCTGAATCATTCTCCAACATTCAAGAGTCAACAGAGGATCATCAAGAATCTCAAAAAATTGAAGAATCCTCGAGAGAAAAGGAAAAGGACAAAATCCAGACTCAACCGGAAAATTCAGAGTCTGCAGATATTCAGAAAGAAAAATTTGCAAAAAACTGGAAACATAAATCCAGTCATCCGAAGAATCTCATCATCGGAGAAATAGAAGATGGTATCAAGACAAGATCCAGACAAAGGGAAAACATCAGCAACTTAGCATTAATATCAGAAATAGAACCAAAAGAAGTTGAAGAAGCCTTATCAGATGAAAGCTGGTTAGAAGCTATGCAGGAGGAACTTCAGCAGTTCAGAATCAATGAAGTATGGGAGCTTGTGCCAAGACCCAAAAATCATCCAGTAATTGGAACAAAATGGGTATTCAGAAACAAACTGGACAATAAAGGGAAAGTCACAAGAAACAAAGCGAGACTAGTTGCAAAAGGCTATTCTCAAGAAGAAGGCATAGACTATGATGAGACTTATGCACCAGTTGCAAGGTTAGAAGCCATTCGGCTACTATTAGCTTATGCTTGTTTCCATAACTTTAAATTGTTTCAGATGGACGTGAAAAGTGCCTTCCTGAATGGATATATTAAAGAAGAAGTATATGTGGATCAACCACCTAGTTTCGAGGAACCAAACAGGACTGATTATGTCTACAGACTCAAAAAGGCTCTTTACGGACTGAAACAGGCACCCAGAGCTTGGTACGAAAGGTTAAGTAACTTCCTTCTGCAAAATGAATTCACCAAAGGTAAGGTCGACACAACGTTGTTTGTTAAGAAAAAGGGTAAAGATTTTCTACTTGTTCAAATTTATGTTGATGATATGATCTTTGGATCCTCTAATGAATTACTCTGTAAGGAATTCTCTAAGGATATGCAGAACGAGTTCGAAATGAGCTTAATGGGAGAACTGACATTCTTTCTTGGCTTACAAGTAAAACAAACCAAAGATGGTATTTTCATCTGCCAAGAGAAGTATGCCAAGGAGATTATCAAGAAATTTGGACTGCAAAATGGTAAGAAAATAGATACTCCAATGTCTCACACATCCAAACTAGACAAGGATGAACAAGGTAAAAAGGTGGATCAGAAGGTATACCGAAGCATGATAGGTTCATTACTATATCTTACTGCATCCAGACCTGACATACTTTTTAGTGTTTGTATGTATGCAAGATTTCAATCAGATCCAAAGGAATCGCATCTCTCAGCAGTAAAAAGAATAATCAAATACATTGGCACTTATCCAATGCTAGGTCTTTGGTACTCCAAAAATTCAGATTTTACTCTCATTGGATATTCAGATGCAGATTTAGCCGGTTGTAAAGTGGACAAGAAAAGTACCACAGGGACTTGTCAACTGCTTGGAAATAGGTTGATATCTTGGTACTCAAAGAAACAAAATACAGTCGCTCTTTCCACAGCAGAAGCAGAATATGTAGCATTGGGAAGTTGCTGTGCACAGATTCTGTGGATGAAGCAACAGTTGAGCGATTTCGCTGTTGAAGAATCCAGTGTTGCAATCAGATGTGATAACACAAGTGCTATTAATTTGTCCAGAAATCCGATTCTTCATTCACGTGCAAAGCATATAGAAATCAAGCATCATTTCATTAGAGATCATGTTCAAAATGGTAATGTGAATATTCAATTCATTGATTCAAAGAATCAATTAGCTGATATATTCACCAAACCTCTTGACAAATCTTCATTTGAATATATTAGAACCAAACTATGCATCACTTATCCTTTCCCTTGAAGTGTTTACAGAAAGGAATTTTTCAGACTCAAGAGTTCTCGGTCTGAACATTTTTCAGACTCTCAACAAAGGTACGTACATAGTTTAAAATTTGGCGGGAATATTTCTGGCAAGATATTTTCACATTTGGAAGCAAATCGGGTACGTATCCTAATTTATCTGAATATTTATGCTTAGAATATTTTAATCATATTATCCTGATCTTTTGCGCTTTCAAAAATATGTTTCTTTCCTATCTGATTGAGCCTATTTTTTACTTTGCAAAAATAACTTTTGCCTCTGTGACCCGTTCTATTCGTTTATAAACCTGTCCTACTCTTTTCAAAACCCTATCTGTACGCTTTTCGTCCTTCTCAAAACCCTCCGATATTCAGAGACTCTCCTCGTCTTCCTCCTACAAAGATCGGAACTTTCTGCTCTTAGAGTGATCAAAATGCCGTTCAAAAGGAGATCCTCACGCATTCTGAACCAAGACTCTAAATCTACCGTACCAGCAGAGTTTATGGAGTTATCAGATACAGAGTCAGAGCATCGTGAAGAACTCTCTGGGGAGACTCCACCAAAACGATCGTCTCCACCAAAATCCTCCGGTAAATCTGATTTTCGCTTTCGGAGTATTAAACACGTATGGGAAACGTATCAAAAATTGAAAAAGTATAATGCTTCGGTGTCGGTTCTTCATGAATGTCTGCGAGACAACAATCTCTTTTCGGAAGAACACCTTGTACAAAGCTACACCCTTTTTTGTTCCAAGCCTGAGGAAACTCCAGTTAGTGTCACTACAAGAGAGCCCTCTTCCAAAAAGGGCAAGGAGAAAGTTGGAGAATCCTCCACTCCCTCTGTACAGAAATCCGCCTCTTTTAGCCCTAAATCGAGAACTGCCTCGAAGTTTATTATTCCTGATGATGATGCTCGTCTTTTTGAAACTTTTGAGATGAAAGTAGGAATAGCATCAGGCGTACCTGGTAAGGGTGGATTATTCAGAAGTTCGGAGCACAATATTTGCTACAAGTTGTTACTTGCTAGAGGGATTATGAACCACCGAACTGTGGACTTCGACTTTCTGGAGAAGGCTGACGTTTCAGTAAAACACCTGTTTCAACAATTAGGCATGTATGAATTTTGCCTTCAATCTGCAGATGTATTTGCTGAACTCACTGCCTATTTCTATTCAAATCTATCTATCTTATCGCCCAACTGGATCTAATTCACTGTTGGTGACAAGAAATTTGATCTCAAAGCTGAATTGTTGGCAAAGATTATTGGAGTACCACACTACAAGTTTACTCCACTAGCAGTAGCTATTGAAGATGCTTCAAAGATTGCTTCGGAAAATTCCAATCTTGCTCTTGGATCAAATCGACATCTCTCATATTCTGACTTATCCAGAAGATCAGTAATCTTCCACAAGATCATTATCAACTGCTTGAGGCCCAAGGCAGCCTCCAAAACTGACCTTTCCAAATCGGAAATCAAGCTCATCTGGGCTATCTTGAAAGGTCAACCTTTTTCTCTCCCTCACATCATCATATTCCATATGTACAGGACACTACATAAAGAGAAGGGACAACTACCGTATGGTGCCCTAATCTCTCGGATTTTCATGTTTCTGAAAATATCAATTCCTAATGAATTGCGAAAAAGTCCTGTTCCCTGTATGTGTGTTGGAGAAAGGATGATCTCCAAAATGAAACAGTTTGATGATGTGAAGAGTAGACTAAAAGGAAAGGAGGCTCATCAATCTGAAGCAAAATCCTCTGTAAAGTCTAGTTTAAGAAAAACAGAGCAAAGACAGAAAGCATATTCAGCAAGCAAGAAGACAGCTTCTTCGACCCCACTTAAAGTGTATAGCAAGAAAAGAAAGATCCTTCTGCATGATGAAAGTGACGAAGCAGAAGCAGAAAACACTGATACAGGTCATATTGATGCTCCAGAACATGTTTCTGAACCAACTCCTACAGAACATGTTTCAGAAGATCCAGCACCTGTTCAGGGGGAGAATCCACAAGAAGCAGCTATGGAGTTCGATCAGCCTGAACCAGCTCATTTCCAAGCTCAGCCTTCAGAAACTCAGAACATTCTCAGTATTCTGCTAGAAATTAAGGACAAGCAAGTTGCTCTGGAACAAGACATGAAAAATCTGAAGAAAATTGTTGAGGAAAACTACAACAATCAACGTCTTCAAGCAGCAGCTGATAAAGCAGAACTTGGGGAAGCCATTACCCTGTGCTCATCCAATATGGATAAGGCTGTAGGGCAGTGCAGTTCGAAGATTGAGGAGGCTGTTTCGATATTGGAAAACTTTCAACTGATTCGTACTCCGACAAAACATTAGCCTGTTTTCTTTTTCAAAACATTCGTTCTCAAAAGTCTTTTTTATTTTTGGTCTGTAACTAAACTAATACTTCTTATTAGACTATTTGTTCAATATATATGCTTCATACTTTTTGCTGATGACAAAAAGGGGGAGAATTTATTTGATGCAGATCATATGCAGGCCATCTACAAAGAAAGTAAAGACACAGATGTCAACAGAGTTTGCTCTCTCAAATTTCAATATGTGGTCCATGCGCTATATATGCTTACTTACTTCAAAATTAAACTCACATTGATTCAATCTGCAGAAAGTTTTGTCACCATCAAAAAGGGGAGATTGTTGAGGAAAACTCCTACCAGTTTTGAAGTTGACAAAATCTTCTTATTTTATTGTAAAATCTCATACTTGTTCTGAACTTTTGATTTCAGGTATAAATGTATATACATATGAAAACTCAGAAAGAAGTTATTCAGATTTTACGAGCAATGGAAATATAAGTCTTTTGATAACCCACAGAATCCAAGTTCTGAGATGCAGACGCAGAATTTATTCAGACGCAGATACAGACGCAGAATTTATGCAGACGCAGATACAGACGCAGAATTTATTCAGACGCAGAAATTATTCAGACGCAAAGTTCAGAACGAAACATAACAGCTAGTGATCTGGTATGGATTTCACAGAAGGAATGTTTTGATTGTCTCAAACCTCAATCAAATTGATTGACAATCAAATATTACGACAAGAATGCATTACAACGGACAAAGCTCTACTTATGGAAACCAAGATTCTGATTGTATGGGCGAACAGAATCAGCGGGATTCAGAATCTATCATCCAACGGCTACTCAATCTTTCTTATACAAATCTGTCCATAGTAAAGATTGGAAGATGATCCTCTGGAAGCTGTCCAACGGCTAGTTTGGAAGTAGAGGAGTATTTAAGGAGATCAACGAGCAGCGAGAAGGACACAGATTCAAGAATCAACAAGTCCAAAGTCTGAGTTTACTCCATTCATTTCTCTTGTTGTTCCGAGCCAAAATACTGAGATCTTGAGGGTTACTTTGTAAGAGTGACTGTGTGAGATAGAGAGTCCTATCATACACAAAAGTGATATCACTCAAAATCTGTAAATTCCTCTTGATTACATAGTGAAATCCAGCCGGTAGGCTGTACGCGTGGGAGAGTGGACGTAGGCTTGCTATAAGCCGAACCACTATAAATTTGTGTGCAGATTCTCTATTCCTTATCTCTTACTTTACTTTCTGCACATCATAAGTTTCTTCTGCATCTGAACTTTATTCAGACTATTCTGTGATTTACCTTATTTCCGCATAAATAGACTTAAAATTGTTTTAGTCACCTATTCACCCCCCTCTAGGTGATTCCTGCTAGTCACATCAGACACCATCCAAGACTTGGAGGAATGTAACCTTCTAATTGATTTTCTGAAAGCTCCAGGCGAAGCAATTGGGTGAGGTTTCCAAGAGAGGAAGGAATTGCCCCTGAAATCCTATTACGCCATAGTATAAGATATGTCAAATTTTTTAGCTTACCAATGCCATGGGGAATCTCACCGCTGATGCTGTTGTTGTATAACGCCATGATCTGTAGGCCATTCAGCTTCTCGATTTCTGGAGGTATATTACCTGTGATCCGATTTGATCCCAGGGCTAAGACCTGAAGGGTATTCGTCAAATTGGTAACGGAAGCAGGTATTTCTCCTCTGAATTTGTTGTGGCCAAAATCTAACATTTGCAGTTTTGTGCAGTTGGTTAAATCAGTGAGGAAACTTAAGCCGTCAGGTTCTGTTTGTAACTGGTTATCGCCAAAGCTAATCTTTGTAAGATTCCTCAAGTTTCCAAGATTGGCAGGCACATTCCCCATAAAGCTATTAGAAGTGAGAAACAGGTCTTCAAGTCGAGTAGCGTTAGGCAGCGAATGTGGTGCTTGCCCCGAAAATCGGTTTGCTGCAAGGTAAAGCCCCCGGAGATGAGGAAAATAGTTGCCAATTTCTGGTGGGATTTCACCATGTAGGCTATTATCCCCTACATGAAGGTAGACAAGTGATGTAAGATTGTATACAGAAGAGGGGATGCGTCCTCTTAAATTATTAAAATATAAAGTTAGGGTGTTTAATTTTGAGATGCTTCCGAGCTCGGCTGGTATTCGACCTCTTAGGTCATTTTTCCCCATATGTAACTCTGTAAGTGAAGATCCATTCCCCAACCAACTTGGAATTCCCCCGGTAAGATTGTTCACTGTGACGTCAAAAACAGTGAATTCTCTCTCAACTAAATACCGAAGCTCGTCAGGTATCCTCCCGCTGAGCCGATTGTAATGCAAATAGAGATACTGCAAACCTATGCAAGATGACAAATTCCGTGGTATCTCCCCTCCGAGCTCATTGTTGAAGAGGATGAGAGTCTTCAGTTTGAACAACCTCCCGAACTCTTCTGGAATGTTGCCTCGAAGCCGATTCGCCTGTAGATTAATACGCCTCAAGAAGGTGAGATTCCCTATGTCAGGAGGTATTGTGCCAAGGAGCTTTTGATTATCCAAGTCGAGGGCAGTCACTCTTCCCGCGTGGCGGCGACTGCAAGAAACTCCTGGCCAGTTGCAGTGAGCAGACTCGTTCCAAGAAATCATGATCCCTTCAGGATCTTCAGTTATCTTGTCTTTGAAGGCGAGCAATGCCACCCTGTCGGTTTCATTTCCGATATAGGAAGCAGAGGCAATACAAGTGTTGGAGTGAGTTTCATGTATAACGAGAATGAGGCTGATAAAAGCTGATACTAAATGCATTCTCAAGTTTGGCAAAGTTGTTTCCATACTTGATCTGTTGAGACAGTGCAAGCTGAAAGACCAGATGATGGTGTTCTTAAGTTCTCCCAGCCAGCTAGAAGCATGAGATTGACCGTTTAGATTTGGTCCATCCAAAGGCCACAATTAGGTCCACAAAAAAACTTGACTTTTCTCCGGGACCCATAAATTCAAATTAGGTTAACTCTATACTATACTAATCGTGACAACCCAAATACAATTTGATGCGTACGCTATTTCTGAAGATTTTTTAGGGCGTCCAGATAGGTAAACAACCGTAAGGCGAGCTTGGAACAAGAGTTTGCGCAACGTTCGATAAAAATACTATTAACTTTTGATCGAAGAGGAGTTAGAGAGCTCGTAATACTAATTTGAATAGCTAACTCAGAGTACAATGCTGTATTTCTTTTTTGCCATTATCTACGGCCCCAAAATCCTTCGTTTTCATAATTTCTGACAACTTTTATGGTTAATTTTCAAGATTCCGAGTGTTTTGCTACTTGGGTTCCTATTGCAAACACTTCCCGCCATGAAGACCGCATATGGAAAAATATTTATCATTGACAGCATTTTTAATAATAATCCTTTATTTTTTATGTCCATAGATAGAAACTTTCGTCCTGGAGAGAGAGGCTTCTCCAATAAAAAGATCATGGAAAATAATCTTAGAGCATAGAGCATGTTTGCTATTTGATTTGTTCGCGTTTGTTGGGCCACAATAATAAGATTATTGAGAAATGATTGTATTGGAGCAAATCTGGAGGTATGCAAAATGAACTGAAGAAAGACCTTGAATTTTCTTTGGGGGTCCAAAGGCCCACAATTCAATCCCCAGGATGTTCGAGAACCCGTGGACTTAGCAAGTCATGCGTTAGAAAACAAAAGAGCAAGTCATGTTACGTAGAAGATTACAAATCTTTGGGCTTAAATTCCAGTACAGAAAATCTCAACGTCGCATATAAGCGTTGACGAGGTCGATTCATGGTTGACTAGGCTTATGGCCCGTGCTGCACGCGGGTGACAAATGGACCTGTAATTCAGCATTACTCGTCCGGGAAATTGCCGGACAATTATATGAAGTAACTGGTCGCCAAGTACAAACAAGAGGGTGATGACTTATGTGTCCTGATAAAGACATCTTAAAGAGTATTGGGGGAAAATCACACTCATGGCCCAAATAATGTAGTTGTCTCGTCTTAAAAATGAAGAATTTTCGCTTTGAAGTTTGAATCACTTTGTCCGAGTAAGCCTGAAATATTGCTAAAGATAGTATGATGTATTGCTTCGCGTCGGCTTGAGGTGCTACCTATTCCCTAAGATATTTGTGAGAGACGGATGGAAGTGAAAAATGAGAGGGAGAAATCTCTAATTAAGGAAAATATTTTTTAAATTATTTATTTTTTGCGAAACAAATCAGGCCTATGTTGAATATCATTTCCCTAAATAAGAGTAGGAACGAACGCCTTTGAAGTTTATGACATTGGACTCCCCAAAGAAAAATGTGAATTCAATATGTTGCAATCTTGGATTTTGTACGCCTTAGTTGGAATCCTTTATGCAGTGTTAGACCCTCTATCCTTTTCTCACGACAATGAGAAAACCTATTCTTCACAGGACAGCATCAGCATACCCTACCGTGGGCTAAACGGTGGCAAAGTTGTTGGGTCCAATCAAACGGTTGACATCAACTCAAACAATCCAACGGATGGTGATCATTGTCCATTGGTGGTTCACGATAATTGTCAATCAATTGTCAGGATCGTAAATTGATTAGAGAATTTTTCCATGCAAAAGGCCAAAGCTCGTGCCACTGTGGAAAGAAATGGACATCGGGCCAAGTTCGAAGCAATGAGCAAATTTTCAATGATTTACGCATCGTTTGCTCTGCGAAAAATAAATAATTTAAAAAATATTTTTTTAAAACGATCGCTTGTATTGTTTACAAAAATAAATGAACGAAAAATATTATCATTATCATCGAAAATGTTTAGACATAAATAGTTATCAGTGATGAAAACATGTTCCTTTAACTAATTATTTTAAGCAATACAAACAATCGGTTTTAGGAAGATTTTTCTAAATCATTCATTTATCGTGAAACAAACGAAGCCCTAATTTTGAAATGTTGCTTGACAATTGAAACTAAGTTACGATTGCACCTAATAGAGTAGCGAATGGAAATTTTTCCGGCAACGATAAAGAATTGGATTGCACTCGTCAAGAGATTTCCAACAATACCCAATTTGCCCACATAAAAAAAGGTAGATCTCAAGATATCGTAACTTTCAATGATGATCGTCTGATCATGGGGTGTCGGAAATATTGATATGTCGCCCTATCTCGAGATAGTATTTGAGATGCAAAGATTGATTCAGAAATTTTATTTATAGAGTGATACAGGGCACTTTTATAACATATATGAGTACTAACTATTTATGTAACTATCTTATAGTTATTCGAAATAACTTTGAGAATTGATTGCATAAATTAATTTTTACATTCCCAATATTGAAAAGATATGTCGCGATATTGAATGCTATCAATGATAAAAAGATATATCAACATGCAGAGTTCCCGACTGGAGGTGATCTTTGGGTGGGCCACGTTCGGGCTAGAAGATCGAGCTTTATATGTTGTCCAACCCTACCAATCACATAAAATTGATATATGAACTTTCGATCCGAGCCAGCCTAAGTCAAAGATGGGCGAGGCCAGGCTTTCTCATGTACGAACATTGTCCATATCTATTTATTTACCTCTCGAGCCGAGTGAGCCATCAACCATTTATCACCTCTATTCATGAGTGAGTGGCGGAGATGCCTTCACATTTCGAGAGTGCCAAGGCTTCCAAGGCTTCTGGGAAAATTATCAAAATAGTTCTAAATCTATTTTAATTGTGCAAATTCAGTACTAAACTTTTTTTTGTGCTAATTCAGTCCTAAACCTTTTACATTTGTGTCAATTTAGTCCATCTGGCTAATTTTGATCGGTTGGTGCTGACGTGGTTGTCGGCCAGCCGGCGAACGCTGACATGGCAATTTTTAAAATATTTTTTTAATTTTTTTGAATATTTTTTTGAATATCTTTTCTTTTTTTTTCCTTCATCTTCTTCAACCTCGACAACCGGTCAAAAGCTGGGGCCGGCGGGGTCGGCCTTGCTGGCTACTAGTGAGGCCGACCTCGCTAGTAACGGCAAGGATGGCCTTGCTCGACCTCGCCGGTCGCGGGCAAGGTCGGCCTTGCCTCGCTAGATCTAGCGAGGTCTTGTCCTTGCCGTCGCTGGCGAGGTCAACCTTACTCAAAGTGACTGGTGAGGACGAGACCTCGCCAGATCTGGCGAGGCTCGGCCAGCCGGCCCCAGCCTTTGGCTAGTCGCCAGGCCGGCAATCGGCTAGAGGTTGAAGAAGATGAAGGAAAAAAAAAGAAATAAATTAATAAAAAATTCGAAAAAATAAAAAAAAATATTTTAAAAATTACCATGTCAGCGTTCGCTGCCCAACCGATGTCCATGTCAATACCGGCCTATCAAAATTGGCCGGATGAACTGAATTGGCTTAAATACAAAAGGTTTAGGATTGAATTGACAGAATTACAATAGGTTTATGACTGTTTAGGTAATTTTTCCAAGGTTTCTTGATTTTGCCAAACCACATTCCTCCAACGACATGCCGCGTCGGCTCATCATACTACTTCAATCATACTTGTTCTCCCTAACTCCTTTAAGGTAAGGCAAAATGTCATTGCGTAATGAATGCAATCTAGTGAAATTCAATGGACGCACTTCTAGAAAACACGTTTGCTCGCACACTGCTAGAGATGTGGAAACGAACTCTTGTGCACTTTAGTAAAATTTGATGGAGATTCCTTACTTTAATGGGAATTTCATGGGATAATACGGGTGTTTTGTAATAGAAAAGTTCGGTCCACTCGTCGGACGAGGGGTCTAGACCGAATATTTCTAAAAACAGAGGTATGTTTTGCAAGTTTCATTAATTATATGAGATATTCTTGCTGATATTCACTTTGCCATGATCCATTGACCCTTAGCAGTCATGAAAGTCACTGTCGAGACCCGTCCATAATATAGATTAGTTTGAATAAAACAATAAGGTCTATGCAGATTCAGACAAGCACGTGTGGACTAGCTTGTGCCCGAGTCAGAAATCGTTTGCCCGGACACGCTCGGTACGTGCCTTAGGCCGTATTCATCCCAGCGGGCTTAGTGGGCCACGAAGCTCGAAATCAGGTCCGATAATCGCACCGGTAATATAGCATCATCACCGTCTTGTCACACCGAAACAAGCTAATGATAAGAGAGCAATGTGAAAGTGAACGATGGGAAATCCATCGTCTCTCCTCGTCGGATCCTTATTAAAGGCAAAAGAATCGTGGAAGAGGAATGGAGGGTTGGCATTTGATTGTGTTGTCAAATGGCACTCACAACACACACCCACACACAAACACGATGTATAAGGGGGGATTGGAGTTATCCCTAAAAGGGGGAAAATGGGCAAAAGTGTCAAAAAAGTCATAAATCTTTTGCATTTGTGCCAATTTAGTCCTAAATCTTTTTTTGGTGCCAATTCAGTCCTAAACATTTTGCATTTATATCAATTTAGTCTTAAACCTTTTTTTGTTCCAATTCAGTCTTAAACCTTTTGCATTGGTACTAATTCAGTCCTAAACCTTTTGCATTAGTGCCAATTGAGTCCTAAACCTTTTTTTGGTGCCAATTTAGTCCTAAACCTTTTGCGTTGGTGCCAATTTAATCCTAAACTTTTTGCATTTATATCAATTCGGTCCTAAACCTTTTTTAGCTAAATTAACCAGAAGGACTGAATTGACATCAATACAAAAGGTTTAGGACTAAATTGGCACTAATACAAAAGGTTTAGGACTAAATTTGCATAAAAATAAGGTTTAGGACTCAATTGGCACCAATGCAAAAGGTTTAGTACTGAATTGGCGCAAATACAAAAGGTTTAGGACTGAATTGGCATAAATGCAAAAAGTTTATGACTGAATTAGCACAAAAAAAAGTTTTAGGACTAAATTGGCATCAATGCAATAGGTTTATGACCTTTTTGACACTTTTCTCGGGGAAAACGTTTTAGGATTTCACATGGGGCTCAAGGTCCGAACAGGGACATGCGGACACCGATGCCACGCCAATCGCCTTATCTCTCCATCACGTATAGAGGAGTCCCTTAGCTCCAACCCACACTCTTCTCGATAGTTCCATCTCTCTCCTCCTCATGTCATCTTTCGTTTTGTTCCTATGCCTTTGCCCATAAATGACCGAATAAGCCCTAGAAGTGACTGCTTACGATTGATTGCACTCGCTCAACTACTTCAAATATGGGGTTAGTATTGGAGGTATGTCGTATGTGATCCCCCCTAATCCCTCTCTTTGCACTCGTTCGTGGGGTTTCACTTCTTCTTACCTTAATGGGGTTTCATCTAATTCCTTCTGTCATGGGGGGCTTTCGTCTTTCCTTCGAGCTTAGCATGAGAGGGAACATTAAGATATAAAAAACCCGCACCACTCTCCAATGGTTAGAACATTTTAGGACGAAAAGTTATGAACTCAACTTCACTTGGATGGGAATTTAATCACCTTTATTATATGCACGTACCTAGTTTCCACCGTCCGTTAACTTAGTGTTTCAATTGGTTGGTTTTCTAACGTGCTATAGATCCAAGTTTCTATATATTCAGTCCCCATTCAACCATACATCGGCTGCTTGTTCTTTGGATTTGGTCAACCCCGTCCATGTTTAAGCCTACAAAATGAAATTTTATTGACTAGAACCATGTGTGAACCGCTTAGTTTTCTTGATTGGGAAAGGACTTGGATCCGAATGTGATTTTGGTTGGAGGGTCAATGCCAAAAGAAGGTAAACATTGATTGACTAATGATGATCGACGGAGCAGGTTTACCTCGTGGCCCAATCGATTGATCATCTCCTCTAGGTTACTTCACTTGGTGTGTGGAGAATGCAAAGCTGGCTTGCCTTCAATCCTCAATCGCTTGCTAATGATTATGGAAGGAGGGGGTATTTTGGTTATTTGGCCTCCCAAAAAAATCTAAAGTCGACCGGGCTTGTTTTCCATGCACTCGCAAACAATCACTTTCAATGGGGTTTCAACTTGGCTGGCGGGGGCTATTGTATTGAATTTATCTGTCGTGACTTTTCGAATTTTAATTTTTTCATGTCCACACAAAATGAATCGAAAGATAATTTTTCTTTCCTTTCTTTTCTTTTTTTTTTTTTGCTAAAAAATACGTTTTTGGTCCGCCAATCGGATGATAGTCCGATGGCGTGGAATTTCTTTCATTGCTACGGACACTCTTCCCCAAAGTATGGACTGCGTGAATGCCATGGTTGTCTTTAATGGTTGACTATGGAGGTGGTCAAAGTACGAGTCAATCAGCCCCCAACCGTATGCCATGCATAATCTTCATCAATGTTGGGTTTCCTTTTTCCCCCCTTTTAGCATTTCATGAAGGATTAACGCTCGCTTTTACCGACCACATGACTCGTTTTTTACACATTTCTCATCTAGTACCATCGATATGAGTAGCTATTTACTAGCTAAAGTCAAAATTGTCCATACCAACGGTGATATGCGCGAGATGCGTGGAAAACAGGTCATGTAGATACTCTATAGTCGAACTATTTGTTAACTATTACCAAAGAGTGGTTGTGTGTGCCTAGCTCAAGCGAGCAATTGGACTATGGATCTTATGTGAGTTCCATTGAATTCAATGAATACCGTAGACCGGGCACACATGAGACGGGTGTACACAATAATGAGATGTTACTGGGAAGTTGAATAGTATTTGGGATACAAAGACAAATTTAGAAACTTTATTCATAGAGCGATACAAGTATATCTTGATGGGGCAAACGGATGAATGAAAGAAAACCACAATAGGGCCGATTAGCTCTTCTTTAAGATTAAGTCCCACGTTAGGTAGAGAAAAGCCAGAAAGCTCGGAATCCTTTATGAAGCCCACAACCTTTTGGGCCTAAAATTGAAAACTTAGAGGGGCCCAAATGAAAATCGCCTAAAATTCAAAGCATTGAAAGTTTGTAAGGAGCTTTTCTCCTTCACTTTTGCCAAAAGAATCACTAGCTTTAGATGAATGGTAGCAAGCAATCTAACTTGGAATTAGAAAAAAATGGGATAGGATGAGAACCAAAGTGGGTTTTCCAGAGATAGAAATTCTGATCGTATGCATCTTAATCTCAACCATCAGATCATGTGAATCTTACGTGGAGGCAAACTATATAGTTGGCTAAGATGGAGATGGCTCGCGTGGTATGTGTGCATACAAAATTCTTTGAGGAATGCATCACATGGTCCGCTATACCCTTGGATTAATAAATAATCTCGTCCTATTTGTTATTTTCTGGGCACAATTTCCTGTTGAATCATAGGACGAAGCTATAGGAGTTGGTAAACGGACGGACCAAGTCAAATTGGGATCAGTTCCCATTTAGGTTTGGACTAGAACGACTTAATGAACCTTTTATTGACTTATCCACATAATATAACGCAATCTATTCATACCCAACACAATTCAGGTCCAACACAAATCTATCCAAATAACTGTCATTTTGAGAGTGCATTGTCTAAATCATCCTCACCACCACTGCCGTCGTGGCTTCTGTAGTAGATGGGCCCATAAACCCAGCCCATGTCTCTTAAAGCCCAAGTGCCAACCCATTTTTCTTTCTTCTTTCAATAGATGGTGCAAGAGTACTCCAACGGACAAAATAACGAAAATCAAAGGGAGCTTGTCCCGTGAACTAGAAAAGGAGAAAAACGAAGAGAGAGAGAGAAAATTTTCGGGCATAGCCGTTTTGGTTTTCCCAACAAGCTTAATCAATTCTGAATTGCAACACCTGGTAATTATTTAAGCATATTATTTTTTTAATTGGAGTAATTTTGAAATTAGGTCGTAAATTTGGAGTTATTTGAATTTTGAACTGTGAGGTTCAATTGAGGTGTGGGCGCTATGGAGCCGTAGGATTTGACAAAAATTGATTCCGAAGTATGGTTTGATAAGAAAGAATTTCTTAAGTTTCGCATGCTGATGGGCCCATAAACCCAGCCCATGTCTCCTAAAGCCCAACCCCAAAGCCATTTTTCTTTCTTCTTCAATAGATGTTGCAAGAGGACTCCAGCGGGCAAAACGAGGAAAATCAAAGGGAGCTCGTCCCGTGAACAGGAAAAGGAGAAATGAAGAAAGAGAGAAAATTTTCGAGCGCGGCCATTACGGATGTCCCTACAAGAGAAATCGACTTCGAATTGCAACTCCTTGTAAGTATTCAAGCCTATTATTTGTCTAGTCGGAGTAATTTTTGAATTTAGGTCGTAAATTCGGAGTTATGTGAATTTTGAACTATGAGGTTCAATTGAGGAGCGGGCTTTGTGGAGCTAAAGGGTTTGACAAAAATTAATTCCGAAGTATGATTTGATAGGAACAAATTTATGAAGTTTCGCATGTTGTTGGGCCTATAAACCCAACCCATGCCTCCCAAAGCCCAAGTCCCAACCTATTTTTCTTCCTTCTTCAACAGATGGTGCAAAAGAACTCCAGCAGACACAAGAAGGAAAATCAAAGGGAGCTCGTCCCGTAAACAGGAAATGGAGAAAACGAAGAAAGAGAGAAAATTTTCGGCTTAAGGTGAATTAACTCCTAATTGCAACACCCAATAAGTAGTCAAGCCTATTATTCGTTTAATTAGAGTAATTTTCGAAGTTAAGTTGTAAATTCGGAGTTATGTGAATTGTGAACTGTGAGGCCCAGTTAAGGAGTTATCAAGCTGTAGATTTATATGGAAATGATAGATTAGGGCGCTATGGAGCCGTAGGGTTTGACGAAAATCGATTCTAAAGTATGGTTTAATAAGAAAAAATTTCTGAAGTTTCGTGCGTAAGTTACACGTAATATACAATACGCATAACGAACAAAGATGAACGTTCATTATAAACAAGTTTCTTCGTTAGCGTGTGGAAGTTGATAGGTTGACGTAGAAGCATAGCTTAGTCAAGTTGTTCGTTGGAGTAGTATATTACTCAGATTTTGATATGGTCTTTCGATTAATTGATAGGAATACGAGTGCGTCAGCTCCAGTAACTTCGTAAGTTGGTTTTTAGCTTTGCCAAGTAAGTGATACTATCTTTTCTTTGAGTTTGTAAACTCATATTTCGAAAGCGATACGAATTAGATATACTATGAGTTATGAAATGGCATTTTTCTTGTATAAAAATCTGGATCGAGCACTACTACATTTTGTCTATTTGAAATGAAAAAGTATTTGTTGATTATAGTTCAAACGGCGATCATTTAGAGGGAAGTTATAGATGGACTGACATAGAAAAAAAATAATTCCATAATCACTATCATCCAAAAGCCAAAGTCATAATCGACCGAAGTTAAGCTCATTGGATTAAGAAAAATGAGTTCATATGTGAATACGCTAGGAGTTCATCTCATGTACTTTGGTATCTGAGTGGAACTCTCTTCCTCAAATTTGTCTACTCGATACCCATCATGCTATCTAAATTCATCATATGCATTTCCTTATGTCGATGGGATATCGATATATCTCTGCAGTACTTGTTTGTCCTCCCGTGCACGAGGCGGAGCTATTTAGGAACTGATGTCCACAACCACCGCAAGAGCCATGCCAAGTCTCTCCACATTTGAAGTCGGGCCGATCATGAGCAACGTGTTCTTGGTTTTCTTGTCTCTTTTCATTGAGCTTGTGCCATTTGAAATCTATCTTTTGAAAATCACAAATGCAAATTTTCTACTCATAAGTTGAACTTTATCTACTTAAGGAATTGTACGAAAGAACGCCTTTGTTTTCATAAATTAGGGGAATGGAAAATTAATGTCTAGTAAAGATTTCTCCTAGTCTTCCGGTGCAATGAGAAAAAAGATCTTGAGAGTTCTTGCAGGAAGAATCCCATGTCTTTTTATTAAGGGTGTTTAACAAAATCTAGACATTTTGATATTTACTGTTAATGTTTGCCCCGTGAACAGCATAGGTTAGTGAGTTATGTATGTGATAGAGCACTTTTGTCTCTATCCAGATATTCTTTGTTTAAGCAATGTTTTTTTAACCAATTTTTTGTGGAATATCTGCGTATTTTGTTGTTTATCATAGGATTAAGGACCACGAGTGCAGAGATTCCTGAAGATTTGAGATTTTGTGAGATCACTGTAAATTATTTTAAAAGTTTAAATTGTCGAATGAAGACGATATTTAATATTTAAATATTTAAACATGTTGTACAACATTTGTTGCACCCACTCTCCTTTTCTCATTGTAGTGAGAAAACCAAATGTTCATATGATGTATGCATATACGCAATTTTTATTCGTGCCACAGGCTAAATGGTGGCAAAGTTGTCGAGCCCAATAAGATAGTTTATATTAACACCGACAATCCAACGGATGATAATCACTGTGAAACAATGGTTGACGATGATTATCAATCAATTGACGACTCATAAAGGATCAAATAAGTTGTGCTTGTGTAAAATAAAGGGATAAGAACAGTAGAAGTGCCACAACTTTCTTACGGCACTCACCTGAGTGCCATAACTTTTTTTTTTCTCACTTAAGTGCCACAAATTTGAAAAACCGATCACTTGAGTGCTATTGGCGATTTGCTTTGCTGGAAATCCAACGTAGTGGCCGGAAAATCCGACATGGACAATTTTTAAAAATTTATTTAATTTAATTATTCTTTTTTATCATTTTTTTATTTTTATTTGGCCAATCTAATTTGCAAATGGGCACGATAAAGAACTTCATCTTCCCCATGGTTGGGGGTACTGTAGCATCTGGGGATTTTGGCTAGCCGAGCCTAAATCGGGCGAGGGCTTTGCCGTACGCCTCGTCGCTCAAGACTCGCAGTAATTCCTCCTCGCTCCACTTATCATACTTATCAAACGTGTTCTCGTACAAGCGCCTTTTGTTTGGAGCTTGGTCTTGATGGTGTCGAGCGGGCGCAAGCACACGTAAGTGAACGCGCCGGCGATCCTACCTTCGGCAGCGCCGATTGGGGCTCGCTTGAAGACGGAGAGGTTCTTCATGAGGGACTACACTTTGAAGTTGTTTCTTGAGGTGGGTTTGATCAATTTTGAGTAATTAGGAGGGAAATTAGGGTTTTCGAGAGAGAGGGTTGTGGAGGAAAATTTGAAGCCGGCGATAGGATGTGCAATAGTCTTGGGGGTCTTGAGGGTGGCAGCAAAATGAGGGAGTTGAAGTGAGTGAAAAGGCTCGTGAATTTGGATGGAATGGGTTGGTGATTGAGGTGCGGAAATAGGAGGTCGAGAGATGCAAAGAGCCTTCCCTCCATTCTTTCTCTCAAGCTTGAAGTTCAATCAACTTCAACTCTTGGCTACCATGGCTGATCGAGCTTCAAGCTCATGGCGAAACACCTTTGCCCAGACACAAAAAACAGGGGAGCACTTGATCGGTTGTTTGTTGGTGAGAAATTGTTCCCTCTGACCTCCGACTTTTGGTATCCCCATCTCTGTTTTGCTCACGGTGGCTATCATGGCTTGAAACTTCAGTGGCCATGGCCACTCAAAGCTTAGAGCTTGAGCGGCCATGGCAGCCTCTCTCTCTCTCCCTAAGTTTTTCTTTGTCTTTCTTTTTCTCCCTTCGTGTTTTTCTCTCTTTTCTTTTATGTTATATGACGTGGCAATATATTCATCCTTTTATTTTTTAAAAATTTTCACGTAGAAATGAAAAATTAAATAAAAAATTCACGTAAGACGATTTGTCAAAAATGGCACTTAAATGATCGATTTTACTCCGATGTGGCACTTAAATGAGTAAAAAAAGAGTTATGGCACTCAAGTGAGTGCCGTACAAAAGTTATAGCATTTCTGCTGTTCTTATCCCGTCAAATAAAAGAATCAGATGGAAAAATAAAAATAGGGAGTTTTATAATTTTATAATCGTTATTCTGCTTAAATAAATTTAGAAAGACCTATTAAGACTCTGTTTGTTACATTGAAAATGAACTATATGAAAAACATTTTTCTAAAAATGATCACTTGTATTGCTTGAAATAATTGATCAATGAAAAATATTTTTATTACCGACAATAATTTATGTCTAAATATTTTCGTGGACGATGAAAAATATTCATTTTCGTGAGCGATGCAAGCAATAATTTTTAAGAAAATATTTTCCGAATTATTCATTTTTTTGTGAAATAAACACGCTTTTGTGGTCACCGTTCTGCTAAAACAAACCTAGGAAGTCTTGTAATTTCTCTAGACCGTTATTATGTCTATTTTAGCTCCTACATTAGACAAATCTCGTGCATGTCATGGTTTTCTAAAAAAAACGTTTTAAGAATTACATTTTCAGTTTTCAAAAGGCAATATTATCTATGGCCAAAGGGACGAAAATACGCCAGATTAAGTATGCTAAATAATAACATGGCTTCATTGATATCAAAGCTAAGCGTGCATCATCAAATAAATTAGTCATTTGAATATACGTCACAAATCAAGACTTTTTGCATACTTGCGCGTCATTTGCATATTTTCAAAGGACAAACTCACACGGCGCACGGAGTCATGTGAGAGCACAAGGCGATGCGAAAATTTCACCTCATTGCGTCTTTTGGAGAAACCGAAATCACAAATGTAATATCAAGAGATTGTTTGATAATTGCATTTCAATAACTTAATTGAAAAATGTGGTACCAAAATGACATTTTGGGGATTTATTATTACCGAAATCACATATGTACCAAACCTTTGCCGGGCGTTTCTTCCCTTGACATAGGAGACAAGTAAATTCCTTTGCCGATGCCGATCTTGTCTCCTCCATCATGGAGAAGATGAGATCCAGCCGCTGCCCAATCCAAGGCACAAGCGCCACGACCACAGAGAGAAAGATAGGAAAAAAGTACTGCCAGATGCAACCTCAACCTTACCTTACTGATAAATCGGATGAAAAGAAATTGGAAAATTTGCTAAACGAATGGGACCATTCTAGAGGGAAATCTAAAGACGGACTGACATCGGAAAGGAACGGTTCCATCATCACTATCAACCATAGTCAAAGCCATGGTCAACCGAAGTTAGCTTATTGGATTAAAAAAAGATAAAGAGTTTATGTGTATCGGATACACCAAGCGGAGTTCACCTCCTTAAATTCGTCCACTTGATATCCATCAAGATATTCATAGTCATATACTTGTTTTATTTTAGCACTCGACTAATCTTTATCGGATGTCCTAATTTTCTATCCCATTCTCATCACCAATAATCATAAAATGGACGTGTCTCTATGCTCCCAAAGGCTAAATCCGGCCACGACGGAGTTGTTTAAGGACAGCAAGTCCCCAACAACCGCAAAGACCAATATGAAATCTCTCAACATTTCATGTCGGGCGCAATCTCCTGCAATGTGTTTTAGGTTTTCTTGTCTCTGGCTTTGTTGTCCTAAGCAATTATTACTTGGGGAAACTCAATAAATTAAGACTAACTAACAAACAAAGACTAAATGGGAATGGACATACTATTTGTATGAAGCGGACAATATTCGAACTTCTAAGATAAGCTTGTCCCCTTATTTTGCAAATTAATTCTGGTAGACTTTATTCGATGATAATTATATATAATTCACCTACTCAAATGCCCATTTTGTTATGCGGTTTAATTTATTAATCCTATAGACAAGTCTCAAGATATATAACAGCACTCATTTCTTGTTCGTCAGTCTGATAATCATGTCCCACGTCATTCATTACATCATCGTCCGACGGAATGTTCTTGTCTTACAAAACGAAACCTATTCATTCCTAAGCATAGCTTTCTTATTGCATCAATCAAGCCATTCTTGTTCTTTTGCCCATCTGCTGTACGACGTCTTCTTTGACGAAAAACACTGGTTGAAGAAGACACAGCTCTAAAGTCTCGCTAACCGTTGCCAATGAAGAAACGGGAGCTCATATTCATTCCAGCGCCGGGCGTCGGTCACGTCATCTCGGCCCTGGAGTTTGCGGCCTGCTTGCTCGGCCATGACCCTCGAGTCTATATCACCATCCTCGCCATTAAAGCGCCCTTCAACTCCCACTTGAACGCTTACACCAAGTTGCTCGTCGCCTCGCAGCCGCGTGTTACCCTCATCAACCTCCCTCACGTCGACCTACCACCACCCGAGCTCCTGCGCTCCGTCAAGCACTATTTTACTGTCTACATCGAGAGCTACATCCCGCACGTCCAGAGAGTGGTCGGGGAGATCCAACGTTCACGAGCTGGTTCCGGGTCGGATCGGTCCGTGGCCGGGTTTGTCCTGGACTTCTTCTGCACGTCCATGATGGATGTGGCCTGGCCGCCGGGTTTTCGCTCCCTTCTTACATCTACCTTACCAGCAACGCGCACTTCCTGGGCCTCATGTTCCACTTGCCAGCTCGACACGACCAGGTCGGGAGAGAGGTCCGACTGTCCAATCCGGACCTGCCTCTTCCCGGTTTCACCAACCCAGTTCCCGTCTCTGTCTTGCCATCAGCGGCGTTAGACGGGGAAGCCAGCAGCTACGCGGCCTACGTCAAGCTGGCTCGCAGGTTCAGGGAAGCCCGGGGAATCATGGTGAACACGTTCAAGGACCTGGAGCCGTTCGCCGTCAGCTCGTTCTCCCGAGGAAGCTCGGACGGACCGGCCGTGTACGCGGTCGGACCGGTGATCGACCCAAAGGGTGTGCCGGATCCTTCTCTGGACCGGGCTCACTGGGAGAAGATCCGGGAATGGCTCGACGAGCAACCGCCGTCCTCGGTGGTGTTCCTGTGCTTCGGTAGCATGGGGAGATTCGATGCGGGCCAAGTGAAGGAGATCGCCGCCGGAATCGAGCGAAGCGGGCATAAGTTTCTGTGGTCGTTGCGTCCCGAAAGTTGCCAGGAGCAGCTTCCGGATGGGTTCCTGGAGCGAACGCGAGGAAGAGGGGTCGTCTGCGGTTGGACCCCACAGGTTAGTATTAAAGTCTTTTTAATTGGCAACTATATATCTATCTTTGGCGGTACGTCGGGCTCATCGGTTACTTTACGCTAATCTGGTAAATAAAGTAAGAAGGGAGCAAATGCTGTATGAGCCGATCACATCTAAATAATTCTGGATTTCACTAAACAACACGAGGTACCGTGATTAGTTTTTGTTTTTGGTATCACAGACACTGGAGGACACAATCCATCGTATGTGTACCGGCTAATAGCAGATTATTATTCGACTGATGACTTGGTGCTGCAGAGGAAACCTGCTCCGGTCAATTGAGTTCAGACCTGAGCATTGCCAAGTAAGTAGTGTCACAATTCTTTAGTCTGATCTTTTCATTTTGGATTGCTTGAGAGTTTTGGAAGGTCACTAGCGCTGATGACTGAAGCTAATGCATAGAGATCTTAATGTTAATTTAGATAGCGAATTATTAGGCGTAACCTTCCATCAGCTTCTATGATTTTTTTCTTTTTTTTGGTCGGGATCAGCTTCTATGAGTGATTAGTTTTTGTTCATCACGACACCCACAAATTAAGCCTATATCATATTTTCTTATGTTGCATGAGATATGAGTAAATCCACTCATAGGTAGAAAGCCTGAAATATGATTTTGGGCAAGCCTACGGAATAAACCTCCTTCGTTCAAGCCCATTCACTAGAGCCAATCATATGAAGGAGAAAAATGTTATTATATATCACGGGCGTTTCTAAGTTAGCGTTTTTAAATCGGGTAGCAAATCCAATTCATAGGTAAGGAGTGAGTCAAAACTTGAATAAATGACTTAAATATGAAAATCTCTACATCGATAGTGTCATCTACCTAATCCGTCCACGGTAACTATTTGTTTTTGACCGCTAAATTAGCAATCTTGTGATTTGTGAGCTTTGTATGATAGTTCTACCAATGATATGGCATGGTAAGCCAATTCTCGCTTTTCAACAACGAGAAGCTAATCAAGTTTTATAATCTCAAATAGTCAATTTCTCGTATTCTTTTTTATGTAAATTTAAAAAACTTTTGATGTAATTTTAATAAACATCCACCTACCGGACAATATCTCAATTCATAAAAATGACACATGTTCTAGAGTAAAATAAGTAACATGTATTAAAATATGTATCGATGTATGATCAACTAAAGAGAAATAAAGAAAAAGATGCCATGAGAAAAATTAGGATTTTTAGATTTTATGAAACTGGTTTCAAATTCGGTTCGATTCCTAGGAAGTTCTTCACTCGGAACCAGGAGTCGGATCGGTTTCAACGAGAACCTGGCACTGGACCGGTTTTCAGGGCGGTCCGATCTGATTTCTAGGTAGAACTGGTCCAGGTGCACGACCCTAGCAATCATAAGCCAAACGGTTCATTGAACCCACCCAAGCCTATCAGTCCAAAGGACAAAAACCTAGCAAGCAATTGCACAGTCAACCGCACAGGCGGCCGGCTCAGACCATATAAATTCATATAGGATAATAAATAGACTTGCTCAATGGGCGGCCCTAGATGGGGTCGGGCCGGGGCTTGCTCGAGTTTTTAGAGGTTCTGTCCAAGCCCGAACTTACAAGCCTGAGCAAGTGCCCAAGGGAAAAACATGGGTGGGCCGGGCCCTCCCATTGACCAACCTTTTTATTTTTTAAGATTAGAGCTAAATTTTTTTAAAAAAGTATGAAAAACAGATGACAAATAATTTTTGGGTTTTTTCTTATTTTATTTTACTACTTCATCTATGAGTTTTATACTATTTTTCTATCCCACAATAGAAATTCGAGCTTATTTTATCCTGCTAGAGTTTATAAATTTTAAATGTCAAAGAAAAACTTATTAATATAACATAATTTATGAAATTTTTTATTAAATATATAGACGCGCAAAGCCTTAAGGTCCTTACCCAAGCGTAACTTGCCCACTAAGCAGACCTAAAGTTTTTGCTGGGCTGAAAAATAATGGGCGGGCTGGCGGGTTGCCTACCTGTCGATCAAGTCTACTAATAATCATCTAACATATAAATCTGCACTAATATTGATATTATTTGATGTTAATGTATGAAACGTGATATTTTTCAATTTCTCATGATTTTTCAAAAGATAAAACGAGAAGTAAAAACAATTCGGTAGTTAGATATTGATTACGACATTTTTCTTATAGACTAATTTAGCTCATAACTAAATATGTAAGTGTTTGTGAATTATAGCATAGTTGAGGTAAAATATGATAATTCATATATATAATCACCGCCCCAGGTGGAGGTTCTTGGGCACGCGGCCGTTGGTGGGTTCGTGTCTCACTGCGGTTGGAACTCCATTTTAGAGAGCTTATGGCACGGAGTGCCAATCGTGACGTGGCCCATATACGCGGAGCAGCAGCCGAACGCCTTCATGATGGTGAAGGAACTGGGCTTGGCGGAGGAGCTGAGGCTGGACTACAAGGGGCAAGGCGGTTGTGGCCATCTGGTGCCAGCGGAGGAGATAGAGAGGGCCGTCGGACGCTTGATGGGCAGCTGTGCCGCAGCGACGAGGAAGAAGGTGAAGGAAATGAAGGAGGCGGCGAGGAAGGCCGTGAACGAAGGTGGGTCTTCGTATCATTCTATTGGAAGGTTGATTGTAAGTCTTCATCGAGAGCATTGAATAGAAAGCTCAACAGAGAGTTAGCCTTTGTCTTCAATTGTAACCATCACGCATGTCACTTTGATCTTGCTCTGTCCTTTATTTCCCGTCAGCAGTGTGTCCTGCTCCTTTGTTCAACGAACATGCTTTACTAATTTGCCTGAGTTAATAAAATTACCATTCGAGTTGGCGGGTGGTGGGCGTTGAACTTGATTCTAATCTCGCATCGCTCACTAGAAGAGTGAATTTTTGCAAGTCATTGTATTCGTTTTGCTGGGTAACCATAATGACGGAGCTGTAAGTTACTGACAATTTATTTACATGAGTTATAAGCTTCTCATGACTAGACTAATGATCTGGTGAGTTTTGATTTAATTGATCGGGCACAAGCTACACTCCTAATACATCAGTCCCTCTGCTTCTACGTAGATGAACTTGCATTTAGCTGTTCCTTTATTAAATTCCTTCTGAGGGGATGGATGAGTTATGATGCATTGGATGATACATCGAAATCAACCCGACAAAAGAACCACTATGACGTTATTTATCTCCCGAAGGAAGCTATTCTATAGTTGAAATAGAAAGGCATTTATTTGGCTTAAGGATATAGAGATAGCAAATTCGTTGCCTGTCACAGATACATGCAGCAGTAGAGTTGCATTTTGGGTTTACATTCACAATTCACACTGGAAAAAACTGAAAAGAAATTAAAATTGCAAGAGGAGAAGTTAAATCCTCTTCCTAATCTCACATGCCATGCCTGAAAAACTTCTCTTTGACAGCACATAACTCGGATAATGCATTCGTCATGTCCATGCGCTCATTCGGAAGTTTCACCGAGCAGAGGACTCCGATTCTCATTATGTCAGCAACATTTTCCTCAAATCTTACCGTGTCGGCATCACTAATTGGGCCGTTGCCGGTCCCTACAGGATACTCCGCAGATAGCAGTGAAGTGTCTAGGATCTTCAGCAAGTTTTTGTGCTGAGCAGTCTTGACAAATTCATGGAGGGTCCATCCATCCTTGAACATAACATCAGTAGGTCTTATTCCGGTGAACAGCTCGAGCAACAGTATCCCAAAGCTGTACACATCTCCTTGCAACGATGAAGTACCACCTAGGCCATATTCTAGAAAGCAACATCGGCTTTGTCATGTCAGACGTGTACGTAGTTGGAAATCCATTTTCTTCACTAGAATTCACCATTTTGAATAAGGTATTAACTTGGACCAATATGATTAGAAAGCAGAAGGATTAACATACCTGGAGCTACATAGCCAATGGTTCCTTTTAACCCACCAGAGCTTGCTTGACATTGAGAAGCATTTAGGTTTGTGCTTCCACGAAGAAATCGCGCTAGCCCGAAATCACACACTCGAGCTACCATGTCGTGATCAAGAAGAACGTTGCTTGGCTTTAGATCACCGTGTACGATGCTCGTCTCGCAATGGTGGTGAAGATATTCAATGGCAGAAGCCACATCAATAGCAATGTCTAACCTCTGGCTGAGACTGAGCTTTGGCATGTCGAGCTGATTTTCACTGGGATGCAACCACTGTTCTAAACTACCATTTTGCATCAGGTCGTAGACTAGAGCCTTAAATTCTGCGCCTGTGAAGTCGATACTCGAGCAAACAGTGATGATGTTAACAAGATTTCGGTGGCGTATGTTTCTCAGCGCTTCACATTCTGCCAAGAAACTCTTAAAAGCCCCCTTTTGTTTTAGGTTCAGCACTTTCACTGCCACCTGTCGATTTCCATCTAGCATTCCTCTATACACAGAGCCATGGCTCCCATGGCCAATCAAATTAGATGGCGAGAACTCATCGGTCACTTGGTGGAGCTTTGCATAGGAAACCTTTTGGAAGCGCTCATCTGTTGGCAATGCAGCACTAGGTCTCGTTGTAGATTTCCTCCTCCAGTACACAACAACAATAAAGCATGTCAACACGATTAAAAACGAGACAATTACTGCGATAGATAATTTCAATTTTGGAAGCCTCCTCGGCTTCTTTGTGTTGCGGACTTCGCATGCAGGAAGTCCAAGTTCCTTGATGCCCCCACATAGTTCTTTGTTTCCGATTATTGATATGCGCTTTGTA
This sequence comes from Syzygium malaccense, assembly GCA_031216405.1. Classification (NCBI taxonomy): domain Eukaryota; kingdom Viridiplantae; phylum Streptophyta; class Magnoliopsida; order Myrtales; family Myrtaceae; genus Syzygium; species Syzygium malaccense. Next base: position 22,766,088 of record CM062262.1, on the reverse strand, counting down.
TCTCTAAAAATCCCCTCCTGCGGTACCTCTCCTTCAAGGCTGTTGAAGGACAGATTCAATGCTTCGAGCACAGTGAAATTCTCGAAATAGATGGGAATTTGACCGGACAATCTGTTTCTTGAGAGATTGAGGTACTGAAGGCCAATCAGGGTTCTGAGAGAAGGCGGTATACTTCCTTCAAATAAATTGCCTGCCATGTCCAAGCTTAGCAGCATTAGACACTGGGACAAAGTGCTTGGTATTTCTCCAGTCAGCCTGTTGTCAGAGAGGTCGACATCCACAATTTGGCTCATGTTACCCACTTCAAGGGGTAATGGCCCCGTTAAGGAATTTCCAGCAACATCGAAAGAGAGGGATAGAGAAGAAAGGCCGAAGACCTCTTTGGGTATTGTACCGTTAAGGTTGTTATCTGACAGTGATAGTTCTTGCAATTGTCGACACCACCCAAGACTTGGAGGAATGTAACCTTCTAATTGATTTTCTGAAAGCTCCAGGCGAAGCAATTGGGTGAGGTTTCCAAGAGAGGAAGGAATTGCCCCTGAAATCCTATTACGCCATAGTATAAGATATGTCAAATTTTTTAGCTTACCAATGCCATGGGGAATCTCACCGCTGATGCTGTTGTTGTATAACGCCATGATCTGTAGGCCATTCAGCTTCTCGATTTCTGGAGGTATATTACCTGTGATCCGATTTGATCCCAGGGCTAAGACCTGAAGGGTATTCGTCAAATTGGCAACGGAAGCAGGTATTTCTCCTCTGAATTTGTTGTGGCCAAAATCTAATATTTGCAGTTTTGTGCAGTTGGTTAAATCAGTGAGGAAACTTAAGCCGTCAGGTCCTGTTTGTAACTGGTTATCGCCAAAGCTAATCTTTGTAAGATTCCTCAAGTTTCCAAGATTGGCAGGCACATTCCCCGTAAAGCTATTAGAAGTGAGAAACAGCTCTTCAAGTCCAGTAGAATTAGGCAGCGAAGGGGGTGCTTGCCCTGAAAATCGGTTTTCTGTAAGGTAAAGCCCCCGGAGATGAGGAAAATAGTTGCCAATTTTTGGTGGGATTTCACCATGTAGGCTATTACCCCCTACATCAAGGTAGACAAGTGATGTAAGATTGTATACAGAAGAGGGGATGTGTCCTGTTAGATTATTATGAAATAAGTCTAGGATTTTTAATTTTGAGATGCTTCCGAGCTCGGCCGGAATTCGACCTCCTAGGTCATTTGTCCCCATATTTAACTCTATAAGAGAAGATCCATTCCCCAACCAACTTGGAATTCCCCCCGTAAGATTGTTCGCTACGACCCAAAAAGCAGTGAGTTCTCTCTCAACTAAATACTGAAGCTCGTTGGGTATCCTCCCGCTAAGCCGATTGTAATCCAAATAGAGGTACTGCATACCTACGCAAGATGACAAATTCCGTGGTATCTCCCCTCCGAGTTCATTGTAGCTGAGGACAAGAATCTTCAGTCTGAACAACCTCCCGAACTCTTTTGGAATGTTGCCTCGGAGCTGATTCGCCCTTAGATTGATATTTCTCAAGAAGGTGAGATTCCCTATGTCAGGAGGTATTGAGCCAATGAGCTTTTGATTCTTCAAAGTAAGGGCGGTGACCCTTCCCGCGTGACGGCGACTGCAAGAAACTCCTAGCCAGTTGCAGTGACTAACAGATTCGTTCCAAGAACTCATGATCCCTTGAAAATCTTCAATCATCTTGCCCTTGAAGGCGAGCAATGCTGCCCTGTCTGTCTCATTTTCGGGATACGAAGCATAAGCAATACAAGTGTTAAAGGGAGTTTGATGTATGAAGAGAATGAGGCTGATAAAAGCTGATACTAAATGCATTCTCAAGTTTGGCAAAGTTGCTTCCATGCTCGATCTGTTAAGACAGAATAAGCGGAAAGACCAGATGATGGTGTTCTTAAGTTTTCCTAGCCAACTAGAAGCATGAGATTGACCGTTTAAATTTGGTGCATCCAAAGACCACAATTTAGTCCGCAAAAAAACTTGACTTTTCTTCAAGACCCATACATTCAAATAAGGTTAACTTTGTACAATACTAATCGTGACAGCTCAGATCCAATTTGATGTGTACGCTATTTCTGAAGATTTTCAAGGCGAGCATGGAACAAGAGTTTGCGCAACGTTTGATAAAAATAGTATTAACTTTGATTGGAGAGGAGTTAGAGAGCCTGTAATACTAATTTGAATAGCTAACTCAGAGTACAATGCTGTATTTCTTTTTTGCCATTGTCTACGGCCCCAAAATCCTTCGTTTTCATAATTTCTGACAACTTTTATGGTTAATTTTCAAGATTCCGAGTGTTTTGCTACTGGGTTCCTATTGCAAACACTTCTCGCCATGAAGACCGCATATGGAAAAATATTTATCGCTGACAGTATTTTTAATAATAATCCTTTATTTTTTATGTCCATAGAGAGAAACTTTCGTCCTGGAGAGAAAGAGAGGCTTCTCCAATAAAAAGATCATGGAAAATAACCTTAGAGCCTAGAGCGTGTTTGCTATTTGATTTGTTCGCGTTTGTTGGGCCACAATAATAAGATTATTGAGAAATGATTGTATTGGAGCAAATCTGGAGGTATGCAAAATGAACTGAAGAAAGACCTTGAATTTTCTTTGGGGGTCCAAAGGCACACAATTCAATCCCCAGGAAGTTCGAGAACCGGTGGACTTAGCAAGTCATGAGTTAGAAAACAAAAGAGCAAGTCATGTTACGTAGAAGATTACAAATCTTTGGGCTTAAATTCCAGTACAAAAAATCTCAACTTCGCAAACAAGCGTTAACGAGGTCGATTCATGGTTGATTAGGCTTATGGCCCGTGCTGCACGCGGGTGACGAATGGACCTGTAATTCGGCATTACTCGTCTGGGAAATTGCCGGACAATTATATGAAGTAACTAGTCGCCAAGTGCAAACAAGAGGGTGATGACTTATGTGTCCTGATAAAGACATCTTAGAGAGTATTGGGGGGAAATCACACTTATGGCCCGAATAATGTAGTTGTCTTGTCTTAAAAATGAAGAATTTTTGCTCTGAAGTTTAAACCACTTTGTCTGAGTAAGCCTGAAATATTGCCGAAGATAGTATGATGTATTGCTTCGCGTCGGCTTGAGGTGCTACCAATTCCCTAAGATATTTGTGAGAGACGGATGGAAGTGAAAAATGAGAGGGAGAGATCTCTAATTAAGAAAAATATTTTTCAAATTATTTATTTTTTGAGAAATAAACCGTGCCTATGTTGAATATTATTTCCCTAAATAAGAGTAGGAAAGACCGCCTTTGAATTTTATAACATTTGACTCCCCAAAGAAAAATGTGAATTCAATATGTTGCAATCTTGGATTTTGTACGCCTTAGTTGGAATCCTTTATGCAGTGTTAGACCGTCTATCCTTTTCTCACGGCAATGAGAAAACCTAACCTTCACAGGACAGCATCAGCATACCCTGCCATGGGCTAAACGGTAGCAAAGTTGTCGGGCCCAATCAAACGGTTGACATCAACTCAAACAATCCAACGGATGGCGATCATTGTCCATCGGTGGTTCACGATAATTGTCAATCAATTGTCCGATCGCAAATTGATTAGAGAATTTTTCCATGCAAAAGGCCAAAGCTCGTGGCACTATGGAAAGAAATGGACATCGGGCCAAGTTCGAAGCAATGAGCAAATTTTCAATGATTTACTCTTCATTTGTTTCATGAAAAATGAATGATTTAAAAAATATTTTTTTAAAGCGATCACTTATATCGTTTACAAAAATAAATGAACGAAAAATATTATCATTGTCATCGAAAATATTTAAACATAAATAGTTATCAGTGATGAAAACATGTTCCTTTAACTAATTATTTTAAGCAATACAAACGATCGGTTTTAGGAAGATTTTTCCAAATCATTCATTTATCGCGAAACAAACGAAGCCCTAATTTTGAAATATTGCTTGACAATTGAAACTAAGTTACGATTGCACCTAATAGAGGAGTGAATGGAAATTTTTCCGGCAAGGATAACGAATTGGATTGCACTCGTCAAGAGATTTCCAACGATACCCAATTTGCCCAAATAAAAAAAGCTAGATCTCAAGATATCGTAACTTTCAATGATGATTGTCTGATCATGGGGTGTCGGAAATATTGATATGTCGCCCTATCTCGAGATAGTATTTGAGATGCAAAGATTGATTCAGAAATTTTATTTATAGAGTGATACAAGACACTTTTATAACATATATGAGTACTAACTATTTATGTAACTATCTTATAGTTATTTGAAATAACTTTGAGAATTGATTGCATAAATTAATTTTTACATTCCCAACATTGAAAAGATATGTAGCGATATCGAACGCTCTCAATGATAAAAAGATATCTCAACATGCAGAGTTCCCGACTAGAAGTGATCTTTGGATGGGCCATGTCCGAGCTAGAAGATCGAGCTTTATATGTTGTCCAACCCTGCCAATCACATAAAATTGATATATGAACTTTCAATCCGAGCCGGCCTAAGCCAAAAATGGGCGAGGCCAGGCTTTCTCATGTACGAACATTGTCCGTATCTATTTATTTACTTCTCGAGCCAAGTGAGCCATCAACCATTTATCACCTCTATTCATGAATGAGTGGCGGAGATGCCTTCACATTTCCAGAGTGCCAAGGCTTCCAAGGCTTTAGGGAAAATTACCAAAACAATCATAAATCTATTGCAATTTTGCCAATTTAGTCCTAAACTTTTTTTGTGCTAATTTAGTTCTTAACTTTTTGTATTTGTGCCAATTTAGTCTATCTGGCCAATTTTGGCCGGTTGGTGCTGACATGGATGTTGTCCAACCAGCGAACGCTGACGTGGCAATTTTTAAAATATTTTTTGAATTTTTTTTCTTTTTTTTTCCTTCATCTTCTTCAACCTTGACAACCTGACAGAAGTTGGGGCCGGCGGGGTTAGCCCTGCCTGCTACTAGCGAGGCCGACCTCGCTAGCAACGGCAAGGATGGCCTTGCTTGACCTCGCCGGCCGCTGGCAAGGTCAACCTCGCCTCGCTAGATCTAGCGAGGTCTCGTCCTTACCGTCGCTAGCGAGGTCAGCCTCGCTCGAAGCGACTGGTGAGGACGAGACCTCGCCAGAACTGGTGAAGCTCGGCCAGCCGGCCCCAGCCTCTGGCTAGTCGCCAGGCTGGCAATCGGCTAGAGGTTGAAGAAGATGAAGGAAAAAAAAGAAAAAAATTAATAAAAAAATTCGAAAAAATAAAAAATATATATTTTTTAACAATTGCCACATCAGCGTTCTCCAGCCTGCCTACGTCCACGTCAACGTCGGCCTGCCAAAATTAACCGGATAGACTGAATTGACACAAATGCAAAAGGTTTAGAACTGAATTGGCATAATTGCAATAGGTTTAGGACTATTTTGGTAATTTTCTCAAGGCTTCTTGATTTCGCCAAACCACATTCCTCCAACGACATGTCGCGTCGGCTCATCATACTACTTCAATCATACTTGTTCTCACTAACTCCTTTAAGGTAAGGCAAAATGTCATTGCATAATGAATGCAATCTAGTGAAATTCAATGGACGCACTTCTAGAAAACACGTTTGCTCGCACACTGCTAGAGATGTGGAAACGAACGCTTGTGCACTTTAGTAAAATTTGATGGAGATTCCTTACTTTAATGGGAATTTCATGGGATATTACGGGTGTTTTGTAATAGAAAAGTTCGGTCCACTCGTCGGACGAGGGGTCTGGACCGAATATTTCTAAAAACAGAGGTATGTTTTGCAATTTTCATTAATTATATGAGATATTCTTGCTGATATTCACTTTGCCATGATCCACTGACCCTTAGCAGTCATGAAAGTCACTGTCGAGACCCGTCCATAATATAGATTAGTTTGAATAAAACAATCGGGTCTATGCAGATTCAGACAAGCACGTGTGGACTAGCTCGTGCCCGAGTCGGAAATCGTTTGCCCGGACACGCTCGGTACGTGCCTTAGGCCGTATTCGTCCCAGCGGGCTTAGTGGGCCACCAAGCTCGAAATCAAGTCCGATAATCGCACCGGTAATATAGCATCATCACCGTCTTGTCACACCGAAACAAGCTAATGATAAGAGAGCAATGTGACAGTGAACGATGGGAAATCCATCGTCTCTCCTTGTCGGATCCTTATTAAAGGCAAAAGAATCGTGGAAGAGGAATGGAGGGTTGGCATTTGATTGCGTTGTCAAATGGCACTCACAACACACACCCACACACAAACACGATGTATAAGGGGGGATTGGAGTTGTCCCTAAAAGGGGGAAAATGGGCAAAAGTGTCAAAAAAGTCATAAACTTTTTGTATTGGTGTCAATTTAGTCCTAAACTTTTTTTGTACCAATTCAGTCCTAAATCTTTTGCATTTATGCCAATTTAGTCCTAAACCTTTTTTTTTGTGCCAATTCAGTCCTAAACCTTTTGTATTGATGTCAATTTAGTCTTAAACCTTTTTTTGTGACAATTCAGTCCTAAACCTTTTGCATTAGTACCAATTCAATCCTGAACTTTTTGTATTTATACCAATTCAGTCCTAAACTTTTTTGAGCTAAATTAATCGAATGGACTGAATTGGCACCAATACAAAAGGTTTAGGACTGAATTGTCACTAATGCAAAAGGTTTAGGACTAAATTGGCATCAAAATAAAGTTTAGGACTCAATTTGCACCAATGCAAAAGGTTTAGGACTGAATTGGCACAAATACAAAAAGTTTAGGACTAAATTAGCAACAAAAAAAAGGTTTAGGACTCAATTGGCACAAATGCAAAAAGTTTAGGACTGAATTAGCAACAAAAAAAGGCTTAGGACTCAATTGGCACAAATGCAAAAAGTTTAGGACTGAATTGACACCAAAAAAAGGTTTAGGACTAAATTGGCATCAATATAATAGGTTTATGACTTTTTTGACACTTTTCTCGGGGAAAACGTTTTAGGATTTCACATGAGGCTCAAGGCCCAGACAGGGACATGCCGACACCGATGCCACGCCAATCGCCTTATCTCTTCATCACGTATTGAGGAGTCCCTTAGCTCCAACGCACACTCTTCTCGATAGTTCCATCTCTCTCCTCCTCGTCATCTTTCGTTTTGTTCCTATGCCTTTGCCCATAAATGACCGAATAAGCCCTAGAAGTGATTGCTTACGATTGATTGCACTCGCTCAACTACTTCAAATATGGGGTTACTATTGGAGGTATGTCGCATGTGATCCCCCCTAATCCCTCTCTTTGCAGTCGTTCGTGGGGTTTCGCTTCTTCTTACCTTAATGGGGTTTCATCTAATTCCTTCTATCATCGGGGGCTTTCGTCTTTCGTTCGAGCTTAGCATGAGAGGGAACATTAAGATATAAAAAACCCGCACCACTCTCCAACGGTTAGAACGTTTTAGGACGAAAAGTTATGAACTCAACTTCACTTGGACGGGAATTTTAATCACCTTTATTATATGCATGTACCTAGTTTCCACCATTTGTTAACTTAGCGTTTCAATTGGTTGGTTTTCTAACATGCTATAGATCCAAGTTTCTATATATTCAGTCCCCATTCAACCATACATCGGCTGCTTGTTCTTTGGATCTGGTCAACCCCGTCCATGTTTAAGCCTACAAAATGAAATTTTATTGACTAGAACCATGTGTGAACCGCTTAGTTTTCTTGATTGGGAAAGGAGTTGGATCCAAATGTGATTTTGGTTGGAGGGTCAATACCAAAAGAAGGTAAACATTGATTGACTAATGATGATCGACGGAGCAGGTTTACCTTGTGGCTCAATTGATTGATCATCTCCTCTAGGTTACTTCACTTGCCGTGTGGAGAATGCAAAGCTGGCTTGCCTTCAATCCTCAATCGCTTGCTAACGATTATGGAAGGAGGGGGTATTTTGGTTATTTGGCCTCCCAAAAAAATCTAAAGTCAACCGGGGCTTGTTTTCCATGCACGTGCAAACAGTCACTTTCAATGGGGTTTCAACTTGGCTGGCGGGGGGTATTGTATTGAATTTATGTGTCGTGACTTCTCAATTTTTAATTTCTTCATGTCCACACAAAATGAATCTGAAGATAATTTTTCTTTCCTTTCTTTTCCTTTTTTTTATTTTTTTTGCGAAAAAATAGGTTTTTGGTCTGCCAATCGGATGATAGTTCAATGGCGTGGAATTTCCTTCATTTCTAACGACACTCTTCCAAAGTACGGAGTGCGTAAATGCCATGGTTATCTTTAATGGTTGACTATGGAGGTGGTCAAAGTACGAGTCAATCAGCCCCCAACCATATGCTATGCATGATCTTCATCAATGTTGGGTTTCCTTTTTCCCCCCTTTTTGGCATTTCATGCAGGATTAGTGCACGCTTTTACCGACCGCATGACTCGTTTTCTACACATTTCTCGTCTAGTACCATCGATATGAGTAGCTATTTACTAGCTAAAGTCAAAATTGTCCGTATCAACGATGATATGCGCGAGGTGTGTGGAAAACAGGTCATGCAGATACTATATAGTCAAACTATTTGTTAACCGTTACTAAAGAGTGGTTGTGTGTACCTAGCTCAAGCGAGCAATTGGACTATGGATCTTATGTGAGTCTCATTGAATTCAACGAATACCGTAGATCGGGCACACATGAGACGGGTGTACACAATAATGAGATGTTACTGGGAAGTTGGATAGTATTTGGGATACAAAGACAAATTTAGAAACTTTATTCATAGAGCGATACAAGTCTATCTTGATGGGGCAAACGGATGAAAGAAAACCACAATAGGGCCGATTAGCTCTTCTTTAAGATTAAGTCCCACATTAGGTAGAGAAAAGCCAGAAAGCTCGGAACCCTTTATGAAGCCCACAACCTTTTGGGCCTAAAATTGAAAACTTAGAGGGGCCCAACTGAAAACCGCCTAAAATTCAAAGCATTGAAAGTTTGTAAGGAGCTTTTCTCCTTCACTTTTGCCAAAAGAATCACTAGCTTTAGATGAATGGTAGCGAGCAATCTAACTCGGAATTAGAAAGAAATGGGGTAGGATGAGAACCAAAGTGGGTTTTCCAGAGATAGGAATTCTGATCGTGTGCATCTTAATCTCAACTATCAGATCATGTGAATCTTACGTGGAGGCAAACTATATAGTTGGCTAAGATGGAGATGGCTCACGTGGTCTGGGTGCATACAAAATTCTTTGAGGAAAGCATCACATGGTCCACTATACCCTCGGATTAATAAATAATCTCATCCTATTTGTTATTTTCTGGGCACAATGTCCTGTTGAATCATAGGATGAAGCTATAGGAGTCGGTAAACGGACGGACCAAGTCAAATTGGGATCAGTTCCCATTTGGGTTTGGACTAAAACGACTTAATGAACTTTTTATTGACTTATCCACGTATTATAACGCAATCTATTCATACCCAACACAATTCAGGTCCAACACAAATCTAGCCAAATAACTGTCATTTTGAGAGTGCATTGTCTAAATCATCCTCGCCACCACTGCCGTCGTGGCTTCTGTAGTAGATGGGCCCATAAACCCAGCCCATGTCTCTTAAAGCCCAAGTCCCAACCCATTTTTCTTTCTTCTTTCAATAGATGGTGCAAGAGAACTCCAACGGACAAAATAAGGAAAATCAAAGGGAGCTTGTCCCGTGAACTAGAAAAGGAGAAAAACGAAGAGAGAGAGAGAAAATTTTCGGGCATAGCCGTTTTGGTTTTCCCAACAAGCTGAATCAATTTTGAATTGCAACACCTGGTAATTATTTAAGCATATCATTTTTTTAATTGGAGTAATTTTGAAATTAGGTCGTAAATTTGGAGTTATTTGAATTTTGAACTATGAGGTTCAATTGAGGTGTGGGCGCTATGGAGCCGTAGGATTTGACAAAAATTGATTCCGAAGTATGGTTTGATAAGAAAGAATTTCTTAAGTTTCGCATGCTGATGGGCCCATAAACCCAGCCCATGTCTCCTAAAGCCCAAGCCCAAAGCCATTTTTCTTTCTTCTTCAATAGATGTTGCAAGAGGACTCCAGCGGGCAAAACGAGGAAAATCAAAGGGAGCTCGTCCCGTGAACAGGAAAAGGAGAAAATGAAGAAAGAGAGAATTTTCTAGCGCGGCCATTACGGATGTCCCTACAAGAGAAATCGACTTCGAATTGCAACTCCTTGTAAGTATTCAAGCCTATTATTTGTCTAATCGGAGTAATTTTTGAATTTAGGTCGTAAATTCAGAGTTATGTGAATTTTGAACTATGAGGTTCAATTGAGGAGTGGGCTTTGTGGAGCTAAAGGGTTTGACGAAAATTAATTTCGAAGTATGGTTTGATAGGAATAAATTTCTAAAGTTTCGCATGTTGTTGGGCCTATAAACCCAGCCCATGTCTCCCAAAGCCCAAGTCCGAACCCATTTTTCTTCCTTCTTCAACAGATGGTGCAAAAGAACTCCAGCAGACACAAGAAGGAAAATCAAAGGGAGCTCGTCCCGTAAACAGGAAATGGAGAAAACGAAGAAAGAGAGAAAATTTTCGGCTTAAGGTGAATTAACTCCTAATTGCAACACCCAATGAGTATTCAAGCCTATTATTCGTTTAATTAGAGTAATTTTCGAAGTTAGGTTGTAAATTCGGAGTTATGTGAATTGTGAGCTGTGAGGTCCGGTTAAGGAGTTGTCAAGCTGTATATTTATATGGAAATGATAGATTAGGGCGTTTTGGAGCCGTAGGGTTTGACGAAAATCAATTCTAAAGTACGGTTTAATTAGAACAAATTTCTGAAGTTTCATGCATAAGTTACACGTAATATACAATACTCATAACGAGCAAAGATGAACGTTTGTCATAAACAAGTTTCTTCGTTAGCGTGTGGAAGTTGATAGGTTGATGTAGAAGCATAGCTTAGTCGAGTTGTTCGTTGGAGTAGTCTATTACTCAGATTTTGATATGGTCTTTCGATTAATTGATAGAAATACAAGTGCGTCAGCTCTAGTAACTTCGTAAGTTGGTTTTTAGCTTTGCCAAGTAAGTGGTACTATCTCTTCTTTAAGTTTGTAAACTCATATTTCGAAAGCAATACGAATTGGATATACTGAGTTATGAAATGGCATTTTTATTGCATAAAAATCTGGATCGAGCACTACTACATTTTGTCTATTTGAAATGAAAAAGTATTTGTTGATTATAGTTCAAACGGAGATCATTTAGAGGGAAGTTACAGATGGACTGACATGGAAAAAAAATAATTCCATAATCACTATCATCCAAAAGTCAAAGCCATAATCGACCAAAGTTAAGCTTATTGGATTAAGAAAAATGAGTTCATATGTCAATACGCTGGGAGTTCATCTCATGTAGTTTGGTATCTGAGTGGAACTCGCTTCCTCAAATTTGTCTACTTGATACCCGTCATGATATCTAAATTCATCATATGCATTTCCTTATGTCGATGGGATATCGATATATCTCTGCAGTACTTGTTTGTCCGCCCGTGCACGAGGCGGAGCTGTTTAGGAACTGATGTCCACAACCACCGCAAGAGCCATGCCAAGTCTCTCCACATTTGAAGTCGGGCCGATCATGAGCAACGTGTTCTTGGTTTTCTTGTCTCTTTTCATTGAGCTTGTGCCATTTGAAATCTATCTTTTGAAAATCACAAATGCAAATTTTTCTACTTATAAGTTGAACTTTATCTACTTAAGCAATTGTACGAAAGAACGCCTTTGTTTTCATAAATTAGGTGAATGGCAAATTAATGTCTAGTAAAGATTTCTCTTTAGTCTTCCGGTGCAATGAGAAAAAAGATCTTGAGAGTTCTTGCAGGAAGAATCCCATGTCTTTTTATTAAGGGGGTTTAACAAAATCTAGACATTTTGATATTTACTGTTAATGTTTGCCCCATGAACAGCATAGGTTAGTGAGTTTATGTATGCGATAGAGCACTTTTGTCTCTATCCAGATATTCTTTGTTTGAGCAATGTTTTTTTAACCATTTTTTTGTGGAATATCTACGTATTTTGTTGTTTATCATAGGATTAAGGACCACGCGTGTAGAGATTCGTCAAGATTTGAGATTTTTGTGAGATCACTGTAAATTATTTTAAAAATTTAAATTGTTGAATGAAGACGATATTTAATATTTAAATATTTAAATATTTTGTACAACATTTGTTGGACACACTCTCCTTTTCTCACTGTAGTGAGAAAACCAAATCTTCATATGATGTATGCATATACGCAATTTTTATTCGTGCCATGGGCTAAATGGTGGCAAAGTTGTCGAGCCCAATCAGACAGTTTATATTAACACCGACAATCCAACGGATGATAATCATTGCGAAACAATGGTTGATGATGATTGTCATTCAACTGACCACTCATAAAGGATCAAATAAGTTGTGCTTGTGTAAAATAAAGGGATAACAACCGTAGAAGTGCCACAACTTTTGTACGGCGCTCACTTGTGTACCATAATTTTTTTTCACTCACTTAAGTGCCACAAATTTGAAAAATCGATCACTTAAGTGTTATTGGCGATTTGCTTCGCCGGGAATCCGACATAGACGCCGGAAAATCCGACATGGACAATTTTTAAAATTTTATTTAATTTAATTATTCTTTTTTATCATTTTTCTATTTTTATTTGGCTAATCTAATTTGTAGATGGGCAAGATAAAGAACTTCATCTTCCCCATGGTTGGGGTTACTGTAGCATCTGGGGATTTTGGCTAGCCAAGCCCAAATCCGGCGAGGGCTTCGCCATACTCCTCGTCGGTCAAGACTCCCAGTAATTCCTCCTTGCTCCACTTATCGTACTTATCAAATGTGTTCTTGTACAGTTCCGAGGTGCCTTTTGTCTGGAGCTTGGTCTTGATGGTGTCAAGTGGGCGCAAGCACACATAAGTGAACGTGCCGGCGATCCTACCTTCCGTAGCGCCGATTGGGGCTCGCTTGAAGATGGAGAGGTTCTTCATGAGGGACTACACTTTGAAGTTGTTTCTTGAGGTGGGTTTGATCAATTTTGAGTAATTAGGAGGGAAATTAGGGTTTTCGAGAGAGAGGGTTGTGGAGGAGAAATTGAAGCCGACAGCACGATGTGCACTAGTCTTGGGGGTCTCGAGGGTGGAGGCAAAATGAGGGAGTTGAAGTGAGTGAAGAGGCTCGTGAATTTTGATGGAATGGGTTGGTGATTGAGGTGCGGAAATAGGAGGTCGAGAGATGCAGAGAGCCTTCCCTCCATTCTTTCTCTCAAGCTTGAAGTTCAATCAACTTCAACTCTTGGCTACCATGGTTGATTGAGCTTCAAGCTCATGGCAAAACACCTTTGCCCAGTCATAGAAAACGGGGAGCACTTGATCGGTTGTTTGTTAGTGAGAAATTGTTCCCTCTGACCCCCGACTTTTGGCATCCCCATCTCTGTTTCACTCGCGGCGGCCATCATGGCTTGAAACTCCAGTGGCCATGGCCACCCAAAGCTTAGAGCTTGAGCGGCCATGGCAGCCCCTCTCTCTCGCCCTAGCAATCTTGTGATTTGTGAGCTTTGTATGATAGTTCTACCAATGATATGGCATGGTAAGCCAATTCGCACTTTTCAACAACGAGAAGCTGATCAAGTTTTACAATCTCGAATAGTCAATTTCTCGTATTCTTTTTTATGTAATTTTAATAAACTTTCACCTACCAGACAATATCTCAATTCATAAAAAGGACACATGTTCTAGAGTAAAATAATTAACATGTATTAAAATATGTATCAATGTATGATCAACTAAAGAGAAATAAAGAAAAAGATGCCACGAGAAAAACTAGGGTTTTTAAGATTTTCTTAAACCGGTTTCAAATTCTGTCCGATTCCTGTGAAGTTCTTCACTCGAAACAGGGAACCGGACCGGTTTCAACGAGAACCTGGCACTGGACCGATTTTCAGGGCGGTCTGGTCTGATTTTTTAGTAGAACCGGTTTAGTTGCACGGCCCTAGCGATCATAAGCCAAACGGCTCATTGAACCCACCCAAGCATATCAGTCCAAAGGACAAAAAACTAGCAAGCAATTGCACAATCAACCGCGCAGGTGGCCGGCTCAGACCATATAAATTCATATAGGATAATAAATAGACTTGCTCAATGGGCGGGCCTAGATGGGATCAGGCCGGGGCTTGCTCGAGTTTGAACTTTTAGAGGTTCTGTCCCGGCCCGAACTTACAAGCCTGAGCAAGTGCCCAAGGGAAAAACATGGGCGGGCCGGGCCCTCCCATTGACCCACCTTTTTATTTTTTAAGATTACAGCTAAATTTTTTTTAAAAGTATAAAAAATAGATAATAAATAATTTTTGGGTTTTTTCTTATTTTATTTCACTACTTCATCTATGAGTTTTATACTATTTTTCTATCCCACATTAGAAATTCGAGCTTATTTTATCCTGCTAGAGTTTATAAATTTTAAATGTCAAAGAAAAACTTATTAATATAACATAATTTATCAAATTTTGTATTAAATATATAGACGTGCAACGCATTAAGGTCCTTACCTAGGCGTAACTTGCCCACTAGGCATACCTAAAGGTTTTGCTGCGCTGAAAAATAATGGGCGGGCTGGCGGCTTGCCTGTCTATCAATCAAGTCTACTAATAATCATCTAACATATAAATCTACACTAATATTGATATTATTTGATGTTAATGTATGAAACGTGATATTTTTCAAATTCTCATGATTTTTCAAACGATAAAACGAGAAGTAAAAACAATTCAGTAGTTAGATATTGATTACGACATTTTTCTTATAGACTTATTTAGGTCATAACTAAATATGCAAGTGTTTGTGAATTATAGCATAGTTGAGGCAAAATATGATAATTCGTATATATTATCACCACCCCAGGTGGAGGCGCTAGGGCACGCGGCCGTTGGTGGGTTCGTGTCTCACTGCGGTTGGAACTCCATTTTAGAGAGCTTATGGCACGGAGTGCCGATCGTGACGTGGCCCATATACGCGGAGGAGCAGCTGAACGCCTTCATGATGGTGAAGGAACTAGGCATGGCGGAGGAGCTGAGGCTGGACTACAAGGGGCACGGCGTTGGTGCCCATCTGGTGCCAGCGAAGGAGATAGAGAGGCCGTCGAACGCTTGATGGGTGGCGGTGCCGCAGCGACGGGGAAGAAGGTGAAGGAAATGAAGGAGGCAGTGAGGAAGGTCGTGAAGGAAGGTGGGTCTTCGTATCATTCTATTGGAAGGTTGATTCAAGACTTCATCAAGAGCATTGAATAGAAAGCTCAACAGAGAGTTAGCATTTGTCTTCAATTGTAACCATCATGTATGTCACTTTGATCTTGCTCTGTTCTTTATTTCCCGTCAGCAATGTGTCCTGCTCCTTTGTTCAACGAGCATGCTTTACTAATTCGTCTGAGTTAATAAAATTATCATTCGAGTTGGAGGGTGGTGGCCGTTGAACTTGATTCTAATCTCGCATCGGTCACTAGAAGAAAGAATTTTTGCAAGTCATTGTATTCGTTTTGCTGGGTAACCATAATTACGAAGCTGTAAGTTACTGACAATTTACTTAGATGAGTTGTGAGCTTCTCATGACTAGACTAATGATCTGGTGAGTTTTGATTTAATTGATTGGGTACAAGCTACACTCCTAACACATCAGTCCCTCTGCCTCTAGGTAGATGAACTTGCATTTAGTTGTTCCTTTATAAAATTCCTTCTGAGGAGATGGACGACTTATAATGCATTGGATGATACGTTGAAATCACCCGGAGAAAAGAACCCGAAAGATGTTATTTCTCTTCTGAAGGAAGCTCTTTTGCAGTTGAAAGAGAAAGGCATTCATTTGGCTTGAGGATATGGAGACAGCAAACTCTTTGACTCTCGCATACATGAAGCAGTAAACTTGCATTTTGCATTTACATTTTGACACTGGGAAGAAAGTGAAAAGGAATTGGAAATGCAACAGAAGAAGTTAAATCCTCATCCTAATCTTACATGCCATGCCTTAGAAACTTCTCTCTGACAGCACGTAACTCGGATAATACATTCCTCATGTCCATACACTCATTCGGAAGTTTCACCGAGCAGAGGACTCCGATTCTCATTATGTCAACAACATTTTCCTCAAATCTGACCATGTCGGCATCACTAATTTGGCCATCGCCGGTCCCTACAGGATACTCCGCAGATAGCAGTGAAGGGTCTAGGATCTTCAACAAGTTTTTGTGTTGAGCAGTCTTGACAAATTCATGGAGGGTCCATCCATCCTTGAACATAACATCAGTAGGTCTTATTTCGGTGAACATCTCGAGCAACAGTATCCCAAAGCTGTACAGATCTCCCTGCAATGATGAAGTACCACCTAGGCCATATTCTAGAAAGTAACACCGGCTTTGTCATGTCAGACGGGTACTTAGTTGAAAATCCATTTTCTTCACTAGAATTCACCATTTTGAATAAGGTATTAACTGAGACCAATATGATTAGAAAGCAGAAGGATTAACATACCTGGAGCTACATAGCCAATGGTTCCTTTTAACCCACCGGAGCTTGCTTGACATTGAGAAACATCTAGATTTGTGCTTCCACAAAGAAATCGCGCTAGCCCGAAATCACACACTCGAGCTACCATGTCGTGATCAAGAAGAACGTTGCTTGGCTTTAGATCGCCATGTACAATGCTTGTCTGGCAATGGTGGTGAAGATATTCAATGGCAGAAGCCACATCAATGGCAATGTCTAACCTCTGGCTGAGACTAAGCTTAGGCATGTCGAGCTGATTTTCGCTAGGGTGCAACCACCGTTCTAAACTACCATTTCGCATCAGGTCGTAGACTAGAGCCTTAAATTCCGCGCCTGTGAAGTCGATACTCGAGCAAACAGTGATGATGTTGACAAGATTTCGGTGGCGTATGTTTCTCAACGCTTCACATTCTGCCAAGAAACTCTTAAAAGCCCCCTTCTGTTTTAGGTTGAGCACTTTCACCGCCACCTGTCGATTTCCATCGAGCATTCCTCTATACACAGAGCCATGGCTCCCATGGCCAATCAAATGAGATGGCGAGAACTCATTGGTCACTTGGCGGAGCTTTGCATAGGAAACCTTTTGGAAGCGCTCATCTGTTGGCAATGCAGCACCAGGTCTCGTCGTAAATTTCCTCCTCCAGTACACAACAACAATGTAGCATGTCAACACGATTAAAAACGAGACAATTACTGCGATAGATAATTTCAATTTTGGAAGCCTCCTCGACTTCTTTGTGTTGCGGACTTCGCATGCGGGAAGTCCAAGTTCCTTGATGCCCCCACATAGTTCTTTGTTTCCGATTATTGATATGCGCTTTGTATCTCTGAAAATCCCCTCCTGTGGTACCTCTCCTTCAAGGCTGTTGAAGGACAGATTCAATGCTTCGAGCTCAGTGAAATTCTCGAAATAGATGGGAATTTGACCGGACAATCTGTTTCTTGAGAGATTGAGGTACTGAAGGCCAATCAAGGTTCTGAGAGAAGGCGGTATACTTCCTTCAAATAAATTGCCTGCCATGTCCAAGCTTAGCAGCATCAGACACTGGGACAAAGTGCTTGGTATTTCTCCATTTAGCCTGTTGTCCGAGAGGTCGACATCCACAATTTGGCTCATGTTACCCACTTCAAGGGGTAATGGCCCCGTTAAGGAATTTCGAGCAACATCGAAAGAGAGGGATAGAGAAGAAAGGCCGATGACCTCTTTGGGTATTGTACCGTTAAGGTTGTTATCTGACGGTGTTAGTCCTTGCAATTGTCGACACCGTCCAAGGCTCGGAGGAATGTAACCTTCTAATTGATTTTCGTCAAGCTCCAGGCGAAGCAATTGGGTGAGGTTTCCAAGAGAGGAAGGAATTACCCCTGAAATCCTATTACGCCAAAGCAAAAGATAGGTCAAATTTTGGAGCTTACCAAGGCCATGGGGAATCTCACCGCTGATGCTATTGTTGTATATTGCCAAGATCTGTAGGCCATTCAGCTTCTCGATTTCTGGAGGGATATTACCTGTGATATGGTTTGATCCCAGGGCTAAGACCCGAAGGGTATTGGTCAAATTGCCAACGGAAGCAGGTATTTCTCCTCTGAATTTGTTGTGGCCGAAAGCTAACAGTCTCAGTTTAGTGCAGTTGGTTAAATCAGTGAGGCAACGTAAGCTGTTAGGTCCTGTTAACTGGTTATCGCTAAAACTAATCCTTGTAAGATTCCTCAACTTACCAAGATCGGCAGGCACGTTCCCCGTAAAGCTATTAGAAGTGAGAAACAGGTCTTCAAGTTGAGTAGCGTTGGGCAGCGAATGCGGTGCCTGCCCTGAAAATCGGTTTTCGACAAAGGAAAGCCTCCGGAGATGAGGAAAATAGTTGCCAATTTTTGGTGGGATTTCACCATGTAGGCTATTACCCCCTACATCAAGGTAGACAAGTGATGTAAGATTGTATACAGAAGAGGGGATGCGTCCTCTTAGATTATTAAAATATAAAGCTAGGGTGTTTAATTTTGAGATGCTTCCGAGCTCGGCCGGTATTCGACCTCTTAGGTCATTTTCTGACATACGTAACTCTGTAAGTGAAGATCCATTCCCCAACCAACTTGGAATTCCCCCGGTAAGATTGTTCATTGTAACGTCAAAAACAGTGAGTTCTCTCTCAACTAAATACCGAAGCTCGTTAGGTATCCTCCCGCTGAGCCGATTGTAACGCAAATAGAGATACTGCAAACCTATGCAAGATGACAAATTCCGTGGTATCTCCCCTTCGAGCTCATTGTTGAAGAGGATGAGAGTCTTCAGTCTGAACAACCTCCCGAACTCTTCTGGAATGTTACCTCGAAACCGATTCGCCTGTAGATTAAAATGCCTCAAGAAGGTGAGATTCCCTATGTCAGGAGGCATTGTGCCAACGAGATTTTGATGAACCAAGTCGAGGGCGGTGACTCTTTCAGCGTGGCGATGACTGCAAGAAACTCCTGGCCAGTTGCAGTGACTAATAGACTCGTTCCAAGAACTCATGATCCCTTCAGGATCTTCAATCATCTTGCCCTTGAAGACGAGCAATGCTGCCCTGTCTATCTCATTTCCAGGATATGAAGCATAGGCAATACAAGTGTTGGAGGGAGTTTGATATATGAAGAGAATGAGGCTGATAAAAGCTGATACTAAATGGGTTCTCAAGTTTGGCAAAGTTGCTTCCATGCTTGAACTGTTGAGGCAGGGATAGCAGAAAGACCGGATGATGGTGTTCTTAAGTTCCAACCAGAAGCATTAGATTGACCGTTTAAATTGGTGCATCCAAAGACCGCAATATAGTCCACCAAAAAACTGGACTTTTGTTCAAGTCCCATAAGTCCAACTTAGGTTAATTTTGTACAATATTTTTAGTGACAGCCCAAGTCCAACTTGATGCGTACGCAATTTCCAAAGTTTTCTAGGGTGTCTAGACGAGCAAAAAACCGAAAGGCGAGCTCGGAATACCAATTTGAAGAACTGCCTCCGAGTGCAAGGTTGTTTTTTTAATTATATTTTTCCATTTTTTGCGGCCCCAAGATCCTTCATTATTGTAGTTTTAGACAACTTTTATATTTTTAGGCCTACTTCATTTTAACCCGTTGACTTTTTTGGTTATTGTCAGGTTTCCTTGTTTAGAGTTAATTTTCAAGAATTCCCAGGATTTTGCCACTCTTTATTTTTGGTAATTATACAATTTCCGTTTGGTGTTTTAGTTCCATTTTATCTTACTTCAAAGTTAACGAAAGTATTGCTTCATATTTCCTTTAAACGGACTTTGGTATCAATGAAACAAAATTAACACAAGATCTTCTTCGCATCAAGTTTGCAACTTTCTAAAGTGTGCTTTACTTTGCGGAAAATGAATGATTTGAAAAATATTTTCCGAAAATTGATCGCTTGTATTACTTGAAATAATTAGTCAATAAAAAAGATTTCATTATCGACAATAATTCATGCTTGAACATTTTCATGGACGATAAATATTTTTTATTCATTCATTTTTGTAAGCGATACGAGCGATCATTTTTAGAAAAATATTTTATAAATAACTTATTTTCGTGAAAGAAACAAAGCCTAAGTTGAATCTTATTTGCCTAAATAATAGTAGGAAAGAACGCCTTTGAATTTTATTACATTTCTTTTTGTCATAATTTTATTACATTTGACTCCCCCAAAGAAAAATGCGAATTCAATATGTTGCAATCTTAAACTTTGTACACATTACTTAGAATCCTTAATGCAGTGTTAGACCCTCTATCCTCTTCTCACGGCAATGAGTCAACCTAATCTTCACGGGACAGCATCAGCGTACCCTACCGCGGGCTAAACGGAGGCAAAGTTGTCGGGCCCAATCCGACGGTTAACATCAACTCAAACAATCCAATGGATGGCGATCATTGTCCATCAATGGTTCACGATAATTGTCAATCAATTTACGGGCTCATAAATTGATTAGACAATTTTTCCATGTGAAAGGCGGAGTTCGTGGCGCCATGGAAAGAAATGGACATTGGGCCAAGTTCAAAGCAATGCGCATGATTTAGTTTCGAAACATTCCTTGACTATTGAAATTAAGTCATGATTGCAGCTAAATTAGTGGAGCGAATGGAATTATTTCCATGAACGATAAAGAAGAGGAGCATGGAGGACTATTTTTTCTATCTAAAGTTTGATCAAAGTTGAATACGAATTGGGTTGTACTCGTCAAGAGATTTCCAATGACACCCAATTTGCCCAAATCAAAAGCCGGAACTCAAGATATTGTAACTTTCACGACCGTAGGGTGTCGGAAATATTGATATTTCTCCCCATCTCAATATAGTAATTGGGATGCAAAGATCGATTCAGAAATTTTATTTATAGAGTGATACAAGACTTTTTTTATAATTTATTTGAGTACCAACTATTTATGTAACTATCTTATAATTATTCGAAATTACTTTGAGAATTAATTATGTAGAAACATCCCCAACATTATTTGGAAAAACCGAAATGGGAGGAGTTGATGAGAAGACCAAGCAACTAAAACCATTGTCCTCGGCAAGCCAATCTCGATGGACGAACAGACAAAAGAAAACCACGGTTGAGCCGATTAATGTTAGAAAGCAAATATTGTATGCACCTTAATCTCGATCATCAAATCGTGCGGGTCCTATATAGTGGCCACACTACTCAATGGTTGAGATAAAGTTAGTTCACATGATCTTGATCTGTATAATTTTTTTTTCAAGAGATAAAAACATCATGCAGACGACTCCGCACTCTGTCGTATTTATTGTTTCCTTGGCACAATTGATCATAAGATGATTGGTTCATCTTGGCTCGAAGATGGCACACGGAAGGACAAGGTCAAATTTGGATTGGTCACCTTTGGATTTGGACTATATCGACTTAAATAACTCATTTTTTTGGGTAAAAAGAAAGATTACATTCATTTATTAGAATAATAATCGAGATGTACATAGAAAGCTTCTAAGCCTAGCAAATCCTAAATAACTGTGGAATAAAGCAAATGCCGGAATGCAAATAACAAAGCGCAGATTGTAGCTATAAACATACTATCATTCCTCAAGAACAAATCTGCCACCGTAATTATTCGGCGACCAATCATCAGATTCAGTGATAAGTACACGCCGAGATTCTTCATTTCATTTGCAACGATTTGCGGTGCGCGTCTATATTCAAAGTTCTCACCACCATCGCCACGTAGAAATATCAATATCAATACGATGAAAGAACACAAATTAACTAGTTCAAGATGTTGCAATCTTAGACTTTGTACGACTTAGTTGGAATCCTTTTATGCAGTGTAAGACCCTCTATCTATTTCTCACGGCAACGAGAAGACCTAATCTTCATAGGACAGTATCATCATACCCTATAGTGGGCTAACCGGGGGGGCGGGGGGAGTTTGGACCCAATCAGACTTGTTCGGGCCCAATCAGACGGGTTGACATCAACTCAGACAATCCATCGATGGTCGACGATGATTGTCGATCAATTTTTTTTTTGGGTCGAAGTTGTCAATCAAAAATTTTTTTTGGGTCTGAAATTGTCAACCAATTGACAGGCTCATAAAGTGATTAGACAATTTTTCCATGTGAAAGGCTAAGGTCGAGGCGCTGTGGAAAGAAATTGACATTGGGCCAAGTTCAAAGCAATGCGCAAATTTTCAATGATTTAGTTTCAAAACGTTGCTTGATTATTGAAATTAATTAAGTCATGATTGCGCCTAAAATAGAGGAGCGAATGGAAATTTTTCCATGAATGATAAAGAAGAGGAGCACAAACGACTAACTTTTCTATCTAAAGTTTGATTAAAGTTGAATGAGAATTGGGTTGTACTCGTCAAGAGATTTCCAATGATACCCAATTTGCCCAAATCAAAAAGCCGGATATCAAGCTATCATAACTTTCAACAACAATCGTCCAATCGTGGGATGTCGGAAATATTGATATTTCGTCCTATCTCAAAATAGTATTTGAGATGCAAAGATGAATTAAGAAATTTTATTTATTTATTTATTTTCCTTTCTTTTTTCTCTTTTTCTTTTCTTTCTCTTTCTTTTTTTTCTTCCCTTCCAGAGGCGATGCTCGACAACCGAACAAAGGTGAGGGCTGGCGAGCCTATGGCCGAACAAAGGTGAGGGCCGGCAAACCTATGGCCAGTCGCCGAGGTCAATCGACTGGCTAGAGGAAGAAGGGAAGGAGAAAAAAAAAAGAAAGAGAAAGAAAAGAAAAAATATAACAGAAAAGAAGAAATAAAAAAATAAAAAAAATATTAAAATTGTCAACGTCAGCGCCGGCCGCGCCATGTAGAACGATGTTCATGTCATCAATTTTTTGACTAAAATTAACCATATAGACTGAATTGACACAAATGCAAAATATTTATGACTTAATTAGCAAAAAATAAAAATGCTTAGGACTGAATTGATATAATTGTAATACGTTCAAAACTTTTTTGGTAATTCTCCCCTATATGTATCCATCTTTAGTAATCTCTCGAGCTCATTTGTTACTTTAATTAATCTCGAAAACAAAGTCAGGAACAAATTTGGTATAAGTCAATTACATTTTAAAATCTATGGATTCCATTAACCAACACAAGTCCCAATATAATTTTTGTGCTGTGATCGGTTCTCCCTACTACATCATCCACAAGTTAAGTTTGTATAATATTTTCTCATCTTGAACGAAATACGAGTAAATCCATGAATAGGTGTAGCTGGGCATGAAATATATTTTGGGCGAGCCTAGGGAATAAATCTCCAATGTTCAAGCCCACTCACTAGGATCATTTGGAGGAGAAAGTTTGATATTATATAAATCGTGCGTGTTTCAAGGTGAGGACTTTTGAATCTTATACCAAATTCAAATCCATCTAAACCCTCATTGATCAAGTCTATGGAATAGGCAAGAAGTAAATCAAAACTCGAATGAATAGCCCAAATATGAAATTATCTGTACCGATGGTGCCACATACCTAGTTCATCCACATTATCTATACATGTTTTCAACTGCTTAGTTAATCTTGTTTTGAGAGTTTTGCATCATAGCCATATCAATGATGTGGCATGGGAAGCCAATTCTCGCTTTTCAACAATGAGATACCGACTAAGTTTCATAGTCTGAAATGGTCAATTTTCCGTATTCTTCAATGATGCTCTACGTAATTTTAATAAACCTCCGCCTCCCATACGACATCTCAATTCATAAAAGGGACACATGCTTTATAGCAAAGTCATGAACATGCATTAAAATGTGTATCGAAGTACTTGGCCCAATCGTCTAGTAATTGGACCTACTCATTGGACGGGCCTCGGATCATCCCAGGCTTGCTCTGGCCCAAACCTTTAGAGGTCCTGCCCAGGCTTGAATGCTCAGGCCCAAGTCTGCCCAAGGGAAAAACATTGGGCCACCTTTTTATTTTTTTGAAATAAAAGAAGTATAAAAAAATGCGCTTTATTTTATTTTATTTTATTTTACTGCATTAGAAATTTGAGCTTATTTTATCCTATTATTTGTATTTATTATACATGTTAACGTAAAAATGATTAATAAAACGTAATCTATCAATATTTTAATAAATACATCAGCACGCTAGCCTCGGCCTTAAGGCCCTTTCTTGACATAGCTTGCCCACCAACATGATATTTGCAGATACTGATGGCACAAGATGTAAGAACAATCAGTAGCTGGAAATCGATATTGACATTTTCTTAATGGACTTATTTAGCTTGTAACTAAAGATGCAAGTGTCCGTGAGTTATAGCTTAGTTGAGGTACAACATGATGATTCGCCTGAACTTTCTCTGCCACATGTGGAGGTGCTGGCGCAGCCATTGGTGGGTTCGTGTCTCACTGCGGTTGGAACTCCATTATAGAGAGCCTGTGTCATGGAGTGCCGATCGTGACGTGAACCATATACACGGAGCAGCAGTTGCTTGTCCCCAGTGGTGAAGGAACGGGATTAGGGGTGGCGTTGAGGCTAGATTCTGGAGGTACGGTGTCGGCGGCGATCTAGTGCCAGCGGAGGAGATATGGAGGGCCGTTGGACACTTGATGGGGTGACGGCTGCGCAACAACTGGGAAGAAGGTGACGGAAATGAGGGCTGCCGCGAGGAACGCCGTGAAGGAAGGCGGGTCTTCGTTTGATTCTATTGGAAGGTTGATTCGAGACATTGTCAAGAACATTGAATAAAAAACTCAAGAAAGAGTTAGCATTTGCCTTCAATTTTAACCGTCACGTATGTCACTTTGATCTTGCTCTGTCCTCGATTGGTTCTTGCCAACATGGAGTTGTGAGCTTCACATGACGAGACTAATGATCTGGTGAGCTTTTGTTTCAACTGATTTGATACGAGCGAGACCGCGAGCACGTCAGTTACTCTGCTTCCAGGAAGATGAATTTGCATTTAGCTGTTGTATTTCTTAAATTCCTTCTGAGGGGATGCATGACTTACGATGCATTGGATGATACATCGAAATTAACTCGAGGAAAGAACCGGTAAGATTTTATTTTTCTCCTGAAGCAAGCGCTCCTGTAGTTGAAAGAGAGGCTTTTATTTGGCCTTTAGGATATAGAGATAGCAAATCCTTTTGCCTCTCGCATGAGGTGAGAATTGTCCAAAAAGAAACCTATCGTACAGAGACCAGTTTAGTCTTAAACCTTTCAACTATACCGGTTTAGTCTTAAACCTTTTGACGATTTACCAATTTAGTCATAAACCTTTCTTTGTGTCAATTTAGTCAAAAACCTTTTGAAAATTTGTCAATTTAGTCATGAACCTGTTATTTGGATATTTGATCAGACAGATTATATTGACAAATTATCAAAATGTTTAGGACTAAATTGACACAATTGAAGGTTTAGCATTGAATTAGCCGTTGTACAATATGTTTAGGTCTTTTTGGACAATTATTCCCTCGCATACCTGTTGTGGTAGACACTAGACTTGCATGTGACGGGTTTATAATTTTAGACTTTTTATGATAGGAAAATTAGTTTGGGAGTAAATGTGGCGCGGGTATAACCATTTGGGATTTTTTATGTTATTAACCTTTCTTTGTAACTCAGATGCAGGAAAGACTTATTAACATTCAATTTCTCTCCCTAATTTTTCTTTTTTCTTTTTATAACTTAGATGAAGGAAAGTCTTATGGTATTCACTTTTTTTACGACTTAGATGCAGGAAAGGCTTACTAAAATTCAATTCTTCTCTCTGATTTGTCTTCTTTTTTTTTTTCTTTTTATAACTTAGATGTAGGAAAGTCTAATTTTCAGAAGTATGCAGCCTCACTTTTAAAATAGATATTTCAAAATAGAAATAATTATTGTAAAACATTTATTACCAAAAAATAAAGTTTGATCATGGTATATCTTCCTTCATGGAGTATAACCTTTTTTTTTCATCTTGCTATCGATAGATATTGCAAAAGAGAATCTATACACATGCATAAGAATTAAAATATAATCTTCATAATCATAAATCGTATATGTAAAAGCATAATAAATTTGCTAAAGTGACCATCAAAAACAATAAAATTAATGCGAAAACATGCCACGTGGTTCAACGGGTTGTTTATGACGCTAATCCAGCTGGGAGATCCTCTGAGATTGCACTAGGCTAAAAAAAAAAAGGGTAAACACGTGCTTGTAATTTCGATGTAATTAATGTCAAACTTCATGAAGCTTGAAAATGAGAACTCCCGATCTCTCGCGTGTCAGATTGTCAGGCATAGGAGATGTTGGATTATAGAGAGATTCTAGTCGTTGTATATCAAAATACCAACCTGCGTCAATTATTTAGTACTTCTATTAGTTAAATTTGGACTTTACGTGAGTCCCAATAAAACTTCCGTCTCCCGCACGTTTGGTAGGCTTAGGGAAAAAGTATTTATTCTTTTGAAGTGAATCGAATTATACATGTATAAAATCAGGTGTCTTATTATGCTTGAGCAAAAACAACTCGGGCTTGAACTTATTTAGTATCTTTTCTTTAGTCGATTAACGATGTAACCTGTCAACAATTGGTTATGCGCCCCAAAAATATGATTATGCTTATTTCATGTTTACATGAATTAGTACATTATTCTTGCGATTCTTTATTAGATAGCACGAATTAGCAACAAATTTCCATAATCAGATATGGTCTTGCCGTAAAATCTTATAATCTAAATGTGCCTATGGTAATATGTAAGCTTTTCTTGTCTTCAGTCCAATCGATATAAAATCACGGCAACAAAATCTTATGACTACATCGTAGAAATGTCGAATTTATTTGGCATACTTGTAAGAAAAATGACGATATTTACAAGTTCCTATTCCGAATCCTATAATTCTCGTCTCTTATATTATCGATAGAGTTTAGCACTATAGTAGTCACCTGTTGGTTCTAAACAGGCAGATATTTATTGCGGCTAAATAATGGTACCCGTCTTTCTCGATTGACAAAAAATATGATAAACGCACAAACATACCTAAAATCGATTCGGTGCAATCAAACTCCATTTGGCCTCAAGAACTATTCAGATAGATCAAATGACGAATTGATGGATTTGGCCGATTACAAACGATAAAGAGAAAAGGAATTCCAAATAACACCTATAATCATCAATCTCGAATAATTAGCGAAATACTAAAGCATTACTATCAAGCTCCAAGAAGTTGTTGACCCCCACCATTTGACTATTGCATGGGGGATCGGGATCGAATCCCACACGGTAATTAATTAAGGTCAATAAAGAAACCAGACACGACAACCCAAACGATGTGGCGGTATCAAAGCTCGGCTCCACTCGGACCATTACTCAGTTCTGCTGCGGTTCGCACGGGGACCGAGTTCGAGCGACCGAGTTCATTGGCGGCCCCTATCCTTAACGCTTTTCAAGTCATTGAAGAGGAGCGCGCCAGCAGTCAACAACACCACCACCTCTCCACACGTGCGCTTTGTGGCAGAGACACAACTACCATTCAACGTACCAGTAGGTCTCTTCCGAGGAAATACCAAAGGATTGGGACTCTATCTTTCGACTCTCCCGACCACCAATCATCCCTCTCTCCCCCTCTCCTTCCACTCTCCCTCTCGCTCGCTCGCTCGCTCGCTCTTGCTCTCGCGCGCTCTCGCCTTACGACAACCATGGAGGTCTCGTGGGAAGCGAGCGTCGCCGATTCGATCAACACCATCTACCTCCTCTTCTCGGCCTACCTGGTCTTCGTGATGCAGCTCGGCTTCGCCATGCTGTGCGCCGGCTCCGTCCGCGCCAAGAACGCCATGAACATCATGCTCACCAACGTGGTGGACGCCGTGGTCGGCAGCATCTCCTACTACCTCTTCGGCTTCGCCTTCGCGTTCGGGGAAGGGTCCAACTCCAACCCCTTCATCGGCACCTACAACTTCGCTCTCATGGACATTCCCAATAGCACTTACGACTACAGCTTCTTCCTGTACCAGTGGGCTTTTGCCATTGCGGTTGCCGGGATCACTAGCGGCTCCATAGCGGAGCGGACCCAATTCAGCGCGTACCTCGTATTCTCCTTCTTCCTCACCGGGTTCGTGTACCCGATCGTGGTCCATTGGGTCTGGTCGTCGAGCGGGTGGCTCAGCCCGAGTTCGAGCGACTTGCTTTTCGGGTCGGGGGCTATTGATTTCGCAGGGAGTGGCGTGGTGCATTTGGTCGGAGGGATTGCTGGTCTCTGGGGCTCATTGATTGAAGGCCCGCGGGCCGGTAGGTTCGACGCGTTCGGCAAGGCCGTGCCAATGCGAGGACACAATGCGACCCTTGTGGTGCTCGGGACGTTCCTGTTGTGGTTCGGCTGGTTCGGGTTCAACCCGGGCTCCTTCGATAAGGTCCTCGTGCCGTACCCCGACACGTCCGACCAAGGTAATTGGACGGGGATCAGCCGCACAGCGGTCACGACCACGCTGGCAGGGTCCACTGCAGGGCTAGTGACCCTATTTGGTCGGCGCCTCTTGGTGGGCCACTGGGACGCGCTGGACGTGTGCAATGGCCTGCTCGGCGGGTTTGTCGCGATCACGTCCGGTTGCTCCGTGGTCGAACCGTGGGCCGCCATCATCTGCGGCTTCGTCTCTGCTTGGGTTCTGATTGGGCTCAACATCGCGGCGCTGAAGTTGAAATTCGACGACCCGCTGGAGGCGACCCAGCTGCACGGGGGTTGCGGCGCGTGGGGGTTGATATTCACGGGCCTGTTCGCGAAGGAGGAATTCGTGATCCAAGCCTACGACTCCGGAGAGACCGGGGTGTCGCGGCCGTACGGGCTTTTCATGGGAGGGGGATGGGCCTTGCTCGGAGCCCAGGTGGTCGAGGTTCTGGTGATTGTGGGCTGGGTGAGTGCGACCATGGGGCCTCTCTTCTATGCCCTTCACAAGCTCGAGATCCTGAGGATCTCAGTAGATGAAGAAATGGCGGGTCTCGACATCTCCAGCCACGGCGGCTACGCCTACACCGGTCATGCCGCCGAGGAAAGCCGCCCTCGCTTCTACGCCGATTACATGCGTCTTCAAGATCAGTCCTAGCGGATTACTGCATCAAAAGACCCACTTGCGGCAAATGATTTGTAATTCTTCGTGCAGCTAGGCTGTTTTGATATGTCCACTTGGGAATTTCCAATCTCATTCAATTGGTCGCATGTTATTTTATGCCAATTTGTTTTGTGTTATAATCAAAGAGGAGGAAAAAGACACGTTTGGTGTCCAGGATTCTCAAATTCTTGGACCCTCTATCACGTTCTTTCCAAGATACCATTTGCCAAGGAATGATCTCTTTCTATCCCGTGAACAATCAAGCGTTATCTTAAGAGACTGAAGTCATACCAATTTTTCTTTCTAAACGATTAGATTCATGCTAAGAGGCGCATCTGTCAGGTGTCCACCATTAGACAATTATGATAAAAGGAACATTCCTGTAATGAACTCGATGCATATTCAACTTCAGTAGAATACCATGTTTTTCCAGTATCCACATGTTAGATTCGATGGAAAAGAAGCCAAAGAAGTAAACAAAGTAACCTGATTAGGCAGAACAAGACGCAATGCTTCAGAAAACTCCAGGGATTTCAAGAGTTAACACTCATTGAAGTGACAATAGATTGACTTCAGCACTTCAAAAGATTATTTTAAATATCGGCTAGCTCTGTACATCAAAAGCCTATACAATAGAACAATTAACTCACCTACAGTGAGTATCGTGGGGAAGAAAAACAGTGTCCGGAACGACCAGAGGCAAGTTATCAATGTACATGAACAGCCTCTTAGCATTCTCCTTCAGAATGGTGGGCAAATCAACGATATCACGCTTTTCTGTGTAAATCCAGAGGTCTTCAGATTTGATTCTTTTGAGACTATCCCTACAGAATGGACATGACTGAGATCGTGCGCGCCTGATCAAACACCCACAAACACATCATCAGTTTCTAGGCAAATGCTGAAGAGCGAAGGTATGAAGTAATTGGCGAAGATGTAAACGGAACTAGACAACTAAAACCATCCACCGAACCATAAGAAACCGTTTCAACACGGGTCATGTACTTTAAGACAGCAACAATGCCGTGCAAGAATTGTGAGCGAATCAACTAGTGCCTCTAGCTCAAGAATGAGTCGCGTGTAAATGATCCAGGATGCAGAACATTACCAATTCTGATAGCACCTTAAACACAAAGAATGACAGCAGTTAGGCAAGATAACCCTGCTGGTCGTCTCCAAGCAAATCCCGCACTCATCTTCTCTTTCTAAGTCAAGTTCACAGAACTTCCCCCAAAGCAGCTCTTCCTTTTTCCTATACCGGTCAGAACAGACTTGTCGCTGCTTCCTCTCTTCCAAATCTGTGATGCCTCTTTGAAGTTGCAACAGAGAAGGGAATATAATTGCTGCTTGTCAAAAGCAAAAATAGACAACGCATGGATGTTATTATCAGGAAAGGGAGATAAATTATTAGTGTATAAGCAGCACAAAGAATAACCCAATTCTAAGTATATGTGCGCACCATAAAAGTCTCTGATGCTTGCTTTCCTCTCATAAACAGACATAGTGGTCTTGCCATCTGCACAGTTCTGCATCAATCCACAGACTCAGAATAAGTCATTCTGTACATGAAACATTAGTAACTTAATCCATCCAAGAAGATAATGCAAACCGGTGCAGCCACAATTCTATACAAGAACAAGAAAGAACTGACCCAACTGAAGATGGAAAGACATGTACCATGTATATAAGAATTCTAAGCAGCCCAAGCGCACCAGCCAGGTGACAGTCAGTCCATTGGACAAGAAAAAGAAATAAGTGGGCAACCGGACTGTAAGATAATCTCATCTGAAGGTACGCTCCATTCTCCCTCGGATAGTCCAAGGCCCTGAGAAAATGGAAAAGAGTCAAACACACGGGTAGGTAGCGAAATCATCAAACAAACGCACCGAGAAAACATACATTTAAAACTCTGCCAACCCATCACCACAAGCTTATTTTTAGAAACAGTAACCGATGAGAAAACTAGCAATGCAACAAAAACGCAAGGAGACCCTGGTCCTCGATATGGATGTACTCGAAGGTTAAGTACCAAACAAAGCGAAGACAGGCTCGCAAGTACAATGAGGGCAGTCCAATCAGCAGTAACAAACCAAAATGCCGAAATGTTTATACTATCTGATGGTAGCCCGGATCCAAATGCTAACATCAATCCCATTGTAAATAGAGAAGCTCCTCACCAACCTAGTAATCCTCGACTCGCATCGCAACAGCTTGATGGGAGATAAAATTCCAAAGGCAAATCGTTTCAGGATTCTTGAGATATTTCAACAAAAGGGAAGGTTATGCAAGAGCCCACGACACAGCAGCATGCCCACCCTACTAGCCGATTTCAGCTCCTTCCGTCCCAGCAGCGGCAATAGGAAAATGAAAGACCACGTGATTGGACATGGCCGGAACACAGAACCGCAGAAGCTCTAAAAGTAGTTTTGTTCAACACAAACGAGGAAATGATTGCACAATTTAACGCAATTGAAACAAGGGTCGACGAGACCACCGCCTGAGAATGCACAGAAACCATTTGGCGAGAACCCAACCACCCCCGCGCAGCCAAATTCAAGAAACGCACAGCGACAGACCCAAAAGAACCAAACACAGAGGGGACAAAGCAAAACAGCTGGACTCCGACAGCCACCGACCGATTTTCACGCATTCCGTTCCATTCCCGGCAATCCGAAACGGAATGAAGCTAGACAACAGAGGCGGAGACGGAGAGAGAATTACAGGGTGTTGGCGTGCTGGATATCGGCTTCGAGGGCCTTGAGAGAATCCCTGAACGGCGACTTATTACTGCTCATGGCTCCCCGCTCTCTCCTCCTCCTCCTCCTCCTCCTCCTTCTCCTCGGGAGGCGATGCTTTTCATCCGACGCGCCAACGATGACGACCGAGCTCTTTTTGTCCTTCCCTCTCTTTCCCTTCCGCCTTTTCCCTTTCGTTTCCCCCGCACTTTCCCGGAAAAACAAGAGAGAGAAGAAGAGATTTGGGGGGGGCAGGGGTCGGTCTTTTCTCGACGACGACGACGACGATACACGAGGTCGCGTTCCCCGGCGCACCGAAAAACCGCCACACACGCACACTCACTCCCTCGCTGACTCCGGCTTCCGCTCCCGAGCTCCTCCCGACTTCCCCTCGTTATAAAGCCGTCGCGACCCCAGGCGCGTCCAGAATTTTCCTCCCCCATCCCCTCCGGCCCGGGGCGGAAATTACGGTTCTGCCCTCGTCGGGATAAGCAGCTCGCCCCGGATTAAATTCAATCATCTCAGCCGCTAGTGCTTTAATCATTTAGATAAATCCATCGAGACGGTAGTTTCTATCCAGTTTTAATGAAATATTTAAGTATGGATTATCTTCGTTCTGGTTAATTAGCGCGGTGACACGTCATCGACGAGCTCCCCGAGATTAAAGAAAAATTTCCCCCCTCCTCTTCGAAACCCACGGGCCGCGATCCCCTGCTGCCGCCTCCTCGCGTAGGCCTTGGGTTTCTCCGCCCTCGAACGAGATCCCGCCACGCGTACCGCCGGGGGGCTGGCGTGGCGAGGTTGTGGCCCGTTGGATCTGACGCGACGGCTTGGTAGGCAGAGTGTCGGGGGGGGGCAGCTTGAAAAACCAACTGGCGCAGCATCCGGTTTTTTCGTATACCGGCGGCCTCGTCATTCGTCAAGTCGTCCGATTCTTTCGACCCAAACAAAACAAAAAAACAAGGAAAAGGTCGGGTCATATTCTATTTTCTTTCCCTCGTTCTGATCCGCGGCCACGATGATCACTTGCTTACCCTAGCAAAAAAAATTTAGGAAAAATAAACTTCAATTTACAATTTTTGAAATGAACCAGAAGTTAATATAAAAAGATATAATATAATATAAGTGCATTAGAAGTCCTAAAACTTGTTACGAAAGCGCGATTGATAACTAAAACTTTCAAAAAAGTGCGTTGAAAGTCTTAAAAACTTGTTACAGAAGTTAATTGGGCCCTCGAACTTTAAAAAAGTGCAAACGAGTTATAAAACTTATCGAATTGGTCCAATCATGTCATTCCATTTATTGTACTTTATTGAAAATTTTAGGACTCGATTGTACTCTCGTAATAAGCTTTTTTTGAAGTCGATTGCCACTTTGTGAAAGTTTCAAGGCTCGATTGCATCTTCATGACAAGTTTTAAAATTTCCAGCGCACTTGTCCAAAAAAAAAGAAAACAATGATAGTCAATCATGTAATTTTGTAAATTTAATCTCGGAAATCGATTTCCTCTTTCACTTTTCGCTTCGGCCGGGGGCCTAATTATATCCCGATTCCGCCTTTCGGAAATCACGGGAACTCGCTCGGGCCGCACGAGATTATGACGAGTCTCGAGCATTAACTTTCTTTATTGGTGGCTGGGTCAGCCCCACGAAAAAAAAAAAAAAAGGAGAACATTTCTTGATTAGCGACGTCTTATGCTCGATACCTTAGTTCGATGCTGCCTTTAATTAATCAGTTCCATGTACAATAAGGTTTCGAGGTGCGCCCAGCCAGGATTTGGATAAGACTTATATCCATTGAGGGGAGCACGGTGTCCCCACCGCAACCAACTTGCGAAGAGAATTCCAGATCGGCGGTGTTTTGTTCTGATCCTCCTCGACTCGACTTTGACGATCATGATTCGTGCGGGAGCACGAATCGCGCGACCTCCATTAAAAGATTTTACTCGCTTGGGTTGCGCGCCTTGAGCCATCAGCTCCAGGAACGCGTCGCTGTCAGCCCGCGTCCTTCGAGAACATCCTCCCCGCGAGACAAGAACAAAAGCATCGGCGGTGTGGCATGTGATGCATTCATGGGTTGGTTGCGACATCTCCCTCGGTATCTTAATTATTAGCCCTTTGATATTTCCGATGCGGCCCTGACGTGGACTCCTTTACAAGTGATGAGATGGGTCGTAGAATTGGAAATAGGATCGGACAGGGTCGGTTGTCGGTATTTTCTCTTTTTGGGGGTCGGGTCCGGATTCACCGATCAGGAACCGACCCTGTTCACGCTAGAATCAGTCTCGAGTTGTCCCTGAAACCGACGGCATTATCTTTCTTTTGTAAAAAAAAAAAATATTTTCTCTTTCTCAAAAAATTCGTAAATATATTGAAAGCTACTCCAGTGTACGATGGAATTTCTAATCTCGGGAAAGATACTAGTAAAAGAAGAGATTGCTTCTACAGATAATCTACACTTTTTGCCGTTGCTGAATAAGAAAAATTTTATACGCCGAGCCAGTTCGGCCGGTTTGATCCAATTGGCCATTTTCCTCTCCGTAAATCAGGAATCGAGAATCGGACCGATTCCTGCAGAAACGATGACTGGGACCGAGTCATATATATATATTGCACTTAGAAAATGACATTAAAATTATTCATAAATCAATTTAAAAGCATCATCTAAGGAATAGACGAGAGACTAGGGAGTCCATGGATATCATATGTTTTACTGAACTTGATTAAATGAAATCACAGGGAGGTTACTTGTAAATCAATTTGAAAGCATCGTCCAAGGGTCCCACGAGAGAGAGAGAGACAGAGAGAGAGAGGGGAGATGGAGCGGGTGGCGATGGCCGATAGTGACTGACGGTACTTGGCAATTGACGGCGGTGGCGATATCGACCATCAATGATTCAGATACTCTTTGTTTGGTGTCATGTTCAGTGAGGGAGCGGCCAATCCTCTTGAGGATGGCCCAACCCAAGAAAGGAAAAATGCCCAGCTCCATCTCAGGGCGAAAATCAGTTCGAGATCTGAATCAAACAGTTCATGGTCACTTCGGCTGCGATAGGGAATCACTTTCCGAAAAGAGATTTTGGCAAGTGGCAAGGCGATTGGCAAGTTTTATGTAGAGAATTTTCGGAAGATGCGCTGCATTTCCAAAGTCCTTCAAAGGCTCTTTGCTCGATACAAGTCCCACCTAATTTTGAGCTTTGAGCATTTTTCGGAATGTTGATGCCATTTTTTTCCCTTCTAACTTTGCCCCTCATTGAACTTTCAAAATTCCAAATTTATCCTTTCTTAGCGTACAACGGCAACGAGGTCAAATCTAATCGCAGAAGAGATGGCACCATCACACTGTCAGTTGCTGAGCTTCAATTTTTATTTTTGTTTGAAAAATATAGCTAAAGTCTTTTACAAATTTAGCTTTTCCCAAACAACGTTTAAACCAAAAGTTGCTTCCCAATACATTCTTAATTACAATTTACTAAATACTATTTGTATTTCGGAAAAATCTTTGGACCTAAAGTCCTTGGCATTTCTCCCAAAGACTTTCCCCAAAAGCCATCCAAACAGAGCCTTTTGCCTCCCCCCTCCACAATTTAAATACTCGTACCTTGTCAGGGTAAGGAACCCTGGCATAAATGTTTGGATCATTGAGTTCGATTCCTTTTTATAAGTTTTCTTGCAAGTTCTTAGTTATAATTAATTTCTTTTATTTTTGAAATTACTATAAGGAGATGACTATAATGACTTTCAAAAGATTAGAGGGCATATTGACAAAATTTTGAAACGTCGAGATAATTGGTAACCACACAACCAATCTAGAGGGCAAAATGCAATTCTCACCGCGGAAGGACGATTTTGCCCTCAAGTTCTTGCCGGTGATGAGTCACGTGACATCACGTGATTGATTTTCAAGGGACAATGTGGCCGGAGTCAACATAGAGAGCACATTGAGATCAAGTGGAAAACATTAGGGAGCTTTATGCCAAAATTGCGATATTGGGAGGCAAGTTGCAACAATCCTATAAACCTAGGGGCAAATAGTAATTCTCCTTTTCCTTTTGGTAGAAGTCTTCCCGCCCTCTTCGAGAAAAAAATTTATCTGAACCTCAGTTTGCATTGATCGAATCAATCACAACAGTTAATTATACAAATCTAAGCAAGAATTTCTCTCTTTTTATATGCTATAGGTTGGCAGTTCCCAATGACTCTATGATCTCACCCTTAATCTACTTAGACAATTCAAATGTGCAAAAGATATCAGTCCCGTCTTCGATAACCAAGATTGAGTAGAGCAATTGATTTACATAGAAAATTCATGACTTATTGACCCAAACATTGTATGGAATTGAGTTGTGGCTAGAAGAATCTCCTCTCTTTCTTTTTAATTCTGATGAATTGGACATTCATTACTGACTCTAAGCAATCAGGAAGATGCATGTCCCAGCTCGCCAACTTAAAGATTGCAATAAATGGAGTTGGTGGATTAGACTGGCTTCACATGCAATAACACCTTTTTGTTTACATAGTTAATGCCAAAGATCAGCAGCTTGTTTGCATGGTTTGGCTGGTCCTGGGCCCATTTTGCTTCAAATGTCAACCATTTTTCGCTGGGGATGGGGCTGAAAACATGCTAACTTAATGTCACGATTACAATGATTAAAATCAAGCTCGACGCGGCGTGAGTTGTACGTTAACCTAACTCAGAATTAGAAAAAAAATAATGGAATCTTGTTTGGTTTCATTATAATAGTAAAGCATCAGGATAAGGGATAAGACATTAAGTCAGGCGATTGGACTTCCTCGGGAGCAGGTACTCCGCTCGGTAGCATTGACCCCTTCTTCGTTCGCACTCATCAAACAGAGATAAAGTCAACGATTCCCGACATTTGCTTCTGTTTCTTTTTATTTTTATTTTTGCATCATGAATGATAGTTGATTATCACACCTGCCTCTAGGGGGGATCAACTGTCCAGGATCAACCCTAGGCCAACATTGTACCGGCCCAACCCAACCGATCTTGATCCGATTTCCAGGTGGACCAGGTCGGTCCTTGGTCCTGGGATCGTTGGAACCCGTATCATGCAGATTGGTCCCCGATCTAGGGACTTTAGGGCTGGTTCGACCCGAACCAACCTTCTATATATAAATATATAAATATAAATATATTTAATATTTTTCAAAGAACCCTAGGCCCCTCCCTATCTCTTTCTTATGGCGTTGAAAATAAAAACCCTATTGAGTGTCACCTCTTTGCAAAGCTTTGTCTATTCTTGTAATTACCGTTGCTTCAGAATCAGCTTTTAGTACATTGGGTTGCGTGCTTGATGGCTTTCATAGTTCTTTTAGGGCATGTTTGGTTTAACTTTGAAAATGCTACTTTGGGGAATGTAAATACCTTTGGGTGAAAGTCTATTGGGGAAATACAAATGGTGTTTGGTAAAAATATTTTGTAAAACTACTTTGGCCAAAATATAGTGTTTGTTGAATTTTTTTTGCAAGTGGATTTTGAGAATTATCTTATTTATTAAAAAAAAAAAACAAAACCTACCATCGCCGGAGTCGGTCACTGGTGAGATAGATTCGGCGCCGACGGCCGTTGCCCGAGGTCGGGCGACCCACGGCGAGCCAGATCTGCTGCCACCGGTGGTCACTTGAGGCCAGGCGACCCTCGGTGGGGGTCGCACAATCCAGGTGACAGCCGCCTGGGTCGCGCAATCTCAGGCGACGGCGCTAACCTAGGCGACAGTCGCCTGAGGTCCCGCGACCCAAGCGACGGCTGCCTGAGGTCCCGCGACCCAGGCGGCGACGGCCTGGGTCGAGCGACCCCAGCGACGGCGTTGCCTGGGCGATCGCTCGACTCCAGCGACCTCGCCGGCCCTTCTCCCTCGCCGGCCACCCTCGCCGGCCGCCCTCGCCGGCTGCTTGGTGAAGAACAGCTTCAGACCACAAAAAAAAAAAAAAAGATACGTGAACAGTACCATTCGTGGAATGCTAGCATTAGCCAAATGCTGAACCAAACACTTCAACATTTTAGGAAGGGGCTTTGAGCCTCCAAAGCCCCTTCCCAAAGCTGAACCAAACACTCCCTTACTCCTAAAGTAGTAGAAGCTTTGATTTGCACTCGAACTTGGTTGAGAGCCACTCGTATGTCTATTAATGTTAAAGAGTGCATTAAGAATGCCAAAAAATTTGAATTGTATGATTACGGCGGTTAAAATCAAGCTCTACGCAGCGTGAATTATACGTTAACCTAACTTAGAATTAGAAAAAAAAATGGAATCTTGTTTGGTTCTACTATAATAGTAAAGCATAAGGATAAGGAATGAGACATTATTAAGTGTGGCAATTGGACTTCTCTGGAGCAGACACTGTGCTCGGTAGCATTGACCATTTCTTTCTTCATTCGCACTCATCAAGCAGAAATAAAGTCAACGATTCGCTACATGCTTCTTCTTCTTCTTCTTATTTTTATTTTTGCATTTATGGATGAAAGTTGATTATCACCTGCCTCCAATTGTCCAATGATAATCACCTGACTGAGTTCATCTTATGGGGAGGTCAAAGGTGCAAGGAAAACGAACGGCTCGCCACAGATTGGGCGCAGTGATTCTAGGATTCAGTCCTCTGCATTACATGAAGAAGGCCAACAAGTGAAGCACAACAAGCCAGGAGTTCATACATTCTTGAGGAATAGAAAGCAAAACTTCCTCGAGAAATTGCAGAGTATGCAGGCCATTGACATGCACGAGCCTGTTACAACCGTGTATTCGATGCATGCAAGATGCAACTTACCAGCACATGAAGAGAATGAATTCCCAGATGTTTGCGGAGTCGGTCTGTTCATAATAATCGACGAATATAACTAGGCGAACCTACTGTAAGGAACTTGAATGAGTTATACAGCCTTACGACGACATGCATCCGCGTCAACAATCAAATAAGCTATACATCAGTTGCTCCGGCATTGTAACTTGTAAGGTGGGTGACATATGAAACTAACTGCATAAACATGATGACACGGATCCAAAGAGCGAGATCAATTGGATCAATCTCACCCCATCAAGGCTGTGAATATAAAGATAATCTCGTTATGATTAAGAACCCCTCACACCATATCGTCTCTACCTCTGCTGATAAGATAGCAAGGCTACTACAAACTCGTTTTTCCCGAAATTAGGCCAGAGTGCCTGAACAAAGAAAAGTTCGACATATAAAAGGGTGGCACTTTGGCTATGAAAATTATTATATATCATGTTACTCAATACTATTGAGTGAGGGAGAGGTCAATCCTCCTAAGGGTGGCACTACCCAAGAAAGGGAAAATGCCCGAGTCAATCTTTGGTGGAAATCAATTTGAGACCTATGAAAGGGTCGAGGTCTTTTTCAGTTTCCTTTTGGTTTTTCGGTTATAATTAATCTCTTTGATTGCTATAAGGAGAAGATCGCAACGAATTTCCTAAGATTAGAATGGAAGATTGGAACAATTTCGAAATATCAATAGCTAATTGGTAACTATGTAACCAATCTAGGGGGGAAACTTGGAACAGTTTCGTAATATTAATAGCTAATTGGTAACTGTGTAACCAAGCTAGAGGGCAAAATGTAATTCTCACTGTGGAAGGACGATTTCGCCTTCAAGTTCTTCCCGGTGATCCGTCACGTGACACCGCGTGATCGATTCTCAAGGGATGATGTGGCAGGAGTCATCACCGGGAGCTCATTGAAATCAGGTTGAAAAACATCGGGGGGCTTTATGCCATGATTGAGATATTGGGGGGCTAATTGCAAAGATCCTAAAAACCTGGGGACATGCAGTAATTTTCTCTTTTTTGGCAAAAGTCTTCTAGCCCTCTTCTAGAAAGACACGTATCTAGACCCGAGTTTCCGAATCAATCACAGTAGTTGATTATGTCGCTTCCATATTCAATCCACGGATGCAAATCTAAGCAAGGATTTTCCTCCTCTATGCACTATTTTTAGTCGCTTCCGGTCGACTCGTCGTCTTGCCCTCAATCTACTTAGATAATTCGGATGCATACATGACACTGGTCCCCTCTTAGATAATAAAGATTGAGTAGAGCAATTAACCTACTTAAACAATTCCCAACAATAAAAATACATCCGCTTGTGTCTCTAGATTAGACGCAAAAGATTTCCTTTCGATGTGGTGGCCGACGTTAAGATAAGACTAAAAAAGCACACTGGAAGACGCATGCCCCAGCTTGCCACTTCGAACATTGGATTTAATGAAAATGGTGGATTAAAGTGGCTTTTCACATGCTAAGAATCCTCTTTTGTTTACGTAGTTAACAAAATGCCAAAGATCAGCAAACTGGGTTTGCATGGTTTGGCTGGTCCCGGACCCATTTTGAATCCAATGTCAGCCATTTTTGCAGGAGATGTGGCTGAAAACATGCTTGCTTCCGGTCACAATTACGGGTACCCTGCTTCGAAACACTGCCCCTTTTCTATTTTTTGATTTTTTCGCACCTTTGAATGAAAATTGAGTATTCATCTGCCTCCTATTGTCCAATGATAATCACCTGAGCGAGTTCATTGTATGGGGAGGTCAGAGATGCAAGAAAGAATGGCATGGCTCCGGAAAATGTGCAGTGATTCTGGAATTCTATCCTCTGCATTACATGAAGCGAGCCCACAAGTGAAAGCACAATAAGCCAAGAGTCCATACATTCTTGACCAAGCAGAAGCAATACTTCCTCAAAAAATTGCTACAAGCCTTTTACAACTGTGCAGTTGATGACTACAACTTACAAGCATATGAAGAGGTTGTATTTCCAGATGTCCGCGGAGT
This sequence comes from Syzygium malaccense, assembly GCA_031216405.1. NCBI lineage: Eukaryota > Viridiplantae > Streptophyta > Magnoliopsida > Myrtales > Myrtaceae > Syzygium > Syzygium malaccense. Next base: position 22,725,462 of record CM062262.1, on the reverse strand, counting down.
CGGTGTATTCCTATTAATCGTGAAATATAACGAGGCGAATCCACTTTAAGAAACTTGGATGGGTTCCAAGTTATACGACATGCATCCGTGTCTACAATGAAATAAGCTATGCATCAATTGCTCGGACTTTGTAAGGTGGGCGATAGTTTCACCTGATATATGAAACTTACCACCTAAACAAGAGGACACGGATTGAGAAGGGTGGATCAATTGGATCAATCTCTCCCCATCAAGGCTATGAATATGAAGATAATCTTCTTATGATTAGGAAATCCGTGCTCCATATCGTCTCTGCCGCTGCTGATAAGAAAGCAAGGCTTCTATAAACTCTGCTTTCCCGAAATCAGGCCAGAGTGCCTGCACAAAGAAAAGTTCAGCGTAGGCTAACTGCCACAACATGAAGTTGCTGAGCCTAAGTTCACCGCTTGTGCGAATCAGTAAATCTGGGCAGGAAAATTCGCTGCAGCTCGTCTCTAGCTCCCGTTCTATTAGTCTCTCGCTGATTTCCTCCAACTCGAGATGACCATCTTTTACCTTGCGAGCAATAGTTTTGCACGCTTGCACTATGTCATGCTTCCCACTGTAGCTCACTGCCACAATAAGTTGGAGTCTGGAGTTGTTTTTAGTCATCTCCTCTGCAGCTGCAAATACTTTTTGCAATGACTTGGGAAGCTTCAAGGAATCTCCAATCATGCATATTTGAACTCCTTCCCTATAACAAGGAGCTGAACTTAGTTGAAGCTCTGGTCCTAATTCCATAACTTGGTACTAACTAAAGGAAGTAATAAACTAGTATAAGCTCCTGCTAAGAAAAAAGAGTCATACTGCGCCAGGCCAACATTATTATACAGGCAGCACGAAAATATCAAATTTATGGATGCTTGCCATCCAAAGCATCTATGCACATAAGCAGTGAAATTTAGCTAGCAATTAGAGAAAGAAACTCAACCTTTAGTTACTTAGCACAGCAACCATATACCCAAATTTGAGTCCCTTCCGAGGAAGCTCCAGAAAAGTGTGATAAGATCCATGTATTCTTTTTCAGTTGAATTCTAACATGAGCTTTTAGTATCAACGGTTATAGATGCACCACATGTGAGTGTGTCTGTGGGTGTTAATTTACCTTTCATGTATCAATTGCCATTTTGATTATGTCTGCAATTATATGACATTGCAGAAGCCTCTATCAAACTTCGGTAGCCCAAAAGTATCAAGCAGAATTAATTTTGAAAACCGCTCCGTCAGACTGTTGGATAAGAACCATGGACCCATAGACCCTTTTTTAATTCTCAACAAAGTCATATACCTTTCCAGAACTTTCTTCTACAGAATCTTACGGGTTAGACCTGAGAAATAGTTTCATTGATCTAACTCCAATCCGAGTAAGGGAGAAGCTCAACATCATGATAGATAAAATCTTAACATATCAGATATCGTCAACAACAATGACTAGTCAACCAGAAGTCACCAGTGTATCATAGGCGATGAAATCATAATAAGGAATGAATATCTCTTGTCAAGCTGAAACCTTCATAAGACCCTGAATGAATGGAATTAGAGCACAAACTGATGAAATGAAAAGCAGCCTAAAAAACCTGGTATTTCCATTTTCCTATTCATTCCCCATAAGTTATGTTACACTAGTTCAGAAAGAAACCCACATCATCAATCCTGCTTCAAATGCTAAGAGGATCACGTGAACTCGTCACAAGTTCGTTTACGCCCATGCCACCAACTCCAAAGTCCTGTGCATTTTGATCTATTAGGAACCTTTAACAACAACAATAGGCCTTCCCTTCCTCGATGTCTCTATATTTCTAGCTTGTACTATTGTTCAAACGGACTGATTCTCGTGGTTTGTTATTTTCAGGAACAGCATCATCAAAGACTTCGATCACTTTCCCTCTCAGTTTGTTACAGCAATTAACAGCTACAATAGACCAAGTACATTATCACACGACTCCAAGCATATGCAGAGTAGGCATGGAGAATCATAGCCATGAAGTGATGCGGGAGTTTCGACCTCTAACCTCATAAAATTCTCCAGCTCCATTTTAATCACTCTTTCGAACAATCCCATCAAAAGTTCAACCTCAGCCTGCACCCAAATGTCACATAAGCTTCACACCAACAAGAAATGCTCAAAACAAAAGACTTGCCAAACAGAGAAACTCCAATCCATCCATGACATTTCGCATTGACTTCACATTCCATGCTCATCGTCATTCCCATTACTAGTCAAGGCCACTGACCTTTGGCCGAACCCAATTATCAGACGAGAAGGCGAAGATGGTGAGGACCCCGATCCCCCACTGGCAACAGAGCTCAATGAGCCCCTTTAGCGACCTCACCCCCGCCTCGTGCCCCGCCAACGTCGGCAGCCCCCGCCGCCGGGCCCACCTGGCGTTTCCGTCCATTATCACCGCGACGTGCCTCGGCATGGCGTTTCGCCGGAGCCCCGCCGGAAGGCCGCCCGGGTCCTCCTGAGAGCGTCCCGCGCCGCCCAGCTCCCACTCCCCTTCCCTGGGAGCGACGTCAGTGGCGACGGCGGCGGCGGCGGCGAAACTCCTGCCGAGCCTAGCGGAAGAGACTGAAGAGAAGTAGAGACCTCCTGCTCGCGCCCTGGTGGGCGCGGCGATCGGGGGCCTTCGCGCGACGGTGTCGAGGCGCTCCGACGGCGGAGGGGCGCGAAGAGAAAGCATTTACAGCGAGGGAAAGTTGGGATCTTTGGCTTGACGATAGGTGGGCGACGGCGTCCACAGGCTGAGGGGTCCCGTCTCGCCGCCGCAGAGGCCTGTTCGAACGGCGGCGGAAGAGAGCAGAGCAGAGACGGCCGCGGCGGCCCGGCGGGAGTAGTAGCTCTTGGTGTGGGATGAGCTCTCGAGACGGGGAGGTCACGTGTCGTCGTTTGGACAGCGGAGCGTGGTCGTTTCGGGGAGGATAAGGTCTGATCACGGAAAAGGGGCATGTCCTGAACTATTTTGGTTCACCATGCGGTGCAATTTCAAAATCACGTGCCGTCAAAATTGACTTTTATGGTAACGATTATTGTACCACGACATTATTTATTTTGCTGACCCTTTTTTACACTTAATTACGATGACGCCCTAATTTCGGTGATTAACATTTTAAGGATGGCATTTTGTAGTTCGTCCTAAAGTTAGGTGTATGATTATGACGAGTCGAAACATAAACTCGATTGACCTATTAGTTTATTTGTGCGATGCACGACATGATAGTTGAATATGTGCAATTCACCTTATTGTAATTTGAAAGTCAAAGCATATCCCAGAGAACCAATGTGGGATGATCATGATAGGGTTGATATAATGTTTTTGGATGTAATCGAGGGTAAGCAAGCTAGGTTTAATGATGAACCAGTGTTTTTTATATTTTAAAGTTGTCTCGTCTAGCGGTACTGTAAACTTTACTCTTAAAAGGATTTCCAGTATTTGAAATTGCACGTTGAAAACTTCTTTGCACTATATGCAAAAATTTAAAAAGTGAATTGGTGTAGACCTAAAAAAAAATTGGTTTTGAGAAATTCCGCAATTTTCTCACGATTTTATTGTCAATCTGATTCGCCGCCAACGTGCCCACTGTGCCCCGTCATTCCAAAGAACACCATCCCCCTACCATGGCTATTGGCACGGAGTTAGAAAGGGCTTGTTCACTAAGTCCTGTTAGGATCCTGTGCTCAACGAAAGAGCTTCACAAGCAACATCGCCATACGACTTCAAAAAACTTGAAAACACCTAAATAATAAAAGATTACGACTTCTTTATTTTCTGATTAGATTATTATAGGTCCAGTATTGGTGTAAACAATTTTTCTACTCATTCGTTATTGGATAGATTTTCACGTGTACTTGTAGATTGTTACACAATCCAATCCATTCACGTGTCATCCATCCAGCGAGGAATGCGTAAAAAAAAAGTTTGCATTAACAGTGGACCTAGTAAAAATTCATTCATATTCACCTAGTAATCGAGAGTAGTGCACACACACGATACACGTGCATCGAATAAAGGTGATAATAGGGGATTTCTAGGTTGGGTTGGGTCCGAAAGTTGAGTTTTTTATATTACGGAAGCCCTCCCATCATACATCGAGTTTATATATATTTTCGAGCTAGGCCCAGATCAAAGTCGGACGAGCGAGGCTACTCGATGCAAGGGCATTGTCCAAGCCCCCATTTGCCTTTTGGGCGTATCCAAACTAGGCAGGTGGAGCTAGGGGTGTGCAACCGGACCGGGTTTATCCGGAAACCGGACCAACCCACTCGAAAAATAGGTTCGGAAATCGGTTCTAACAAGAACCGGTCCGGGTACTGGTTCCATTTTTTGGGAACTAGTTAGAACCGGTCTGGTTTCCGGTTCCAAGTAAAAACCAACCCAAACCTGTTTTAGAACCGGTTTTGAGATAATATACAAAAAAGTAAAAAGCTTATATCACGTTACCCTACTTCACCGGTTTTAGAACCGATTTCCGGTTTAATATTGGAATATGTTTCACAACTATGAGTGAAACAGCACGGCCCTTAAAGTCATCTAAATATGGTGTGATTCAGATAAGATATATAGACATTTTTCTAGTGAGAGCATGGGCCTTACTGCTAACTGCTAAGTCTCTTGATTTTTCTTTCAAGATATTTCATTCGGAAACAAAAGTGAAGAGTTCTCTCATCATGGCGCAAAATAAAGAGCTAAACATGTTGAATAAATTCCCTGAAAATGTGACTCTTGAATATTTATGCCATTGGACTATGTCTTGCCACGTAGTACTTTTGGATTGTTGATTTTGATAGATTGTAATTTCAATTTCTCATTTTGGGGATTGTTACTTTTGGCGGATAGTGATTTTTGTTATTCATCTTTTATTTTAAATTGTTTCATTGCTACCTATATTATTTTGCTAGAAAAAAATGAAACTGAAAAAAGGAACAAAAAAAAATAGGCTCTCGGATAGACCTTGAAACCGGACCGGAAAAACAGGGTTGATTCCAAAACAGGGTCTAGGAAAAATAGGGTTGGTTTCAGGTTTCAAAAATTGGGAACCGGTTATAACAGGGTTGGTTTCAAGTTCTAGATCCGAACCCAACCCACCCCAGAACCGATCACCCCTAGGTGGAGCGAGCCACCCATCCATCGATCACCCCTTGTACCAAATAGAAGCAAAGAGCAAAAATATCGATGGATTAAGATCATTCTAGTTCAAATTTCATGCTTGTATGATGTCCTTAGATAACCCTCCTGACTTAAAATTTGGTCCCTCTCATATGTTTGTCTAATTACTCTTTCATTCTTGTGTGATTTTTCTAAGGGCGCTAATTTCTCAAAATTGTATCTTCACTTGATTCTGGTAAGATCATGGATATCAATTTACTGGATAGATTTATAGATAAAAGGTTTTTACAATTTTTTTAAATTAAAGTAGAGAATGGATTAATAATTCTTTTCTTTGGTTGTAATATAAAATGTTATTGGAATGAATTAGATGAGAAATTTTTTTTAACGAGTTTTTATTTTATAATATACTTGCAATAACAACATAGCAGTTGATAATTCTCAAGTAAAATATAGAATTATTGATTGTTTAGTGTTAATCATATTGTTCACTTACCAGAAACTTCTTAACTGTATTTCGAAATAATTAATTATTGCTTAACGCTAATTATTATTTGATAAGTCCTTTTTTTTAACAAAGAAAAGTAAATGGTGATTCCTCCACTTCTGATGCGGAATCTATTAGTGGTGCGTTTCTGGATCAATTGGACAAGCAGAAGTCCAAACGGAAAGCGAAACGGTGATGTGACTAGAACTGGTGGACCCGGTCGACGACATAGGATATTTTTTTTATGAGTTAATTTAAAAAGGCAGTTTCCTAATTTTGATATTTTACGCTCTCCAATTTAGATTAGGTAACTTTCCTATTATGATTAGATTTCTTATTATTATTAGGTTTCCAATTCAGATTAGGTAACTTTCCTATTATGATTAGGTTTCCAATTCAGATTAGGTAACTTTCCTATTATGATTAGATTTCTTATTATTATTAGGTTTTACTCCTATAAAAGGGTGTTTTAGGGTTTGTTTTGATTCAGAACATTATTATCATCAATATTGAATTTCGAGATTTTTCTCTTTAAGCAAGGTTTTGCTTGAATTATTCGCCGAACGCTGCGTCAGGTGGTATCAGAGCCTATGGCGACTGGCGGTGGTCTTCGTGACGATGCTCAGGAGATTAGAGCCCTAACCCTTAGGGACGACACGCTGCAACATTTGGAGCAGCGTTTAATGGAACGCTTGGATTAACGATTCGATCAAAGTTTTTGTCGTTTCGAAGAACGATTTGACGAGTTAACAGAACGATTCGAAGATCTCGGTGTTGATGTGAACCGGAATCGGCGGAACGACAGAAGGCCGGGTGCAGATCTTGCTCGCGGTGATCCTGTTGATAGGCCTATTCCTGTCCGCAGGCAGAATAACCCTCTGTTTTCAGAGAGTTCGGAAGAAGAAGAAATTGAAAATTTTGATGAGGAACGTGTTGATTATGGTGGTAGAAATCGTCAGGGAGGACTTCATAGAAGGCATGATAAGAGAGATGGACGACGACGTTACGACGATCGTGAAAGTAACGACTTTAAATTGAAAGTCGATATTCCTTATTTTAATGGTAGTCTGGGTATAGAAGAATTTCTGGATTGGCTTGCTGATATAGATAGATTTTTCGATTATATGGAGACCCCTGATAAGAAAAGGGTGCGATTAGTAGCCTGTAGATTAAAGGGGGGGTGCGTCTGCATGGTGGAAGAGATTACAGAATAGGAAGGAACGAGAAGCAAAAGAGAGAGTTCGAACTTAGACTAGGATGAGAAGGCTGCTGGAGTGAGAATTCCTTCCACCCGACTATGAACAGATTATGTTCCAACAGTACCAACATTGCCAGCAGGGTAATCGGACTGTGCATGAGTATACGGTCGAATTTATGAGATTGGCGGAGCGGAATAATTTATTAGAGACGGAGGGACAGCAAGTGGACAGATATCTTGATGGTTTGAAACTTTTTAATCTAGATAAAATTGGAGCGCAGTTTCTGCGAAATTTAACTGAAGCCAAGAATATGGCGATGAAGGCAGAATTGATGCAGCAAGATAAGGGAAGAAGAGGCTATGAAAATTATCGAGGTAGCAATTTGAGTAGTTCGGTAGAAAAAAGCAGTTTCAATAATCGCTTTAACGCAGGGCGAAATCGGGAAGATAAGACGGTAGAAAAGCGCCCTATGAACGAGCCGAGGGATAAGGGAACGCAAGCATAGAAAACTGCGAACCCTAACCCTTATACTAAACCAGCCGCGATAAAGTGTTACATGTGTAATCAGCCTGGGCACCGTTCTAATGAATGCCCTCAGAGTAAGACCGTAAACGTAGCAGCGAGAGAAGAGGAGGAAGATAGATATTGCTGTGCGCCGGATGGTGAGGACGATGATTTTAAAGATGAAGAAGAGGAGCAAGTAAACTATGTGCTGTGCAGGATGATGTTGGCCCCAAAACAGGAAGATGATTCGCAGCGCCATCAGTTATTCCGAACCAGGTGCACCATTCTGGAAAAGATTTTTACTGTGGTTATTGATAGTGGAAGTATGGAGAATATCATTAAGAAGGAGGCAGTGAAGAAGCTGGGGATAGCCATGGAGAAGCATCCTAATCTCTATACGTTAGGATGGATTAAATCTGGAGCGGAAAGCATTCAGGTGACTGAACGATGCAAAATTCCATTATCCATTGGAAAGTATCATGATGAGCTATATTGTGATGTAATAGACATGGATGTATGTCATGTGTTATTTGGGAGACCGTGGCAATTTGATGTAGATGCTCATCATTCGGGAAAGGAGCAATCAGTATAACCTCGTGAAGGATGGAGTGAAGTATACGTTGCTGCCACTAAAGAACAAAGGAAAATAATCTTCTGAAAATAATTTCCTTACCCTTACGAGGAAATTTGAAGCTGAGGTTAAGGAGACCCAACAGATTCACGTGCTGGTCGTGAAACAAGCAATTGAGACTAAGGCTGAATTACAAGTGGAGGAGCAGCCTGAAGCGGTCAAGCCTTTATTGAAGGAATTCAGCGAACTGATGCCTGAAGAGATTCCAGATGGGTTGCCGCCTATGCGCGATATTCAGCACCATATAGACTTAATTCCTAGTGCTAGTCTGCCAAATTTACCGCACTATAGGATGAGTCCAAAAGAGAGCGAGATTCTAAAAGAGAAGGTGGAGGAGTTGTTGCAAAAGGGACATATTCAGAATAGCACGAGCCCATGTGCTGTTCCGGCCTTGTTGACTCCTAAGAAAGATGGGAGTTGGCGGATGTGTATAGATAGCAGGGCCATTAATAAAATAATCGTGGGTTACAAGTTTTCAATTCCAAGATTGGATGACATGTTGGATAGGTTGTACGGTGCTAAGTGGTTCTCGAAGCTAGATTTGAAGAATGGGTACCATCAGATTCAGATTCGACCCGGAGATGAGTGGAAGACAGCTTTCAAAACAAAGGAGGGGTTGTACAAATGGTTAGTGATGCCTTTTGGACTTTCCAATGCTCCAAGCACTTTCATGAGGCTTATGAATCAGGTTCTGAAATCTTTTATTGGCAAATTTGTTGTAGTTTATTTTGATGATATCCTGATTTATAGTAAGACTGAGGAGGATCATCTGATGCATTTAAGGTAGGTGTTGACAGCCCTACAGATTAATAAGCTATATATTAATCTTAAGAAGTGCAATTTTTTCACTAATAAATTGTTATTCTTGGGATTTATTATTACTGCTGACGTAATAGAGGTAGATGAGGCGAAGGTAAGAGCAATTAGAGAGTGACCGACTCCTAAAACAGTTTCTGACGTTAGGAGTTTTTATGGATTGGCTACTTTTTATCGGCAATTTATTAAGAATTTTAGTACTATCGCAGCCCCAATTATTGAATGTATGAAGAAAGACAAATTTTTATGGGGAGAGGAAGCTGAGAATAGTTTTGCTATTTTAAAGGAGAAGTTATGTACTGCACCTGTTCTTGCTTTACCTGATTTTGATAAACTGTTTGAAGTGGACTGTGATGCTAGTGGAGTGGGTATAAGAGCTGTTTTATCTCAAGAGCGCAGACCACTTTGCTATTTTAGTGAGAAGCTCGGTGACGCAAGGCAGAAGTGGAGCACTTATGATAAAGAATTATATTCTGTCGTAAGGGCTTTGAAGACCTGGGAGCATTATCTGATTGGGAAAGAATTCGTCCTTTATTTTGATCATGAAGCTTTGAAGTATCTAAATAGTCAGAAGAGGATTAGCAAAGATATGCATGCGCGATGGTGTCAATTTTTGCAAAAATTTCCTTTCAGATTACAGCACAAGTCAGGTGTGCATAATATTGTAGCAGATGCATTGAGTAGGAGAGCTGGCTTGTTGATTACATTAAGCCAAGACATTTTGGGGTTTGAGCAGTTGAAAGACTGTTATGCGAATGATTACGACTTTGGAAAAATTTGGGAGTCATGTGCTGTTGGTCAACCTGTACAAGAATTTTATGTGCGGGATGCTTATTTGATGCGTGGCAATCAACTTTGCCTTCCTCGGACATCATTACGAGAGAAGGTAATTCGCGATTTACATAATGGTGGATTAGCTGCACATTTAGGTCGTGATAAAACTATTGCTGCAGTTCGGGGGCGATTTTACTGGCCCCAGTTGCGTAGAGATGTCAGTAGTTCTATTGGCAGGTCGCCTTTTTCTGTTGTTTATACAAAGGCGCCTCAGCATACTCTCGATTTGGTACAGTTGCCTAAGCAAGTGGATAAAAGTGTAACAGCGGATCATATGGCTAAACAGATTATGGAGGTGCATCGTGAAGTCAAACAGAAGCTGGAGGAAGCTAATCGGAAGTATAAAGCTACAGCAGATAAGCACCGACGGAAGCAAGTGTTTGCAGTAGGTGATCAAGTCATGGTTTTTCTTCGTAAAGAGTGATTATCAGTTGGATCTTACAGTAAATTACAGCCAAAGAAGTATGGACCTTACGCTGTCAGTAAGAAGATCAACGATAATGCTTATGTTATAGACCTTCCACATAGCATGGGTATATCCAACACTTTTAATGTTGCTGATTTGTCACCGTTTCATGAGTCTACAAAGCCGTTATATTCGGATCCTGATTTTAACTCGAGGACGAGTTCTTTTCAAGTGGAGGAGAATGATACGGAATCTATTAGTGGTGCATTTCTGGACCAATTGGACAAGCAGAAGTCCAAACGGAAGGCAAAACGGTGATGTGACTAGAACCGGTGGACCCGGTCGACGATATTGGATATTATTTTTATGAGTTAATTTAAAAAGGTAGTTTCCTAATTTTGATGTTTTACGCTTTCCAGTTTAGATTAGGTAACTTTTCTATTATGATTAGATTTCTTATTATTATTAGGTTTCCAATTCAGATTAGATAACTTTACTATTATGATTAGGTTTCCAATTCAGATTAGGTAACTTTCCTATTATGATTAGATTTCTTATTATTATTAAGTTTTACTCTTATAAAATGGTGTTTAGGATTTATTTTGATTCAGAACATTATTATCATCAATATTGAATTTCGAGATTTTTCTCTTTAAGCAAGGTTTTACTTGAATTATTCGCTAAACGCTGCGTTAACTTCCATGGTAGAATGGCGAAAATATTTAACTAAAACTCCTAAACACTACAAAATATAGGTCCAGCAATTATACATACATTTATATAAATGTGCACGTGAAAAATATTTTATACAGAATAAAATTACGAGTATGAACAATTAGGTAAACAAGAAATGCAAGCCGCCAAACAGACAGTCTTCTTCGCGTTATTTTATTCAAAAACGAGCGCGTAAGAAATGCAACTAAATCCTTAAATTTTACGGATATTATCTGTACAAATTGTGCATTTCAATTAGTTTTAAGCTATTGATAAAAAAAAATTAATATCGCCATTTCATATTGCTTCGCCTTTTAGATAGAACGCTCGGAAGAACAGGACCAAAAATTGGCGCGAGGCCCCGCGTCACCAACAAACCTTCCAGAACTTCGGCCAAGGCGGGAGGGGGGGCGGGGTAGGGGAGGGGGAGGGGCATCTTCGTCTTTTCCCGCCCCAACCTCCTCCTCCTCCTTCAAAAGCTCCCGGGGCGGTCATCTCGCTCTGGGCAGCTGGCAATTCTGTTGTGATCACATCCACGGAAGATCTACCCCTCCCCCACAACCCCCTCCGACCTTCCGTATTCCGCACGCAGAACCACGCAGAGAGAGAGAGAGAGAGAGAGAGAGAGAGAGAGAGAGGCCGGCGAGCCAGCCATGGCGGCGTCGAACGGGAGCGAGTTCTTCGAGGTGGAGGTGGAGGGCGGCGGCGAGGCGCTCGCGCGGCCGTCGAACGCGGAGTCGGTGGAGGAGGACGAGAGCGAGCTGCTGTGGGCGGCGATCGAGCGCCTCCCCTCGCAGAAGCGGCCCAACATGGCCCTGCTCAGGCGGACGCCGTCGGAGCAGGGCGGCGGCGGTGAGGCGCGGCGGGCCGAGACGATCGACGTGCGGAAGCTGGACCGCCTCAACCGGGAGCTCGTCGTGCGGAAGGCCCTGGCCACGAACGACCAGGACAACTACCGCCTCCTCTCCGCCGTGAAGGAGCGCCTCGACCGGTAAAGGAGCGTCCCGCATTTTCATTACGTCGGTTGTTCTCTCGCTAGACGTGCCCCATTCGATCTCTGGATCGACTGGCGTTTTGCCTGTTGGCGATTGTTTCTTTTATTTTTTTTTATTTTTGGTCGAAGCGCGTTGGCCATGTTGATCGTCTCCTCTTTTGGCGATAAAGGTGCACGAGTAGTCTGTGACCTTCTTTTGCGGACGTTGAAAACCTGTGCACGCGACACTAACAGATCCGTGTGCGAGTGATCTCGCTCGGTATTTGGATTCCTGAATCCATGATCTTCTCTGATTTTCCTCTTCTGATCTGTTAGGGTCGGCTTGGAGGTGCCGCAGGTCGAAGTAAGGTTCGAGAACCTGAACATCGAAGCCAATGTGCAAACCGGCTCGAGAGCTTTGCCTACGTTGGTGAATTACACTCGTGACATGATCGAGGTCGTCACTGTTTTCTTTCTCATATTCGATCATGCGATGAATTTGCTTTTCTTGCTTCTTTTTTTTTTGGGTACATCGCTCAAGAGGTATGTCATTACGTGCATTAACAATCTGCCATGTGGGTGATGCATCGCAGTATGTTCTAACTAGGTTGAGGATATTTCGACCGAGGAGGCAGTCGCTTACAATCTTGAAGAACACTAGTGGAGTCATCAAGCCCGGAAGGTAACGAAAATAGTGCTACTCGATATACACTTGAAAGCATCTTGCTACTTGATATTACCATGCTTGGAACTCAATGTGCTAGTAAGAGTTTTTGCCGCTCGAGCGAGAAAGTGCTCCCATCTCGTTCACCCAAAATTATTTGTGAGTTATCATGTTATCTGTGTTCTTTGCTTAAAGCTTCATGTGCTATCTTTTTAGAATGAGTTCGTCATGAAGCAAATAACTTTTTTTTCTTTTAAGTCAACTTACCGAAATAAAATTGGCAATGAATATCTCGAATGTAAGATTATTACATGCAAAAATATATTTGAGAGTGCTTAGAATTACTCAATTTGTATAATATATCAACAAATATGAACATCCGAGCGTCCGTTTAGTATTCTTCACGTTACTCTTATGCATTGACATGAAACTTGAAAAGGCTTAAACACGGACACAATGACATCATAATTATTGACAACTCGTCTCCGAACGAAATAGAGTAAGACACTTACTGGTTTTTCAGATGGTATATGAATCCATATGTTCTGGCAGATGTAATAATCCCCACTTAACGAGCTTCTCTTCGGGGAATAATATTCTTTTGTCAACGGGTTCGTCCTCGTAGCTAGTAGACTCGCCAAACTAGGTACTATTCGCGACTGGATCATCATCAGCTCTCGTTATACATCTAATATTAGGTTACATGGGTAATTATGTAATGCATCACGTAATTTGGCTACATGCATTTAAACAGAAACGTCCGAGCATTTATTCTCAGTGTGCTGGGTTGGACAAACCCATTGCATGGTAGCATGTGTCGTGTTCACCCGCGAGCAAATCCGTTCATTTATTTCTCTATTGGGCGTCGTCTGCAGGATGACGTTGCTTCTAGGGCCCCCAGGCTCTGGAAAATCCACGTTGCTTTTAGCTCTGGCAGGGAAACTCGATGCCAATTTGAAGGTAAGAACTTCATTCTTTTGCTAGAATTTTTCGAAGTAAGAACCTGCCAAAAATCATCCGGGAGGCATCTCATGTGACTAATTTCCGTATAAAGTTACCTTCCTTACCCGTCCCCTTCTGGGCGGTAGCCCACGTTGGTTATTGAGAACTCTCAAAGCATACTTTCTCATCATCAATAGAGGTAGTTTTTTCTCCTTTTTCTTTCCCAAAATGTAATAGCTCGAGCTGACGGAATCATTACTTACATATACAGTCAATCACCCATAAGAATGACCTACCATTAGTAAAATGTCCTTGCCATATACTTACGTTCAGATGCATTTAACATAGATGTACCAACACGGTGGAGTGGAATTTACTTACATTTGACTTCGAGAGAGCTGTTTACGGTAACGTTTTTAGACATGAAATTCTATCATCTTGTTTGTTTCCTGGTAAATTAGAGGGTCGGATCTTGCATCTCCAAATAAGACCTTGCCTCTGGGCCAAGCGTCCAATGGTTTGGATGACATTACTTTAGCCAGTCTGGATGACTTCATTTATTCACCATAGTACCTTAAAATTCGTTTGTCCTACTACCCTTCTTGAAAAGTTATTCCAAATGTAACATTTTCTAATATAGAAGCTTTAGCATTAGACTAGAACTTCTAGACATAAAAAAAATGGCAGTTTCATATTTTGTTTAGAAAAGTAAAAGACTCTATTCCTTAATGAGCAGTGACAATATAAACATTTAATCTTACTTGAGGTTTCTGTCAAAGAAAAATCCCATAATTGCGATAAAATCATCATATTTCTACTCTATAGAATAAGGTGCATGCTACGATGATAAATGATAATGAATTTAGCCAAGTACCCCTCCATGGGCTTAACCATTGTTAAACTTGACTACCTCACAAGAAGTTAGCCCTAATAACAAATGAGTGGGGCAATCGTACTGCGATGATAAATGATAATGAATTTTAGGAGAAGTTACAGGAAGAACGCGTCTCGGTACAGACCTTATTTCTCCATATTTTTACACAAGCCTCGGTACAAAACCTCCTACGGTGCTAAAAGTGATACGATTTCTTTGCAATCTGTTATTAGAAGACCTAACAACTATAGTGTCTTGATAGATCCCCTGATTGCATGTCTACTTTTGTTCCAGAAAAGTGGTAACATCACCTATAATGGGAAGAAGCTCAGCGATTTCTGCGTTCAAAGGACTTCTGCCTATATAAGCCAAACAGATAATCATATTGCCGAGTTAACTGTTCGAGAAACCTTTGATTTTGCTGCAAGATGTCAAGGTGCAAGTGAAGGTTTTGCAGGTACTTTCGCTTCAAAGCTTTCGGTCATCTTATTGTGAGTTTTTATTATGGACGTGGAATTTACTTTTGTTTCCGTTTATTTTTTATTTTTTGGGGTCGAAATACTTTTGTTTCTGTTTAAGCGTGACAAAAATCATGCGTTTTGGACTCGAAATAGATTCAGGCGGGTTCTACTCTGAAAATATTTGCTCTTTTGCAAGTTTGAGTACTCACTTGATAGGATATGCCAGTGACGTCCTGATTGGTCCAACTTGCAAATCGTTTAGCGATAGTTGGCACTTGGCACCATGTTGAAATTGGTTCCTGATCATCCAACGATTACGGAGTGTGCCCCTAAAATCTCCCTTCCACGGTCAACATGGCACTTGAATCCACATGATTTTTGCTCTTTCTAGTCATCTTTTCTCTACTAGAGAACTGAACACATCCTTTGGTTAGCCACCGACTTATTTCCTTTGGCACGAGTACATTTGTGAAACTAATTTCATTAACTGGAGTTCTACCATCATTAGATGATGTACATATCAAAGGGCTTCTTCTTTTGTCTTTTATCTACTATCCCATTTCACAATTTTAGGTGAAATGGGTGTTGCTGCAATCTGCCCATTGATATCGGCAGAATCACGTTAAATTTAGTTGAAAACTGGTAGAGAGTGGATGTAGGATCTTTTCATGAAGTCTCAAGTCAGAGTTCTTTAATCTCTCCTAACTATACTCTGTAAGAGGAGCTTAAGAAATATATCAGCACATTTGGTTGCAATGACTACCTTCGTCAAGTCTTTTTGAATTGTGACTGCAGAATATATGAAAGATTTGGCCCGTTTAGAGAAAGAAAAGAGTATACGTCCAAGTCCAGAGATTGATGCCTTTATGAAGGTATATACTTTGATGTCCGTGAGTACGTTGCTTGCTGGCACAATTCTCGACTTCTGTCCTAATAATCTCGGATTGCATATCAACTGCGTAGGCATCATCCGTTGGTGGTAAAAGACACAGCGTCTCGACAGAATATGTTTTGAAAGTGCTTGGTCTTGATGTTTGTGCGGACACCTTCGTCGGGAATGATATGCTCAGGGGAGTCTCAGGTGGCCAAAGAAAAAGAGTCACTACGGGTATATTCCCCCTCCGTGCTTATATATCATACATTGTGCCATGCTGATAGAAATTCACATACTTAATTTTTTTATGTGGAGGCTGTGCTAGCCTTGCTCAAAATGCAAAAGGAACTAACTAAAATTGTATTGATCAACTGTTACCCAGTATTTGTGAAGGCATATAGGTGAGCTTGTTCACTTGAACATTAAGTGCAAAAGCAGGTATCACTTGGACTTGATTTTGGTCTTGGAAGTGGCTCTCCAACAAACTCAATTCAGTGAACTGCATCTATTCATGTTAATCTCATTTTCATTTCTTTCGAGGGTAAAATTTTTCAAAAAATGTTTGAAATGAAGTTAGCATGGCCCTTGCAAACCAAAGGAGCAACTTTGAAGACTAGTGCTCAAAAGAATCGACACTGATTTTTTCGTACATATCTCTTGATAGAAATGAATAGAGAATGGTACCCAGAAAATATTGAAAGAAAGTGTTGCGATGGTCAATAAGATATTGAAAATTAATGTTGCAATGGTCACAAGTTTTGTAAAGGTCTCGATGGTCCCTAGGGATTTCTATATTTCTTACAGACCTTCGCTGTCCCTATTTATTCTCTTTCTCTCTAGAAATTTAAAGTCACTTCTACACATTGCAGTAAGAACTCTTTTTCTTTTCATTGACTCTTTGTCAGCTCCTAATAAGCCACAAGTTACATTAACTTACTCTTCAAATTTACAACTGGCAAAAGTTTTCAAAAATTTCCCAAACGACCTTATGATATTCATGAACCAAGCATGCTTTGAGGAAGATGGAAATTTTGAAAGAGTAAAAATATCTTAAGTGATTTTCAAGGAAATGAAAATAAAACAAAATTTCAAATAAGGATTTGAAGGGGGGCCGTTTTCTCAAAAAAGGGTTCAGAGTGGACATTGTTTCAAATATGTCCATGAAGTGACCAACTTAACTCAAATATTGCCCCAAGTTCACTAGCCGGCGAGACCGTGCAATTCATGTGAATTTTTTGTGAGATCCACATGCCATCTAGTAAGGTTGAGCTCTTATTTGAGATTAAGTTGGACACTTGACCTATATGTTTGGTATAAAATAAATTCATCGACCAAATTAATGCTTGTTGTATCTCTAATGCAGGAGAGATGATCGTCGGACCTAGGAAGACTTTATTTATGGATGAAATATCCACAGGGCTAGATAGCTCTACGACGTACCAAATCGTTAAATGTGTTAGGAATTTCGTTCATTTAATGGATGCAACTGTCCTAATGGCTCTTCTTCAGCCTGCACCGGAGACATTTGACTTGTTTGATGACTTGGTGCTACTGTCAGAAGGACATGTTGTGTATCAAGGACCTCGGTCGGACGTGTTAGAATTTTTCGACTCATTAGGTTTTCGTTTGCCACCACGAAAGGGAATTGCGGATTTTCTCCAAGAGGTACTTCCCATGATAACATTACTTTCTTGTCTTCCTAGACTTTCACTAACTTTTCTTATCACCAGGTCACTTCGAGAAAGGATCAAGCTCAGTATTGGGCGGATCCATCTAGACCATACCAGTTTCTACCTGTCTCCCAAATTGCAGAAGCATTTAAAAAGTCCAGATTTGGTAGCTCTGTCGAGTCTGTCCTTGCAGCTTCAAATGTTCAATCCAACAGCCGTCCTAATGCTTTGTCCAAAACGAATTTTGCTGTCTCAAGGTGGGAGCTTTTCAAAACATGCTTTGCCCGGGAAGTGCTGCTTATCAGCAGACATCGCTTTCTGTATATTTTTAGGACCTGTCAGGTATAGCTGTATTTTGAGTACACAATTCTCACCACTGTTATTGTAACTTCAACTGCATTAGGTCTATGAGATAGTTCACTCATTCATGTCATGTGAACTATTACATGAGGTCTCAGTATCACTCCATTATCCAAAATTATTGTGCTAAGCTCTGGTGCTTTCTTCTTTACTCTCCCTGAATTTAAGCGCAATATATCTCTGGAACTTGTAAACAATTATCTCTGTGGTTTATGTCAGTTATAGTTTCACTCTTTCTTTTTCATATATTAAAGGTTGCTTGTGTTGGACTGGTAACCTGCACAATTTTCTTACGGACAAGACTACACCCCACCGATGAGACAAATGGCAACCTCTACCTATCCTGTCTTTTCTTTGGGCTAATACACATGATGTTTAATGGATTTTCTGAGCTACCGATAACAATATCTCGGCTACCTGTATTCTACAAGCAAAGGGATAATTTCTTCTATCCAGCATGGGCATGGTCTATTTCCAGCTGGATTCTACGTGTCCCTTACTCTATTATCGAGGCCGTTGTGTGGTCTTGTGTAGTATACTACACTGTTGGATTTGCTCCTGGCGCTGGGAGGCATGTTTTTCCACTCAATGTTCTTCTAGTAGGTTCTCCTAATACTGCAAATTTTTCTCACAGCTATTTTTTTTTTTGTTTCAGGTTTTTCCGGTTTATGCTATTGCTCTTTGCAGTGCACCAAATGGCACTGGGTCTCTTTCGTATGATGGCTTCAATAGCTCGGGACATGGTCATTGCAAATACATTTGGGTCTGCTGCCTTGCTAGTTATATTCTTACTGGGTGGATTTATTATTCCAAAGTGTAAGTTCGGTCCTTCTTTTACAAGAAAAGCGTGCCTTGGAAGGCATGAAGCAAGTAGAATGTCATTGGATTACTGATTTTGTGGCCCTTCTTTCAGCCGTGATCAAGCCGTGGTGGGTCTGGGGTTTCTGGTTGTCCCCACTATCCTATGGGCAACGCGCTATCTCAGTTAACGAATTTACTGCCACAAGATGGACGGAGGTATGTTACTTGAGGGTGCTGTTCACAAGTTCTTTGTCTCAATATTAAAATCCTCCTGACAACTGTTAATCCACAGAAATCTGCCCATGGGAACAATTCAGTTGGCTACAACGTACTTCAGTCACATAGCTTACCATCTAGTGGTCATTGGTATTGGCTTGGAGTTGGGGTTTTATTGCTTTATGCACTGCTCTTCAACAATATTGTGACTTTAGCGTTGGCTTACCTAAATCGTAAGTCGGTTAATCTTTCCATTGCCATCTATGAAAATTCAGGAATGACTTGCTCGCTATCTAGGTATCTTCTTGGGGTACTTTCAAGATCTAGCTAGTATGTGCTTAATGAGGATATTCCCTTTCCTTTTACAGCTATCATAACAGCGCAGAGTGTGATTCCCGTGGATGAAACTGAAGAAAATTCCAGCCAGGGCATTGGTCAGTAAAAGTATATTATCTTCATAACAGAGGGATGCGTATTGTGTTTTGATGAATTCTCCTTATCTTCCCTCTTCAGTGTTGTACTGTACTTTGGTATAGTAATGTTGCCAAACCTGTGTGCAGGGGACAGTACACAATCAAAATCAAATCCAACGTCCCCTGGGGAGGGTAACAAGAAGGGCATGATTCTTCCATTTCAGCCATTAACAATGACTTTCCATGATGTCAATTACTTTGTTGATATGCCAAAGGTGTGATTTCAAATACATTAATTCTTTTTAGGTAATTTTGAATGCTTTAATTTGTGTCCAGTTTCTACATGATAAAGTGTAATGCGGTAAAACATATCACTAAAAATTGACAGGCTATGCGTTCACAAGGGATACCAGAAAGTAAACTACAGCTTTTGTCGAAAGTTAGTGGAGTATTCTCTCCAGGAGTACTCACTGCATTGGTTGGGTCGAGTGGAGCTGGTAAGACTACTTTAATGGATGTTCTTGCTGGAAGGAAAACAGGCGGATATATTGAAGGTGAAATCAGGATATCAGGTCACTTAAAACTGCAGCATACTTTTGCCAGAGTTTCCGGGTATGTAGAACAAAATGATATACATTCTCCCCAAGTGACAGTTGAGGAGTCTCTCAGGTTTTCTGCCAGTCTCCGCCTCCCAAAAGAAGTCAGCAAAGAAAAAAAATGGGTGAATATCCAGAGATTAAGTTTATAAATTTAAAAACGATGGTTGGATCGAGTTTGTCTCATTGTTGACAAGATCTCGTGTTGCAGGAGTTTGTCGAAGAGGTAATGAAATTAGTTGAGCTTGATTCGCTCAGGCATGCTCTGGTTGGTCTGCCCGGTAGCTCAGGTTTATCAACGGAACAAAGGAAACGGTTAACCATTGCAGTTGAGCTAGTTGCAAATCCTTCTATTATCTTTATGGATGAACCTACTTCTGGTCTTGATGCTCGAGCAGCAGCTATTGTGATGAGAACTGTTCGTAATACTGTTGATACAGGAAGAACTGTGGTTTGTACGATTCACCAGCCAAGTATTGACATATTTGAAGCATTCGATGAGGTTAGAAGGACGAACATTTATTTGCCCTATTCAACACTATTTTAATGTGCCAGATCTTTACATTGGTGTAGCTTCTTATTTTATTTCATCACAGTTGCTTCTCATGAAACGTGGAGGATGTGTAATATATGGAGGCAAGCTTGGAACAAATTCACAGATCCTAATAGACTATTTTCAGGTAAAGTTTTTTGTCTTGCTCCTTATGGTTCATTTTCCATCTACCTGTATGTTGAAGTATATTCTATAATGTTTACATATGAGGTTTCAGTGGGACTTTGTCTCCTCCCTCCACCTAATAGCTTAAGGTTTTAGGTTGGCGGTATAAAGCAAGTTCTCACATCCTTTCCCCATTTAATATTGGATACTGTGTATGGATTTTCATTAAATTTATCCCACATTGCTTGTTTACGGGATTGATATAAGCCTTTTGTTCATCTAGTCTTATTCTACCTATTAGTTTAACCTTTTGGAGTTTGACTTTCTAATATGGTAGAGCTGCATTTTGTCCAAGGTTAATTTAGCGTGTGTGACCCCCATCCATTAATTCCATGTTTTTAGTCACTTGTCTTTGAGGTTTATGCGAGTCTTATATTCATGCAGTCTCCTCCACCTTAGCTTAGTATTTTAGGTAGGATTTCCTAATAGTTTCTCATTTAAATGATTCCCCATTCTTCTATTCCATGAGTGAGACAATTATTCTGCAATCCTTCGTCATGACTTGTGCGTGATAGGGGGAGTCGATGAATATTCAACATCGCTTAAGTATGGGGTTTCAGCGGGAATTGGTATACATATATTTTTTTTCCATCTAATAATTTAAACTTTTGGGTTGAATTTTACAACAGTTTCGAATGCTGAAATTTTTGGGTTTGCCGTTGCTCTCTTCTTGTTAAATTTCTAGCAGCTGCTGCTTCATGCAGTGTTAGATAGTTGGTTTGTGCTTTTAATTGTTTTCCCTAGCCCAAAACGGTTCTTTTTCTTGTACAGAGGGGCTCAGAGAAGGGGAGTGGGGCTAAATGGGGTAATGTACTATGTTTGATGTGATGCTAAGGTTTCAGTCAACTAGACAGATTGCCTAATGGCTGTTAAATCTCGTTATCCACATATGAGTCAAATGGGGTAATGTACTATGTTTGATGTGATGCTAAGGTTTCAGTCAACATTCTATTCCTTGATGCAGGGCATCAATGGAATTACTCCAATCCCAAGTGGTTATAATCCTGCAACTTGGATGCTTGAGGTTACTACACCGGCAGCTGAACAGAAGATTGGTGCTGATTTTGCAGATATTTACAGAAATTCGGATAAGTTCAGGTAATCTAATTTGACATCGCTTTAGCTATGTGGGCAGAAATTTGTGGCCGATGTTTGTCCCGCATTTTTTCAGTTTATCTCCTCCTTCCACAATTATCGATTGCTAACTTTTCTCCATTTTGTTCCAGGGAGGTGGAAGCTACAATTGAACGCTTAAGTGTCCCACCTGCTGGCTCAAAGCCTTTAAAATTTGACACCATGTATTCACAGGACCAACTCTCTCAATTTTTTATTTGTCTTTGGAAACAAAATCTTGTCTACTGGAGAAGTCCACAGTATAATGCAGTGAGGATTTTTTTCACTACATTAAGCGCACTGATATTTGGCTCTGTCTTTTGGGATATCGGCTCAAAGAGGTAAAATCTACATGGACTTCTCAAAGCCAGTCTTATTTTCTTGTCTTAGGATGACATTTACTTTTGCCATAGATTATTAATTAATAAAATAACTTTCTGTGTCTCAAGTCCTGCCCTCTAATGCTGACGGATCCTAAGAAAACAGAAGTTAAAGTAAGATTGTTGTCCTTCCGAATGTAGATACGTTAGCTGGGAACTGTCCAGATAAGAAATAAAAACCTTCTACCATGGAAGCACAAAAATTTGTTGTTCTTTTGGATGTGCCTTTTGGTGGTCAGAACCCAAGATGTTTGGCAGCTTTCATCTTAATGAAGTTGACAAAAAAGTAGATTTAGGTTTGTTGCTTGGATTTGGATAACAATTTCTCATTTGGCATCACTAATATTTTTGCATTTTGGTCGTCAAAATTCAAATGCTGGAATTTCATTTACCATATGATGAGTTCAGAAATGTGTTCTTTGTATATGCAATTTGCTTGCTCTGGACTCAACTACAGAAATCTAAGATGCATGTGGCCATGTTCTGGATTAATGAAAACTGAGTCTCTATTTGCGTCTGAACTAATTGATTAAATGGTGGTGAACTATTCTGACAATCAAGATGAGAACACATCGTGGAATTTAGAAATTCAAGATGAGTCGTCCAGGTGGAATTCAGCTTTTCTTGATTCTTCTGTCTCTAGTAGTCTAGTCTAATTCTTGAATCCAATACTACTACAAGAACTCCTGTCTTTTTTTGTTAAATATAGACATATTTCTAGCAGTGTCCTCTAAATATATCGTAAAACACATTTCAAACTAAACATTATGCAGAGAGTCACCTCAAGACCTTTTCATGGTTATGGGAGCTCTATACGCATCATGCTTGTTTCTTGGTGTCAACAATGCCTCTTCTGTACAACCAATTGTTTCCATAGAGAGGACGGTGTTCTATCGAGAGAAAGCAGCTGGAATGTACTCCCCATTGTCCTATGCCGCAGCCCAGGTAAGTTTTTGATGCTGAAAGAGGTTGATTTGTAAAAATTAGTGAGTGGAAATATTAACTTTAACTTCTTTGGTCCAGGGCCTCGTGGAGATTCCGTACGTGGCTGTGCAAACCATAATATATGGAGTCATCACATATTTCATGGTTAACTTCGAGAGGACAGCAAGTGAGAAACTTCTGATCTTCTAGAATTTTCTAATCTACTTTGAGCCTGAAAATTAGTGGTTAACCCACCAGCACTTTTTGTTGCAGGAAAGTTCTTGCTTTTTCTTGTGTTCATGTTTCTTACCTTCACCTACTTTACCTTTTACGGCATGATGGCTGTTGGTCTCACTCCTTCACAGCATTTGGCAGCTGTCATATCTTCAGCCTTTTACTCTCTATGGAATCTTCTGTCAGGATTTCTTATCCCGAAACCGGTGAGTTAACTATTTCCTGTCGGAAACTCCTTACATATGTTGTCTCCCTGATTTCTGATTTTGGGTTGATTGCGTTGCCCTCCATGGTGCATTTCCAGCCAGTTATTAGGAAACAACTCTAGAATGAACACGACGAAACCTTTAGATTAACCTGATGAGTGATGGAGTAGACTGGAACGAGCACGCCATTATAATATCTTTTTTTGTTTACCGCAAAGACTAGTATTGAAGCACCCATGAGAATTGCTCTCTCTCTCTCTCTCTCTCTCTCTCTCTCTCTCTGCATATAATGAGACAAGGTTGATCCTGTCACTTTCTGAATTAGCATTCGATGCCATTACTAGCATAGACTGTACTGGTAAGATAAGGGATTAAAAGATGCTCCTAAGAATATGTTCATGCAGCAAATTGAAATCTGGGTACCTATTGAAGAAAAATAAATCTGGATTTCAATCTCACTTACATTTGGATGTGAGGTCTGACACTGGAGCACTTACTTCCTCACTGCTGGAAGGAGAGTGCTTCGTCCTAACCTAAGAAATTAAGTTGCCAAGTTTAGTGATCCAGTTTGTGCACTAATTGCAGAATATCCCGGGTTGGTGGATATGGTTCTACTACATCTGCCCAGTTGCATGGACGCTTCGTGGCGTCATCACCTCTCAGCTTGGGGATGTGGACACTCAGATTGTTGGACCTTCTTTCAAGGGCAGTGTGAAAGAGTATCTGGAGGTTAGTCTTGGCTATGGCGGCGGCATGATTGGAGTGTCAGTGGCCGTGCTTGTTGGCTTCAACCTTTTCTTCTTTGCTGTCTTTGCCTTCTCTGCCAAAGTCCTCAACTTCCAGAGAAGATGAAATGGGAAAGTCAAGGCGAGCAGAATGGAGAGTCCTTTCGTGAAAGCCACGATACTCTGGCTTTCTTGACACCTTTACAATAGTAGCCTCCGTTTTGCTGTTTGTCCTGCCTCGTTACGCATGCTATGCTTTACTTCCGGAGGCAGCACATCCATGCAGCAATTTCTTAATGATGTATGACACTTTTATTAGCTTGGAATCCATTTGTACATCATTCTTGATCTGGTTGCAATATCTAAAACACATGATCCTGCTTCTCTTGTTCTGTTAAACTGGTTTCAGAGAGAGCTATCGGTGAAGTAATTTTTAGCTAAGCTTTCTCTAGGATTTTCAGAGTATAGCTACTGATTTCTGTAAAGGATAGTGCTCCTGATTTAGACAATATGATACAAGATACTCATATTAACCCATTGATCTGCTGCTCTCATTTGGTCCACCTGCACATAATAGATAACGACTCCTTGCTTTTAAAGATGAAAATTATTGAAATCGGCCATCTGTGCAATTGTTTTTCGCTCTTGATCACTGCAGAGAGGTTAGAGGATGATATGGCCCTGCGAGAGGTTTGTGTTGCCACGAGGCCACACCAGAATGAATTTTTGAGGGACATCTCTCGACTGCGTGTCGAGAGAAACCAGTAAACGATAACGAGATAACATTTATAAAATGTCTGCTAGCTCTGGCAGGGCAACAAGTGCAACTTACATAGAGTTGGTAGTTCAGAGTATACAGGCTGTACATAATCAAAGATATCCGATGTTTGTTCAGCTTTAAATCACTTCTTTCCTGAGGTAGCTTACTCAACTTTTGTGAGCTCGTCCTCGTGCTAGTCCGCCCAGCGACTGACTTGTCCGAAGGTCTTTCACCATCAAAATGGGCACAACCTTCTAAAGGTGCTTCAGATGAGGATGGTTTGGATGCCAACTGAATTTTCCCGGTGGCAAATCTATGTAAGGCTGCAAGTATGCTTCACTAGTATACTAAAGTACTTCACCAATCTCCAATTACAAAGCGGCAAACAGCTATTCGGTGTATATCAGGAATCCATAAAGGCCTTTTTTCTCAGTATTAGGTTAAGTCGAGGGATCGAAGTTGATATTCATTAGCTTCATACTTCAGATAGGAACGGAGGGGATGAGGACAAGGTGCCGCAGAAAAAAAAGCATGCAGCGATGATGACGTAGCTTAGACACAGAGCCAACCCTTTCATGTAATGCGAAGTTCCATCCTGCAGATGAAAGTGTAGAATACATGTTACTCCACTATCTCTGAAAGGAGGGACACTAACAGCAGTCAATTGATTATCTGTAGAAGATACCAGAGTACAAGCATGACAAACCTGTAGAGCGAAGGCCGTGATTATTATCGCAAAGGCAATCGAAACAGTTTCAAGGAGATCAAAATCTAGGTCCATATGACCACCCATAATCCAAGAAATTTCAACGCATAAAGGAACCTGCAATTTTTGTTTCCAACAAAATTCCCCATAAATACCGAGTGTGCCATGGCGTTGATTTCCATTTAATTGTTCAGACTTACCAGAAATATAGAAATTTGAGTCGTCGATCCTATAGCTACACCCAAGGAAATGTCCTGAGCAAAAGGTCAAAAGCGAACGAGTCAGCCACACGTGATGCACACTCCAAGCAAAGATGAAACAGTGACCTTCGTCCATATTACCAACTCGTTCTTGAGCGCGAATATGACAGAGGCAGCATGTTCTGCAGCGTTACCCACAATTGGCAAAACAATAATGCTGATGAAGCTGATCGAAATGCCCCAAGAACTTGATGCCGCCTAGAAGGTGGTCCGGAAATTGAGTTGCAGTAGTTGAGGTTAGGAAACACATTTGCTCGATTCACCAAAAATTTCGCGAGGGCTTGAGACTTATTCTTTTAAATTAGGATTCATTGCTAAGACGGTATTCCGTTAGCCCAAGAAAAGATAGCAATATAGACACACTCTGATTAGCTTTAAACATATTGAATTAACTCTAAAAGGAGCTATACTTGGTAGTGTTGTCTTAAGAGATTACCATACCTCAATTGTACCAACGACATACTCGGACAACAATGCCATGATCGTCGTCATAACAATCAGCCAGCCAAATGCACTCCAGAATCCTATTGCTGCCTTTCCTTCATTCCCCTCGTCCTCCTGCTCATTGCCAAAAAAAAGTGAAATAAGTAGATACAAAAAAATAAAAATAAAAAAAAATAAATAAAGGGGGGGTGTCTTTATTTGTCAAGGAATGGTGTGTGTGCTATTCAACTGCACCTGATCTTGGGACTCAAACAATTGCCTGTGCGTTTTCAACTGGAAAATTATGTAGGCGACGTATGCTAAAAGCATAATCATGCTACTGGCTCTTGAGAATAGAAGGCTTTGATGTGCCCAATAATCAGATCCGCGCCCACCGCCATATCTAAATAACGAAGGCAACATCTGACACAGTAGTCCCAACAGTAGAAGCATCAAGTTGATGTCAGCTTGTTTCTGTAGGAGGTGATCAACATTTAGTCATCAATAACCGATAGTTGCAATTGGAAAGGGAACGACTTGCAACACTTAAAAGACATATGCTAATCACTGTTGGATCCATGAAGCACCAAGTTTCATGATGTCATGCGCTTGTGTCAAGAAACCAACAATGACTGACGGTGAACTCAACATAATCCAATATGCGATCAGTCTTGTTTAGTCGAGTTTATTACTCTATCAAAAGTTTGATCCTTGGAGAGGTTGGCCAATCCTCCACTGACGAGAGAGGTCCCGAGAACGAGGAGGAGGTTGGAGAGGATCGAACCCAGGAGCGAGTACTTCAGTACTTGTACTTTGTTCTGCCTTAGGGCGAATATGGCTATGATAAGCTCTGTTGCATTCCCACACGTTGCATTCATAAGCCCTCCAACTGCGAAATGGGAGAAGGAAAATCAAATTCACTCTAAACTATGAAACAAACAGACAGTTGTTTCCTCAGTAATTAGTTAACCATTTGGCCTGGCGAAATCTGAAAAGTTACTCTTTCAACAAGTGATTCCGTAATCAGAAAACATGCCTGTCCGCTGGTAGGTGGTCTAAACTCAGAAACATAAACACGTCTTGATTTAAAGACCACAATACTCGCAGAAAGAAACTTTTCGACAGTGTGAATATGTTCAATAAAATGTTTCCAGGAATTAATTTACCTGTCGGACCAGTGAAGTATGCGATTTGCCTAGCTCGCAAACGCAAGGAACCCAGACAGGAGAAAAAAGGAGAGAGAGTTAATTGCCAAACTGTTATATTGTAAAGCAGTAAACCATTAGGGTTGTAGCAGCATACTCGGTCAAGAAGCTGATACGTTCGGCGAGTGGGGTAAGCCCCAGCAAACTCAAGACGAAGATCCATGCCTTTCGTATAGCCAGCAAAATCACGATCATCGTCAATACTCAAAGCCAACATTAAATTGCTCTTATGTTAAGAAAAACATTTATCATCTAGGAAAGGAATAATGTTCTCTAAACCACTAATATTTGATCCATTTGCGGTAGGCATTTATATTTTACTACTCACTCTTCCAAAGTCGAAAAAATTCGCAATAATCGCTAAGGGAATTGCTGGGAAGAGCAAAGCAAGTTTTGTGCCCGAGAGAACTTGTAGGTCATTCAGGACTCGTCTCAACACCGGCAGGCGACCGCCCGAATCAAGCAGCTTTCGATAGGAATCCTTGGGAAGAACTGAAGAAGAACGAGGAGGAGGAGGAGGAGGAGGAGGAGGAGAAATTGTGCGCCGTGTTTGTGGTATGACGATCGTAATCTCATTGTCCTCGCATCCATCGCCGTTTTCGAAGTCCAGGCCCTCATCCTGTTGAAAAGAATCCATGGCAGTCAGCAGATTCAGTACGGAGCACACAAGCTTCAAGTGATAAAGCTTGCTTGAGAGAAAACAAGCAAACTTGTGTTTTTTTTCTCTGCTGTGTATGACCGTACGGAGGTTATATATATATATAAGACGACAGGAAAGAGAACCTTGTATAGACTCGTTCTACAAGTACGACGATGGTATAATCACGATACAGGAAGTGTGTCGGATAATTGTAAGTTACACGAGATACGTGACGTGGGTTTGAATACCAGTTTGACTTGGATCATCATACGCATCGACAGACTGTACTTTCGAGAGCAGCTTCCTTGAAATTTCCATGATGTTTTCTTTTTTGGCAGTTATACGTTCAGTTGCTTCTCTCTTTAGCATGAGTTGGACGTGCAGGTTGAGTGCGAAGGCGTTTGCTCTCTGGGATTTGGACGGCGTGAGTTGGGGGCTTGGCAATGGCAGTAAATGAAGCTCGCCACCTTTGCATGAGATTGCTTTCTATTGCTTTTTGCGTTGACAGGCATTAATTAGAAGCGCGAAGACAGAAGTAAGAGAGAGCAGAAACTGGAAAAGCTCAGAGGAAACCAGTCACCATCGGCTCATCATTTAAGACTGACGGAGTCATCACCGTTCACCAACCGACTTCCCTTGCGAGCATTAACACTGTTTGGGAGGATATACTTTGGTGCATGGCATGCATGTGATCTGCAACCATAGCCTTTGGTTTCGACCGGGCTTGTGCACGGTTCACGTTCACCAAATGCACGCAACAATGGCTTTTGGGAAGGAGAGGATGGTTGTACGTAGACCTGATTACGGGCCTGAAGCCCGAACTCTCGAGTACAAGGAAAGGTCGGCCCGACCCGGTTGAGAGCCCGAATCGGGCCTGTCCATCTCACATAATTTTGTTATATATTTGATTTCTTCGTGATGGGTGGACCTGACTAAGTAAGTGATCAAGTTGTTGTGATTGAATTATAATGACGTTATATTGAAAATTCGTAAAACAAAAAGATAGACGAGAAAGTATCAATTATCTTTGTTTTTCCCAAAACAAGAGAGCTAAGAGAGAACCATAATTAACCTTTAGCAATTTCGGTCTAAATGGAGAAGTTTGTGCATTATATTATGGAGATAGGAAAAATAATAGAAAGTAAACCGTTATTTATATTTTGGCAAAAGCCACCAAAAACTCCAAACTATGTCCACCGTGATATATTTACCATAAAATTTTTCATGTGACACCAAAACCCCAAAACTTGTACATGTGTGACACATTTACCCTCATTCAAAGTTTTGTCAATAAAACCTATTAAAAATCTGCATACATTGACGCTAAAAAGCAAACATTATTGACATGACATCTATTGTTTTGACTGAAAATCATTTAACGAAACATTTACGAAGGGTAACTATATCACATAGGTACAAGTTTGGGGGTTTTTTATTTTACAAAAAAAGTATAGGGTAAATGTATCACCGTATCCATAATTTAGAGTTTTTGATTTCATAAAAAAAATTTTAAGATAAATGTGTCACTGTTAACACATTTAGGTTTTTTTTGTCACAAAATATGGCGCCCATGCACCATGTTAGCACTATTTGCTTTTCAGCGTCCATGTAAGCAAATTTTAAACGATTCTCATTGATAAAATTTTAATGGAGAGTAGATGTGTCACACGGGTACAAGTTTAGGATTTTTGGTGTCATGGAAAAAAGTTTAGGATAAATGTATCACGGTGAACATAATTTAGGATTTTTGGTAGCTTTTGCCCAAGACTAATTTATACTGAGGCACCTCAAATGAGTGAATCGAATTGAGTTTTGGTTGGATCGAAAATGGTTTGACTCAAATTGATCAATTTTTATGCGATGCAATATTAGCGACTCGTACCTGACTCGACCTTACCTTACCTAAGTTCCAAATCCTTACTATTTCTCCTTTTAAAAATGGAAAATAGCATAATGAAAAAAGCTAATCAATCAAACCCAAATTAACACACGAAAAAAATTAGCAAATAAAAGATAATAAAAAAATTGACTAACTAAATTATTAGTGCACATCTCTTGGTTCTAGAGATTTGATATAATTTTGTCTTTAAAAGGGCGTTCTGCTTTTACTTATTTTACAAAATGATCCTTTAATGCACATAAGAAAATTAAAAGGATCGTTTTTGTTTCCCTATTTAAGAAAGCATACCTAAACCTTATTTGACAAAATAACATAAACTATGAAAAAGTCAAAAAGAAAAAATGAACCATCATCGTCTTGCTTCAGATCTACCATCGAACAGCTGAGCCTCACTCGCGGCCATCATTGAAGAGTCGTCATTACTAGCGAATCGTTGTTATGGCTAAGCCAAGCCATCATCTGTTGCCAAGCCATCACCTCCATCTCTGAAATTGGTCTGCACGAGCACGTTTGGTTTGAGTGCGTTTGTTCGCTGTGCGTGCCTGTGTATCGTGCTCAAGCGCAACATGTTCCAACAAGGTCACAAGCTCGACCTCTCGATATCGCACTTGAGCACTAAACTTATTGTGAGGTGTCCAGCTCAAACCAAGGACGAAATTTCAACCACATCATTTGGTAATTCTTTTATCCAAACCCACAGCTAATGTTCTAGAATAAACCACAAAGAACTCATATTTTCTATATCCCTAACCTTATAAGTGCTATAACTTTCGTACAGCGTTTTCTTGAGTGTTATAATTTTTGTTTCGCTACTTGAATGTCGTGACTTTTAAATAAACATTTACTTAAATACCATAACTTTCAATCGATCACTGCGATGCAATAACTTATTAAAAATGTATATCAAGTACTAAAAATTCGACGTGACATAACACTAGTGGTGTATATTTTTATAAAAATTACAACATTCAAGTGATCAAAACAAAATTTATGCCACTCAAATGAGCGTTGTACATAAATTATATCATAAATATGATCGAAAAAAAGTTATAACATTAAAATGAACGCCGTACGAAAATAATGATATTTGTGCCGTCCTTATCTTTACTTTTTGATAGCACTGAGGGGGTAAATATGACCGGGGGAGAGGACGTGGAAAGCCGGGTCATGAAATGGGGCTGCAATAAAAACGGGTTCCAGATTGGTACATGCTTAGTTCATGAAGACCCTAATAATGTAATTAGACATTTATTTATCGAGACAATTTGATTCTGTTTTCAACTTTCAAGACAGTCCATTTATAACCTCCCCGTGAAATGTCAACCCATCAATTATAGATTTAAAAACGGGCTTCTGGACCCATTTTGCGACCTCCATTCTCCTCTTTCTTAACTCCTAAGCAAACAAGAAAAAACTCCAGCCAATTCGGAGGATTGAGGCTCTTCCATGGACGACTGGGGGCAGCATCCACGGTGCACAAACCTGAAATATGATTTGACACCCTCCGCAGAAGGAAAAGGACAAGAAAGAAAAGACGTTTCCTTCCTCCTCCTTTCCTTTCCTCTCCTCTCCTTTTCCTTTCCACCCATTCATTCATCTGCCCACTTGAGAAAAATCGAATCTTTCCCACCTTTTTCTGCTCCTTTTCCGTTGTCTCTTTCTCCCTCCGGGGCCAACCGAACATTGAGGAATTCACAGGTTTCTTGGTTTCTTCCTCCTGTCCGAAAAGAATGTGACTTGACCCTGTCGTCGTTCGAGCCTCCCCCCCACAAATCGAAATCAAGCCGCTCAAATCCGCGTCCCTTGGATTGTCGCCTTCTGGATCGAAATTGCTGCACACCCACGTCGGAAAGACCTTCGCTTTTCGCGTGTTCTTCTAGACAATGAATCAGAAGACCAAGAAGAGGAAGAAGAGGAAGCAGAGACATCATGGGTCGGAAGCCCCGAGGCCGGTCGCCGCCGCCGCCGCCGCCGCCGGCCCCGGCGATGCGCGGCCGGCGCCGGCGGGAGAGGACGAAGAGACCCGGATCATCATCAGCGCCTTAGTCGAAGCTTTCGGTTCGATTTCGGTTGACGAGGCGGCTGCGGCTTTTAGGGAAGCGGATGGCAACCCTAATCGAGCCGTCGAGATTCTGCGGGTTGGTCTGTTGGACGGTGCGGAGGAGCCGTCCACGAGCTCGAATTCGAGCGGGGCATCGGCCTCGGAGTCGGGGTTTGCATCGAGCTCCGTCTCCGGTTCGAGCGAGGGATATGTGGAGGCTAATTTTATGCAGGACGCGCTGAGAGAGAAGCGGGTCAGGGGTAATAAGGCGAAGAAACTGGTGGCCGCGACGGGGACGGTGTCTACGGTCCTGGGGAAGGAGTATCTGAAGGTCAGTTCAGCGAGAGATTCGGCTCGGTCGAATGGATTTTTGAATGGGGGGATTGTTTATGGTAAAGAGGAGGAGACGGAGCAATTTCTTTGCGCAATGCTTGGAGAAGAAAGCGAGCTGAGCTTGGCCGTTGTTAGAGATGTGCTCTGTAAGTGACTTTGCGAGCATTTGTGCAGTTACTTATGTGTTTTGAGGTGTGAAAGTCCGATAACATTTTCTGTCATTCAGTTGTGGTTTCTGATTAGCTCACGGGGTTGTCAGCTCCCTAAAGACTAAACAAATGAATTTTTAGGGAGGGGAGTTAGGAAGTGCAAATGAAATTATAACTAGGAAGTGATTAGTTTCCCTAGCTTATGGTGATTGAACAGTAGAGTTGTATGATTACGAATTGATATGAAACAACTGGCTGTAGATCATGTTGATGCTGACTGGTATGGCATAGTTGGGAAACAGTTTATTTTGCAATTTTATGGAGAGTTTAAAGGAGGAGAACTTATTTCTGGTCTTGATAACTGAGTTTTGGCTGAGATGGGTAACCAAAGAGAAGATCTGATCAGTAATGTTGTATGTGGCCCTTTAAATATCGATGCGTTTAGATTATATTTAGCTGGTTCAGTTTCTTCATCATCTCTATCACTAAAAGTACATTATTGGTCAAATCGAGTGCAGAGATTAGACATGCCTTTTTAACTAAAAATAAGCTAATCTAACCCAAATTCATACTATAATGAGAACATGGGACCAGAAATTAAAGTCATGTTTATCATTCATGTTTTAGGTCACAATTAGTGGTTGCAGACAAGGTACATCCATTATAGCCGTATCCACATCACGGCCAGTATCCCCTGCCTCCTTGACATTTGCAACGCAACTTCTTTGTGTTCCGAAGTTTTTAAATCATATCATCTTTCTTAGTCAAATTCAAGTCTACATCAAGCTGGTGATGGCATCTTTTAGACTTTTTGACTCTGTTGTGTCTATTAAGCTGTTGTGCCCCTATCTTTGATATCCTTCTTATGTTCTGGGCTTAACGGGTGCTTTTGATCACCGTGAATTGAGATGGGACTATCTGTTTGGATTATTTTAACGTTCCTTTTATATGCATGAAGATTATTGTTGTATGTCTACTTTTGACTTTAAAATTTTTTTCTTTTCAGGTCAGTGTGGATACAATGCTGGGAAGGTATTATGAACAATTTGACTGAAATAACATATATGATGTCCTTTCTTGCTTCTTAGTTTTATATATATATATATCTGTTTTCTTGTTGGTCTGTCAACCGCAACATTCGGATTTATGTCGATATTCATGCAGAACTTGGTCTTCATTTATTTTGTTTTATAAGGATATTCATTTAATCTGCTTCACGTATAAATATGCTCGATTGAGTCCTAAAACTTGTTGTGAAAAGTGCGACGGAGTCCTAAAACTTTCAAAAAGTGCAATAAAATTTTAAAACTTGTTAAATTGGTGCAATCAAGTCCTTTCGTTAACACTGTTAGTTTGGCTAATAGAAAATATTGAAGTGGCATTTTTTATTATTTTCTCTCTCCTATGTGGCATTTATTATTATTATTTTTCCAAATCTTACTTAAGTTGATTAAAAAAATAAAAAGGGTAAATAAAATACCCAAATTGAAAAAGAAAGAAAGAACGATAGGACCCTTGCCGGTGAAGTGTAATTAAGTACTATAATTTTCAAAAAGTGCAATTAAGTCCTTACGTTAACACCATCAATTTGGTTAACAGGAAATACTGACATTTTTTTATTATTTTCTCTCTCCTACGTGGCCTTAAAGTACGGCAAGGCCGCATCGGTAAATTGCTACATGTATAAATATGCTCGATGAAACAATATATTCTGGTTTTCTTTGGTAATCCTCTCAGACTTGGATGTCATCTTTGTTAGACACACCCATGTGCTTATCTGTCTGGTAGTGGGAGCTTTGTCTGGTGGTGGGACCCTTTGCTGAGATTCTACAGTTCTCGATACCCTGTTGTTTCATTCGCTTAGGGCACCAAGTAACTAATATCTTCAAACATTTGGTACTGATGTCTGCTTGTCTCGTTGGTGTTTGTCAGGCTTTGGATGTATTACTCGATCTCTCTGCTTCCTCATGTGAGCAGTCAAGGAACTGTATAAACTTGGTTACTGATGTAGAAAGTAGAGAAGATACAAGATCTTCCTTAGAATGCAGTGAAAATGTGAGCAATGTTATTTTTGCTTTTATGTCGTTTATAGGTTGAAATCTTTATTGCTCCTCTTTTTCTCCCTGGATATTTTTTTGATGGAAATGTTTGTTTTGTGCTTTATGTGAATGCAGCTTGTTCTAAATTTTCAGCTGATCACTTTTATTTGTAGTGGATTACTCTTGGGGCTTGTCCTCCTCACTTCTATTTACTGAATACAAATGCTTCTCATGCACTGTGTGGCAATTCTGCTTTGCTGTTGTATCCTGTCATTTCTCTGTAACTTAGGTTATGCAGGTAGAGTGGGGTGTAACTTTTCCTATATAGAGCTCTAAGCATTAGATTTTGATGCTATAATATTTTGGCCCAACTTTTGGTGGACTTATTTTGGCAAAGGCCAATGTATACATATGGATGCATAGTTCCTCTCGCTCATATTTACATTCGTGCTTTGATTCAAAGGATCTTAACCTCTGGAGAAACTAAGAATTATCTGATGAGCTTTTGAATAAGCAAGCTTTTTGCTGATATGCTTTGTTTACATTTTGCTGTAAATCTTCTTTAGCCTTTTCTGTTGTCTTACTTTGTCAAATCTATCCAATCTCTCAATTTTTTTTGCTTTCTTATCTACAGTATAAAAGTAACTGTTAATATCTCCCTACAGTATGCAGATAGGTTATCTGATTGCACTTCCCAATCATATGAAAGTGAGCCTCATGAGAATCCGTGGTTCATAAGCAGTGAGTGCAGGTATTACTTATCTTTGGGATATACCAAACTTTGCATGTTCCTCTTTTACTTTCACATCACGGAATTTAAGTTGTCATTTCAGTAACAATCTTCTGGACTAATGATTGAATGTTGTTAGATAAATTATGAACTTGAGGTAAGTATGTTGCGCAGAAGGTATTAAGAGTGTGGAATTCAGAAAATGATTTTTTTGCTTAGCTTATTCCCTCATAAATGTGGCTACTTCCTCGAGAAATTTTATAATGATTGGTGATAATGATAAACCACTTCGTAGGCGAATTAAATCGTATTCTGGTGACAAATCTCCATGTTGATTAACCTTCAAGATGAAATAAATCTTGTAGATCTAGAAATATGATCTATAATGGGTGATTTGGGATTCCAGATAGTATACTGGGGAATACATTCGCTCCTTATGCCCCTTGAAGGCTGTAAATTTCACAAGTGAGTGTGGTAACCAAGTGGCGAGGGCAGCTACTGTCTTTCCATGTTGTCACGAGTTCAACTGCGTGCAAAACAGTACTTCACAATGGGATGCCAGTTGGGCTACAAAGATGAGTTCAGCTTCAGATTCTCAAAGTCTTAACTCTGGGGACCCTTCTAGGGTCAAGACTCTGTGGGCATCTGCTATGGCTCAAAGCAGATATTTTCCAGGGGGTATGAGACTCCTATAGTAACACTTAAGGAGGGTTGGTCCTATTGATTGCTCTTTTCCTTACTTTTTTTGGACCTCCGAGTTGCATCATGTCACTTATCTTAACTTTTCTATGTTCCTCTCGACTTACATTGATAAACCACATCAAGCATGAGCGTCATTTATAGTTCAAAATATTTGTTCATATGTTTTCTTTAGTTCCTTAGTTTTCTTGTAAAGCATACTAATGTGATGTCGCTACTGAAAAATTTGATTGATGCTTCGTTCTATTAGTTCCACATGAATCTTATCAAATCTGCATCCTCATGGGATTCTCCCTTGGATAATTTCGTTCAGTTGGTCATTTATGTTCCTAAATGTGTTTGTTATGGTTGTAGGAATCATTTTGACGTTCCTTCTGGTAGATCTATTGAATCTAATGTTTCTCAAGAAGTGTTGGAATGCCTTTACAAGATATCAAAAAGCCCCCAACATGAACCAAGAACTATGAACTGGAGGCATGTAGCAAAGAAGATGAACACCTTTGGAAATGAGCTTGAATCTCATAACGAAACTACTGGTATTTTTCTACTTTATATCTGCCTAATTTGGGAAGAAAACCATTTCTTTTTGCTTGATTGGCATCTCTTAATGTTGTCAAAACTTGAGGATGAGTTTTGGCTAGTCCAATATCATGACTATTGCCTGAGAATATTAACAGTTATTAGGCTGATTGGCAATTGCATACGTTGTCACGTCCAAAAGTGAAAATGGTTTTGGGCCAGTTTCATGTGATTAGTCTTGGTTCAACAATTTGAGTGAATTAAAATCTCTTCAATGGCTCATGCATACCAAAGAAGGTGAGGGCTTGTTTGTTTACACTTGAGCAAAAGCAAAAAAACACATTTTTAGTTTCCACAAATTTTAAAATTGAGTGTTATGAAAGTTTCGGTTAGTTTTGGATTTAAATAAATTTCAAAGTTGCATGGGCCGCAAGACTTAGATTAAGCAAAAAGAAGTAAAAGCCAAAAAATAGACAGCCTGCGTATATTTGCAGCTGACCGAGAATAACTTGTGAGACCCAAACCAAAAATAATGTCATTGCTCAAGTTCATAACTATATACTTCTAGCCAATGAAGAATCTGATCTTAAGGAAATGATATAAAGAAAACCTCAAGTACTTCAAAGAATCATCGGATGAGCCATTTTAATTGTGGCCCTATCTTCATAATCGTCGTGTAGTTCTTTCAGTCATTGCTCTTTTGTGTCATCTTGGTTGAAGTAGCCAAGGAAAATTAAAGATGAGAAATGTATGTAAGCCATATTTACTTTCATATCTATGGAATTGTAGCCAGAGGGGATGAATACACTGTTCTCAGGAAAGATGCTGAACAACACTGGGAGTCGATGAAATCCTCTTATCAAAAGGTAAGATGCTACCTTTACTTTGATCTTTGCTGGCTATAAGAATCTCTGTCATGATTTACAGGGTGATTCGTACTGAATGGACTGATGAGCGGTCACATATTTGTAGGCTGCAGTTGCTTATTCTAAAGGGGCAAAGGGGTATGCCGCCGTCCTTTCTGAGGAGGTGTGTGTCTTTAGTTTAGAATGGTTTATGCTAACAGAATCTGTACTTTCTTTATTTCAGAACTCTACTTGTATATCTTAGCCATTTAATCATTGAAATGAAATGCTGAGAAAGTGCTACTGTTTTTAGCTTGCATTTTAATGGCATTTTATTTGTTTTTGTGGTTTGAGGTGATAGGCATTTTGGAGGATGGGAATGTTATACTAGACTGCTAATTGTTTAAAACCTACTCGTACTCATGTTATTTGTTGTAAAATTTAAGTTCGTGAGCTGCCCATAGGTCTGTTGAGGGTATTGCGTGGCAAATGGGTAGGTATGGGGAGGTGTGGATGGGTTTTATGTGGTTAGACCCAAATATTCCATTTAACTCATATTTACCCATTTTCATGCAAATAAAAGTTGCACGATGCATACCTAACTCAACCATAATTGAACCATACTCACTCAAATAACTAACATGTGTGGGTTTCTTATGCTTTAAAGAAACTATTTTCCAAGGATATGGGTGCTGGGACCCGGGTTTCGCCAGCGCAACCTGCGGTCCAGCCCCAGATCCGAACAGGCCCTCCTGGGCCCGGCTTTGGCAGTGCCCCAAGTCAGGCCCTGAGGTCCCGGGCCCAGCTAGCAACGACTTAGGTCCAGCTGTTAAGGACTTGGTTATTGCCGGTGATTTGGACCAGGAGGGTGCAAACATTGGGGAGTCAGGTCCAGCCCTGGGGACTCATATAGTTTGCATACAATGGGTGTTTTTATTCTTGATAAATTTTTGCCTTACCCATGTCTACATTGTATATGAGTTAGAAAATGAGTCTCTGGTTCATAGTGCCACTTCTAGTTGAAGTTAGGAACTTGAATCCTAGTTTAGATTTTTTAACTATCTGTACCCTTGGAGTGCGACAACCTTGGAGGTTTTACCACCCCCTTTGCAGATGTGGATCATGGGTCAACGGGGTGAATGTTCTATCAGAACTTGGAACCCAAGGCACACAAAATTCATGGCGCCTAACCATGCTCACCTAATCGTTATGCTTATTTGCTGGTTCTTTGTTCGATTAATAAAGTGCATTATCCATCCGCCAGAAAAGATAATGGATAATTGACAAGAGAGTTTCAGGTCATGCAAGAAAGGTGTTGGTGGTAATGGAGTGATCCAATGAAAGATTTTTAAAATTTTTCAGCATTTTGATTGAAAATTTTGGAAGAACTGTGACGTAATGGAATAAGTGGTTCCCACGGCCAAATAATGCACCATGTGTAACATTCATTACGAGGACTTAGGCTCAAGAAGAGAAGAATTGAAAATGGAATCCTTAAGTTTAAGTTAGAGAGATGCAGTAGAAAAAAAGTGGATGCCAATATGCACAGTGTAACTTAATCGAAGGTAGTTATAGTTTGATGCTAATTGAATGGACAGGTACTTGATATGACTTTTCATCTTTCTCTAATTGTGAGTTCAAAACCTAGTGTTCAGAAGATCTTGAAGAGAACTCTTTGATACTTTCCCTTAGTTTTTATGTATTTTGTGTCAACTTAGAAATAGTTTGCAGAAGTATTTGCTTCTACGTTGTTCTATTGCTTCCAGTTGTTTCTTTAATCTGAATGAATGATCAAAGTTTCATATTGGAATCTTTTAGGGGAAGAAGTACTCTAAAATGGGTCGACAGGCAGAAGAGAGGGCAAGCCAGGAGATATTTAGAGCTAGGTCAGTGTATCGTGCATGATTTTATGTATCAGATTTAATTTTGTCTTCTGAAATTTCTGTGTGGACACTGGTGCACATAATCCGCAGAAACAAGAAGATAGAGAATGTGATAACAATCGATTTGCATGGGCAACATGTCAAACAAGCAATGAGGCTCTTGAAATTTCACCTGCTATTGCCCTGTAAGAGATTACTCATTCCTGGTTGTCGACATTTCTCTGCCTTATTTTCAATCTTTCGTGAAAACTTTTGCTTATCGATTGGTTGGCTGGGTATGCCTGGCTTGTTTTTGCAACAATTCTGAGAATTTCTCGTACCGTTTTTGGTTCTTCTTAGCTATACAGAAACTCAAGGTAATAACAGGCTGTGGGTCGCATGGTGTGGGCAAGTCAAAGCTGAAACAGTCGGTATGAGTTAACTTCTGACTTGAATGAACTGTTCCTTTTTCTGCGTTGATCTAGAATTGGTGATCTTTATTGTTCAATAACATTGACTTACAAACGTCCCTGATGTGCCTCTTCATTCTCAAATTAGACTGCACAGGTTGTAATAAACCTGGGTACCCACATGCAAGAATTGTTAGGACGTGAACTGTTGAAGAGAAAAAATAGAGAAATGGAAAACCTTTTCTAAATTAGAAAGGGAAAAACCACGGTGTCGCACTAGGCGATTTCTTCGCTATCAGTATCAGTATTAGAGTTGCAAGTTTCAAGGTTACAACTACAAAAGATATTACCAAAATATATAATAGGAGTCTAAGGCATACATAGATATGATGAAAATTACATGTATGCCATAGCAGCCGTAAATAGCTCTATTCTCTTCTTTAACTTGAAAATTACATGCATGCCATTAGCAAGAAAAGCTCTCAGCTTTAATATTACTTTCCTCTATCAGACTCTACAACTCCATCGAGAATGCTGTTGGAAAGTTAATGAAAGCCTAAGCAAGTGAATTGATTAGAAGTGTGCTTGTCTATCTGGCATAGCTCTAATAATTGTCTGGTGGCAGATAGTACAGGTAATTACCTCAAGTCAGTGGGGCTGAGGTGGTGCTATTGACATGTATTGGTATAAGCTTTTGAAGAGTGCCAAGTAGCTTTGCTTGATTAGCCGAAATTAGGCTAATATAATCTCTCTGTTCCTCTTCTAAAATCATTAATAACTTATTGGGAAAACGGGAAATTTGGATTGACACCTTAAATAATGCTGTACCAAGGATTGTATTTTCTTTCATTCCAGATTGAAGGAAGCTTCCTCCGACCATGCCTCTGATTGGTGGATATGTGGGTAATGTCCATGTTTTGTAATCCACCAATCAGAAGACTGGTTGGAGGAAAGGGATGGAGGAAAACACAGAAGAAGCTTAAAACTGCCCAACTTCCTATTGTTTTAATTCAGTTTACTGATGTTGGTAAAGTTAATATTAGTTGATGTCTAGACTGATTTTGATTGGGATGGGGCTCTTTCTTATTTTAGATTTGTGTGAAGACATATTATTTGCCACGTGTAGGTTGTTAGACTCATAGAAAGGGAAGGTATTGAATGGAGCGAGGAGAACCAAGGAATGGTGGTCATCAAACTCGATCAACGCAGAAATTTCAGCTTTGTAGATGCTGATAGCGACAGCGATTAAGCAAAATTTGCAGGCAAAACTGATCGCAGAACAGAAAGCTGGTTTTTGCATTCGTAACTGATCCAGGAGAATCTGAGTCAGCTGTATAAATTACGATAGAATTACTTTTCTGACCGTGTCCTCACGTGGGTTGATGTCAGATGTTTTAGTCAGTCAGTGGTGATGTAGCTTGTAAGTTACGTTGCAGGTCCTCTTGTTGAAGCAGAAATCCTCTTGTAATCACTATGCAGCATAGAGTAGAGAGATGAAAATAGCAGCTTTATTCAAAATAAGGTGCAGACTTTAACTCATCTTCTGATATATTCGTTGTGTATAACTAATGTAACCAGATTTAACTTGAGATTTGTGATATGGTTATGGTATCGCCGATGGAATCGGACCAAGTCCGCCTATCTCGGGATATTGGTGAGCCAAAATCTGTTCTGCTCTTCAGATTGCAAGGTCAGTCAAGAGATGGTAATGGTGAGTTTACTGCTGGCCAAATCACTGGATGCCTCTGCTGTTTGATCATTGAGTAGAGACAGTAACTAAGTGTTGTAGTGACTTGATAAGTATTTAAGAGCAATCCACCTTTTTTTATATCCATGTTGCTACATTATGCCGTAATTTTCGCGTGTTTCGATAGTCAGATGATTTTTATTAAAGCACTGATTACATGTAACACGAAATGGAGAAAACACTACCTCCGTCAATTTCCAATTCGTTATCATCTCAAAAATTTTCACGCTAAAAACTTATGTTTTTGGAAGCCACGTCCCGTCCATAAAAAGGGAAAAAATCATGCGCGTGCAGATATTTTAATGTTCACTTTGTTCTGGCCGAGGTTGTTTACGAATGTGTTCGCTTTGTTCGGTCCGAGGTTACTTTCCAGATATCTTGTGCTTTTCGAATATTTTAGTATTTTCCGGTCGGTCGAAAATATCCTAGCACCCAATTAAATCATTAATCAATGACCATTATGTTAGTCGTGGGATGAAATATTATATGTTCCCGATGTGATCCCAACAGAAGATCCATGTTAAACAATGCGACACGACCTACCATATATTTACCTATGTAACCCTGCGTGGTACGATATGCACAAATACGTATGGCATGACCAACTTCACGAGACTTGCAGAACTAGCTTTTATTGCGCCGAAAGAATTACGAAATTATTATGCCAATAGTCCTAAATTTTGGCTTATTGTGCAATGTCGTTTCTTAATTTTTAATTTGAGTAATATGGTCTCTAAACATTTAGTTATATTTAATTTAGTCTTTAGACCAAAAGAAGATATTCAATATTATTGTTTTATCTATTCAATTTCAGGAATAATAATTAACATTTAAATATCTTTACATCGCATGGACCCACGTTCACCTTTAGTGCAAGTCGGTTTAGCTACAAACGTTGTACCGGTACGAGTCACCGGCGGCGACGATCGCACGTTTCGGCACCAGATACAAAAGGCTCGCTCTTACGTCATTAGAAATTTCGCGAGTCGAGATAGATGTGCAATGCCATGATTCCACTTGCAGTGACGCATGCATCGATGCACGCGTGAAATCGGTCCGGCCGCCGTCATCCATGGAGGAATCCGCCGTCGCTGAGCCTCGGAGAACCACCACCAACGCCAACACCGACAGCACCACCACCGCCGCCGCCGCCACCGTCGCCACCGCGGATCACCCGGCGCCGGAGCCCGGCGGCGGGGAGGACGCCGGCCCGGAGGGCGAGGGATGCGACGTCGAGGTCTGGGAGATGCTGAGCGCGAGCTTCAGGCAAGTGCAGTCCGCGCTCGACCGGAAGGTCAACGAGAATCAACTATCCAAGGTTCCCGACAACCTCGCGACGAACGTCGCGCTGATCCGCGAGATCAATGGGAACATCTCGAGGGTGCTTTCGATATACTCGGATTTGTCGGTCAATTTCTCCGGCGTCGTGTGTCAACGCCGTGCCTTGCAGAGCGGTGCCGGCGGAAGGAACGGCGGAAAGCTGGAGAGCTCGGGGGCCTGATCGCATCCATCGATTGAGCGATGATGGTTTATCAGTAATATCAATCACTTTAAGCTTGTGCTTCTTGAGCTTTGATCGAATTTCAATACTCTCTTGGTCAATTAAGTTGACCTTGGCTCGTTTCTAGCTGTGTCTGGTCTTGCGAAAGTAAGTCTTAGATGTTTGGCTGTTCGTGTCGGGGAGTAGTACTGTCTTTCAATTGGAGCCAGCTCTGTCGTGGTCAATCGTGAACTTGGTACTCATGTGTTGCGGTTGTTATGCTTCTTTTGTATTGTAAGGACGCTGGCTGCGGGACTGCTTCTCTTCATTACTAGCCCCGCACTGCCGAGATATGAAGGTACTTATGCTCTATTGGGCAGCCTGCTTTTTGTTTTCCTGTTTTTAAATTCAAAGCCAATATATTAAGATCTTCATATGAGTGGGAAAAGGAGTCGGTGCACATCGTACTTGAAATCGTGATAATTGGAGAAGATTGAGTTCTAGAATGTTATTAGGAATGTCAGGGCCGAGAAGCTGCCAGACAATCATATGGCGTGTTTGGATAGGTACTATTTTTTTATATTTTGCATCTATCAGCTCTATGTCAACCTTATTTTCTTGCTGTGATATTTTGTAAAAGTTCGCTTAACTGTAGTTACAAGGGTCATGAAAAAGAGCTTTTGAGGGATAGTCTGCATTTGCCTTGCCGAAGAACATAAGCAGGGGGAGATGTTCAAATTGCTGTGCTTATTCATCTTTGCTGCGTAGAGTCAGTTTTTCCATGGCTCTAGATGACTTGAAAAGCAGAAGCTTTGGAAAAGCCTCTGAATGAATGTTTTTGCATGGTAGCCTAAGTAAGTATGATAGCGTTCTGTTTTTGGTGCGCTCTGGTTTGTCCATGCCACTAAGTTCAAGATTGGAATTTCTGCAAAAGCTCCAACAATCAATTTGAGAGGTAAAAGTGCTTCGGGCTGCTGCTTTTGGTATACTTTCATAGATGAAGTGCGTCGTATTTAAATCTAAATTTATAGCGAATTATATTGATGTTTGTTGAACTTGAATGAAGTTAGTGGCAGCTAGAAGGGTCCTTTTATGTTAAATGCTTAGAAACCCTTCTGCCACCAGGATATGTTAGAGAGATGGATCGATTTAATTCTAGATGTAATCATGCAATGAGCTTTTGTATGACTCTGTGGATGCTGTGGTTGGTAATAATTGAAGTTTTGTGGTTTTGAAATTGAGTTGGATGTAGTGAGGTGGGTTGAGATAATGGCTCATTTGCTGATCACTTGTCATAACATGAAGAAGTTCCAGGATTACGAAATTCTCTGTGAATTGGCAACTAAAGTAAGTTTTCATCGAAATTATTCTTGTTCAGAATAGTGAATTGTTAGAATGCAGAAACTTACTTCATACCCTAAATATTTCTGTCGATATGTTGTGTGAGCTTGATGTTGCTGATATCCTGTGGAAGTTGGATTGATGGTGACATCATTGTGTTCTCTAAAAAGGATTGATGCTGGTAAGATGTATAATATATATGACAAGGTTTAATGTTTTCACTCCAGCTTTCTGACTACCAAATGCTATCATCCACTATCATCTGTCGAGGCTGACTATAGAGAAGTGACTCAACATAGGGATGTCCAGACGGTGCCTCAGTTGTGACAGGGTATATGTAGGGGTAGCCATTGAGTGCAGTAGGAAGAATTCATAATTGTCATTCGGTTTTAATCAACCACAGTGGTGATGCCAGTTAAGGCTGAAAAAGTGACTGCTTGCTGCTCACTCTTAGGTTGTCAACGGTTTTGAAGCAGAATTCGTCAGGGAGATCACAGTTCATTTTCCTTTGTGCATTTTCAGTTGCCCTGGCATCAGGCATATGAATTGTGCCTGTTGATCCATTTCGATCCGTTACCATGAGTTGCATTTCAGCAGTGGGAATGAGGTCGAGCAGATCTAGAGTGCATTCTCATTCATGGAGAGACTTGT
Organism: Syzygium malaccense; assembly: GCA_031216405.1. Classification (NCBI taxonomy): domain Eukaryota; kingdom Viridiplantae; phylum Streptophyta; class Magnoliopsida; order Myrtales; family Myrtaceae; genus Syzygium; species Syzygium malaccense. The sequence continues at coordinate 22,680,861 of CM062262.1, read as the reverse complement.
GAGATGAGATTCCATCCTCCTTTGTCCTTCTTGTTTGTCATTAGCACATTTCAATTGGTTGAAACTTTCCTTCTTGGTGAAGATATCTGTTTCTGCCCATCTTATCAATGTACTACCATCGAGATCACTTTCTCTGTGTTTGCGGTCTCTTTAACGTCTTCATCAGAGAGTAAATCCTATCTTCTCATGATTGGATGATGCATAAGTTGTGTCGGGATTCAAGCATTCACTTCTTGGTGCACCATGTACTCATGTTGTTATTGGTTTCATATCTGTGACCGTGCTTCGCAATTATGCTTCAGGGACTCTGGGGCTGTAATACTAGATATGCTTCTCTAGGAGCTTGAAGTGGCCAAACAGTTGCATAGACCAAGAATTAGTCCTTTCATTTCAGGCAATAGAGCTAAAATTCAAACACTTGCATTCATGAATTTTTTTGCAATTAGGTTTCGATTAGGTTTCTTACCCGTAGGGGGGCCCGGGAGATCACTAATTCATTCGCTTATTTGCAATTAGATCTTGATTAGATTTCTTATTTCTGTGTTTCTCCTAGCAATGAAGTAAAATCCCTAGCTTCTAGTAAAGACAACCATCCTGGAGAGGAATAGTATGCCCCACCCATGGAAAATGACGAGTGGCAACTTGGTTTAGCTTTAGGCTTTTGGTTGCGACCTATTGGTTTTGACTGTGGCATCTTCTTAGCTTTGATTTCTATGATTTTATAGTCAAAATTATGAGCTTCAAATCAAAGCATCATCATGATCACTTAAGAAGCAGCGCAGGCGTAGGAGGCAAGTAATGTTAGTAATCTATTGTTTTGTATTCTTTAATCACCTTCACATGACGAATTTGGTGTAAACAAAAACAAGCATGTCACATTCCGCTCCTCGATTTGAAACAAGAATCTTCATGCTTTCGAGGATGGCTTGTTGCCTTGCACTGAGCCTCCCAAAAGAAGCACTTGATGGTCTCGCTCGCCTTTCGACTTCGGCTCCCCGTGCCAGCCTTTACCGTCGAGCCAGTCGTCTCTTTTAAATCCTTTCTCACAGGGTCCTCCTCTATCATGGCCGTGGTGAATTTCTTTCGCTCAACATCCCTGGCAAAAAATTCTTTTATAGATTAGAGATGATGTAGACCCGCTTAGCAAAACTCTTCCTTTTGCAGAAATTATTCATGTGGGCAAACCTCCTTTTAAAGTTCACTAAACTGATTGTGCCAACTGTTATTTCACCTCTACGACAAATATACTATATTAATGTATTTAGTTGGCATTCCCCATACTTATTATATCGGGATGCGCATCATGAACAGAAAATTTAAATCTATGAATTGTGAATCGAGAAATCTAATTGAATCGTAAAATTCGATAGAGTAACTAAACTTAGTATTTTGTATCAAAGACACTAAGACAGTTGTGAATTCTATAAAGACTGTTAAAACGTATAAAACTTTGGGTAAGAATTATGATTTAGGAAAAAGAAAATCTCAATTCTTTGTTACTATGATGATCATAAGAAGATGTAATTTCTTGGTGTACTCATTTCATTCACCATTGCATCATATAGTCCAAAATTTGCTTTTGATTATTACGTAACTATCAAAATATGATGTACGTGGTAAAAATACATCATTCGTCTGGTAAAACATATAGAAAATCGCATCGATAAATGCGTGTACTTACAATTCGGGAGATTGGCAATTCACTTAATATGCAAAATCTTGAATCTGACACATACAATATAGATCGAGAATCGCACGATTCTAATAATTACTGCGGAACATCATTGTCACGTGATAGTATAGCGGCCCATGCCAATCTGTCCAGAAGTCAATCCTCAAAACCCACTCCGGTCTTGTTCCGATGGTAGCACCACCATCCTATCAATCAAAATTAGTGACGTGCCTTCTCGAGAACCTGCCAATTATGTCTTCACTAAGGACACATGCAGGCAGTTTATCACATTAGAGCACAATGATTGGATGCAAATATTATTGATGTATACTTATGCTAGATATATATCTATCTATCAATTCGTTATATCTTTAAATATACATATATATTAGTTATATATTATTTTTAATAAATTACGGGTGAGGCTGCTTGCGGCTTGCCATACAAGAACAAATGAGGAAAGATTGGTTTTAGGGAAGGTTATATGGCATTCTCACTTGTTGTGACCATGCATTATTTAACTCTCTCTTTCTTTCCCCTTAAATAATCTAGCGGCATGCGCCCGAGATTTGGTTACTTAGAGGCTGATCTGCAAACCCCACAAGGAAGTCCGAGTTTTGGGGGCGTACGAGTGGCACTGATCCATGATAGTTTGCGCATAGCACGTGGAATTTGAACGAATGACGTCTGGCTCCCTAGCTGGAAACCCCCAACGTCTCTACCAACTGCGGTATTTTACTTGAAATGCAATACCAAACACATAAAAAAAATATCGATCTTCGCCTGTACTTTGAATTCATATCATTACTTAAAGGCACAAAAATTATTTGTGTCCGACCTTGCAAAACTAATGTGTCTAATCTTCGAGAATATTTACGTTCTATCTGTCTATTTTTTACTTTAGGATTACGATCATTAGCAATTGCCTTGCTCCGCATCCCTCCCCCCCCAAAAAAAAATTTTAACAAGTCCACTATAGAAAGGCTTAACATAACGAGTCCAATGCAAGGAGTGAAGCGGGGTAGTAGAGTAGCTTCCGGTTGTGACCAACCTAACTAATAACATGTCCAAATCACTTCAATAACCATGTCAATGCCGCCGGTAGCTCATTCGAATGGAATGGTTATCCCACCGTATGTTTAATAGCATTTTCGAGAGGGCCATTCCCATTTGAATTTTTCCATATTCCTATAGAATCACTTCTCCATCTATTTGTTATCACATGATCGAAATGCTCCTTTAAGGGTCGTGTCATGATCTCATTCGGTACGAACATCGAGTCCCATGAGATTTCATCAAACTGATAAACATCTATTACTCAAAAAACTCAACAAAAGATGCAAACTTTTCACGTTATCTTTACACCTTTTGATGACGGCCTTGCGTGCTCATTAGCGCAATTCTCCGTCACATCATGGCGAGACAACTTTGAACGTAAACCGGGCGGACGACCAATAAGATTACTTCGTCGGACCGACGAACCAGTTGTTTTTTGAGGACATCCACAACGAACTAACTACCCGTCGCCGAGACAACTACCATTCCTGCCACCTGCCCAGAAACAGAGTGCCACCGAGTGGGACTGCTTGGTGAGGCTCCCCAGCCCTCCCCCACCACCACCACCACCACCACCACCACCACCGCCCCGCTGCATCATCAATGGCTGGTTCCTTCCACGACCCTCCAAGGTATTCCCCCAAGCCCCCAACCCATGAACCCGAACATTGCTCTTCTTCTTCTTCTTCTTCTTCTTCGTCTTCGTTCTCCATTCCTCTCTCTCAGACATAGCAACAACCGCTGAGCGCCTCCGGATCACAGGCCAGATCGACCACCCTCCCTCTGTTCTCAGCTCATAAGGCTTCTTGTTTCGCCGAATGGAGGATGCGTCGAATCGCGAGCCGGGCGAACCCGTGGCTTCTTCTTCCTCATCCTCTTCGGTCGCGGCCGAAAGCCCACCGCCTTCCGCCCCGTCGACTTCGCGGGTCGAGGGCGAGGGCGTCGACGGCGATGAGATCGAAGACGTGCATCTCCACCACCTCTACCTCCGCCGCCACGACCGGCGGCGGCAGTGGTTGCGGCGGCCTCCTCGAGTGTCGTATCGGGTCAACTTCACCTTTTCCAATGTGGCCTCTTCAGAGATGAGAGACGATGTCTGGTCCTGCCTCGTAGTTCTCGTTGTCTTCTGGTTCTTCGGTCCGTTTTCCTTTTCCTTCACTCTCGACTGCATAATTGTATATGATCTCGTTGTCTCCCCGGCATGTTCTTTGAAACGATGATTGGAATTAATTCGACAATGTCTAGCGCCTATCGATAGTTCTTGCGTTTGAAGCTTTGCTCTTTTCTGTTCGAACATGTGTTCAATTCAGTGATTCGAGAAGATTAGGTCGATACAGTTAGTTTTCGCCAGCAAGAGCTCTTGTTTTGGTCCTTGATATGATATTCTGATTATTCGTTAGTACCAGAAGAAGCAGTAATTCATTTTCTCCCGTGCGTGTTCTTCAATGCGAGGAGCGAACTAATTCGGAAAAGCCTAGTGACTCGTATACGATCAAAGCTTGCATTTTTTTTTTCTCCAATTGTATTTGCTTCCCAGATTCGAGTGCATCCAGTCGATAGCTTGCAAGAGCATAAGCTTGTATTGACTTTACGCTTTGTTTGGCTTGAGTGGTGCTTGTTCAAGCACAGAACTGATCGACTCGTTTTGGTTTTCTCCTCCTACTTGTCACCAGCAGCATCTATGACTTTGATTCTTGGGTTGTATGGATCTATAAATTTAGAGTTGGGGCCAAATTGCTCTCGGCTTATAGAGACTAATCCTATATTTGTGCAGTCCATTAAGGTGATGAGTCGCTTTTCATTTCTTTCTCTTGAGTTTTGATAGTTTGGCTGCCTGAAGGGCTGTTTGTGTTCTCTAGTGACCTTGTTAACTTCTTGAACAGGTCGAGGAATTAGATGAATCAAAACCTGGTCCCATGCTTTATGGTTATTCCAAACCTCCACTCCTCGATGTCGAAACAACCTGGACAGAAACACATAATGTATCTATAGCAGCCAACTTTCACAAGGCATGATATCATCTACTAAATTGTTGATCTTCTCCTTGGTACCTCATCTTGTTGCCCTCATCTTCCATTTGAGTGATGCCAACGTTCTGATCAGTGTATTTAACTGATTGTCTTGCAGGAGTGGATACACTTCCTGAATGAAGGATCAAAAGTACATGTCTCCTACATTGTAAAATCTCCGTTGCCTCTATCCCTAGTGATTGCCAGAGGTAACTACGAGTTTCTGTAGGAACTAAATCCAACAAATAGGGCAATTTCTACTAAAAGTTTCCTGTTTCAGTTGGAGCATTTTCTATCTGACTCTATCTACTTGAGGCTCTTATTTGCAGGCGACTGCTTAAATTTTTTGATTGATCATCCTATCTGATAATTGGTTACACAGCTACTTGCATGGTCTGAGAAAATGTGTTCTTCTTTTTGACTAGGATGATGTTTTCCTGGTTAAAACCTAGTTCCTTTATCAAATGCTATCCTTTGTCGTTTCTTTGGCAACTGCAACGATAATGCCTGAAATTGCGGCCTTACATAATGCATCTGCAACTTTTTGTGCTAGTGAATGCTACTACTGGTTTATGAGTCGAAGTGGATCAGTTTGTTTTCAGTTTCTTCTTTTCTGTACCACCCTGACCTAAAATTCCTATAAATTGCAGGCAGAGAAAGCCTTGTAGAATGGATTGAGGATCCATCTTATCCGAATACAACACTATCTTGGAATATAATATACGGTAAAATTTCTAATCTAAGAGACTCCTCTGACCACTTGTTCAGATAGGCTTTGCTGATATTATATCACTATGCAGGGATGGGCACAGTCCAGCAAGAATTTTCTACATCTTCTAGTTATTATATTGCCGTTCGTAACTTAAATTCAGAGGAGGTGAAGGTAACATTACTGATTATGCGTGTCTGACATTCTAGCAGAATCAACTGTAAAAACTTATCTTAAATCACGCAGTATCTGGAAAAAGGAAAAAGGAAAAAGAAGGATGTAGATATACATCAATTAGTGAGCATGAGATGGTTACTGTTAGGAAGTTACTTGACTGGAAGTTTAGCCAGTAAGCTTTATGACTGGGATTATATCTTGTGTAAGAAATTCGAAACTATTTTTTTCTTGCGCCAAGAAGCAGAATTTAAATGAGCATGTCTAATGAGGTTTTCAAGGAAACTTGATATTGCCTAGATTGAAGGACTTACTTACTAGAAGAGGCCTATCAATGTACTCAAAATACGGCTTTCTTAAACGAGGATAGTTTCTAGGCCAAGGCAAACCCCGTGTGTTGAGCTACGTATCTCTAAATGAAATATCATCCCGTGTTTTGGAACATAGTAGTTAATGCGCACAAAATTTTATGACTATTTAGTGCTTGACTTAGTAAACTACAAAGAGGCGGTTTCATGGTGTAACAGATTTTAGCAGAGGATGCTCCTCATCATCTTGCAAAACAGAGCGGTTAACATGATAAATGGTTCTATGCTTTTCTAGATGATTGAATGAAGAAGGCATGCATTTTACATTTATCTAACATAACTCTTTCCTTGTCATGCATTTGCTGACATATTTGGGTGATAAACTAATGTACCTACCTGTTTTCACAGGTAGAGTTGAAGTTCACTGTAAATGCTTTTCTCTATGATACAAGCCAGGCGTATTATAGATGCTCCCTTGGAAACCTCTCATGTAGCTTGAAGCTCTTTCTTCTGAGGGAAAATGCCGCTGTTCTGAGTTCTCCAGGATTTAAAGAGGTACAGAAGCTGTAACCGTAGGAACTCCCTGCTTGTCAATCTTTACTTTTTACATATGGAATTTTGTGACTTTATAATCAGGGTTCCCCTGACAACAATTGGTACATCAAAGTTTCCTATGGTCCACGGTGGATCACTTATTTTGTTGGATCAGGTTCTCCTTCCTTCTTTCTCATCAATTTACCTGTAATTTTGTGGGTATGGCCACGCTTATGTTGAGGCTTTTCTTCTTGTAGGTGTTATGACCATTCTCCTACTGTTAGCATTCCGACTTTGTAACATGTTCCAATTTAGCAGTGGAGAAAGTACAGGACTTCAACCGGGACAGATGGAAACTGAACGGGCACCATTGCTTTCTCCTAAGGAGGATGACCTATCAAGCCGGGGTTCATCTTATGATTCCGTATCGCATGATGAGGAGGATTCGGAAGAGCAGCTTGCAGTCACTTCTCTTGAAGGAAAGCCATTTGGAGAAGGAGAAAATCACAGCAACCCCCGCGGTCTCTGCGTCATTTGTTTTGATGCCCCCAGGGATTGCTTCTTCCTTCCCTGTGGACACTGTGCTGCATGCTATGCATGCGGATCAAGGTAGACATATCTCACTACTAATGGCAGTTAATTGTTTTAGAGGCTCACACGTTACTACTTGTTGATGTATGGGAAGGAACATGATCGTCTTCCCATTGCTAACAAGTACCCATGCGATTGTGACACTAGCTGTCCAATTTATAACTTTTTATGTGCTTTCTATGCATCATGATATGGGAGTCCTTTTCAAGATCTTTAGATGTTTACTGACCTTTTATTTCTTCAGGATTGCGGAGGAAGATGGTTCTTGCCCCATCTGTCGTAGGAAAATGAAAAAGGTTCGAAAGATTTTCACCGTTTGAGCAGACTTCAAGCTTTGTGCAGGCAGGCACTTTCAGTTCAGTGGTTCACAGCCATGTGTTTCAGATGAACATGTAAATTCTTCTGATACGTACTTGTATAAAGTTTGAAGCAGTGATCGAAATAGTCTTTTGTGCGTGGCAATCATTATCTGGGCTTCGATCGAAATGACCAATAATTTAGATTGGTTAGCAACATATGCAGCCCTTCACTGGAGAGAAGAATGCAGTTTGGCATTCTGTGGTCAAAAGAGAAATGATTCTAAACTTTTTAATTTATAACGAAAGATTCACGTTCTCTTTACAACTCAAAGTCGGGGATTACTATCGTATGTGCGCTTATTTCCTAAAATACGGCTATTCCCCTGCTCATTGACGCAAGAGAAGGATATTAGATGAGTCTGGGCATTTTCCGTTTCTTCTTATACATACCGAGTATAAAGCAGGTTATCAGCCAATTGCTTAATTTGTCAACGGTTTATTTGTTCGAAACCTTAATCTGATCTCAAATTCTTCAGTTTTGCTGATATGGATTTGATAGTTAACACGACGCTCGCGAGACATTCGCCAGTCTCTGTTTGAGATCGTGAAGGTAGGTAAACAGATCAATGCAGATGAACTTTTATCGATGCTGAGATTTCTTTTAACGCCATTCACTGGTCGCTGTTTGAGATTGCTGTCTGATGCTCCTTAGTTGGAAGATCTAAAGTGGAACAAAATTTACTCGTATCCAAAAGTGCATGATGGCACGCGAAGCAGGTTCCATCTGCAGGCAAGCCCAACAGCTCGTGGCCATCATCCTTTGCAGCCGCATCATATTAAATAATAAGAAGAAACATCTCTGGCTCCTCCTCAGACGGTAACTAGGTAGTTCCTATAATTGGGAACAGACTAATGAATGCCCTAAGTCACGCCTAACGATAACATTGCTGATAGAGGATCGATGATGAGTGAACCTATTAAACGTCGCTCCGTAGACATCATGAGCTCATGTAACGATCACGAACACCATCACATATTGTTACTTGAAAATCGAAATCGCTCTCGTGCTTCATTTAGTTCAAAACTGTCTTAAGTACTGTTTCTGAAATGTACAAGTTGCTTCATTGTGTTGCTAACATGGACGCAGTGATGCTCAATTTGGACAAACGAAATACAAGTGTGAGAGAGAGAGAGAGAGAAAGACTAAGTGACGCTACCCAGCCATCCTCAATCGATGGTCACCGACCGTCGTTTGCCACCGGCAAGTATTCTAAAACCCCAATCACAGCTGCAGTTAGGGCACTGAAGCCTTGATCATGACACCAATTTTCGTGCCTGACACTCGCACGCCTTTGTTGGTGGCCGGACATAGTCACGCCACTCTCTTCGCCTGAAAATGAGAGTCACCTCATAAGTGGCAAGCAAGCCCGAGAGGAGAGAAGGAGTGGCGCCACAGTGCCCTAGCTTTGACAAAATGTAGAGTGATTTTTTTTTTTAAAACGGACCAATTTTGAACATTTTCCCTAATTAGAAACTGCGATCAGTGATTCGACAAAATCCATCATCGACAAATGATCGGGAGATGAATAATGAATCTTCTAGGAAAAGTGGACGCAATTGTTTCCAAACAAATGAAAACAAATAGGCAAATGGAAATATTATGTGCAAGAATATAAGGGGAAACATAACAAGTAGAGGAAATCGAAGCAGATGATGTATCAGAACTCATTCTGAAAATGGTCCTAGAAGGAGGTTGTTGGCCTTTTCTCGTACTGAAACTCTCTCTATTACTGACGACCGAGGCCGAAACTGAAGCAAAAACCGTCGCTCTCAGTCTCCGACAGCCTCGACACCCATCTGCCATTACCTTCTCCTCCTTCCTTTTCGCTGTCACGACTTCGCGACTCTGCCCCCACCATCTCCGCCATCTCTCTCATCTCTTCCTCTTGATCATCTTGTCATTTGTCACTGCTGTCGCTCGCTCCCTTTCTTCTTCCGACCTCCGGGATTGTCCTCTCTCTTCTTCGAGTTCGCGATCGGACGGAGTCTCTCCTTCAATCGTTGTCGGGCAAGTAATATCTTCTTTTTTTCTTTGGTTTCTCTTTTCGCTTTCTCTAATTTCGGGGTGAAAAGTGTTGGAAAAACCCTAAACCTTTTGCATTTGTGCTAATTTAGTCATAAACCTTTTTTTTGTGTCAATTCAATCCTAAATCTTTTATTTTTGTGCCAATTTAGCCCTTCCGGCTAATTTTGCTGACGTAAACGCCGACGGGGCGATGACATGGACAATTTTTAATATATTTTGAAAAAAAAATTTCTTTATCTTTCTTCTTCCTCCAGCTGGTCGCTGGTCCGGTGACCGGCTGGAGGTCGACGAGCCCCGTCGGCCAATGGTGAGGCTCGCCTCGCCCAGCCCAGCTTGAGGCACAACCTCGCTGGATCTGGCGAGGTCGAGCCTCCCCCATGGCCAGCAAGGCTCGACCCTCGCCAGATCCAACGAGGGCGAGCCTCGTCCAACCCAACGCAAGGCTCAAGCCCTCGCTAGATGGTTGTAAGGGCGGTCTTGAGCTAGGCTGGGCAAGGAACGACCTCGCCGGATCTAGCGAGATGTCGAGCCTCCCCCATGGCCAGTAAGGCTTGACCATCACCAGATTCAGCAAGGGCAAGCCTCATCCAGCCCAGCACAAGGCCGCCCTCGCGGCCATCCAGCGACGGTCGAGCCTCGCCGCCCTCGCCAGTGGTTGGTGGGGCGGGGCAGGGCTTGCCAGAGGTCGGCAACCGGCTAGAGGAAGAAGAAAGATAAAGAAAATAAAAATAAAAAAATTCGAAAAATGTTATCACGTCATCTCTGGTGATGCCACGTAAGCCGGCCAACATCCAAGTCAGCAAAATTCGCCCAAAATTAGCTAGAAAGACTGAATTGGCACAAAGACAGAAAAGTTTAGAACTGAATTGGCATAAAAAAAAGTTTATGACGAAATTGGCACAAATGCAAAAGGTTTAGGACTTTTTTGACACTTTTTCCCTGATTTCGGGGTTTTTGAATTTGATGCGGCTCGATTGATTTAGTGGTTGCGAAACAGGCTCTTTCCCATGTTCGATCCCTCAAACTTTGAAGGCCATCCGCCTGAACTTAGAGACTCATGTAGTACGTGGACTAGTAGAAGGATTACATGAATTTAGACTTATCCGACTAAAGTCGAGTTCCATTTCATGAAAAGAAAAAAAGAATTCGACACGGATTTTCCCGGTTAATTGGCGTGGAGGTCCATGAACTTGATTCTGATTATTTCAAGTTGCTTCGAATTACAATATGGATCATGGTCCGTCCCGGTACCTAGACAAAACTAAGAAAGCATGTGTAATACACGGATGACTTTTAGGTCCAAGCTCGTTGATAAACTAGGATCTGATACTAGTGTTTAGTGGTTTTGGACCTATCTAACCTCAAAAGCCAGCTTGAACGTTGAGGTTTTTCCTCACACTTATAATTGACCACCAGTTTCTTTCACAATCGATATGGGATAAACCCCAACACTTCGAATTACAACATGGTCTGTCCCAATATCTCCTCAATACTGTGGAAGCATGTGCAGTACATGTTTGGCCTAAGTTAATTAGTTTGTTGTTATGGTTGAAGATTCTGTTGGGTGATTTTAGGCATCTTTTGTCTCAAAAACTAGCTCATGAGACTTTCGCTCGCATTTATAAAGAGACCACCCGCCCCTTCTATAAGGGATGTGGGATAACCCTAACAATCTTTCCCTCATATATCCGGCCTTGGTTCAGAACGGTAATAACCCGTATCTCTCACGTGACTATTGTGTCTAAATTTGTTGGTAACCTAAGCTCTCATACCAGTGTTGGGTGATATTGGGCCTATCTTACCCTCAAAAACTAGCTCAAAGGATAAGCTTTTTCCTCATATTTAATTTGACCACCAACACAGCCCCAACAGATTTGATTGTGAAGAAGAGCAATGGAATGTTTTCCTAAAGGTGAAAGATGAAGTAACGCATACTTTGCGTGGACATGTGCACCTTAATTTATCGGCTTTCGGTTAAATACCTATTAAAAATATGTCTCGAATTTGAACCTGATAGATAAAACCTAATTCGAGATTAATTATTAATCTCGTGAAAGAAATCGGACCCATGACTTGTTGACCGAATTGTTAGTGAGACTCCTCGGCCAAGTGGTTTCTTTTTTTTTTTTACGTCAAAGTTCAAGCTGGAGAAGTCTGACTTTGTGTTAGAAAAGGAAATAATAAAAAAAAGAAAAAGAAAAGGAAAGTCCATCTTTGACCGCGTTGCCAATTGTGTCATATAGAAAAAGAGGAAATAAGAACACTATGAAATTAACTTTCTCTTTTCACGTTAAAGCCGGCAGCTATTATATATTTAGTGGTGGGTTGCTCCGAGAAGTTACAGAAGAAAGAATTGAAGCACCGCTCCGCAAGCGAGTGCTTGGTTGTGGCTTCGTGATTTTATTCGTGGAATTACACCAAAAGTTTAAATGTTCGTAGCGATTAAATCTTGTATTAAGATTTGTGTATAATTTCTTTGCGAGATTGAGAGATTATTTCGTGAGGAATTATGGGGCTAAATACTGCGTGCGTTATTGGGTGTAATTGGGGCTTGAGAAACACTTAGAGCGTTTGAGTGACTTGAGTGTGGTTATAATCTCCGTTGTATCGCTTGATCTATAGTGGAATTCCGTGCTACTCTCTCCGTGGACGTAGGTCACTACAACCGAACCACGTAAATCTGGTGTCTGATTTATTTTCTTATTCTGTCAATTTTATTGTTCGATCGCTTGGCTTCCGCAACAATTGATATCAGAGCCAAACTTGCTTAAGTTGAAGCGAATTGATGGCGGCAGAAGAAGGAAAAGTGAGAATCGACAGATTTGATGGGAAGGATTTGGTATCTGGAAAATGCAGATTGAGGATAATCTATATCAGATGAAACTACACTTACCCTTGTCTGGGGAGAAGCCAAAGACAATAAAGCAAGCTTATTGGGAATTACCGGATAGACGAGCTTTAGGTGTTATTCAGCTGATGTTGGCTCGTAACGTCGCGTTTAACATCGTGAAAGAGACGACCACTACGAGTTTGATGAAAGCCCTGTCGGACATGTACGAGAAGCCCTCCGCGATCAACAAGGTCTATTTGATGCGACGTCTATTTAATTTGAAGATGAGCGAAGGTGTATTAGTTGCTGATCATATTAATGAATTCAATGTGATCATTAGTCAATTGAGTTCAGTTGACATTGACTTTGAAGATGAGGTATATGCTTTGATTCTGTTATCTCCATTGCCTAATAGTTGGAATACTATTGTTACTACTGTTAGTAATTCCTCTGGGTCAACAAGTTTGACGTTTGAAGGTGTTCGAGATTTAATTCTAAGTGAAGAAATCCGTAGAAGAGAATCTGGTGAACATGTATCTACAACTTTAGTAGGTGAAAATAGAGGAAGAACTGGTACACGTGTTGGCAGAAGTATTATGAACTCAAATAGACGAAGTCAGCCTAAAACTGGTGGTATTGTCTGTTGGAGCTGTGGCAAGAGGAGGCATCTTAGAAGGGATTGCCTTAAGCTGAAAAATGACAAGGGTAAGGGAATTAGAGTTGATCCTTCAGATGATGTTGCTGCTATAGCAGACAGTAATTCGGATAATGCTGATTATGTCTTGTCTGTAATTGATAATTCGTCATTTGATGGATAGATTATAGATTATGGTTGTTCTTTTCATGCTACACCAAAAAGGAACTGGTTTACTACTTATTAGTGCACAGATAGTAGTGAAGTGTAGTTGGGGAACGACGTTGAATGCGATGTTGTAGGTGTTGGTGATGTCAGAATCAAAATGCATGATGGTATTGTGAGGACATTGACTGGCGTGAGGCATATTCCAGATTTGAAGAAAAATCTGATTTCCTTGAGTGCCTTGGATTCAGCTGGGTGTCAGTATTCTTCAGAATGTGGAGTTCTGAAAGTTCTTCGAGGTGCCATGGTGACAATGAAAGGAATCAAGCATAGTGGTCTGTATGAGCTTCAAGGTGCGACAGTGACAGAATTCGCTGCGGAGACGTCGAATGCATCGGTTCGAAAGTCTGAATTGTAGCATATGCGTTTAGGGCACATTAGCGAGAAAAACCTAAAGATTCTAAGTGAAAGAAATTTGCTATGTGGTTATGTGGTTAACGAACTGAATGTATGCAAGTGCTGTGATTTAGATCTACGGCGGAAAGTGTAGTTTAGTACGGTTGTCAGAGAAACTACGGATATTGTAGAATTAATTCACTTAGATGTTCGCAGGTTGTCGCGATTTCCTTCGAGGAAGAGTGCCAGATTTATGCTAAGAGTTATTGATGACTACTCGAGGAAGACTTGGGTGTTTGTATTAAGGCACAAGTTTGATGCTATTGTCAGGATCATGTAGTTAAAAGCTTTGATCGAAAAGGAGACTGGTAAAACGATCAAGTAGGTGCGGACTGACAGTAGTATGGAGTTTTGCTCCTAGCTGTTAAATGAATTCTGTATAAAGGAAGGTATAGTGAAACACCGCATTTGTGCCATTGAACCACAACATATTGCAGAGTTGATTCACAAAACATTACTAGAGACGGCCCATAAAATGCTCTCTAGTACTGGTATAGCTAGGAGATTCCTGGTGGATGCACTTAGTACGGCTAGCTACATGAAGAATAGATCTCCATCGATTGCGATCGAATGTCAAACTCCTGAAGAAGTGTGGTCAGGTAACGTTGCTGATTATTCTGTTTTTAGAATATTTTGTTGTCCATGCTATGTTCGAGTTAGTGATGGTAAGCTCGATGGAAGGACAACAAAGTGCATGTTCCTAGGTTATGCACATGATGAACGGGGCTATCGGTTGTGGTGCTCGGAATTAAATTCACCTATTATCAGCAGAGAAGTTATATTTGACGAGTCTCCAGTACTTCTAGCTAGGAGTGTTAATAGCAGTGTTTATACAGATCTGGACAGTGTTCAGCTTGAGGTGGAGTTGCAACTAGAAATTCCTGAGGTAGCGAGTACTAGCGAAGTAATCGACATAGATGGTGCTTATAGCGAGGTGGAGCCTATTAAGCCAACAATTGCTGTAACTGCTAAAATTAACAAGGTGCGTATTCAATCTCCCGATAGATATAGATGCAATGATGGTTTTGCTTTGTCTGCGATTGAAGAGGTTGTATCAGAAAATCCTTATGGAGAGGTTAAAGATGCATGTGAAGTTGGTGTTATGATGAGGTCCACGGCTATGGCGAAGTTCAAGCGAGGATTGGACTTGAAAGACATTTGTGGCGGTTGAGCCCATTGGGATTATGGGAGAGTAGTAGCGAAATTCGGATTTTATCAAAGCGATTGTAACTTAACTCAAACATCGAGCCAAGGTGAAGATTGTTGAAAATATGTCTCGAATTTGAACCCGATAGATGAAACCTAATTCGAGATTAATTATTAATCTCGTGAAAGAAATCGGGCCCTTGACTTGTTGATCGAATTATTAGTGAGACTCCTCGGCCAAGTGGTTTCCTTTTTTTTTTTTTATGTAGAAGTTCAAGCCGGAGAAGTCTCACTTTGTGTTAGAAAAGGAAATAATAAAAAAAAAAGGAAAGGAAAGTCCACCTTTGACCGCGTTGCCAATTGTGTCAGATAGAAAAAGAGGAAATGAGAACACTATGAAATTAACTTTCTCCTTTCACGTTAAAATCGGCAGCTATTATATATATAGTGGTGGGTTGCTCCGAGAAGTTACAGAAGAAAGAATTGAAGCACTGCTCCGCAAACGAGTGCTTGATTGTTGCTTCGTGATTTTATTCGTGGAATTACAACAAAAGTTTAAGTGTTCGTAGCGATTAAATCTTGTATTAAAATTTGTGTATAATTTCTTTGCGAGATTGAGAGATTATTTCGTGAGGAATTATGGGGCTAAACACTGCGTGCGTTATTGGGTGTAATTGGAGCTTGGGAAATACTTAGAGTGTTTGAGCGACTTGAGTGACTTGAGTGTGGTTGTAATCTCCGTTGTATCGCTTGATCTATAGTGGAATTCCGTGCTGCTCTCCCCGTATACGTAGGTCACTATGATTGAATCACGTAAATCTGGTGTCTGATTTATTTTCTTATTCTGTTAATTTTATTATTCGATCGCTTGGCTTCCGCAACAATACCAACGAAGCTTATAGTTATTGCGGGGAGATGCACCGCTGCAAAGTGCGCATCTTCTGCTCATCTACTGCATCGAAATGTCGACGCAAGTGCCTGAATACCCTCGACGTAATATCCGACACATATTAGCTGATTGCTATGGAAGCAGCCTCGGGAAAGAGGTACTAATTTCGGTTAGACACATCTCCTTCGCTCTTGCTCTTTCCAACTCTTGCGCAGTTGTACTGGGTATGATTTACTTAAAGCCTTTCGGTCGCGCACTTGCTGAACCTGTACCACAATGACGCGTCGCACGGACTTTAGCATTCGACTACGTCGTATCTCCAATTCAAAGCCAGTGCTGAGTACAACCAAAAAAAAAAAAAAAACCCAGTGCTGAGAAGTGCTTGCTTTGCTCGACTTAAGCCACATCCTCACTTTGCACAGCCACACAAATCGATGACATCCCTCGGGCAACTAACCCGTGTAAAATGCCTCAGAGAGTACAAATGCGAGCCGAGGCGTGCCGACTTTTGGGGATATCTTCGACAGGCAATTCGGTTTGTCACGCGGGAGTTCGGACAAGGAAAATAATTAGGAAAGCCGTAGCAGCGATCAAGACCCTTTCCCTGTATCGATGCACTCTCACTATCGGAGGTCGTTCGGGACCCAAACACGTCCCACAAAGCGCCATATGCAAAAAGCTTTCAGATCCATTCATTACACTCAGGAGGAGCTGGACCCTCCTCTTCTTTGACTGGTGACTCTCATTTACGCCTTTAGCATCCGTCCTTGGACGTACGTTTCGGTCCAAACATGTCGATGCATGCATGGACATGGGCGAGGTACCACCATACATGCAGCCCGGTACGCCCTACCTGCATCGTCCGACGTACTGCCGATTTGTCCAAATTCCCCTCTTCTTTTCTGCGACAAGTAATTAAGTCGGTGGCTGCAAAAAACAACAGAGAGCAAAAATCGCAAAATAAATAAACAAATAAATGAAATTATGTGTATATTCCTCTAAAGTCATAACCCTAGCTCTCAATAATGTATCTGCCGGTGCTGCGGACAAGACTGTTCGGTGTCAACAGCGACGTCTTATATTATAATTTGACGCCTAGAATTAAATTAAGTTAGTTAGAATAAGGGACGTGCTAAATCTTTAATCAAGGATAATCACTCATATATTATAAGTTAGGAGAGAGAAGATTCTAGTAGTTTTTCAGATTGGCAGACCTAGAGGAGGGTTGTGGTGGCCCTACTCGGTTCTTTATTTTTTATTTTTCTGTATTTGACCAAGCCATTTCCCCATAGGTTGAATTGCCCTTAGTATTAACCATATAATACATGCAATCTTTTTGATATTATGAATTTCATTGCCTTCCAAAAATGATAGCGAAGGATGATCGCTACCTAATGTTAGTAGTTATAATGAATTTTATGACCTCATGCACGCGCCAATAATCATCATGCTTATTTTTCTGTGAACTTTATAGCTCGACATTAGTTTCTATATGTTGTTGGACAAACCGATTTAGCTATTTAATTTTATCATTCGAAAAATAACGAAGAGAATGGTAATAAGAAGCGGAGATGATATGAGGAGTTGATGAATAGAATGTTACGCAGCCATAAGAGGTAAGTGACACTTTACTGTTTTACCGTTTGTTGTGTAAGTTGTAAGCAATACAAATAGTCCATGAATTATGATCCAGTGTGCAATGTGGTCTCTGAACTTTTCATTTATTCAATATGGTCCATGAACTATAACCTAATGTGTAATGTCATCCTTGAATTTTTAATTTGTTCAATGTGATCCCTAGATTTTTTGTGCATATTCAAGTTAGTCTCTGGATTATATGAAAATATTCAATACTGTCATTTCATTAATTCAAGTTCAAACATAATATTGGTCATTTTCATATAATTAAGGGACCAAATTGAACTTGTATCAAAAGTTCACGGACCACTTTGAACAAATGAAAGTTTAGAGATCACATTGCATATTAGATGAAAGTTCAGAGACTATATTAAATAAATTAAAATTTCAGGAACTACATTGAATCAAAGTTCATGGACAATTTACGTCGTTTTCCGTCTTATTTTAAAAGTATAATGGGGAGGGACCTAGAAGTGAGACCAGCCGCTCTTTTAGTTACAATTATTAGATATTAGATTAGATATATAACCTCCCCCCGAACATTCCTCCCCAAAAAATAGTTTGGACATTCAAATAAGCAATTTTGACGATTACATAAGATGAGCTCTTTTTGTCTCTCTTGCCCATGTAGCGTACTAAATCAAGAGCCGAGGCTAATCGCAGAGCTTCATTCGGAACTTGAACAGTAGATACATAATGACATAATCACCATACATCATCTAGCTTTTGGCCTATAATGAGTTGGACCAGTATGAAAGAAATCTTTAAAATGGGGCTCTTTTTTTAAAGGAAATTACGGTACATAAACCGCCGGCGTACTTGAAAACATTAATGAAGCGGTCTCATCCACCTGCATAAAAGCTACATAATTTATCTTGTTTTATTGGTTTCAAACGCCGGCTAATTTCCTAAAAAATCCCCAATTTTAGTTTTAATATTAATTATGATCCCGAATTTTTTTTTTATCTCAAAAAAGTACTCAGTTTTCATTCTAATCCCAAATTTGCCAATGCATCCATAATCTATAAATTACCCTGGTCATTTATTGTGCTTGAAGACACTATCCTTTTTTTTTATATCCTTCAGTCGTCCATTATTGTACTTTCAAAAGCGCAAATGAACTTTATCGGCAAGATAGACAAATCTCGAATCTGATTTTCACCGAAAGTAAACGTGTATAGATGTTTAGGGTAAAATATATATTATGCGTGTTGAAAAGCCAACTACTAAATCTTAAGTTACAAAGTGCGTATAACATATATCTTATTCAGTGTACAACATGATCGTATTGTTTAAGTAGTCGTATACCATTTGCCATGCCACTTATTCATTGTTCAATATATATCTTATTCAGTGTTCGATATAGTCGATCCTATGTACCAATCATGTGTTTAGCATTAGTTGAGAAAAAAGGCCATTTGTTACTTGAACTAGTGCAGTTTTGGTACGCCTTTTTCGCAGCGGTTACAGCTGCGAAAGCAGGCGTTGATCGATGAAGTTTCTATAAGGTCTTAGCAAGTACCCCGTAACCGTAGACAATTACGGTAGCTTAAAATAGTTTTCCGGTAGTTGTGCTCACCCAGTTTCAAGGTGCTGTAACTTTAAAACGTGTAATTCTAAACACATAAATTACAGCACAGATGCAGCAAAGCGCAGTCACAGCTTAATCATAGCTATACCAAACTTGACACAAAATATTCATATGCCATCAACATAAAGAAGCCGGAAGTGTGGACACGAATCGAACAAGTGCAAGACAAAGGGGTTAGATTCATTATAGCATTAATATAAGCAGCATCATTCGAGCTTCCAACAACTCTGATTTCCAATGCAAAAAGTCCCCCCGGATTAGATGCAGAAACATCATTTTGTGACGAAGAAGAACACTATCATATGCTCTCCACGGTCCACAAACAACCAAATTAAAGAAATAACCACAAGAAGGAAGCTTCAAAAGGGGATCATGGACATTGCAGAACATCACGATTCACGAGCAGAGCCGAAATTCTATTATAAAACCCGAATTTTTTGGTGGGTATGGAATATATTTCCAGATAAACAAAGAAGGAACTCAACAAGATGCAAAGATTATAAATAACAACAAGATGCAAGAAAACGGAAGCAAAGGGTTGGCCACTGGTCGCTTTCACACCGCGGTGGGTGGTCTTCCCCAAAAAAAAATTTAAATGAATAAATTTTAAAGAATCTAGAAATTGGAGGGAAGCAATCACACGGTTTGGATTTTGCTTCCAATCTGATGCTTATGGAAATGTTTCTTTAATCTGCGTATGTCGTTATCGCAGGAGCAATGCCATCATATTAGTACACAGCATTATTCTAGCAGGGCAAGAAATATAGGGCAGGCAGAGAGAGAGAGAGAGTGTGTGTGTGGCTAGATGAATTATATATTGTCGTGGGGTCGACAGGCGAAAGAATAAATTACACTATAATCGTGGGACGAACGCAATCGAATTCTCCCGCATGTCGATTCATCTAGTAAATTATTTTTCACGCCGTCGACGGCGGCGGAGCTGATGAAAACCCCGTGAGTTAAAATGGCGAAAATCGGAACGGCGAGGGTAAACAGCTAATAAGATTTCTTTCATATGATTATTATTGTTGTTGTCGATGTTGTTGTTTTCATTTGTGATCCAGAAGTTCGAAATCTAGAGATGGAGATGGGGAGAAGAAGAAGAAGGGGGTGCACCTGGGACTGAAACAGATGAATGCGCACGTGCGGTATCATCAGGGGGGAGCCCAGGCTCTTGACAAGCAAAGCAGGGGACCATCAGCACAGCAGTAGCACTCGGATCCATAGAGGTTTCTTCCTCGTTTTGTCTCTGCTTCCGAAGCTTTTTCGTTCTGAAGAGTGTCGGAAGAGACTACAAGTCTACCAGAGTAGTTTCCCGGAAAACGAGCGGAACGACAAGCGACGCAGCAGAGACATGCGAAGAAAGAAGATGAAGATGAAGACGTACCGTGTCGACGGCGAGCGGAAGAAGGTGGGCGAGATTTCGATTCGTCTCTGCGGGTTGAATGTAATAATCGACTCGTAATTACAATTACAGAGATTATCGCTCTTAAAAATGGCGGCCATGGAGGAGAAAAGGAGAAAGAAAAAGCGGAGACAAAGAGAAAGAGAAGACGCTGAACGTGGCGAGGTATGTGCCGGTGCTAGCTCGGGGCGGTGGTGGGTCCAACATTACCGCCGCCGCCGCCGCCTGTAGTTTCTCCTCCGCCGCCGCCGCCGCCGCTGACAACGTCGCCGGAGCCAGAACCTTCCCCGGCGGTGCTGCTGCCACCGACGTCGGCAGACGCCGGGGTCCGCTTCCGCTTCTTCTTCTCGTAGGGGATGCCGCGGGCCTTGGCCTGGCCCTCCCGGACCTCGCGCAGGTAAATCCGGACGGCCTTGGCGCCGAAAGGGTTGGACTCGGGCCGCCCGCCGTTCTCCTCGTAGGCGGCCCGGAGCCGGCCGATGAGCGCGTCGAGGCTGCCCCACGCCTGCTTGAGCGGGCACGCGCAGGGCGCGGGTGGGTTCGGGTGCCCGAAGTAGGGGCAGCCCGCGGTGTGCACCTTGGTCTTCCCGAACTGGTCCAGGTACTTGAGGAACTCGATGACGTGGGCGCCGCTGCACCGGGCCAGCGTCAGCGGCGGCTTGTGGTTCCTCAGGTACTGCAGGAACGTGTTCCAGTCCCTCCGCTTCTGCGACTCGTACCGGCTCGGCGGCGCCGGCGGGGCCGCCGTCGACGGGTCCTCGGCGCCCTGCTGCTGCTGCTGCGGCGGCGGCGGCTCGGGTGGCCCGGCACCCGAAGCAGAATCCATAGCGCGCGGTGATCAGAATCAGGATCGAATTTGATCCTCTTCTTCTCCTTGGACTCGAGGGTGATCGAGAGAGGCGACCCGACCCAGTAGTTCGAACGCCTCCTTGCTTTTGATCGGCGACTTGGAGTGGCTGCTTCGCAAGGTGTGACAGAAGAAGCTATGGAGGGGCGCTCTCGGGGAGTATCTTTTCACGAGAAAGCGAAGTGATTTTTCTTTTCTCGAGAGGGAGAGGGAGGGAGAGGGAGTGGTGATGGGACGTGAAAAAAGAGACGTATAAGATGAAGTGAACGAAGGAGACGGGGCCAGAAATTGTGATGGAGGGAGGGAGCATTGGCGCAATATAAGAAAAATAGGATCGCCATCTTCATCGTTTCACACGGCGGCCCCCACGGCGGACACGACTTTGCTTAGTATTCACTACTTGGCGGCCCCCGCCACTCCCCCGTTTTTCCTTCTATTCGTACCCCTCGGCCCCCAACCCCCCACCCCCACCCTCACGCGCCGCGACCCTCGGCCACGGCTTTCTTCTTCCTTCTTTTGGACGCCGCTTTTCTCCGGGATTAGCATACGAGAAAATGGCACAAATAGTTAATAAACTTTGACTCAACGTACAATTTGATCTCTGAAATATTTAATTTATTCAATATAGTTCCTGAATTTTGATCCAATGTTCAATGTCGTCCCCGAACTTTCAATTTGCTCAATGCGGTCCCTGAACTTTATAAAAATATTCAATGTTGTTCTTCCATTAATTCAAGTTCAGGGATTATATTGTACACTTTCATATGGTTCGGGGACTTTATTGAACATGTACAAAAAATTTATGGACCACATTAAATAAATTAAAAATTCTAGGACTACATTGAACATTTGACTAAAGTTCATTGACCCAAATTGCACATTGAATCAAAGTTTATGGACTGTTTGTGTCATTATCCCTTAGCATATTTACTGAACTGAATTTGGATCGCTATAAATGATGGGTTTCCCTGTATGTCCGCTAGATTTGACGGTCTAGATTTACTTTAGTACATTGATTCGGTTCACCTTGAACGGAACTATCTTTTTAGCGCACTGGGTTCATGTGAATTTGACGAGTCATAATCGTTAAATTATATGGGTTTCACGTAAAGCTTATTAAGATAAATGGTTGTGGTGCAATGAAGCGCATATAAACCAATGCTTTCCATCAAAAGAAGTACTCCGATGAATCAACTTTTAAGTATTGTTGCGTACACCCAATCGACATAAGCTCCTTGCGATATAGCCATTGAATTGCGCAAGTACTCAATAGGTTACACCGAATTCAAGAGTTTCGATATGTGTACTCGTAAGTATAACCCAATTCATCTCACGATTTTAAAAAAAAAAATCTATGAAAGATGGACATGTCGATCTCTCTCACACCGAGGGCACGCGAGCTCGCAGCAGATCTCTCCCACACAAAGCTTGCAGCATAAGCCCTACGCCGTATGTGTTCGTGTTGCCGTGACCAAACTGACAATGTTGTTGGAGACAAATGACAAGCAAAAGGCCGAGGTGGCTAAGATGAGGAGGAGAGCGGAGGTGAGCTAAGATTTTTTCGCATTAGACGAAAGATGGACACACTGCACGCATATAGCAACTCAAAAAATGGCGACGGGAGATGGGTAGGGAAAAACCATAACACAACCTCTTACCCCAAGTTCCTAACCCTAAAGTGCATTCTCTAAGAGCAGCACAACAAGCTAAGTAATCACAACTACATAGAAGACCATTCACATTATTTTTAACATACGAGCAAGTAAAGCACTGTTCATTTGTTACAGCACTGTGATCTACTCCATCTTTACGATACAGGAAGATCACACTACATAAGAATGGGCGGATGACAAGCCAATGAGTTTGAACGACGCGTTGCGCGTGGTTGAGCGGCAAAGCAGCGGGCGCTTGGCATCCCAAGATGGTCGTGAACAGTTAAGGCAACAAATGGGGTCTTGCTGAAGTCAAACATCTTTAAAACTGGCTACTCTGCATAAGATCTATCTCCCTCTGCGTTGCTCATCGCCTCGTTTTGCTTTGTTGCTGAGGCAAAATCTGATGGTGGTGGTGTCGCTGTCTCCCTCCTGAGTGCACAAAAAGCTTTTGCCCCTCTTATCTTGTCACCGGCACGTGTCCAGTCGCAGAAAGACAGATAGAGAGAGAGAGAGAGAGAGAGAGAGAATGGTCTTTGTCTGGATTCACTTCAGTCAAACGTCAAGTCACCCCCACAGAGTTATTGCCACCCACCTCGTCCCAACCTTCACCTGAAAACTGAATTAACCACTGACTTGGGATTCTGATCGGAAGAAGCAAAGCCTGCAGATTTTACTGCCCCTTTTGTTTTTCCCATAGCAAAACGGTATCGTGATGCGAACTGAGCCCGTGCATGTGAATGCACACGTGGTCAGGGGGAATTAATTACCTTCCTAATTTGGAATATGGCCATTCCGTAAAGCACCCATAGCTTCGCGAGGTATAAGGGAAAAAAATGTATCACATCGAGAATTTAATATAATGTGAAGGGATTAATATATATTTATAGGATTATAACTCATTTGTTTGAACTTTTAAGTGGATATGAGTTCAACTGAATATATTAACGGACTGTGAATTTACCTTACTTTTGGTGATATTTTCAAGTTAAAATATTGAGCTTCCATTGTATTCAGCCGACAAGTGATATCAGAGCCGATAATTAATTAGTATCCCATTCCTAATATATATTGGTATCTCGTGAATATCTCAAAAAAGGAAAATCTTGGATGTGACTACCTAATCGAGGTGGCAAATGGTATCTCTCAGCTTTCTACCAAGCTTGACTGAGTCAAGCCGATTGAGGTGGAGTCTGAAAGTTACATATTATCCTCACCAATGCTCTATTAAACTTGGCTTGGCCAAGGTGCAAGTTCTCAAGTTGAAATAAAGTTGGTGCGGAAGTACACATAAATTAAGAGGGAATGGACTTAACGCCAGTGAATCACAAATGAAGGGAAATTTGTTATAGTGCACTTATAGAAGTGTTAGGTAAAAGAAATCCAACATCAGATATATGTTGTAATGTGAAGCGATTAAGATATATATTTATTAAAAGCTCATTCACTTAAGCTTTTGAATGGAAGCAGGATCAAGCCAATATGTTGATGACCTTAGACTTAAACTCCATCTCGATGATCACCTCGGATGAAAGTATCAAGTTCATGTTGCATCAATTCAACTATCTTCGTAGCGGTAGCAGATGCAACGGATCCGGCATTGAGAGAGGCAGGGAGAGATGAGAGGGCGAAGAAAGAGGATCAAAATGTCGGGTCTTTGACGTGAGGACACTTGTATGTCATTTGTTAGGATTTTATCGTCTAGAATAAATTTACATGTGGCTGATCCGAGAAAAAACCAATGACAACCATGTCTTCGAAAATTAGAGTTAATGCTATAATTCTACAGCAGAAAAAACCCTTTTCTTAGACCGAAATCAATACGTTAAGCGCTTCAATCCAATGTCTAGTTTAACAGGACGTAGCAACGTTGTTCGATGAGTTTGTCAATAAAAATGGGGATGTTCATCGAGATATGTTGCTTCCCTAGTACTTTGATGGCCAATACATGAATGGTTTTTAGGACAACCACGCCAATGATACATAGCCATCCACATACGACCATCTAATCATGAGAAGTCATTGTGTAGACTTAGTCCGATAGACCCACTAATCACAAGCTAAGGGATCGTTGGACCCACATTGGATACTTCCTCGAAATCCATGTTCTTACGTAGATTTTGTACTATCATCAACTCTGTTCGCTGCATCACTTATTAATTTAGGCCCTCACAATTTTTTTCTCTAACCACCCAATCTATGTACCAAGTTGCATGTCAATTTTCGAATGGAAGAACCTACTAAAAATACATGGGCACGAGAACAATCAATTTCTTTTCCCTTTTTCTATAATGTAACACAGAGCGCTTTTAAAGGGTGGAAGGAAAAGCAACGTACAGGTAAAAGAATAATGAAGGTCCAGGTATTGTTTCATAATCTATGGGCACGAGCGTAGATGTTCAGCAAACCGTGAAACTCAAGGAGTATCCTGTAAGTCCCATAATTCAATTTAGTCTAGACCTTTGATTCAGAACACTTCACATACAATTTGTGAGAATTGAATAGGTGACCTCCGGTTTATCAACCGAAAATTCCCTGACACTTTTAACATAATCTCGTCCACTCGAAGATATGATTGAAGAGTTTCCCACAGCGCAGAAATAACCGAAGCAGGAGAAGCGTGATGCACATCATTCCTATTCAAGGAGAGACCTCAATGGTCCATCAGCCCTCCACAATCCTAATCATCATACCCTAATTGATTGATGCAGTCAGTCCAACCAGACCGACTTGAAGTGACCCTTTAGATCATAAGCCACCTCTTGATGGTTTTAAAAGCAAAAGCCCGTTGGTGACTACATGCACATTTGTCAGAAATTTTTTTAGATGAGCCCAATACATTCTGAACCATCAATGTTAGTGATTCTCACATGGAATTTACATGATAAAAGAGTTAGGAAATATTTGGCTCGAATACATCCGGTACATCTAAGAACGTCTCGAAATATAACACCGACCAGAGTCCCACCGACCGGAGTGCCACGTATTCCGTTTGGAGCTCCTTTTTTGGTCCCTTACGAGACTAGGATTTGTGGGCGCATCAGCATTATTATGTACTGCCGTTTAGCATTCTTTCACTTCAGCGGATGGAGATGGACTGCCGACAAGCACCGTGTAAAAGTATTAGGTCCTTGGGGGGATTAGATCCTTTTATATGCTAATTGGTTAATCATGACCACAATTGCATCTATTTCTTCTTTGTTTTTTTTGGTGTGGAACCGCTAGAGCTGTGCAATTTATGATTATGATTAGCTTTGAAATATCACGAGATTAGAACATACAATCGAACCCTAAATCGAAAAGTTGCTCGATTGATGGTTTTGTTTCCTCTACAGGGATGTAACATTAGCTTTGAGGCTTGTCATCATCGCCATCTAGATGTCAACAAAGGCGGCGAGGTGAGACGAAGCAAGGACGGGTGTGTGCGCGAGAGAGAGGTGGCAATCATATAGCACAACTATGGTTATTTTCGGTGCACTATCCTTTATACAACCCAGTAACACCATATGGAAACATTATAAGGTTGTACATCCTATGCTTTCAAGCCACAAAAAACGTGCATACTTAACTTGTTAGTAAATTGGATGATCATGTGATACCATATTACACTCAAGTAAGTGATTCATATATTATTTGCGTAACGTACATTTATTTATTTTTTACTATCAATCACTCAAGCACTTTCACCATTAGCTGATTTTTTTAAAAAAAATTGTTTGCGCCCATTAAACACCTTATCATCAGGATAATTATTCAAAAAGTTCTAAACTTATTGTACGGCAGCCAATTCAGTCTTAAACTTTTTCATTTTGCTAATTTAGTCCCAAACCTTTAGATAATTTGTCAATGTGGTCCTTCCGGCCAAGTTGAAGTTTAAGACTGAATTTACCACCATATAAACAAGTTTAGAACTTTTCGGACAATCCCCCCCACCCACCCACCCACCCACCCACCATCTGTCATGAGGAGTCCTCGCTCGCTTGGATTGACGACAGATCGCAGTGATCATACGGCAACAATCTGAGCTGCAACCTACGAGGACACCACCATAATTGTGGCCATTAATCTACTAAGCACCACCATTATTCTACTAATCAACTTGGAAAAACGACAATTATTGGGCTTTAAAAAGAGAAGAATTATTTTAGAGAGAGAGAGAGAGAGAGAGAGAGAGTGTGTGTGTGTGAGGGAATATGGTGGTTACATCGTACGGTTTGCGCAATCCCTTTGCAATTGTTAATTGTTGAATCGTCGACGGAAAACAAAGTCGCGTCCAAAGCGGCCACGGTGAATTCGGACGAAAGAGGTCAGTTCCCCGTCCCCACATCTTCCCCCACACCCCCCCTTTTTATTTACTATTTAAACACAAAAGGCTGATGATGCGTATTTCATTTTGGCATTGTCCCCACCAGCAGGACGATTCCCTCTCGTCACTCGTCAAAAGCAAATCGAACTCCATCTAGGGTAGGAGGAGCCCCGAACAAAACAAAAAGGGGTAGGAGGAGTAGCTTATGCTATTCTTGTTGTTGAGATAGCCTGGTATCGATGAATTGATGTAATGTATAGCAGTTAATATTTATCCTAATTAATCCATCCATGGCTTATTGGTTTAAACTTTTGAGCGAAAGTGAGTCTAGCCAGATATGTTGATGGGTCCTGATCTCCTCAAACGAAGGTATCGGTTTAAAATTCGAAAAATTAGAATCAAGTGTAAATATTAGATATATATATTTAACAGTGAGAGTTAGTTAGCTCATGCCTACGATGGAGCTAGATATAAGTTCCTAAAATGAGATTCTATTGGCTGAACTCTCAAGGGATGGGCTATATATCCTCGCGGGGTGATTTCAAAAATCACCCTCGCTAATTGCACGCTCTTGTCAATATGAATTTCTGCATTTTAATATTGACAATTTGCGCCTTTAATAAACAAAAGGCTCGGATGAAAGTTCCCATGAATCCATCCGCCGCGTGTAAACTGATCCCTTTCCCCACCACCTTTCCTCTCTTCTCTCTCTTCCCTCTGGCCCCCCATCCCTCCCCCTCTCTCTCTCTCTCTCTCTCTCATCCTGCTTCTGCCTCTTTCTGTAAATCGCTGTCGATAGACGTCACATCCAGATGCATCAAACGGGCAGGTTCGGTTGCGTTTGAGTTGGGACGAAAATTTTCGAACCCAGATTAATTCATTTAACCCATTTTGACCCCATTCTATGCAATATAAATTAGGTGGTACATATCAGACCCGATTCATATTACTACAACAGTTCCATATTTGACTCAATTTAGGAAAATTCATACCCAAACTGATATGAGAGTATGGAGCGAGAGCGGGAGATCGAGTAAGCGCGAAAGAAAATGAAGAGAGAATTATAGAAGCGGGTTGGGTATAAATAAGTTGTGAACCCATTTAATACTCATATTATTTTGAATTTTACTTTCTAAACCTATTTATGACCCATTTACTGAACATAATTAACCCTCCTGATAGCTCGGCCTATTAAATATGGGTTAAAAAATATGCCTATGACCTAATTTGACAGGTCAAGTCACACCCACCGTTCAAACCACTACCTAGAGCCACACACAATGTTGCCTTGGCCTCCCCTCTCTTTCCACAGGTCGATGAGCCTCTCTTTCCCTCCTTTTTTCTCCATCTTTCTGGAAACGCAAGCATTACCGTGGCCATCACAACCTCGAACCAAGGCCGCAGCAGTTTCGAGCTTGATTCTCAATAAACCTTGACGCTATAACAGTCTCCTCCTAATCTAGAAATGGTGGTTCCTCCATAGCCATCATACCGAGCAGCTGCCTGATTGGGAGTCGTAAGGAATGGAGACGGAGTAGTAGCACCATCACAATTTAGGGGCGAGGGGTGGCGAGGCGGCCACGGGCAATGCCAGGGGACCCTTTTCGTTAGGGGCTAGTTCAGGAAAAGCGAGAGGAGTAATCTTAGATGAAAAATAACGATCCTGTAAATAAAACCAAACACTGATCCACGTCCAATGCAATTTGATGCATATTCACAAAAGTGAGGATGCAAGCAAGAGGTTTCGAAAATCGAGGATGCAAATTGAGATGCGCACAAAAGTGACAACGACGTTTGAAGGTTGCCCTCCTCCTTTATTCTAACGTGTCGATTAGGATTTGCTTTAAACGGCTACGCCAACATCTTTTGTTGCCCTCTTTGCCAGCCATTATTAAAAATTGGCCCGGGCCATGTAAAAAGACGAATAACGTCGGTGGAACGTGCACGAGGTAGCTATCTTTAATCGTTTTCTAAAGACAAAATTAATTTCTTAATGGGGGGCAAAAGCAAGCAAGATGAAAAGATTACTTTGTTTGCTCAATCACAGGGCCTTGCCTTGCTCAGCGTATTTCTTTCAACGAAAGCGAAGATCACCACCGCGCTCCCGTCCTATGATGGCTGCGCAACAAAGTCAAAGTAGCTGTCTTCGAAGATGTAACCTGTTCCTCGATCTGATATTGGGGACGAAATACGAAAGCTAGGTTTCATGCTCCCATTCGCTGATCCAGATAATGCAGAATATGAAAGCCGCGAAAGCGACTGCGATCATCAAGAATTCTTGGTCAGTCAGTCGGGTCTTTTTCCCTTGCTCCGGATAAGGGGTCCGTCCAGTCCGTCGGGTTCGAACCGAGACGGCGTGAATGAACCTAATAAGACATGCCCATGCGCTGGTTCAAAATAGTTGATGGCCTTGAGGTGCGTCTCGGGATTGTAGGCGGGCCTAGAGGAGGGCGGGTGACTGGCGACCGTTCATCAGATGCACTAGCCATTGCCGGGAGCCGGACCGATACCCGGTTAGACACGCGAGTCCATATGGGTCCTCGCTTGTTAGGACATCGATCGGCCTTGATGTGGTCAGATGCCAAAGGCGGGGCCTCTTTGTGGACATTCTGTTTGGTACCGGGTTAAGTAGCCCGACCCGATGTCCGCATCACGGAATTTTGTGGCCTTCATGGGCCAGGCCCATTAGTGCAATGAACTTCTCGGGCTCTTTAAGGTCGGCCCAAGCCACACTACGGCCCGAAGTGGAGTTCAATTTTCAGGAGAAAATTGACTAAAGGCAAAGAAATGGGAAGAAAAGGCAAAATAGAGCCGCAAATAATTAAATCGCATTCCCAAACAAAATGGGTGACACACCAATACAAAATTATAAGAAAGCCCAATAAATCTAAAAGTGGAAAAGATTCATGTTAACGAGTTCTCTAAGAGATCTTCACGTTCAAAACACAGAAGACACGTTTTATTTATAGACAAAAGGGTGGGAATACGACTTGTGCTCGGTATTCTCTTTAGACGTTACTATAGTGATCTTACATGCACTGCAAAAATGTTTGATTGGAATTGTAATTACTCCACACCGACCCCAACCCAAAACTTCGAGATCGGCGAGTCCGTTACTGCAACCTTACCGAGATTTACACATCTCACTAACGAAAGTGAGTTTATTGTCATTCGATTGGTCTAGTGAGTAGGGGATACAAGGGGGGCGAGGAAAGGAAACCTAAACGAAATAAGAAACATGATGGAAAGCCGGATTGGGGAGGGTGACGTAGGGCCAGCTCCAGCATGACGTCACGAGGGAATTTCATCCGCAGCCGAGAGGTCCAATATGAGGAGGGTGGCAGGATGATTGTATCGTGGAAATTTCTTTTCCAATTAGCCGAAGAAAATGTGAGCGAGAGAGGGAGGGGGGAACACGTGTCAGCAGAGCGGGGCCTCTGACTCGGATCCGTGTGGGCCGGGCTGTTACGTCCAAGGTTGGACCGGGCTAGACAAGACTCGAGGGCCCACCTTCAAGGCCCCCCTCGCGAAGGTGGGCCGCTCACTGCCCCGGAACGACACCGACGGGTTGTCATTTTACGTTCCGAAGTCCTTTTAGCACCCAATCGCGACGAGTACACCTGAAATTAAATGGGGTTCTTCTTCTTTCTCTTTTTTAACGGGGAGGAGTAATTTCGGGAGCAACAAATTGTACTACTGCGGACCCCCAAACTTTCCCATCTCGAACGGTCTTTCTCGTGCGCACGCAACTTATCTCTAAAATGAAACATAGAGCTTTCGGAATCATGTGAAGTGATATCGTGTTCCGATGAAGAGATAGATTGAACATTTTGCTAAAATGCTTAAACACTCGGCCGATCTTGACAAGCTCAAATCAGAAGTGCTCACAATCGACTGATTGCTTCTTTTTTCTCGTTAGAAAAAAATTAAGAAAAAACATAACAAAACCGGATAGAGAGGGCAAGTGCGTGCATGTTAGGTAGGGGTACCGGTGCCCCTGTCCCGTCCCCGCTAGCAAAGGGCCGATGATCCTCGAAAAGCTATTCTCCTCTTAGAGCTACTCTTCCTTTGGCATCTTTAATTTAGTATTTTTTAATTTTTTTTTAAATTTCGTCGACGTGATTACACGAATCGATGCATACCGAGTCTCCCGAAAGACCCAAATTTGCCGTGTTAGCTTTAAGAATCGATTGGTTCGAACTGGAGAGCACGGGAACTAATTTGACCGGAACCAAAGGGCGAAGATCGAATCGAGCATCGCTCGGGAACTTACGGATCGGCTCTCACGTCGCCCCCCCGTTGCGATTTACGAACGAGAAGGGGGGGCGGTTGCCATGCCACCTGCCGTACACGTATTTGGCGATTTCGTAAATACACGCTCCAGCTCGCCGGAATCAACGGCGGATGATTGCCCAGCCGTTCGCGATCGCGGCGTGCGGGGGGGAGGGGGCCGGCTATCTCCCTGCTCTCCGCATGCGGTGGGGGCAGGCCACGTCTTACTTGAGGAGGGGGCGGGACCCACCACCCCGAACGTCCCATCCCCGCCGTCAATCAAGTAATGTCAAATTCCTCGATTAAGTGCTTTTCCCCCCAAAAAAACACTGACCATATTTTCTTCCTTCTTTCTTCTTGGGATGATAATGCCTAATCGGTCATTATCGAATGTCCTTCTCCTCGATTACACATACCCAAAAAAAGAAAATATCAATATAAAAGCAGATATATATCTGCGCTATCTATTCCAATGAAAGGAACTCCAACTTCTTAAAAATGACTAATATCAAGAAAGTTTCTAAACTGTTATTTTTATGATAAATTTATCATAAATTAATTTATTGACCACAAAAAAGTTCACATATGATAAATTTACTCCAAATTAATTTTTCGACCACTAAAAGCCCCAAACTGATATACTTATGAGTTATGACAAATTTACCCTCCGCCAGTTTCCGTTAAATTGGATTAATACCTCGAAAAATCACAAATTGGTACACACGTAACAAATGAAGATAAAACCCAAAACTAGTTTATCCACCAACTGTAGCGTATCGTTGAACAAAGCAATTTAATAGTAAAATTTAACGGAAACTAACATAGGGCAAATTTGTCACATGTGTATCAGTTTAGGGTTTTTCGTGATATTAACCCTTTAAGAAATTATAATCTTTTTTTTTCCCGCAAAAAATATCCTCGGTTAATTTTTTTTGGCAAAAGCCACTAAAAACCCTAAACTATGTCTATCATAACACATTTACCCTAAACATTTTCCCTTGATACGAAAAATCCAAAACTTGCACCTGTGTGACACATTTGCCCTATGTCAAAATTCTGTCAATGAGATTCTCTAAAAATTTGCCTACATGGACGCAACATGGCGCCCACGTGGATTATGTGAAATAAAAACGAAAAAAAAATTAACGGAACCTTGACAAAGAGTAAATGTGTCACATAAGTACGAGTTTAAAATTTTTTATGTTACGAAGAAAAGTTTAAGGTAAATATGCTAGTAAGTATAGTTTGAAATTTTTTGTGACTTTTTCCCTATTTTTTTTTGTAAATATTTTACCGTTGGACCCATGCATAATTTATAACTTTATTTTTTCTCCCATCTATCTCAGTGTTAATATTGGAATCTTGCCTATCTTTTTTAACAATCGGAAAAAAATTAAATCCAAAAATATTTTCTCTTTCCACGTATATGCATACGATTTTTTTTCATATCATGCCATTAATTACTTTACATCAATTAATAATTCAAGCTTCTCATAATAAGATGATTTGACAATGTTTTAAATGTCGATTTTCTTGCACACACGCGATGCATGCACACTTTCGCAAGCAAGCTTTTTTTATCATAAAGTGGAAGGTATCCGATCCAATAAGTATATTCAATTCATATTATTTAATGCGAAAATGGTTAGGTGTGCTATGGTATATCGAAATATCTTGTCGAGTGATTAAAAATTCCCCCCTCTCACATGATGCCTTCACCCCCAACAATTTTACAAGGCACAGTCAATTATTTTTTTGAGAAAGGATTCAACTGAATTTAATAGGCATGGTACTCCCCTTCTAGAATATAATATAAAATTTCAGGAGAAAAAAATAATTATAAGCTAAAGGGAAACGGGACCAGTAGTTAGAATTTGGAGGTCCTGCTGTGGTTTCTGTCCCCGGACAAGTCTCGCAATATCTAGATGGTACGAAGTTGCATGTGGTATTAATTTAATCTTTCTCTGTTAGAGTCTGCTTATTTTACGAAATATAAATGATTTAAAAAAATTTCCTAAAAATGAATGATCATATTGTTTAGAATAAACTAGCAAAAAATGTTTTCGTTCTAGATGTTTTAGTGGACGATAAAAATACTTTTTGTTAATTTATCTTAATAAACGATACAAGTGGTCGATTTTAAGGATATGTCTTTCAAAACGTGGGTAAAGAAATGTGGATAGAGTCGTAGAGTGTTGTTTACAATGATTATGCTTGCTTATGTTCAGTCTATATACTAAAATGGAATGTAAACATATTTATATTACTTTACTTTTAGGTTTTAGCCTAAAAAATATAAAGTGAGAAACAAAAAATAATGGAGTAAAAATGGAGGTGACTAAACAGAAGGTGAAGAAACCTTTTTTTCTTCTTTTTCTTTTTGTGTTGTTTTTAAATTGAAGCCATGGGGAAATCAAGGGGAAAAAAATGGAACTCTCTTTTCAATTTCTTTTTCCTCTCTTTGCTTGTTTTTTCAACCTCTTACCTTTTTCCAAATAAAGGAGGGACCAATTTCAATAATCTCGAACAATTCCTAAAAAGGCAAAACACTGTATTTTTCTCAAGTTAACATGACGTACGTTGCAGCAGGGAATCCTCCTGGGAGTTTGATTACCTTCACGTCTACAAATGTCCTGTTGTTTCGGTAATCACATCGAACTCTCTCCATCGATATCGAAAATATCTTCAATTCGCTCTTGAGATTGAAAGCGCTTACTATGTTCGATCAAGTAGTAGATGTCATAGTTTGGGTCGGACTCGATTGCGAAACATCGCCTCGGAATTACGATCGATTTCGAGAGCTAACATCTTAAAGCCAAGCGGTCTCGAAGTTCAGCTTAAGACTCTTCTTGAAGGCGACTTGACTGTTCACCACCCCCGCATTCGCTGTCAAGTCGTTGCCGAGTAGCTCTCGCCATCGGTCAGATGTTTTCGGATTGGATCAGCGAATCAAGCCCGACATCTCTCTGTCTCTCTCTCTCTTTCTCTCGGGCTTGCTCTCGAATGCCATTATTGTTCCGTCCCCGCATGTAAGCTCCGGCATCATCGTGCCCGAAGGTCCCCCCATTGTTCACGACAAGACAACCTCGCTTGTCTGTCCGCGGCGGAAATTTTCACGATACGATCCGAATCCGGAGCACCACCACCTCCTCCTTCCCCCATCGGCGTTTATAAAAGGGCTTTCAACACTCTCACATGCGTCGCTCTCGCGAGCATCGCACGCCCGTCTAGTCACACCCCCACCAGCCCCTTCGATAAAAACACCGCCGCCGCCACCTCCGGAGGAAGGAAGGGAGGAAGGAAGGAGGCCGACGATCCGCCGCCGCCGCCGTTTTCTCTTCCCGGCTTCGTTCTTCTGAACCGGGGTCGATGGGAATCCGAGACCCAGAAAGGAAAAACGATTCTTTTGACGTTACGTGCCAGCAAGCGGGCGCCTCTCTGTTGTCGTGAACTTGGGTAGTGAAAACAAGATTCAGAGAGAGAGAGAGAGGGAGGAGAGAGAGAGAGCTCCTGGGTCACTCGCGCTCGGGGACTCTCTGTGACTCAGGATCTCGACGCGACCCGAGTCCGATGGCAGCCGCCCTGGAGTGCTGGTCGGGCCGGGCCAGCACGGACGAGGACATGGTGGAGCAGGTCCTGATGCGGACCCACGACCGGTCCGAGGGGTCGCCGGCGGCGGCGGCGTCGTCCTCGTCCTCG
The DNA here is from genome assembly GCA_031216405.1 of Syzygium malaccense. NCBI lineage: Eukaryota > Viridiplantae > Streptophyta > Magnoliopsida > Myrtales > Myrtaceae > Syzygium > Syzygium malaccense. The sequence continues at coordinate 22,645,893 of CM062262.1, read as the reverse complement.
GGACCGGCGAGGGAGCAGCCGTCGTCGGCGTCGTCGTCGTCGGTCATGCAGAAGAAGCTGCAGAGGCTGAGCCGGAACGTGTCGGAGGCCATCGCGTCGCTGAAGAACTCGCTGAATCTGGACTCGTCGCGCGACGCGCCGCCGCATCCCTCCAAGATCGACGGATGCCGGAGGATGGTGTGGGGGAGCGTCGTGAGGAGCTTGACCCAGCTGTACCCGGGGAGCCAGTTGCCCGAGAAGCTCGTCTCCAACATTCGCAAGCATTACGATGCTTTGCCTCTCAGGTTTGATTTGATCCCGAAGATGGTCTCGACTCGATTGAATGTTCCTTGCTCTGCTTATCTTTTGTAGGGCGCTGTTTTCGTGTTTTGTTTCTTGATGCGATGTGTTGTGACTGGGTGATTCTTTGGGCAGTTATGCGCAAGCAGGGTTTGATATGAAGGATGTGTTTCTCCATATCAAATTGATGGAGCAGGCTTCGGGGGATGATCGTCCCGCGATTCTTATCCAAGAAGTGTCGCAGGATGAGGTCCAGGGGTCAGTTTTTAAGCTCACATTTGCCTGCAACTCGTTAATCTCGTGGTCGGCGATGTCAGGGGCACTCGACAATGCCTCCATTTGCTGCAAGAAGATACAGATCTTTGAGAAGAAGGGGTTTACACTAGGGATTGTTCTTCTGTTAGTGCAAGCAGAGCAAGAAAGGATGTTCAAGACCCGAATCGAGAATGCCCTGAAGCTGGCCATGAAGAAGCATAGACCCACCTCTGTGAAGCTGGCTTTTGGGCTATGTGGCTGTCAAGAAGAGAGCACAAACGGTAAAGAGCTAGGACAGGTCGAAGATGACGTGGGGGAGCTGAATTATCGAAATGGTAGTGAGAATCTATATCCAAAGGTTCAGCTTCAGATGCCCCTTCCCACATCATCATATGTCGTTTCGGTTGATGAGTGGCAGACAATACAGTCGGGCGGGGACGAGATTGCGAAATGGCTTCTGAACTCGGACAATCTCGAATTCGTTGATCAGATTGGCCTGAGTTCTTTCAAGGGGGTTTATAAGGGCAGGAGAGTGGGGATTGAGAAGCTCAAGGGTTGTGATAAGGGGAACTCTTATGAGTTCGAGCTCAGAAAAGATCTTTTGGAGCTAATGACTTGTGGGCATAAAAATGTTCTGCAATTTATCGGTGTCTGCATAGATGAAAGTCACGGGCTATGCATTGTGACGAAGTTGATGGAAGGTGGATCTCTTCATGACTTGATGCTTAAAAGCAAGAAGCTTCAAATCAGGGAGATTGTCAGAATCGCAATCGATGTGGTAGAAGGAATCAAGTTTATGAACGAACATGGCGTCACATATAGAGACCTCAATACACAGAGAATTTTGCTTGACCGACATGGGAATGCCTGCTTGGGGGATATGGGCATTGTTGCTGCTTGTAAGAGTGTTGGTGAAGCAATGGATTATGAAACCGATGGTTACCGGTGGCTGGCTCCTGAGGTTTGTATTCTGCTGCATTATTTTGTTCACTCCTGATTCGCACTTGAATAATATGCTGTGCACGTTTTCCTTTTTAACAAACACTATACTCATCAAGCATGGCCTTAGCTGTTAGGTTGGTGTTCGACACCGATAAATTCCCAACACATTCGAAATTGGATCAAGCCCAGTTTATATGTTGCTATTTCTTCACCAACACATGTTGCTGCATATCTCCACTACCTTCGTTAGTCCACATGTAGATAGCTCATGGTGGAGAACTGTCCAATCTTTAACTCGATAAACTTTTTCCATGTGTACGATTGAAGTTTTGAAGTATCAGTCGGAATATTTTCTCGGCAGTTGTATTCATTCGATCACACGTTGTTTGTCTTTCGATTTTCCAATCTTCTTTAAACATACTAAATCTCATTACAAACCTTTTGGATGTAAATTGTTTAACCTAAAGTCAACTATCGCTGGTTGGATTACCCTGTTGCCTGCTTTCCAGTTGTCATTTTACCATACCGTGTAAAATTCATACTCCGTACCGCTTGTTCATTCAATCTAGCATGTCTTTTGGGAGAAATATTCTATGCTTTATTTCACTCTTTTTTCCTTGTCGCCATTGTGCAAATTGCTCAACCAGATTCCATGCACACAGGCTGGGCTTTACGAGGTTGTTCACTCCATGCTTCCCGAAAGGGACTTTAGTCATTATTATGACATCATTCAATGAGCATGCCTTCCATGCCTTTCATCATTGCCTTTGCTTTTGCTTTTACTGTTAGTATAATTGTCTACCGTTGCCTAAGCAATTCTATGCCTTTCACTAAATCCCATCATCTCCCGGCCATGACCTTAGAAGACGTAGTGGGGACTTGGCGCCTGTGATTTGAACTAGGTGCATTAGTGGAGCCCCCAGTGATGGCGCTTTTGTTCTCTTCCTAATGAGCTGCATTTTAGTGACCTTTTCGGCAGAGCCGTGTCATAGGGATCCAGCATCGATGGTACAACATTATCCATTATTAAGTCACAGTACTCTAGATCGCCTCTTTCTTTTTGGTAGAACTAGTCTAATTCGTTAGATATGATTCAGCTCTTAACTGATTCTGGACCCATGGAAGTTCAATAATTTTCAATACATCTTCCCTCTCACTGATTGCTTGCAAGGATGGACAGTTTGAGCAGAACTACGGTAAAATAATGAGCATTGTCTCTGAAGAAACAAGCTGCAAGCTGCTTTTAGTGAAGTACAAAATGAAAAGAGAGATGTTTATAGTGCAAATCTATTTGACAAAATTAAATGAGATACGCAATAACTATGGTTTTGGTTTTGACAGATAATTGCAGGCGATCCTGAAAGTGTGAGTGAGACATGGATGAGTAACGTTTACAGTTTTGGAATGGTAATGTGGGAGATGGTGACTGGGGAAGCAGCTTATGCTGCTTATTCTCCAGTTCAGGCAGCGGTGGGGATCGCCGCTTGTGGACTCAGGCCGGATATTCCAAAGGACTGCCCACAATTCCTGAGAAATCTGATGACAAAATGCTGGAACAACAGTCCTTCGAAACGCCCTCAGTTTTCCGAGATTGTCTCACTTTTGATGCACCACATCAACAATGGCAACGACAACAGGTAATCCTTTGTCGCGCATCTTGATTTCTCATTCGTAGAAACTAGTTGTAACCAAAAATGCACCCATGATCGCCGGGTGCTAATTACGCGCAAAGCTGTAGATGCTCCAAACTCGAATATGAGGAATGAAATAGATCTCCAGTCTTTTTACCTTACCACCTCGTTATCCACTTCCTTGCTTCTTGTGAAGCCAAATAGGCAGAATCTCTCATCATCTTCATGAAACCATCGTCACAATGCGACATTACCTACACCCCCGTCACGCGACTACACATCGACTGCAACTAAGATGTGAGTGACGGGGTATTACTTTTATCTGGTGCGTGGATCTGACCGGCAGTTGTTCGGTGAACTTTTGGTCGATTTGTGAGAAAAAGGAAAGGGATAAAAAGAGAGAGCAAAAGATGGGAAGGATGGGGCACGACAGGCTTCGAGCGCTGCGAGGACTAAAACGACTTGCTGTTCGATTTGTGGGTTGCTCATGGGGTCCCTCTTTGCTTGTATGTCTCCCTCTCTGGACGGTGAAAAGTCATTCGACATGTGTTTTCTTTTCAAAGCCCTACCTCGGTGTTCATAGTTAAGGCATGTTTCTATTTCTTTGATCTTTTATTCCCCAAAACAGAAAAGTAACAGAAATACGTTTGGTAACGTCAATTAGTTTTTTGTTCCTCGAAACAGAAAAGTGGTCAAGGAATATATTTGGAACAGAAATAAGAAGTAAAAAAATATGCTTCTTTGTTTCCGGAACAAAAAGAGAAACTATAGAGAAACAAGATCAACTCTCTTTCTTTTACAAGATATTATCATACTAAACCTCAAATCCTAAACCCTAAAATCATATACCTTGACCCTCAAACCCTACTCCCAAAAACCTTAAATTTCAATACTCAAACCCTAAACCCATAACACTAAAATCAAAAACTCGAAACTCGAAACCCTAAAATCAAAATCCCTAAACCCAAACACCTTCTAAACCTCGAATCCTAAACCCAAAATCCGAAACACTCAACCCTAAACCCCAAAACTCCAAACTCAGAACCCTAAAACCTAAACTTTAAAATTGTAATTCCAAACCCTAAATCTTAAAATGTAAAACTGCAAAACCGTGAACCCTAAACTCTATACCCTAAATCCCAAACCCCAATATCCAAAACTCAAATCCCTAAAACCATAAACCCTAAACCTAAACCTTAAAACCCCTAACCTGAAACCTAAAACTCTAAAACCTAAACCCCAAACTTAAACCCTAAAACCCAAAATCCCAAATTCTAAACCTCAAAACCGAAATCCTAAAATTCTAACTCAAAATCCTAAAATCCTACATCATAAATTACAATTTTCTCGACTACTATCTGGTATTTGCTTTGTATATAAGGAGTAATTTTCTTTATAATTGTATTAAGGTCATACAATTCTATATCATAATATATTATTATTCTATTTCTAGTCCATTTTTATCAAAACATGAATTGTTAAGTCTCCTAAACTGCAATTTCGTCGACTACCATTAGGTATTTGCTTTGTCTACAAGGAGTAATTTTCTTTATGATTGTATTAAGGTCATCTAATTCTATATCATAATATATTCTTATTCTATTTCTAGTCTAATTTTATCCAAACATGAATCGTTAAGTCTCCACCAATAATTTTATAATTAAATGAAAAAATTAGGAGTAGAAATTTTTAGTGTTCTGCTAAATGCATTTTTGTTCTTTTTTTACTCCGAGAATAGAAATTTTGGACAGTTACTAAACACGTTTTTTTCTCAGAAACTCGTTTAGGGAATAAAAATAAAAAAAACTACTTCTGAACAGAAATTATTTCTGAGAACAGAAACGTTACTAAACAGACCCTTAGAATCATGAACTTTTCTTTTTTTCTTAGGATAGAGATTTGGTTTGTGAGCTAAGCAGAGTCTCGTATGTGATCTGGACCGTTAGAGTCTCGTATGTGATCTGGACCGTTAGATTGAAAGGTAAAAAGAAATTTCAACCAACGGATGATTGTGATAAATCAGTAGCTGCGGCATGGGAAAGTGCTAATTATAAAATTGTCAATGTTACTATTCATTGAGAAATAGTATCGCGTATACTAACAATTACTCGTTCAGGTTATTTTCTATTTTTCATTGAAAGTTGTGCGTGTCAGGAAAATGTGGGGATACTCAACCTTTTTTTTTATTGGATCAACAGGATATTCAACCTAACGAGATTATCATTTGGTCCATGTTCAATTTATCCTCACGTATCGCACATTGTGATATGATTTAACCCTGTAACATGATGACCATTACAGTCGCACATGGTTTACACATTGAAGTCAAAAGGATCTAGAAGTCAAAAGGATCTAGTTGTCTTGATTCTCTCTCTCCCATTTTTTTTCCGCGAAACCGTCATTGAAGTTGGTATTGGTTGGGGAGGAGGGTAGAGGTGGCAGAATGGGTCAATAACCCATATATTAACCCATTCAATGATTATGGGTCATTAATGGGTTGGCTTTAGTTTTGAAAATACGTTTAAACGAGTCTTAAATGGATTACTTATTAACTTAATGGGTATTAAATGGATCATAAATGGGTGGGTTATCTAACAAGCTTAACATGTCATTTTAAAAAAGTTTAAATTTATGATTTTTTTAAAAATTATTTTCTTTTTATTCTTCCTCTGGTAGTGGCCGGCCACAGGCGAGGGACAAGCTTGCCGATCTCTATTGAGACTCGAGCTCGAGCTCGCTAGATCGGTGAGGCTTGAAGCTCGCTTGAGGCCGGCGATGCCTCGGCCTTGCCAGATCGGGAAGCTCGAGCTTCGCCGGCCTCCAGCGAGCTCATCCTTTGTCTATGGCGGTCACCGGCGGAAGAAGAAGAACAAAGAAAAAAGAAAATAATAAATAATAAAAAATATGCTTTTTTTAATAAAAAATTATTAAAAGGAGTACACGGAGGAAATCAAATCAGATATTTTATACCAAACGGCAGAAAATATTTTCAAATTTATTTTCAGGTTTTAGCGAAAAATCGAAAAATATTGTGATTTATCGCGAAACAAACGGAGTCTCAATTTTTAAGATAATATATATTAATTGTTCACTAAATTTGTATTGATAAAACAATTTCATGCAAGACAATTTTTTTCAAAAAAATCATAAGAAACAAGCTTTCCTATATTTGGTTAAATAGGTTGGGTCAGGTATGAGTTAGGTATGGGTTGAAAAATTTGTATTATGATAAATGAGCCATAAACGGGTTAAATAGATCAATATGGGTCCAATTATTTATGATCCAACCCACCCGTTTGACACTCCTAAGGGGGCGCCTCCGACGGTAACTAGCTTGTAGCATTCTGCCCGGCGATTTCGCCCATCATCGGGTTTTTGTGTCTCCTTGTCGTGAAACTGGGCTAATTGCTGAGGCAATGCGGTCGTCACGGAACTTATCAAGCAACTTGGATGAGTTTTGCCGGTCGCAATCTAGATTGAACTTGGATAATAGAAGATGGTCGCCGTCGTCGAGGTTTTTCATCGCGATACTCAGAGCGTAATTAAATCGTATAGCGTCCCGAAGTGATGTGCGAATGAGCATCGATCGAGGAATCGTGAAACGAGAGAGGGAGGGGGGGCCAATTTTAGAGGGACTCTTCTCCTTTACCCAACGGTCATCGGCTTTCACATTTTTTTATTTTTGGGGCGTTTGAGCCCCAAAGATTTTTAACGGCAGGCCTCGATGGTCAATTCCACAAAGAAAGAAATCAAGCCTAGGTTGGCCCATTAAGGCCCATTGTCTGACTTAGCCCAGGCCCAACCGTGCTAGGGTACGGGTCCAGGCCCGGGCATCGCGACCGCGGCGGTGCTCGGGCCGGCGTGGCCCAACGACCGCCCCTAGCCCCAACCAAACTGCCCGTATACATCGATCGGTTTTGGGCGGGATCGTGCGGTAGAGATGCCGTGTTCCGAGAGCACCTAAAATTTTCTCCGATCAGGGCGGGACAAGCGATGATGGGGTCAACCTGATCGTGAGAGAAGTGAAAGGGCCCCTGTGGGTTCGATGGGCCTTGCTGTGAACTTTGCTTTCGAACTCTACTATGGCCCAACAAAAGTCGTCGTTTCCTTTCCTTTAGGACTAGGGTATTCGCCTCTCTGTAACGGAGCCATGGCATTCATCTTAGCTCGGATCGAATCGCCCGCGACCGTCGTGAAATCGAAATTGCAGGACCGCCGTGGTGATTTTGGCTCCAGTGATGCTCCCGTCGCATCTCGCATCTCGTGCTACCAGTTGACCCCGCTCCGTGCGCGAGAGAGGATAGTGCCGTTGATTCGGTCACGAGGACGTAATTAGCATTCGTTTATGTCGTGTCACTTGCTCCGCTCGAACGCATTGTCACGAGATAGCTACTATCCAGTGATGAGCATGGTACGAAAGTTGGAGAAGTCGCGGCTTGTTAATCTAGTTGGAGAAGTTGAGGGTCATATAATTTACTGCAGAGGAAGAACTTCCGATTAACCAAAAAAAGGAAGCTTAGCTAAGATCAGGTCAGATGCTCGATAATGGAAGATTACAACCTTTAACACCATCTAATTTACCTGTAGATGCTTTTCTTGGTCTTTCCGCAATCCTCCTCGTTTTTACTTTATTCTAATCCGGTGGCTTTGGCATTGAATCTTAGGGAAAAGAGAGAATATGTTGCTTTTGCTAGAATTGCTTTGGCGGGGGAGAGAGATGCCCCCGCCTTTATCTCCCATATCTAGATGAACCCACCGGCACTCGGGAAACGACTTTCTAGGGCCCCGCTCGTGTGGGGACCCAACTTTGTGTCCGAAGCATCGTTCCTTTGCTTAGGCCGCTGTCAATTGAAAAAGATGGATTTCGAGTTAGCAAAAGCGATTGCGTTTATTATGATCGTACGTCCCTCTTTATATCATGTCTTCTTTTTTTTTTTTTGTGAGCCGGGCGTAACTTCAAAGCTTTTTCTACGAAGAGCTTGGCGGGCCCTTAATAAGCCCATCCAAGAAAACCCCATAAGCTCATAAGTCCATCCCCCTATCTACAGGAAGGGAGTTATGAACTCCTCACCTCTCCATTCTCCACGTGAGAATAGTGGCCACCGATAATGGTGTTAAAATCACGTGGACCGATATCATCCGATCAGTGATTCAGATGAATTCGATCTATGTGATTTACAGACGGACCTCGAGAAATGAAACTTCGTGTGTATTCTCGATGGATTCACATTCGAAGAGATGATATCTAGTTTGTCAGGTCGCGCTGTAAACCTCCGTTGGTGATCGATTAAGCTAATAGGAAATTTTCCTTAGGGAGGAAGAAATGCCCGCACTTCAAATTCTGTCGGTAGAGTCAGCACGAGACCGATAATTATCAAATTCCGTCTCGAGAATGTAATGAATTTCTAGATTTGAATCGCTACAACGGTCGAATATACTCGCGAGTGGTCATGCGGCGCTCCATAATCTTCTAATTCAATAATAGTATCGCGCAATTAAGCAAACAGACCGTATCTCCCGTACTAATTACACGACAAAATATATCAAGTTCGAATTTACGCGCCATGATCAGATCCCAATTAATATCGTGCTTTGAAATCCGATGAAAAAATAAACGAAAAAATAAACTCTTTTTTTTTTTTTTTGGGTCGGAGAAAAAATGAACTCTTTAAAAAGAGCGCACGAATGCCAAATAGCAACGTCGCAAACGGAAAAATTTTTTCCGCAAAACGGTGGCCGGGGTCGAGAATCCGATCAAGGGAGCCCCGACCCGATTCCGGCACCCGCGGGCATCCCGAAATCGGGTACCCAAAACGGCGTCGACTTCAACTTTCCGAGATGACCCCGTCGGCCCGTCCGCCACGTCACGCCGTTCTCCCGAGCAAAAATCTGTCAGCAGCGGAGCAGAGCACAGAAGAGAAGAGAAGAGAAGAGAAGAGACGAGAAAAAAGCGCTCAAAAACAAAAGCAAAAACCACCACCTCCTCATCCTCCTCCTCCTCGCTGTACATATAGAAGAGACGGTACAACCACCATCGTCCCTCTTCTCTCTCTCCATTCTTCTCGAAGATTCCATTCTTCCTCCTCCGTCCCTCCGCCCTCAACGCCGTCACCGGTACGTCTCCCCCCCTCGCTCTGAGATTAATCCCCGCCGCCTCGCGCTTCGCTTCGGCCGTCGAGGATCGGGATCCGTCATGCCCAAGCTCGGCTCGACGGTGGTCAGGCTGTGCTTCGCGGCGGTCCTGACGCCGATCCTGCTCGGCCTGGCTCTCGAGCGCGCCCGCGATTCCCGCTTCCATCGCGTGCGAGTCTTTGTGTCTTCAGAGTCGTGGTCGTGGTCGTTGTCGTTGACGGTGTGCGTCGGGTTTTGTGGCCTGTTCACCAGCTTGCTGCACTTTATGCTTCCTAGAAAGCGAGCGGGCGAGGGCGAAGGCGAAGGCGAAGGAGCGGTCGTCGGAGGCGGAGGAGCGGAGGCAGTCGACGGCGGCGGCGGCGGCGGCGGCGCTCCGCCCTCGGACGTCTCCGTCCTCAAGAAGAGCCGCTTCGGACCTCCCGACCTGACGGCGGCGGAGAACAGCAAGAGCAACGTCAACGGCGTTAGCGGCGGCGGCGGCGGCGGCAGCGAGCGAGCGAGCGGCAGCAGCAGCACCAGCAGGGAGGCGCCGATCATGGCTCTGGGGGACTCGATGCCGACGGATATCGACGAGGATCTGCACAGCCGGCAGCTCGCGGTGTACGGACGCGAGACTATGCGGCGGCTCTTCGCTTCCAATGTCCTGGTGTCAGGGATGCAAGGCCTCGGCGTCGAGATTGGTATGTATGTATGACCTGAACCAGATAGTTACCGTCCTTTTATAGCGTGCGTGTGATTCTATTGAATTCAGCATTTCGTTATCTTCTATTTAAGGCCGCATCCGGTCATTGTGATGCTTGAAGTTTTTGTCGCATTCTGGACCCTTAGTTTCAGTGTTTTCAGTCATCGCTTTACTATTTTTGTAATGCATATTTGTGCTTGCATCTGCTCTCATTTTCTACCTCTTTCTTCTCTGCAGCATATTGGAATTTCTGGAGAATTAGCCCTATAGATTATAAATTAACAGTAACTTCTACTTCGATATCACTGTTTTGTCGCTTGTTCTGCTTTTGGTGAATGTTCGATTCCTTGTCCTTTCGCCGAGGTTTACATTCTGAACAGCTTCAAGTGTAGAAGGTCCATAGAAAACTTCAAATTCTGTTTGGCCAAAGCAAGAGAAAAGGATGAATTTGGTTCTGTATGAGAACAATCTGACTTGCTTCTTTTGAAATTTCATCGAGGCATCTTTTTTTACAGCGGTTGTTGGTGATGTGACCTACTAACCGTGTTATCTTTGCCCGTAGATTATGCCTCCATTTGACTGCGTCTTAAGTATGCTACGGCTCAGTCATTTCATCCCGGTCTTATTGTTTGTTAGCGTTGCATGGTAATGTGATACATATAGTCGTGCTGGACATGATTTTCGTTTCTTAAACTTAACTTTCACTCATGCAGCAAAGAATCTTGTTCTTGCTGGTGTCAAGTCAGTGACCTTACATGATGAAGGTGTGGTGGAACTGTGGGATTTGTCAGGCAATTTTCTCTTTTCAGAAACTGATGTTGGTAAAAACAGGGCACTTGCCTCAGTACAGAAACTGCAAGAGCTCAATAACGCAGTGGTTGTCACTGCTCTTACAACAAAACTGACAAAAGAGCGTCTTTCTGACTTCCAGGTAATCTACATGTCTCTTTGGTTGAAATTTTTTCCCTGAAAAGGATGTTACTGGGCCATTTTTTTGCGATGATTGCGACTTATTTTATCAAGCTCTCAGGATGATTGCCCATGGTGAGGGTGTAGTTATGAATCATGAAATATACTGAAATCCCTGGTTTCTGAAAAGTCAGTTCTTTTTTCTCGAAAAAAAGTTTACTTGGCCATTTGTTTGCTATGACTGCGATTTATTTTATCAAGCTGTCACGATGACTGTACGTGGTCAGGGTAGAATTACGAACTATAAAAAAATATTCGAACCCATGGTTTCTGAGATTTTTCTTTGCAACCAATCCTAAACATGGATCAAGGAGAAATGAGCATGCTAGGCTATTGATGGTTGGAGCTTCTTAGTAGTGATACCTGACAATTAGATTAGTTATATCCATTGTGCTAATATTAAAATGAGCTACATCGAGGTAAGAAGAGGTTATTTTTAGCCAACCTTACTAGCAAGGAATTGGTGGTTTCCTTGTTATTATCGAGGGGCTACGAGCTTAGGCAACGCTTCAATAATTTATTAGGTCAACTTAAGCATTGCTGTGTCCTTCAATGAGTATAATTCTTGGCAAGAGTGTTTTTTTTTTTTGGGTAAGGTCTTGGCAAGAGTGTTGATAGTGTCTAAAAGCAAAAAAGTGTGCATCTTATTGTAACACTACCACAAGTAGTTTGTGTAATTCACTGGTACTTACTATCAGTAACATCTGATGTAGTAACGTTTAATTGGGATCACGTGAAGTAACAACAACTTAAGCTTTGTGCAACTGAGGTTGACAATATAATCCTGTTAAACCATTGTGCTCGATCAAGCTCTAAATGCTCCATCTCTTTCCTTATCGTCATGTCCTTCTTCACCTTTCATGCCTCTTCTAAATTACGTCTCCATCTCCCGATCATCTGTCTAAAGGAGCATCCGAAGGTCTTTGTCAAGCACAACCAGACAATTCAAACGAGCTTCACTCGTTTGGTTCTCAATTGGATCACATACCATACAAATAAAACCCTATCATTCTGTTCATAGAAGATAGGTAGATGGAAGATTGGTGATTAAAAAGTGGGCATCTTTTGTGTTGTGGCTTCTCTCTTCTCTCTAAGGGCTTTTGCTCTCGAGAGATATCGATAGAACCTGAAATAGGTGCTAGGACATACAGAACTAGTCTGTGTAGTTGATTTTGGAATGTAATAGATGGAAGATTGGTGATACAAAAGCAAGAGTCTTTTTTATCGTAACTTTTCTATTCTCTCTAGACGCCTTTGTCCTTGAGAAAGTTCAATAGAGCCTGAAATTGATACTCGGACAGTAATAACTGGTCTCTGTAGTTTACACAATAAATTGTATGAGGTGCTTGGTTGTTGTTTTGGAAAGTAGTTTTTGCTTTCAAAAATCTACAACAGAGAGATTGAAGGTTTCAAAATACATGTTTTTGTAACTTCTCCTGTTCTAGGCTTCTAGCTTCTAGCTTCTATATATAAAAGTTTCTCTATGTTTTCGTTAGTTTTAGGGTACAAGAATGTTTAGCGATGAAGAAATATGTTGAGTAATATATCATGTGCAAAACACTTGATTTATTAATCATTACAACACTTTGAGAAATCTCCCCGTTGTAACTATGGTTACAACGTACTATAGCACAAGAAAATGCAAAAGTTGTGTGTATAGTTCCAAGGACCAGGAAATACAGCCATGCCAAACAGATATGATGTTTTAAGTTCTGATGTATTACCCTCTGTTGTTGAATAACATATCTGCTTTGCATTTTGTGAAGGCATGGGAAGTCCATGTATAGATCGTAAGTTATATCGCTAACTGACCGTTGAAGAAGTGTACTCCTGATAATATATCAGATGGCCTGTGTGATTTGTTGCTGAGGACATGATATTTGCAGTCTTTGTAGAGATGTTCCCTAGTTTCTTGGATATTTACTTTAGTTGGTGGATTGAAGAAAAAAGGGACTTAGGACTTAATGCGCTTGTTCTATTGAATTTTGATGTGAGCTTGTTTCATGGTCATTACTTCTTGTAAATTGATAGTTTAAGGGTTCGAAGACGTGTGATGCATGTTGTGACATAGAATGGGGGAGAAATTTTTTTCCTTGCTTGCTCTTTTTATGAGGAGATGAAGTTAATAGGAAACTCCACTTTTACCGTGCCTCAATTTACAATTTAAAGGTGTCTTCCTTTCCTAATTGAACTTCCAGCAAAGAACTCACTCCGTCAATGTGAGTGGGTACTTGGAATTGAAAATATGAATTCTACTCCATCTTTGGAGAGAGATAGAGGACTCATGGGGGTCAACCTAACTGGGCAACCATACTCTAGTTTGCTCACTAGACTTCAATTTATTCAGATAGGACCGTTCATTTTATTGGTGAAATAGATACATCAGTCTCCAATTCAACGTGAACCTTTTCTTAAACCATTGCTCAGTTTTTATCTGCATGTCTGATAAATTGATCGGACAACATCGAGTTGAACTTTTGCACATGGATGATTTGCGCAGATTCAACGGAAGGGAAAGTTGTTTGAACTGCTGTATATAAATTGCTCTGCATATGTGTGGCTGATGAGGGCCTTGCGTTATCTTTTTCTCTGGAGTCTGATGAGAACATTGATGATATTATTCAATTTGATTGGCTCCTCTACCTTTATTTATTTGTAGATTTTTAGATTTATGCCTTGTATTCTCTCTATTCTCGAGATAAATCCCTGCGATAAACTGCTGTTGATTCTTATTAAAAAAAAAGTTTAGGGGAGTGACAATTCAGACAGACTGATAATGCCTAGCAGAACACCTGGGGATACTGAGTAGACAATTGTAGACTTTGAAAACTATAGCATGCAATGTGAATGTAATTTGTAATTGGTGAAAGCTAATGTGTCTGTTTTATTTGTGGGTGATGTAGGTTGTTGTATTTACAGATATTGATCTTCAGAAAGCCATCGAGTTCGATGATTATTGCCATACTCATCAACCTCCTATCTCTTTCATAAAAGCTGAAGTTAGAGGCCTTTTTGGCTCTGTTTTCTGTGATTTTGGACCAGAGTTCACAGTCTTTGATGTTGACGGAGAGGAACCACATACAGGCATAATTGCATCCATCAGCAATGACAATCCTGCCCTAGTGTCATGTGTAGATGATGAAAGGCTTGAATTTCAAGATGGTGACCTTGTTGTATTCTCTGAAGTTCATGGAATGACTGAATTGAATGATGGAAAGCCAAGGAAGATCAAGAGTGCCAGGCCTTATTCTTTTATTCTCGAGGAAGATACCACGAAATATGGAGCTTATGAGAAAGGTGGCATAGTAACCCAAGTGAAACTGCCTAAAGTATTGAAGTTTAAGCCCCTTAAAGAAGCTATAAAAGATCCTGGTGATTTTCTTTTGAGTGACTTTTCCAAGTTTGATCGTCCTCCTCTCCTCCATTTGGCATTTCAAGCTCTTGATAAGTTTGTGTCAGAGTTTGGGCGTTACCCTGTCCCTGGCTCAGAAGAGGATGCTCAGAGGTTTATAACTGTTGCCAGCAGTATAAATGAGAGCTTGGGAGATGGGAAATTGGAAGATATCAATCCAAAACTTCTGCAGCACTTTGCTTTTGGTTCTAGGGCAGTTTTAAATCCAATGGCTGCCATGTTTGGGGGAATTGTGGGTCAGGAGGTTGTAAAGGCATGCTCAGGGAAGTTCCAGCCACTCTTTCAGGTAAAGCCTTCTCACTCGCTGCATGAATCTGTGAATTAAAATTTGTGCTCTTACTTCCCTTTCTGTTGAATGGTTCCTGAATGGTCATATTATGAGCTTCATTTCATTAAGGTGATTGAGTTTTTATGAGTTCATTTCCCATGAAAACACAGTCCATTGTCTGGAAGTCCATATTTATGGACCTTTCAGATTTTTACCAATTTGATAGGTGTGTTTTTTCCCTTTTAGCACACAGACAGTATTAGTGGATTTGGCTATTGTCAAGATGCAGAAGTCTGACTACTCATTGCCATGATTGCTCTTTTAACCTTTGCAGTTTTTCTACTTTGATTCGGTGGAATCATTGCCAACGGAGCCACTGGATCTTGATGATCTTAAACCTCGGAATAGCCGATATGATGCACAGGTTTCCGTGTTTGGGTCCAAGCTGCAAAAGAAAATGGCCGATGCTAAAGTTTTTCTAGTAGGATCTGGTGCGTTGGGTTGTGAATTCCTAAAGAATATTGCCCTCATGGGCGTTTCATGTGGCAAGCATGGGAAGCTGACCGTCACCGATGATGATGTAATTGAGAAGAGCAATCTCAGCAGACAGTTCCTGTTTCGTGATTGGAATATTGGACAGGCCAAATCTACTGTTGCTACCTCAGCTGCAACATCAATAAATCCTCGCCTTAATGTTGAAGCTCTGCAGAATCGTGTTGGGCCAGAAACAGAGAATGTTTTTGATGACACTTTCTGGGAAAATCTGAGTGTTGTGATCAATGCACTAGACAATGTCAATGCTAGGCTTTATGTTGATCAAAGGTGCTTATATTTCCAGAAACCACTTCTCGAGTCGGGAACGCTTGGTGCCAAATGCAACACTCAAATGGTTATTCCTCATCTCACTGAAAATTATGGTGCCTCAAGAGACCCTCCAGAGAAACAAGCACCAATGTGCACTGTGCACTCTTTTCCACATAATATTGACCATTGTCTGACCTGGGCTCGATCCGAGTTTGAGGGTTTGCTTGAGAAGACTCCAGCTGAAGTGAATGCTTATTTGGTTAACCCAGTGGAGTATAAAAATGCAATGATCAATGCTGGCGATGCACAGGCGAGGGACACTTTGGAACATGTACTTGAGTGCCTTGACAAGGAAAGATGCAAGACATTTGAGGATTGCATCTCCTGGGCTCGTCTGAAGTACTCTTTTTTCACATTCATCGCGATCGTTTATCATACCAATACCTAGAAAGCTTACATTAGGTTTGTGACTGACCTGTTGCTTCTTCTGTACCAGGTTTGAAGATTATTTCACTAATCGCATGAAGCAGTTGATATATACATTTCCTGAAAATGCTTTAACCAGCACTGGAGCTCCTTTCTGGTCTGCACCTAAGCGTTTCCCTCGTCCACTTGAGTTCTCGGTCTCTGATCCTGGGCACCTTCATTTTGTTATGGCGGCATCGATACTGAGAGCAGAGACCTTTGGGATCCAAGTTCCTGACTGGGCTAAAAACCCTAAGAAAGCGGCTGAAGCTGTTGATGAAGTGATAGTTCCGGGCTTTCAGCCAAAGGAAAATGCAAATATCGTGACAGATGAGAAGGCGACCAGTGTCTCTGTGGCATCTATTGACGACGCGGCGGTTATTAATGACCTTATTACGAGATTAGAGCACTGCCGCACGAACCTTCCTCCAGGTTTTAGAATGAAACCCATACAGTTTGAGAAGGTGCGTAGGAGTCACTCTTTTCATATGCGTGCCGTTTTATTTGGCTAAACTCCTATTCTTGGAATGGTTCTATGAATTCGATGATTACTTTCATATATTTACTTTCCTTTTAGTCAAAGCCCTCAACAGATATTGCACTTTCTGTCATGTACAGGATAATGATACAAACTATCACATGGACCTGATAGCGGCATTAGCCAACATGAGGGCTAGGAACTACAGCATTCCAGAAGTGGACAAGCTTAAAGCAAAGTTTATTGCTGGACGAATCATCCCAGCCATCGCAACTGCGACTGCAATGGCCACTGGACTTGTCTGTCTGGAGCTGTACAAGGTCCTCGATGGAGGGCACAAGTTGGAGGACTACCGCAACACTTTTGCTAACTTGGCACTTCCACTATTCTCCATGGCTGAGCCGGTCCCACCCAAAGCCGTGAAACACCGTGATATGACCTGGACTGTTTGGGATAGGTGGATCGTCGAGAACAACCCGACTTTGAGGGAGCTTATGCAGTGGCTTGAAGATAGGGGCCTTAGTGCCTATAGCATTTCTTGCGGAAGTTGCTTGCTGTACAATAGTATGTTCCCTAGGCACCAGGAGCGAATGGACAGGAAAGTTGCGGATCTGGCTAAAGAAGTAGCAAAGTTGGAAGTCCCTCCGTACCGTCGCCATGTGGATGTCGTAGTGGCGTGCGAGGACGACGGGGGCAATGACATTGATATCCCTCAAATATCGATTTACTTCCGTTAGGCTTTGTTCTGTCCTCATCATGTCTTAGGGCGGTCCGAGGGCGGCTTTGACTTGCTTTAAAAATTTTTCTGGTCGAGTATACGGGGTGTTCCCCAAAATATTTTAGGGTATGACAAGAGTAAGTCGCATACATTTAATACTGATATGAACCATTTGAGCACATTGTTGATGTTGCGTCATTTGCCAGTCTCGGCGCTTGCTGTTTTTTAGTGGTGTTTTCCCCCTTAGCCGGGATGTTGCTCGATACCCAGCTTAAATCTGGGTTCGAAAGGCAGTATCTCAGAAGCTGCATATCCAATGCGCACTATTTGCCTGGTCCGATTTGTGAAATGCTTTAAGGGCAGGAAACGGGCAAGGCCGAAGACCAGCTGATGCTACAAGAGTGGCAGGATTCAATTCGATCATGGATTTTCTACGTGGGGAAGTGATGAGAATCGAATCCTTTTAATGGAAGACGATGCTTTTATTTGGGGGTGCATCATGGAATGGAGGAGTCTCTTCTGTTCCAGGTTCCCACCCGGGCGCAGAGCATGTGGTTTTTGAAGCTTTAATCCTCCTCCACCGCTTTTTAGACTCCTCCACTCTCCTTCTGGTACACTGAGGCACGTGGCCCTTTTCAGAATCCACTCAACACAGTTATCTCCTTCAAAGCTTTTGAAGGCTTTCGCTTTACTTTTTGCGTGAGTTCACTCATGCCGGACTGTCAAGAAAACAAAAAACATCCCTCGACAGTAGTAATTAGCGGTCCCCACCCCCCCAACCATTTCACGTTGTGGCCTTTTCTCCTCCTCTCACCGCTCTGGTGCGGTTCGACCGGCCTGTGTGCGAACATGGAGAGGTCTCTTCAAATTGCTCGTAGGGATGCCTGTGTCGTTGTGCACGCCAAACTCCGAGAGGGTATGAAAACATTTACGTGCCGACCGCCCCCATCTCCGAATCTCGCATGCCCCCCTCCTGTGAATGTGTCGGACTCTCGATTTCCATTGCGAGAGGGATGTCTTCCCGTCCTAAGAGCCTCGTGCTGAACCGTACGTGGGGATGAAGTTGCTTCTATGGAGATGAGGTAGGGCCAGTTACATGCAAGCGGTCCTCCCCACCCCCCCACCCCCCGCCGGTTCACGATCCTATTTTTCACCTTCTTTTTAAGTAGCAAATGGGAAAAATTATTTCAAGATTAATCTTCCACCTTCGAAAATGCGACCGCTAATTCTGCCGCTAGGACCAAGGCATCCCCGATCGCAGTCGCAGTTAGCAGTACAGTACTCTACATCTTGCAAGGAAATAACGATACAGACATTCAACCGGGTTGTTAAAGTAAAAAAAAAAAAGAAAAGAAAAAAGAACAGGGCAAAATTGACCTTTGATTTTGGAAGCGAATTAGGACCACTGATCTATAATTAGGCGCGATCATCCCATCCATCACATTAACCTCTCATCTTCCTTTATCCCCTCCCCCCACTATCCATTTTAATGACCTCAATTTAAGACAAATTTTAAAAAAAAATCAAATGGAAAAATAAATAAAGAGAAAGGAAGAGAGAAAAAGCAATTTTAACCCCGACCCTTCCCCCCTCGCCCTCTCTCTCTCTCTCTCAACTACCTTAACCAACCTCTCCAAAAATCTGCGCCATTCTCTCCCTCCCTCCATTCCTCCGCATGCCTTCCCTTGAAGCAACCAAGACTTTCATCAATCTCTCCACCTCTAACCATCGCCACTTTCACCGCGCCCTCCCACCAACGTCCGTCCGTCCGTCCGTAGCTAGCTCCACCTCCCCGACCACCTCGTCCAATTCCGTTCCGGGGAAGATCCGTAAAGAGAGAGTAAGGAAAAAAATAGGAAAGATTCTACCTCCGCCCTCGATGTGGCGGCCGTGGGCCAAATCGACGGTCAAAGCTCGCGGCCCCCCATCCTCACCGTCGTCGTCCTCCGGCATCTTCTCGTGCACCACCTTCAAGGACATCCAAGCCCTCTGCGCCGAGCCTTCCTCCCCTCTTCTCGCCCCCCGGAACCGCCCCATCCTCCTCCGTCCCACCTTCGCCGCCACCTCTTCTCTCCTTCGCTCCCGCTCCGTCCCCCCGCCCGTACCCGAACCCGAACCCGAACACGTCAAGGCGCAGCCCGCCCAGCCCTGTCTGCCCGTCCCGATCCCCGGGGCCGCCGACGGCAACCGCATTGTCGTCTACTTCACCAGCCTGCGCGTGGTGAGGTCGACCTTCGAGGACTGCAAGGCCGTCCGATCCATCCTGCGCGGCTTCCGCGTCAGGATCGACGAGCGGGACCTGTCGATGGACTCCGGCTTCCTGGCGGAGCTCCAGGGGATCCTCGGCGGCGGCGGCGGCGGCCAGCGGGTGAAGCTGGCGCTGCCGCGGGTGTTCATCGGCGGCCGGTACGTCGGCGGCGCCGAGGAGATACGGCAGCTGCACGAGATCGGGGAGCTGAAGAAGCTGGTGGAGGGCGCGCCGCCGGCGGAGCCCGGCGTCTGCGGCGCCTGCGGCGGGTACCGGTTCGTCCTGTGCGGGGAGTGCGACGGCAGCCACAAGCTCTACGCCGAGAAGACCGGATTCCGGAGCTGCGCGGCCTGCAACGAGAACGGCCTCGTCAAGTGCCCCTCTTGTACATCCGCGCCGCTCTAATTATCCGGCACCGTTCTGCTAAATCAAATCGATCATACAATGGCGTGACGACATCGACATGCCGACGGCCATCACAAGTACTATGTGAACGCGTTTGATGTGATTGGTTATCTTAATGCCATGGTGCCCTGCTAATTGTAAGTTTTCTTTTGTTTGGACCCTCTTTTAGATTTGATTTTCCGTTAGCTTTTCTAGTTGCTGAGAAAATTTTTCCTTTCCTGTTTTTTGCTCATAATTAATGGGGAAACAAGCATAGGCCCAACAAATAACTGGGAAGCATAAGCATAGAACCCCATTGGGCCATTACCATATGGAGGGGATGGTGGGATGAACAAAAAAGTCAAGCTGACTTTTTGACCTTTTTGGTTTTAGTGTCTGTTCCTCTTTCTTATTGTCCTGTATGGGGAAAGTAGTGACAACCTGTGACGGGAGAGGTAGGACTCCAACATGCCATGTTCTTCGTTTCACACGGCCTTTGTGACATATGTAATAGCCATTGATGTTATGAGATTTCCCAGTGCTGTGAAGTTTCCCGTGGCTCGCTTTCGATAGATGAACATCTTTCGATCTTGTTGTTGTTGCTGTTGTTTCGGTCATCGAATGTCGACCCCCTTCGAATTCATAGACAGAAAATCCACGGGTGCCCTGAAAACCGAGTTGGTCTAATCGGGGTAGTTGTTCCCTGAGTTGAAAACTACTCCGGTTGTGCAGATTCGGAATGACCCTTTGATGACGGAGAGATATTGTTGCTTCGATGAAGGAGAGACATTGTTGCTTAATGTGTTAGATGGGTTTTGTGAAAGAGAGAGTAAATACAAACAAATCACACCAGATTGATGAGTTGGGTGGAAATGACATGAGATAAGCGACAGATTCAGTAGAAGATGGGATCAGCATCAAATTGGCTGGAATCTATGTGAACTTGTCACCTAGAAGAACAGGAACCATCACTTGCACCGTTTGATCTGATCTTTCTTTTTCAGATCGTGAGTTGAACAAAAAAAAAAAAGAGTGGTTAAAGCACGTCAACATTGAACGGAAGAGGATAAATACATGTTGATGGGGAGAGCTGAACCGACCGGTAGTAATGTCATCTCACCAATGACTATGGTATGGATAGGTTTCCTAAATGGAAAGCACCTATGCCAGCCGAACTTGGCATTTGACCTACCTTGCGTTCACTTCCTTCATTATGACTTCATAAAGAACGCCTTGACGAAGACGCCAAACTCGCTGCTTTGAATCAAAGAACTGCAACAACACATAGCTATTTCTAACTACAAATTCCTACCAAGTCGCTCAGCACCGCATTCGCCGCTTTATCCTTTGTTTTCGCCAGCCACCGGTACAATGCTGGCCACACTCTCGTCGCCCACAGACCGTTGCCATCACCACGGCGTTGACTGTGTCCTTCCCTCCCTATATTTATCTAAATGATTGTGGTTTCATCAAAGATGATCAAGCCATTCGACCTTGGCTTAATCATCATTGATGATCCCAGATGAAGCCGAAGAGACACCGGGAGTCGGTTCAGCTATTCGAACTTGGCTTTGTCATCATCGACAGACGCAGATGAAGGTAGAGAGACACCGGAGCCAAGGGAGGAAGGAGAGAGAGAGAGAGAGAGCGGCTAATACCATAAGAGAAGCGCAGATGGTAAGTGATTCGCTTCCGCTATACTATGAGAAAAGCCAACATAACCTCCGAGAGAACACTCTAACAGAGTACGCGAAAAAACATGTTCTTGGGAAGTCAATTTGTGCAAATATATTTGCTAGGTGCCACAATTATTTGACAAGGTTCTTCCGGCTCCCTCTGATCTTTGTTATGTAACTTATGCTCCTCGCAGGTGTTACAAACAGGGCATAAACTCTTCCCATCTGGCTAAAACCCTCCTCACGGTTACAACCAATGCCTCCAACCAGTAGCAAACAAACTAACGTTTTGCATGTAGGAATGTATGATCCTATATGGGGACACCCAATTAGCCACGCTGCGCATGTTGGACCCGCCTAAAAAAGCCGCATATGTATGACATGGCAGTGATAAACAAGTCGAGAATGCGTTGGCATGGCACTTAAGCTTTCTCCTCATAAGTGTAGAGTCTGCCTTTCTTGCCACTTACCATGGATGCATCAGAAACCATTCAACTATCAGCGAGGTTAGACCAAAGCCATGAAGTACAGCAACCTGTAACATGGATATCTCGCTCAACAGTCCAACAAGATAAAATTAAGTTCGTTCACGGTTCATCTGCTATGCTGGTCCCTTGTGTAAATATATTCTTAATGAATGCATAAGTTAAAATACCGCAACAGAATCCAGTGAGATGATTTTTCCGTGGAAAGTTACAGAATTTTGAGACTCTACTTATGTTTATATACAAGGAATGGAAGGGAAAAGCCTCTATCTAAAAGAGAGAAACATGTATTGGAACTGGATGTATTTGAATGAGAAAAATAATCTTATGACGGTAATCAAAATCACAGTCCCGTTCCACTTCTCATCCAGTCGATTCTTGATCCATGCCGGTGGGACCATCATCTGCAGGAGTTAACATTTGTGCAGCACTCTATCCAGCAGGCCTTCACATTTGCCATTCCTTTTCTCTTTGTTCATTCTCTGACTATACCTTCTCACGGACATGGCAAG
The DNA here is from genome assembly GCA_031216405.1 of Syzygium malaccense. Classification (NCBI taxonomy): domain Eukaryota; kingdom Viridiplantae; phylum Streptophyta; class Magnoliopsida; order Myrtales; family Myrtaceae; genus Syzygium; species Syzygium malaccense. Next base: position 22,623,553 of record CM062262.1, on the reverse strand, counting down.
TTTGCAGCTCCAAGTTGAGTGAATCGCAATTCCAGTGTCTCTATCCATTTTCTTGTCCCTGAGAGACCTTCCTCACAAAATTCAACAATAGAATTTTACTTACCAACAGCTTTTGTATCAAATCAGTCATTTCTTTTGTTCAGTGACTCTGCCTTGTGCTCGCTGATAGAGGTCAAGCGTCTCCAGATGGTTTGGATCCAGGCAGAGAGCTGCCTCACAGTCCTGGAGAGCAGAGCTGAAATCTCCCATTGACTCAAAAAATGCTGCTCGAAGATGAAGCATTTGCAAGTCGGGCTTGAATGCTATGGCTCTAGTAAGCTCTTCAACAGCTTCCCCTTCTTTCTGGTCATCCATTAGTACTGGTAAAAGAGACATCATGAAAACAGGCAAAAGTTCAGAACATAAACGAAAGTATTGGAAAGTAAATAGATGTCAGGAATGATTGAAATAGGGGAATAACAACAGAGAGGTACCATAGAATGTTCGATCACATCCACCAATTGCATACCAATCTCTCTCTCTCTCTCTCTCTCTCTCTACAAGCATACTGATTGGAAATATAAGCGTAGCAACCTCCCTCTCTCTCTCTCTCTCTCTCTCTCTCTCTTTTTCCTATAGTACCTTTCCCTTTGCTTCTCTTTGCTGAATTCTTCATTGTGACGTATCACACAAAAGACAGAACTTCTTTAACCGCGTCAACGATGAAGTGGCCAAAAACTTCAATTTAATTTACTCACCAGTAACATTTGGCAATAATTTGCACATAATGACTATCTTCAAGTAAAGATCCGTAGTGAGTACTGGCAGTGGACTAAATACAAAATAAGACTCAGGCTCAGTTCATTTTAAGGGCCTGATTAGAATGACAGCAGACATTTAAGTACATTGAAAAAATTTACACGAGTAGGTGAGACCTAATCTATCAGACAAAAAGTAGACTATCCCTTTCCATTAGAGTAAACAGCACATTTAAAGCAAACATTCGAGGCCATGGAAAATACCTGCTGCCCTGTATCTGTATGGATAGGTCCTCAGTGGATCCAACCGGGTAGCCATATTAAGATCATGTTGTGCCATATCACGGTCACAATATTCTGACCGTTTTTCATACGCTGATGCCTTGTAGTGTGCCTTATCTATAAGCTGGGTCATTTCATCATATGCAGCTTTCCTTTGACCTTTCAGATGATATAAACGTGCCAACCCTTGATGAGCTCTTGTATGCTTAATGTCAAGAGCATTCGTGTAGCAAGTGGCAGCCAATTCATGTTTGCGACAATCCACATAAATACTTGCTAAATTATTTAATGCCTGCAACAAATTCGAGCCAAACAATCAAAAAAGTTTTCCAAGCAATATAGCCAAGGGTGAGACTGTAGTATTTATAACACTCACTTGTCCTTTCCTCAGACCATCTGAAGGACATCCAAGAGCTTCCTCCAGAAGTCGGATAACATAAGAGGAGGCTTCTGAATCCAAGCTTGTGTCTGCCAGGACGTAAGCTTTAAGGAAGAAAGCTTCAAATGATCTTTGAATAGTAATAGACTTCTCAGCCCTCAAGAGAGCTTCTTCACGATTGCCCGTGTCATATAATATCCATCCTTCATATACCAATCTTTCATGCTCAGAGCTAGAATTATTTCGAGCCAATCTCAAGCTCCTCATTGCAGCCTTTTGACTATTCAACCTGTAATAATTATGAAAGCCGTGAATTCTACATCCCTCCAGCTTCTATACGAGCATTAAACAACAGCATGAAATATAAAAGTGCCTGCCAGACTTTTCTTTTGCCGTAACTCTAGATGTCACAGACAATAGCGTCTAAAAGAGTACAATTGGCCTTGAAAAAACAAAAATGAAAAACTGGAAAACATGCAATAGCTTTCTACTTATTAAATTGCACAAATGGTCACTCTGGAGAGGGATATCGTTTTGCTAATGGGGAGTATGAAGTTCAACAGAAATCATAACCCAAATTCAAAGGCTAGGCCTTCTCACTCAAAGTGCAATAACACTCATGATAATAATATACGGTGTAGTTTAAAAGGAAGTGAAAAAGAAGAGATGTGTACCGCAAGAGGAGAAGAGACTGCCGAAACCAGAGGAGACTCCTTTTAGGTTCAATATCTAGCATCTGATGTATGACAGCCAAAGAGCCTATGTCATCAACAGAAGACCACCGCTCATAAAGTTGCATCCAGCATTCAGCCTGGCTTGTTTGCTGAACCTGATGGCTGAGTAAATCTACCAATTGGCCTCCACTAACCTTTGCGTTGAACATCTTGTAATTAGGTTCCAAAGTTAAAAGAGCCCTAACATCTCTCATCGCACTTCCATAATCTTCAAGTGCAATGAAGAACCAAGCACGTAACTCAAGGCAGTCAGGTAAGAACCTAAACCCGATAATTTTGTCAATCTCTAACACAGCTGCTTTAATCTGCTTCTCCTCCACCTTTATCAGAGCTCTGTACTTATAGGGAAATGAGAGCATAGGGTCCAGTCCAGTCGCACTAATCACATCCAACAATTTCTCCCTCCCCACACCATAGAGAGATCGTTCCTGATACATCCAACCAACCATTGTGTTTTCGGAGATGAGAGAGTCAATCATATTATAAGCTGAATATCGTTGGCCTTGCTTATACTTTGCTCTCGCAATACCAGCTATTGAATAAACATGACCATATTCAGATGCTGCCTCGAAATAATGCTCCGCACCACTATAAATTTTTCTCTCGAGCATCACACAACCCAATTGGTGCAGCGAAAGTGCCTTCTCCCACCTTTCGGTAGAACACTCCTTCAGCCTCTCCAATAACATCACAGTGATGTTGGATACCATACTCTCCTCCATAGCCACTTGGCTCAAGAAATAGAACAGCAAGAATGAAGCATGTCCTGCTTGGGACAGTCTATCTCTACCCTCGGAGCTACATAAAATCTTCATCACACCTGGGTTACGTAGTGACCTCGGGAGCTCACTGAGCAACACCTGCAAACAAGATGCTACGAGAAGATAGGAGGTCTCCTCTAAACCATACTCGATGAGAATCAAGGCATCATCGAGGTTGCTAACATGTGAAGCTAAATAAGCATCACATGCCAATTTCATCTCCTCGCAACAGAATTTATTTGAGAAAGAAAGTAGCTCCAAAACAATCTCAGGACCAAACATGTCCAACCTTTTGGTCCTGCTATATATTTCGACGGCTCGCAATCCCTCAGCAGAGATCCCATTGAGAGAGAAATTAATCTTTGCCTCTTTAGATTCTGCAAAATGACCGTATAACATGGCCGTGAATGGAAGGGATAAAGCTGCAAATTTACTTCTAACACAGTGGACCTCCTCATCACCAACACAAAATAGAACATCTTCCTCCTCTTCCTCTACGCTAAAATTCTCATCCCCATCGAGCGCTTGCACATTGTTCAGCGCATTCGTTTTCTCATAATACAGACAAGAGCAGATTGAGCTAGAACCACAACCACACATCGAATTGGACTCTGGACATTCAGACATACTATCCCCACCTTGAATGGGATGGAAACCCACCAGCTCATCCTCCCTCCTCTCGAACCGCAGCCACGCGTCGAGCACGACCTCGGCGTGCACATCGGTCGCGCCTAGCCGCGCAGCCCGCAGGCACCGCCGGAGCAGCTTCGTGTCGCCGAGGCCCCGCAGCATCGAGTACTGCTCGACGCACAGCGACGCCTTCTCCGACGGAGAGCACCCCTCGAGCCGGCGGTGCACGTCTGCCAAGGCCTCCACGAAATCAACCGGCTTGAGGAAAGGCTCGATCGGGGGCTCGATGAGGTCAACCGTGGGGAGCCCATAAGCGAGGAGGAGAGATTGCGCCAACGAAGCAGGCTGCGCCGGTTTCGGCTTCGACCCAATGAACTTGAGGAAGTGCCCGTTCAGCTTGCCTCCTCCGCCGCCCCCTCCTCCTCCGGCGGCGGCGGAGGCATCGCCGGCGGCGGCGGGGTGAGCGGGGTCGGGAGGGTTGATGGCGTGGACCTGGGTGCTCTTGAACCGATCGACGAGCTTAGCGAAGCGCATTTCGCACCGGCGGGAGACCAGATTCGGACGGCACCCGGCTCAGCAGGAGGAGCTCCGGACCAGCAGGAGGGGTGAGCTCGGAGCGCCCATTTTTTCACCCTGAGAAGAGCAGCAGCAGCTGCAGCTGCAGACAACTTTAGCCGCGGGACTTCGCGCTCGCGCTCCCGCTCCCTCTCTCTCTCCCTCTCCCTCTCGCTCGCTCGCGCGCTTGCTGCTGCTCTGCTCTTGCTCGGTGAAAATGGCGAGGGAATGCGAGTGGAGAGAGAGAGAGAGAGAGAGTGTGGCGCCGGAGACGAGGAGACGGTGGACTTGATGATTAGTTTCGCTAACTCCTCCGCCGCCTCCTCCGGTTCGGTTCGATGGGTTCGGTCCGACCACCTCGGCCCCTCTCTCGTGCAAGATGTGGGCCCCCCCCCCCCCGGCCCGCCCGGTCTCTTCCTCCGATTATTTGCGTCGGTCAACTGCTCCTGTTTCTACACGTGTGTGTATTTCTTCTTTCTTTTTTCTTTTTTTTTTGTGGGAAGATTTATAGAATATCTTTGCATCACAAATTAATTAAAAGAGTAGTTATAATGAGAAAGCGGTCTCGAATATTATCTGATTCCAATGTTGGAGAAATATATGGAACCTCGGCTCTGAAATTGCTTACCGTCTAGGGTTTTTTTTTTCCTTCTTTTTTCGTTGGAGCTAACTCGTCCGGTCTCTTTATATTTCTCGTTCAGAGCTCTCTGCAAAGCGCGTCGCGCGTGCGTGTTTGATGGTTCTCTCGAAATTATATAAGGGCAACGTTCACTGAACATGGAGAGGAACGAGTGCGCGGGATAAAATGTTGAAAGTTGAGAAGAATTGGAATTTGAAGTAGTTATAAGGAGAGGCGAATTGATCGAATTTTATTAAAAAAATCTCTCTCGAGAAGGCTTGATTGGTTGCTCGAGAAAGTTTTTCATGTTTTTGGAACGCGGTGAATTTAGTTATCTGTGTCGCAATCAGCATCTTCTAGCGGAGAGACACTTTTTAAATCTCTCCCTTTGTGGATAGTATAGTTTAGCGAAAGAAATTACAAGTCAAGTACAGGCTCTCTTTAGGTTTGATATACTTATTCATCATTACGATCACCATTGTCTTTGTTTTGCTGGACGGTCTATTCCATTTCTTCCCAATCAACAAAATAAACGAAAAAAAATTGAATCGCGACAACTGCCTTTCACCAAGCTAGACTTCATATTCAAAATAAAAACATTACGTGTACGGCGATCGGATCAGATGAACGAGAATGTCGTGCCCGGAGAAAGCTTCGGAATCTCTTGTAAAACGATGTTGGTACAAAAATGTGCACATAACTGATTAAGATACGTTATCTCGAACGAGACTATCTCGTGTCCGACCCGGAAAAAAAAAACAAAAAAATAACGAGACTATCTACAAAGCATCCTTGTGGCTCGTGGATTAGCTCCACCACACAGCAGACCGGTCCGACATTTTATAATTATAAAATTATAAGATCAGTCAGATGGTTTAGGCGTCCTAATCGCTGGCGGGACCCACCAAAATAATTTGCCGACGACGATACGACCATTTGAGATCCGTTTATGAATTCCAGGTTGGCTTTTCTGGCAATGCATATGTTGAATCTGACATACACGATAAGCTTTTCCACTGCTCCGAAGCATATGCACATGATGGGACGTGGAGCACTAATCATACATAATATAAAAATGCAAATAAACAAATAAATAAATAAACAGTCGAGACGTACACTCAATGCTGCCTTGGGTTCGGACGTGAGCACCCGGCAATATTTATTTCCCCCTCCCACCAAATTATTGACAAGTCTTATACTGTCTTCTTCTTCTTTTTTTTAATTGGACAGTCGTCTCATTGATTGGATAATTAAATGGATTCATCTAATTTTGGGGAAAGTATTATAGTGGGTATGATTGTGCGTGTATACCCCCGTACAACTTGCAAAAGGCAGGCTAGGGACAAAAGCACGCCCGCGATCACGTGTCCTTAGCCCATATGAGAAGTCAATTGGGAACAATTAATTTCAGCAATTGATTTAAAAAAGAAATTGTACCTGTACGATAAGTTAGGTTAGGGAACACGTATAATTGGCATGTTGGGGTACAAAGACATATCCAACCTTATACATCCCGTACATCTTGAACCTTGTACCCGTAGAAATTTACACCTAATTTACCCTCTTTAGGTTGGACATTTTGTATTTTGAGAGAATCGTTAGTTTCTTTGTCGTGAGAATGAGTAGAAGACAAATTGAGTGAGTGAATAGGAATGGGATTTCTCTCTCTACTAGTGTACTAGTATGGGTGAGCATGATGGATTGCCCGAACCGGGCGATTTGGTCCGGTTTTCGAGAGTATCGATCCGGTTCCCGGTTCCTAAAAGTGGAACCGATTTTCGGGTGGTCCGGTTCCCGGTTCTAGGGTGGGAACCGGACCGGACCGGACCGATAAATATATATATTTACGTTTTAATTTTTTTGAAAAAAAAAGAAAGCCTAATCTATTCCCTCTTGCCTTTACCAATCTTTTTAAGGATTGGTTCCATTGGTTCCATCGAAAAATGGAATCGGTTCCATCGAAACGTGATTGGCTCCATTTGAAAATAGAAAAATAAATACATTTATTTATTTAAAATAAAAAAAACCTAATTTAAAAATACGTGATCGGTTCCATTGGAACCGGACCGGACCATCGGCCATCTCAAACATAGGCTCGGGGCAAACGGACCGGACCATCTCAAACAGATGGAGGAACCGGAGCACTCTCCTCACATACCCCTCTCAAGCTCTCCCCTGATCCTTCTCTTTCTCAAACATTCTCTCTACCTTCCCTGTTCCTCCCCGTTCTCTCTTTTTAACGCCGAAAGAGGAGAGGATAGCCCGTGGACCGCGGCTACACCTCTGGCCCCTGCTCCCTCGGCGTCGCGCGGCCTCCGCGCTGCGCCCCCTCTCCGCCGCGCATCGACGTTCCGTTCTGCACCTGCAAGCTCGCGCCTCCCTCTGGTCCCCCCCCTCCGTTTGTCTCTCTCGCGAACGTGAAGGAGAGAAAAGGAAAAGAAGAGGGCTGGGCCGAAAAAAGGGAAAAGAGACTGGGCCGGCCCGCGCGAGGCAGGAAAAAAGGAAGAAAAAAGGACTGGGCCGGGCTGATCCGGCCTACTCGAACCGGGTCGAATCGGCCCGGATATTTTTTTGATTTTTTTTAACAAGATAAATATGTCTAATAGGCCCCATTAATGCAAATGCAGCTAGTGTCTATACGCCATGTAATTTGATAAAAATTATTTTCGTTTAGGGATTAAAAAATTAACCCCCGATTTTATATGTAATTAACCTAAAACAGATAGGCAAAAATTAGGTGTCAATAGTAAGTCAAGCAAATAAAATTTGATAATTTAATGTGTTGGTAATAAATTTAAATAAAAATTTGTAAAAGATAAGATAGGTTCTTTTAGAAATAAGAGTAGGTGGCAATTAAAAATAAATAAATATTGATAACTAACTCAAATAAGAGTTGTTAGCCCAAAACTAGTTCATAATTTGATTAGAGGAAATTTGGTCACCACTCTAAGGTTGATATTTCTAAAAGGAGTTGTTTATTTAACATGTTGGTAGAAAAAAAAATATAAGTTGGTAATTCAATAGAAAAGTTGATAAATTACACAATCGTGAGCAACTCAAATGAAAGCTAGTAAAACGAAACTTGTTGGTAGTCTAATAATAGAAATGCTGGTAAGTCACACAAATAAAGATTGGTAAATTCGTGTAAGAGTTGGTAAATTAGAAAGTTGATAAATGATGAAAAAAATTGATGAATCTAGAAAAAATCAAATGAGCGGTGGCAAGTAACTCAATGAATAGTATGTCACGTATACAAAGATGAGTAAATTAATATAAGAGTTGATAAATATAAGGGGTAGATAAGAACAACAAATAAAAGTTGGTAAGAGATAACAAGCTTGTAAATTATCAAGAAAAGTTTGCAATTCAATAAAAGTGTTGGTAAGTTATCAAGAAATTACAAAAAAAATTAGGTGATCGGTATTACCAAAAGTTTTTTCACACTAACATTTTCAAATATTTACTAGCATGGAAAAAAAATCCTATTCTTTTTAAATAGACCAGTAGAACCGTCCTTGCTCATATAATGCGATTCTTGTTTGTCAAATATTCATAGTTTTTTGTTTGTCGATGTTGTGATTTTGGGACACAAGACATAGAGATCAGCAGTTTCAATATTAAGATTGCAGATCAGAAAAGTTTTAATTGAACAAAAGAATGCGATTGATCAACATCTCATAATTGTGTGGTTTTTAGCCCAGAGAAAGTCAGGGTTTTTTTAGTGCAATTGGGAATGATTCTTTTTCTTTCTCTACACTAACCAAATAATGAGGAGAAGCACAGCATGAGAAGCTGACTGCGAAAACCATTCGATTTAGCTTTCAATTATTTCTACTTATACATAGAGAAAGAATGGTTGAAAGCAACCAACATGTTCAACATGTGTTGAACTGCAACCCAAAAGGACTCATCTTCTCTTGCATGATGCTATCGAGGTGATTCACCATAGGAGGAGTGAGATGGTTAATCCAATCACCCAACTCGCCTTTCCTGATAAACTTCTCTTCTCAACCTTGAGTTCTCTACACTACACCAATAAGGAGGAATACAGATCCTTCCATTATTAATTTCGTTTATTTCTAATGATACACGTAGAGAAAGTGAAATTAATTAACACTCAACTTGTTTTGAACTCCAATCCAAAGGGGCTCATCTTCTCTTGCATGATGCTATTGAGGCGATCCACCATGGAAGGAGTGAGATGCTTCACCCAATCTCCCACCTCGCCTTTCCTAAAAAAGGTTCTGTTCTCAAGCTTGATATTCTTAGCTGGTAGTTTGCCGGATTTGTTGACCTCCAGGTCCTTGAGGGTCTTTAAGCTACACATTTTGGCTATCTCTTCAATCATACCTCCCTCCTCTTCCTCCTCAGTGAAGGGAAGCCCCACAAACTTGGCCACCTTCTTCAGCTGCCCTACAATATCTTCCTTCAAGTCCTCATACTTGAGGAACAACACCTTATGTGGCCTCTCCAAGCTCTCCTTCCAATAGCCCATCATTTGATCCCAAAAGAGCCCGCACGTTATTTTCCCTTGGCAATAGATCTCGAAATGTTCTTCCAAGGACCACTTCGGCTGGTCATTCGACTGCGCAACCTCGAGGTAGAAGTGCCAAGACGAAACCAAAACGTCTAATGGGTTCCGGCCGATGTAAATGATCCGGCAGTCCGATTGCTTGATGCACTCTGGTAATGATGGGTAAGGGATGTGCGTTGCGAGGAGCCTCGGCTCTGCCAGGCTGTCAAGGTTGGGCCTCGGGTTGCTTTCGTACAGTTGGAAATCGAAGGGGATGAGGTCATGGGAGTTCGAAGTCAGCAAGGGAGTGTTGGAGATGCCAAAGTGGGAACGGTTAACGACGGAGAACACTAAGGCCTTTAGCCAGGTGGTCCCTGATTTGGGCTGAGAGGCCAGGACAATGTCCTTGTGCTTGGCTTGGAAGTGCCGCTGAAATGCGATCACGTTGGGAAGCACGTCGGTTGGGCACCAGAAGTTTTGGTAGAGGGAGTGGAAAGGATGAACCACGCCTTTCCATTGGGGTAGTGAAGCAATTAGTTCGTCAATGGCCTCCCGGTCATGTTCTTCACTGCCTACTATGGCGGACTGCGAAGAAAATTGCTGGTGTGCCATTGATGTTTGAGTAAGGATCGAAACAAGCAGATGATTGCGAAGCAGTAATCTTTTTGCAGCTAGTGGGTGTTAGTTTTTCATTTTTGGGTCACTGCTTTATACAGGCGAAGAGGGACCACTTACCCTATATTATTCCCAGCTCAATTATTGCACGATATGAGGTGAAACACGTTTGTCGGCTTAGGTGATGTCAAAGAGCACCACAGAACAGAAATTTGTTCTGCGTATGGTAAGTTTGAACAACCGATAGTGAATTTGAAATATTTTTTATAGGCAAAAATTGATTGATAACTTATTAGTCCAGTCAATTGTCTGTGAGTTAACAACATAATAGTAATTTTAACTTGCTTAAATCCATTATTAGATTACCAATTGTCTTTGAATTTTCCAAGTAGACTGTTTTTTCGCCGCAAGAACACGAATTGCTTAGCTACTTTACTCGTAATGTCGGTTAACGGTTATAACTTGCGAACTCAATAATTATTTTAATACTATAAATTCCTGAGAAGAGCAGCAGGAGGGGCGAGCTCGGAGCGCTCATTTTTCAACCTGAGAAGAGCAGCTGCTGCAGAGAACTTAGCCGCAGAACTTCGCTCGCGCTCTCTCTCTCTCTCTCTCTCGCTCGCGCGCTTGCTGCTGCTCTTCTCTTGCTCGGTGAAAATGGCGAGGGAATGCGAGTGGAGAGAGAGAGAGAGAGTGACGCCGGCGACAGAGGAGACGGTGGAATTGATGATTAGTTCGCCAACTCCTCCGCCTCCTCCAGTTCGGTTCGATGGGTTCGGTCGGACCACCTCGGCCCCTCGCTCATGCAAGACGTTGCCCCCCCTCCCCCCCGGTCTCTTCCTCCGATTATTTGAGTTGGTCAACTGCTCCTGTTTCTATATGTGTGTGTATTTCTTCTTTATTTTTCTTTTTTTTTTTTGGGAAGATTTATAGAATATCTTGGCATCACAAATTAATTAAAAGATTAGTTCTAATGAGAAAGCGGTCTCGAACATTATCTGATTCAATATATTTGAGAAATATATGGAACCTCGATTCTAAAATTGCTTAAGGCTTTTTTTTTGTTGGAGCTAACTCGTCAGGTCTCGTTATTTTTTTTTTTTAGAGTTCTTTGTAGAGCGCGGCGCGCGTGCATGTTTGATGGTTCTCTCGAAATTATATAAGAGCAACGTTCACTGAACATGGAGAGAAACAAGTGGGCGGGATAAAATGTTGAAAGTCGAGAAGAATTGGAATTTGAAGTAGTTATAAAGAGAGGCGAATTGATCGAGTTTTATCCAAAAAGCTCTCTTGAGATGGCTTGGTTGATTGCTTGAGAAAGTTTTTTCATGTTTTTGGAACGCGGCGAATTTGATTATTTGTGTCACAATCGGCATCTTCTAGCGAGGAATCACTTTTTAAATCTCTCCCTTTATGGATAGTATAGGTTAGCGAAAGTAAGTACAAGTCAACTACCAGCTCTCTTTAGGCTTGATATACTTATTCATCATTAAGCTCTTATCCTCTCCACACTTACGATCTCCCTTTGTCTTTGTTTTGGCGGACGGTCTATTCCATTTCTTCCCAATCAACAAAATAAACGAAAAAAAAATTGAATCTTGACATCTGCTTTTCACCAAGCTAGGCTTCATATTCAAAATAATAACATTTCGTGTACGGCGATCGGATCAGATGAACTAGAATGCCGTGTCCCGAAAAAGCTTTGAAATCTCTTGTAAAACAATGTTGGTAAAAAAATTTGCACATAATTGATTAAGATACGTTATCTCGAACGAGACTGTCTTGTATCCGACCCGGAAAAAAAAAACAAAAAAGACGAGACTATTTACGAAGCACCCTTATGGCTCGTGGGATTAGCTTCACCACACAGCAGACCGGTACGACACTTTATAATTATAAAATTATAAGATTAATCAGATGGTTTAGGCGTCCTAATCGCTGGCGGGACCCACCAAAATAATTTGCCGAAGACGATACGACAATTTGAGATCCATTTATGAATTCCAGGTTGGCTTTTCTGGCAATGCATATGTTAAATCTGACATGCACGATAAGCTTTTCCACTGCTCCGAAGCATATGCGCATGATGGGACGTGGAGCACTAATCATATATAATATAAAAATGCAAATAAATAAATAGTCGAGACGTACACTCAATGTCGCCTTGGGTTCGGACGTGAGCACCCGGCAATATTTATTTCCCCCTCCCACCAAATTATTGACAAGTCTTATAATGTCTTCTTTTTTTTTTTTTAATTGGACCGTCGTCTCATTGATTGGACAATTAAATGGATTCATCTAATTTTGGGGAAAGTATTATAGTGGGTATGATTGTGCGTGTGTACCCCCGTACAACTTGCAAAAGGCAGGCTAGGGACAAAAGCCCGCCCGCAATCATGTGTCCTTAGCCCATATGAGAAGTCAATTGGGAACAATTAATTTCAGCAATTGATTTAAAAAAAAAATTGTACCTATATGATAGGTTAGGGAACACGTATAATTGGCATGTTGGGGTACAAAGACATATCCAACCTTACACATCTTGTACCTTGTACCCGTGGAAATTTACACCTAATTTCCCCCCTTTGGATTGGACATGTTGTATTTTGAGAGAATATTTAGTTTCTTTGTCGTGAAAATGAGTAAAAGAAAGTTTGAATGAGTGAATAGGAATGAGATTTCTCGAAAAAATTATCCAAAAAGTTATAAAACCTATTGTACTTTTGAAAATTCGATCATAAACTTTTTTATTGTACCAATTGAATTCTAAATCTTTTTATGTTTTGCCAATTGAGTCAATCTAACAAGTTTTTGGCTAGAAATCGTTAATGTGGACCTAAGTAGCACGGACACGCGACACGCGACACAACACGACACGACACGCGACACGTCATTTCTCAAAAATAAAGAATTCCGACATGTTAGGACACGTTGTATATTAAATATATATATGATAAATTATTATTTTTAAATTTAATTCAAATAAGTAAATAAATAAAAATAAAAAGCCTAGAGTGAACTTACCCTAAAAAATTATACACATAAGTTTTCAAAAAGTAAATTTATATAAATGAATATATTAGTTAAGAAACTAAAAGTAAATAATTAAATTTGGAAAAAGAAAAGTACAAGATAAAAAATTAAAAAAAGCAGCCAGCCCACAGTCCACTTTCCTTTTTTTTTCCCTAGATTTTTTCGTCTTTTGACTCTGTCTCTGTCTCTCATCTCTATTTCAATCTTTCGTGCTCTCTCTCGAGTCTGTCCCTCCCTCCCTCTCTCTTCTCCGATCAGATCTCCGGTAGTTCTCGCCGCGAAAACTCCGATTCGCTCAGCTTGCTCATCCATGACGCTCGGCTCGGGAGGATCGGGGGTTGTTGGTGAGTTCTCAAAACCCTTTCCGATCTCGTTGTTCAACCTAGATTTCCAGATCCTCCCTCCCTCGGGCAAATTCTCTCCCCCCATCCTGACCGATTCTCAGATCCCCACCTCCCCATTCCCCATTTCTCCGAGAGGATTCGTGGTAGGGTTCGCAGTATCCGAGCCTCGATTTGGCGAGCAAGAGAGATCTGACGAGAGGGGGCTTTTCTTTCTTCTATCTCCCTTGTGCTCCGGACTCGCATGTTGCCGGCGTGTCCGACGCGTTGACCGCGTGTTGGATCTCCGACACGCGTTGACTGCGTGTCCGAGCGTGTCAGCGACATGTCCGAGCGTGTCCGAGCGTGTCAGACACGCGACACGTGTCGGACACCGATTCGGAAGCACAAATAACGTGTCCGTGCTACCTAGACGTGGACGTCGACCGTCCCATGTGGCACAGCTAATGCTAACGCTGACATGGATAATATTTAATAATATTTTCAAAATTTCAATTTTTTTATTTTTCCTTTTTTTCTTTTCTTCTCTTTCCCTTATTTACTTTTTATTTTACTTTTCTATTCTTTCATTTATTATTTTTTCCCTCTACCGGTCTCAAGCGAGGGCAGCCTTCACTAGATCGAGCAAGGGCAGCTCTCGCTTGAGGCCGGCAACCTTGCCTGGCCATCAATGAGGCTTAATGATGGCCGGCAGAGGGAAAAAGAAAAAAGGAAAAAAAAGAGAAAAGGAAAAGAAAAAGAAAACAAGTAAAGAAGGAAATGAAGAAAAAAAGGACAAAAAATTTGAGAAAATTGTTAAAATTATATTAAAATTGTCAACGTCGGTGTCGGTAATGCCATGTAGGACGGCCGGCATACACATTAGTGATTTTTGATAAAAATTGATCAGATGAACTCAATTGATAAAACGTGAAAATGTTTATGATTAAATCGGTAAGAATGAGATAGATTCGGAACTTTTCGGATAATTGCTCTCTCTACTGGTGTACTAGTGGGACGCAATCATGCTTCCCGACGACAGCTAACCATTGCTACCGCCTTCATTGTCGCCGACATCAATGTTGGCAGATTGCCCCGACAACACCATCTCTCCCTGTTTTGAAAGTAGCTTTATGTTTGGACTTTTAAACTCGTTTTTTTCCCCATCCTTAGCCTATTTTAAATATATAACAAATTTCTCAAGTCAACCTTGATGTTCTGCCGAGAGCGCTTTGGGGTAAGTGCATTTTCCCAAAATTCTTTAATTTAAGGTATATTTGCTCAAAACAAATGACACTTGGATAATTGGATTTTGATTCTTTTTTTGGCAAAGCATCTTCGAGGGAAAAAGAAAAAGAAAAAGTGAGTTAGCAGGGCTATTGGGAACTCATCAAGCCTCGCTCAAACAAGTGGCTAGAGGCGAGCATCGACAAGTCTTGCGTGACCTTCGGCGACTCAAGCCTCAACTTGAGACAGATCCGTGACCCTCTAGATCTTGTTAGAGATAGGTCCACGATCATCGATACTTGAACTTCAGTGATACTCAACCATTGACTTTCAGGGAGCGTCAACTAGAGATCGTCAACCTAGATCTGGAGAGAGAGAGAGAGAGAGAGTCCTCGTTTAACATAATCAATTCAAGGTTCAACTGTGAACGGATTAGTGAGAAAAAATCTAAACTGCTTTTAGTGTTGGTATCGGCTTCAACACCAGTAATGATGCTAGCCCCAAGATCAACGGGTGCAGAAGGAGACCAACGATTAGTGTAGAGTCCACCACCTAAACGACTTTTCGCCTCAAGATCAGTCATTGGAAAACTCTGGCAGCGCAAATACCGTGTAGTTATTAAACGGGCAGGACATGCTCCAACCATCATCATCTTTCGAACATTCAAGTTGCATTTCGGATGCGTTGCTAGCAGGTGAAACATTTATATCTGACTTCTTCAATATATCCCCATGCAAGTATCAGACCTCTTGAGCTAGCCAAATGCGACTGCAGAGCGTCATAACTCGGGGGCAGAACACCATCCAAAAAGGAATATAGAGGACTCAAATATTTCTGACTTGGCTTTAGAGAAGTGTATGCTACATTGCATAGTCAGGTAGAGGGATTCTAAGAATTATCCATCATGCGTAACCTACGAAGAATTATCCATCACACGTAACCTGCGAAGACAAGATAAGTTAGTAAATGAATGAGAAAGTGATCTCTCAATTAGGCCGCCTCTTGTAATGAAAGCGAGGCGATGATACTTGCCCCATGGTCCCTATTTGTGGGTATTTGGTATTTCGCCAAGATTTCGTCGTAAGAGGAGACATTATTAAAAGATCAAATTGCGGCTATCAATCAAGTGCCCATTCTATTCCAAAAGTTTTATATGCAAAATGTGGCATCAATTTTGAAAGACTGATTTGTGATTTTACTTTTGCAGAAAACGAAGTGATTCTTGTTTTGAAAAATCAATACACAAAAATGTAAATTGAATTTCATTTCCGAAATGAGGACAAAAAAGAATTTCACAAAAAATGTGATTTCAACTTTATACCCCAAAATACCATCTCGACTTGGAAGAATTTCTACGAAATGTGATTTTAAGCCCATGATTGAAAATTTAGACAAGACCATCTGTTTTGTAGGGCCAAATCAGAGATGTTTGAGATTTATGCTCAAAACTCACTATGAAGAGTGATTGCTCAAAATTTTCAATTATAAGCTTAGATCACGTAGGGCATTCAATTGATTTCCACGAATTTCCAAAATGAAAATTTCAATTCAAAGTGAACTAATAATGAGAGAAATCATACTTACAATGGGTGACAATCGTTATTTCAAGTCACAAAGACACACAGATGCACTTGTGAGGTCCACTAAAGGATGAGATTCTAAAGACTAAAGGTCCCCATCCCAAATAGATCAAAAGAATTTTTTCCACTTCGCGCTTGTATCGGACAGTCCTCTTTATCACTATTTGAAGATGAGCGGGACCAAAAGGGGATAGCCATGGGTCCTTCCCCGCACGGTTTTCACACTTTTGGCACCTCCTATGGATTTCCTAAGGTGATCGGGATTTTAGATCACATGTTGTGTGTGCAAAGTATAGTGTTATGGTAGGTAAAAGCATGCACAAGAGTTGACATCAAAACAACACTTCTATTTTCATTCACATTCACATACACTTACACCCCTACACCAACCTGTAAAACAAACATGCTAACAATCACTCCACATCTTATAACTAGGGAAAATTATCAAAAAAGTCTTAAACCTTTTGTAATTGTGCCAATTTAATTCTAAATCTTTTTTTTTTGCCAATTCAGTCCTAAACCTTTTGCAAACCAGCCAATTCAATCCTTTTGGCCTGCCGGCGCTGACGTGGCCACGGCCTGCTGACGTAGCGCTGGCCGACGTCCACGTGGTAATATTTTAATTTTTTTTATTATTTTCGAATTTTTTTTTCTTTTCCTTCTCCCCCCTGGCCTGTCCGGCCAGGGGGAGGCTCGCCGGCGAGGGCGGAGCTCACCCAGCCAAGGTGAGCTCCACCTCGCCGGAGCTAGTGCAAGGCAAAGCTCGCCATGGTAGGGCGAGCTCCGCCTCGCCACATCTGGGCGAGGGCGAGATCGGGCGAGGGCGGAGCTCACCCAGATCTGGCGAGGCAGAGCTCGCCCCTCCGCCTCGCGCCAGCTCCGGCGAGGCGGAGCTCGCCTTGGCTGGGCGAGCTCCGCCCTCGCCCAATCGCGGTGAGGGCCCAGCTCACCTCGCCGGAGCTGGGTCCTCGTCGGCGAGCCTCCCCCCTGGCTGGACAGGCCAGGGGGGAGAAGGAAAAGAAAAAAAAAGGAAAAAGGGAAAAATTCGAAAATAATAATAATAAATATTAAAATATTGCCACGTGGACGCCGGCCGGTGCCACGTCAGCCGACCGGCGGCCACGTCAGCGCTGGCCGGCCTAAAGGACTGAATTGGCTGGTTTGCAAAAGGTTTAGGACTGAATTGACAAAAAAAAGGTTTATAACTAAATTGGCACAATTGCAAAATGTTTAGGACTTTTTTGGTAATTTTCCCCTTATAACTCCCAATCTACAAAGTCATTTAACATAACGTTAGCAGACTTACCTTGGCCTTCACGATGCGCTGCCATAAGACTACGTTAGTTAGCAAACAATCAAGTTCATTAGGCTTAAGTCCTGAAGTTCCCAGCGGAGTCGCCTAGCTGTCATAACCTACCTGTCCCGATCGGACTAGGCCAAGAGGTATTTGTCGATGGATATGAACATTAATTGATTCGTTTGAAATATAAACCAAATAGTTCGTTAATCTAAGGACCGAGGCACTCCCAAGTCTCATACATCATGCGACGAGAATAGTCTAATTTACGCATTTGATAGGAGTCGCCACTAGTCATGATCAAGGGTCGGCTAGAAACTCTGATCTAGAGGTAGGAGTGTCGTCTCGATACGCACGAAAATCAGAAATTATAAAATTCAGGGACTTGATTACACTAGTGATCTAACTAGTGCCCTTTCGGTACCTAAGCTTGAATTTCCGCAAACTAACGTACTGGGTAGCTTATCGAAAAAACTAAGATTCCACCTAACCGTTTTAAAAATAGGAAATAACAATCAATGTATTAAAAGTGCCCAGCCAGATAATCATAAGAAAATAAACAACCAGCGACCTAACATCATCTCTAGAAAGGAAAAGGCAATCAAAAGCCCTAATGGCTTGTCCAAATTTTTGGGAAATTTTTTTAAAGATTTTCTCAATCTCTACAAATTTTAAACTAAGTCTAGAATGAAATAAACATTAATATTTAGTGAAATTAAGCCCAAAAAGTGATTTCTTAACATTTCCTGACTTTCTAGATTTTTGAATTTTTTTAAAAATTTTTAATGAATTTTCTGAATTTTTTAATGTTTTTTCAGATTTTTTTAATTTTTTGGGTTTTTAAACATTTTCGGATTTTTTTGAATTTTTAATATTTTAATTTTTTTGAATTTTTGAATATTTTTATTAATAAAATAAAAGATTCCTGACCGGGTCCCCTGACCCGATCCGACCCGGATTACGACCCGCCCGGGATCCCCCTTTTTATTTCTTTTTTGATTTTTTTTTGATTTTCCCTCTTTTCTTTTTCTATTTTTTCTTTTTATGTTTTTCCTTCTGGACGTCTTCTCCCAAGAACTTCTTCTTCATGTGTTCTTCACCGAAGGCCCCTTCACGCCCGAGGTTTCACCCTTCCAACTGAGGCCGCGCCGGGATGCCACCGCCGCTCACTCCCCGGCCACCGACGGGCTCCGCCGACGCCGACAGCCCATACAGGGCTCTCATCCTGCCTCTGGTCACCACAGCCGTCGCCGGCTCACCCTTGACGACCACCAAAACCGCGGCCACCAAATGGCCCATACCAACTGCGGCTTTCTCCCCTTTTGTTTTGCTTTATATAGTCACCAAACCATTCAAACAGCACCCCCCTCAACAAAAAGAAAAAACTCATACCTACGCACATCAAAGTGAAACGGACTGGAGATTAAGACGGTTAACTCTTGACCATGGGGATCATCGGCGAAGGTGATGCACGGTCGACTCGAGCGGAGCGTGGATCGCGACGAAATCACATGGCAAGCAAAGGAAGCATGGATTCAGTGAATATTAGAACACCATGTGCATGATAAAGTTTTAGAGTGTCGGTTTTGCAAAAACAGATTCGGAGCTCTCTCAAGCATTTTGTCGAACAGATGGCGTGCGGGTTCAAACCAGAGCTTAACACTGAGAATCAGCACGGTTTTTGACTCAAACGTGACATTTAAAGATCTAAACGGCCATATTTTACCACCAACCAGGCTCAGTTTACAGTGAAACACTAACAATCATCTCAAACAAATCTGAAGCCCTAAGCCTATGTTGTTTCATTGAGACCTTTTATCGAGCAGGGGGGTGCGACTAGAGTAGAGGCTTCTAGCTCGGGTTTTATGCAACATCCCACTTAGACATGGTGTTTTATGCAACAACCGACTTCGACAGCCTAAGGCTGTCAAATATTCACAGTTTTTTGTTTGTCGATGTTGTGATTTTGGGACACAAGACTTAGAGATCAGCATTTTCAATATTAAGATTGCAAATCAGAAAAGTTTTAATTGAACAAAAGAATGCGATTGATCAGCATCCCATACTTGTGTGGTCTTTAGCCCAGAGAAAGTCAGGATTTCTTTAGTGCAATTGGGAATGATTCTTTTTCTTTCTCTACACTAACCAAATAATGAGGAGAAGCACGGCATGAGAAGCTGATTGCGAAACCCATTTGATTTAGCTTTCAATTATTTCTACTTATACATAGAGAAAGAAGGGTCGAAAGCAACCAATATGTTCAACATGTGTTGAACTGTAACCCAAAAAGGCTCATCTTCTCTTGCATGATGCTATTGAGGCGATCCACCATAGGAGGAGTGAGATGGTTAACCCAATCACCCAACTCGCCTTTCCTAATAAACTTCTCTTCTCAACCTTGAGTTCTCTACACTACACCAATAAGGAGGATTGCATATCCTTCCATTATTATTTTCATTTATTTCTAATGACACATGTAGAGAAAGTGAAATTAATTAGCACTCAACTTGTTTTGAACTCCAATCCAAAGGGGCTCATCTTCTCTTGCATGATGCTATTGAGGCGATCCACCATGGAAGGAGTGAGATGTTTAACCCAATCACCCACCTCGCCTTTCCTGAAAAAGGTTCTGTTCTCAAGCTTGATATTCTTAGCTGGTAGTTTGCCGGATTTGTTGACCTCCAGGTCTTTGAGGGTCTTCAAGCTACACATTTTGGCTATCTCTTCAATCATACCTCCCTCCTCTTCCTCCTCAGTGAAGGGAAGCCCCACAAACTTGGCCACCTTCTTCAGCTGCCCTACAATATCTTCCTTCAAGTCCTCATACTTGAGGAACAACACCTTGTGTGGCCTCTCCGAGCTCTCCTTCCAATAGCCCATCATATGATCCCAAAAGGGCCCGAACGATATTTTCCCTTGGCAATAGATCTCGAAATGTTCTTCCAAGGACCACTTCGACTGGTCATTCGACTGCGCAACCTCGAGGTAGAAGTGCCAAGACGAAACCACAGTGTCTAATGGGTTTCGGCAGATGTAAATGATCTGGCAGTCCGACTGCTTGATGCACTCCGGCAAGGATGGGTAAGGGATGTGCGTTTGGAAGAGCCTCGGCTTTGCCAGGCTGTCAAGGTTGGGCCTTGGGTTGCTTCCGTACACTTGTAACTCAAAACTAGGGACGAGGACATGGGGGTTCGAAGTGAGCAAGGGCGTGTTGGAGATGCCGAAGCGGGAACGGTTAGCGACGGAGAACACTAAGGCCTCTAGCCAGGTGGTCCCTGATTTGGGCTGAGAGGCCAGGACAATGTCCTTGTGTTTGGCTTGGAAGTGCCGCTGAAACGCGATCACGTTGGGAAGCACGTCGGTTGGGCACCAGAAGTTTTGGTAGAGGGAGTCGAAAGGACGAACCACGCCTTTCCTTTGGGGCAGTGAAGCAATTAGTTCGTCAATGGCCTCCCGGTCATGTTCTTCACTGCCTACTATGGCGGACTGCGAAGAAAATTGCTGGTGTGCCATTGATGTTTGAGTAAGGATCGAAACAAGAAGATGATTGTGAAGCACTGATCTTTTTGCAGCTAGCGGGTGTTAGTTTTTCATTTTTTGGTCACTGCTTAATACAGGCGAAGAGGGACCACAGACCCTAAATTATTGCACGATATGACGTGAAACACATTTGTCCGCTTAGGTGACGTCAAAGAGCCACAGAACAGAAATTTGTTCTGCGTATGGAAACTTTGAATAACCAATAGTGAATTTGAAATATTTTTTATAGGCAAAAATTGATTGATAACTTATTGATCCAGTCAATTTTCTGTGAGTTAACAAAGAAATAATAATTTTAACTTGCTTAAATCCATTATTAGATACCAATTGTCTTTGAATTTTCCAAGTAGACTGTTTTTTCGCTACAAGAACACGAATTGCTTAGCTACTTTACTCGTAATGTCGGTTAACGGTTATAACTTACTAACTAAACAATTATTTTAATACTAGAAATTCCTGAGAAGAGCAGCAGGAGGGGCGAGCACGGAGCGCTCATTTTTCTACCTGAGAAGAGCAGCTGCTACAGAGTATTTAGCCGCAGAACTTTGCTCGCGCTCTTTCTCTGTCTCTCTCCCGCTTGCGCGCTTGCTGCTGCTCTTCTCTCGCTCGATGAAAATGGCGAGGGAATGCAAGTGGAGAGAGAGAGAGAGAGAGTGACGCTGGAGACAGAGGAGACGGTGGAATTGATGATTAGTTCGCCAACTCCTCCGCCTCCTCCGGTTCGGTTCAATGGGTTCGGTCCGATCGCCTCGGCTCCTCTCTCATGCAAGATGTGGCGACCAACACACCCCCACACCAACCCCGCCCCCCTCCCCCCCTCCGCTGCCGGTCTCTTCCTCCGATTTTTTGGGTTGGTCAACTGCTCCTGTTTCTATGTGTGTGTATTTCTTCTTTCTTTTTCTTTTTTTTTGTGGGAAGATTTATAGAATATCTTAGCATCACAAATTAATTAAAAGATTAATCTTAATGAGAAAGCGGTCTTCAATATTATCTGATTCAATATATTCGAGAAATATATGAAATCTCGATTCTGAAATTATTTAAATTTTTTTTTTGTTAAAGCTAACTCATCTAGTCTCTTTATATTTTTTTGTTTAGAGTTTTATACGCGCGTGTATGTTTGATGATTCCCTCGAAATCATAATACTGACAAGAGCAGATTGAGCTAGAACCACAACCACACATCGATTTGGACTCTGGACATTCAGACATACTATCCCCACCTTGAATGGGATGGAAACCCACCAGCTCATCCTCCCTCCTCTCGAACTGCAGTCACGCGTCGAGCACGACCTCGGCGTGCACATCGGTCGCGCCTAGCCGCGCAGCCCGCAGGCACCGCCGGAGCAGCTTCGTGTCGCCGAGGCCCCGCAGAATCGAGTACTGCTCGACGCATAGCGACGCCTTCTCCGACGGAGAGCACCCCTCGAGCCGGCAGTACACGTCGACCAAGGCCTCCACGAAATCAACCGGCTTGAGGAAAGGCTCGATCGGGGGCTCGATGAGGTCAACCGTGGAGAGTCCATAGGCGAGGAGGAGAGATTGCGCCAACGAAGCAGGCTGCGCCGGTTTCGGCTTCGACCCAATGAAATTGAGTAAGTGCCCGTTCAGCTTGCCTCCTCCACCGCCCCCTCCTCCTGGGGTGGCGGCGGCGGCGGAGGCTGTAGGCCACGAAAATGGCACGCCTAGAATCACCATAATCAGAAATCGAAACACGATAATGGAGAAATTATCAATTCGCGTACCTGGTTTGGAATCCATCGAACTTGACGGGGAATTTGCGACGGTTACCGAGCACGAACTCAAGATCTTCTCCCCTATGCCCTTCGTTAAAACACTGGCCTAATGAGATTGGCACTCACGAGAAGAAAGTTCTCTCTAGATCCGTATGTGAGTCAAATAGTGCATCATCAGGTTAGGGGAGGGACTTGAGCGTTATTTATATAGTTTTCGACCACGGGCCCTCTCATTACGGGCTGGGCCGTACTCGGCCCACACCAGCCAGCCCCATATTAGACTGATTAAGAACCCATATATCTTACATTTATTAGACCAAACTAGTTCAGTTAATTTCAATTAATGAAGCCCACATTAGAAAATTCTTACATTCTCCCACTTGAGCGATATTAATTGAAATAGAACTGTGTGCGCACCCTTATATTGGTCTAGAGATTATTCTTAATAGTCAATCCGATCCCATAAAGTCTCGAACACCGAATCATGGCGGTAACTGCATGTACTCACGTAGAGCCTTCCATGGTCACGAGTGCTTTCAACTTTACTGATATGAATTCAATATGGTAGTGTGTCAAATGGACAATACCTCAAAATGAGTGATACTTCATGTGTTATCCATTTGGTTAGTCCAAATTCTCTCTCCTTAAGTGTCACAAAACCTAGTGTGTCACTAGAGAATATCCTTCATGGTTTCAATGAACTTGCATATATCTTACCTTGATAGTTAACTATACTTTATGTGTAACAAGACATATCATTAAGGCTAATACCAAGAATGCCCCATAGCCTGTACTCGAGGTTTACACAATGCCTCGAGATTTTCATCAAATATGTATACTCAACTTGATAAATATACATTCACAAATATCTCATTGAATGCAAAAGAGTTGATACATATTCAAATATTACAAAATGTAACAAAATCATATACAAACTTCGTAAGAGCAACATAAAACTAAACAGCTCCCACTAATTAACAATATCCCATGATACTTCTAAGCCCATGTTCATGACATGTTGATCAAATACACAAGGGCGAAGGCCTTTAGTTAGCGGATCTGCAATCATATCATCTGTTGAAATGTGCTCTACTGCAATGTCACCATCTGAACTTTTTCCTTTATAGTCAGGTACTTGACCTCCATATGCTTAGACCCCTTGAGACCTCTGTTATTGTTAACAAACAACACTGCAGAGTTATTGTCAAAATATAGCTGTATGGGCCTATCCTATCCACAAAATCAAATACGGTTAACTCCTTAATGAGATTCCGGAGCTAAATTGCCTGAGTAGTGGTCGAAAAGCATGCTACAAACTCCGCTTGCATGGTAGATGATGTCATTGATTTCTGTTTCTCACTTTTCCATGATACTGCACCTCCTGTTAACTTAAAAATGTAACCCGTTGTCGACTTCTTTTCATCCTGACAGCCAGCAAAGTCTGAATCCGAATACCCGACTAGCTGTAGGTCCTGAACATGTTTGTAAATCAGCATATAGTCTTTTGTCCTTTTTAAGTACCTCAAAACCTTCTTGGCAGCAACCCAATGATCGTGTCCTGGATTTGACTGATATCTGCCTAGAAGTCCTGTTGCAAAAGCAATATCTGGTCTAGTACATACTTGAGCATACATAATACTCTCAAGTGCACTAGCATAAGGTACATTCTTCATTTTGGTTTTCTCAAAATTTGAATGAGGACATTGTAACAGACTCAACTTATCAACCTTACTGACAGGAGCAATTCCTGGCTTGTATTGCTGCATGTTGAATCTTTTTAAGATACGATCAACATATGCCCTCTGAGATAAACCCAATAGTCGGCGAGAATGATTCCTATGAATCTCAATGCCAAGGACAAAAGATGCCTCACCGAGGTCCTTCGTATCAAAGTTCTTTGACAATATCCGCTTTATCTCATGCAGTAAATCAAGGTCACTGCTCGTAAGCAGAATATCATCTACATAGAGTATAAGGAAAATGAATTTCCTCTCACTGACCTTGCAGTATATACACTGATCTACTTTGTTCTCAACAAAACCAAATGAAGCGACAACACTACAAAACTTCAAGTACTATTGTCTAGAAGCTTGCTTGAGACCATAAATAGACTTTTTCAGTCTCCATACAAGTATACCTGAATCATTTGCCGCAAAGCCTTCGGGTTGCATCATATAGACTTCTTCATTAAGGTCTCCATTGAGAAAGGCAGTTTTAACATCCATCTGGTGTAACTCCATATCGAAATGAGCTATCAATGCCATGATCACTCTGAAAGAATCTTTAGAAGAAACTGAAGAAAAAGTTGTTTCATAGTCTACTCCTTCTCTCTAAGTGAAACCCTTGACTACCAGTCTGGCTTTAAACTTCTCAATCTTTCCTTTGGAGTCCCTTTTAGTCTTATACACCCATTTGCAGCCAATGGTTTATGACCATCAGGTAATTCAATAAGTTCCCAAACTCCATTATGCTTCATAGACTGCATTTCATCTCTCATTGCATCCAACCACAGTTCCGACCGAGGACAAGAACTAGCTTCCGCATAAGTCACTGGATTAGCCACAGAACCGATATCGTAGTCTTGCTCTCCTATATAGACTAAATAGTCCGGTGGTATAGCTAATCGTCTCTCCCTAATGGATCTCCTTACTGGAGCAACAACAGCCTCATTCTGCACCTGAGAACCTTGAGAAACTTCATTAGGAGTTGTCTCGACAATAGGATCCTGAACCTCAATAGGTTCAGTCTGTGGTGTGGGAGTCTCCACAATTATCTGTATGGGAGGAGATAAAGATACAACATTACTCACCGTACTATTATCCTCAATAATTTGTGAGCAGCTACTTTCTTTGGCCACCCAGAAACTTGGCTGTCTGTGATTCCACAATTCTTGTGCCTCTATTGGGATTATAGAACCGATATCCCTTCGAATGATCCGGGTAAGATACAAAGTAACACTAAGTGGTTCTGGAGTCCAACTTACTTAATGTTGGATTATATAACTTCATTTCTGTAGGACATCCCCAAACCTTAAGATGGTTTAAGCTAGGCTTACGTCCAGTCTACAACTCAAAAGGAGTCAATGGAACAGCTTTAGTAGGTACACGATTCAGAATATACAAAGCTGTTTTCAAAGCTTCACCCCACAAAAAACTAGGTAAATTTGTCCTACTAATCATACTTCTCACCATTTCCATAAGGGTGCGATTGCGCCTTTCGGCTACACCATTTTGCTCAGGACTCCCAAGCATAGTAAATCAAGCCACTATTCCAGAATTCTCTAAGTATTTGGCAAATGGCCCCTTAAGCTGTCCGGCATCGCCATGCTTGTCATAATACTCTCCACATCGGTCAGATCTAACAACCTTTATGACCTTTCCCAACTGTTTCTCGACTTCAGTCCGAAAAATCTTGAACTTGTCAAGAGACTCAGACTTTTCTTTAATCAAGTACATATAGCCAAATCGAGAATAGTCATCAATAAATGTAATGAAATAAAAATTTCTATACAAGGTTGTCGTATAGGGTCCACTTATATCAGTGTGAATGACCTCCAACAGGTCAGAACTTTGAACTGCAGTTTTCTTCCTTATCTTGATCATTTTACCTCTACAACAGTCTACGCATGTCTCTAAATTATCTTTAAGAGCAGGCATGATGTTAGTCTTTATCAGCCTTTCTGCTCTATCTTTAGAGATACGACCAAGCCGTTTATGCCACAATGCATAAGACTGTTCCTTAGATAGTGGTCTCTTAGAAACAACATTTTCAGCCGTATAAGCGACGTATATGTCATTGGGAGACAAACACAATCTGTACAATCCATTAGACATATAACAGCACCCAACCTTATTTGAATTAAGAAACAAAGAAATAACATTGTTCTTGATTTCAAAAGAGTAGCCATACATGTCCAAACACGATACGGAAACTAAGTTCCGTCTAAAAGAAGGTACATAAAAAGTGTCTTTCAACGTTAATCTAAAACCAGAGTCTAGAATCAAGATTACATCTCCCACAAACACAACATCGACTTTCTCGTTATTTCCCACAGTGAGTGTTGACTCATTCTGATTTGGCTTTCTTCGGTTTATGAATCCCTGTATGGTAAACACAACATGATTAGTTACACCACTATCGAGCCACCAAGAACTGGATGATGCTTCTGATAGGTTGGATTCACAAACAAGTGCCAAAGAATCATTACCTATAGGCTCACGTTTGGATAACCAAGCTTTAAACTTTCCACAGTCCTTCTTTATGTGACCATTCTTCTTACAAAAGAAGCAGTGGTCACCATCGCTTTTGAAGGATGTTTTCTTTGGACTCATATTGTCCGATTGACCGGTAGTGTCATGAGCACCTTTATGAGTACGATTGCTGGACTTCTTATTCTTCCTTTTGTGGGAACTAGAAACATATAAGGCTAGATGCCCTTTTTCTTTCTTAAGTTTCTCTTCCTCTGCCACCACCCTTACTATCAAGCCATTCACTGATCAAGTCTCATATTGGCAATTGTAATTTGTCTTTATAATCTCAAAATCAGGTAGAAGGGTGTTTAGGGCTTGATGCACAATACAAGCATCGGGAATGGAAACATTAAGAGCTTGAAGCTTCGTCTTTAAGTCTACCATCCTAAGAACATAATCTCTAACTCCAGCAGTGCTATCATACTTCATATTGAAGAGCTTTTGAAAAAGTGTACCAATCTCAGCATTAGATGAAATGCGGTTTCTAGCCTCTAAGGCTGCCATCATTTCCTTAGCAGTACAGTCAGCTGGCAAATCACTTTTCAAGTGTTCTTGAATGGATTTCTTCATTGTCAATAAGCAATCCGATTGCTCTTTTTCCAGGCAGCATAGTCCGTTTTCTCAGCTTCAATACTGGTGATCGTGATATCTGCCGGCTTATCCTTTGTAAGAGCAATGTGAACATTCACCAGCTCCATTCCAAATAGAAAATCCTCTTTCTATTTCTTAAAGCTCAACCTAGTAAGGACCTCAATGGAAATGGAATTGTCGTTTACAGAAAAGGTGACTGGAAAATAAACAAACAATACAATCAGCATCATGTGAGTACTTATCCAGAGAGTTACATACATCAACACATAATCACCTTTGGATAGAAAATATGACATGCAGTTGTACACTTTCCACATGACAGCGGCCATGAAAACTTATTCTAATCTTTCGTGAAATCACCACCTTTGGGTGTATGAACCACTAAGATCAGTAATTTCTCAAGCACATGCTATACATGTATCCCTCTATGAACTAATACAAGATCACCTCCTTTGGGAGTATAATCACGTAATAGACCAGGAGACATCCCACCACAATATGAGATCGATATTTCTCAAATCCAGTCAAGTGTGCTACTTTGGTGGTCACAACCCAACTGAATCCTTGAAAATCTCTCATACCAGAGATATGAGCTTTATGTATCACATTTACTATATGCATGTAATGCTAAACGTAAAGACAGGGGCGTATGTCTCTGAAATTACATGCCATGCTAATTATATTATTCCATTCATTGATAGATAATGAATTACACCCTACACAGTCCTTATGTGGTGATATACATGTGAGCTACCATATGTATTTCCGAAACCATAGAGAAATACAAGAAAATACGCAAAAATACCCTAAAAATACGCGTATATAGGGTTCTATATATATTTTCACATCTGTAAAAGCTTCAAACATGTAAAATAAATACACCACAGTGTAGAGAATCTCGATACGAGCGCATCGGTACCAGGAACGTCCAAAACGGATGTCGGACGCGCTCTCACGCGCCGCCGGAAGGCGCGGCACGTGCGTTTGTTCAGCCGGTTGAATCAGTCTGAACAGCCGGTCCGACCGATTGACCGGTCCAACCGGTCAATGGTCAACGGACCAGTCTAATCGGTTGACCAATCGTGTAAATGGTCGAGTCGAAACTCGGGTCGGGTCAACGATCGGGTCGGGTCAGGATCCGAGTCAACCGGATCTGCGCCCTCACTGACGTCATGCTGACGTCAGCCTACGGTTACCTGCGGAAGGACGCGCCAGTTCGGCACGGACGCACGTGGACGTCACGCGCCGCCGCGCCTAGGGCGCGTGTAGGCGCGTGACTACGCGTCCGGCATCCTCCGGCGACGTGCCGCCCACCATTTTTCTCGTCTCGACGAGTAGATTCTAAATATGTAATAAAATTTAACTTTCATCCGACAAAAAATTTCGAAACTGGGCAAAAACCTTTCGGATAAAATGAAAACGGTCCTAATCTGCATATTTTAGTTTTTATCTATAGAAGGCTCTGATACCACATGTAGGCCACGAAAATGGCACGCCTAGGATCACCATAATCAAAAATCGAACCATGATAATGGAGAAATTGTTAATTCGCGTACCTGATTTGGAATCCATCGAACTTGATGCAAAATTTGCGACGGTTACCAAACACGAACTCAAGATCTTCTCCCTTATGCCCTTCGTTAAAACACTGGCCTAATGAGATTGGCACTCACGAGAAGAAAGTTCTCTTTAGATCCGTATGTGAGTCAAATAGTGCATCATCAGGTTAGGGGAGAGACTTGAGCGCTATTTATAGAGTCTTCTATCACGGGCCCTCTCATTACGAGCCGGGCCGTACTCGGCCTACACTAACCAGCCCCATATTAGACTGATTAAGAACCCATATATCTTATCTTTATTAGACCAAACTAATTCAGTAAATTTCAATTAATGAAGCTCACATTAGAAAATTCTTACAAAGGCATCGTCGGCGGCGGCGGGGTGAGCGGGGTCGGGAGGGTTGATGGCGTAGACCTGGGTGCTCTTGAACTGATCGACGAGCTTAGCAAAGCGCATGTCGCACCGACGGGAGACCAGATTCGGACAGCACCCGGCTTAGCAGGAGGAGCTCCGGACCAGCAGGAGGGGTGAGCTCGGAGCGCTCATTTTTTCACCCTAAGAAGAGCAGCAGCTGCTGCTGCAGACAACTTTAGCCGTGGGACTTCTCTCTCTCTCTCTCTCTCTCTCTCTCTCTCTCTCTCTCTCTCTCTCTCTCTCTCGCCATTTTCACCGAGCAAGAGAAGAGCAGCAGCAAGTACGCATTCCCTCGCCATTTTCACCGAGCAAGAGAAGAGCAGCAGCAAGTACGTGAGAGAGAGAGAGAGAGAGAGAGTGGCGCCGGAGACAGAGGAGACGGTGGACTTGATGATTAGTTTTCGCTAACTCCTCCTCCGCCTCCTCCGGTTCGGTTCGATGGGTTCGGTCCGACCACCTCGGCCCCTCTCTCATGCAAGATGTGGCCCCCTCCGCCACCCCACCCGGTCTCTTCGTTCGATTATTTGAGTTGGTCAACTGCTCCTGTTTCCATATATATGTGTGTGTATTTCTTCTTTCTTTCTTTTTTTTTGTGGGTAGATTTATAGAATATCTTGGCATCACAAATTAATTAAAAGATTAGTTCTAATGAGAAAGCGGTCTCGAATATTACCTGATTCAATATATTCGAGAATACATGGAACCTTGGACTCTGAAATTGCTTGGCGTATTGATTGAGTTTTATCCAAAAAGCTCTCTCGAGAAGGCTTGGTTGATTGCTCGAGAAAGTTTTTTCATGTTGGTACAAAAATGTGCACATAACTGATTAAGATACGATATCTCGAACGAGACTATCTTGCATCCAACCCGAAAAAAAAAAAACGAGACTATCTACAAAGCACCCTTGTGGCTTGTGGATTAGCTCACCACATAGCAGACCGGTCCGACACTTTATAATTATAAAATTATAAGATTAATCAGATGGTTTAGGCGTCCTAATCGCTGGCGGGACCCACCAAAATAATTTGCCAAAGACGATACGACAATTTGAGATCCATTTATGAATTCCAAGTTGGCTTTTCTAGCAATGCATATGTTAAATCTGACATACACGATAAGCTTTTTCACAGCTCCTAAGCATATGCACATGATGGGACGTGGAGCAATAATCATACATAATATAAAAATGCAAATAAATAAATAAATAAATAGTTGAGACGTACACTCAATGTTGCCTTAGGCTCGGAGGCAATATTTATTTCCCCCTCCCACCAAATTATTGACAAGTCTTATAATGTCTTCTTTTTTTTTAATTGGACCGTCGTCTCATTGATTGGATAATTAAATGGATTCATCTAATTTTGGGGAAAGTATTATAGGGGGTATAATTGTGTGTGTACCCCCGTACAACTTGCAAAAGGCAGGCTAGGGACAAAAGCCCGCCCGCAATCACGTGTCCATAGCCCAGATGAGAATTCAACTGGGAACACCGTAGGTACAATTAATTTCAGCAATTAATTTTAAAAAAATGCACCTATATGATAAGTTAGGTTAGGGAACACGTATAATTGGCATGTTGGGGGTACAAAGACATATCCAACCTTGTACATCTTGTACCTTGTACCCGTAGAAATTTACACCTAATTTGCCCTCTTTGGGTTGGACATTTTGTATTTTGAGAAAAGGCCCAATTCCCTAAAAAACCCTCAATTTTACCCTTTGTCCCAATTATATCCCAAACTTTTTTTTATCTAAAAAAAAACCCCAAACTTTTACTTTTGTCCCAAATCTACCCCGTTTATTATTTATCCAATTTTTTAATATTATTTTATATTATTTCGAATTTTTTTCTTTTTTCTTTTTTCACCTTCAACCTCCGGCCGATCGCCGGTCCGGCGACCGGCCAGAGGTGGGGGCCGGCAAGGTCGGCCCCGCCGGCCGAGCCTCGCCAGATCTGGCGAGGCCGAGCCTCGCCGTTGCAGGGCGAGGCCAACCTCGCTGGCTGCCAGCGGGGCCGAGCCTCGCCTGGGCGAGGCCAGCCTTACCGGCTGCCGGCGGGGCCGGGCCTCGTCGGCGACCGGCGGGCGAGGCTCGGCCCCGCCCGCAGCGGGCGAGGTCAGCCTCGCCCTGCAACGGCAAGGCCGACCTCGCCAGATCTGGCGAGGCTCGGCCCCGCCGGCAGCTGGCAAGGTAGGCCTCGCCCGCAACGGCGAGGCTCGGCCTCGCTAGACTGGCGAGGGTCGGCCCCGCCGGCAGCCGGCGAGGTCGGCCTCGCCGTTGCAGGGCGAGGCCGACCTCGCCAGCTGCCGGCGGGGCCAAGCCTCGCTAGATCTGGTGAGGCCCGGCCCCGCCGGTCGCCGGCGTGGCCGGCCTCGCCCAGGCGAGGGTCGGCCCCGCCGGCAGCCGGCAAGGCTCGGCCTCGCCAGATCTGGCGAGGCTCGGCCTCGCCGGCCGTCGGCGTGGCCGGCCTTGCCCAGCAACGGCGAGGCCGAGCCTCACCAGCGGCCGGCGGGGCCGACCTCACCGGCCCCCGCCTCTGGCCGGTCGCCGGACCGGCGATCGGCCGGAGGTTGAAGGTGAAAAAAGAAAAAAGAAAAAAGAAAAAAATTCGAAATAATATAAAATAATATTAAAAAATTGGATAAATAATAAACAGGGTAGATTTGGGACAAAAGTAAAAGTTTGGGATTTTTTTTAGACAAAAAAAAGTTTGGGATATAATTGGGACAAAGGGTAAAGTTGAGGGTTTTTTAGGGAATTGGGCCTTTGAGAAAATCAATAGTTTCTTTGTCGTGAAAATGAGTAAAAGACAATTTGAATGAGTGAATGGGAATGGGATTTCTCGAGAAAATTGTCCAAAAAGTTATAAAACCTATTGCACTTTTGAAAATTTGGTCATAAACTTTTTTATTGTGCCAATTGAATTCTAAATCTTTTTATATTTTGCCAATTGAGCCCATCCAGCTAATTTTTAGCTGGAAATCGTTAACGTGGACGCTGACTGTCTCATGTGGCACGGCTGACGCGGACGCTGACATGAATAATATTTAATAATATTTTCAAAATTTCAATTTTTTATTTTCCCTTTTTTTTTCCTTTTCTTCTCTTTCCCTTATTTACTTTTTATTTTCCTTTTCTATTCCTTCCTTTATTATTTTTCCCTCTATAGGTCTCAGGCGAGGGCTGCTTGCACTAGATCGAGCAAGGGTAGCCCTCGCCTGAGGCCGGCAACCTCGCCCGACCATTAATGAGGCCTAGCGATGGCCTGCGGAGGGAAAAAGAAAAAAGAAAAAACGAAGAGGAAAGGAAAAGAAAAAGAAAAAGAAAAAAAAGTAAA
Source organism: Syzygium malaccense (assembly GCA_031216405.1). Taxonomy (NCBI): domain Eukaryota; kingdom Viridiplantae; phylum Streptophyta; class Magnoliopsida; order Myrtales; family Myrtaceae; genus Syzygium; species Syzygium malaccense. The sequence continues at coordinate 22,590,843 of CM062262.1, read as the reverse complement.
GAATAAAAATGTGAAGAAAAGAAAAAAAGAAAAAAAGGACAAAAAATTCGAAAAAATTATTAAAATATTATTAAAAATTATCAACGTTGGTGTCGGTCACGCCGTGTAGGACGGCCGACGTCCACATTAGCGATTTTTGGCCAAAATTGATTAGATGAACTCAATTGACAAAACATGAAAATATTTGTGACTCAATCAACACAATTAATAAAAAGTTTGTGACTAAATCGGTAAAAATGCGATAAATTTAGCACTTTTCGGATAATTTCTCTCTCTGCTAGTGTACTAGTGGGGTGTAATCATGCTTCGCGATCACAGCTAACCATCGCCACCGCCTTCATTGTCGCCGACATCAATGTTGGCCGATTGGCCCGACAACACCATCTCTCCCTGTTTTGAAAGTAGCTTTATGTTTGGACTTTTAAACTCTTTTTTTTTTCCATCCTTATCCTATTTTAAATATATAACAAATTTCTCAAGTCAACCTTGATGTTCTGCTGAGAGCGCTTTGGGGTAAGTGCATTTTCCCAAAATTCTTTAATTTAAGGTGTATTTGCTCACAACAAATGACACTTTGGATAATTGAATTTTGATATATATTTATTTTGCAAAGCATATTTGAAGGAAAAAAAATAAAAAAGAAAAAAAATTAGATAGCAGGGCTAGGGCTATTGGGGACTCATTAAGCCTCGCTCGATCAAGTGGCTAGAGGCGAGTATCGACAAGTCTCACATGACCTTTGATGACTCAGGCCTCAACCCTCAACTTGATACAGACTTGTGACCTTCTAGATCTTGTTTGAGACAGACCTACGACCATCGACCCTTGAACTTCAGTGACACTCAACCATCGACTCTTAGCGAGCGTTGACTACAGATTGTCGACCTAGAGAGAGAGAGAGAGAGAGAGAGAGAGAGAGAGAGAGAGACGATGAACAATGGATTGGGGGTAAAACAGGAAAATGGAAATGTTATTGAGGGCCAAGTTGGAAAAGCAAAAAATCGATTAACCCACGAGGTGGCGCTCGCACCCTAAGTGTATTAATGACAAGAGCATTCGATTTTTACAGATCGTGTAAGTTAAACAATTCAATTGCCCACATAGAAAATTTCGATTGAGCAGTCGGGATGACAAAGAATGGAATTACGAAGAATTCTACCATTGGGCTCTCTTGTGCAACCGGTCACAGGCCCACAGATTCGAGCCATGAAAGCACACGTGGTCCATCACCCGAACTCGAACACCACACCACTGGTTCATTGTGGACAAATGTGGTTTATATATATATATTATAAACTAGGAAATTCTAACTAAATAATAACTTAAAAAGTTGAAGCTCATGCCGTCGAGCCAATAATTCTAGACAACAATCAACCGGTCGAGGATATGAAATGGAGATGCCTATTTACTAGGGCCAACAAATAATTGAGTAGTTGTATTATTTTTCTTGAACGATCATCCGATAATAATATTTCCATGGGTGGTGCGGTCCTAGGTTTTGTAAATGCACACTCGTCGCTAATCGACACCATTTGTGAAAAACAGATTTTACATTTATATTAACGATAGCATTCGATTAAAGAGTATTTCTAGTATACTGTCCAAGTAATAAGCGAAAAAAGTTCGTAATTTAAACGGGGTCTAACCCTTTTCGCAACATGTATTGATTGATACTTTTAAAGTTAAACGTCTTTATCAAGTATGTCTAACAAATTAGAAGACATTCGTCAACGATTTCACGACCCAATGAAACCCTAATAATAAAAGGGGGGCGCGGCCACCGGCGAGGTGGTGGCGATGGTGCAAAGAGGACAACCATGCTCATTCTTGGAATAATGTTTTTCTTTTTGATCCGCATAAACAGCGGTCACGTCTTCTCATGAAATAATAAATTATTTGGGGGTTTTGGTGGGGCACGATATATGGAAAAAAGGGTCGATACAAATCCAAATAATCAAACAATTCTTGAATGGCATGTAGTAGGAAAACATGGAGATCGATTGTTGTGGAGTTGACCTTGCGTTGGAAATCTTGCAAATTTTCTTTTCAAGTCTCCACGAGAATCAAACAAGAACATCGAAAGTTATTTTAATGCTCACATGCAAGACTAGGCAAACCCCCCAAGAAAGAACTACCCCAATTTTTATCTCGAATCTCGTCGCTGCACAAATCACTAATCAATTTGTCCTGATCAAATCCACTGTTCCCACCATATTCTAGCTCGACATTTGCGTGATTTTTAATTATTATTTTCGGTTGTTTTATCGAACATTTTTTTTTGTTTGCCCCTGGTCCTTTTCAATAGGGCCACCCTCGTTTTCTTTAGAGATAAACAGCAACCACTTGTCTTTGCGCATGGAAAATCGAGGGATATAAAAGCATTTTTAGGGTTGAAGATGACATTGATTTAGATGTTGATTAGTATGAGCTGGAATGCATGGCAGCAAATTATCAGTTTGGTTTGAAGAAACTCAGAAGAAATTCCATGATAATTTGTGGTCAGTCTTCTTTAGGGTTTCGCTCTTTAGCAATGACTTTGCATTTGGATTGAATGTGGCTCTACGTTCCATGATCTTATGCAGTGATACAGGAGGTAACAGCGAAAATTATCCAAAAAGTCTTAAACCTATTATATTTTGATCAATTCGGTAAAACTTCTTTCAATTTTGCTAATGAATCCTAAACTTTTTCATGTTTTGCCAATTGAATTCATCCGAGCAATTTTAACCTGAAAATCGTTGATGTGGATGTTGGTAGTGCATCGTGGACGGCCGATGTTGACATAGACAATTTTTTTTATAATTTTTTTGAATCTTTTAATAATTTTGAATTCTCTCATTTTCTTTCTTTTTTTTTTTTCATTTTTTTCCTACCAAATCTAGTGAGGGTCTCCGGTCACAAGCGAGCGCTAGCCAACCCTCGCCTGCGGTCGATGAGGGCTTCATAGCCCTAGCTAGGTTTGGGCAAGGGCCGTGAACCTCGCTCATGGTCGACGAGGGTCGATTGACCCTCCTTGTGACCGACGAGGGTTGGCTGGCGACCCTTGCCGGGCTTGGAAGATCAAAAAAGAAAAAGAAAGATAGAAAGAAAAAAGAAGAACAAAATAATATAAATTTATAAAATTTTAAAAAATAATAAAAACTGTACACCTTAGTGCTGATCGTGCCACGTAAGACAATTGGTGTCCGCGTCAGCGATTTCTGTGCTAAAATTAACTTGATGGACTCAATTGGCAAAATGTGAAAATTTTTAGGATTCAATTGGCAAATTTAAAGGTTTATAACTTAATTGGCCAATGTGCAATGGGTTTATGACTTTTTGGACAATTTTCCCCGAGGTAATAAGTATGAAAGGAAAATAGTAAACAGTATCGTCATGTGATGACCTAGTATGCAATCGTTTGATTTTCATGCTTGACTATGTTAATTGGCAAGGTCAATAAGTTAATAGAAGAATGTTACAGTATGTAAACGTACAAAGATTATCTCTACCGAGAGTAAAAATGAAAGCGAATGTTAGAACTTGATGAAAAATAAGCTCATTAATATATCTTTCCTCATTTACCTAGCTATATGAATGCATCATACAAAATTTGTGATTTGTTTATTCAATCTCAATGCTCCAACATGTTAATTAAGTAGGCATAAGAGGTGATTAATATCAGTAACTTAGACATGTTGACTTGCTTATTGCAAATTTTAATTTCTAATAGTAAGATCTAACAGAAATTACTGATTTAGAACATCCATGATATATATGCATTTACAGAAGTGCAATATGTCATTTTCATATAGTATTTGAATATCTCATGACATTGTCAATTATAGCGAATAAGAAAAAATAATTTTGGTTTTTGCTGGAGACTTGAGTTGAAAAAATTTCATAAGTTTCTCCTTTTTTTCCAGATTTCCAAGATTTTTGGGTTTATGATTGTTCTATGCGTCTTTTTATCATTTACTTATTTTTTTTTCAATTGTTTAAGGTAGTACTTTCAATCTCCAACCCCTCCATTCGATGGGATTTTGCTGAAAATTTCAATTTGGATAGTGCATTGGAACAAGACCAACATAGAAGTTGCTAATGTCTATTATCCCCTTCGACAAAAAAGAAATGATTTTCTCAATTTAGGATCTACGCTTTTAGTTTCTCCACAAAGTACAGTTTAAGCAATGAGGTTGGGCTACTTTATACAAGATATTTTTCCATTTTATTGCCAATTTCTCATGAAGATAATCAAAATAATCGTGATGACATTTGGATTTTGTTTCTTACAAGCTTGACTTAAGTGACCCTGAAATTTAACATACTAAATACTTCCTGAGTCATTGTTTCAACTTCCGAAACAAACTTTAAAGACAATGTATATATCAACGTGTAAATATCGATGGATCCCGTGCATCCTCACGAGTTAGATTCTAGTATTTTTGATTTTTTAAGTTAGGTCGATTGCGTGAGGCTGAGGTGGAGTGACATCTCAAGATGCTTTGGGTTTTCTATATTCCTTCATATACAATAATGCGTCGTCTATGGCTGCTTGCCGAGCATCACGGCATGGGTCTGATTCGACAGAATTGACCATCTCAATGTTTCTGGTCTATTTTTGGTCAGAGCGGCAGGAGAAAAATCTTCACCTTATCCACGTATAATAATACTCATTTTTGTATGCTTTACGGATCTAGTATACTAGAATTTATGGTCCACGGACGGCGAAAAGAAATAAAGAGAGAATAATTTCGAAATGAGTAAAGAGAAGGGGCAATTGTATGATCTACTGGGGGACGTAACTTCGGACGGTAACATGTCGTAACTTCTATACACAAACTGTCGTGACACATGAAATTTTTTTTTTTGAAGACTTCACGTTCAACGGGTGAGATTAACGCACTTTTCCATTGGATGGCTATTAAGGGGTTAAGGATTCGGTTATCCTCAGGAAACATCCTAAGAGAAGGGGTGAGTCTTGCATGGACCTACGCGTTCATGGACCCAAAAAATGGATCGTCGTATGTTGATCTTGCGGGACTGACACACTAGTCGCGTACGATCAATCATCACGATGGACCCTCCAAGTGGATCTAGGTGTTACGCTCTTTTTAATCGAATGATTATCTAGGGGTTAAGGACTTGGTTCCTTATGATCCTCAGAAACATCCCAAGAGAAGGGGTGAGTCTTGCATGGACCCGCGCCTTCATGGACCCAAACAGATCGTGCCATCGATCGTGCGGGACGCACACATGAGAGTCGCGTATGAGATTAATCATCGCTATGAACCTTCCATGTGGATCCAGGTCTCGGCAAAGTACTTGCCCAAGAGAGAGGCCAATCTTTGTGTCATCATCGGCTTGCGAAGTAAAAACATGCTGTGGGACAAATATCCTCAATTTACCCAAGCTTTGTACGTGAGTGTCGGGATATCAACCGTATGACCCGGATCCATATGCTTGCTGTTATCAATATCAATGCACTCTGTCATGGTTCTCTCAATTTTTTAAGTTGTCAACTTGTCAGTTCCAACATCAAAAAGATGTTTTATGGATCTCGATGGCTACCCCCTCTTGTTTGGTCGCGAAGACTCATAGGCCATGCAAATCCAATGTAGCATTCGGGGAGCAAACCCAAAAAACAAAACAAATTCAAAACTTAGGAGCTCGCTTTCGCTATACTATAGTTTATTTCCAAATATGAGCTCAAATCCTAAAAGGGGTTCTCAACTTATGTACATGTCGACAACGGTCAAATTTGGACTGCCCCCGCGCCACCCCGTCCCTCCTCATACATGTCAAAGAGGAAAGGCCGTCCTTATTCATTTGTCTTCTGTAACTTTAAGAGGTTCTCTCAAGACGTATTGACATCTTCCAATGGTGGTAAATACGACGAAGATGATTTGCTGAAGATGAATCAAACGGATAAACTTTGGCGACCTTAATATTCGTGAAACTAGCGACGCTACTCGTCTATGTAGGGACAAAGCGGGAAGCATCGAATCTGATGAATGTCAGGGCCAAAAGTTGATATGATTTTTAGCTTTTGGGGGTCGTGGAATCTTGGAGAAGGAGGGCCAAAAGAGAAAAAAAAATCGCAATTCCTGTTGGTATTACGCGCGGTTTCAACGGGATGGTGAAGAAGGGAAAGAAACACGAGAGTAACATCCGTGAACACCGACAGCAAGAATCGTCAAGCAGTCTTCCCAACGCTTTCCCTTCTCTCTTTCTTTCTCTCTCTCTCCTCATTGGAAAACCTAAACCTACTTACTCTATGGGTTTAATCGAGTGGTGATTGAAATGAGAGATATATGAAATTTATATATTAGTCCTAGAGCAGTTGAGTTTGGTTTTTTTCACCACCAATTAAGTACAAATGATCTCTATGCTTCAATCGTCCAATTGAGTTTTGGCTTGCATCTTATTTATTCTAACATAGATTTTTTTCCTTGTTTAAAAAGAAGATCTAACTCTACCGGATGAATTGTTTCTTTTTCGTTCAAGAAATCTAAACCTATTACATGAAGCATCATTCTTTTTTTCATTGCAATGAATCTACTTCATCTGTCTGAGATACATATATCCTAGGTTTGGACCCCGAGATCTTGTCCCTTTCTACCTTCCTTTGCCTTTGAAACACTCAAATGACTCTTCTCAACATAAGCTTGGCATATTTCACCACCGCGAGAGCTCGAATTAGTGGTACATAAAGATCTTAATGAATGATGTAGGGGAACTTGTTGTCTACCTAATGCCTCTATTTAGTTCAAGTGGGTGTACGGCAAAATACATATTGAAATGGGTTTGGAACCGGGAAGGTGAATGTATGTGTTGAGAGATGATGAGAGTATGCTCTTCATGTTAACCCCCTCAATCCACAGCAAAATGAAGGAAAATGAGATACATTTGCTATACGCATACTCTCTCTTCCTAGTATCTTGGAAATAGTATATGTCGGGTTTTTAATTGAATTTAATGAGCTCATGGCAAACCTGGCGTGCCGAAACAGGTCATGGTTGATTGATTGCTAGCTCCAATTTTCATACGAACAGGAGTTATATGGACCGGTTCCATCAGTTGCCATATATGTAAGAACCTTCCATTAGCGTTTTCTCAAGCTGACCGATTAAAAGAGTTTGTTTAACTTCATCACCATTGACTTCGGTAGATAGAGAGACTGAGACCTCCAGCCGTCGGGCTATTTCAACAATTTCGGAGCAGTTTTGTGATCTCTCTTGAGAAATTGCACAATTATGACTCGAAACAAGAACGTCATGAGTCTAATAATGTCTAGAGTTCTCGGAAGATTCCTAATCCGGGCAGAGAAACTTCAGAGAAATATATGGGAAGGTTGAGGGACATATGACAACCGGTCCAAACACACACTATATCATAGAAGAATCATCATGTAACGAGGACATGCACAGTTCATATGCTTTATTTATTAGCTACGTGAAGGTTAAAAAATCACGTATGGTAAGTTATTTAAGATCTACGACCGAATATGTACAATTAGGACTCAGTCTGCTAGTTGAAATACAGGCGTGCCTCTGTTGTGGCCAAGACCACGTTGAGACCTGGCTAGGGTTTGTCGCGTTCCTTCCCATATGGAACCTCACTCTTTCTTTCATGCCATTGGGAAAAAAATTTCTCAGACCAAAACCAGAAAAACTTGACACATGAATAATACCCATCTCCTCCTTCCTGCAGGGGTTGAATCTTCTCCAGAAACAGCCCCTTAAAGCACGGTTCTCGTCATAGTTGAGCCGGTTCATCTCTCTGATCTTGCAAAACCACCATGAATGAAGATCGAAATGATGGTGGTTTGAACAAGATGGTGGCGAATCCGTTGGAGATCATAAGCGACGATGAGGAGGAAGGGGACTGCTCGAGCAAGACCAGGAACAGCACCAGCTCGAGCAACAGCGTTGTTGAGGAGTTCAGTGAGAACAACAACAACAGTAACAACAACAAGAGCGCGATCAGCTCTGGTACTAGCACTGGCTTGAGGCCATATGTGAGATCTCAAGTGCCGAGGTTGCGTTGGACTCCTGAGCTTCACCTTCGCTTCATTCAAGCAGTGGAGCGACTTGGGGGTCAAGAAAGTAAAATTCTTTTTGTTGATTCTTGTTTCTCTGTGTTTGTGTTGTGATTATTTCTCGATATATTATGTTGATTGAATAGATTTTTCCTTTTTGGGGTACGTTTTTTTTTCATCTAGGAGCTACACCGAAATTGGTCTTGCAGCTGATGAACATCAAGGGGCTTAGTATTGCTCATGTCAAGAGCCATTTGCAGGTGATAAAAGATCTCATAACCTAATATGTATATATAAGAACTATCTTTTTCTTACAAAAATAATTACTTAGTACAGTTGAGCTCAATTTCTTTTTCTGTTGGGCACAGATGTTCCGGAGCAAGAAGATTAATGATCGAGGAGAAGGTAAAAAACCCGTGTCGATTTAAGTTTAGAGTTAATATAGGTTTCTTGTTTCTCTGTCAATTTTTTTTTTCCTTCTAACAATTTATTAAACCTGCTTTTTGCAGTTATAAACACAAGACAAGATTTCATGGGGAGTGCAGATCAGCTTCCTCATGCCTTCTGGCAACACTCCATTCTTCAAAATCTCGACCGTAGGATCTCCAACATCAGGTAGGAAGGATTGCCATGTGACGTAGTTCATGAATTAATGTGTACCGCACTTCTTATCCCAATGCTTAAACTCTCTGTCTGTCTCGATCTGTGCATGGATTTTTGCTGGAGTAGTGACCGGAACTGGGTGAGCGGACCCTATTTGACTGGTGTAGCCGTGGCGAATGCGCAAAATGGGATCCGACTCACAGGTTTCATGGGTGAGGAGATGAAGCACACGTCTCATCACTCTTATCCAAACACAAAAGACAACTTTTACTTTGAGCTAGGAAGAAGGAAACAAGCTCAAGACCCGGTGCTAGAGTCCACTAATTTCCCATTGTTGTCCAGTCTCACACATGCCCATACACAGCAGAAGTCAACCCTAATTCAACCCTCAAAAGACCAGTTAATGCACGGAATGAGAAAGGCTCCTCAGGATGAGATCTGGAGGATTGATATTGATGGGGACCACAGGGACCAAAGCACGGTGAAAAGAAAGGCTGATCATGGCAACGACTGTGGCGATCTTGATCTGAATCTGTCTCTGAGCAATAAGATGCCGAAGCTTGCGGAGGTAAGGAGGAATGATTCATGGGAACAAAATGAGGGTGAAGTGGTGGATGGCAATCTGTGTCTTTCTTTATCATGCCCATCATCATCATCATCATCGGACTTGTCACTAGATCTCAACATGCCCTTTGATAAGCTCAAGAGCTTGAAAGAAAGTGATGATAGTGCTAATGTTACTTATCCAAAGTATCTCGATTTGGTGAGTACCCTGGATCTGATCATGAATTAGGTTTATGTATTCTGGTGAGATCCTGTTGGTACTTGCTCAAAAAGATGATACGCTGAGAAAAGGTCAATTAGTCATGCTGTGTGTTCTTTCTTGTCCTTCAAATCTGATATTCTTAGTTGAATTCTGCTTTAGTTTACTCCACTTTACATGTCTATATCCAAATCTACCTTCAGTTTTGTCTGCTATGATCGTGAACCAGAACTCTGAGAAGGTCACTTACCAGTTTATTGCAAAACGCTAACAATTGTCTAATATGTTTGAGGCATAACACAGTCATGCTAACTTAATCAAAATTCTTCTATGCATTCTAATTCGCTTTATACTCTACCGTTGCATCTTAAGCTTAGATCAATAGAAAGGATGATCGTAGGATTTTATGACGTTTTACTAGAATTTGTTTACATTCTGAGGGGCAAACTTTATTTGGGTATTTTGAGACAACTAGTAGAATCCATGCACAAAGCGGTCACTTATTTAGATAATCAGAACTACTTTACTGTTATGCAACTCGAATGCAAGCATCCTGGATGTATCTTAAACCTTCGGTAAGCTTCACGATCTTCATCGACAGAGCAGGCAGAGATGTTCAAAAAAGAAAGAAAGCAAAAAATGAAAACCAATATGTGAGTGCATTCTCGGGTTTTAGATGAAGATATTTGTTGAATGGACTCAAAGTTACCGGAGAATTGGAATCCTATCAAGTACTTAGCTCTGTTTAGATCCTAGGGATCATTAACTACACATCATCAGCCCTAAAACATAGACAAATGGTCAATATTGAGATACATTTATAGGTAATGTGAATCGGTCTCCTTCTAAATGGACAAACTACTAGAGATTTCAACCTGAAAGTTCGCAGTTGCAAGAGTGATGATACAAAACGTGCCTGAACGATACCAATGAGTCAGGTCTTAGTCAGCATGCTTGTCCACACGGAGGCCAGTTGAAAATTTGGAAACCCCATAATGTGGCGTCTATTAGTCACCATTAAAGCACAAATGGGTAGCTCCGACAAATTTGACCTTCCAATTCATCAACTATTTTAGCAAAAAAACTCAGCATCTCTGACCTTGATATTCTTCGGAGCAGACAGACATAGAGGTGAAGATGCACTCCAAACAGTAAAAAACGAATGAATGCTAAGCACATGTCTTTGAAGACACCTTAAATTTGTCAATTGCATGCTTGCATTTACTTACAATTTAAGAGAATATGAAAAGTATACACACTAAAAGTCTTGCGCGATCATATGAAAGGTAAATTGCATAGTGAGAAAGAAGCCATAGGCCGAATCGGGATTCTAAACGTTCACGTAACAAACCGATATCCCCAGGTAATCTATTCATTAATGCCCAAACTGAGACTCAAAGGATCTTTAGATTTACTGGTCGCCTTTGGTTGTGGCTTAGACCGACGACTCATACTGAGAGTCGGTGCCGGCACCATCCTAGGTACCCAAGGAGTCGGCATCCATGTGTGTCCTTCTTCCTTCTTTCCCTGCTTCACTTTAATTATACTCAGCTTGCTAGAGACCTCCCCTGTGTTCTTTCCAATTTGAGCTGCAAAATTGTTAAAAACTATTAAATCACACAAGATAAAAAAATTAAGTTGCTAATATGACGGCAAGCTTATACTACTGTCAACGTTCAATTCTCATGTTTCTGGCCGAAATACAATTTATGATCCTTGAGTAAAAACATTTAAATCACTAAATAATTCAAGTTTGCATCCATGACCAGTCATTGCATTCCCCAGCACGGCCCAAGTTTTACGAGTATGATATACACAAAAGTTCAATAAATGTGATGTAAATCTTGCAATAGCTTGTTTATCTTCAATGAGAATTCTAATTATTTTTTGGACATCCATTTCTTCAGTTAACTATATTCACAAATGAAGAAAAAAAATGATTACTATCTTCTTGCACGATCTAAAACCACAGGTTTGTAAAATTATGAATCAGTACATACGGATAATTAACGCTCAGTAATAAATAATTGCCTTGTGGACTTCACTTATTATGGTTGTTATATACACTTGACTGTACTTATCCAAAAGATTTCGAACTTTTTAGATACGCTCAATTGCTTGTTTCGATCATGGCTCGACTCTTCTTCTATCAATATGGTAATATCCAGATGACATACATTGAACACAGAGCCAAACCAATTACATATGATCAATCTCAGAGTAGTTATCTGTAGACTAATCTAACTATAGAAAAAAGGAAAAATAACAATTAGCCAGTGTGCAAGTGAAGATACACTGTTATTCAGCTTACTTGGGTTATTGGTATCCCCATAAGATACCATTTTGCCTTTGTATGGTGCCTGTCTTTGTGTAAGCTCTCTTTGCTTTCCCAGAATTAACCTTAGCTGTCTCAGCCAAAACTTATTCTCTTCTATTTCGGCTGTCCAGACAAATGAGTGCTTATCACATAAAATACCGAAACGAGAGTTATGATGAGAAAGTGAAGAAGAGAGATCATTAATTACCTTCCTTGTGATCTTTATCGCTCGCATAATCTGAGATTTTTCGCTTCAAACTCTCTCGCTCCATTAGCAACATCTCATATTGCCTTTGATAGAAACCAACCTGAGGTGAGAGCATCACAATTTTTGCCTATATTTGCACAAGACACAGCAACATGAATCCATTAGTTTATTTTTTTCATTCATCGCGTTCTATTATCAAATCAAGGTGTCAAGTTACGTGTCTTAGGGTGATAGGTGAAAGAAATCCTAAATTGGGGATGTGGTGCAATGTTGAGCCGTTAATTTATACTAATTTACTTATAACTTATCTAATAAAGATTATTCCAAGAGGCGAAGTTCATCTTTATGGCAATATTTCAAGGGTCATTTTCTTCTGAGTTTTGACAATGATTTCATGCTTCAATGTGGTTGCAAAATATATGGTCTAATTTCTAAGGCAACAAGTTCCATGCAATTGGGAATCTTGTAGAGAAAGTTATGGTCAAATTATCGAGTGCTGCTCAACTTACCCGAGAATGAATCTATACAATTTTCATGATTTTATTGAGTCCTATGCATTGTAACTTATTAATAGAGCCATCTCAAGTCAAGAGTCAATCTCTTTATTCATGTTTATTTAGGGAATGTTGTTTAAGTTGAGTATATATAAACTATTCTAGGGTTTTTACTGCGTGCCACCACACAAAATATAATAGAGGTCTGTGTTGGAATAGGGGATATGTCGTACGTACGGACCACGAAGATATGTACCCTCCTCTTAACTTATACACAATTTTTGTTTTAATTAATTAATTAAATAATTCGGGATTTGATAAGAATGTGATCATTTGTGCAAAAATCTATTTAGTCATTTATTATGGAGTGGACAGGATTATTACCTCTAAAGCTTTGGCTTTTCTTTCCATATCACAAATATGATGATTTTGCTTCAACCTAGCTCTGTCTGCAGATGCACGATTCGATATGATCCTGCATACACAATATAGTACTCGTGTTAATAAATAGATCAATGATCATTGTAACAAGATATGCACAAACAAAAATGCTCAAAATAAACTGACGTAAATAAAGAGAAAACAATTGAAGTGCAATTATATTCTCGTTAATAAGTATTCACCTTTTAAGTTTTTTAGGGTCCATGCTCAGGTTTAAGGGACGCGAGCGTTGCCTACAACCAGTGGTAGGTTTGCGAGCTTTGGCTTCAGCGTTCTTACAGTAGGGTTTGGGGGAAACTTGCAGAGAAGGAGTCGACGAAGAAGCACATGTTGGATTCATCGTGGCCAAGAGGTCAATTGTTTTGTTCCCCTTAGCCATTTCTTGATGCGTTCCACTGGAAAAAAACTACAGATAATGACACGCAATAAGGACTTCTTAATGCGGATTGATTTGCACTTGAACTCACGAAATAAAGTGTATTTATAAGTGAATTATGGCTGGTTGGTTTAAGAATTTATTATCTAGCCAAAGTGCATAAATAAAAATACAGATATCTTACCAAAATAAGGTTCTTCCTATGTTTGACAGTCATTCGTTTTTTGAAATCCTAGCGCGGAAATATGTGACTCAACGTTGTTTTCATTCAAACGCTTATCCTCTTGTTTGTGATATTTCTTTCTTGTCTGGTCAACCAAGGACATAGGCAAATTAAGACACTCATTAGATGGAAAACTCATAGCTGTCACCTTGTATAAATTTTGCTAATTAGAATCCACGAGAAAGATATGCTTCTATAAACTGAATTTGAAACAATCACGTGACATTAATTGTTGATGATGTAAATCAACACATGAGTAAGACATTTGTTATGTGGGTTCCATGAGAAAAATCCTAGTGTCGTTTCCACGTCGTGCATAGGTGCACACGAGCTAATATATTACTGATCTTATACAAGGAGAAAATATTGTGAAAGCATAAAACAGTGCTAAATATAGTTTCATCCGATATTCATCGATTAAACCATTTTAAGACATGCCTCAAATTTCTTAGAATTTTTTAAGCAACTTAGGGCGCGCATGAAATCATTTCTGTTTCTCTATTTTTTTTATTTTTTGTTCCCAAAAACAGATTTGGAACATAAATCCGTTTGGTAACGCAATTTTATTTTTCTATTTTTGGAACAAATTTCTATTCCATAAATAAGTTTGGAACGGAAATTAGAAGCAAAAACAATTTACTTTTCTATTTATGGAATAGAAATGAGAAATAAAAACTCTTCTTATTGATTGCCCTCACTACTAGCCGGCCACTCCCTTGCCACTCGCTATTGCCGCTGGCCACTTGCTATCACCGCCGGCCGCCTCCCGCCATCACTCACCTACCATTGGCGTCCTTTGCCGACCGCTTCCTCCCATTGCCATCCTTCGTCGTTTGCCACTGCCCAATGTCGACTACAACCCACCCACTGCTGCCTTCCATCGTCCTTCGCCGCCACCGGCCCGTCGCCTCCCGCTGTCCTTCGTTGCCACCTGCCCACCGCCGCCCGCCGCCCACCGTCCGTCGTTCGTCTCCCGCCCACTGCCGGCCTCTTGCCGCCGACCACCGTCCTCTGCCACTCGACGCTGGCCGCCACCCATCACTTGCCGCCGTCCTATGCCGCCACCCGTCGCCGACTGCCCCCCGAGGGGTCCGTGGCCACCTACCACTGATCGCCATCCTTCGCCACCAACTGCCGTGCTCTACCGCCCAACGCCGACCGCCTCCGGCAGCCCTCGTCAACCATCGCAGCTATCTGCCGCCAGCTGCCGTGCTTCGGCGTTGGCCGCCGTGCTCTACCACCTGACGCTGGCCGCCACCGCCGGTCACCGTCCTCCGCCCCCCACCGCTACCCGTCGTCCTCCGCCGGTTGCCCGGAAGGGAGAAATTTTATATTGTTATCAAATGAATTTTTATTTTGGAAACAGAAATTTTGTGTCGTTATTAAACACGCATTTTTGCTCAGAAACTCGTTCACGAAATAAAAATAGAAAAATCTATTTCTGGTCAGAAATTGATTTCTGGAATATAAATGTTACCATGCATGCTCTTAGTGTTAGTAAATGCATACAAATTTATGACAACCTACTTTACAAATTTACTATCGATCTACAACAATTAGTGTGTTTGCCAAAGTTCATAAGCAAGATGGATTCAGCTAGGCTTCTTATTTTCTTATTCTATGGTTAAACTTATCTTCTTTATGCTTCTTGATTTGCATACCATAAATCAACCACGAATGAGGATTTTGTCCATAATCTAGCATTTTTGGATGGTGATTAATTAGTTGATATAGGAAAATCAAAGAATTAGAAAAATATGGAAATAAAATCAATTATTCCTTTCGGTCAATGGCTTCAATCGAACAGAGATATTAAAAGGTACAGCACTATATATGTTCATAATAGGCAAAAGCCTGCATATGCTAATGAAATACACTGTTAACTTTTAGGAACAATTTCCATTTGAGCATCGAAGAACCAACAAAACAATCAATATTAACAATTGAGCAATGTATCGTGGCTCAAACAATAATGAAGATTAAGTGATAAACAATAGTGGTGCTGTCATATGACAATGGAGCCTACAATTATAGAACGGCATACTTAAGAGGATTTCATGAAATGTTTAGAAGAGAAAATGGGATGGTAACTAGAAATTAACACAAAATTCTCACTATGATCGATGTCCCTCGCTTATATGGTGGTTCAACTTTTTTATTGCACTTGATTGACACTCTAACATGTGCTTTGCTTCCTTGATAAGCCTAACACGCCATAGTAATACCATAAAAGGTGATTATCAAATTATCATCAACGGCTGGCTATTTTCGTTAGAGCAATGGATCGGATAACCCGCAAGTTCAAGATAATCCCAGGAGTCAAAAAGTTATTTCACGTTAATTTGTGCATGGGATCACATAATGTCGAGAGGTCGATTAGTGTTAACTTTACACGTCGATGAAATACTGTCATGCAAGATGTACGTGCGCACGGCCGGCCATTAGAGTGATTATAAGAAAGAGGGTTTAAATGTTACGACATACGTCCATATTCTAATCTCCATTGGGTCTACTTTTACTGTAGAACACTAGTAAGATATCCATTCAGTGAAAGCACAACAACAAACAAATTCGAACAAATGATACAATATGAATGAAGAATATCTGTCGCGACCTCACCTCTGCGGTGCACTACCCAGGGGTTTGGCTAATGGATTATTAATACTAAGTCTAATTTGGGCTTTTCCAAGTCCTACCAATTCGCGACTTAGGGTTTAAGTTCTAAACGTGCAAGTGTTTTCATGCTTGGAGTCGTCACTAATCTATTTGCGGTGAGTCGATTAGAAACTCAAATAAAATATAGGAAGATATGTTTTATTTCTACGAACCAGAGATTTTAAGTTCGGGGACTTGGTTACGCTAGATTTAATCTAATGCCCTTTCGGTACCTTTTCTTTAAAAAAAAAATGTTTAAGCAGTTAGTCTGGATCCATTTTATTACTTAGTTGCTAACATGTGGGGTGACCATACAGGTACGCAATCCACCAATTTAACACCCAATAAAGAAAGCAGTAAATGAATTACTAGTTTAGGAGAATAACGTACCTTTTAGCAACGCAAGCATCTGCATTATTAGTTAAAACATTACACAGACAATCCTAATATGATTTCTAATTAGCAAAGCAATTCACACAATTTGTTCTTTAGGGTTTTCGCTTTATTAAAATGAAAACTAATATAAGTGCAATGACATGCAAAATATGACATGCGATTAATGAAACCTGACATGCGAACTATATGTCCCGCGACGAAGTGGCCTAATTCTAATGACGGGCAAATGACGTATTTTTGGTATTTTTCATTAAAATTCGGAATAAAAAAATGCCTCAAATAACATGCAATCTATTCTAGAAAGGCACTCAAACTTATCCTAAAATAATTTCTTTTTGATATTTTTTTATGAAAATTCGAAATAATAAAATATCCTAAATAATCTATTAGGACTAGAATAACCCCTAATTTAAACTAGGAAATAAACTACCCTAAATCCCAATTTAAATTAAGCAATTATCCTAGATATATTCAAGATTTCCTAAACATTGAAAATTTCTAATTTAAATCCTAATTAATATTTTTTTTGGATTTTCTTTTATTTCAAAGATGAAGCAATCAAATAAAAGATAGTAATTGCATTCAAATAGTCCACGCAATCCGCAATATTTATTTATCATGTTCAAATTAGGAAAACGGTTCGAGCTAACGATCATATCTATATGGTCATAGATATCAGCGGAAAAGCGACCGTTTGAATTTGGAAAGCAAATAATATGTATTACCATATCCAGGTGGTTATGGATAAGATAACAGTCTTCCGCACCGCCGCATATCGTACCTTAGGGTTAATGTCAGATAGTCGTCCATGTACGTTGTTAAATTAGGAAAAATTCCTAATTTGGAGTATTTTCGAATATTGAGGATATAACACACATTATCCCTAAAATATCTAGTGATCGTTTTTTTTTAAAGTGACACTTAAATGATTCGAAACAAACTTTTGGCATTAAAAATATCGTATATAAATTTTGACACTTCTAGTATCCTTCTTCTATTAACATGGTGACTAGGCTAGGACAATTGGACAGCCCGTTGGCATTCAATTGTCCAATCCTTTGGTAACATCACTACTTAGTTGGCACGTTGACCGCCTTCTAGTGGATGTTGACACCTAAATTTTGCCTAGTTATATAGGGTTTAGTTGCATAAAAATTAGGGATTAATTTTTAGCCCATAAACAAAAATATTTTCGTTAAATTACATAGCATATAGATGTTAGGCGCATTTACATTAGTAGAACTTGGTGAAGCGTATTTTATTCTTATTTTATTTCTTATTTTATTATTATTTTTGAAAAAAATCGTCACTATAAAAATTTTTTAAAAAAATTTAATTATAATAAAAAGTTATGAAAAAAAAAGGAGACAAGACAAAAGGGGAGTTCTTAACTGGCTAATACGAAAGGATGTTCTCTGTCAATCTTCATCCCCATTTGCACAAAAGAAGCAAAATAAGAAAGGACAAAAGAGTAGGACGTCCAAGGTCAAAAGCAACACAAAAAATGTGCTGTCAACTCTCTCTCTCTCTTTGGCTGCCGCAGCACATATCACTAAAGCATGAAATGGGGTCTGCACACATAAGGAGGAGCAAGAGGTCCAGAGAAAGGGGAGAACACGAGAGAGGAAGAGTCGAAGAAAAGACCAAAGAAAAACACTTCTTCCCAGGACTGAGACGAAGGCCTTTATTGCTCTCTCTGGCTTCCATCCATGTACACACGAAAGAGGAAAATTTACAGTCTGCACATACAGAGAGAGAAGAGAAGAAAGGGTTTTAAAAAAAGGGTGGTGGCTTCAACGTTCGGGAGGGGGAGTTAAAAGTAGGAAGAAGAGACTGAGAAAGGGGGAGGACAGTTCAAAAAAAAAAAGGAGAGAACAGAGGTGAAACCGTGAGAGAAAAAACAGAGAAAAAGAGGAGATCGGGAGAGAGTTGAGAGGAATCGGAGAGGTCCGAGTCTCGCTCGCTCGCTGGAGGGCCGCCCGAACCGACGCCGAACCCCCCCCCAGCTGTCGCACCTCGCTCCGGCCGGCCGTGAACCAGGTGGGTTTTCATCACACCTTGCTCTGTTTCGGGTTTTTGTTCCCCTGCCTCTCGGGTGCCGGGCACACCGAGCCTATTCGGTGGTCGCCCGGCCCCATCGATGGATGCTTGTACTCATTTGACATTCAATGAGATTAGCTCAAATGTTGTATGTTGAAGAGAACCCATGAACCGTGTCAAAATCAGCCCCGAAAATCCAACTCTTAGTCACCTCCCACATGCTCGATAAAATGCTTGAGTAAAAGCCGAAGCTAAAAAAAAAACGTGAAATCAGTGCATAAGATCTTCGATTTATGTTTTATTAGCTTGGGATTGATGTTTGGTCACTAACTCTTTGATCCGTGTGATTTTATGGCATGTTAACTCCGGTACGAGTCGGCCATGCGCGCATTCCGTACCCGCCAGAAAGCTCTCCGTCGCCGGATCGATGCTCGCGGCTTCAAGCCGCCCCCGTTAGTTCACTACCTCGGTTTCTTGTCTGGTGTGTTTGGTTATTTAGGCTTAGTGTTTTTCTTGTGGGTGTGAAGTTGGTGGTCGAAGGATGAGTTTTGGGTCGCCGGTGAGGAGGGGTGGTTTTTCTTCAAGTCGCCGGCGCGATCGCCGAAACGTCGGACGCCGGTGACGGCATAAGGCCAGCGTCCGTCGTCGACGCTGGCGGCCCGAGTCGACGGTCGGCGGTGGACATCCTCGTTACCGACTTGAAGGAGAAAGTTCTCGGGAGAAGTGGTCTCGGTGAGGAGCAGAAGGGGGACGTGCATGGGAATGCAAAGGAAGAGAAAAAGCAAAAAGAAAAATAGAAAAAAAGAAAAAGAAGACCAAAAGAGAAAAAAAAAAAAGGGAATAAAGGGGAAGGGGAAGTAAAAAAAAAAGAAGAAAAGAAAAGTACGTGCATGGCATGGCAGAAGTGCATGCCAAAAGCACGTAGGGGAAAAAAATAGTAAAAAAACAGAAAAAAAGGAAATCAAAAGAAAAGAATAAAAAAATAGAAAAGGAGTGGGCATGCGGATCCCGGATCAGGTGTCGGGCGGATCGGGTCAGGGGATCCGGTTCGGAATTATTATATTCTTAAAAATATTAAAACATTAAAAAAAATCTAAAAAATCAAAAATTCAAAAAAATGTTAAAATATTAAAAATTCCAAAAAATTCGAAAATGTTAAAAAAAATCTAAAAAAGGGTCTGTAAAACATTAAAAATTTCAAAAAATTTCAAAAAATTAAAAAACATTAAAAAATCCAGAAAGTTAGGAAATGTTCAAAAATCACTTTTTGGGCTTTATTTCACTAGATTTTAAGTTAAAAAAACTCAAAAAATGGAAAATGAGAAAAACCCTCTAAAAAATTTCCCAAAAATCGGATAAGCCACTAGGGCTTTACCTTAGGGTTTTTTATTGCATTTTCTCTTTAGAGACGATACTAGGTCGCTACCACCCGCCTGGGTGGCGCTGCTGGATAGGGCACTCTTCCTCTCGCAAAAGGTTGAGTGTTCGAATCCCGGGCGCCGCAGGGTGACTTAACCGGTGCACGTGTGTGGTGGCTAGCACGTGTCGCCCCCAGGGTTTACCTCCCGGCTGTCGGCCGTGCGGGGGTTCCCTGGGTTATCAAAAAAAAAAAAAAGATGATACTAGGTCGCTGGTTGTTTATTTTCTTCATGATTATCTGGTTGCGCACTTTTAATACATTGATTGATATTTTCTATTTTTAGAATGGTTAGGTGGAATCTTAACTTTTTCGATAAGCTGCTCGGTACGTTGGTTTGCGAGTGATTAAGTTTAGGTACCGAAAGAGCACTAGTTCATTGCTAGTGTAATCAAGTCCCCGAATTTTGGAATCTCTGATTTTCGCACGTATCGAGACGATACTCTCGCGTTTCGATCAGGGTTTCTAGCCAACCCTTGATCATGGCTAGTGGCGACTCCAATGAAATGCATAGTTTAGATAATTCTCGTCGCATAAGGTATGAGACTTGGGAGTGCCTCGGTCCTTGGATCAATGAACCATTTGGTTCGTCTTTCAAACGAATCAATCGATGTTCGTATCTATCGACAAATACCTCTTAGCCTAACCGATCGGTTCGGGGAGGTCGCGACAGTGGACTACTTGCAACGGTGGGTCCATATCAAATTGCTGGGGCTCTCGTTTTCTGGTTTACGTGGAGCGACCATAGTCATACATTAGAGGTAAGTGAGCTACTCATATTTAAGGGTGCATCGAGACATAGCTGCAACCCATCGAAATTATCTTTTTAGGCAGGTATATTGTCTTGATAAACTTCACTTTCTTTTTCTTTCCTCACTTTTGCTCGCACTTTAGTCCTACGGGACTCAAGCATTGGTGTATCATGATGATTAATCGTTCGTACATGCTTTGTGAAATTTTGGTATATCTTCAATTTGGAATTATCTTTCTTAAACTTTGTGGCATCTTATTTCGTATGTTTCAGTTGTGCCATAATTTCCACGGAATTGCCATTATCCTCATGATCAGTAGACATAGTTTTTTCTTTGACGTTGCTTTTTAGAAACCTTTTGTAACATACTCTTTGGCAATCGATTGATTTATGCATCAACCCAACTAATAAACAAGTAACTTGCTCCACATTTCTATCTTCCACAGCCATCATATTTCCTTCGTCGATTCTCCTTCGTCCTTGTTGTTTCCAGAGGAGATTTCATGCTACAATAGTAAAATACAAATGTATCATTGTCGATTGGAGGGATAGCTATCATTTCTTGCAACGATTTTGTAGATCTCTTCATGGATTTTGATGTCACCAAGACAAGGATTGGGGTTTCTTTGGGGAATTAGGGTTCAAGCACGAAGGATTGATTTGGGAATTTGGAACTAATTTCGGGCTATTACGCAAAGCTAAGAGACAATGCCGTTTATCTAAGCAAAAACGGCGTCGTCTCATTGAAATTAAGTCCATGTCATGCCATTTCTATTATACATAAGATAGTCGGCGTTTACTGAACTACCACTTTAGATTATTCAGGCGAAACTTGCTAATAGGATTTGATTGAGTTGTCCCTCAAAAGTATAGGATTACATTGGTTCAATTAAAATGTTTACGACTCGATTGGTTTCCCTACGATTGATTATGCAATTTTCATCTGTAAACACAAACGAAGAAAATGACGGAACCCCTAAATGATAAAAAATTCTTGTTTGCATCATGATTGTGTAAGCCCACAACATAAGCCCACTTCATTTTAACCATTGAATGTTGTGGGCCTCACTTGAGATCAATATAATCTAATGGCTGAGATAGACTGGGCTCAGATGCACCGGGTTCACGTAAACTATGTCTTTTGTCTTCTTGTGCACACGCCTTAATCGATTTTACTATGAATCCTAGGTGAAAGTCTTTTATCGGCCGCATGGGTGATGTCGATTGTGCCGATCACATTATTCACATCATAACGATATGGAAGGCCTTTCTTTGGGGAACTCACGGATGGTTCTTGAGCATGCTGGTTTAGTCATTGCCATATAATTGATTGAGAAGTTGATAAGGTTTTATTTGGGTTGGTTTCTACTTCTCTCTATCTCTGTAGGAAATTGAAAATTGAAAGAAAATTGCAAAAATTGTTCGCGTTAGCACCAGCTGCGACGTCCTTACCTCACCTTGGGGTTATTAATGCGACGTTCCAAGCTCGTCGCCATCTCGTTTCTTTTATCTTATTAATAAGTACATGCAGAAACGTGTATAAACAAATTCCTAAATAAATAATAGCTGAAAATCAAGAAAGGCACAACAGAGAAAACACACTATTGCCATTTTACTTAAACATATTTTACAAGCCCTTTTCTATGGGTCGTTCCACGTATAAACCATATCACAAGCGAAGGTCGAGGTTAATCCTAACTCCTCTAGGTCAAGCTCCATCTCGACGGGTACACCAAAGCGAACCTGGGCCGTGGAGCTCATCCTAAAAACATGGAAAACAACGGTTGTGAATTGAAAACTCAATGAGTAAATTCACTAATACTCGTGCAAGATGATGCCTCGCTGTCATACTAATGCATACAAATATTTTCCTTGCCTTATGTCGATGGCAAATCAATAGCAAAGACTTTGACCTTACCCTTGCTATGTTAACAAGAAAGCTCACTTTTATCCGGTCACATAAAAATGTACAAGAAAATTTATATGTGAAGCCTCGTAATCAATCGGCATGCAAAAATACCAGAAAATATTCACACATGAATTCATTTATCCATCAGGCATCACCGTCTCTATACGTGGGTGACGGGTCCTCCGAAATCCTTTGAGCATCCGGAAACCTTCGGCTTATCAATAAACACACATACCGGCACACATATAAGATTCATTTATTATCATCCTGACTCAACCAGGGCATCCCGGCTCAACCGAGGCATCCAGCTTCATGTTAGGCATCTTGGTTCAACCGAGGCATCCCGGGGCTAGCACACGCGAGGTATTCGGGCTCAACCAAGGCATCCTAACTCAACTAGGGCATCCTGGCGCTAGTTACTGAGGCATCCGGGCTCAATCCAGGCATCCTAGCTCAACTAGGGCATCTTGGCTCAATCGAGGCATCGTTGCCAACGTTATGTGACAACGGTCTTCTTCTTTCATTTAGTGATCACACATCATGGGTTGCACAAGTCGGCTTATTATCCTCTATCTTAATCCATGCATACAAGGCCCTAGGTGTATGTACTCATGAAAAGCTCACAAGATCATAATTCAACAAGTATGGTTAAGAACATCAACATAACACACAAACTACTGCATCCAAGCATCATGCAACCATGCACAAGAACAAAACCGTTTCAAGCAACAACAACTTCCCAAGCCATATTCCAACCATGAACCACACTGCCTTATCCAAGTGCTAGGGAATTCACTCACATGCCGTGTTCCAACCACGTAACACACCACCCTATTCAAATATTAGGGAATCTACTCGCCTGCAAGTACAAGAAAGCATCTACGGGGGTCGAACGGGGAAATGGCAGTTGGCGGCGGTGAACAGACGAGAGAGAGGGAGAGAGGTGATTGGTGTGAGGGTGAGGGAGAGAGAGGGAGGCGTGAGAATGAGAGATGAGAGAGGAAGAGGAGGTGGTGTGTGGAAACTAAGGGGGATCAAGCCTATTTATAGGCAAATCACTAACTTGTTCACCAAGTTTAATAGTCAAAACTTGCTCCCCAAGTTCTTGACTCTCTAGAATCCTCCTTCATTTAATGCCCAAGAAATGGTTATCATTGGGTTTAGATTTTAGTCACATGTTTCTACCCCAAAACTTGCTTTCCAAGTTTTTGACCAACATGAAGCTTCTTATGCGAGCCTTTAATTAAGACTACACATCTCTCAACTTGGTCTCCAAGTTTCTAGCTTAGGGTCATTAGGCCCTAATATATTAATTTCCAAGAGGACACATAAGTCTCTAATAATGGTCTCTCCGATAATTATTTTTGTCTTGATCTTTATTCTTGTCCTCTAAGCTCTCTTGGGCGTGAGACTCCCTCTAGAACATGCAAGATCACTCAATTAATGAAGATCTTATAAGATAAGATTCTCCTAATGATTAGCCCTCAATTAATGGTTTAATGTTGACTTGGTCAATTCGGCTTCTTGCTCCCCAAGCTTGGCCGAGTAGGGCTTGTTCTTGTCCATCAATTGCACTTAAGGACAACCGGCTTATGGCATTTAAGCATAACCTCCAAAATTCTAATGTTCTCGTATAGAAAATGATGAATCTTTAAAATCTGCAAAACAAGCAGTTTTTGCACTGTTCTAGAAATCAGACTTGAAAACATAGTAAATGGACTCCGAAAATTCTCAAATTTGAATATGTTATAAATAAGACTTTAACAAATATCTCCCATCAAGAACACGAAATCTGAATCTTTCTTTACATAACATTTACTAGCTTAAAGACAACAAAAAACAGTTTGTTAGAACAGAATCATTGCTTCTCAAAGTAAGATCTTTCCGTAATCCAAATCATCTCAAAAATTTCTCAATTTTATATATGTTATAGAGAAAGAAGTTCTCAACAACTTTTGTGAAGGAAGTTTATTCAAATTCGGCCCAGAAAAATTTGTAGAAAATAGAGAATGTGCACATTACAGAAATACCCGTTTTGGGCAGTTTTACATGGTCCGAAAATTAAGCTATCGTACTACTCATATCAAGTCCAAAAATTTTGAAATTAAAGTATGTAAAAATTCAAGATGGTTGGAGAAAATTTTAAGAGGAAGTGTTTGGAAATTCGGATAACAAAAGTCTCCACAAAAATAACAAAATGAATGGGTCCAGAGGATCCGTATATGAGTTTTCCAAAACAGGAGTAAAATTGGCTCCAATTAGGAAAACTACCAAACTTAAACCATAGCCATTTCCCAGGGACTGAAATTGAGAATGTTACACTGGCCAAACCATGTAGGATAAACAGCGTTGACTAGACCTCCGCGTCAATGATTTCCGGCCAAAATTAGCGAGGAGGACTAAATTGGCAAATTGTCAAAATGTTTATGACTAAATTGACACAATCGAAAGTTTTAGGACTAAATTAGCAAATCATCAAAAGGTTTTTGACTAAATTAGAACAATTGAAAATATTTAGGACTAAATTGGCCGTCGTATAATAAATTTAGGATTTTTTGGATAATTTTCCCTTGAACATACTGTTGTACGTTTGCGTATGATACCGGGTAACAACTCCTTCTTAGGCTCAGTTGATTTTCCAACTACAATTACATGGTTCACGTCATAAGATATGAATGTGGAAGACCCTTATTTGGGGACATGCAGATTCTTCAGAAAGCAGGTTTAGTACCATCCCGTATCGGTTCATTTTCTGGCACGTCCATAATCAAGTATTTGAGTAGAACTGTTTTGAGTTATCGTAATCAAACATCGATGCTGTTGCTCGCATTTTTCTTTTACATTTCTATAAGAGTAAGTTGCCAAGTCTCTTTCGAGCATCCATATATATAGCTACTGAGCTTTGAGTTTTCATCAAGAAATAGCGGAGAAGGATCAAAATAAGCTTTTTAGGCCAATTTTAAGAGTTGAAGTGTCCTGATACTGTTTCAAGGTTTGCTCCCCTTAGCTCTTGTGCTTCGAAACTCATGGATGGCTTATCGCAATTAAGGGATTTGTGCTACGATGAGACTTGTCATGATTCTTGAGTGCGGAATGCAGCTAATAGAAGCTGCTTCAGACCTTTAATTGATAGGAACCAAAATTTGTCCATCATCGGATAATTGATATTTGGCGACTAAGTAGAAGATTTAGCACTCAGATGCCAATGCGAAGCGTGCATCAGGTAATTGAATTTCAATGCTAGAGATTTGTAAATTGGTTCACTTACTAGGATGTGCTTGAGATCGAGATCAAGATCGAGAGAAGGGGGGGTGTTGGGGGCTAAAGTAGATTACCGTTTTATACTTTAATCCTTTACGTCTGAGCAATCAACCTCAAGACTCTCAATTAAGGGTAAGGGATATTTCTCTTTTGGCCGATAGGGCAAGAAATTTACTTGAAGGATGATCAACCTTTTAAAAACGAACTGGTAAATTAATAAAATTGATAAGCAAGACACATACAAGTTGGTGAGCAATAAGTAAAATTGGTAAATAAAGAAAATAAGATTGATAAATAACTGAAAGAAGAGTTGTTATCCGAAAACTAATGAATTATTCAATTGCAAAAAGTTGGTAAGTCAAGCAAATAAAATTTGGTAATTTAATGTGTTGGTAAGAAAGTTCAATAAAAATTTGTAAAAGATAAGATAGGTTCTTTTAGAAATAAGAGTAGTTGGTAATTAAAAATAAATAAATATTGATAACTAACTCAAATAAGTGTTGTTAGCCCAAAACTAGTTCATAATTTGATTAGAGGAAATTTGGTTACCACTCTAAGGTTGATATTTCTAGGGTTAATATCACCAAAAACCCCAAATTATGCCACTTGTGACACATTTATCACAAACTTTTTTTTGCGACACCAAAATCCCCAAACTATATCCATTGTGACACATTTACCTCAAACTTTTTTTGTGACACCAAAAACCCCAAACTATGCACTTTATGACACATCGACCCTCCGTTACAATTCTGTCCAAAATCACTGTTCATCATCTTCTCCAAGAAAAAATTATATTGTTCATCGCCTTCTCGCTCGGCCAAAGCTTTTCCGGAGCTCGTCCGTTACTGCCCATTGTTGCCTCGACCTCCGGGAGCTTCGTCGTAGTTTCCGACCATGGCGGCCACTCGAGCTTGAAGCTTGGCCATGGCCACTCCGCTCATGCTTGAAGCTTGGCCATGGCGGCCGCTTGAGCTCGAAGAGCTGAGGCTATTGAGAGAGGAAGGCAGGGTGGTGATCGATTGGATGGAGTGAGGAGGGGGATTGCGGAGGGCGTGGAGGAGAGCGCAGGTCCTAGCGAAGATCGACGCCTGAGACACCATTTGTTAAAATATGTCTCAAGTTTGAGCACGTGAACGAAACTCGACCCGTGATGAATTAGTATTTGTGGACGTTCAAATATAAGCCATGGAAATCCAGAGTTTCCTTTTCGGTGTAAAAGTTTCATTGCCCAAGGATTCCAAGAAAAACAAGAAGAAAAATAAATACGGAAATTGACTTTCCTAATTGGCGTTGCATTCAAGACTTTGACTTTGTCTAGATATGGCTATTTCCTTGATTACGAACTAGGGTCAGACTCCTTGGCGGTGCTATACAATATATAATTGTTTAAGGGCTTGTTTTCGGAGAGTAGAGCTTGCATGTGTTTTGCAAGTGACACCGTGAACAGAGGGTGTGCTATTGTTGCCGCAGAAAAGACTTCTTGAAGCGCCCTTCCGCAAGCGAGTGCTTGTTCGTGGGCTCGTGGATTTTGTTCGTGGAATTACGTCAAGAGTTCAAGTGTTCGTAGCGATTAAATCTTGTGTTAAGATTTGTGTACAATTCTTTTGCGAGATTGAGAGATTATTTCATGAAGAATTGTGGGGCTAAACACTGCGTGCGTTATTGGGTGTAATTGGGGCTTGGGAAACACCGAGAGTGTTTGAGTGACTCGAGTGTGGCTGTAATCTCTATTGTATCGCTTGATCTATAGTGGAATTCTGTGCTGCTCTCCCCGTGGACGTAGGTCACTACGACCGAACCACGTAAATCTGGTGTCCGATTTATTTTCTTATTCTGTCAATTTTATTGTTCGATCGCTTGGCTTCCGCAACACCATTGATGGGAGCTCGAAGGAGGAGGAGGAAGATGACGACGATGGGACAACATTAGGGTAGACATTCGGGTACTAATTCCTTGCTTTGGCTCTTATCAAGAATCACTACCTTTAATCAACCACGAGTTTTTATCTTTCGAACGTTGATTAATAAATGCCCCCCTGTTTTCCTCGTTTGGCTTTTTCTCAAATTTCTTTTTGCTGCTTTAGGCGGTGTTGTGGGTGACTTGATTTGGCATCAAGTTTGAGTTTTTGCATCATCTGCTTCTTCGAAGCTTGTTCTGATGATGTGGGGTTTTTGAATTTGTATGGGAATTTTGAGCTTCATTGGAGGTAAGGTTCTCTGATGGCCTGGAATACCCAGAAAACACATGAAGTGCCGCCTTGTGTAAATATTACTGGTTTTAAAGCTTCGAGCTCAAGCGGCTGCCATGATCGGCAATTATGACTAAACTCCCAGAGGTCCAGGCAGCAATGGGCAGTGACGGACGAGCTCCGGAAGAGCTTCGGCCGAGTGAGAAGGTAATGAACGGTAACTTCGAAGATGATGAACAGTATAATTTTTTTCTTGGAGAAGACGATGAATATTGATATTGGACGGAATTGTAAAGGAGGGTAGACGTGCCACAAAGTGCATAATTTGGGATTTTTGGTGTCACAAAAAAAATTTGAGGTAAATGTGTCACAATGGGTATAGTTTGAGATTTTTGGTGATATTAACCCATTTTTCTAAAAGGAGTTGTTTATTTAACATGTTGGTGGAAAAAAAAAATAGAAGCTGGTAATTCAATAGAAAAGTTGATAAATTACACAATCGTGAGCAACTCAAATGACAGCTAGTAAAACGAAACTTGTTGGTAGTCTAATAATAGAAATGCTGGTAAGTCACACAATAAAGATCGGTAAATTCGTATAAGAGCTGGTAAATTAGAAAGTTGATAAATGATGAAAAAAATTGATGAATCTAGAAAATATCAAATGAGCGGTGGCAAGTAACTCAATGATTAGTATGTCACGTATACAAAGATGGGTAAATTAATATAAGAGTTTTAATATTAAGATTGCAGATTAGAAAAGCATCCCATACTTGTCTGGTCTTTAGCCCAGAGAAAGGGTTTCTTTTGTTCAATTGGGAATGATTCTTTTTCTTTCTCTACACTAACCAAATAATGAGGAGAAGCACGACATGAGAAACTGACTGGGAAAATCATTCAATTTAGCTTTCATTTATTTCTACTATGTTATACATAGAGAAAGAATGGGTCGAAAGCAACCAACATGTTCAACATGTGTTGAACTGCAATCCAAAAGGGCTCATCTTCTCTTGCATGATGCTATTGAGGCGGTCCACCGTAGGAGGAGTGAGATGGTTAACCCAATCACCCAACTTGCCTTTCCTAATAAACTTCTCTTCTCAACCTTGAGTTCTCTACACTACACGAAAAAGGAGGATTGCAGATCCTTCCATTATTAATTTCGTTTATTTCTAATGACACACATCGAGAAAGTGAAATTAATTAACGCTCAACGCGTTTTGAACTCCAATCCAAAGGGGCTCATCTTCTCTTGCATGATGCTATTGAGGCGATCCACCATGGAAGGAGTGAGATGCTTAACCCAATTACCCACCTCGCCTTTCCTGAAAAAGCTTCTGTTCTCAAACTTGATATTCTTAATTGGTATTTTGCCGACTTTGTTGACCTCCAGGTCCTTGAGGGTCTTTAAACTACACATTTTGGCTATCTCTTCAATCATACCTCCCTCCTCTTCCTCCTCAGTGAAGGGAAGCCCCACAAACTCGGCCACCTTCTTCAGCTGCCCTACAATATCTTCCTTCAAGTCCTCATACTTGAGGAACAACACCTTGTGTGGCCTCTCCAAGCTCTCCTTCCAATAGCCCATTATTTGATCCCAAAAGGGCCCGAACGATATTTTCCCTTGGCAATAGATCTCAAAATGTTCTTCCAAGGACCACTTCGACTGGTCATTCGACTGCGCAGTCTCGAGGTAGAAGTGCCAAGATGAAACCATAGCGTCTAATGGGTTTCGGCAAATGTAAATGATGCGGCAGTCTGACTGCTTGATGCACTCTGGTAAGGATGGGTAAGGGATGTGCGTTGCGAAGAGCCTCGGCTCTGCCAAGCTGTCAAGGTTGGGCCTCGGGTTGCTTCCGTACAGCTGGTGCTCGAAGCCAGGGACGAGGTCATGGGGGTTCGAAGTGAGCAAAGGCGTGTTGGAGATGCCGAAGCGGGAACGGTTAATGATGGAGAACACTAAGGCCTTTAGCCAGGTGGTCCCTGATTTGGGCTGAGAGGCCAGGACAATGTCTTTGTGTTTGGCTTGGAAGTGCCGCTGAAACGTGATCACGGTGGGAAGCATGTAGGTTGGGCACCAGAAGTCTTGGTAGAGGGACGTGAAAGGACGAACCACGCCTTTCCTTTGGGGCAGTGAAGCAATTAGTTCGTCAATGGCCTCCTTGTCATGTTCTTCACTGCCTACTATGGAGGACTGCGAAGAAAATTGCTGGTGTGCCATCGATGTTTGAGTAAGAATCGAAACAAGCAGATGATTGCGAAGCACTAATCTTTTTGCAGCTAGTGGGTGTTAGTTTTTCATTTTCTGGTCACTGCTTTATACAGGAGAAGAGGGACCATAGACCCTAAATTATTCCCGGCTCAATTATTGCACGATATGAGGTGAAACACGTTTGTCAGCTTAGGTGACGTCAAAGAGCCCCACAGAACAAAAATTTGTTCTGCGTATGGTAAATTTGAATAACCGATAGTGAATTTGAAATATTTTTTATAGGTAAAAATTGATTGATAACTTATTGATCCAGTCAATTGTCTGTGAGTTAACAAAGAAATAATAATTTTAACTTGCTTAAATCCATTATTAGATTAACAATTGTTTTTGAATTTTCCAAGTAGACTGTTTTTTCGCTACAAGAGCACGAATTGCTTACTTTACTTGTAATGTCGGTTAACGGTTATAACTTACGAACTAAATAATTATTTTAATACTATAAATTCCTAGTCAATTATTAACATTGTTTGAGATTTGACGGGTAACAACGTGTATTTATAACATACCAACGAAATAATCTATTTACCAAGTTGAAACACCCCTGTAGATTACAACAACTGTTCTTTTTAACAAGTGGGCATGTACTTCTGCTAGTAGATTACTAGTTGCATAATACTCTTCTAGTAGTGTCCGTTAATGGTGGAGTTTTGCCGCATCTTCTTTCACACATTTCAGTTGTGTTGTGAGAGCTCTCGCTTTGGCTTTCATGGAACAATTTTTTCTTTGACATTGCTCCCTAGAAATTTTTTTAACTCAATCTTGGGCGATTGAGTGATTTTTGCATCAACCCAACTAATAAATCCACATCTTGGTCCAAATTTACACCTTCAGCACCTATGATATCTTTTTCCCTGATCCCCCTTGTCGTTTGTAGAGGAGATCTTAGGCCACAAAATCAAAACACGGATGTACCATTGTCGATTGGAGTGACCATTATTGTGCATGATTGCCACAACTTAGTTGATTTTTTCATGGATCTCGACGTCGCCAGACTGGAATTGGCGCTTCTGCGGGGTCCGCGTTTGATACATCACTTGTCAAAATGCTCATCAGTGGCTAGGCCAGGACGATTGGACAGTCAGTCGACACTGAACTTTCATTTCTTAGACTTGCATAAAACGTGGGCACGTTCAACTGGTGGGTCCTTATCAAAAAGCGACCATACCCATACATTAGAGCAAAGTGAGCCACTGATATTTGAGTGGCCATCAAGTGATAGCCACAAGGCGTCCAAATGATATTTTCAGACCCATATATTCGGATTGTTTGCCTTAATTAGCAAATTAGTAAAGCCAGATAGGAAAACTCCATTGTTGCCTGTTCTTTTGGGAGCGCTTGAATAGATTCTAGACCTGTATGATGGACACATTTGCTCAAACTTTAAGATTCATTTGATTTCCTGCTGAAGGTTAGGAGAATGCCCAAGTTTGTGCTCATTAAATTGAACTTCCACATGTTGGTTGATACTTTAGTTATTCATACCAATCCTTTTGAATCACAGTAATGCAATTTAGTGACTTAGTCTCTTTTTTTTTTTTTTTTTTGGTAAAGACTAGTGACTTAGTCTCTCTTTCTGTCATACAAATTTAAAAAATTTATATTCCATGCTTGATGAATCATCGTGTTAGAAAAATAACTTGAAGTGGGATTACCAAAAGCTGGATTATCTTTTGCTCTTGCCGTAGCTTGATCAATTAATCAATTAACATCTAGAGTAGGCTTGATTGGTTTTGCCGCTACCGGTGCTTGTTATTGTTTGCTGGATATTTTTGTTAAAAGCAATAGTAAAAGTGTTTCGTATCTCTATGGATGATATTCAAATTGTTTTACCCGTGCCATTGAATGAACGAGAAAAGAGATTGTGTTCTCAAATGCTTATATCAAAAGTAAAACTGTAGTAGTTTACACTACCGGATATAGGCTACTATCATAACCAATAAAGACCCTGTGACATCCTTAAATTTATCCATTTGGGATTTATGAAATGTTTGGCTTTATGAACGTACTCGTAATTAGTTCTCGCCAGGAACTGATCATTCCTGGAATACTAACCATTAGGGAAAGGTTAATTAGGAATTTAAATTCGTGCGACTAAAGAAAATTCGATTGTGAATTGATTTTCGACTATAAAATCGTCGAAGTGACATTTTGAGCCACTGTTGGCCGATCCAAGGATAGCCAGGGGTCAGTTCGCCACTGTTATAGTAGTGGATCGCGGGTGATTCCGCTGGACCATGAAATGAATTGACGATTGATCCTGAACCTATACCAAACGATCGTGCCCGATGGAACTAGTGATCAAACCTCGCGATTACATGACAATCGAAGTCGTCACGAACCGAATGAACTTGCACGTGACTTGATTTATTATTAGCCACCGGTCGAATATGCGAATTTCCCCAAAAAGCCGCCCGTTAGTTTGAGAAACGTTTGAGTTACGTTTAATAAAATTTAATTATTAATTAGAGCCCAAATTGGACATCAAAAAATTAGGAAGTCACGATGGGACGTAAGGACGACGTTGTGGTTGGAACGTACAGCTTTGGATTTTCCCGGATCCTTCAGAAAAATTCAATTTCGGCAAGAAAATGGAAAAGTGACCATTTTACCCTTGGAGGTTTACAAATGGCAAGTGTTAGAGGGGAAGGGCATTTTGGTCATTTTGCCCTAATTTTTGAGGTGGACAATTTTGCCCTTAAAATTTTATGAAATTCCCAAATTGCCCTTGGATATTTTTGGAAAAGATTTGATCCGGGCCGTCGATTTCAATATAAGATTGAATCTCGACCGTTAATTTGATTTGTGAGACAATGGCAAGATGGCCATTTAGCCCCTCAATTATTGCTTTGGACTATTTAAGTCCAACTCCCCCTCTCTCTCTCTCTCTCTCTCTCTCTCTCTCTCCTCATTCTCTCTCTCCTCTCACGGCTCCCTCCCCTCCCCCACCGAGAGAGCTCTCTCTCCCCTTGGCCGCTGTCCACTGCGCTGTCGCCGCTCGCCGGCCACCGCCCGCTGCCGCGCCACCGCCATACCACGCCACCACCGTCCCCCTCACCCTCTCGGTTCTCTCTCTCCCTCTCCCTCTCACGTGGCCGTGAGGAGCCGGCCCAAGCAGCCGTCGCCGCCGCACGCCGTTCAGCCATCCGCCGCCGCCAAGCCGCTCACCGCCGCTCGTTGTTGACTGCCCTCCCTTTCCCACTCTAGCCGAGTCAGTCTAGAGTTTGGTAAGTTGCGCCCTAAACTTTATTTAGGACATCGGGTATCGACGGACAAATTTGAGGTGTGATCGGGTTTAATTAGTCGCGGATTAGTATAGTTTTAGGGGCGGAATGGATTAGCGGGCCTTAGAAATGAATTTGGGAGATTTTGGTGGAAAATTAGAGGCCAAAGGCGGGTTGTGAAGGGCTGATATGCGTGCTGTGATGTGCTGTCCAGTACGCAAATTGGGTATTTGGATTCGGCAGTTAATTGTGTGAAAATGTTGTGAAGGGCTGGAATTGATTTGCCGTAGTTTGGATGTGGAAAAATGGTAATTTGTATGTTGATTGTGTGTTTGTAATGTGACTGAATTGTGGTGATGAAATTGGGTGCATTAATGTGCAATTGATTGATGCCCGAGTGTGCGCATGTGTGAGATTTGAGACGTGCGATGTGTGTGTGATCACTAAAAAGCCTTGAGGTGTGATTACGCGGGGTACAGATAAAATATATGGTATGTGAGTATGTTCGTGTGATTACTAAATCCCTGAGGCAGTACCATTACGCGGAGATATTTATCCGTCCTGAGGCGGTACGACTACGCGGGATGATACCCGATATTACCAGAGGACGGCCAACCTGAGGCGGTACCATTACGCGGGTTGTGTCGTAGGTGGTGGGTGTTGAGCCTGAGGCAGTATCACTACGTGGGCAAGATACATGGCCTGAGGCGGTACCATTACGCGGGTCCCGAAGTGTTGTTATAAGTTAGTCGCAGTGAGCCTGAGGCGGTACCATTACGTGGGCCACTGACGAGGCAAGTGTGAGATGGTCGCAGTGTACCTAAGGCGGTTTCATTACGCGGGTCACTGGCGAGTGGTATGGAAAAGATGTGATGAAATCGGAACGAATGCGTGAAATGTCATGAGAATGTGCATGTGATTGGAAAATATAATATTGCGGCTAACGTGCAGGTTGCACGCTGGAAATGCCCAGGTAAATGTGAATGAGGTGCCTGCTATATGATTGTTGAGTGCTGTGATGTTTGTGATTATTTGGAGGTACGTGATAGCCTAGGTGGGGTTTAGGGTGTGTGCTTGCTGAGATGTATTCTCATGGTTATTTCAACCAAACATTTCAGAACCCCGGCCTGAGTAATGAATTCTCCGCCGCCGCCACCGGAGCGTTTTGGAGTCCCAATGCACACCGATTACAATGTTGTAGAGTTTCCTATAGATGATAATATGACCTGAGTTAAGTACACAATAGTAGTTTGGGTAGATATAGGGTTACCCCTTTGGCAGGCCCATACTTACACCGCGTGGTTCTTCCGAGACGGGATAGACGAGTTTGGTCCCGTCCGAGGATTTGATGTCCCCTTTGATGGAGTCGGGGACTAGGACCCGTCTGCTATACCTCCTCCTGATGGTGATATGACTAGTTTGGAAACTAGTTTGGCACAGCCAGGATTGCAGCTAGCGCTTGCAGCACCTGAGCCTGCGGGGGCCGAGCATGACCCGGAGCCTGAAGAGTCGTAGGCGGGGTACGACCCGATGGATGTGGATCTTGAGGCGATCCCAGAGGAAGAACCAAAAGAGGAAGAGCCCGAGGCCGAACCTGAGAACGAACCTGTCGAGCCTGAAGGAGAACCGGAGTATATACTCCCGTATGAGCAGTGGATTGACCCTGAATTTGTACCAAAGTACGGGTCTGATGAGGAGTCCGATTCTGAGGAGCGGGGTGAGGTCCAGCGGAGTCAGGTGACATAAACCACCCGATTGAGATTGAGACTGAGTCGGAGTCCTCGGAGGAGCAGACCGTCCATGGGAATTCAGGTTCAGAGGACGAAGAGTCTGACTCAGAGTGGATGCCAAGTAGAGGGCGTAGGGGCTAGAGTAGGGGTTTGGGATTAGCCTTTTTGGAACATATCATTTTTGATGATAGAATACCTAGGTCATCGATCGTTTTGGTTATCGATGGTGTATAGTTTGGTGTGCATATGTATATTGGTGGTTTGTAAATTGTGAATATTGTATGAATTTGAATGAGAAATGATTATGTTCATTCTTCCTGTTTACCCCAGTTTTAATTGTCCGGGTATCTGTGGTTTCCGCTGATCATTTAAAATCTCTGATATTTATAAGTGAGGTCGGCGATACCCTAGGATGTCGCATTAATCGACCAGAGAAGTGTGTCGCGTGCTCGATAGGGTTCGGGGCGTGACAGACCCTTTCTGTTTTTTGTCGTTATCTGTGTCCTGGATATATGCATGGAATGTCTAAGGGAAAAGTTTCAAATCGGGGACAGATAAGTTGGATCGCAATGATTTTTTCCGTTTTATGGGTGCTTTCAGGTCACAAATTACCTAATGCTGGAGTTTCTAGGCCATCATGCACCAAAATAACTCATCCCTTGTGACGTAGATGTTGGAGTAAACTGATCTTTTAGGGTTCACTGCAGAGAGAAAGACGCAAGATGCTTTCCTTATATCTAGTCCTCATCTCATTTTGATACTTGTTTACTCTTTCAGCAACAGAAAATTCGAGGTATCTCAGTGCATTTTCTCATTGAATCTTTTCCACACACTATAGTATTTGTGGGGAGATCCAAGATAAAGAAAGATTTGAGTTCAAATCATAAGAAACGTACTATTTATATTCTCAGTACCAATATTCAACTGAACTGGAAAATTAATATGGGAAGGAGGACTAGTATGTTTTGAACTCTAACCCAAAAGGACCCATCTTCTCTTCCATGATGCTATGTAGACGTGCTACCATGGGAGGACTGAGATCACCCACCTCTCCTTTCCTAAAATAGCTTTTGTTCTCAAAGTTCAGCATGAATTTGCCAGATTTGTTCACCTCCAGGTCCTTCAACTTCCTCAAGCTACACGTTTCAGCTATTTCTTGAATCACACCTTCCTTCTCTTCCCCATAGAGAATGGACGCCCCACAAATTCGGCCACCATCTTAACTTGTGCTATGGCATCTTCCTTCAAGTCCTCATACTTCAAAAACAACACCTTGTGTGGCTTCTCCAAGCTCTCTTTCCAATACCCCACCGTGTGAGCCCAAAAGGGTCCAAACCCTATTTTTCCTTTGCAAAAGGCCTCAAAATGCTCTTACCATAAAAATCATGGGCTATGTTTAGCAACTCCGATGTACTCTTCTTTATTTAAGGAGAATGAATCTCCCCCAAGAAGCTAAGAAATATGGGGATTTCTACATTGGATGTAGGTTTCCCAGGAATTTTTTCTTGGTTGACTAAACCACGTAAAACCTTTGTTCATCATTCATTCTCTTTGTCTCTTTCATCTTCGTATTAACGCCCTATATGGTATCAGAACAAACAAAATTGACATCAAACTCATGCACTCCCTGCTGCTTCATTGGCTGTTGCACCTTGTCTTTATAATCGCATAAGTACTCTTGTTCTTGTACGTTTTGTACAATGACTAGCATCTCTGCTACCACCGATTTGGGTCGTTTTGTCTTGAATGAAATGAGCACTCGACTCACCTCTATCATTTTTAATGGTCGCAATTATCTCTCCTAGTCTCGAGCGGTTACAATCGCTCTCGGAGGTAGATCAAAGTTGGGGCATATTAACGGCTTGATTAGATCCCTTCCTATCAGTGACCCTCAATATGTCGAGTGGCAAGGTATTGACAATGTCATCATGTCATGGATATTTAACTCAATGGATCCTTATATCTATGAGATTTTTGCGTATTCTGAGACTACGAATGCCTTATGGGACTCTCTTCGAGATATGTATGGACATCAAGACAATACTTCCCGGATTTTTGAGTTGGAACGGGAGATTGCTCATACTGAGCAAGCCTCTAGTCAATCTTTTACTGAACATCTTGACAATTTTAAACGGAAATGGAATGAACTGCGACAGTATCGTCCCCTAGTTCAATCTGTCGATGTGTATACCCAACGAGAAGAACAAGATCTCATATTTCGGTTGCTTACTAGTATTCAACCTGAATATGAAGATGTTAAGAGACAGATTCTTATGAGTGCTACTCTACCATCGTTTACTAATGTCTGTGCTACTATTCAACGAGAAGAAACTCGTCGAAGGGTGATGAATACTGAACCCAAAATTAGAGGGAGAACTAGTAGAGAGTTCGACTAATGTAGATAATATTGGCAACCAAACTGGTATTGGCACTTGTT
Organism: Syzygium malaccense; assembly: GCA_031216405.1. Classification (NCBI taxonomy): domain Eukaryota; kingdom Viridiplantae; phylum Streptophyta; class Magnoliopsida; order Myrtales; family Myrtaceae; genus Syzygium; species Syzygium malaccense. Next base: position 22,553,119 of record CM062262.1, on the reverse strand, counting down.
TTAATGGCGTCAAAGGGAAAGGTCGCGGTCATAATACCAAGTTTCACTGTTCCCATCATAGCAAAGATGGGCATAGACGGGATTGTTGTTGGGACTTGCACCATCACCTGCGACCTAGTAAAGACAAGGTTACAGATAAGATCATGGATCTTACAGTTGCCAGTCAGGTCACTATTATAGATATTCAAACATCTCTAGGACAAATAGCCTTGCAACTCCAACAACTAATGTCCTCTAGCAGTGTGTCTCGGCCGAGTTCTGACTCGGCCCTCAACTTGTCTTTGGGATTTTGTCATGTATTAATCATTTACGGCCTATCCCATATAGGCTTATGTTTGTTATGATTACATATCTATGGAGTTTTGTTCTTTCTTATCAGCTTTAGATATAAACATTGAGCCTACAAACTTTCTCGAGGCACAACAAGCAGTTGTGCGGAGAAAGGCCATGAATGAGGGACTCCAAGCTCTTGACAAAAATCAAACTTGCATATTATTCCACCACCTGTTGGAAAACATTCTTTAGGCTGTCGATGGATTTATAAGATCAAGTTCAAAAGCGACAGTTCAATTGAAAGGCACAAAGCTAGATTGGTGGCTAAGGGATACACCTAAACATACGGAATAGACTACAAATAAACATTTGCTCCTGTAGTAAAGATGAATACTGTTAGAGTTCTCATGTCAGTTGTTAGCAATTATGGTTGGTCTTTGTTAGAAATAGATATTAAGAATGCATTCTTTCATGGAGAGCTTGAAGAAGAAGTGTACATAGACATCCCTCCAGGTCACCCCTTAGAAAATCAAGGTTTTGTTTGCAAACTCAAGAAAGCAATCTATGGTCTCAAACTGGCACCTCGAGCATGGTATGAAAAGTTGAGTACAACCCTTATGACGTTTGGATTTAAAATGGGTAAGTCCGACCATTCTCTATTTGTTAAGAAAAATTCCAAAGGAATTATGGTAGTATTAATCTATGTTGATGATATTGTCATTGCCGGTGATAATTTACAAGAGATTGAAATTCTAAAAAATTATTTGCGTGAGAAGTTTGATATCAAGGATTTGGGTGGATCATGACACTTCCTTCGAATTGAAGTTGCCACTTCCGGTAAAGGCTTATTTCTCTCTCAGAAAAAAATATGCATTGGATCTATTAAAGGAAACAGGAAAATTGGGGGCCAAACCTACAGAGTCTCCTATAGACTTTGGGAACAAAGTGATAAAAAATACTACTCCTCTCCAAGATTTTGGCCAGTCTCAAAGATTAGTTGGTCAGCTAATTTATCTGATTATCACTCGACCAGACATTTCATATGCCGTTAGCTTTGTGAGTCAATTTATGCATGCTTCTACCGAAGGTCACATGGAGCTTGTCGACCGTATATTGAAGTATTTGAAGTCATGTCCAGCACATGGCATTCTTACGGAGAAACATGGTCACACGGAGGTTATAGGATATGCTTATGTTGATTGGGCCGGCAGTCCCATTGATAGGAGGTCCACCGCCGGTTTTTGTACTCTAAGGTAATCTCATTACTTGGAAATGCAAAAAGCAGAGTGTGGTTGCTTGTTTGAGCGCTAAAGCAGAATACAAAGCTATGGCATCTGCCACATGTGAATTGGTCTAGCTTCGCTTGCTATTGAGTGACTTGGGTCTTGAAGGACCTCGTGCTCCTATGAAGCTATTTTGTGATAACCAAGCAGCAACTCACATTGCATTAAATCCGGTCTTCCATGATAGAACAAAACACATAGAAGTCGATTGTCATTTTGTTTGAGAGAAAGTTCAAGACAAAACTATTGAGATTCCTTACGTTCGAAGCGAAGAACAACTTGTTGGTGTGTTTACCAAACGCCTTTCTAAAGGAGTATTTCAACAAATGTTGGCCAAGTTGACCTCAGAAGACATCTTCACCCCAACTTGGCGAGGGAGTATTGGCGAGATAAACTTGCCAAATCATGATAAGATTGAGTATCAAGGTCCAATGTGTAATAGCTGTATTTACGATAAAAATCACGGGCTATATTTAGCAACTATGATATACTCTTCTTTATTTAAGGAGAATGAATCTCCCCCAAGAAGTTAAGAAATATGGGGACTTCTACCGTGGATGTCGGCTTCCAAGGAATTTTTTCTTGGTCGACTGAACCACGTAAAACCTTTGTTTATCTTTCATTCTCTTCGTCTCTTTCATCTTTGTCTTAATGCGTTATACACTACGAAACCACAGTATCTAGTGGATTACGACAAATGTAAATAATTTAGCAATTTGATCGCTTCATGGATTCAGGCAAGCATAGGTAAAGAAGGTGTGTAGAGAGCATCCTTGGTTTCGGGAAGTCATCGAGATTAGGCTTGGTGTTATTTGCATACAAGGTGAATTCCAAGAAAGGGACGAGTGCATGGGGGTTTGAAGTAAGCAAGGGCGTGTTCGAGGTATTGAAGTGGCGGCTATTTACAATCGAGAACACCAAGGCTTTTAGCCAAGTGGTTCCTGTTTTGGGCAGAGAGGCTAGAACAATGTCATTGGGCCTGTTTGGTTCAACTTTAAAAATGCTAATTGGGAAAATGCAAATACCTTTGGGTGAAAGCCCATTGGGGAAATGCAAATGGCGTTTGGTAAAAATATTTTGTAAAGCTACTTTGGCAAAAATATAGTGTTTGGTGAATTTTTTTTGCAAATGCACTTTGAGAATTATCTTAATTATTAAAAAAAAAAACTAACCTACCCATCGCCGGAGCCAGCCGCGGCGATGGCCTACGACCGCCGGAGAGATAGATCTGGCACTGGTGGCCATCGCCCGAGGTCGGGCAACCCTCGGCGAGCCAGATCTGTTGCCGCCGACGGTCGCCCGAGGCCTGGCGACCCTCGGTGGGGGTCGCACGACCCGGGCGACGGTCGCTTGAGGTCGCGCAACCTCAGGTGGCCGTTGCCTGAGATCGCGTGACCCAGGCAGCGACGGCCTGGGTCGAGCGACCCTAGCGACGGCGTCACCAGGCGATCGCCCAACCCCAGACGACCTCGCCGGCCACCCTCGCCGGCCGCCCTCGCCGGCTGCCTTCACCAGAAGATGAACAGCTTCAAACAAAAAAAAAAAAAGAGACGTGAACAGTGGCATTCGTGGAATGCTGAACGCTCAAGGCTAGTCTAGACCAGCTTTGGGCTTTCAGTATTTGGAATGCTAGCATTGGCCAAATGCTGAACCAAACACTCCAGCATTTTGGGAAGGGGCTTTTGAGGCTCAAAACCCCTTTCCAAAGCTAAATCAAACACCCAAATTGTCTTTGGCTTTGAAGTGCCTCTGGAATGTGATGACATTTGGAAGGACGGTGATTGGGAACCAGAAGTTTTGGTAAAGACCCAGATTAGGAGCCAGGAACCCCGTCTCTTTGGGAAGTGAAGCAATTAGTTCATCTATTTCCTCCTGATGGTATTCCGTGATGGTGCTATGGAGGGTCGACAGAGAAAGAATACAGAAAATTGAAACACCAACTATTGGTCACTGAGCGTAGGCTATCGCTCTTCCCTCCTTTAAACATACAAATGTGTTTATGTCCTCTTTATCGTGATATGCAGAACTATATAGAAATATACAGAAATTAAAGAACCTTCTCCCATTCCCCAGGCGGTTCCAGCACGAAAAAGCGAGGGATGAGTCGAGTAGTTGATTGCTAGACTATTAGTTGAGTAGGTGATTGATTATGTTGGATTTGAGTTGACTTCTGCTTCTTTTCTTTTTGTTTTTTTCCGGTTAGAAAGTGGCTTATCATTCATTTCCACGCAAAGATGAGTTGGTGCTTAATGCATCAGAAATTAAAGAAACTAACCACGTGACAAGGTATTCCACTTTCCAAATCTTTATAACAGAAGATTTCCTTATCGTGGGCCTCCAAGCAGATCTTGAATCTAATATATTGTGAGCACCTTCCACAATCAGTCCATATCAACGCTGTCCCTATGGGAAAAACGTCATAAAAGTCTTAAAACTTTTGTATTTGTGTCAATTTAATCCTAAATCTTTTTTGATATCAATTTAATTCTCAACCTTTTGTCTTTGTGTCAATTCAGTCATTTTAGCTAATTTTTGCTGGATATTGCTGACGCAGACGCTGGCCGGTCTACGTGGCTTCGCCGGCAATGACGTGGACAATTTTTAATAATATTTTTTAGATTTTTTTATTTTTATTTTTATTTTCTTTCTTCTTCTTTTTTATTTTCTTTCCCTTTCTTCTTCCTTTAGCCAGTCGTCGGTCCAACGATCGACCAGAGGCCAGGCCGGCGAGGCTTGCCCTCGCTCGTGACAGCAAAGGCGAGCCTCACTAGCGGCTAGGAGAAGCACGACCTCACCGGATTTGGCGAGGTCGGGCCTCCCCCATGGCCGGTAAGGCTTGACACTCGCCAAATCCGGCGAGGGCGAGCCTCGCCTAGCCCAGCTTGAGGCCGCCCTTATGGCCGTCCGGCAAGGGTCGAGTCTCGCCGGTCATGGGAGAGACCTGACCTCACTAGATCTGGTGAGGTTGTGCCTCGCCTAGCCGTTGGCGAGGCCAGCCTTCGTAGGCACCAACACCAACATCACACTCAGGATTGTTCCATAACTGCACTTTATTATTATCTATGCATTGATAAGTCGTAAACTAATTCCTATTTGGTGTAACATGAAACGAACAACTAGAATCCATAATTTATCCATCAAACGAAGAATAATCAATGACAGACAAGACATAGTTAGTACTATTCGAATTACTATATGCTATAGCCGTAACATTATTTGTAGACTCAACTTTAATTCCTTTGCCTTTGTCATTTTTTAGCTTAAAGTAATCCCTTCTAAGATGCTCCCTCTTACCACAGCTCCAACAGATAGCACTGCCAGTCCTAGATTGACTATGTTTATTCATGTTTATACTACTTCTGCTAACACGTGTATTGGTTCTTCCTCTATTTTTACCTATTAAAGCAGCAAATACATATTCACCATATTCTCTTTTACAGATGTCCTCACTTAGAATTAAATCTCGAACACTATCAAACGTCAAATTTGTTGACCCAGAGAAATTACTAATAGCATAACAGTAGTATTTCAATTATTAGGCAATGAGGATAACAAAATTAAAGCATGTACCTTATCTTCAAAGTCAATGTCAACCGAACTTAATTGACTAACGATCACATTGAATTCATTGATATGATCAACAACATGTTCGACAGGCATAGTGGTCGTCTCTTTCACGATGTTAAATGAGAGAAATTACTAACATCAGTAATAGTAGCATTCCAAGGCAATGAGGATAATAGAATCAAATCATATATCTCATCTTCCAAGTCAATATTAACTGAACTGAATTGACTAACAATCACATTGAATTCATTGATATGATCAGCAACATGTCCGACAAGCGCAGTGGTCGAATAACACCCAAAGTTTGTCTATCTAACAATTTCCAATCAGCTTGCTTCATCATCTCTAGCTTCTCCCTAGATAGGGCAAGTGCAGCTTCATTTGAAATAGATGATCCTTAATTTGCATCTTCCTGAAACCAAAGTCCATCCTATCAAATATGTTGATTTTCACTTTTCTTTCTTCTGTCGCCATTGATTCGCTTAACTCAGCCAAGCCTAGCTTTAATACCAATTGATTTTCACTTTTCCTTCTTCTATCGCCATTGATTTGCTTCAACTCAACCAAGCCTAGCTCTAATATCAATTGTTGCGAGCACGCAGTAGAAGCCTAATACCTTCACCAGGGGAGATCGCTAAGAGAGAGCTCAAGTCCGAGCCCGTCAATATATCTAGTCGGACCCAAGTTCACTCAAAAGTTTAAGCCAATAAGTTATGGACGAATTAGGATATATTAACTACTCAACACCACACCAATTCCCTAATGTGCATCTTCTCTAACATAACTCACATGTGTATTTCAACAGATAACTTATTGGTCCTGTCATTTTTCCGTAAGTTAACAAAGAAATAATAATTTTAACTTGGATAAATCCATAATTAGTGTTGCAAAAACAAGCGATCGAACAGCAAAATGGACAAAACAAGAAAATAAAACGAACACCAAATATACGTGGTTCGGTTAGTGTAGCCTACGTTGATGGGGGAAGCAACAAAGAATTTCATCATAGATCAAGTGACATGAGGGACCGCATTCAAGTGACTCAAACACTCTCGATGTTTCCCAGCCCCTAATTACATCTAATAACTCAAACAGTTTTTAGCTACATAATTTCTTACGAAATGATATCCCAATCTCACGAAAGAATTACACACAAATTTTGTTATCTTACCATAAGATTTAATTGGCTCTGACATTTGAATTGTTGGTGTAATTCCTTATTGAATGTCCTATGTCAAGCACTCGTGAAAACGGCACTTCTCTGCCCTCACGTCAACGACAGCACATGAAAACAAACCCTTGAGAATTTATGTATAAGCCACCGCCAAGAGACAGTGAATATCGGAGCGGTAAAAACAGTCAGCACTGAATTGGAGAAGGAAACAAGTCCAACTGGACTTTCCTTTTTCGTTGTAGACTTCTCCAAGTCAACAACAAACCAAATCCAAATATGGACTTTCCTAATTGAGGCATGTTCGGTTATCCGAAATAAATATAAGCAAGACTTTTGGTAGTTTATTTTTTGGTCAGGTTTTTTCTACGGACTCAAACTCAAGATATATTTTAATAATTAAATTACCGATTGTTTTTAAATTTTCCAAGTGGACCTTTTTTTGCTACAAGATCACAAATTGCTTACCTACTTTACTGGTAATGTCGGTTAACGGTTATAACTTACGAACTAGATAATTATTTTAACACTATTGTTGATACCTAAATTTTGACCGACCATTTAGTGTTAAATTGCATAGAAAATTAAGAATTAAATTTTAACCTCTAAACAAAAATATTAAAATTGCATAGCATATAGTTTAGGTTCATGTAGGTTAGTTGCCTTCCACATCGGACCGATGGTGGCGAGCAAGCTGAAAATCCATCATGTAAATCGAGCTCGGGCACTGAACGAAACTCGGCTCACTCAGGGGATAGGGGTCGAAAATCACAAGTCTAAAAGGCCTTGGTTGTCTTAATTTGAGCTTAAATAAGCCCATTAAGCTTAATTAGAGAAAATCCCAAATTGATTCGGCTCATTTGGAATTAAAATAAAGTTAAATGATAAAGCCTAAGCCAAAGCCCATTAAGTCCTGAAAGCCCGACCAATTAACCTAGGTATACGATATAAATATGTTGTTATGCCTCATAATCAGGGGGGACTCTCATAATTTTCTAGAAAAACAGTTTTTGAGAGCACGAGAGACACATGTGAAGGAATACCGAGAGTAAGAGCAAGGAGAGAGAGAGAGAGAGAGGTGATCGCGTGTGGGTTCAACCACGCCATCCCGTCATCCCGTCGCCGTGTCGCCTCACGCTCACACTACCTCACCACCGCCCTTGCGCCATCCCACCGTTGCGCACGCATCGCCTCACCGCCGTAGCCCCATCGATGCCGTGCCCTCTGTTTATGGCTAAACTTGTGGCTGTGAGATGCCTGCTACCGTTGCTGCTCCGGGGCAAACGGGCTCTTTGCCATTGCTCCTGGCGACCCAAGCTGTTGCTGCCCTTGAGCCCGACACCTGCCAGCCACCGTCGACGCCACTACTGGATCGCTGCTGCAGTTTTGCTGCCAGTGTTTGCTATTGCCGCCTAGGCCTGATCTGTTGCAGCTCTCTGCCAGCACCGACGATGCCGCCTGAGCCTCCTGCCGCTGCTGCTCGTCACCCGCCATCGTTGCTCGTCATTCGCCGCCTCACCATCGCTTAGTTGCCACTCCTATCGCCATCCCACCTCATGACCCGCCTGCAGCTGCCGCCATCCGATGCCAGCCGCTGCATCGCCTCAAATTGCGTCGCGATTACCCTCGAGCCGTGCCGACGTTGTCGTGTCAAGCCAACCTCAGCGAGCTGTTGCCTCCTTTGCTGTCTAGTCGCCGTCGAGACCCCATCTGGCTTGCTGCTCTGGCAAGCCTATTGCCGATCTCCACCGCTGCCGTCGTTCTCACGGCTAGACCGGTGGCCGTGAGGTACGGTTCTCATCACCATTCCCATCGCCGCTTAGTGTCGTCCCAATGAATTCTGCTGATCTGGTACTTGGCTAGGCGGGAACTCACCGCCCGACACCACCCTCGATTCGTTCCAATGTCCCTTGTCATGGTTGTGGCCGTAATGTCCCTCCACATACGAGGCAAGCGTTCTTGTTTTACAGATTGATCCGAGCCTGTCGCCATCGCCGTGCCCGCCGTCGGCCACTGTCCCGATCGGCAAGCCTGAGCCCAATCTGAGTTCGAATTGGAAATATTCGCAAATTAGGTAAGATCATCATCCAAATATTTTTTTTAATATTTAATTTCCAATTCTTCGGATATTTTAAATATTCCGTGAATATCTTGCGGATTGTTAATGTCCTTAGGATAATGTGCGTGATATTCGTTATATTCAAAATACCCCAAATTAGGAGTTCCTTTTAATTTAGCAACGTACCTGAACGACTATCTGACCTTAACCTTAAGGTACGATACGCGGCGGTACGGAAGATTGTTATTTTATCCATAATCACTTGGACACGATAATATATCTTATTTGCTTTCCAAATTCAAATGGTCATCTTTCCATCGATATCCACGACCCTGTGGATATGATCGCTAGTTCAAATCGTTTTCCTAATTTGAACAAGATAAATAAATCTTGCGGATTGTGTGTACTGTTCGAATGTGATTGCTATCTTTTGTTTGATTGCTTTATATTTGAAATAGAAGAAAATCCAAAAAAATCAGCTAGAAGTTAAATTAGAAATTTTGCATGTTTAGGAAACCATGAATATATCTAGAAGATAGGATAATTGCTTAATTTAAATTGGGACTTAGGGTAGTTTATTTCCTAGTTTAAATTAGGGGTTATTCTATTCCTAATGGATTATTTAGGATATTTTAGAATCTCGAATTTTCATAAATATATAAAAAAAGAGTCACTTTAGGATAGGTTAAATTATCTTTTCTAGAATAGAATGCATGTTAATTTAGGCATTTTTTTATTCCGAATTTCATTGAAAAATACCAAAAATACATCATTTGCCAGTGATTAGAATTAGGTCATATTGTCGGATGACATATAGTTCGCATGCTAGGTTTCATTAATCACATGTCATGTTTTGCACGTCATTGTACTTAGGTTAGTTTTCATTTTAATAAAGAGAAAACCTAAAAAATACGTTGAGTGAATTGTTTGTTAATTAAAAATCATATTAGGGTTGTTTGTATGACTTTCTAGCAAATATTGCAGATGCTTATGTTGCTAAAAGGTACGTTGTTCTCTTAAGCTAGTAATTTATTTACTGCTTTCTTTATTGGGTGTTAAATTATGGTTTGCACACCTGCATAGTAATCTCACATGTTAGTGACTAGGTAATAAAATGGATCCAGATTGCCTGCTCATAGATTTTTTTTAAAAGAAAAGGTACATAAAGGGCGTTAGACTAGCTCTAGCGTAACCAAATCCTCGAACTCAAAATCTCTGGTTCGTAGAAATTAAACATATCTGCTTATGTTTTATTTAGGTTTATAATCGACCTACCGTAAATAGATGAATTAGTGGCGACTCTAGCACGAAAACATTTGCATGTTAAGACCTTCAACCCTAAGTCGCGAATTGATAGGGCTTGGAAGGGCCCAAATTATGTTTAGACTTAATAATTCATTAGCCAAACCCCTAGGTGGTGCACCTGCGGGAGGTTAGGTCGCGACAACTATAAATTCCTCGTCGATTACTAACATTGTTTCGAGATTTGACGAGTAAGAGTAACAATATGTATTTATCACATACTAATGAAATAATCCATTTACCAAGTTGAAATACCCCTGTAGATTACAGCAATCATTATTTTTAACAAGTGGGCATGTATTTCCGCCGGTTGATTACTCGTTGCATAATACTCTTCTAGTGGTGTCGGTTGATGGTTTAGTTTTGCTGCATCTCGTTTCACACAACATTTCACCCGTGTCTCGAGAGCCCTCTCTACCGCTTCCATGGAACAGGTTTTTCTTTGACATTGCTCCCTAAAAATTTTTTTAACACAGTCTTTGGCTATTGTGAGTGATTTTTGCATCAACCCAACTGATAAATCCGCATGTTGCTCCAAATTTACATCTTTGGCAGCTATGATATCCCCCTTGCTGTTTGTAGAGGAGATCTCAAGCCACAAAATCAATACACTGACGTATTATTGTCGATTGGAGGGGCCATTGTGCGTAACTGCCACAGCTCGGTTGATTTTTTCATGGATCTAGATGTCGCCTAGACTGCATAATTTTATACATCAAATGTCAAAGAGCTAACAAGTGGCTAGGCCAGGACGATTGGACAGCCGGTTGGCATTGAACGTTCATTTCTTTGTAACGGGACTACACAATTGGCGCATTGATCGCCTTGTTGCAGGCCCCAGGCATTGATCACCTTGTCGCGACCATACCCTTACATTAGAGCTGCCTTATATCTGAGGGCCCATTGAGTAATAGCCATTAGGCGTCGAAATGATATTTTCGGTCCTATATTCTCTGATTGTTTGCCTTAATTAGCAAATCAGTAAGCCAGACAGGAAAACCTCCGTTGTTGCCTGTTCTTTTGGGTGGCGCTTGAGCTGATTCAAGACCTGTATGATGGACACATTTGCTTAAACTTTGAGGTTCATTTGATTTCCTGTTGGAGGTTAGGAGAATGCCCGACTTTGTGGTCATTAAATTGAACTTTCACTTGTTTGTTGATTCTCTAGTTATCATACCAATCCTTCCATATCACAGTAACGCAATTTAGTGACTTGGTCTCTCTTTCTGATTGCTTGATGAATCGTCTTGCTAGAAAAAAAAAAAAGTAGACACGGATTACCAAAAGCTGGATTATCTTTTGCTCCGGCTGTTGGTTAGATCAATTAATAGCATCTAGAACTTTGTAGCTCAAGGTTTGTGGACACAGGAACAGGATTTGCCAAGTAAAGTTTCCGGTAAATTGGAGTAGGCTTGATTGGTTTTGTCGCTGCCGGTGCTTGTTATCTTTTTGTTAAAAGCAATAGTAAAAGTGTTTCATATCTCTATGGATGATATTCAGAATTGTTTTACGTGTGCCACTGAATGAACGAGAAAAGAGATTGTTTGCTGGATCTTTTGTGTTCTCTCTCTCTCTAATCCCTGAATTTCAAAATTCCTATTTAGTTGTCAAAGAATCATCATATATATAAGGGTTAATACGACGAAAAATCCTAAATTGATACAGCTGTGACAAATTTATCCAAAATTAATTTTTTGACCACTAAAAACCCTAAACTGATACACCTGTGATAAATTTATCCAAAATCAATTTTTTGACCACCAAAAACCCCAGACTTGTACACTTGTGACAAATTTACACTCCGTTAATTAGATTAATACCACGAAAAATCACAAATTAGTAAACATGTGACAAATGGAGGGGTAAAACCTCTAACTGATACATCCGTCAACTGCCACGTGTCATCCAACTTGGCAATTTGACAGTAAAATTTAATGAAAACTTGCGGACAGTAAATTTGTCACATGTATATCAGTTTGGGTGGTGATAAAAAAATTAGTTTAAAGGTGAATTTGTCACGGGCGTATCGGTTTGGGATTTTTCGCGGTATTAACCCTTTTTGTAAACAAAAAAATAATGGCCCAGCAGCAAATGGATTATCTTTCGATCACGCGGCTGGTTAGATCAATTAGTGGCGAACTTTGTAGCTCGTGGGTTGTGGTAACAGGGTTTGCTATTTAAGGTTTCAGGTACATTGGGGGTGCTTGCTTGGTGGCTTTGCTACTGAATAAACTATAAAGAGCAGATCGTGATCACGAACTCTAATATCAAGTGGTAGGATCGTTGTAGTTACACCATCAAACGTAGTCTACCATTCTTTATTTCTTTCTTACACCTGATCAGCATCAAATATTTGTTCTGTCTCTACCGACAAGGAAGTCGATGTTTCTGGAGTTGTCTATACTTCACCAATAAGAAGGACAAGCGGGACAAGAACACACACGGTTGGCGCATTCATCACCTTCTCGCAGATTCCAAGCAAATCTGGAACGCGCATAAACTTAGGCACGTTCCCCGTGGGTCCATAGCAACGTTGTCGCTCTCATTTCCTGATACGCACAGATGGAGAAACCACCATACATTGGAACTAGCCAGCTACTAAGATCTGAGTAATTTATTTAAGTTTTGTCGGTTAGAATTACTAACTATTTTTTAATTACCGATTCTCATTTGAATTACTTACTAGGGTATAACTTTTTTTGATTAACCAACTTTTATTGCATTGATTTATTAAATTTTATTTGCTTGGTTAACAATCCATTAAATTTGTTATCTATCTCCAGAAATTATCAATTTAAATTAGCACGACCCACTAACTACGTTAACAACTCTCAATTGAGTTACTGCCCACCCATTATAACCAGCTCTCACTTACCACGTATTTTGTGTATTGATGGGGCGATACACATCACGAGCTACCTTTTGCGCATCAAAGTAAGTCCACATCTCACATATGATCAAAGGGGGCCATCCATGTTAGATTAGGGAATTCGCATGAAATCAATAATTATTAAATAGTTTCTCTTCCATAATTTTGCGACATTCGGTTCAGATCATAATTGTTTTATGTCCAGCATGAACCAAATTGGGACAAAATTAATACGCATTTCTCATTTAGATGATTTACACTACACAAAGTTAAGGCGGGAAAAAATGAATTAGGTTTCATGGTATAATTTTCCAGTATGGTAATCAATATTACACAATTAAACCGGATCATTTGCCTTAATCGGCTTATTAATAAGCTAGATGGGACCACTCCAATGTTGCCTGTTGTGTTGGGAGGGTTTGAACCAGTTTTAGACCTAGATGGACAAAGTTGCTCAAGATTCAAGCCTCGGTCGAATTCGGTTAGGAAAATGCAGTGCCGGTGGAGTAGACGAGCTTATTGAGTCAAACTCCTGATTCTTCATTTCGTTTTTAATTTCCCAATATTCATATGAACCCTTGGCGTCGTAGTGACTCGTAAGACAGTTTAGTGTTCTCTCTCTCTCACCCCTGAATTTCAAAATTCCTCCGAGGGCAAAGCAATGGCTAGGCAGGTGATGCTAAAAAGTAGAGTCAGAGCTATTGTCGGCCGGTCTTATTGGTCAAGGAAGCGTCGAAAGAGTGACTAAAGCCATTAAGAATGACTAGTACATGCAAGAACGACTCGATTGGGTCCTGAGTTGGGGTTGTGCCCATATTAACTTGCCTCTTTTTATTTTTATCTAAACTAAAGGAAAGATGAGAAGAGTCATAAGATCATCATATTCGAACAACAAAAGAAGATGAGAGGTTTATCTTTCACTCATGCGGCAGCTTTGATCAATTAATCTCCAACTGTATAGCTCATGGGTTATAATAACGGGGTTTTGCCATAATAAGGTCTCAGGTGCATTGGGGTGGGCATGCTTGGTTCCTTTGCTACCGAATGAATTATAGAGCAGATTGTGATCTCGACCGCTAATATCGAGTGTAGGATTGTAGTAGCTTACAGTATCAGATGTAGTCTACTGGTGCAACCAATTATTATTTTTTCCTTTCCTTACGCCTGATCATCATCAAATACTTGTGTCGTCTCTCGCCACAGAGAAGTCAAGAGTTATTGAGTTCTATATGCTACACCAATGAGGAGGACTACAGATCCATCCATTATTAATTTCGTTTATTTCTAATAATACACGTAGAGAAAGTGAAAGCAATTAACACTCAACATGCCTTGAACTGTAACCCAAACGGGCTAATTTTCTCTTGCATGATGTTATTGAGTCGATCCATCGTGGAAGGAGTAAGATGGTTAACCCAATCACCCACACTGCCTTTCCTAAAAAGGCTTCTCTTCTCCATGGTTCTATCCAGTAACCTGCCGGAGCTGTTTACCTCCAGGTCCTTCAGAGTCTTCAAGCTACACATTTTGGCTATCTCCTCAATCACACCTTCCTTCTCTTCCTCAGTGAAAGGAAGCCCCACAAACTTGGCAACCTTCTTCAGCTGTCCTCCGATATCTTCCTTCAATTCCTCATACTTGAGGAACAGAACCTTATGTGGCCTCTCCAAGCTTTCTTTCCAGTTCCCCGTGATGTGATCCCAAGAGGGCCCGAACAAGATTTGCCCATGGCAAAGGCTCTCGAAATGCTCTTCCAAGGACCACTCCGGTTGGTCCTCCAACCGCGCCATCTCGAGGAAGAAGTGTCAAGAGGAAACAATGATGTCTAGTGGGTTCCGGCAAATGTAAATGATCCAGCAGTGCAACCCTGTTTGGCAATGATGGGTAAGGGATGTGCGTCACAGAGAGCCTCGGCTTCGCCAGGCCATCAAGGTCGAGCCACAGCTTATGCTTGATGAAAGGAATGACTTCATGGGGGTTTGAAGTGAGCAACGGCATGTTGGAGATGTTGAAGCGGGAGTGGTTGACAATGGCGAACAACTAGGGCCTTTAGCCAGGTGGTCCCTGATTTGGGATGAGAGACCAGGACAATATCCTTGTCTTTGGCTTCGAAGTGCCGCTGGAACGAGATCATGTTGAGAAGCAGGGTGGTCGGGCACCAAAAGTTTTGGTAAAGGCGATGGACAGGACGAACCAAGCCTTTGCTTATGGGAAGCCACGCAATTAGTTCATCAATGGCCTCCTTCTCATGTTCTTCACTACCAACGATGGCGGACTGCGAAGAAAGTTGCTGGTGTGCCATTGATGTTTGATTAAGAATCGACACAAGCAGATGAATGTGAAGCACTAATTGAGCCCGCTTCATTTATTGCAAGATATAAGGTAAAACACTTTTGCCGGCTGAGGTGACATCAAAGAGCGCAACAAACCCATGATTAACATAATAATAATGCACATTTCTAACATTGTGTGTGCAACAGAACAGAAAATTGTTCCGCGCATGATAAATTTAAATAATTACTTTAACACTATAAATTTAAGTCGATCATTAACATTGTTTCGAGAGATTTGACGAGTAACAATGTGTATTTATAACATCCGCACGTAATAATCCATTCACCAAGTTGAAATAGCCCCGTAGATTACAACAATCGTTCTATTTAATAAGTGGGCATGTATTTTCGCTAGTAGATTACTAGTTGCATTGTGACATCCTCAATCCGACGCCAATTAATTACGCAGTATTAGATTTATTCGGACTGGTTAGGCGTCAATCAAGAAGGTAAGGCCATCCTACCACATTAGACCTTGATTTAATTATTTGAATGTTGCACATTAATGTACAATGTGCTTGACTGGTGTCCTATGATTGATTAAGCTATAGTTTTCATTTATGTGCAACTTCTAGAAGCCTTGATGGAGATGAGACAAATTTTTGGTCTTATCCTAGTAGCTTGGGCACCACTTTTGGGGAGGGGGGGGGGGGAAGAGATGAGGACCTATTTGGTTAAGCTTCTAAAATTGTTATTCCATAAGCCTCTTGCATGTGTCTAATTCTAGTAGGTATGATTACCTTAGGGGGGAGACTTGATGGAGATATTTTTAAAGGCTAGGCTAGCCTAAGTCTAGAGCATTTGAGTGAAAGTGCGTTATTGGACTCTTTCTCTCTCTCCCTTGCAAGATCACTCAAGGATAACACTCTCACTTCTCACTCTCATTTCACACTCTCATTTTCTCTCTTCCTCTCCCTCTCTTCTCTCCATCACGCCACCACCATCTCCAGCCACCATCACCACCACCACTTGCCACCACCAGCACTGCCAGCCATCACCATCACCATCACCGTGCCACGCCACTCGTTTACTCGCTGCCCCACCGCTCGTCGCCATTCACGTCATGCCGAGCCGCTCAATGCTCACCGCCGCCGATCGTGCCGTGTCGTCGCTCGTTCGTTGTCGCCATTTGTCCATCCTTGCTCGTAGTTCCGACGGTTTAGTAAGTGGTTCCTCTAAACCTTGGCTAGGGCGTTATTCTATGCATATCGGTCCTAGGTTAGTCTTGGTTTAGCTTGATCCCTCATATGTGTTCATGAATGTTCAAGTGGTTGTTGCATGATAGTTTGGACCTTGTGGAATGAGTTTTGTGGGTTGAAGTTTGATGTGTATCAATTGGGGCTGGAATCCTTGAAGTTTGGTGTGGAACCGGAATTGTGTTTACTGTACCTCTTCAGTTTACTATTTTTGTAGAGACTCTTGTGGGCTGAATCTGAAGTTGTGTTCTTCACAAAAGTTGTTCCTCACATTTTGAAGTTTAAAATATTTTAAATTTGGAATTTTTGGAGGTTATTTGGGTCACATAAAGTCCCATCTTCAAATCATGTTCAAACTACCCAGAAATGCTGTTTCTCGGACCTTTCTTGTCTTTCTAAATTTTTATAAATTTTTATAGATTTATTTTTAACAAACTTCCTTCACAAAAGTTGTTAAGGACTTGTCTGTCTATGACATATAAAAATTTAGAAGCTTTTTAAGGTGACGTGGGTACTAAATGAGATGTATTTTGAGGATCGAGTAGTCTATTCGAACGAGTTGATTTTGGTTTGACTTCGAGTGACAGAATGACTTGATTTCAAATTGAATTAGGTTTTGTGTTCTCATAAGAATTGTTTATCAAGGTGTTTTTTATGCCATATCCAAAATTAATAATTTTTGGAGTTCATTTACTATTTATTTTGAAAGGATTTTAGTCACTACGCAAGCTGCCCAAATTTACCCCGGTTTCATAGAGGTGCTATTTTCTTTCATGAAACACTCTTGCTATTTTCTATGTGTGTGGAAGTTAGATGTTCTAAGTGCGTGAACATGAAACACTCTTGCATTGGCCTAAGTGGAAAATAATAATTGGCTTGAGTGATTGATATGCTTGCTTGATCACATTAATGGTTACGTACTTGTATGATTGCGAGGGACGATGTCCAATGGGTTTCGGTTGCCGTTCGCGATGGAGGTCGGAATGATGCTCTTAATTGAATACCATCTTTGAGTGAGGTCAAGATAATGCCATGCCCGACGGGGCGGGACGATGCCCGGTTACACCGGATAACCACCAACGCGAGTGTT
This sequence comes from Syzygium malaccense, assembly GCA_031216405.1. NCBI lineage: Eukaryota > Viridiplantae > Streptophyta > Magnoliopsida > Myrtales > Myrtaceae > Syzygium > Syzygium malaccense. Next base: position 22,535,976 of record CM062262.1, on the reverse strand, counting down.
GGTTGTAACAGATTGAATTTTCGATCCTTTTCCCGGGATTTAGGAAATAAATATTGATCAATGCACTATAGTGAGATCTCACCCGGGACCCGCGCATTCTCGAGATGCTAACCGTAGGGGTAAGGCCATTACGGGATTGAGTTCGCACAACCAAAGAACTCGACCTTAGTTCGATCTTCGACCATAAGGATTGACGAGGGAATGTTTTGGGCCAACAGACACCGATCTAATTGATTGATCGTATCCAAAGGAAACTAGTGACAGACCCTCGCAATTACATGATAATCGAGGTCGCTTTGACTCGAGCAAATTTAAACGTGATTTGACTTAGTGTCTGTCATGGGTCGAGAGCACGTAATCCCAATGAGCCACCCGTTAGCCAGAGATAAGCTAAAATCGCGATTATTCAATTTTAGTCATTTCTTGGAATTTGGGCCCGGGAATTGAGAATTTTGAAAAGTGACAATTTTGGACGACCGATGACATTTTTGGCTTGGCCAACCTTGGGGACACCCATTTCTGCAAAAAAAATGGATTTCGGTTCGGAACCGGAAAAAGTACGATTTTGCCTCTCTGGTCACCGATGTCGATTTTGAGACTGTATAAGATTATTTTTCGCAGCCGATGTCATTTTGGGATGGCCACGCACATTTAGAGTTGTTACGGTTAAAAATTGGAATTTTGGCTCGGAAATGAAAAATAATATTATTTTAATCTCCAGGACTTTGCAGTCGATTTTCGAGGGCTTAAGAAGCTATTTTCATGATTCCAACGCCATATTATGTTGGCCACACATATTTAGAGTTGATTTGGACAAACATTGGAATTTCACCCCGGGACTGGAAAAATAACCATTTTACCCCTGGGCTATTTTTGGTCTGAATTTTTAAGAAATTATTTGGGATAATTGTTAAGGGTTTTCAGCTGCATTATTGGACCTTGGACACTTTTGCCCCTCAATTATTGGATTTGGACAAATTAGGGCCGTCGGATTAGGGGTATTTTGGTCAAAACTCCCGGATCGTGACACGTGGCGCTCCCTAGCCCCCTGTATTTGACCGGTCTGACCAGCCCTCTCTCTCTCCTCTCTCATTTGGCCAGAAACCCCCACGATCAGCCCCTCCCCCACGTTTTCCTCCTCCTCCGCCGGTTTTCCTTGCCACCCGCCGGAGCTTGCCGGACCGCCGCCGTGCTGCCGTTGTCGGCCGGCCGCCGTCGCTGCTGCTACCTTGTCCAGCCACCACCCACCAGTAGCACTGCCCCATCTCGCTTCTCTCTCTCTCTCTCTCTCTTTTTCCTTGTTCGGCGTAAGGAATCGCCGTGTACCGCCGCTTGGAGGCCGACCGCCGCCGCGCCGGAGCTCAAACAACCGAGCCGCTGCCACCGAGAAGCCTCAGCAGTCCATACATCGCTGTATGTCGCCGTCCCATACGGCGTCCGTACAGTGTCCGTACGGTCGTCCGTACGCTGGCGTCCGTACGACGCCGCCGGCGACGCTGCTGCTGCTGCCGCCGCTGATCCGCTGTCCCCGCCCCTTGCCCAGCCAGCTTGTCTTGTTTTTATTAGGTAAGTGTCTGCCCCAAAAACTACCTAGGACCTCGGGTATTTCTAGGCTCGTTTAGGACCCGGTTTAGGCAAATTTGGTGGCTGTTTCGGGACTGAATTAGGGGTTGGATATTTGGTGGTTATGGACTGATTTGAGCAATGAATTTTGAGGTTTGGGAGGCTCGATGATGGCTGTGATGTTGTGGATTGATTGAGGATTAATTGTGTGATTGATTGGAATTGTATTGGCTTGATTGGGTTTATTCTGATAATTGCAATGTTTGTGATCGTTGGCTGGTGCGGAAATGCATTTCGTGTTGATTGTGGTTTGATTGTGTGCTGTATGTGTGTGGCCGTGAGGCGTGGTGATGTGATTGTGCATTGGATGCTCGTGCCAAGTACGTGTGATTGGGTGGCGTGTTCGTGTGACGAGAATGTGTGTTGACACCTAAATTTTGACGCATCATTTAGTGTAATTTGCATAGAAAATTAGGGATTAAATTTTTAACCCCTAAACAAAAAAATATTTAAATTGCATAACATATAGTTTAAATTCATTTTAGATTAATTGCATTTTGCATCGGACTGGCGGTGACGAACGAGCTTAAATTTCATTGAATGGGACTCGGCTCGCTTGTAATGCAAGGGCCGGGAATTACAAGTCAAACGGGCTCGGTTGTTTTAATTTGAACTTAATTCAGCCCATTGTCATTAATTAATTCAGCCCATTATCATTAATTAATTCAGCCCATTTAAATTAAAGCCCAAGCTTAAGCCCATTAGGACTAGAAAGCCCATCTAATTGACCTAGGTTAAGGTTATATATACTTCATTAGGTCAGAATTTTGAGAGGGGGACACGCAATTTTCAGATCAGAAAATTTTTAGAGTGTGAGAGTGAGAAAGAGAGAAAGAGGAGGAAGACCTCGCGCGACGCGCCCGCTGCCGCGCCCGCTCCCGCGCCCGCGCCCGCTGCCGCGCCCGCGCCCGCTGCCGCGCCCGCGCCCGCGCCCGCTGCCGCGCCCGCTGCCGCGCCCGCGCCCGCTCCCGCGCCCGCTCCCGCTGCCGCGCCCGCTCCCGCTCCTCACGCCGTCGCCGCCGCTGCTGCTTGCTGCCCCGCCGTCATCCCGACACCGCGCCGCCGAATCCACTGTTCGCTGCTCATCCCGATCCGCAAGTTCGAATTTGGGAATTATCTGCAAATTAGGTAATTGAACATTATCCAATATTTTTAGAATATTTCGTTTCTTAATTTTTGGATGTTTGAATATTCTGTGAATATTGCGTGGATTGCTAGATATCTTAGGATAATGTTTGCCTTGTTCGCAATATTTGAAAATATTCAAAATTAGGAATCTTTCCTAATTCAGCAACGTATCTGGACAACTATCCGACCTTATCCCTAAGGTATGATACGCGGCGATACGGAAAACCATTATCCTATCCATAATCACTTGGGTACGATAATGATTTTTATCTGCTTTCCAAATTTGAATGATCGACTTTCTGTCAATATCTATGACCCTATAGATATGACTGATAGTTCGATTTTTGTGCCTAATCCGAGTTTGAAACGAATCTTGTGGATCGCGTGGTTGTTTTAAATGTGGGTGCTATCTTTGTTTAAATTGTTTTTCCTTTTCAAATAAAAAAGAAAATTCAAAAAAATATCAGTTAGGATTTGAATTTGAAATTTGCATGTTTAGGAATCCTAAATGTATCTAGACGATAGAGTAATTATTTAATTTAAATTAGGACTTGAGATAATCTATTCCCTAGTTTAAATTAAGTAATTTTCTAATCTTAATAGATTATTTAGGTTATTTTTTATTCCGAATTTTCATGAAAATCCCAAAAAAGAATGAATTGTTTTATGGTAGATTAGGATAGATTGCATTCTTAATTTAGGTAATTTATTATTTCGAATTTTAACAAAAACTTCAAAAATAAGTCATGTTAGGATATGTTAAGTCATCATAAGTTGCATGTTAATTTAGGCATATTTTTATTCCGAATTTCATTAGAAAATACAAAAAATAAATCATTTGCCCGTCATTAGAATTAGGTCACGTCGTCGCATGACATATAGTTTGCATGCTAGGTTGCACTACTTGCATGTCATTTTTGCACGTCATTACATATAGGTTAGTCTTTATTTAAATAAGAGAAAATTCAAAAATTGAGTGAATTCCTTGTTAATTAGAAATCATATTAGGTGGTTGATGTGATTTTCTAGCTAACCATGCAGATGCTTACGTTGCTTCGAGGTAAGTAATTCTCTCAATCTTGCAATTTATTTAATGCTTTCTTGGATGTTAAATTGATGGTTTGCGCACCCGCATAAACACCTCACATGTTAGTGATTAAGTTAAAATGGATCCAAATTGCTTGCCAAAACATTTTTGAAAAGAAAAGGTACCGAAAGGGCGTTAGACTAGATCTAGCGTAATCAAGTCCCCGAGCTTAGAATCTCTGGTTCGTAGAAATAAAACATACCTCCCTATGTTTTATTTAGGTTTCTAATCGACCTACCGCAAATAGATTAGTGGCGACTCCGAGCATGAAAACATTTGCATGTTAAAAATTTAAATCCTAAGTTGCGAATTGGTAGGGCTTGGGAGGGCCCGAGTTAGGTTTAGTCCTAATAATCCATTAGCCTAAGAGGAAAAATTTTAGGTCGCGACAGCTTGGCGACTCCGCTGGGGAATGTTGAGTTAAAACTCTTAGTGGACTTAGGCCAGTTTTTCTTTTCAAAAAATATTTTTTGCTTGGCAGCGAGGATCCCAGGTACGTCCCTAACATTTTAGGTGTTAAATGTTTTTGCAGAATGGGAGGTATAAGGGGAGGCGTGATTGTTAACCCTTATTTTGCAGGGAGGTGTCTGAATGAATTATTTATTTTATGCACGAAGCGCTGTATGATATAACCTGCTATGCATGCCTTGCATTTACACTACACCGCACACACTACCCGCTGCCGGACCTGGGCGGCACAGGTTTAGGATGGTACTGAGACAGTGGACACCCCGACCACACCAGCGTGGTATGGGTCGCCCTCCTTGGTCCCGAAAATTCTTTCATGGTGTCATTGAATACCTACCACGGTTGCACCCTTTGTAACCCGGGTCGGCTCTTTGACTAAGCCGGAGTCAGGGGAATCCCAGCCTAACCACCACCATGACTGGTTTAGCTCGGTAATCCTCATGTCTCCATTTTGCAAGCCAGAGTCTAGGTAGAAATCGAACCTCACGTTTCATGCGCATGTCTATGTGATTGCCATCATTCTACCCGGTGAAGTAAGATTTCTGAACCTTTATCTCGCAATTTATTTATATTTCGTCTTTTTCTTTGGTCGGTCCATGACATTAGGTCGGTCGTGAGTCTTGGTCTATACACTATGGGAGGGGCAGACATCCGGATTCTTGATGCTCCTAAGGACGAGCTCCGTGCCTGGTGGAATCTACTCAGTCCGACCAACCGCAAGCTAGTTGAGGGCCACATCGGGAGGCTGCTCCCCCTACTGGAGGTCAAAGTCCGTACCGGCCTCGTTCGAGCATTAGCGCACTTCTGGTGTCCCGAGACCTCTACCTTTATATTCGGTAAACACGAGCTCACCCCGACGTTGGAAGAATATAGCGTGCTCATTGGAAAACCATTGGAGTCGGATTTAGTCACACCACCTTTGGGAATTGATCCCACTTTAATGTTGGCTGAATTTTTGAATGTCGGAAAAGATGAATTGGGAAAAGTGTTAAAAGCAAATCGTGGCACATGCCCATTTTCATTCCTAAGTCAGTGTTTTGAAAAAGCCACATCTTTTCAAAAAGGCAGAATCTTTTTGCTAGCGTTTTTCGGGTTCGTGATTTTTCCTTACTGTAAGAATGCATGTAGCCCGTCAATCGCATGGTTAGTCCAACAGGTCTGTCTTGAAAAGAATTTTATCAACACCATTTTAGCCGAGACTTTCATTTCCTTCACTAAATTTAAGCAACATGTTGACAAAACTTTTCATGCCCCCCTCGAACTTTTGCAAATCTGGTTTTTGTCTCACATAAAAGGGTATGGCGATTTACTCACAATACCTGAGCTTAGTGATTCTAGCCATCCAGTTTTAAGGTACAAAGAAAAACAAGGGGATGCACCCGATTATCATTATTCTGAATGGATCATTTTCATGAAAAACGCTAGACCCCAAGGTTTCCAATGGCATGCTAATTGGTTCAAAGTCGAGGAAGCTCGGCTTACATGTAATGGTATTGGACCGGTTCCACTATTGGGTTTCACCGGAGCAATTGAATACTACCCCGCCATAATGTCTCGTCAGTATCAGATTCTCCAAGGGCTCCCTCCAGCGCTACAACCGGAACTCCTCCAAGTCGACTTCGCCGATGATGATAAAGACCACGAAGCGACCGTAGCTCAGCTCAATAAGATGTGGAGGAAGTGCCGTGTGTTAAAGATAGCTCGGCCCGAAGGAGAACTAAAGGGAGAGCAGAAGTCCTATTTCGCGACGACCCAGTACATTCGAAAGCACAGAATCCCGCAGGATTTGCTCCCGAAGATACCCAAGGTGCCTCTCAAGTCCGCCAATCGCTCAGAGAACAATCGCCTCAAAAGGAAGGTCGAAGAAGCTGAAGAAAAGGCATCCAAGATAGCTCGAGCTTATGAGCAATTGAAGAAGGAAATCGCCTCCCATATGTCTGTAGATCAAGCTAAATAAAAAGCTCGAAATTCTTTTCTCATTTCAGTTTCAGTTTTTAAAATTTGTTTAGGAATTCAGTCAGTTGTCTTTATATTCAGTTCAATTTCAAGTCATTAATTGGTGTAAAAATTTTTGCCATTTCAATAAAGAAGTCCTTTCAATTCAAAGCGGTTAGACCAATGTCATGGATTGGCGTATGATTTTGCTTAGCACTCATGAATGCCTGTTTCGTTCCGAAATTAGGTAGCTACGGACCGATCACGATCGCCCATTCGTACACGGTCGAGAGCCAGAATGGCCGATAAAACCGACTTGCAAGAACGTGTTGTTGGTGTGGAAGACCAGATCAAGCAACTCGTCATCGCAATGCAACAAATGTCCGCTGAGATCAAAGCTCTCCGGTCGGTTCCTGTTTCGGCACCCCTCGAAGCGTCAGTCCCAAAGCAGAAAATCAGAAAAAGTGTCGATATTGACGGAGAGGACGATATTCCTGATTTAGAAGATGACCCCGTCCAGATCATCGTCAACAAAGACAAACCTGATAAACGGGTCAATAAACTTGAAGAAAGAGTGAAGCAGCTGGAAGGTTCACAGGATTCACCTTCGATCGATCTGTCCCTGTACTCACAGATCAAAATCCCAAAGAAGTTCAAAATGCCAGATTTCGACAAGTACAATGGCACCACATGTCCAAAAGCCCACCTACAGCTCTATCACGTACAAATGACTTCGTACGTTGATAACGAACTCCTGATGATCCATGCCTTTCAAGCAAGTTTGACGGGTCCTGCTTTGAGCTGGTATCTCATGAAGAAGATAAATGGCCTCAAAACTTGGAAAGAAGCCAGTGAAGCATTCTTGAAGCAGTACAGATTCATAACGGACATCATTCCTACCCGTGATGATCTCGAACGCGCTCAGATGAAAAAGACCGAGTCCTTCAAAGACTATGCTATCAGATGGAGGAATTTAGCTGCTCAGGTTGTCCCAGAACCCATAGACAGTGAGTTAAAGAGGATGTTCATGAAAACTCTCCCGTTCGAATACCGTAATCGGATGGTTGCCATTCCGCCTGACAACTTCAACCAACTCATCCCCATGGGCGAACAAATTGAGATAGGACTGAAAGATGGATGGTTTGTCGAGCCGTCCTCCTCGACCAGAAGATTTGGTGCAAGAAAAGAGAAAGAACCGGCAGCTGAAGTGAATGTGGCTTATAACCAACCGAGCCGGCGGAATGCTAACTCCGCCCCAGCAATCCAAGTAGTAGAAGCTCAACAACAAAACTCGGGTCGTCAACCTTTCCAGAGGAGGAACAACAGGAGGCAATTTACCCCCCTCCCCGGATCGTTGTCTCAAGTACTGACAGTGCTCCAGAAGAAAGGCTTGCTTACTATTGAGCCAAAGCGGCCCAATCCCGAGCGGTTCTATAACTTCGACCCGTCAAAGAAATATGATTATCACATGGGTGAGCTGGGACACTCAACCGATGATTGCTATGCCCTCAAGCACCGAATCCAGAACCTCCTAGATACGAAGGCTTTCTCATTTCAGCCTGCTAAGTCAAATGTTCAGAACAACCCACTCCCTGATCACGCAGGCAATGTGAATGCCATATTTAGCTTCGATGCTGGTCGAATCAAGAATGTTAAGGTGTATACCACCGACGTCTACGGTGAGTTAGTGAAAGCCGGTTGTTACCCGAGTAATGAGGACCTGCCCCTGGCTCTCATGAGAGAAAGAATCTCAAGAATGGTAGAAGCTGGGATGATTGTTTATGCTGACCACACTGGCATCGTTTCCACTATCTCCGAAGTGGTTATTAATTGGGAGGAGGAGTTTGCTACATTGAACATCAGGAGCGACAAGGGCGACCCTCTGCCTGAAGACATGCCTCTGCTTGAAGACGCGTCTGATAACGAGGAAATCGTAGTAAGCACGCCTACAGTTGATGAAGGGATAGTGATCGAGATACCTCAACCGTATGAGTACAGTGATAATAAGGCAGTCTCTTGGTCCTACAGTCTCGATGTCGACTTGGTTACCAGATCCGGGCGTTCCTATGGCCAAGCTAATGCTCAACCTGCAAAACCTGTTACTGATGAGGAAGCCAAAGAATTCCTAGCCGTGATTAAGGCTAGCGAGTACAACATAGTTGAACAATTGCGTAAGATGCCCGCACAAATCTCTCTGCTTGAACTACTCCAGACTTTTGTCAAACATCATAAAGCCTTAATGAAGGTGTTAAGTGAAGTCCACGTGCCAGAAACGATCAATCATGACAAATTAGAGGAATTTGTGGGTTCTATACTCCTCAAGGACCTCATAGTCTTTTCAGATGAAGAGTTCCCTCTGGAAGGGAGGGGGCATACTAAGGCACTCTACATTTCTGTCAAATACAAGGCCTCGCATGTAGCCCGGGTACTCATTGACAATGGATCAGCCTTGAACATCTGTCCTTTGGCGACTTTACACCGCCTTAAAATAGATCCTTCTAAGATAAATTCTGCGAAGACCTCCGTTCGAGCCTTTGATGGAACGAAGAAAGAAGTGATGGGAGAAATCCACCTTGACATACAGATTGGACCAACGGTGTTTAATATCCTATTTCAAGTGATGGACATTCCCACTTCATTCAATTTTCTGTTGGGTCGTCCGTGGATTCATACCGCCGGAGCTGTGCCATCTAGTCTACATCAGAAAGTGAAGTTCGTTGTGGAGAGAAAGTTAGTCACAGTCCACGGTGAAGAAGAGCACCCGATTTACCACGCAACGGCTATCCCCTATGTTGAGCCGGATTGCAAAATAGATTCGAGCTATCAGTCGCTCGAGCTCGTATCAACCATACATGCATCTAGAGGATCATCACCACCTATTCCTGAGGTGTCAAATGCTGCAGTCATGGTTGGCAGGGTAATGGTGTCCCATGGCTTTACTCCAGGTGAAGGCCTTGGTAGGAATGGTCAAGGTATCCGCCAACCGGTGGAAGTCTTTCGGAGGCCCCGCATTACTGGATTGGGATACCTGTCGCCAACCGAGTCAAATAATGGGGCACGTGGACGTGGACATGGACGTGGACGCATTCGAGGTCAAGGTCGAGGAAACGGACAGATTAGATCGCGATCCGAAGAAGAACCAAATGGTGAAGAACGTGGGCGTGATAGGTTGCTTCCACACATCCGCACCACATTCCCGGGCCCTGCAAGAATGATGCATGAAGAGAAAGAAGTGATCGACACTTTGGGGCAACCAAGCGGCAAGTTCGATTATTACGTGAAATACTCAGCACCCCCGAGCTTCTATATTGACCCCCGTGACATTGTCCCGGATGGATGGGGAGGTATGGATGATCCAACACCTCTAGTGATAGAAGATTCTGATGATGCAATGGAGGGAATCACTGCCCTGTTCGATAATTTCTTAGTTTGAGCCATCGAGGAAGGACCGTTGAAAGGAATGGGCATTGGCCCGCAAGAGTAACACATTTACCTTTTTCGCACACTCCCCTACGCGAGAATTTTTACTGCTTTTTAGGACTTGCCCCGTCTCGGGAGCTGCTTTTTAGTACTTTTCATTTCTAGGATTTGATTGTTGCAATTTCCATTCCAATAAATGTAATTTATTCGGTGATAATCAATGAAATTACAAGTTATTTTCGTTTTGAGGGCATGTTGAGGTACATCAAACCAGCCCGGTGATGATATCCAACCGATAAAAGAAAAATATAGTCCAAGGAGAATTCTGAGGCCTGGGCTTCTTCATGCTTCCTCGTGTTAAAACCTTTTTGAAAAGAATTTCAAAATATAAGAAAAAACAATAGAAATACACTGTTTAGCCCTGTTTGTCCTACTGAACCCCCTACTCTATGTTTCAGGGGCAATTTTGTGACACGTGAGGGTATGGGAACGGTCCAATCTGATGAATTATGTGCCACCGAACCTGATTTCGATGACACCAATGAACTCGAAGATTCCTCGGATCTTCGGCGTGATCTAGAGCATCATGAAGGACCTAAAGTCCTAACGGTAGACCAAACTATCACTGTTAACCTGAGTGATTTCGGAGAACCCAAAGAAGTGAAGATAGAGGCAACCCTTCCCGAAGATGAGACGAAATGCCCGATCCAGTTGCCGCATGAGTAGGTAAGTCTTTCAACCAAAAAGTACGTCAAAGACACTTTGAGGTAAATGATCTAGTCCTAAGGAAGGTACTGCTAGTCTTTCCTGTTCCTGGGGGTAAATCTGCCCCAAAATACATTGGTCCATATGTGGTTAAAAAGGTGCTTTCCGGAGGTGCCCTGATTCTCGCAGAAATAGATAGTCGTGAGTTTTCCACTCCTGTTAATTCTGATGCTGTGAAGATATATTATCCCTGATAAGATCTAACATTTTCGCGGCGAAAGTTTTCAAGCGTTTGGTTTTATACTTCGAGTCACAGACATTTCACTTATGAATAAATGGTTTCAATCAATTTAAAGATGGAATGTGTGCTTTGGCTTTAAATTATGCTTGATCATTTTGTCAGTCTACATTATCGATTTCAAAAGGGGAAATCTATTTGGACAATCTGATAACTCATGTGGAATGAATTGAATGTGTTGAATGAGGTACATCGGGATGATGAAAGGCAAGCCATATCCTATACACAGTCCTATGCACTAATCCCTAGTGAGTTGAGTGAAAAAATTCCATGTCTGCAAGGCAAAGGGTTATTTCGCAAAAGGTACGGCAACTGAAATGACGAGAGGCGGTTCATTTCTCGATCCCAAATACTACAATTTATCCATTGTTTCGCCATTTTGAGCCTAAACACTTGGAGAAATTCATTCAAATTACCCCTGTCAAGAATCACCCCATATCGGGGCAAACTGGAGGTAAGTCAGTGTCATAAGGTGAAAAATGAGTAGAAATTTTCATGCTCTCACTTGCATCAATCTTCGAGTGTTGCTTTTTCAGATGAATTCACGTGAAGTTCAAGTGCCTTAGGATGACGAAGAGCATTTCTTTCTCTATCCTATACACATTTTATCCTTTGTTAAGCCCAATTGAGCCTGCAAATTCATTTCTTAAACCCAGTTGGTGATCATCCCCCACACTGGGGCAAGGCAAAAGTCATCATTGTTCAAGCAGCATATCTGGAGCACCGATAAAAGACGAAGACCCTGAGAGTCCAAATGTTAGTCATTCGGTCAAAACAAGCCAAAGTGTGACTGGCCAATGTATGCGTTGTAGACAGTGTGTGTCAAAAAAAAAAAAAAAAACTAGAGGGCATGAAAAAGCAGTGTGCCTGGTAAAAGCAAGGCCAATGCCCGTGAAAGAGAAGAGAATGAAAAAATGGAGAAAAAGTGACTTTGGATTAGAAAGTGTTGAGGTGTGTCGAAGTCACAAAAGTATCCAAAGTCTTGAGGAGTCAGGTGATAAACTCTTGAAGCCAATGGAGCATCTGCGGAGAAGACAATCCCTGGTGAAGAAGAAGACCGGTGACAATGCCGAGATGATCACCAACTCTCACCCCAATTATACACATTTTGAGCCTAATGATCCATTCATTTCTCAACCCCTGAGCCTAGCCTGCGTTACGTCCCTTGCAAAGTCTCTTCAGATTAGGGCACTTGAACTAACGTAGAGTTTCTGATGTTTATAAGCTTAGCTCGAAGAAGTGCGAGCAAGTCCATTTCTATCTCATTTTGCAGGGTTCTTGACTTGTAAACCCGGAGACAATTGCAGAGTATTTTCTTTCAATAGCCTTGACTCGAAGAGTCTCTTTTGCTAAGCCATTGACCAAGCCTATGTTACGGTCCTAACAAAGACCTCTCAGATTGGTAAAGTCGTACTGCTTGCGAGAATACTCAGACCCTTGTCAACATGATGATGGTGAGATAGAGTGATTTTCGTAAATTAGCCACTTCTCGACGAGAGTGAGTGAAAGCCCTTTTGGACCGGAAGTCTCTCATTCGACATTTTCAAGATAGCCGCTTGTGAGTTCGGATTGTCTTGTCATGATTTTCCCCAGCGAAGTTTGTAATGCTGATTTGACAAAACCATCGTGCATGAAAATCAGTTGAAATCATAGTGCATGTGTATATGCGTTCTTGACAGTATGCGAATGCATATTACATGTTACTTAAAATCGTGTCTAACAGGAGACACACCTTCAGAGTTGGAGATGTCACCAGGTAAGTATATCTCTATCCCTAGGATGTCTATGACTATCTAGGTATCCCTAACCTGTTCAAGCAATTGTCAGGCCCCACATTTGATCATTTTTTGCGATCTCTAGATGCCTTTGATTGTGTTCGGGTGTTTATTGATCAAACCTTTTCAGGTACTTCTGATGATATCCAGGTACTTTGTCAAGGAGCTCTTGAACACTTGGGCTAGCCCCTTTTGTTCATCAAATCACAGATTTTCATACAATCTTGAGAAGATTCCCCCGTTACATGACTATGAGCAAGTATAGGCATGACGGCCAAATCTTTACATATGAACAGATATATGTAAAGGTCGGAATATTCTCCCCAAATTTCAGGTATTCCCCCGCTACTCACCTATGAGCAGGTATAGGTAAGGCGGCTAAATCTTTGCATATGAGCAGGTATATGTAAAGGTCGGAATACTCTCTTTATTTCAGGTATTCCCCCGCTACTCACCTATGAGCAGGTATAGGTGAAGCGGCTAAATCTTTGCATATGAGCAGGTATATGTAAAGGTCGGAATACTCTCTTTATCTCAGGTATTCCCCCGCTACTCGCCTATGAGCAGGTATAGGTGAAGCGGACAAATCTTTGCATATGAGCAGGTATATGTAAAGGTCGGAATACTCTCTTTATCTCAGATGTTCCCCCGCTACTCACCTATGAGCAGGTATAGGTGAAGCGGCCAAATCTTTGCATATGAGCAGGTATATGTAAAGGTCGGAATATTCTCTCAATCCCAGGTGTTCCCCCGCAGTTCACTTATGAGCAGGTATAAGTGAGGCGGCCAAATCTTTGCATATGAGCAGGTATATGTAAAGGTCGGAATATCCTCTTGATTTCAAAAGTTTCCCCCGCAATTCACTTATGAGCAGGTATAAGTGAAGCGGCCAAATCTTTGTAAACACCTATAGAGATGTATAGGTAGTTCGTAAAGATCGGAACTGTTCTCACGAATCCAGATGATGATTGGATACGTCGAGCTTTCTTCGTGTGTTTTGACTTAACTGCAGATCACCGAAGTTCATCAACGTATATCAGGCAAGACCTATGGGACTAAGCCCATACATTTGCCAAAACAACATACAAGTTAAGATTGTGCCTCGAATTGCGCTATCGTCAGGTAAGTAATTCCAGGTATGTTCTCTATTCAGGTCAGCATTGCATCATTTCTTAATGTATTGTAAAATGGGACTCATAATCCCGACAAAAACAACATTCATTGCATTTGCATGGTCGAAATTTAGGTATCATTTAGTCTTTGAATGCAACCTCTACGAGCTCACCTTCAAAGAGGGGCAGCTGTTGACACCTAAATTTTGACGCATCATTTAGTGTAATTTGCATAGAAAATTAGGGATTAAATTTTTAACCCCTAAACAAAAAAATATTTAAATTGCATAACATATAGTTTAAATTCATTTTAGATTAATTGCATTTTGCATCGGACTGGCGGTGACGAACGAGCTTAAATTTCATTGAATGGGACTCGGCTCGCTTGTAATGCAAGGGCCGGGAATTACAAGTCAAACGGGCTCGGTTGTTTTAATTTGAACTTAATTTAGCCCATTGTCATTAATTAATTCAGCCCATTATCATTAATTAATTCAGCCCATTTAAATTAAAGCCCAAGCTTAAGCCCATTAGGACTAGAAAGCCCATCTAATTGACCTAGGTTAAGGTTATATATACTTCATTAGGTCAGAATTTTGAGAGGGGGACACACAATTTTCAGATCAGAAAATTTTTAGAGTGTGAGAGTGAGAAAGAGAGAAAGAGGAGGAAGACCTCGCGCGACGCGCCCGCTGCCGCGCCCGCTGCCGCGCCCGCTGCCGCGCCCGCGCCCGCGCCCGCTGCCGCGCCCGCTGCCGCGCCCGCGCCCGCGCCCGCTGCCGCGCCCGCTCCCGCGCCCGCTCCCGCGCCCGCGCCCGCTGCCGCGCCCGCTGCCGCGCCCGCTGCCGCGCCCGCTGCCGCGCCCGCTGCCGCGCCCGCGCCCGCTGCCGCGCCCGCTCCTCACGCCGTCGCCGCCGCTGCTGCTTGCTGCCCCGCCGTCATCCCGACACCGCGCCGCCGAATCCACCGTTCGTCGCTCATCCCGATCCGCAAGTTCGAATTTGGGAATTATCTGCAAATTAGGTAATTGAACATTATCCAATATTTTTAGAATATTTCGTTTCTTAATTTTTGGATGTTTGAATATTCTGTGAATATTGCGTGGATTGCTAGATATCTTAGGATAATGTTTGCCTTGTTCGCAATATTTGAAAATATTCAAAATTAGGAATATTTCCTAATTCAGCAACGTATCTGGACAACTATCCGACCTTATCCCTAAGGTATGATACGCGGCGATACGGAAAACCATTATCCTATCCATAATCACTTGGGTACGATAATGATTTTTATCTGCTTTCCAAATTTGAATGATCGACTTTCTGTCAATATCTATGACCCTATAGATATGACTGATAGTTCGATTTTTGTGCCTAATCCGAGTTTGAAACGAATCTTGTGGATCGCGTGGTTGTTTTAAATGTGGGTGCTATCTTTGTTTAAATTGTTTTTCCTTTTCAAATAAAAAAGAAAATTCAAAAAAATATTAGTTAGGATATTAATTTGAATTTTGCATGTTTAGGAATCCTAAATGTATCTAGACGATAGAGTAATTATTTAATTTAAATTAGGACTTGAGATAATATATTCCCTAGTTTAAATTAAGTAATTTTCTAATCTTAATAGATTATTTAGGTTATTTTTTATTCCGAATTTTCATGAAAATCCCAAAAAAGAATGAATTGTTTTATGGTAGATTAGGATAGATTGCATTCTTAATTTAGGTAATTTATTATTTCGAATTTTAACAAAAACTTCAAAAATAAGTCATGTTAGGATATGTTAAGTCATCATAAGTTGCATGTTAATTTAGGCATATTTTTATTCCGAATTTCATTAGAAAATACCAAAAATAAATCATTTGCCCGTCATTAGAATTAGGTCACGTCGTCGCATGACATATAGTTTGCATGTTAGGTTGCACTACTTGCATGTCATTTTTGCACGTCATTACATATAGGTTAGTCTTCATTTAAATAAGAGAAAATCCAAAAATTGAGTGAATTCCTTGTTAATTAGAAATCATATTAGGTGGTTGATGTGATTTTCTAGCTAACCATGCAGATGCTTACGTTGCTTCGAGGTAAGTAATTCTCCCAATCTTGCAATTTATTTAATGCTTTCTTGGATGTTAAATTGATGGTTTGCGCACCCGCATGAACACCTCACATGTTAGTGATTAAGTTAAAATGGATCCAAATTGCTTGCCAAAACATTTTTGAAAAGAAAAGGTACCGAAAGGGCGTTAGACTAGATCTAGCGTAATCAAGTCCCCGAGCTTAGAATCTCTGGTTCGTAGAAATAAAACATACCTCCCTATGTTTTATTTAGGTTTCTAATCGACCTACCGCAAATAGATTAGTGGCGACTCCGAGCATGAAAACATTTGCATGTTAAAAACTTAAATCCTAAGTTGCGAATTGGTAGGGCTTGGGAGGGCCCGAGTTAGGTTTAGTCCTAATAATCCATTAGCCTAAGAGGAAAAACTTTAGGTCGCGACAATGTGAAATTGTGAAAAGTGTGTGTGAGGTGTGTATGTTGGCTGTGTGTATATGTGGCCGTGTGGTAGGTGTGGTATGAGTGGAACGAAGGTACGGGTGTGTAGGATTGATTGGAAAAGGTCCGTCCTGAGGCGTGTACGTTTACGCGGGACGATGCCGTCCCTAACGAGGTGACGATGCCTGGCCCGACGAGGTGTCGATGCCTAACGTGGTCAGAAGACCGTTGGCCTGATGCGTTTTACGCGGGCGCGGTAGAAGGAAAGTGTATGTAGGATTCCGTCCTGAGGCGTATTCGTTTACACGGGACGATGCCGTCCCTGACGAGGTGACGATGCCCGGCCCGACGGGGTGACGATGCCTGACGAGGTCAGAAGACCGTTGGCCTGATGCGTTTTATGCGGGCACGGTAGTGGTGGAAAGGTTGAGAATGAGCGAGAATTGACGGGATGAGTGAAATTAAGAAAGTGATGCGTGGTGTGAGTCAGTGTGCGAGTGTGTTTGTATCGCGTGATGTGATGCTTAATTATAGGGTAAAAACTGCTAGGCACGGTATGGGACACGCCCAAGTGGGTTTTATCTTATAATTAAGGCACGTGCGCGTCTGTGATGTATTTCTGTGGCATATTGGTTGTGTGGTTGTCTAACGTGCAGGGACGTGCATGACGAATTCCAGGTAGGGTCGTGTATGGTTGTTAGTTTGGCTGATTGTTGCGTGTGTTATGCGTGTTTTCGTCTGGTGGTACGTGAGTGTCTATGTGGGGTTTGGGGTTGTACACTTATTGAAATTCGTCTCACGGTTGTATAACCGCCACTTTCAGACCCCCAGCCTTAGACCCAGGAGGCCCGCCTCCTCTTTTTGGAGTTTTGAGGAGCCGCCCAGGGTGCCCAGTGGAATTGCAGGTGAGTGTCCGGAGGCTCAAGCCAGAAGAATCAGGAGCAGAATGGAAGATGGCGATCCTTAGGTTTTTCCCTAGGGTATTTTAGGGGTTGTGTAAATCGGGTTGACCTATAGGGAAGTTAAGATAACCAAACCCCTGATATTTTGTTATGACGGTGAATTCGGACGCTAGTTTGTTAATTATATTTGTAATATAATGTTTGTATACTTGGTGCTGTATGAAGATGTTGTTGTTTGTCTGTTTTGTTGTTCTACTCTATTGTCGTCATCTTTCTGTCCGGGGTTTTTATATTCGCTTCCGCATGTGGCTCTGATGTTTGGGTTGGGTCGGCGACGTTCCTGGGACGCCGTAACAAATTCGACCTGTAGCGGGATGTCGCGAGCTCGATGGGGTTCAGGGCGTGACATTAGTCGTGGCCTTGAGTGGTCGTAATAATCGGAACACGTGTGGATGCATTGTACATGATTTATGTGGTATGAAGTGTTCTTGATTACTATGTGTTCATGTGATTGTTTGGTACAATACAAGCCTCGTGTTGTCTCATAATTATGGGGTTATGAGAAAATTATGAGACAACCATCGTTGTATGCCATCTTGCATGTGTCCATCTTTACAAGGAAGGTTTATAAGCGAAGCGCGTGCAATTTCGCATGAAGAATGATTGCAGTTGTTCACGTGTGATTATTTGGGTGAATTGTATGTGCCTACGGGAGGTAAGTATTCGCGTGTGACTATTGGATTGTGTTTGGCATGTTTCCGAGGCGAGGTACCTTCCTACTCGAGGTTTAGCGGTTTTGCTTATTGAGATTTTCTTATTTGTCATTATTCACCTCTTTTCAAGCCCTTAGTATGGATACATGGATAATATGTTTTGGGGTCTCGGTGCACCAAGATCTTGAGGTAGTTGAGGACGTTGCACCGGGACGGACACAATCTACGAGGAGTACACGACCACCGTTTGGGTTGATGAGGGGCTTTCTAACTTGGTCCCTCATTCCTTCAAAGCGTGGTATGTGTGATTTGGAGAGGAGCGTTGGGGACCTCTCTGGAGCTTTGATGGACCACCGGGTGCACCTGACGCAATTTCGTGGGACGCTTCGGGGTTGAATGTCCCCAACGGTCTCGTCAGTGATCCGAAGTTGAATCCGGATTACGACCCCAAAGAGGAGCCATAGCATACTTGAGTAGGAGTGAGCTGTGTTCTTTTTGAGGAGGCTCTCGTAGATAGAGGACATAAGTTTAATCCCAACCCCTTTTGTTCGGATCGGTTAAAGGCCTATAGTTACGGGTTTGTATTTTGCTAACAATCCGATCATCTTGATGCATATATATATATATTTATGAAGCATGCTTTTGGTGAATGTGTTTCCTATGCTATGCCTATTGTGATGTTTGGTTGGGTGATATTAGAATTTGCTTCCGCATGTGCTTATTCGTTAGTTAATACGACTGGTCGGCGATGCCTCCTGGGACGTCGCGATTAAATTACCTATGTGAGAGGGGTGTCACGCACCTGGGGCTCGTTAGATAGGGTGCGGGGCGTGACATGCATAAAACTCTACTAGCAGTGTCAGTTGACGGTTGTCTTGTAACTAATAAAATGATAACTACTTTACCACTATATCCGTAGATTATTCACATTGTTTCGATTTGACAAGTAGCAATGGCTATTTATCAGTGACATACTAAGTAAATAGTCGATTTACTAGGTTGAAATATCTTAGTTGATTACAAACAGTCGTTTTTCACAAGTGAGCACATTTTCCCTTTAGTAGATAACGAATCTCTTACTTTCCTAGCGTGGTGGTTAATTAAGGGTTGCAAGTTGAAAAAAAAAATAACTATTTTACCACTATAAATTTTTAGCAGATAATTAACAGTGATTGATTTGACGAGCATCAACGTCTATTTGTCAGTAACATACTAACGAAATAGTGGCCTTACAAGGTTGAATTACCCTTTAAATTACGAACAATCATTTGCTTTCACAAGAGGGAGTGTTCTTACACTAATAAATTACGAACTGTTTACATACTTTACTAGTAGCATTAATTAATGGTTTTACTTATGAACAAAATAATTATAATGCATAGATAAATTCCTAGTAAAATCCTTGTATCCAATTGTAGATTACCAAATATTTTGTGATTTAATAAGTGAGTCCGTCAGCTACCAATAAGATAATGATTGTTACCACTCTAGCACTTGGCAGTGGACTACCCAGTGTGTTAAGATATTGCAACTAGCCTGACAAATATTTAGTAAGTAATGAACAAAAATAGTGATATTCTTATTCTGAAATCTAGTATCTTGTAGTGGATTACCAAAAATGTAGTGCTTTTAGCAGCAAACATAACCATCTTCTATAATCCCTCTTTTATTGGAATAAAATATGCTTTTATTTAGTAAACTGTTTGTTATATATCATTTCCATTTCAAACTGTACCTAATAAAAGTGATATGTGCAAAACATGTCTGCCAGGAAATCATATGTGCAATCTGAGACTACGGACACAAACATAGAAGTCCATAGTGTCCACCCCTCTTCCCTAAGTCTAGCAAATTTTCTATGCAAAAAATGTATGCAAGAAAGTGATATGTGCCAAATTTTACCATTGCATATGTAAAAATGTCTGCATGGAAATAATACGTGCAAAATCCGATCATTACATTGTCCTCATGGAATTCATTTCTGCCAAACATGTCTACGATTACAAAATATGTACAAAACATGTATTACAACTCATACGTGCCTTTACACAAACAATGTCTACTAATACAGTCTATGGCAAACTCAGCACATCCTTTCCCTTTAGCTTTCCACGTATGCGAGCTAAAATCACTAAAATCACACTAACAGTAAAAACACGGGAAAAGTGTCAAAAAATTCCTAAACTTTTTGCTTTGGTGCCAATTCAGTTATAAACCTTTTTTTGATGTCAATTCAGTCCTAAACCTTTTGCATTGGTACCAATTCAATCCTAAACCTTTTGTCTTTATGCCAATTCAGTCTTTTCGGCCAATTTTGGCTGGATTTTGCTGACGTGGATGCCGATTGGCCATTGGCGCTGTCGTGGATAACTTTTAATAATATTTTAATATTTTTTGAATTTTTATTTATTTATTTTTATTTTCCTCCCTTCCCTCCTTCCTCTAGCTGATCGCCGAACTAGGGACCGGCCACCTCACCGGCCATTGGCGAGGCTCGCCCTCGCCAGATGGTCATGAGGGTGGCCTCGTGCTGGACGAGGCCCAACCTTGCCAGATCTGATGAGGTCGGGCCTCGCCCAGCCATGGCGAGGTTTGCCCTCTCCGGGCGAGGCTCGAGCCCTCGCTAGAGGCCTTCGACCTCGCTACCTTCGATGAGATCGGGCCTCGCCTAGCCATAGGTGAGGCTCGAGCCCTTGTCGGAGGCTGCAAGGTCGGAGGCCTTTGGCGAGAGCTTGAGCCTCGCCGGCAGTTGGGCGAGGCCTGACCTAGGCCTTGCCTGATCTGGCAAGGTCAAGCCTCGCCAGTAGCTGGGTGAGGCTCGCCTTTGCCGTCGCTGGCGAGGGTGAGCCTCGCTAATGGCCGGCAAGGTCGACCTCGCCGACTTTTGGCCTCTGGCCAGTCGTCGGTTCAGCAACCGGCTGGAGAAAGGAGGGAGGGGTGGGAAAAATAAATAAATAAAAATTCTAAAAAAAATGAAAATATTATTAAAAGCTGTCCACGTTAGCACCAGTGATTGGCTGCCGGCCGGTCGACGTCCATGTTAGCAAAATCTTGCCAAAATTGACCGGAGGAACTGAATTGGCATAAAGACAAAATGTTTATAATTGAATTAGCACAAATGTAAAAGGTTTAGGACTGAATTGGCACAAAAAAAAATTTTATGACTAAATTGGCACCAATGTAAAAGGTTTAGGACTGAATTGGCACAAAAAAAATATTTAGGAATAAATTGGCATAAATACCAAAGGTTTACGACTCTTTTGACACTTTTCCCGTAAAAACACCTATGACACAACCAAAATTATCTTCAATCTGAGATTTTCTTTCTTGAGCGTTGTCGCGCCTCTTTCACACATTTTAGTTGTGTCTTGAGACCTCTCACCTCAGCTTCCATGAAACTGCCATTATTATCATGATGGATGGACACAGTGCTCCCCAGAACATTTTTTTAACACAATATTTGCCGATTGAGTGATTTTAGCAAATCCGCATCTTGCTCATTTATTTCTTCGACAATTATGATATTTTCTTCTCCGATTCTCCTTTGTTTTTTCTGTTTGCAAAGGAGATCTCAAGCCACAAAATCAAATCACAAACGTATCATTGTCGATTGGAAAGACAGTTGTTCTTGATTGCGACAACTCCGTTGATTTTTTCGTGAATCTCGATGTCGTTGGAGCCTCTCCGGCGTCCGAATTTTATACATCAGATGTCAGACAGCTAACCAGTGGCTTGGCCAGGACAATTGGACAGCCAGTCGGCATTGAACTTTCATACTTTGTAACAGGACTAGACAGTTGGCGCATTGATCGCCTTGTCGCAGACCCCAAGCAAATCTTAGATGTGCATAAAACGTGGGCACTTTCCACGGGTGGGTCCATATCAAAAGCGACCACACCCATACATTAGAGCTAAGTTAGCAACTCATATTTGAGGGCCCATCAAGTAATAGCCGCAAGGCGTCGAAATGATATTTTCATTCCTTTATACTCGGATTGTTTGCCTTAATTAGCCAATGATTAAGCCAGTTGGGAAAACTCCGTCGTTGCTTGATCTTTTGGGAGCGCTTGAACAAATTCTAGACCTGTATGATGGACACATTTGCTCAAATTTTAAGATTCATTTGATTTCCTGTTGGAGGTTAGGAAAATGCCTGGGTTTGTGCTCACTTCCACTTGTTCGTTGATTCTTTAGTTATTCATACCAATCCTTCTTAATCACAGTAACACAATTTAATGACTTAGTCTCTTTTTCTGTCACACAAATTTAAAAATTTATATCATGTGCTTGATGAATCATCATGTTAGAAAAATAAGTTGATATGGATTACCAAAAGCTGGATTATCTTTTGCTCCTGCTGTTGGTAGGTCAATTATTAATATCTAAAACTTTGTAGCTCAAGGGTTGTGGACACAGGGACAGGGTTTGCCATATAAAGTTTTCAGTAAATTGGAGTAGGCTTGATTGGTTTTGTCGCTGCCGTTGCTTGTTGTTATTTGCTGGATCTTTTTGTTAAAAGCAATAGTAAAAGTGTTTCAAATCTCTATGGATGATATTCAAATTGTTTTACGTGTGCCACTGAAAGAACGAGAAAAGAAATTATGTTCTCGAATGCTTATATCAAATGTAAAACTGTAGTAGTTTACACTACCGGATATAGGCTACCATCATAACCATAAAAGAACCTTTCTGAATTTATTTATTTATTTTTTGGTTATTTGTGTTCTGGATAAATGCATGGAATGTCTGAGGGAAAAGCTTCAAAGAGGGGACAGACAAGTTGGATCGCACTGATTTTTTCTGTTTTTTGGGTGCTTTCAGGTCACAAATTACCTAATACTGGAGTTTCTAGGCTATCATGAACCAGAATAACTCACCCCTTGTAACGTAGATGTTGGAGTAAACTGATCTTTTAGGGTTCAGTGTAGGAGAAAAAGACACAGGATGCTTTCCTTATAAAGTCCTCATCTCATTTTGATACTTGTTTACTCTTTCAGCAAAAGAAATATTCAGGTATCTCGGTGCAATTGCTCATTGAATCTTTCCACACTCTATAGTATTTGTGGGGAGATCCAAGATAAAGAAAGATTGAGTTCCAATCATAAGAAAAGCACTACTAATATTCTCAGTACCAAAAACCAAGTGAACTGGAAAATTAATATGGGAACGAGGATTAGCACGTTTTGAACTCTAACCCAAACGGACTCATCTTTTGTTCGATGATGTTATGTAGACGTGCTGCCATGGGAGGACTGAGATTGTTAACCCAATCACCCACCTCTCCTTTCCTAAAGTAGCTTTTGTTCTCAGAGTTTGGCATGAATTTGCCAGATTTGTTCACCTCTAGGTCCTTCAACTTCCCCAAGCTACACGTTTCAGCTATCTCTTGAATCACACCTTCCTTCTCTTGCCCCATAGAGAATGGAAGCCCCACAAACTCTGCCACCTTCTTCACTTGTGCTACAACATCTTCCTTCAAGTCCTTGTACCTCAAAAACAACACCTTTTGTGGCTTCTCCAAGCTCTCTTTCCAATACTCCTCTGTGCGATCCCAAAAGGGTCCAAACCCTGTTTTTCCTTTGCAAAAGAAGTCAAAATGCTCTTCCATTGACCTCTCCGGTTGATTCTCTGACGGCACCGGAGACTTGAAAAAGTGCCACGACGAAACCATAGTATCTAGTGGATTACGGCAAATATAAATAATTTGGCAATTCGATGGCATGGTGCCATGGTGGCCCAAGACGAAAGAGTACATTAAAGGATCTTAAAAAAAATTTGTCTTGGCCAACCTATCTTCGTAGATCCTGACAACGAAAGCCAGCACACTAGAAAACCAACCGTCCATACTATAGCAACCTTTCTTGCAAACTCAAGAGTCGGGTTGGTCGAAATAGTTCTACTTGAAAATTCGGTTAATGTAGTTTAGATCAAGAGGTGTCAATAGTTCGATTTGGGATTCACTAATACCCGAACCGTACCGAAAATGGAAAAATTGTCCAAAAAATTCTAAACCAATTGTACTTTCGTCGATTCAGTCCTAAACATTTTAATTGTGCCATTAAAGTCGTAAACCTTTTTACGTTTTGCCAATTGAGTCCATCCGACCAATTTTGATCGAAAATTGCTGACGTGGACGCCAATTGTCCTACGTAGCACGGTCAGTAGTGACGTGAACGATTTTTAATAAATTCTTAATAATCTTTCGATTTTATTTTTATTTTTTATCCAACTTTCTTATCTTTTTTTCATCCCTTCTTCTTTTTATTCAGTCGCCGAGCCTCAACGATGGCCGGCGAATAACCAAAGGCGAGAGCCGATAAGGTTGGGCAAGCCTTGCCCGCCCCTGGCGAGACTCGAACTTACTAGATCTGGCAAGGTCGAGCTTCGCCCAACCACTATCGAGGCTTAACCTTGCTGGATTTGGCAAGGCTTGCCCTCGCCATTGCTAGCTGAGTTCAGCCTCGCCATGGCTAGGCGAGGCTCAAATTCGCTAGATCTAGCGAGCCTCGACCTCCCCGCATTTAGCAAGGCTTGCCATCACCCGCCCTTGGCAAGGCTGGACCTCAACCCCTCTAGGTGAGGCTCGACCCCCGCCGAGGGTCAAGCCTCGACCCCCGCCGAGGGTCAAGCCTCGACAGTGGTAGGGCGAGGTCGAGCCTTGCTAGGGGCGGGCGAGGCTTGCCCTCACTAATGGCCGACAGGGGCAAGCTTTGCCAGAGGCCGGCGAGATCGACCTTGTCGGCCCTCGCCTCTGTCCCGTCGCCGAGGCCCAGTAACCAGCTAGTGGAAGAAGGGAAGTAAAAAAGAAAGAGAAAGAAAAAATGAAAAACAAATAAATTTGAAAAAATATTAAAATATTATTAAATATTATCCACGTTAGCGCCAGCAGTGTTATATAGGACAATCAGCATCCATGTCAACGATCTCTAGTCAAGATTAGCCGGTTAGACTCAATTAGAAAAACGTGAAAATGTATAGGATTCAATTGGTATAATTAAAAAGTTTGGGAGTGAATTAGCAAAAACGCAACAGGTTTAGGATTTTTTGGACAATTTTTTCTACCAAAAATGGACGGCTGCATGCTTTTTTGTGACCCGAACCAAAAACACGATTCAGTTTGGGTACTTTTTTTTGGTGCCCCTCCTTTGTAACCATCCTCTTTTTCTCTCGCCCCCAATGTCGTTGGTGACCGCCGGCCTATCTTTGAGCTCGATGGCAGGAACCGAGCCGCCTAGATCCACTTGGTCACGTCTTTATCTCTCTCCTCTTCCCCCTCCCCGCCTCTGCAATTGTCCTTCCTAGGGCCAACCGAACATATCAAGCTCTTTCTTAAATAAAGGAATAATTTGTCTGAGAATCTACCCTATTCAAAACACAAGGCTTGTATTGTCTTCTCACGTCCATCATTTTTTAATTTGCTTCCTCCATTTGAGCAGTCACCTCGTCCCCAAAACCAAACCCAATTCAAATCCCACATTCGCGAGCTCAAACCATATAGAGAGATAAAGAAAATGTCAAGAATCATCGACAAGAATGAAGAGACCTTCCACATGGAAGGAGGAGGCAACAAGTAAGACAAGCAGTGAAGGACAAGCACAGGTCGAGCACAAGAAAGGCCTCACCAACAATATCAAGGACCAGCTTCACAGCGATAACATCAGGCGAAGGCTGGAGGAGCGGCGATGAGACAAAAAGGGAAACTGAGATTGTGTTCGAGATGCACATGAGGAGAACGATTTTGGAGAGTGTTCTTGGCGATGGAAGTGCTGACAACAAGAGAGAAGGAGACATTCTGGGATGCTTCACGTTTTTCGGAATGTGGTTCCGAACCGAACCAAATCGAAATTATAATAATATCTATTCTTCACCTATTACCCGAACCGAAAGGAGACCCAAACCGAAAATACCCGAAATTTTCAGATCAGGTCGGTTCAATTCGGATAGATTCGGGTATTTTTTATGCCCCTAGTTAGATCCATGTATGCCGAGATCGGGCTACTAGTCCCCATAAGAAAGCAAATATAATTATGAGAGATGTAGCCACAGGTAAGAACGAGCTTTCTAGCGGTAAAACCTGGTGCCCCCGTGAAATCAATGCTAATTGTTATAGTCTCACCTAATTCCCATCTACCTCTCCACAATTGTAATTACGGTCCCAATTTTGCGCGTATTGGAATTAATCCACCTCCTCGGTTTAGGGCAAATTATTGGCGATAAGATGGGAGATTTTCTAGTGGGAAGTTATCAGAGATTGCTCTACTTACAAGATCATTCTATCCATTTGTACTGAGAAGCACAGATTTCACAAAGACCAAGTTTGTCGCATTTCGAAAAATAATGTGTTAGAAAAAGGGAAGAGAAATAATGAGACGAACATATTACTCCGCTCAAGATAAAATGAATCCTCATATTTTTAGCGATGTGATTGGTTTTACTTAATGCGAGGACTGTAGAGTATACCTATACAAGTTAGCGTTCTTTCGCTATACGTGCACCAAGCACGTGTTTCATATTTTGTGCATAGAATTGCTTATGCAAATCAAGGGATAAGAACAGTATGAGTGCCAAAACTTTTGTACAACGCTCAATTGAGTACCATAACTTTTTTTCACTTACTTAAATGCCACAAATTTGAAAAATCGATCACTTAAGTGCCATCAACGATTTGCCTCTCTAGAAAATCCAACATGTCATTAAAATAAATTAAACCATCCGACATAGCGCATCGGCAAGCCGAAGTCAGCAATTGAGATGCTAAATGATATTGCAAAACTCATCTAATTAAAGAACACCAGCCTTACTTCAACAAATTGGACACTACAAAAAAACAATTTTTTTCCAACGAAAAATTTGGAAATCCAACGAACAAAAATTCGTCGACGCAAATTTTTCTGACAAAAAATATAAATTTTCGTTGGTAATTTCCGACGAAATTTTTTCGTCGCAAAATTCGTAACTAAATTTGTTGCAAAAATGTGGCAAAAAAATTTTTTTTTGGTCGAAAAATCGTGGCAAAATTAGTTTTGTCGTGACAAAAATCATGCTGGCGAGGGCCAGCCTCATCGCCCGCGAGCTCGCCTAGATCTGGGCGAGCTCGGCCCTCGCCATGACCGGCGAGGGCCAGCCTCGTTGTCGGCGAGCTCGAGGTCGCCCAGATCTGGGCGACCTCGAGCTTGCCGGCCATGGCGAGTGTTCTGGGCGAGCTCGAGGTCACCCAGAACTCGCCCAGATCTGGGCGAGTTCTGCGCGACCTTGAGCTTGCCGGCAACGAGGCTGGGCCTCGCCGGCCATGGCGAGGGCCGAGCTCGCCATGGCCGGCGAGCTCGAGGTCGCCCAGATCTGGCCGAGTTCTGGGCGACCTCGAGCTCGCCGGCCATGGCGAGCTCGGCCCTCGCCATGGCCGGCGAGGCCCAGCCTCGTCGCCGGCGAGCTCGAGGTCGCCCAGAACTCGCCCAGATCTGGGCGAGCCCGCCATGGCGAGGGCCTGGCTCACGGCGGTCGCGCTCGGCCTTGTCGCCGCGAACGCGACGGACACCGCCCCCTTCATCAGCCGGATGTTCGGCAGTGGCGGGGGGAGCTTGGGCCCGGCGGTGGAGCAGTGCCTCAGCGAGTGCGCCGACCAGTACGCGGACACGGTGGAGCAGGTGGAGGCGTCGATCGCAGAGAGAGAGAGAGAGAGAGAGAGAGAGAGAGAGAGAGAGAGAGAGAGAGAGAGAGAGAGAGAGAGAGAGAGAGAGAGAGAGAGAGAGAGAGAGAGAGAAAATGTGGAAATTGAGAATCGTTGCGGGAATAATGAGCGCGAAAATGTTGAATAAGGAAGGAGTAGGGTTTTCGTTGCAAAATTCGTGGGAAATTTCCCACGAATTTTGCAATGAAAATTGTACGCACTAAAATAATTGCCTGGAAAATTGAAATTCGTGGGAAAATTCGCTGAAAATTTCCAACGAATTTTCCCACGAATTTAAAAAATGCCAAACAATACTAGGTTTTTTTGAATTCGTCGTAAAATTTGTTGGAAATTTCCAACGAAAAATTTTTCGTTGCTAATTTCTGATGAATTTTACTTTTCGTTGGAAAATTTGTCGCAAATTTGCGACGAAAATTTTTTCGTCGCAAATTTTCGTGGCAAAAATCCAGTTCTTTTGTAGTGGGAGCAAAACCCAATTTTCGTCTTCAAGAACCCTAACCCTAACCGAACCCATTTCCAATTCTTCACATTGGGGCAAATCATCTCATCAAATTTCGCAACTCTCGGTCGACCAAGATTCGTCGCGCGAAAAGCCTATATTTTCCCTCAAGGCTGTCGCCTTTTTAGTCTATGTCCAGTGAGAGAGAATGACGAGCAACAAAAAACTCAACGGACAGATAGTGAGCGAAAGTGAAGATCATAGTGTTAAGGAAGATCAAAGCCCTAATTTGCGATTAGAGAGAGAACCATTTGGGATTTTGGGCCTACCAAGATTCAAAGACGAACAAGAGGAAGAGAGTGTGAGTGAGAGCTTGATTTGATTTAGAGACAAAGTGTTAAGGAAGATCGAAGCCCTAATTTGCAATTAGAGAGAGAGATCGATGGGGATTGGGCATACCAAGATTCAAAGACGAACAAGAGGAAACGCAAGTGAAAGGACGTCATCGTTTGAGAAAGAGAGACGGAAAGAAACAAAGTCCTTACCCACATGCGCATGGCCGAGTTGGTGGGTGCTTTCCTTCCCTCTTTAGAGGTTCTGGGTTCGAATTCCCGCTCGGTTCCGTAATTTAAGTGGGCGGCCCTGGCGGTGGGTTGCTGGGCTAGTCTCCCTCGAGGTATAGGCGCCTCGATTACCTGCGCGGGCTCATCTCCGGGGAATGGTGGCGAATCCTCAGTTACAAAAAAAAAAAAAAAGAAACAAAGTCCTTTCTCTCCAAGTGGACAAAGATTTCCATGTTGGACTTCCATTTATTTTAAACATTCCACGTCGGATTGAAAAACTAAGTAAAAAATCCACGTAGGACAATTTGCCGGAAACGGCACTCAATTAAATAATTTCACTCTGATGTGGCACTTAAGTGAGAGACAAAAAAGTTATAGCACTCAAATTAGTGCCGTACAAAAGTTAGAGCACTCTTGCTATTCGTATCCCTGCAAATCAACTATTGAAAATCACTTATCCAAACCCCGGACTTCCTAAGAACGAGGGACATTTGCTAAAAGGACAATCCCTTCACCTGTATACATTTTGTAATTTACCCTAAAGGGAAACACTCGATCCTTACCATTCGTATACCACAAGTGTACCATGTTCTATGGTCATCCTTCGTACATCTACCACTAGACGTCATAGATTGAAAATGTTCGGTATCTCGAAACCACCTTTCCTAAAAGATGATACTCACATCTCCCTTCACATTGATGATGACAGAAGAAGTGACAAACTTGCTTTTTCTCTTTGGTTCCACAGGCAATTTGAAGTGATTGCCACTAATATGGGTTGGCCCTAATTGTGTGGGACAATTGCAAATTCTAATCGCATCTCGCCAGCATAGTATGTGCTATCAAATAAGTGCAGACACTTCGTGTATGGTACTAAGTTTAGTTCCGTCATGGAATATCTTGGCTTTAAATCCAGTCCCTATGACAATGCCCTTTTTGTGCATTCTTGTTACTGTTGAGGAAAACTCCTACTAATTTTGAAGTTGACAAAACCTTATGTTATAATTGTAAAATCTGATACTTATTCTGAACCATTTTATTCCAGGAATATATATATGTTATGGAAGCTCAGAAAGAAGTTATTCAGACTTTACAAGCTAGAAAAATAAGTTCTTTGTAGACCCACAGAATCTAAGTTCTGAGATTCAGACGTAGAATTTATTCAGACGCAAAAATTATTCAGACGTAGAATTCAGTATTAAACATAACAGCTAGTGATCTGGCATGGATTTCACAGCAAGAAAATCTTGATTTGTTCAATCTTAATCAAATTGATTGACAATCAAATATTACGACAAGAATGCATTACAACGGACAAAACTCTACTTATAGAAATCAAGATTCTGATTGTATGGGCGACCAGAATCAGCGGGATTCAGAATCAGTCATCCAACGGCTACTTAATCCTTATTATACAAATCTGTCCAAGGTGAAGATTAGAAGATGATCTTCTGAAAGCTGTCCAACGGCTAGTTTGGGAGTAGAGGAGTATTTAAGGAGATTAACGAGCAGCAAAAGAAAATAACAGATTCAAGAATCAACAAGTCCAAAGTCTGAGTATACTCCAATCATTTCTCTTGTTGTTCTGAGCCAAAATACTGAGATATTGAGGGTTACTTTGTAAGAGTGACTGTGTGAGATAGAGAGTCCTATCATACACAAAAGTGATATTACTCAAAATCTGTAAATTCCTCTTGATTACATAGT
Source organism: Syzygium malaccense (assembly GCA_031216405.1). Classification (NCBI taxonomy): domain Eukaryota; kingdom Viridiplantae; phylum Streptophyta; class Magnoliopsida; order Myrtales; family Myrtaceae; genus Syzygium; species Syzygium malaccense. The sequence continues at coordinate 22,505,917 of CM062262.1, read as the reverse complement.
GAAATCCAGCCGGTAGGCTGTCAGCATGGGAGAGTGGACGTAGGCTTGATCTAAGCCGAACCACTATAAACTCGTGTACAGATTCTCTATCTCTCATCTCTTATTTTACTTTCTACATATCAAGAGCTTCATCTATATAATTTGTCTTGAATCTGAATTCTATTCAGACTCTTCTGTGATTAGTTTTATTTCCGCATAAATATTATAAAATAGTTCAAAGTCACCTATTCACCCCCCTCTAGGTGATCCCTGCTAGCCACATCAATTGGTATCAGAGTGGGTTGCTCACTTTATTGAAGTGTTTTACTTCTGAGCTAACGATCTACATGGCTAGCTTTGGTGCTCTAAGGCTCATTGAAGGTCAAAGCAACAACAGACCACCATATTTTGATGGCAAGGAATACGGTATCTGGAAGAATAAGATGAAAGCATTCATAAAGTCAATTGATCATATGCAATGGGATGTCATTATCAAAGGAGTCAAACCGAAATCTTCTGATTCAAAAGAAAAGGCAGATGCAAGCAAATCAGCAGATCCTCTATTATCTTCCACCGAGATTTCTAAAAGAGAAACTTTAGATTCCAATGCAATTTATTCTCTTTATTGTGCTTTTATCTCCTATTGAATATAAAAAAATTGCTGCTTGTGAATCTGTTAAGGAAATCTGGGATACTCTTTATATCACTTATGAAGGAACAGATCGAGCCAAGGATACTCAAATCAATCTTTTGCTTGGCCAATATGAGTCTTTCAAACTGAAGCCTGAAGAATCAATTGCTGATATGTATGATAGGTTTACTGACATAGTAAACGGTCTTGTATATCAAGGACAACCAGTCTCAGATGCATTGAAAGTCAATAAACTACTGAAAGGACTGACAAAGGAGTGGGATAACATCAAAACATCTCTTCGTGAGATACAAAGAATCATGCCTCTATCAGTGAATGAGTTAATTGGAACTCTTCAATCATATGAGACTGAGAAACGGAATGAGGAAAATGAAACCAGAGGTAATAAATCAATTGCATTGAAAACTAACATTGATTCTGATGCAGATTCTGAAGATGAAGATGTTGATGATGAAGAATTAGCTCTCTTCATAAAGAAGTACAAGAAAATGAAAATCAGAGGAAAAAACCTCAAAGGGAAAAAGCCTTTTGAAAATAAGAGGTCCATCGATGAGACAGAAAGATCAAAGGAGGTGATATGCTTTCACTGTAGGAAACGTGGACATATCAAGCCTAACTGTCCACTTCTGAAAAAGAAAACCAAATTTGAGAAAGCAAAGAAGGCCTTAAAGGCAGAAACCTGGAGTGACACAGAGTGTGAAGATAGTGATGAAGATATCTCAAATTTCTGTCTAATGGCAAAGTCAGATTCAGATTCAGATTCTGATCCTAAAGTGGAAATCGAGGTAAAACCTTCTGAAAAGACTATTGAAGTATCGAATTACATTGATGATTTATGCTTTGAATTTAAGACTGCTCTTAAAAGAATCTCTTCTTTGAAAAAGGAAAATTCTTATCTGAGACAACAGGATGTTTTACAAAAAGAAAAGATTGATTTCCTTCAAAAAGAATTTTATCAAATCAAGGAAAATCGAGATTTACTTTCCAAAGAAAATGTTGTTTTGAAAAAGGAAGTTTCAGAAATTACTTCCAAATTTTCAAAAGGTTCAGAAACCTTGAAGCATATCCTTTCCATTCAAATTCCTTACTATAATAAATCTGGTTTAGGATTTGTAAAGGAAAGTGACAGCTTGATTGATTTTCCAAAAGTCAAGGAGAGATTAAAACAAAGACCTCCTCGACAAGCTTATAAAAATCATTTTAAAAGAAATTTTGTCAAACTTGTTGGGCGAAGTGCTCTTAAATGCTCAAACTATGGAAATCCAAAACATTTTGAGAATGAATGTCCTAAGGTCTGGAGACCTGTTCGAAGAGATTTTGTTAAGACAGCCTACACTAATGCTCAAGGACCCAAACAAATTTGGGTACCAAAGAAAACTTGAGAGGTTGTGATCTTTGTAGGTTACCACAAAAAGAAAAAGAAAGTGGTACCTAGACAGTGGATGATCAAGACACATGACAGGAGATCCAAGCATATTCGTTGATTTACACAGTCTAAATGGTGGAAAAGTTTCCTTTGGAGGAAATACCAAAGGAAAAATAGTTGGCAAGGGAACAGTTAAAATTGAAGGACTTACAATCAATGATGTTTTATTGGTAAAAGGACTCAACTACAACCTGATAAGCATAAGCCAACTATGTGATACATGTTTCAGAATAAACTTTCAAGAAAACACATGTTCAGGAACAAGCAAAGACTCTTCTCAAACTTTCACAGGAAGAAGACATGGCAATATTTATCTTCTTGATGTAAATACTAATTCTACTCATTGTCTGATCTCAATCAAAGAAGATGAAGACCTATGGCACAGAAGGTTGGGGCATATCAGTTTGAAACAAATCTCAAAGATTTCAAACAAGAAACTGGTTCGAGGCTTGCCAGATCTGAAATACAGAAAAACAGAATTATGCAATGCCTGCACCCTAGGAAAGCAAGTAAGGAGCTCTTTTAAATCTATACATCATGTTTCCACTAATCGTGCTTTGCAGCTTCTTCATATGGATCTGTTTGGACCAACCAGAACACAAAGTATTGGTGGTAAGAAGTATTGTTTAGTAATTGTTGATGATTTTACAAGATTTACTTGGGTGTTTTTTCTTGCTCATAAAAATGAGGCATTTTCATACTTTTCAAAATTTGCAAAAAGAGTTCAAAATGAAAAATGCTATACTATTTCCTGCATTAAAACAGATCATGAGGGAGAATTTGAAAATCAAAATTTTGCAAACTTTTGTGAGGAAAATGGCTTTCAACATAATTTTTCTACTCCATATACACCAGAACAAAATGGTGTCGTGGAAAGGAAAAATCATTCTTTGCAAGAAATGGCAAGAACACTGTTGATTGAAAGCAAGATTCCTTTTCATTTCTGGGTAGATGTAGTCTTTACAGCATGTTATATCATAAACAGAGTATTTCTCAGACCCATTCTTGAGAAAACCCCCTATGAGCTTGACAAAAGTAGAAAGCCCAGCATATCATATTTTTGTGTGTTTGGTTGTAAATGCTTTATTCTCAAAAATCCAAATGACCGCACTGGAAAGTTTGATGAGAAAGCAAATGAAGGACTCTTCCTTGGATATTCAACCACAAGCAAAGCATACAGAGTCATCAACAAGAATTCTCAGACTGTGGAAGAAACAATGAATGTAAGGTTTGAAGAAAATATTCAGACTCACAAAGATGAATCTGAATTATCTTCCAACATTCAAGAGTTAACGGAGACTCATCAAGAATCTCCAAAGATTGAAGAATCCTCAAAAGAAAAGGAAAAGGATACAATCCAGACTCAACCGGAAAATTCAGAGTCTGCACATATTCAGAAGGAAAAATTTGACAAAAACTGGAAACATAAATCCAGTCATCCGAAGAATCTCATCATTGGAGAAATAAAAGATGGTATCAAGACTAGATCCAAATAAAAGGAGAACATTAGCAACTTAGCATTAATATCAGAAATAGAACCAAAAGAAGTTGAAAAAGCCTTATCAGATGAAAGCTGGATAGAAGCTATGCAGAAGGAACTTCAGCAGTTCAGAATCAATGAAGTATGGAAGCTTGTGCCACGACCCAAAAACCATCCAGTAATTGGAACAAAATGGGTGTTCAGAAACAAACTGGATGATAAAGGGAAAGTCACAAGAAACAAAGCAAGACTAGTTGCGAAAGGCTATTCTCAAGAAGAAGGCATAGACTATGATGAAACATATGCACCGGTTGCAAGGTTAGAAGCCATTCGGCTATTATTAGCTTATGCTTGTTTCCATAACTTTAAATTGTTTCAGATGGACGTGAAAAGTGCATTCCTGAATGGATATATTAAAGAAGAAGTATATATGGAACAACCACCTGGTTTCGAAGAACCAAGGAAGACTGATTATGTCTACAGACTTAAAAAGACCTTTACGGTCTGAAATAGGCACCCAGAGCATGGTACGAAAGGTTAAGTAACTTCCTTCTGCAAAATGAATTCACCAAAGGTAAGGTTGATACAACTTTGTTCATTAAGAAAAAGGGTAAGGATTTGCTACTTGTTCAAATTTATGTTGATGATATAATCTTTGGATCCTCTAATGAATTGCTTTGCAAGGAATTCTCTAAGAATATGCAGAACGAGTTCGAGATGAGCATGATGGGAGAACTAACATTCTTTCTTGGCTTACAAGTGAAACAAACCAAAGATGGTACTTTCATTTGCCAAGAGAAGTATGCTAAGGAGATTATCAAGAAATTTGGAATGCAAAATGGTAAGAAAACAGACACTCCAATGTCCCACACATCCAAACTGAACAAGGATGAACATGGTAAAAAGGTGGACCAGAAGATATACAGAAGCATGATAGGTTCACTATTGTATCTTACTGCATCTAGACCTGACATTCTTTTTAGTGTCTATATGTGCGCAAGATTTCAATCAGACCCAAAGGAGTCACATCTCACTGCAGTAAAAAGAATAATCAAATACATTAGAACTTATCCAATGCTAGGTCTTTGGTATTCCAAAAATCCAGATTTTACACTTACTGGTTATTCAGATGCTGATTTAGCTGGATGTAAAGTAGACAGGAAAAGTACTATATGTACATGTCAACTGCTTGGAAATATGTTGGTGTCCTGGTACTCAAAGAAGCAAAATACAGTCGCACTTTCTATAGCAGAAGCAGAATATGTAGCGTTGGGAAGTTGCTGTGCACAAATTCTGTGGATGAAGCAGCAGTTGCGAGATTTTGCTGTTGAAGAATCAAGTGTTCCAATCAAGTGTGACAACACAAGTGCTATTAATCTATCCAAAAATCCTATTCTTCATTCACGAGCGAAGCATATTGAAATCAAGCATCATTTCATTAGAGATCATGTTCAAAATGGCGATGTGAATATTCAATTCATTGATTCTAAGAATCAATTAGCTGATATATTCACAAAACCTCTTGACAAATCTTCATTTGAGTATATTAGAAACAAACTGTGCATTACTTATCCATTCTCTTGAAGTGATTTGATAAACAGGAATTTTTCAGACTCAAGTACTCTCCGTCTGAAAAATGTTCAGACTCTCAAAGAACGGTACGTACATAGTTTCAAGTTTGGCGGGAATATTTTTGGCAGGATATTTTCATATTTGTTATTTTAGGAATCAAATCAGGTACGAATCCAAATTTATTTGCTTAATTGTGCTCAAAAGTTTATCATGATATTATCCTGATCTTTTATGTTTCAGATAGTATATTTCATTCGTACTTGTCTGGGCTTATTCTTACTTTCTAAAAATAACCTTTTGTTTCTTAAACCTGTCCTTTTCGTTTATAAACCTGTCTTTCACTTTTCAAAATCCTATCAGTACGTTTCCCTTTTCCTCAAAACCTTCCGATATTCAGAGACTCTCCTCGTCTTCCTTCTACAAAGATCGGAACTTTCTGCTCCTGAAGTGATCAAAATGCCGTTCAAAAGAAGATCCTCGTGCATTCTGAACCTAGACTCTAAATCTACTGCACCGGCGGAGTTTATGAAGATTTCAGATACAGAATCGGAACATCATGAAGAATCTGCCGAAGCGACACCACCTCATAAGTCGTCGCCTCCCAAAGTTTCTGATAAAACTGATTTCTGTTTTAAAAGCATCAAGCATGTATGGAATGCTTATCTGAAGTTGAAGAGAAACAATGCCTCTGCATCTACTTTGCGTGACTGTCTGAGAGATAATGGGTTCTCCTCTGAAGAACATCTTACGCAAAACTATTCTAAAGCTTGCGTTGATTCTGATAATGTCCCGGTCGGTACTACACCAAAAGAATCCTCTTCTAAAAAGGGCAAAGAAAAGGTCGGAGAATCATCAGCACCCTCTGCTCGTGTTAGCCCTAAAACTACCAGTACAACAAAGTTTGTTATACCTGATGATGATGCTCGATTTTTTGAGATTTTTGAAATGAAGGTAGGAGTAGCATCTGGTGTGCCAGGTACAGGTGGATTATTCAGAAACTCTGAGCATAATATCTGTTACAAGTTGTTGCTTGCTCGAGGGATCATGAACCATAGGACTGTGGATTTTGACTATCTAGAGAAGGCTGGTATTTCAGTAAAGAATCTGTTTCAAAAGCTAGGCATTTATGAATTTTGCCTTCAATCTGCAAATGTTTATGCTGAATTAACTGCCTACTTCTATTCAAATCTCTCTATCTTGTCGCCCAACTGGATTCAATTCACTGTTGGTGACAAAAAATTCGATTTAAAAGCGGAAGTATTGGCAAGGATTATTGGAGCACGATACTATAAGTTTACTCCACTGGCTGTGAATCTTGAAGATGCTTCCAAGATTGCTTCTGAAAATTCTAACTTTGCTCTAGGATCAAACCGGCATCTCTCTTATTCTGACTTATCCAGAAGATCAGTAATTCTGCACAAGATCATTATCAACTGCTTGAGGCCCAAGGCAGCCTCTAAGACTGACCTATCCAAATCAAAAATAAAGCTCATTTGGGCCATCTTGAAAGGTCAATCCTTTTCTCTCCCTCATATCATCATCTTTCATATGTACAGGACATTACATAAAGACAAGGGACAACTGCCATATGGTGCCTTAATCTCTCGAATTTTCATGTTTCTACAAATATCAATTCCTGATGAATTGCACCAGAATATTGTTCCCTATATGTTTGTTGGAGAAAGAATAATCTCCAAGATGAAACAGTTTGATGATGTGAAGAAAAGAATCAAAGGACAAGAGGCTCATCAGCCTGAAGCTAGGTCTGCTGAAAAGTCAAGTATTAAGAAGACAGGATAGAAAAAGGGAGCAAATTCAGCAAGCAAGAAGTCAGATTCTCCCATCCCACTAAAGGTGTATAGCAAGAAAAGAAAAATTCTTCTGCAAGATGAAAGTGATGAAGCAGAAGCAGAACATTTTGATATAGGCTATGCTGATGCTCCATAACATGTTTCTGAACCAATTCCAAAGGTTTCTGAATCAACTCCTACGGAACATGTTTCTGAAGATCCAGCACCTGTTCAGGGGGAGAATCCAGAAGAAGCAACCATGGGGTTCGATCAGTCTGAGCCAGTTAATTTCCAAGGACAGCCTTCAAAAAATCAGAACATTCTCTCTATTCTGCTCGAAATTAAGGATAAGCAAGCTGCGTTAGAACAAGACATGAAGAATCTAAAGAAAATTGTTGAGGAAAACTACAACACTCAACGACAACAAGCAGCAGCAAATAAAGCAGAACTTGAGGAAGCCATTACCCTATGCTCGTCCAACATGGATAAGGCTCTGGGTCAGTGCAGTTCGAAGATTGAGGAAGCTGTTTCAATATTGGAAAATTTTCAACTGATTCGTACTCCTTCAAAACAATAGCCTGTTTTCAAAACATTTCTCTCAAAGTCTTCTTTATTTTCATTTTGGTCTGTAACTTAACTAACATTTCTTGTTTGACTATTTGATTATAAAATATAAATGATTTATACCCTCTATTATTGACCTTTTGCTGATGATAAAAAGGGGGAGAATTTATTTGGTGCAGATCATATGCAGATTATATACAGAGAAAGTAAAGACACAGATATCAACAGAGTTTGCTCTTTTAATTTCAATCTATGATCCATGCGCTAAATATGCTTATTTACTTCAAATTAATTTTAAAGTGATCCAATCTGCAGGAAAGTTTTGTCACCGTCAAAAAGGGGGAGATTGTTGAGGAAAACTCCTACTAATTTTGAAGTTGATAAAACCTTCTGTTATAATTATAAAATCTGATACTTATTCTGAACCATTTTATTCCAGGAATATATATATATATATATATATATATATATATATATATATATATATATATATATATATGTTCTGGAAGCTCAGAAGGAAGTTATTCAGACTTTACAAACTGGAAAAATAAGTTCTTTGTAGACCCACAGAATCTAAGTTCTGAGATTCAGACGCAGAATTTATTCAGACGCAAAAATTATTTAGACGCAGAATTCAGAATTAAGCATAACAGCTAGTGATCTGGCATGGATTTCACAGCAAGAAAATCTTGATTTGTTCAATCTTAATCAAATTGATTGACAATCAAATATTACGACAAGAATGCATTACAACGGACAAAACTCTACTTATGGAAACCAAGATTCTGATTGTATGGGCGACCAGAATCAGCGGGATTCAGAATCTGTCATCCAACGGCTACTCAATCCTTATTATACAAATCTGTCTAAGGTGAAGATTGGAAGATGATCCTCTGAAAGCTGTCCAACGGCTAGTTTGGGAGTAGAGGAGTATTTAAGGAGATCAACGAGCAGCAAAAGAAAATAACAGATTCAAGAATCAACAAGTCCAAAGTCTGAGCATACTCCAATCATTTCTCTTGTTGTTCTGAGCTAAAATACTGAGATATTGAGGGTTACTTTGTAAGAGTGACTGTGTGAGATAGAGAGTCCTATCATACACAAAAGTGATATTACTCAAAATCTGTAAATTCCTCTTGATTACATAGTGAAATCCAGCCGGTAGGCTGTCAACGTGGGAGAGTGGACGTAGGCTTGATCTAAGCCGAACCACTATAAACTTGTGTGCAGATTTTCTATCTCTCATCTCTTATTTTACTTTCTGCATATCAAAAGCTTCATCTATATAATTTGTCTTGAATCTGAATTCTATTCAGACTCTTCTGTGATTAGTTTTATTTCCGCATAAATATTATAAAACAGTTCAAAGTCACCTATTCACCCCCCTCTAGGTGGTCCCTGCTAGCCACATCAGTTACTTGCTTCAATTGTCGTCCACAAAAAATGGGAAGAACATGAAGTTCAATAGTTAACGTCAAATTCGGGGGATGATACTTTTGGCCCTCTCTTCTCAAAATCATTCTCGTGAATGAATTCATCAAAATTGGAAAATTGTTTATCTTTCACTAATGAGATGTTTTACGGAAAATTACCAAAAAAGTCCAAAACCTATCAATTCAGTCCTAAACCCTTTAATTGTGCCACATTAGCACTAATTGTGTCACGTAGGATGGTTGGCATCTACATCAGCGATTTTCGACAAAATTAGTTGGATGAAATTAATTGGCAAAATGTTAAAAGATTTAGGATTCAATTGACACAATTAAAAAGTTTCGGACTAAATTGGCAAAAGTGCAATAGATTTATGACTTTTTTGATAATTTTCCAGATGTTTTACTATGCAAAGTTTGCTAGGCGCAAGTTAATATTTATGTGTGCACTTTATGTTAAGTAAGTAGTTTATCAAGAGGTGGAAAAAAGAAGAAGAAAGTAATTACCTAAGGGTTAATATCACAAAAAACCTCAAATTGGTGCACTTTGTAACAATTTTATCTCGAACTAATTTTTTGACCATAAAAAATCTCAAACCGGTACACCTGTGACAAATTTACCCCAAACTATTTTTTATCACCAAAAACCCTACATTGGTACACTAGTGATAATTTTACCCCGAACTAATTTTTTGATCACAAAAAATCCCAAACTGGTTCACCCTTTACAATTTTACCCAAACTAATTTTTTGACCACTAAAAACCCCAAACTGGTATATTTGTGACAAATTTACCCTTCGTTAGTATCCATTAAATTAGATTAATATCACGAAAAATCACAAATTGGTAAACTTATGACAGACGGTGGGGTAAAGCCCCAAATTGGTACACTCGTCAACAACCACATGTCATCAAACTTAGCAATTTGATAGTAAAATTTAACGGAAACTAACAAAGGGTAAATTTGTTGTAGGTGTATCAGTTTAGGGTTTTTGGTGGTAAAAAAATTAGTTCGGGGTAAAATTATCACAGGTGTACTAGTTTTGAGATTTTTGTGGTCAAAAAATTAGCTCGGGGTAAAATTATCACAGATGTATCAGTTTAGGGTTTTTTGTGGTCAAAAAAATAGTTTGGGGTAAATTTATCACTGATGTACCAGTTTGGGATTTTTTATTGTAACGTCCTGAATTCGACTCACTTTCGTGATCAATGAAATTGATGTTATTTCTCATTTCATTTTAGTAAGTCTCGCTCGGAACTGATCATTCTCGGGATACCGACTAATAAGGAATGGCTAACCAGGAAAAACGGTACGTGGACCCAAGAACTCGACCGTGAATTGAGTTCGATTCCGAGAAACGACGAGGAAATATTTTATGCCAATGTAGGCCGATCCAAGGAGAGCGACGGATTTGGTTTGGCCAACGACGTATGATCGGATCGCGGGTGATTCCGTGCAATCGAGAGTACGCATGGCGAATGATCCTAAACTTATTCCGAACTATCGCGACCCCCGAAACTAGTGATAAATCCTCGTGTTCTCTGGGAAGTTGAGATCGTCACGACTTGAGTAACCCTGGGTCGATACGCGTAACCCTTAAATAGCCGTCCGTTAGTGAGAGACACTAAAATCGCAAATTGAGCGAAATCGATTGTGGAATTGAGTCCGAACTTCGGTGTCGAAATTTCGTGGACGAAGGCAACTATTTTGCGAGGACAACATCGTATAAGAGTGGCCAATCATATTTGGGATCGGTAGAGTCGAAAATTAAAAATTTGACCCGGGATCGGAAAATTACCAAATTACCCCTGGACCCCCAAGCTTGGATTCCGAATTTTAGAGATTTATTAGTGGATATTATGGTCTTGCTTATTATTATTATTATTGTTAAAATTCTTGGACCTTAGTGCCCTCATATATTTTGTCTAGAAATAATCCTAGCCCTTAATTAGAGGGTATGATGGTCATTTTTGGGTGTTTGGTCAACCACCCCACTAAGCCAAAACCATATACATTCTAGTCTCTCTCTCTCCCCCTCATTCTCACCATCACTCACCGGCCATCTCCCCCTCCCACGCCTCACTCTCTCCCTCTCATTCCCATTTGCTTGGCCGTGAGAGGCCCTCGCCGGACAAGCTCCGCTTCCGCTGCCAGAGGAGCTCCGCCGTCGCCGTCGGAAGAGCTTTGCCGCCACCACCGGAGCCGATCCACCACCACCACCACCTCGCCTTGCACCACCGCCATCTCGACCATCTCTCTCTCCCTCTCGTTGCGTCACTGTCGAGCACCGCCGCCTCCCCTCTTCGCCGTTTGAACCGCCGCTAGAGAGCTGCCACCGTCGCAGGCCAGGGTGCCGCCGCCGCCTTGCACCACCACCACCATTCCGACTGCCTCATTCTCCCTCTCCTCTCCTCATCCACCACTGACCAGCCCCCCCTTCCGCCGTGGACCGCCGACCGCCATCGCTCGCGCCATTCGCCAGGTCGCTGCCGTTCGTTACCGTTCGCCGCCGTGAGCCCGCTTGGTCCCCCGTTCCCCGCCTATTCAGCCTTGATTGGGAGCTTAGGAATTTAAGTGAGTATTAACCCTAAACCCTAGTTAGGCTAATTAGCATTTCTAGATAGGATGAGGGTAATTTAGGGGTTAATTAAGGTGGATTAGGGATGATTAGTGGGCTATTAAATTAGTGGTGGATTATGAGATGATTTGGGAGTCTAAGATGTGAATTTTAATGCGATTTAGCACCCAAGAACAGGCTGTTGATGGCTGGAATTATTGGAGTTAATTAGCCCCGGTTCGGAGAATTTGGAGTTTAACGACGGAAACCCCGAGCATGTTTCATATTGTCCATTTGGTGGATTATTTATGCTTGATTGGACGTTGATTTCGTAATGCCATATCGCATGTCTAGTGTAGTCGAGAATGTACTAGTATGGCAGGCCTCGAATGTGCCTAATCATATTAGCCTAGTCACGTGAATTATGCGTGTGGCTTATGTATCATGCGAAGTGAATTGAATTGCTTGATTTGATATGCTAATGTGACGATTGGGCATATTGGGATTGAATGTGAGCATGTCATTTGGGTATTTGAGCACGTCATGGCATTGTTCGATAAATTCTTGGCACGATTGGATTATGTGCTTATGTTGGGATTGAATGTTCATTGTGCTTTATGTCATAATCTGAGTGCTCATTGTGCATTGCCGCGCATTTCGCATGCTGTGCATGGGCTTGAACCGAGAATTGTGCGAGTTTGCGTGCCTGACATGAGCATGTGATCACTTAATCATCCTGATGTGTCTTACGCGGGGTTCAGATAAAATTGGCTGTGTGCAAGTGTGATCACCTAAAGCCCTGATGCGTGTTACGCGAGGTATTGAACCTGTCCTGATGCGTTTTACGCAGGACGATACTCTGATTGCCGGAAGACGGCCAACCTGATGCGTTTCACACGGGTTTTGGTTCGTATAAGGAGATCGGTGTTGCGTCTGATGCGTTTTACGCGGGCTAGAGACACTAGGCCTGATGCGTTTTACGTGGGCCATGAAGTGTTGGAATTGATATAAACCTGATGCGTTTTACGCGGGTCGAATTCTAATTGAGAATTGAGTAGTGTACCGATGCGAATGTTTGAGCCAGATCATGAGCATGAACACATTAGCGGCATATGTGTGTAAAAGTGCATTAGCAAGTGTGCAAACACGTGAGCATCGGTGACTTGTGTGTAATGTAGGCATTAATGAGCATGAGCATGTGTATGGCGTACGTATGACTAAGCCTGTCACGTATGTGCCATTGTTGTGCTTATTGTATGTCTAACCTGCAAGGTAAATTATGTGCTCGATCTGGACCCGAGGGCCTAGGTTAATTGATTGTCAGTTACTACTGTCTATGTGTGATTGTCTGCTTGTCAGGAGGTCCATGTTAGCCTAGTTTAGGTTTAGGGGGCCTACTCGCTGAGATTTATTCTCACTGTCGTTTAAACTCCAACTTTTCAGACCCCCGGCCTTGAAGATGTCTGAGGTACCGATTCATTTTGGGATTCCGTCTCGAATAGATCGGGACGTGACCGAGTACCTCGTAGGGAATGAGGATACATATATTAGGCATTACACTATAGTATGGGTCGACATGGGCACACATCATTTCCAGGCCCACGAGTATGTCGCCTGGTGTTTTAGGGACTATTCTGGGACTTTCGGGCCCCTCAGGACTTTTGACGTCCCGTTTAACGGGCTAGGAGAAGTAGACCCCCAGTGTCAGGATGGAGACCTAGCGAGTCCGGAGTACACGTCCGAGGGGAGTTCCAGTTCAGACCACCAGCCGGTTATCTGGGAGGTTGATGAGTTTGACCCGATGGATATGGAGCCAGCGGACTGGGACTTTGATCCGGAGCCATTGGAGTCGAACGAGGAGCCAGAGCCGATGGAGCAGGACCCCGAGCCTAAGGAGGTGGATTCAGAGAAGGAGCCGACAGAGGCCGAGTCCGAGATGGATTCTATGGACTCCGAGGACGAGCCGTCAGACAGCTCTTCTGAGTCCTCGGGATCCGACCTAGACTGGGTCCTGTAGGTTTAGTCTTAGCTGCAGATAGGTCGTGCCAGTACCTTTTTGACCGGAGCCCCACCTAGTTTTAGTACCCCTGACTACCTGAGCCACTTACCCCTTTTTGTCAGTAGTGGCTGTTGACCCGCTTTTGATTTTTGATGTTCATGCTGTATATGAATATTGTATATGTTCCCCGTTGTTAATGCAAGTGTATATTTGTTCATGTTATTGAGTGTATTGCTATCCTTGGTTGCGTGGTTCTAATTTGTACGGGTGTTATATTGCTTCTGCGTGTGCCTTAATCTCTATGTTGGGCGTTGGGTCGGTGACGCGTCCTGAGACGTCGCGCTGGAATCGACCACGGCAGGGGTGTCGCGCGCCGTAGGGTGCAAGGCGTGACATTTGTGGTATTAATCCATTACCTAATGATCGTTGAGATACATTTGCCAGTTACACTAATCAAAACAAATTATAGTAAGATCAACCATCGATAACTCGATAATATTACATACCCGAACAAAGTAATGCTAGACCTATCTCAATAGTTTATTTTAAGAAGCAATGGCAATGGGGAGAAAAAGAAAAGAGTTGGTAGAGGGTGACAATTCTAGAAGAGTAATTATAGCATACACCGCTGGTGTAAAAGAGGTTTTACTCGAGCAATCTTAAACATCATTGATTTGATAGTGAATAGTTCCAATCCTCTAGTAAATAATAGATAATGCTATTTGGTGTAAACTTTTCTTTACACTAACGGTGAATGGTCTGCATTTCCTATAACTTATCTAATAAACATCATTCCAAGAGGACTAAGCCTTATCTAATACTTAGAGGTGAAGTTCATATTTACAGCAATATTTGAAGGGCCATTTTCTTCTGAGCTTTGACAATGATTTCATGCTTCAATGTGGTCACAAAATATATGGTTGGAAAGCTCCTTATGTCTAGTTTCTAAGGCAACAAGTTTCATGTAATTTGGAATGATCTAGAGAAAGTTATAATCAAATTACTGAGTGCTGCTCAACTTACTTGAGAACGAGTTTTTACAATGTCCATGATTTTATTGAATCCTATGCATTGTTAGTTATTTCCAGAGGATATGTCATACGTACGGACCATGAGGATATGTACCCTCCCATGAACTTACGTAATTTTTGTTTTAATTAATTAATTAATGCATGATTTGATAAGAATGTGATCATTTGTGCAGAAATCTATTTAGTCATTTGTTATGGAGTGGACAAGATTATTACCTTTAAAGCTTTGGCCTTCCTGTCCATATGACAAATATGTTGATTCTGTTTCAACCTAGCTCTGTCTGCAGATGCATGATTCGATATGATCTTGTATAATATAGTACTCGCGTTAATAAAAAGATCAATGAATTGTAATAAGATATGCACGAACGAAAATGCTCAAAATAGACCGACGTAAATAAAGTGAAAAACAATCAAAGCGCAATTAAGTTCCCGTTAATAAGTATTCACCTTTTAAGTTTTTTAGGGTCCATATTCAGGTTTAAGGGTTGGGAGCGTCACCTGCAACCGATGGTAAGTTTGTGAGCTTCGGCTTCATCGTTCTTGCAGTAGGGTTTGGGTTAAACTTGCAGAGAACGAGTCAATGAAGAAGCACTAGTTGGATCCATCATGGCCAAGAGGTCAATTGTTTTGTTCCTGTCACGACCCAGACCTCACCGAGCCCGCAACATCCCTCCGTGGTCGTATTTCGAATGCGACATCCCAGGACTTGTCGTCAACCCAAACGAACATCAAAACATAAAGTGCACGCGGAAGCAATTATAACACCCAGACAAGTCTTGAAGACCAAGGGTAGTAGGAGAACACTTGAACAAATCAACCACATATATTTCATTCAATGGCACGTACTTACAAAATCCAACCTTACATACAAAAGGCCAATAGGATTAAAACCGCCATCATAAAAAAGGGACAAGTGATTGGGTAGGCTAGCCTAACTATACTAAAGGGTCCACCAACTCCATGGGCTCTTCTTTGGAGTCTTGCTCCATCGGCTCTTTCTCGGGATCCCAAAATGCTGTGATGGACCATTCATGGTTGGGATCAGGAGTTTGAAATGGTTATATAATAACCATGAGAACGAGTCTCAATAAGTAAACACCCTAAACCTTACATAGGCTAACGCGTACCTCCAGACAAATAGAATAACACCCAATACATTCAATCACATGCAACAACATTCAAAGGCACTCTCTAGCCTTACCTCAATGCATATATAACCTTGCACATTAGTTGGATCGCAATAACATAACCAACTTCTCATTGCACATGCACTCCAAGATACAACCAATTTCCTACACATGCATTCATAATAACATTCCAACCTATTCTAATCTCAAACTCTACACATGCTCACATCCTTCAACTTCCGACACACATGTGTGTCCACTTCGATCAATACCGACCCACGTAACACGCCTCAGGTGCACCTCATCGTACGACTCGTGTAACACGTATCAAGTCCGCAACACGACTCGCATAAAGACGTATCAAGTCGGCGGTCCTCCGATTTATTCGGGCATTATCTTGCGTAACATGCCTCAAGACAAATCTAATTCCTTGCATAAACACGCCTCAAGGATTATAGAATCAAACGTCATTCAATTTCATGCCTTTCCCCGCGTCAACATGCCTTAGGGATTATCGATCATACGCGATACATATCTCATTCCCTTCACACAACATCCATGTCACGCCCTGAACCCCATCAAGCTCGCGACATCCCGCTCTGGTCGAATTGTTGCGACATCCCAGGAACGTCGCCGACCCAACCTAAACATCAGAGCCACATGCGGAAGCGAATATAAAAACCCCGGACAAAAAGATGACGAAGACGGGGTAGAACACCATAAGAATCAAACAAGAACATCTTCATACAGCACCAAATATACAAACATCATATTACAGACATAATTAGCAAACTAGCATCCGAAATCACCGTCATAACAAAATATCAGGGTCTTGGTTATCTTAACTTCACTATCGGATAACCCAAGTTTAAACAACCCCTAAAATTGCCTAGGGAATGCCTAATGGTCGTCTTCCGTTTTGCTCCTGCTTCTTCGGGCTTGAGCCTTCGGACACTCACCTGCAATTCCACTGGGCACCAAAGGCGGTTCCTCGAACTTCCAAAAAGAGGAGGTGGACTTTCCGGGTCTATGGCTGGGGGTCTGAAAGTGGCGGTTATATAACCGTAAGACGAATCTCAATAAGTGTACAACCCCAAACCCCACGTAGGCACTCACGTACCGCCAGACAGAACACGTATCTCACACGTCGATCAATTAATCTAACAGTCACACACGAACCTACCTGGAACCCATCATGCACATTCCTGCACGTTAAACCATAATACAGCCAGCACATCACAACAATACATCACAGACGCGCGAGTGCCTCATTTATAAGCCAGAAACCACTTGGGCACGTCCCATACCGTGCCTAGCAGTTTCTACCCCATAATTAAGCATCACGCGATACAAACACACTCGCACACTAACTCACACCATACGTCACTTTCTCAAGCCTCGCACTTCAAGCCAATTCTCGGTCATTCTCAACTCTTCCACTACTACCGCGCCCGCGTAAAACGCATCAGGCCAACGGTCTTCTGACCTCGTCAGGCATTGTCATCCTGTCGGGCCGGGCATCGTCACCTCGTCAGGGATGGCATCGTCTCGCGTAAACGTACACGCCTCAAGACGGAATCCTACACACACTTTCCTTCTACCGCGCTCGCGTAAAACGCATCAGGCCAACGGTCTTCTGACCACGTCGGGCATCGACACCCTATCGGGCCGGGCATCGTAATCTCGTTAAGGACGGTATTGTCCGCGTAAACGTACACGCCTCAGGACGGACCTTTTCCCAACCAATCCTACATTCCAGTACCTTCGTTCCACTCATTCCACACGTACCACACCGCCACACAAACACACGGTCACACACAATCTCACACCTCACACTCACTTCGCAAATGCACATCCTTGCCACACAAACACCACACAATGACATATCTTGACACGTGAGCTCATTTCGCAATCACACCACACACCTCACAGCCATACACACAAGGCACACGGCCACTCGATATTCAGCCCAACAATCATTCAGAAATCAACCAACAACTACAACCACTTTACAAACACACCATCCACATACAAACACACATCCAAGATCAATTCCCATTACAAGGGTAGCAACTATTCAACCTCGACACCCCGACCATTCCGCTCATAAAAACAAACATTCAAAGAATTGGGGTCAAATTGGGCAGTTTACACAGTGACCGAAATCCCATCAAAATAAATAGTAAACGAACTCCAAAAATTCTAAATATTGGATATATCACAAAACACATCCCGATAAACATTTCTTATGAAGAACATGAAATCCGGTTCAATCTACAACCATGCCTTTTTGTCCCTCGAAATCAGACCAAAATCAGTTCGCTCTAACAGACTATTTTGTCCTCAAAATACATTTCTTTCAACACCCAAATCACCTTGAAAAGTTTTGAAATTTTTATATGTCATAGAAAAGAGAGTCTCCAACAACTTTTGTGAAGGAAGTTTATTGAAAATAGATTTGGAAAATTTTATAAAAATTTGGCAAGACAAGAAGGTCGGGATGAACAGTGTTTCGGGCGGTTTCAATACGGTCTGAAAATGGGTTTTCGTACGACCCAAATGGTCTCCAAAAATTCCAAATTTAAAATATGTTATACTTCAAGATGTGAGGAAAAACTTTCGTGAAGGACACCACCCCTGATTCGGCCTCCAAAAATCTCTACAAAAATAGCAAATCGGGAAGGTACAGAAAACACAATTTCGAGATTCACCCAAACTTCAAGGATCCGAGTCCTTGTTGATACCCACCGAACTTCAGCCCTCAAAATTCATTCCACAAGGTTCAAACTACCATACCACAATGATCACGACATTACACAGCAATTTCACGCAATTAATTGCCGAATCAAACGATCCAATCTACGCGCCGAACAGAAAATCACAGCCCTTACCTCAGCCCCAAAACAGCCGCTTAAACTACCCAAACCGAGCCCTAAACATGTCTAATAATACCCGAGGTCCTAGGTAACATTTGGGGAAGTCACTTACCCTACAAAGGCGGGACAAACTAGCTGGATGGGTGGCTGGAACGGGCGGAACAGCAGCAGCAGCGCCGGCGGTGATCCGGCAAAGATGGCCGAGAGAGGAAATGATCGTGAGGGAGAGAAAGAGAATAGGGGAAATGGCCGGTGAAGAAGATGAGCAAGAAACAAAGCTAATAAATTTGGTCCAAGGAAGTTTGACCCAATTTGCAAAATTCCAACTTTGCCCCTTAATACTTGGCTCACATTCATCCTCATCCAAAAAGCTAGGGGCAATTTAGTCCAAGGAGAAATGAATTATTGGGCTGATGGTTATCCATAAAATATCCCCAAAATAAATCTACAAAATTCGGAATACCCCAAATTAGGCCTAGGGGCAAAATGATCATTTTTTCAGTCCCGAGGCGAAATTTCAATTTTTGACTATACTAACCCCAAATGAGTGTGGCCAACATAATATGGCATCGGATTCGTGAAAATAGCCTCTTAAGCCCTCGAAAATCAACTGCAAAGTCCTGGAGATTAAAATAATATTATCTTTCACTTCCGAGCCAAAATTTCAATTTTTGATCGTAACAACTCTAAATGTGTGTGGCCACCCTAAAATGACATCGGCCTCGAAAAATAATCTTATACGGCCTCAGAATCAACGTCGGGGTCCACAGGGGCAAAATCGTAATTTTTCCGGTCCCGAACCGAAATCTATTTTTTGCAGAAATGGGTGGCCCCAAGGTTGGCCAAGCCAAAAACGTCATTGGCCGCTCAAAATTGTCACTTTCAAAATTCTCGATTCTCGGGCCCAAATTCCAAGAAATGACTAAAATCGAGCAATCGCGACTTTAGCTTATCTCTAGCTAACGGGTGGCTCATTGGGATTACGTGCTCTTGACCCGTGACCGACACTAAGTCAAATCACGTTTAAGTTTACTCTACCCAGGACGATCTCGATTGTCATATAATTGCGAGGGTCTGTCCCTAGTTCCCTTTGGACACGATCAATCAAGTAGATCGGTCTCTGTTGGCCCAAAACATTCCCTCGTCAATCGATATGATCGAAGATCGAACCCAGGTCGAGTTCTTTGGTCGTGCGAATTCAATCCCGTAATGGCCTTACCCCTAAGGTTAGCATCCCGAGAATGCGCGGGTCCCGGGTGAGATCTCACTATAGTGCATTGATCAATATTCATTTCCTAAATCCCGGGAAAGGGATCGAAAATTCAGTCTGTTACAATCCACATGCCCTAATCACACACAAACATGTTCAATTCCAAATCAACAACTCAGCCCAACCAATCCATTCATAAGGGCAGCAATATAGCTCAACCATATCACTCAATCATTTCAACACCTTTTAATCCACAATTCAAGTTATACACTTAGTGGCATAAATCCACACATCTCAATATTCAACTCAGCCACCAAGCACCACAACATTCAACTCAGCCACCAAGCACCACAACTCAGCCGCAAGAAACAAGGGAAAACCGAATACATAAATTGGGAGCAATACTGGGCCAACGCCAAGTTCTAGGATCCCTTTTAAAATAAATAGTAATTAAACTCTAAAAATTATGAATTTCGGATGTCCTAGAAGACATCTTGATGAAAATTTTTCATGAAGAACACAAAACCCAATTCTGCCTAGAACCATCTCTTTTTGTCATCCAAAGTCGGACATAAAACATTTTATTCGGACTGGTCATCCGGCTTTCAAAATGCATATCAAGCAATAACCAAATTTCCTTAGAAAGCTTTAAAATTTTTATATGTTATAGCCACAAATGTCCCCAACAAGTTTTTTGAAGGAAGTATTTTGAAAATAGGTCTAGAAAAATTTATAAAAATTCGAACAGACCCGAAGGTCGGAGGAATAGTGTTTCCGGTAGACTTATTTCGGTCCAAAGATGGACTTCCGAATGGCCTCAAATGACTTCCAAAAATTCCCAAATTAAATTATGTTATACCTCAATATGTTTTGAACAACTTTTATGAAGGATAATATCCCAGATTCGGCCCACACAGGTCTCGGAAAAAATAGCAAAATCTAGCGACGCAGCAGCAACCTTACCGGTAATCAACCAACAAGCACCACCAAGCAAACCAAGCACAACCAGCCACTAAACCAACTATCCACAGCCCTTAAACCATCCCTGACATATCCATTAGTCACCCCTTAGCCTAGTTAAGGGTGAGGCAGCCACTTACTAGAGAAAAACCTAAGCAAATACAAGTAAGGAGAAGCAGCAGCAACTCTGGCGGTGAGCTGAGCTCACAGTGGCTAGATGGGTGAACGGCAGCTGTGGCTCAGCCTGGGAAGCAGCTGGGGTGGCAGGGGTGTGATGGCAGGGAGGAATAGCGCTCGGCGTGGCTGATTTGACGAGAAATGGGGCTGGTCGTGATGCTGGAATGGAGAAGCGAGAAGCGAGAAGCAGCAAAAACAGAAGCAAAGGAAGCAGCAGCAGTAGTCAAGATGCAGCAGTGAAGCAAAAGCCACGAAGGAGCAAAAGTCCATCATGGGGAGGAGTGGGTGGAGTCAGCAACGTGGAGGAGTCCATCATGGAAAGTCAACAATGGCAGCAGCATGGGGGAAAAGCAAAGGAAGTCAGCAGCAAAAGTAAGGCAGAAGTAGTAACAACAGACACGTGAGGGAGTCAGTAGCAAAGGAAAAGTCAGCAGAAAAGCATGGGTTCAGTAAAGGCGTGGAGGTCAGCGAGGGAGGAGGAGAGGAGAGAGAGAGAGAAGAAGTCAACGCAATGAGTGTGATCCGACGGCCCACATTCAAACTCGTAATCGATCCAACAGTCCACGAAAAATCCTAATTATAAATTAGGATTCGGCCAAAAGACACTAAATAAAATAAACCCAGAGGGAGGTCTACTGATCAAAATCTGCTTCCGGTCCAAATTTCACTTTTCACTAATTCCGGGCAATATCGATACTGGCCACAATAATATCGAAACCGTCCAATTAAATTCGTCACGAAACTTCGAGAAATTCGATACCAAAGTTCGGGCTCTAAATAACGGCCAAATTCGATTGAGTGCGATCCTAGCGAAATCTCAAATTTAAAAATAACCTAAGAGTGATCAATTCCGAGCGAGATTTTACTATAAGCACACTGACGAAATACACGCTTTATAAATCCCAAAAATAGGTCGAAATTCGAAATGTCACATTTCCCCTCATCTATTTTATGATGTGTTCCACTAGAAAAAACAACAAATAATAACACGCAATAAGAATTGCTCAACAGTAATAATATTCTAGCGTGAAGAGGGATTGATTTGCACTTGAACTTGCGAGAACAAAGTGTATTTTTAAGTGAATTTTAGGTTGGCTAGTTTGAGAATTTAGGGATAAGTGCACTAGAAGTTCTAAAACTTATCACGAAAGTGTAATTGACTCCTAAAACTTTCAAAAAGTGCAATCATGTAACGTCTTGAATTCGACCCACTTTCGTGATCAATAAAATGGATATGTATTTCTCATTTCGTTTTAGTAAGTCTCGCCCGAAACTGATCATTCTCGGGATACTGACCAATAGGGAATGGTTAACTAGAAAAACGGTACGTGGACTCAAGAACTCGACCGTGAATCGAGTTCGATTCTGAGGATTGACGAGGGAATATTTTGGGCCAATGTGGGCCGATCCAAGGAGAGTGACGGATTTGATTTGGCCAACGATGTACAATTGGATCACGAGTGATTCCGCACGACCGAGAGTACGCGTGGCCAACAATTCCGAACTTATTCCGAACGATCGCAACCCCCATAACTAGTGATAAATCTTTGTGTTCTCTGGGAAATCGAGATCATCACGACTCGAGTAACCCTAGGTCGATACGCGTAATCCCTAAACAGCCGCCCGTTAGTGAGAGACGCTAAAATCGCGTTTGAGCGAAATCGATTGTGGAATTGAGTTCGGACTTCGATATCGAATTTTAGGGGCGTACGCGACTATTTTGCAAGGACAACGTCGTATAAGTGTGGCCAATTATATTTGGGATCGGTAGAGTCGAAAATTAGAAATTTGGGCCGGGACTAGAAAATTACCGTTTTGCCCCTATGCCCTATGCTTGTAATTTCGAATTTTGGGGATTAACTGGAGGATATTATGGTCTTGTCCAGCCCTATTATTTCAGAAAATCCTAGGACTAAATTGTCCCTAGATATTTTAGATAGACTTAATCCCAACCTTTGAAGTGAGGGCATGATGGTCTTTTGTTGGGAAGTTGTTCACCAACCCCACTTAGCTTAAACACTTTCCACTCACTCACACTCCTCTCATTTCTCACCTCACCTTGCACCGGCCACTCCCCCCTTCTCCACGCCTCTCTCTTCTCCCTTCCCTTCGATCGTGTGAGGCCTCTCGCCGGAGCAAGCCGCCACCCACCAGAGCCGGAGCCACCGTCTGTCCGCGCCCGCCTAGCCTCACCATCCCCATCCCGTCTCACCTCTCTCGCCTCTCTCTCTCTCTCTCTCTCATCTTGTTTCCCCCCACCTTCGCCGATCAGCCTCCCTTGGCCGTGGATCGCCCGTCGCCGTCGCCGCCGCTTGCGCCGCCGCGGGAGCCACCGTCCGCCGCCGTGAGACTAGCTCGAGCTGCCCATTTTCCCCATCCGTTCAGCCACCTTTGGAGCATAGGAGCTTAGGTGAGTAATTACCCTAAACCCTAATTAGGCTACTAAGCATTTCTAGATAGGTTTAGGGTATTTTAGTGGTTAATTAGTGTAATTCTAAAGGTAATCATTAGGCTGATAATAGCGGCTGGTGTCGTGGTGATTTTAGTGGACTATTATGTTGATTTGGAGGCGGATTAGAGACCTGGATGTGCTGATTTGTGGCTGTCCATATTGGGATTAAATTGGACTAAGTTTGGACAAACTTTGATTTAATCGCGTAATTGTCGAGGGTGCTTGGATTGACCGATTGGTGGCTGAATTGTGCTCGGTTGTTATCAATCTCATGATGCCATGTCGCGTGAATATTGTGGCTGTGTATGGAGTAGCATGGCGGGCCTCAAGTGTGCGAGTTTGGGTTGTGCTAATTGCATAAATTATGTGCCGATTGTATGCCGAAGCCAAATTGTATGGAATTGCTTAAATGGGCATGTTAATAGGTTAATTGGGCATGTGGTGGCTGATTTGGATCGAATGATTCTTCGGGCATGTTAAAATGTTGTTTGAGCACGTTGTGGCATTTGTTTGAGCATGACTTGGCATGATTCGTTTGTGTGCCATTATTGGAATTGGATGCTCATTGTGCATCGTGTTATTGCCCGAGTGCTGGATTGCATGGCCACGCATTTTCGCATGTTGAGCATTGGCTAATATGAGAATTGTACGAGTATGCGTGCCTGACATAAGCATGTGATCACCTAATCGCCCTGATGCGTCTTACGCGGGGTTTAGATAAAATCTGGTGTGTGTATACATGTGATCACTATAAGCCTTGATGCGTATTACGCGGGGTAATGAACCCGTCTTGATGCGTTTTACGCGGGACGATACCCAGATTGCCGGAAGACGGCCAACCTGATGCGTTTTACGCGGGTTCGGTCCGTATATAGAGATCGGTGTTGCGCCTAATGAGTTTTACGCGGGCCATGAAGTGTTGGATATGAAGAGACCTAATGCGTTTTACGCGGGTCGAACTCTAATTGAGAAATTAAGCAGTGCGCCAGTGTGCATAATTGAGTCAGATCATGAGCATGAACATATTGGTGGCATATGTGTGCAAGAGTACATTGGCAGTTGTGCAAGCATGTGCGTATCGGTGGCTTGTGTATGATGCAGGCATTAATGAGCATGAGCATGTGCATGGCGTACGTGTGACTAAGCCTGTCGCGTATGTGCCATTATGGTGATTATATTAAATGCCTAACCTGCAGGATCATTGGTATGCTCGATCTGAGCCCGAGGGCCAAGGTCAATTGATTTTGATTTGTTCGTGTGATTGTTTGCCTGTCAGGAGGTGCATGTTAGCCTAGTTTAGGTTTAGGGGGTTTTACTCGCTGAGATTCGTTCTCATTGTTGTTAAAACCCAACCTTTTAGACCCCCGGTCCTGAAGATGTCATAGGTACAAGTACGTTTTGGGATTCCGTCTCGGATAGACCGGGACTTGATCGAGTACCCTGTAGGAAACGGGGATACATATGTTAGACACTTTACTACCGTCTGGGTCGACATGGGCGAGCAGCACTTCCAGGCCCACAAGTACATAGCTTGGTGTTTTAGGGATTACACCGGGACATTTGGACCCCTTAGGACCTTTGACGTCCCATTCAACAGGCTAGGTGACCTAGATCCCCAGTATGCCGACGGAGACCTGGCGAGCCCCGAGTATACTTTCGAGGGGAGTTCTAGTGCTGATGTCAGACACGGACCTGTTATCTGGGAGATGGACGAGCCAGACCCTATGGACGAGGAGCCGGTAGATTGGGACTCTGACCCGAAGCCGATGGAGTCGGATGAGAAGCCAGAGCCTATGGAGCAAGACCCTGAGCAGGAAGGCGAGCTTGAGGAGATGGATTCTGAGGAGGAGCCGACAGAGACCGAGTCCGAACTGAATTCCCTAGACTCCGAGGTCGAGTTGTTTGACAGCTCCTCTAAGTCCTTAGGATCCGACCGGGACTGAGTTTCATAGGGTTAGCCTCAGCCACAGTTAGGTCGGGCCAGTACCTTTTTGATCGGAGCCCCACCTTAGGTAGTAGTCTAACCGCCTGGCCACGTACCCCTTTTTGTCAGTAGTGGCCATTGACTTGCTTTTGGTTTTTGTGCTTATGCTGTAAATGAATATTGTATATGTTTCCCGATGTTAATGCAAGTGCATATTCATAATGGTGTTTGTTGTTTGTGCTATCCTTGGTCATGTGTTTTAAATTGTACGGGTGTTTATGTTGCTTCCGTGTCATGCCCCGGACCCCACCGGGCTCGCGACACCCCTTCGACGGTCGTATTTCGAATGCGATGTCCCAGGATTTGTCGCCGACCATGCGAACATCAAAACATAAAGCGCAAGCGGAAACGATTAAAAGCACCCAGACAAGACTAAAGACCAAGGGTAGTAGAACGCTTGAACAAATGAACCATATACTTCATTCAACAGCACGTACTTACAAAATCCAACCTTATATACAAAGGTCACTAGGGTTAAAACCACCATCATCAAAAGGGGGCAAGTGGTCCGGTAGGTTAGCCTAGCTATACAAAAAGGGTGCGCCAACTCCATGGTTCTTCCTGGGGATCTTGCTCCATTGGCTCTTCCTCGGGATCCCAAAACGTTGTGACGGACCATTCATGGTTGGAGTCGTGGGTCTGAAATGGTTATATAATAACCATGAGAACGAGTCTCAATAAGCAACACCCTAAACCCCACTTAGGCCAATGCGTACCCAGACAAGTCTTACCCAAACACATAATAGAGCAACCACATGACTTAGTCTCTTGGGCCCAAATCAAGCATATAGTGATCCTGTAGGTTAGGCACATAACAATAATGGCACTGAGCCCAACAATGGTACATATACCCATATCAATTGGCCACGAACACATGCCATGCACATGCTTGCACTCAAAAATGCACTCTTCGCACACTTGCCAATGTTATGCTTATGTTTGCACGATTCAATGCACACTTGCACACTTGCACACTTGCACACATGCCAACTTTCCAATTATTCACTTCCAACTCGCGTAAAACGCATCAGGTCCGACCCGCGTAAATGCATCAAGTCCATCAATATCCAACACTTCCTGGCCCGCGTAAACGCATCAGGCCCAGTGTCTCTAGACTGCGTAAATGCATCAGGCACAACATCGATCTCCATATATGGACCACACCCGCGTAAACGCATCAGGTTGGTCGTCTTCCGGCAATTCGGACATCATCCCGCGTAAAAGCATCAGGACGGGTTTAATACCCCGCGTAAACGCATCAGGGTTTTATGTGACCACACATGCACATCCACCAGTTATTATCTGAACCCCACGTAAACGCATCAGGGCGATTTAGGCGATTACATGCTCATGCCAATCGTGCATACTCACATAATACACATGTTATGCCAATGCTCAATATGCACACTCATGGCTATAACAATCGCACTCGGGCACTCAATTTAAATTAGCCACAACACATATTTGGCACCCGAACTCATACGATTAATCAATATAATTGAGCACACTCAAGGCCTGCCATGCCCGTCAATTATCAGTCACACTAGCACTCAACATAGCATTGTATAATCAAGCATAATTCGCTCCCAAATCAGCCACTACATGGCCCAACCAATCACACATGACGATTCACGAACAAACCACATATTAACCGTACAAGGCCCAATTAAATCCTTAATAGACAGCCACTAATCAGTCCGAGAGAGAGAAAAACCGAGAATATACAAAATCGGCTCCAAACTGGGCAGTCGCACAGTGACTGAAATCCATTTGAAATAAATAGCACATCAATTCCAAAAATTATGAAATTTGGATATGTTGTACAAAACATCTTGATAAACATTTTCCGTGAAAAACTTAAAACCCAGTTACAACCGTAAACACCTCGTTTTGACACTCAAAGCCGGATAGAACCCGGTTTGCTCGGATAGCCCCTAAGACCATCCAAAATACAACTCATTCAGTACCCAAATTACTTTGGCAAGCCCTGAAATTTTTATATGTCATAGCCACAAATGTCCCCAACAAGTTTTGTGAAAGAAGTATTTTGAAAATGAGTCTGGAAAAATTTATAAAAATTCGGAAAGACAAGAAGGTCGGGTGAACAGTAAATCGGGTAGTTTTGTGACGGTCTGAAAACCTACTTCCGAATGACCCCAAACAAATTCCAAAAATTCTGAATTTAAAGTATGTTATATTTAAAGATGTTGGAAACAAATTCCATGAAGAACACTTCCTTAGATTAGGCCCACAATGATCACCAAAAAAATAATAAAGCACATAGGTACAGTAACAACCAGAAATCCGAGAATCATAAAACTTGCACCATTAAGCAAATCAAGCTTATACAACCACAAAACCAACCATCCACAGCCCCTAATCCATCCCTAGACATGCCATTAGTAACCCACTAGCCTAACCAAGGATTGGGAAGTCACTTACAAGAGAGCCTAAGCAAGACAACCTAGCAAGGGAGCAAACAAGAGCCTTGGCACGGCAACGGCTACTCCGGCGAAGCAACGGGGAGGGTGGACAGCGGATGGCAGCTCAGGTGGTCGGTGATGGTGCGAGGGTGATCGTGGGTGGTGGTGATGGCGAGAGGGAAAAGGGAGAAAAAGCATCTCGATGGGGTGTTTGGCGCGAGGAGCAGCAGCTGCGGTCTATGGCTCTGGCATGTCTCCGGCGGCTGGGAAGGTGAGGCTATGGTGGTTGATGAGCAACTGGTATGGTCGGCTAGAATGGGAAGCAGCAAAAGCCAGAGGAAGCAGAAGCCGAAGAAGCAAGCAGCAGCAACAACAAAACAGCAAAGAAAAGAAGAGAAGGAAGAAGAAGTCAGCAGAAGGAAGCAGCAGCCACGTGAAGCATCATGGGCAGCAGCAGTAGAGGCATGGGCAGCAGTCAACCAGAAGCAGAAGTAGTCAGCAACGCAGAAGTCAGCGGCAAAAGCAAAAGACAGCAGCAAGTCAGCAGAAAATGCATAAGTCAGCAAGCGTGGGTTCAACAGAGGAAATCAGCAGCAGCGTGGGGTTTGATCAAGAAGTCAACGGGGTCAGCAAGCAGAGGCAGTAGCAAGCCAGAAGCAGAAGCAGCGGGGTAGCAACATTTGAAGGACGTGAGGGAGCAGAGGAAAAATCAGCAAGCATAAGGTGTTCGGCGGGAAAGGAGGAGAGGAGAGAGAGAGGGAGGAGAAAGTCAAACTCATCGAGTGCGATTTAACGACTCACGTTCAATCTCGATGACTAATCTAACGGCCACCAAAATCCTAATTATAAATTAAGAAAAAGCCAAAAGACACTCAATAAAATAAATTAAGAGGGAGGTCTATTGGTCAAAATCCGCACCAGTCCAAATTTCACTTTTCACTTATCGTGAGCAATATAGACGCTGGCCATAATAATATCGACACCGTCCAATTAAATTCGTCACGAAACTCCGAGAAATTCGATACCAAAGTTTGGGCACTAAATAACGGTCAAATTCGATCGAGTGCGATTCTAGCGAAATCTCAATTTTAAAAATAATAACTGAAAGTGATCAGTTCCCGGGAGAGATGTTACTATAAGCACACTGACGAATTACACATTTTATAAATCTAAAAAATGGGCCAAAATTCGGAATGTCACAACTCTTCCCCCCTTACAAAAATTTCGTTTTTGAAATTTACAATCCAACCTAACTATTCAAATAAATGGGGGTATTGGTGTCGCATCAACTATTCGCTTTCCTACGTCGCACCTTCGGTTTCATGGTGCTCCCAAATCACCTTGACCGTCGGAATCATCTTGTTCCATAATACTCATTCCATTCTATCCTCGATCCTTACTGGCTTTTCCACGTACGATACTCTATTATCCATGTCTATTTCTTCATAATTCAGTACGTGGATATGATCCGGTTCGTACTTCCTCAGCATGGACATGTGGAAAATGTTGTGAACTTGAGACAAATTCAATGGCAATGCAAGACAATAGGCCAGATTTTCGATTCTTTCCAATATTTCAAACGGACCTACGTACCTCGGGCTCAACTCCTCTTTCTTACCAAACCGAGACAACCCTCTCATTGGTGAAACCTTGAGAAACACACGATCCCCTACTTGAAATTTCAAGGGCCTATGTCCCTGATCCACATAACTCTTCTGACGACTCTGAGCCGTCTTAAGTCTGTCCCAAATAACCTTAACTGCTTCGACTGACTGTTGGACTAATTCCGGACCTGTTATACTCCTTTCCCCAACTTCGTCCCAATAGACTGGAGTCCTGCATGCTCTGCCATGCAATGCCTTAAAAGGTGCCATTTTGATACTCTGTTGATAACTGTTGTTGTAGGCAAACTCGACCAAATACAACTGTTCCTCCTAGCTACCTTTAAAATCCAGTACGCATGCCCGTAGCATATCTTCCAAAGTCTGAATTGTCCCTTCAGACTGACCATCCATTTGAGAGCGATAGGCCATGCTAAACTGTAACTTCGTTCCTAGTGCTGTGTGAAGATTTTTCCAAAAAGCGGCAGTAAACTTAGGATCACAGATCGAGGTGATTGTCACTGGCACTCTATGTAGACGAACTATCTGTTGCACATACAACTCTACGTACCTTTCTAACGCGAAGTCCTTTCGTACTACTAGAAAATGTGCCGACTTTGTCAATTGATTTATTATAACCCAAATTGAATCATGGCCCCTTTGGCCTCTCGGGAATCCCATAACAAAGTCCATCGTGATGTGTTCCCATTTCCACTCAGAAATTTCCAATGGCTGTAACATTCAACCCGACTTGCAATGTTGCACCTTCACTTGCTGACACGTTAAACGGTTGGCCACGTGCTTGGGCACATCCACTTTCATGCCATTCCATCAATAATGTTATCGTAGGTTCCAATACATTTTCGTACTACCCGGGTGAATACTATAATTACTACGGTGCGCTTCAGACAAAATCTGTTCCCTCAGTTCTGCATCACCGGGTACACATAACTATCCACAGAACTTTAAAATCCCATCCTCGGATACCTGAAAATCCGATTTCCTTTTTGTGATCTCCATACCCAAAATCTTCTGAATCTCCGGGTCCGTCGATTGTAAAGCCTTAATCTTAGTCTGGATTTTCGGTTCAATCCTTAATGCTGCAAGTAGGCTCGAGACACGACTCACTTCAAACTTAAATTCCGAATCCCTAATTCCTTCCAACATAGTCCATTCCTTGACCATCATATGTGCGATGCTCGATTTCTGGCTCAATGCATGCGCTACTTTATTAGCTTTTCTGGAATGATACCGAATCTCGCAATCATAGTCCTTAGAGAGTTACATCCAACGACTCTGCCTCATATTCAGCTCCTTTTGTGAAAACAAGTACTTGAGGCTCTGGTGATCCGTGTAAATCTGAAACTTTTCCCCACACAAGTAGTGTCTCCAAATCTTAAGGCCAAAAATAATTGCGGCCAACTCCAAGTCATGTGTCGGATAATTTTGCTCATGAGGTCTCAATTGTCGCGATGCGTATGCCACTACTCTTCCGTGTTGTATTAGCACGCATCCCAATCCTCTTAATGACGCATCACTGTAAATCTCATATCCTCCTAGACCTGATGGGATTGTAAACTCCTTTTGCACTTATCCGTCTATTCAAACATCGTCTCCTTCTTTAATAATTGTGTCAATGGTGAAGCTATTACCGAAAACCTTTCCACGAAACATCTATAATAACCTGCTAAACCCAAGAAACTCCGAACCTCGGTTACCGTTGTCGGCCTCGGCCAATTCATGACAGCTTTGATCTTTGTCGGGTCCACTGCAATTCCTTCCCCGGATATCACATATCCTAAAAATGCCACTCGATGAAGCCAGAATTCGCACTTACTGAACTTAGCGTAGAGTGCATGTTCTCTTAAAGTTCGTAGAACCTTTTCCAAATGTACCTCATGCTCGATGGAACTCTTCGAATACACCAGAATATCGTCTATGAACACGATCACAAATTGATCCAGAAATTCCTTAAATATCCAATTCATTAAACCCATAAAAGGCTGCAAGGGCGTTCGTCAGTCCAAACAGCATCACTGTAAACTCGTAGTGCCCATACTTCATCCTAAATGCCAACTTCGGCACGTCCTCCTTCTTGATCTTCAATTGGTGGTAACCAATCCTCAAGTCGATCTTAGAGAACATCGATACCTCATGCAACTAGTCAAACAAGTCATCTATCCTTGGAGATGGGTACTTATTCTTAATGGTAACTTGATTCAACTGCCTGTAGTCAATGCACAACCTTAATGATCCACCCTTCTTCCTCACGAATAAAACCGGCGTTCCCCATGGAGACACACTCGGATGAATGAAGCCTTTATCCAATAACTCCTGCATTTGGACCTTCAATTCTTTCAATTCTGACAGTGACATCCAAAAGGGCGCTTTCGAGATCGGTTCCGTCCCTGGGCTAATTCAACCACAAACTCCACTTCTCTTTCAGGTGGCAATCCAGGCAATTCCTGAGGAAAGACATCGGGAAGATTACACACCTCGGCTATGTCCTTTAGCCTTGGTTCCTTAACCAACTAGTTAGCCACAAAATAATTATCTTTCTATACCTCAAAGACAAAGCTCAATCCATCCAATTTCAGTCCAACGGTCTCCTAAAAACAAATCACATCGGTTCTTTACAAAATCTGAAATTTCTAAGCAATACTCACCATTCCAAACCCGTCCAAGAATATCATCAGTAATCCATAAATCCTTAAACCGATTGCGCCTATTCACCATAAAATTGATTATAAGTCTTACATGACCGTTCAAGCGATAATTTCAAAATCATCTCCTATTGCACCCAATATCATCTCATAACATATCTAAACTTTCAAGGCACATCCTCCGCTTCCTTCTTAGCCACAACATACATTTTTCCTTACGTCCTTAATCGATTCTAATTATTCTGCGGGGCAGCTTCCGCTTAATGTCCTACCTGCGGTCATTGCGATTGCATTAGTGACCTAACCTGTCGATTTGGCAATTTCTCACTTGATGACCTTACTGGCCACCTCCAAAGCACGCGCCAAGTCCCCCTGGGCAAGGGCCATTCCCATGCCTTCTTCCACAAGACCGACATGCGGCATTAGAGTAGTGGTTTGGCTTTCCAAAGTTCTTACTTACTGGAGGGACAAGTCTCCTATTCTCTGCCATAGACTTTTTCCCAAGTCCCTATTGTCCCTAACCGGTGCGTACCGCGATCCAGAAGCGGCAGCCCTTTCACTCATGCATTTCAATCATCGAGCCCTCTCATACAGCTCATTGTAATCCCTTAAGACTCAAGAGTACTAACTGACTACAGAGTTCCAGTTTCAATCCATCCCGGAACCTCCTTGTCCTATCTACATGGTCCTTGACTATCCTTGGTGTGTACTTAGACAACCTTACAAGCTCGACCTCGGACTGATTGATTGACATCCGATTTTAGCGAAGCCGAAAAAACTGTCATTTTCTATCCTCGCGCACTCTCTGAACGTGCTTCTCATTGAAGGCCTCGACAACGACATCCCAGCTTGGAAATATGCCCTCTGAAATATCCTACTTCGGGGGTCTTCTTACCAATCACTTGCATTTCCTTAGAGCTGGTTGTCGCGACCTAAAATTTTTACCTTTCAGGCTAATGGATTGTTAAGACTAAGCCTAACTCGGATCCTCCCAAGCCCTACCAATTCGCAACTTAGGGTTTAAGTTTTTAACATGCAAATGTTTTCATGCTCGGAGTCGCCACTAATCTATTTGTGGTAGGTCGATTAGAAACCTAAATAAAACATAGGGAGATATGTTTTATTCCTACGAACCAGAGATTCTAAGCTCGGGGACTTGATTACGCTAGATCTAGTCTAACGCCCTTTCGGTACCTTTTCTTTTCAAAAATGTTTTGGCAAGCAATTTGGATCCATTTTAACTTAATCACTAACATGTGAGGTGTTCATGCGGGTGCGCAAACCATCAATTTAACATCCAAGAAAGCATTAAATAAATTGCAAGATTGGGAGAATTACTTACCTCGAAGCAACGTAAGCATCTGCATGGTTAGCTAGAAAATCACATCAACCATCCTAATATGATTTCTAATTAACAAACAGTTCACTCAATATTTTTGGATTTTCGCTTATTTAAATGAAAACTAACCTATGTGTAATGACGTGCAAAAATGACATGCAAGTAATGCAACCTTACATGCAAACTATATGTCATGCAACGACGTGACCTAATTCTGATGACGGGCAAATGATTTATTTTTGGTGTTTTTTTTTATGAAATTCGGAATAAAAATATGCATAAATTAACATGCAACTTATGATGACTTAACATGACTTATTTTTGAAGTTTTTGTTAAAATTCGAAATAATAAACTACTTAAATTAAGAATGCAATTTATCCTAATCTACCATAAAACAATTCATTCTTTTTTTGGGATTTTCATGAAAATTCGGAATTAAAAAAAATAATCTATTAAGATTAGAAAATTACTTAATTTAAACTAGGAAATAGATTATCCCAAAGTCCTAATTTAAATTAAATAATTACTCTATCGTCTAGATATATTTAGGATTCCTAAACATGCAAAACTCAAATTCAAATCCTAACTGATATTTTTTGAATTTTCTTTTTTATTTGAAAAGGAAAAATAATCTAAACGGAGATAGCATCTACATTTAAAATAGCCACGCAATTCACAAGATTCGTTTCAAACTCGGATTAGGCACAGAAATCGAACTATCAGTCATATCTATAGGGTCATAGATATTAACAGAAAGTCGATCATTCAAATTTGGAAAGCAGATAAAAATCATTATCGTACCCAAGTGATTATGGATAGGATAATGATTTTCCGTATCGCCACGTATCATACCTTAGGGATAAGGTCGGATAGTTGTCCAGATACGTTGCTGAATTAGGAAAGATTCCTAATTTTGAATATTTTCAAATATTGCGAACAAGCCAAACATTATCCTAAGATATCTAGCAATCCACGCAATATTCACCGAATATTCAAACATCCAAAAATTAAGAAACGAAATATTCTAAAAATATTGGATAATGTTCAATTACCTAATTTGCGGATAATTTCCAAATTCGAACTTGCGGATCGGGATGAGCGGCGAACGGCGGACCGGCGGCGCGGTGTCGGGGCGACGGCGACTCGCGGTGGTGACCCGGCGGGGAACGGCAGCGGGCGCGGCAGCGGGCGCGGGAGCGGGCGCGGCAGCGGGCGCGCGGCAGCTGGCGCGGGAGCGGGAGCGGGCGCGGCAGCGGGCGCGGCAGCGGGCGCGGGAGCGGGCGCGGGAGCGGGCGCGGGCGCGGGCGCGGCAGCGGGCGCGGGAGCGGGCGCGGGAGCGGGCGCGGCAACGGGCGCGGCAGCGGGCGCGTCGCGCGATGTCTTCCTCCTCTCTCTCTCTCTTTCTCACTCTCACACTCTAAAAATTTTCTGATCTGAAAATTGTGTGTCCTCCTCTAAAATTCTGACCTAATAATGTATATATAGTATTAATCTAGGTCAATTAGATGGGCTTTCTAGTCTTAATGGGCTTAGGCTTGGGCTTTAATTTAAATGGGCTGAATTAATTAAGGATAAATGGGCTGAATTAAGCTCAAATTAAAACAACCAAGCCCGTTTGACTTGTAATTCCCGGCCCGTGCATTTCAAGCGAGCCGAGTCCCGTTTGATGAAATTTAAACTCGTTCGTCACCGCCGGTCCGATGCAAAGAATGCAATGAATTTAAACTATATGTTATGCAATTTAAATATTTTTGTTTAGGGGTTAAAAATTTAATCCCTAATTTTCTATGCAAATTACACTAAATGATGCGTCAAAATTTAGGTGTCAACACTGGTATATAACCAGGGTTACTTTCTCCTCATCGGTGCACCTAAATACCTCAAAAGCCCCCCCCCCCTTTTTTTTCTAAGTCCTCTATCCAAAGTAATGTAACATCAAGGTCACCTCTTCTCATCAAACCTTGCAGGTTTAAATTTCAAAAATCGCTCATCCAATTGTTGCATCTATCTAACTGCGTTAACTTGCTCTTGACCTTAATTCCCATCATTTCCATTAAAATTCCAACTTCCTCAAGTGCCCTCAGAATTTCATCCACCCTAGGATCCTCTGCAACACTAGCTTGTGGACCTACATGACCTCGACCTCGACCTCGATTGCTCAAACTCGTAGGGTTCACACCACTCACTTACCAGCTATAATTCCCCTCGGGAATTAAAGACCTAGGCCAACTATACCAGTCTAAAGCCCTAGGCAATGAGCCACACAACAATTCACTAAGCAGACAGCCAATCACAACGTCACTCAATCACAACCAACAGAGTTCGTGCACTTACCTTAAGTCCTGACGCACCGACATCTCACATATTATTGCATAAAATCACTCAGCAATCACAATCACGCAATCTAGAGTACGCATGGCACACGAGTCTCCT
This sequence comes from Syzygium malaccense, assembly GCA_031216405.1. Lineage (NCBI taxonomy): Eukaryota > Viridiplantae > Streptophyta > Magnoliopsida > Myrtales > Myrtaceae > Syzygium > Syzygium malaccense. Next base: position 22,470,186 of record CM062262.1, on the reverse strand, counting down.
TAACTGTCTACCCCAAAGTCATCGCTCCTTATCGCTCCAGGCTTCAACCAACTTGGATCGAGCTAACCTTGCTCTGATACCAAATCAACGGGGATGGCACGCCCCGGACCCCACCGGGCTCGCGACACCCCTTCGACGGTTGTATTTTGAATGCGACATCCCAGGACTCGCCGCCGACCCATGCGAATATCAAAACATAAAGCGCAAGCGGAAACGATTAAAAGCACCCAGACAAGATTAAAGACCAAGGGTAGTAGAACACTTGAACAAATGAACCATATACTTCATTCAACGGCACGTACTTACAAAATCCAACCTTATATACAAAGGTCACTAGGGTTAAAACCACCATCATCAAAAGGGGGCAAGTGGTTGGGTAGGTTAGCCTAGCTATACAAAAAGGGTCCGCCAACTTCATGGCTCTTCTTCGGGATCTTGCTCCATTGGCTCTTTCTCGGGATCCCAAAACACTGTGACGGACCATTCATGATTGGAGTCGTGGGTCTGAAATGGTTATATAATAACCATGAGAACGAGTCTCAATAAGCAACACCCTAAACCCCACTTAGGCCAATGCGTACCCAGACAAGTCTTACCCAAACACATAATAGAGCAACCACACGACTTAGTCTCTTGGGCCCAAATCAAGCATATGGTGATCCTGTAGGTTAGGCACATAACAATAATGGCACTGAGCCCAACAATGGTACATACACCCATATCAATTGGCCACGAACACATGCCATGCACATGCTTGCACTCAAAAATGCACTCTTCGCACACTTGCTAATGTCATGCTTATGTTTGCACGATTCAATGCACACTTGCACACTTGCACACGTGCCAACTTTCCAATTATTCACTTCCGACTCGCGTAAAACGCATCAGGTCCATCAATATCCAACACTTCCTGGCCCGCGTAAACGCATCAGGCCCAGTGTCTCTAGCCTGCGTAAACGCATCAGGCACAATATCGATCTCCATATATGGACCACACTCGCGTAAATGCATCAGGTTGGCCGTCTTCCGGCAATCCGGGCATCATCCCACGTAAACGCATCAGGCCAGGTTCAATACCCCGCGTAAACGCATCAGGGTTTTATGTGACCACACATGCACATCTACCAGTTATTATTTGAACCCCGCGTAAACGCATCAAGGTGATTTAGGCGATCACATGCTCATGCCAGTCATGCATACTCACATAATACACATGTTATGCCAATGCTCAATATGCACACTCATGGCTATAACAATCACACTCGGGCACTCAATTTAAATTAGCCACAACACATATTTGGCACCCGAATTCATATAATTAATCAATATAATTGAGCACACTCAAGGCCCGCCATGCCCCTCAATTCTCGATCACACTAGCACTCAACATAGCATTACATAATCAAGCATAATTCGCACCCAAATCAGCCACTACATGGCCCAACCAATCACACATGACAATTCACGAACAAACCACATATTATCTCTACAAGACCCAATTAAATCCTCAATAGACAGCCACTAATCAGTCTGAGAGAGAGAAAAATCGAGAATATATAAAATCGGGTCCAAACTGGGCAGTTGCACAGTGACAGAAATCTATTTGAAATAAATAGCAAATCAATTCCAAAAATTATGAAATTTGGATATGTTGTACAAAACATCTTGATAAACATTTTCCGTGCAAAACTCGAAACCCAGTTCCAACCGTAAACACCTCGTTTTGACACTCAAAGCCGGACAGAACCCGGTTCGCTCGAACAGCCCCTCAGACCATAAAAAATACAACTCATTCAGTACCAAAATCACTTTGGAAAGCCCTGAAAGTTTTATATGTCATAGCCACAAATGTCCCCAACAAGTTCTGTGAAGGAAGTATTTTGAAAATGAGTCTGGAAAAATTTATAAAAATTCGGAAAAACAAGAAGGTCGGGTGAACAGTAAATCGGGCAGTTTTGTGACGGTCTAAAAACCGACTTCCGAATGACCCCAAAAAAATTCCAAAAATTCTGAATTTAAAGTATGTTATACTTAAAGATGTTGGGAACAAATTCCATGAAGAACACTTCCTTAGATTCGGCCCATAATGATCACCAAAAAAATAATAAAGTATAGAGATACAGTAACAACCAGAAATCCGAGAATCATAAAACTTGCACCATTAAGCAAATCAAGCTTATACAACCACAAAACCAACCATCCACCGCCCCTAATCCATCCTTAGACATGCCATTAGTAACCCACTAGCCTAACCAAGGATTGGGAAGTCACTTACAAGAGAGCCTAAGCAAGACAACCTAGCAAGGGAGCAAACAAGAGCCTTGGCACGGCAACGGCTACTCCGGCGAAGCAACGGCGAGGGTGGACAGCGGATGGCAGCTCAGGTGGTCGGTGATGGTGTGAGGGTGATCGTGGGTGGTGGTGATGGCGAGAGGGAAAAGGGGGAAAAAGCGTCTCGATGGGGTGTTTGGCGCGAGGAGCAGCAGCTGCGGTCTACGGCTCCGGCATGTCTCCGGCGGCTGGGAAGGCGAGGCTGTGGTGGTTGACGAGCAGCTGGTATGGTCGGCTAGAATGGGAAGCAGCAAAAGCCAGAGGAAGCAGAAGCCGAAGAAGCAAGCAGCAGCAGCAACAAAACAGCAAAGAAAAGAAGAGAAGGAAGAAGAAGTCAGCAGAAGGAAGCAGCAGCCACGTGAAGCATCATGGGCAGCAGCAGTAGATGCATGGGCAGCAGTCAACCGGAAGCAGAAGTAGTCAGCAACGCAGAAGTCAGCGACAGAAGCAAAAGACAGCAGCAAGTCAGCAGAAAATGCATAAGTCAGCAAGCGTGGGTTCAGCAGAGGAAATCAGCAGCAGCGTGGGGTTTGATCAAGAAGTCAACGGGGTCAGCAAGCAGAGGCAAAAGTCAGCAGAAGCAGTAGCAAGCCAGAAGCAGAAGCAGCGGGGTAGCAACATGTGAAGGACGTGAGGGAGCAGAGGAAAAATCAGCAAGCATAAGGTGTTCGGCGGGAAAGGAGGAGAGGAGAGAGAGAGGGAGGAGAAAGTCAAATTCATCGAGTGCGATCTAACGGCTCACGTTCAATCTCGATGACTAATCTAACGGCCACCAAAATCCTAATTATAAATTAAGAAAAAGCCAAAAGATACTCAATAAAATAAATCCAGAGGGAGGTCTATTGGTGAAAATCCGCATTAGGTCCAAATTTCACTTTTCACTTATCCTGAGCAATATAGACGCTGGCCACAATAATATCGACAACGTCCACTTAAATTCGTCACGAAACTCCAAGAAATTCGACACCAAAGTTTGGGCTCTAAATAACGGCCAAATTCGATCGAGTGCGATTCTAGCGAAATCTCAATTTTAAAAATAATAACCGAGAGTGATCAGTTCCCGGGAGAGATTTTACTATAAACACACTGACGAATTACACATTTTATAAATCCAAAAAATGGGCCGAAATTCGGAATGTCACATCCGCACATGCCTTAATCTTTGCGTTGGGTGTTGGGTCGGCAATGCGTCCTGGGACGTCGAACGAATTCAACCTTGGTTGGGATGCTCGCATGTCGTAGGGTTCGGAGCTTGACAAATCAAGTCCTAAAACTTGTTACAAAAGTGCAATCGAGTCCTAAAACTTTCAAAAAGTACAATCAAGTCTAAAAACTTTCGAGAAATGCAATCAATAGAAGGACTTGATTGGATTAATTTGACAAGTTTTAGGATATGATTGCGCTTTTTGAAAGTTTTAGGGCTCAATTGCACTTCATGACAAGTTTTATGACTTAATTGCACTTTTTTTAGAGTTTTAGGACTCAATTACACTTTCGTGACAAGTTCCAGGACTACAAACGCATTTATCCTAAAAATTTATTATCCGGCTAAAGTACATAAATGATAATATAGATATCTTACCAAAATATGGTTCTTCCCATGTTTGACAATCATTCATTTTTTGAAATCTTAGCTCGAAAATATGTGACTCAACTTTGTTTTACTTCAAATGCTTATCCTCTCGTTAGTGATATTTCTTCCTTATCTAGGCAACCAAGGTCATAGGCTAATTAAGACACTCGGTAGATGGAAAACTCATAGCTGTCACCTTGTATAAATTTTGCTAATTAGAATCCACGAGAAAGATATGCTTCTACAAACTGAATTCGAAACAATCATGTAACATTAATTGTTGAACACGTAAATCGACACATGAGAAAAATATTGGTTACGTGAGTTGCATGAGAAATTTCTAGTGTCATTTGGCCATCATGCATGGGTGCGCTTGAGCTAATATATCACCAGTCCGATACAAAGAGTATCGAGGAAGCATAAAATGGTGCTAAATATAGTTTCATCCGATACTCATCGATTAAAACCATTTTAAGATATGCCTCAAGTTTCTTAGAATAATTTTTTAAGCAATGTAGTGTTAGTAAATGTATACAAATTTATGACAATCTAGTTTATAGTTTTACTATCGATCTACAGCAAACATTGAAATCGCCAAAGTTCGTAAGCAAGATGGATTCAGCTAGGCTTCTTATTTTCTTATTCTTTGGTTAAACATATCTTCTTTATGCTTCTTGATTTGTATGCACTAAATCAACCACGAATGGGGATTTTGTCCATAATCTAGCATTTTTGGAAGGTGATTAATTAGTTGATATAGGAAAATCAAATAATTAAGAAAATATTGAAAAAATAATCATTAATTCCTTTCAGTCAATGGCTTCAATTGAACAGATATATTATAAGTACAACACTTTATATGTTCAGAATAGGCAAAAGCCTGTATATGCTAATGAAATACACTCTTAACTTTTAGGAACAATTTCCATTTGAGTATCGAAGAACCAACGAAACAATCAATATTAACAATTGGGTGATGTACGACGGCTCAAACAATAACAAAGATTAAGTGATAAATAATAGTAGCGCCATCGTATGACAATGGAGCCTACAATTATAGAACGACATACTTTAGAGGATATTGTGAAATGATTAGAAGAGAAAAAGGGGATGGTAACTAGAAATTAACGCAAAATTCTCATAATGATTGACCCTCGCTTATATGGTGGTTCAACTTTCTTAATGCATCTGATTGACACTCTAATATGTGCTTTGCTTCCTTGATGAGCCTAACACGCCATAGTAATACCATAAAAGGCCGGTGATTATTAAATTATCATCAACGGCTAACTATTTCCGTTAGAGAAATGGATAGGATAGCCTGCAATTTCAAGATAATCCTGGGCGTTAAAGTTATTTCATGTTCATTTATGCATGAGATCACGTAACGTCGAGAGGTCGAATTAGTGTCATGCAAGATGTATGTGCGCACGGCCGGCTATTAGAGTGATTATAAGAAAGAGGTTGTAAATATTATGACATGCCTCCATATTCTAATCTCCATTAGGTCTACTTTTACCGAAGAACACTAGTAAGATATCCATTCAGTGAAAGCATAACATCAAACAAAATTCGAACAATACAATCAAGCCGGGAAAAATTGATTTTGACTCCTGTTTTCTTAGTTGATTCAAGCAAATGATGTGACTTTGGAAGAGACGAGGAGGGTACATATTTATTAATGTGTACTACACATACGTTTTACTTCTCCCAGTGGCTAGATTGACTCTCCACAGCCAATATGTACAAGGTTATTCCGACAAATGATACAATATGAATGAAGAACATCTATTAAGCGCGTGCAAATTAATCATAAATCATCCTTAGATCTGAGATAAGCAATTCTATAAGATCGCGAGGCTCGCAAAAGTTGAGCAAATGGTTCATCTAGTATAAACATTTAAATGAAGCCATGTAGTTTTTAAGTTCCAAATCGTCTTTATTAACCTCACATAGATAGAACAACCATACTCATACTGAAAACTGGATCAAGCATAAAATGTAAAGACTTAAGGATTTTGGGTCTCTTAACAAGAACTTTATTAACTCAAAGCATCTTAATCTCATGGCCTACATATAATTATTGGTCGGAAGTCCCAGTTGGTTCTTGAGCTCTTCATACTTTTGCTGTTGTTCCACATACACCTCCGATAGCTCGTCCTTCTTTTTCTTCAGTTCCACATATTCAGCTGCATCAAAAATCGATCAACTACATTTTTTAATTTCTCCTTCGATATATGTGCACGTAGAGAGAGAGAAAGAGAGAGAACCTTGTTTGGATACGACTACATGATAAAAGAAATCGAGTTTTCGCTTTAATTCGTCATTTTCGTCTTGGAATAAATAGTGCTGTCGTTCCCAATAGTACATTGTCATGGTGTCCCTTCCTACGTCGTCCTATACACATCAACCAAGAAAAATTCAAAATCATTGGATTCTTGTCATCTGCATCACCTCGAATGTCAAATCTAAAGAGCACACTAAATGAACATAAATCGGTGGAAGAATTAGATCGATGGCTAACTTCAAGAGATTTCACTATATGTTCCAGTTGCATTATTTGATAAATCTCTTTGGGATGAAAGATTTCATCGTGCTCCATGCTTGCCATTGTCCTGGAAGACACAAAAACAAAAGAAAATTGAAAAAAAAGTCACCATAAGGCACCACTTTATATACATAAGAATCAGAATATTAAGATAACTGAAAATCGAATATCTCTCCACCATTTTTACCATTTCTGTGTTTTTTTGCCCATTTCTTTTCCGACCAGCACTTTCAAATAATATGTCTAGGTCAAGAAAATGGGCATGGCCGTCCATGTCTAGCATTTTGAAACGTGTTTAAAGGGTTTTACATTTAAGGCACCTCTTACGCTTCTGAGGGTTGATGTTAGAGTTTTGAGAGCTTTGTCCTTCCATTCTCTGGCTTGTTGGAGATAATGGAGTCATCCCTGGGGAAATGGTTCTCTTGTTGTTGTTGGAGTTGTTGAAGCTCTCCATTTACAACTTCAACAAAAAGATTGCCCTATAACAATGAACGATAAGTTAGCACGAAAGAAATGAAAGTCTCACAATCATTCTCAAAAAAGAGCAAAAGAAAAGAGCAAACTAGTTAGTCGGTGACACTGGGATTTGTTTGTTTACTCACACTAATTACGAAAAATGAAAGAGAGAAATATAAAAGTAGTGAGCATCTGAAGTGGGTTGGGCCTGTTATTTATAGGACAGACTAATGAGTCTTAAGCTACCTGGAACCAGTGTGATTGGACGGTGGGCCCATCTCCTATGCATTTTCCAATATTGCATGATAAATTGATGGTGTAGTTTCATTTTCAAAAAAGGAAGAACTTTCCATTTCTTTCGAAAATCCCTCAAGTACCCCTGCATCACAACATAAGTTCTTGGTCATTTTTGTCACTATAGCATGGCCAAATTGGCATGCATGCTGTCAAAACTCAATTTTTGGAGTTACCGAGTTTGCCTTGAATATATCTACAAGAGAAATCATTATCAATGGGGATTAAAAGGCTGAGCCAAGAAGGGAATATTAGGATATATCATTTTGGGAAATATCTATGAGGAGGCTTCTATCATTGTTACTTGCTTCAATTGACGTATGCAAAAATGAAAAGAACATGAAGTTTACTAGTTAACGTTGGATTTGGGGGATGATACTTTTAGCCCTCTCTTCTCGAAATCGTTCTTGTGAATGAATTCGTCAAAATTGGAAAATCGTTTATCCTTTCACCAATAAGATGTTTTAGAAAAAATTACCAAAAAAGTTTTAAACCTATTGCACTTTTGCCAATTCAATCCTAAACCCTTTAATTATGTCAATTGAGTTCTAAACATTTTCAGGTTCTGCCAATTAAGTCTATCTGGCCAATTTTGCTAGAAACCACTGACGTAGATGATGGCTATCTTAAGTGTAACGCCCCGAACCCTACGGCGTGCGAGCATCCCAACCGAGGTCGAATTTGTGCGACGTCTCAGGACGCGTCGCCGACCCAACACCCAACACAGAGATCAAAGTACATGCGGAAGCAACATAAACACCCGCACAATTTAAAACATGAGATCAAGGATAGCGCAAGTAACCAATAACAGGATTACAAATATACACTTGCATTAACAACAGTGAAATATATACAATATCCATTTACAGCATAAGCACAAAAATCAAAAGCGGGGCAATGGCCACTACTGATAAAAATGGGGTAGGTGGCTCGGGCGGTCAGTTTATGCATTAACCTAAGGAAGGGCTCCGGTAAAAAAGGTAATGGCCCAACCTATCTAAGACTAAGGCTAAAGTCAACCCTACGGAATCCAGTCCAGGTCGGATCCCGAGGACTCAGAGGAACTGTTAGACAGCTCGACCTCGGAGTCTAGGGAATCCAGCTTGGACTCGGCCTCTGCCGGCTCCTCCTCGGAATCCATCTCCTTAGGCTCGCCCTCCTGCTCAGGGTCCTACTCCATAGACTCTAGCTCCTCGTCCGACTCCATCAGCTCCGGGTCAAAGTTCCAATCCACCGGCTCCTCGTCCATAGGGTCTGGCTCGTCCATCTCCCAGACAACATGTCTATATCCGACGTCAGCACTAGAACTCTCCTCGGACGTGTATTCGGGACTCGCCAGGTCTCTATCCTGACACTGGGGGTCTACGTCACCTAGCCCGTTGAACGGGACATCAAAAGTCCTAAGAGGCCCAAGTGTCCCGGAGTAGTCTTTGAAACACCAGGCTATATACTCGTGGGCCTGAAAATGATGCTCGCCTACATCGACCCATACGGTGGTAAAGTGTCTAATATATGTATCTCCGTTTCCTACGGGGTACTCAGTCACGTCCCGGTCTATCCGAGACGGAATCGCAAAATGTATAGGTACCTCAGACATCTTTAGGGTCGGGGGTCTGAAAATTTGGAGTTTAAATAACAATGAAAACGAATCTCAGCGAGTAAAACCCCCTAAACCTAAAATAGGCTAACATGCACCTCATGATGGGCAAATAATTCGCATACAACCAGTAACAATTGACAATCAATTGACCTAGGCTCTCGAGCCTAGATCGAACATACAATTGACCCTGTAGGTTAGGCATATAATGACCGTAATAAGGGCACATACACGACACGCTTAGTCACACGTACGCTATGCACATGCTCATGCTCATTAATGCCTGCACCACGCACGAGTCACTGATACGCACATACTTACACGACTGCCAATGCACTCTTGCACACATATGCCACCAATATGTTCATGCTCATGATCTGGCTCAATAATGCACACTGGCACACTGCTCAATTGCTTATTAAAAGTTCGACCCGCGTAAAACGCATCAGGTCTGACCCGCGTAAAATGCATCAGGTCCATATCAATTCCAACACTTCCTGGCCTGCGTAAAACACATCAGGCCTAGTTTCTCTAGCCCGCGTACAATGCATCAGGTGCAACACCGATCTCCATATACGGACCGAACTCGCGTAAAATGCATCAGGTTGGCCGTCTTCTAGCAATCCGGGCATCGTCCCATGTAAAATGCATCAGGACGGGTGCAATACCCCGCGTAACACGTATCAGGGCTTATAATGATCACACATGCACACAGCCAATTTTATCTGAACCCTGCGTAAGGCAATCCAGGGCGGGGACTATTCACACGGCTGGGGAAAGGGAGAGAGAGAGAGAATGGGACGGCTAGATGGTGGTGGCGCAAGGCGTGGAACGGCGGTGGCTTGCGGTGGCTCTTCCAGCGGTCGGCGATCCACGACCGAGAGGGAGAAGGGGCTGGCGTGGAGAAGGAGAGGACGAGAGAGAATGAGAGTGGCGAGAGAGTGAGGGAGAAATGAGGGTGGCTTGGTGGTAAAGTGAGGCGGCGGACGGCGGCGGCACGCGGCGGCGGCTCCTTCGGCGGCGATGGCGCTCACGATCGAATAAGGAGGAATGGAGAGGGAGAGAGGGCTGGTTTGGCGGAGGGGTTGGCTGGGTGAGTGATGGTGAGAATGAGGGTGAGAGAAAGATTGGGAGACTTTAAGCACAATTGGACTTAGTGGGGTTGGTGAACAACTTCTCATAATTGATCATCTTGCCCTTCCACCAATGGCAAGGATAAACTCTAACTAAAATACCTAGGGGCAAATTAGTCCACTAGCTCTAACAATAAAATAAGGCTGAGCAAGACCAATATACCCTCCAATTAAACTCTAAAATTCAGAATATAAGTGTCACGCCCCGTACCCCACGAAGCGCAAACATCCCTCTCTGGTCAATTTTGGTGCAACGCTCCCAGGAGGCGTCGCTGACCCAACCCCCACATCAGAGCACAAGACACACACGAAAGCAATATATAAAACTCCCAACAATAAATCCTCACGAGACCAAGGGTAACCTAAAATAGAAATGACATCATAAACCATAAATACATATCAACCCTGAATCATTTACATCGCCCAACAAACCAAGCATATTACAACACTACAATCCAGCTCTACAATATGAGTCTCCAAAAGAAATCGACATGCTCAAAAGGGAACAGGTGGCCAAGTTAGCATGAGCAGACTACTGGTTAACCTATCTTCTAAAAATTTACTGATCAACCTACTCTATATAACCCCTAAACTGGCTCTATGGCATCTAGGGGTCATCCTCCACCTGACCATCTTCTGGATCCTCCAACTCGTACTCTGGAGGAATGCTTGCAATGGCTGTACAGCCAGCGGCTGCATTGGGGCACTACGGGCAGTTCTTCGTCCGGTTTCTTAGGATTCATGATCTCGCCATCTGGAGGCTTGATTGCCAACGGATCCCATTCACCAACACCATCATAAGGGGCTTAAAACTCCTCAGTGGGCCAGTCTCCTCTATATCATCTCGATACGTCCATGCCACGTACGTATAGGGCTTCAGGTACAAACCACCCTCGTCAATCCAAACTACACTCGAACGCCTTATATAAGCCCGATCATCTCCTAAAGGGTATTCCACCTGCTAATTATCCACATGACTAGGGGTCCCAAAGCGAGGAGACGGGTTTCCTGGATTCATGACTGGGGGTCTAAAAAGTTGGGTTATTACAACCGTGAGACAAAGCTTAGTAGGTACAACCCCTAAACCTAGGTTAGGCTAACATGCATTCTCCTGACAGGCATAACACACACAGCACAACAATACAAATCCCAATCATTATCAGACCTGGGCTCTCGGGCCCCGATCACTTACCTGGCCGACCCTGCAGGTTAAGCATCTCCTATAATGGTCAATTCACATACATGAACACACTATTCATACGTACGTCATACACATGCTCACATTCCACAGTGTTCATGTCACACGCCATTCACCGATCCTCGCATAATCGCACACTGACCCATGCATTATTATGCATGCATATGTTAACACCATGCCACATTCATGTCTCGGCTCACTAGCCCACACTAGCACACTGGCAAATGCTCATTTATCAATTGATGCGACCCGCATAAAACGCATCAGGTCTCTTTCTTAATCACAACACTCTGTGGCCCGTGTAAAACGCATTTTCAGCCCAATGTCTCTAGCCCGCGTCAAAACGCATCAGGCGCAACACCGATCTCCTTACGAATCAGAGCTCGCGTAAAACGCATCAGGTTGGTCGTCTTCCGGACGTACCGGGCATCGTTCCGCGTAAAAACGCATCAGGACGGCACACCCCGTGTATCACGCATCAGGGCGAAATGTGATCACACATACACACAGCCAGTTATTATCTGAACCCCGCGTAACACGCATCAGGGTGATTAGGTGATCACATGCTCATGGCAGGCACGCATTCTCGCTTAATTTCATCACATGCCTCACACTAGGCATACACAATGCGTGACTATGCAATGCATCACAATGCACCATGAGCATCAAATATAATCCCGGCACTCAGTCAAATTAATATTACTACACGGTGCCCAACTCACAAATAGCATGCTCACTTGGCCAACTATTACCGTGCGGCCCAATACGCACTTCATAATTCAATACTCAGTATCAGTCATGAATTGGCCAATCACACTTCGCACGGTTCGACCACACGAACACACGGCATGTCATAGCACAATTCAGCCACCAATCAATCAATCCAGCAATTCCCGGCAATACAACAACATAGACCTCAATTGGTCAATCACATGCCTCACAATTCTAACCACGCGAACACCCGATGTGGCATAACGCAATTTATCACAATTCCACCAATAGACTAATCACCTGGGCAATCCCGACAACTCAGCCCAGTAATCTACAATAATTACTAATCAATCCTCAATTTATCATCTCGATAATTTTCGGCAATTTCATCGCCTAAACTCAATGTGGCCAATCATCTTGGGTAATCCCGGCCATTCAGCTCATAATTCCTACTGTCCGTTATCATCCGGTACATTCCTCAAAATATGGACAGCCACTATTTCCTCAATCCGGACCCAATAATTATATAAAATAATCCCACTAAATTTCTCGGATTATAATTCCACCAATCAGTCCTCAAACCAATCCGAAATATACACCGATAATACCTAAACTAGTCCAGAAAAATGCACTATTAGTCCTAATCCGGGTTTAGGAGGTATACTCACTTATTTCTAGGCCACAACGACGAGGAACGGCGGCCGATCACTAATGAACAGTGAAACCAGCAGCGGCGTTCCCGGCGGACACCGTACGAACGGCATACGGTCACACGTACGGACACTATACGGACCATACGGGGACATCGTACGGACTTATACGGACGGTGAGGGAATGGTGGCCGGCAAGGCGGCGATGGCTGGCGCAGTACGGTCGCCGTACGAACGCCGTACGGACACCCCCGTACGGACGGCATACGGACGGCGGAGCGAGGGCGAGAAAGAGGGGGACGGGGTCAGGGTGGTGAGGCGAGGTCAGGCGGAGCAGCGGCACCAGCGGACGGCGACGACACGACGGCGGTCCGGCGAGCTCCGACGTACGGCGAGGAAAACTGGCGGAGGAGGAAAACGGAGGAGGAGGGGCTGCTGGTGCTGGTCTGGCCGAATGAGGGGGAGAGGAGAGAGAAACTGATCTGATCTGGTCAAATAATAGGGCTGGTGGGGGCCACGTGTCGCCGATTCGGGCCGTTTGACCAAAATACCCCTAATCCGACGACCGACGTTCGTTCTAGCTAAATAATTGATAGGCAATATGGTCTTTAGGTCCAATAATGCAGCTGATAATTCATATTTAATTACCCCAAAATTTTCCCAAAATTCGGAACTGAAAATGGCCTGGGGGCAAAATGGTCATTTTTCCGATCTCAAGGCGAAATTTCAATTTTTATCTATATCAATCCCAAATGCGAGTGGCCAACATAATATGGCGTCGGAATCGCGAAAATAGCCTCTTAAGCCTTCGAAAGTCGATCGCAAAGTCCTGAGGATTAAAATAATATTATTTTTCACTTCCGAGCCAAAATTTCAATTTTTGACCGTAACCGCTTCAAATATGCTTGGCCACCCAAAAATAGCATTGGCCTTGAAAAATAACCTCATACAGCCTCAAAAACCAATATCGGCGCCCACAGGAGTAAAATAGTAATTTTTGACTTCCGGGTCGAAATTTCATTTTTCGCCCGTACTATTCCCAAACGTGTGTGGCTAGCGTAATATGACGTCAGAATCGTGAAAATAACTTCTCAGGCCTTCGAAAATCGATACCGAAGTCTGGGTCCAATTTCGTAACCAAAACTCGCTAACTTTCAATTTTCAAGGTCTCTCACTAACGGGCGGCTGTTTAGAGGTTACGTGTATCGACCTAGGGTTATTTGAGTCATGACGGTCTTGATCATTGAGAGAATGAGAAATTATCACTAGTCCCAGAGGTCACGATCGTTCGGTTCAAGTTCAAGACTGGTTGGCCACGTGTACTTTTCGATCGTGCAGAATCACCTGCGATCCGATTGTACATCGTTGGCCTTGGCCAAACCATATCCATCACTTTAACTTGGATCGGCTTGTATCGGTCTAACATATTCCCTCATAAATTCTCGTGATCGGTGTCCAATTCATGATCGGGTCCTTGGTTCACGTACCATTTCTTAGTTAGCCATACCCTATTGGTTAGTATCCCGAGAGTGATCAGCTCTGGGCGAGCTTACTAAAATGAAATGCGAGATAATCTCAATTTTATTGATCCCGGAATTATATCAAAATTAGGCTGTTACAATAAGCCTAGGGCATAGGGGCAAAACGGTAATTTTCAGGTTCCAGGTCAAATTCCCAATTTTCGACTCTACTGATCCCAAATAGAATTGGCCACACTTATACGACGTTGTCCTTGCAAAATAGTCGCATAAGTCCACGAAATTCGACACTGAAGTCCGGATTCAATTCCACGATCAAAATTGCTCAATTACAATTTTAGGGTCTCTCACTAACGGGCGGCTGTTTAGGGGTTATGCGTATCGACCTAGGGTTACTCAAGTCGTGACGGCCTCGATCTCCTAGAGAACACGAGGATTTATCACTAGTTCCGAGAGTCGCGATCGTTCGGAATAAGTTCGGGATTGTTGGCCACGTGTACTCTTAGTCATGCGGAATCACCCACGATCCGATCGTACATCGTTGGCCAAACCAAATTCATCACTCTCCTTGGATCGGCCCATATTGGTACAAAATATTCCCTCGTCGTTTCTCGGAATCAGACCAGATTCACGGTCGAGTTCTTGGGTCCACATACCGTTTTTCCTAGTTAGCCATTCCCTATCGGTCAGTATTCCTAGAATGATCAGTTCTAGGCGAGATTTACTAAAACGAAATGAGAAGATAATATCAATTTCATTGATCACGAAAGTAGGTCGAATTCAGGACGTTACACTAAGTGGTATGGCCTGCAATGACGTAGACAATTTTAATATTTTATTTTTGATTTTTTATTAAATTTTGTTATTTTTTCTTTTCTTCTCTTTTCCTTCTTTTCTTTTTTTTAATTGTGGCCGATGAGGGTTGCGACCTCGCTCGGATCTAGGCAAGGCCATTGTGTTCGCGAGAGAGGCCAACCTCGCCCAACTCTAGGCAAGGGGCCTTGCCCTAGACCGCGGTGGTCTGGGCGAGGGCCCATGACCCTCCCCTACTACTGGCAAGGGCTTTGTGGTCGGTGAGGGCTTGGCAATCCTCACTTGCCAAAAAAAAAGAAGAAAATAAAAAAAGAAATAAAAAATTTGAAAGAATATTAAAAAAATACTAAAATTGTCCACATCAGTGCCGACTATGCCACATAGTACGACTGCGTACACGTCAGCGATTTTCGGTAAAATTTACTGGATAAACTTAATTGGCAAAACGTGAAAGAATTTAGAACTCAATTGACACAATTAATAGTTTATGAGTGAATTGATAAAAGTACAATAGGTTTAGGACTTTTTTGGTAATTTTTCCAATGTTTTACTATGCAAAGTTTGTTATTCTATCTATTTTTAATGAGCCGCAAGTTGATATTTACGTGTACACTTTCTGTTATGTAAGTAGTTGATCTAGCTGTGGAAAAAAAACAAAGAAAGTAATTACCTAATGGTCTTTGGGATACAGTTGCCCGTTACATTAATAAAATCAATTTATAGTAAGATCAATCAATGATAACTCGATAATATTACATATCCGAACAAAGATTAGTTTTTTTGAAGAAGCAATGGCAATGGGGAGAAATAGAAAAGAGTTGGTGGATGGTCAATTCTAAAAGAATAATTATAGCATACATCGCTAGCGTAAACAAGGTTTTACTCGAGCAATCTTATTTATCCTTGAATTGAGATAGTGGATAGTTATAATCCTCGAGTAATTCATGGATAATGCCATTTGGCGTAAACTTTCCTTTACACTGACGATGTATGGTTTACCTTTCCGTACAAAAAACAAAGAGTGTCCTCAAATCTCATTGTAAAGCAAAGAGCGTCCCTTGGATTTTGGCACTAGTCAATCATAAAAAAATTCTTGAATACGAGTTTAAGTTTTCGAATTATTTTGGCTATTGGTTCCCAACGCATACATGAAATTAATTGAACGATTTAAGCTTTTATGGAAAAATGGGTTTTATCAAATAAGTTAATAGTTAATTTAAGGCACATTGACTTGACTTCTAAAATGGTACCTTGATGAGAGTTTTTATGCCAAGGATCTCGGCCAACGGAAGCGACATGGACGACTTTAGAGTTATATCTATGCTAGAGAAAGTATGAGTTGACATCCTATCGGAACGTAGCGTGCCAGCAGCTAAATCGGCGACCTCCCTTCCCTGATGGAACAACAACAATGATTAGCTAGGGCAACTAAACCTACCCTAACAGACCCAAGTCGCTATCGTTGATTAGTAGGACATCTGCTTTATCTCACAATCACTCAACCTGAACTATGTTATTCGAACTACATACTTTCCCAGTTAACATAGGAACTGAATGAGTAGCACTAAGAAATGGCTATACGAGTTCTTTGATATCTCAGGAAAAACTTGAGGTAGGATGTTCTATTTAAAGAAAACAAAATATAGAGTCGATAAAGCGCTACTTTTCATTTATATGTCCAGTATAAATAAAGATATTACCACCTATAATTATGGTGAAAATTAACAATTTGATTTACATGGAAATTGAATAAAAAACAAGTCAGAAAAGTCAATTCGTGGATACTTTGCTTGATAAGTGTCTTCATGCTGATTTGTTATCATCCCTTTTTAGATACATTCAACTGCTTGTTTCGATCATGGGTCGACTCTTCTTCAATCAAGATGGTAATATCCGGATGACGTACATCGAACACAGGGCCAAACCAATTACAAATGATCAATCTTAAAGTATGGCAGTGTGCAAGTGAATATACACTGTTATTCAGCGTACCTGGGTTATTGAAAACCCCATAATATACCTTTTTGCCTTTGTATAGTGCCTGTCTTTCTGTCATCTCTCTTTGCTTGCCCAGAATTAAATGTAGCTGCCTCAGCCAAAACTTATTTTCTTCTATTTCGGCTATCCAAACAACAGTGCTTATCGCATAGATACCGAAACAAGAGTTACGATGAGAAAGTAAGAGAGTTAATTACCTTTCTTGTGGTCTTTATTGCTTGCATAATCCGAAATTTTTAGCTTCAAACTCTCTCACTCCATTAGCAGCATCTCATGTTGCTTTTCATAGAAGCCAACTTGAGGTAAGAGCATCACAATTTTTGCCTATATTTGCACAAGACACAGCAACATGAATACATTAGTTTATTTTTCTCGTTCATCTGGTTCTATTATCAAATTAAGGTGTTGGGTTACGTGTCTCAGGGTGGTGGGTGAAAGAAGTCCTAAATTGGGACGTGATATAATGTTGAGCGGTTAATTTATCCTAATTGACCTATAACTTATTTAATAAAGATCATTCCAAGAGGACTAAGCCTTATCAAATACTTAGAGGCGAAGTTCATCTTTACAGAAATATTCAAAGGCCATTTCTTCTGAGCATTGACGATGATTTCATGCTCCAATGTGGTCGCAAAATATATGGTTGGAAAGCTCAATGTGTCTTGTTTCCGAGGTAACAAGTTCCATGTAATTTGGAATCTTGTAGAGAAAATTATGTTCAAATTACTAAGTGCTGCTCAACTTACCCGAGGAGTCTTTACAATTTTCATGATTTTATTGACTCCTATGCATTGTAAGTTATTGATAGAGGCATCTCGAGTCAAGAGTCAATCTTTTTTATTCATGCTTTATTTAGGGAATATTGTTTAAATTGAGTCTACATTAACCTTTCTAGGATTTTTTTCTGCGCCTGTGTCAGACCAGGGGATAAGTCGTACATACGAACCACGAAGATTTGTACCCTCCTCCTAACTTATACACAAATTTTGTTTTATTAAATAATTAATGTGGGATTTGATAAGAATGTGCTCATTTGTGCACAAATATACCTAGTCATTATTATGGAATGGACAAGATTATTACCTCTAAAGCTTTGGCTCTCCTTTCCATATCACAAACATGCTGATTCTGCTTCAACTTAGCTTTGTCTAGAGATGCACGATTCGATATGATCCTGTATACACAATATATTACTCGTGTTAATAAATAGATCAATTATCATCATAACAAGATATGCACAAATGAAAATGCTCAAAATGGACCAATGTAAATAAAGGGAAAAACAATTGGAGCGCAATTACGTTCTCTCTATTAGGTATTCACCTTTTAAGTTTTTTAGGGTCCATGTTCAGGTTTAGGGGACGGGAGCGTCCCCGCAACCGATGGTGGGTTTGCGAGTTTGAGCTTCATTGTTCTTGCATTAGGGTCTGGGGGAAACTTGCAGAGAATGAGTCGACGAAGGAGCGCTTGTTGGATCCATCATGGCCAAGACGTCAATTGTTTTGTTTCCTTATCCATTTCTTGATGCATTCCGCTAGAAAAAACAGCAGATAATCACACGCAATAAGGACTGCTCAACAGTAATAATATAAAAGTGCAAAGAGGGATTGATTTGCACTTGAACTCACGAGAATAAAGTGTATTTAAAAGTGAATTTCTGGCCGGCTGGTTTAAGAATTTATTATCTAGCCAAAGTGCACAAATGACAATACAGATATCTTACCAAAATATGGTTCTTCCCATGTTTGACAGTCATTCATTTTTTGAAATCCTAGAGCGAAAATATGTGACTCAACTTTGTTTTCATTCGAATGCTTGTCCTCTTGTTTATGATATTTCTTCCTTATCTAGTCAACCAAGGTCATAGGCATATTGCGACATTCATTAAATGGAAAACTCATTGCTGTCACCTTGTATAAAATTTTTGCTAATTAGAATCCGCGAGAAAGTTCTATAAACTGAATTCAAAACAATCATGTAACATTAATTGTTGAACACGTAAATCGACATATGAGTAAAATATTCGTTACATGAATTGCATGAGAAAAATTCTAGTGTGGTTTCCACGTCGTGCATGGGCACGCTCAAGCTAATATATCACCAGTCCGATACAAAGCGAAAATATTGCGGAAGCATAATAATGGTGCTAAATATAGTTTCATCCGATATTCATTGATTAAAACCATTTTAAAATATGCGTCAAGTTTCTTAGAATTTTTTAAGCAATTAGTGTTATTAAATGCATAAAAATTTATGACAATGTAGTTAACAGTTTTACTATTGATCTTCAGCAAACGGTGTGTTTGCCAAAGTTCATAAGCAAGATGGATACAGCTAGGCTTTTTATTTTCTTATTCTTTGGTTTTTTTAAACAATTATTCTGTGGTTAAACATATCTTCTTCATGCTTCTTGATTTGCACGTAAGAATAATGTGGCCCACATGATGTTATGAATTAATGGTTTAATAAATACTTTTAAGTGCTAAAATGTATTGGCTATGAAAAATAGATGAAAAAATGTAATTCTATTGACAAGTTAAAGTTCTTCCGAAGAGGTGCGACTCATATGAAGTGGGATATGCTTTGATGTAATGCACCACTTGAAGGGGTCTATATAAATAAGGGAAAAAGCCACAAAAAACCCCAAACTTTACCACTTGTGACACATTTACCCCGAACTTTTTTTTGTGACACCAAAAACCCCAAACTTTATTATTTGTGACACATTTACCCTAACGTACATTGTCTATGGGCATTTTCATCTTTTTGCTTTTTTCTTTTTTTTTTATTTTTTTTTCCTTTCCGGCGAGGGCGAGCCTCGCCGGCGCCGGGCGAGCCTCGCCGGCGTCGGGCGAGGGTCGCCCTCGCCTGGGCAAGCGAGGGCGAGCCTCGCCGGCGTCGGGCGAGGCTCGCCCTCGCCTGGGCGAGCGAGGGCGCGGGTCGCCCGACGCCGGCGCGGGTCGCCCGACGCCGGCGAGGCTCGCCCTCGCCGGATCTGGCGAGGGCGAGCCTCGCCGGCGTCGGGCGACCCTCGCCCTCGCCTGGGCGAGCGAGGGCGAGCCTCGCCGGCGTCGGGCGAGGCTCGCCCTCGCCTGGGCGAGCGAAGGCGAGGGTCGCCCGACGCCGGCGAGCGAGGGCGAGCCTCGCCGGCGTCGGGCGACCCTCGCCCTCGCTCGCCCAGGCGAGGGCGAGCCTCGCCCGACGCCGGCGAGGCTCGCCCTCGCTCGCCCAGGCGAGGGCGAGGGTCGCCCGACGCCGGCGAGGCTCGCCCTCGCTCGCCCAGGCGAGGGCGAGGGTCGCCCGACGCCGGCGAGGCTCGCCCTCGCCAGATCCGGCGAGGGCGAGCCTCGCCGGCGTCGGGCGACCCTCGCCCTCGCTCGCCCAGGCGAGGGCGAGCCTCGCCCGACGCCGGCGAGGCTCGCCCTCGCTCGCCCAGGCGAGGGCGAGGGTCGCCCGACGCCGGCGAGGCTCGCCCTCGCCAGATCCGGCGAGGGCGAGCCTCGCCGGCGTCGGGCGACCCGCGCCCTCGCTCGCCCAGGCGAGGGCGAGCCTCGCCCGACGCCGGCGAGGCTCGCCCAGCGCCGGCGAGGGAGCCCTCGCCGGAAAGGAAAAAAATAAAAAAAAAGAAAAAAGCAAAAAGACGAAAATGCCCATATACAATGTACGTTAGGGTAAATGTGTCACAAATAATAAAGTTTGGGGTTTTTGATGTCACAAAAAAAAGTTCGGGGTAAATGTGTCACAAGCAGTAAAGTTTAGGGTTTTTTGTGGCTTTTTCCCTATAAATAAAGTATGGTCCTCTCTCCACCCACGATAATGTAAGAAAAGAAAGTTGTATTTTTGTCTTCCATCAATAAGATACGTTAAGAGAAAGGTAGGACAAGGGAGAGAAATCAGATTTCTTCGTTTCCTCCATTTCCTGCAACAATTATCTTTAAGGGCGACACTATGGATAAAGGTATGTCTTCATCCCTCTTATTGTGAAAATCATAAAGATCTAAGATTATTGATTTCAGAGTTTTTTCGTATGAAAGTATTGTGTTATCGCTTACAGTTGGTATCGGAGCGTGGTTTAGGATCTCATGATTTTTTCAATTATGATTTCTGGGATAAAGATTCATGTTGCTCTTTTCTTGTTATTTGCTTGTTGTTGAAATGGTTTCGGTAGAAACGGGGCGGAAAACGAAGCTAAACATAATGGGGCTAAAAAAAAATGGCGAATGGGCATGATGAGGAGGCGCGTGGAATCCACGCGGGCGCTGAGGTTGCAAGCGTGTGGATCCATGTGCCACACATGTGATGTGCGCGCTTCAGGTCAAGCGTGTGACGTACACGCACCCATGGAGGCCCCAAGCGTGTGCGGTACACGTGCCCAAGGAGGCAACATGCACGCGCCCCGAGCGGGGATGAAGGCACGTGCATGTTGCCCCTTCCGCTAGCAATTACGGGTCTGCCCTTCCCCGCGTAATTTTACGTTTTTGCCCTCTTATGCAGAAATTTACATTTCTGCCCTTAACCGTTTTATTTACCATTTTGCCGCTGGCTACTGAATTTACGGTTCTAGCCCCTATCGAATTTTGATTTTACAGTTTTGCCCTTCTGCATTAATTTACGATTTTATCCTCAGCATGCAATTTGGTGAATGTTTGTGAGTAAAACAATTATTTGTTTATACAATTTCAAGAATTCAATTATGAGTGGTTTGTTAGTCACCAAAGTGGCCGAACCATAATGTCACGTCTCGAACCCCTACGAGCTCGCGACATCCCCTGCTCCAATCGAAATGATGCGACGTCCCAGGAACGTCGCTGGCCCAACCCAAACATCAGAGCCACATGCGGAAGCGAATAACAAAACCCCGGACAGAAAGATGATGACAACGGGGTAGGGCACCATAACAATCAAACAACAACATATTCATACAGCACCAAATATGCAAACATTATATTATATACGTAATTAACAATCTAACATCCGAAATCATCGTCACGACAAAATATCAGGGTTTGGTTAACCTAACTTCCCTATGGGTCAACCCGATTTACACAACCCCTAAAATGCCCTAGGGAAAATCTAGGGATCGCCTTCCATTTTGCTCCTGATTTTTCGGGCTTGATCCTCCGGACACTCGCTTGCAGTTCTACCGGGCACCAAAAGCGGTTCCTCGAACGTCCAAAAAGAAAAGGCGCACTTCCCGGGTTTATGGCTGGGGGTCTGAAAGTGACGGTTATATAACCGTGAGACGAATCTCAATAAGTGTACAATCCCAAACCCTACGTAGGCACTCACATGCCGCCAGACAAAAACACGCATAACACACAATCTATCAACCAAACTAACAATCACACACGACCCTACCTGGAATTCCTCATGCACGTTCCTGCACGTTAGTCAATAACGCAGCCAACACGTCATAGCAAAACGAACGCAGCCAACACGTCATAACAAAATGTCACAACCACACGCGTGCCTCGATTATAAGGCAAAACCTTTTTAGGCACGTCTCATACCATGCCTAGCAGATTTTACCTCCTAATCGAGCGCCATAGCAACCGATACAAACACACTCGCACACCAACTTACATCATGCGTCACTTTCTCAAATCTCGCACCTCAAGCCAATTCTCGCTCAATCTCAACTTTTCCACCACTACCGCGCACGCGTAAAACGCATCAGGCCAACGGTCTTCTGACCTCGTCAGGCATCGTCACCCCGTCAGGCTAGGCATCGTCACCTCGTCAGGAACGACATCGTCCCGCGTAAACGAACACGTCTCAGGACGGAATCCTACACACACTTTTCTTCTACCGTGCCCGCGTAAAACGCATCATGCCAACGGTCTTTTGACCACGTCAGGCATCAACACCTCGTCAGGCCGGGCATCGTCACCTCGTCAGGGACGGCATTGTCCCGCGTAAACGAACACGCCTCAGGACGGATCCTTTCCAACCAATTCCACATTTCCATATCCTTGTTCCACTTAAACCACACATACACACGGCCAACAAACGCATGGCCAAACATACACACCTCACACACACAATTCACAATTTCACATTCTCGTCACACGAACACGCCACCCAATCATATTCTTGGCACGCGAATTCAATGCACAATCACGCCACCACACCTCACAGCCACACAATCACACATATGAGCTCATTCAAGCATCAAACTACCCGTCAAAATGCCACGATAACACCGAATAATTCTCGAGAGAGAGAAAAACCGAGAATATGTAAAATCGGATCAAAACTGGGCAGTTGTGCAGTGACAGAAATTCATTTGAAATAAATAGTAAACCAACTCCAAAAATTCTGAAATTTGGATACGTTGTGTAAAAAATCTTGCTGAACATTTTTCATGAAGAACTCGAAACTCAGTTCCAACTGAAAACACCTCTTTTGGTCATTTGAAGTCAGACAAAATCCGATTCGCTCGAACAGTACCTCAGGCTATCAAAATACAACTCATTCGGTACCCAAATCATCTTGAAAAGTTTTGAAATTTTTATATGTTATAGCCACAAATGTCCCCAACAATTCTCGTGAAGGAAGTATTTTGAAAATAGGCCTGGAAAAATTTATAAAAATTCGAACAGACCCAAAGGTCGGGTGAACAGTAAATCGGGCAGTTTTATTTCGGTCCAAAGATGGACTTCCGAATGGTATCAAATGATTTCCAAAAATTCCCAAATTAAAATATGTTATACTTTAAGATGTTGGAAACAACTTTTATGGAGAACACTTCCTCAAATTTGGGCCACATAAGTCACAGTAAAAATAACAAAAACCAGCGACGCAGCAGCAACCTAACTGGAAATCAGCCAACACACACCACCGAGCAAACCAGCCACTAAATTCACCCTAAACCGAGCCCTAAACAAGCCTAACAATACCAGAGGTCCTAGGCGACATTTGGGGAGGTCACTTACCTAAGAAAGGCGAGAAGAATGGGCTGGATGGGTGGCTGAAATGGATGGAACAGCAGCAGCAGCAGCAGCAGCAGCGGTGATGAGAGGAAACAAAAATGAAGAGAATGAGAGAGAGAGAGAGAGAGAGAGAGAGAGAGAGAGAGAGAGAGAGAGAGAGACTGAACGTGGGAGGGGGGTTCTGGCCAGAAGAGGGAGGAGAGAGAGAGAGTCAATATTGGTAAAAAAAGTGGGCTGGTGGGGGACACGTGTCGCGATCCTACGCGATTTCCCATTTTGCCCTTGATCCGACGGTTCTAAAGAGATAGGATCAAATAATTGAGGGGTAATATCGTCTTTGGCCCCTAATAATGCAGCTGACAATTATCCAAAATTATCCCAAATTATTTCCTAAAATTCGGAACTGAAACGGGCCCAGGAGCAAAATGGTCATTTTTCCGGTCCCGGGGCGAAATTTCAACTTTCGCACATACGTAATCCATAGGTGCGTGGCCAACATAATATGGCGTCGGAATCGCGAAATTCATCGCGCAAGCCCTCGAAAATTGATTGCAAAGTTCCGGGAATAAAATAATATTATTTTTCCAATTTTTGTCGAAATTCCAATTTTTGGCCATAACGACTCCTGGTATGCGTGGCCACCCAAAAATGGCGTCGGCCTCAAAAAATAACCTCAAACGGACTCAGAATCGACATCGGGGTCCAGAGGGGTAGAATCGTAATTTTTCCAGCCCCGAACCGAAATTCATTTTTTTGCAGAAATGGATGGCCCCAAGGTTGGCCAAGCCAAAAACGTCATCGGCCGCTCAAAATTGTCACTTTAAAAAATTCTTGATTCCCGGGCCCGAATTCCAAGAAATGACTAAAATTGAACAATTGCGACTTTAGCTTATCTTTTGCTGACGGGTGGCTCATTGGGATTACGCGCTCTCGACCCGTGACCAACACTAAGCCAAATCACGTTTAAGTTTGCTCGAACCAAGGTGACCTCGATTGTCATATAATTACGAGGGTCTGTCACTAGTGCCCTTCGGACACGATCAATCAAATAGACCGGTCTCGGTTAGCTCAAAACATTCCCTCGTCAATCCATATGGTCGAAGATTAAACCCAGATCGAGTTATTTGGTCGTGCGAACTCAATCCCGTAATAGCCTTACCCCTAATGTTAGCATCCCGAGAATGCACGGGTCTCGGGTGAGATCTCACTATAGTGCATTGATCAAAATATTCATTTCTTAAATCCCGGGAAAAGGATCGAAAATTCAGACCGTTACACATAATGTATAAATTTTTTTGAAATTGTATAATATTTCATTCAATTGCCCATGACTAATTGATGCTATGACAGAAATTGATACATTACACATTCTTAATGGTGTCATGGGTATATTGAAGTTCACTTATTATAAGAACTCAGGGATTGACCCAAAGGTTAATCAATTTCTTATAATTCATTAACATAATAGTTGGTAATGAATATGTCTTGTTAGATTTATCTGTATATCCAAATATATCAAATAATTTTTAATGAGGTGTATTTATAATTACCAAATAAAAGTTATTAGCATCATTATGGTTTATTATATGTTTGTATATCATAGGATCACCCAAAAGAGAACTATGATATACATGTATTGTTTAATTTTAATCTGATAATGTGATATTCTCAAAGCATTAATTTATGAGTATATTCTTGTATATTTGTAGTATCTATACCTGTTTCTCTTTATTCGCATGCTTCGTCTGTTCCTTTATTCAATGAAATGAATTTCCCAGATTAGAGTGAACAAGTCCAATTTCACTTAGGTGTTCTAGATCTTAATTTAGCACTTCAAGTTGGGAAACCAGCTGCTATTATTGATGAGAGCAGCAATAATGAAAAGTCTTTCCATAAAGCTTGGGAAAGATCGAACAGATTAAGCTTAATGTTTATACGAATGATAGTTGCAAACAACTTAAAGACAACTCTTCCCAAAACTGACAATGCTAAGGAATTTATGAAATTTGTGGAAGAGCGTTCTCAAACCACTGATAAGTCACTTGCTGGTACATTGATGAGTACTTTGACCACCATGATATATGATGGTTCACGTACCATGCATGAACATGCACTAAAGATGACAAACTTAGCGGAAAAATTAAAGACTTTGGGAATGAACGTGGATGAGTACTTTTTAGTATAATTCATACTTAATTCCTTGCCTTATGAACAATATAGGCCATTTCAAATGAATTACAACACTCTAAAGGACAAGTGGAATGTAAATGAATTGGCCAGTATGCTTGTTCAAGAGGAAACAAGGATAAAGAATCAAAATGTTCATTCTGTTCATCTCTTATGTCATCAAGAAGCTGAGAAGAATTCCAAGAGAAAAGGTGGAAGGAGCGAGAAGAAACGTTTACATAACCTGAATGACTCTTCTAAGGCTTCTTAAATCCACAAGAAGGAACACAATCTTATTAAGTGTCACTTTTGTAATAAAATTGGACACTTGAAGAAAGATTGTCTAAAGCGTAAAGCTTGGTTCGAAAAGAAAGGTAAGCCTTGTGCTTTAGTATGTTTTGAATTAAACTTTACTAAAGTTCCTCATAATACTTGGTGGATTAAATCTGGTGTCACCAGTCATATTTCAAATACGATATAGGGATTTCTTTCGATCCAAATCATAAAGCCAAATGAAAATTATGTGCTCACGGGGAATAGAAACAAAGCTCCAATTGAAGGCAATTGTCACTTATCGTTTGGTCTTAGATACTAGGCATTATTTAGATTTGTTTCGAACCCTTTATGTACCTATATTTTCCCGTAATTTAGTTTCTTTGTCAAAACTTGATGCAACGGGATTCTCTTTTAAGTTTGGTTGTGGGTTGTCCGGTTTATATAAGAATAATAATCTTATTGGAACTGGAATTTTATGTGATGGTCTCTATAAGTTTAAACTTGATCATGCTTTTGCTAAGACCTTAATGACCTTGCATCATAATGTTGACACTAAACACAGTTTAGTGGATGAGAATTCTTCTTACTTGTGGCATAAATGTTTGGGTCACATATCCAAAGAAAGAATGCAAAGATTAGTTAAGAATGAAATTCTTCCAAATTTGGATTTTACTGATGTTGGAGTGCGTATTGATTGTATTAAGGGAAAACAAACAAAACACACTAAGAAAGGTGCCACAAAAAGCACAGAGCTTTTTGAAATTATACATACTGATATATGTGGTCCTTTTGATATTTCATCTTTTGGTGGAGAAAATTATTTTATCACCTTTATTGATGATTTTTCACATTATGGTTATATTTATTTATTGCATGATAAATCTCAATCAGTGAATGCACTTAAGGTGTATATTAAAGAGGTTGAAAGGCAATTAGATAAAAAGGTGAAATAGTAAGGTCGGATAGAGATGGTGAATATTATGGAAAATATGATGAATCGGGACGATGTCCAGGTCCATTTGCTAAATTCCTTGAAAGACATGGTATTTGTGCTCAATACACAATGCCAAGTACACCACAACAAAATGATGTAACAAAAAGGCATAATCATACTTTGAGAGAAATGATTAGGAGTATGATGAGTTATTTATCTCTACCCTTATCATTGTGGATGTATGCATTATATACTTCTATGTATTTATTAAACAAGGTTCTTAGTAAGGCAGTTTCAAAGACTCCCTTTGAACTGTGGACAGGAAGAAAACCTAGTTTACGACACCTGCATGTTTGGGGTTGTCCAGCAGAAGTAAGAATTTACAATCCACATGAAAAGAAATTGGATTTAAGAACAACCAGTGGTTACTTCAATGGCTATGCAGAGAATTCCAAAGGGTATAGATTTTACTGTCCTAATCTTAGTACAAGAATTGTTGAATCTGGAAATGCTGGGTTCATTGAACATGCTGACTTCAATGGGAGTGAAAGAACACACGATGCTTGGATTCAAGAAGTTAGGGTGGAAGTTGCTCTACCCAAAACTTCCAAAGTTATTGTTCCTGATATTATAGTTCAACTCAAGAATAATCAAGAACAACAAATAAATGATCAAACACTCCATAATGAAAATGTCAATATTGAACCTACAGTAGTTGAGCCACTAGAAGTAGCATTACGAAGATCTCAAAGAGAAAGGAGGTCGGCTATTTCTAATGACTATGGGGTTTATCTACAAGAGTCGGAAATTGACTTAAGAATTCGTAATGATCAAAGTTCATTTTCATAAGCCATGGAATGTGATGATTCTACTGAATGGTTCATTGTCATGAAAGAAGAGTCAAAATCTATGGATCAAAATCAAGTCTAGAATCTCGTTTAATTGCCTGAAGGATGCAAAAAGGTCGGGTTTAAATGGGTCTTTAAGACCAAGCAGGACTCAAAAGGTAATATCAAATGATATAAGGCCAGACTTATTGCTAAAGGTTTTACTCAGAAAGAAGGCATTGACCATAAAGAGACATTTTCACCAGTCTCCAAGAAAGACTCACTTAGAATTATTATGGTTTTGGTGGCTTATTACGATTTAGAGTTACACCAAATGGATGTCAAAACTACCTTCCTTAATGGGAATTTAGAGGAAGAAGTTTATATGGACCAACCTAAGGGCTTTTCAGTTAAAAGAAAGGAACACATGATGTGTAAGTTAAAGAAGTCAATATATTGACTTAAACAAGCTTCCCGACAATGGTATCTTAAGTTTAATCATACCATAACTTCTTTTGGATTTAAGGAAAACACTGTTGATTGGTGTATATACATGAAGGTCAGTGGGAGCAATTTTGTTTTTCTAGTTCTATATGTCGATAACCTTTTGCTTGCTACTAATGATCTTGGTTTGTTACATGAAACCAAGAAATTTCTCTCTAAAAAATTTGAAATGAAAGATATGGGAGAGGCAACGTATGTGATAGGAATAGAAATACTGCATAATAGATCATAAGAATTGTTAGGGTTATTTTAGAAAGCCTATATTGATAAAATTTTAGAGAGATTTAATATGGATAAATATTCAACAGGAGTAGCTCCAATTAAGAAAGGTGACAAATTTAGTCTTGTGCAATGTCCGAAAAGTGAATTGGAACAAGAACGAATGAAATGTATTCCTTATGCATCTATTGTTGGAAGCTTAATGTATGCACAAACTTGCACTAGACCAGACATGAGTTTTGTTGTCGGAATGCTGGGCAGGTATCAAAGTAACCCAGGATTAGATCATTGGAAAGCTGCAAAGAAAGTTCTCAGATACTTGCAAGGAACGAAGAATCACATGCTCACTTATAAAAAAATCTTATCAATCTTGAGGTGATTAGATATTCAGATTCAAACTTAGCCGGATGCACCGATACAAGAATATCAACTTTTAGTTACTTGTATCTTTTGGCTGGAGGCGCAATTTCATGGAAAAGTGCAAAGCAATTAGTTATTGCTACATCTACTATCCAGGCTTAGTTTGCAGGATGCTTTGAGGCCAATATTCATGGGTTACGGCTACGGAACTTTAGTTCAAGGCTTGTGATTATCGACAGTATTGCCAGGCCGCTGAAAATTTATTGTGATATTTCTGTAGTAATTTTCTTCTCTAAGAACAACAAGTACTCCAAGGGTGCTAAACATATGGAGATTAAATACTTGTCCGTTAAAGAAGAAGTTCAGAAACAAAAAGTGTCAATTGAGCACATTAACACCAACTTTATGATTACAGATCCCTTAACAAAAGGACTGCAGCCCAAAATACTTAAAGAACATGTTGAAAGGATGGGTATAATTAGATGTCATTAATGATTGCATTATGAGTGCATTAAGTTTATTTATTTGGCACTATGAGCTCAATTATGTGTTTTTGATATTTCCTGCTTTCTATTTGGTATACATGATGGAAATAGATGAATAGTCTCTAACAGAGACATTATAGTTGAACCATTACTATACTTCTCATTTTATGTATCATGTTAAGTAGAGAGCTATAGTTATAGTACATAGAAGGGACTATGTCGATTAATGACATACAACCGCTATGACTCGCATTAGTTTTCTTTACTTAACTGTGATCATTATGTGATAGCCAATTCAAGAAAGATTATAGCATAATTTTATTGTGCACATTATGGTCATTATTATGCCATAAAAGGAAGGTCATATGGGCCAAGTGGGAGAATGTAAGAGTAATGTGGCCCACATGATGTTATGAATTAATGGTTTAATAAATACTTTTAAGTGCTAAAATGTATTGGCTATGAAAAATAGATGAAAATGTGTAATTCTATTGAGAAGTTAAAGAACCTCCGAAGAGGTGTGACTCGTATGAAGTGGGATGTGCTTTGATGGAAGGCACCACTTGAAGGGATATATATAAATAGAGTCCGGTCCTCTCTCTACCCACGATAACGTAAGAAAAGAACGTTATATTTTTATCCTCCATCGATAAGATACGTTAAAAGAAAGATAGGTTAAGGGAGAGAAATCAGATTTCTTCGTTTCCTCCGTTTTTTGCAACAATTATCTTCAAGGGCGATACTATGGATAAAGGTATGTCGTCATTCCTCTTATTGTGAAAATCATGAAGATCTAAGATTCTGGATTTCAGAGTTTTTTCGTATAAAAGTTGTAACGTCCTGAATTCGCCCACTTCTGGGATTAATAAAATAGATGATTATTTCTCATTTCGTTTGAGTGAGTCTCGCTCGGAACTGATGTCACACTCCGCACCCTACGGCGTACCACATCTCTCGCAAAGGTCGATTCGAGCGCGATGTCCCAGGACGCATCGCCGACCCAACGCCCAACACCCAACACAGAGATTCATAGCACATGCGGAAGTATTTAAAACCACCCGTACAATAATAAACCAAATAACCAAGGATAGCCACTCAACAAACAACACGAACAATTACACTTGCATTGATAATGGGGACCAGATACAATATTCATATACAGCCTGGGCATCAAAAATCAAAAGCGGGTCAACAGCCACCAACGTCAAAAGGGGTACGTGGCTTTACGGGTCAACTATAACAAGCACTCAAGCAAACACAAGCAGTCAGGAGGTACACATAGCACACAAGGTCACCCTACTGGCTACCCAAGGTCATCGCTCCTTATCACTCCAAGCTTCGACCTAATTGGATCGAGCTGACCTTGCTCTGATACCAAATCAAATGGGGATATCACGCCCCGCACCGTACGGCGCGCCACATCTCTCGCAAAGGTCGATTCGAGCGCGACGTCCCAGGACACGTCGCCGACCCAACACCCAACACAGAGATTCATAGCACATGTGGAAGTATTTAAAACCACCCGTACAATAATAAACCAAATAACTAAGGATAGCCACTCAACAAACAACACGAACAATAACACTTGCATTGATAATGGGGACCAGATACAATATTCATATACAGCCTAGGCATCAAAAATCAAAAGCGGGTCAACAGCCACCAACGTCAAAAGGGGTACATGGCTTGGAGGTCAAGCGCTATATCTAGCCGGGCTCCTCCCAAAACGTATCGGTACGCCTGCCATCCTTAAGCCTGGGGGTCTGAAAAATTGATTTTATACAACGATGAGAATAATCTCAGTGAGTAATTTCCTAAACCTAAACTAGGCTAACGTGCACCTCCTGACGAGCACTAAGCAATGCATAACTCAAAACGTAAACTGACTCAGGCCCTCGGGCCTGAATCTAATTTTCACTTAACCCTACGGGTTAGGCATTCTATATGAATAATCACAACGGTACCATAGAATTACATCGCGGTACATATACACAACTCACTTAGTCCCGACGTATGCAATGCATATGCTCATGTCCGCACTCATGTTCATGCCTCATCAATGCATTAACGCATACTTACATGCTAGCACTCTGCCATTTATCAATTTCTCCTCCGACCCGCGTTAAACGCATCAGGTCCATCACTTCGAGATCGATCTCTAGCCCGCGTAAAACGCATTAGGCTCATGACACATTACCCGCGTAAAACGCCTCAAGTTGGTCATCTTCCGGTAAACCGAGCATCGTCCCGCGTAACACGCCTCAGGACGGGTTCACTACCCCGCGTAAAATGCATCAGGGTTTATTGTGATCACCCATTCACAAACATCAATTTTTTATCTGAACCCCGCGTTAAACGCATCAGGGCATTTTAGGTGATCACAATGCACATGTCACTCGAGCACACTTGTAGATGCACATGTCGTGCCAATGCTCGTGACGCACACCCATGACTGCAATAATCACACTTGGGCATTCTCACATTTCACAATGAGCATTTAAGATCACTACACCACTTGTTCAATTCGCCATGCAATATGTACCATCCACATTTCTAATATACCCAACCACATATTAGCACAACCATGGAATCAATTCAAGCACTCATGCACGGTACACAATTCGCTCATGTAAGTCACACAAATAGTTCAACATAAATCCGCGCAATTGAGGCCCTTCAAGCTACTCCGTTCTTAGCCACACTAAACATGTCACGACATTGCCGAATCATTTCCGATCGAGGACAATTTAATCACTAACTCGACCTATCCAACAATTCCGCCAATTACACCACTAAACCTCAAATCAATAGCGCCTCGCCCAATACGATCCGGCCATGGACAGCCACTAGTCCACTAATTCTAGGCCATTAATTATCCTCAAAATATTCCATTAGACTCTCCAAAATGCCATTCTAATTGGCCACCACAAAGTTAAATAAGACGCGCACTTAAGCCCGCATTTCAAACCCCAACTTTCCCGAACTTGGGCCATTCCGATCCAAATCTGTCCAGCCAATGTACAGCGCCTCTCGGGCCACTAAACCTCCATTAATTCATCACACTAATCCACCTAATCAGTCACCACAACAGCCCCTACTCATCTCCACAATTTAACCCCTAAATTACCCTAATTAACCCCTAAAACCAATCTAAAAATGCAAATCATCCTAATTAGGGTTTAGGGTCAAACTCACTTGAAGTCCTAAGCTTGAAATGGGGCTGGACACGCGACGAGGGAGGCTGGGCAGCGGCGGAACAGCGGCGGCGATGGCGACTTCCTGGCGGCGCACGCGACGGCGGCTTGAGGGCACCGACGGTCCTAGGCGGCGGAGCGGCTGGTCATGGCGGATGGGAGGGAGAGAGAGAGAAGTGGGACGGCTGGATGGTGCTAGGCGAGGTGGTGGTGGTGGCGG
Organism: Syzygium malaccense; assembly: GCA_031216405.1. NCBI lineage: Eukaryota > Viridiplantae > Streptophyta > Magnoliopsida > Myrtales > Myrtaceae > Syzygium > Syzygium malaccense. The sequence goes on along the minus strand of CM062262.1, from coordinate 22,437,289 downwards.
AACAGCCCCGGCGGCGGCGGCGGAGCTCCTCCGGCGAAAGGCCTTCCACAGCCAAAACAAAGAGAGGAAGGGAGAGGGAGGAAGTTGGCGTGGGGAAGGGGATGGCTGGCTGGTGGGGGGAGAGAATGAGAGGAGAGAGAGAGAGACTAGAAGGCTTATAGAGTGAGAGAGTGAGTGGGGTTGGTGTACCACTTTTCCTAAAGCCTAAACTACCCCTTATCAAGTGTCTAGGATTAAATCAAGCTCACTAGTGGGGGGCCATTTGTGTCCTCAACAAAATGAATTATTGGGCTGATGAGACTTAATTTCAAACTCCAAAATAATGTCCAATAAAGCCCAAAATTCAGAATTCCAACTTAGGGGTACAAGGACAAAACGATAATTTCCCGGTCTCGAGTCAAATTTCCAATTTTTGACTCTATAGATCCCAAATATGCGTGGCCACATAAAAATGATGTCGTCCTAGCAAAATAGTCGTGTACGCCCACGAAAATCAACACCGAAGTCCGGACTCAATTCCACGATCGTTTTCCCTCAATTTGCAGTTTTAGTGTCTCTTACTAACGGGCGGCTGTTTAGGGGCTACGCGTATCGATCTAGAGCTACTCGAGTCGTGATAGCCCCGATTTCCCAGAAGACATGAGGATTTATCGCTAGTCCCGGGGGTCACGGTCGTCCGGAATAAGTTCGGGATCGTTCGTCGTGCGTACTCTCGGTCACGTGGAATCACCCGCTATCCGATTGTACGTCGTCGATCGAACTAAATCCGTCACTCTCTTTAGACCGGCCCACATTGGAACAAAATATTCACTTGTCGTACCTCAGGATCGGACCCAATTCACGGTCGACTTCTCGGGTCCACGTACCGTTTTTTCCTAGTTAGCCTTTCCCTATTGGTCAGCATCCCAAGAATGATCAGTTTCGAGCAAGACCTACTAAAATGAAATGAGAAATACATCAATTTCATTGATCTCGAAAGTGAGTCGAATTTCGGGACGTTACAACTGATCATTCTCGGAATACTGACCATTTGGGAATGGCTAACTAGAAAAACGGTGTGTGGACATAAGAACTCGATCGTGAATCGAGTCCGATTCCGAGAAGCGACGAGGGAATATTTTGTGCCGATATGGGCCGGTCCAAGGAGAGTGACGGATTTGGTTCGACCGACGATGTACGCTCGGATAGCGGGTGATTCCGCACGACCGAGAGTATGCGCGATAAACTATCCCGAACTTATTCCGGACGACCGCAACCCCTGAGACTAGCAATAAATCCTCGTGTTCTCTTGGGAATCGAGACCGTCATGACTCGAGTAGCCCTAGGTCGATACACGTAACCCCTAAATAGCCGCCCGTTAGTGTGAAATGCTAAAATTGCAAATTGAGCGAAATCGATTGTGGAATTGAGCCCGGACTTCGGTGTCAAGTTTCGTGGGCGTACGTGATTATATTTGCAAGGACGACGTCATTTTTACGTGGCCAATTATATTTGGGATCGATAGAGTCAAAAATTGGAAATTTGACCCGGGACCGGAAAATTACCGTTTTGCCCTTGTGCCCTAAGCTTGTATTCCGAATTTTGGGTTTATTTGGAGATTATTTTAGGGTTTTATATTGAATTGTATCAGCCCAACAATGCTGGAATTTTGGACCTTAATGCCCTTAGATATTTTATCTAGATTAAACCCCAACCCTTGGATTAGGGGCATGATGGTCATTTGTGGGTTGGTAGCTCAACCACTCCACTCACTCACTCTCTCTATACACTCTAGTCTCTCTCTCTCCTCCTCATTCTCCCCATCACCACCACCGGCCACCCTCTTCTCCCTCCCCTTCTCTCTCGGCTGCGCGTGTCACCACCGCCGGAGCACCGCCGCGTTGCACCACCACCAACCCGACCATCTCTCTCTCTCTCTCTCTCCCCCATCCGCTGCGACCAACATTCCCCTCCCCTTCACCGCCTTGGATTGCCATCCACCGGGGAGCCGCGTATTACCGGGAACCGTCGCTTGCTACCATTGCTCAGCCGCCCTTGCCACCTGTCCAGCCTTCATTAGGAGCCTAGGAATTCAAGTGAGTACAACCCTAAACCCTAGTTAGGCTAATTTACATTTCTAGGTGAGTTTTAGGGGTTAATTAGGGTAATTTAGGGGTTAGTTTGCGATAGATGTTAGGGGCTGATATTGTGACTAATTTGGAGGCCTAGTGTGATAATTTAACTGAGGTTTAGTGGTTCGTAACGTGCTGCATGGTGGCTGATCATGGGAGTCATGATTCGGACAAAATTGTGAATTTGGCGGGTGAAATTTGTGAGCCAAGTGGTGGTGGTTTTCATGGTGATTTTTGGCGAGCTGTTGTGATGATTTGGAGGTGATATAATGGCCTAGGGTGGACTGTTCATGGCTGAGTTAGTATCGGGTTAATTCGGGCCATATTTGGTTAATCGAGGTTTTAGGGTGATTTACTTAGGGAACAGTGATTTGCCCGTGAGGATGCTAAGTTAATCGTGGCATGAGTGTGACTGTGTAATGCTCTATGATGTGTTTGGCGTGGCCAATTTATGAGGTGCTTGGTAGGCTATCGGCACGTATAGTTTTGGTGTCTAATTGCGTGAAATTGGGTGCTAAACTGTATGTTGTGACTGATTTGGATTGGTTTGTTCATTGGGCATATTGACACGCGAACTGAGTTTGCAGCCAAATCAGGTTGAGTACCCAGTATGAAATTTATGAATGCCGAGTGTGACATTGTGGCTATGAGTGTACATCTCAAGCATGGGCATAACATGTACATTATGCGTGTGTGCACGAGCGGCATGAGCTTGTGATCACTTAAATCGCCCTGATGCGTTTTACACGAGGTTCAGATAATAATTGGTGTATGTGAATGTGTGGTCATATAAAGCCCTGATGCATTTTACGCGGAGTATTGAACTCGTCCTGAGGCGTGTTACGTGTGACGATGCACGAACTATCGGAAGATGACCAACCTGATGCGTTTTACGCGAGTTTGTGCCATGAGCCTGATGCGTTTTACGCGGGCCAGAGATCGATCTCAAAATAATGGACCTGATGCGTTTTACGCGAGTCGGACCTGATGCGTTTTATGCGGGTCGGAGGAGAATTGGTAAATGGCAAGTGTGCAAGAGTGCAAGTGTGTGAAAGTGCATTGTGAGCTTGAGCACGAGTGTGAGCATGAGCATAGCATATGCATGACATGCGTTGTGACCAAGTGATGTTCTGTATGTGCCACGAGTGAGTTCTGTGTTATTATTATGATTTGTAATTGCCTAACTTGCAGGGCCAAGTAAGTATTGGATTTGGGCCCGAGGGCCTAAGTCATTTATATTCTGGATTGTGTGTTATTTAGTGTTCGTCAGGAGGTACATGTTAGCCTAGTTTAGATTTAGGGGGCCTACTCGCTGAGATTTATTCTCACTGTTGTATATACCAAATTTTTCAGACCCCCAGCCTTGAGATGCCCGCAATACCTATTCGTTTTGGGATTCCTTACCGGATAGACAGGGAGGAGACGGTGTACCCTGCAGGAAACGGGGATTTCTATGTTAGATATCTATCTACAGTTTGGGTTGACGCGGGCGAGCAACTAGACCAGGCCCACAGGTACATAGGGTGGTGTATCAGGGATCTTGCAGGGACTTACGGACCCCTTCGATCTTTTGAGGTTCCGTTTACCAAGTCAGGGGATGTTGACCCTCAGTGTCCCGATGGGGATTTGGCGAACCCTGACCGTACATCCGAGCAAAGCCCTAGTGCTGACTTAGGACACGGGCCGGATATTTAGGAGATGGATGAACCCGAGCTAATGGAGGAGGAGCCAGAGGATTGGGATCGAGACCTAGAGCCGATGGATTCGGAGGATGAGCCAGAGCCCATGGAGTAGGACATGGAGCAGGAGGACGAGGTCAAGCAGATGGATTCTGAGGAGGAGCCACCTGAGGCCGAGTCCGAGTTGGATTCCCTAGAGTCCAAGGTTGAGCTGTCTGATAGCTCTTCCGAGTCATCGGGATTCGACCCGAACTGGGTTCCGTAGGATTAGCCTTAGTTCTAAATAGATCGGGCCAGTACTTTTTGACCGGAGCCCCTTCTAGTTTTAGTAACCCTGATCGCCCGGGCTACTTACCCCTTTTTGTCAGTAGTGGCCATTGACCCGCTTTTGATTTTTGAGCGCTAGCTGTAAATGGATGTTGTACATGATTCTCATCATCAATGCAAGTGTATATTTTGTAATCCTATTGTTTGTTCTACCTTTGGTTTCGTGTTTGTTTTGCATGGGTGTTTACGTTGCTTTCGCTTGTGCCTTGTGCTTTGTTTGGTTGTTGGGTCGGCGATGCGTCCTGGGACGTCGCACTCGAATCGACCGCGGCAGGGATGTGGCGCGCCGTAGGGTGCGGGGCGTGACAAAAGTATTACGTTGTCGCTTACATTGCATGCCGTAAATCAACCACGAATGAGGATTTTGTTCATAATCCAGCATTTTTGGAAGGTGATTAATTAGTTGATATAGGAAAATCAAAGAATTAAGAAAATATGGAAAAAAAATCATTCATTCCTTTCGGTCAATGGCTTCAATCTAACAGAGAGAGTAAAAGGTACAGCACTATATACGTTCAGAATAGGCAAAAAGCCTGCATATGCCAATAAAATACACTCTTAACTTTTAGGAACAATTTCCATTTGAGTATCGAAGAACCAACGAAACAATCAATATTAACAATTGGGCCATGTACGGCAGCTCAAACAATAATAAAGATTAAGTGATAGATATGACAATGGAGCTTACAATTATAGAACGGCATACTTAAGTGGATTTTCATAAAATGATTTGAAGTGAAAAAGGGATGGTAACTAGAAATTAATAAGGATACTAGGAGTGCCATAATTTTCGTACGGTGGTCACTTGAGTACCATAACTTCTTTTTGCCTCACTTAAGTGCCACTTCCGGCAAAAAGTGATCACTTGAGTGCCATTGGCCAGTTGGCAGCCGGAAAATTCAACGTGGACGCCGATCGTCCTACGTGGCTTCGCCGGAGCTGACGTGGATAATATTTTAACATATATTTTTTGAATTTTTTTATTTTTATTTTTCCATTTTTTTTTGCAAATTTTTTTTTTCAATGCCAGCGAGGGTCACCAGCGACCCTCGCCTGTTGCGAAGGCCTCGCCTAGATTGGGCGAGGGCCGCCTTGCCCTCAGCCACAAAGGCCGTCTCCAGATTTGGGCAACCGCGAGCGAGGTGGCCTCGCCAAATTTGGCGAGAGCCTTCGCCGCCTCGCTCACGGCTACGAAGGCCTTGGGCAAGGCCGTGAAGGCCGTCGCCAAATCTAGCGAGAGCCTTCACCGCCTCACCCTTGATCGGTGAGGGCGCAACAGCCTCGCCAAGGGCCTTTGCGGCCTCGGGCAAGGCCGCAACAGCCTCTCCCAGGGCCTTTGCGGCCGAGGGTAAGGTGTTCGTTGCCCAATCTAGGCGAGGCCTTCGCAGCAAGCGAGAGTCGCCGGTGACCTCACCGGCATTGAAAATAACAAAGGGAAAAAAAAGAAAAATAAAAAGAAAAATTCAAAAAATAAAATAAAAAATATTTAAAAAATCCACGTCGGATGAAAAATTAATAAAAAAATCCACGTATGATAGTTTGCCGGAAATGGCACTCAAATAATCTATTTTCACCGGAAGTGGCACTCAAGTGATCTTTTTTTTATCGGAAGTGGCACTTAAATGAGCGAAAAAAAAGTTATGACACTCAAGTGAGCGCCGTACGAAAGTTATGGTACTCCTAGTGTCCTTATCCCCACAAAATTCTCATTATGATCGACCCTTGTTTATACGGTGGTTCAACTTTTTAATGCACCTGGTTGACACTCTAATATGTGCTTTGCTTCCTTGATGAGCCTAACATGCCATAGTAATACCATAAAAGGTGATTATTAAATTATCATCAACGGTTAACTATTTCCGTAGAGAAATGGATAGGATAACCCGCAAGTTCAAGATAATCCTAGGCGTTAAAGTTATTTCATGTTCATTTATGCATGAGATCACATAACGTCGAGAGGTCGAATTAGTGTCATGCAAGATGTACGTGCGCACAGCCGGCTATTAGAGTGGTTATAAGAAAGAGGGTGTAAATGTTGCGACATACCTCCATATTCTAATCTCATTAGGTCTACTTTTACCGAAGAACACTAGTAAGATATCCATTCAGTGAAAGCATAACATCAAGCAAAATTCGAACGATATAATCAGGCCAGGACAAATTGATTTTGACTCCTGTTTTATTAGTTGATTCGATCAAATTTGGAAGAGTCGAGGAGAGTACAGATTTATTAATGGGTACTATGCATACGGTTTACTTCTTCCATTGGCTAGATAGACTCTCCACAGCCAATATGTACAAGATTATACTGACAAATGATACAATATGAGTGAAGAACATCTATTAAGCGCATGCATATTGATCTTAAATCATCCTTAGATATGATGACCAATTTTATAAGATCGCGTGGCATGCAAAAGTTGAGCAAATGGTTCATCTGGTATAAACATATAAATGAAGCCATGGGGTTTTTAAGGTCAAAATTGTCTTTATTAACCTCACATAGATAGAGCAACCATTCTCATACCGAAAACTGGATCAAGCATAAAATGTAAAGACATATGGATTTTGGGTCTCTTAACAAAAACTTAATTAACTCGAAGCATCTTAATCTCATGGCCTACATATAATTGTAGGTCGGAAGTCCCAGCTGGTTCATGTCCATGAATTGAGCATTTGCCATGTTGCACTTCATGAGCTCTTCATACTTTTGCTGTTGTTCCACATACACCACCGTTAGCACGTCCTTCTCTTTCTTCAGTTCCACATATTCAGCTACATCAAATATCGGTCAATCACATTTTTTAATTCCTCCTTCGATACGCGTGCGCGCAGAAAGAGAGAAAGAGAGAGAACCTTGTTTGTATTCGATTTTATGAGAAAAGAAACTGAGTTTTCGCTTTAATACATCATTTTCAACTTGAAATAAATAGTGTTGTCGTTGCCAACAGTACATCATCACGGAGTCCCTTCCCATGTTGGCCTGTATACATCAAACAAGAAAAATTCAAAATCATTATATGCTTGTCATCCGCATCACCTTAAATGTCAAATCTTGAGAGCACATTGAATGAACATAAATTGGTGGAATAATCAAATCAATAGCTAACTTCAAGAGATTTCACCGTCCGTTCCAGTTACATTATTTGAGAAATCTCTTTGGGATGAAAGATTTCACCGTGTTGCTTGCTTGCCAATGTCATGAAAGACACAAAAACAAAAGAAAATTGAAACAAAGTCACCACTTTTTTTTTAAGAGGAACCACTTTATATACATAAGAATCGGAACATTAAGAGAACCGAAAATCGAATATCTCTTCACCATTTTTACCATCTCTTTGTTGTTTTTTTTTTGCCCATTTCTTTTCTTACGAGCACTGTGACATTCCGAATTTCGACCTATTTTTAGGATTTATAAAACTTGTATTTCTTCAGTGCGCTTATAGTTGAATCTCGCCCAGAATTGATCACTCTCGGGTTATTTTTAAATTTGAGATTTCGCTAAAATCGCATTCAATCGAATTTGGTCGTTATTTAGAGCCCGAACTTTAGTGTCGAATTTCTCGGAGTTCTGGGACGAATTTAATTGGACGGTGTTGATATTATTGTGGCCAACGTCGATATTGCCAGGAATAATCGAAAAGTGAAATTTGGACTGGGTGCGGATTTTGACTAGTAGACCTTTCTCTGAGTTTATTTTATTTAGTGTATCCGGCATTTTTTCTAATTTATTATTAGGGTTTTTCGTGGATTGTTAGATCGATTGTGGGTTTGAACGTGGGCCGTTTGATCGCGCAATCATTGCGTTGACTCTCTCTCTCTCTCTCTCTCTCTCTCTCTCCCTACGCGCACGTCCCCTCCCCCCCTTCTCCCCATGCAAATCCCTCTCTCTCTTTTCCTTTTCTTCTTTCTTCTTCTTCTCTGGTCTCTTCTTCCTTCGCTTGCGACTGCTTGTGCTTCCATTTCTGCTTCTGCTCACCCGACCAGCCACCGTCGACCGCCCTCGCCATCCACCTCGCGCTACCGCTAGCCTGACCGCCGCGCCGTCTGGCCCAACCATGCTGTCCGACTCCCATGACCCGGATGTCCTCCCCCTCTCCTCCGCGCACGTAGCGCCTTGCTCGAGTCGCGCCCAGCTGCTTGCCCGGTGTTGCCTGACCGCCCGCGATGCCTCCACTAGCCTCGCCACCCAGCTCACCGTCGTCGTCGCCTCCCAGCAGCAGCTCGCCACCATGGGTCTCGCCCAGTAGCTTGCCGCCGCGAGCCTAGCTCGCTGCTCGCCTAACGTCGTCACCGTTGTCGCCAGCTCGCCCACCACCGTCGCCGCTCGTCTGGCCGAGCTCGTAGCCGTCGTCGTTCACCTAGCAGGCCGGCTAGCTCGCTCACCAGACAACCGAGCCGTCACCTATTCGCCCGTTGTCCCCGTCGTCACCACCGTCGCACGTCGCCGTTACCATCCCGAGCTCACCTGGCCGCTGTCCCGAGTCGTGGCCAAGTTCACCTAGCCATTGCCCCAGCCGTGCCCAAGCCGTCCTAGCCGCTCACCCGTTGTGCCTAGCCGCTTGCCCACTTGTCTGGTCTAGTGCCCAGCCGTGGCCGAGTGCCGCGCCAAGCCTGGCCGGCCATTTTGCCTGCTGCGCCCTCGCCCGCGCTGAGCTGCCGCTGCCCCGATTGGGCCATTTCGGCCCCTAGCCGGTTTTCCTTAGGCCAAAACCTAGTAAGTGACTTCCTAAACCCTAACCTAGTATAATGGATATTATTTAGACTTGTTCAGAGTGTGATTAGTACCGGCTTAATGGATAAGCTTGGATGAGGATCGATATGTGAATGTGGTTAATTGATAGATTAAATTGTGATGATTGGGTGGCCTAATTAGTGGCTGATTTATGTGAGTACGATGATTGGATTGTCGTGGCGTTTGTGGATGAAATTGACGTTTGGTTGGGCCGACTTGAGTGTTGGATTGGTGGGCTAGTGTGATGAGTTCGTGAATTGAATTTGAATTGTACGATGCACTAGAATGGCGAATTGTGTTGTGGTGCATGTGCATGAGGATACTCCTGAGGCGTGGTTACACTGGACTAAGCTTGGATTGATCGGAGGGCTGACCTGAGGCATGTTTACGCGGGTCATGAGAAAGTGTGAAATATCTAGTGAGGGACGAAGCCCGGATTGATTGAAGGGTTGACCTGAGGAGTGTTTACGCGGGTCGTGAGAAAGTGTGAAATGTCCAGTGAGGAACGGAGCCCGAATCGATCGAAGGGCTGACCTGAGGCGTGTTTCCGTGGGTCGTGAGAAAGTGTGAAATGTCTAGTGAGGGACGGAGCCCGGATCGATCGGAGAGCTGACCTGAGGCGTGTTGATGCGGATCACGAAAAGTTGCTCGGCCACGAATGCGAAATGAGTGTGATTGAATTGAGTGAATGTACGTGTCTGGCGCTCGAATGATGGCAATGTGTTCATGAGTTATTATTATATTCATGTGATTTGACTAATATGTAGAGCTGGTGTATGAATCGGGGTGAGGTAAGCGTGTATTGGTGAGTTTGTTATATCGGTGGTTAGATTGCATGTTAGACTCATCTGGGTACGCATTGGCCTAGGTGGGGTATAGGTTGTCTGTTTATTGAGATTTATTCTCATTGCTGCAGTGCAAACATTTTCAGATCCCCGTCCTTAATTATGCCGTCTCGGCATTTTGGGATATCCATGCATATCGATCATATGGTGACGGACTATCTAATGGGGGAGAACATTGTCACGCCCCGAACCTTGATAGGCTCGCGGCACCCCTTCGATGGCCGTATTGAACACGACGTCCCAGGACATGTTGCCGACCCAAACGAAACACCTAATGATAAAGGCAAGCGGAAGCGAAATAGAAACAACCCAGATAATAAACAATGACAATAGGATAGCACTTGCATAAATCAAACAATTGCTTAAAATATCCATAAACATAATATTAAATCATGTTCATCAAAAGAGGCAGTGATTGGGTAGCCTACTTCACTATACAAAAAGGGGACATCCATAAAAGGGATAAGGCATCAATATCCAACACCACTCTCAATCTCCGACTCGCTCGTGACGATTGTTCGTCACTTCAAACCTGAAAATATTTTAACAACGGGGGATGTAATAAATCTCAATAAGTAGACAACCTATATCCCACCTAGGCCAATGCGTACCTAGACGAGTTTAATGTATAATTCACCAGCCAACACAATAAATTTTCACACAACAAACTTACCTCGCCACGATTCCCATGCCAGCTCTGCACATTAGTCAAATCACATGAATATCATAATAACTTATGAACACATCGCTATCATTCGGGCGCCATATACACACATACATTCACTCAATTCATTCACACTCAATTCGCAAGCGTAGCCGAGCAACTTTCCACGACCTGGGTCAACACCCCACAGGTCAGCCCTCCAATCAAGCTAGGCTCCGTCCCTCACTAGACCTTTCACACTTTCTTACGACCCGCATCATCACGCCTCAGGTCAGCCCTCATATCAAGCCAGGTTCCGTCCCTCACTGGACATTTCACACTTTCACACGATCCGTGTCAACACGCCTCAGGTCAACCCTCAGATCAAACCGGCCTCCGTCCCTTACTGGACATTTCGCATGCACATATACCACAACATAATTCGCCATTCTCACATGTATATTCAATTAATTCAATCACGCTCAATTCGCATGCGTAGCCGAGCAATTCTCCATGACCTAGGTCAACACCCCACAAGTCAGCCCTCCGATCAAGTCGGGCTCCATCCCTCACTGAACCTTTCACACTTTTACACGACGCGCGTTAACACGCCTCAGGTCAGCCCTCAGATCAAGCCGAGTTTCATCCCTCACTGGACATTTCACACTTTCACACGATCCGCGTCAACACGCCTCAGGTCAGCCCTTAGATCAAGCCGAGTTTCATCCCTCACTGGACATTTCACACTTTCACACGACCCGCGTCAACATGCCTCAGGTCAGCCCCCAGATCAAGCCGGGCTCCGTCCCTCACCGGACATTTCACACTTTCACACGACCCACGTCAACACGCCTCAAGTCAGCCCTCAGATCAAGCCGGGCTCCGTCCCTTACCGGACATTTCGCATGCACATACACCACATCACAATTCGCCATTCTCACACGTAGTACAAATCCAATTCCAATTACAAACTCATCACACTAGCCCACCAATTCAACACTCAAGTCGGCCCAATCACACGTCAATTTCACCCATAAACGTCACAACAATCCGATCATTACACCCACATAAATTAGCCACTAAACATGCCACATAATCATTGCAATTCAATCTACCAATTAACCACATTCATAAATTGGCCCTAACCAAAGTTTAATCCCTAAATCGATACTAATCACACCCTAAACAAGTCTAAAAATACCCATTATACTAAGTAGAGTTTAGGAAGTCACTTACCTAAGTTTGGCTCAGGAAAAATCCACACGGGTTCAAAATGGCTCAGGTGAACAGTGCTGGGCTCAGCACATGCGAGGGCACGACAGACACAGGCTTGGTCACGGCTCGACACACGGCCCAGTGACTCGGCGTAGCGCTCGGCCACGGCCTAGGACACTTGGGTACAGCAAGGGCAGCGATTAGGCACAGCCTGGGCTGGCTGGCCGGCTGGCTAACTGGCCGGCCGGGGACGAGCGAGCGGCGGTGGCAACGGTGGCGATGGTGGTGACGACGAGCAGCTGTGATGACAACGCCACGACAAACTCGACAACTATCTCGACCAGAGCAGGGAGGGGTAGCATCATCGTCGTCAGGCGGCGGAGTGGAGCAGGACGGCTAGCTGGGCAGCGCTGGGCCGTGACAGGCGCGGCAGTGGTTGGACGCGGCGAGCTTGAGCAGCAAGCTGGCGCGAAGGAGAGGGAGAGAGAGCAGTCGGTCGGGGGCGACAACTAGTGGACGGTGCGACGCGGCAGTCGAGCTGGCTGGTGATGGCGGCGGCACGTGGCGATCGGGCGACGAGTGGCGGTCGGGTGAGTAGAACAAAAGCAGGAGCAGAACCAGTCGGGCGGAGGAAGAAGAAATGAAGAAGAAGAAGAAGAGAAAAGGAGGAGAGAGAGGGGGCAGGGGGTAGGTCTGCATGGGCAGGGACATACGCGAGGGGACGTGTGCATGGGGGGAATATGCGCGGGTAGGTGGAGAGAGAGAGAGAGAGAGAGTGAGAGAGAGAAGAGAGAGAGAGAGAGAGGACAGACAAGACAAGGGAAAATGTGAGCGGGAAAAGAGGAGGAGAGAGAGAGAAAAAGAGGACAGGCGTAGGGGGGACGTGCGCGCTGTGGGCGCGGTAGAGGAGAGATGAGAGAGAGAGAAAGAGGATAAAAGTCAATTTTTGTCCTCGAGTGCGATCCAACGATCACGATTCGAATCCGAAAACGATCTAACGGTTCACGAAAATTCTAAATACTAATCAGAAGAAAGCGCCAAAAGAAAATAGCTAAAACACACTACGAGAGAGGTCTACCAGTTCAAATCCGCACTCAATCAAAATTTCACTTTTCGCATATCCTGGACAATATCGAGACTGGCCACAATAATATCGATACCGTCCAATTAAATTTGTCTTGAAACTCCGAGAAATTCGACACCAAAGTTTGGGCTCTAAATAACTGCCAAATTCAATCGAGTGCGATTCTAGCGAAATCTCTAATTTAAAAAAAAATAACCCAAGAGTGATCAATTCCGGGTGAAATTTTGTTATAAGCGCACTGTCGAAATACACGTTTTATAAGTCCCAAATATAGGTCGAAATTCGGAATGTCAAAAACATGGTATACTGTAGGCATGCTAGTGTTGTGACGCCCCGACCTCGGGGTCATAAACGTGATGTCCCGTTCATTATTATCTTTCTTTAAACACAAGCGGAAGCATATCTCGGGACAATTACATTTAAAATACACAGCAGGATTCAGACAAACAGCATCATGAGCAAACCTTATATTTACAGAACACGCAAATATATTTACAAGCCAACTTATTACTTTTAGCCATTTACACAACAATAACAAGTGGCTTGGGTATCCTAAGCCCACTACTTCGGATTCACCGCTCCTAGCTTTCCCCGAACTCGAACATGGCTCAAACTTCCACTGCCGCTGCCATCCATTCGACCATCCTATGGACCTGAGGGTGGGAAAAACGGGGGATGAGTCGGGGAGACTCAGCAAGTGAAAACACTAATATCAAGCGAGGATATATCGATCGCCGTTAACACAAGTCAGCTCTTACCGCGCCCACATCGATGGCAGATCAATAGCAAAGTTCAAAAAAGAGAACATCACGCACGGCTATCACATGTGCACTTTACCAGCCAACTCTCGGTTACCAACCAAGGCTCGGTTCTATCTCATGTACACTTTACCAATCAAAGGCTCGGTTCTATCTCAAAACAACATCAAACATGAAACATGGTCAATCCAAGGAAATGAACCAACTACGACCAACCAAACGATCGAGAAACGGTCCAAGCAAACCACGTCACAACGCATCTCAACATCCTTTCCCGATATTAAGGAATTCACTTACACATCAACGAAAACAGAACTAGAGAGTAGAAAATGGACGGGAAAGACAACGGCCTCGGGATCTCGTCAACTCACGGCGGTTGCCCTTTTTCTTTTCTCTCCCTCAGCTTTCTTTCTCTCTTGGTTTTCTCTCTCTCTCTCTCACGGTTCTCTCTCTCTCTTTTCTCTCTCCCTTTGGCCGAATGGCCTTGTTTCTATTTATAGGGAGGCAAAACTTGGGGCCAAAGCTTGGATGAGGTAAGCGCACGTGTCACGTGGGGGTGTGAGGTAAGCGCGCGCATCATCAGAGTATGAGGTAAGTGCACGTGTCATCCAAGCATTAATAGAGGGGCCTCTAAAGTCCAAGCAATTAATACAAGTCATTATGAGGGTGGCCTCCAAAGTCTAACTTAATTAATACAAGCCATAATGGTGGGGCATCAAAGTCCAACTTTAATAAATAAGGGTCATAATGAAGCTTGGAGGATAAGTTTTGACTTGGTCAAGGCCTTATCCTCTAGATTCTTCTACCAATTTCCCGACCGTATACTCCCTAGAACCTTCTGGATTTACTGAATTCTCACGCAAGTGACTCGGGCCAATCGGGTCACACGAAATATATCATTTGATACAAAAATCACAACCCATGCCATACTTAATCACAAGATTTTCTGAAGGTTTTCCGCGATAAACACGCATAATAATTCCATCCAACCCGAGGTTTGGTATGGAAAATCCTCTAAATATGCCTCAAATATCACCAAAAGACATCAAGTCGAGATTCCAACGTTTTCAAATAGAAATTGATAAATCTTTGAAATCTTATAAAACCGAACAACTTTGCACTGTTCACGAAATTGGACTTGAAAATAGAGTAAATGGACTCCGAAAATTCTCAATTTCGGATATGTCATAAACAAGGTCTTAACAAACATTTCTCATGAAGAACACAAATTTGGAATCTTTCTATAAATACCATTTTTAGTAGCTCAAAGACAGACTAAAAACAGTTCACTGGAACAGCATCTTTGTTTCTCAAAATAAGCTCTGTCCAAAATCCGAATCATCTCAGAAAATTCCCAAATTCATGTATTTTATAGAAAAGGACGTTCTCAACAACTTTTGTGAAGGAAATTTTTCCAAAACTGGCTCAGAAAAGCTTGTAAAAAATAAAGACGGTGTAAACATCACCGAAATACCCATTGTGGGCAGTTTCACACTGTCCGAAAATTAGGCCATCGTACCACTCATATCAACTCCAAATATTCTGAAATTAAATGGTGTAAAACTTCAAGATATGTGGAACAACTTTCAAGAAGAAAGTGTTGGGAAATTCGGAACACAAAATTCTCCCCAAAAATAACAAAATGAAGGGGTACAAAGGATCCAAAACTGGGTTTTCCAAAACAAGAGAAAACAATTTAGTTCTGATTGGAAAACCACCAGACTTAACTTATAACCATTTCCCAGAGACTGAAATTGAGGATATTACAATTTACCTGCGGTTTCCCAAGCCCAAAAATCGGGATCTGACAAGTGTGGTGTATGTAGACGTGGGTTCAGTGAACTAGAAACCCATGGTGTTTTAGCTTGGCTGTACTGAGAGAATGACGGGGAATTGGTGGGGCCAATATAAGGATTTGATGTTCCCCAAGGAGGTTTAGTGGCAGGACTTAGGGACTAGGACCCAATGGAAGTTGTCCCTTCCGACAGTGAAGTCATCGATCTAGAGTTCGTCCCTGAAAACCCTGACTCGGAACCGGAGCCGATGGAGTCTGACCCGGAGCTGGAACCTGTAGTCAAGCCCTCTGAGTCCGAATCCAAAGGAGAGCCCATGGAGCTAGAGCCCAAAGAAGAGCCGATCGAGATTGAAGCTAATACGGAGTCCGAATCTTCAGGGTCTGACCCTGACTGGGCACCGTAGGAGCGTTTGGGTGCCGAGCATAGAAGTTTTTGGTAGAACCTTTTTTGTGCAGCTAGCTAGCCTACCCTACCACATGTCCCTTTTTGATGATGATGGTGGATGTAACCCTAGGAGCCTAATGTATAACTGATTCCCATTATTATGAGACTATTGTTTTGTACTGTCCCTTTGTCATTATTTATTGTCTGGGTTGTTTGATTTTCTGCTTCCACTTGCGTTTGTCTTCACTTGTTTCATTTGGGTCGGCGATGCGTCTTGGGACGTCGTGTTCAATATGGCTATCGAAGGAGTGTCGCGAGTCCGTTGGGGTTCGGGGCATGACAAGCACTTTCAAATGATATGTCTAGGTCAAGAAAATGGGCACGATCGTCCATGTCTAACATTTCGAAACGCATTTAAAGGGTTTTACATTTACAGGCACCTCTTATGCTTTGAGGGTTGATGTCAGGGCTTTGAGAGCTTTGTCTTTCCATTCTCTGGCTTGTTGGAGAAAATGGAGGCATCTCTAGGGAAATGGTTCTCTTCTTGTTGTTGGAGTTGTTGAATCTCTCCATTTACCACTTCAATAAAAAGGTTGCCCTATAACAATGAACAATAAGTTGGCACCAAAGAAATGAAAGTCTCACAGTCATTCTCAAAAAAGAGCAAAAGAAAAGAGCAAACTTGTCAGCCAGAGACACTGGGATTTGTTTGTTTTTTTTGGGTAAGGACACTGGGATTTGTTTGTTTGTTTGTTTTTTTTTTTTGGTAAGGACTGGGATTTGTTTGTTTACTCACACTAATTACAAAAAAATGAGAGAGAGAGAGATAAAAGTAGTGAGCTTCTGTAGTGAGTTCATCCTCTTATTTATAGGAGAGATTAATGAGTCTTAAGCTACCTGGAATCGGTCTGATTGGACGGTGGGCCCATCTCCTGTGCATTTTCCAATACTGCATGACATATGGAGGATGTGTTTCATTTTTAAAAAAAGGCTGAACTTTCCATTTCTTTCGAAAATCTCTCTAAGTACCCCCGCATCACAATATGAGTTCTTGGTCATTTTTGTCAGTATAGCATGGCCAAAATTGGCATGCATGCTGTCAAAACTCAATTTTTGGAGTTACCAAGTTTGCCTTGAGAATACCTACAAGAGAAATCATTATCAATGGGTATTAAAAGGCTGAGCCAAGAAGGAAAATTTAGGAGATATCATTTTGGGAAATATCTATGAGGAGGCTTCCTCTTTTTTGTTTTGAATTTAAATTTGGATGCTTATAAATTGGCCATCCTTGTTACTTGCTTCAATTGTCGTATGCAGAAAATGGAAAGAACATGAAGTTCAATAGTTAACATCAGATTCGGGGATGATACTTTCGGCCCTCTTCTCTCAAAATCATTCTCGCAATGAATTCGTCAAAATTGGAAAATTGTTCATCCTTTCACTAATAAGATGTTTTAGGAAAAATTATCAAAAAAGTCCTAAAACCTATTGCATTTTTGCCAATTCAGTCCTAAACCCTTTAATTTTGCCAATTGAGTCTATCTGGCCAATTTTGACCAGAAATCGCTAATGTAGATGCCGGCTATCGTATGTGACATGGCCGGTGCAGAAGTTGATAATTTTAATTTCTTTTTTCGCATTTTTTATTAATGTTTTACATTTTTTTCTTTTTTTCTTTTTTTCTCTTTTCCATCTTTTCCTTTTTTTTAATTATGGCTGGCGAGAGCCCGGCGCCCCTCACCAACCACAGTAAAGAAAAACGAAAAGAAGAAAAAAAGAAGAAAAGAAAAAAAGAAAAAATGGAAAAAGTATTTTAAAATTATTAAAATTATCCACGTCAACACCGATCGTGCCACATAGGACGGCTGGCATTCACATCAGCAATTTCTGACAAAATTGGCCAAATGAACTCAATTAGCAAAACATCAAAATGTTTAGGACTAAATTGATACAATTAAAAGGTTTTAGACTAAATTGATAGAAGTGTAATAGGTCTAAGACTTTTTTAGTAATTTTTCTGATGTTTTACTATGCAAAGTTTTCTATTCTATTTATTTTTAAATTGCCGCAAGTTGATATTTGTGTGTGCACTTTCCGTTAAGTAAGTAGTTGATCCGGCGGTGGAAAAAAAAAGAAGAAATTAGTTACCTAACGATCTTTGGGATACACTTGCCCGTTATACTAATTAAATCAAATTATAGTAAAATAAATTAATGATAGCTCGATAATATTGCATACCTGAACAAAGTAATGCTAGACCCATCTCATTATTTTCTTTCAAGAAGCAATGGGGATGGGGAGGAAAAGAAAAGAGATGACAGAGGGCGACAATTCTAGAGTAATTATAGCATACAACGCTCGCATAAAAGAGGTTTTACTTGAACAATCTTATACATCAACGATTTGAGATAGTAAATAGTTATAATCCTCGAGTAAATGGTGGATTATGCTGTTTGGTGTAAATTTTTCTTTACACAGATGGTGTAGATCTACCTTTACATACTAAAAACAAAGAGTGTCCCCAAATCTCATTGTAGAGCAAAGAGTGGCCCTTGGATATTGGCAATAGTCAATTATAAAAGACATATTTGAATATGAGTTTAAGTTTTTGGATTATTTTGGGTATTGGTTCACTAAGCATATAAGGAATTAATAGAACGATTTAAGCTTTCAAGGAAAAATATGCTATATCAAATAAGTCTTTACGGCTCATTGACCTGACTCTAAAATGGTACCTTGACGAGGCTTTTTATGCCAAGGATCTCGTCCAGTCGAAATATCTTTTGTAAACGGAAGTGACATGGAATACTTTAGAGTTATATCTATGCCAGAGAAAGTATGACTTGGCATCCTGTCGAAACGTGGCGTGTTGGCAGCTAAACTGACAACTTCCCCGATGGAGCAACAACAATGGTTAGCTTGAGCAACTGGACCTACCTTGACAGACCCAAGTTGCTATCGTTGATTAGTGGGACGTTTACATTATCTCACAAACACTCAGCCTTAATTATGTTATTCAAACTACATACTTTCCCAATCACTACAAAAAAACTGATTTTTTCCGACGAAGTTTCCAACGAAAAATTTGGAAAAATTCGTTGGAAAATGAATTTCCAACGAATTTTCCAACGAAAAAAAATTCGTTGGTAATAGGTCGTTGGAAATTTTTCCAACGAAAAATTTCAATTTTCGTTGGAAATTTGCGACGAATTTTATTTCGTTGGAAAATTCGTTGGAAAACTCGTAACTAAATTCGTTGGAAAAATTACAAAAATTTTTTTTGGTCGAAAAATCGTGCAAAATTTTTTCCAACGAAAAATTTTTCGTTGGAAAAATTACAAATTTTTTTTGGCCAAAAAATCGTGGAAAATTTTTTTTCCAACGAAAAATTTTTCGTTGGAAAAATTACAATTTTTTTTCCAACAAAATTTTTTTTTTTTAGAAAAATCGCCCTCGCCGCCGGCGAGGCCCAGCCTCGTCGCGGGCTGGCGACGAGGAGGCGGTCGAGAAAAGGAGGGGGAGAGGCGGGCGACGAGGGGCTCGGGGGAGCCGAGGAAGGGGTGGCGGCCGGGGAGGGGGCGGAGGCCGGAGGCGCGAGGGACGGGGGAGTCGGGGGCGAGGAGGAGGCGGTCGAGGTGGACGAAGTGGCCAGAGGTCATCGGGGGCGGCGAGGGTGGGGACGATGCCGACGAGCTGGAGGAGGGCGGAGCGGTGGTCGCCGGCAACGCGAGCATTGGAGGAGTTCATGGACCGGAGGAGGGCGGAGCGGTGGTCTGCTCTCTCTGCTCTTCTGCTTCTGCTTCTGCTTCTCTGTCTCTGCGTGTGTGCGTGTGTACGTGTGTGGTGAAGAAGGTGAGGGACGCGACAATAGAAGAGAGAGGAGAGAGAGAGAGTGATTCAAATTCAAAATCTCGCGAATATTTCTAATTTTTCAGCGGGTACAATTTTCGTAGGAAAATTCGTTGCAATTTCCAACGAATTTTCCAACGAAAATAGTACACACGGAAAAAATTCCTGGAAAATTGAAATTCGTTGGAAAATTCGTTGGAAATTTCCAACGAATTTTCCAACGAATATAAAAAATGCCGAAAAAGATCGATTTTTTTGAATTCGTCGCAAAATTCGTTGGAAATTTCCAACAAAAAAAATTCGTTGGAAATTTCCAACGAATTTTCCAACAAAAATAGTACACACGGAAAAAATTCCCGGAAAATTGAAATTCATTGGAAAATTCGTTGGAAATTTCCAACGAAGTTTCCAACGAATATCAAAAATGCCGAAAAAAATCGATTTTTTTGAATTCGTCACAAAATTCGTTGGAAATTTCCAACAAAAAAAATTCGTTGGAAATTTCCAACAAATTTTCCAACAAAAATAGTACACACGGAAAAAATTCCCCGAAAATTGAAATTCGTTGGAAAATTCGTTGGAAATTTCCAATGAATTTTCCAACGAATATAAAAAATTGCCGAACAAGACCAATTTTTTGAATTAGTTGGAAATTTCGTTGGAAATTTCCAACGAATATAAAAAATGCCGACTAATACCGGGTTTTTTTGAATTCGTCGCAAAATTCGTTGGAAATTTGCGACGAAAAATTTTTGGTTGGAAATTTCCAAGGAATTTTGCGACGAAAAATTTTTCGTTGGAAATTTCCAACGAATTTTGCGACGAAAAATTTTTCGTTGGAAATTTCCAACGAATTTTGCTTTTCGTTGGAAAATTTGTCGCAAATTTGCGACGAAAATTTTTTCGTCGCAAATTTTCGTGGCAAAAATCCGTTTTTTTTGTAGTGAATTAATACAAGAACCAAAGGAGTAGCACTGGGCAATGGCTACACGAGTTCTTTGATATCTCAAAAAAAAATTGGGGCAGGAGGTTCTATTTAACGAATACAAAGAATATAGTTAATGAAGCGTTACTTTTCATTGATATGTTGTACAATATAAATAGAAATTTCATCACCTACAATTATGGTGGAAGTTAAATATAAACAATAACAATTTGATCTACAAGGAAATTGAATTAAAAAAATCAGAAAATATCTCCAAATGATTAACTCGTGGATACTTTACTTGATGAGTTATCTTCATGAGCTGATATGTAGAAGATTCTACGGTACTATTGTTCCGATCTTTTGCCTTTTAATTTGTTACTTCAATACTCTCCTTCAAACCGGTCAATGAGGAGGACCAGAGGCTGAGTTTGATTCGTAAACCAATAAACCTATCTCAAATCAATGGTTTGGTGAAAATATCAGCAACTTGAGAGGAAGACGGAACATAGTGAGTTAGAATAGAACTAGGAGCAACCTTTTCCCGAACAAAATGGTAATCGATCTCATTGTGTTTTGTCCAAGTATGAAAATCTGGATTAGTTGTGATATGTAATGCTGACATGTTGTCCGAGAAAATTAATAAAGGTTAATGTTGGTAGATCTCAATGTCACGCAGTATGTACGAAATTAAAATGAGTTCAGCAGCAATGGAAGCAAGAGCCTAGTATTCGACTTTAGTTGTGGAGTGGGCCATGGTAAGTTGTTTCTTGGCACATCATAAAATACAATTTGAGCCAAGAAAAGTACAATAACCAGTGGTAGAAAGTCGGATGAGTTTGCACCTAGGCCAATTTGCATCGATAAAGCCAAATAAATGGAGAGAACAATGAGATCAAATGCAAAGTCCAAGGTGTAAAGTATCGTAAACATATCGCATAATACGTTTTACCATATGATAGTGAGCAAAAGTTGAGGCATGCATATGTTGGCAAACTATGTTGGCAGCAAGTGAGAGATTTGAACGAGTGAGGGCAAGGTACTCAAGAGCACCTATAATGCTTTGAAAATGGATGGATCAGCATAAGGCTTATCACCAATGTATGAGTGGTGGTTAGAGTAGAAACCGGCTTACATTGTGCCATTGATGCTCGACTCAAAAGATCTGAGGCATATATTGTTGTGAGAGAAAGAGTCCATAAGTGCAGAGATTGATTTCAATGCCTAAGAAATAATGAAGAGCGCCAAGGTCTTTCATGGAAAAACACTTGACCAAGTGCCGGCACAAGATGGTTCGGTAATTTTGGGGAATCATTAGTGAGGACCATATCATCTACCTAGAGCAAAAGAATAATAATATGACCACAATGATGACAAACAAATAGTGATGGATCAGTAGTGCTGCAGAAGAATCCATACTCAAAAGAAAATCGTTGAACTTATTAAACCATGAAAATTGCTGAACTAGTGGAACCATGCCCTGGAATCTTGTTTGAGGCCAAATAGTGCACGCTGGAGTAAGCAGACGTGGTCAGGACAAAATGAATCACAGAAGCCTTATGGTTGTTCCATATAGATAGGAACATCGAGATCGCCATGTAGGAAGGCGTTCTTGATATCTAATTGGCAAGTTTCTCAATTCTGAACATTAGCAACAGATAGGACAATGCGAATTATGACTTATTTGACTATCAGACTAAAAGTTTCTAGGAAGTCAATGCCCTCCTCTTGCTGAAAGCTTTTTGAAATAAGTCGAGCTCTTAATCGGTCAAGTGAACCATCTGCATGTAGCTTTGCCTTGTACACTCATTTATAGCCAACCACATTCATCGAGGGATGATGGGAAACAAGTTCCCATGTTTTGTTGATTGCAAGAGCATCCAACTCCTCAAGCATAGTGGCTTTCCAACCAAGGTGTTTTAAGGCTAAATGGTCAGTTCGTGCCTTGGGAGGGATAGATGATGTATCTATATTGGCATACATAGGGTTGGCTTCGAGATCCCGGCCTTTGAACATGTAACCATTGGATGAACTGATGATGTGGAAGCTTCAGATTTGGACTGAACTAAAGATTCACTCGCTACTGATTGTGGCACATGATTAAAGAGAGTAGTAGAAGAAGCATTTGAGTTTGGTTTTATCTTAGTAAACAAACGTGCACGTTCGCTTGCAGAGTTAAGATTTGTTGGCGAACAATCATTTTGACCAATTTTTGGACTAGGTTGGGGCATAGTTGAATGATCACTAGAAGCTTTTGTAATGGACTTACATTGATATCCTGAAAATTTGACCTAATTTGGTGATATATGAAGATTTCATTGATGCTCTATTAGTTAATTCTTGCCCTGACATAATCACTCAGGGAATACTAATCAAAGGGAAAAGGCTACTGAGGATTTATTCCTAAAAGACGCCATTAGTTTGAAATGTACTATAGCTATGATTGATTGATTTCAACCATGAGTTATGATCTGATTTTGAATATCGAATGTTCAAGGATTTCACAACCGAACCATAGGACATCGCCTCACAATTCTACGAGTTAGCCATTGAAATTACAACTTTGGATAAGGATCAAAGAATCGGGAATTTGACGTAAGAAACGGAAATGAGCTGGGCAATAGCCCATTGGTCCTCACGCCCAAGGGGGCTGGCCAACAAGGCCCAATAAGGATAAGTCGGCCCGTAATCGGTACATGGGCCAAGGACAAAGTGGTAATTTTGGGAGACAAAGTTGAGAAATTACAAAAATGCCATAGTGGGACAAGTGTCAAATAAAAAAGATTTATTGGAAGATTTTGGGATAATCATTTGATTCTCTCTCTCCTCTCTCTCTCCCCCACTTCGGTTGCACCGCCACCGACTCCCCACCAACCACATCATTTTCTTCTTCTTCTTCGTTCTCTTCTTCTTCTCGGTTCCTTCTTTTGCCGCCCACTGCCAAACCATTCTTGCTGGAACTGACCACCTCTATGCACCGCTCTTCCTCGCCGTCGAACCACTGCCACCTTAGCTCCACTTCTGGCCGAGTAGCTCCGCCCCAACCGAGCCACATCCACCCGTCGTCGGCTTGTTTCTATCAAGCTCTCGCTTCGCCGCTCAACGGTTGTGCCCGCCACTGAAGCCATTCGTCGCCAAACCACCACCACCAGCAGCCGTTCTACACCTGACTCAGCCCCTGAGCCTCCACCGAACCGCCACCAGCAACTGCCCCTTCATCGTGCCCATCCATCGCCTCCGCCACTCTTCGTGCCAAGCCGAGGCAACCGCGGACATCTTGTGTCGTCGCCACCAGCAACTGCCCCTTGTTGTTGTTGTCATTAGACGAGTAAGTTAACCCCTAATCCCTTGTTTATGGTGTTAAACTAGCTTAGGGTAGTTTAAATTAAGTTAATGGTTATTTAAGTGCGATTAGGGGATAAGTTATTGGTGGATTATTGGATAATCT
Source organism: Syzygium malaccense (assembly GCA_031216405.1). NCBI lineage: Eukaryota > Viridiplantae > Streptophyta > Magnoliopsida > Myrtales > Myrtaceae > Syzygium > Syzygium malaccense. The sequence goes on along the minus strand of CM062262.1, from coordinate 22,413,490 downwards.
TTGGTGATATGTTATCGTTGGATGATAGGTTATCAATGGAAACGGTGATAGGTTGTCGGTGAATGGTTGATAGGTTATTGATGATTTTAGTGATAGGTTATCGGGAATTGATTGATAAATTATTATGAATTGAGTGATAGGATATCACTATTTACGTGATAAGCTATTGGTGTGTACGATAAGCTATCGCTAATTTGATTATAAGTTATCGATTATCTCATTATTAATCTTTCTTTTGTTAAATAAATTAATTTTCGGAATTTGATATTAATATTTTATTATTAAATATATTAATTTCCGAAAACCAAATATTAATATTTTTGAATAATATATATATGGAATTGTGATTGTTTTATGCTTAAATTGTGATGCCAATGTTGGTAATAGCTGTATAAATTAGCTTACATAGCTAAATGAATCGAATGATTATTTTCAAGGAAAGATTATGAACCTTTAATAATGAATTATTTTATAGTTCTGTTTAAGAAATGATTTCGATGCCTTGAGAAAGAAAGTATATTTTGAAATGATGTTTTTACAAAATCGAGCGACTGTTTGCTTATGTGATCACGTGAAATTGTGGTGTGGCATTATTATGAGCACGATCCATGTTTGCATTGGCTAATTGAAAAGATAAGAATTGGCTTGAATGCTTGAGTGCTCGTGTGGTCACATGTCAGAGCTGTCTTGCTGTAGATCGCTTGATGTTGCCCGATTTATCGGGGTCTTGCTGTAGATCGCTTGACAATACTTGATTTATCGAATGCCTGGAGATTATCTAGATTGCCGATACTCCGGATGCTGAGTCGCGGCCTGAGGTCAGATTCGATGCTCCTTACAAGATACCATCTTACTATAGATTATTTGATGTTGCCGTATTGGAATGCCATCTTACTGTAGATCGTTTGACGTTGCCGTGCCCGACGGGACGGGACGATGCCCGATCATGCCGGAAGACTGCCATCTTGCTACAGATCGCTTGATGGGTAATGGCCCAGAGGGGTCGTAATAAATGGAACATGTATGTTTGCATGGTGCTTGATTATGGGGTGAAAACTGCTAGGCATGGTACGGGACGTGCACAAGTGGGCTTTACCTTATAATCGAGATATGCGTGAGTGTGGATGCATGATGCATGGGAAATCTCGATAGGTGTTCCAAGTATGTATTATGCTTATTGCATTGTTGTGACATTTGATGACCAATGTCATGCATGATGTGTGTGTCAAGGCAAGGTAAGGATGCTTGTGATTTCTTATCAGCTTTCGATTGGTTTGTATCCAATGCGTGGTTGTTTGGCTAAGAGCGCGAGGTGAGTTGGCCTCCTAAGCGGGTTTTAGGCTGTTAACTTATTGAGATTTCTATCCCATTTATCGTTGCTAAACATCTTTCAGGACCTTAGCATGCCGATGCACTCGGTACAGTTCGGGGTACCTCAGGATATGGACACTGTTATTTCCATGCATGTGTTCCTCGACAGGTCGTACATTTTTTAGCGCCACCGAACTACAATTTAGGTGGATGAGGGACTGGTTTATTGGGTCCCTCATCGGTTCCAGGCTTGGTTTGTTAGGGATGGTGAGGATTTGTTTGGGCCTCTTAGGGGTTTCATCGGTCCTTCGGAAGAGGGTCCTAAGCATGAGATATGAGACCCTATGGATGTTAACCTACCTGACGGGTTAGTAGAGGATCCTGAGCCCGATCCCATTCCTGAGTACCCATCGGATTTTGACCGGTCGAAGCACGATCCCAACTCGTCCTACTTCGACTCACCGACCCTCTACATGGATAGCCCATTAGAGACCTGCTTGGAAGCTGACTTTTTGACTAACCTGCTCTTACCGAAGTAGATTAACCCCTAGCCTGGTATATTTTTGTAGGCTTGTGTGGAAATGCCCGAAGTGGGCTTGTAAGAAAACGTTTCTTAGGGATTAATCAAGTAAATAACTAAAATGGTGTCTTGGTTTGACTGTTGTGAGCTGTTTTCCTATCTATTTCTGTTTACTGTTGTTGTCTGGGTGAATGCTATTATAGCTTTCGCATGCGTAATTCAAAGATAAAATGAAGGGTCGGCGACGAGTCCTAAGATGTCGCATTTTAATGACCAAGGTGGGATGTTGCACTCTTGAATGGGATCGGGGCATGACACTTACAGTTGAATACCATTGCAATAGCTCTTCCTCAATCGTAGTATTAACTTGAGAAGAAGAGGCAAAAGGAAATAAAGCTCATAAAAAACATGTCAAGATATATAAACACGACTGGTAGATTAATGAAGACAACGATATCCTTTGTGCTTTTTACTGTATCCCAAAACTATGCACAACATAGAGCGCTTGTCAAATTTGTTCATCGTGTAGTTGCATAAATATGGATAACAACAAGATCCAAACACTTGGAGTAATGAGTAATCAGGGTCCCTCTTGAATAAGACTGAGTATGGACTTTGGTTTCCTAGAGTAGTTGAGAGAAGCCAATTTTATCAAATAATTCGCTATTGTAAATACTTTCACCTAATAGTTGAGTGACATAGATGCGTCACATAATGTAGCAAGCTTGAGTTCAACAATGTGTCGATGTTTCGTCTCAGTAACACCGTCTTGCTCTGGTGTACCTAGACAAGAGAGTTGTTGTATGATGTATTCACGAAGATGCGTGAAAAAATTATTACTCGTGAATTTACCTCCTCCATCAGATTGAAAAACTTTAATTTTCCTATTAAGCAGATTTTCAACTAATTTCTAAAGAGATAATATGACTTTTGTTTCAATGGATGCAACCAATAGTATGAGGAGAAATCATCAATAAATATGACGTAATATGAAAATTTTTGCATGGAAGGAATTAGGCACAGTCCCCAAATATCGCAATGTTTTCTCCAATAAATGGGAACATCGAGAATTGGATAAAGAAAATGGCAATATTGAACTTTTACTAATTTGACAACTTATACATTAAGTGCTAGTGGATTTATTTACTAAAATCAAATTATCGGACTGCAAAAGCTGTAAAATACGACTATTTGAATGGCCTAATCGTCAATGCGACGTAAGTTCATTAGCAATCTTGTTTCTTTGAGAAAAGAATGCCTTGGGTCCTTATTGGTATATAACTCTTGATGATTAGTTCTCGTCAACAATACATGGTATGTCTTGGAATCCTTGATAGAAAAACCAGAGTCATCAAACTCGAAATAGCAAGGATAATCTCTTGTCAATTGAGAGATAATATATTTTTCTTAATATGTGGAACAATTAGAACATTATTAAGTGAAAACTGACTAGTGTTATTGCCAAATTGACTAGTCCAACATAAGTAATCGGCAGTGATGTACCATTCCCAACTATCGCATTATCATGGCTATGGTAAGGAACTACATTCACAAGATTACTTGGATTATCGGTCATATGATTATTAGCACCAGTGTCTAGATCCCATTCTTCATCTTGTGGGTTTGAGATATGAAGAGCAGCCAGGCCATGAGGTATATTAACACTAATAACTATTGTCAGAACAATACCGGCAATTAAATGCATCATGCTCCTTCTTCTTACACATCTGATAGATGAGAGATGACACTTCTAAATTTGAATTTGGCGGTGCACCAAATGTTTTGATTTGCTGAGGAGTATAGTAGTTTCCTGAAAAGTGCCAACCATTATGGTTTATCCGAGAAAAGCTACTTTGGCATGAGATAGAAGAGGAGGTCCGAACATAGTCGTTTTGAGCAACTTATAGCTATCATCATGTCCTTCAAGTAATCTCAAGACTTCATTTGCATCCGATACATGTTTACCAATGGAATGCAATTGATTGTAAATAGATTTAAAGTCGCGAAGATAAACATATAAAGGCTTTTTTTTTCTTTCTTGATGTGTTGAAGTTGTCAGAGGAGGTCAAGTTCACGAGTCATCGAGCTTTGCTTGAAATGATTGGTGAGAGCTTCCATACTTCTGCTTGATGAGTTATTTATGTGCTAATTAGTAGAAGATTCCACACTGCAACCATTATGATCTTTTACCTTTTGATTTGTTACTTCAATACTATTATGGATCCCGACTTCACTTGCTTGACCACATTTTGTGACTTTGATTTGGTGAGTTACCCAGTCACTCAGTGATCAATTAATGATTGTCTAGTCTTTTGAGGAACCAAGGAGGAGACCATAGTTTCTCGGTCCTTTGTTAAAGGTGAATATTGCATTATGGCAATTGCTACTAGTGAATTGATATGGTTACGAACTTTACTCACGTTCCTCGTGGTATTGCACCATAGACTGATGGGTCTTGGTTGGGACAACCAAACTACCCCACACATCGAGGCAACCTTGGTATTTCATAGACGAACAAAGCACATCGAGATTGACTGCCATCTTAATTGGGACATGAGTTGTCATAATCGAGCACGAACTCACTAGATTCCAATTAGTAGACATTTTTACCAAGACATTGGGTTAAGATTGGTCTACATTTCTCGTTGTCAAGTTGGGGATTTGTGACCTCCATTCGCCAACTTGAAGGAGAGTACTAGGAGAGATTTACTTTCTGTTTTTTGGTTAGCATACTTTCATTTTCTGTTGAGCAATATTTTGTATATATTTTGCTCTATACATTGAGTAATACAAGGGGCAATAGTGTTAGAAAAAAATCCTAAACTTTTTACATTAGTGCCAATTTAGTCCTTAACTTTTTGTCTTTGTGTCAATTCAATCCTTTCGGCTAATTTTGGCCAAATATTGTTGACATGGACGCTAGATGGTCTACGTGGCACCGCCGGCGTTAACGCGGATAATTTTTTTATAATATTTTAATATTTTTTTGATTTTTAAAATATTTTCTAATTTCTTTCCTTCTTTTCTTTTTCCTCCTTTCTTCAACCTTTGGTCTGGCCGGCCACCGTCGCTCGGACGAGGCCATTGTCGTCCGCCACAAGCGAGGCTCTGCCAACCCTCGCTTGAGAAAGGGCGAGCCCTGATGAGGCCGTCGTGGCCTAGGCGAGGGCCGGCCTCGCCAAATCTAACCTGAGTGAGGCCGACCATCGCCTGAGCGAGATCGTGCCCCAGGAGGGCACCCCTCGCCAGATCCAACGAGGTCGACCCTTGCCCAGGCCACGGCAGCCTTGCCGAGTGTCGCCCAAGGGAAGGCAAAGCCCAGTGAGACCGCCGTGGCTTAGGCGAGGGCTGGCCTTGTTGGATCTGACGAGGGGAGCCCTTGTCGGGGCACGCCCTTGCCCCGGCGAGGGCCGGCCGAGCCTCGCTTGTGGCGGGCGACGACGGCTTCGCCCTGGCGAGGCCAGGCAGCCGTCTAGACCAAAGGTTGAAGAAAGGAGGGAAAAAAAGGAAAAATCAGAAAAATATTTTAAAAATTGAAAAATATTAAAATATTATTAAAAATTATCCACATCAGCGTCAGAGGTACCACGTAGACCGTCCGGCATCCATGTCAATAATATCTGGTCAAAATTAGCCGGAAGGATGGAGAAAAAAAGTAAAAGTAGTGAGCTTAATGGATGAATTGAGATATCTATATAAAAAGGGATAAAAAAAGGCTCAAAAGGCTTCGACGTAGAAAAAAGTCAAAGTAGTGAGCTTAAGATGTGAGTTCGGCCTCTCATATAGAGGAGAGATTAATGGGTCTACTTGCGCTAGTATGGTTGGATAGTGGGCCAGATGGTTTCATTTTCAGGAAGAGGCTAATCCTCATAACAATTTCTAAAATAACCCTGCATAATTCAAATTCTTTGAGTGACCCCATTTGCCTTGAAAAAATCGACAAAAGAAACCCTTATTAATGGGGATTAGAAGGCTGAGTTAAGAAGGAAAATTTAGGAGATGTCATTTGGAGAAATACCCATGAGGAAGTTTCCTCTTTTTTGGTTTGAACTTAGATTAGGATCCCTGAAAATGGGCCACCCTCGTAACTTGCTTCAATTATCATATGCGAAGCGTGAAAGAACATGAAGTTCAGCAATTAACATCGAGAGGGGGGAGGACCATCAGCTGTGGAGTTACAATTAGTCAATGTCCTTCAATGGAAAATCGTTTATCCAATCACCAATGAGATGTTTTACTATGCGACCTTTGCTAATCAAACTATTTCAGATCTGCGACAAAAAGAAAAACTATTTCAGATAGCCGCAAGTTGATATTTAGGCATGCATTCTCTGCTAAGTAGGTAGTTGATCTAACGCTGGAAAATAAAATGAAGAAAGTAATTACCTAACCGTTTTAAAATATAGTCACCTGTTGGCATTAAACCAATTAATCAACAATAACTTTATAATATTACATAACCGCCCAAAGTAATGCTAGACCAATCTCATTATTTTCTTTCAAGTAGCAAGTGGGAATGGGAAGAAAAAGAAAAGGGTTGGTAGAGGGCAAGAATTCCAAAAGAGTAATTATAGCAAACGCGGTGGGAATAAAAAAGGTTTTACTCAAGCAGTTTTATGCCTCATTGATTTAAATGAGTTTCACGCAACTTTCTTCTTCAAACTCCATGGAGGGGAGGGTTTCTAGATCTCTCCCTCCCCTCCTTTTATCCGTTGCTTCAGTTGATTTGGTTCTCCGTTATCTTTTTCTTGCTTTCCTTCCGTTTTGAAGAGCTTTTCTCTTCTGATCTAGTCTACATATAGAAGTTTCTCTCGCCTATTTCGGAGAGATTTCTATCCTGATCTAGTCCAGATTTGGGATTTTTTTGCGTATATGATTTTGGGATTTTGCTTTCCTCAAGTTTCGTTGGTGTACAAGTCCAGTTTCAAAGGAGATAAGAGAAGCTTTGTGAAGGTTTCACTCTCACATATGTCAGATATGTGTGCATTCAAGTTTGTTACTCTGCACGGCGATGGTGTTGACGACGTTGAACCTAGGCGCGCACCACCGAAAGGCAAAGTCGTAGGAACATATAAAAATCTCGTTGTGTGCTCGTTACTGAAGATGAGTTCGATGATCGGCCGCTAATTTAGGTTTGAAGAAGTCCTAGATCTGCTCTTTGAGTGTGTGACCCATAACCCTTGTTCTGATGATTCATTTTTTATAGGAAAAATTTCAAATCAGTATCCAAAGTAGGGTCATTTTCTCAAAAAGGAGTCCAAAGTGGATATAGTGCCAAATAGAGGCCTGAAGTGCCTAATCAGTCTCAAATAGGGACCCGAAGTGCCCAAGTAGTCTCAAGTAAGGGCTTGAGTTCGCCAGCTGATCAAATGCTCACCAGCCGGCAAGCACGTCACTATTTCGGCGACTGGAATAAGGGCAATTTCATCTTTTACTTTTAAATTTTTTTTTTCTTTCTTTTTTCCTTTTTCTGTTTTTTTCTTTTCCTTTTCCTTTTCCTTTTCTTCTTCTTTTTTTTTTCCTCTTTTCCCTCCGTCGGCTATAGCTAGGGCCGACGGAGGTTCCTAGCCTTTGGTGGAGCCTGCCCTCGCTGGCGTCGGGCGAGGGCCGCCCGCACCTGGGCTGGGTGGGCGAGTACGACCCTCGCTGGATCTGGCAAGGGTCATCCTCGCCCACCCAGCCCAGGTGAGGGCAGCCCTCTCCCTCGCCCGACCCTGGTCGCCCTCCAAGGTCAGGCGAGGGTCGCCCTCACCCGCCCAGCCCAGGCGAGGGCGGCCCTCACCCGACATTGGCGTGGGCAACCTTCGCCCGAGGCCGGCAACCTCCGCTGGTGGAGGGAAAAGAGGAAAAAGAAAAAGAAGAAGAAAAGGAAAAGGAAAAGAAAAAAAAAACAGAAAAAGGAAAAAAGAAACAAAAAAATTAAAAAGTAAAAGACGAAATTGCCCTTATTTCAGTCACCGAAACAGTGACGTGCTTGCCGACCGGTGAGCATTTGACTGGTTGGCGAACTCAGGCCCTTACTTAAGACTAATTGGGCACTTCGGGCCACTATTTGAGACTGATTGGGCACTTCAAGCCCTTATTTAATACTATGTCCACTTTGGACCACTTTTTGAAAAAATGACCCCACTTTGGATACTGATTTGAATTTTTCCCTTTTTTTATATGGAACTTGTTTTGTTGTTTTGGTTTACAGTTAAACTGCGTATCTCTATTGTATATCCTGGAAATGAATAAAATGTTTCTTTCACAAAAAAAAATTTAAATGAGTTGGTAGTTACAATCCTCACATCAATGATATGTATAAGGCTATTTGTTTAAGGTTTTCTGTACATTGACGATGTATCGTGTATTTTTCCATTCGAAAAACAGTGTCCTCGAATCTCACTATAGAGTGGAGAGTGTCCATTGAGATTTTGCCAATTATCAAAAGCTTACTTAAATATGAGTTTAAGTTTTTAGATTATTTTGGGTATTGGTTCACAAAATATTACAAGGACTTACTAGAACATAACTTTTACAGAAAAAAAATATATTATGTATCAAAAAAGTCAATAAGTCAATCTAGGGCTCATTGTTTTGACTTCTGAAATGATACTTTGATGAATGTTTTCATACCAAGATCCTCAGCCAATTGAAGTATTTTTTGGAAATTGAAGTGATGAGAGCACCTTTAGGGTTATTTCTGTCCGAGAGCAAGTAGTAGTTGACATTCTATTGGAATGCTACATTTTATGAGCTAAACATAGGCAACTTCCCTACAATACCAGTTAGAAACAATAACTGGACCACCCTAACAGACCCAAGTGATTATAATCGATTGGTGGGACTTCTACTTTATCTCACTATCACTTAGCTTGAATTATTTTATTCAGTCCATAAACTTTCCCAATTCATGCAGGAACCGAGGGAGCAACACTGTGAAGCCGCTATACAAGTTCTTCGCTATCCCTAGAAAAACCTGGGACAATGGGTTCTATTATTAGTCTTGACTTCAATTTGCTCGACTGCCTTTTGTGACTCCGATGGGGCAAGTTGCCAGACCACTCGACCATCAGTTACTAGATACTTTGTCATGCTCGGTGGTTGTCCAATTTCTTGAAAAACAAGAAATAGACCGCAGTTTCTCGATCCTTTGCTAAAGCTGATATCAAGCTATGGCAAGTGCCATTAGCGAATTGATTTGGTTGCTAACTTTAGTCGCCTCCCACGTTGTATTGCACGACAAACTGATGGGTCTTTATTGGGACAACATCTGACGCCCCAAAATGTCATGCGTGACACGTGTGTTTTAATATTATTAATAATTTGGCCAGCGGAAGTCAAAGTCTGAACATGCTTTAAACATGAAAATCACACAAGTTTAGTCAACAAACTTATGCTTCTTATTAACAACACTTGTCAGATTTACAAACCCAGACAATACATCATAGAAGCACAAAAAAACAAAAGTCTGGGTAGATCTATACTGCCTATCTCCATACTAAGTTATACTCCAAAAGTTTGTTTGAACAAAAGTCTGGTGAAGTCATAGATCAATGACTTCACCCTCCGTTGCGAAACCATCATCATCTAAGTCGAAGCCCCTCAATAGCCAACTAACTCGCCGCCAAGGTAAGAGTACCAGGCAACAAAAAGATAAGGAATCCATTTCACCAATCCCACATTAATCTAGACAGTAGAGCTATATTTAGCAAATACTGCTTCAAACTCAAGCACAAACACATTTTCATAGATAGCTTCATGATATATGGGAACTCCAAAACGTAGAGGCTATGGAACGTCCATCCTACATGTCTGAAAAATAAAAAAATGAGCTGAGGCCCAGTAAATGAAATCTTTAGTTTTAAGTTAGGAAAATCAGCTTACCACTTCACTCGGTATAACAAGATAAGTGCATGAAAGCCAATAAGTATGCCAAGAACATGAATAATTGCTATACTTTTCCCTCTTTGATATGCCAGAACAATCCAATCACTTCATTATTCCATGATATTTTAGTTCAGACGCAAGCATGTAGTATATAGCACTCATAGTCATGCATTAAGGCTGCGTTTGGTCGACCGTATAAAAGCCAGGATAGGATATGTTTTATCCTATCCTGTGTTTGGTGGTGGTCCAGGATAGGATAAGGTCGGATATAGACCGGATAAAAAAATTCGGGAGGGGTGGGATAGATCCGGATAGGATTTCTAATGCCTATTTGTTCAGAAACCCTACGCTCCACCGTCATCTTCATCCCCACACCTTGTGCACTTTCACCAAAAAATTTTCTCGGCTTTTTTTTCCTTCACCGACTCCTCCGGACCCGTGAATAGCAAAATAAAAAATAAAAATTATCATATCCGACTTTAAATCCGTAGTCCACCAAACAGTGGACAGGATATGAAGAAATCCCAGGATTTCTTATCCTATCCTGTCCAATCCTATCCTGTTTAGAAATCCGAACGACCAAGTGCAGCCTAAGTTCATTACTTCTCCTCTTGAACTCTCATGGGGCATCCTGTACCACACAACGGGGCATCCTGAAACTCCTGGGGCATCTTGTACCAGACAACAGGGCAACCTGTACCACACAGCAGGGCAGCCCGAAACTCCCGAGGCATCCTGTACTAGACAATAGGGTATCCTGTACCACACAGTAGGATACCCCAAAACTTAGGGCATCGTCCTCCTTTGATTTATGGGTGACGGAATTGTATTATTTCCATGCAAGCCATAACCATATTAATAAGCATTTATATGCATTTCATTGTGCACATTCACCTTTTTGCTCTACCACATATTCCTCAAGAAATGAAACCTTAACCAAATAAACAAGTATGAAGTAATACGGGTTCAGACTCAAAAGGCTAAAGTCTACTCAAGTTCAGAAAGTAAACACATATCCAGACTTTTGAGATAAAACTTACTCGGTTTAGAAAACACCTTTATTCGGACTTTGAAAGTAAAGTCTAATTGAATTCAAAATACATATGTCCAGACTTTGAAAATAAAGTCTACTCGGGTTCAAAATACATATGTCCAGACTTTGACAATAAAGTCTACTCGAATTCAAAAATACATACATCTAGACTTCGAAAATAAAGTCTACTGGGGTTCAAAAATACATATGTCCAGACTTTGAAAGTAAAGTCTACTCGAGTTCAAAAATACATATGTCCAGACTTTAAGGGTCTGCATGATAACCATTCTGGTTCAGTCCAGAACTGGTTTTTTGTTCCCGGAATCAGTTTTGGACCAAAAACCCGTTTGGTAACGCAAAAATATTTTTCTATTTCCGGGACAAATTTTTGTCCCAAAACCGGTTCTGAACCAGAAATTAGAACCAAAAAAAAGCTGGTTCTCAATTTCTTGAACAAAACTCAGAACCATTTCTGAGGAACTCGTTCACTGAGATCTGCTGCCCGTCTCTCTCGTCTGGAACAAAACTCAGAATCACTCGCCTGTCTCTCGTCTCCGGAAGACTCTCCGTCTCTCTCTGTAGTCTCTGTCGCCGTCGAGAAGCCAGCCGCTCGTTCGCTCGCTCCGAGAGGAAGCCACGGCCGCTCGCTCGCTCTCTCCTGCTCCACGTAAGCTCTGATCTCCTCTCATCTCTCTCTTTTCTGGATTTTCCAGTCGCCTTCATCGGGGGGGGGTCAGGTTTGGCCTCGCCATGGCCGGCGGTCGACCTCTGGGCGACGGCAAGGTCGACCGCCAAACCTGGGCGAGGCCGCTCGGCCTCCCCCTCCCCCTCTCGCTCTGTCTCTCTCTCTCGGCGTTTGTCTCCCATTTGGGCGAGCCCCCTTTCGCGTTTCCGGCGGCCGATTCACCTGCGAAGGACGAGGGCTTTGTGGCGGCGCGGGCTTCGGCGTCCGGGGTACGCGGGTCGGGCCGGGGCGGGCGTGGGTCTCCGCGTCGCCGCCTGCGTCCGCCGCCGAATTCCTAGGGTTTCGGCTTCCGGCGCCCCGACGAATCGGGATTTCTTTGTGGGGGCGGAGAGAGGTACCCGCGGGAGCTTCGGTTTTGTTTCCGAATTTAACTCGCTCGCTGATTGATGAGCGGGGGAGCTCGATATCCGTCGGTCGTGTGTTTGTGTATGTGTTTTGTTGTTGTTGTTGTTGTGTTGTTTTGATTGATTTGTTCGTGAAGTTCGAGTCCCCACGGCTTCTCTTTGTTGGGATTGGGGGAATTGCTTAATCTTTACTTTTTATGATGAGCGGGGGAGCTCGATAATCTTTACTTTTTAGATTGCTCTTGTTGTGGGTGTTTTGGAGGTGTCGAGATTGGAATTCTTGAAATTCTTTGGGTTTGCTTACGGGTTGTTTGTAGAAATGCCGGTCAGGGGTTTCTCATGGAAATAGTGGATTAGATAGTTTGAGAGGGATAGAGTTGAGCTTGCGAAGTATGTTCCTGATAAGTTGCTGAATGAAATTATAGTTATGTGCTCCATTTTGCTCCATTGAGTTGTTTTTTCATTGTCACCGGTGGCTGTGGAAAAAGTAAGGGACTGAGTAGGTGCTTTTTGGACCATAACCAAACTATACAGGGCATGAAGAGGGGGGGTGGGGCGCGCGGGGGCAGGGCAGGGGGTTGTGCAAGCTTATATAAAAAAAGAGCTCAGTAACAAGACGAATTGGCTATAGAGTCGATTTTAGCATTTCCATCTACAAGTAACTTTCCTATACCAAAAGTGTAGGACTTATAACCAACTTTCAGTAATTACAAAAGCAAGTGTCACCTCTTGTGCGAAAGCTCTCTTGTTCCGCTCTGTACAAATCAATCGAAAGACAGCAAAGATTCTAAAAACTAACATGCTATTTTCTGCTCATTCCATGCGTGCTTGTTGCCATCTGCTTGTACTAGCATGTGTAAGTTCTTTTCCTCACGTCTGTCTTTGTGCATTTACATACTTACCGGACATTTTGATGTTGCAGGGTAAAAGAGATACGCTACTTCAAGTGTCCTCCACTTCATGGTGCAGTGGTCAGACCAGACAAAGTAAAGGTGAGGAGACAACTATAGTTTAATAATGTTGTTTTGTCTAATACTTTAAACGTACTAGTACTGCTATTACTAGATGTGCGAATTATGAGCCGATTGTTTACCTGGAAAAATTGCTAAAAGTGACGCATCATTTACTATGGATGTGTGTGCATCTCTCTTGAAACATAATTCTTCCAAATTTATTGTTCACACTTTGAGATATGTTCTGAGAATGCGAGATGCAACAACTTTCAAGTGTTGAATTTTTTTTAAGGGTGTGTTTGGATAAGCTTTTACGTTTTGCTTTTTGCTTAATTCAAATCTTGCGACTAAAGCACATTGACTTTTTTTTTTGCTGGTTACACTTGAATTTTTCAGGTATAAAGCTGCTGCAGCTGTAAGTAAAGGAGAACTCGGGAGGGCCACTTGGACTTTTCTCCACACTCTAGCTGCTCAGGTGTTCTTAGCAAATAAAGCTTGGCTTTTTACTTTCCTTTTTGTTTTTCATTTACGAAGTTTTGCCTGAATATATCAGTATACTCCTATATCATTTGCACTTCTGCTGAGTTCTTATGAATTTCTCAAACAATAAAGTTAGCGCTAATTATCTATCAGAACACTCAACATTAAAGCACATGTACACCGAACGGTTCAAATTGTAGATGATATGGCTCTTTACATCAAATCTTCTGCATTGGAATTGGTACACCCTATGATGTGCTTTATTTGATGTTCAACCAGTTAAGGGTAAATGGCTTCTCAAAAAGAGGCATTTGTGGCAAAGTGGACTGAACCTTTAACCAATTTGCTTGTAAGCTTAATGGTTGACGAGGTAAAAAGAGGAAATCGCACCACTACTACCTACAACAAAGTAGGGTGGAATAACATAGTTACCGAGTTCAATAAACGAACAACACTCCAGTTTACTGTAGTTCAGTTGAAGAACAGGACAAACAAATTGAGGAGACAGTATGCGAGTTATAAGAAGCTTCTTTCACAATCTGGATTTGGATGGGATCATGTTAACAAAACGGTTATTGTGGAGGATCCAAGTGTATGGGATGATCACATCAAGGTATCAGTTTACTTTGGGTCATTTTGTTCTTATTGTGGATATATGTCTCGATTATGTTGCTGACGTATGTCACTATTTTTGAAATTGCAGGATAACATCGAATGGGCTAAATTCCGAAAGGATGGGTTTCCTCAATATCCCGATCTGTGTATCGTGTTTGGCGATACGTATGCTACTGGGGATTACGCAGTAGGAAATGCAGAACACTTGGTGGTGTCGGAGGGGGAAGACAATGGTAGTGCTGGTGACAATGGTGGTAGTGCTTTTGTAGGTGATCCAAACGAACTTAGTGATGGAGTCTTCACACCTGACGTGAGTGCCACGAAAGTTTGTGAGAATCACAAGTTGGATAGGACTCCAAATTCCAAGAGGAGGAGAAAGAGTAGCGCATATGATATTGCTAGCACCTGCAAAGCCATTCAAGATATGATCAAGTCCAAGGCGGATCAATCAACAAGTGGCTCCATCACCTCACATGCCCCTCCACCCGAGAACCCCTACTCCATGGGAGCTGTGGTTGCCATCTTAAACGATATGCCTGACTTAGAGCAGAATCTTTACAACAAAGCTATGAACCAAGCATGCCTTAGTGCCAATTGGAGAGAGGGTTTCGTCCTATCTTTACCTGAAAGGAGACGCGGTCTTCTTGAATCTCTTTGAATAGATGTTGAGAACTACGATGACTTTTTCATGTTTGCTTTATTTTCATTTAATGACTTGTGTCATTGAGATACTTTGGTTTGTTTTTATTTATGGAACTATGATGTATTTGGTTTGTTTTTAATTATGTAACTATGATGACGTGGCTATTGTTAATTATGGAACTATGATGACGTTATGGCTACTGTTGATTCCTGACTTATTTGGTGTGTTTGTGTTCTTCGTGCGAGGGCATAGGTAATATGGAGGGCGGTGAAAGTAGCAGCAATAATGGTCCAATAGCATCAGTTGAACCAATTGAACAGGTCTTCGATGATTTTGAACTTAATATACTGAAAGCATGGATGTGTACTGTTTTGATGAACATGTCTATGCACATGAGAGAACCTATTAGGGACAGTAAATTGTCAGGGCCTGAATGGATGAGAGAGATTCTTTATGGACATTCAGATAGGGTATATGAAGCTTTTCGAATGGAGAGGCATGTTTTTCTCAACCTTTGTGATTTAATGAAGGCAAGGGGTTGGTTGGCAGATAGTCGATATATTAGGGTAGACGAACAAGTTGGGATATTTTTATCTATGATTTCGCACAAGAACTCGAATAGAGATTTATGTGAGAGATTCCAACATTCGGGACAAACTATCAGCAAGTACTTTGCTAAAGTGTTGCAAGCAGTTCTGAATTTGGCAAGAGAAATTATCGTACCACCTTCATTTGATGTTGTCCCAGAAGAAATTCTTATCAATCCTAAATATAATCCTTACTTCAAGGTAGGATTTGCATACATTCCTTTACACTGTCAATTACATTTTTGTTGATAATCTTGTATAATGCAAGGGGTTGCTGAAATGACAGGGCTGCATAGGCGCTATTGACGGCACTCACATTCATGCTTCTGTACCAGTGTCGAAACAGATCCCATTTAGAGGCAGGAAAGGAATTACCACTCAGAATGTGATGTGTGTTTGTTCATTTGATATGAAATTTACATTTGTGTATGCTGGTTGGGAAGGCTCTGCCAACGATTGTCGGGTGCTCTCGGCAGCCCTCGAGACACATCGCTTACAATTTCCTCGACCTCCACCAGGTATTTGCTTGTTTTTCAAGGGATAATTTTCTTTATAATTGTATTGCATTTGCGAATCATGATCAATATATGAATACATTTTGCTAGGCAAATACTACGTGGTAGATTCTGGTTATGCTGCAGCTCCGGGATTTTTGACTCCTTTCAAAGGGGAACGGTATCATATTAATGATTTTAGGGGTAGAGTGAGGCAGGCAACAACAGCAAGAGAATTATTCAACCACAGGCATTCTTCACTGAGGAATGTTATTGAGAGATCATTTGCGGTGTTAAAGAATCGTTTTTTCATTTTGAGACACATGCCTTCATTTTCAATTCAAAAGCAGTCATGTATTGTAATTGCATGTTGTGCTATACATAATTACATCCGTGATCAAGACAAGATGGATAAGAACTTTTCCCAATATGGTGATTCAGAGTACCCGTTTGGAAGTGCACAAGATGAGGTTATTGACGATACATCGACTGAGGAGGATATGGAGATCAACATGCTTAGGAAAAGAATTGCCAATCAATTGGCAATTGATAATAATATGGCGGAGATTCCATGAAAATGTGTTTCCGACTTTTCTAATGTATTTCCATTATTTTGTATTTGAGGAATTTTTTATGTTGGCTCTTGTAATGTGACGTGGTATTTTGGGATCTCCTACTATATTGGCTCTTGTAATGTGATGTGCTTGGTTTACTTTTCTCCATAAGCATTTGGGATATTATGAGGAACGATGCATACTCACAAATATTGAGAGCAAATATCGAGAGCGATGGTGGTTGAATGCTAAAGACTCGTTTCAATGCTTGGCCATTTGCATTAATTTGACTGGAATTTGTGTGCGGGCGTACGTAACGTTACGAATCCAATGGAAAATTTAATTTCAAAACTTCATAGAATGGTTTAGAATACATGTGGCCACCCACTTTGAGGAAATTTAAATTTTTTAGGTGTCGAAAAAAATAAAAAAATTAAAAATTTCAAAATTTCACAGAATAGCTTAGAATACTTGTGGCCACCCATTTCGAGAGAAATTTAACTTTTTTGAGATTTGGAAAAAAAAATTAAAAAAATCAGAAATTTCAAAACTTCACCGAATGTCTTAGAATACATGTGGCCACTCGCTTTAAGCGAAATTTTAATTTTTTTAGGTGCAAAAAAAATCAAAAAATTAAAAAATGAAAAATTTCAAAACTTCACAGAATGGCTTGGAATACCTGTGGCCACCCACTTTGGGTGAAATTTAATATTTTTTTAGGTGACGAAATAAAAATTAGAAAAGCAAAAAATCAAAAATACCATTTGGGCACCTCAAAAATTTTATATTTCACTCAAAATGAGTGGCTACAAGTATTCTAAGCCATTATGTGAAGTTTTGAAATTGTAGATTTTTTTTTGTACCTACAAAAATTTAAATTTCGCTCAAAGTGGGTGGCCACAAGTATTCTATAAGCCATTCTATGAAGTTTTGAAATTTCTAATTTTTTTAAATTTTTTTTGAAATCTCAAAAAAATTAAATTTCTCTTGAAATGGTTGGCCACGGGTATTCTAAGCCATTCTGTGAAGTTTTGAAATTTTTAATTTTTTAAAAATTTTTTGGGCATCTCAAAAAAATTAAAATTTACTCAAAAAGTGGGTGGCCACAGGTATTCTAAGTCATTTAATGAAATTTTGAAATTTTTTTTATTTTTTATTTTTTTTTATTTTTTTCGGCACCTCAAAAAATTTAAATTTTACTCAAAGTGGGTGGCTATAGATATTCTAAGCAATTCTGTAAAATTTTGAAATTTTTGATTTCTTGATTTTTTTTTGAAAAAAGTCAACAAAATCATATTATCCAGAAATCTGAATTTTTTTTTATTTTCTCAACAATTTGATGCTTTTTTCTGGAAATTTTCAATTTTTTGGGATTTTCTGAATTTTTTTTAGATTTTTATGAATTTTTTGAATTTTTGAATTATTTTTATTCCATTTCTAAAAAAATGGATTTTTGTTCCTAGAAATAGAATTTTGTGTATCAAACGGGTTTTTGTTTCAGGAAATAGAAATTTGGTGCTGTTATCAAACGGGTTTCTGTTCCAGAAATAAAAATTTTTGGTCGTTATCAAACGGGTTTTTTTTCCCAGAAACTCATCCAGGAACCAGAAATAGATTTTTCTATTTCTGGTTCAGGAACTCATTCCGGAACAGAATGGTTATCATTCGCTACCTAAAAGTAAAGTCTACTCGAGTTCAAAATACATATGTCCAGACTTTGAAACTAAAATCTACTCGAGTTCAAAAATACATATGTCCAAACTTTGAAAAGAGAGTCTACTCAAGTTCAAAATACATATGTCCAAACTTTGAAAGTAAAGTTTACTCGAGTTCAAAAATACATACGTCCAAACTTTGAATGTAAAGTTTACTCGAGTTAAAAAATGCATACATCCAGACTTTGAAAGTAAAGTCCACTTGAGTTCAAAAATACATACGTCCAGACTTTAAAAATAAAGTCTACTTGAGTTCAAAATACATATGTCTAGACTTTAACAGTAAAATCTACTGGGTTTTAAAAGTACACATG
The DNA here is from genome assembly GCA_031216405.1 of Syzygium malaccense. Classification (NCBI taxonomy): domain Eukaryota; kingdom Viridiplantae; phylum Streptophyta; class Magnoliopsida; order Myrtales; family Myrtaceae; genus Syzygium; species Syzygium malaccense. The sequence goes on along the minus strand of CM062262.1, from coordinate 22,395,310 downwards.
TCTAGAATCTGATAGAAAATCTATTTGGTTTTAAAGGTAACCAGAATCAGAATTTGAGGCTAAAATCTGCTCAGCTCAGAAGTAAACAGAATCGGAATTTGAGGTTAAAATCTGCTCATTTTAGAAGTGAACATAATCATCATTTACACTCACCTAATATACCCCACTTTGAGTAAAACGATTTTCTACCCTTTTAAACATACATAAAACCATCAAGACAATTTCCACAATCTCCTCAAAGATGACATTTACACGTTCAGATTTAACCTTTGCACTTACGATTTTCACCACACTTTAAGGAAACAAATCACTCCCATTTGAACATGCACAAAACCAGCAAAGCAGATCCAACCATCACCATATCTTCACTATTATCACACATCAAAATAGCATTTCTCAAGCAACCAAGTTAAAAAGTGTCAAGTAGATTTAACTAACTTAATTCTACAGTTTTCACTTACCTCGCCTAAAATCTGAACTCCCAAAACCAGCTTATAAATTTTGGATTTGGTGTTTATGAAGTAAATTCTCTTTGAAGATTGACGATGAAAAAGAGTTACCGTCTGGGGTGAAAATTCCCTTCGATGTTACGCAGATAAAAATGAAACAGAGGAGTAGATTGTGAGATGGATAAATGCATGCACTCACAGGTGGCACCTCCTCTTTCCATCCACGGCTAGGTGTAAGAAATCAAGGCTTATTAGGAAAGAGTAATGGCCAAGGAAAATGATGGCCTATGACGAGGTGTCAAGCTAGTACAAGAAGCTTATATTAAGAGGGCATGTGGCATGTGACCATGTTTAATCCTTCATAAGCCACGTGAGAGTAAGGTGTCTAAAGAGATATTTTGTGAGAAAAACAAAATATCTTCCCCCCTTAACGGAAATTAAAAAATAATGATTATCACTAATATACACAACAACGTTTAAAATTCTAAACAAGTCGAGCTCGAAACGATTACGTTTCTGAATCCGCGCCTCACAATTTATGGTTCAACAACAATTTCTATGCATCCGCACAAATACTAAACTAAATAATACTTAGCTTATAATCTAAGTATCATTATCAAACATAGAAAATTTCCAACATCACATACTTATTATTACGAAATTTCCGGATATCACACAATAAACTGCCCTACACATTGCGGCAAGATCGGTATTTCACAGTCGAACAAAGTGCGTCGACATTGACTACCACTTTGTTCGGGAGCATGGGCCAGCGGAACGGAGCACATCCCCACTAAACTTCAACTGGCCAACATCTTAACCAAGCCATCGTGATTGTTTTACATTTCTCACAGCAAGTTTGGTCCATGACCTCTATATGCCAACTCGAGGGGCAGTACTAGGAAAGATTTGCTTTCTAATTTTTAGTTAGCAAAATATTTGGTGTATCTCAATTAGTGAGGGACAATTAATGATTTCCCTCATTTTCTGTTGAGCAATATCTTGTGTATATTTTTGCACTATACAATCAGTAATACGAGCCAATTACACATTCTCTCACAGAATTTCATTTTTTCAGTCTCTGTCTTTTAGAAATTCCGTCTATTGGAATGAATTGATCATAGGCTCGAAGGTAGACCGATAATGTATCAAATAGTTCGCCAATTTATTCACGAGACGCGACGAGCACAACAGTTCAATCACCTATCAAAAATTCAGTCGCCGACGAATGGATCATCCAAATCCAGAGAAGAGGGTAGAATCATTAAAGAAAATAGGCTATAATCAGAATTTTCATGATAATATTGAACAGGAATGTAAAATCCCTGTATTCCCTCCGGGACTTCCTCGACTGAAGAAGCAAATGTGTTCTATATACATATATTATATATATAACTGCATGCCATAAATCAAACACGGATGAGGATTTTGTCCATAATCCAGCATTTTTGGAAGGTGATTAATTAGTTAAAATAAAGGCAAGACCCGCACATGCAAATGTAGTACAATCTTAACTTTTGGGTATAATTTCCATTTCAGTATCAAAGAACTAGCAAAACAATCAATTTTAACGATTGGGCAATATCTACAGCGGCTCAAATGATAATGAAGATTAACTTATAAACAACACTTAAGAGGATTTCATTCGGCAATGAAGCATGCAATTATAAAATGGCTTACTTAAGAGGATTTCATTAAATACTATGAATATTATTTCAGAAGAGAGAAAAGGACGATAATTAGAAATTAACACAAAATTCTCATTATGAACGATGTCCCTCACTTATATGGTGGTTCCACCTATATGATGTGCTTAATTGACCCTCTAATATGTCCTTTGCTTCCTTGATGAGCCTAACATACTATAGTAATACCATAAAAGGCAATTATTAGAATATCGTCAACGGCTAGCTATTTTCGTTAGAGAGATGGATCGGATAACTAGCAAGTTCAAGATAATCGTGGGTGTTTAAGTTATTTCATGTTCATTTATACATGAAGATCAGGTAACGTCAAGAAGTCGAATAATGTCAACTTCACGTGTGTCATGCAATATGTATGTGCACACGACCCTTAGAGTGATTATGAGAAAGAGGGCATAAGTATTATCACACAAGTCCATACTTTAATCTCCATTTGGTCTACTTTTTTCAGTTGAAGCATAACATCAAACGATATCCGAACAATATAATCAGGCCAGGACATTAATTTTTGAATCCTGTTCTTTTGGTTGATTCAAGCAAATGCTGTTAATTTGGAAGAGTTGAGGAGAGTAAAATTTATCAATATGCGGCACACACATGTTCTACTTCTTCGGTTGGATAGAAAGACTCTCTGCAGCCAATATGTATGAGGTTATTCCGACATATGAAATAATTTGAATGGAGTACATTGACGAAGTGAAGCACACAAAACATGGGCAAATAGTTCATCTTAATGGACATATAGATAAGCCATGGAGTTTTTAAGCACCAAATTGTCGTCATTGAGCTCACATAAAAAGAGCAATCCCACTCATACTAAAAACTGGATCAAGCATACAATGTAAAGACATAAGGATTTTGGGTCTCTTAACAAGAACTTAAATAACTCAAGGCATCTTAATCTCATGGCCTACATAAAGTTGGAGTCGGAAGTCCCGGTTGGTCCATGTCCATGAATTGAGCATTTGCCATGTTGCATTACATGAGCACTTCATACTTTAGTTGTTGTTCAACATATACCTCCTTTAGCTCGTCCTTCTCTTTCTTCAGTTCCGCATATTCAGCTGCATCAAACATCGATCAATTACACTTTTTAATTTCTCTTTTAATATGCATACGCATAAAGAGAGAGAGAACCTTTTTTGGATTCCATTTCAAGAGAACGGAAACCAAGTTTTTGCTTTAATTCGCCATTTTCGATTAGGCACAAATCGCTTTGTCTTTTTTGATAATGGATCTGCTGGATGTACCTTTCTACATCACCCTATATACATCAAACAAGAAAAATTTAGAACTGATTGATGCTCGTCATATTAATCACCTCAAACGCCAAATCACTACAGCACCCTAAATGCAATATAAATTGGGGGAAGAATCAAATCAACCGCTCACTTCGAGACATTTCACTGTCAATTCAAGTTCCATTATCCGGGAAATTTGCTTGAAATGATGGATTTTAGCGTTTCGCCTATTTGCCAACGTCCTGAAAGATACAAACACAAAAAAAAATTGTAAAGAAAAAAGTCACGACTTTAGATGCACAAAAATTAGAATCTGGAGAAGGGAAAGTTTGAATATTTGTCCACCATTTCTACCATTTTTTGTTTGTTTTGTTTTTCCATTTCTCACCAACACTTTCAAATGAAAATGTCCAGGTAGAAAAATGGGCATGGTCGTCCATGCCTAAAATTTTGAAATGTGTTTAAAGGGTTATAACTTAATAAGCACCTCTTAAGCTTTTGATGGTCTATGTTAGGCTTTTCAGAGCTTTGTCCAGTCATTCTCTCGATTGTTGGGGGCAATGGAGGTATTCCTAGAGCAATGGTTCTCCTGTCGTTGTTGTTGGAGCTCTCCATTTATCACTTCAATAGAAAAAGTTTTGCCTACAACACATGAAAAATAAGATAGAACAAGATCATTAAGGTCTCAAAATCATTCTCTAAAAAGAGCAAAAGAAAAGAACAAACACGTTAGCCAAAGATATTGGGATTTGTTCTTTACTCTCACTAATTAAGAAAAACGAATGAGAGAAAGATACGAGCAGTGAGCTTCTGATGTTCGGCCTCTCATTTATAGGAGAGATTGATGGGTCTGAAGCTAGCTACCACCAATGTGATTGAACGATGGGACTCATCTCTCGTGCATATTCCAATACCCGCATGATATATTGATGAAGTAGTTTTATTTTCAGGAAAAATGCTAAACCTTTTGGAAGTCCTTAAATTAACCTGGCTTGACGACATTAAATTCTTGGTCATTTTTGTTTTTAGAGCATGGCCAAAATTGGTATGCATGCTGTCAAAATTCAAATTCTTTGAGTGACGGGCATTATTATGGGGATTAGACCGAGCCAAGAAGGGAAATTAATGGGATGTCATTTTGGGAAATTCCTATTAGGAAACTTCCTCTTTTTTGGCTTGAGCTTTAATTAGGCTCCTTAAAAATGTGCCATACTTGCTACTTACATCTATTGTCGTTTGCAGAAAACGGAAAGAACGTGAAGTTCAATAATTAGCATATGATGTGTGGGGGACTCATTGGTGGACTTACAATTAGTCATATCCTTCACTAAGGAGATGTTTTACAAAGTGAAGTTTGCTAATCAAACTTTTTGAGATAACCGCAAGGTTACTCATAATTGATACTTACGAGTGCATTTTCCATAGGGTTAATATCAAGAGAAATCCAAAATTGGTACACCTGTGATAAATTTATCCAAAACTAACTTTTTATCCATAAAAAATCCTAAACTAGTACACATGCGTCAAATTAACCCTTCGTTAGTTTCTTTTATATTTTACCATGAAATTGCTGAGTTGGATGACCCGTGACAATTGATAGGTATAGCAGTTTGAGGTTTTACCCTCCGTTTGTCATAGGTGTACCAATCTATGGTTTTTTTTAGTATTAATCCAATTTAACAAAAATTAACATAGAGTAAATTCATCACAAATGTACTAGCTTGGGGTTTTTTTATGGTTAAAAAATTAATTTGGGGTAAAGTTGTTATGGGTGTATCGGTTTGGGGTTTATAGTAGTCAAAAAAATTAGTTTGAGGTAAAGTTGTCACAAGCGTATCAGCTTTGGGTTTTTCATGGTATTAAACCTTTCAATTAGGGGAAAGAACACTAGAAATGCCAAATGTTGTGTACGGCGCTCACTTTAATACCGAAAGTTTTTTTTTGGATTACTTAATTGCCAAATCGGAGAAAAAACGATCACTTAAGTGCCAATTCCGATCAAATTGTTTACGTGGCATTTACAATTAAAATTTTGAATATGACTTGACATATTCTCTTAAAAAATTCAGTCCACGTGGACATCCAAAACGATGTCACACAATCCAACTGGCACTGAAATGATCGTTTTTTAACAACAATTAGCACTGAAGTGAACACTTTAAATAAAATTTGGCACTCAAATAATTACTATTCATAACTTTTGAACGACGTCATTTATGGGTTATATGCTCACTAGGCATGTTAGCAAGCCACGTAGGACTAAGAAATTAATAAAATATTATCACGTCGAATTTCCGGTAATCCAGATCGGATTTGGCACTTATGTGATAATTTTTTTTAAAAAAAGTGGCACTTAAGTGATCCAAAACAAACTTTTGGTACTAAAGTGAGCATTGTACACAACTTTTGACACTTCTAGTGTCCTTATCCCATTTCCATTGAGTAGTTCGTTATCTAACTATTGACACATGAATTTTTGCCGACATGTCAAATTAGGTAAAAACTCAAGATTCGAGATCTCTGAGCGCAAGATGGAATGGAATGCTTGTAGTCTCTATACACAAATGGGATTCTAACGGCACTTAAAAGGGCTCTTTTTTTTGTCAAGAAACGAGTCTCATCCCGCTCAGGGATCTCGTATCTTGAGTTTTTACCTAATCAAATAAGTGTCAATTCGATGTTTACATGCACACTTAGGTTTTACATTTCAAATTTTCATAAAATTGATCAAAGGTTGACCTTTTCGGTCAAACCAAAAACTTTGACCTTTGATTTAAAAATTCCAAATTCATTGATGTATAGTCATTTTTTAGGTTTAATTCATTTTAGACATTTGACCTAGGGACCATGGCAATGAAGGACCTCAAGCCTAATTTCGATTATTTTGAACATGGAATTCCTGGAGAGACGATCAACGTTCAGGAATGAATTTGAGGCGATGATTGACTTTTTACAAAGAAATCAATTTGCACATTCTAAATCGAATTAAGTCTAATAAACTCAATTTCAACACCATTTAGAAATCCTTAAAGAATTTGAAGAAAATTGAGCAATGGGTATGACTCGGATTAACCCAGATTGACTTGGCCAGCCCGGTTTGCCCAAGATTGACTCGAGTCAATCAAGTCAACCCAGTCAATCCATTCAGCTTACATTACCACAAGGCTGGCCCCTCTCTCCTATAATTACAATGCCATAGTCTTCAATTACAAAAAGTAATAAGTGCACTGGAAGTTTTAAAACTTATCACGAAAGTGCAATTAACTCTTAAAACTTGCAAAAAGTGCAATCAAGTCCTAAAAAATTTGTTAAATTGGTGCAATCAATTTTTTCTATTAACTCGATCCAATTTGGCTAACGAAAAATACTAACGTGACTTTTTCTATTATTTTCTCTCTCCTACATGGCACTAATGAAGGATAAGGTTAAAATGATGTCATTTTGGTTCAAATAAGTTTTTTTAAATTTAAATACTATTTAAATTAGACAAAAATAATAAACTAAAATTAGGACAAAAAAGGAAGGAAGAAGGCTAAATGGCGAGGGCCTGCAGGGCCCTTGCTACTGTTGCTCCACCATTGCTGGAAAGGTCTAGTGATGGCAGTGATCATGGGGATGGCTGGCTAGCAATCGACGAGGGTTGTCGGGCCCCGGCTAGTGGTCGATGACCCTCACCGACCACAAGTAAGGGCTTGGGCGGTGGCGAGGGCCTTGCAGGACCTCGCCATTTTGCCTTCTGCCTCTTTTTTTATAAATTATGATATATATTTAGTTTAACTTAAAAAAAATTAGATTACAAATTATATTTGGACCAAAATGACGCCGTTTTAGCCTTATCCTCCATATTTAGCCACGTCAGCACCATGTAAGGGATAGAAAATTATTAAAAAGCCACGTCAACATTTTCTTTTAGCCAAATTAGATGCACTTAACAAAAGGTCTTGATTAGGAAAAGAAGACTAGAAGTGCCAAAAGTTGTGTATGACGCTTACTTTAGTGCCAAAAGTTTTTGCCGGCTCACTTAAGTGCCAAATCAGAGAAAAAACGATCACTTAAATGCCTCCGACGAAAAATTCTGGCCAAAAAATATGACATGGCTTTTTTTAATCAAATGTTAATGCCTAGGTGGCTTTTTCATTAAAAAAAAGTCCACATGGACATTGAGTTGGCCTTTAATTATGAAACAACGTTTTAAAGCAATTTTATATCTCTTTCTCCCTCGTTCTCTCTCCTCTCTCTTTCTCTTTCTCTCTCATTCAAGCCATGTTTGACAATTTTGAAGCAAGTTTTGTGCTTTGAAGGTAGCCCTTGTTCTTGAGTATCTTAGGTTGGAAAGATGTCGTGATTTGAAGCAAAATATCAAACGTTGGGGATTGGTGCCGGCGAAGAAGGATTAAGCGAGCACGAGAAACTTCAAACACTTGGATTAGAAAAACAGGGGAGAAGAGAGGCACGACTGGCAATCGACGGTGATGACAACGTCCAACAAGTTTTCTTTCTTTTGTCCAGCTCTCTAGTCTACCTTCAAAGTAGACCTTATTTTCCTTATAAAATCTGTTCTCCTCTGCTTGAATTCCACAATCAAACTCAAACCACAAATCCATGGATCCAGATCCGAGGAACTACCCACTCCTTGCCTTCGTTCTGCCAAATTGACCCCAACTCTCGCCTTTACTTGCCACCGGATGACGCCCACAACCTGTTTGACCAAATGCCTCACTTGACCAACCCAAAGGTTGCGTCTTCCCTCACCTGATCCTTCCCCACCAACATCCTCCAGACTCGGACTCTCCTCCATGCCCTTGAGTGTAATGAGAGGACCTTAGCTAATTGGTGGATCTTGAGAATTAGGGTTTTTATTTGGGGAATTTGGAAATGATGGATTTCATGTGAGCCACCCATGTTGGGCAAGTCCAGTCCATGATCTATCATGCCGGCCCATCATCCATTGAGCAGTTACTTGTGGATAAGGCGATTGCGGATAAAGTAGTAACTGCCAAGGGCAGTTTGAATAGAACTGGGAGATATTGTGAAATAAAAATTGAGAAGTTATCTCTAAGGAGGTTGTGAGTAAATACGTGATTAAGTATCTATCGTCTTCTCTGAAGAACGTTCACTCTAGAAAAACTCTCAAGGCGCATACGAAGTTTCACCCCACAGTAGAATCCGCTAAGAACTCTCAAGTCTGCAAGTGGTGCACATAATCTGTGGAAAACAAGGTACGTCCTGTCTGTCTTGGTGATGTGCTTTACGATCGGTGATTCAAGTTTCCTTGGGCATGTTTCCGCACATATTTTTGGCGTTACTCGCTAGTCGAGTTTTTGGCTTTAAGGAATTTGTTCTGTCTTTTCGTATTATTAGTAATACGTTTCCGACATTGGTATCAAAGCATGTGTTCTTGTTTCTTGATCGTTTAACATGTTTATAAAACAGATTATTAGCCGAAATTCGTGAAACGATGCCGACGAACGCTCGGGTACGAAAAATCGACACCCGACTGTACTGTTTGTGGTCGTTTCTCGATTTTTGTCCGCCGAAATTTATTTTTAAAAGTGTAGGGTCATAGTGCTCATCGAGACGAGAAAAACGATGGGTGGTACGCCACCGAGGGAGACCAGATGCGCCTCCATGTACTGCTGCAAGCGGCGGCTTCGCCGGCAGGTGCATCGCACGTGCGCAGCGAGCAAAAACTGTTAGCGCATGCATTGCACGTGCCAGAAGTTACCGCGCGGGTGCGTGGTACGCACCATGTATGCACGTCACGCAGGGGTGAGCATGGCTGACATCAACCAAGCAGGTTATTCGTCCGAGCCGAAAGGCCCAGCCTGACCCCACATGCCTAGACTGTCCTGGCATGCCTGACCCGACCCGCCTAACCCGACATGCCTAGCCCGACTCGACATGCCTGACCCGACCCGACCCTATTTTCTGACCTGTTGACCATTTGACCCGATTCGTTGACGGGTCATCCATTGACCGTTGACCAAGAGTTGACCCCAAAAAAAAAGGTTCTGTCCCCGTGAATAGTCAAGTGGGAGCTCCAATTGGAGCATTCTTGGCAATGATGCGTGCGTATTGGAATGTTTATTATGACATTCAATGGATTTTGTGTTAATCCTTTATTGTTTTGCATTTGTTATAGGAACAATGGCGCACCATTGACACACACCGATAGTCGCGAGGATGGATGAACAAATGAGTACACTCACGAAGTTGAAAGCTGATTTAGCTTCCTATTGGTGGGATGCATTTCACATGGAAAAGCACATCATGAAGGTCAACGGGATGATGCAGGATATCATCTTGAATGGATACTGTATTTCGGATTCAGAAAAGAATGATTCCCTTAGAACCACTCTTCCATATGAATGGAAAATGTTGATTGATGATTTATGGAAAGGTCCAGAGATAGTATTCTATGAGGATGGTGAATGGGATGATGGGGCTGATCCATGGATTCCAGAATACAAAAAGTTTGCTATGGATTTTCTTAGGGAATTCATAAGGATTGGGACGAAGAAGACATCGACCCTTGGGATGAACTCATCCTGGCGCAGAATGAATGTGCCACGGAGGAAACCTAAGGGATTTCCGACGGTCTTGTCATGGCTGCCCGATACAAGTATCAATCTTTCAAAGGATTTTGACAATGAGGAATTTCTTAAGTCTTTTCCCAGTTCTTAGGAAAGATGAGAAGTGCTGATGATTCAGTTTTGTTTTTGTTATCCCTAGAGGTTTTTCTTTCTTTTTGATACTTTATGGTAGGATTCATATTTTTGTTAATGAAAATTTTTAGTTGATGGATATTTTTTTGTTATGAATAGTTTATGGTACTATTCTATTTTAATATCTATCTTATTAGTATCATGTGGTTGAGTGGGAGTTCTAAAAGTTTAGTAGCTTTAAAGAACATAATTTTACCTTAATGATTATATTAATGATAATTTCAAATTAGGTTTTTAGATGATGATTGGGAACATAGTGAACTTTCGAATCTAAAATCTATGTGAAATTACTCATTAATATAATCGGTTTGTATAAAATCGATGCATAAATAAGTGGCATTGATAATTTGTGTGTCTGTGTCTGAAATGTTCAAATACCATGGCTTCAGCAACTAAGAACATAGTAGCTGAACTGAACAAAGGAGAGAAATTGAACAGCGAAAATTATGAAATATGGAACATAAAAATCCAATATGTGCTAGAAGAGCAAGAGGCACTAGAAGCTCTTAACCAAGTTATGGAAAAACCTGAGGATGAGAACACTGCACAAAATAAGAGAGATAAAGAGGCATTTACTGTTTGGAAGAAGAAGAACTCAATTGCTCGCATCACGTTGCTGAGTAGCATGGAGAATGACATCATACAAGAGTTAATGTGTTTTGAGAATGCCAAAGAAATGTGAGAAGCATTAGCAGCAAGATTTGGTTATACATCGATGACCAAGCTAAGACAACTCATTATAAGGTTTGACTCGTATAAGAAGCCTCATGGTTAGTCCATGAAACAACACCTAAGAAAGATGTCGAACATGATTAATGAGTTGAAGGATGCTGGACATATTCTAACTAATGAGCAGCAAGTGCAAGTAGTGATCCATTCCTCGCCTTAAAGCTAGGAGCACATGAAGGTGCACTTGACCTATAATGAGAATATCAAAACCTTTGAGGATGCCATTCGCCATCTTGAGTTAGAAGAGGATCGCCTCCTGGCGAGGAAACTAAAAACCGACATCTATTATGCTAGTTCTAGCTTACATGGGGCGTCAAGCTCTAAGCGCAAGCGCATCAAAAGTTTCATGAAATGGAAAGGCAAGGAGCAAGTTCTTCAGGTAAGAAATCAAAATTTAACCAACATGACAAAGGAAAGCGTCTTTTTGTTAAGAAGATGTCAAGGATGAAGTGCTACAACTGTAGCAAGAAGGGCCACTTCGCTCGCGATTGTGGCAAGCTAAAGAAGGTAAACACCCCTTGCATTCTTAAGAACTTTGCTTATGTGTCAAGTTTTGTATTTCTAATTGAGTCTAATCTTTTGTGGACCGTAGATTCAGGAGCCACGGACCATGTAGCAAAGGATAGAGATGCCTTCGTGGAGTTCCGACGGATTCTGACGGGAACAAAATGGATCTATGTAGGGAACAACTCCAAAGCTGAAGTTAAAGAGATTGGCACCTACCAGATAATGATGCTTGGTGGATGTACATTGTTTCTACATGACGTATTATATGCTCTGGAGATTCGTCGAAATTTAGTGTCTGTATTAGTGTTGGTTAAACTTGGTTTTAATTTGAACTTTCATAATAGTGGCATAGACATACTTTTTGGATGGTTTTATTATATTAAATGTTAACTGTGGTGAAATCAATGTTTGTTATTCCCTATTTACATCTTCCAACTCCTATGATAATGATGTGAATGTGTGGCATGCTAGACTTGGTCATGTTGGCCAATAACGAATGAATAGATTAGCTAAAGAAGGTTTATTGGGCAATATTGAAAAAGTCTATTTGCCTCTTTGCGAGCATTGCCGATGGGGAAAACAACAAGGAAACTATTCGAAAAAGGCACAAGAGCTGAGTTTCTTTTGCAACTAATTCATTCTGACATCTGTGATCCAATGAATGTAAGAGCAAGGCATGGGACTGTATATTTCATCACATTCATAGATGATTATACTCGATTTGGATATGTCAATTTGATTTCTCATAAATTTGAGGCATTAGTTGCTTCAAGAAATTTATGAACTTGGTAGAAAATCAATTATATAAGAAAATAAATGCATTAAGATCTGATCGAGGTCGAGAATATTTATTTGATGAGCTTAGAAATTTATGTGATGAAAAAGGAATAGAAAGATAGCTATCTACTCCATATACTCCTCAACAAAATGGTATTGTCGAAAAGAGAAATAAAACCCTATTGAAAATGGTTAGGTCCATAATAGCACAAGCTAACTTACCAATCACTTTTTAGGGTGATGCTTTGTTAACAATTACCTATGTACTTAACCATGTGCCTTCTAAATTAGTTACTTTCACTTCATATAAGTTATAGACAGGTAGAAAACCCAATTGAAATTTTCTTAAACCTTGGGGTTGTGCTACTTATAGTCACAAGCCCTCTTACAAATATGGAAAATTGGGTCCCAGAGGCAAGAAGAGTATTTTCATAAGATACTCAGAGCACTCGAAAGGGTATGTATTTATAGGTGAGCAAGAAAGTTTGAGTATAATTGAATTTGACTCACGAGATATCATATTCTTAGAGAATGAGTTTCCTAAGAAGGGCGAAATAGGAGAGGACTACTCACTATTTGAAACATTGGATCCTGATAATGAAATTAATGAAGTTCGTCCAAGTGAGAGTAATGTGAGAAGTGAGGAATTAAATTCGACTCAATCTCAATTACAACCATTTGAAGAGATGATATCGTCATTTTCTAATCCAAGTGGGAGTGTAATGGAGAATGATGTACCACGTGTACAGACTCCCGTTCGGTGATCAAGTCGTAAAAGTATTTCCCGACGACATTTTGACATTGAAAGGGAAACTTTTATGGTCGCTCCAAAAGATGAACATGAGCCAAGGAATGTAAATGAGGCTCCAAGTTGCTCCAATAAGGAAAAATGGACGTTTGCAATGGAAGAAAAAATGGAGTCAATGAAGTCAAATCATATTTGGGAACTTGTTGATCTTCCAAAAGGACGCAAAACTATTGGGAATAAATGGGTTCTCAAAATAAAGCAAAAAGTTGATGGCTCAATAGAAAGATATAAGGCTCGCCTCGTGGCGAAAGGATATAATCAACATGAAGGAATTAATTATGAGGAAACTTTTTCTCTTGTAGTGAGATTTACCTCAATTCGCCTTATTTTGGCTATAGTGGCAAGTATGGATCTTGAATTACATCAAATGGACGTAAAGACTGCTTTTCTAAATGGAGAATTAAAAGAAGAAATTTACATGGGGCAACCCGTTGGCTTCATTGTTAAAGGCCAAGAACAAAAAGTATGTAGACTTCTAAGATCAATATATGGTTTTAAGCAATCTTTGAGACAATTGTATATATGTTTTCATAATACCATAGTTGCGTATGATTTTACAATGATTAATGAAGATCATTGCGTATATATTAAAATATCCAAAGATCAATTTGTGATCTTATCATTATATGTTGATGACATACTGATTGCCGGAAATAATATGGAGTTGGTTAATACCGTAAAGAGTTGGTTATTGTCCAAATTTGAGATGAAAGATATGAGTGAGACTGCATATACTTGGAGTTAAGATTTCAAGAAATCGTTCCAAGAGATTATTATCTCCTTCGCAAGAGACTTATATAAACAAAGTTCTTGAACAATTTTGTATGCATAACTATAAACCCTTGGATACTCCTATTGCAAAAGGTGAAAGGTAGCCATAAATTGTGTCCTAAGACTCCACAAGAGAAGGAACAAATGAAACGTGTTCCTTATGCTAGTGTTGTTGGAAGTTTAATGTACGATATGATATGTACAAGACCTAACATATGTTTTGTAGTTGGAATTGTAAGTAAATACCAATCCAATCCAAGTCAATCACATTCGAAAGCCGTCAAAAGAATCATAAGGTATCTAAAGGGTACTGCTGATTATTCTTTGAGTTATCAAGGAAAGGATCTGCGACTTGAATGCTACTCAGATGCTGACTAGAGAAGAGATTTGAATGAAAGGAAATCTACCTCTGGATTTGTTTACTTGCTAAATAATGGCGCCATATCTTGGAGCAGTAAGAAACAAACTTGTATAGCCTTATCCACCATGAAAGCCAAGTTCGTAGCATTGTCAGCAGCAGTACAAGAGGGAGTTTGACTTAAGATATCTACCATATTTTTGGATCATTTAAGTGTTACTGAGAATGCTACAAGCTCATTATTGGTTAATTGTGATAGCCAAGCAGCGATAACTTACACCAAGGATCCAAAATATCATTGCAAGACCAAACATATAGATACCAAGTGCAACTTTGTTAAAGATATGGTAGCACGAAAGGATGTGAACTTGCAGTGTATATCTACGCATAGAATGATAGCAGATCCTATGACGAAGCCAATTCCTATAGATGTTTTTTATGGTAATGTAAAATCTCTAGGACTGCGTGGAGAGTGATGTACTGAATATTGTATTTTCCCTGAATGTTCACATTTAATGAAGTTGTTCTATCATTAGTCATGCCTATGAGTTTATTTGATATTTATGTATCTTAATGCTTAGTGCATTATGTCGAGAAAGTATGTTGGACAGATGAGATTAGCCCACTTACACTGGTAATCGCATCTATTTACTGTGTGATAAATAGAGATGAGATAAGTTTAAGCTTATTATCTAGGTGATAATCGAGAGTTCAAGCTTAAAATATAAATATGGCCTTAGCTGAGTGTTAATACGAAGACATAATAATTACTATGTCCGAAACTAAAATAGCCCATATTTTTTACTTTATCTGTCTTTGATGCCATATGTGAGTTCTGATGGATTCTTTGGAATAGTAGATATGTGAACTCAAGTTTAGACATTGAGTATGTCTAAACTATCATCTGTACAGTATTGAATGTGAAGACATACGCTCCATGGGAAAAGAGTTAATACCGTAATTCGTATTTCATACTACATATGCATGAGGCGACCAATAAGAGTGGCAAAAGTTTTGATCTCAACTTTATGCCATGTGAAACTCTTGAGGATAAGAGTTCCTCATTTAGTGCCCTTATGACTCTGACTTATTCTCAAAGTTTCTATTCAGTGTTTGCTATCTTAGGGTACTGCCAATGGTCATGAATGATTCGATCTAATGGGGCATTTCTAGAAAAGCGAGTTGGATTGAAATTGAGAGATTTAAGGAAAGAGGAAGATGAATTCGTTTATAATGTCACATTCTATTTTTGTATTCACAAGTCGACCAATTATGATTTTGAGTAAATCATAGTTGTGAATACAATATAAGAGATACTAAAAGAGATCAAGAGAGATATAAATGTGACTGATTGATCTAAGGTACTGCATACTATATCTACTCGAAAACATTATACCCAATTTGAGCTACTATGTATTCCTAACAGATGCATGGCAATGAGCTTTTGAAATATGCCGGTCACACGGATTGTTTGCTAGTATGAACATTGCAGAGAAGAAAGAGTTATGATTAGCTCATTATGTGCGAGTGGGAGATGATGGATTTTATGTGGGCTGCCCATGTTGGGCAAGTCTGGTCCATGATCTATCATGTCGGCGCATCATCCATTGAGCAGTTACTTGCGGATAAGGCGATTGCGAATAAAGTAGTAACTGCCAAGGGCAGTTTGAATAAAACTAGAAGATATTGTGAAATAAAAATTGAGAAGTTATTTCTAAGGAGGTTGTGAGTAGATACGTGATTTAAGTATCTATCGTCTTCTCTGAAGAACGTTCGCTCTAAAAAAACTCCCAAGGCACATACGAAGTTTCGCCCCATAGTAGAATCCGCTAAGAACTCTCAAGTTTGCAAGTGGTACACTTAATTTGTGGAAAACAAGGTACGTCCCCGTCTGTCTTGGTGATGTGCTTTACAATCGGTGATTCAAATTTCTTTGGGCCTGTTTTCGCATATATTTTTGGCGTTACTCGTTAGTCGAGTTTTTCGTCTTTAAGGAACTTGTTTCCGTCTTTCCGCATTATTAGGACTACGTTTCTGACAGGAAAAAAGCTTTATTGTCTAATTTAGGATTTATATTTGAGGCAAAACAATAAAACGACGTTGTTTAGAATTTTTAAGCTGACTAGGCACGCCGGCGAGCCACGTAGGACTAGGAAATTAATAAAATATGGCCACGTCAGATTTTCGACAGCCCATATTGGAGTTGGCACTTAAATGATCATTTTTTTTAAAGTGGTACTTAAGTGATCTAGAAAAAACATTTGCGCTAAAGTGAGCACCGAACATAACTTTTGGCACTTCTAATGTCCTTCTCCCAATCTCGATTGTATCAATTTGATAAATTTTAAAACTTGGTTTAACTTTTTGTAAGTTTTAGGACTTGAGGAAATTTCCTAATAAATTTTGTAGTTGACAAAACTATCTATGTTAATCTTGTAAATCTGATATGTACTCTGAAGTATTTTGATCCATGTAAATATATTCTGATAGTGACAACTTTAATACTTCAAGCGAAATCAACTTTCTAGATGCTTAGACTTTACGAGGTTCAGAAGGAGATTTTCAAACTTTACAGGGTTCAGAACGAGAAGTTCAGACTCTATTGAAATAAACACTCAGTCTTTATCTTAAGATGTCAGAGACCTTTAGACTCTAATTTTGAAGGACTTAGACTTTACTGAAGACCTACGCTAACTCGGGTTTTGAATGTAAAGCAAGAACCAGAAATTTTTCAAACTCAGAAGTTATTCAAAACGAAATATAACAGCTAGTAATCTAGCGTGGATTTCACAAAAGAAAAGTTTTGATTGACTCAATCCAAGCCTAATTGATTGACAATCAAATATTATAACAAGTATATGCCACAACAGATAAAACTTTACTTATGGAAACTAAGATTCTGATTGTATGGGTGATCAAATTTAGTGGGATTCGGATTTTATCAACTAACGGCTACTCAATCCATTTTATACAAATCTATCCAAGGTGAAGATTAGAAAATGATCCTCTGACGACTGTCCAACGGCTAGTTTGGAAATGGATGAGTATAAAAGGAGATCAATGAGAAGCAGAAGGTACAGAACAAAATCGAGAATCAACAAGTCCAAAGTCTGAGCTTATTCCAATTCTATTACTTGTCTTTCCTGAGCTAAATACTGAGATTTTGAGGGATACTATGTAAAAGCGATTGTGTGAGATAGAGAATTCTATCATTCACCGAATGATATCACTCAGATCTTGTAATTCTTTTGATCTCAGGGTGGAATCCAGCCAGTAGGCTGTCAGCATAGGAGAGTGGATATAGGCTTGATCTAAGCCGAAGCACTATAACTTCTTGTGTGCAGTTCTCCTTTTATATTGTTTACACTGCATACTATCACATTCAGAATCTGAACATTGCTCAGATTTTACTGATTATAAATAGTTTCCCCTTTAAATTACTAAAAATCAATTGAATCACCTATTTACCCCCCTCTAGGTGATACCTGCTAGCTATAATTGTCACGCCCCGAACCCTATCGAGCTCGCAACATCCCTCTTCGGTCGAATTAGTGCGACGTCCCAGGAAACGTCGCCGACCCAAACAAACCCACCAAAGTTTAATCGCGGCGGAAACAATAAACACCCAGACAATGATTTACCGAGGGTACTAGGGAAAATAAATTGCCAAACCACCAAATCTTATACTATACCTCGAATTAAGTACAATGTCCAATTACAATATAAACTTATGCCACAACCGCCACTTACAAATCACAAAGCAAAATATGTATACTAGACTACTAAATTTCAAACCATCGATATCACAAAAAGATTAGTAGCCTAGATAAGCACTACACCAAAAATAAGACACTTCCAAAGTCTTCCTCAGCTCCAAACTAATCCCTATGCCCTCTAGATGGTGTCCACTCTGACTCACTCTTTTCGGAATCCTCATCCGAATCCTCATCAGGCACATGCTCATCCGACAACTCCGATTCGGCCTCAATCTCGAGTGGGTTATCCTACAACATCATGATCAGAGTGCATAACAGCCCAAAAATGCTGCGACAGCGGCGGAAGGTTCATGGCTCGGGCGGGTGCTCTGAAATGGTTTAGTTGAAACAACCATGAGACACTTCTCAATAAGTTCACAACCTAAACCTACATAGGCTACCACGTATTCCAGACAAGTCCAGACACCGAATCAAGCAACACACAAACAACATCCACATAATCGTACTCACCTAATTCTCAATACATGTAACTTGCACGTTAGTCTTACAATAGCACTATTCCACTCACATGCATGTTCTAATGACATTTCATGCATTTGTTCCCGTTTCATCACATCTTTTTCCATAACTCTCGCCAGTGACCCGCCTTACAGTACACACCTCAGATCCACTACGATCAACTCATCACAACACTCCAGAGCCCACGTTACAGTACATGCCTCAGGCCATGTCTCTTGCCTGTGTTACTGTACACGCCTCAGACTCAACATCCATTCTCCTAGTTGTCGCGACCTAAAAAAATCGAGTGTTTCGATCTTAGGCTAATGGATTACTAGATCAATTAAATTAACTAACCTAGCTCGAGTTCTCCCAAACTCTACCAAATCGCAACTTAGGTCCAATTGTGAGCATGCAAATATTTTCAACGGGAGTCGCCACTAATCATTTAGGGTAGGTTGATTAGAAACCTAAATAAAATAGCGGGAGTACTATTTTATTTCTACGAACCAGAAATCATAAATTCGGGGACTTGGTTACGCTAGATTCCCTAACGCCCTTTCGGTACCAATTTCGAGAAAAATACTCAATTTGACAATTTTGATAAATCATGACTTAGAGTTCAAAGGTGCAGAAATTTTTTTTTTTGATTTTTACTTATTTAAATGAAAGCTAACCTATATGTAATGACGTGCAAAAAATTGACATGCAATTAATGCAACCTAACATGCAAACTATATGTCATGCGATGACGTGACCTATTTCTAATGACAGGCATATTATATTTTTTTGTATTTTTTTAATGAAATTCGGAATTAAAAATGCCAATTATTTAAACAGGCAACTTTAAACTAAAGAAATTGACCTATTCTAAACAATCTTTTTGGTATTTTTTATCGAAATTCGAAATCAAAATCAAGTAAAAAAATAACCGCAAAATCTTTCGAATTAAATTTTGATCTGAAGCCTGACAGATCGACCCTAAAATTCGAAATATCCGCTATGGAGATAATTCTATCTAAAGCCTAATAGATAGATTTATTTCCACGTGTGCGGTTGCGGATTAGGAAATTTTCCTAATCGATCACATCTTGAAAAAATTTAGATATCTCAAATATCTTGGATATATTCAAAGGATTTTGAAATTCTAAATTTTATCCAAATTTGACAAGTAATAGATATCTAAGATTTCAAAAAAAAGGAAATAAATCCTAAGTGAGATATTGCCTATTATTCAAATATACAAAATTAGATATCAATAAGCACAAATTAGGCAACAAAATATTCAAATTAAATCGGGATAAGATAATTACCTGAATTGCAGATTTCTTTCCTAATTTGAATTTGCAGCGGATCGGGATTGCGGATCGGCGATGCGTCGGGAGCGGCGGCGCGACGTCGGGATCGGCGGCGACTCGCGGTGGCGCAGGGGTGGCTCCACTAGGCTCCGAGCTCACGAACGAAGCGGTGACGGTAGGCTCACTCACGGTCGTGGTTGTGACTCGAGAGACTCGCGGCTTGGGACGCAGCTTCTCCAGTGGTAGCAATAGCAGCAGCGCCGCCGTCAATGGAAGTAGCGACGGTGGCTCACGGCCACAGGTCTGGCCGTGAGCAGAGGAGCGGCGGCGAGCAGCAAGAGGAGCGGCGGCAGGGATGGCTGGTGTAGCGTTGGTTCAGGTTGGCAATGAGCGAACCTAATTCGAAATATTGCGCGGATGGAATTTCCAAATCGGATTCGATGGACCACAAACAGGACCGTAGCCGGTGATGGGTCACACGGTGTTTGGTATCACGAAGAGAGGATCACGTGCTCGGCTGTGTGACTCGCGGTTCTCGGCCAAGGACAACCGCGATGGTGATCATAACGCTGAAGCAACTCTCGGAGGTGTGCCCTGGAATCAATAGTGGTGTGGACTCGCGTTTGATGATCCGGAAGAATTGGGCGTTCGTTGGGAAACCTGCAAAAATCAACCAAGATCCTGCTTGCGGCAAGAAGCTCCAGTCTGACGCGGTGTGGGCACAGGAGATAGCAGCACTAATTTGCAGCACAGTGAGTGCACGCCCAAGAAGAAGACCCAAGTTATTTTCTCTCTTTTACTCTCTTTTGTCTCTGAAAATTCTCTCGTGTCTCTCTAAAAATCAGATCTGAAAATTCTGAGAGCCCTCTTTGATTATGAAGCTTAAACAGGTATTTATATCGCAACCCTAGGTTAATTAGCCGGGCTTTCTAGTCCTAATGGGCTTAGGCTTGGGCTTAGGCTTAGGCTTTAATTTAATTCTAAGTGGGCTGAATTAATTTGGGTTTTTCTTTAATTAAGCTCGATGAGTTAATTTAAGCTCAAATTAAGACAACCAAGCCCTTTTTGCGTGTGATTTTCGGCCTTTGCCTTCCGAGTGAGCCGAGTCTAGTTCGGTACCCGAGTTCGATTTACGTGATGAATTTTAAGCTCGCTTGCCACTGCCGATCCGATGCGAAATGCAATTAATCTATATGAACCTAAACTATATGCTATGCAATTTTAATATTTTTGTTTAGGGGTTAAAAATTTAATCCCTAATTTTCTATGCAATTAACACTAAATGATGCGCCAAAATTTAGGTGTCAACAGCTGCCCCTCTTTGAGTGGAGGCTCGCAGAGGTTTCGCTCAAAGACTGAGACCTAAATTTAAACTATGAAAAATGATGAATGATGATTTTTTTTAATGATGCATGATATGCAATCAATAAGGAACGTATGCTAAGGCTTCTCACTTCATGCGGAGCGGTGAAAGAGTCTTACATACGGATCGCACAAAAAGCGTCCAAGTGGGGGAAAGCTTTGTAATGCTTTGAGTTCCCTCGATCTCCAAACTTCTAGTCCACTAGAAGTAAGGTTCTCAAGGTACATGATTGCCTATCTGTTACCTGTAGTTTCCTACAGATGCGAAATAGCGCATGATATGAAGAAAGAATGGGATGTGCTGTCTATACCACTGGACAATCACGAAAAGGATCATGTCACCTCTTTCATTCGTGTGAGCATGAAATGGTGTGCTTCGTACTCCACTCAGCAATACCAAGAGAGAAATTATGTCACCTGTCCTACTGGACGAACATGAAATGGGGTGTGCTTTGTACTCCACTTAGCAACACCAAAAGAGAAATTATATCGCCTATCCTACTGGGCGAACATAAAATGGGGTGCGCCGCGTACTCCACTTAGCAACACCAAAAGAGAAATTATGTCGCCTATCCTACTGGGCGAACATAAAATGAGGTGTGCTTCGTACTCCACTTAGCAACACCAAAAGAGAAATTATGTCGCCTATCCTACTGAGCGAACATAAAATGGGGTGTGCTTCGCACTCCACTTAGCAACACCGAAAGAGAAATTATGTTGCCTGTCCTACTGGGCGAACATGAGGATACGGTGTGCCGCGTACTCCACTTAGCAACACCAAATGTCACCTGTTCCACTTGGTGAACATATGAGAGAGATAATTTCTCCTATTCCGGAGAGAGAAACAATGCAGAATAATTAGCAGACGTACCTGAATTCTTCTTATGACAGAGCCAATGGCATCGCTCCTATTTTTACCTGAGAAAAGGTTAAAATAACATATGCGCAGAGACAGAGAAAACACAATTCATGAATCTGCTTGCATTACCAAGCTTTACTAGGGAATTTATTAATAAGAATAACCATTTCGTCCTTTTGACATTTTGATCATATTAAATGAGAGACCTTTAATCAGAAAGGACTTTCCACTCACTCTCAATGAAAGGCTTTTAACCCGACCTTTGATGCGGGTATAAGAATCACTCGAACTCTCTTCATCGTGCTTGACAAGGGTTCGGATATTCTCAAAATCAGTATGACTTGGCCAATCTGAGAGGTCTTTATAAGGGCTAAAACGTGAGCTTGGTCAATGGCTTAGCAAAAGGGACTCTTCGAGTCGAGGCTATTGAAAGAATTGATATCACCAGCTATTCCGGGTTTACAAGTCAGGAATGCTGCAAAAATGAGATAGAAAAATCTTGCTCGCACTTCTTCGAGCAACATTTATAAGCATTTGAAACTCTACGTTAACTCAAGTGCCCTATTCTGAAGAGACTTCGGTAATGGTTGTAACGTAGGTTCGGGTAGGCTTGAAATGAATGGCCTATTTCCATCAAAAGGGGTATTATGAACATGGAGATTGGTGATCATCCTATTTAGCAATTGCTCCATAAATGAACCTTCAAATGGTCTTTTTCTTGAAGAATGATCTTGCATATCGACTCAGTTCTTGTTGAAACTTTTCTCTCTCTTTTTTCTCTCTCTCTTTTTTTTTTCGAGAGAGATTTTCTTTTCTTCGAGAAATTTTTCCGAGAGAGAGAATTTTGATTTGATGGAGTCCTTTTGCATCCTTTCTGATGAATTTTCTTTCGAGCTCTTTCTGATGAATTTTCTTTCGAGCTCCCATTTTCCCTAAGTCGCCTTGAACTTGTCTTGAGATGATTTCATTTGTCTATCACAAGAATGATCACCATTTGGGTTGAAATGAATTCACTGCTCAAATTGGGTATGCAAAGGGTATAATGTGTAGGGATATAGAAAAAAATGTTCTTCGTCATATATAAGGCACTCGAGCTAGCACAGAACTTGCATGCAATAAATATACTTGAAGATTGATGCAAGTGAAAGCAAGAAAATTCTAACCATTTTGAACTTTCTAAGAAATTGCCCCGGTATGGGATTGTTCCTGACAGGGGTAAGAAATGAAACTCCGCTCAAAGGGGTTAAGCAAATGATAACCTGTAGTGTTTGGATAGAGGAAATGAATGCCTCTCATCATTTTGGTCGTCATACTTTTCGTGAGATAATCCTTTACCTTGTCAGCACGGAATTTTCACTCAACTCGCACTAGGGATTATTATTCAGGATGTGTATAGAAATGTCTTGTCTTTCGTCATCTTGAAGTCTCTCATGCAATATGATCGCTTCATTAGGACAGAAATAGATTGCCAAATTAAAAGCCTTCCTCAAACAAAGCTTAGTAATATCAATTGATTCATAAAATTCAACTTGACACTTGATAGAAACAAAGTCAGAATGAGTACAAATCAAGTGTAATATTTCTTTACAGAATCAGAATTAACCGGACTGGAAAAAACACGACCATCCATCTCGGCCAAAATCAAAGCACCTCCTGGAAGGACTTTCTTCACAATGTACGGGCCGCCGTAATTTGGGGCGAATTTTCCTTCTGCAAGAGGAACTATCGGCAATAACTTTCGCAGGACAAGGTCACCTACCTGAAAATGTCGAGGCTTGACTTTCTTGTTGAAAGATTTAGCAACTCGTTGTTGATAGCACTGGCCATGACATAGAGCTCTAAGCCTTCTCTCGTCAATCATGTTCAACTGTTCCAATCTCCGTTGGATCCAATCTGCTTCTGACAATTGTACCTGTGAAAGAATACGTAACGAAGGAATTTCAACTTCAACAGGTAGCACTGCTTCCATACCGTACACAAGAGAATATGGAGTTGCCCCTGTAGATGTCCGGATAGAAGTCCGATATGCCATAAGTGCAAAAGGTAATCTTTCATGCCAATCACGATAGTTTTCGGCTGTTTTAGCCAAAATTTTCTTGATATTCTTGTTGGCTGCTTCGACCGCTCCGTTCATCTACGGACGATATGGAGAGGAATTCAGATGCTTGATCTTGAATTCTTTGAACAGTTCATCCACCAATTTTTTATTCAGATTTAACCCATTGTCCGTAATTATAGCCTCAGGTGCACCATATCGAGCAATGATGTCCCGACGAATGAACTTCACCACAACCCGGGCTGTCACTGTCGTATAAGACATGGCTTCGATCCACTTCGAAAAGTAATCGATAGCGACCAAGATAAACCGATGCCCATTCGACGCTTTAGGATTAATTGGGCCAATCATATCAATGCCCCACATAGAAAATGGCCATGGTTCAGACATCTGATGCAATTCATTCGGAGGAATTTTAATCTTGTCACCATGGATCTGGCATTTGTGACAACTCCGGACATGCTGAATGCAATCACTTTCTAAAGTGAGCCAGTAATAACCCATCCTCATTATCTTCTTTGCTAGCATATGACCATTCATGTGCGGACCGCATACTCCCTCATGCACTTCTAGCATCAAGTGAACAGCCTCAGTTGAATCAACACACCTTAATAAAACCGAATCATAGGACCGCTTGTATAGGCATTCTCCGTTCAAGAAGAACTTCGACGCCATTTTCCTGATATACTTTTGGTCAGATGCGGTACTTTTCTCAGGAAACTCCTGTATTTGAAGATATGCCTTGATATCATGATACCACGGCTTGCCGTCAGGCTCTTCTGTCATGGCCATGCAATACACCGGTTTCTGTAAGACCTCTATTTTCAAAGGTTCAATTTCTAAACCACTTGTCACTCGTAGCATTGCCGATAACGTAGCCAGAGTATCGGCAAAACTGTTTTGAGTCCTTGGTAAGTATTCAAACAAAATGTCTTCAAATTCTTCCACCAACTCCTCCAAATAAACGTGATAGGGTTGCAACTTAGCATCTCTAGTTTGCCATTTGTCAACGGTCTGAAGAATAATGAGGGCTGAATCCCCGAACACCTTAAGTCGAGCTACTCCCATTTCGATTGCAGCTTGTAACCCGAGGATGCATGCTTCATATTCAGCGATATTGTTCGTACAGGGAAATATCAGTTTCGCTGCAACTGGATAATGTTGTCCGCCCGGGGATATTAAAACTGCCCCGATACCTGACCCTGACAAGTTTACGGCCCCATTAAAGTACATGATCCATACATACTCATCAATTGGCATGACTCTATCCTCTAGCGGATCCAGATCGTCATTTTTCCCAGGATTTTCAGCCAAGACATCGGCAATTACTCGTCCTTTGACTAATTTCTGAGACATGAATTGAATATTAAATTCTGAGATGAGAATCTGCCATTTTGCTAGTTTCCAACCAAAGCGGGTTGATTGAGCAAGTATTTGATTGGATCACATTCTGTTACAAGCAATATCTAATAGTGCAAAGTGTATTGCCTCAATCTGTGTAGCACCCAGACTAGTGCTGCGCACGTTCTTTCTGCCTCGGAATAGTTCATCTCAGAGGCGGTGAACTTCTTACTCAAATAATAAATTGCACATTCTTTTCCATCCTCTTCACCTTTCTGAGCGAGCATGGCACCTAAGGACTCACTGTGGATTGTGAGGTATAGGATCAGAGGTTGCCCCGGTGTTGGTGGAACAAGCACCGGCGGATTCATCAAGTAGTGCTTAATCTTGTCAAACGCCAATTCACATTCTTCATCCCATCTAATTAGAGCATTCTTCTTGAGGAGTTTAAAGAAAGGCTTTGCTGTCTCAGATAGCTGAGAAATAAATCTGGCTATATAGTTCAATCTACCCATCAAGCTATGAACTTCCTTCACCGAAGAGGGCGATTTTATTTCACAAATGGCCTTCACTTTCGACGGGTCAATCTCAATCCCTTTGTTACTAACAATGAAGCCAAGTAGTTTGCCAGAGGCTGCCCCGAACACGCACTTTGTCGGATTGAGGCGTAATTTGAACTTACGAAGCCTGTCGAATAATTTCGTCAAGGTTTCTACGTGATCTTCTCCACGCCGAGTTTTTGCAATCATATCATCAACATTGACCTCAATCTCATTATGCATCATGTCATGGAACAACGTGACCATTGCTCGCTGGTAAGTTGCGCCAGCATTTTTGAGACCGAAGGGCATCACCTTGTAATGAAATGTCCCCCATGGAGTGGTAAATGCCGTTTTTAACTTGTCATCCTCGTTCATCAAGATCTGGTTATAACCTGAGAAACCATCCATGAAGGAGAATAGTTCGAACCCAGCTGTACTGTCCACAAGCACATCAATGTGCGGGAGTGGAAAATCATCTTTGGGACTAGCTTTGTTCAGATCTCGGTAGTCAACACACACTCGAATCCGACCGTCTTTCTTCAACACCGGGACTATATTAGCGACCCATTCTGAGTATTGGGTAGTCTCAATAAATCCCACGTCAAGAAATTTCATGACCTCTTCCTTGATCTTTTTAGCCAGTTCTGGCTTAGCTCTTCGCGGCCTTTGCTTCACAGGCTCAACTGAAGGGTCAATCGGTAGACAATGTTCAACGATCGATCTATCAAGACCCAGCATGTCAGCATAAGACCAAGCAAAGATGTCTTGATAATCCTTCAACAACTGGGTCAAGCGTTTGGCCATATCTTGAGAAAGACATGCCCCAATCTTCACCTCTCTAGGATTCTTCGTGTCGCCAAGGTTGATCACCACAGTTTCTTCGGCAGTCAAAGGCTTAGATTTCTCATGGATTTCCAAGTTCCGTCGTATCTCTTCATCATTCGGATTAGAATCGTCTGAGTCATCAGATTGACTTGCATCACATATATGAGGATCCCTGATTCCCGTCCCTTCGCATGCCTCGAGATTAATACTGAAATATGAAAGAAAGGGATCAAAAAGACAAGAGAGAGCTTAACAACTGCAATTTTCGAAAATAGTTCTTCGCTTTTTGAAATTCATTTTGCTTTCGAAAACCTCAAAACGAGAATTCTTGAGAAGCCCAACCCTCAGTTCTTACCGTAGATGACAAATTTTTCAATCGTTGGTTATCGTCATCGGGTTGGTTTGGGGCACTTCAACAAGATTCAAAATGATAAAAATCGCTGTAATTTTATTGATATTGAATCAATGAATTACATCTTATTGGATTGAAAAACCTAAGTGCAACATGAATTGGAAAAAAGCAATAAAGATTCCCACGCAGGGGAGATACGAAAACTAGAAATGATTACTCTTGAGGGCCAGCGCCCATCCCTTCGAGTGGTCCTTCAATGATTGTACCAATGGAGGTCTCAGCAAACCAACCAGTGAGGTAGAGTATACCATCATTAAAGTCAAAGTCCACCACCCTCGACTCCGGCTTCTTGAAAATACATGGTGGTTGGTCATCCTCGGAATCGTCAGACAGACCGACCAAAATCGCTTTACCGTGCTTCTTAGGTGGTTCAGTTAGGACTTGTGGTGACTCAGGAAAGATAAACCCAAGATTATCCTCAGTCGGGCTCAGCTTTAAATTCTCATATCCACCCACTACTCCAGCCGAGTGAAAAATATGGTCAATGGGAGGCGGTAAGGGACTTCGGCCTCTGCAATAATCGTTGCTTTGTTCGCAGCTTACGGGACCATGATATCCCAAACCAGTCTTGTGGTATTGTCCATTTGTCTCAATCGGGGCCTAAATGCCTTGGCCTTCCTTCCCAAGACCCTGACCTGGCTCAAAACCATTACCAACCATGACCTTGGCCACCATGATAGCTGCATTAGAAACTTCAGGAATGGGTAACGGCATATCAGAGGAAGCCTGAACAACTTGAACTATCTCAAATGAATGATAGCTATCCTCTTCAACATGATCGGGCTCTATGTATGGGATCGATGTTGCATTGAAGATTCGGTGATCTTCCTCCCCATAAATTGTAACCAGCTTTGCTTTAACCACGAACTTGATTTTCTGATGCAAACTGGAGGGCACTATGCCTTCATTGTGGATCCATGGCCATCCCAACAAGAAATTAAAAGCAGAAGGGATATCTAGCACTTGGAAAAGAATATCGAACACCGAGGGTCCAATTTGCAGCGCTAAGTTAATTTGACCTATCACATCCTTCTTTACTCCGTCAAAGGCTCGAACAGAAGTCTTGGCTGCTTGCATGGTAGATGGAGAAATGCCCAGCCTTTTCAAAGTAGCCAATGGACATAAATTCAGAGCCGACCCGTTATCAACAAGCACTCTAGCCACGTGAGTTTCTTTATACTTCACCGATATGTGAAGCGCCTTATTATGACCACGTCCTTCAACTGGGATTTCCTCATCAGAAAATGCTACTTGATCTTTGAGGAGAATCGCTCCGACAAACTCTTCTAGCTTGTCTTCTTCAATAGTCTCGGGCACATGAACCTCACTCAAAACCTTCATTAGAGCACTCCGATGTTTATCTGATGTCTGGAGAAGTTCCAACAACGAAACTTGTGCAGGTAGCTTTCTCAGCTGGTCAACCACGTTATATTCACTAGCCTTTATCACAGCCAGGAATTCTTTCGCTTCTTTCTCAGCCACTGGCTTGGCCGGTTGATTATCAGTATAAGTTCGCCCTGACCTTGTTATCAGATCAACATCATACGACCATGGAACCATCTTGTCACTCTCATAAGCATAAGGCTGAGGTGATGCCAGGACCAACATTTCCGAAGCATCGGGTATAACGATCCCGAGGTCATCGTCAGAGGCGTCCTCGAGAGGGGGCATGTTAGTTAGCTCAGGATCCAACTTAACTAGCTCATCGGTCAACATTGCGAGTTCTTCATTCCAGTCAATGATGACCTGAGATATAATGGCCACTACCCCGAATTCATCAGCTGTCCCAATCATTCCCTTTTTCACCAACTCATCCACTTTCTTTTCTATCTCACCGAGTGACACCACCTCACCAGTCGAAATGTAACCAGCTCGGACTAAAGTATCGAGCATATCTTCGAGAGGGACCCTGAAGCCCTGAACCTGCTTGACTTCCTGACCAAGGACAACATTTGCACTGCTCGAATGATTAGGGAGTGGATTGTTCTGCACATTGGGCTTACCGATTGACTGTAGCGCAAACGCTCCAGTCTCGAGTAGATCCTGCACTCGATGTTTGAGTACCTGGCAATCATCTGTCGAATGCCCAACTTCACCTCTATGGTAATCGCATTTCTTCGATGGATCATACCTTGCATAGCCAGCGGCATTAGATCTTTGTGGCTCTGAATTCAGCAAGTTCTTCTTCCTTAGCACCGCCAGTACCTGAGATAACGTCCCAGGAAGTGGAGTAAACTGGCGAGTTTTGCGCTGCTGGCATGAGTCCTGCTGGCCTTGCCGTCCATAAGAGGTTGTCTGCTGAGTGCTAAATTGTAGCTTCGGGGTCTGAGCTGACATCTTCTGTACATAGGTCATGTTGACTTCGGAGACATGCTCTTTATCTTTCTTACTAGTAAATCTCTTGCTCGATGAACCTGACTCACTGTACCATCCCTTCTTGATCCCGGTCTCAATCTCCTCACCCATGGCTATCAGTTGACCAAAAGATTGGGCAGCTGTCACTAACATTCGTGAACGAACCAGCTGCGGTAGGGTGGACACGAACAACTTCATTAAGTCGCGTTCTGAGGGTTCAGGCATGATCTGTCCCGCCATGTTCCTCCAGCGAGTGGCATACTCTTTTAGAGTCTCGCCCTTTTTCTGCTCAGCTCTTTCCAGATCTTCCTTTGTAATGGTGACGTCGAGATTGAACTTGAAGTGTTTGACGAAAAGGTTCGCCACCTCTTCCCACGAGTCCTTCCGGTTGATCTGGTGGTTGGTATACCACCTCATTGCAGCATCCTTCAAGCTTACTTGGAAGGTTTGGATCATTAGGGGCTCGTTAGAAATATATCTATTCATGAGCCCCTGGTACATATCGATGTGCTGAATTGGGTTTGAGGTGCCGTCATACTTCTCGAAGGCTGGCATCTTAAATTTATCGGGCACTTGGACCCGGGTAAAAATAGACAAATCAAAGGCGGAACACTTTGAGTTCCCTCCACTTCACGTAACCTCTGATCGATCTTAGCCAGCAACTTGGCATTCTCATCATTTGGGGGTGACTGAAGAACAGGGGCCACCGGAGACGCACTAGTGTCAGTCAGAATGACATCATCCAGTTGAAGGGTTGGATTAGTGTTCACTGCAGGAGATTTGTCGAGGCGAAGGCCTTGACGGGTTGGAAGTGGAATCTCCGATTGAGAGGCAGCATTGATCTGCTGTTGCTTGGCCATGAGATCACTCATCATTTTGGACATGGCAGCCGCGATCTGCTCATTGATCATGTTCATGTGTTCTTTCAGCTTTTCATCAATCATGGCCGCAATCTCAGCTTGATTGGCCATCCTTCTTTTGGTCACCGATCGAGTATTATGAGGATGAGGGGGATCCGTGGCAAATTACCTGCAAAAGTAACGATGGAATAAATACAACGAGTAAGAATAACGAGTCGGTCCATGACATCCTCTAGACCTTCAAGATGAAATTTCTTGTGAAAGACCGATTCGTCCAGTAAATCCCAAAATTCCAAATTGTTTTATTCAATAAAAACCTGGACTAATTCCAAAATTTACAAATTATAGCTTAATGCTTTTCATTGAATTGCCCAAGATAGACGGTATCTGAAAAGAATTCTTATAAAAATCGTTCAGAAACGACATTTACTACAGAAAACATTAATAGTAAGCTAACATTTCCTCCTAAAAAGAAAGAAAAACTCCCTAAACTAAACAAGTAATTAGACGGTCTTCCTCTTTTTAGAGGCCACGTGATCTATAGACGAATGGGCCTTCAAGGCACGCCGCAGTCGTGCATTCTCTTCAGCCAGAGCATCTGCCTTGTCCTAGGCCTTCATCGCCTTTTCTTCACTGATTTTGATTTGAGTATGAAGAGTGTGCCGTACTGTCACGATCGGGATCTTCGGGAGTATCTCAGTCGGGATGGTATGATGCTGAATATACCGGGCTGTGGCAAAGTGACTCTTCATTCTTCCGATGGGCTCATCCGCGGGCCAAATCAGCTTCTGAATGGAACAATTCTGCCAAGCGTCGGAATGACGCCTAAGCTCAACTCTGTAGGACTCGCCCTTCTCGAACTGAACTTGAAATTCATTGGGTCTGAGTGGAGGTGGGACATCCTGCAGAACTCGGAACTGACGTGTAACTCGAAGGGGCTGATAGCAGGTTGCCCCATAAATGCCCATCAAAGGCACGGGCTTCTTATCGCCATGGTATAGTCGAGCCTCAACCTCCCGAAACCATACAACTTGCCAAAGGAAAATCTTAGAGCTTGGATCATTGAACAGATGGACCCATTGTGTATAGTGCAAACTCTTAGTTTGATCTTGTATTTGTTCGAACCTTAAAATAGGGTTATCAGTCATGTTCATTTCAAATACAGTCATATTTTCCCCGAATTGAGAAAGGTATGAGAAAAATCAGATTTGTAAAAGCTCAATCGGGGCTCGAAAAATTCTATCTTTTCCTTTCTTAAATCGTGTCAAAGATATGAAGGTCTCTGCCAGAATTGCGTTTATAAAACCAACTCCACCACATATTAATTTTACCGTCCATGCTATGACGGGATCAATAGCATTTTGACGGAATGAAAAAACGATGAGTCCGAAAAAAGTTAAGATAAAAATCTTAGACCTCATGAGGACGGAGTTATTTTCAAAACATTCAATAAGAAAAGATAGCGGGCATGCTTGACAATTACCCTTTAACACTTTTTCAATTTTCTTTTTGGTCAAATTCAAAAATTCAGCAAGCACTACCACAGGATCTACCTTAATGGGTGGTTCGACTATATCTAACTCAATTGATTTTCCAATGGCAAAACTATATTCTTCTAGAGTCGGTGTGAGCTCGAACTTACCTCTCAACACAAATGTGGTCATCTCGGGGCACCAAAAATGAGCGAGTGCCTGCATGATTCCGCTCTGAACATCTATGTCTAGGATTGGTAGCATGAATCCAATGCGCTTGAGGACGTACTGCTGACCATCTGGCTTCAACTGGCTCCATAACTTCTTGAGCTCTAGCTTCGGAGTAGGCACGAAACGGATATCGAGGCGACCCATTCTTATATAGACCACGTGCCAAATGACTCAACCTAAATCATGGACCGACCCAAAATAAGATGAAGAAAACTAAAGATAAAGCTCGAGAAATTACCATCCTTGGGGAGAGAATGTCAATCACAGAGACATGCACATGAATCGTGAATTTAAACCTTAATCTATCTACCCTAAAGGCTTTTGCAAAATGAAGTGATGAACGGAGCGACATGTCGCAGCCTCGCGCACACTCATCATGACTAGCCGCGGCCTCGCATACAATAGTCATGACTAGTCGGGTCCAATCACTTTGGCTTGATTCGGTCGACAAGGGGAACCTCTATGCGTAGTAGCCTCACGTGCATGAGGACGACCCTTGAGCCATTTTTTGAAAAATTTTCGGGATCCAAATGGGATAACCTTTAGCGAGGTCTTACCGCCAAGGTTAAAGAACCATCTAAATACCATCTTAGAACTATGGGTGTGACCCAGGTCCGGTCACAGGTTGTGTGCGGTGTAGTGTAAATACTGTAAATCATCCACAACAATTATATGCAAACACCGCTTCAATAGTGCAAAAATTAAATCACAATTCCACTCCACCAAGCCTGCAAAATAAAGGGTTAGCCAATCACTACTCCCCTTATAACTCCAATCCTGCAAAACCATTTAACACCTAAGAATGAGAATTCAATCAATTTTTGTCAAATCAAGTGATTTTTCCATGAAAAATTTTTTTGGCCTAAGTCCTCCTTAAATTTTCAAAAAAATTCAAGTTAGTCCCCAGTGGAGTCGCGACCTA
This sequence comes from Syzygium malaccense, assembly GCA_031216405.1. NCBI lineage: Eukaryota > Viridiplantae > Streptophyta > Magnoliopsida > Myrtales > Myrtaceae > Syzygium > Syzygium malaccense. The sequence continues at coordinate 22,362,493 of CM062262.1, read as the reverse complement.
AAAAAATCGAGTGTTTCGATCTTAGGCTAATGGATTACTAGATCAATTAAATTAACTAACCTAGCTCGAGTTCTCCCAAACTCTACCAAATCGCAACTTAGGTCCAATTGTGAGCATGCAAATATTTTCAACGGGAGTCGCCACTAATCATTTAGGGTAGGTTGATTAGAAACCTAAATAAAATAGCGGGAGTACTATTTTATTTCTACGAACCAGAAATCATAAATTCGGGGACTTGATTACGCTAGATTCCCTAACGCCCTTTCGGTACCAATTTCGAGAAAAATACTCAATTTAACAATTTTGATAAATCATGACTTAGAGTTCAAAGGTGCAGAAATTTCTTTTTTTTATTTTTACTTATTTAAATGAAAGCTAACCTATATGTAATGACGTGCAAAAAATTGACATGCGATTAATGCAACCTAACATGCAAACTATATGTCATGCGACGACGTGACCTATTTCTAATGACAGGCATATTATATTTTTTTTGTATTTTTTTTAATGAAATTCGGAATTAAAAATGCCAATTATTTAAACATGCAACTTTAAACTAAAGAAATTGACCTATTCTAAACAATCTTTTTGGTATTTTTTATCGAAATTCGAAATTAAAATCAAGTAAAAAAATAACCGCAAAATCTTTCGAATTAAATTTCGATCTGAAGCCTAACAGATCGACCCTAAAATTCGAAATACCCGCTATGGAGATAATTCTATCTAAAGCCTAATAGATAGATTTATTTCCACGTGTGCGGTTGCGGATTAGGAAATTTTCCTAATCGATCACATCTTGAAAAAATTTAGATATCTCAAATATCTTGGATATATTCAAAGGATTTTGAAATTCTAAATTTTATCCAAATTTGACAAGTAATAGATATCTAAGATTTCAAAAAAAAGGAAATAAATCCTAAGTGAGATATTGCCTATTATTCAAATATACAAAATTAGATATCAATAAGCACAAATTAGGTAACAAAATATTCAAATTAAATCGGGATAAGATAATTACCTGAATTGCAGATTTCTTTCCTAATTTGAATTTGCAGCGGATTGGGATTGCGGATCGGCGATGCGTCGGGAGCGGCGGCGCGACGTCGGGATCGGCGGCGCGACGTCGAGATCGGCGGCGACTCGCGGTGGCGCAGGGGTGGCTCCACTAGGCTCCGAGCTCACGAACGAAGCGGTGACGGTAGGCTCACTCACGGTCATGGTTGTGACTTGAGAGACTCGCGGCTTGGGACGCAGCTTCTCCAGTGGTAGCAATAGCAGCAGCGCCGCCGTCAATGGAAGCAGCGACGGTGGCTCACGGCCACAGGTCTGGCCGTGAGCAGAGGAGCGGCGGCAAGCAGCAAGAGGAGCGGCGGCAAGCAGCAAGAGGAGCGGCGGCAGGGATGGCTGGTATAGCGTTGGTTCAGGTTGGTGATGAGCGAACCTAATTCGAAATATTGCGCGGATGGAATTTCCAAATCGGATTCGATGGACCACAAATAGGACCGTAGCCGATGATGGGTCACACGGTGTTTGGTATCACGAAGAGAGGATCACGTGCTCGGCTGTGTGACTCGCGGTTCTCGGCCAAGGACAACCGCGATGGTGATCATAACGCTGAAGCAACTCTCGGAGGTGTGCCCTAGAATCAATAGTGGTGTGGACTCGCGTTTGATGATCCGGAAGAATTGGGCGTTCGTTGGGAAACCTGCAAAAATCAACCAAGATCCTGCTTGCGGCAAGAAGCTCCAGTCTAACGCGGTGTGGGCACAGGAGATAGCAGCACTAATTTGCAGCACAGTGAGTGCACGCCCAAGAAGAAGACCCAAGTTATTTTCTCTCTTTTACTCTCTTTTGTCTCTGAAAATTCTCTCGTGTCTCTCTAAAAATCAGATCTGAAAATTCTGAGAGCCCTCTTTGATTATGAAGCTTAAACAGGTATTTATATCGCAACCCTAGGTTAATTAGCCGGGCTTTCTAGTCCTAATGGGCTTAGGCTTGGGCTTAGGCTTGGGCTTTAATTTAATTCTAAGTGGGCTGAATTAATTTGGGTTTTTCTTTAATTAAGCTCGATGAGTTAATTTAAGCTCAAATTAAGACAACCAAGCCCTTTTTGCGTGTGATTTTCGGCCTTTGCCTTCCGAGTGAGCCGAGTCTCGTTCGGTACCCGAGTTCGATTTACGTGATGAATTTTAAGCTCGCTTGCCACCGCCGATCCGATGCGAAATGCAATTAATCTATATGAACCTAAACTATATGCTATGCAATTTTAATATTTTTGTTTAGGGGTTAAAAATTTAATCCCTAATTTTCTATGCAATTAACACTAAATGATGCGCCAAAATTTAGGTGTCAACACTAGTGCACAACCCGCATTGAAGTACACGCCTCAAGTTGGCCATGTTCCCAGCACTCCTCGGCCCGCGTTACAGTACACGCCTCAAGCTCAACACTCACCACCTATGACACAACCCGCGTTGAAATACACGCCTCAGGTTAGCAGTCTTCCAGTAATACCGGGCATCGTCCCGCGTAGTCGTACCGCCTCAGGATGGAAATATTCCCATGATCGCACATGCCACACCATACACAATTTCTCATTCATTCACACACTTAACACTCGCTTGCCAAACAAGTTGGCTAATCACACATGGCCCGTGCACGCATCAATTCACACACAATTCCATGCTCAATAAGCATCCAATATGGCCATTTGACAATTAATTCAATTTGGCCTGAGCATGCACATAACAAAGCACATTTCAATCCATCAAATCATGGTACAATAAACACACAAGGCCACTCACGGGCCCACAAACACAACCATGTTCATAGGCATAAATTTGACATTTCCAAGCATATTAAACACCACAATCCAGCCACACTACTACACACCAAACCGATACCATTTATCCTGAAATCGAGCCCTAAGCTCGTCAATTCCATCCCACAACGTCCGACACTCTATTCAATCTCACTCCAGCTTCGAAACATCCTCATTTCATCCTCAAATCAACTCATATAACACACATTCAAGCATAAATTTCAGTCACAAGGCAGCAACTATTCAACCTCGACACCCCCACCATTCCGCTCATAAAAATGAACATCCAAAGAATCAGGGTAAAATTTGGGCAGTTTACACAGTGACCGAAATCCCATCAAAATAAATAGTAAACGAACTCCAAAAATTCTAAATTTTGGATATATCATAAAAAACATCTTGATAAAAATTTCTTATGAAGGACACGAAATTCGGTTCAATCTGTAACCATGCCTTCTTGTTCCTCGAAATCAGACCAAAATCAGTTCGCTCTAACAGACTGTTTTGTCCTCAAAATACATTTCTTTCAACACCCAAATCACCTTAAAAAGCTTTGAAATTTTTATATGCCATAGAAAAGAAAGTTGCCAACAATTTTTGTGAAGGAAGTTTATTGAAAATAGATCTGAAAAATTTTATAAAAATTCGGCAAGACAAGAAGGTCGGGATGAACAGTGGTCCGGGCAGTTTTAATACGGTCTGAAAATGGGTTTTCGTGCAACCCAAATGGCCTCCAAAAATTCCAAATTTAAAATATGTTATACTTCAAGATGTTGGGAGCAACTTTCATAAAGAAAACTTCCTCAAATTCGGCCCACAAAATTCTCCACAAAAATAGCAAACCGGACGGGTACAATAACCGTGAATCCGAGAATCACACCAAACCTCACGGATTCAAACCCTAATTGATTTCTACCGAATTTCAACTCGCCAAAACTCATTCCACAAGGTTCAAACTACCATGCCACAACCATAATATAACATGCCATTTTTCATCTCAAAAACCAATTTCACGCAATTAATTGCCGAATCAAAACACCCAATCTACGCGCCAAACAGAAAATCACAGCATTCAATCCAGCCAATCACAGCCCTTATTTGGCCTCTAATTTACCACCAAAATACCACAATTTCATCCCTACGGCCCCTCATCCAAATCAACCCCTAAAACCAACTAAACCGTGTCTAAACTAGTCTGTTAATACCCGATATCCTAAATAGGGTTTAGATTGCAACTTACTTGGACTTTAGGCTAGCTCGGCTAGAGTGAAATGGGGTGGTGGTCGGTGGCCTCACGGCGGCGATCGGCGACAGTGAGCTGTTCGGCGACGGTGGACGATGGCGTGGCGGCGGCGTGGCCAAGAGGGAGAGAGGATGGTCGGTCGGTGAGGGGGAGGGGGAGAGAGAGAGTTTGCCGTGAGGGAGGGGAGAGAAATGAGAGGTGAGAGAGAGAGAATGGGTTTAAACAATGCACCCAATAATTGAATTCCCTTTATGGTCAAAATGACCATCTTGCCCCTCTCTCTACTTTTCAATCAATGGCCGAGATTCGTTCTTATCCTGAGATCGACGGTCGAAATCAAATCTTTTCCAAAAATATCCAAGGGCAGTTTGGGAATTTCACAAAATTCCAAAGGCAAAATTGTCCATGTCTAAAGTTAGGGCAAAATGACCAAAATGCCCTTCTCCTTTAACACTTGTCCTTAATAAACTCTTAAGGGTAAAACGGTCATTTTCCATCCTTCGCTGAAATTTAATTTTTCTGAAGGATCCAGGAAAATCCAAGACTCAACATGCTAATAACAACGTCGTCCAAATGTCTTGTCGTGACTTTCTAAATTTTCGATGCCCAAATTGGTCTCTAATTTAATAACTGAATTTTAAATAACGTAACTTGAGCATGTCTCAGACTAACGGGCGGCTTTTGGGAAAATTCGCATATTCGACCCGTGACTGATACTAAATCAAGTCACGTGCAAGTTCGTTCGGATCATGACGACCTCGGTTATCAATGTAATCGCGAGGATCGATCGCTAGTTCCGACGGGCGCGATCGTTCGGTATAGGTTCTGGATCGTTCGTCAACTCACCTCGTGGTCAAACGGAATCACCTGTGATCCACTCGTATGACAATGACAAACCGGCCCATAACTATCCTAAGATCGGCCTTCATTGGCTCAAAATGTCACATCGACGATTCTATGATCAAAAGTCAATTCACGACCGAATTTCTGTAGTCGCACGAATTTAAATCCCTAATTAGTCATTCCCTAACAGTTAGTATCCCAGGAATAGCCAATTTCGAGCAAGACCTAGCTATAAGTACGTTCATAAAATCACTCATTTCATAAATCCCAAATGGGCAAATTTCGAAATGTCACAATAATAACTTACACTTCCATAACAAGTTTTAAGACTTCCAGTACAATTATCTCTTACAAAAGTAAAACTCCAATCTCATCAAGACCATCCATTTCCCTTCTAATCTAGATCTTAGGATGTACCATGTTACCTATCTTGATCCATATGACTTAATAAGAGCCAATCACATGAATTCTATTTTTTATTAATAAATGAATGTAAGCCATATGATCAAAATGAGCATCAAGGGCTAAGATAAAGAAGAAATCAAATTTCCCTATCTTATCCTCTCTTGGCCGATTCCCCTAAGAACATAGACTATACACAAAACAATTCAGAAAAATCTCTCTCTCTCTCTCTCTCTCTCTCTCTCTCTCTCTCTCTCTCTCTCTCTCTCTCGGCGTCCTTCAAGCTGCCGAATTCCCTCGCAATCGCTAGCCAATCCTGGCATCGATCCGATCGTTCTCAACTTGTGACCAGCCATTTTAAGGTGTCCTTGAGCTGATCTTGGCCAACTTCCGTTGCCAGAACCTCTCCAATTTTGCCGATTTTGTAGTTGCTCACCAGAGATCATTTCAAGGTAGCTTGCTACAATTATGTGATGATCATTTGAAAGGATCATCCAATGATCCTTGACTCAATCATGGTCCAAAATTGAAGTCACAACTTTAATCTATGATTGAATTTTAAGGTAGGATGTGATGAAATCGAATAATACTAGTTACTATTATAAGTTTATTCTTAGGAATTTTATTGTTAACACATATTTAGTCTTCTTTAAAGTAAAAGTTGCATTCTGGCCGAGACATCCTTAGGTTGAATTTGATGAGATTTTAGTTTATTGATGTTAATTCAAGTTAGATCTTCCATGTTTGTGTGTTCTAGTTCAATGATCCTTAGGAATTAAGCCTAATCCAAACAAAATTGAACTGATGAGCATCAATTTCTCGTTGTTCTTAGTTAGCCAAAATTCTTAGGTATGAATTTGATGATGATTTGAATATATAACTAGTCCTAAATTAAGGTATGTTGCATGTATGATGATTTAGGGGCAAGTTAGGTTGATTTTATGATGATTCTTTAGGATTTGTGATTCAATTGAGTAATGGATGGTTAACATTGGTATTTGAAGATATATGAATGATGAATAAGCTGAGTTGAGCATGTCTTAGGTATAGTTGAATGATGAGCTTAATATGTTTGATGATTTGCTAGTTCAAAGTTGTCGGAAAATTCGAACTCCGTTTTAGCCTTCCTCTGTTCATTGATTTTTACGGGGGAAATGGCTAACAATTAGAAAAACTTGTCTTCACATGAATTGTAGTTGAGAAATTGCTTTAATTTGATATAAGTTTCATGAAATTTGAAAATCATTAAGGTTGTGAAAATCGAGTTCAAAAGTACCGTAATAATTTGGAGTCAGATTGGAAATTTGGTCTCGGCGTCCACTAAAGAAGCATATGTGTTCTATATACATACATACATACATACATACATATATATATATATATATATATATATATATATATTATTAAGCTCATCATATATATTATATATATTATATATAACTGCTTGCCATAAATCAATCATGGATGAGGATTTTTTTCCATAATCCGGCATTTTTGGAAGGTGATTAATGAGTTTAAATAAGAAAAAACTAAGAATTGAGAAAATATGGATAACAATCAATCATTCATCGTGATCAATGGCTTCAACCGAACAGAGAGGTAGAACACCGTATATATTTAGAATAATAAGAGGCACAAACCTGCACATGTAAATGAAGTATAATCTTAACTTTTGGAAAAATTTCCATTTGAGTATCAAAGAACCAACAAAACAATCATTGTTAACAATTGGGCGATGTACAGCAGCTCAAACGATATTGAAGATTAACTTATAAATAATAGAAACGTCTTAGTACGACAATGAAGCATGGAATTATAAAATGGCATACTTAAGAGGATTTCATTAAATACTAAGAATACAATTTCAGAAATCAACACAAAATTCTCATCATGAACAGTGTCCCTCATTTACATAGTGGTTCCATCCATTTGATGCACCTGATTGACACTCTAATATGTGCTTTGCTTCCTTGATGAGCCTAACATGCCATAGTAATACCATAAAAGGCGATTATGAGAATACTGTCAATGGCTAGCTATCTTCGTTAGAGCAATGGATCAGATAACCCACAAGTTTAAGATAATTGTGGGCGTTAAAGTTATTTCATGTTCATTTATGCATGAGATCATGTAATGTTGAGAAGGGGAATAATGTCAACTTCTGTCACAACCTCCCCACAAACGGTGGACCCACCTAGGGGATTGACTAATGGATTACTAAATTTGCTTTTAGCTCGGGCTCTCCCAAGCACATATCAATTCGCAACTTGGTTCAAGTTTTTTAACATGCAAATCAATTTCATTTTGGAGTCCCTACTAATATATTTTTGATGGATCAATTAAAACTCAAGTAAAATGTGAGAGAGTACTTTGCTTTTATGAATTAGAGATTAAATGGATTCAGAGACTTCATTACGCTAGATTACTCTAACACCCTATCGGTACACTTTCTTTTTATTTTTTTAAAAAATATTTATGAGGCAACTTGGATTGATTTTAACCTAACCACCAACATGCAGTGACCATGCAGGTCCGCAATCAGTATTAACACTCAATAATGAAAACAAATAAATGAATAAATTGCGAGAAAGAAAAAAATCAAATACACCAAAACAATAAATTATTTTTGGGTTTTCTTTTATCTTAAAATAAAGACTAACCTACGTGACTTGCGATTATAATTAAATAATCCCTAACATGCAATCACTAAATGAAACGCAAGCGATGACATGGCATAGATGATAACGGGGATTGTGACATGGCATATGACATGGCTTGTTGACATGGCATTATGTCATGGCATACATGAATGATGTGGCATAGCATAGCAATCACTACAAAAAAAAAAGTAAGTTTTAGCGACGAATTTTGCCACGAAAAAAATGGAAAAATTCGTCGCTAAACAAATTTGCGACGAAAAAAATTTCGTCGCCAATTCAGCGTCGCAAAATTTAGCGACGAAAAATATTCGTAGCAAAATTTGTCGCTAATTATTCGTGGCAAAATTCGTCGTTAATTATTCGTGGCAAAATTTGTCGCTAATATTTCGTGACAAAATTCGTCGCTAATTTGCCACAAAAGATTTTTACTTTTGCCACGAACATTGTTCGGAACAAATTTAGCGACAAATTTTTATTAATTCTTTAGCGACGAAGTCAATGACGAATGTTGTTTAGGGACGATTTCGAATTTAAATATAATTAACAGCAAAATTATTTTCTAGAATTTATATTTAACATTGATTAAGCACTTAATAACATCAAAATTTAGTGCTTAAATACATAATGATATGATGATGAAATACATAGTGCTCAAAATTTAGTGCTTAAAAATATTATAATGATATGAAAATGGAAATTTTAACTAGCAAGGACTGACAAAATCATCATCATCAATAGCAATGTCATCATCACCATGTCGCTCATCATTGTGCCCATCACCTATTGAATTAGTCGGAGGTACAGGAGGAAACTCATCGTGATCGAGGTTGAGGTGTCACAAGATCAATTGCATTTGTTGTTTGACCACTCTTATTTCTTCGTCCTTCTCTACAAGTAAATGTTTCAGTTGGCACAATTCTTGGGTCATTTGGTCCTCAAGTCGTGTCCTCCTTGAAACAGCCACATTGCAAGATAAAGTTGTAGTAGCCTGCGTTGTGTATACCCTTGACAAGGATCCCATCTCAAATATTTTTCATCTTTTCATCCCACCCGATGCCTCTACCCATAATGCCATACAGTCAACTGATGGCTCAGACGCAGCAACATCATCACCACCGCTACCACTAGCACTACTCATTAAAAGTTCTTCATATTTTTTCTATATTAACAATATAGATGAAAATAAAATAATTTCATATATATAACTACCGTAAATATTAAAAGCATTCATAGTTTTCATTCTAGTTTCCACAAACTTACGTACCTTAATAGCTATTGCTTGATCGCTAGTCCATGTCTTCTCTTTTTTTTGACATGTGCGTTCAAATGTAGCTGTATATGTCGGTTCCATCCCCAATTCATCTACCTACAAAATATAAACATAAATGAGTAATTGAATTAAATTAACTTACAACAAGTTTAACAGACTTACCATTCTTTTTCTATGCACCCCGATGTTGATAGAGCCCCCAGCATATGTGGCAGACCCTTCACTAGAACTAGAAGCTCGATTCTTCTTATTCTGTTCACTCATTTGCTTATTCTTTTCAGTTTCCCAAGTTCTCTTAATTTCGATCCAATTGTCACCCGTAATAAAATCTTGCTTTACTTGACTTATCTTTACTTTATTCATCACATTTTGTATGTGATCACTGGCTTTCTTCTTAAAAATTCTTTTAACTTCGTCCTCTTCCGTTTCATCCCACCTGAACTTCTGCTATATCAATAGAAAAACAACTGAAAGTTATTATGAGTCACATATCCATTACCATGCACCAAACAATTCGGCAATGGATTTTCTGAAGTTCATATCGATTACTAGTTGATGTAGGATTTCCCACTTCTAACAACTAAAAGTACCAATAAGAGGGTATGATCCGATCCCTAACACGGCCACTGGAAACACCTAGAAGAACAAAACTTATCTTGAACTCATTCCACCATAAATCCTTTACTTCTTTTAGAGCGCTACTGTAACTAATATACTGCCACCTCCAAGAGTTATTGACTATTTTATTAAGTTGCCTCACAACATACGTAGCATCCGTGAATCTGCAAACAGTTAGAAAGAACGATATGGACAATGAAACAATGAAGCATACGGAAAATTTGCAACATGGACAATTTAGTTGACATCCATATCTAAAACCCTAAATATTATTATATATACTTAAAAAAAATGAAGTACTTACGAATCTCTATATGGGCATATCATAAATCGGCTATCTTCTTCACATGTGTTTCCCTCATCATTCAAGTATTACACTGAAGAAGAAGGTGGAATCGAAGGAGATGGAACTGAAGGACATAGACCTGAAGTAGATTCAGTTCACATGTATCCAAGTTGTCCCTAATATGTTCTTGAGGGTCAAAGGAAGGGCCAATGTGTCCATGTTGTCCATCCGCATGTAGTGGTTGAAGGAAACATGAAAGGGTAGGGGAAGAGGAAAGGGACAGGGACGAGGAAGGGAAAGGGGTTGCTCTTCTTTGTGAAATTGCACCATGCATGTGACCTCCACGTTTATACTGACAAGTAAGAAGGTTAGACAAATATCTTTAAAAACATGAATATGTATTAGGGACACATAATGACGTACATCATGAAGCTTATCATTTTTTCATAGAGCAAGAGATAAATTTGAGAAAACGAAACAAACTTCCTGTCGCCTCTGATAAATAGCAAGCTATCCGGAAATGTCTACGAGCTTCTTTAGCTCTTTTTTGCCACAAATAACAGTTGTTACCTCTGTCTACAAAAACATTCAAAAAGCTAGTGAAGTGAAGCACTTTCTGGTGATTACTATCTAAGAAGAAAATAGGAGAAATGAATGATGATGGGGAGCATATTACATGACATGATCAAACTAGGATATTTAAATCGGACTAAAAGAAATATGTGAAACAGAATGTGTTTTTGCTCGAAAACCTATATAAACGACTCCGAAATGCAAAAAAACGACATCTGTCACGGCAAAGCGATGTGTGTTGATTAGCGGCCCGTTTCCACATAGCCAACCAAATTTCAGCCCATTCCAAGTTCGCCAATCTAAGTGCATCAATTAGGTACTTGGCTTAAAACCAACCCAATTCGAAACCAAACAATCTAATATAAAAACAAACCCATTCTAATATAAAATCCAACCATACCCAATCCATTCAACCTGAGATAAGTCAAATCCAATATAAAAATAGAAAGAAGCAGCAGCAAACATCCCACAGAATCCGAAACCGAACAATCTTTGCCCTACAGAATCCGAAACCGAACAGAATAGCAGACCCAATCCGAAATCGAACAAAACAGCATACCCAATCCGAAAACGAACAGAACAGCAGATAAAATCCGAAATCGAGCAGTAGTAGACCCAATCCAATACCGAACATAACAGCAGACAGAATCCGAAACCGAATAGCAGCAAACCCAATCCGAAACAGAACAGAACAGCAGACCCAATCCAAAACCGAACAGAACTGCAGACCCAATCTGAAACCCAACAAAACTGCAGACCCAATCTGAAACCGAACAGAACAGATCCAATCCGAAACCGAACAGAACAGCGGACAGAATCCAAAATCGAATAGCAGCAGACCCAATCCGAAACCGAACAGAACAGCAGATAGAATCCGAAACCGAACAGTAGCAAACCCAATCCGAAATCGAACAGAACAACAGACCTAATTCAAAACTGAACAGAATAGCAGATAGAATCCGAAACCGAACAGCAGCAGACCCAATCCAAAACCAAACAGAACAGCAGACAGAATCCAAAACCGAATAGCAGCAGACCTAATCCAAAACCGAACAGAAAAGCAGACCCGATCCGAAACAAAAAGTGCAAAAAAAATCACGCAAACGTACCTCCTCTTGGACAACGATCCTCCTCAGATCCGAAACTCTCGGACGACGGTCCTCACGCTTGAGGTTCCTCTCGGACGATAGTCAGCACACAAATCAGAAGAAACACTCGTCGGAGGAAGCCGTCAAGAATCTATTGAGAGAGAGAGAGAGCCCCAATTTTTTTGCTGTATGAAGAATCGATTGAGAGAGAGAGAGCCGAGAGAAAGCCCTAATTGTACCCCTAATCAAAGCGACGCCGTTTCACAAATTAGCGATGAATTTTATTTCGCCGCTAATTAGCGACGGATTTTAAAAATAGTTGCGAAAGTTAATTTCGTTGCTAATTAGCGACGGAATTAGCGACATATTTTAAAAATATTTGTGAAAGTGCTACGAAAGTTCATTTTGTCGCTAAATCCATCACTAAATTAGCGACAGATTCAAATTCCATCGCTAATTAGCGCTTGATTTTAAAAATATTCGCGAAAGTGCCGCAAAAGTTAATTTCGTCGCTAAATCCATCACTAATTAGCTACGGATTCAAATCCGTCGCTAATTAGCAACGGATTTTAAACATAGGAGCGAAAGTTAATTTCATCGCTAAATCTCTTGCTAATCAGCGACAGATTCAAATTCGTCACTAATTAGCGATGGATTTTTAAAATAGTAGCGAAAGTTAATTTTGTCGCTATAGCGACTGAATTAGTGATGGATTTTAAAAATTGTCGGGAAAGTGCTGCGAAAGTTAATTCTATTGCTAATTAGTGTCGGATTCAAATTCGTCGCTAATTAGCGACGGAATTAGCGAATAGTAGCAAAAGTTAATTTCGTCGATAAATCCGTCGCTAATTAGCGACGGATTTTACAAATAGTTATGAAAGTTAATTTCGTCACTAAATCCGTTGGTCATTAGCGACGAAATTAGCGACGGATTTTACAAATAGTCGCGAAAGTTAATTCCGTTGCTCATTAGCGACGAAATTAGCGACGGATTTTACAAATAGTCGCGAAAGTTAATTTCGTTGCTAATTAGCGATGAATTCAAATCCATCGCTAATTAGCGACGGATTTTACAAATAGTTACGAAAGTTAATTTCGTCGCTAAATCCGTCACTAATTAGCAACGAACTATAAAATAGTTGCGAATTAGCGACGGATTTTAAAAATAGTCGTGAAAGTGCGGCGAATTAAAATTCGTCGCTAATTAGCAACAGAATTAGCGACAAACTATAAAATAGTTACGAATGTGGGGCGAAAGTTTATTTTCGTCGCTAAATTCGTCGCTAATTGGCGACGAAAATAACTTTGGTGGACCCGACTATTTTTATAGTTCATCGCTAATTCCGTCGCTAATTAGCAACGAATTTAGGAACGAAAATAAACTTTTGCCCCACATTCATAACTATTTTATAGTTAAAATAGTCGGGAATGTGTTGCGAAAGTTACCTTCGTCGCTATTTCCGTCACAAATTAGCTACGAAATTAGCAACGAACTATAAAAATAGTCATGTTCGTGCTGCGAAAGTTATTTTCATCGTTATTTCCGTCGAAAATTAGCAACGGATTTGCGTTCGTTGCTATTTCCGTCGCAAATTAACAAAAAATTGGCATTCTTCGCTAATGTTCCGTGGCTAAATCCTTGTTTTTTTGTAGTGTAATTTTGCGACGAAATTAGTGACGACGCAAATTATCGACGACCTATTATATTAAAAATTAAGCAAATAAAAATTGTCACCAATGTCGTTGCTAATTTTGCGACGAAATTATGTTTGTCACCAATTAACGACGACCTTTCATATTAACAATTCATTAAATAAATTATAATAACAATAATAATAATAATAATTATTATTATTATTATTATTATTATTATTATTATTATTATGACAACAACAATAACACATGTCACAATAATAATAATAATTACACATAATTAATAAAAAGTCTCAAAAATCATAATCTTCACCTTCACCTTCGTCTTCGTCTTCATCTTCATCTTCACCTTCGTTTTCGTCTTCATCTTCATCTTCGTCTTCATCTTCATCTTTTGTCTCAAAATCAGATTCTACAACACTTTCTAGATTTGATTCACGAATTTCAGTTCAATCTACATCTATTATTGCTTCGCATGGATCTCGTAAAGTTGGAATGTTATATTCCTCAGTTTCAACCGTATTACAAACTTTCTCTTATTGATATGCTGTATCCTTTCGGTGTTTCTCGATTTTTCTTCGTACTTCGGTTTTACATACAACCCACCAATCAGCTTTGTCATATTTCAAACTAGGATATGATGCATAATATACTTGAATTGCTTGTTGTGCCAAGACAAATGGTTCATATTTCATATACCTTTTCTTGTGATTTATTTTAACCATATTAAACTTCATATACACCTTCATTCCTTTGACGGGTTCGAATCACATGCACTTAAATAACACAACCCGCATTAATGGTCCATGGTACTCTATCTCTATGATTTCATCCAATAAGCCATAAAAATCATCTTTTGAACTACCACCATTGGATGACCGAACACACACACTACTATTCATTATGGCTTTTCCCATTCCATATTCTTGAGTGTGAAACTTATACCCGTTTATGAAATATGCTAGTCAGCTTCGTACTCTTGACTTTAGACCCCATGACAAATGATATAGCAATCCTTGCTCTTCAACTTGATCATGATTACTGTGAACTTAAGGTCACATACACGTAAAGTCAATAATATATATTCTAATAAATTATGTATAAAATATTCACAACTTGGTTTTGGTCCATAGGCAACTTACAAATATTTTGAACCATGATACAAATTCTTTATCGCACAAACGGTCAAACTCATTTGGTGGTAGTTTATACATTAAAGTTTGAAAAATCCTATTAACAAATACCATTTATATATTAGTAAATATTTGACACACAATTCATATATTTGCAAATGTACACTTACTCGAAGTATGGCTCCACTTCTAGATAATTCAGTAAAATATATGTATGGGCTGCCTGTCATTCTTTGCCTATTAAGTAACGAAATTTACATATGCTGCTTGGTCGATCAAGATAATTGAAAATAGAGAATGATTTGCAATTGGAATCAATAGGGCCCTCATCATTTCTTCTTGCTCTCCGCCTCTTGCATTGCACGTGCATCTCAAAATAGTATAATGCAAATATTGTCACTTTTTCCACAATATATGCATTACAAATTGAAACTTCAATTCATGCCTTATTCTTCACTTTTTTCTTCAAATGATATAAGAACATAGTTGCAATAGAAAGAAGTTTATCATAGCATAATATATAATAAAGTAATTTGGAATTTATTAAAAAAATTTACCTCTCAAATGGATATATCCATCGAAATTGGACGGAACCTCCAACTTTGGCCTCATAAGGCAAGTGAACTAAGAGATGCTCCATTGAATCAAAAAACGATAGAGGAAATATCATTTCTAAGTTGCAAAGAATAATTGGAATATCTCTCTCTAGTTTCTCCATGTGTGATGCTTTTAACATTATTGAACAAATATCATGAAGAAAATTAGTTAACTCTGTAATGACATCCCATACAAAGTTTGGTAGAAGTTCCTTGAAAGATATTGAAATTAGTCTTTCCATAAATATGTGTTAATCATAACTCTTCAAACCTGTCAACTCGCATTTATTCAAATCAACACATCTCTTGAGGTTTGAAGTATATCCATTAGGAAACCGTACAAATTTCAACTATTGACAAATAACCCGTCTCTACTCCTTGTCTAATGTATAAACTGCTTTTTATTTTGGTCTCCTGCTGCTTGCATCCATATCTAGTGTTGGCCGATCACAAATATCTTTCGTATCTTTTTTTGCATTCAAGTTGTCTTTTATTTTTCCAGTGACATTTGTCATAGTATTTATGACATTGTCGAAAACATTCTTTTTTATATGCATGACGTCAAGATTATGATGAATAAGATGCACCTTCCAATATGGTAGATCCCAAAATATACTACGTTTAGTCCACTTATGTGTACTTTTTAGCAATAGTTGTGCCATAAGGGTTTTCAATAATAGTTGGAAAGTTATGCACTCGCTTCTAAATTTGATCACCGGTCAACCTCAATAGTGGAAGTGTTCTTTCAATCCTATTCTTGATGAACTCTTTCTTATTCCTTCTGAATATATGACTTATCAGCAAAAATTATCTGTGACAGTCAAAATAGCTAACCTTCTTACCATATTTTAATCTGAATGACTTTGATCTCTCCAAACATATTGAACACCCTAAGATCCCAGCTGTACTCCATTCAGATAACATTCCATAAGCTAGAAAGTCATTTATCGTCCAAAGAAGAGCAGCATTCATTACAAATATTTGATCAGCAGAAACATCATATGTAAGAACATCTTCATCCCATAGCCGTTGCAACTCTTCAAACAATGGTTGCATATAACATTTATCAACTTTTTCAGATTTTGCAGGCCATTCACGATCAATGTCAAAAACACATAAGGTGTCTTCATGCACATACTAGGTGGAAGATTGTACAGAGTTAAGATAACTGGCAAATACAAATAACTTTTCCTGATTTTCCAAATAGGGCAAATCCATCATTACATAGACCTAACCTGATGTTTCGACGCTCTATCATAAACTCAGGGTATGTTCTATTAAAATGTTTTCATGCCTCTGCATCTGAAGGATGACACATTAGACCCTCTTCTATTTCATAATTTGCATGCCAAGTCATGTGTTCAGCAGTGGCTTGAGACGCATAAAGCCTTTGCAATCTCAGGATTAAGGGCAAATAAAACATTTGTTTACATGGTCTACGCTTCTGATTATGACATGCCTCTTGTTAATCTTGTACCTAGGTTGGCTACAGAATTTGCAAGATTCTACATTTTCGTCATCTCTCTAATATAACATACAACCCCTACTACATATATCAATCCTAATAACTGGAAGATCTAAGTTATCCACTAGCTTCTTTAAATCGTAAATGACTTGACATGATGTTATCACAAGGCATTGTTTCCTGTATTACTTCAACAAAAGAATTGAAGCAATTCTCATACACATTATGCTCTGTCTTGATATTTAACAGTCTTGCTGTCACTGATAACCTAGTGTGGTTGTCACAACCTACCCATAAAGGTTCATCTGCTGCATTCAACACTTCCCAGAACTGATTAGATGGAAAAGTTTCATTACACATATTCTCATCAAAACCTGTTGCTCCTATATCTTCCAATTGTGATGCATGAATACTACCCACTTGTTCAAGTGTAGGAGTAAAACTAGTACTTGCATGGTTAGATTCTGAAACAAAATTCTGACCACATGCATCAATTACTATCCTCTGGCATGGGTTCAATTGGTTATGATAGCTACATTGTCACGCCCCAAACCCTACGAGCGCGCGATCATCCCTCTGAGGTCTATTTAGTGCAACGTCCCAGAACGTGTCGCCGACCCAAAACCCAAACAACAGAGAACAATGCACAGTGGAAGTAACAAACACCTGTACAATATAAAATCACATAACCAAGGATAGCAATAAGTAAAATAAATACATCTTGCATTAATAACCAGGATTTACAAAATCCATTATCAGGCAATATACACCAACTAAAATATGGGTCAACAGCCACTAACATCAAAAAGGGGTATGTGGCTCGGGGGTCAGACACTAACTCTAATAAGGGCTCTATCAAAAAGTGTCGGCCCTGCCTAACTATGGTTAAGGACTAAACCCTAGGGCAACCAATCCGAGTCGGATCCTGAGGACTCAGACGAATCGTCAGCTGACTCGTACTCAGAATCCATCGAATCCTACTCAGACTCGGCTCCCACTGACTCCTCTCCAAAATTATCCTCCGGCTCTAGCTCCTGCTCCATAGGCTTCGGCTCGTTGTCGGACTCCCAGTCCATCGGCTCCTCTCCCTCTGACTCGATATCCATCTCGATGATGACTGGCCGGGCACCGGAATCCTCCTCGGACGTGGCAGCGGGGCTCACGACCTCTCCATCAGCAGCCTGCGGATCCGGCTGGCCATATATGTTGAACGGGATGTCGAAGGACCAAAGGGGTCCATACATGCCGAACTGGTCCCGGAAACACCAAGCTAGATAAGGATAGACCCGGAAGTGTAGCCCACCCTCGTCGACCCAAACTATAACGAAATGCCTAATATAAGCCTCCTCGTTCCCTACGGGGTGCTCAGTCACCGATCGCTCTATGCGATACGGGATCCCAAAACGA
The DNA here is from genome assembly GCA_031216405.1 of Syzygium malaccense. Taxonomy (NCBI): domain Eukaryota; kingdom Viridiplantae; phylum Streptophyta; class Magnoliopsida; order Myrtales; family Myrtaceae; genus Syzygium; species Syzygium malaccense. Next base: position 22,344,435 of record CM062262.1, on the reverse strand, counting down.
AGTGGCGCATCCACCATCTCAAGGTCGGGGGTCTAAAAAGTGGGGTTTAAACAATAATGAGAATAAATCTCAGCGAGTAGGCCCCCTAATCCGAAACTAGGCTAACATGCACCTCCCAGACAAGCATCAACTAAACACACAGTTGATCAATCACACGACTTAGGCCCTCGGGCCCAAATCAAGCATATAGTGACCCTGCATGTTAGGCACATAATAATAATAATAATACTATGCCCAGCAATGCACCTACACATGTCAATTGGCCACTGTCGCATGCCACACACATGTTTGCACTCGTTGATGCATTCTTCGCACACTTGCCAATGTCATGCTTATGCTTGCACAATTCAATGCACACTTGCACACTTGCACACTTGCACACGTGCCAACTTTCCATTTTCCATCGACCCGCGTTAAACTCATCGGGTCCGACCCGCGTAAAACGCATCAGGTCCTTTACTCATCGATTGATCTCCGACCCGCGTTAAACGCATTAGGCTCGTGACACAACCCGCGTGTAGGACGCCTCAGGTTGGCCATCTTCAAGTAATCCGAGTATCGTCCCGCGTTAAACGCCTCAGGACGGGTTCATTACCCCTTGTAAATGACGCCTCAGGGTGATTTAGGTGATCACATACTCATGCCATTCGTGCACATTCACATTATGCACATGTTATGCCGATGCTTGATATGCACAAATTATGGCCATAAAAATCACACTCGGGCACTCAATTTAAATTAGCCGCATGCTCAATTTATGCCACCACATGCTTAATTCACCTCTTAGCATGCCCAATAAATCAATGAATACAAAACAGCCACAATACATACTTGGCACCCGAATTCATGCGATTAATCGTTATAATTTAGCACACTCAAGGCCCGCCATGCCCCTCAATTCTCAGTCACACTAGCACTCAACATGGCATTGCATAATTGAGCACACTCAAGGCCCGCCATACCCCTCAATTCTCGGTCACACTAGCACTCAATATGGCATTGCATAATCAAGCACAATTTAATACCCAAATCAGCCACCACATGGCCCAATCAATCACACATGGCAATTCACGAATAAACCACATATTAATTGTACAAGGCCCAATTAAAACCCCAACAGACAGCCACTTAATCAGTCCACCCTAGGCCTCTAATCCACTTCCAAATCATCACATTAGGCCATTAAAATCACCACAAAATAGCCAATGATTAGCCCACGATTTGTACCCATTTTTATCCACATTTTAGCCTAAACTAAGTCTACATTGGACAGCCATCAACCAGCCCTTTCTAGGCCACCAAACCACATTTAAATCATCACATTAATCCATCCAAAACAGCCACAAAATCAGCCCTAGTCAACCCACACTAATTAACCCCTAAAATACCCTAATAACCCCAAAACTTGTCTAAAGTGCACATAAGCCTAATTAAGGGTTAGGGTTTCCACTCACAAGGTTTAAGGCTTCAAATGGGGGCTAAACAAGAAAAGAAACGGGCCGAACAGCAACTGGATCAAACCGGTTCGACGGCAGCGCTCCGGCGTCCTCACGGCGGCACTCGGCGGTGAACGGCGGCAGCGACGGTGGTTGGGACTCTTGGCTGATCGCGGTGCCAAGGGGGCTGATGGTGATGGTGGTAGTGGCAGCAAAAACGGGAGAGAGAGAGAGAGAGAGAGAGAGAGAGAGAGAGAGAGAGAGAGAGAGGGGGTGAGACGATGAGGCGAGGTGGTGGTGCGTGAGGCGTGGGCGGCCGGCAGCGGTTTCGGCGAGCGACGGCGGTGGCTACCCCTCACGGCCAAGGAAGAGAGAAGGGAGAGAGTGAGGCGTGAGAGAGAGAGGAGAGAGAGACCGGTTGGTAGACAATGAGAATGAGAAGAAAGAGAGAGAGAGAGAGAGAGAGAGAGAGAGAGATTTTATCCAAAATGGGTTGGTGGGAGTAGGTGGGGGTTGGTGGCCTACTCCACTCAAGACTAGATCTAATGGCTCAAATTTGAAGATCAATCACATCCAATCAAGATCAATGGCCAAGATAGATTCTAGACACAAAATATCCAAGGGCACTTTAGGGATTGAGCAAGAGTAGTGGGGGCATTTATGACCATCATTTTCAGCCACTAATATACTAAATAAAACCAATTAACACTTCTAGAATTCGGAACCCCTTCATAGGCTTAGGGGCAATTTGGTAATTTTTCCATTTTCGGCCCAAAATTCCATTTTTTGACTATACCGATTCCAAATATAATTGGCCACATAAATATGACGTCCTTGCAAAATAGTCGCGTACGTCCATGAAATTCGACACTCAAGTCCGGACTCAATTCCACGATCAATTTCGCTCAAATGCGATTTTAGCGTCTCTTACTAACGGGCGGCTATTTAGGGGTTACGCGTATCGACTTAGGATTACTCGAGTCGTGGTGGTCTCGACTTCCAAGAGGACGCGAGGATTATCGCTAGTTCCGGGGGTCGCGATCGTTCAAAATAAGTTCGGGATTATTTGCCACACGCACTCTCGATCGTGCGGAATCACCCGCGTCTCGATCGTACGTCATTGGCTAAACCAAATTCGTCACCCTCCTTGGATCGGCCCATATTGGCTCAAAACATTTTCTCGTAGTTTCTCGGAATCGAACTCGATTCGCAATTGAGTTCTTAGGTCCACGTACTGTTTTCCTAGTTAGCCATTCCCTAATGGTCAGTATCTCGAGAAGGATCCGTTCCAAGCGAGACTTACTAAAATGAAATGAGAAATAAACATCTATTTCATTGATCACGAAAGTGGGTCGAATTCAGGATGTTACGTACATTCTTCCCTAACTAAAAATTGATCACTTCTTCGATATCATTCATCAGATATAAATTGTTCAACATGGCAAGTCAATTATAGTAGTTCAAAGTAAACTCAAATCTACAAAGATGTTCTCTAACTTTATCACACACATGAAATTTACCATTACTGCACTTTTTACACGAACACCTTAACTTATTTCTAACCATGAACTTAAATTTACTACTAGCAAAGTCCAAAAACAGTTCCAACCCAGTACGAAACTCATCGATCAATCCTCAACGTCCAGATAAGTTCTTATTATACATCCAAGACTTGTCTCTTTGCGTTGTGTCTCTATAAAAATTAAAAAATCTCATAAAATATTAAAAATATCATATCTATTGTTCTATTGTTTAATATTCTTAATTAAAACCATAAAATTCTAAAAATTAAAATTGTGTTTTATACGAAACAATTACTTTGAAATTGAAAGAAATGAAAAAATTACCTTGTCAAGAAGACTTACTCAAGTATTTAACTGAAATCTTTGTAGTATAATGTGGTCAATTTGATGAGAATTGCAACTTTCACTTGGATCGCGAGACCCTCAAATGGACACGTACCTAAAAAAAAGAAAAATTACTTAATAACTTTTTTTCGAATTTTTTTTCCTATATTCTTTGCCGAACCGACTGAGGCTGATAAGTTCGAACTCGCTGGCCATGGGCCAAGCTGCCCTCGTCGGCACTGATGAGGGCGAGGTCAAGCGGCCTCACCATGGTCACTCGACCTGGCCGTCGCCCCATATCTATGGGCGACGGCGAGGTCGAACGGCGGCCATGGCGAGGCCGCTCAACCTCACCGTCACCCCAAATATGGGCAACGGCGAGCGGCGGCTATGGCAAGGCCTAGGCGAGGTCGAGCAGCCTCGCCATGGCCACTCGACCTCGCTGTCGCCACAAATCTGGCAACGGCAAGAGGCGGCCATGGCGAGGTCGAGCAGCCTCGCCATGGCCGCCGCTTGACCTCGCCAGCCTCAGCCTCTTGCCGATCGCTGGTCACTGAACCGGCGACCAGGGGGAAGAAGATAGGAAAAAAATAAAAAAGAGAAAAAAAAATAAAAAAAATTGAAATTATCAACGAATAGATTTGCGACGAATTGTCTTCGTCACCAATTAGCCACGAAATTAGTCACGACACTTACCGGCGGAAAAGCTTTATCGAGACTGATTTGCGCGCACGGAGAGGCTTATCGAGAGAAACAAAAGAGGGAGAGGGAGGGAAAACAACAAGGGGGGATATGTTGAATCAACAGCAAGAGAGAAAGAGAAATTGGGAGTGAGGGTGGGTAGATTACAATTAGCGACGAATAAAGTACGTCCCTAATTTAGCGACGAATATCGTTTGTTGCTAATTAGCGACATTCAAATACAAACTATGGCAAATATTGTCACTAATGAGCGATGAATACGCTTTTGTCGCCAATTAGCGATGAACCTATTATATTAAAAATTCAGAAAATAAAAAATTTAGCGACGAATACAATTGGTTGCTAATTAGCGACGAATTTCGTGACGAAAATGCCACGACAATTATTTTTCGTCGTAAATTAGGGACGAATTATTTTTCATCGCAAATTAGCGATGAATTTACTTTTCGTCGCAAATTAGCGACGAATTTCCATCGCTAATTTGCGACGAAAAAATATTAGACGTAAATTTTGTCGCTAATCAGCAACAAATTTGTTTTCCATCGCTAATTAGCGACAAATTTTTTTTCCGTCGCTAATTAGCAACAAATTTTTTTTCATTGCAAATTAGCGATGAATTTTTTTTCATCGCTAATTAGCGACGAATTTTTTTTTCGTCGCAAATTCCATCACTAATTAGCAACAATTTTGTTTTCCGTCGCTAATTAGCGACGAATTTTTTTTCGTCGCAAATTCCATCGGAAATTGGCGACAAAAAATTTTTCGTTGCTAATTTTCCGTGGCTAAATCCTTGTTTTTTAGTAGTGAATATGATGTGAAATTTATGCATCTAGTCCTATATGACGGCACATTATTTTTTTTATTTTCTATTAAAATCCTAATTAAAAATTAATGAAAATAAACTAAGTCAAATCCAATTTATACTAGAAAATAAAATAAGTCAAATCCTAATTTAAATCAGAAACTTATCCTAATCTCCAAAAATCTATCTAAATATGCAACCTATTATCCTATCTTATCAAGGAAGTCTTATCTAAGTCTACCCAAAACATGCAAGATTATCTGAAAAATCTATTCTAGTCTATTCGAACTTAAAATCCTGTCTTAAAAATGTAACATTATCTAGAAAAGATTATTTTAATCTAATGTGCGATTTTTTTATATTTTCTTTTAAGGAAACAATAAAAAAAGATAAGAAACAAATCAAAGAAAATAAATTCAAATATGTAAATAAAATCCATCCAACCCGAATTTGATCACAAATAAAAATGACAATTTGATGCTTAAAGATCAAAATTATCGATCTTCTGCGCAATCCATAATTTCATCTCAAGGCTTAGAGATCAAATTAAAAGATTATGTGCACGTTGCGGATTAAGAATTTTTTCCTAATTGATATTTCCTATCACTCAAATATTCAAGTTAGATAACGATCACTCAAAATAGGAAATAAAATATTTGAATTAAATTTGGATAAGATTTTTTACCTAATTTGGATATTAACTTCCCAAATTCAAACCGGTGGATGGTGGCTTGTGGATGGCGGATCACTTGGCGGTTCATGGCGTGGTGCTTGGCAAGGATGGCCGATGGTGAGACGCTCACGATGAGGTGTTCGGCTCGGGGTTCACGGAGGTGTTCGGCTCAGTTAAACCGTCGCAGATCAACCTACAAAACAAAGAGAACGACGGTGACGGTGCAAAGATGCGAGGCGGAAGCGAAGCAGGCCGGACGAAGACAAGGGTGCTCGTGGGCGGTGAGCTCCCTGTCATGCAAGACAACGGCAATTGGCGCCTCAGGAGAGGGCGGCAGTTACAACGCGGGGCTGTCGGGACAGGGGTCAGCAGCTCGGCATCGTCATGGAATAGAAAACAGAGTAGCAACGTCATCTGGGTAGAGACGGCGATGCGGGCTATCGTGGGTCGATCGGCGAGGGGAAGCAGTAGTGGTTTCGCAGTGCAGGCGGCGTGGAGCAGATCGCGGCAGCTAGGGTCGTCTTAGTGTGAGGTTGCATCACGGCCAGAACAAGAAAGGAACGGTAATATTGTTGCGGTTAGGAGGCTCAAGGTGGTGCAGCAAGTCGTCAAAGCAGTGAGTAGCACAACGGGCAGTGTCACAGGGGCTCAGCAGGAGCGACAGGGAGCTCGGTCGGGGCAACAACTCGATCGGTGAGGTGGCAATAGGAATCGTCGGGGTGCGACGGAGGCGCAGCGTGCGTATAGCACTTGGCGTTGGAAGGGGGTGGTGGGTCAGGCCTTTTGCTCTAATGGGCTAAATTATGTTCAATTAAGGCTTAATATCCCCCTCCCTTGTCAAATTTCGACCAAGCCTAATGCATGGGCTAGCCGAATTTTAGCTCACCTAAGGACTTAATTAATGACAGGCCTGATTCTTTAAGAACTTATTCTAATTATTCTAAAAGCCTTTAACTTTAGGATTAATACCACGAAAAATCCCAAATTAGTACACCGGTGACAAATTTATCTCAAACTAATTTTTTAACAACCAAAAATCCCAAATTGGTACACCAGTGACAATTTTATCCCAAAGTAATTTTTTACCATAAAAAACCCCAAACTGGTACATTTGTGACAAATTTACCCTCCGTTAATTTCAGTTAAATTGGATTAATGCAAAAAAAAAAAAATCACAAATCGGTACACCTGTAATAAATGAAGGGTAAAACCCAAAACTGGTATATCCGTCAACTACCGAGTGTCATTTAAAAAAGTAATTTAACAGTAAAATTTAACGGAAATCAACACAGGGTAAAATTATCACAGGTATACCAGTTTGGGATTTTTGGTGATCAAAAAATTAGTTTGGAGTAAAATAGTCATAGGTATACCAGTTTGGGGTTTTTCATGGTATTAACCTTTAACTTTAATGTGCTAAACTCAGATCATTGAAAGCTCAAGACCTTGTCCTTTTACCTTGTGAATTTTGGCCATCTTGTCTCCTTGCTTGCCTGAATTTTGTCCCCCCCCCTCTTTGCATGGGCTCAATTCATCCAATTAAGCTTAGAACCATTCACCGCTGGTCTAATTAAATGCAATTAATGAGGAATTAATGAAATATGACTCAATGCAATTTAATTTATTTTTACTAGGGGCCAGGATTGATCCCTAGTTTTCAACGCAATGAATTTGGGTTGCCAAATATTTATGTGTCAACAACTTCAGGTGCGTCATGCAAGATGTACACGCACACCACCAAAAGAGCGATTATGAGAAAGAGCGCATAAATGCTATCACACAAGTCCATACTTCCATTTGGTCTGCTTTTTCAGTTTAAGCATAACATCAAACGAAATTTGAACAATATAATCCGGTCAGGACATATTAATTTTGACTCCTCTTCTTTCAGTGGATTCAAGCAAATGATGTTACTTTGAAAAGAGTCGAGGAAAGTACAAATATATCAATGTGCAGTATGCACATGTTCTACTTCTTCGATCGGATAGAAAGACTCTGTACGGACAAACAATAATATTGAATAACGAAGCACACAAAACTTGAGCAAATGATTCATCTTATTAAACATAAAAATAAGCCATGGAGTTTTAAGCTCCAAATTGTCTTAATTGAGCTCACATAAATAGAGCAATCATACCTCACACTAAAAACAGGATCAAGCATAAAATGTAAAGAAATGAGAATTTGGCTCTTTAAACAAGAGGTTAATCTCATAGCCTAGATAAAGTTATAGGTCAGGCGTCCCACTTGGTCTTTGTCCATGAATTGAGCATTTGCCATGTTGCACTTCATGAGCTCTTCATACTTTTGCCGTTGTTCCGCATACACCTCCTTTAGCTCGTCCTTCTCTTTCTTCAGTTCCACATATTCAGCTGCATCAAACATAAGTCAATTTCATTTTTTAATTTCCCCTTTAATACGAGTGCGCACAGAGAGAGAACCTTCTTTGGATTCGATTTCAAGAGAACAGAACACTAGTTTTTGCTTTAATTCCCCGTTTTCGACTAGGAGCAAATCGCTTTGTCTTTTCCAATAGTAGATCTGTCCGGAGTACCTTTCTATGTCGCCATATATACATCAAACAAGAAAAACTTAGAACTGTTAGATGCTTGTTATGGTAATCACGATTGCCAAATCTTGAAAGCACACTAAATGGAATATAAATTGGAGGAAGAATCAATCGATTGCTAACTTCAAGACATTGTACAGTCCGTTCCAGTTTCATTATCCGAGAAATCTGCTTGAGATGATGGGTTTTAGAGTGGCGCCCGTTTGCTAACATCCTGAAAGACACAAATACAAAAGAAAATTGAAAAGAAAAAAGTCACGACTTTAGATGCATAAAAATTAGAATCTAAGAGAAGGGAAAGTTCAAATATTTGTCCACCATTTCTACCAACTTTTGTTTGTTTTGTTTTCCCATTTTTCACCAACACTTTCAAGTGAAATGTCTAGGTAAAGAAATGGGCATGGTCGTCCATGCCTAAAATTTCGAATGCGTTTAAAGGGTCATAACTTTATAAGCACCTCTTAAGCTTTTGAGGGTCTATGTTAGGATTTTGAGAGCTTTGTCCAGTCATTCTCTCGCTTCTTGGAGGCAATGGAGGCATTCCTAGGGCAATGGTTCTCTTGTCGTTGATGTTGGAGTTTTCCATTTATCACTTCGATAGAAAAGTTTGCCCTACAACACATGAAAAATAAGTTAGAACAAGATCATTAAGGTCTCAATATCATTCTCTAAAAAAAGCAAAAAAAAATACCAAACTAGTTTGTTCTTTACTTGAACTAATTAAGAAAAACGAATGAAAGAAAGATACGAGCAGTGAGCTTCCACAGTAAGTTCAGTCTCTCATTTATAGGACAGACTAATGGGTCTTAAGCTAGCTACCACCAGTGGGATTGGACAATGGGGCCCATCCCTCGTGCATATTCCAATTCCCGCACGATATATTGATGATGTAGTTTCATTTTTAGGAAAAATGCTAAACCTTTTGGAAATCCCTAAATTAACCTTGCATGACGACATTCAATTGTTGGTCATTTTTGTCTTTATAGCATGGCCAAAATTGGCATGCATGCTGTCGAAATTCAAATTCTTTAAGTGACAAGCATTATTAATGGGGATTAGAAGGCCGAACCAAGAAAGGAAATTTAGGAGATGTCATTTTGGAAAATACCTATTAGGAAGTGTCCTCTTTTTTTGTTGGAACTTTAATTAGGTTCCTTAAAAGGTGCCTTACTTGCTACTTACATCTATTGCCGTCTACGGAAAATGGAAAGAACATGAAGTTCAATAATTAACGGGTCAAGGACACCATAAGTGTCATAACTTTTGTACAATAATACTCATTTGAGTATCATTTTTTTCAACCACTTGAGTAACATAACTTTCAATTGATCACTTAAGTGTCAAACATTAAAAAAAATGATCATCCAAATGCTGAAAATTTGACATGGCATAGCACATATGGTGAACGTTTTAAAAAAGTTTTGGCACTTAAGTGATCGATTGATAAGTTATATGACATTTAAGTGATCGCAAAAAAATTTATGACACTCAAGTTAGCGCCATTCATGAGTTACACCACTTAAGTTAGCGCCGTCCATAAGTCATGGCACTCAAGTAATCGGAAAAAAAGGTGAGCCTCAAGTGAGCGCCATACAAAAGTTATAATACTTGTGATGTCTTTTTCGCATAATCAACACATAGTATGGGCGGACTTGTGCATGGTTTGTCACGCCCCGCACCCTATGAGCGCGCGATCATCCCTTCGTGGTCGATCCAAGCGTGCGACATCCCAGGACTCGTCGCCGACCCAACGCCCAACACAGAGATCATTACACATGCGGAAGCAACATATATAAAACACCTGTACAATAATCAAGATAACCATGGATAGCATAACAGCAAGAATCAATATGATTAAAACATATACACTTTCATTACCACCAAAATATATACAATATCCCTTGACAGCGAATACATACAGCAAACCAAAAACGGGTCAAAGGCCACTAAGTTAAAAAAGGGTAAGTGGCCAGCATGGTCAAGGATACTATACTAAGGTGGGGCTCCGATCAAAAAGTTACTGGCCCGACCTAACTACGGCTAAGGCTGACCTACGGAATCCAGTCCGGGTTAGATCCCGATGACTCGGAAGAGCTATCAGACAGCTCAACCTCAGAGTTTAGGGAATTCAGCTCGGACTCAACCTCAGCTGGCTCCTCCTCAGAATCCATCTGCTCGACCTCGCCCTCCTGCTCCATGTCCTGCTCCATGGGTTCCGGTTCCTCATCCGCCTCCATTGGCTCCAGCTCATCTATTTCCCAGACAATAGGTTCGATGCCAGAACTCGAACTCCCATCAGGCGTAGCTTCGGGGCTGGCTAAGTCTCCGTCGGGACACTGCGGGTCCACCTACCTAGTCCGTTAATCGGGACATCAAAAGTCCGAAGAGGTCCATGCTCTCCGAATTGGTCCCTAAAGCATCAGGCTACATACTCGTTGTGTTGGTAGTACACCTCTCCCACATCAACTAATACTACAGAATAATACCTAATGTACACACCCCCATTCCTTAAGGGGTACTCGGTCATCGTCCGCCCTAGCTGGTGCGGAATCCCAAAACGCACACGAACATATGGCATCCTCAGGGTCGGGGGTCTGAAAAGTTGGGTTTATACAACAATGAGAATAATTCTCAGCGAGTAGGCCCTCTAAACCTAAACTAGGCTAACATGCACCTCCTAACGAACATTAAACAACACACAATCCAGAATATAAATGACTTAGGCCCTCGAGCCCAAATCCAAAACTCAATTGGCCCTGCAGGTTAGGCACTTTATAAATTTACAATAATAACACGGAACCCAATCGTGGCACATGCACAACATCACTTGGTCACAACGCATGTCATACATCTACTCATGCTCATGCTCATGCTCATGCTTATGCTTATGCTCACACTCGTACTCATACTCATCGGTGCACACTTGCACACTTGCACACATGCCATTTCTCAATTCTCCTCCGACCCGCGTAAAACGCAATAGGTCCGACCCGCGTAAAACGCATCAGGTCCATCACTTCGAGATCGATCTCTGGCCCGCGTAAATACATCAGGCTCATGACACAAAACCCGCGTAAAACGCATCAGGTTGGCCATCTTCCGGTAGTCCGGGCATCATCCCGCGTAACACGCCTCAGGACGAGTTCAATACCCCGCGTAAAACGCATCAGGGCTTTATGTGATCACACATACACAATCACCAATTATTATCTGAACCCCGCGTAAAACGCATCAGGGTATTTTAGGTGATCACATGCTCATGTCATTCGTGCTCACTTGCATATGTACATATTATGCCAATGCTCGAGATGCACACTCATGGCCACAATGTCACACTCAGCATTCATGAAATGCTCACTGGGCACTCAATATGATTTGGCCACATATTCAATTAATGTCACAAGTTCAATGCACATCTCAATATGCCCAATTAGAGGTGGTCACGGTTCGGAACCGACTGGTTCCGGTTCGGAACTGGCGGTTCCGGTTCGTGATCAAGTGTGAACCGAAACCGGAACCGCCTCTAGCGGTTCCGATTCCGGGCCGGTTCCGATTTTTTTTCTATTTTTTTTCTTTTCCTTTTCCTTTTCTTTTTTTTTCTTCCTCCGCGGCCGGCCATAGCCGGGGCCGGCGCGGAGGTCGCCGACCTCAGGCGAGGCGGCCCTCGCCGGCGTCGGGCGAGGCCGGCCCTCGCCTGGGCTGGGCGAGGCCGACCTCGCCCGACGCCGGCGAGGTCGAGCCTCGCCCGACGCCGGCGAGGTCGAGCCTCGCCAGTTGCAAGCGAGGCTGAGCCTCGCCGACGTCGGGCGAGGCCGGCCTCGCCCAGCCCAGGCGAGGGCCGCCCTCGCCCGACGCCGGCGAGGGCCCCTCGCCCGATGCCGGCGGGGGCCCCCTCGCCTGACTCTGGCGACCTCCGCGCCAGCCCCGGCCATGGCCGGCTACGGAGGAAGAAAAAAAAATTAAAATATAAATTATAATTTTAAAAAACAGAAACAAGGAAAAAAGACAAAAGAGAAAAAGGAAAAACAGAAAAGTAAAAGGAAAAGAAAAAGAAGAAAAACAGAAAAGGAAAAACAGAAATGAAAATAAAAAAATTAAAAAAAATACTATTCTTGTGATAGAACATTATTCAATATAAATTGTGATTAAAATGTAAATTGTACTCAAATTTGGGGACAAAAAGACAAGAGAGAAAGAGATGGCTTCAACTTAATAAATTATCATTAAGCACATTACAATTCGTTACAACAATCTTAAAAAAAAGGAGTACAATATATATACCCTAAAATTATCCCAAAACCTAAGCATTCCGTGCGCAGGGGACCAGAGGTCACATATCATCGGATTATATTTCGGTTTCCCTAAGCTCACGCGGGCGTACCCGGTATGAGAAACAAGAGTTCCCGAAATATTTGTCAACTCCAATAGTTCTTTTACCCTCAATCGTCACTACCCATTCCAGTACCGATACTGGTAGCGGTAGTATCTCCGTCGTTAAAGAATTCGGATTCATTATTCCGATCTATCTCTTGTTGCCGATATTGAGCCTTCGTCCAATCAGCAACACAAGCTTGCATCTCCACTGATTCTGGATCTAATCTTGAACGATGTTCGTTCAAAATATTACCTCCGGCACTGAATGCTTGTTCGACCGCAACTGTGGAACAAGGGGTTGAAAAAATCTGTTTTGCAATAAGAGAAAGGATTGGGTATTGGCTTGCGTGCCTCTTCCACCAATCCAAAATTAAAAAATCTGTACAACCTTCGGCTTCAGTAAACTCAAATAAAATAGTTAGATAACTCTCTAATTCAGAAATATTTCCTATTACTCCCTTTTGTTTTTTTTTTGTCTATGTAATAAAAGTTGGTACCCTCTACTAATTTTACCTGTATTGTCATTTTGTATCTCCGTAGATTAAGAAGATCCAATATCACCTAAATTATATTTAGTATAAAATTCATTATATAATTCTATTACTACGTTTTTAACCTCACGTACTATGGTTGTAACATTTATCACATCATAATGTAAACATTGATAATATGTATGCAAAAAATCATTTAAGCCATCCAATTTGCAACGCGGATCAAAAACACAAGCAACTAAATAAATCATGGGAATTTCACTATAATAATGAAGCCATTTCATTTTCATTGCAACTATAGTATGTTGTAATTCAACATCATTTTCATATTCACCAAAAGTTCCGACAATATTAATACACTCTACTAAAAAGAAATGTGTAGTAGGATAATAAACACCGGACAAAGTATAAGTTGCATCATTAAAAACCTTTAAAACATCTAAAATTTTTTGGCAAATATGACACTCTTGTGGATATAAATTAATCTGAGGTATATTATTAGAAATGAATGCACATAATAAATCTTTATATGCTAAAGATTCATTAAGCAAGTGGAAAGTAGAATTCCAACAAGTTGGAACATCTCTTGGAAATTTTTTTGGCTTTTTGCCATTTTCTCTACAAAATCTACCCCATTCTTTCATTTTTTGGGGATGTTTCCATAAAAATTGAATCGTCGTTTTTATTGATTGAAGAAAAATATCAAGAGTTTTCAAACCATCTTGTACACATAAATTTAAAACATGACAAACACATCTAATGTGAAAAAAATTTTCGCCAAAAGCGGGTTTACAAATATTTTCTAACTCGGCAATTGAAGCGGTATTTGCTGCGGCATTATCAAAACCAATTGAAAAAATTTTGTTAAGCAAATAATATTCTTCCAAAACTTGCCTAATTATTCTATAAATATTATTTGCCGTATGATGATCATCGAAAACTCTAAATGCAATAACTCTTTTTTGAATAGTCCACTCGTCATCTATCCAATGACATGTTATGCCCATGTAAGAATGACTTTGCCAATAATCACTCCAAATATCACTACCTATATGCACGCATCCATTAAATTGCATAAAAAAGTTTTGTAAATCTTTTTTTCCATTTTTGTAAAGATCTTTAATTACTCGTTTAATTGAATTTCTAGGAACACGTTTTGCTTGTGGAGCACATGCTTTTTGTACAAATTCATTAAAACCAAATCTTTCTCCAAAATTAAATGCTAAATGCTCAACGGAAATAAATTTGCCTAATTCTTCCTTATAAGTTTTTTCGTTAAAACGAAATAAAGGGGAAGTGTTAGGATTGACGTACCCGGAAATTTGTTGTTGCCCGATATCGATTCCCGTTTCGGTTGGATGTTTGCTTCTAAGATGTCGTTTAAATGTTCCATATCCTTGTCCACCTGTATATTTATATATTTTTCCACAATATTTACAAATTATATCATACCTTTTTTGACCGATATCAAACCTTTCCATTTTCGTGAAGTGATTCCAAATGTCATATGTAAATTCCCGTTCCGCTTCCTTTGTTATAGATATTTCGGCAGGAGGATGAAAACTTTCTTGCGTCGGGACGCGCTCCACATCAGGAAAAATGTTGATTTCGTCATCTTGAAAATCTGCATATTCACGAGGATCAAAAGAATGATGGGATTCCATCGCGATATTCTTACCTTTGCCAGTTGGCACTCGACTTCCACTTGCCATTTTTCGAATAGATTGAGAGAATTGAGCGGATTAATTGAGAGAATTAAGAAAGAATTGCGTGGATTGAGAAAATTGAGAGAATTTCAGAGAATTTGAGAGAATTTCGAGTATTGAGAAAATTTGAGACTTGAGAGAAGAGAATTGGAGAGAATTTGAGAGAATTGTGTGTGTATTGTGAGAATTTGAGAGAATTTATAGGAAAAAAATAGAAGAAAATTTAGAATTAAAAAAATAAAACATAACCGTTGCAAAATTGCAACGATTATGTGTTTTTTTTTTTATAAAAACGCATGTTGGGGCGTAGCCGTAAGCCGTTGCCCCAACGGGCCGCAAGGTGCAAGCCCGCAGCAGGGCCTGCACGTCTGCAGGCCCTGCTGCGGATAATTTTTTTTTTTTTTTGGGTTTGGCCGTTGCCAGGGAGGGGCCTGGCAACGGGCTGCTGTAGGCTGCTGCTGCTGCAGCATGGCCTGCAATGCAGGCTGTGCTGCAGCCTGCCTGCAGCTTTTTTTTTAAATTTTTATTTATTATTTATTTATTTTTTTCGCAGAATCGGCTCGGAACTGGCGGTTCCGGGCCTGTTCAAATTTTTCTGGAACCGGAACCGGGCCCGTATGCCACGGGCCGGTTCTAGTTTCGAACCGCGGGCCTGGTCAACGGGCCGGTTCCGGGCCAAAACCGGCCCGTGGCCACCTCTATGCCCAATAGACCAATTAGTCCCAATCAAACGCAATATGTAATTTGGCACCCAATTTCACGCAATTAAAACACCAAAACTACACATGCCGATAGTCTACCAAGTATCTCATGAACTGGCCATGCCAAGCACATCATAGGGTATTACATAATCACAATCAAGCCATACTTAATTGAACCTCCTCATGAGTCGATCACAATTTCCTTAGCGATTCACACTAAAACCCCGATTAACCAATTATGTCCCGAATCAACCCAATACCAAATCAGCCATGGATAGTCCACCTTAGGCCTCTAAATCACTTCCAAATCATCACATTAGGCTTCCCAAATTCACCATGTAACAGCCACTACACGGCCCAATCATTACGCCCATTATATTCCGCATTTAGACCGCGATTAATCCACCTAATGATCCGATCGAACCTACCTTAATCGGTCACCAACCAGATCACCTTAGGCCACTAAATCACCACTAAGTCACCACATTAGGCCATCCAAAGCATCACATTACCAGCCCTAATCCTTCTCCATGATTTAACCCCTAAATTACCCTAAATAACCTCTAAAACTCATCTAGAAATTTATATTAGCCTAACTAGGGTTTAGGGTTGTACTCACCTAGGTTCCTAAGCTCCAAACAAGGCTGAACAAGTGGGGAAAATGGGCGGCCCGAGGTGGCCATGCGGCAATGGCAAGCGGCGGTCCTCGACGGCGCTAACGGCGGCGGCGATCCAAGGCAGTCCTACGGCCGAGAGAGTAAGAGAGAGACATGGCGAGAGGGAGAGGAGAGGGGGACGGGATGGTGATGATGGTGATGGTAAGGCATGGAACGGCGGCACCGGCAAATGGCAGCGACGGCTCTCTGGCGAGGGGCCTCACGCGGCCGAGCAAGGAGAGGAAGAGAGGGAGAGTGGCGAGATTGAGAGAGAGGAGGGGCTGCCGGCTTGGAGAGGAAGAAATGAGGGAGAGAGAGAGAATGGGAGAGTTTAAGCACAAATGGACTTAGTGGGGGTTGGTGAACAACTACTCAAAATTGACCATCATGCCCTCACAATCAAGGGTTGGGATTTAACCTTGCTAAAATATATAGGGGTACATTTGTCCATCATTTCCAGCATTATTGGGGGGGTAATAAATCCAATTTAAAACTCCAAATTCGGAATGCAAGGTTTAGGGCACAAGGGCAAAACGGTAATTTTCCGGTCCCAGGTCAAATTTCAAATTTTTGACTCTACTGATCCCAAATATGAGTGGCCACACTTATAAGACGTCGTCCTTGCAAAATAGTTGCGTACTCCCACGAAATTCGACAACGAAGTCCGGACTTAATTCCACGATCAATTTTACTCAAACGCGATTTCAACGTCTTTCACTAACAGGCGGCTGTTTAGGGGTTACGTGTATCGACCTAGAGTTACTCGAGTCGTGACGATGTCGATTTCCTAGAGAACACGAGGATTTATCACTAGTTCCGGGGGTCGCGATCATTCGGAGTAAGTTAGGGGTCGTTCGCCACGCGCGCTCTCGATCGTGCGAAATCACCCGCGATCCGATCGTACGTCGTTGGCCAAAATGAATCCGTCACTCTCCTTAGATCCGCCCACATTGGCACAAAATATTCCCTCGTCGTTTCTCGGAATCGGATTCAATTCACGATCGAGTTCTTGGGTCTACGTACCGTTTTTTTCCTAATTAGCCATTCCCTACTAGTCAGTATCCCGAGAATGATCAGTTCCGGATGAGACTTACTAAAATACTGTAAGGACCCGGTCGGACGAAGGGCAGGGAGTGATCACCGGAGCGAGAGAGGGCTCGGACAAAGAGTGGCTCCCGGCAGATTTCGCGGATGGCGAGGGGATTGCATTGCTCTTGTCCCACATTACTTAGGGAGTGAGATCTTGGTAAGTTTATAAGGCTTGGCCCCTAACCCTTGTGTAACGCGTTTTAAAACCATGAGGACTTAGTG
Source organism: Syzygium malaccense (assembly GCA_031216405.1). Lineage (NCBI taxonomy): Eukaryota > Viridiplantae > Streptophyta > Magnoliopsida > Myrtales > Myrtaceae > Syzygium > Syzygium malaccense. The sequence continues at coordinate 22,327,167 of CM062262.1, read as the reverse complement.
TCTAAAGCAGACAATATTACACAAGGAGTAACGCAGCGGAAGCGTGGTGGGGCCGAGGTCCTTACAAATGCAATTAGAAATAATATCAATTTCATTGATCACGAAAGTGGGTCGAATTCGGGGTGTTACATGGTTGGTGGACTTACAATTAGTCATATGCCCTTCCGTTGAATCCTTTATCCTTTCACTAAGAAGATGTTTTACTATGTGAAGTTTGTTAATCAAACTATTTGAGATAACCGCAAGGTTACTCATTAAGTGTGCATTTTCCATGAAATAGTTAATTATCTAATGGTGGTATCACAACCTTTCTAGAGGTAAACCACCCAAAGAAAAGCTAATGGACTATTAAACGAGAACAAAGGTTCCTCTCACGAGGCAATTGATCGTGTTTAGCATGGACTCTCCCAAACCCTACCAATCGCAACTTCGTACTCGATTTAACAAGCAATATCTGATCTTTTGGAGCCTCTACTAATCAGTTAAGGTTGATTAGACACACAAGTAAAATGTGGCTACATATCATAGATTCAATAGATTTTGGGACTTAATTACGCTAGATTAATCAACAGACTCTTGGTAATATGTACTCCTAATTATAGGTAAGGGATCGCGCTGATATCAAGTCCTGGAAGGTGCTGGTCATTTGCTATTCAAGTGGGAACATTGATCAAGATGAAATTAGATGTTACAAAGGCTTAGAGTTTGCATCAGTAGCACAGTAGATGAATCAGAGTAGTTATGGCAATATTTACAGAAGGACACTTATAGGAGCAATCTGACTGGTTTAGGAAACTACCATTGTCATAGTCCATAGCCGTTCTGATGTTGGTAAGCGACAAAAAGCTTCTTGAAGATTGATTATGGTAGAACCAATGGCTACTTGATGGAGTTGAGTGGGAAACGATTATCTAAGGATTGGAAGGGTATATATACCTAATCCAAGAGAAGTAGTGAGATTGGGTGGAAACGAACAAACAGAGTCTATAGCTATGGAGTCTTCGTCTTTATTCCGTATTTGTTGTTAGCAGCTGTGATGTTGATAATGTCTCTATGAGGTGCGATTGAATTGTAATCATAGCAATTAGTCAAGAGTATGTGGAAGAGCATTGGTTGTGTCCTGCTAGTGTGATCTATCGGTTGATAGGAGCAACATTGCATATTATAACTTGTTTGCTTATTAGTAGATTCTAGCCTTATTGTGCCATTTGTCTTGGGAGTGGACATAGGCTTGGATATAAAATCGAACTTCTATAAAACTTAGTGTGTTATCTTCTACCTCTTATTGTCAGCACTCTTGATGTTGATATTTGTTCATCAACAACACTCCTTATTATGTTAAACTGTTCCCGCTACCCGTAAAGTTTTAACCTGTTATATTCTGTAAAAATTCTCCATGGTTCTCATTCAACTTATTCACCCATCCTCCAGGTTGTATTGTTAGCCCAATAATTGGTATTAGAGCCTCATTGCCTATTATCAAAAGTGCTTTTAAATTTTAGCATAAAGATTTTGTTTTGGCTAACTTTACAAGAGGTGTTTCTACAAATTTTATTTTATGATGATGATTCATTTTTTAAAGTCGAGATTTCTTAATTACTTCTTTGCTTTCAAGGATTTCTTTGTTTTGTATCAAAGTCTTTCAGATTTATATTTTATTAAAGGATCTTCAATACTTTCAAAATTTCACAAACTCTCCTTCTTAGTCTTGAAAGATTTTTCTGATTACTTCGATTAAGTTCTTTGGACTGAAAACTATCCTAATCTAAATGAGTGATCTTACTTTCTAGTAATGTTGCTTTTAAGGATTCTTCTAGACAAATGAATTTTTTTAATCTCAGAGTCTTAAGATCGTCTTGTTCGTTTCTCACCCCACACGATCTCACTACAAGAAAGAGTAGAACAACCTCCAGCTCCACCTACTCCTATTCATCACGATATCTAGAGCAGACTTGTACTAATCACTGAAAGTTATTCTCGTCATTCTGCATTGTCTTATCTGAGATTTATGAGTAGTTCTTATTATGTGACAGTTAAAGAGATTCGGGATCAACTCCAAAGTCACATTTCAAAGAATCAATAGAGTAACAGAAATGAATCTGAATATTCAGATCGGTGATTACTAGACATCCAAGCATTCTAATTGGTGATTACAAGACATCACCAAAAGTGAGGTAGATATCAGCATTGCCAATTATTAAATAGAAGATCACCGAATATGATCATCTCCAAATCCTACTGCTATCAACGAAGAATCTCAAGTAAGGAACAATAAAACTTAGATTCAAAGGTATGGTATTTGTTGAACTTCTACCTTGGGTAAGAGAATCAAAATTTCATGATTATCCTCTAACTTGCTTTGCAAATTTTGAGATGGAATATTATGAATCTTGTTAGATAATTGAAATTTTTCTTGTCGTAAGTATAAGGCATTACATGCATGTATTGCTAAATGTGATACGTGTAATGTTTGTATATGATAGAAGCATCAACATATCCTTTTTGCAAATGATGCTAGTGCTATATATTATATTCTCATTGGATCTGAGATTCTTTTTGCCTAAGGAAAGTTCCTTTTGATCTTGAAAGCAATCGTTGCATGCTTTCATGTTTTTGGATGCAAATGCTATTTTGTGAAGAACACTGGCGATGGTATTGGTAAGTTTGAACCAATGACTCATGAAGGTATATTTCTTTATTATTCTACTTCGAGCAAAGCATATTGTGTATTTGACCAAGTTTCACGGAAAGTGGAAGAATTAATCTATATTAGGTTCAAAGATCAGCTGAAAGGTGCAATGCAGATGATAAAGAACAGCCGGTGTTGTTGCCAGCACCACTTATGATATCAATCTAGATTGGCAACCTAAAGCACCAAGTTCGATATCTGTACCATTACCAAAGGATTGGAGATACAAATCAAATCACCTAAGGACCAACGTGTATCAACTCAAGAAAGCACTATATGAAGCACCAAGAAAATGGAATGAATGGTTAAGTACTTTTTTTGTTGATAATGGATTTAAGTAAGGTACAGTCAACACTACTTCATTCATAAAGAGGAAATATAATGATATTTTGTTGATACAAATATATGTTAATGATATCATTTTTGAATTTACTAATGAGCAATTGCGCAAGGAATTTTCAAATATCATGAAGAGCTAATTCGAGATAAGCATAATGGAAGAACCGAATATCTTTCTTGATTTACAAGTCAAATCAAAGCTGACACTTTCATATTCCAAGAAAAATATGCCAGAGAATTGGTAAAGAAGTTTTGAATGACAAGTTGCAAGAAATGTGATATGCCAATAGCACCATCAACCAAACTTAATACAGATGGGAAAAGTATGTTCTTGATTTACTTACTATCTTGCAAAGATTATCATGTTATCTACAAGACAATGCAGGTATTAAGAGAATTGATCCATGCGAAGTTTGATGAATCTTCAAGAATAGAATCAGCAGCAAATCTCGTTGATATCAGCAATGCCGAAGAATCAAATCGATCCCAGACTTGAAGACATTGCACTATTTATTTCAGTTTCATTATCCATCAATTCTGTTTGAGATGATGGGTTTGAGCGCATCACTCATTTGCCTAGGTCCTGAAAGACACAAACACAAAAGACAATTGAAAGGAAAAAAGTCACGACTTTAAACACTTCAAAACTAAAATCTGAGAGAAGGGAAAGTTTTATTATCTCTCCACCATTTCTAACATTACTTTGTTTGTTTAGTTTTCCCATTTTTCACCAACACTTTCAAATGATATGTCTACGTAAAGAAATGGGCATGGTCATCCATGCCTAACCTGTTGAAATACGTTTGAAGGGTTATAACTTAATAAGCACCTCTTAAGCTTTTGAGGGTCTATGTTAGGCTTTTGAGAGCTTTGTCCAGTTATTCTCTCGCTTCTTGGAGGCAATGAAGCATTTTTAGAGCAATGGTTGTCTTGTCATTGTTGTTGGAGCTCGCCATTTATCACTTCAATAAAAAAAGTTTTCCCTACAACACGTGAAAAATAAGTAAGAACAATATTATTAAGGTCTGAAAATAATTCTCCAAAAAGAGCAAAAAGAAAAGGAGAAGCTAGTTAGCCAAAGATATTGAGAATTGTTCTTTACCCCGCACTTAATAAGATAAGCGACTAAGAGAAAGATAAAAATAATGAACTTTCGAAGTGAGTTCGGCCTCTCATTTATACAAGAGACTAATGGATCTTTATCGCAACCCTCCTGAGGTGGACTGCGAGGAGGTTTAACGGATTGCCTCGTGTTCGCGCGAATTCTCCCAAATCCTTTTGATCGCAACTCAGTTTCCTCGTTCCCAAAAGCGATGCAACGTTCTGCCTTGCCTATGTCTCTCTCTCTTTTTATTTTTCACATATGCAGCCATTCACCGAAGCTCCCTACTTTCTTTGTTTATTTTTCTTCTTTTCATGCCCTTTCAAGCTTGCCTTATCCTCATTGGCACACACTCCAACGAATCCCCTTTTGTCTGCTTCTTTTATCAGTCCATTTTATTCACCGAATGCCCATGCCTCAAACGTCTCGCCCTCGTTCTTTTCTTTTGCGAGCGGCACTTAGCTTTGGGTTTTTTCTATCTCTCGATTTTTTTGCCGAGTCACGGGTAACGTGTTAGTTCATAGAAATATTCGTGAGTTCGCCTACATTGATGTTCGATGCTGATATGCTATTCTCAAACAAAACAAAAAGCTCTTGATTTCTAATGGAATTTGTTAGCATAACGATTTTAGAGTTACTGTAAGAATAACAACATGTTGCGAGTCACAAATTTTTTGAAGTAATAAACCCTACAATAATTTTTTATTTTTTATTTTTTATGGTCCAATGCAGACTATTATTTTTACAGTAAATTAAAGATAGCCACTTATTTATTTTTCATTTCTAATTATGGAAATATGCAATAACAAACGAGAATGCGAGACCATTTAATATTGTTATTTTCCTTAATAGTCAAATTCCGTCATTGTCGAAGGATTCGATCCTAATATTTTATGAAATGAATGAGAAGTCTTTGAGCTAATCATTTAGGTGTCAACAGTCTTTAGGTAACTAGCCAGTGTGATTGGACAATGGGGCCTATCTCTCGTGCATATTCCAATATCCGCATGATATATTGATGGCCTAGTTTCATTTTCAATAAAAATGTTAAACCTTTTGGAAATTCCCAAACTAACCTTGCATGACGACATTCAATTTTTTGGTCATATTTGTCTTTGTAGCATGACCAAAATTGGCAAGCATGCCATCAAAATTCAAATTTTTGGAGTGACAAGCATTATTAATTGGGATTAGATGGTCGAGTCAAGAAGGGAAATTTATTAAATGTCATTTTGGGAAATACCTAGTAGGAAGTCTCCTCCTTTTTGGTTTGTACTTTAATTATTTTCCTTAAAAATGTGCCATACTCGATTCTTACATCGATAGAAAATGGAAAGAACATGAAGTTCAATAATTAACATATGATACGGAGGAATATTATGCATAATTGGTGGACTTACAATTAGTCATGTGCCTGTCTGTTGAATCCTTTATCCTTTCACCAAGCAGATGTTTTACTATGTGAAGTTTGCTAATCAAACTATTTGAGATAGCGGCACGATTACTAATAGCTGATACTTACGTGTGCATTTTCTGTTAAGTAGGTAGTTATCTGATGGTGTAAGAAAACCGAGAAAGTAATTACCCAAAACCCTTCAGGATACGGTTGCTTATTGGCATTACACTAATAAAACAAATTGTATCGAGACAAATCAATAATATCTCGATGATGTTACATACCCGACCAAAATAATACTCGGCCAATCTCCCTTTTTTCTTTCAAATAGCAATGGAAATGGAAAAAAAAATAGAAAAGAGTTGTTAGGAAACAGGAATTCCAGAAGAATAATTATAGCATACATTGCTGATGTAACAAAAAGGTTCTACTCAAGCGGTCTTATATATTATTAAATTAAGAAAATGGGTAGCAACAACCCTCATATCAATTATGAATAAGGTCGCTTGTGTAAAGTTTTCTTTAATGCATGGTTTAAGTTTTAGGATTATTTTGGGTATTGGTTCACAAATTATACAAAGAGATCATAAAAAGATATAAATTGACAGAAAAATATGTTATAGCAAATATGTCATTAGTCAATTTAAGGCTCATTGCTTTAACGTGGACGCATCACTCGAGGTAGATTAAGTGTTGGATGGCTTTTATTGGTCATGTGTTAAGTAAAAAATTTATCAAGAATTGTGAAAGGTGAAATTAAATATTTGATTAAAAAGTTTGAGCATCTTGTTTTGAATTTGATTCTTATCTCCGTCCTTAAAATTTGAAATTCCTGAAATTTAGTCTCTAACACTCCTTTTCTTGGTCGTACTGTGACATTATTTCTTAGAGTATGTTGCAATCGACCTCAACATAATTACGTAGGCGAAGAAATATTCTAACATTGACATAATAATACTCCTGACACACGTTCAGGTTATAACTAAGAATTGTGACCGACCCAGAATTTCAATGCAAAATAAATGTCGGGAGCCGAACCACAAATTAAAAAAAATGAAAGTTCTGAAACTAAACTCTCGAATATTAAGAAACAAGAAATAAATTAAAGAATGGTTAAACAACAATGGTCGTGATTGTCCTCTGTGAGCTACTATACTAACAATTGGCCGATGTGCGGAACGATCATGAAGATTAAGTGATAATCTACGAGAATGAAGCAAATACTTTTAAAATGGTATACTTGAGAGGATTTCATGGAACACTTTGAATACAATTTTAGGAGGGAGATAAGTATGATGAGTATGATCGATGTCAATCTCACTTATACGGTGGTTCGAACTATCTAATTGACACTTTAATAAGTACTTTTGCTTTCCTTGATGAGCTTAACATACCATACTTATACCATAAAGAGTGATTACTAATTTATCGTTTATGTCTAGGTATTTGCATTAGAGCTGTGGATCAGATAAGCCGCAATTTCAAGATGATCTTGGGCTTTAAAGTTACTTCATGTTCATTTATGCATGAGATCACGTAATGTCAAAAGGTCGAGTTTATGTGTTGAAGAAAAAGTTTCATGCACGATGTACGTGCACACGGCCAGCCATTACAGTGATTATAAGAGAGAGAGGGCATAAATTTTATGATTACTGATAATTTGATTTTAACTCCTGTTTTTTTGGTTGATTCAAGCAAATGAGGAGAGTACAGTTTTATGAATGTGTAGTATATATTTATTTGACTTCTTCAATTGGCTAGATAGACTCTCTGCAGCCAATATGTGATGTGGCTAGCAGGGATCACCTAGAGGGGGTGAATAGGTGACCTTGAACAGTTTTATAATATTTATGCGGAAATAAAACTAATCACAGAAAAGTCTGAATAAAATTCAGATTCAAGACAAATTATATAGATGAAGCTCTTGATGTGCAGAAAATAAAGTAAGATATAAGGGATAGAGAATCTGCACACAAGTTTATAGTGGTTCGGCTTATAGCAAGCCTATGTCTACTCTCCCACGCTTACAGCCTACTGGCTGGATTTCACTATGTAATCAAGAGGAAGTTACAGATTTTGGGTGATATCACTCTTGTGTATGATAGGACTCTGTATCTCACACAATCACTCTTATAAAGTAACCCTCAAGATCTAAGTATTTTGGCTCAGATCAACAAGAGAAATGATCGGCGTATGCTCAGACTTTGGACTTGTTGATTCTTGAATCTATTATCTCCTTTTGCTGCTCGTTGATCTCCTTAAATACTCCTCTACTCTCAAACTAGTCGTTGGACAGCTTTCAGAGGATCACCTTCCAATCTTCACCTTGGACAGATTTGTATAATAAGGATTGAGTAGCCGTTGGATGACAGATTCTGAATCCCGCTGATTCTAGTCGCTCATACAATCAGAATCTTGGTTTCCATAAGTAGAGTTTTATCCGTTGTAATGCATTCTTGTTGTAATATTTGATTGTCAATCAATTTGATTAAGATTGAACCAATCAAAACTTTCCTTCTATGAAATCCATGCCAGATCACTAGCTGTTATGTTTCGTTCTGAATTCTGCGTCTGAATAATTTTTGCATCTGCATCTGCGTCTGAATAACTTCTGCATCTGCATCTGAATCTCAGAACTTAGATTCTGTGGGTCTTCAAAGAACTTATTTTCCCAGCTTGTAAAGTCTGAATAACTTCCTTCTGAGCTTTCAGAACATGTATATATATTCTTGGAATAAAATGGTTCAGAATAAGTATCAGATTTTACAATTATCACAGAAGGTTTTGTCAACTTCAAAATTAGTAGGAGTTTTCCTCAACAATCTCCCCCTTTTTGATGGTGATAAAACTTTCCTGCAGATTGAATCACTTTGGAAGTAAATATATATATATATATATATATATATATAGCGCATGGATCACAGATTGAAATTGAAAGAGCAAACTCTATTGTAAAGTCTGTGTCTTGGCTTCCTTTGTATATAACCTGCATATGATCTGCATCAAATAAATTCTCCTCCTTTTTATCATCAGCAAAAAGTTAATAATAGAGAGCATTTATATTGAATAATCAACCAGTCTAACAAGAAATGTTAATTAAATTACAGACCAAATGAAAGAAATATAACTTTTAAGAGAAAAGTTTTAAAAACAGGCTATTATTTTGAAGGAGTACGAATCAGTTGAAAGTTTTCCAATATTGAAACAGCTTCATCAATCTTCGAACTGCATTAACCCACAGCCTTATCCGTGTTGGATGAGCATCGAGCAATGGCTTCCTCAAGTTCTGCTTTGTCTGCTGCTGCTTGGAGTCGTTGAGTGTTGTAATTTTCCTCAACAATTTTCTTTAGATTTTTCATGTCTTGTTCTAGTGCAGCTTACTTGTCCTTAATTTCGAGTAGAATAGAGAAGATGTTCTGATTTTCTGAAGGCTGTTCTTGGAAATTAGCTGGCTCAGACTAATCGAGCCCCATGGTTGCTTCTTCTGGATTCTCCCCCTGAACAGGTGCTTGATCTTCAGAAACATGTTCTGTAGAGGTTGGTTCTGAAACCTTTGGAATTGGTTCAAAAACATGTTTTGGAGCATCAGCATGGCCTGTATCAATAGGTTCTGCTTCTGCTTCATCACTTTCATCACGTAGAAGAATTTTTCTTTTCTTGCTATACACCTTTAGTGGGATTGGAGAATCTGTCTTCTTGCTTACTGAACTTGTCCCTTTTCTCTGCCCTGTCTTTCTGATACTTGACTTTTCAACAGACCTTGCTTCAGACTGATGAGCCTCTTTTCCTTTGATTCTTTTCTTCACATCATCAAACTGTTTCATTTTGGAGATCATTCTTTCTCCAATAAACATACAGGGAACAAGATTCTGGCGCAATTCATCAGGAATCGATATTTGTAGAAACATGAAAATTCGAGAGATTAAAGTACCATATGGCAGTTGTCCCTTGTCTTTATGTAATGTCCTGTATATATGAAAGATGATGATATAAGGAAGAGAAAAAGGTTGACCTTTCAAGATAGCCCAGATAAGCTTGATTTCTGATTTGGATAGGTCAGTTGTGGATAAGAGATGCCAGTTTGATCCTAGAGCAAAGTTGGGATTTTCAGAAGCAATCTTGGAAGCATCTTCAAGATTCACAGCCAGTAGAGTAAACTTATAGTGTCGTGCTCCAATAATCCTTGCCAATACATCCGCTTTTAAATCGAATTTTTTGTCACCAACAGTGAATTGAATCCAGTTGGGCGACAAGATAGAGAGATTTGAATAGAAATAGGCAGTTAATTCAGCATAAACATTTGCAGATTGAAAGCAAAATTCATAAATGCCTAGCTTTTAAAATAGGTTCTTTACTGAAATATCAGCCTTCTCTAGATAATCGAAATCCACAGTCCTGTGGTTCATGATCCCTCGAGCAAGCAACAACTTGTAACAGGTATTATGCTCGGAGCTTCTGAATAATTCTCTTGTATCTGGCACACCAGATGTTATTCCTACTTTCATTTTAAAAATCTCAAAAAATCGAGCGTCATTATCAGGTATAACAAACTTTGTTTTAGGGCTAATACGAGCAGAGGGTGCTGATGATTCTCCGACTTTTTCTTTGCCCTTTTTGGAAGAGGATTCTTTTGGTGTAGTGCTGACCAGAACATTGTCAGAATCAATGCAAGCTTGAGAGTAGTTTTGCGTAAGATGTTCTTCAGAGGAGAACCCATTATCTCTCAGACAGTCACGCAAAGTAGATGCAGAGGCATTGTTTCTCTTCAACTTTAGATAAGCATTCCATACATGCTTGATGCTTTTAAAATGAAAATCAGTTTTACCAGAAGCTTTGGGAGGCGACGACTTATGGGTGGTGTCGCTTCGGCAGGTTCTTCATGATGTTCCGATTCTGTATCTGAAATCTCCGTAAACTCCGTCGGTGTAGTAGATTTAGAGTCTAGGTTCAGAATGCGTGAGGATCTTCTTTTGAACGACATTTTGATCACTTCAGGAGCAGAAAGTTTCAATCTTTGGAGAAGGAAGACGAGAAGAGTCTCTAAATATCGGAAGGTTTTGAGGAAAAGAGAATCGTACTGATAGGGTTTTGAAAAGTGATGGACAGGTTTATAAACGAGGAGGACGGGTTTTAGAAACAAAAGGTTATTTTTAGAAAGTAAAAAATAAGCTCGAACAAGTAGGAAGGAAATATACTTTCTGAAGCATAAAAGATCAGGATAATATCATGATAATATTTTGAGCACAATTAATCAAATAAATTGGGATACGTACCTAATTTGCTTCCTAAAATAACAAATGTGAAAATATCCTACCAGAAATATTCCCGCCAAACTTTAAACTATGTACATACCGTTCTTTGAGAGTCTGAAAATTGTTCAGACCGAGAGCACTTGAGTCTGAAAAATTCCTGTCTGTCAAACACTTCAAGAGAATGGATAAGTAATGCACAGTTTGTTTCTAATATACTCAAATGAAGATTTGTCAAGAGGTTTTGTGAATATATCAGCTAATTGATTCTTAGAATCAATGAATTGAATATTCACATCGCCATTTTGAATATGATCTCTAATGAAATGATGCTTGATTTCAATATGCTTCGCTCGTGAACGAAGAATAGGATTTTTAGAAAGATTAATAGCACTTGTGTTGTCACACTTGATTGAAACACCTGATTTTTCAACAGCAAAGTCTCGCAACTACTGCTTCATCCACAGAATTTGTGCACAGCAGCTTCCCAACGCTACATATTCTGCTTCTGCTATAGAAAGTGCGACTGTATTTTACTTCTTTGAGTACCAGGATACCAATATATTTCCAAGCAGTTAACATGTACCTGTAGTACTTTTCCTATCCACTTTACATCCAGCTAAATCAGCATCTGAATAACTAGTAAGAGTAAAATCTGAATCTTTAGAATACCAAAGACCTAGCATTGGATAAGTTCCAATGTATTTGATTATCCTTTTTACTGCAGAGAGATGTGACTCCTTTGGGTCTGATTGAAATCTTGCGCACATATAGACACTAAAAAGTATGTCAGGTCTAGATGCAGTAAGATACAATAGTGAACCTATCATGCTTCTGTATACCTTCTGATTCACCTTTTTACCATGTTCATCCTTGTCTAGTTTGGATGTGTGGGACATTGGAGTGTCTGTTTTCTTACCGTTTTGCATTCCAAACTTCTTGATAATCTCCTTAGCATACTTCTCTTGGCAAATGAAAGTACCATCTTTGGTTTGTTTCACTTGTAAGCCAAGAAAGAATGTTAGTTCTCCCATCAAGCTCATCTCGAACTCGTTCTGCATATTCTTAGAGAATTCCTTGCAAAGCAATTCATTAGAGGATCCAAAGATTATATCATCAACATAAATTTGAACAAGTAGAAAATCCTTACCCTTTTTCTTAACAAACAAAGTTGTATCGACCTTACCTTTGGTGAAATCATTTTGCAGAAAGAAGTTACTTAACCTGTCATACCATGCTCTAGGTGTCTGTTTCAGACCGTAAAAGGCCTTTTTGAGTCTGTAGACATAATCAGTCTTCTTTGATTCTTCGAAACCAGGTGGTTGATCCACATATACTTCTTCTTTAATATATCCATTCAGGAAGACACTTTTCACGTCCATCTGAAATAATTTAAAGTTATGGAAATAAGCATAAGCTAATAATAGCCGAATGGCTTCTAACCTTGCAACTGGTGCATATGTTTCATCATAATCTATGCCTTCTTCTTGAGAATAGCCTTTTGCAACCAGTCTTATTTTGTTTCTTGTGACTTTCCCTTTGTCATCTAGTTTGTTTCTGAACACCCATTTTGTTCCAATTACTGGATGGTTTTTGTGTCTTGGCACAAGCTCCCATACTTCATTGATTCTGAACTACTGAAGTTTCTCCTGCATAGCTTCTATCCAGCTTTCATCTGATAAGGCTTCTTCAACTTCTTTTGGTTCTATTTCTGATATCAATGCCAAGTTGCTGATGTTTTCCTTTTGTTTAGATCTAGTCTTGATACCATCTTCTATTTCTCCAACGATGAGGTTCTTCGGATGACTGGATTTATGTTTCCAGTTTCTATCAAATCTTTCCTTCTAAATATCTGCAGACTCTGAATTTTCTGATTGAGTCTGGATTGTATCCTTTTCCTTTTCTTTTGAGGATTCTATAATCTTTAGAGATTCTTGATGAGTCTCTGTTAACTCTTGAATGTTGGAAGGTAATTCAGATTCATCTTTGTGAGTCTGAATATTTTCTTCAAACCTTACATTCATTGTTTCTTCCACAGTCTGAGAACTCTTGTTAAGGACTCTGTATGCTTTACTTGTAGTAGAATATCCAAGGAAGAGTCCTTCATCTGCTTTCTCATCAAACTTTCCAGTGCGATCATTTGGATTTTTAAGAATAAAGCATTTACAACCAAATACGCGAAAATATGATATACTGGGCTTTCTACCTGTGTAAAGCTCATAGGGGGTTTTCTCAAGAATAGGTCTGAGAAATACTCTGTTAATGATATAACATGCTGTAAAGACTGCATCTGCCCAGAAATGAAAAGGAATTTTGCTTTCAATCAACAGTGTTCTTGCCATTTCTTGCAAAGAACGATTTTTTCTTTCCGCAACACCATTTTGTTCTGGTGTATATGGAGTAGAAAAATTATGTTGAAAGCCATTTTCCTCACAAAAATTTGAAAAACTTTGATTTTCAAATTCTCCACCATGATCTATTTTAATGCAGGAAATAGTATAGCCTTTTTCATTCTGAACTCTTTTTGCAAATTTTGAAAAGTATGAAAATGCCTCATTTTTATGAGCAAGAAAGAACACCCAAGTAAATCTTGTGAAATCATCAACAATTACTAAATAATACTTCTTATCACCAATACTTTGTGTTCTGGTTGGTCCAAACAGATCCATATGAAGAAGTTGCAAAGCACGATTAGTGGAAACATGATGTATAGATTTAAAAGAGCTCCTTACTTGCTTTCCTAGGGTGTAGGCATTGCATAATTCTGTTTTTCTGTATTTCAGATCTGGCAAGCCTCGAACTAGTTTCTTATTTGAGATCTTTGAGATTTGTTTCAGACTGATATGTCCCAACCTTCTGTGCCATAGATCTTCATCTTCTTTGATTGAGATCAGACAATGAGTGGAATTTGGATTTACATCAAGAAGATAAATATTGCCATGTCTTCTTCCTGTGAAAGTTTAAGAAGAGTCTTTGCTTGTTTCTGATCATGTGTTTTCTTGAAAGTTTATTCTGAAACCTGTATCACATAGTTGGCTTATGCTTATCAGGTTGTAGTTGAGTCCTTTTACCAATGAAACATCATTGATTGTAAGTCCTCCAATTTCAACTGTTCCCTTACCAACTATTTTTCCTTTGGTATTTTCTCCAAAGGAAACTTTTCCACCATTCAGACTATGTAGATCAATGAATATACTCGGATCTTCTGTCATATGTCTAGAGCATCCACTGTCTAGGTACCACTTTCTTTTTCTTTTTGTGGTAACCTGCAAAAATCACAACCTCTCAAGTTTTCTTTGGTACCCAAATTTGTTTGGATCCTTGAGCATTAGTATAAGCTGTCTTAATAAAATCTCTTCGAACAGGTCTCCAGACCTTAGGACATTCATTCTCAAAATGTTGTGGATCTCCACAATTTGAGCATTTAAGAGCACTTCGCCCAACAGGTTTGACAAAATTTCTTTTAAAATGATTTTTATAAGCTTATCGAGGAAGTCTTTGTCTTAATCTCTCCTTGACTTTTGGAAAATCAATCAAGCTGTCACTTTCCTTTACAAATCCTAGACTATATTTGTTATAGTAAGGAATTTGAATGGAAAGGATATGCTTCAAGGTTTTTGAACCTTTTGAAAACTTGGAAGTAATTTCTGAAACTTCCTTTTTCAAAATAGCATTTTCTTTGGAAAGAAAATATCGACTTTCCTTGACTTGATAAAATTCTTTTTGAAGGAAATCAATCCTTTCTTTTTGTAAAATATCCTGTTGCATTATAGAAGAATTTTCCTTTTTCAAAGAAAAGATTCTTTTAAGAGCAGTCTTAAATTCAAAACATAATTTATCAATGTAATTCGATACTTCAATAGTCATTTCAAAAGGTTTTACCTCGATTTCCACTTTAGGATCAAAATCTGAGTCTGAGTCTGACTTTGCCATTAGATAGAAATTTGAGATATCTTCGTCACTATCTTCGCACTCTGTGTCACTCTAGGTTTTTGCCTTTAAGGCCTTCTTTGCTTTCTCAAATTTGGTTTTCTTTTTCAGAAGTTGACAGTTAGGCTTGATATGTCCACGTTTCCTACAGTGAAAGCATATCACGTCCTTTGATCTCTCTGTCTCATCGATAGTCCTCTTATTTTCAAAAGGCTTTTTCCTTTGAGGTTTCTTCCTCTGATTTTCATTCTCTTATACTTCTTTATGAAGAGAGCTAATTCTTCATCATCAACATCTTCATCTTCAGAATCTGCATCAGAATCAATGTTAGTTTTCAATGCAATTAACTTATTACCTCTGGTTTCATTCTCCTCATTCCGTTTCTCAGTCTCATATGATTGAAGAGTTCCAATTAACTCACTTATTGATAGAGGCTTGATTCTTTGTGTCTCTCGAAGAGATGTTTTGATGTTATCCCATTCCTTTGTCAGTCCTCTCAGTAGTTTATTGACTTTCAATGCATCTGGAACTGGTTGTCCTTGATATGCAAAACCGTTTACTATATCAGTAAACCTATCATACATATCAGTAATTGATTCTTCAGGCTTCAGTTTGAAGGATTCATATTGACCAAGCAGAAAATTAATTTGAGTTTCCTTAGCTCGATCTGTTCCTTCATAAGTAATATAGAGAGTATCCCAGATTTCCTTAGCAGATTCACAAGCAGCAATTTTTTTATATTCAATAGGAAATAAAGCACAATAAAGAGGATAAATTGTTTTGGAATCTAAAGTTTCTCTTTTAGAAATCTCTGCTGGAGATAGTGGAGGATCTGCTGATTTGCTTGCATCTGCCTTTTCTTTTGAATCAGAAGATTTCGATTTGACTCCTTTGATAATGACATCCCATTGCATATGATCAATTGACTTTATGAATGCCTTCATCTTATTCTTTCAGACGCTGTATTCCTTGCCATCAAAATATGGTGGTCTGTTGTTACTCTGACCTTCAATGAGCCCTGGAGCACCAAAGCTAGCCATGTAGATCGTTAGCTCAAAAGTAAAACACTTCAATAAAATAAGCAACCTACTCTGATACCAATTGATGTGGCTAGCAGGGATCACCTAGAGGGGGTGAATAGGTGACCTTGAACAGTTTTATAATATTTATGTAGAAATAAAACCAATCATAAAAGAGTCTGAAGAAAATTCAGATTCAAGACAGATTATATAGATGAAGCTCTTGATGTGCAGAAAGTAAAGTAAGAGATAAGAGATAGAGAATCTGTACACAAGTTTATTGTGATTCGGCTTATAGCAAGCCTACATCCACTCTCCCATGCTTACAGCCTACTGACTGGATTTCACTATGTAATCAAGAGAAAGTTACAGATTTTGAGTGATATCACTCTTGTGTATGATAGGACTCTCTATCTCACACAGTCACTCTTACAAAGTAACCCTCAAGATCTAAGTATTTTGGCTCAGATCAACAAGAGAAATGATTGGAGTATGCTCAGACTTTGAACTTGTTGATTCTTGAATCTATTATCTCCTTTTACTGCTCGTTGATCTCCTTAAATACTCCTCTACTCCCAAACTAGCCGTTGGACAGCTTTCAGAGGATCATCCTCCAATCTTCACCTTAGACAGATTTGTATAATAAGGATTGAGTAGCCATTGGATGACAGATTCTGAATCCCGCTGATTCTGATCGCCCATACAATCAGAATCTTGGTTTTCGTAAGTAAAGCTTTGTCCGTTATAATGCATTCTTGTCGTAATATTTGATTGTCAATCAATTTGATTAAGATTGAACCAATCAAAACTTTCCTTATATGAAATCTATGCCAGATCACTAGCTGTTATGTTTCGTTCTGAATTCTGCGTCTGAATAATTTCTGCATCTGTATCTGCGTCTGAATAATTTCTGCATTTGCATCTGCGTCTGAATAACTTCTACATCTGCATCTGAATCTCAGAACTTAGATTCTGTAGGTCTTCAAAGAACTTATTTTCCCAGTTTGTAAAGTCTGAATAACTTCCTTCTGAGCTTCCAGAACATGTATATATATTCCTGGAATAAAATAGTTCAGAATAAGTATCAGATTTTATAATTATCACAGAAGGTTTTGTCAACTTCAAAATTAGTAGGAGTTTTCCTCAACAATATGTACAAGGTTATTGCGACAAATGATATAATATGAATGAAGAACATCTGTTAGGTGCGTGCATATTAATCATTACTCATTCTTACAGCGAAGATAAACAATACAATAAGATCGCGAGGCACACAAAAGTTGAGCGAATGGTCCATGTTCAATAAACATATAAATGAAGCCACCGATTTTATAAGCTCCAAATTGTCTTAATGAAGCTCACAACATGCTCATACTGAAAACTAGATTAAGCATAGAATGTAAAGACACAAGGATTTTGGGTTTCTTAACAAGAGCTTTATTAACTCAAAGCATCTTATTCTCTTGGTCTACATAAAGTTGTAGGTCGGAAGTCCCGCTTCGTCCATGTACAAGAATTGAGCATTTGCCATGTTGACCTTCATGAGCTCTTCGTGCTTCTGTTGTTCCAAATACACTTCCTTTTGCATGTCCTTCTCTTTCTTCAGTTTCACATATTCAGCTGCATCAAATATCATTCAATTACATTTTTAATGTCTCCTTCGATACGCGTGCGTGCAGAGAGAGAGAGAGAGAACCTTCTGTGGATTCGATTTCAAGATAACAGAAACCAAGATTTTGCTTTAGCTCATCATTTTCGACTTGGAGTAAATAGTGTTGACGTTTCCAATAGTAGACCATCGCAAACTTCCTTTCTACGTCAACCTATATCCATCAAACACGAAAATTGAGAATCATTAGGTGCTTGTCATCTTAATCACCTCAAATGTGAAATCTCAATAGCACACTCTGGTGGAAGAATCAAATTGGTGGCTAACTTCAAGAGATTTCACTTTCTCTTCTAGTTGAATTACGCGAGAAATCTGTCTGAGACGAAAGGTTTCATCGTATTGCCTGCTTGTCATTATCCTGAAAGACACAAACACAAAAGAATTGAAAAGAAGTTACACTTTATATACATACGAATTAGAATATAAAGAGAACCAAAAATCGAATATCTCTCCACCATTTTTACCATTTCTTTGTTTTTTTTATTTTTTTCCCCTTTTTTTCCTACCAGCACTTTCAAATGAAATGTCTAGGTCAAGAAAAGGGGCATGGTAATCCATGTCTAACATTTTGAAACGCGTTTAAAGGGTTTTACATTTACAAGCACCTCTTAAGCTTCTGAGATTCAATGTTAGGGTTTTGAGAGCTTTGTCCTTCCATTCTCTGGCTTGTTGGAGGCAATGGAGGCATCCCCAGATCAATGGTTCTCTTGTTGCTGTTGTTGTTGGAGTTGTTGAAGCTCTCCATTTGTCACTTCAATAAAAAGATTTCCCTATAACACATGAACAATAAGTTAGCACAAAAGAAATGAAAGTTTCTGAATCATTCTCTAAACAGGGCAAAAGAAAAGAACAAACAAGTTAGACAAAGACAATGAAATTTGTTTCTTTACGCACACTGAATAAGAGAAATGAACGAGAGAAGGATAAATGTGGTGAACTTCTAAAGTGACTTCGGCCTCTCATTTATAGGAGACACTAATGGGTCTTAAGCTAATTGGCACCAGTGGATTGGACAGTGGGCCCATCTCCTATGCATTTTCCTATACTGCATGTGGTCATTTTTGTCACTATAGCGTGGCCAAAATTGGTATGCTTGCTGTCAAAATCAAATTCTTTGGGTGACCATATTTGCCTTGAAATTATGTACAACGGAAAGCACTATTAATGGGGATTAAAAGGCTGAGCCAAAAAGGGAAATTTAGGAGATGTCGTTTTGGGAAATATCTTTGAGGATGCTTCGTCTTTTAGGGTTTGAACTTTAATTAGGTTCCTTAAAAATGTGCCATACTTGCTAGTTGATTCGATTGCGTATGCAAAAAATGGAAAGAACGTGAAGTTCAATAATTAAGTTCAGATTCGGGGGATGGTACTTTCAGTCCTGTCTTCTCAAAATTATTATTGTGAATCAATTCATCAAAATTGGAAAATCATATATCCTTTCACTAATAAGATGTTTTTACTATGCAAAGCTTGCTGTTCAATATATTTTTAAAAATCCGCAAGTTGATATTACACTGGCATTTTCCATTAAGTAAGTAGTTAATCTAGCGGTGGATGAAAAAAATGAAGAAAGTAATTACCCAACGGTCTTCGGGATACAGTTGCCTGTTGGCATTACACTAATTAAATAAATTATAGTAAGATCAATCTACGATAACTTGATAATATTACGTACGGCAAATAAAGTAATGATTGACCCATCTCGTTATTTTCTTTAAAGAAGCAATGGGAAGGGAAGAAAAGGGAAAAAAACATAAATGATCCCTAAATTTTAGCCCAATATGCAATATGATCCTTGAATTTTTAATTTGTTCAATATGGTCCGTAAACTTTAGCCAAATGTTCAATGTCGTCTATATACTTTCAATTTGTTCAATTTAATCCCTCAACTTTTGATACACATTCAATCTAGTCCCTGGACTATATGAAAATGTTTAATATTATCCTCAAACTTGAATTAATAGAAGGATGACATTAAACATTTTCATATAGTTCAGGGACTAACTTGAATATGTACCAAAAGTCTGGGAATCATATTGAACAAATTAAAAGTTCATAGATCACATTAGACATTGGCTTAAAGTTGAAGGATCACATTGAACAAACTAAAAGTTTAGGGACAACATTGAACATTTGGGCAAAACTCAAGGACTATTTGTATCATTGTCCCGAAAGAAAACGAAAAGAGTTGGTAGAGGACAAGGTTTCTAAAAGAGCAATTATAGCATACACTGCTAGTGTAAAAAAGGTATAATTCAAGCAATCTTATAGATTATTGATTTGAGAGAGTGGGTAGTTACAATCCTCAAATCATTGATAAATATAGTTGTTTGTGTAAAAAGAAATTTACACTAACGGTGTATAAGTCTATATTTCTATTCTAAACAGGAATAAGTACACCAGAAATCTTAAATTTTCTCGTGAAAGTACGATTGAATCCTACAACTTTAAAAAAAATGCAATCAAGTCTTAAAACTTGTCAAACTAGTGTAATCAAGTCCTTTAGTTAACTATCTCAATTTGCCTAACGGAATATGTTAATGATGCATTTTTTTATCATTTTCTATCTTGTACTTGCATTTTTTATTATATTTTCCCCGGATGGTACTTACATTAGATTGAAAAACTATATAGAAAAATGATAATGTTTTATTAAAAAAAGAAGAACCCAGCTTAAAAAAAAACCACGGGGCTCTCGTGGTGGGCCGCCACCGCCCCCCATCGTCAGAAAGGGGTGGCGGAGATCGCCAGGGCCTTACTTGCGACCGGCGACTGCAACTCACCCGTGTGTTCTCTCAAACTCTAAATCCTCTCCCGTTCTCCCCTCTATTTTGTTCTGCAAATTCAAGACCTTGCCGCCAAGCGTGTTGTTGTGAATCAAAGCGTGCGTGTGTTGAAGCCTTGTTTGTGAGTGTTTGTGGATCAATGTGAGTGCATGAATGAATATTGAAGGTTCTACCTACTGAACGTCCTCCACCCAGAACATATGGTGAATGTTCACTCTTTCTTGCCTTTCTGTTGCTCAATCTTTGACCGAAAATTCTATTCAGCCTCCTCGATCTCCCTTTTTCTTAATTTCTGCTGAGTCTTATCTCTCTTTCCCTTTTTCTTTGGTCGTATATGCTGATTGTCCCTCAATACTTCCTCTTTTTCGACCACGAATCATGCATTGCATTTGAGGGGTGTGCGGCCCTCACCCCATATCTGGGCGAGAGTCACCAGCCCTAGGCAAGGGCTGGCGAGACCTCACCCCGATGTGGTAAGGGATGAAAAGGAATACTATTCTGTTCTGGTCAAGTACGATCGGCAACACCAGAAGGAATTTCCTGGTCCCTTGAAGCTTGGAGAGGGAAAACTGAAAAACCAGAACCATGCGCTCATTTTCACTCGTGGTGATGCCGTCCAGACTATCCATATGAACAAAACAGTTACCGAGGGTCACGCCCACCCCCACATTGAGGTGAGGACCGGCGAAGCCCCAGCGACCTCCACCGTCCCTTTCCGGCAATGGGCAGCAACGGCAGCCCACCGGCAAGGGCCCTGTATTTTATTTTTTTTTTTTTAGCTGGGTTCTTTTTCTAATAAAATTTCAGCATTTTTTATTTTTAATTTAGTAAAATTTGGGGAACAATATAATAGAAAATGCCACATAGGAGAGAAAAAATAATAAGAAATTTTCATGTCAACATTTTCTGTTAGGCAAATTAACAAAGTTAATGAAAGAACTTGATTGTACCCATTTGACAAGTTTTAAGAATTGATTGTACTTTTTGAAAATTTTAGGATTCAAGTATATTTTCGCGATAAGTCTTAAGACTTTTGATACAGTTATACCTTCTAAAAACAAATGTGTCGTCAAATCTCACTGTAGAGCGGAGAGTGTCCATTGAGGTTTTACCAATAGTAAATTATCAAAAACATACTTAAATATGAGCTTAAGTTTTAAAAAAAAATTTCGGTATTGGTTCTCAAATCATGAAAAGAAGTTAATAGAAAGATATAAACTTTTAGAGAAAAAGAATGTTATATCAAAATGTCCCTAGTCAATTTAAGGCTCATTGTTTTCACTCTTGAAATGTTACCTTGATGAGTGGTTTTATAGCAAGGACCTTAGTCGGTTCAAATATTTTTTGGAAATGGAAGTGATGCGGACGACATTAGGGTTATTTTTGTGCTAGAGAAAGTATGTACTTGACACCCTATCAGAATGCAGCATGCTACCGTTAAACTAACGACTTCCCAAATGGAGCAACATGCAATTAGCTAGAGCAACTAGACGTGGCTTGACAAACCCAAGTCGTTATTGTTGATTAGCAGGGCGTCTGCGTTATCTCACTATCATACGACATAAATTATGTTATTCAGTCCACAAACTTTCCTAGTTCATTTAGAAATAGAAAGAGAAGCACTGCAAGATGCTACACGAGTCCTACAATATCTCAAGAAAAAACTGGGACAATGTAACAGCCTGAATTTCAATGTAATTTCGGGATCAATAAAATGGATATTATTTCGCATTTCATTTTAGTAAGTCTCGCTCAAAGCTGATCACTCTTGGGATACTAACCAATAGGGTATGGCTAACTAGAAAATGGTACGTGGACCAGGGACCCGATCGTGAATTGGACACCAATCACGAGAAATGATGAGAGAATGTTTTGGACCAACGTGGGCTGATCTTAGGAAAAAGTGATGGATGTGGTTTGGCCAAGGCCAACGTTGTACAATCAGATCGCGGGTGATTCTGCACGACTGAAAGTACACGTGGCCAACCAGTCCTGAACTTGAACCGAACAATCGCGACCTCTGGAACTAATGATAATTTCTCATTCTCTCAATGATCGGGACCGTCATGACTCGGATAACCCTAGGTCGATACGCGTAACCTCTAAACAGCCGCCCGTTAGTGAGAGACTCTGAAAATTGAAAGTTAGCGAGTTTTGGTCACGAAATTGGACCCGGACTTCGATATCGATTTTCGAAGGCCTGAGAAGCTATTTTCATGATTCTGACGTCATATTATGCTAGCCACATACGTTTGGGGATAGTACAGGCGAAAAATGGAATTTCGACTAGGAAGTCAAAAATTATTATTTTACCCCTGTGGGTGCCGACAATGGTTTTTGAGGCCGTATAAGGTTATTTTTCGAGGCCGATGCTATTTTAGGGTGGCCACGCACATTTGGAGTTTTACGGTCAAAAATTGAAATTTTGGCTCGGAAGCCCAAGACTTTGCGATCGATTCTCGAAGGCTTAAGAGGCTATTTTCGCGATTCCGACGCCATATTATGTTGGCCACTCACATTTGGGGTGGGTATAGCCAAAAATTGAAATTTCGCCCCGGGACCGGAAAAATGACCATTTTGCCCCTCAGCCGTTTTCAGTTCCGAATTTTGGAGAAAATATTTGGGATAATTGAGAGTATTATCAGCTGCATTATTGAGGCTAAAGACCATTTTCCCCATCAATTATTGGGCTGGAACGAACGTCGGCCGTCGAGTTAGGGGTATTTTAGTCAAGTGGCCCGGATCGGCGACACGTGGCACTTTTGGGCTGATATTTTTGATCGGTCTGACCAGCCCTCTCTCTCTCCTCCCTCATTCAACCAGCCCCACCGTTCAGCAGCCCGTCCTCCTCCACGTTTCCTCCTCCTCCGCCCGTCCTCCTCTTGGTCGCCGTCTGTACGCTGGAGCACCGCCGGAGCCGCCGTTCGCCGGAGCTGCTGGATGCCGGCGCTGCCTAGTCTCACCTCATCCTGTCCATTCTCTCTCTCCCCCGTCCCCATTTTCTTTCTCTCTCATCTTTACCGTCCGGCCAGCGGACCGCTGGAGCAAGATGCCGCCGCACCGGAGCTCAATCGGCTGAGTTGCTGCCGCCGCGACCTCCAGCCCATCCGTACGTCGCCGTACGTCGCCGTACGTCACTGTCCCCCCGTACAGTGTCCGTACGGTTCCGTGCAGTCCCCGTACGGTTGTCCGTACGCCCGTCCGTACGGTGTCGCCGGGAACGCCGCCGTCGATTTCACTGTTCATCAGTAATCGACTGCCATTCCTCGTCGTCGTGGTCTAGAATTAAGTGAGTATACCTCATAAACCCAGATTAGGACTGATAGTATATTTTTCTGGACTGGTTTAGATATTATCGGTGTATAATTCGAACTGGATTGAGGACTAATTGGTGGAAATAAAATCCGAGGAATTTAGTGGGATTATTATAGATAATTATTGGGCCCGGATCGAGGAAATAGCGGCTGTCCATATTTTTAAGGAATGTACCGGATTATATTGGATAGCAAGGATTATTAGTTGAATGGTCGGGATTACCCAGAATGATTGGTTGTTGATTGATTGGTGATCAATTGTGTTTAATTGTGAAATGCCATGTTGCATGCTCGTGTGACTGAATCGTGCGGAGTGTAATTGGCCAATTGATGGCTTGAATTGTATATTTGGAATTGGGCCGCACGGTATTAATTGGCCAAGTGAGCATGCTATTTATAAATTGGGCACTGTGTAGTGGCTTTGATTTGATTGAGTGTCTGTACCTTGATGATGCTCATGTTGCATTTTTCATGGTCACGCATTATGTATGCCAAGAGTGGGGCATGTGATGAAATTATGTGGAAATGCATGCCTGCCATGAGCATGTGATCACCTAATTACCCGATGCGTTTTACGCCGGGTTCGGATAAAAATTGACAGTGTGCCGTGTGAACACTTAAGGCCTTCGGGTCATGCCGCCCTCATGCACTTTATAGCAGGACGATGCCCGGCATGTCCGGAAGACGACCAGCCTCATGCACTTTGTAGCAGGCTTTGGTTCGTAAGGAAATCGGTGTTGCGCCTCATGCACTTTGTAGCAGGCTAGAGACACTGGGCCATGTGATGCGTTTTTACGCTGGCCGTGAAGAGTCATGGGCCTTCGGGTCGGGTTAACAATTGTGGCCTTCGGGTCGTGGCCTTCGAGTCGTAATAATAAATTAAGCATTCGCCAGTATGCTAGTGTGGGCCACTGGGCCGAGATATGAATTTGGCATGAAAATAACATATGCATGCATAGAAATGCATGGGTCAGTATGTGAGTGTACGGGACTCGGTGAATGGCTTGTGATACGAACACTGATGAGCGTGAGCATGCGTATGACGTACGTATGAATAGCGTGTTCGTATATGTGAGTTGAGAATTACATTGAGATGCTAACCTGCAGGGGCAGCTAGGTAAGTGATCGGGGCCGAGAGCCATTATCGGAAAATGATCGTGATTGATATTGCTATGTTGATTGTGTATGCCTATAAGGAGAATGCATGTTAGCCTAGCCTAGATTTAGGGGTTGTACTCGCTAAGATTCGTCTCACGGTTGTAATAACGCACATTTTCAGACCCCCAGCCTTGAGCATGCAGAAGCCGCCACCCCTTTTTGGGATTTCGACGCGGATCCATACGACTTCGAGAGTGTACCCTGCTGGAAACGGGGAGGCATATGTGAGATATCACTCCGTAGTTTTTGTGAACGTGGGTGAGTATTTTCACCAGACTCAGGAGTACGTGGCTTGGTGCCTGCAAGATGCAGATGGAAATATCGGGCGACTCCTCAGGACATTCGACGTTCCAGTAGATATAGGTGGGGTGATGGTTCCATAAATGGTTGACGGCGAGATTGTGGATCCCCAGACCATAGATGAGCAGGTCAATGTGAATCCGATATCTGAGATGTGGTATGAGGACCCCGAGCCGATGGATGAGGAGCCGGAGCCGGAGCCGATGGACCTAGACCCGAACGAAGACGGAGAAGTCGCCGAGATAGGATCTGATGAAGAGTTAGGTCTTTACTGAAATCCGGAGTCGGAGCCAGATTCCGAAGACGAATGGGCTGCAGCGCAAGATATGGAGTCGGAAGAGTCTGAGCCCTCTGAGAGTTCTTCGGGAGAGTCTGCAGAGTCATCAGACCCGGACTGGGAACCGTAGGTAGGATCGAAGTTTGGTAGGGAAGATAGTACCTTTTTTACTGCAATCCTCCTTTTAGGTTTAGTTAAACTCACCACAGCCACCTACGCTTTTTATCTAGTGGCCGTTCACTGATCTGTTTGGGTTTGTATATATTTATGTTGTGTATTTTGTAAATATTGTAAAAAAGAGCTTTGGTAATGTTATAAAGTATACATATTTTCAGTGATTGTTTGTTGTGCTATCATTTATCTCGGATTAATATTACTGTCAGGGTTTGTTAATTAATTGCTTCCGCTTGTGCTTTGCTCTCTGTTTGGGCGCTGGGTCGGCGACGTTTCCTGGGAGCGTTGCATCAGAATCGACCAAGAAGGATGTTAGCACTTCGTGGGGTACAGGGCGTGACAAACAAAGGGTGCTATTATTAGTCTTACCTTCATTTGGCTTGAATCCCTTTTGTGACTCTGATTGGGTGAGTTGTCCAGTCACCCAGCATTCAGTTACTGATTACTTTGTCATGCTTGGTGGTTATCCAATATTTTAGAAATTAAGGAGGAGATCATAGTTTTTTAGTCCATTGCTCAAGTTGAATTTTGTTTTATGGAGATTGACACTAGCGAATTGATTTGGTTGTAAACTTACTAGGCTCCCTTAAGGTAGTTCACAATAAACCGATGGATCTTTATTGGGACAATCAAATTGCCCTCCACATCGTGGCAACCTGTTATTTCACAAACAAATGTCACGGTCGAGAGGTTTTCAGACACCGAAGACTGTGCACCATTAAAGAATGATTGTCCAAACCCTAATAGAGCTTCCAAAAATTCCCAAGGATGGGCGAGACAGTAATTGTGCTGTGGTTCTAGAGAGTTATCGGCATAAATGCCGATAGGTGGTAGACGGGAATGATACGATCTCAGTCACCCATCTAAAAATCGATCAATGGTTATAATCCGAAGCCCTCTACTATATGGTTATAATCCGAAGCCCTCTACTATATAAAGGGATGTCCTCCTTCTCATTTTGATCATCCAAACATTAAGAAGCATTTCCATACAGTCCTAGAGCTTCTCTCTCTAGATTATCTCTCTACAATATGGGTGAGCGATCGAGCAAAGGCTTGGCTTATGCGCTCCAACGATCCAAGGAAGCCTAAGTCGCCACACGGGTCGTTCCCAAACTACCAGCCCATGATAAGTGGTATCAGACAAAGTAGAGAGTTCGTCCAAGGTAGATCAAGGAGCACACCAACTGGTCAAGAGAATGTCAAGCCATGATCAACTTGCTTTAGTTGTTGTGGATGAAAGGGCTCCTCAAGAACAGGTTGCCCAAGACAAGACCCATGGGAAGTCCAAGAAAAGGGATAGCTCATCAAACGCCATGGCTGCGGTCGATGAGAAGCTCACAAGGATGAGAACGGCGATGTTGGAGTTCATTGAAGAACTCGACGAAGTCAAAGGGCGGATCAATGAGGTCGAAGGAACTCTCCACCACGAATTCACAAGCGTCGTCAATCGCACGACGAGCCCCTTGTTCGATAGGGACGATGCCCTCAAAGCATCAATCAAGGCACTAAAGCTTGAAGTCATGGAGCTCAAAGAAGGCAACTCCAAAGCCGAGGTTGAAGCCTTGAAGATGGAGGTACAAGAGCTCAAAATCAAGCTCGTCCTATGCAAAGCAAGCATTGCAAATTGCGCATTGCTCATTCAAGCGGCACACAAACTAGACGTGCCAAAACAGAAAGAATTCAAAGGCAACCGGTCCGCCAAAAAGGTGGACAACATCCTATGGAGCATGGAGCAATGCTTCGACACCATTGGAATCCAAGAAGACTTGACCAAGGTACAAACCACTTCGATGTTCCTAGTTGATAATGCCATGCTTCGGTGGCGTAATAGATGTGACGAGACGAAGTGAGGCGCCAATCCCATCAATACTTGAGATGGATTTGTCAAGGAGTTTTGGGACTACTTCTTCCTTGAGTTTGCTCAACAAGAAGCCCGTAGCAAGCTCTATCACCTTGAACAACGAGGCACAGTCCGAGAGTACGTGAAGGAATTCACTGAGCTCAAGCTCCAAATTCCTAACCTTGGGGAGGAGGAGGCTCTCGGGGCGTTCATGGATGGATTGAAGTCATGGGCACTACTCGAGCTCAAGCGAAGGGACGTCCGAAGCCTCTAAGGGCCCTATTCATGTCCGAGTCTCTAGCCAACTTCACTAAGGAGTCCCCAAAGTCAAGAGGAGTAGGTGGAGGTCGGACCGCCACCCCAATGAAGAAGAAGACCAAGCTATCCGTGGCCGAAAGGATGCGGATAGTGATCACAACCGTGGCCAAAGAGACCATGGTGGACGTGAAAAGTCATGGGGAGAAGAATCGTCCAAGCCAAGCAATCTGAAGTGGAATCAACCCCAAGAGGATTACAAGAACAAGTTTGAGACTCCACAGCCGTCCCCGTGCTTCATTTGCAGTGGTCCCCATTGGACTCAAAAGTGCCCGAAGAAGAGCAAGATCAATGCCATTCTTTCCGTAGAAAAGGATGAAGAGCTGAAGCAAGAAAAGGAGAAACGCGAGGTCCGACTTGGAGCCGTGAAGACTCTCAACACGATTAGCAAAGCTCCAGCCAAGAAAAAGTCCACAAGTTCGCATCTATCATTCGTTGAGATCAAAGTACGTGGTGAATCCCTCTTTGCCTTGGTCGATACGGGTGCTTCGAACTTGTTCATGTCAAATGAAGTGGCCAAAAGCTTGGGACTTCACGTGGAGCCAACTCGTAATCGCTAAAAGGCCACCAATTTTGAAGACATACCAGTCGTGGGCGTGGCCAAAAATGTGGAACTCCAACTTGGTGGATGGAAAGGCAAACTTCTGTTCGAGATAATTCCTCTTGATGATTACGATCTCATTCTAGGAATGGAATTCTTCGATACTATGAGGGCCATGATAGACTTGAGGACCAACATGTTTATCAGCACTAACTCGAAGTGCCCATCCATGATCCCTATGATCCACGGAGTGACCGAAGCAAAAGTCCTCTCCACAATCCAATGCATAAACGAGGAGCCAAGAGTTGAGAAGTCCATGCCCAAGCCCCGCACCGAGCCAAAACCAAAGATGATCCATCCTCCTCAACATGAAATGCTGATCCATGTCCTGTTCCCCGAGGTAGCAAACTTGCCGACCAACATGGAGAGAGCCAAACCAAAGGAGCCGAATGCCCGACAAGCCGAGAAGCCAAAGGCCAAGAAACCTCAGAAGAATCGGAAGCGCTCCAAGAAGCCAACAAGCACCACCAAGTCGAGAGCGCCAAGGACGTCGCTCGAATGGGTGGGGGAGAATGTCACAGTCGAGAGGTTTTTAGACACTGAACACCGTGCACCATCAAAGAATGATCGTCCAAACCCTAATGGAGCTTCCAGAACATTCCCAGGGATGGGCAGGACGGTAATTGTGCCGGGGTTCTAGAGAGTTCTCGGTATAAATGCCGGTAGGTGGTAGACGGGAATGATGCGATCTCCGCCACTCGTCTAGAAATCGATCAATAGTTGTAATCCGAGATCCTCTACTATATAAAGGGGTGTCCTCTTTCTCATTTTGATCATCCAAACAATAAGAAGTATTTACATTCTCTCCCAGAGCTTCTTTCTCTAGATTCTCTCTCTACAATCCAGGTGAGCGAGTAAGCGATCGAGCAAAGGCTTGGCTTAGGTGCTCAAATGATCCAAGGAAGCCTAAGTCGCTGCATGGGTTGTTCCCAAACTATCAGCTCATGACACAAACAAAGCACATCGAGGTTGACTACCACTTTTTTAGGGGATATGGGCCATCAGAACCGACCATGTACCCACTAAACTACAACTGAGAGACTTTTTTTGTACTAAGACATTGGGTTGAGATCGGTTTACATCTCTCGAAAGCAAGTTGGGCATCTGTGACCTCCATGTGCCAACTCGAGGGGGAGTAGTAGGGAAGATTCACTTCCTATTTTTCAATTAGCATAATGTTTGATGTATCCCTTGTAATTAGTAAGGGACAAGAGGCCCTTTCAAAATATATATCCCTTTGTATGAATATTTTCGGTCTCCGTCCTTCAAAGATCTCGCTTGTCGGAATCAATCGATCATAGGCTTGAAGGTAGACCAATAATGTCAGTGATATGAACTCAATTAGTTCGTCAATTTATTCACGAGACACGAGCGAGCAAAACGATCAAATCATACATCAAAAGTTCAGCTGCCGATAAGGGGTCATCTAGATCCAGAGAAGAGGTTAGAAGCATCTAAGAAAGTGGGAGACACACACTTATATATAGAAAGTTGCAGCTGTCGGTTCATTCCTAATTTCTAGGTATCGTTAGAGCAACCTAGCGTTGATAAATGCATCGTAATAAGGCATGTTAAACCTATAAAATTTATGACAATCTCGTTTAGAAAACTTTTTCCGGGCCGTACCAACATCAATCTCGTTTATAACTGAATTGGCACAAGTTCAATAGGTTTATGACTTTTTTGGTAATTTTTCTCTCTTTCAAACCAATGATGTATAAGACCATTTGAGTAAAACATTTCTTTGCTGGCCACATATCCTATAATTAATATTTGGCAAAATGACACAAACGGTCCCGAACTTTGACCTAATGTGCAATTTGATCTCTAAACTTTTAATTTGTTCAATGTACTCTTTGAACTTTAACCCAATATGCAATGTGGTCCCTGAACTTTAATACGATCCCTGAACTTTTGGTATACGTTCAATTCATGCATTGAACATTTTTATATAGTTCAGGGGCTAAATTAAACGTGTACCAAAAGTTCATGGATGATATTGAACAAAATAAAAGTTCAGGGACAACATTGAACATTAACCTAAAGTTCTTGGACTACATTGAACAAATTAAAAGTTCATGGACCAAATTACACCTTGGATCAAAGTTCATGGATCGTTTGTATCATTATCCCTTAATATTTTAGAATTCTTGCCCTCTACCAACTCTTTCTTTTTTTACATTCCCATTGCTACTTGAAAGAAAATAATGAGATTGGCTGAGCATGTAATCTAATCGAGTTATTGTTGATTGATATTACTATAATTTGGTTTAATTTATGTAATGACAACAGGCAACCGTATTCCAAAAATGGTTACATGATTACTTTCTCCTTCTTCTTTTTTCCCAACTTTTAACCAACTGCCTAATTAATAGAAAATGCACGCGTAAATGTAAACTTGTGTCCATCTAAAATAGTTTGATTAGCAATCTGCCCATGGTTAAATATCTTATTAGTGAAAGGATAAACGATTTTCAAATTTTGACAAATTCATTCATGAGAATGATTTTGAATCCACAAATTTCCATGGAGGGGCATAAGTCCACCAACCATGCACGAGTCCATGTTAATTATTGAACTCCATGCTCTTTCCCTTCTATTGCAGTATGCAATAGAATGGAAGTAATAAGGATGCACATTTTTAAGGCTCCTAATTTTAAGTTCAGACCGCAAAAGAGGAAGTTTCCTCGTGGATATTTCCCAAAATGACTTTCTCGTAAATTTCCCTTCTAGGCTCAGCCTTCTAATACACATTATTAATGCTTGTCCCTCAAAGAACTTTAATTTTGACAGCATGCATGCCAATTTTGGCCATGTTATGAAGACGAAAGTGACCAAGAATTCAATGTTGTCGTTCAGGGTTATTTTAGGGATTCTCAGAAGGCTTTGCCTTTTTCCCGAAAATGAAATTAAATCATAAATAATTCATATAGGTATTGGAAAAGACGAGGGAGATGGGCCTATTAGTCTCTCCTATAAATAAGAGGCTGAAGTCATTTCAAAAACTCGCTACTTTTATTTCTCTCTTCTTCAATTTTCTTAATCAGTGCGAGTAAATAAACAAATCCCAATATCTCTGGTTAACTAGTTTGTTGCTTTATTTTGATCTTTTTAGAGAATGATTTTGAGACTTCAATGATCCTGTGCTAACTTATTGTTCATGTGTTATAGGCAGTCTTTTCATTGAAGTGATAAATGGAAAGCTTCAACAACTTCAACAAGAAGAACAAGAGAACCATGGCTCCAGGGATGCCTCCATTGCCTCCAATAAGCCAGATAATGAAAGGACAAAGCTCTTCAAACCCTACCATTGACCCTCAAAAGCTTAAGAGGTGCTTATAAAGTTATAACCCTTCAAACGCATTTCGAAATTGTAGGCATGGACGACTATGCCCATTTTCATGACCTAGACATTTCATTTGAAAGTGTTTCGTCAAAAATGGGCAAAAAAAAAAAGAGGAAATGGCAAAGATGGCGGAGAGATATTAGATTTTTCCTTCTCTTAGATTCTAATATTTAAGTATCCAAAGTCATGACTTTTTTTTCAATTTTCTTTTGTATTTGTGTCTTTCAGGAGGTTGGCAAGCAAGCAATACGCTCAAACCTATCGTTTCAAACAAACTTGTCGGATAAGGCAACTGGAATGGACAGTGCGGTCTCTTGAAGTTAGCAATCAATTTAATTCTTCCTCCAATTTATATTCCATTTTAGTGTACTTTCGAGATTTGGCATTCGATGTGATTAAGATGACAAGCATCCAATGATTTTGAAATTTTCTTGTTTGACGTATATAGGCTGTCGTACAATGGAACTCCGCGATGACGTGCTATTTGACACAACAACGCCATTCGTTCCAAGTTGAGAATGGCTTATTAAAGCAAAAAATTAGTTTCTTTTCTCATGAAATCGAATTCAAAAAAGGTTCTCTCTTTCTCTCTCTCCGTGCAGACGTTTTCAAGGAGAAATCAAGAATTTAATTGACTGATATTTGATGCAGCTGAACATGTGCAACTGAAGAAAGAGAAGGACAAGCTAAAGGGGTGTATGTGAAACAGCAGCAAAACTATGAAGAGCTCCTGAAGAGCAGCATGGCAAATGCAAAATTCGTGGACATGGACCAACCGGGACGTCCAATCTATAAGTATATATAGGCTATATGATTAAGATGCTTTGAGTTAATTAAGCTATTGTTAAAAGGGCCGAAACCCTAATGTCTTTACATCTTATGCTTGATTTAGTTTTCAGTATGTGAGCTTAAGTATGACAATTTGGAGCTTAAAAACTTCGTGGCTTATTTATCTATTTATTCCTGTTGAACCATTTGCTCATGTTTTGTGTGCCTTGAGATTCTATGGGAAAATTATCCAATCAGTTTTAAACCTATTGTACATATGTCAATTCAATTTTAAACTTTCTAATTTTACCAATTTAGTTCTAAAGTTTTGCGCAAAATTCCAATTTAATCCTTCTTGAAGTGCCCAAATCAGTATCAAGTAAGGGTTTGATCTTGCCGGCCGGCAAGCATGTGACTTTTTTGGCAACCGGAACAATGGCATTTTTCTCCAAAAAAAATTGCTTAAAAAGAAAAGCCCAATTTCTTGAAGTAAAAATCCCAAAATTGGTTCTTCTCTTCCCAACCCACTTTGTGAACGAAGGTTGAGGTTCTGAACGGAGTATTGCCTAAGCGAGGACCAGTAGCCACTGGTGGCATGTGACCAGGCGGTGGCATGCGACCAAGCGGCAGCATGCGACCAAGCGGCGGAGGCATGCGACCAGGTGGCGGTGGCAGTTGAAGGGTGAGGGATTTGAACAAAACTAAGGCTTCGTTTCGTTTGGCAGAAAATGTTACGTTTCTGGAAAATGTTTTCCTAGAAGTCATTTTCCTGAAAAATGACACAATTTTTCGATGTTCGGCTGGAATCTGAAAAGGTTTTGAAAAATATTTTCTAGTATTCGCTCATCGGCCGGCGGCCGGTGACCGGGCAAAGAAGGAGGCCAGCGGAACATGTTTTCCTCTTTTGAAAAGCGGAAAACATTTTCCTTACTTTTCTTCATGTTTTCACTCATTGAGGGAAAACGTTTTCCATGGGTAGTTTATTTTCACCCCCTGAACACCGGAAAACCCGGAAAATATTTTCCTGGAAAACATTTTCCACCAAACGAACACGGTCTAAAAGAAAAAACTCATCCTACGGTTCTCGCAAAGCCTTCACCCTCCAATTTAAAAATTGTTACAATCGTGTCTTTCATTTTGCCTCAGTGATTCCGCCAAGGTTACTTTCCCAAATTGGAGCTCTGATTTGAAACCCTAATTTTCCTAAATCCTCTAATTTCTTTTGTTTCCATGGATGTCAGTTTCCTAAATAGGATCAACTGGTATTCTTTCGCCCAAGAGAAGGCAATTGCACTTGTTGAAGTGACATGTCGACAAGGCGTGGGCATGGCGTGTAATACAACAGCAATGGCGGCGACGGTAGTGAGTTGCATTAATTTGGGGATAGGGTTCTTTTGAATTAATCTTTCAGTAATTCAGAATAAAGCTCTAAAGCTCGATTTGTTCGAAGTTACGGCGGTGAAGTCACATTTGGGGAAAATTCTGGGGTCTGTCGCGCTCAAATCACATAAAGTTTGATTCAGTTAATGAAGTCAATTTGTTACTGCTTGATTCGTTCATTGTTTTTTAATCGCGTTTATTGGGTGAAGCTTTTTGGGAAGACTTCACTTTGTAAAATCACTCAGTTCTCAGATGATGTTTGTTAGCAAGTGTTAGAGCTGGTTCTTGTGAAATGCTGTTACTGACGATTCCAAGATGGAGTATGCTGATACTTTAATGTTTGGTTTTCCATTTTTCAATCTCTTTGTAGCATATAGATAATGTTTGTTTTTCCATTTTTGTATTGTTTGAACCACACACCAACGTGGATGATAATGTCCGGTTAGTTTTTTTCAGTTGCAATCACCCACGTTGGTTCTAATTTCCTCTTTTTTCAGTTCTATGAACCATATACCAGCTTGGTTGGTAATGACCAGTTGGTTTTTTGTGTTGTAATCATACAAGTTCTAATGGAAGAGAGGTTTTTAGACTTCATTTGAAGCACTTATATTGTACCACTTCCCATGAATGTTCTTATGGAAACTGTGTTGATGCAGTTACAACCTGTAACAATTTTTTTTTTGGTCAAAACAACCTGTAACAATTTGTATTAGAGAAAGATAAGAACTCATAAAGATGTGCAATGCGGATGAGAGGCTCCTTCTTCAGGTGTAATTTATGATGGAGAATTCGTCTCAGGATACTGAAGCAGCTGTTGAGGTATTACCTTGAAATAGCAATGGAACTTATTGGAGGTTTGTGTAATTCCAGGCCACAAGTGCAAAAATTGCTCAAACTCATGCTGTTCGTCAGGGTACGAAACTTGCCCAAGCCAACAAATGGGATAAGTTTGTTATTGAATCTGATGCACAGTATCATCAACGACGTACTGGCTGATGCAAAATCAAGGAATTGGAATCCTTGGCATAGTTGAAAGTAGAGTAGACAATATAACTTGAGATATTAGATATATTCATAGAACTTTTATTGCAGAAGCTAAGGAAAAGAACATGGGAGGACTACATCCCATACAAGTCAATTACAGCATTATGTGCCACCCAGATTCTTTCAATGTAATGACACCACACCCCAAAGGACAACATTACATTGTAGTGTCCCACATCTACACTACCAGTATCAACAGCAAGACACTGCCCAAAAAACAAGATGCAAACTCAAAACCATGCCACCAGATTACAGCAAAGTTTGTCAACATGAACTTGCCAATTTTTACGCAAACACTTACAGTCAGCAGTGTCTCAACCCAATTAATTTTTTACACAGACTCTTAACCCCTAAGTTCATCCTTCCAGTCACTTGCAGATCTAGAACATGAAAATAGCTGCAAAACTTATTCCCAAATCTGCTTTGGGAACACGCCCTTGAAGAACAAGTGCATTCGTGATTCTTCCTGTTGTCTGCATAGCACGCGAATGCTACCATGCCACACCAAGTTTTCATCCTGTCCAATGCGTGCAACCTATGAAGAATCCCCAGCCAAGTTGTAAAGCCATATTTTGGCACATTAGGCCGAAACCATATGAGCTTATGCCAGGTCACTTTATTCCCACATTTCCTCACTAGCTTCCAAGCCTGCTTTACAGTAAAATACCACTTCATTCACTGAGCCAAAATTTGGGGCAATCAACCCTCACAAAGCACCCTGTATTTCAAGCAGATCATTAGACCTTGCTGGAGGCCATCTCCGCTCATTTGCCTAAATAACATGTTGCAGGCTTTAGATGTGGTTTCAATGAATGCCTCAATCTGAGCATTTTCCTTCCATGCATATTTGTTGTCTGATCACTCCTTGGCTTGCCACAAACTAGACCCCTTCAGCGAAACATATTCTAAATTATTGAAAGATAAATTTAGAAGAACCCTATCCCCTGATTGATGCAACTCACTGCCATTGTTGCCATCACTATCGTATTCCATGACATGCCCATGCCTTATGGACATGTTACTTCAACAAGTCCCATCGCCTTCTCTTGGGCGAAGGAAATAACAGTTGAACCAAATTAGGAAACTGACATCCATGGGATTGAAAGAGATTAGAGGATTTAGGAAAATTAGGGTTTCGAGTAAACCAATTTGGAAAACTAACCTTAGCAGGAATCATGGAGGCAAAATGAAAGACACAATCGTATCAATTTTTTAACTGGGGGATGAAGGTTTTGCGTGAACCGTAGGAGGAGTTATTTTTCTTTAGTTTCGTTCAAATCCCTTGCCCTTCAACCACCGCCCCTTCGACCAAAAAAAAATAAAACCGCCACCCCCGCTGCTCGGTTGCACACCGCGAGTGCCCACGAGTCCTTGCTCAGGCAACACTCCATTCATAACCTCATCCTTCGTTCATAAAGTGGGTTGGGAAGGAGAAGAACCGATTTTGGGGTTTTCACTTTCAGAATAATTTTTTTTCCTTTTATAAAAAGTAACTTTGGACAAAAATGCCCTTCTTCCTATCGCCCAGAAAAGTCACAAGCTTGCCGGCTAGTGAGCATTTGGCCAGCTAGCACGATCAGGCCTTTGATTGAGACTGATTTGGGCACTTCATGCCCTCATCTGAAATAAGGTCCACTTTGGATCCTTTTTTTAAGAAAATGACACCACTTCGGAGTCTTATGTGGAATTTTCCCTTTATTATCTAGACATATATGGTGTTTTGCCATTTCATATCTCTTTGCTCGATTGAAGCCACTGACCGGGAGGAATGATTGATTGTTATCCATATTTTCTTGATTTTTCATATTCACTAATTAATCATTTTCCAAAACTGCTGGATCATGAACAAAATCCTCATACGTGGTTGATTTATGGCAAGCAAATCAAGAAGCATAGAGTAGGTATGTTTAACCAAAGAAAAAGAAAATAAGAAACCTAGCTATATCCATCTTTGTTAGAAGAAAATTTGAAATACTATTGTATTCGCTTGTTCTTCTTCTTCTTCTTAGAAAGATTACAAGACGCACACATATATATAGGATTAACACACGACTCTACGTTTACTCTAGTCACATGAACAGACACGTCTAGATTCATAACATTAAATGCTATCTTAAAAGACACAATCACTTAGGTAACAACTTTCTAGATTCCAAGTTTCAAGATGAACTTGGATTACGAAGAGTCTCCTTGAGATCTGAAAAATCCTTTGCAATTTTCAACAGCCTCCCTTAAGCCGAGTTCATCTTGACCATGCCGATCATTCTCTTAAGTTTAAGGAAGGAATCTATCTTCAACGGCTTAGTAAACATATCAGCCACTTGGTCTACCGACTTGCAATACTGCAGCACAATCTCCTCGGACTTCACCAGATCTCGAATGAAGTGGTATTTTATATCAATGTGCTTGCTTCTTCCATGGAAGATTGGATTCTTTGCAAGGGCAATTGCTGACTTGTTATCACAATAAATCACCGTCGAATGCTCCTGCTTATGCTGTAACTCAGTGAGCATCGAACGCAGCCAAACTGCTTGAGTAGCACAATAAGCTGCTGCTATGTATTCCGCTTCTGCACTGGACAAAGCAACCACTTGCTGCTTCTTTGAGGATCAAGAAAAAATTCCATTTCCTAAAGAGAAAACATAACTGAAAGTACTCTTCCTTTCTCCAATATCACCTCCCCAATCACTGTCTGTATATCCCACAAGCTGAAAATTATCAGAAGCAGTGTAGTATATACCATCATTCACAGTACCTTTAATATATCGCAGAATTCTTTTCGTTGCCTGAAAGTGTGATTGTCTAGGGTGCTCCATAAATCTGCTTACCATCCCAACAGTAAAAGCAAGATCTGGCCGAGTAAAAGTCAAATATCTCAGACTTCCAACTAGCCTCTTGAAATATGTGGAATCAATTTCGGAACCACTTCCGTCTTTTGTCAACTTCAACCTTTCTTCCATGGGAGTGCTGATTGGTTTACAAGTAGCCATCTTGAAACGCTCAAGAATATCCTTGGCATACTTTTGTTGACAAATAAAATTACCATCCTCCGATTGTGTAACTTCTAGGCCGAGAAAATAATACATCAGACCCATGTCTACCATCTCAAACTCATGAGTCATAGCCTCCCGAAATCACAAATCATTTCTTGACAATCTCCAGTAAATATGAGATCATCGATATATAAGCAAGTAGTGAGCATCTCACCGTTCAAGCCATTCTTAACATATAAAGTATGCTCATAAGGACATCGAGTAAAACCATGATTCAGAAAATAAGAGTCAATTTTGGTATACCACGCTCGCGGTGCTTGCTTAAGGCCGTAAAGAGCTTTCTTCAATTTGTAGACAAAGCCCTCTTGTCCTTTCTTGACATAACCTTCAGGTTGATCCACATACACTTCCTCCTCAAGTACGCCATTGAGAAATGCATACTTGACATCCATCTGGTGTATTTTCCAATGTTTCTGAGCAGCAAAGGAAAATATCATACGAATGGTATCCATTCTAGCAACCGGAGCAAATACCTCAAAATAGTCAATCCTGGGTTTTTGTTTGTAACCCTTGACTACGAGACGAGCCTTCAACCGATCAACATCACCATTAGGCTTGTACTTGGTCTTATAGACCCATTTCACACCGATGGACTTTTTGCCTTCCGGGAGAGATGTGAGCTCCCACGTATCATTTTTCTCAATCGCATGGATCTCATCATTCATCGCGTGAACCCAACCATTATCTTGGGAAGCCTCCTGAAACTTTGTCGGATCACAATCTACAAAGAGAGCAAAATTGATAATTTCTTCATCAGAGGGATCATCATCATTGGACAAAACACAATCCTTCAAACGAGCCGGTAAAACTCGTTCTCGCCGTGGACGTGAAGAACTTTCAGCAAGATTTTCGATAAGATTTTCAACAGAATTCGATGAAGTAACCGCTGTCGAAGTCTCTACTATCGAATCTGGTTCCACCGAAGCCGCTACTGGTTCATATTGACTATATGAATCGGGCTGAACCGTCTCATCCTCATCTAGGACAAAGCGAAATTGCTTCTTTTCTTCCGTGTTCCAAGTCCACTCACCTTCCTCGTTGAAGGTAACATCTCAACTGATTATCACCTTTTTCGTTATCGGATTATACAACCGATAACCCTTGGTTTCATTGCTATAAACGAGGAAGATACACTTCTCGCTCTTCTCATCAAGCTTCTTACGAAGCTCATTTGGCACATGGGCATAAGCAATACACCCAAACACACGAAGATGCTGAACTGAAGGGATTCGACCACTCCACACCTCCGTCGGTGTCTTGAACTCAAGACCTTTAGTGGGACATCTGTTCAACAAGTAAACAGCACAAGCAACCGCCTCCGCCCAAAAATGCTTCGGCAAATGTTTAGAACAAAGCATAGTACATACCATTTCAACAATAGTGCGGTTTTTTCTCTCCGCTACTCCATTCTGTTGAGGAGTATATCGTGCTGTCAATTGATGCTTGATGCCGCATTGTTTGAAGAAGTCGTCACCAACCAAATATTCTGTGCCACCATCAGTTCAGAGAATCCGAATTTTGTGCCCACTTTGGTTTTCGACATAGGCTTTGAACTCCTTGAAAGTATCGATGGTGTCGGATTTTTGCTTCAAGAAATAAACCCTTGTTTTCTGCTAAAGTCGTCGATAAAGGTAACAAAATACCTATACCCGCGATTCGACAATTCACTAAGTGGTTCGCATAGATCGGAGTGAACTAACTCCAATGGCTTCGACACTCTCCATGATTTTCCTGAAGGAAAGCTTTCTCTGGACTTCTTCCCAATGACGCATGGTTCACATATCTCCTTTGGAGAAGAAATTTCGGGCAAACCTCGTACCATCTTCTTTCGACACAACAGCTTCAAGCTGTCGAAATTCACATGTCCGAACCGCTTGTGCCAAAGCCATGAAGAATCTTGTACTGAGGCACTAAAACATGACGTAGCATAATTAATATACAAAGGAAAAAGGCGATTTCGGGCCATTTTTACCTTCGCAATCAATCGTCATTTGCCATCATGAATCGTGCAAACCTCATCCTTGATGATCATGCGATAGCCTCGCTCAGACAACTGTCCCATGCTCAAGAGATTCTCTCGAAGACCGGGAACATAATGAACGTCGGAAATGCTTTGAACCGACCCATCTTTTGTTTTGATTTTAATGCTCCCCTTTCCCATGATAGGAAATTTTGCATTATTCCCGAACCTCACCTCCAAACGAAAGGTGTCATTGAAATTCGAGAATAACTCCTTCTCGCCACACATGTGATTACTGCATCCGGTGTCTAAGTACCAAACATTCTTCTGGTTCTCCACTGAAGCATCACACGTGAATAAAAGAGCATTACCATGCTCATCATTGCTTTCAACAAATCTATTGACAGAACTTGCTACTTTAGCATGAAACTTTTGACCACCAATCCTTTTGCTTCGACACTCAGATTTATAATGCCCATACTTTTTACAATTAAAACACTGAATATGGGACTTATCTGTTTGTTGTCGAGGTTGCTTTTCCTGCCGCCTTTTATCTTTCTTTTGAGTAGAAAGATTTTTCTTTTCATCGGGTAACACCCATTGGCTTTGTAGAGCCTCCCCCACCGTCTTGGACTTCTCCTTGAGTCGTTGCTCGTGCATTTGTAGAGAGCTAATCAACTCATCCACGGTCAAAACTGAGAGATCACGGGATTCTTCAATGGAAGTCACAATATATTCGAACTGCAACATTAGCGTTCGAATAATCTTCTCGACGATCTGTTGATCACCAAAAGTCTCACCATTGGCCTTCATTTGATTGACAAGAGCCAATACGCGTGAGAAATAGTCAGAAATGGACTCCGACTTTTCCATCTGAAAGAGCTCGTATTGTTGACGAAGAGTCTGAAGCCGAACCTTCTGGACCTTCTCAACGCCTTTGTAAATTTTGATGAGAGTATCCCATGCCTCCTTCGCCGTCTTCGAATTCGCCACTTTTTCAAAGATTGACGAATCTATCGCTTGAAAGATGTAAAAGAGAGCCTTACGATCTTTCTTACGATTTTCTTTTATCGTCCTCTGCTCCTCCGTTGTCAAATCTGCCGCTGCTTCTGGCTCGACGAATGCTTCTTCGATAATCTCGGTCAGCTCCTGGAATCCGAATAGCACCTCCATCTGGATCTTCCAATGCTCAAAATTCTTCCCATCAAACCTTGGGAGTTGAGGTTGGACATTCCCGGCACTACTCACAGAAGCCATCTGACTCGAGATCTTTCAAAACTTAGCCAACTGGCTCTGATACCAAATGTTAGAAGAAAATTTGAAATACTATTGTATTCGCTTATTCTTCTTCTTCTTCTTAGAAAGATTACAAGACGCACACATATATATAGGATTAACACACGACTCTACGTTTACTCTAGTCACATGAACAGACACGTCTAGATTCATAACATTAAATGCTATCTTAAAAGACACAATCACTTAGGTAACAACTTTCTAGATTCCAAGTTTCAAGATGAACTTGGATTACGAAGAGTCTCCTTAAGATCTAAACAATCCTTTGCGATTTTCAACAATCTTGCTTGTAAAATTGTGTTTCTTTTTATCGACGTATGCATCTTCCGCTTTCCGATTGGCCCTCGAACGGCACATAACAATCGGTTGCGGTTGATAGACATCCAGCAATTAGGCCCTTTTTCGTCTGTTTCGAGATTGGCAACAATGAGTATGTATTCATGAATTGGCATATATTTCTCTTGGCCGAAAGTAATTCTCTATGTTTTGTGGTAAGTTGTCTTGTTCTTGTTACACGATCCTTTCTTTGTTTTCAAGTGCTTCGCTCAGAAACTGCAGCAGTTGAGGTCTCGTGCAACCACGAAACATCTCAACAACCAGTGAGGAACTGTTAAGCAACTATGACGTGTCCTGATCGCTGTCCCTCTGCCCAGAATTTCCCTATTTTCAGTCTCCGACCTTCAGGGATTCCGTTTTGTTGGAATAAACCGATCTTAGGCTCAACGGTAGACCGACAATATCAGTGAAATGAATTCATTTAGTTCATCAATTAATTCACAAAATGCAAGCAAGTGAGCACAGCAGTTTAATCCATCAAACACTCAGTCGCCGACTAATGGGCATCCAAATCAAGAGAAGAAGATAGAAGCATCTAAGAAAGTGGGCTATAATCAGAATTTTCATGATAATACGGAACAGGAATGTCATTCCTGTATTCCCTCCGGGACCTTCCTAGTGTAACGAAGAAAATGTGTTAATATATATGTTTAGCTGCATTTCAGTGATCGAAACAAAAGGAAGATGCTTTGTTTTCTTGTGAACGGAACATACAGACGGGAGGGAAGCGACTCGGCCCCTCTTTAGGAAGATTAGATGAGGCAACTTTAGAGACCAAAAGCATAATCTAAATCCTTGGTACGTTGTGCTCAATTTTCTCCACTTTGCACGTAGATAAATATCGACCGATCAGTTCACTTAGTCAAACAATTCCCAGTCCAGAGTGACTCTTGTTGAAGATTGCAAGCTGCCTTGGGCATTTACGATGCTGATTCCCGACGCAATCTGCTTGCTCTTGGTGTCAGCTGCTGTAGCATTTCTGGTTCTGCTCAAGGGGTCGGAGTTTCTCGCCTTTAGATTGTCGAGTGTTTCCACAATGCTCTGTACTCGACATACCTACGCACACGAAATCATCAACACGCAGCGTTGACGTAATTCTCTTTGAACTTTAACTAAGTAGTAAGAGAACTTCTTCTCCCTTTTTTCTTTTGTTCATGTGGTGTTTATCGAGTTTCAGATGGTCTATAGCACGAAAAAGCTTGAAATTATCATCCATCATACTGGTATCTCGGTAGAGACATCTTCATGTTTATTTCCTAGATTGATGTAATGCCCAAATCTATATGCATTAGGAATACCAATCGAAAATTCTCTTGTTCGCTATCTAATCTAATGTTACTTATTTCTATTGTCTGATTAAACAATAATACCAACCTCGATCCGCCTTTCAACTCTTGCTTCTCCATCAGCCTCGATCGAGTCCAATTCGAGCAACTTCACCATTAGCAACTCTGTCAAGGCAACGAATTCCTTGTCGTCGACCCGGCTTCCACCACGAAGATCCATCTCCAATGAGACAACCTACAAAGGCAGCGCAATCACACGATCAATCAACTCAACACAAGGAAGCAACAAAAATGCGTAACCTGACAAAGTGACAATGCTTGCCCTGCCAACCTTCTCAGACAGCTTATCGACCTCTGCCCTGACCTTGGCAACTGCCTCATGGGCTCGAGAAACGCATCGATCTCCCATCTGGGCATCGAGTCTGCTCCCTCGACCGGCCATGTCCTCCAGCGGAACCACTTTAGACATGTCTTCTGCGACCGCCATGCTCCTCCCCTCGTTCTCCCAACTGCACAACTGCGTGTCCTTGTTCACAAGCTGCGGTTGCAACAACTCAGTTCCATCAACCAGATACGACGACCGCAATCGAATCTAGTCCATGTGCCTCTTGCTCAAAGATGGCAAGCTTTGTCCCTCAAGCATGTGCGGGATCGTTGAATGTGGTGAGGAAGATATAGGGGAAACTTGAAGAAGGTTGAATTGACGGTTAGTTGAAACCAGAAACTTTTCAGAGAAAGAGTAAGCAAGGGGAGAAACACTCGACAGGGACATCTCTGCTGTCGTTTTGAAGTGTTAGCGGTTGGTCGGTTGCAATTAAAGAAGCGGCATGCTCCTTTCCTACTTCTCTAGCTCTGTTCTCTTGGTAAATTACGTTTCCCTCCCCCTGTGCTTTCAGGATTCTCACATTCGACCCCATAAGATGTCATTTATACCAGTAAGCTCCCTGTGGTTTTGTTTTCTTTTTTCCTTCTGGGTCTCAATTTGGCTAAAAATCTCAATCCCGACTTCCTACCTAACGGATAGGAGATTACAGAAGCAGCCTTCCAGTTGGGTTCCTCAAAGGCACCCGGGCTGGATGGCTTGAGTGGTCAATTTCTAGTATTCTACCAACATCGTTGAAAAGAGATCCAAGGAGATATTTATGGGGAGGTGTAGCAGTTTCTTAATTCGGGTCGACTAAACCCTGCACTAAACAAAAATTTTGTTACCCTCGTCCCTAAAACCCCGAACCCGGAAAGATTAGAATAGTTTCAGCCAATCAGTCTTTGCAATTTCGCCCATAAAATCTTTTCAGAAGTTTTGGCGAATAGACTAAAGACTTCCTACCTAACGGAATATACACGGTATCACCTCTAAATTTAGTAGGCCAAAATGCTAATTTGGAGACCGAAAGAATGTCGATTACTAGGGAAAATTTCACTTGGTCTATAGATTTTGCTAGTATCGGTAGCAATAAAATGTGTCTAATCGTGTCGTGTTAAAATAAAAGCTATGTTAACACGTTAATTTAAACGTGTCGCTTCAGGTCATAAACGGGTTCATGCTAAATCCAACCCCGTTAATGGTAACAAGTGGGGGCAGAAACAGCTTAAACAAACAAATATGAAAAGGAACATAGAGGCCCAAAAGGCCCACGGCGATGGGCCCATTGGGCCGATCTTACAAGCATTGGCCTTTTTCAGACCCTTGCGAGTTTGTAAATTGCAAGTCCGTCCTAGCATAACTTGGTTCAATGTTGTATTTGGTGAGTTCCGATCCCACTAAGCTCACAACTCATACTTAG
Source organism: Syzygium malaccense (assembly GCA_031216405.1). Taxonomy (NCBI): domain Eukaryota; kingdom Viridiplantae; phylum Streptophyta; class Magnoliopsida; order Myrtales; family Myrtaceae; genus Syzygium; species Syzygium malaccense. The sequence continues at coordinate 22,282,754 of CM062262.1, read as the reverse complement.
GCTCCATTTATATTGCGAAAATGAATAATTTGGAAAATAATGTCCCAAAAGTGATTGCTTGTATCGCTTAAAATAATCTGTCAGTGAAAAATATTTTCGCTATTGACAACTATATACGTCCAAATATATTCATGGACGATGAAAATATTCTTCGTTCGCTCATTTTCGTAAGCAATACAAGAGATCTTTTTCAAGGGAAATATTTTTCGAACCATTTATTTTTCGCGAGACAAACGAAGTCTTAGCAACGATAGTTTCCTCAATCACGGCCTCACTAATCCGTGCTTGATACGGAAAAACTATCCAAACCCTAGATGCATCCACCATGCACGACCTACATAGTCGTGTTTCATTTGTAAGCATAACCTTACGAGTTAAAAAGGGATATCTTAAAAAGATTATTCCGTGGGCAAGGTGGAAAGTGACGTTAAAAAATAGATAATTGACCTCAGGGGATTGATGCTTAACCAGAAAACACTGATTGGCTTAGTCCTTAAACAAAAGGACAAATTTTTTGCGTGTTGATTGGACGCTCAAGTATAGGCTCTACTCGCCAAAGCGCAACGATTCCATATTCAGGCCGTCCATCACAAGTTCGAGTTTTTTTTGCTCCCCATTTCAATAGGATCGCGAGGAGACGGTACGGCGTTTTATGCGTACGAGGTTTAATCTATTTAAGGCGGGCTTTCTTGTAACAAAATAACAAAATGAAAAAATTGTGATCGGTATCGTTATTATTTATTTCCTACTTAACTTACATTGTGACAAGCAGTGTCTCGGGAAATCATGACAGGCCCTTTGATAGGGGCATGGATGTTTTTTTATTCTCAAGCAAGGAAAAGCATTTTGCGAGTTTTTATGATAGGCTGAGTACATCCTCTAAAATTATTACACTTAGAAGTGTGATTTTGATATTGAAATAAGCTCTATATGTTTTTTTTTTTACTTTTTGATAACGCCGGACGTGATGAAGAACATAAAGGTGTTGGAACCAAAAAGGATATAGAGAAACTCTTTGGTGAGGAGCACACAAATACACAAACAAGGGAAAATAATATTCAAAATGCCTTTTTGCGTAGACTTTATACAGAGAAGATACAAGCTTAGCTCTACAAGCTTTTTTTTCTCAACTCTCTTTTATTTCTAAGGCTTTCTACACGTTGACACAAACGGGGAGGGGACATGCATAGTTATACTACTCCTCAGGCGGTGAAGTTTTCTTCTTTATTAAGCAAATCTGACTTGTCAAAACTCGAAGACCAAGTTTTGAATCATCTTACGGCAGAAGATTGTCAATCAGCTTGCTCCTCAAAGAAAGTTACAGAAAGTCAAAAACAATTTTAATATTTCTAACGAAAGGAACCGGGCTACCCGCGGGAGAGATGACCGTGCGGACCGTGCCGTGTCCCGCGAGGTAGGCACCCCATTTGCCCGTTCAAGAATCAAAAGAGCAACAGAACCTGGAATGGGCTCTTGACCGCAGTTACAGCGCGGAACATCCAGACAGCAGGGGGGGGGGGGGAGAGAGAGAGAGGGAGAACAACATCAGTCATGTATTAATGAAATGGGTAGTGCAGTCAAAAATGGTCCCGTAGCTCAGTTGGTTAGAGCGTTGGTCTTATGAGCCGAAGGTCGCGGGTTCGAGCCCCGCCGGGACCATCTTTTTATCCCCCTTTTTTTTGTCCTCTTTTGGAGGGGATCAACGTACTTCAATCACTTGAAAATCCCCCCACCCATGAAATGAAAGGAGGAGAAAGCATTTTAATTAAAATGGTGACCCAGCAGAAGCTGGGTCCATCACATGTGACCCAGCAGCAGAAGCTGCCCTTCTTTCCTGGTTATGTTTTCTTCTTGTCAAATGGTGACCGCGGCGGCGGCACCCGTCTGAAATTTTGTGGATTCACGTCGCTGTACGACACTCGGGCATTTTCTTTCGGAGATTAAGTGCTGCCGGGTTGTTCGGCCTCGTTGTTTAGGGGCGAGCACGGCGCGCTTTGGTTCGTTTCGAGGTTGAACCGAACCGAACCGAGTGATAATATTAGTTTTGTTGAAAAGCCAAGCCAAACCAAACCAAATCATTTGGTATGCTGAAACCGAGCCGAACCATAGCGCGTTACGCGATTCGATTCCGTTCCAAACCACATTTAACCGTTCGTTTATCTTTCCTTTTAGTTTTTTGATATTACATTTTAGTATCCAAATTAAGTATCTCGAAACTACAATAAGTAACAACATAAGTATGAAAATGTTGACGATATAATAGGTCCGTTTATTTTGTAAAAAATGAATAATTATTAGCACCTTGTTGCCACTTCAAGCATCACAGCGTATGACCTAATGATCGCTCAATATGGTTAGGACGGGAAATGCCATAGTCAATGGAGATTAATGGGTTGCTAATTTCCCCAGCACCGCCAAAAGATAGTAGAATGTACGAGGACATCTCTTTCATGTAACATTTGGTTTGCCCATCCTGAATACACATCAAATATTAGGTGAATTGTTGTACTCATAAGAGATTGCATCGGTGCTTTCGAAGTAGAGCTATTGTTGGAAGTAGAGCTATTGTTGGACGGACTCGGTCCACATAGGAAAGCTCATTACATATCACAGCTCGTTCGATCATGTGAGTTTCACGTGGTCATACATGTTCCGACATCCTAGCCAAATCGGTATTTGGGCTAGATAGAGCCTCAAACACAACCCCACCATTCACCCCAACCTGGATCTACTAAAATTCCCCCTAATCTTTGACCCCAGAAAAGATGCAACTTTATTAGGAGAAGCCAGGCGCATCTGGCGCATTTGTCTAGCTAGAGAGAAGGCCTTGGAAAAAAGCCTAGATTGGCCCTAAAGTCCAATGGGTACAGGCATGTACCGCGAGATAATGCATTGAATGAGGCGTTGCAGGCAGGAATCAATGGAGAGATGTAGCCATAGGCCATCACCTTCCACCTTCCTCCTCCCCTGCCCCCTTTTTTCTTTTGACCGTCAGCAAAACATTGACCCCAAAACCTGGAAATCGAACCCCCAAAAATCTTTTTAAAAAAAAAAAAAGCAAGCGAAAAGGTGTACAGGTTCATCAGCAGAGCTCTCTTGTCCATCTCAGCAATCAGTCTCGGCACATGAGGGACGTACCCAACAGCGACCGCATTGATAATGACAAAATTGACTTTCATCATGCAAGTGCACGCAAACGCCAATCGTATACGATGGTCCGTTCAACCGAACCCTTAATTTACTCGAACATGAAAATTGATTACAGCCTAACGTATGACTTCACTATCATGGCCTCCTGGGGTCGTGGATTTCCGGTTTCCTCCTTAAATCAATGCAAGAAACTCACCTAACGTCCCTCCTAAACCTTTCGTTTTCCACGGCTGTCGAGTGTCGAGTCAAAACCTGAACTGCTTCATCTGCAGAGACGAACATGATGCCGTTGAAAAACTTGAAGTTCGGTCCGGCAAGAAAGCGTGATTGGATCGCGGGGTCTTGGACATCTTTTCAGAGGGACTAAAAGGGATCTCGTCGTGTCGAATTGCTGAATGAACGTTAACACGAAGCGTTCGGTTCCGGTTCGTTGATGTTGACCGACGACGGCGACGGTGCTGACGACGGGTGGATCTTGCTCTCTGCTCTGTTCCTGCTCAGCATTCTCTTCAGAGAACCCCCGAGGGTCGTCGCCGGTTGCTGGGATCGGGCGGCCGACGACGACGACGACGGCTGTAACTGCAAGGACGACGGGCTGCCCCCGACGTTGTCGCCGTCGTCGTTGCCGCCGCCGCCGTCGTGGACAATGTCGATCGCAATCTCGGTCAAACCCGAACCCGTCTCATCTTGAACCGTTGCGTCCCCGCCTTCTTGCGCGGAGTCGTCCGAATTGGCATCCTCCGCCGCCGCCGCGAGCTTGTTCTTGTTCTCCGTCTCCTTGCGAGTATTAGCGACGACTGGCTCTCGGCAGATGGGGCAGCTCGCGCGGGAGCGGAGCCACGTGTCGATGCAGTCCACGTGGAAGCCGTGCCCGCATTCCGGCAGCCTCCGGCCGACGTCGTTCTCCTCGAAGCCGCCCAGGCAGACGACGCACTCCTCGTCCTTCTCCCCGCCGCCCCCGCCGCCGGGCCGCACGACGAAGAGAGGGATGGACGAGATGGTGGAGGGGTCGAGGCCCTCGGACGCGGGGCGAGGCGGGGACGGCGAGGGGAGGTCGGCGTCGCGGGCGAGCGCCTGGAGGCGGGCGGAGAGGGCGGCGGAGGAAGGAAGGGGGCGGAGCCGCCGCCGCCGCCGGCGGTGGGAGGAGGAGGAGAGGAAGCACTTGGCGTAGAAGTGGAGGAGGAGGACGAAGAGGATGACGAGGAGGAGGGAGATGATGGCGGCGAGCATGACATTGCCGTCGTAGGAGAACATGGTGTTTGCGAGGCGGCTCCTGCTCCCGCTCCGGCTCGCCGCCGCCGCCGCCGCGGCGGAGGGGTCGGCCGGGGATGGGCTCGAAAAGCTCATCATGGTGTTCAGATAGAGAGCGACGGATGAGGAGGAGGGGGAGGACTACAAAAGAAGAAGATAACGTCGGAATCTTCTACGACTACTAATGACTAGTGAGAGAGAGAGTGGGGAAGAGAACACTTACGTGAAAACGAAGTAGGTGTCGCCTTGCCCCTCGGGACCTTTTTTTTTGTTTCTTTCTCGTAATCAATTTCGAGAATTACCGACCGATTCACCAAATCAATTTATGTAAGGCGGTGATTCTTATAGTATTCAATCTTCAATTAGGATCTGTCCCGACCCGCTTTGTCAATTGATTTCGCGACACCGGTCTACGTACTACATTTCTGGCACCATCCAACGACGTCAATGTCAAATCTACCGACTTATGTTACGATATGGACATCGAGATCTTATTGGGGTTCGCACGGTGTGAAGGGCTCGATAGATATGACCATGCAACCGATACAGATGGTAAACGGAATCGACCATTTCAGATATGCTCTCGATTAGACCTAAGTAGGTCGTTCGAAGTCTCCATCTCGGTCCTCGTCTGGACCTTGAAATTACCGGAATATAAAATTTCCAGAAGGTATTCTCTCTCGCCGAGGAACATGGCCCGCGAGTGAGACGGTTTGAGTAGGGTTCATGTTATGCCATTCGGGGGGGACACGAAACGGCGCAACCGTTGGCAAAGGGCGGCTCGAGATTTAATGGGAGGAGAGGAGAGGATGGTGCAAGAGTGTGCGGACTCGAGAAGTCAAAAGGGGAGACTCATCGTCCGAGACACGCCCGAGAGAGAGGAAAATAAGGGCGTGAAGGGGACGGCAAGAAAGCAAAGAGGCACGTGGTTTTGTTTAATGTTTTTTGGTGGTGTGTTGCAGGTAAGGGATCCCGAGGCCAAAAAACAAACACTCGAAGTCTCGAACCCAACCATATTATAATTAGGGTACAATGTCTCCGAGTCCATCCTTTGATTCAGCAATTCTGACCCCTTATACAAAGTTGGCGTCGTTGAGGATTGGACGGTCGTGTTTTTCTTTTATCTTATCTTATCTTATCGGTTGTCTTCGGTAAGTCGATGGGGACGCGATGGCAATGTATTAGGTGTGCTAGTCTTCCGGATCCGACGACCCGTGCCACATGCGCGTTCCTAGCCTCGGGGCGTGCTTGAAGCTCGGTTTCAACCAATAGTCGAAGGTAAGGGCAGGGTCGGCAGCAGCGAGGGATTTATACAGTAAGGTTGATTGAAATCTGTTCAAACCAATTTCTTTCGCAAATATTAACCGCATGAAACATGAGATTCGAATAAAATCCGCACATAAATCATCCACTTAACTTCCGAGAAATAGAAATGCACACCTAGATTTGTTAAAAATTCACGTCTTCGGAGTAAACTCCACTTGCAATTTCAAACCACAGTAAGAATTACCTCAGGAGTATGGTCAAGTAAGGCAAGAATATGCCATGGCGAGAGCAGCAAGCAAGCAAACCCCAAAAACCTCAGGGGAGTCGAACTCTCTTCAGGGGTCCCACGTGAATCTAGCCAGAACGACCCAAAAAGCCTTTTTATCTGTCTTACCTTTTTCTTCTGACTGCTTCAATGGCAGGGCACCACTACCACCTCTTGTGCTGTGTGCCTTTAGGCTTTGGGCTTGCGACACGATGTGATTGATTTATGGGCAAAATAAAAAGATAAGATATGTATAAAGAGATGGCTCGTAGTAGTAGTAATAGTACTGGTGGAGCGGAGTGGAGTGCTCGTGATCGTCCCATCTCTGCGCTTGACCATTTCAGGCTTTCAGGAATCGGATCAGGGCGGGCACTCCTCTACTTGTAGGCTTGTAGCATTCTGTTCTCTGTCTCTGCCTCCCTCGCCCTTTCCCTTTCAATTTCAGATACCATTACACTTTTTTGTCTTACTGAACATCAAATTGGATCATCCCAGCATGCCCGCTTGTGAGTTTAAACACGGGCGGAGATTAACACGCCGGGTTTTAAACCCTGTAGTCCGCAAGGGGTTTGGAGCATAAATCTCCTCGAGCGATTTGAGAAACTCAGTTAGCCTGGATGAAAGTTTCAAAGAGTGGGGAACTTGAATGGCTTTTGCAAAGGCAGTAGCTGATCTTTATTCGATTTGTTGAACGTGAATCCACCAGTGATGGATTTGCCATCTAGGGTTACGTGTGCATGTACATTAAAGGCATTGATTTCGATTGATTAACAATGCACTTATGCAAGAGTTTCCATTTTGTTGATGAATTGGCATAAGAATAATTGGAAATGGAAAAGTTCCTCAGTATCATCATGGTTACAGAAACTAGCCGAAAAGAACAAGTGACCTAACCTAACTAGTCCATCAGCTTGTATCTCTTCTCCTGGACCCCCGAGACTCCCATTTGTATCTCTATAATTGTGTGGAGCGGCACCTGAAGAAAGAATGGCCGATGCTATTAATAAGGAGTTATGCGAAGAACACATTGAAATGAACACATTACGTGGCCTAAGCTAAGATTTTACTGTTTCAACTGAATACCGAAACAGATTACCAAAAGATCCACCAAAAAGTCCATGAGCATAAACCAATCGCTTCAACTGATGTTAAACTTCCCACCTTAACCAAAACTCTATTTTAAACTGAATAGCAAGAGCATTTAGCAAAGTCTCTCTTGGAATTGCTATGGCAATTAACCATACAGATGCATACATCCTTCCATTTTAAGAAACAATCACGTTTTTTATCCCTGCATTAGAACATACGTGCAGTTCCAACTTGATGGCATGCCACTGAAGGCGAAATTAGCTTCCAAGAAAATGAGCATTACCTCAATATGTGGGATTTCCTTCAGAGGCCTGTCCGCAAAATAAGCATATAATGCCCTCAACACAGCCTGCAAATAAAGCAATGAATTATCTTCTGACCACCACTTGGCAAGCAAAAAATCTCAACTTCAGCAACACGAGTACAACCTGATGAGAGATGACTACCACGGGTCCTCTCTGTCTTTCAAGCTCAATGATCACCGGCTCTAGCCTGCAAAAGTTATTTGTTTCAGCAAGAGGAAGAGTTACTTCTGCGCCCAGATGATGCATCAAAGACCCCCTATAACTTCAAATATTTATTGAATCCATGATTAGGTAAGTTCATAGACTGTAAACCTTTGTATAACATCCAGATAAGATTCTCCGCGAGGATATCTATATCTCAGCTTGTCTTTCTTACGTGCCCTGTATTGTAGCAAGAGGACATAAGATTTTGTATTATATATATCGTCTCGTAAAGGATTCCGCAAACAAGAAAAGAGAATGAAGCACATCAGCGGGAAAATGAAACTGCAACATACTCATATTCCTCGGGCATATTTTTCTTTATCTCTTCATAAGTCATTCCATCACATACTCCAGCATTTATTTCGTCCAGCGCACGCCACTGTATCTGCAGTAGTAGAGAACTTCCGTCACTAATTAGAAACCTTGACAAAGTATGAAGAAGCATGGAGGACCGCACCCATAAAATCACAAACCTTGGGGAACCCAACAATTGGACTAGCAGTCAGGATAGATCTCTGCAGAGTGCTTGTCCATATCTGGTCCAAAGAATATCATGATAAGAACGCAATAGCAGCCACCATATACACCCAAAAAAAGTATACAAATGAAAGGATGACCTCAAAAAAGTTTGCTTCTTTCAAAGTACAACCAAGGTAGTAATTTGACTTTATTCACTGAAGTATGAACAAAGGATAGAGGAAAGCCAATTTTAGCCAGTGACAGAATTGGCACTGCCATCAGTTTTGATGTCAAACAAATTTACATGAGACCTCATTCGCAAGCTAACTTTTCCTTTTTGACCAAACAAAGGAATTCATTGATGATATGAATCCATCATCAAATTTAGATTCTTTGGGAGATTAAATGTTTAACCCAAAAATTAGATTTGATATAGATTGTGCAAGATGGAACACTTATTATGCATGTCACTGAAGCTTACGGAAGCTGCTCTTTCAGACTTCAGTCGCTTCTCGACGAAGTTAGACAGTTTCTTTGCATAGAGTTCCCCAGCGTCACTGCATATAAACTAGAAGTATTATGCTATGAGAAGTGTAATCAAATCAATTTATCATAAAAAATCGCATGCTAAAAGATAAAGGTAATATAGAACCATATAGTATGGACTTCATTATGGGACAGAACCCACAAATGACTCAGATGATACTACCACTTATGGTAGGACAAAAGTAATCAGCCATACACAAACAAGATATTGTAGCAAGTGGTTTACTGACCCACCATTACAATGATGCAAGCAACATCTAAACAGAATCATTTTCTTAAGAGTGAGGACGGTAACTGCTTTCATGGAAATAAAAATGCAATGTCAAAGCACCCGTTAAGATATCATTGATTATTTGGAGTGCATCTCATAATATGATTTTGATCAAGCGATCATCTAAGTAATTGTCCGTGCCATGCTGGTCTGCTTATCCACCGAAATGGTAGCTGAAATTGGTATTACTTTTTCTGGTTTTGGCTGGAATTTCTTGGGCCATGCCTTATTTGGCAATGGGATGTAATCAAAAGTTGAAAATGGTACAAGGGATGTCATCTTATAAAAGACTGTGGAACTAGAACAGCATATGTGTTGCCATGAAAATTAATGCATAACATTAGCAGATAAAGTTATTGGCGTTACTCTTGTTTCTAAGTCACATTGGACTACATTATAAGAACTAGTTCTTCCATTCTTAAGAGGCTTTTCCAAGCAGAACAAAAGTGAAGAAAACAGTTCATTCAGTCAGGGAATGAATGACAAGTGACAAGAAAAGGACCATGACAAGCTTTACGAAGATGCAAATCATATATCTCCTATCTGATTCAACCTTCTGGAAACAACAAAATAACTTCGTCAAGTATTAGCCAACCAAAATGCTCTGTCATGATCACTAGCAAAACATACCTTATCACAGTATCACCACCTACTCTGCCTCTCACATTATCCATACTCTCCCCATGCCTGGTTAGTAGGATAGGGCGGGGCGTGAGATGTGTATTGACCTGGAATAGCAATTTAAGAACTATCTCGTCAGCACAACCATCCAGTAAGGAAGACACTATTGGGGACAAAGAGATGCACAGATATCAGTATAGCGTGATCTTCGTATTTGATGCTGGAATTCCACTTATACAATCAGTCTCAAAGTAAGTTTCAGACAGCATACAATTGACCTAAACAAGAATAAAATAGTCACACTATTAATCTACTTTTGCTCTTCGAACTTCAAACAACATGTACAGATATCCTATGATGAGAACAATGGCAACCACGAAAGCAATCAATTGTTGGCATGATACGTTGTGAAGAGGTTGAAACAAAAGCAGCACAGATGTCATACGAGTACATACCAAGAAGAAAACAATCCGTCCAGGCAGATAGCCACTGATATTGTTCACCTGAGTCAAGGACAAGCATACTTTCAATTACTCAAGACAAAATGATCATAACCACAGGATAAATGGCTTTTCTGCAAAGATTAACTAATCATGATTTGATGCAAACCAACAACTTTCAGTCAGTTATAGAAGCAATCGATTTTTACAAACAAACATTAGGAGCTAATAATATGGTCCCACGCACATACTGCAGATAGACATATGTGCCCCTTCACTATCAGCAGCAGCCGCAACCAGCTGTTCCCCTTCTCCTAAACAACCACCCCCTCCCAAGGAAAAAAGAAAAAAAAAACAAAAAGAAGAAACCCAACAGAAATCACTCGACGAAAAGCTAAATATAGTGGTCAGAGTTACAAGTTAACAAGCATCCAGCCAGCCAGCCAATGCCACCCACTAGAATTAGATAAGAGCATTGACATTGCAGAAGATCGATCTTCACATATCAGTGATGATATTAGAAACCTTTTTGACAGTGTGTAAGATTGCTTTCCATTTCCAAGCTCAAGAAACTTTCAAGATATCTGATATTTGAAAATATAAAACCACCAATTGGTGATCTCCATCTATATGACTTGCTCGTTTGAATTACCAGCGCTCAACCATGTATCAGAAAAACCACGAACAAAAAGCCATCTATCTAAGCATTTGTCTACTTCCAATCACAGGATAAGAAGCCGAGCCACAACATGGATAAAACAGAAGTAACGACATATTAGCCTAAAATAAATGTGTAACTAACTGCATCTTCGAATTTCAGAAGAATAGAAAGTTAGACTATCTTACTTGTATTATTCCACCATGTCCACTAACCATGTCAATCATCTTGATATAAGATCCCTCCTCCACCGGTTCATAAACCTGGTGATATTTGTTTCACCGCAGATCATTAATAATCATAAATTCACCATAATGAATCTGACCAGTAGCAACTGCTAGACATTAGAGAAGCTACTTTTTCATAATTGGCTAATCGAATTTTGAAGTCACGCAATCCAGCTTCATAATCTGGCCTGCAAAAGGATGCCAGTGGTAAGTCCAGAATTTCCCTTACATTTGAAATGGTAGTAATTCCAGAAAGCATACATACTCTTCAGCATAGTCAGGACTCTGTTGAATTTTAAGCCGTATATTTCGTTCAATAATGCTCTCATCATTGCATATTGTTTCCAGAAAAATAATCTGCCAGAAAGAAGTAATCAGGCAAAAAATTAGCATCCACCAATTGGAAGACAGCAATCAGATCGGTCTTTAACAACATCATGTAAGGACATTCAAACTGAACGAACAAGCAAAAAAACTCATATAGTAAATATTTCTAGTACAATCATTATTCTATAAGCAGTCAAATGCCTTTGTACCAATACAGTATCAAAACCATTTGTTTCATCTCACCCCCTTCTTTTAAGGGATAGAAGTCTGTAAGTCACTGATCCAAATACAAGATTGTTTCAAGTCTTTCTTCAAGGATCTGAATCTGTATATAAACTCAAGTATTTTCAGAGAGAAATACAAAAGTGGAAATAATAATTGCAACAATAATGATGCGGCAAGTAATAAAGTTGGTTTGCATCATCTTATGGGAATATTATGCTTGCCAATCTGTCTATGAGTCTCTCACCTAAGAATCAACCTTCAACTCTAGAACCCATATGGATACCAGGCAAAAATCACTAATAGAAGGTCTGTCTGTAATAAATACAAATAGGTTAATTTTTTGGTGTGTAATCCAGCTTTACTCTTCTTTTCTAGGAGCTGCTCCTCCATGCTGTGGCCGTGGACGTGGGGAAGCTTCCAATGCTACCCAATATGCCTTCTTTAGTGAAAAAATTATCCCTAGAGTAGAGACTAAGAGGAAAAGGGCCAACTCTTGGTTGGAGTTGGTGTATCGACATCGACACGCCCAATCTCTGGCAGAGGGGTTGAAATTGACAAGAAGGAAATCCAGGGCAAATGACCAGCAGGCCTTCAGCTTTTCTGAATTTAGAGACCAAAGGTCTTGTGCGATCAATCCGGCAGAACGTCAATATCAATTTATGCCTAATTGCTCCACATTGCCAATTGATTCTGCGTAGCTATATCGAGATTAGAAGCGCTCATGGGGTTGCTTGACCATGATATGGATATTAGGATGACGATAAGCTTTGGTTGAGAGCCGAAGGAGTTCGGCTAAGCCGGAAAGATCGATCAAGTCTAGCCTCTTTATCCTCTCTTCTTAGTGACATAAAAGCGAATATTTTGAGTCAACGCAAGCAACTTCTACAAGTCTGGCAACCCATTTTTAACAGAGGCATGCATTAAATTTGTAAACTCATAATGGACATTTATATCAAAGTACAATTCTGGGCACCTAACGTCAACATTGTCCTCTTCCTGTGAACAAGATTCATTCACTGTAAAAATTTTCATAGTGGAAAAATTCTTATGTGTCTGCCAGAATATGGGCCTTGTACCTTGCATTTTCCTTCAGCCATTTTCATCAGCATATTTCTCCTTCTCCTGGTACTGTTTGTTGCATCAAATATCCCTACCTGAGATTAAAGAAAAAATGGAAAAATCAGGAAGAAGAAGAAGAATAAATCAGAGTGGGTTCCGCAAGATCTGATCCAGATGGACTGACCTGACCTCCTTCCTGCATCCAGGATATCATATCTTCCATTGCCAGGGCTGCCACCTAGTACGTGTAAGTCAGGACAGAAAGTAAGAAAATTTGTTGACATTACTGGTCTCCAAAATCAAGTTTCACGATAGATGACTCCCATAAGTTAGAACAACCCAAAGTCAGCATGACGGAGGACAAAGAAGAGAAAAGGAAAAGGAACATCTTCACTTCCTGCATACTTATAGACCAATTCAAACCATACAGCTTCCCATTGGGCCACGGCTGTTTCTAAACCGAGAGAAAGTATTTTACGTGGCAGTTACACCACGTGTCACCGGTTAGAATTCACAGTATTTCATATTCAAAGATAGAATTTGCTATTTACTGCAACACATATTCGTAGAGTTAAATTGTAATTGGCTTGCTTCTCCACAACAATAATGAAATGGACGCATAAGTACTCTCTCTTAAACCACACAGTCAATGGTGTCAACTCACAGCAATTTAATCTTCTTTTATTGCTTCCCCTGCCTGCTTTTCCTTTTCCAATGACTCTCAAGAATGAGGATGCATGATATTATTTACCATTTTGCTACTAAAAGCTGTGGGGAGGTTTGTCTGCCGCCGCAGCAAGATTTTAGGACATGAAAAGGGAACATGAGTTCTCGATTTTTAAACTATATTGTTATAAGGAGCACCAAAACCATACAGAATCCGCGAGGGAGTCAGCTTCTTTTAACTAGAGGTCCTGCAGTAACCACAAGCTCTAAGTAGTGACTGAGCAGGTGACTCTGCAAACCGCACCATCCACTATCACAGAACCCAAACAGGTCCAGTGGCAGTGGACGGTGCAGATTGCAAATTCAAGACTAATGTGACCACGCTTAGCACTTTTCAACTACTGAAACTTAACTTTGGACAAGGCATCATTACCTCAAATTGTTCAACAATGTCAGGGACAGAAAATTACTAATTACTTGTCAAATACAATTCTAGTGCAGACAATCACCTCATTGCGTGCCTCTACACCTTCTTCATTGTCACCACGAAAGAAATCTGCAGACTGCAGCAAGAAACACATAATTCAATAAAGCTGCTAGTACCCCAATACACGACATGACCAGAAAAATTTCAATCTGATCAACAGGACCAGCTTCTGTAGTGATACTTTATGTGCCATCCAATTAGCAAGAGTCGGTCACATCTTTTCATAATGGCTATGTTCAGCTTTTACAGAATGTAAAAGACCTTCTGATTGCCATTTCCCACCTAACACTATGAAGTTAAAGGGCATAAACTGCTACCTGATATCTAAGCTGACTATATGATGAGCCACAAAGTAAAGAAGACATATAGGCAAAGAGGGATCAGACAACCTAGTGCATATGTTAATTCAGCTCATTGTCAGCAGCAAAAGCAATTCTCTGTGTGATAGGAAGAATCATCATTGAATAAAACCAAGACTAAAGCAAACATGCATAGTAAATCGAAGCTTACCTGATTAGACCCATGCTTGAGGCGCCGATACTGTGAAAATGACAATAAAAGGAGCAACTCATCAAAGTTAGAGATCCACGACCATTGAATAAACATTTGTAACAGTAAGTTATACCTTTCCAACATTGAAGTGCTTAGTATCATGGCCCAACCAACGAAGATATCGAGTAAGTTTTGCTGCAGTAAAAGTCTTACCTCGAGCTGGCAAGCCGACCTGAAGTATAAGGAACTCATAAGAAAAATTTCCATCAAAAAGCTTCTGTACTGCTTCACAGAGAATTTGCAAAGTAGATAGAATCTTCTACAACTTATGAAGATTACTTTTGGCCAAAGTGGTGAGTCTTGGTAAATATGCCAATCTATGAAAATTAAAAAGCAAGTCGTGTGAGGAGACAATAATAACCTCTGATTGAAAAAGAAAGCATAATTAGATTTATGGGGCAAAGTGAAGCAGAAATATAAACTCAAGGTGACAAACTAAGACAAATTAATCTCAAGAGAGCAAAGTATATCTGACATAAAACTTTAGGGGCAAACCATAACTCTCCCATTTATAAAATTCAAAACCAGTACTAAGTAGTAGACACAAATTAAAAGGACTGTAACTAGATGAGTGGTTTGAAGCCATCTTAGAGTCTATCAGGTAAAGTAAAAGACATAGCATTCAGCCATTATCCCCATCAACTACATAAACATGTGGATGGTGCATTTACATTAATCAGTGATGTAGCTAATTCTTTTCTGAAAGAAATTACCAGGACAATCGCTAAATGTCTATCTTCCTTTGGCCCAAGCATCTGATCAGCTACGGCTGCAGCAGCAACAGCTCCAGCAGCTGCCGGCATTGGATTCTAGATGATAGGAGATGAACTTGAGAAATTCCACCAGAAAAAACTCACGGTATAATAATCAAGATATCGATCTAACAAAACCTTGGTCTCTGTATTCAATTTAAGATCAAAACTGAAGGTAGTTGAACTTGCTGATTTGACTAATCTGGGAGATCCAACTCCTCGATCGACAAAGAGTCCCCGATTACTATCCTGCTTTTGTAAAGGGGAAAAAGTTCCAACGGACTTGGATTCAACCATGCCAGAACCAGAATGCACCTTAGCTGGATCTGGGACAACTATCTCCATCTCCTAGCAAAACCAAAGTAGAAAATAAGAACTAAAAGAACAGGAATTTTACGAGTGCAATTCCACTAAAGCAGTCACTACACGGACAGAGAAAATGCACATGGGTTTATCGTGATGCCAAAAAGTACAGCCAACTAAATGATCTGTGCTTAAGCAAATAAATTTGCAGCAAATGCAATAAGAACTAACGTTTCCAAAATACGCCGGATACACATATAATTATCACGGTGGCAGACAGATCAATAGTTTGATACAATTAAGACAAGGAGTCAAATTATACATTGATGGAGTAACAAAGTTTCCAACCACGAGGATACAAGATAAGTTACGAGATGAACCTTTATAGGCGCAGGCCGATCAACAGAAACACCACTATCCTTGAAGGAATGTGAAGGAATGACTGAACCATCAGAATTAGAAAAAACACCAGAACGGGTTAAAGATCTTGGAGTCTCTGTCATGTTAGCAGCATAAACTAAACCAGAGTTCGTGGAAGTTGATGGAGCTGGGACAACATAATGTTCAAGATCAAGCTCCAAACTAACTGAAGATCCATTCTGGAAAAAAAAATAAAGAGCAGAGTAAAGATAAACTTAGATGATTCCAACAAGAATCCAAACTAGCACAGTTGAACTACGAATCCACCCTAATATGTATTTTCCGCAAGTCGAAATATCCCCCATTGTGGCAATTTTGAGGACAACAACTAGTTGGATACTGCTAGACATCATGGACAGGACAAGAGATCAGCGATCCTTTCATTAGGTTTTCAACCATCATAGGTAAAAGCATAGACACGAAAATTATTATATATAATATCATTTCTATCATAAATATCTTCTCATGCAGCAACCAGAGAACATGTCTGAAACAAAGTTGCACTGTTCAATAATTTAGCACTTTCCAAATTTAATCACCTGTCTTGATATGCGGGCTAGCAAAATCTCATGTGAACTGAATCAAATGAAGGTATTATTAGATGACTATCTAAAAATATGGAACAAATATCCGCAGGTCATCCCATCTTGATGTAATTGATTCGCAGGTTATTCAGATGGAGGATAAGAAAGGTCGAGTTATGTTTCCAAAAATCAGTGAAATATAGTTTGAGGAAGCATATGTACCTCGATACCAGTCTCAGGCACTGAATTAATACTAACATCCGGGATCCCACGAACAGTTGAAGGCTGGAGATTCTCCTGATAGGCTCTCCAACTGGCAGCAAGATCAAATGGAGATACCCTATCGGCTTTAATGAAAACCGGGTATTCAAGGACCTCATCAGCACTAATCCTGAAAATCGCCAGCCTCGTGTCCCCTTGTAAGTGACCCCTAGTGAGGAGCCGGTTCGGACCTTCCTCGACTACAGCAGGTGCACTGCAGTATTTTGGCTTCAAAAGGAACTTGAAATCCAGGGTCTCTATTATTAGGATGAAATGCAAAAATCATAATAGGAAATATAAGAGTTAATCCTCTCCTCTGCAAGCACCTAAACTGACAAAGTTAGCCCCTTTTCGCCTTAAAATCACAAAGTTAAGGTAACATTGGAAAAAAAAAAAGAAGTACTGAAGCTTCCCATTTGAGGAAAACAAGTACTGAAAACTAAGAGAAACTAGTTTAGATGCCGACTGACTCTGAACTGAGACCCCTTTTCATATTAATAAGCCTTTGTCAGGTTAAAAAAAAACAAAGGGTGTCACCAAACCAAAAGCGGGAGCAAGTAAATAGCATTGTTGCAATGGAAACATGACATGAAATTGCACCCCAGTTTCTTTCCTCGAGGAACAAAATTTAGGGAAAACGAAACCAGAAGATGAATACACGAAGATACCGTGATTGGGAGGAACAACAAAACTCAGTTCCCAAGTTGATGTAGATTCGCGCTCCATCGACAGCTGGAGATTATCCCAGAAGAAAGAAGGAACAAAAGAACCCATCACAAACAGAGAAATGATCGTGCGATACTAAATCAAGAAAGAGAAAAAGAAGGGCAAAATCGAAGGGGGGTCGAGGCGAGGCGAGGCGAAGCAAGAACATTACGGCTTTGGAAGAATCCCAGGAGCCGACGAGAGGGACGGAGCCGTAGACGTGAGGGATGAGCTCGCCGCCCTTGAGCTTGTACTTCTCCATCTTGAGCGAGACGTAGAGCTGCTGGTCCTCCCTCTCCTCGCTGCCGTGCGACCCGCCGTCGCCGTCCGCGTTCTTCGACGACCCCGTCCCCATTGCGGAAGGCAATTTCTGAGGAAATCCCGCACGCCCTTCTGGATAAGTCTGCCCCCCTCCCTCCACTGATTTATATATATATGTGCGCAAAGCGGCGACGGAGCGAGCAAATGGGGCGAAACGGGGAAGGACCAGAATGACAAAAAGGGTGCAAGATTCGATGCGCCCCGCTCGTGCCTGGACGAGTGGATAGATTGGTAGGGAACGAGCGATGGAGAGAGAAGAGAGAGTTGGCGCCTTCTTTGTTGGCGTCTGCGTGCGCTTCCATGCGCCTTCCAAGCGCTTGCGAAAATGCTCGTCTGGGGTGCTATATTCTGCGGGTGGGGACCAAGGCCACGAGCGTGGGGTGACCTACCTTTTTATCCCAACTTCCCCATCGGCGGATTCAGGGTTGAGAAAGTTTATGAATTTCGTGTGGCGCTCGGTCTATGTTCAGTGTCACATTTTTTTTAAAACCATTTACTTGAGTACCATCGGTAATTTGTCTCGCCGAAAAATCAGATGTGACATTAATTTGTTACGTAACGTCCAGTGTGGCTTGCCGGGAAGATAAAATCAGCAAATGAAAAGTTAACCGATGTCCTTTGGAGCAAAGTTTTGTCCAAGTTGACAAAGTAGGTGCCGAATCCTAACTTTGCTTCCTACCAGAAATTGGGGCTCTCGGAGCAAGTGGGAGCAAGTGAGACGGAGAGGAACATCCATTGGGAAGAATCAATCCCAACTCAAAAAGAGATTCTCTTACACATTCTCTTTTAGGAGTCACCATCAGCATTTTTTTTTTATCAAACGGATTTTGGATTTTCGAAGGAAGTGCAAGGATAGAGAAGAGAGAGTGACAACCAACGATGGAGGAGGGGCGGCGACGAAGTTGCTGGGCTATGCTTCCAAGCCAAAGCAAGTGAGAAGAGAGCGAGAGTGAGAGAGAGTGATCCATAGAAGGTGAGGGGATAAGAATTCTATAAGTGTCATAACTTTCGAAAAAACGATTACTTGAGCACCATAACTTGATTAATGGAGTCCCAAACTTTTTAAGAACGTGGCATAATTGCTAGAAATCCAACGTGGCATAACACTCGTGGTAAATATTTTTAAAAAATTATGGCACTCGAGTGATCGATTAAAAAGTTATGTAGCACTCAAGTAATTGATTACCGTCTAGTGTTAGCTTTTAAAAAATCTATTATTTGATTGAATTGCCAATATTTATGCAACTGATTTGAAATCACCACCTGTTTTGATAATTTACGTTTACCACCGCTTATTTGCGAATATAATCAGCATTTTAAAGTCATCAACTCTCATTTGAGTTCACTTACTATCTAGTTGGTTGTAACGTCAACATGTTGGCAAGCTCCCTAAACAAATGTTGGTAAAATTATTTTTGGAATAGATAATCAAATAAAAGTTGGTAATTTAATGTAAAAGTTAGAAATCTATGTATTGAAAATTAAAGAAAGTTGGTAGCTAAGGCTTGTTTGGTAAAACTGAAAATCAAATGTTGAAATCTATGTATTGAAAATTAAGTGTTGATAATGGTAAGTGTTGAGAATATAGATAAAAAAGTGATCGGATAATAACTGAAAAGTAATAGATGAATGTTGGTAGGCCATGGTATTTTTCGTTTTGCTTTTCATTTTTGGGGTTTTTTTTACAGGACACCCCTTGACACCTCGGCCCGCCGCGTCGATGTCATGCATCCACGAAAAATATAAAAAAGTGTTACATCAATATTTTCCATCACTTAAATTGGATGGAATTCACCGAAAAAAAAAAAAAAAGTACTTAATTGCGCAGACCAAATTTTAGGACTAGATTGTACCATTTAAAAGTTTTGGTACCCGATCACACCACCTATTAACTGTTTGATGTTGGAAATACAAATGTCAAACATCTAGGTCCCGATGCCTGTATATGAATGTTGTGGACCGTGGATGGATCAAGAGCAATAATCTTCTTGTCACATGTAAGATTTTGTGAAATTACTGTCAATTATTGTTGAATGTTCTAACGTCGGCTCTAGATTCGTCTTGCCATTATAATGTGGTAATTGGCATGCAAATACATATCACATTTCTTTCATGGCTAAGCTAAAATGATGAGTTCATGAAGTTCAACGAGCACATCAAGGGCAAAGTGAACAAACTTTGCGGAGTTGACATGAGGAATTTCGAACCGAGTCGTTGACACGTTCATGACCCGGTAGATGCTCCGGAGGGTCTGGTTTAGACCGTGCAACAGTGGCTCGAGCCCCATCGATCCATGCAAAGCTGCTCTGGCGAGCAGGTTGATCATCGTGCAGCCGACACAAGGTTGATGTGGCGAAAACCAGAGGAGTTCGAGGACGCACGTGCACTGCAAGAGGCAGACAATGGCCTGCAGCATACGGGTCAAAAACCATGGTGGCATTTTGAATCGATGAGGAGGCCACCGGGGTAAGAACCAAGAAGCCGATCTATGCAATGAGCCTATAGTTGTTCTGCTTTGGCGGTGACATGGGTGATTAGAATCGCCCGTGCCGAGTCGAGCCAACCAAATTCATTGGCTAACTCTTTTCTTTCGATAAAACAAAGAGATGGATTAAATATCGGGGCAAGGAACAGGAATTCCCGAATGCAACAAGCAACAAACAACAAACAGAAGCTAAAACAACAGACAACTGCTGTCCTTTCATTAACGTGCTTTATGAGCCGTTCTTGGCCGAACTGGTCAAGGATGAGGACCCCGCAACAGCTTTGCCACCTTCCCGAATGCGCAAAATTCCAGACTTGTGATGAGGAAGGTGGATGAACCTTTCGGAGTTTGGTGTGGCGTCCTATTTTGAAGAAACCGTATGTGCTTTTTGCTCTTTGCAGGCATTTGCATCAGAACCCTCCCTTAGCATTACTTAAGTTCTTGCGAGTGTAAAAGCATCAGAGATACAAGGAGAAGTCCACCACCCACTAAACGGCCCCATGCATATTCGAATCTCAGCTAGCAGGTATGGCTAAAACGATGAGGCACGTTTTCTAAGCACATGGTATCTAATAGGGGTACGCCTTATTCTCCTATGAAGCCCTGACTCTGCCCTTGTCTCTCATAAACCTCCATGAGGGCCAACTACTTAAGCATCGGAGGGCTCTAACGGGAGAAAACTCTGGGGTACTTTTTGCAGTTTCTCTCTGCGCTTGGACTTGGGGTTGCTAACCGTGGATCACGCAGATTTCAGCAACAATAATGCCCAAAGATAGACTCACAATGCATTGGATGTTATCAAAAGCCATATGATTAGTACTGCAACATATGATTAGTACTGCAATGTGATTGCAATGACTAACTAAATCCCTCAAAACTAAAATCTACAGAAACAAGTAAAGAAAGTTATACTGCCTTCCACTCATAAACAGCTTCACAGCTTACACGTGAGATATGGGACGGAAATATATATGAGGTAACTCTTCATTTAGCTTTGTAACTATAGGGTATAACTTGATATGGCATGTTGGTGAATGTTCATTATTAAATAGAATTCTGGTGTTTCAGATGATTATATATGAAAACCGAGTACGCCATATCCATTTTATCACGATTGAGAACATTTACGATCGCTATTTCTCTTTAAGTGTTGCACTCGCTCTTCGACTCTCTCTAGTCTGTGTCCTGCATCAGTGGTATAATAGTACCGGTTTTCTTCATCAGTAGGGCCGACTAACCAAGAGATGATGGACTGCTAGAGAGTCTTTATCAAGAGCATTGACTAAAGAGATTCCTTAAGCGTAATGACGCTTGCAACTATTGCTAACCAATATCATCCTCTGACTTCAGCAATCTGGACGTGACTCAAAAGTTTTGGCAATGAAATCGTAATTCCCTCATATTGGTGACCGACAACACGATCCATGTATTCTATATTCCTATTACATGGAATCCTCTTCATCTGGAGTCCGCGGTTACCCAATATGCCCGCCAATTCTGTTTAAGATATGGGACATGACCTTGTGATATAGACTCGAGCTCTGTTGTGGTTACTTGTATCTAGCATGATTGACTAATATGCATTCAACTAGCAGTATCAGTGTGACTGACTCATTCATGTTAATCACATGCCCGTTTAAATGTGCCCAGTGAAACCACTCTGACTGTCCAGATTTTTACTGATGTAAGATCTAAAAAAATGAGGCTTAGCTAACATTAGATGAATCGATTGTCCTCCCTGCCAGATGATATTTGTCCTGACAGAAGATTTGACACAGAACTTATCCCAACTGTTGTTTCATCAGATAAGCTCATTCCTATCTGGATTTTCACCAGTAGTGTATAAATGATATGAGATAGTTTGAGTGCATACAATAGCTATAGCGAGTGGCTCTAAAAGGTTTTCGTTGAACCGTTTTTCGAACCAAAGAAAAATGAAAAGACTGGAAAATTTTCTATACGAATAGCCTATATAGTGGTCCTGACCTGACCAACCAAACAAGATTACAAGTCTGTGGCCATATTTTGTTGTTTCTGATAACCCAAGCCAACCTTCTTCAGTAGTTCAAAGGCACCTATGGTTTCGTCATCAAAACCACCTGCAAACTGAATTGTCGAAACTTAGATACGCCCATATGTATAGAAAAGAAAAGTGTCTTTTCAGTGCTTAGTTTACCTGGTGCACTCGGAAAGCAAAGCGAACCCCTTGAAGCATAAGGTTGTCCTCTTGCGAGCACTCACTAGAGCGCATTTCTCTAGCTATCCTCTTCATGTATTCCTTCGCCAGTCTCAGCGAGCTTAGCTTCATCTGCAAGAGAATTGAGAAGCACCTCAAGTGTGCATTGCGAAGTGAAGTGACAATTTCGGTGTGTATCATTTTCTGTAGTAAGATTGACAAACTTGGAAGCTCTTTTAGGTGACTGGGTCAGTGATTCGAACGAGCAGCCTACTTGAACTTGGGATCATAAGTCGTGTTGCGACAATATTTTGCCTAGTTTTTCCTGTTCAAAAGCTGCCTACCTGACCGATCAGTCCCGTGTCCAGCATCCATTGCCAAGGAATCTGGAGATCTCTGTATTTCTTACTCGTGCTCTCTCTCATCCGCTCCACATTGTTAATACTTTGCTCCAACCTGGAAATGTGAAATTAGAATCGCGCAATCAATAAACAACTTCCTCAACGGACACATGGAAAAGACGATAAATTTTTATACATGCTCGCCTGTCTTGCAATGCTTGCATCCGTCTCAGGGCTGGGATGAGGGGCTCTTTGGGATTATCCTGGAACGAAGAAACTTCGGATTCTAAGTTCCTTAAGTCCCGATAGCTAAAAGCCGCTTCCCTCATGGTATCTGCTTTTCTTTCAGGCCAATGCGGAAAATGCTTCAGGACCGCCCTCTCGTCGACCAGGGACGACAGTTCTTCATCCAGCCACTTGACAAATGCCTCCACGTCGGTCATATCTTTGAAGGCTGCCGATTCCACTTCCTTGATTAGAAAATTGATGAATTGCCCCTGTCTCTCCACGTCGGATTTAATCTGTCCACAACTATGTGTTTTGAGCCAAAGTCGGCAATTGTCAAACACTGTTACACACAAAAAGTTAGCTGCTAAAACTTACAGCCGAGAGATAAGAAGAGCGATTCTCGATCTCTCCGATCATGTTCTTAGTGAATGTGACTGTGGGTACTGCTGTTGCGTTGGATTTGTTCTCCATCCGTGCATCTTTCCTTGTCAGCGCACGATACAGCTCCACCACTTCCGGCACACGGCGAACTGCTCGGATCCCTGAAAGCGATCTTGATGGCGGCGGGGGCGGGGGCGGTGCTGGAGCCGATGGCAACTTTTTCCCGTTCTCATCCTTAAAGGAAGCAAGATTAGCATTAGGCTTCGGTGGCGGAACTGGGATCCTTTCTTCTCTTTCCTTTTTAGCTGCAAAAGCTAGTCTCGGAGATAAGTTCTCGGCAGGCGAATTGTGTTCCGCTATCTTCGCAGTCGGTTTCTGCAGAGACGCATTTTCGCTCTCTAGTGAGTTCTGTATCTTCTTCCAGAGAAGGGACTTCCTTTCGTTGTCGTGCGCCTTGAGGGAGCTTATCTGTGACTTTAGGCGCGCCGCTTCATGCCTCAGCTCCTGATTTTCTTTCTCCAGGGAGACATTCCTTGCCAGACAAGCTTCAAGTTGTATCCTGAGCAAGGCGATCTCCGAGTCATCATCTTCTCGTGGCATTTTCTCTCCGTCGTCTTTTTTCGCCTTTAGAAGAGGCAGGACCAGTGACATTTCAGGACCTCTTACCTTATATGTAGCCTTATTTCTCAAGTAAAGGATGTTTCACTGAATGGTGAAGGAGCAATGCTCGTTTACAACAATGCCCCTCGATGCGGTGGCAATGGCAGTCGGGCCACCTGAAGGCTAGTTTTGCAGACAAGTTGTTTTAGACCTTTCTCTGGTCTAGCTTTGTTGGGTACGATGATTAGCATGTTGACCTTTGTTTTTTAAATTTAAATTTAGGTGAGTTTGAGAGAACTTGGGGTTTCGGGCACAAAAGAAACGAGGGCATTTTTTTTTTTTGGGTAGTTGTCCCTAGGAAGCCATGGTAGGTGAACCATTAAATTTTATGTTTTCTGCTTTCACTGTGCTGTTCCTTTTGTCATCCATAATCTGTGAAAAGAAAATTCTTGAACTTGCCGTGACCTGGAAACTACTGTTCAAAGGCAAGGAAGTTTCTTCTACTTTTAAAGCTTGGGATCTGATGATGATTGGCCCAGAGGCCAAATGATTCAGGACTGATTGCAAAATCCTATCTGCACAAACTGTGAGAGAGTATGATTGGTTGCCCTCCTTTTCCCAAGTGTTGGATCAAGAATGGGAGAGGAGGGTGGCAACAAGGGTCAATCCGGTACTGAGTTTTTCTTGCCCTTTAAACGAGAGCCGTGTGAATTGATGTGGATATCTCTATGGTAGCAAATGGGCATGTACTGATTGTTTGCTTGTAAAGCAATGGAAGAGAATGGAGGGACATTTGGGAAGAAAATATGTGATGAGAAATAAAGTAAAGCAAAATTTGCAGTGCACTGAAAGATGCTGATTGCTGACAATGGAAAAATTAAAGGAAAAGGAAAAGCTCCTGATTAGTACTGCCCACCAGATTGAGATCCTACTGATTTTCTTTCTTTTTACTTTTACCTGTCTGCTTTTTCATTCTTGAGGGCACAAAAAGTGTACAGAGCATTTATTAGTTGGTGGTAACTCTTATAGCTCATGAGTGACTTAGCAAATAGTTTGCTAGGAGCCTTCAAAATCACACTTCTACCAGTTGTATTTTGCTTAAATTAGATCAATTTTTTTTCTTGTAACTAAGCAATCATTTGAAGAATATTGCCCCTGAAGATCAGATCTGTACTCCTTTGTCCGAAAAATAATGCTCAGAGGCTATAAAGTGATTAAACACTGTATGTTCACCAACAATACTGCCAATATTAAACTTCGAAGCCAAATAAACCCAAGAAAAGCCCAAGCGTCTGTACTTTCCGACAAGACTTTGCTTTGTAGGTCGGCTAGAGCAATTACCCATTATGGGAAATTTCGCAGACACCACTTAAACTTCAGTGGCAATCAATGAACATCTACCCCTGGCAATCGAGGCAAATGAGTTCCTTTTTCTGCTCCTGCGGTGATTTTTTCAACTACATCTTCAAGGGGTTGCAAACAAGAATTTGAAAAGGTTACGGGATTGTTGTCGAATTTCATTGAGTTACAGAAGTTAATTGTGGCAGAGGGGCGGTCGAGATTTCCAAAGCGGGAGATTCCATCGAATCAACCGAAGTATAGAAGGTGTCCGCGAAATTTCCTCGAAAGCAAAGTAAGGATAAACCAGAGTGGGAGAGAGATATCAGATCTTCTGAACCGTGATGGTCCGATCTGATCCATCGTTTTCGCCGTGTAGGGCCCCTGAGGACAGAGATCTTATGCCCATAGCCCTTCTTTCGGGATTCCCTAATGGCCAGGGAACCTCATGGACCTGCAACTTGCCACATGATAATAGAAGTATTGGTGAGAGGGCTCATACGTGAATTGGTTGGGACATGTCACCCAATTAATCTTTTGAGATTTCTTAACCACTCAAACTTATGCAGATTCTTGCCTTTCTTTTCACCAAAAGTCTTTGCCAATACATGCCCCAGGACCAAGGGAACTTGTCTAAAAAAAACTATATATATGTTTAGGTCTTGTCTTTCTGGTTGGTTTCCACTCACTTTGCATCTTACATGTCATTCTCAGTTCTGTAGGCAGTTGCAGACATTTATTGCACGAGAGTTGCTGAGGCAGCCCTTGGTCGTGTGGCATTTCACTGCATTGCTGGCACTTGGGTTCGGGTAATCTCATTGCATGGAAATCATTGTTGCCCTGTCTTGTCGGTGGATTAAATGTGGAAAGTTGATTCTGAAGTAGGAAGCTTTGGTCGGGGTCCAGAACGGCTCGATACTGATATGTTTCTGGATTAGTCCATTCGTGTGATCCGATTACCGTGAGGTAGTCTAAGAGAAGTGTTGGCCATTCGGGTTGGTTTTGGGTGTCATGAACAAATATTAAGTTGCCTCGAGACAATGTCATGAACAAATATTAAGTTGCCTCAAGACAAATCAAACACAGTGAGATTCAAGCCGTGTTTTGGTGCTAGCACAGAAGATTTCAAGTATGAAATTGTTTGGGTAAGTTATTGTGTTCTTTGATGTACAAATTTGCACTCTGGTCCTGGATCTGAAATCTGCATACCAAAGGTGAAGGATGCCTGAGTAAGGAGGCATGAAGAATTAAATTCACAACCGATCATCCGATACTTAGATCGGCAACAACCGACAAAGAACAGATAATGAGCTACTAAAAGAAAGTAATTTATGGGGGCTTCCAGCGAACATTTTCGAATGATTTGACTATGTCGCTCTATGCAGTATGAAGTCTTCCTTGAATATGGAGCTGTTCTCAGTTCCCTCGCATCGTGTTTATGAACAACTCTCCTTGAATTCCCTTTCCGACGAATATCAGTAACTCTGCACTTGGATTTATTGGATTTGTTGCTAAAACATCGGTAACAAATTTGAACTCTCGGCCAATGGCAAGTGAACCAAGTTAACAAAAGTTCATTTTCGTCTCTCTGTATCATAGAGCGAACCCAGAAGATTTACTCCAAATATAAGTACTGTCCAAGAAATCTCTAAATGATGGCATTGACTCAACTGTTCAAAGTATGAACTCTCCTAAACAACCCTAATATGTCACTTTAATATAGTACCAACAAAATATACCCATCTACTTTCTTACAAAAAATTTCTTTCCAATAGTCGAGCTAAAGTCCCAACCAAGTCTGCTACTGAAAGAATTTAATTACCACCTGAACATAGTAAAATTCCAGGTGAGATGTACTTCCAGCAGCCATCGAACTCGAAACATTTTGCTCACGGCCGATAAATAATTGTGGGAACTGACTCCAAACACACCGATGAACCGAAATCTCTATTCGGACCGATTTTTTAAGACCCCCTAACAAACAAAGCGTGGTTCTGAACAAGATTCAGCCACCTAATGTTCAGCATCCCTATGGCTCTCAGATCTGACCAAATATGTAACATGTTCAATCTGCCAATCTCACCAGTCTCTGCTGACTAGTGAATTTGGTTGAGTTTTATTTCTCACAGGAATGGGGTGAAGAATACTAAAAGTGCCAAAACTTATGTACAGAGCTCACTTTAGTGCCAAAAGTTTATTTCGGATCACTTAAGTGCCAAAATCAGAGAAAAACGATCACTTAAGTGTCAACGGCGAAAAATTCCGATCAAATTAGTACGTGACTTTTTTAATTAAAATTTTAATTTACGTGGCATTTCCACGTGTATATTTTGAATTTCTCAGTCTTACGTGGCATTTCCAAGTGTAAATTTCGAATTTTTAATTATTTTTTGATTTTTTTCTATTTTTTCGTTCTTTTCTTTTTTTTCTTCTTGTTCTTCATTTGGCCGGTGACCGGACACCAGCCACCGGCCATGGCCAGTCACCGGGCCTCGCCCGAACAAGGCCGCCATCGCCCGCCATGGGCGAGGCCTGGCCAACCTTCGCCAGGGCGAGGGCGGGCAAGCCCTGACGAGGGTCGGCCTCGCCTCGCCTAGGCAAGGGCGAGCCCCGGCGAGGCGAGGCCGGCCCTAGCCCAGGCCACGGCGGCCTCGCCGGGGGTCGCCTTCCCCCGGGCGACGCCCGGTGAGGCAGCCATGGCCTGGGCGAGGGCCGGCCTCGCCTCGCCTAGGTAAGGGCGAGCCCCAAGGAGGCGAGGCCGGCCCTCGCCCAGGCCACGGCGGCCTCACCGGGCGTCGCCCGGGGGAAGGCGACCCCCGGCGAGGCTGCCGTGGCCTAGGAGAGGGCCGGCCTCGCCGGATCTAGCGAGGACCGACCTCGCCTCCCCGGGGCTCGCCCTTGCCCAGGCAAGGCGAGGCCGGCCCTTGCCCAGGCAAGGCGAGGCCGGCCCTCGCCCAAGCCACTGCGGCCTCACCGGGGGTCACCTTCCCCCGGGTGACGCCCAGAGAGGCCGCCATGGCTTGGGCGAGGGCAAGCCTCGCCTCGCCCGTGGCGGGCGACAGCGGCCTTGTCCGAGCAAGACCAAGGGGCCGGCCATGGCCGGAGGCCAGTGCCTGGTCACCGGCCAAACGAAGAAGAAGAAAAAAGGAAAAAAAAATCAGAAAAAAATATTATTAAATATTATCCTCGTTAGCGTCGACGTGCCACGTAGGATTGAGAAATTAATAAAATATGGTCACATCAGATTTCCAGCTATCCAAATTGGAATTGGCACTTAAGTGATCGTTTTTTCAAAAAAGTGACACTTAAGTGATCCGAAATAAATTTTTGGCACTAAAGTGAGCGTCGTACACAAGTTTTGACACTTTTAGTGTTCTTCACCCTATAGGAATGCTAGCAGATTTTCGTTGCAACTCGTGTAGAAGTTTGGACCTTGAGGCACAGACCTAATTCACAGTAGTCAGTTCTCGACTTGACGAGGCACGATGAAGCGTGATGGAACAGAAAAAGGAAATCTTCAGCTTTATTGCAATGGTTAAATCATGTTTAGACCAGAGCTGAACACTGCAGCTAATGCAACAGGAGTTTAAAAGAAATCGGGGAGATGATGAAACTAAGGAAGTGGCACGATCTCATGACCTTTGGAGTCTCAGCTCACTCATTCTATTGCGGATTCGGTGGGCGGCTGTTGGCTGCAGACACCCGAGAACCCCATTCCAATAACTCTTTGCTGGTGTCGTCCTTGTGGACGATCACTTCGATGAAGCACAAGCAATCCTTCTTCTCCTCCGTAGCTGTCGCGATTGCGTCCACAAGCTCCCGCTCACAAGTCACCTGCACAAAAGACGGGCATGACTCGTTTTTTTTTTTTTCACCGGTATTTGCGAGTTGAAAAGATAGCGAAGTCACAATAGTAACGACATTTCGTGGCACTTTAATTGAACTGACCTTCGCGGTCCAGCAGTTTCCTTCACCGTTGTGGATGGCGTCCACCAAGCCAGTATAGTTCCAGTTCTTGATCACATTGTATGGGCCATCATGGATTTCAACTTCTATTGTGTACCCGCCGTTATTTATTAAGAAGATGATGGTCTTTTGGCCACATCGGATCATAGTTGAGATGTCCTGTGCCGTCACCTGCAAGATGCAGAGAATTAGATGCTGCAGATTGAGGGCTATAGCCTAAGTTCACGTTCAATTAGTCCTTACATGCAAAAACTTAAGGCGAGGATTTAAAGACCTATCGCGAAAGTGATGCACAGCTATGGATATGGGCTGTTTGTAAGGACTTAACAAATACTTGTCGAACTCCTAATGACCGACGTATGAGAAACATGTTAACCTGGAAGCTCCCGTCACCAATGCAAGCAATGACTCGCTTATCTGGCACCGACTGCGCATATCCAAGAGTAGCACCAACGGACCACCCGATTGAGCCATACTGCATTTGGAACTCATACCTGCAACAAAAATTGAGTTCTTTTCAGGTCAACAGTCATTTGAACACCGGAACACTAGACTAGTAATGTTGCTTACCCACATCCTTCGGGCAACTTGAGTTTCTGACAGTTAAACCAGGAATCTCCAGTCTCAGCGATCACGGCCGTGTCCTGCGAAAGCATCCGCTGTATGTGCTGGAAGAGAATGTTCACCCTCAAGGGCTCGTCGGGGTCACATTTGAGAGGGATCCCCTCGGGAATGTAGATCCTTCGGTAGTTATCATAGGCAGTGGAGTTGAAATTGAGCTTCTCCGCGAGCGACCGCAGGAAGTCCTTCATCAGGACACAGCCGAAAGCGGGGCCATTGGCAACGATCACCCGGTCAGGCTCCACAATGATCGCCTTCTCTCTCTTGAGGAGGAGCGAATAGCCCACTGAGCTGTAGTCATTGAAGATGGGCCCTGCGAACAGGTAGGCATCTGCGGACTCGACTATCTCAGCGGAGAAGGCCGTGCTGACGGCCCCCCAGTACGTGCCAATGAAGCGAGGGTGGTGTTCGGGCACGAGGCCTTTCGCGGACGGCATTACTCCAATGGGATAACCACACGCATCGGCCAACTCGATGAACGCATCACGGGCATTAGCGACTCGGAGCTTCGGTCCACCAATGAGGACAGGCTTCACTGCATTGTTGAGGAAGGCGGCCGTAGCCTCGACAGCAGCTTCTAGCCCCAACTCGTTGCTCATTCTAGTAAATTATGGACACGGCCCCAGGAAACAAATTGAATTAGTACTAGAAATTGTCTGATCCGAAGCGAAAGCGACAGAAGAGAGAGCATGAATATACTTCGGCGGCAGAGCAAATGGGATTGGCTCTCTGCTAAAGGTTGGGTGAGGAATGCCTGGCAAATTACAGCTGATGCTTATGTACGCAGGCTTGCTTTCTTTCAGAGCCGTAGAAATGGCTCGGTCGATCTGTTCGTGCGCGCCGTCCAAATTATTGACAATTGCCTGTGGCGCAATGATATATACCATCATCACTACACACACACACACGTATGCTGAAGCCTACATTATCATCCAAAGGACTCTAATGGAATGAACAAATCTCAAGGTCTGTGTTTTGCGGTGCCACAAAAGTTATTAGCATGATGATCAGAATGGGGTTCGAGATTGCTCGAGTTTAGATCTACAAAATGTTTCCTTTTTGCCCAGATGAAAAGACATGATCATGTAACCGCACTCGTCCACATCAATCAGCAAATCAAAGGCCGGGGCAATGAAAATCTGTAGCTGAATGTTAAGAACCTGAACAGATGTTTCCGTTACTACCTGATAACATGTGACGGTCTGGAAGCACCGCAGTTCTTGGCTAAAATCCGGCAACCCTATGGTGTGATGAAGGATCCTACTGGTGCCGTAATCGTTCGTGTTCGGCCCGCCCACGATGCAGATAATGGGTAGGTTCTCGCTGTACGCCCCGGCTATCGCGTTGAGGATGCTGAGCCCGCCGACCGTGAAGGTGACCACGCAGGCGCCGACCCCGCGGGCCCTCGCGTAGCCATCGGCCGCGTACCCAGCGTTGAGCTCGTTGCAGCACCCGACGTTGTTGAGCCCCGGCTCGGCGATCAGGTGGTCGAGGAGGGTGAGGTTGAAGTCCCCGGGCACGGAGAACACGTCCCCCACGCCGATCTCGACGAGGCGCCGGGCAAGGTGGCGGCCGAGGGTGGCCTCGGAGGAGCCGAGCGGGCCGGCGGGGGCCGCATGATGCTGCGAGCCCCGGACGGAGGAGGAGCACCGGCCGTTCTCCGGGGGCCCGCCGAGGTGGTCGTCGACGTTCGGGCCGCACGACTCCATCGGAGGAGACACGGCCATGCAGTCCATCGTCCTAGGATCACGAGGACGTCCTGGTAAAGAAAATCCTGTCCCTTGGGCAAAGAGGAGAGCAGGGTGTGATCAGTGGACGAGCGAAGATGAAGGAGGAGAACGGTGCATTACTGCATATATAGAGGCGGTTGACGAGAGTCCAGGCGGCAGATACGGAGAAGGATTTGTGCTGGAGTTGCGACCAAGCAAGATCGATCCTCGGATCATCATGGCGGCCGTGCTTTGGGCTTCAAGTTACGTTACATCGATCGGTTTTGGAAAGATGGCGCAAACGATTCGGAGCTCGCGCAAAAGTATCCGAAAGTTTTTAGCCCTTCCCGCAAGAATATAATGAAATCGATTTAGATGCTCGATACATCGTCGATGTTTCTCGGCTATGTATCTCGGAGTAATTACCCAAAAAACAAAAAAGAGTCTCGAGACCTATTGTACGGATGCCAATTCGATCTTGAATTTTTCAATTTGGATAATTTAGTCATGAACATTTTGATGTTTTGACGATGCGGTCTTTTCCGGGCCAATTTCCGCCAGAATCCGCTGCCGGCGCTAACATGAACAACTTTCGCAATTTTTTTAAAATTTCTGAATTTTATTTTTTAATAGAAAAGTGCAGAATTTGTCCATGTCAGCACTGGCCGTGCCACGTAGGACGGCCGGCTCCCATATCGCCGATTTTTTGTCTAGAGAACTATATTGGCAAATCGTCAAAAGGTTTAGGACTGAATTGGTCAAATTAAAAAGTTTATGACTAAATTGATATCCATACAATAAATTTATTAATTTTTTTTGTGATTTTTCGTGCGTATTAATGATGGTGTTGGGTGCATACATCGGCACAAGGTAGACCTATATATCAATAAGTCCTTTTTATGGATTTTGCTTATTAGAAGGGTATTTATGATGGTGTTGGGCGCATACATCGTCACGAGGTAGGCTGATATATCGATAAGTCCTTTTTATAGATTTTGCTTATTAGAAGGTATTTATGATGATGTTGGGCGCATAGATAGTCACGAGGTAGGCCGATATATCGATAAGTCCTTTTTATGGATTTTGCTTATTAGAAGGGTATTTATGATGGTGGTGGGTGCATACTGTTGGTTTTCTGTGAACATGTATAGTTAAATTAAAATATAAACATAGCGGAAAATTTAAACCACACATGTATCTTCAAAAGTGTTGTTCTGCATTTCAATAAAAAATCAGAAGATTACGAGGGTTCAATGGATTACCTCTAGTGGCGTGCCCAAAACGACTTTATTCGTGTGTTTTTTAGTTCGAGCCCCATAACCGTCGAACGTCTAATTCAGACACACTACCAATTGCACGTCTCGCGAAAAAAAAAACTTGCGAGTATTCAACATATAATTGTATTAGCAATCTCATGACGATAATTTTTCGCACTCTCGATATTTCAATCACGGCGCTAGGAGAGAACGTTTTTAACTCTCACGCACACATATTGCACACACGCACTCTCTATTTTGCACACTATCTTCTCTTTTAGCAACTGTTGTTGATCACTCTTTTTTATGAGGCGATCAGCAATGGTTGCTCATCGTGCGCACACGATCATGTGCATGCACATTTCCTCTTTTTTTAATCATTTTAATCAATTAATTTTTTTAATTCATTTATTTTTAAATGAATATAAATAAATGTGCATGATCAGTACGTGTACATTGCGTGTGCATTCTGTGTGCATCATATGCACGCACGCCCATGACCAAAAATTAAATTAAATTAAATTAAATCACATTTAATCTAATTTCAACCCGACTAATCGATTGCAATGATTGCAAACATATTTGCAATATCTTCTTTCCTGTTCAACGTCATCACAAATTGATTATGATGTGTGACATTCCTAGATTTATCATTGAGCTGGTAGTAAAATTTACACTAACATTATGGGTTGGAAATATTCCTAGACATTTTTTGTGGGTTGGAAATACAGAAGGCCACATATCACACAAAGTTGCTTGGGAAGTTGTTTGTTCGCCAAAAAAGGAAGGAGGTCTAGGGTTGCCTCATCTAAAATTATAGAACAAAGTTTTGCTTGGCTATGTGCTTTGGAACCTCATAAATTGTCCATCATCTTCCTTGTGGAGTAATTGGGTCCATAGTACCAAGTGTAGAGGCAATTCGATTATGCAGCTTGAAATCAAGGGCTCTATGGCATGGAGTTGGCATTGTATTCTTCAACTAAGACCGGCTTTAGCTTCAATCATATCTAGACCAAGATATTGTTGCCAAGAGGTATACGATGAAACCAAAAATGTGAGACCGGCTGTGGAATGGTCCCAATTGATCTGGAAAGGAGGTATTAGCAAGCATAACTTCATCGGCTAACTAGTTTGTAGAGATAGACTATAAACAGCAGAAATCATATCACGTTGGAAGCCTGAAGTAGATATTCATTGCAATTTTTGTGTGTCTGGTCTGGAAAGCAGAGACCATCTATTCTTCCATTGCACCTGGACCGGAAGCATTTGGCGCATTATTCTTGCACAATACGGAATTCAACGCCCTGTAGAAGGATGGAATGATGAACTTAAATGGATGATCAAGGCTACAAAAGGTAAGGATTTGGCGGCAAGACTTCTGAATGTATCTTTCCTAGCGATCATATACTGCATTTGGATAGAGCGTAATTGTAGACGCTTCCAACAAAAGTCAAATGACGCCCTTATCATTTTGGCTAAAGTTCGCAAACTTGTTAGAGGGCGAGCTTCACACTACAAATCTTTTAAACCGTCCCGAACAAATGAAACTTTGGCTACTATATGGAGACTCCTCCACTCCATTTTGTAATCTTAGTTCTATTTGTAATGCTAGGAAATGCCCCTAAGTTTCTGTACGTCATCTTATAAATACCACTTACATTTACACCAAAAAAAAAATTTACACTAACATATTAATACTCCCAAGAGAATCGATTGTCCCGATCAATATTTAGGTCCCACAAGCCATCATTGACATCTAACAATATGTCATGTCTACCCAGATAGTGTGAATACTTTAAGAACATAATGAACATGTCGGCTTTGACTACCGTGTAATTCAATCGATTTGTCTTACTATATCCCGATCAAACAAAGACCATGGAATATTTGTCAAGCCGCCAATTCAATCATATTCACAAACCTAATTGACATGCATTTTATACGAAACATGAATAGTTCGTTCTCAGTTATAACCCTGGTCAAGAATTTCAATGTAGTGTCATGATTAGATCGCATAAAACATCATTATTGTATATTGAGTGTAACAAGGAGACAAATTCCATTTTGCACACACGTGTAATTTCGTATGTGAACGAACTATAACCATCAAGTACAAAGGCAGATCAATGAACCAGCATTATGCGCACCTGTGAACTATGGCCAGCCAACACAAAAGTCAATACTGTGTCTCAAGTCTAAGGATTATTTACACAAGACCAAAGCATGAATGATTAGACATTGACCACGCTAAAAACTTGCATGTTGCTAATCGTTCTATGCGTATCACATTCAGTAAACTTGTCTGGTACAAGCATGTGTGTTCTTACTTGGGCATCACAATAGCTAATGACTCGTGACTCATCATTTTATTAAGTATCCAATACTTAATAGTGAAGTTAAGAAAACACCGGTCTCAACAGGATTATTAATATCTACTCAATGATCCATCGATCGGAAATGGTTTAAAGATTCAGTCTAACTATGAACCTGTTACCCATATTCTTAACGTCTTAATAATATGTTTAATCACAACTGATCCTATGGAATCAATCATATATTTAAATAACTTGACAAATGAATGAATACATCCTTGCCATAAAATAAATAATGAAATTGATAGTACAACTTAAATCCCTAACATGTCACCATTACATGGTTACTTTAGGGCATACATCGTACATGTACATTGTCACGAGGTAGGCCGATATGTCAATAAGTCCTTTTTATGGATTTTGCTTATTAGACGGGTTAGATAAGTCCTTTTTATGGGTTTTGCTTATTAGAAAGGTATTTACGATGGTGTTGGGTGCATACATCGTCACGAGGTAGGCCGATATATCGATAAGTCCTTTTTATGGATTTTGCTTATTAGAAGGGTATTTATTATGGTGTTTGGTGCATATATCGTCACGAGGCAGGCCGATATGTCAATAAGTCTTTTTTATGGATTTTGCTTATTAGTTGGTGTTGGGTGCATACATCATCACGAGGTAGGCCGATATGTCGATAAGTCCATTTTATGGATTTTGTTTATTAGAAGGGCATTTATGATGGTGTTGGGTGCATACATCGTCACGAGGTTAGCCGATATCTCGATAAGTGCTTTCTATGGATTTTGCTTATTAGAAGGGTATTTATGATAGTGTTGGATGCATACATTGTCACAAGGTAGGCCGATATCTTGATAAGTCCTTTCTATGGATTTTGCTTATTAGAAAGGATTGCCTTGCATGGAGGAAAGGTGAGGGAGCTTCACCAAATAAGGAGGTGGTGGGTAGCATTAGGTTTTGGGGAGTGGTGCATCGTGTCTACAGTGGAGAAAAGATCAGAGAAAACTAATATACAAAGCAGAGGTCCGCAAAGGAACCGGAAACTCCTCGGAAATAGACTGAATCGGCCAAAAACCGATGATTCCCATGAGGACCGGTCTGGTTCCCGATTCCAATTTATAGGAACCAATGAATACCGGTCCGATTCTTGATTTTAAGTGTAAAATCGCCCACCTGAACCGGATCGGTATATATATATATTTAAAAAAATCGGTTCATCGGCATATAACATGTTTGATAGAATGCCTATGAGAATACTAATTACTACGTTTCGAAGAAGTTTCTTGCGTTCCATCATTGTTTATGAGAGTCGTAGGCTCAATTAATTTATCAGCTTAAATGAGAGCCGCTGGAGGCTTGCAGCAGATCGTGCAAAGGCTTAAAAAGTTGCAGAGGGCAAGAAAAGATCAGTATAACAGGCTTCTTTCTCTTATCACACATACAACATAAACATGGGACAAGGGAAATGTGAAGAATAGCCCACATGGGTTGGAACTTGGAAGTACTAGGAACAAGCAAAGCAAACAAATTTTTCCCTTTTCCGCGTCTCTGATTCTCTCTCTCCCTCTCACTCTGTACATGCCTTCCATTCTTGCTATGCATCTTGACCACTGTGAAGATCATGTGGTGAACATGACCCACCAAGATTCTGTCTTCCATGAGCCATGGAACTTAGACCAACCTGTTTTCTGATTTGTCCAGGGAAATTTGGTGAGATCGGCTCCATGGATCCTTCCAGGAACTGGATCGGATCAGCGAATTCGGTTCCCGAGTGAGTTCATGAAATCAGCAGGCAATTTTCGATTTTAAATTTTCGGAACCGGTTCTTAGTAGTTGGTAGTTGGTTTCCGGTTCCAAGGTAGGAAACACCCGCCGGACCATGCTCACCCTCGTTACAAGGTGAATTTAGCAAGCTTGGACTCCAAGGCAACACTGTCCTTTTTTAATTTATTTTATTTTATTTTTTTGGTTGTTTATGAGTTCATTGTTCGGAAAGTGATAAATTTCTAGGTGCCTATTACGGAGCCCTCGAGATCGATAAACCTTTTGGAACTTATTATTAACCAAAGAGATTAGGGCCTAAATAAGAAAAGAAACAGAGCCCGTGGCTTAGCAACTGTTTTGAGGATGTTATTCAAACTTGTGCTAGAAACCGTCTTCAAGAAGACAAACATCTCTCAATCGGATTCAAAAAAAGTGACTGCTGGCAATAAAATTTCGTTCCCCATTTTTGGATCAGTCGTATGATCCGATTAAGAGTGAGCATGGTTCCAGGATAGAACCTAAAACTTAAGAACCTAACCGGTAAGAACCTTCTAAGTTCCAAAGTATGCAGAGTAGGTTTCAGGTTCCAAAAATTAAGGAACCTGTTTTGACGGGTAGATTACAACTTCTAGATATGTGGAACTTGAAACCTAAAACTTGGAAACTGAAACCTAAATAAGTTGTTTGTGTTTTTTTTTTGTTTATGTCTTCGCGTAATCCTACGATATTTCATGGCATTAGATGATGAGTATATAATCTAAAAACACTAGTCTAAACTTTCATTTTATGACTCGTTAATATTTCATATTTTTCGTGTGTCTAAATATAAGTTATGATCAATAGATCATAACAGCAAATAATGATCATTAAAGGTAATAATTCACTATAATTATTCAATTAATAATACAAGTGAAACTTGGGTAGACCTTATAATCGACTTGCAACCTAATAAAGTAAATTCCAGATTCCAAAAAATGTGATACCTATTCTCATGAGTAGCTTCCTGGTAGAACATGTACGAAATATGAAATCGCTCACCCCTAGTATTGATTCACATAATGACTTCTAATTTTAATTGTATTTATTTGAACCTTAATGCCAAAAAAACTATTCTTTTTTTTTTGGTAAGAAAAAAAAACCTATTCTTTTGTATTCTCTTTTGTGAATGACAAGCTTGTTCATTATTATTGCGTTCATTTTCTTTTTGTTTAACTAAAAATGAAATAATAAAAAAAAAACCCTGTTAGACCCTAAAACCTACCGTAGAACCTGTGACATGAAAGGTTCTAAGTTACAGGTTCCAACGGATAAATTTCAAGTTTAAAAAAATGAGAAACCTATACCCAAAAGTAGGTTCCAAGTGAAACTTGTAAGGAACCTGAAATCGCTCGCTCCTAGATTTGATTACAACTTCAACAGTGAAAAATGGAAAATCCATTAAACTGAAGTTAAATTCCGAGGCGCAGAGGAAAACTGACAACGTCAATCCAAGTTTTAGGCCACGAATGTCCACAGAGGCAAGCCATGAAACTTGCAAAATAGAGAGATTCTCGTCTCATTTCCCTCTCAATGTAAGGGAAAAGCAACGGTAAGTGAGGTGCCTTAGCCACCAGTCCCAAGCAAAATCCAAGACACAGGTCCTCAGAACGGACGGACCGTGCACCATCTATCGCACCATGTACCATTGAGTATGTAAGATCGTGCATCTATCTTGCTTTTGGACATATATTAACAGATTCCAAGTCCAGGTGTGGCGGCACTCCAATCGTTCAACCTTTGGTCACGATCAAGCCGATTGAGGTGAAAGAACTTCCCCCACTATGCCACCACATGCTCCTAGATTGTGGCATGGTGCAAACAGTTTGGCAAAACTAGTTCTTCAGATCATATTAAATATGTACGTGCAACATTGCAACCTACATATTATTCCTCAATGACGAAACCGTTTCTCTTGACGTGAAACAACTGCAACCGTTAATAAAATGACGAATTCTTATTGCACAAAATCATTAAAATATCTCACAACATTACTCTCTGCTTATAACAAACGCATTTTTGTGCACTATTTGACAACCCTGACCGACCAACTGTAACAAAACAAAAAAGATAATAAATAGTATGAAGAAAACCTAGTAGGACATTTGGCGCAACCAAACTGGACAAACATCCTTGCACATGCAAACATGTCTCCATCCAATCCCCAACAGACCAAGAAATCAAAGGACCAACCAACAACAATCCAGCCCATGAAGAAAACCCCAAGATTCTCACCAGAATGAAGACAAGCAACTGATGGGCAGTGCAAGAGGTCTGAAATCTACCTCCTCGTGTCGCGGATGTAAAATGAGCGATGAACACGTCGAAACCCCTCAAGCTGAGGAAGCAGGCTCGGTTTTCTTATCTGCATCAGGTTTTCCATCAGATGTAGTTTCCTTGTCCCCCTCAGAGGTAGTAGCCACCTCTTCCCCAGCTTTATCTTCAGATTTCTCTTCTTCAACACTTAATTTCTCAAGAAGTCCAGCGGCTGCAGTAGCATCCTTGTTTTCCTCTTTCTTCTTTTGGGATTT
Source organism: Syzygium malaccense (assembly GCA_031216405.1). Classification (NCBI taxonomy): domain Eukaryota; kingdom Viridiplantae; phylum Streptophyta; class Magnoliopsida; order Myrtales; family Myrtaceae; genus Syzygium; species Syzygium malaccense. The sequence continues at coordinate 22,243,638 of CM062262.1, read as the reverse complement.
AGCAACTTCCTGGAACATTTCCATGAAGGTTTTGCAATCTGCAACATAAATCGGAACATAAGGCAAAGAGAACTTCTCGTCATTCTGACACTTGGATCTTCTAATATACAGAGACCGACCAGCAGCTAAGACACTTTGGAAGTCAGCAGCTAAGACACTTTGGAAATCAAGCAGAAGAGATGCCATAATGAGGCTTACAATCAGGCAGCACGCTCAATTATTGCGAAGAAATTATGAATAGCTAGTATACATGAGTACTATCATACAAGATCAATCGTTAGGAAACAGTGACTCGAGAATACATATGACCAAATCCACCTCGAAAACTTTCGATCTCGAATTCTGCCTGAGGAAACTAGTGGCTCCCAAATATAGAGGTCATCGTACAAAGTGAGTTCCATTTGGAAGGAACATTTCCATATATAAATTGTTATTAGGAATATGACTCGTTGAAATTATGAGAATAATAGTAGTCATTGAAGAAAAGCTGCATATAGAGACCTAATATACATTTTTCACTCACAAATTTAGTCCAGAGACGTGCTCATATAGTCAGGTCAGATAAATTACTTGTCAAGAACTGGCGTAGTGCTCATTGTTAACTTAGCTCTCAAAACATGATCAGCATCTATAATGACTAGATGCTCGATTGGCTTCCACCCCAACTGACTCAGGAGCTAACAATGAAGGCAAGATGCAAGAAAGAGACGAGAGGACTTATTACAGCCCAAACAGGACAAGAATCCAACGTCACATTTGAGATCCTAAGTAAGGTATAAGGAAGCCTCTCACTCCCAAAGAATAATGCTACCCAGGGACAATATACGGTCTATTCAAGTTCACACACAGGACGATAAAAAATACAGGAGAATAGATGCAGCCGAACTACAGGAATCTTGAACACCGCCATCGCAGCATATTGCTTATTAGTACAGCAGTTACGGACTAATCCCGACTGCCTTACTATCGGCGGAAGTCGCTAAATTTTTGAAGTATTGCACAAATCTAAATCGTTAAAATGCAATCTAATGAAGGGAAGAAGGAACACGTCACAACAGGAGGAATCGCAATCTACGGCGATGTGGTGCAGTGAGCTCAGTGTAACCAAGCATATCCTAAATTCACCGCACACTAATACCAGCAAAAGAGGAACATAGGCTATTTCATCACAAACCTATCGGCATCTATGGCCGATTAGCTTGAACTACCAATGTCATCAAGCTAAGAGAAGATCGAGCGAATCAGCTCAACACGTCATCAAATCGCTCCAAATCAGATGCAGAAGAGCTCATCCTTAGCTTCCCAAAAAAGCGAGCTCAAATCACCCATCCCATCAAGATAAGAGAAGATCAGGAGGATCAGCCGAAACTCACTGTCAACTGATCCGAATCTGATACAGAAAAGCTCGGCCTTGAGTTCCCCATCGGCGAAATCATTCGCGTGCCAGACGCACGATTTGTCGTTGCCCGAGTGTTCCTGAACAGTCATGGTAGAAATAACTGCAGAAAAGAAAGCAAGCCAAGAAACGCGACGACAATCAGAAGGCCTGCACCAAAACATCGAACGCGGCTAGCATGATCACACCAGGAAAACCAAGCGCGGAGCCTCAGACCTAGATGATTGGCGCAGATCTTCAGGGTTTTGGATTGCCGCATGACGAGCCGGACCTTGCCGGTCTCCTTGTGCTTCAAGAGCTTCACGGTGCCGGCGCCTCGCTCCTTCCATTGGCTCCCGTCCTTATCGAATCGGTACAGCTTCGCTTTTCTGCAAAGCCGCGAGCAGACAGAGACGGACGGACGGACGGACGGACGCGTGAGCACTCGAGATCCATAAAAGAGAGGGAAGAAAAAGGAAAAAAAAAACCCTAGGAGACAGGCGATCGCGCGGGGATCGAAGGGTAGCGATGGGGACCGTACAGATCGAGGATGGCCTCCTCGTCTTCCTCGCCGGTGGTGACGGCGACCTCCTCGAGCTTGACGATGGGAGCGACCTGAGCTCCGGTGTCCTCGTCGTCGCCGGCCTGCGCTTCCTCGTCCTCCCTGCGCTCGTGCTCGGGCTCGGTGCTCGCCATTGCTCGGCGGTCGGGTTTCCGGTGAGCTCCGGCGGCGGGATGGCGGCGGAGGAGATGATCGGCCGGCGCGGAGGAGAGAGAAAGAGGCGGAGGTGGAGGCGGAGGCGGAGGGGGCTGCGAGGGTTTTTATAGAGGAGTAGCGTGAGTCGAAGAATGAAGGGGGGGGGGGCGTTTGGACGTGAGGATAGCGATCGAGCGCAGGAGAGAGAAACGGATGGCGCTTTCCCGACGCGACCGCGACGGCGACGGCGCGACTCGAACACGACACGAAGTTAGACGGGTTTCGGGTCGAGGGTAATTGTCTTCGGGTCGATTTCGTGTCAACTCGTGAGACGGTATCGGTGATCAACCCATCAGAAACGAAATTGATTTGCGTGGCCCGTTTAAATTAATGGATTAGTATTGACACGACTTATACGTGACCCGTTTAGATACGATTCGTTGCCATTCGCTACGAGATGTTAAATTGATGATGTTTCATTTATTACGAGTTTTGTGTGAGGTCTGTGTCGGAGGGTTGATTTCACGTCGTAGCAGGTCATGCAATCGCGTCGACTCATCGACCTCTTGCTTAATCATGTTCCGAGAGTCTTCTCGTGTCGACCCGCTAATTTTCGAGCCGTGTTCATGTTAAACGTGACCGTGCTTTGGTCCTTTTGTGGACACCTATTGCAAACACGAATTGCCACCCCCCCTAGCAAGATGATTGTTTGTTGTTCTTTCTTTTTTGATATATCAATGGGGTCATTGAAACTCCTTGAGTACTCGTTTAATTTTTATCGGATGTGGTAGTCCCTCCGTCCCAAACATAAATTTGGTAATTTTTGAAGACAATTGCTCCAAGAAAATGCGCGAGTGTAATGCCTACCACTTGGGCGACCTTTTAAGGTCAAGTCTACGCGTTATTTGATTATGAAAAGAATTTTCAAATTAGGAATAATAGCATAGTTAGTCCCTGTATTTTTTCTCCAAGAAAATGCGCGAGTGTAATGCCTACCACTTGAGCGACCTTTTAAGGTCAAGTCTACGCGTTGTTTGATTATGAAAAGAATTTTCAAATTAGGAATAATAGCACCGTTAGTCCCTGTATTTTTTCTCAATTTGTTCTCTCCTAAACTCGTACTTCTTTTATTTGTCAATCTAGCCCTTAAACTATCTAAATTTTTCTTGGAATTGGTCCTTCCATTAAAAAGTCTAGCAGAGTTGTTGACAGGGCAGTTAACTTACCTTAAGTGCCAACTATTGTGTGGACAGTTTCTTTCAATTAATTAATAACTCAAATATTTAATAATAAGAAAATTTTGTGAAATTTTGTAAAGTATACAACAAGGCATATGCACTTTTGCTAGTAATAAAGGAAATAAATGACATTGTTCCCTCATGATTCAGTTTATAGACAAAATGACATGTGCCCTCTCAAACCACCCATTTCATAAACGTTGTGTATTTTTACAACTGGAGAAAGATATAAAAGCAAAAAAATAAATTAAAAAAGGTTCGTGATTATATAAGGGTGCGTTTATTTCACTGAAAACTTCATTATGAAGAATAATATTTTCTATGAAAATCATTTTTAAGGAAACTGGTTAGATTTTCCTTTATTTGGTGATTTAGAGAAAGTGATTTCCTTTTTACTAGAAAAGGAAGTCGTTTTTCTCCAATCTAAACTTGATGTTTTCAGTCCTTGAAATACTGTTGCTAGTAGATCAATTAGTTTTTTTATCCAAACACCGAAAAATCAAAAAGCAATTTTCCAAAAACAAATTTTTTTTTCAAACAAACAAACTCTAAACATTGCAAATGAGAGTAAGTACGAGGGACCGAAAAGAGGAACGATAACGCAAAATATGTCAATAATCGTAAATAATCTCAATTGACATGTATACTTGGTGCATTTGTTTCGCAAAAAAATTAATGATTTATAAAACATTTACCTATAAATGATCTCTTGCAAAAATGAATGAACGAAAAATGGTTTCATCATTCATAAAAATGCTTAATCATAAATTATTGTCGATAATGAAAATAATCATCATCAATTAATTGTTTCAAGCGAAACAAACGATTTCTTTTAGAAAAAAAATTCCAAATCATTCATTTTCGTGAATCAAATGGAGTTGAGGCGTGTTTGCTTGAGCGAAAGAATTTCCCGCGAGTTAGTCTTTTGACTTTCTTGCTTTTGATCTGCTACAAATTATCTGTCAACGAATAATCATTTACAATTAAAGAAAAAATCTGGCAATTAGACTGAATAAGGGCGAGTGTGGTTACCGCGGGGCCAAGGTCAGAAGTTGTTCCATCTCCTAGGATCAAATCTGGCAGAGCCTTTGCGCTTTCTTCCTTTGCTATGGCTACCGGTCCATAGAGCAAGTCTAAACCCAAAAAACAGATTATTAGGAATTAGTCGAGGTGCGTAAAAGCCGACTGGATATAGCATCTCTAAGGAAAAAAATAAAGGAGTCTGACAGCTTCAAGCACTTCTTCCAAAAATTAAATGCAAATAATCGAAGCACCTTTTCCTGTATCTGCCCCGTTAACAAACGTGCCAAGCAAAATTTCAAAATTAAAAGACCTTTGGCCCCGTTTGGTTCGGTATTTAGAATGTTCATTGGGCTCTAAAGTCCATTGGTCAAATACAGATGGTGTTTGGCAACTTTTTTTTACTCACCTTCGAGAGATGCAATTGCATTTGGAATGCTCTCTAAGGGACTTTTGGGCAATGTAAGGGTGGAAGTGCCTTTGAGAAGTTGCATTTTCGGGATACAACTTGCACTTTTTATCGCGACTGTTCATCTTCCCCAGAGACGGGTCCGACGGCCGACGACCACCGCCTGAGAGCTAAACCGACCCCGGCGACGCCTGAGGTCCGGCGACCCCAGGTAGCGGTGGCGAGCAACCAGATCTAGCTGGTGGTTAAGCTCCACCATAGCCTTTTTTTTTTTTAAATATTAACAAAAGTCCTTTAGCCACCACCCGCCTAGGTGGCGCTGCTGGAGCGCGCACTCTTCCTCTCGCAAAAGGTTGAGTGTTCGAATCCCGAGCGCCGCAGGGTGACTTAACCGGTGGCACGTGTGTGGTGGCTAGCACGTGTCGCCCCCAGGGTTTACTCCCCGGCTGTCGGCCGTGCGGGGGTTCCCTGGGTTATCAAAAAAAAAAAAAAAAAAAAAGTCCTTTAGCCCAAGTTGATTTTAAAAAACACTTACCAAATATTACTTGTATTTTAAAAAACCCCTTTAATCGAAAGGTATTTGTATTCCCCCAAAGGCATTCCCCTAAAGTCGAACCAAACGGGTCCAAGCTTGTCCTAGCCCTCCCATGATTTTATAAATACCGAGTTTAATGTATTGATCGACTAATCCTGGATGGCCATGAGTCCGTAAAGGAAATTGCTTGTCTAGACCAAGATAAATTTGTGCTTAAGGCATTCTCAAGGGGACCTAAGCTGAAGGTCAGACCCATAATCATGTCTACTCCGTAATTGGTCACTTTTGTTTCTTGTTCACTTGTTTCAAACCCCAAAACTTTTCCTTTGGGTAGGCTTTTGGAGGTGTGGTTGTGCAATAATATACTCTAAAATTTTAGATTTGAAGTTAGGAGTACTTGAATGACCCGAGATAGTTTCGTTTGCTATTTGACGAATATAAATTTTCATTATGAGCATAATGAGGTTTCATAAATCTTCAAGAAGCAGATCAACCGTGTTAACAGTAAGGTACAATTCGTGCTCAGGATGAAGTCGTCGATGCCTTAAACCCGGCTCTCACGACCGTGACGCCATGGCAAAGCTCGGGGCTAGCAGCCGAACAAACCATCGGGGCTCAATGCCTAGGCCCTAAGGATTTGGCTTGAGAACGTGGTGCACTAACACTCGAGACTGACGCCCGTAGCCGCCGAGCCTGGGACCTATTGGTTGATTGCAACCATGGCCTGTAGGCCCGAGACTTGGTGGCATACCCGGGATCCCTGGGATAGGACTCGAGAAGCCAATGCCTAAACCTAAGAGCTTGGGGGCCCGTACCTAAGGCTCAAATCGAGGTTGAGATCGAGATCGTGTGCTAAGCTCGGAGTTGTATGTTCAATGCATGTTTCAATTTGTTTCATAAAAAATATCGAAAATGATCTCCAACTCGATTCAAAACTTATCCTAACTAACTTTCCTCGAAAAAAGAAACTTCTTTTCTGAAAAATACTTTGTCCGATTTGTACAAAACAAACGTACTCTAAGTAATTTGGCAATATGTTATTATGTCTTGGATATCATCTACTTAGCCAAATGCTCGTCGATATTATGAGGTTTGCCACGTCGCTTAACGTTCCGTAAATCGACCTTACCCGGAAAGAAATAAAGTAAGCATGTTTCCATTTAAACAAAAGCTGCAATCCAACTTGAGCATTGGCTTCGCTAGATACGACAGGACACCCTTTACTTTGCACATCTTAAGTGGAACTTGTAATTCAAACCTATAATCATATCCCATTTGGGAGGTATTTAGCACATCTAACACCAAAGATATGAAGGTCTACAATAGTAAATCAGTATAGAACAGTTGGTTCCAAGTGTCGGGCAAGCCGGGCAAGCACCAGTGGCTGCAATCGGCGGAGCGATCGGGATTAGCCCTCTGCTCGGGGCTCAGGTCGCCGCTGTAGATCGAAGGATGCCCGTCCTTCCGGAGGGCCGAGAGTATTGTGATGTCGAGGAGGTTCACCGGGGTCTGCATGCCTTTGATCGCCGCGCTTATCACCTTCATCTGGTCGGGATAGGCCCCGGGGTAGGTGCTGCCGCTCATCGGCACCGTCTCGCCGTAGCAGTTCTTGGTCGTGGCAGCCGTCGAACCCGTGCTCCACTCGCTCGGTCTGCCATTTCATTCAATCAATCGGTAAGTTGTCAATCAACTTTATAGACAGGTAGCATTTCTAGATAACTTAGTTAAACTTCAATCTAGTATGAACTTACTCATATCAATTCTAGAAAATGAATCATTACTTACCGACATTATACATGCAGCCGAGACAAGCACGAAGTTGTTTTTCTTCTCCTTCTTTTTCCCATAATTTAAGGATGCAAGCACGGAGACCCGGCAAAAATCTTATGAACCGATTAAATCAAGTTCTCGTGCGCCCAATCTAAAGTAACCTACGCGTAATTAGTGAAATTCGAACAAGCTATTTCTAGTTTTTTAAAGCTGGAAATCCTCCGACGCCCAAATCAGTCGCGCTAACACGTGGATTGAATGTTTTCAGGTGTAATTTATTGCGGAGGGACAGATGCATACGGACAGACAGGAGGCAGGACCATGGCCAGAAGAAGCTAGCCTGGCGAGAGCAGGCAAGTTTCAATTGTTTCGTCTACGTATAAAAGGCTTATTAACGTCGGCATTCTACCGCTTTGATAATTCCGTGGAATTGTACGTGTCGATGGCTGGTCGGCCGACACATTGGCCCGTCCTCCATGGGCTTGCCTAGCACAGTCGAACAGTGTTGAGGATGAATTGCAGAGGATCCTGTAATGGAGATCCATTACCTGTCTACTTCTGTCACTGCTGGCTACAGAAACGAAATTCATTTCGTCGAATTTCGATGGCCAAGAATACATTTCGCAAGATTAAAAGCCTTGTTGGGATCGCTTTAATAGTGAATTTTCCAACACGCTAATTAAGCTGATGCGGGGGGGAGTGTGTCCGTAAAATCGGCCGAGTAAATGCATGAATCGAGACGAGATGCGCGAGAGATGGCCCCAGTATAGCTTTGCCTTTTCTGAATTTTTTGCGTTTTTTTCTTGGGGGCCACCCCAGCTCCTCCTTTTTCCAAAAGGAAAGAGGGAATGATATGCAGGGACAGAGAGTGCTGATTTGACTCAGCATGGGCCCCAGGATTAGCCGCAAATGGCAAACCAATCAAAAGCACAGCTAATCGAAGTTGAATTTTGGCGTAATCACAAAAATAGTTAAGCGCGGCTTCTGGATTTTTAATTTGTTCAATATAATTCTCGAATTTTACCTCAATATATAACGTGATTCATGAACTTTTAATTCATTCAACTCAATCACTGAATTTTTTATAAATATTCGACTCATTCCCTAAACTAGATGAAAATGTTCAATGTCCTCTTTCCTTTAATTCAAGTTCAAGGACAACATTGAACATTTTCATATAATTTAGAGATTAAATTGAATGTGTATCGAAAGTTTAGGAACCACATTAAACAAACTGAAATTTAAGGAATCACATTGCATATTGAGTTACGGTTTAAAGACCGTATTAAACAAATTAAAAGTTTAAGTATCACACTGCTCTTTAGACCAAAATTTAGGGAAAATTTATGTCATTTTCCTTGGAAATTTTCTAGTCGCTTGGAGCTGAGCCGTGGCAGCATTTTCTTGATTTTCTATTCCGAACCTCAATTATTGCGACAGAAAGAGAGAGGGAATTTGCTTACTTGTAATGAGTGGGAGAGACGCCTTGGAAGAAGACCCGGGTCCTGGCCCTGTCAACGTTGGCGTCGACCCAGTTGGCCCATGTCCTGAGCCCCGTTCCCAGCGCCACCAGCCGGTCCATGTCCTCGTAGTACTTCCCTCCTGCCTCCATCACGTCCCACCTGCATCGCCGATCACCCCACCGCCGCCGCCGCCGCCGCCGCCGTCGTCTTAGGATTAGCAGCAGTTTCATAGAATTCGATTATAAATGATTGTGCTTGTGCCGTCATTTGTTTTGTTTACCCTTGGAGAGAGCCCTTGTGGATCCACCAGTGGCCGGTGTTGAAGGAGAGGACGTCGGCGGCCCGCCACGGGCCGGCGTTCCTCGAGATGTCCTCCAGCTTCAGGACCCTCTTGCCTTGGACCGAGTCGATGTCCACCAAGTAGGGGGCTCTGTAGAAGGACACCGACACGCCATAGTCCTGCCATGTTTGTAACATAATCCCATGTTAATTGCAGTCATGATCTCTACAACCTTCCACACAAACACAGAGAAAGAGAGAGAGAGAGAGAGAGAGAGAGAGACGTTGACTTCCTAATTTTGCAGAGTGCCAATTTTTTCTGAGAGGAAAAAAGAAAAACTCGTCACAGAGCCAGCTGCTCCGTGACTGAGATCCCCTTTTCTCCACGTGAGGACAACTGGACAAGTACTCCGCCACACTTGACTCACAGAGTCACGTTACCGACAACGTTACCGACAACAACCTACCCACAAAATTGCGCATGAAGAGCCCGTGCCGTGACTTTTGTATCAAACAGTACAAGTTCTGACATTATAGCACCTCGAAACTGGACGAAGCAGCTCTTTTAAAGCCCAAGTGTGACGCTGGAATACCTTCTCAAATGGCGCAGCACTTGTTTCGCAGCAGTAATTTTTATGACAACTCTTATTGACCGGCCTCTAAACTCGATGTCAAGGCGCGATATCGTGAATTCTAATTGGAGGTTTAGTAAGCAAAAGCTAAAATCTTTTGGTGTGTGTACTCATGGGCCACTAGATGAAAGGGGGCATGACTAGGCAAAAACAAGGGAGTGAGTCCTTAAAGAAACAATAATTTGGTGGCTCTCGCTTGTGCAGTAGCAAAGCTACATGATAGTTCTGGTCCACCTAAATAGCACTCAATGATTTCACAGCATCACTTCATGAAAAAGAAATGTTCAGTGTTGTCCAGCGTTATTGAAACTTCTTTTTCCTCCGCAAGGAACGTGGAGAGAGGTGAAATTTGGGAAAGATTGTAGTTTGGGGTTGAAGTCAAAATGATGAACTCACAAGGAACTTGAAAGTGGAGAGAGGGTCTCCGGAGATCCTCTGGGTGGGTGTGTTGGGGGCAGCAGCTGAAATCATGCAGACCAGGGACTGCCATTGGTTCCTCCCCAGAGAGTCCCCCACGAACATCACTGTCTTCCCCCTCATCCTCTCCAGGAAATCAAGCCCATCGAACCTGAAAACTCACTCTCTTAAGTCCTCACTTCACTTGCTGTACGCCTAAACAAGAAACCCAAAAAGGAAAAACACCTAAAAAAGGAGTGAAGTTTACAATCACATCTACCTTGGAAGCTCACAGTTGAGAGGCTTCCATCTATACTTGAGGTAGTCAGTGTCCGGGCGGCCGAAGGCTTGGCAGTTGAACTCGGGGTCAATGATGGGGCACTGGGAGGATTGGTACAATGGGTACGTGTCGTCGAGGACCCATGTACCCACATACAGTGAGCAGTTGGAGTACTGCTTGGCCTTGAGCATTGGCTTTCTATGCACAACCCGGGTGTTCTTCGCTCTTGTTCTCAGCAAGACCGAGCACGAAGCCGTGTGACATTGAAGCCAAAAGAGGCATAGCATCACCACAAGTAAGCATGGCCTAATGGCATGAGGAGCAGGCCCAGAGCAAGGTCTTGCCATGGTGAAGAATGCTGCAACGGAGAGAGAGAGAGAGAGAGAGAGAGAGAGAGGGAGGTGTTCTAGGATGTCTCTTATGATGTAATGACTTGTGCGTGTTGTTGGGGCAATATACACAAGTTGAGGGGGGTGTGTGGGGTTTTTTGGAGGTAAGATGTTGAGCATGTGAAGGTGGCTAAGCCCGGTTCACGAGAGAGCTTAACAAAGTCTTTTTAATAGGTTGATTTTGTACATCTAGTGGCGGTGGCCTTGTGAAGCTGATATGGACCCTTCAACCGTCTTTCGTTTCATTTCTCACTTTTCTCTGTTCGGCCTCTAGAGTGGGAACACATGACACCCAGGTTTAAGCACGTCTCTCTCCCTCATCGACATCAGCAATTATGGGAATTGCATTAGTCTTAAGAATCTTAGTGCAGCAGCCACAGCCATGTGCTGATCTTCGATTATGCTTTAGATCTCAATGAGGGTCGGTCCCATTGCTTTTGGAATGTGCAGCTAGATTCAAGCATAATAGAAAAACTCGAATAGGTTTTTGGAATAACCGGGCTCGATGAGCTTACATATAGTATAAGTCGCGCGAGAACTTCATTCGTTTTGTTCAAACTCTGTTTAACAAAGGTTCCGAGCATTTTTTGTTTCTGTTTTTGGAAACGGCACTTGTCATTTTAAGGTAATAAATTTTACTTTGTTTGACAAAAAAATTGGGGTTATTCAAGTGTTGTCTCTACCCAAAAGAACCGCTGTAGTTTTCTCATGCTCCATCAGTGAATTCCAATTTAAGTTCTTGGTCCAATTCACTAGCAATTGAAAATCTCTTCCTTTTAAGACAAGCATATGTTCACCTGCTAAAGGTTCGTGGCTACCCGAGACAATCCTGTCTTAAAAAGGGTAATTGTCCTATGATCAGACATAAGAGACGAACTAAATATGTCACACGAGAGCCGGGTCAAGTTTCTAGATGAGAAAAGTAACTTAGAAAAATTGACATACCGATAGTCGTATAATTTGTTCTCGATATATACAATACCTTACCAAACTATGACTCAAGCAAAGTAAAAAAACAAAATCTAGGTAATAGATACATGCCATATAATTTACGCCTAATAACGTGGGCATTAAACCAATGTACTGTTCTTACCAAAAAAGAAAGAAATCAGTGTACCACCGTAAGTCCTCCTCACTTTCTGAACCAACTATAAATCAATCCTTTGAGGATAATAAATTTTTTGCAGATTTTCATTTTCGTTTTCAGAAACTTATTGCCCATTAGATGCAAGACAGATCAAACTTGTGCTGGGACCAGAATTATTTTTAAAATATGCATACTTTTCGCACGTCTTTTTAGGTGCCATTACTTTTGAATTTTTCAGCCACCATGAATGGCCAATCAATCTCCCTGATATATTATATGATATGATATTAGATATTAGTCAAATTTAACTCACAGTTTACAATGTTCAGCAAAAGAAAGAAAGAAGGGGGAGACAAGAAACCAAGACATTACAAATATTATAACATTTCACTAACAGACAAAAGGACAATCGGCGCAGGAGATATTCTAGTCTAGATTTGCACATTATAAACCTTCTACCCACCCCAAAAGCATTTTAGACAGTCAAAGATCCAAGTACGTTATGCCAAATTTAAATGGCAGAGCACATGTTTAACTGCTACATCAGGCCTCTTCACACCTTCACGCATGTTAAGGAAAACCCACATAACATAACTGAACTTCAATTTCAACAGGACCTTTCCTGACAGTGAAAGTCTCAGAATCAATGAAATCCGAAAGAACATCATGACTTTTGCCTAGAAAAAGAACAGGAGATTACGCGGTGTTTAAGAATTAGTTTACTGTCTGATGCAGAAGGCCAAATGCTTATCAGGCCAAAATTTCCATTTTCCAGATCATCGTCCTTAGCCAAAATCTGGAAAATGATCAGGGGGAACATGAAAAGAAACAAAAGCCCTTCAAATCTGCACTGAAGGAGAGAGAGAGAGAGAGAGAGATCAAGGGAAGTTCCATAACTTCCCGACCGATAAAACTGGCAAGCATGGTAAAAATAAATCCCGACTTGACTAGATCTCACGCTGAGAACGTCTTCCTCCGCTTGTAGCACTTCCAAACTTTGATGTTGTCCTTCCCGGCTGAACCATTGGTAATGCCTTCATGGAAGTCTGGTCCACTACCGAGTTCAGTGGGCTGGTTAACCTGCGAAAGAAAAAGAGAATTCATATTGGAAATCAGCGCTTAATGTAAGAACGAAATTAAATTTATCTGGTGAGAAGCAAATACCCCTATAGCCGAAGAAACACTGCTGCTGTCACCATCAACAGCATTGCCTGCATCCAAACTGGCAAAAAATCACAGCAGTCAGCGAAATAAGCAGGCTATGCTTCCAATAAAAGCTATAAAAAGCCGCACGAGACCCTGGAGAAAAGGTAAATTAAATGGAGAAATTTTCTACTTGTAATTGTTGAATGTAACATAAAGTAAAGACTAATCAGAAGAGAGCTATGAGTGCAGTTCCTAGCTTTAGGCATGACATAATGACAAAGGTCACACCCTTAAAAGGATGGCTACCAAATTGGAAGAGTGCTAAAGCCCTTGAATATCAAAGTTTCAGTCCAAAAATCTAGCTTCCAGTTCAGTCCTGTTCGAGTTCCATATACTATGAATGAGAATATCCTAAGCAGCAAACTGTTAGGCTGATTGTACAGCAGAATGTGTAAAAAGGTGGGCATGTCAATGGTGTATCCAGCCGTTTGTCCAGGTGTCTAGCATAAGATATTTCAGCTTGAGAAGATGATGGCTATAAGGGGGAATCCACCATCTCCCAGGAAGTAAAGTTGAAATCCTTAGAATCAGGCACGCCATTACATCCAAAACTTACCATTGAACGGTTAGACCTATGTCCTTATGAAGAAGTCCAGTCGTAGGAAATTCATTAAAAATTTACCAAGCCAAAAACCATATTCAAAATCAATGTCAAGCAAGCCTCATTTCTCTCTCATCCAAGTGATTGTTTTTACCATGCTAATTGCTTTATGAACAAATTTTTGGTTCAGAAGGCATCAAATCTCTTTTGCATTGCTGCTCACTATATGAAGCGGAAGAAGAATGGCACCATATGAAAATACTTTTACATGCACAAAAACACCAAACTATTGCAAATTAACTTTCATTGAGATTTAGCTTCTGATGCAACTTTGTTCTTTGGCCGTCATCAATGACACCAGAAAGTTGGCATTACAGGATCTAACAAGTAAAATCATCTCCAGATGACCTAAATACTGCACTTTTTGCAGCACTCTTGAGTTTAGGGTTTTTAACAAAAACAAGACACCAGCTTTCACCTTGCAGACTATTATGACCCCAGCTTTCACCCCACAGACTATTATGACCCCAACTTTCAAGTGTTGCATAAAAAACCACAAACTTTCACTGGGGAGACAACTCAGCATATGCAAAAATTCATCAACAGAGCACACAACTCAGCATTTCCTCCAAAGACAATCAACTATCAAACATATTCTGAATCTGCATATTCATTAGGAGGATCTGATGCAATTCTTCCTTATTCTCCTCCAATTGTATAGAACGTTCTCCACATGTGATCTAAGATTCCAAAATGCAAGATAGTTTTTTTTCCATGCTCTGACTTAATTTTACATCAGGTAAACCAAGCATTCCATTTGACTGTTTTTTTCCCTTTGGCTGGCACCATTAAACCATATAGCTCCTAAAAATTCACCTTGTTCCCTGAGATGAGAAGGGAGAGACATGCACTCTACAGCCTTGGTCCAAAGCTCCACTTTCCTCATGTTGATCTGCCTGAAATACTTCAGAGACAGTAGTTGACGCTTCCAAGTTATTTTTGTTACCGCTTCCTTTCAGTGCATCGTGGATTTTAGCGGCCATACCTGCATATGGAGAAATTTGCTACTCCTGAATATGAGTTTGCGAATGGTCTCCTATGAAGAATGATCGCAACAAATACCTCTTAAGAAGCAGACTGCTGATGGACTCTCCAACAAATGCTTTTGGCACATGGTTGTATCCTGGAAGTCTAGGAAAGTATAATCCAGATACTGTAATCTCTCCAAAGAAGTCATTTTTGTGAACCCAAATGAAGTAGTCCATGTGTTGATCAAACTAGGAACAGCAGGTAAAACCAGCTTGGCTACCGCTAACTCCTTCAGCTTCTGTGAAAAGAGGGAGAACGTAAAGTTAATCAGAACTTTAACAGTCCTGGATAAAGAAACGAAAACAATGGAAAAGTCCTTATTACTCCACAAGTCATGCGGAACTAAAAAGAGGCTATATTTGGTACAAATTTACCACAACTTTTAGGAAATTGCCTCACCCTGCTTTAAAATGCTGTGACTAAACACAACTCCAGTACTAAGCAAATTATGAAGAGCCGAGTCTAATATGACATGATCATTGAGTCACCAAAAACATAATAGTGCCCACATTTACCACCCTTCATATTAACTGGCAAAAAATTAAAGTCCAAGATACCAAGTCACAAACAAGTTCCTATGTTCTTTTTACTTATTTGTATAAAAACATATCAATTTGTGAGATTCATAAAAACACAGAACCTCAGACAAGCATGAAATTTTTGTTAGATAGGTAAAATGGATCAATTATAGGGCGCCAAGGGGGTGCAACCCATACCCATATGCAAAAAGAGCTCAAAAAACTAAAGCCATATACAAAACAGCTCTGAAAACCAAAAGGGAGTTCAATTTTAGGATAAATCATCAACCATATCAACCAAGATATCCATGAGCAAGTTTCCACTATACCAAAAGTGTTTTAAGCCAATTTTCAAATAAAGCAGAAAAGGAAAATTTCTCTCCATCAAAAGCTCTCATGTCCACTCATTCCAAATCAACCAAAAAAAAGAGAGGGACCAAGGTAGTCCTTTTCTTGTTGTGCTGTAAATAAATGCCCTGCCAAACCCAAAGTTCTTGCTCAATAGAACCTCCATAACCCAATATAACCCGGTGCAAGCATAAGCTACCAAACCATTCACATTTAAGAACAATGAAGCAGGAGATGCCGCACGGTCTCTGCCTCCCTTTTGCAGAGGAAACAGATCAACCGTTACTCTGCCTCTTTGTTGTAAGTTATCTAAAGTAAGGACTCATTCCCAATTTGCTTCTCGAAGGAGCTATTGTTGGAACCCTCACTTTCCAAGGAACATCCATTCTAGCACCACTAATCTGTTCTAGCAGCTTGTAGTAAAACTTTGCAGAACAGATTCCATCTCTTCCATTGTTCCACACGAGTCAACCCAAAACGTGATTCCATGTAAAATGTACATTATCATTTCACACTAGATATTAATGATAAGGGTAAATTGCTCGTGCACCGCTAAGGGTTTTGATAAAAATGACGGTAGGTCCTAAATTTTTTCAAGTTGAGCACTTACCTTCCTCCCTGAACATCTCAAGATTAGAATCTAATAAATGAATTGGAAAGGTGGCTTTAATGCCATGAAAGAGCTTTTAGCCAATACGTACACATGTCATGGACGAAGGGGGAGAACACCTTTAGTTGACAGGAGGTAAGTATGCCTTCTATATACAATGGCTGTTTATGCATCAAGAGGGTGTGAAATCTAGTTATCCTAACCAAAAAGCTGCAAAGAAAAAACAAATTCCAATTTGAGGTTGCTTCGGAGTACTCTCATGTTTGTCATGGAAAGGCAAAGGGACATTTTTAGGTACCCCACCCCCCCCCCTTCCCCCCTCTTCTCCCCTCTTCTCCCCATCTAAACACAAACTCATCCCAAGCCCTGTAATTTTTCGCGGCTTGTCCCACAAACATGTTGAATTTCAATACTGGTAGCCTATATTCGACCTATTCGAGTTCGACTTATCTAGGTATTTGATATGCTATGCCCAACACCCTGCAATCTCTCTTGACAATAGCAGGATTCTGTTCAATTGGGTAAATATCTCGGACCATTGTTTAATGTATAGTTCTCATTAGCACTGCTAAATTTTGGCAAAGATTTTTGCCATTGCAACCACTCAAATCTTGCCATGTTCCAGATGTTGCCACACCATCAATTTACCATAAAATAGACTACCGGAATTTGATGCAGATAAGTTGCCCGTCATTTGAAAGAATACCTGTAGGACATCCACATCAAGTTTCCGTTAGTGTTCTGTTTCTGACAGCAATGTGACGGAGTGGAAACTTTGAAGCAATGTCCAAAGGCGAGCGGTTACAATGATACAGATGCAAGTATAGCGGGCTTAATAACACCGCAATTTAAGGATTAACAAAGACATCCACCACTTCATTTGACCACTTGAATTGCCCTCTGCTCCTATCCCTTCAAAAGAGATCACAATGTACAGCTCTAATGTTTATCACAATAGGCTTACTGGTCATTACTTTGTAGAGTAAGTACCATGTAAGAATGCCCAGGAGCAATGATCTCCTCTCAAGATGGAGGAATAGAGATTCAGAGAAGATGGAACAATGAGTAAAAGCTTGCTTTGGTCCCCACTTCACCTTGTTAAATGATAATTGACAATGCCAAGGGAAATTAACGCCTTTTCAAACTAAATTATCTCGGGAGAGAGAGAAAGAGAGATGGGATAAAGCGAGTTTCTCTTTAGGGGTTGAAAATGGAATCAAATGGTATAGGCATTGAGTAGACTGTTTGGGCTTACACTCACTCTATTTGACGATTTAATGGAAGTGTAGGTAGAAGAAAGAGAGGAGAGAAATCTGTTTTAATGTGGCCTCCAACCCTATTAAAATACAGGATGATGCTACATAAGGACCTAATACCCTTTAAACTAAAACATACATTATCACTCTCCTCAAGCTAGGTAATTTATCGAATAAATCTGCCAACTGATCCAAAAATCCAATTGATCGCACATTTTGCAGAAGGTAATTTCTGTCAAACTATGTGACAATCAACCTTGATATGTTTGGTACATTAGTAGCAAACAGAATTGGACGCCCTATCAATAGCATCTTGTTAATTGCATGTGAGGGTCATTGGATCGGAACATGTAAGTTCAAGCTCCTCCATCATGTGCTAAGTGGCATCCGTCATGGCTTCAAACTCTAAAACAGCAGTTGACCTTGTCACAATAGTTTGCAACTTGTTTTTTTACAACGTCTAGTTACCCCAAACAAATACACCGTATCTGGTGGTTAACCTTTTATTAGATGTAAGCATTAGAGGATGTACCATGATTTTCATAAAGAAAACCACTCTAGAGCACCTTCCATGTATCTCCAAATAAGTACATCTGATCCCAATGAATAGGTCTAGTGTGGCTAGCCACACTCGTGGCAAAAGGCATGCCCTCACCTTGCAACCATCAGGTAATTCAACTTTCCAGTTAATCTCTTCTATCGCATTATTTAACAACTCAAAGGGATTGCATGACATCAATTTGTCAATCAAATTGGGTGATCAGCATAGCATCTCCGAAGGTCAAAGTTAACCATCACTTCACTAAAGCTAGCAACCATGCTCGAGAAGATTATCTTGTACACTTCTTCAGCCAACAAACAAAGCTCTCTACTCCCCTAAGCAACAAAAGCAAGTGATTGCTCCATGTGTATTTCTCCTCATCTCCATCCAGGAAAGCATTCTTTATACCTAACTAATGTAAAAGTCACTCAAACATCGAAAAAAAATTTAGGATATCAAGCCAAAATCTTAAGTTATTAAAGTAGATTATATATACATGTATCCCATAGAGAAGCAAAGTTAGATTAATTTAAAACCCTCTCTCACGTCAAAATTACGTGGAACTGATATACGAAGAATAGGACAGACAAGAACCATGCAGGAAATGAAAATATTAAATGGGGCATGATGACTTGGGAGTTAGCTCTAACACCATGTTAAAATGTCCAACCGAAAACTCGAACTATTAAATTAAGGGAAACTGCATGTATGAAAGACCCAAACAAGCTTTGTAGACAAGTGATGTGGGATTATCTTTAATAATAGCTTGAGGGATGCATTTTGGCAAGTGGAGAAAAATATTTAAATAATCTATTTCATAGACTTGAGTATAACATTAAGCTACAAATGAGCTTTCAACTCCATAATTGAACTATATGGTCAATTTCACTATATAAATCTACTTACAATCAACAATAAACTTATCAGTAGGGAGGTGCACAAGATTTCAAGTATTGTTACACGATTAAGCATCCCTTCGTCATAGCAGCTTTCCAACCAGGATGTCTAAGGAATTCACAAACAGTATGAAGGAGTGGAAGTACGGGATAGTGAAGTAATAACAGATGTACATTAACTTGATAATTGATAACATGAAACTAAAAATTTGATGGCAGGTACAAGTTCTTTTACTTTTTCAAAGAGCAGTTGGAAGAATTATCAATAGAATATGGATTTAGAGAAGAGGGAAGAGTTGGAGGAGTGCAGAATTCACCTCACAATATGGTCTCGTGTACTCGACGTGGTTTTCCAAGACAAATGACCAAAGGAACTAAGAGGCTATGAGAGACATTATTGTCTATTAAAGACGCTTCCCGAAGGGCTTCTTTGATAAAGTGCTAAAGATGTAAGTTTTGAATTTTAAGTGTTGACAATCTTAAGTGCTTAAAATAATAGGAAAAATGACACAAATAGTCCCTGAACTTTGACCCAATGTTCAATATGGTCCCTAAACTTTTAATTTGTTCAACGTAGTCCCTAAACTTTAACCCAATGTGTAATGTGGTCCCTAAACTTTAAATTTGTTCAATGCCATCTCTAAACTTTTGGTACATGTTGAATTTAGTCTCTGAACTATGTGAAAATATTCAATATAGTCCTTCTATTAATTCAAGTTCAAGGACTACATTGAACATTTTCACATAGTTCAGGGATTATATTGAACGTATATCAAAAGTCCATGGACCATATTAAACAAATTAAAAGTTCAAGGACCACATTGAACATTAAGTTAAAGTTCAGGGACTACATTGAACAAATTAAAAGTTCAAGGACCACATTGCACATTAGGTCAAAGTTCAGAGACACTTTGTGTCATTATCCCAAAATAATAATATAAGGTTATTTGATGATTCTAATAACCATCGACTATTTGTAATGAACAAATTAAGTAACCCATTCCTTACCAATTTTAGTGGATCTTTGACTTGATTGAATCTTTTAGGTGAATGCTAAATAGGGTTATCAAACAAACCTAATCTCATTAAATCGGGTTATAAAACAGGCCTTAAGTTTTTCCAACTCCTAGCTATATAGTCTCCTGTTTAATGTGAACTGGGATATAGATATTTTTTATACATCTCAAATTAAACAATGTCCACTTACACGTCAAAGAATGCACATTCTAACAAAAAAAATTTCTTGCAAAGGTCTGTTGCATGACTTTACTCTCCCATTGTAAACCAGGTTTAACTCCTCAAACCTGTAGAACTAGATTTTAGAGCTTTTGGTGGCTACATAAGTCTCCGAGTAGAAAAGTCCAAACAAAGTGTTTTGAGCAGAGTACTAGGAGTGATTATCAAACTGTATAACTGGAGAGTTCAAGGTGGGGGAGGAAGCATCCTGTGCACAGAGGTACCCATGGGTGAGGTCCACTGCAGCCTTCCCCAGCTCTCTTGGAAAGAGGCTATTTCCATGGGCCATACCCCGTGATCTTAAACTCACAAGTGATCTTACCATTATGCCAAGCCTAGCCCTCGCATGACAAGAGAGCACAATGCACACCACACTCACATGTACATACATTGGCGCAAATGCACATAACTCAGAAGAGTTACCTTTTCAAGTTCATTCAACAAGATGTGACACATTCCACGACGACGGAACTGAAACCTGGTCCCCACTAGGGGTACTTCTGCCACCTTGTCCCCAAGCACCCTTGAGCACGGAAAAATTAAGTTCTAGAAGTCAAGATACTTGAGTAATAATGGGGTGATCTAACAGAAAATTATGAAATGAAAACTCAAAAAGTTCTAATAGCATATAAAGCAAAACGCATGTATAAAGCCTAAATTACCAACTCATTACCTGACACAAGCCACTGAGATCAACTCATCATTTTTCTCCAATAATACCGTATAGAATCCTCTGAAATTCAGACGTTTAAGCTCTGATCTGCAAGGTCACAAGACAATGGAATCATTAAGCAACATTGCTTGGTATTTTACATAAACATAAGAACAATTTTCACTTGAATGCAAAGTAACAGTGCCGTGCATGATGTTTTGGTCATCCATGAGTGCTCAAGTCCAGTGTTAAGTTCTCAATTTTGTCTCCCTCTATTTCTTTTTCTCTTTTTCTTTTCCAATTGGGCAAGCAGAGTTACTTTTGCAAGTATATCCACACTTCAAAGAAAGGCATTCAGTGACATACAACATTATGAAACATAAAAGTGGAAGGAAGTTCATCTAGGTTTCTGATTCAGCTTCCTCATCCTATAATCAAAGAAAATAGATTGTGAAAAAGCACCTTCAAGAACATTCCCGTCATCAAAGACTTCGGCATCAGGGTGCAGTTCACATAGTGAAAAATTTCCTGGATGCAACTTTTGCATGCAGATACAAGAAGGCATCAAGGCAAACGGATAATTTGGAATAGCCACGGTCACTCAATCAGGAAAGAACCTTTCACCAGTAATGAAGAAGATACAACAAATGCCAATCCTCTCGGAAACTTTTGCCTCCAGTAAGTGCTAGAAAACTGCTAGATAAGCTGTTTATGCATGTGATGTAAGCACAATCACATGCGACATGGCTGTATG
Organism: Syzygium malaccense; assembly: GCA_031216405.1. Classification (NCBI taxonomy): domain Eukaryota; kingdom Viridiplantae; phylum Streptophyta; class Magnoliopsida; order Myrtales; family Myrtaceae; genus Syzygium; species Syzygium malaccense. The sequence goes on along the minus strand of CM062262.1, from coordinate 22,222,421 downwards.
TCTAGCAAATGAGGGTATAAATGGGACATTTTAAAACCTCAAAACTAGACATCAGTTGCCCTCCTTTAACAAGTCTTATTCATTGGGATGGGCTGAAGTGGCAACTCAAGAATTTGGACTTGTTTCTTCGTTTCTTTATGAGATGATGGTAAATCATTTCTTGCTTATGCTACAAAGAATGTGCAGTATCTTAACAAAATGACAACACCAAAGAGTGAATAAATCAAACTATAGTGAAAATGGCAACACTACAGTAAATGTACACAAAAAGAACTGTTCATATTTGATGAAAATCAAAATTTCCCACCCTCGACTAAAAATAATATCCTCAATGAGATCCCTCCTGGCGTAAGGCTCCTTTACAGGCTCGAAACATTCGTGTATCACATCAACGGCAACATTCAGCCTGCAGTTAGTTTCTATCACGGACTCGATATGACGATCACCAACATCAAGGTAATCAGTATCAATAGACCTTGATAGGGTCCATGTCAAATTCCCCATGCCCACTTGAATTGGCTTCCTCAAGAGTTTATTAAGCCCAAGAAATATCTGCAAAAGTGATTCCATATTGAGTAGATGCTATAGCTACGAATGCATCCTGCAATTGTACGTGTTTTTGGCGTCTTGATGTAAGGATGAAATATCAAGCAGTTAAAACAGTATTCATTCCATAATTTCAAAAAGGGGGAAAGTATAAATAATATACCACACCTCTCACCCAATGACCACTTCCATACCTCTACTTTTGAAAATGCCAAATACATACCTGACTTTTACCTTTGGAAACCACTTTGCACATTCACATCAATTATCGTTGTGTTCCTATTTACAAAAATATCATTTTCTTTCTAAAAATCCCATCCTAAATTCTCACACCCACCCAAAACACTCAACACCAACAAAGAACCAAACCACCAGAACCCTAAGCAAGAGAGTTTGCAAGGAAAGGCAATTTGGTCTTTTCCTAGTGGAATTTATGCTTAAAGATATGTGCATGACATTTGCAAAAATAGAGGTATATAAGTGGTCATTGGGACAATGGTGAGGTATGTTTTCAGTATTTTCCCTAAAAGGAAAGGTGTTGGATTTCATGCTGCCCAGGTATGGCCCTTTATATTCCACATGATGCTAAAACTCAAGCAATACCTACTTGCTAATTCCAAACTCCACAGGCCTTTCTATTGATTCTGTTTGAAGACACTAAGCATCATTATGAAGAGTGTTTGATTCAGAAGATATGCAACTGTAGACAACAATTATGATCATAAAGCCTTTAAGAAACTGCTTACTCTGTACCGCAACTTAGAGATGATAGATATTCCAGACAAACAAAAGCTTGCCATTCAAACATCTAATGTACAGAGGTAATTCTCAATTTAGGAAAATAACAGTAATAGGTATGACTGTAAACAAAGACACGACGAAAAGACAGACTATTGGGATCTAGATAAACAGAGCTTTAAACATGAAAAAGTTACTGCTATTATAGATCATCTTACTTCATTTCGCTTCAAACCAGAAAAAGAAAACAATAAACAGCCAAAATTAGATGGAAAGAGGATAAGGACGCTAGGTTGGAGTAGCAGACTAGGAATTATCCAGTACCAGTCGAACATTGGCATGTTACCATTTGCAGGCAACTCAGAGTCAAAGTGCTCAAAGTATCTATAATTGCATTACAGCACTTCCAAGTCGTGATAAAGTTGAAATAATGAGCACTAACTGGCTTAGGTAATCAGAAGAGAAGTGCCGAGTTTCAGAGTACCGTTTTGCAGTTCTTGCTGCAATACCAGTCCTTTTTGGAATGAGCTTCCAAGTTAGTTGCTCCTTTTTTCCTCAGGCACCCTAAGTGATCTGAAAAGAAACAAACAGCAAGTTCAGAAATACCTAAATGCATAGCTAAGAAGCACTTTAAGTGTGTTCTTATCAATCTGTATGCATGTGTTCAACTAGCAGGCCTTATCTAAGGGGTCAAATATATGAATATCTCACATTTACGCTCACACTGCTTGCAAGTTAAAGCATTCTCATCGTCCACATACTGCATAGCATCTTCTTTGAGTTTGCTTTGGGTGCAAATAGCACAACAGCATGACGGGCAAAACCAGTCACCTTGAGGAATTTCCTATTGGGGACAGCAAATATAAAAGTTTAGTGCCACAAATACTATATGGACGAGGAAAAAAATAATGAAAAGTTAATCTCACTATTCTCGTATTGATCAAATAAATCACCTACCTTCAAGCCAAGGCAAATCTGATGGAATGCGGAGGGACACTGATCACACAAAATTAACTCGCCTCCATAATGACAGACTGAGCATATGCAGTCATTTTTCCCATTCTTCCATTTTCTTTTGGTCTTATCATGTTGCTCGATTGCGAATCTACTCATTCTTCTATCACTTAATAGCTGCTTCTGGCAGTCCAACAGCGACCTGCCATCTTCCAAAAATATGCAGGAAGCTATTTTCTGGTCATCTCGGCCAGCATGATTTGCAAATCCACGTACAGTGAACAACTTTTTGCAACAATTGCACTTGATCCCTCCACAAATTACTCGTCCTTCAGCCAAAGTACCGCGATTCTTTCCCCTTCTGTAATATACTTTTCTTCTGGACAGAGCTCTATCATTATCTGCCAACCAAGACAGTACATTCCGTGGATGCCGGCACAATGGACTGGGAACAACCTGCTGTATCCTTTTGCTTGATCTCCGAATGTGATTTGGACAATCAGCTCCCCTACCTCGAGCTTTAACCAAAGCTCGGGATGCCATACTTCTCAACCTGGCAGTATCAGTGGGTTTCTGCTTTGTGTCTCTCGACTTTCTGTTGCAGCTGAACACACCTATAGCAGTTAAACAATCTTCACTTTTACTTCCAATCAATTGAGATTCCCTACGATTGGAATGATCCATCCTCTTCATTCTTAGCCGCTTATCACCCCAGCATTTTATTTCACCCCCACCAGCTGCTGATAATCCATTGTTGCCAGGATAAGGAAGCGCCAAAACAAACGAGTCGTGACTCCGTTTCCTGGATGAATCGCATCTCATTTTGGGCTTTCCTCTCTCATCGATATCCTTTAGCTCCTTTCTTACAGCTAAGACATGGTTTTTCGCCTCAATTTTCACTTCTCTTTCTGCCTTATGCTGTGTATAGAACGTCTGATCAGATCCAGGCTTGTTAGTGGGCACAACAGCTCGAGGACTACATATTGATCTGACATCAGGCACACCAATACTTAATGGTGCTACAGCTTTTGAAGGATTGGGACCACAACCAGTACTAGTGTCGCAACAGTCAAAAGTTGAAGGCAAGAGAAGATTATTACCTGAAGCGACCAAGCTCTTGTTATTGTCTGATGATATTCGAATACGTATTCTCCCGTTGACTTTCCTTAAATCTTGGCAGACTTTCATAAGTGAGTAATAGCACTTCCCATTGGGAGAGGTATACTTATACCTGGGGAAGTTAATGCTCCTCGAGAATTCAATTTTCCAGCCTTGAAATGACAGGTGCTCTCGCACATCTGCCTTTAAAGAATTTCGATCATTCCAGCTGATATTAGATGCATACTTCATAATAGCATACGGACAGCATTCAGCTTGTGAAGTCATGTCACGACCAACAAGCTGCCAAGACGTTTCACAGTTTCTTTCATTTGAATCTGTGGCTTTCTCATTTGCCTTATCAGAGTGTCCTTGACAGGTGACCGAAAAACTCTGTTGACAATTTTCAGCTGAAATTCGTGATGCCCGTGGTGTTTGGCGGGTTGTATTTGACAAAACAGCACCATCTGTACGAGACAACCCATTTTTTATCTCAAGAGTGACTGCGTCCGCATCATGCATATGTTCAACAGATTGCGTGGTGGTGCTATTTGAAAAGGGGCACTCATATCCCACATCACTAGGTCCGGAAAGTTTCAAAACACCATCCACAACACCATATTCAGAGCTCGTCGACTTTTCACTGCAACAGGTCTTGTCCACACTTTCATCCCAAGCCGCTATGCCCTTGTGATTTACTTTAGAAGACAGTTCAGGTAACTCCAATGGCATACAGCTTTCTTCCATTGAGTTTCTCGATCTTGGCGAGTCTAAAAAGGAAATAAGATCAATTGTAGCAATTGCAAGGTTTTCACTGATAGTTTCCAACACCAGCTTCTCCCACAAGGCCTTATCCCTAGATGTCCACTTACTCCTTTGAAAGGCTTCTTTTTCCCGCAAATCATACCATATCTGCTTCAAGGAAACAGGTATAGGCCATTCTTGCTCATACAACTGAATTAAGTCAAGGAACAACCAGGTCCCTCGACTTTGCCATTTCTCTGTAGTCTGATCCCAATCTTGAGTAACTCTGATATTAGCAAGTCGAGTCAACATTTGATCACCCAATTCTGGAAAGAAAATATTTCTCTTCTCTGCACCAACATTATGGTCAAAAATCACTCCTTCCCACCAAGCATCCATGTGGAACGCATCCACACACAATCCATATGAGAAGTCATTCGGACCAGTTACGTAAATAGGCGGCACTGGCCTTATAGAACCACGGTATTTATGCTGGTCGACTGCGCAAGAGACTAATCCATCTACAGCAGGTGGTACACGTACAGAGTCCACGAGTTTGCTAGAGCCATCATCAACGAGAATGTGATCATATTCGACGCACCGCATTCTAAGGCTGCAAGAAATGACAACCCCAGAGTGCCACGAGCCTTGGAAACCGTCGTCGTCACTCCTTACCTGCGTATATTGCGCAGACATCATCATTAAGAAGAGAAATGCTGTAGAAACTCAGATGTTTCTCGTCATTTTGCACAAAGGCGGTCGAGAAAACGAGAATTCAAACACAACCCTGCATAAATAATCAGACTACTAGCTCTGTCCTTCAGGTTCCCACTCGCTGAAAAAGATAAAGAGCCCAAATTCATCCTTGCATGCAACGGAACACGAGAAAACTCGGATTTACAGCCCAAAGGTGGGACCTTTATCCCATTTTTTTCCCCAGCCGAGACTCAAAATGCGGACGACGATCGTGAAGAAAGGCCACTTACCGGAACAATGCGGCCGTCACCAAACACCTACACGCACCAAGACACTCACCCCCGCGACATCAAAAAAACTGATGATCACCAACGACAGAACGACTATCGTCGGTACCGCATAGAGACTCCCAGAAAAAAAAAACTATATAGGAAAACAACAGAAAGAGAAGGCGAGACACGACCCTTTGCTCCATACAACGTGAACGACCGAAAGGACACTAAAATGAAGCGATGCACGTAGCGAAAAACAAACCCACAAAAAAAAAAACGCAGAAAGCCACGGGCATCAACCTCCACTTTGTCGCCAACCAGAAGCTTCGCTTTGCACTTCCTCGTACTGCCCTTCCTCCTGCCGCTCGATCCCTCCCCGTCGACGTCGCCGGCCATTCCTTCCGTCTGCCCGAGCGAGAAACGACGGCGAAGAAGATCGCGAGAATTCGCCGAGCGAGAGAGAGAGAGAGCCCAAAAACGCAAACGACGAAACGGAAGCGTCGGTGACCGGAGTCGCCCCCTCTCTCTCGCGCAGTTTCAGTGTCAGTCTCTCGCTCTCGCGAAAAGGGTAGGACCAGGTCAGGACCCCCTGGGTGGGGCCCGAGGCGTGGGGGCGGGCGAATCGCCGCCGTTCGCATTCCGGGGGCCCGCCTAACGGACGGCCGCGATCCGCCTCGACCGATTGCTGGGATCAGGCGTCGGGACATCTCGCTCGCCACGTCCTCGTACTAAACTAGCTGCATTCGGAAATATTGCGATCCCCTGCGGGCGCGCGTACGAAGGCTCGCGTGGTTCGGCCCAATCGCTTGGGGACGCGTCATAGCTTGCGGCCCAAGATGTAATCGCGCACGTATCTGTATAAATGCATAATCACACGTCATATTCTAAAGATTTTTTAAATTTTTTTTCATCTGGAGGCTTTTTTTTTTTGAGAAATGATTTCTGTGCATTCTTTATGGATACCTTTACTTTTTTATTTATTTCTTTCGAATTACAATTTTTTTTTGGATTTTGCAATTCACGCAATTTGACTTCAATTTAGCGCATAATAGCTACAATTTTACATAATCACGTGACGTAATTTTCTAAAATAAAATTTATAACTTTTCAATGTAGTAAGAAACAAATTTTGAAATTCTTTTCTCCAAATGAAAACAGATAGCTCTACCCTTGTTTTTTTCTGGCCATAGACTAAAACCTTGCATTTAAATATAAAAAAAAATAGAGAACATAATTGATTCTTAATAATAAAGATAAACAGCTGTAAACCCTTATTTTTTTGCTTTAGGAAATAATTAAAACCTAGCTTTTTTTTTATGAAAACACATTAAAGACCTCGATTAAGGAAAGAAAGGAATGGAGAAACTTTCCAAACACTCCTCTGCCTCGCCCCTCTTGCAAGAATTATTGCCAAATTGTGGAGACACCGTTCTATTTAATTTGCCTAATCACCTTAGATATTTCCAATACTCCCCATAAATTGCAAGATTATATCCATGATTGACTATTTTATTTCCTATTGGAGATAACAAAAGAGCTAGTTCTTTCTTCTCTAGCGGCCAAAGTATTAGTGCGGTTTTTAGTTTTAGCGTGAAAATTAAGATTACAAGAGATTATCACATGTTTGCAAGGAATTATATTCCATTGTCTATATGGGAAAAAGTTTATGATCACGCTTGCGCAACCCACGGTTTCATAGCTAGCTCCAGTCTATAGACGAGGGAGAGGGTGGTGATCCAATTCCGATGGAGTCCAAATTAATAACATGGAGATGATTTTTCGGTATAGATTTTGTAGCGTGATGTATGCACCCGAGAGAGATGGCTAATTTACGGGGGAGAGAAGGTTAACTTAATTACTCGATTCATTAAGTTCTAGAAAGGTTATTTGGCCAATCAATTTAAAAATGGTATGTGTAGAAAAAACCTATCCCTAGATTATATTATAAAATAAAAATTATGGTTTCTTACATAAACATTAAATCATGAGTAATATCGACTGGTTGGGAAAAAAAATAATTGGTAGGATTCTAATTTGAATGCTTGATAGTTTACCAAATTCACATTAAGGCTGCGTCATCACAACTTTAAGGAAAAAATTCATGATGATGAAACTAATAATTGTTGGCATTCTTGCCATTTCTATCATGAAGGAGAAGATGCAGCCAGTAAGGGCGTGTTTGGTAACGTCTCTATTTTTTGGAAATAATTTCTTTTCAGAAATTATTTTTTCTATTTCTATTTCCTGGAAGAGTTTCTGAGTAAAATAATGTGTTTGGTAACTGCACAAAATTTCTATTCCTGAAATAGAAAAAGAACAGAAATGCGTTTGGTAACTGCACAAAATTTCTATTCTCAATTTTTTGCATTCAAATCTATATCTTTTATTTAACTATAAGTACAAGTTATAAGTAGAAAAAACCAATAAGCATGGTTTATTGGTTTGTCTAATCCTTTTTAGGGGTTTAAAACCCCTTTTAATCCCTAAACTAAGGAATCTTCAAAAATACCACTTGGGCACCTCAAAAATTTAAATTTCACTCAAAATGGGTATCCACAGGTATTCTAAGCCATTATGTGATTTTTTTTATATTTTTTGGGGTAAAATTTATTAAAATTTTTTACTTTCCCTACATCTGTTTCTTTTTATTTTTCCGAAAATTTTTTATGAAATTTCTTTAATTTTTTCAATTTCGGAATTTTGCAAATATTTAAGGGTTTTCTGAGTTTTTCTGATTTTTATGGATTTTTTGAGAATTTTTCTGATTTATATGAATTTTGGGAATTTTTTAATTTTCTAATTTTTTATGGGATTTTTCTGAAATTTTTCTAATTTTTATGAATTTTCGGAATTTTTTTAATTTATTCTAAGCCATTATGTGAATTTTTTATTTTTGATTTTTTTGGGGAAAAGTTTATTAAAACTTTTTACTTTCCCGAAATTTGTCTCTTTTTATTTTCCAGAAAGCTTTTTATGAATTTTTTAAAATTTTTTCAATTTTGGAATTTTGCAAATTTTTATGGGTTTTCTGAGTTTTTCTGATTTTTATGAATTTTCTGAGAATTTTTCTGATTTTTATGAATTTTTGGAATTTTTTAATTTTTAATTAATTTTTTTATTATTTCCGCCGAGAATGGACCGGACCGGTGCTTTGAGACGGTCCGCAGACGACGGAGGATGGAGGAGGAGCTGAGGTGGCGACTTGAGGACCAGACCTTTTTATTTCTATTTCTGAGAACAAAGAAGTAGATTTTTTCTACTTCTTATTTCTACCCCAAATCTATTTCTTGGCCATTTTTCTATTCCAGGAAATAGAAAAATCAAATGCGTTACCAAACGGATTTTTGTTCTTTTTTTTATTCCAGGGAACAGAAAAACAGAAAAATAGAGAAATAAAAACGTTACCAAACGCGTCCTAAATTACTTTTGGGTGCAAAAGCATTTACATATATATTTCTTTCATAAATCACAATCGGTTGATGAGCTCCATGGATAAACTCTTTATTTTAACGTGTCGGCACTCACACGCTTCACACCCAATTTCCCTTGTACAAAGAAGGAATACCCTCAAGTAATTTTACATTCCGATGATCCTTAAATTCAAACGAGAATGGAAATGAAATCTTTTAAGAACTTGCTTAGATCTCAAATATGGTGAAAGGGAGAAATAAAGAGAAAAACGGCGTAAGATACCGGGAACCGGTTCGGCAGGTAAAAAGTGCAAGAAACCTCAATGGACGGTCGGGATTCGTTCAACCTGCTGTCCCGAGGCGCCTATAAGTACGGGCTGGAGGCTAGCCGACGCGATTGAACTCTGGAAAGGTCCCATCTTCAGGTCGGTGATCCCGGAGAGAAGGTACCTGCCGAAGCCCCCGTCACGCCGCCGGCGACACCGCTCGCGGCGGTCCTTCACCCTCCCGTGCGCACATCCGAGCCTTGGCGAGAGGTAACTTCCTGCGCTCGTAGCTTTTGCCTTTGGGCCTGCCTGTCCAGCCACCCGTGGTTGCGTTATCGAGCATGTAGCGAAACTGAGGGGATCTCTGTGCTAGGGTTTTGGCGAGCTCTGCTTTCGTTTCCGGGCGGTTTGCTTCCTGGGTGTGGGTTTCTCTTGCTATCTCTGTCTTATCTCTGCCGGGACTGGAAAGCACGGTGTGATTTTATCAGTAGTTCGGACTTTGTTCTTCTTGTTCCCTTGGGAAGGAGATGGCACGACTGTTGTGCGGAGAGATCATTTCTTTTGTCTGTGGAGTTACGGCATGCAGCTGCACTTGGCCGTTCTTTATGCGTGGTTCCAAGAACATGGGCAGAATTTAAGAATGTGCCCAAGAACATGGGCTGTCTTTTGGCTGCGTTACTGAATGCCCTTTTGACATAGCTTCGTCGTCTAGGCTCCCGACCCAGTTCTTTGTATTAAAGCCATCTGCTTTCTGCCATTCTGCACCATATTTAATTCATTTAGGCTGTGCTGAGTTTGGGGTGCCCCGATGAGATTTGTTTGAGCCTAAGTAATAACCTGAAACAATGGAGCACATACCAGTAGATATGTCTGACTTTCATGGCATGAGGCCGCTGGAAATAATACCCTGAAACAATGAGCTACCTGGATGCTAGTGACTTGGGCATTTCTTCAATTTTGGTTAAAATCCCAAAAGGTTGTGCTTTGAGTTTCAATGAGATGGTAGGTGCTATGAAATTGCAGGTGTTTCCTTTGTAGACTGTAACGAAGTTATGCAAAGAACTTCAATCTCTTAGTTTTATTGTATCGGTCCAGTGATGGAAAGTTGCAAGCATATTCAATGGGTCCTTTCATCGCCAAATATAAATCTCCCTTTTGGGGACAGTTACTGAGTAGTAACTTGTATCTTTGATTTCACTTATGTTGGTTTTTGAGGTGCAAAGCCTTTAAAGCGAAGCTCCCTTGAACGCCAGATGCGAAGGGCTTGATGTGGAAATTGGACAATTGGGTTCTATACTTTCTTTATGTAGGATAGTATCGCCACTGCTCTAATTAGCTTTTTGTCGGCATCCTCCCCGAAGAAGTCTTGTGCTTAGTTTGCAATGGTAGGTGTATGGTGCTTTCTGACTTTACTTAGTATAGCTTGCAGTGAGTCAGATTGTTAGTTAAATTAAACTATAGTTGGTGAAATAAAACGTGACATGTTGTGGATTTTGCATTTGCGTGTTCTATAGGTCTAAAACCTTCCTTGAGCTTTATGGCAATAACACCAGAAATAACTCTTGGTCAAACTTGAGTAAAGTTTATAGAATTGATGACGAGCAATCATATTATGCATGTTCTAGCTCTGGAACTCTTATTGGACAGTGTCTGTTGAGTAACCCATACTCTTTCTGCTTGTTGTCCGGTTCTTTAGAAAGAATTTAAGTATGCCCGTATTTCCGTCCCAAGATTTACTGACAATCACCTGCTCCAATGCCTGGGTGGTATTAAGATTGTGCATGTTTTTGGGATTAGGATGAGCATAGAGCTACATCCATTGTGAAAGCAGGCGGGAATAGGTTTTGGCCGCCTCTGCCATGTATTAATGAGAAACTTCTCATTAATGGTCGTAAGACAATGTCCAAAAAGGTGAATAGAAGTAGTTGTAATGTCTAGGTTTGGGTTCTTTGAACTAAAACTCTTGCACTTTTCGCCATTACTCCAACATTATCAGAGTAAATCTGCTTCACAAGATAACATCTGCACTTCATTGGAAATAGACATCGGTAGCTGAGATGGGTCTCTCTCTCAAATTGTTTTCAAACTCCTTTTGTTTTCTACTGCTATTCTGGTCCATCCCTCTCTACTTCTTTCTGCTTGCGTCCCTCACCTTATTTTGGCGAGGATGGTCTTGGCCTAGGTTCGTCTCTTCCCTGTTATCATCCCTCAGAGGGAAAGATTTCTATGATCTATCACTTTAATACCAGATCAATTTACGTTGCATATCTATTTAGTCCCATTTCACATAATTGTATCAATTTTTACTTGGTACTGCAACTTTTTCCCCATGTCACATGGCGTGGCTCATCTTTCCTTTTCTTTTGGGAGGATGGAGGGTTGTAGGGGAACATTGCTTCCATGTAACCAAAGATTCAGTTAAGTCATATTAATGATGTGTTCTTTGATAATATTCTTTGCAAAAATACAAAGGAGCCTCATTTTTGTTGTCTAGAGTTGTTTGCATTATGTTGTCTCACCTAGTTTCTATCTGGCATTCTCACCTTTTGCATAACAGCCGATGGCCACTAAACCAACTAGTGTCCAGATACCTTCTGATTGCCAAAAGCTACATGGGGAAGACAAAAAATTCAGATAGCTTGTCTCATCAGTTTGATGACAGTGTCTTGAAAATTTGTGGGATGTCTTCTCCTCTTAAAGCTTATTCTGTCCACTTCAAGATCTAGAAGTTCAGGCAAAACCTTTAGTATGTTAAGTTTCGCATTGTTTCAAAAACGGATTTGGCATTTTAATTAGATTGATTTGGCCACTGGTCTGGTTTAGTACATTATACAACTGGCAAATCTGTTTCAGTTTGAACTGTATCTTGACCTTTAAAAATGTTATAGTATAAATTGTTAGATGGTCAAATTAGTTTTAATTTACCTGTTAATCATTTCCTATGATAGCCTGTTCGTTTTGTAGTGAATCTTTGTTATTGTGCCCTTTTTTTCCGTCAAAACTCTCTGCTTGGCCCAACTGATTGCTGATTATATGTTCAATGATGAGGAAGTATAACTTTGTGTGGCTATGATATTTGCAGCTTCCTATCGTCCGTGTTTTGCAGCTAGAGGCTCGTCGAAGACAACATGGCCAAGCATCATCCTGATTTGATCATGTGCAGGAAACAGCCGGGAATTGCCATCGGACGACTCTGCGAGAAATGTGATGGGAAGTGTGTCGTTTGTGATTCCTACGTCCGCCCATGCACGCTGGTACGCGTGTGTGATGAGTGCAACTACGGTTCTTTTCAGGGCCGCTGCGTCATCTGTGGGGGAGTGGGAATCTCCGATGCTTACTACTGCAAAGAGTGCACGCAGCAGGAGAAGGACAGGGATGGGTGTCCGAAAATCGTCAATCTAGGAAGCGCTAAAACCGATCTCTTTTACGAACGCAAGAAGTATGGTTTTAAGAAAAGGTGATGGTTGGGCGATGTTATGACATCAGCTCACTGCAATCCAATGATCGGCAATTTCGAAGAGGGTCGGATTGCCATGAAGGCGGTGGGCAAATCCTGGTTTTAGCCTAACTTGTCAGCAATGTAATCGAGAGGCATTTGATGGATATTGTTCTTGATGGAGATGATAGTTGCTGTTTTGTTATCCGAGTTAGTCATTGCATTCGGGATTTCTGTGGAGTGACTATGGAGAAAATTGAGTCTGATATGTTCTAAACATCATTCTATTTTAGTAGGTACAATAAGTCATACTCTGCTTGTATTTTCTCTGTTAACTAGGAACCAGAATTTGATTGGGGAGCACAAGTTTCCTGTTCACCATCTTATGAGTGGGAAGAGTCGGATGGGGTATCCTAGGATGCATCTTCCAATATACCTGGTTCTTTGGAGAACCTACTCAATTGGGTCCCGCTAATATTCAACTCTTTCGATTACTTCTCTTTTCAGGGTCAGAGCTCTTTTGCTCTTTTGCATGAAGGGGGACAAAAGTACTATTATGCAAATCTCCACAGCATGCCGCACTTTGTTAATGAACCTTTCCGAGATGTCTCAGACTTTCTGTCACTGCATACGATATTCCAGAACGGAACTACATTACATCCTTGACCCTGGTTTTGCAGAACGAGTGAAATCGGCACACCTGTACCGGCGTCACAAAGTTCGTCTTATGATTGCGGCATGACCTCCAGTACATTTTCTTACTCTCGGTTTGACTTGCATCACGCGATCGCGGCAAGCAGAAGAAACAAATTCAACTGAAATGTGAAATTAACTGAGATAGCACGTTACAATGCAATCGAAACCAACCTTAGTCAAACAATCCACATACATTCCAAACAAAGATTTTCACCATCGAGAGCTCCACGAGCACGTCGAAGCTGCTTGATACACTGACATTACGTTTCGACTGTGCCACTTGTAGAAAGTATCTTCTCGCCACGTAAGCTTCAAGATCTCGTCTCTCTCTCTCTCTCTCTGTCTCTCTCTCTGAGTCTCAGGGCACCACACTCGTCCCATCCAAACGAGTAAATATTGGGCACCACTTTCGAATGCGAAAGAAAAGAAAGAAGCAGGAGCACGGGCGCCGATCGTTCTTGTTCTCCAAGAATTGCGGGGAAGACGTCTCCTTTTGCCAGAAGCAAGCAAACCCATCTTCAATCCTTAGTCCCTGAATAGTTATATGAGCTAGCGGGGAGCGGCGGAAGATCAGAGAGAGTCAAGAATGGCATGGTTCCGAAGCTTCGTTCAGGTCTCCAACGTCAAGAACTTGGCACGACCCGCCAAACCCACCACCCACCTCCTCACCTCCCTCTCGCACTTCAGCTCCGCCGCCGGCGGGCGGGAGCTGGCGGCGGCGGCTGCGCGAGAGCAGCCGGACCTGGCCCCGACGAGGCCCGGCGAGAAGCCGAGGGTGGTGGTGCTGGGCTCGGGCTGGGCGGGCTGCCGGCTGATGAAGGGCCTGGACACCGAGGCCTACGACGTCGTGTGCGTGTCGCCGAGGAACCACATGGTGTTCACGCCGCTCCTGGCGTCGACGTGCGTGGGGACCCTGGAGTTCCGGTCCGTCGCCGAGCCCATCGGGCGGATCCAGCCCGCCATCTCCACCGCGCCCGGGTCCTTTTTCTTCCTCGCCAACTGTACTGGGGTTGATGCTGACAATCACTCGGTAAAGTTTGTTCTTTGTGTGAAATCATCGCTCGTTGACTCAATTGCGATGCTGAATTCTTGTCAGTAGTAGTGCTCAAGGACTTTGCTTCGGGGGCTCGTTGACAAAATGCCTTAAGAAATGCTGTCGTAGAGGGATTAAAGTATTGTTGCTTGCTGCAAAATTTGTGGGAGCTCGATTCATCTACTTCATGGTATGATTCAGTGTAGCTCCACATGTTGGCCACTTTGATCGTTACAATTTGGCAAGTAACTGAGGTTATGCATGACTTTTTGGTGGGATTTGCTTTTTGGATGTGTCCATGGCTTTTTTTTTTTTTGGTAAGGGTCTGTCCATGGCTTTTTGTGATGGTAAATGCTTAAAACGTGGTAACTTTCTTTCCCTGTGTCTAAGATGACTGGGCCATGATCTCCTGTTGGTAAATCTGTTCCAAGCACATTCATTTTGTCGTAAGCCAATCCACTATTTACTACACTTAGCATTCATGTGAAGATGGACATGTTTACTACGGGGTTTACCATCAGGGCTATCCTCTACGGACCCTGGAAACAGTTTACCTCCACTTAGGACTTGGGGCTCTTCTTAAGTTGCCACAAATTGAGATAAATCATTGAGCTGTTAGGTGTTACCTGTTGTGCTGGACATCTGCATTCGTGATCATATTTCTATTTCTCTGATGTTAAATTCTATTGTACAGCAAATAGAAATGTTGTTTCCAACGTTAGTGATCAGATGTGGCTTTATTTGGCACATCGATCTCACTTTGATTAGTTCGTATTACCAAGTGGGCCATGAAATTGACGCGGTGATTGGGCTGCGGTTTTCGTTTTGGATTAGACTTGAGTAAAAGTGAGTGAGAGTGGAAGGAAATCAATAATCTCAATGCAAAAATTATGAGTTGGCTTCTTTTTAGAGGTATTTATGTTGGATTCCTTGGATCTTTGAGTTGTCTCGTGGTCTGATTTCTTTGTGCATAGAAGCTTCAGACATACGTCACTTTTATCCTAGAGTATCTTACTGAGCTGTTATGTTTAATCTACTGATTTCATTAATAGAAGAAGCTCCCATTTTCATTTATGAAAATGCGAAATATATTGGAACTGTTCAATCATCCTTTTCTTTTACTGTGTTAGTGCTTCTCTTTCAGATAAGGTGAATTTTTTTATGAAACGTTATTAAATGATCAGAATGGAATCAGCACTAGTTAGTGAACTCTTAATGTTAGTGCTTCTTTGGACGTTGAAGGTGCATTGCGAGACCGTAACTGATGGAATCAACACTTTAGAGCCTTGGAAGTTTAAACTTGCTTATGACAAGTTGGTTGTAGCGTTAGGAGCAGAGGCCTCAACTTTTGGAATCCACGGTGTGAACGAGAATGCAATATTTCTACGTGAAGTGCACCATGCACAAGAAATCCGCAGGAAGCTGCTCCTGAACCTGATGCTATCTGATGTGCCTGGTATGCTATTACAGTTGGAGTCACATCATGACCAGGCTGTTGCTGTCTTTACCTTTTCGTATCTTATGTGATATCTAGTCAAGTCACTCAGTTGACCACCATATGGTTTTAGTTTCAATTTTTCGTTTATGCAGGTATTTCAGAGGAAGAAAAGCGCAGTCTCCTACATTGTGTCGTTGTTGGAGGGGGTCCAACAGGTGTAGAGTTTAGTGGTGAACTGAGTGACTTCATTATGAAAGATGTTCATCAAAGATATGCACATGTGAAAGACTACATCCGTGTTACCCTGATAGAGGTTTTTCCCATAGCAAATTACTTTACATGAGTATCGGATTATAATGCATTTCAGCTTTGCCCAAATCTAATTTCCAAGTCATTATTACAGGCAAATGAGATATTATCTTCCTTTGATGATCGTCTTCGGCAATATGCTACGAAGCAGCTGACAAAGGTTGGGGATGTTATCCGATACAGAGAATTTATTAGTCATGCAAGAAGAAACTACAACATCTTGATTATCTTGTCTTGCCATGGTCACGTTGAAAGACTAATTTATCAGTTGGTGCTTCGGCTGAAGGAGCCATCGTGTCATGAATTTGAAAGAGAAACCTTTCTGGGCAGAATTTCTGTTTCTAAAAGCATTCATTGAGGCAAATAAATGGGATATCTATTTGGTCTATTTGTTTCATTTTAGCATGTCAATTTATATTCTCGTATTTGCAGTCCGGAGTTCGTTTGGTCCGAGGTGTTGTGAAGGATGTCAAATCTCGGAAGATAATTCTCAGTGATGGCACAGAGGTTCCTTATGGGCTGTTGGTGTGGTCTACTGGTGTTGGTCCCTCACCTTTTGTGAGATCTCTGCAACTTCCAAAATCCCCAGGAGGGAGGTGAATTTATGATTCCATTTGTCTTAGAAACATTGCTTTACATTTTAGTTGGGAATGATAAAAGTGTGATGCGAGGTTTTTAATTTCAGATGGGTGGTGAAATTCTAAAGATTCAGTGAATCTTGGTTTTAATGTTATTCTAAAAGAGAGTCGTGAGTTTGTTCATTTCAAATGCAAAAATGAAGGATGATAAACGATGAAAATACAACAATACTATTCAAGAACTGCAGGCTTGTATATCATATCTTGCCCAGGTTTTCACAGACACTTTGTTCCCCTTCGCACTCTGATCTGAATCATACGATGTCCTTTTTATGCCAACAATCGGCTAATTCTCTGTGAAGTAACCGGCATTTAAGGCAAGAAGACAATAGGGTATGTACTAAATTAGGAAATGAGCAAAGGGTAGAGTGGTCGGACACATTTTCCTTGTCTGTGTCACTCTGAACAAAACTTATAATCTTCAAATTCATAAAAAACTTAATCTGGGAGGTTATGACATTTTTGTGGAATTGTTGCGTCCTAATTATCGACCTAATGGTTGTCTTCTCTTCCATTCACGCTCTTTATTGAGCATTGGTTGAAATGTTTGCTTTGAGTCCTCCAAATGAAGTATTTCCATATATAGTGTTTTCTTTTGGGTTCCATCATGTAAATTCCTGTGCTGCAAGTTTGGTGTTCTCTGGTTATTATTTTCCAGTCTTCCTCTTCTGTCTGATGACATGGCAACTGTGTGCTGCACGAGTAAATCCATCTGATTTTACAGGATTGGTGTTGATGAGTGGCTTCGAGTTCCTTCTGTTCAGGATATATTCGCTATTGGCGATTGCAGTGGGTTCTTGGAAAGTACTGGCAAGCCAGTCCTTCCAGCTTTGGCCCAGGTGGGCATCCTGAGCTTTTCGATCTTAATATCCTGTAATTACTCATCACATCTAAAGATCAGTGAGAACTCTCAAGATGGTTGGTTTCTGTCCTTTCGTTCTGTTAGGTGTTCATTGGCAGAGTTAAAATTTGCTTATTCAACTCATTACTTTGGTAAGAGTAGATTGTGGCATTCTTTATTGATCAGCTTTGGAAACGATCAGTTTTGCAGAGGCAGGTCACTTCACTAAGTGACAATTACATTATGTCTGTTTACTACTGAGAAAGATCTGAATCTTAACCTTCCTTTTTTCTGAATCATTTTACGTTGGTTACATCTAATTCTTTCCAATGATGATGATTCGCAAACCTCACCAGAAAATGACCTGAGTTTTGGACTTGTTGCTCATTGCACCCTAGAGCTAAAATGTAGTATTTCATCCTTTAATTTCGAAGCACTACACTTTGCATTTAAGATGGTACTGTAAAACCCTGAAATTCTTGGGGTGTGTTGCTTTTTGTACCCCTAAAAAATGACATGAGTGACTTCTACTTATAACTATTACCTTTTCTCATATGTCGTGGCTCTCACAATTTTATTGTTTTTAAAGTAAACAACTTGAGACCTTTCAAAATATACCAATATTGAGACGTAGGACCATATATCTTTTTTTCTCTCATGTAGAGCCATATATGATATTTTCTCGTCACTACTTAAAGCTTTACATCTCTTTCCATCTCCAAATTTTTGAAAGGAAAGTGACAAGTAGGAAAAGAAGCTTAGACAAGTAGACCTTAATCAAAGACTACAAAGACCAATACCGGTAAAGATTGTGAGGTGCCATGTAATGTATAGTGCGGTGTGCCATATCCTATTGTAGGTGCAAATTGGCAATTTCCATGGACATTTGCCACTCTACGAACAGCAGTTGGAGAATATCAACTGCTCAATCAATGATTGTATCTGGAAAGATGATTCCTTGCCATCTGATGCGTACTTTTCTGCATGAGCAGGTCGCGGAGAGGCAAGGGAAGTATTTAGCAGAGTTACTAAACAGTGTAGCTAAAGCTGGAGGAGGGCGAGCAAACAGCTCCAAAGAAATCGCATTAGGAGATCCCTTTGTCTATAGGCATCTCGGAAGCATGGCCACCATTGGGAGATATAAAGCTCTGGTGGACCTCAGGCAGAGCAAGGTGATCTAATCAGCTTTCATTGAAATTACTGGTAATCAAACAGCTCAATGGGCAGACTAATTTAGAGTTCATTTTTTCCTTCTTTTGTAGGAGGCCAAAGGATTGTCGCTGGCAGGATTTACCAGTTGGTTTATCTGGCGCTCTGCGTACCTCACTCGCGTCGTAAGCTGGAGGAACAGGTTCTACGTGGCCATAAACTGGTTCACGACTTTCGTTTTTGGTCGCGACATAAGCCGAATATAGTCATCAGGGTCCAACACTACAGATTCATTAATTCAGACACATACTAGTGTTGATGCTTCTTTTGTCCTTCACTTTTAGAATTTTGATGACAGTGTTGCAAGAGGCTGGATGCATAACAGCTTGTGGTGTTCTATGAAACAATAATGCTTAAATATAATGGGTATAATTCTCTCGTAATAGACGCAGATTTACGTGTTATTGTATAATGTTGGCATTTTTACTCAATGCAGATTAGTAAGATGACATGTATCTGTGCGTCTTGTCATCTCGGAATGGTATGCTGATTCAACTATGGCCCCGTCAATTACCTGGTTTTTGCGTATAGTATAGTGAAAGTTATTGGTTCCACATAAGGAGCTTTGGTCTCGCTGAACAGTTTTTGCAATGTGTTCATGCGCCTAAACTAGGCTGGTCAATGGGCCGTGCCGGCCCGGCACGATTGGGCCCGGGTCGGTCCAAGCCCGGCGACTTTGTTTTCTATGGATTCGGCTTTGGAGGTGGTAGAGTACAGTACGTTGGGACATATGGCATGGACCAAATGAAATGAATTTTCTGGGGCCGAACATTGGTCTAGGGCTTGTCACTAGCTCGACCGGGGCCGGATCGATGACAGTTGAACAACCAACGGCAGATGACAGTTGAACAACCAACGGCGGCCGGCTGTCGGGGAGATAAGCAATATATGCTCCCCTCCCCTCTCCTCCCCTACAAATAGGTCCCTCCACCTCTCATTTTCTGGCATTTCTCAATCTCGTCCATTTACCGCTTTAACTCTTCAAAATTGTTTGTCAATTTCATTTATTTCCTTTTTCATTATAACAATTTAAACTTGTTCTAAATATTGCAGTAAAGAATAACATTCAATTGTTTTCGATTATCCCAATTCAATTTATTCACCGTGTGTATTGTGACGGGACTTGTTCAATAAGTTCCGTTGTCACAGGGTATATGTGCTGGCTCCACGCTCATGGCAAGCTAAATTCAATGTTGACATAACACAATGAACGGACGATTTGGACGAATTGCAGTGGCGAACGGTGCAAGCCGCCACGATGCTTCCCCGGATGAAACCCTACCCCAGAGGAACCACGGCGCTGGCTAGGTGGAAAAGAACGTCCAACATTTGGAGGACTGTTTGACTCGAGATGGATGCCAATGGTGTCAAGAAGGCCGTTTGCAAGATATCTGGCTCCAAATTATTCTCTGAATCGTCAAGGGCGACGAGCCACTTGAGGAGGCACCAAGCAAAACATGAAGTAGAGATGTCTAGGGCCGGGGGAAGCTCTTCAAGCTGCTCGAGGCAAGAAATCAGCAGGAGCTTGCTTTTTATTGTCTTACCATCGAGTAACCCTTTGGCTTCGTTGAAGATCCCTGCGTCGGTCGCTACATGTGGACAAACTCTAGAATCTCAGTTCAGACCCATTTTGTAAACAACGAACACCAAAAACTGCAAGTCGATGTACAAAGAGAAAAGGGCAGTGTTGGTGCATATGCTGTCGACAACTAACTATCGATTATCTTTTAACTTTTGATTTATGGATCAGCCATACAAATTACACGGATTGTATCCTTACTAGCCATAAGGTCAATGAGGAATATATTACCGCACTAAACTCTTAAGCTTAAGAAGTTAAATTTCCTGCATAATTCCCCAAATGTGGCATTTGAAATAATGATAACTGTCAATGAGTTTGATATCAGCGGTAAAAGTATTTAGCATCACATTAGATGATGCCAAAGTGAACTTCTCCCTACGTAGAAGTCTGGTCCAATAGCTAAATCTTGTTTGCAATAGGAGGGTTTAATACATGAGATTCATCACACTCAAGCATCACGAGTTAGAGGTCTTGTATATAAACTGGGGAAGGCAAGTAGATCAATTCCTTCTAAACAAAAGAACGAGGTGAAATTCAACCTATAAGGTGTTGAAGAAAGCATGCGAAGAAATCGGTATACTTACGCTCCATGCCACTCCTAGCGGAAGTACCGGTCTTCCCTGTTGACGCACAAGATTGGAGGGTTGCTGAAATCTTTAGGCACTTCTTACGTGTTTTTAGCGACATGATGGACGCTTGTTGTCCAGAGATTATCCAAAAAGCAACCCCGCCATTCCATTTATGTGCATGACTTCAGTTAAATTGGTGGACAAGGAGGGTGATTCCTTCTTCAATGAAACAAAACTGGCCATGAAAGCGAAATCCCTCAAACATTACAAGGACATTTGCCTGTTGATTTTCTTTTTATCGTCCACTATCTTGAGTTCGAGGTACAAGTTGGAGGGGCTTGAAACTCTCATTGTTCCATATTACAAAGATTTGGGACTAATATTCATGATGGTGAGGAATTGGCTTTAGGATATGTATGCTGCATAAGCCAGTTGTTTCGATGCAATGAGTTTCGCTCCATGAACGGAGGTGGTGCCCTCATCGAGCAGTATCTAGAAATCTATATGGCCTTTACTTCAGAAGAAGAAGAAGAACACTCTTCATATTCATCTACCAATAAGTTGGAGATGTATTTTATAACAAATTACTTCGAATACATTAAAAGAGTTGATGAAGACAATATCGACTGTAATATGATGATAGAGCAGAGCTTTACATTTTTTCTTTCCACCGTGGCTCATGATTTATTGGCCCCACTGGCTACTACAGTACCATCTGAGCCCATGTTCAGTACTAGACAACAGATCATGAAAGACAACATGTGCAACTTTATTACAAAAAATGTAGAAATTGCTATTTGTGAGCACGATTGGTTATCGCAAGATATAACTCTAGATGAGTGTGTTCAACTTGAGGATGAGGACAAGAACGAAACTTTATCATCAAAGTCATGGCAAGAGACACAACACCGACAGCACCGCCTTTAGTTGGCATTATCTTGGATGTAATTTGTGTACAATCGTCAATAGAACTTATACGTCGTTGGTGTTTAATTGAATGAGTGTTTTTCATTAATATTCCACAATTATTCACGTATTATTTAATATTCGAAAATAAAAAGGTTAATTTAAATGTTTGAAATCTTTTCACTAAAAGATTTTATTTAAATTTAAGACATGACCCGGGGCTCGGGCTCGGGCCCGTGCCGGGTCGGCACCCGGGTCGTGCCAGCCCAATCACGGCCAGGTGGCCACCCCTAGCCATATTGGTTAAAGGCAGAGGGAGAAAAAAGGCTGCAACACTAGAGCTTTTGGCAACCTTTGGTGGCTTTAAGTTCAAAACCCCATCGAGTGATCATCTCACCCCTTTCGCCCTTTTCTCCTGAACTTCCGCCCTCTCAGTCCTAGAAAATCTCCAAAAGGTCGATCCCAGTTTCATCTACCCTTTCTCCAAGCCTTGTCTAGAGATGCTTTTGCTTTTCCAACCATGCAAAAGCATAGAAACCCAATCCACAATAACGGAAGGTGATAAGGTTGGGAAACATCAGATGAGACGAGATTGGACCCTGGTCATTCCAACGATCCTCCCGTGTAATATTCAAAGCAAGCTTCAAGTTGAAGCTCGACATTAGGTGGTAAAGCAAGTTTTGCACCTGAACAGTGAAAGAGTAGAATCAGTACCAGGAGAGACTGAAGTGAAGCGCCACTGTTGCTCAAGTAATCAAGACATGGAACTTGGTACTAAATGTCCGAATTATTATTATCATTATCATCAACAGGCGGTAGTATCGCAACCTTTACCAGGTGCAGCTCTGATCCTTTTAGCAAGACACGATTACAGAGTTCGTAAGCCTCATCCCGAAAACATGATGAGAACCAAATCAAGAACGTTGGGAGGGAAAAAAAATGAGCTATGCTATATGAACTATGAGAACTCTCGGACCGAGCAGAAACCTTCCATCCTGCTCTTTTCTTCCCCTCTTCCCTCTAGATTTAATTTCCCAGTTCGTTCGGCTACATTAATACTTAACTCAGACGAAAAAAATTAAAGCAATAAGGAAATGACTAATAGTGGTTAGGTAAGGAGCCACTGTTGATCTCAAGCCACCAGCTGCTCCTGATCCGCGTACAACTGCTCCACCCAAGCTGGAAGCAGCTCAGTACCTCCGGAATTGAGATGATACTGCTGCTGCTGCTGATGCTGATGCTCCCCTCCAAAATTGCCGGGGCTTTTTGGTGGGGCTTCCTTGACCAAGGACTGAATCCAAGGCATGTCCGGTTCCCCTAAACTCGCTGTCGCAGAATCTGCAGGCGCAAGAAAGTGGTTGCTGCTGCTCCTGAGCCCGAACGATGCAGATTTCCTCAGCTTGTTCAGCTCCACCCCTTGAATGCCCCAGTCTAGCTTGCCATCCGGCGAGCCCCAGTCGTTATGGGATGACATCCTTGCAGCTGGAGAAGCAGCGCTCGACGAATATCCAGACTGACAGTTCACTGTGCTCCGCTCAATGAAGCTGTGGCTCCTTTTTGCGAATGCCAATGACCTGGAACTTAGAGTGGCTGCGGCTGAAGCTATGGAAGGATCAGTTCCGAATGATGGCAATGCCCTAGGTGAGGACGAAAGCTTGTCGGTGTAGCTCGAGTAGAGCTGCTGGGTCATGTTCTGCCGAATCTTCATTCCAGTAGGAGATTGCAGCTGGGATACTGCGCCATCAAGGGACAGCCCTTGTAACTGAGGCAAGAGGGTCGGGTCCAATGACCTGAAACTATCCTCAAGATTATTTGGTTTTACTCCCAATCTACTCATTTCTCCGGTCATGTCACCTGAATATTCAGGGTAAGCCAACGTGGTGGACGAGGAATTGTTCCAACCACAAGGAGAGGACAGATCAGAAAAGTGCTCAAGCAACTGCTTCTGCAAACGATAGTTATTTTCTAGACCGATCAAGTCAACATCTAAATCCATGTCTCTAGCACTCAATGCGCTTCTCAACCTGCTACCAGGAAGCTGCAAGCCAGGCGGAGCGCTATTAATTTGGCTTTTCCACATCGACCCACCAAGAGGAGAAGAGGCCCCAGATGGAGTCATAGGTGGCGTTGAAGTTGGCGGTATCCGGACTGAAGAAGAACCGAGAGAAATAGGGCTCAATGATCCCATGTCTAGAGAAGCAGCAACAGGCGAATATGATCTCGGAGAAGGAAGCGCCGAACCAGTGGATGGATACAACGGACGAAGCTCTTCATGTTTGTGGGCAAAGAAACATACTTTTCTGGTGCATCCGATCTCATCCTTACAGAGACGGGTGCGATATTGAGCTGGGTGAAGCCAGCACTCGAATATACCATGAGCATATTCGCAGCTATCACCTTGCCTGCATGACCCCTTGCGGAACTCAGGGCAAGGCACACAGCTGTAGTGATATTTTCGAGGGTCACGCCGTCTTGCATTCTCCCCAGGGTGAACAAATGGACACTCAGTCCAGTCATGAGAGTAAGCTCTCGAGCAAGGCTTCACTTTGAAAGAATACATCCTGAACTCATCCGTGCTATATATTCCATTGTTGATGTCCGGAAGAGAAAGGTCGACGGGATACTCTTTCTTTTCAGAACCGTCCTTGGAAGCTCGCGCTGTTGGACTCTCTTTTTGTTCGTTTCCTTCAATTTGACTACCCAGACTCTCGGGCAAATTAAAAGTTTCCTCGAGAAACTCACCAGTCCCATCACCAGTCAACATGACATCCAAAGCCTTCCTTCTCGAATTGAAGGGCAAACCAGAGACCTCAGAAATCAAGTCTCCAGCTCGTTTCCCATTAGCATCAACGGAGTTAGCATTTGCCGAAGAATCGAGCAACAGCTTGATCACCTCGGGAGATTGTACCGAGCCACCAGCCGCAGCACAGTGAAGCGCGGTAGCACCATCCGAACCGCACGCCTTGTTTACATCGGCCCGGCCAGACTTGATAATGTAATCCAGCACGGACATACTGCCGAACATGGCGGCAATCATGAGGGGAGTTCTCTCTTCAAGCCCAATCTTCTTCGAACCGATCCTCCTACCATACCACAAGCTCGACTCGTTGATATCGTGGCCGTCTTCCTCGACTGCTCTCTTGAAGTTCGTCAGATCATCCGCAGCAGATAGCTCGAGCAGGATCGAAAACTGACGGGACGCCATCCTCTGCTTCTCGAATTCACTCTCCCTAATGGAGCTTCCCGTAGCAGGTAGTAGGTTTCCCTTTCGAACCGCCACACATGGAAAGATTCAGCACCTAGATACACTCCCTATCAAATTTTGCGATCCAAAAGTTTTAATCAGGCCGTAAGACTGGAAAAAGAAGAGGAAAAGAAAATCTTTCAAAAGCTACGGAGGCTCTGAATTCATCCCCATGGAAAATAAACGAAACAACGGATCGTCATCAAAGACCCGCACAGCTGAAGCACATATGCCCAGATACAGCGAACGTCTCAAAATTCCTAGTCACACACAAGCACATCATGAATACCGTCACCCGCACACAAACTCTCACAATCACGGCAGAAATCCAAGTTATTTTCTTGATAGCATCGACAGAGACGGGCAACAAGAAACACAAATCGCTACCCGCATCGGCGAACGGCGAATTCGAAACCAAGAAGCTCGCAGCGCATAAAGGTGCGCGTATCAGAACATGGGCAACGATCAAACCCGCATAAAGATGCGCTCGCTCTCAAAAGCACCCGCACAAAAACACCGATCACCCAGGAACAAGAACAAGAACGTAAGACCCCAGGACCCATTTGAAAAGAGCCCGGCGCGAGAGAGAACTGACCTCGGAACACACAGACGAGCGACAGAGCAGTAGCAGCAGCAGTAAGCAAGCGAGCGCAGGCGGAGGAAACGAAAGGCGAGCTCCGATTATCAACCTCCAAACTCCATACCCACACCCCTCCTTTCTAGAGAGAGAGAGAGAGAGAGAGAGAGAGAGAAAGCGATCGACTTTTCGCCTCCTCCGTCGCTGGGTCAAAAAAAGCCAGCCTTTATGAACGAACCAGGCTCTCCTCCTTCCCTCTCTGCGTGTAAAAATGGCTCCTTTTTGCTGGCTCTCTTTCCCTCCCTCTCTCTCTCCTTCTCTCCCTCTCTCGTGCGCGACGACGAAATGAAACTCAAATGCAGCGGAAATTCGGCCCCAAATGCACTTGGAATTACATGCGTGTCCGGGCGCAGGCAAACACGAACAGCGGGGGGAAGGTAGGGGGTGGTGGTAGGGCCCGTAGGGGTGACTTCAATAATATCCAATCCTCTTCCGAACAGTCGAAGTCCACGTGTCGGATTCTGTGCGCCGACCGGCCCTCGCAGCCACAGCCCACCACAACAAGGAGGTCCTGTTTGGTCACGGCGATACCATTCTCTCCCCCCACCCAACCAAAAAGAAAAAAAAAAAAAAAGAAAGGAGAGTATTTTATCGACGGGACATATCGTCGAATGTTCGCGGGCCCGGGGAGCCACCGACCGAACCTGAAATTCACATGATCCGACGGCTACTGTTTATTAGGTCCGTATCTGCCCCCCGGGCTCATCGGGGGTGTCCGCCTCATCGGGGCCCGGGACCGGTAGGAGCGAATCGCTCCCCTGTAATATTAAAAGCCGATGGAGATATATGTCGCGTCGATAATGAAATCAATCGGTCCAGTTGTGTAATGTTCGCTGCATTATTTTGTGAATGAGGAATTGTTGCGTGTTTACTGTGAGACCCACTTGATCAACCAACGATCGAGATCTAGATCACCTTAGTCACTAAATTCTCCATAAACCGTACAATTTCCATTTTTTTTTTTTCGCAAAGTTCTTTCTCCTTGCGCGGGCGGGGACGGGGGTTGGGTCACGCAACACGCGTTTTGGTCCTATTGCGCATGACGTGGACGCACTTCCACCGTCAAAAGATGTTGGCGAAAAGCGAGATCTGAATGGACGTGATTGGCCGAACCCCCCCTCGACGAGGAAGGCTAGGGTGGCCGCGCTTCCTTCTTTCTCTCGGTGACAGACGTTTCTCATTGGGGGAAGTGTTCCCGGAGTAGTCTTTTGACTCTCGAGTCCTGGACCAATGAGCGACGCGGGTCAAAAAGCAAAGCGGGACCAAAGCTAGGTTCGGTCGAACCCGTTCCCCTTTTTTTTTTTAGCCTTTATTTCTCTATTTTTTTCCCCTCAATTTTCTTCTCTTTTCTTTTCCCTCTTTTTGTTTTTAATAAACTAGGGAAGTAGTTATATTTTTATTAGCTAAATAGTTTATTACGCTTTGAGAAAATTTAATGATTATAATTCGATAAAATATGTTGATGTTATTGTTTTACGATTCCAACCATTTTAGAAATGATTACACGCACATAAAAAAAATCCTAAAATAGATGTTACACGGTGGCATGAACTTTTAATTATGTATATTATACTTATAGTTAGTCGAAACGTCTTGCGATAATACAAGATATTTTGTTTAAAATGTGGTAATAATCGGGTCAGAAGTCAAACGGCTTTGAAACTATCCATTTTAACTAATATGCCCATTGACACTAAATTTGGCATGTGCTTTATATGAAGAAGGGCTAGCTAGAGTTATTATTTTATTTAGTTAGGTAGGTAGCTAATATACACAAATTTTACGCGGAGCACGTGCTCATCCATACTTCTCATCTTAAAATTTGCGTAATTGTTATGTCCTAGTGACATATAATTAATTAGCTATCCTATAATTCCATAACACAAGTTACATGGTATGTCCACAGAATTAACTGTGGCGGGTCCATACAATATATAAAGAATAGGCGAGTGTGTATAACCCAATAAAATCAATGCGGGCTGTCAGATTTGTTAGAATTCGTATGGTCATACGGAGCCAGCCATTTTAAATAGTCTAGTCTACTTTTTAGTTTGTATAGAACATTTACCTACCACTTTCTGCTTCACGAAAAATTAATTTCGCATGTTATTATTTCAGTTCAAATATCTGAATGAGAGAGTGCTCAAAAAGTTATCTCGTTGTGTATATTTAATTATTTTAGAAGAGTATTTGGTCAACTTTAATTTAGATTTGCAAAGAATGTAATGGATGTGTAAAAATTCAAAGACCATTAGATGATGTGCCATCATTTTTAATTTAGAAACTCGCAATATAAAAAAAAATTGATGCTTTTTAGAAATAAATCTGTAGATTTTTTCCTTTTTATGGCAAGAAATCTATCTCAAGAAGGTAAAATCCAATCCAAAAGACGGATTCGTAACTATTTCTTTGCGAGAGCTAGTATTATCCACTCGCGAAGGAGTCGAGAAGGTCCGATAAGATTAATGTCGGATCGCGCACAACAACCTTTTCTAAGATCATTTATTAACTTTTTGTTGATTTATTAGTGCATTTGCCCGCGCTATCTATATTCTTGCGATGGATTTTTTTTTATGGAGAAAAAACTCAATAAGATTACTCTAAGGAACCACCCGCCTGGGTGGCGCTGCTGGAGAGGGCACTCTTCCTCTCGCAAAAGGTTAAGTGTTCGAATCCCGGGCGCCGCAGGGTGACTTAACCGGTGCACGTGTGTGGTGGCTAGCACGTGTCGCCCCCAGGGTTTACCTCCCGGCTGTCGGCCGTGCGGGGGTTCCCTGGGTTATCAAAAAAAAAAAAAGATTACTCTAAGAATCCGGTCCTAGCAAAATAGGCGAACAAATGTTCGATGGCCAAAAATGTTGGACCGACGTGTTTATGCCGATAGCTTACGCGGTACTTTCTACAAGATTCGAATTTCGGGTAATATCATTTTGCCTTGGGAAATGCCGTATTCCGATCTCAGTCGGGCATCGGGATAAGCGTCTGTCCTTGTCAAGAATCGCTAGCCCCCGACAAACAATTCTATTTTTCCAATCGGGTCTTGATTATTCCATCTTAAGAAAAACTTGGTTTTTCCATTCTAATTTATGTCCCCGTCACGGATTGAAACGAGACGCATCGATTCGCTTAAAGTAAGGCGACATAATTGTCGCGATCGATGATCAGCGAAGATGATCCAATTTTTCAAAGGCGGGACAGGACGGTCCTTCGCATGATGTGCGCAACAAGCCAACGTTGAATTCATCGACGAGAGAGCGAGAGGATTTCGATGGCCTCTACTTTTCTAGGATGTCTCTGTCGCGCGGTCCTTGTCCGCGGAATTTGCGTTGTTTTTTTTTTTTGGGTCCATTTATAACAGCTTCGTCCCAATAAAATAAATAAATCGGTTAACAACAGCCTCGTAATATTAATAACGCGTGTTAAGAAAAAAATAATAACGGAGCAAATTCTACTGCTCGTTGGCAAGGCGATGAGCCGTCTGATCGGGAAGTGATAAATCCGAGCCGTTCATCGAGAGTGCACCGAGGAAAAACGGGTCTCTTCCATAAGTGCCCGCATGTTCAAGCCCATCTACTTTGGAGGATTACGAATACATACATCGGGCAATATTCATATTTAGTTAAGTTTGCACGTGAGTAATGTTCATAATTTGTAACCTATCAAATAGAGATTGATTGAAGGAACCTTCTCTTGGCCCGGATGGAGAAAACATAGTCCGAAGAGAAAAGGAGAAAGAAGGAAGGAGAGAAAGAAAGAAATTACAACAAGATGTCAATTCGAAGTTCACCGGAGAAAATCAATAATGTTGTATGTAAAAATCAATGTACCCTTGGATAATTGGTAGCTTTGCGCTCTTTGTAAATTGCATGCACAATCTTGTTTACGAGGTTAGTGGGTATTCATTGGTTTAAATCTTACCTATTTAAGATGGGTTTTCTTGTTAATAAAAATTGCATGTCTCTAAACTTTTTCCATTATAATAGAATTTTTTGGGAAAAAATTTTGTCAAAGCATACATACATAAGTGCAAACGAGTCACGTTTATAGCCTTATAGTTTTTTTATTTTTTTTGGGCCTGATTCTATCCTATTTTTTCTATAAGTCAAGTGTCTCAGGGAATCGAATGCTCCATTTCCCTTCTTTTCAAGTGGAAAGGGTGGTCACTGAGGTAATCCCTCAACGGCTCTTATAGTTTTCAATTGGTTGGATGGATTTCTTGAGGCTTGTCTTGTATATGAGCATGCCATGACCTTTTTCAAAGACTTTTTCAATCTCACCAATCAATAAGACACCGGCTTAGATGAGACGGGAATTTGCTTCTCTTTTTGTGGTTCTGGGTTCAAGTCTTGTTAGGAGTGCCGGAGGAGTAAAATCAAGAATGCACTAAGCCGATATGGAGAAGTGTGCCCTTAAGAGGGCCAAGAAAGATGGATCGGTCGAGGTGCGTAAAAGTCGGCCGGGACACCGTCTTACCGCTGGAGTGACAAGAAGTCTCCCCTCCCAATAATAAACCCTCTACAAATGACCATCCTTAGGAAAGTGGGTTAAACTTTGCCAGCCATCTTTTTAGACGTGAATTGGAAATGGAAAATGACGTGGGTTGACTTAAGTCAAGCGAGATTCGTTTTCCCTACTGAAGGAAAAGAAGGCTTTATCGATCAATACATATCCAATCCACACCAAAGTTGAACGCAGAAAAAGAAGGCTAAAAGTCATCTCGATGAGCTGCCGAGAAGTTTAAGGAGTGGATTGATTGATGGACGCGAAGGTTGACAGACAAGAAACATGGATGTGATGTCAGTGCTTTCGCCGAGCAATCATCCATGTCCAAGAATCTTCGTGTCTCCGACGCCGACGACGAAATGCATTGGATGCAGCAAGACTTCGAGGACGCCACTTCCACTGAATTCTCCACGGAGCGTTGCGTCAAAAAAGGCACACGGGCCACCTCTGAAATGACCTAGATTGTTCGACTATGTTTACTTGATAGCTCGTCCATAGGGTAGGATGGAAAAGGGTGCTTTTACCGTTTCACATAGACCCAACAACCTTTTTAGCAAAAAAAAAAATAGACCCAACAACCTGATTGTCCGGATGAATCCGAGAGGGCCGCCGATTAAGAGCGAGCGATTCTAGGTTCATATTTCTTATAGGTTCTATTTGAAATCTAGAATTTACTATTGGGTACGGGTTCCTCATTTTTTGGAACCTAAAATCTACCCATCGAAATTTGAAATTTGAAATCTACCCTGTCACAGGTTCTAGAGTCTAACAGGTTTTTTTTATTTCATTTTTAGTTAGACAAAATGAAAATGAATGCAACAATACCGAGCTATTCACCAACGAGAATATAAAAGATTATTTGTCCTGGTATTATGGTTCAAATATATAATAAAAATGAGAAGTCATCGCGTGAATCGATACTGAGGGTGAGTGATTTCATGTTACGTACAAGTTCCACCTGGAATCTATCCACGAGAATAGGTTCTTTATTTTTTGGAATTTGGAACCTACCCTATCACAAGTTCCAGATTGGTTCCAAGGTTTATCTAGGTTCCACCGCTTGCTGTTTTGATCTACTAATCATAACTTCTATTTAGATACACAAAAAATATGAAACATTAACAAGTCATGAAATGAAAGCTCAGACTAATAGTTTCAGATTATACATTCATCATTTAATGCCATGAAACACCACAAGATCACATGAAGATATAGACCAAGAAAAAACACAAAAAACTTGTTTAGGTTTCAGATTCCAGGTTCTAGATTCCAGGTTTCAGGTTCTACCTACTTAGAACCTGGAATCTATCCGTCGAAATAGATTCTCCAATTTTTGAAACCTGAAATCTACTCTGCATACCTTAGAACCTGGAACCATGCTCACCCCTACCGCTAATCGTACAAGCGATGGGCTAAGGCAAAAGTTTTTCACACTGGACCTGGCTCAAGAGGGGGGAAAATGGCTAAATCGGGTGGACTTGGGAAATGTAGACTTGAGCACGCTGTCTTAGGCTCGCTATAGGCTCGGCCAAAGCACGGGCAATATCGATGCTTTCTGGTCCAGCGTGAAGCATTAGATTAGAGAAGGTTGGTGAGAAAAAACTATTGGACACGAGCGTGATAGATTGAGCCAATCATGACGCGGAAATGGTTTGTGAAATTATATTTTCATTAAGATCAAGCATGACTCCTGATCTTGCTATTTCTTAGCATGCGATTGGCGTGATCTATTAAACTAAGTCTACCCGGTAAGACATCGCGATTGAGATAGCTGAGAAGGCACTCGCAGCGAAAGATGAAACAACAGGGCAAGAACCGGCAAATTCAAGTGTGAGCAAAGCAAAGTGCAAAGAGCCTGTAGCGGCAGAGCAGTGATCCTGCTTTCATTGGAAGTGCAATGCATGTGTACTGGTGTCAAAACAAGGGATGGCTAGTGAGAAGAATCTTTCATAATGGGCCCCAAAGCCCAGCCCAATATACCCCTTAAATTCTGGCCACAAAGCTCCAATGATGGCCCTGACAAGTCGAATCAACTGCGCATTACAACGCCCGATAAGTATTGAAGCCCATTATTCATCTAATCAAAGTTATTTTTGGCATTAGGTCATAAAATTCGGAGTTATGCGAATTTTGAGATTTTGGAGTTACTAAGTTGTAGGTCTATATAGATTGACAAAAGTTGATTATGAAGTATGGTTTGATTGGAACGAATTTATAAAGTTTGGCGAGTTTTGCGTAATGGACAATATGTGTATTGGACGAAGATGAACGTTTGCTATAAACGAGTTTTTTCATTAACACGTATGAATCGATTGGTCGATGATTAAGCATAGTTAAAGTCAACTCATTGGTTAGAATAATATTTTACTCGATTTTTGATATGGTTTTTCGATTAATTAATAGGAATACGAATTGGTTAGTTCAAGTGGCCTTTGTAGGTGGTTTTCAGCTTTCTCAAGTGAGTAGTACTATCTCTTTAATGAATTTACAAACTCAGATATCTTGAAAGTGGTAGAGATTTAATATAGTATGAGTTATGAAAGAGCATATTTCTTGCATAAATTAGATATAACTTTTACTTTTTTTAGTCAGTTGAAAAGGTATTAGAAAGCCTTATTTGAAATAGTTTGAAATGGTTATTTGTGAATATTTTGATTAAATGGTTTTTGAAGGGAATTGCTAAAACTATTTGTATTGATTTGTGAAATGCATTCTATTTGATAAAATGGAATTGTGAAAGTTTATATGATTTGGTTTGTGAAACCGGTTTATAAGGTGAGTTATGGATTTGTTTTGTGGGTTATTGGAGAATGATATATATGGATTGTGATCATGTTGCTATGACTAGAACTCAACCATCGAGGGAGTAAATATGCATACTGTTATCGGGGCATCCTTCCGGGCTAAACTACTAGCTGATATAGGTGGAGACCTGACTAAGGAATAAGCTCGGTCGCTCTTGTCACGAGTGTTAAGCGTGATCATAGTTAGATATTGAGCATTAGATTGATCAATGGAATAAACTATCGATGTTTGTTCACTAGACATTAATCAATGGAAATGACCATTGATGGTTGATTTGTTGTTGTCAATTTTATAGTGTAATTAAATATGAAAATTTTATCAAAAAGATGGAACCTATTTCGATATTTTACATGTATGATATACAAGATTTGGAATTGATGAGTTGAGATATCGTTTTCATGAAGATGTATAGAGAATGCTCGATTTGCTTGGAAGAGATGTACTACTCATTGGCCCGCGGTTGCTCATACCATTCTTTCCTAATCTTTGTCAAATCTGTCAGTTAGCATCAAGCAGGATGAGAGCACTAATAGCAGAGAAACTTTTGGTAGTTGAATTTTGGGTATGCGCTAGAAATGTATCCAAACGTCTTTTTGGATTATAGATATTCTGATCATTATTTTGACTTTAACGCTGCATTCTTTAATTGAAGAGAAGGATGACCGTGTCATTATTCTTATATTTGTAGGAATCGGGGTGCGGCAGAATTAATGGGTTTTCAAACATGGGAAACGAAAAACATCTTGTCAACCGTCGTCATCCTGTTCAGAATAAGGTGCGAGGAATTCAAACCGCACAAGCAGCTTCACGGATCGGTATTTGACCCCCTTGCGGCTGTGCAAAGGAACTCCTCGGATCCCTTCTCTTAGCTCCGACACCGGCAAGCATGTCTGGCCGCCAAAGTCGTGGTGTCCGGTCGTGTCGTACTCTAGTACCTCGATCCTGAGGATGGCCAGCTCGGGAACTGTGAGCGGGAACTCGAACTCCTCGTTCCACACCGGTGTCCAGTCATCTTCAATTGCCCGGGTCCTCTTCATGATTGAATCAGCTGGAACTCCCGCAATTCCAACCTAGCAATGCATATGCAAGAGTTGAATAAAGTAAGCACGCAAGCCGCTGGCCGTCATGAAGCGTGGGTTGTGAGCTGAACGAATTGAATCTCCATTCTACTTACCCTCACGAAGAAATCAGGTGGCGAGAATTGATCGAAATGAGTTTTTTTGAAATCCAAATGCCACCCTTCTCCCATGTACACCATCACCTGTTTTTTCCACCGTAGGCATGACCTCTTTCCAGATATAAATGTTTGTTGGTGCAGATGTAGAAAAAACCATTTTGCACAATAGGACTACACACCTTCAAGGACTTCTTAACCGGTAAGGGCTCTCTAGGATCGAAAATATTGTCTGGATTCAATAGAAAATCCGGTTTTTTGACGTAACCGCACCGACCATTGCTTCTGAACATTCCTTCCATAATCCACAGATACTTCCCGTATCCCTTCGATGAGAAACAAAATTGAATGGATTATATAAGCTGATCTCAGAGACAGCTGCTTTTAGAACTTGTTCCAAGAAACATTTCCAGGGTGGCGTTTATGACCGAAAAGAAAAGAGAAGGCGAGGCTACTTGAAAAGAGCACGTCGAAAAACACATGAACATCGAGCAGCACCGGTAGATGAATAGAGAACAGTAAACATTGATGATGATTCCAATTAAGCCAGGTCATGAAAACAAAACCTGCATGTTAAACGCGACCATTTGAGCTCCATGCATCCACCCAAGCAGAGGATCATAATTGGACGAATCGAAACGGGTACCCTTGGGGTATATCCTCAACAAATTCCTCTGAGTGAACCTAGAAGCAGAAGCATTAAACTTCGCCAACACAAGTCCACCACGGCAGTGTGTGTACTAGTTGTGGGCAAGAAAGGACATAGGCTGAACCCTGTTGCTTGCTTAGTTCGAGAATAAAGAGTTACCTCACAATATCTTGTCCATGTGTCCTTGACATATCCTCAAGCTCTTGTTCGCTCAAGCTAAGGCGTCGAACTTTACTCATATCAATCCTTAGACTATTCTCGAGTCTGCCCTTTGGCTTTCCGGCGTGGATGGCAATGAGATGCTTGTACTCGGGGATTACATTCTTCTCTTCTTCATCCTGGTCGTTTTCGCCTTCGTCTGAATATCCCTCAGACTAGTAAACAGTAATCAGACCTCCGAATTTATTCGAGGTGCAAAAGTACACTGCAAGACATAAGTATTACAGATTTTGTTTCACCTGCACAGTTTTTTCTTCTTTTTCCATGCTTGTCTGACTTTCAAGGTACTCTTTCGGAGGCTTTGTTGAAATCAGGATCTTCCTTTTCAGTGATTCTGGTGATGGGAATTCTGCTAGTTGGTCTGAATCGGATCGATGCAGGTTCAATTCAAAGGTCTTCGTGACCATCTGGAGCAAAGTAGCCTGGTGAATATACATTTAACGGGGCAAAAAAAAAAAAAGATCAAATAGTATACTTTCCCTTTTCTAAAGTACCTTGGCCACCTTAGCTTGAAGACGTGGAGTTAGATGGTCTTCAAAGGTTATCACGACGGGGAACTCAGATGCAAAAAAAGCATGGTCCTTGGTGGCATGTAGACATTTGTTGAGATCGACCGGAGAAGTAAGTGTACTGTATATGACGCGGGAAATCAATCAGATGCTACATGTATATATGCATAGTTAAAAAAGGAAAAGAGAATGGTGTTTTGACAATTGACAAGTCACTTAAATTTCTTGCCTGAATCAATTTTAAGATACACAGATTTTTGGACCGAGCAACTGAAATATAGTAAATATGCAGTCTGCAGTAGCAAATTTGAGACTATAGGGAGGCCATTCGGTTTGAGGATAATGAAACAGCATGATATTACTAGATCATGCTACAACAGAAACTATTACTTGTCCAAAGATACAGAAGCAAATTTGTACTGAGAACTAGATAGGAATTCGAATTTCCAATGACGACTGATTACTAGATACTTGCCAGCAGATACCACTTCATCTGGAACAAGGTCAGTATGAGATCAAGCGGATACTTGGGCACTAACTTCAGCAGAACATCGGAATATATGTCAGATTTTTTACCATGTAATCATTAACCTTGGAATGAAAAAACTGATGCCTGTGATAATTGATACACATTATAATTTGTCAAACATTAGTAGATTAGGGAGGTGGCAAAAAGTTCTTGACGAGAATTTTGGCAGATAGTCTATGGATGGTTGGAGAAGAAGATAAAGAAAAGAACAACAATGCTTTTGAGTTAATCGGTCATACCCTCCATGACAGACTTTTACTTTGCCTCCTGTGGAATTTGGCCACAGATCCAATTCGATAACTCTTACACCTTTCTTTAGAGCTTTCACGATTGGTTCAAAGCTGCTGTCGCTGCTTAACTGATTCCCAGTTAAGTAGGAGTTGTGGCCAGTATACATATAGTAATGAGCAAGGGGAGCATTCATGTCATGGTGCACCTGAAATAAAAAGAAACAACATTTGCATTATCTGGACGATGGAAAACCAATGTGAAAAGGCCAGTCCAATGCTTTAGCCAAGAGACCCAGGTCGCAGCAAGTTTAAACTTGTAAAAAGAGCAATTGAACGGTCAGAGGCCAGTCCAGTATCTTTCATTGTCTGATGAAGCTGAAGACAAAATGTATATATAATGACTAATTACCCCAAGTGATGGCAGGACCGGAGGGTTCTGGTCACTGAGGAGATACCGGAAGAAGTGGTCAAGATCCAGTTCCTTCCTAGACATGATATGATGCCTCAGGCTTTGTAAGACTGACATTGCATCCTCTCTGGTCGCATCCTTTTCCATTTGGTAATCAACCAGAAATCTATGTAAGTGATCAATGGTCATCGTGCCATTTTCGGAGTACAGCTCAAACAGTTGCTGGACTTCACTAGGAGGTTCAACCTCCGAGAAAGCGAACTTCCTTCCAAAACAAAAGCAGATCTTGAAATGGAAAGGCCGTCTATGGTCTCTCGACATTCC
Organism: Syzygium malaccense; assembly: GCA_031216405.1. Lineage (NCBI taxonomy): Eukaryota > Viridiplantae > Streptophyta > Magnoliopsida > Myrtales > Myrtaceae > Syzygium > Syzygium malaccense. The sequence goes on along the minus strand of CM062262.1, from coordinate 22,185,808 downwards.
TGGCTGTGACCAAGACCGCATCGCGGATGAAATGTAGTCTACTTATCCCTGATAGATGCAAAGCCAGAGTATGTTCGCACAAGAACCTTATATCTTGCTCAGCAAATTGCTGTCCAAGCAAAGTATCAATATGTTCCTTCACATTGATGAGAAGCAAGGACAAAGCGTCAGAATCCAAATACCCAACAACCTACTGTAAAAGGGAACTCTAAGAAACAAAGTGATTCCCTGAGTTTAGAACAAAACATTTGCTTGAGACATTCTGAAAGTGAAAGTGGGATTGTGGGGAGAAAGGTGGTCCAACATTAAGAGAAAGCCATATTCCAGATACATGACATCGAATTCACAGTACATTCGATGCTTAAAAGTGAAGGCAACACGTATCGACATCACTTTATGTTTTTAGATGCATTTGAAACCTTAACTGAAACCAAACCTCACTTCCTTGTTAATGACCACCTACCAACTGCCGATAGAAATTACGTCAAATGTACATCGTGGAAGATATAAAACTGAAGATATAACAGATTGGGAGAAGAGAGATTTGGTTATATCAGAGCCCAACTTAGGATTGCCAGACATCTGCTTTGGTCTTACGTTATTTTGTTGTGTCTTTTTCTAATCCCAAAAAACGGTGTTGAATTTTAAGAAATAAAAAGGTTTCGAGTCAGCTTTGTTTAGTCCTAAGTCTATTTTCCAGTCCATTGCAAGTCTTGAAATTGTCTCCAGCAATAATTCCCAATTCTGGTCCCTTGAAACCTCCACAACCTCTATTTGCGAATGCCATGTGATGTGAGACTCATCTTCAATTGCGAGTGTCAATCGACGACGGAAGCTGCGGTCAAGTTTCCAGGCAACTGTGAGCGCCAGAATCGAGCGCATCTTCATCGAGCTGCCAGAGTTGAGTGCAATGGGATGACGTAGGATTGGTTTGCCGCAATTCACAAGTTCTTGCAGGTTTTAATCGGGGTTATGTTAGAAAGAGGTGTCAATTTATGATTTGTTTCTTCAGTGTCATCCTGTCAAATCCGGTGTTGATATGGTTTACTTTCAATTTATTGTGTAAGGTCCAACTTGCACAATTTTCGTTGTCCTGAATCCAGATCGATTTATTGCAGAAATCGAAGTTGTTCCTGCACCCAACTCACAAGCAAATTCATTCTCTAACCACTAAGTCCACTCCATAGGGTTATGAATATTATCAACGCAACGTAAATGAACATCAACCGAAGAATTGGGGATGATGGCATTCCACAGACAATGTATAGTCAATGCAACTGTCTTACAAACATGAATGACTAGCTTTGTGAATCTATGCTATGATGGCAAGTTCATCCATCTAATCCGTATCACCTTGAGAATTATACAATTTGATTTGTCTGCACGAAAGAAGAAGCAGAAGAAGGAGAAGAAGAGGAAGAAGGAGAAGAAGTTCTTGTCCTAATCTGACTGTGTCTCTGCACTTGACATTTCCTTCTTTCTCACATCTTGGATTGCTTTCTCTTTCTGCTTAATCCAGTTTGTGACTGTAATACCACGGGCTGCCTCAAAGGAGCATGGCGCTCCCTCAGAAGCAAAAGCAGTCGATCTTTCCAGAAACTGCCTCTGCTTGGTGTCAGCGAAACAAAGTAGGGATTCTAAACAAACTTCCCGGGCAGAAGAAGAGGGGATTGGCTTAAAATCCTGCAGCTTTGAGTACTCCATGATGAGATGATACATGTAATCATAAACCCTGTCCATGCTCAAATCTTCCATGAAATCTTGTCCTCTTTTTCCAATTGCCTCGGCCTAAATTTCAAGATTTGAAGAAAGGAGCATATATGAATGCCTCATGATGTCTCAAGATGCATAATTACGATAAAATTCTGTAACCTTTCTCCATCTTTCTTTCTCATTAGCTTGACATATATACTTAGGCGGCTCAGTGTCTTATAGCACCTTGAATTTCATATTTTTCATAGAAGTTGAGACCGTATGCAATCGCAAAACCAGTCTCAAAAGATTTAACCATGAAGTTTCACAGGAAAAGAGGTTCGATGAATAGAAAAGGCATTCCACTAAAAGCAAAAAAATGTGATAAAAAAACATGAGCTATCCCCGCTGCAGAATGAGGACAAAAAACAGCAACTTCTGCTCATTTTCTTGACCAAAAAGGACGGCTTGAAAAAAGGTAATACTCACCATAAGAATATTTATACAAACAGTTTTGCGAGGTTATGAGAAAGCATGAGGAAAATTTCATAAATCAAGACAGACCATTTCTGGCTACTTCTTAAATTTAGGAATGGAGGTTTTTTTTTTTTTTTGGGGTCAAAAGGAATGGAGGTTGACTTCACTAAATTATGAGCTGCTGAATAGAACTGCTTTTAATGCTACCTGGCATCATCTTTACTGATGCTATTGCAATTGAAGTGAATTGCATCAGATGAGGCTAATCTCCCACTGTCAAGTCCATGATCAGCATATGGCAAAGAAAAGAAGTCCATGACTTCATAATCGATATTTTCAATCAAGACCCAATGCTGGAGAAATTGGTGTGCGGGATCACCCAACTATGAAATACTCCAGAAACTTAAAAATTTAGAATTGACTAGACGACTCCTGGCCCACTGTTTAACAGATATCTTTTAGAAGTCCTCGATCGAAGTATAAACTCATACAATCGTAAGCAGGTTTACTGGCTGTGATCAATAGTGGCAGAGAAAGCAAGATCAGTTTGAGAAAAATAAGCAAGTCAAAGTAGGAACTCATACCTCTGATGGGTTTGCATTTCCCCAGTTTACAGCATATTTGATGGAAGGACATAAATTAGTAGAAGAGATGGGCCAATAGTTCCTCATTGGAAACAAACCCCGGCTGAAAAAATCTTCATACTTGGGTGATATGATTAGGGCCAGAGAACCACATGATATTATGTACTTCAAGCTCACAGACCAAGCATAACCTTCAGCATATATTTTGTACCTGTGAGAGTACAAAGACAAGACTCAATAGAGTGAAAAAGGTAGGGGATGAATATTTCCAATTTAAGGGGATCATAGACTACACACAAGTAATTGCAGTTGTCCAACAATGAGACACTTCTATAGCTCTCAAAAGTTTCACTTGTAAATCTAGAAACTTTCCTCCGTTTTGCATTGTTTTAATACAAGAAGACATCATAATCTTGAATGGGAAGCAGAAACTCTTACTTGACCAGTATATGAATACGACTTTTGGTGTCGACAATTCAAACTTGAATTAGATAGAACGCAGGAAGGTAAGATTGTGCAATAACAGAGCACGTATATTCTTCTTTTCAGCAATCTAAGGCATTTCATAAAAACTCACTGATGGTTGCACTGGTTTGATAGTTTTGACTGCTCATATCCAGCTTTTGCTTCTTCTGCCCAATCCTATGAGGCATTCGACAAAGTGACATTCAGAAACAAAGCCATGACTTCACAACTGCATAGGAGTTTTGAGCGACATGGAAGTCCATGCAACTCTGTGGACTCACCTGACGCATCACTTGTGCCTTCCACATCCTGGAATGATTGCATTTGAGTAACTCTGTTCGCACAGGAGAGTCAACATCAGGGTTTCCTTTCCAGTAAGCATGGCGGAACTTCTTTGACCAACTGAGAGCTTGGGAGCCTTGTTTAATGTCTCTAAACTCCTCCACCCAAGGCTTTAAGTTTGTCTCAGGCCTGTAAGAGTAGTTACAAGCAAATCAGGCAACAGTACACCTGAACTGGCCTACTTGAATGCATTTGGGACTCAGGAAGACTGAGCTTCCTGTATATTTCGACTTATCAGCAGTTACGATGGTTCCTTATGGTGCCAATAGATCATATCACAACAAGGTTAAGCCAGGCACAGGAATCGAGTTCCAACTTGACCCTAGAGATCATTACCGAAAACTAAAACAGATAGTGGAAAAAACAACAAGATTCAACCATATATTAGCTCTTAAGAAAACATGAAACGTTATACATGTTCTTGCCGAGTAAGAAAGAGCAGGCAACCAGATCTATTGGAAACTAAGACTGTTGAAAGCTCCAGTTGATTCTTACCATCCCCAGAAAGACCAATCCGGAAAAGGAATATCGAAATGTTCTGGGGTGGTGCAATATCGAAACAATGGCAAAGGCATTGAGGCATGCTCGGTCCTGTTAATACTGGGCTTGTCCATGCAGTCAAACATCAAATCAACATCAGGCACCATCCCAGGATACCTCCTGATGAGCTGCAGCAGTCCCCAAATCGTGAACATCGCCCGACTCTGCACACAAGCATAATAGAAATCCACATACAGCTTTCCCTCGAATATGACCACCCGAAACGCTGCGAACTTCTTTGCTTCCATCAAATGAGTTGACGATATCCCGGTCCGCACCCAGGGCTTGAGATCACGGCGAATCCAGGCGAAGAATCCCGGGCAGGCTCGGGCAGGCCGGGATCGCGACCGATCCTGTCCCCGGATCGGCTGGGCAGCATAGGGGCAGGTAAGGTAAGAGCACTGGATGATCCTGGAGGCGCGAGCATACCGGGTTTCCTCATTGAATGTCCTAGGAGGGAACAGGTGCCAGGGAGTGGGGTCCAAGTTGTGACCGGCTACCGTCTTCGTCCGCGACGCGAAGTCGTCCACCTGCTCGACGGAATGCCCCAGTGAATTCAAGAGAGAGAAAGAACGAAGCAGGACAACGGAAAGAGACCAAGGGGGAGGAGTGCCTATGGAGACAGATGCAGAGGAACCCAGATTCCAAATCGAGCGCCACGACAACATGGCCACAGGAACACACACAATCATGGGTCGATGCAAATCCTATGAGAGAGCAAGAGAGCAAGAGAGAGAGAGAGAGAGAGAGAGAGAGATACCTTGTAGAGGAGGAGGAGGGCGGAGAGGGAGAAGAGGGAGAGGGCGACAAGGGAGGGGAGGAGATTGGAGGGTCTTCGAGGATGGGGCCTGCAGGACACTCCCATGGCCAACAAGAAGCAGCATTTTCGCTTCTGCGCATGAACTGGCGACTTGGCTTTTCTAGCGTATCCCAAGAGCTCACCCGCCCCCCGTGAGCTTTTCTCTCTACTGTTCCCCCACCTCCCCCTCCCCCGCTTTTCCCTCACTCTCTCGTTTCCAGCGGGAAACTCGCGTGCCTCGTCTAAGGAATACATGTCATTCGTTAAATAGCAAAATTTAATAAGAAGCCGTTACCATTTTGAACGCACCGACGGTTCTCGCGATATGCGCGATCAATTAATATTTTAAATATTAGATATTTCCGAATTAGATATCTTTAGCAAGTGTTTCGAGATATTAATTTTTGATTTTTTTGCCAAGAATTTATTAATTTCATTGCAAATACATCATAGAGGATCGTGCAGCAAAAGTGACGGAAAGAAGTTGGGGGAGGGGGGGGGGTGTGGGGTATTTCCACCCAAGAGGTGGGACACTTTTAGCAAACCCAACTGGCCGATTCATTAGCGTTGCGTCTACCTAAATTCCATCTTAACACTTGCTAATACCCTTCATTTCTTGGGTAGTTCTTGGGTAGTAACTCGTGCCATGTCCTCAGTTTTTCCAGTTTCTTTGGCTCTCCCTTCTTCAATCTGTTTGAAAACATTCGGTGAATCAGTCTCTACAATGATGCTTTGCCAACCTTTCTCCTTTGCCAGCTTTTGGTCCATCCTGTATTGCCAGCATTTCAGCCATTTCCGCTTCATTTGCATGGGGAAATCTTCCAGCTCCATCAATCAATTCTCCTCTTTCATTCCTAACTACCACACCAGTTCCAGCCTGCCAGGATTCTGCATCAACAGCACCATTGCGGTTTAGCTTGATAGCCCCTTTGGTCGGCTTTTGCCTTTCCGTTCCATCTGCCTCAGATTAATTTCTGTCATCTGTCTGAGGTCCACTCTCTTCTCCTGCAATCTGATAAACTCCTTCCAAGCTATGTGGGCTTTCTTTAAAACCTCATTAAGGGTTGGGCATACAATTTCTGAAAATGACAGAACAACCAGCTTTCCAGATATGCCAGCTGAAAAAATGCAATCTTTGTTAATAACCGCTGCTTCTGCTCCTTCCCGAAGTTTCTTTTCCCTGAGTCAACACAGCAACCACCTATCAACAAATGTGAACTATTCTCTAGCCACCTCCAACTCTAATCCTCCAAACCATACACAGTGACAACAATAACACAGAAAAAGAACGTGTTGACTATTCTACACCTTCATTGCAGAAAGGGGAATTTGGAGTTGTTTTGATTCTTCTTCTAAACAAGTTTCTCCATGGTAGCAAGAACATTAGAGCACAATCTGCACAAGAAGTGTTTTGCTTTTCAGAAGGCATTTGATATTCCAAATCCCCTTCCATACTATCTTCTCAATCTGGTTGGAACTTGAAGGGTCAAAGGAAACAACTCTCCCCTCCTTTTCCCTAAAGAAATGTAGGCAGTTTTAACAGGCACCTGTCCACTTCTGTCACCAGGCCATATCAATTTGTTTTTGTCAGCATTTCTAAGGAATTGCAAGAATGACAGCCTTCTCCTGTGCAAGCAGGTTGCTCTGCATTGCCTGCAGTTTCTCTTCTCTGCTTTCTATATCAATTATCTCTTCAACTCTCAATTGTGGATCATTTCTGCTGGCTCCAGGGGATGCAGTAAGGAATCTTCAAGCGGGTGAGACATTTGATTGCATATATTCGAGCTGAAGGATGTGGAGGGTATGTATGTCTGCTCGCAAGGAGATCATTAGTAAACAGCACCTAAATCCATTTATTAATGCTTTATCTTGTTCAAAACACAAATCCTCATGTGGTGTCTTGTGATGGGATACATTAACGCATATGTACGTGGTACTTATTCATGTTATAGACATTCAACAAATAGATGGAGCCCATGTCAGAGCCAAAAAGGTATTGAAGTCAGATCAGCGAAACAAAATAGAGATAACTGTATTGGAAATCCTAAAACTTGTTATGAAAGTAAAATTAAGTCCTCAAATTTGTTAGATTGGTCCAATTAAGTCCTTCCGTAAATTGTATTTTTTGAAAGCTTTTGAACTCGATGGTGCTTTAGTAACAAGTTTTATAACTTGATTACAATTTTAAAAGTTCAAGTTTTAGGACTCATTCATGGCAAGTTTTATAACTTGATTGCACTTTTTAAAAAGTTTTATGACTCAATTATATTTTTGTAACAAATTTAAGGACTTCAAGTACACTTATCCCAACAAAATAACAAATTTCTACCTAATTAGGTAGAATTATTTAAATATATTTACTTGTTGTAATATCGAAATAACCTTCGTTGATACAAATTGATCTTTGTACTTCAAACTATACTAAGATATATGCACATGATTTTTTTTCACTCTTACCACACCTAACAAACCTTATATACCATATAATGCAACACATCATAATCAATAAATTAAACCAAATAAGGTTTTTTTTTTTGGATTTGGCGATCATGTGACATCTCAGCCAGCTTTCAACATCTCGAAAAAATTCATATTTTCGGGTGATCTTAACATACACCCCCCACTTCAATCAAGTTAAATGTTAAAATGCGGAAGAGAAAAAATGGAGAATTTGTTTATATTTTAATATATCATGATGAACATTACATTTGCATATTTATAAGCTTTACGAGACAATTATCTAAGGTGACACATATCAATCAAGACATACACAATCAAGAGAGATATATGTGCAATCTTAAGAGATATTAGATATTCAATAATAACATCATAATTGTCTCGGACATAGAATAATATCCTATAGAAAATTTTTAAGAACATCTAACATCGCTAACATATAATAAATCAAATGTGTTCAATATTTTTTTTTTCAAATTGAGCAGACTGTCGCACTATTTAAAGTCTTGACACGTCACTCTATATTGTAAGTGATCGAAGGATGTTTTCAAACATAAATTCCCCAAATCGAATTAAGTAACCAGCCGCACAGTCCCTCTCCATTCTTTCCATACTTGAGCTCACTGTCTCGCACCGGAGCCACCGCCGCCACCGCCGCCGCCGCCGCCGCCGTATTTCAAGAACCTCGCTCCTTCCCACCGATGCCTCCGAGCATCCCTCGTCCGCTCCTCCTTCGTTTCCGCCTTCTCGCGGTAGCATCGCTCGCGGGGATCGCCGGGTGGCCTCGGGCCGCGGCCATCGGCGTCAACTGGGGGGCGGCGTCGTCCCACCCCCTGCCGCCGCCCAAAGTGGTGGAGCTCCTCAAGTCCAACAACGTCTCCCGCGTCAAGCTCTCCGACGCCGACCCCGATGTCCTCCGGTCGCTCTCCGGCTCCGGCATCGCCGTCACCGTCGGCGTTCCCGACCTCATGCTCCGGACCCTGAACTCCTCCAGGAAAGCGGCCGAGAGCTGGGTCCACGACAATGTCACGCGCTACTTCCCCGCCGGCGGCCCCCGTGTTCGGATCGAGTACGAGCTTCGATTCCTTTCTATGCTTACTTGTATGCTTTGTGTTTAAAGTTTCAATTTTTCGCATATTCTGCTGCTGCTGCTGCTAGTTGTGTGCTGGAATAATGCATGCGCTTTTCTCATACTTCACACTTCTCTCTGTTGGGTACATTATTATTTTGCCATTTCATACTATATAGTATAGACATCCAAGAGGACATCCCTAAAAAAGGAAGCTTTTCTATATGGGGTCATTGACACGATATGAAGATTGTTTTTTTCTGTGTTAATTAAGGCAGATGGTGGTCCAGACTCAATCTAATATGCCTGGGAAGACTGTCTGGCAAATAATTTACTAAAGGGTATTTCTACAAATCCCTGAAGATCTATGGGTGACCTTTGGATGACAAAAGAACAAATGCCAGTTGTTCACAGAAAACTCTTGGAGTATTGAGTGTTGTGAGGTATGGCATTTTGCATAGGAGGCATGACAAAATGTATCAGGCACGGTGGATTTTTCTCGAGGGGTCATGGAAAATCCCATTTGCCAAATCATTCGTCTAATGTTGTAATGTGGAAAATAATGGAGGTGTTATAGATATATTGTTTCAATGAATATAACTGTCCTGTTGTGCTGCAAGATGGATGTGAATGTTTGTTGAGATTGTTTTGTTTGGACGACTGGATAATGCTAGAAAAGCATTTGCATTATGAAACAATGTCCTAGATTAGCTTCAAGGACTTAACAACAGAGTAGGGAACATTGAAAATCTTTTCTTGCCTGACCAATGTGAAAAGCCTCCATGGTTTTGAAATCGGTTAAAGACTTCTGCCAGCTATTTAAGATACTGCAGTTTCTACCTCAATTGACCAAAATGCTTTATGTATTAGTAAATAGCCAACATAGGCCCTTTTATACGGCGTGAATAGATAATGCTGAAACATAAGGTAAAGTGTCATATTGCTCCATGGTGGCATTATACATTCATCTGAACATGACGAAACACTCTGTATTCTGTAATGAATCAAAAGTAGTACAAACATACTTTTCAAAGAGCAGGAACCCAAAGAACACAAGACGTTGAAGCCTCGATTCCCAAAAAATAAAGTAGTCTTGCAAGAAAGTAAATGTTCCTCAAAGGGTGGATATGGAGCTAGGGAGTGGGTTACGTTCTCATGCTGTTGACAATGTTAACCTCTATTGAAGCCAATAACTCTGAATGCGCTGTGACGATGTCTAATTGGTTAAGTGAGTTGCAACTTAGGAAGAAAAGTAATTGGTCTAGAGAGAAATCATTTTTTTGATTAATGCATGCAGTGGTCCACAGTTTCTGGCAACACACATTGTGGTAGATACTGCTAAGCCGAATTCAGCAATCGCTATAAACTATTTATTGTTGAGCAGCTGAGCCAATCAGTCATGACAATCAATTTCTTGGAAAACTTGTTAATGAAGCAATTGATTTGCTCTTGTAATTACCTTTTAGATATGAGGATTTCCATTTGGGTTGCTCAATTTATTAAGGTTAGAATCTATGGATGGTCTCTCCAGTTAAATTTCCGGGGAGCTGTTTTTCCTTGTCAGAGTGCAAGAGATTTCTGATTTGAAAAGAAAAGTAGTGAAAGGGAGTTTTTGGGTTGTGTTGGGAACATAATTTGTTTCTCCCTTTGTTTGTGGCCTTCATGCAGCATGGCAGGACTTGACACTGTTAACTTAACTTGCAAAATTAATTGGTCCACTAGATTGTTAGCTGTTTCGAAAGCTACATAGATATAATGGTGTATGCCTTTTTCTTCATCCTCATTATCACTGTTGACCAGATAATGGACAGGTACATTGCTGTGGGGGATGAGCCATTCCTCTCGAGTCATGGAGATCAGTTCTATCCATACGTCCTTGGAGCAGCCACCCAAATCCAAGCAGCTTTGACCAAAGCAAACTTAGGAAGCAAGGTGAAAGTTGTCGTTCCGTGCAGTTTTGATGCATTTCAGTCCGAGTCAAACCTCCCCTCTGAAGGACATTTCAGGCCTGACATCAACAAAACCATGACTCAACTGCTCACATTTTTGAGCGAACATCGGTCGCCCTTCTTTGTGTCAATATCACCGTTCCTCAGCCTCCACCAGAGCAAGAATATTTCCCTTGACTTTGCTCTCTTCAAAGGAACTGCGCGGCCTCATAATGACAGCCGCAGAATATACAAAAACAGCTTTGACTTGAGCTATGACACCCTAGTCACGGCATTGTATAATGCTGGTTTCCCTCAGATGGAAATTGTTGTAGCTCAGATTGGTTGGCCAACAGATGGAGCAGCTAATGCTGCCTCAGTCATTGCTGAGGACTTCATGAAAGGTCTTGTAGACCACATCCACAGTAAGACAGGGACGCCGCTTAGGCCTCGGAATCCTCCTTTGGAAGTGTACATTTTAAGCCTTTTAGATGAAGACCAACGAAGCACATCTGCAGGAAATTTCGAGAGACACTGGGGTGTGTTTACTTTTGATGGCCAGGCAAAGTACCACATTGATTTAGGCCAGGGTTCCAGAAAATTGTGGAATGCACAGAACGTCGAGTACCTTTCTTCCCGATGGTGTGTTGTGAACAATAACGAGAACTTGTCCAATGTGACCGCTAACGTTTTATATGCTTGTTCTGTTGCCGATTGTACTGCAGTCTCTCCTGGTGGATCTTGTTATAACATCGGTTGGCCCCGCAATGTGTCCTACGCATTCAATAGCTACTACCAGCAGCATGATCAAAAAGCGGACAGCTGTTATTTTGGAGGATTGGGATTGATCACAACTGTCGATCCATCTACCGAAACTTGCAGGTTCGCTGTTGGACTAAGGACTTCACATTCGTCGATTCTTGTCTTGCCTCAACTTCTGTTGACTAGCTCTCTTTTTCCTACTATTTTGATGGGTTTTGTTTTCCTCACATAATTTTATGAGCTCTAGGAAGGGTGGATCCAATGTAGAGGCAGGTTCACTGCTCATTGATCCACCCGGTATGCTCTGGAATGCGGCTCATGCCTACCTTGGCTGAACTATGTATAGAGCAGAGAAATGTTTTAAGTCATTTTTTCTTTCTCTTTCCTTTCCTGTTGAATCATCTCACAAGAGACAGCAAGAACTGAAAACATCAACTGTCATTGGACCTCGTGTCGGGTTCCTCTGACGGCCTTCAATCTTTCGAAAGTCTTGATATGATCTGTATTGACATGTACACGAATGGGAGACACCAGCCTAAACTACTCCACTAAGTTAAAAGTACCTCATGATCTAATTTATAGCAATTATTGACCCACTTTCAGATTCGACATCGATTTTCATGCTGGAAATGTAATATTTCTTATCACCCCGTGAAAGAAACTACTTCGATTAGTGTCGCCGGGACATTGATATGTACGGTGTGAACATTTATCAGCGAACATAATTATAGAAATGTTTGACATCGTGAAAACTGTGTCGTTCATTTTGTGTTGTCCTTTGCTGGTTACCAGAACAGAAAGACATTCTTCATTTCTGTAGTTGCATTCAACAGAAAAAAATGGAGCGTTCCTTTATTAAAACTTTCTCTGTACTGTGTCATAATCGTGTGGAAAATGGTAAAGCTTCATTGCTATACTTGTATTCAACAGAGAAAGTAGAGTGTTTCTTCTTTAAGAGTTTCTCTGTACTCCGTGTCATAATCTTGTGGAAGATGGTAAAGCTAATTTGACCATTCAGATCTCTGTGTCACGATCACTTCAAGTCATTAGGTGGTCCCAAACAGCGAAAACCAAAGAGGGATCAATCAATGAAAGTGATAAGGTTCTCATGAATTCACTCACCAAGGCCACACGAAAACTCAGATCGTCAACGAGTTTCTTCTCTCTTTGATATTCACTCAGATAGCAAGCTTCACATACTTCAACACATAATTATATATATATATATATATATATATATATATATATATATATATATTTTGGGTAAAGTAAGAAACACATAATTATATTGCATTATAGTCTTTTCTCAAGAAACCAAACGGAGGAACTACAAGTTTACGCCGTTGCAGAGAATGCCTCCATTGATGATGCTGAAGGACTTATAAGCGCTGAAGAAGACAGGAATTCCACATTTAAGCATATGAAAGAGCACAGTTTGCTTTATCGGGACTTGCCAAAACACAAGGACGAGGATGATTTTTCTTGTGAAGAATGTGACGGAACTCGCTGCCGTGTAACGGAGGAGGAAGATGTTGAAGCCAAGTTTGCCAAGATTACTGAAATCAGCAGCTTATCCGGGGGCAGTGAAGAAGAGGAGAGAGAGAGGTATTGATGTTGAAGTTGAATTACGAGGAGGTGCTGAGCCCCTTGTCGGACCGTGGTCCACTTTACACCGACAATGATCGTTATCTGCTTCCCCCTGGCAGCATTGGCGGCTGGTACTATGTTATTACTTAAGAGGTTTATCACACACACTCCATCATTTTCTCTTACCTTTTCTTCCATTAGATTAGTTCTTCAGGTAACCAGCATTAGAACTGACGATGTATAACTTGATAGATGGTAGAGGAAAGAGCGAGAAGGGAAGCTAGCTTGATGAGGTACAAGGAGAAGACACGCGAGGCTCTTCTTCAAGAAGATCAGATACCAAGTACTCAAACTCAACACCGAGAAAAGACCCCGACTCAAGGTTCTATCCGTCTTCTTTCGCCTAGCTAACGAGCTTTAATTCCCCTTAGCTCCTCTGACATCACACATTCGTCGCCGACTTGTATTGAATTATGTCTTGTTTTCTCATCTGTGTGTCAATCTCTATTGGTGCTCCAAATAGATCCTTATGTTAAGGTTATCCCATATCGTACTATGTTTCGAATTTCCATGACAGGCAGCATGTTCCCAAAGCTTGTCGGTATTAGACATTCATATACACGTTTGAGGATCCGACCAGTGTCGAGAACTCGATTATCTTTTCGACAAGCGCAGGGCCGGTTCGTCAAGCAAGATTTTCGAGGAGGCCTGCCATAGTTTTGGGTTCGGAGTGCGAGGAAGTGTATGTATGGACAGAGAGGACGGCGGACTGCGCAGTTCTTGACCATCCAGTTTGGTCAGTGTACACTGGCGTCCACCCAAACAGCAAAGGCTTGAAGGTGCTTTGAAAATATCTTGGAGATATATCTCGGGAGGGAGAAAAATATTTAGTGGTTTGATACCACCGCATCAACATCCACTGTGGTATATATTTTTTCAGTCATATCCACAAGTATGTTGACACGTGTCCATCAATCCATGTCAACGGTTGATGTAGAATTTAAGTAAAAAAATCTTCTCTCTCTTGACCTCTAAGCTCTCTCTTCCTCCTCTATCGTCCACAATCGCCCGACTTTCACTCCTCCCCTGCCGTCGCCATCAGCGGAGTCACCAGCGCTGTGATTAGGTTGACCACCGTTGCATCCAAGTCAAGCATGGCCGGCTTCCTCCGTTATTGTTGGGAAAATCCCCTATGTTATTTTGACGACAACAGATAATCAAAAGCTACTCATGTGTATATTGATTGAGTATTTATAGGTAATATATACACAAGCCACAATGCAGATGGTATCGTAAATAGTATTAGGTGTGATCTTGATTGCCCTGCCGTCGAGAATGATCTGCCTATATGAAAGGATCACTGTCGATGTCTAATATGAATAAGGTATTGGGCGTAGAGATGTCTACAAGTTGGAAGGATCTCTATAATGTGAACAAGCTGGAAGGACCCTGATGGAGAGAGAACAAGCCGAAAAAAAAACAGGGATATTCATGATGACTTGGAAGGACCAAGATAAGGTGAACAGTTGAATGGATCACCAAGCCTCGTTGAAGCTTGAAAGGACCACATTTGTGAACAAGTCTGGAACGGGAATGTTCAGTAGAGCTTCTAAGGACAATGCGGATGAATACGTTGGTAGATTCACAATTCTCAATATGGTTGGAAGGACCAAAAGATAGAAGAGCAGCGGATCATCATTGAGACAGCTGATTGCTAGTTGGAGTAGTTCATTCCAGATGAGGTGGAAAAATAGTGACAATACCAATGATCCAGTAAGTTCAATGAAGACGAGAAATTAGCAGTGATGTTGATGTCCTTGGAGGTCTTTGGATATTGACTTGGCCATTCGGCGAAGATGAGGAGTTAACGGGTGTGTTGATGTCCTTGGAAGTCTTTGGAAGCTGATGAAGCCAAAACGATTGTTGGAAGATTGATTACATGTCATTCCACACGAGATACCATCAATAGACTATTGGTAAGGGATTGTGCAGATATCCTGGAAGGTGCTAGCTATCTGCTCAGCTGATGGGAACATTGATCAAGATGAAACTAGTCGTGACAAAGGCTTGCACTTTGCATTAGGAGTACTAGATATGTATCAATCAGAGCAATTATGGCAATTCTGACAAGAGACAGACATCGATAGGAGCAGTCTCATTGGTTTAGGAAACTGCTATTGTCAGAGAGAGCCGATTTGACGCTAGCAACGGTAACACAAACAGATACTTCATGGAGTTGAGTGGGAAACGGTCATAAAAGGATTAGAAGGCTATATATACTTAATCCAAGAAAAGTAGTGAGATTGGGTGGAAATGAATAAACCGAGTCTATAACTCTAGAGTCTTCTTCTTTGCTTTGTTTCTGTTGTTAGTAGTTATGATACTGATTATGTCTCTGTATGGTGCTATTGAGTTGTAATAGCAAGTAGTCAAGTGGTTTTGTCCTGATAGTGTAATCAATTGTGTGAAAGGAACGATACTAACCAATTGTAACTTGCAATGCTGATTACTAGTAGATTCTAGCTTGATTGTGGCTATTAGTCTTGGAAGTGGATGTAGGCTTAGCGATAAACCCGAACCATTATAAAACTCAGTGTGATATCTTCTATCTCTTCATTATATGTTCATTAGCACCACTTCTGATTACGTATTTGTTCACCAGCAGCACTCCTGATTATATTACTTAGTTTTGTATTCCGCAAAAGATCTCTCTAGTTTCTTTTTCAACCTATTCACCCCGCTCTAATTTGTATTGTTAGTCCCAAAAATTTTCTTTGTCTCGTTGTTCTCCAAACCTCGAGATCTGGCCGTCCACGATTGAAATCGTCAGCATTGCTCACACGTGACTGTTGTTGGTGTTATGACGAACGCATTTAGGCGTCGTCCAGTTCAACCACCGCTGCATCTAAGCTGAGCCATGACTTTTCTCCATCTCGTCATTCTCCAGATTTCAAAGATTTGCCCGTCCATGATGCTGCTTGTCCAAGGCCTCGTTCAAGCTCTGGCCGTCTTCCCTATGTTGTCCTCCGTTTTTTCCTTTGATGTTTAAGCTCACAATCCATGGCCGTCATCAAAGCTAATGGACATGCCCAAGCTGTGGTTGCTAGATCTGTGCACGATCCACTTTGCGAGTCATGGACGAGCTAGGCTTGCGGCCATGGAAGTGACCAGATCTGGACAGGCAACGACTATATGGACTTCGAACCATCTGGACTTTGTTGCTTGCAATCATTACTGTGGAGACTAGATCTAGACTTCGTTGCTCGCCATCGTTGGTCGCAGTAGTGAGCAAATCGACAGTCATGGCGACCACATTTGGACCTTTGTAACTAGTAGTCGTTGCCGTAGGTGGATGGACAAACTCCAGTCACCGCTGGTTGTAGTGTCATTGCCGTTGGCAGACGGACGAGCAAAGCTTGTGGCCATGGATGAGATTAGAACTAGACGAGCAACGACAGAGCTGACCGCGAGTGTGGACGGAGGTGTGGAGATGGTGGCTGGTCAAGGTGTAGCTTGGGCGGACCGCAATCGAGGTTGGAAGGGATGGAGATGGTGGCCGTACGGGGTGGTCGCCAACCATGGCCGAGTGCCTGCCGCAGGCCAAAAGGAAAGAAAGGAAAAAAGAAAAAAAAAGAAAAAAATGAAGAAACGGTGAAGAAAAAGAGAAATGCAAGGTGTAGAGATAAAGAAACTCACTAATGAGGCTCGTCTAGACAAGTGGTGAGTGCTGAATGAAGTGTCCTACTGTCTACGTGACAAGATTGACTCACCTAATATTTTCTCCTCGAGAAAAGCGAGGAAAATTACAATTTGTCCTTGTGAGATTAATAAATCAGCTCTTCGCCTTCGGAGAAAAAGACAAATAGGTGACTACCAAAACAATGAAAACTCACAAAGCCAAAGTGAACGCAACAAGAAGAAGAAAGCTTTTAACGACAAAAAAAAAGAAGAGAAAAGAAGAAAGCTTGGGCAATCGCAATCGAGGCCGGAAGGGATGGTGATGGCGGCCGTATGGGGTGGTCGCCAACCATGGCCAAGTGCCGGCCACATGCCAAAAGGTAAGAAAGGAAAAAAGAAAAAAAAAGCAAAAAAAATAAAGAACTGGTGAAGATAAAGAGAGATGCAAGGTGCAGAGACAAAGAAACTGACCAGTAAGGCCCATTTCGACAGGTGACGGGTGCTGAATGAAGTGTCTTATCACCTGCATGGCAAGACTGACTCACCTAATATTTTCTCTTTGAAAAAAACAAGCAAAATTACAATTTGTCATTGTGAGATTAATAAATCGGCCTATAGAATCTTCGCCTTTAGAGAAAAAGATAAATAGGTGAGGTGACTACCAAAATAACGAAAACAAACTAGGAAAGAGAGGTATTGATGTGTCACAGAACCAAAGCGAGCGCAACAAGAAGAAGGAGGCTTTTGGAGAAAAAAAAAAAAAAGAAACGAAAAGAAGAAAGCTTTTGTTGTAAGCGTAGACAACTTTTGGTTGTTCCAGTCCTTTTATATTGTCGTTCTTTTGAAAAACTGAATTCTGGATGCCGCCATACGAGAGAGGACAATTCGCCATTGAGTTTCCACATATCTATGATGTCAAATCGGACTAGCCATTCTGGTTAAAGTGATTCTATGAATCAAATCCTTTTCTTTCTCGAAAATGCCCACTACAATACAATCATCTTTCTCGAAAGGTGTATTGAGTTGATATAGTGCCAAGCTCGAGCTTCGATTCAACTCGCATAGCGATATCGAGCATCAAATTTTCCGCTCGAGCTCATCTTGTATAGAAATTGAAGATATTTGATCACGACTTGATTTTGATTACTCTACAATCAAACGAACTCGAGCTAAAGCTGGAGCTTAATAAGCTTTAATGTTTTCCTCCACATTTATCTTATGGCTATGCTATGCAATTTTAGAGGATTACTATGCCTGTTTTTGGTTACTTGTACATATTCTTTGGAAAGAATTATAGAAACTTGATTAGACTCAGGAGCCTGTCAAACCGAATTGATCTCAAGTTACCACTAAACAAAAGCTCAAGCTACTATAGCTGGCAAGCAGCGCAATGATTCGCCTCTGTCCAATCCCAAGCATGATCCGAATTGTTGGCGATGGCTCGACTCACAACGCAGCGTGTTGTACGTGTTGAGGTTGTCTCATATAAATTGTAGAACTTGCATGTGGTCAGTTTATAAGTATGAGGAAAAGCCTCATTTTTTGAGCTAACTTTTGGGGTGAGAGAGGCCCAAAACCACCTAACACTGGTATTAAAGCTCAGGTTGCCAATAAGTCTGCACTAAATAGTCACACGGGAAAGATACGGATTATTGCGGCTCCTACCCATGGCCCAATGTGTGAGGGGGAAGGGGCAAGCTGGTCGGGGGGACAAGGAGGATCGGTTGGAGAATCAAGCAGAAGAAAGGTTTGAAGAAAGGTGTCGAGTGAGCGGTGCCAAGGTAAGAAATCATGGCGCTCATCCGGCATGGTTCATGGATCGGGAGGACGAGAGCCAAGGCAATGAAGAGGCGTGCGAAGGACCTTCAAGAGAACGTGAAACGCCCTCCTGGGCGGCGGATCATCCGATTGGAGCGTCGATGCTTTCGTGCGCAACGGTTTGCGTTAATACAACCTCAAACACCATAGTAAAGCGAGCTCAGGAGTTTTGCACTTCATGGGAGAAGCTCGTCTTTGAGTCGTCCATCCCTTGGCCCTACCTACTATGTCGATCTTTATCCACGCGTGCTTTTAGCCTCCAGAAAATTGTCATGAGTTACGTGTGGTGCAAAGACATCACGACAAACAACCAGTTGTCCCCATGTCAAAGTTTGAACAGAGAAATGAGTGTGGAACATTGAATGACAGCGCATTCCACCCATTTAGCCACGCTTGAGTATGTGATGATGCAATTCTGGTTCCTATTGAATGATTGACTCTTCTTTTGCTTTTTTGTTTGGGTTATGAGACCTAAATTTAAAAGGAGAGAACCATCATGAAATTGTGTTGGATCTCTCCAGTCCACAATTCCTTGAAACAATTGCATCCATCTCTTTTCTTCTTTCTTTTTTCAACTCAAAGTTTCTTGAACCGTCGAGTCAATGGATCTCTCGCAGTCGCAGGCCGGGGCGGCGAGTACGGTGCATGTGATGGCAATTCCGTATCCGGGAAGAGGCCACATAAACCCCTTGATGAACTTCTGCAAGCTCCTGGCGTCGACAACGCCCGATGTTCTCATCACTTTCGTGGTGACCGAAGAGTGGCTTGGGTTTATCGGGTCCGAACCGAAGCCCGATGCCGTCCGATTTGCCTCCATACCCAATGTCATACCGTCCGAGCGAGTCCGTGCAGAGAACTTCCCCGTTTTCATAGAAGCAGTGATCACGAAGATGGAGGCTCCTGTAGAGCAACTTCTTGACCGGCTCGAGCGGCCGGTGACCACAATCTTGGCCGACACATACCTTTTCTGGGCAGTTCGGATCGGGAACAAGAGGAAGATCCCGGTGGGATCGTTCTGGTCCATGTCGGTCTCGGTGTTCTCGGTGTTCCATCACTTTGACCTCCTCGTTCAGAACAACCATTTCCCCATTGATCTGGCAGGTTGCGGTTTAATTGGAGAAGATGATCAAAAGAATCAATCATCATGTTGATTTAAGCTTTTATCTTCCCCAATGCGGCCTTTTTTTGTTCATTTGGTACTTTCTGATTTTGTAAATAGATTGATGGACATTGTTCATGTGTTTTGCCCAACAGAACGGGGAGATGAGCTCGTAAACTACATACCAGGACTTCCGCCAACCCGTTTGGTCGATCTTCCGACATTCTTTGAAGGCAGAGGCAGAGACACTTTGCACAGAGCACTAGAATGCTTCTCTTGGATGCCGAAAGCTCAGTATGTAATCTTCACCACCTTTTACGAGCTCGAAGCTACTGCCATTGATGCTCTCAAAGCCGAACTTCGGCTCCCCATTTACACCGTCGGACCTTTGATACCTTACTTGGAGCTCAAAACTATATCCTCCCCATCGGCGTCTCAAGATGATCGTCCCGATTACTTTCGGTGGCTAGACTCTCAACCGGAAGCCTCCGTCCTGTACATTTCTCTGGGGAGTTTCCTTTCGGTCTCGGGCGACCAAATGGAGGAGCTGGCGGCGGGAGTGCACGGCAGCGGAGTTCGGTTCTTGTGGGTGAGCCGAGACAGTGATTCTTGGGTCAAAGACGGCATTTGCGGCGACAGGGGTCTGGTGGTGCCCTGGTGTGATCAGTTGAAGGTGCTGAGCCACTCTTCGGTTGGAGGGTTCTGGACGCACTGTGGGTTCAACTCCACCCTGGAATCTGTCTTTGCCGGTGTCCCGATGCTCGCCTTCCCGATCTTTTGGGATCAAATTCCCAACTGCAAGCAGGTGGAGCAGGACTGGAAGATTGGTTGGAGGGTGAAGAAGACAAGGGACAAGTTGGTGTCTAGACAAGCCATTGCTGAGACCATCCAGAGGTTCATGGACTTGGACGGTGAGGATGGGAAGGAAATCAGGAAGAGGGCAAGCGAGCTTCAACGAGCTTGTGGCCAAGCGGTCCTGAAAGGCGGGTCGTCTTACTCCGACATCAATGCTTTCATCAGCGACATCTCAAAGAAAATAACGTGCTAATGCAAGAACCCGAGGACTCTCGAGTACCCGCAATTCATAATAGAGGCTTGCCCATCGCGGCTTTCGACCAGTTTTTGTACCTCTAATTTTTTTTGATCAGTACTGAATTGAATTCTACCCCCCACAGAATCCTTTTAAGCAAATAACAAAAAAGACAATGTTAGAGAAGAGAACCAAACACGGACTCGATGCCATGCGCTTTGCGACCATAATCACAGGTTAAATTGGATGGATTCGACCAGATTCATCGATCTAGATGTATTCGGAAGTATCCAAACTATCATGTATGGAACAACGATTTACCCCTCCGACAAAGCTTATCAAACACCATGATTCACCATCTCGAAAAAGCAAAACCAGATATGGAAATCGCGGGGACCCACGTTGAATTATTGCTGGGTGTCGTGTCATCACCATGAGTTGAAGAAGCATACACGCCACAAATGATGTGCGCCACTCCATATCTTTGTTTTGTGCTGGTCAGACAAATTCATTTGGTAAGGCATGATGCCATCACTTTCCTTGTCAATTCTTTTCCCCTCAATGGTCGGAATTTGCCCCATAATTGATCGCTCCCGTCTCTCGCTCGGCCACTAGCCAATTTGATCCGTTGCCGGCCGCACTCAACGTCGCCATCCGCAGCCTGGTCGATCAAATGGACCACCAAACATCAACCTGCCAAGTGGTGGCAATGCCGTATACCGGATGAGGCCACATCAACCCCATGATGAACCTGTGCAAGATCCTAGCCTCCCAAGCCCCGCACGTCGCCATCACCTTCGTCCTAACCGAGGAGTGGCTCGCCCTCATTGGCTCCGACTGGAAGCCGAGCAACATATATATCCTTCGCCACCATCCTCAACGTGATCCTGTCCGATAGGGTCTGTGCTCAGCACTTGTCTGAGTTCTCCTCGGCCGTGGAGACGAAGATGGAGGCCCCGTTTGAGGAGGTGCTTGACCGGCTCCGCCCTCCACCGACCCTCATCATGGCCGACATGCTCCTGTCCTGGGCGGTCCGAGTCGGGAACCAACTGCGGCCTCGTTTTGGACTACTGCGGCCTCAAATTTCTCCTCCTTGTACCACTTCCTAGCTCTTGAGCAGAATGGCCATTTACCACAGAATTTGTCAGGTCAGCCATCGTTTTAAAACTAGTCAGATTCCTGAGCCTTGCCTACCACACGGTAAATCTTCTCGGTCTTGCTAACGAGCACGCACTAACAAAATTTCGTACCTCGAGAAAATGTACATTTCACCAAAGAAACTGAAGTCTGGACCCATACTATTTCTGCGCACAAAATCGCAAATCAGATAGATGTTGTTCTTGCTGTTTTTTTGATAACCCAGGGAACCCCCGCACGGCCGACAGCCGGGAGGTAAACCCTGGGGGCGACACGTGCTAGCCACCACACACGTGCACCGGTTAAGTCACCCTGCGGCGCCCGGGATTCGAACACTCAATCTTTTGCGAGAGGAAGAGTGCTCTCTCCAACAGCGCCACCCAGGCGGGTGGTTTGTTCTTGCTGTTTTGATGCTCATAAATCCCAAAATTCGATGTCCAATTTCGAATTATTTACTCAGATATTGTCTTTTTTTGTGACCAAAAAAGGGGACGAAAAGGTGGGTTCCGTTCATGGGATCCCTCCAATGCATTTGACGGACTTGGTTTGATGAAAAGGAAATGCAGAGAATGCGCCCAAGGTTCAGCTGGGTCCGTCGAACACAGTGCCAGTTGCTTTCTTCTGTGTACGAGATGGAATCTCAGGTGGTCGGCGCTCTGATGCTGACCCTGTCGTTTCCTATCTACACGATCGGTCCATCCATCCCGTACTTTGAGCTTGAAGACAATCCTCGCTTGAACAGCGACTCGAATTACACGATAGATTGGCTGGACCGCCAGCCGGGCAGCTCTGTTTTGTACCTGTCTCTAGGCAGCTTCCTTTCGGTCTCGAGCTACAAAATAGATGAGATCGCGGTGGGGTTACGTGACAGTAATGTCCGGTTCTTGTGGGTGGCACGCGACGAGGTTTCTAGGCTGAAGGAACTGTTGCCCGACAGGGACACGGGGATTGTGGTGCCGTGGTGCAATCAGTTGAGGGCATTGACACATCCATCGGTTGGGGGCCTCTGGACCCATTGCGGGTGGAACTCGATCCTGGAGGGTGTCTATGCAGGGCTTCCATTCCTGGCGTACCCAATAGCCATGGACCAAGGTCTCAATTGCAAGCTCATCGTAGACGATTGGAAGGTCGGGTGGAGGGTGGATGAGGGAGACATCGTGGGGCTAGTGCGTAAGTTCATGGATTCGGGCGACAACGAGAGCAGAGAGCTAATAAGGAGGAGGGTCAACCACCTTCGAGAGTTATGCCGCCTCGCAATTGGACCCGACGGATCGTCCAGGACGAATATCGGTGCCTTCAGTAGGGACATTTCGTGCGGTGTGGCGAAAATGGACAGTATTTAGTACTTCAATCTCTTGAAGAACGTAGCCAGGGTTATTGTTCGCAACCTTCAATTTTGCTTCCCTCATGATTTTGGCGATAGAATGTTTTTGTCCGGTGTGCCAATTCCAAACTCCTCGAAGACAAAACTTGACGATGAAAAGCAATTTCTTAATATTGTTTGTAACTTATTCAATAGAGTTAACTCTATTTGGTTAATAACACATAAGTTTCTAGATAAGAATGTATCTGTTGGTCTCTATAGTAATATTCGTACGTAATTTGTGTATTTTATGTACATCAAAGCAAGCTTCAACTGTCAATGGTTTTTAACATATGACTGTAAGTTTTCTAATGACGTAAGAAAAACAATTCTGGTGTTCCATGTGTTAAAAATTGGAATATAATTTTGGGTTAATACCACGAAAAACCCTAAACTAGTACAGTTGTGACAATTTTACCCTAAACTATTTTTTTAATCACAAAAAATCCCAAACTGATACACTTGTGACAAATTTATTTCGAACTATTTTTTTTACCACAAAAAATCCCGAACTGGTATACTTGTGACAATTTTACCTAAATTAATTTTTTAATATTATTTTTTTATTTTTTTGAATTTTTTATTAATTTTTTTTCTTTTTTATCTTAATATTCTTCATCTTCAACCTCTGGCCGGTTGCTGATCCGGCGATTGGCCAGAGGTGGAAGCCGGCGAGGTCGGCCCCGCCGGCCGCTGGCGAGGCTCGACCTCGCCAAGCGCTAGCGAGGTCGAGCCTGTCCAAATCTAGTGAGGGCTCGGCCCTGTCGGCCGCTGGCGAGGCATGACCTCGCCAGTGGTCGGCGAGTTCGAGCCTCGCCAGATCTGGTGAGGCTCGACCTTACCGGTGCTGGGCGAGGTTGAGCCTTGCCAGATCTGGCGAGGGCTCGGCCCCGCTGGCTGCTGATGAGGTCGGCCTCGCTCAGCGTCGGCGAGGTCGGCCTCGCCCAGCGTCGGCGAGGTCAAGCCTCGCCAGCAGCCGGCGGGATCGAGCCCTCGCCAGATCTGGCGAGGGCTCGGCCCTATCGGCGAGCACTCACCAGCGACAGGCGAGGTTGAGCCTCGCTAGCGGCCGACAAGGCCAACCTCACTGGCTTCTACCTCTAGCCGGTTGCCGGTCCGGCAACCGGCCAGAGGTTGAAGATGAAGAATATTAAGGAAAAAAAGAAAATAAAAGAAAATAAGAAAATTTAATAAAAAATTTGAAAAAAAAATAACACTAACAAATTAGTTGGGGTAAAATTGTCACAAGTATACCAGTTCGGGGTTTTTTATGGTCAAAAAAATAGTTCGGGATAAATTTATCACAAGTGTACCAGTTTGGAGTTTTTTGTGGTCAAAAAAATAGTTTGGGGTAAATTTGTCATAATTGTACCAGTTTAGGATTTTTCGTGATATTAATCCTTTTTTGTATTGGTAAGTTGGTGAAAGTGTCGATAAAAAAGTTGATGGAATGCGCAGCAGGGGAGTTCAGTTCTTGTGGGCAAGTGGGGACACTGGTGCTCGGGTCGAAGAAGGTGTTTGCCGCGATAGGGGCCTGGCGGCGCCCTGGTGTGATCAGTCGAAGGTGCTGAACCACTCTTTGGTCGAAGAGTTCTGCATGCATTGCGGGTGAAGCTCCACTCTAGAAGCTATCTTTGCAGGCGTCACGATGCTCGTCTTCCCAATTTCATCGGATCAAGTTGCCAACGGTAAGCAGCTCGAGCGGGACTGCACGATTGGTTGGCGAGCGACGAAGACAACATACAAGAAATGGTGTCAAGACAAGCCATTGCCGAGACTGTCCAGAGGTTCATGGGACTTTGGACAGCGAGGATGGGAAGGAAATCAGGAAGAGGGCAAGCGAGCTTCAACGAGCTTGTGGCCAAGCGGTCCTGAAAAGGCAGGTCATCTTACTCCGACATCAATGCTTTGATCGGCGACATCTCGAAGAAAATAACGTGCTAATGCAAGAACCCGTGGACCCGCGAGTTCCCACAATTCAGGATCTATCGATTGATCCGTGTGCTCGGCTGCAAAAAGTTGCGGGGAAGTGCAATTTCGTCACATGATGGAGGCTTGTCGGGTTGCGGCTTTCGGCCATTATTTGTACTACTAATGTTTCTTTGATCATCACCGTAAAATATGAGTTTCAAAGTCAAAAGAGGAAAAGCAAAAAAAATAAAAATATATCGACCCGATCAACATTGCTACGGTGACGCTCGAGCCATTTAAGTGACCGAGGGCTCACAGAAATAGAGAGCTCACCGAGAAAGAAGAAAAGAAAGGAAAGATAAAAGAAATAAGAGACAAGGAATGGGTTTTTGCACGGGGACACCTTGCCAAGCCGGATTAACTGCTGATCGCAATGCCTAGGAAATGCTCGCGCCTCTCATTCGTCTAATCGATGTATTTTTTGGGAGTAGGGCTTATATTCGGAGTTTCGTAAAAATCAAGTTACAAAGTCCGATTTTTGAGTTGTTGAATTATGGGATTTCATGGAAATGATGGATTATAGCGTTGTAGAACTGTGGATTTGACGAGAGTCGGTTTAGAGCAAATGCTTGGTAGGAGTGAGAATTTTAAGGTTTTGCGTACGAGTTTCGTGTTGTGTTTAGGCTTGAGTAATCACTTGGAGTGAGCGATTTGTTTTCGCATGGGAGTGGTTTGTTAGCGTTTAAGTTTAGTATAGCCGTTTCGTGGTAATTATAGTATTTTACTTGGTTTTGATATTAATTCTCATTTAATTGTTAGGATTATAAAATTGTTGGCTCGAGTGAGCATCATTATTTGGTTTTTGGATATTCCCAAGTGAGTAGTATTATATCTTTTTTGAGTTTGTAAACTCATATTTTGAAAATAAAAAGTATGAGACTCATAACTTCGGATCGAACATTTACTACCCTATTTGTTATTTGAAATGCTTAAGAAGTTTTTATGAAATGAATTGCAAAAGGTATAATGGTGGATGAGTTGAGTTGCAAAAGATTGTATGCTTTATTTCGTAAATCGATTTGTGATATCGATTATGAGTTTGGTTTTGAGAATTGTCAAGGATGTTGTTGTGGATTGCTGATGATGCTCAATATCACAGTGCGCTCATTGAGGGGTTTGTGGGTATGCATATCGGTTAGGATATTCTTGTAGGTCGAGCTACTGAGTTTGTAGGTGGAGATCTTGCCAATGATAAAATCTTGGTTGCCTAGTGACTAGGTATTGTGTCGTGACCATTGTAGTATATTGAGCAATAATTAGTCAATGAATGGACCATTGACATGTGAATTGAGATTAGTCGAAGAAATAGACCATTGGCATTTGATTTTGATGAAATTGATCAATGGATTTGACCATTGATGTTTATGATGATTTAAATGAGTATTTTCTCAGTTGAATAAAGCTTATTAAAACGAAACAACTCGTATATAATTTGATATATATATACATACATAGTGATTGCTTAATTTGCTTAAAAGATATGTATACTACACACCGAACTGTGATTGCTCACCCTTATTTTTCCCAATCTTTTCAAGTTCTCGGTTAGTGACCGATAGTATCCATCCTGACTTAGAACCAGGAAGAAAAATACCAGCCATCACTTGTCATGTGTTGAACAACATCTTATTCCAATGGTAAAAGCTTGTTAGACGCCATCAATGACCATCTAGAGCAAGCAAACCAGACCCGGAAATTTTGGGGGCTCGCGTTGAATTGTCGTTGGGAGTTACCACCATGAGTTTAATACCTATGTTTTGCCTCGAGCAGACAAATTCACTGGGTAAGCCATGACGTCATTCGGACCTCGTACATTTCCACTTTAAATAGTCAAATCATTTCCCCTCAGTGGTCAGAATTTGCCCCGCTAATTAATCGCTCCGGTCTCTCGGCGGCCCGTCAGAACGAACGACAGCGCGCTCAACGTCGCCGCCGTCCACAGCCTAGTCGATCAAATGGACCGCCAGGCATCAACCTGCCATGTGGTGGCGATGCCGTACCCCGGACGAGGCCACATCAACCCCATGATGAACCTGTGCAAGATCCTGGCCTCCCAAGCCCCGCACCTTGCCATCACCTTCGTCCTCACCGAGGAGTGGCTCGGCCTAATCGGCTCCGACCGGAAGCCGAGCAACATATCCTTCGCCACCATCCCGAACGTGCTACCGTCCGAGAGGGTCCGTGCTCAGCACTTCACCGAGTTCTTCGTGGCCGTCTCCACGAAGATGGAGGCCCCGTTCGAGGAGGTGCTCGACCGGCTCCGCCCTCCGCCGACCCTCATTGTGGCCGACACGTTCCTGCCCTGGGCGGTCCGCGTCGGGAATCAGAGGAACATTCCGGTGGCCTCGTTTTGGACTACTGCGGCCTCAAATTTCTCCTCCTTGTCCCACGTCCAACTTCCCGAGCAGAATGGCCATTTACTACAGAATTTGTCAGGTTAGCCATCGTTTTAGAACTAGTCAGATTTCCGAGCGTAAAATGTTCATTTCACCAGAGAAACTGAAGTCTCGACCCATACTATTTCTGCGCACAAAATCGCAAATCAATTAGCTGTTGTTCTTGCTGTTTGATGCGCATGAATCCCAAAATTCGATGTCCAATTTCACACTATTTACTAAGTAATTGTCTTTTTTTGTCACAAAAAAAGGGGACGAAACGGTGGATTCCGTTCCTGGCATTCCTTCAATGCATTCGAACTTCGTTGATGAAAAGATTATGCAGATTATCCGCCCAATGTTCGGTTGGGTCTGTCGAGCACAGTACCTGTTGCTTTCTTCTGTGTACGAGATGGAATCTCAGGCGGTCGACGCTCTGAAGCCGACCCTGTCGTTTCCTATTTACACCATCGGTCCATCCATCCCGTACCTTGAGCTTGAAGACGATCCTCGCTCGATCAGCGACTCAAACTACGTAATAAATTGGCTGGACAGCCAGCCGGGCAGCTCTGTTTTGTACCTGTCTCTAGGCAGCTTCCATTCAGTTTCCAGCTCCAAAATAGATGAGATCGCAGCAGGGTTGCGCAACAGTAATGTCCGGTTCTTGTGGGTGGCGCGCAACGAGGTTTCTAGGCTGAAGGAACTGTTGCCTAACGGGGACATGGGGATTGTGGTGACATGGTGCGACCAGTTGAGGGCATTGACACATCCATCGATCGGGGGGCTATGGACCCATTGCGGGTGGAACTCGATCCTGGAGGGTGTCTATGCAGGGCTTCCGTTCCTGGCGTACCCGATAGCCATGGACCAAGGTGCCAATTGCAAGCTCGTCGTGGATGATTGGAAGGTCGGGTGGAGGGTGAATGAGGAAGACATCGCGGGGCAAGTGCGTAAGTTCATGGATTCGGGCGATAGCGAGAGCAGAGAGCTGAGGAGGAGGGTCGACCACCTTCGAGAGTTATGCCGCTGTGCGATTGGACCCGACGGATCGTCCGGGACTAATATCGGCGCCTTCATTAGGGACATTTCATGCAGTGCGGCGAAAATTCAGGACAGTATTTAGTACTTCAATCTCTTGTTGAACATAGCCAGGGTTATTGTTCGCTGTCAATTTTGTGAGGGTTAAAGGTTACTTCTATAGTATCCCACGTTTTAATCTTGCGTCCCTTTATGATTTTGGTGATAGAATGCTTTTGTCCGGCCTGTCAATTCCAACCTCCTCGAAGTAAAAAACTTGACAGTGAAAAGTAATTTCTGAATATTGTTTGTAACTTTTTGAATAGAGTAAATTATATTTGGTTAATAATACATAAGTTTCTAGACAAGAATGTATCAGTTGGTCTCTATAGTAATATTCATACGTAATTTGTGTATTTTATGTACATCAAAAGCAAGCTTCAACTGCCAATGGTTTTTAACACACGACAGTAAGTTTAATAATGATGTAAGTAAGAAGAACAACTCTGGTGTTCCATGTGTTAAAAATCGGAATATAATTTTTTGTATTGGTAAGTTGGTGAAAGTGTTGGTAAAAATGTTGATTGGCAACTTGTTTGGTTCTGTCACACATTAGAATCTTCCTCGCACTTTAAAACAAGTTCCACAATTTTTTTTAAATTTTTTTCAAATAACCAACCGTTCCAAAAATTTACCAACATTTCTTTTAGCAGATTACCAAGGTGTTGAAGTTTTTAGTTTTATACGAAATTACAAATTCTAATCATAGTAACTTA
The DNA here is from genome assembly GCA_031216405.1 of Syzygium malaccense. Classification (NCBI taxonomy): domain Eukaryota; kingdom Viridiplantae; phylum Streptophyta; class Magnoliopsida; order Myrtales; family Myrtaceae; genus Syzygium; species Syzygium malaccense. The sequence continues at coordinate 22,156,842 of CM062262.1, read as the reverse complement.
CCGATATTGATTAGATTATTCCAAATTACCAAAAGTTTTTATATTTTACCAACATATAATTGAGTCAGTTATGGGTAGTCATGGCCATGGGCCGATTTCAGCCTGGAACCTGCCCGGTCAAACCCGGGCCCCGTGATTCGGAACTGGAACCGGCCCACGGCCTACGGGCCCGATTCCAATTCTAGCAATTTTGGAACCGGCCCAGAACCGGCGGTTCCAGGCTCGGTTCCAAAAAAAAAATTAAAAAAAAAACAGAAAACCTGCAACAGGGCCTACACGTCTGCAGGCCGTGCTGCAGCCCGTTGCCAGGGCAGCCTTTGCAGGTTGCCTTGGCAACGGGACAAAAAAATAAAAAAATAAAAGACAATCGGAACCGGCCGGAGCCAGTAGGAACCAGAACCGGCCCGGAATAGGCCGGTTTTGGTTCATACGTGGCCACGAATTGGAACCGGCCGGTTCCGAATCGTGGCCATGACTAGTTATGGGCATGTTACAGTTGCCAAAAAAGAATTGAAAGTGTCCGTACAAGCGTGTTGACACCTATTTTTAATTTAATTTGCCCAAAATTAATCATGCAAAAATTTAGGGGGAAGGGCAATCGTGACAAAGTGTTAGTAGATTCATAAGTAATTCATATTTATGTAAAACTTGGTAACTTAAACTCAGAAAATAAATATGAATAAGTAGAATCTTTGGTAATGCTGGAAAGAGTCGAAGATTTCCTTTAACCCGTTGGTAAACTCTTAAATAAGTATTGGTATAATTATTGCAATAATTGGTCCTTTTGAAACAAAGAAATTAACATTAGTAGGTGGACTAGAGTAAGAATAAATAATTTCATGTAACTATTAGTAACTTTATAAAGTTAGTAAGATGGGAAGATTTGTAACACTTTGGAAAATATATTGGAAAAAATGGTTGGTAAATTATTGGAACAATCAGTAAATGAAAACAACTAAATAAATGTTGATGACTGACTGAAATAAGAGCTGGTAATCTGAGAAAACAGTCGGTTACTTAAACTCCGCAAGATAAATGCTAGTAAATCACTGAAATTGTTGGTATCTTTCAAAAGTGGCGATAATTTCGTCTAAAAGTTGGTCACTTTAACCTGTTGGTAAATTCTGCAAATAAATGTCATTAACTTATAGGAACAATTAAGTATGTTTGAAGAAATCTAAATTGTTAACATGTTGGGCCTAAAACAAAAAAAATTAGAAATAAAAGCCAAGCCCATTATTTTGTTAGCCCTAGCCCATGTAAATTAAGAAAGTCTTCCCCTTTCTCCTAGCAAGCTTGATGAATGACAAAAGAAAGAGAGAGAGAGCGCTGGACGTTAAAACCAAAGAAGTTCGCCCATGAAGAAGGAAAAAGGGGAAAAGAAAGTAGAGAAAATTTTTGCGCATAGCTGATTCAAACGTCCCGACAAGCCGAATCAACTTCGTATTGCAATACTTGAAAAGTATTCAAGCCTATTATTCATTTAATAGGAGTAATTTTTGAAGTTAGGTCGTAAGAGGAGCTCTCTCTCTCTCTCTCTCTCTCTCTCTCTCTCTCTCTAGTTTGGGGTGTTGTGGAGCCGTAGGGTTTGACGAAAATCGATTATGAAATACAGTTTGATCGGAATGAAATTCTAAAGTTACATGTAATGAAGAATACATGTAAGAGATAAAGATGAGCAATTATTATAAACAAGTTTCTTTGTTAGTGCATAGAAGTCGTTTCATCGATAAATAAGCGTAATTTAGTCGATGTATTACTCAAATTTTGTTATCATTTTTTGATTAATTAATAGGAATACGAGTACATCAGCTTAAGTAACCTTTGTAAGTTGGTTTTCAACTTTCCTAGATGAGTGATATTAATCTCTTCTTTGGTTTTGTAAAACTAATGTCTTGAAGTGGTAAAAAGATATATTATGATTAAAGAGACATTACAAGTTTGATGTTTCTTTGAGAAGGAAAATTAATGTTTATAGCATATTTGATACATAATTTCGGATTGGGCATTTGCTACCTTATTTGTTTCTGAAATGGTTAAAGAAGTGTTTATGAAAGAAATTACTAAAAGATAATTCATATTGGTTTGAGAAATGCTTTATGAAATGTATTCTACTTGATGAATTGAACTATGAAAGGTTATTTGATTTGGGTTGTGAACATGTCCTATGAGATTGGATTTTGGATTTGATTTTATGGGTTTTGGAAAGCGTTATTAATAGATTATGTTTATGTCGCTATGATTAGAACCCACTGAGGGGTTAAGTATGGCTACTGTTATTAGGATGTCTTTCTGAGCCATATTACCGGTTGATATAGGTGGAGACCTAATCAATGGGGAAAAATTGGTTGCCTTTGTCACAGTTTTCTCACTAAGAATTCAAACAAGGTTAGATGTTGAGTATTATATTAGTCGATGAAATGGATCATTGATGTTTGATTTGATTAAGATCGATCAAGGGAATAGACCATTGATGGTTGATATGTTACTGTGAGTTGACAATGTTGATTGATCTTATATGTAAAAAGTTTTGTCAGAAAGATATCATGCGCTTTTGATATTTTACGTATATTATATATTTCATTTGGAATTGATGAGTTATGACATCGGTTTATAAAGATGCATAGTAAATGTTCGATATGTTATAATGGATGTACTATTAAGTGGACTGTGGTTGCTCATTTCATTCATTTTACTTGCTTTTCGAGTTCTTCCAACCAATAGGACGAGAACATGATTGTAATCAGAGAGACATTTTGAAGATCGAGATTTTTTGGTGTGAGTTGTTTATGGCTATGATGAATTTCAGAGTTAGTTATTTGTTGGAGATGCAAATACATATTTTCGATGTATTATAGAAACTCTGAAATTGTAATTATATGACATTTTTATCAAATATATATGGATGCATATATTTCAATAACGGGTTGATATGGTTACTTTTGAGAATGCGATCTTCGAGTGGAAGGACAGCTGTGTCATTGTCCCTATACTCATAAAGTTGGGGGTGTGACATAAATACAGTTGCTACGTGGACTAAAAAAGAATTGATAATCTCGTGTAAGATTTAATGACTTTAACACGTTAGCAAGTTGCATAAATTTATGTTGGTAAACTAATTCCTCCCTATTGGCATCTCAAAAAGCTCGTCCCGATTACTTCTGTTGGCTAGACTCTCAATCGGAAGCTTCCGTCCTGTAATTACTCGGGGGAGTTTCCCATCGGTCTCGATCGACCAAATGGAGGAGCCTGCGACCGGAATGCGCAACGGGGGAGTTTAGTTCTTGTGGGTGAGCGGGGATACCGGTGCTTGGGTCAAAGAAGGCGTTTGCGGCAATAGGGGCCTGGCGGTGCCCTGGCGTGTTCAAGTGAAGGTGCTGAACCACTCTTCGGTCGGAGGGTTCTGGACGCATTACGGCTGGAACTCCCCTCTGGAAGCTATCTTCGAGGGCGTCACGATGCTTGTCTTCCCAATTTTATTGGACCAAATTCCCAACGGGAAGCAGGTCGAGCGGGACTGGAAGATTGGTTGGCTAGTGACGAAGACAACACACAAGAATTGGTGTCAAGAAAAGCCATTGCTGAGACTGTCCATACGATCGTGGGATTTGGACAGTGAGGATGGGAAGGAAATCAAGAAGAGGGCAAGCGAGTTTCAACGTGCTTGTGGCTGAGTGGTTTGAAAGGCGGCTCGTCTTTACTTTGACATCTCAAGAAACGTGCTAATGCAAGAATACGAGTACTCTCGAGTACAATTCAGGATCACTCGATTACTATTTAGACGTTGGAAGAAAAGGTCAATGTTGTGTCACTAGTAATATATTTATCCTCATGGCACGTGATGTACATTTTGCAACTCAACATGATGTGAACTGAATTGGGGTGTTATCACTAATCGATCAACATGGGTAGTTGGCAGCCTTGAGTTATTTGTAGTGACAACTATTCGTCTATCGGTGTACTCTGCTATGTTTGATAGCTTGCCTTGATCTTTGATCATATGATTGGAGCATCCCAAATCAAGTATTCATCCATTATCATAATTGATTAATTTGTCACTTATAGCGACGAGGGCCATCCCATCTTTAAACTAGGTGATGGAGGAGGCTGCAAGCTCTTCTTGTTCTTCCATTTCAACTCTTTTCAATCAACAGTCCTTGGCAAAGTAACCAATTTTGCCACAACATAGCGGCGACCATCTTGTCTCTAGCTATTTTTATTTTCATTATTGTTATCTTCGTATCGATCTTGGCGAGCTCCCCTTGGCTGAGCGCTCGTCCCTTCTGGTCACCTTGCCAATCTCCGTGGTTTTTCCTCAGTTTACCATCTCTAGTGCCAACACCGTTTCTCCTCTAGCTCCTAAACCCTCATTTATTACTAAAGAGGGCACTTTCATCATTCTTTACCAGGACCTTAGAAATCTGTTTGTCTAAAGCCTCCTCTTAGTTGGCCAAAATATTTTCCAACTCGGTCAGAGTTGGATGTTTAGCCTATCCACGGATGATCATAGCAATACCATTATACTCTGGTCTTACCCCATGAAAGACGATTCTTTTCAAAATAGTCTCAAAGATGGCAATTTAAGGATCCAACTTCGAAATTTCTTCACAAATAAATTTAACCTTGAAAAAATATCGGCACAAAGTCATATCCTTTTGTGAGATCGACAGTATCTCGGTCTCCAGTCGTTGTAACTTGGCATCATTCGTTCTCACAAAAATGCTGCCAAAGAAGCCTATGCCGCCTTCAGGGTCTTTGCACTCTTGTATGCTGCAACAATTGATCTTCCACTGTAATGGCAAGAACATGAAGAGCCTTACCAGCTTTAATCTTGCACTTCCTGCGCTCTTCATCACCCTTGAGTGGTGTGGTATTATCACCGCCAACGATATCCCATAAATCTTGACTTAGCAGGTAAAACTGCATGCAAGTACTCCATTTATTATAATTGTAGTTGTTGAGCTTCTCGATGCTGTTCATTGAACTCGAAATATTCACCATCTGACTTGGTCATAAGGACTGGCACTATACCAATCAAGCTTGGTTTCCAGACCTATCACAAGTCCCCGACTGTGCACTAACAGAACTCCGGCATACTCTAGTCCCTAACCGCATGCTCGCGTACAATGTTCTTTGACCACTGTTGTCACGTATCACAACTCTCAATCACTAGGTTCATGGTCCTTGATTGTCGGCTATGATATCATTTGTTGAGTATCCTACTTATTGAGTGAGGCTTGTATGGCTATTCCTTAAAATAGTAATGTATCTTCACTATTAGTATAAAATAACTTGAGTACACACACTTGATGGTACTTTCTCACTCACAAGTTTCTCGCGTTGCTCCCACACACACTACTCACAAATGGAGGGGCACTCTCCTACATCTCCCTCATATATATATATATATATATATTCTTCACTCTTTCCTCTCTTGTTTTTTGAACGCTCGGCTATCTACGTTGCTTTATTTCACTATGCACACGAAATGGAAAAGAGGTGCTGCCTATTTATATACAGATTCCCACCAACATGGTACAAAAGAAAGTCCCTCCGAGGGTTCAACGTGGACTCATCTATAATTCCAAATTTTGGCTGCTCCCCACGTGATTTTCAACCACACGACTCAACTAACACCAAGGGACTTCAGCACCGCAAGCAACACCTACCAGTTTACACCCTGCTAAGCTTATCAAACAGCATCATTGACCATCTTGAACAAGCAAACGACACGTGGAATTTCGGGGACCCGCGTTGAATTATTGCTGGCCGTCACCATCATGAGCTGAAGTGGATCAGACACAACCACAGACAAATTCATTTGGTGAGGCACGACTTTCGTCTGATCTCGTTACGCTATCACTTACCTAGTCCGGTGCTCGGAATTTGCCCTGTAATCAATCGCTTCCCTCTCTTCACTCGGCCACTGGCCAATTTCGTCCGCCGCGGCCCGTCAAAACAAACGACCACTTCCTCAACGTCACCGCCCGCTGCCGCTCAGTGATCAAATGGACCGCCAAGCATCAACCTGCCATGTGGTGGCGATGCCTTTTCCCGCGCGCGGGCACATCAACACCGCGATGAACCTGTGCAAGATCCTAGCCTCACGAGCCCCGCACGTCGCCATCACCTTCGTCCTCACCGAGGAGTGGCTCGGCCTCATCGGCTGTGACCAGAAGCCGAGCAACATATCTTTTGCTGCCATCCCCAACGTGCTCCCGTCCGAGCGGGTCCGGGCTCAGCACTACTCCGAGTTCGCCGAGGCTGTCTTCACGAAGATGGAAGCCCCGTTTGAGGAGGTGCTGGACCAGCTCCGCCCTCCGCCGACCCTCATTGTGGCCGACGCGTTCCTGCCCTGGCTGGTCCGCGTTGGGAACCGGAGGGTGTTAGAAGAAAATTTGAAATACTATTGTATTCGCTTGTTCTTCTTCTTCTTTTTCAAAGGATTACAAGACGCACACATATATATAGGATTAACACACGACTTTACGTTTACTCTAGTCACGTGAACAGACACGTCTTGATTCATAACATTAAATGCTATCTTAAAAGACATAACCACTTAGGTAATAACTTTCTAGATTCCAAGTTTCAAGATGAACTTGGATTACGAAGAGTCCCCTTGAGATCTGAAAAATCCTTTGCGATTTTCAACAGCCTCCCTTAAGCCGAGTTCATCTTGATCATGCCGATCATTCTCTTAAGTTTAAGGAAGGAATCTATCTTCAACGGCTTAGTAAACATATCAGCCACTTGGTCTACCGACTTGCAATACTGCAGCACAATCTCCTCGGACTTCACCAGATCTCGAATGAAGTGGTATTTTATATCAATGTGCTTGCTTCTTCCGTGGAAGACTGGATTCTTTGCAAGGGCAATTGCTGACTTGTTATCACAATAAATCACCGTCGAATGCTCCTGCTTATGCTGTAACTCAGCGAGCATCGAACGTAGCCAAACTGCTTGAGTAGCACAATAAGCTGCTGCTATGTATTCCGCTTCTGCACTGGACAAAGCAACCACTTGCTGCTTCTTTGAGGACCAAGAAAAAATTCCATTTCCTAAAGAGAAAATATAACCGGAAGTACTCTTCCTTTCTCCAATATCACCTCCCCAATCACTGTCTGTATATCCCACAAGCTGAAAATTATCAGAAGCAGTGTAGAATATACCATCATTCACAGTACCTTTAATATATCGCAGAATTCTTTTCGCTGCCTGAAAGTGTGATTGTCTAGGGTGCTCCATAAGGACATCGAGTAAAACCATGATTTAGAAAATAAGAGTCAATTCTGGTATACCACGCTCGCGGTGCTTGCTTAAGGCCGTAAAGAGCTTTCTTCAATTTGTAGACAAAGCCCTCTTGTCCTTTCTTGACATAACCTTCAGGTTGATCCACATACACTTCCTCCTCAAGTACGCCATTGAGAAATGCGGACTTGACATCCATCTGGTGTATTTTCCAATGTTTCTGAGCAGCCAAGGCAAATATCATACGAATGGTATCCATTCTAGCAACCGGAGCAAATACCTCAAAATAGTCAATCCCAGGTTTTTGTTTGTAACCCTTGACTACGAGACGAGCCTTCAACCGATCAACATCACCATTAGGCTTGTACTTGGTCTTATAGACCCATTTCACACCGATGGACTTTTTGCCTTCCGGGAGAGATGTGAGCTCCCACGTATCATTTTTCTCAATCGCGTGGATCTCATCATTCATCGCGTGAACCCAACCATTATCTTGGGAAGCCTCTTGAAACTTTGTCGGATCACAATCTACAAAGAGAGCAAAATTGACAATTTCTTCATCAGAGGGATCATCATCATTGGACAAAACACAATCCTTCAAACGAGCCGGTAAAACTCGTTCTCGCCGTGGACGTGAAGAACTTTCAGCATGATTTTCGATAGGATTTTCAACAGAATTCGATGAAGTAACTGCTGTCGAAGTCTCTACTATTGAATCTGGTTCGACCGAAGCCGCTACTGGTTCATATTGACTATATGAATCGGGCTGAACCGTCTCATCCTCATCTAGGACAAAGCGAAACTGCTTCTTTTCTTCCGTGTTCCAAGTCCACTCACCTTCCTCGTTGAAGGTAACATCTCGACTGATTATCACCTTTTTCGTTATCGGATTATACAATCGATAACCCTTGGTTTCATTGCTATAACCGAGGAAGATGCATTTCTCGCTCTTCTCATCAAGCTTCTTACGAAGCTCATTTGGCACATGGGCATAAGCAATACACCCAAACACACGAAGATGCTGAATTGAAGGGATTCGACCACTCCACACCTCCGTCGGTGTCTTGAACTCAAGACCTTTAGTGGGACATCTGTTCAACAAGTAAACAGCACAAGCAACTGCCTCCGCCCAAAAATGCTTCGGCAAATGTTTAGAACAAAGCATAGTACGTACCATTTCGACAATAGTGCGGTTTTTTCTCTCCGCTACTCCGTTCTGTTGAGGAGTATATCGTGCTGTCAATTGATGCTCTGATACCATTTGTAAGGACCTCGGCCCCACCACGCTTTCGCTGCGCCACTCCTTGTGTAATATTGTCCGCTTTGGACACTAAGTCCTCACGGTTTTGAAACGCGTTACACAAGGGTTAGGGGCCAAGCCTTATAAACTCACCAAGATCTCAGCAATGCAATCCCCTCGCCATCCACGAAATCTGCCGGGAGCCGCTCCTTGTCCGAGCCCTCTCTAGCTCCAGAGATCACTCCCTGCCCTCGTCAGACCAGGTCGTTACATTCTCCCCTCCTTCGAGCATAGCGTCCTCGCTATGGTCCCACATGCGGTCGGGAGTTGGCTCTGATACCATTTGTTAGAAGAAAATTTGAAATACTATTGTATTCGCTTGTTCTTCTTCTTCTTTTTCAAAGGATTACAAGACGCACACATATATATAGGATTAACACACGACTTTACGTTTACTCTAGTCACATGAACAGACACGTCTTGATTCATAACATTAAATGCTATCTTAAAAGACATAACCACTTAGGTAATAACTTTCTAGATTCCAAGTTTCAAGATGAACTTGGATTACGAAGAGTCCCCTTGAGATCTGAAAAATCCTTTGCGATTTTCAATAGAGGGACATTCCGGTGGCCTTGTTTTGGTCTATTGCGGCCTCAAACTTCTCCTTCTTCTACCACTTCCAACTTCTTGAGCAGAATGGCCATTTACCTCAGAATTTGTCAGGTCAGCCGTCGTTCTACGTCTAGTTCAAAATCAGAACTCGTCAAACTTCCGAGCTACCCGATAAAACCGCAAGTAGGCACTACTTAACTTTTGTAACTCTGTACCTTTCACCAAAGAAACTAAAGTCTGCACCAATACTATTTCTGCGTACCAAATCGCAAATCAATTTCCTGTGGTTCTTCCTGTTTAGATGCACATAAATCTCAATATTCGATGCCCATTTTCCCATCATTTACTGAGTAACTGTTTTTTCCGTCACAGAAAAGGGTGATGAGATGGTGGATTACATTCCTGGGATTCTTCCAATACGTTTGACGGACTTGGTTCGTGGAAGGAGCGAACAGATGATGAAGAGACTGCGCTTAATAGTCGATTGGGTCCATCGAGCACAGTACCTGTTGCTTTCTTCTGTGTACGAGATCGAATCTCAGACTGTCAATGCTCTGAAACCGAGCCTGTCGTTTCCTATCTACACCGTCGGTCCATCCATCCCGTACTTTGAGCTCGAAGACAATCCTCGCTCGAACAGCGACTCGGATTACATAATAAAGTGGCTGGACCTCCAGCCAGGTAGCTCTGTATTGTACCTGTCTCTAGGCAGCTTCCTTTCGGTCTCGAGCTCCAAAATGGATGAGATTGCAGCGGGGTTGCGCAATAGTAATGTCCGGTTCTTGTGGGTGGCGCGCGACGAGGCTTCTAGGCTGAAGGAACTGTTGCCCGGGGGCGACATGGCAATCGTGGTGCCATGGTGCGACCAGCTGAGGGCATTGATGCATCCCTCGGTCGGGGGGTTCTGGACCCACTGCGGATGGAACTCAATCCAGGAGGGCATCTACGCGGGGCTTCCGTTCCTGGCGGACCCGATAGCCATGGACCAAGGTTACAATAGCAAAATCGTCGTGGACAATTGGAAGGTTGGGTGGAGGGTGGTCGGCGAGGGTGACATTGCTGGGCTAGTGCGCAAGTTCATGGATTTGGGCGACAGTGAGAGCAAAGAACTGAGGAGGAGGGCTGGACACCTTCAGGAGTTATGCCGCCACGCGATCAGACCGGAGGGATCGTCCGGGACCAATATCAGTGCCTTCATTAGGGACATTTCGCGCGGTGCAACGAACAATTAGGACATTAATTTGTACTCCATTCTCTCGTTGAACATTGCCAGGGTTCTTGTTCGCTGTCAATTTTGCGAGGGTGAATGCTTACTACTATACGAGTATCCCACCGTTTAATTTTTGCTTCTCTCATGATTTTGGCGATAGAATGTGCTTGTCCGATCATGCATTCCAGTCTCCTCGAAGTAAAATACATGACTGTGAAGAGTAATATCCGAATATTGTTTGTAACTCTTTGAATAGAGTAAATTATATTTGCTTAATAATACATAAGTTTCTAGATAAGAATGTATCTGTTGGTCTCTATAGTAATATTCATACGTAATTTGTGTATTTTATATACATCAAAGCAAGTTTCAAATGTCAATGGTTTCTAACATATGACAGTAAGTTTTCTAATAATTTAAGTACGAAGAACAATTCTCCGACCGAAAAAAAAGTAAGAAGAACAATTCCGGGGTTCCATGTGTTAAAAGTCGGAAATATAATTTTCGGTACTGGTAAGTTCGTGAGAGTGTAAAACAGTTGATTGGCAACTTGTTTGGTTCTGTCACACATTAGCATCTTCCTAGCACTTTAAAAAAAGTTGCACAATTATTTAATTTTTTCAAATAACCAACCGTTTCAAAAATTTGCCAACCTTTGTTTTCGCAAATTACCAAGGTGCTAAAGTTATTAGTTTTATACGAAATTACAAATTCTAATCATAGTTACTTACCAATATTGATTGGATTGTTCCAATTTACCAACTATTTTTTTCTTATAATTTACCAATGTTTAATCGAGTCGGTTACGGGCGTGTTACAGTCGCCAAATAAGAATTGAAAGTTTCCGTACAGGTGCTAGTAGATCCATGAGTAATTCATATTCATGTCAAACTTTGGTAACTTAAACTCAGCAAATAAATATGAATTAGTAGAATTTTTGGTAACGTTGAAAAGAGTTGATGACTTCCTTCAACCCGTCGGTAAACTCTTAAAGAAGTATTGGTACAATTATTGCAATAATTGGTACTTTTGAAACAAAGAAATAAACATTAGTTGGTGGACTAGAGTAAGAATAAATAATTTCATGTAACTATTAGTAACTTTCTAAAGTTAGTAAGATGGGAAGATTTATAACGCTTTGGAAAATATATTGGCAATAATTGTTGGTAAATTATTGGAACAAGTGAAAATGACCCAAACAGTCCTTTAACTTCAGCCAAATATACAATGTGGTCCCTGAATTTTTAATTTATTCAATGTGATTTCAGAACTTTAACCCAATGTAGTACATTGAACATTTTCATATAGTTCATAGACTAAACTGAATATCTGCCAAAAATTCAGGGACGACATTGAACAAATTAAAAGTTTAGGGACCACAATGCACATTGGGTTAAAGTTGAGGGACTACATTGAAAAAAATTAAAAGTTTAGGGACCGCATTGCACATTGGGTTGAAGTTCAGGGACTATACATGTCATTTTCTCTTTGGATAATTAGTAATTGAAAGCAACTGAATAAATGTTGATGATTGACTGGTAATTTGAGAAAAGAGTTGTTAACTTAAACTCTGCTGGATAAATGTTTGTAAACCACTGAAATAGTCGGTATCTTTTAAAAGTGGCGATAATTTCGTATAAAATTTGGTCACTTTAGCCTGTTGGAGGACAAGTGGCCGACCGATGAGTCAACTCACCTAGTTCAGCAACCTCAATTGAACTCCAAGAAAAACCCGCTGGTTGGAAGGCTTGCCGCAACTTGAAGAAAATGGAAGCTCCATTGTCATTAACCTCGACCGTGGCCAGCGCCGGCGCTGGTGCCGGGAGGCTCCACATAGTTGCGATGCCGTACCCAGGACGAGGTCACATCAACCCCATGATGAACCTGTGCAAGATTCTGTCCTCCAGAGTCCCAGAAATTACCGTCACCTTCGTTGTGACCGAGGAGTGGCTCGGCTTCATCGGCGACGAGCCTAAGCCTGCCAACATATCCTTTGCCACCATCCCGAACGTGCTCCCCTCAGAGCTGGTCCGGGCTCAGCACTACTCCGAATTCAACGACGCCGTTTTCGCCAAGATGGGAGGTCCGTTCGAGGAGCTGCTGGATCGGCTCCGGCCTGCGCCGAGTGTCATCGTGGCTGACACTTTCCTGAGCTGGGCCCTCCGCGCGGGGAACCGGAGGAATATTCCAGTGGCATCGTTCTGGCCAACGGGTGGGTCGGGTTTCTCCTTCTTCCATCACTTCCATCAACGAAACCGTCACATCCAGGCTGATTTGCCAGGTAAGCGGGAGTCTCAGCTTTGTCTTAATATTGTCGCATCAATGACTTCTGGATCTGCAATTGCAGTGTCTCTGTTCATACAATGGTTGGTAGGCCTAAAAACACAGCACTGTTGGGAACTTCTGTTTTCTAAGGGGGTCTCCTGTTTCTTTACGGTGACTAGCATAATCTATTAGGCAAAAATCTAAACAATGAGTTTCACTATAGTTCCTCAAACTTCTCAATTGGCCGCCATTCAGATCAGAGAATGCTTGTTCAGTAGCTTCTACAGCATCAAAAATTCTCCAGATTGAAGTTTTTGTGTATCGACGGACAAGATGACCAACCTGTAAAGATGGGCGATCTTGAAATGCTTTCAGTTTAGCTCATTTAAATTGGAGTTCCTGCATAGAGGTGACTGCTTACGCAGAGACAGAGTGTGCCAGTTGTGTCTGAATAACAGTTTGTCGAAAAAACTAGTAAAAAGCGGCCTTTGCTGTATGCGCACGAAGATGGGATCTGTTGATGTCCTCTTCTCTGTCTTTGCTTTGTCACAGAAAAAGGGGACGAGCGGGTCGATCACATTCCTGGACAAGACTTAATCAGCTCCGGGATTGATTCAATCCTCCAAAACTTCCTCGATGCATTTAGCATCGTACATGAGGCTAAGTATCTCTTGCTCGCAACTGTGTATGAGGTGGAATATCCGGCTGTTGATGCTCTAAAAGCTAGCTTTTCTTTCCCAGTCTATACTATTGGTCCGGCCATCGATTTCTCTGGACTTGCAGATGACTCTTGTTTGAATGATGCCGAGTACTTAAAGTGGTTGGACTGTCAGCCAAGCGATTCCGTCCTATATATCTCCCTCGGAAGCTTTCTCTCGGTCTCCGGCTCTAAGATGGATGAGATCGCAGGGTGCTTGCGTGACAGCGGCATTCGTTTCATGTGGGTGGCGCGCGAGGAAGCCACAAGGTTGAGAGAGTTGTGCGGTGATAGGGGAATAGTCGTGCCATGGTGCGACCAGTTGAGGGTGCTGTCACATTCGTCGGTTGGTTGGTTTTGGACGCACTGCGGATGGAATTCCATTTGGGAAGCTATTTTCACCGGGGTTCCTCTGCTCGCATATCCCATAGCTATGGATCAAGGCCGTAATGCAACACTAGTCGTCAAGGACTGGAAGGTTGGATGGAGCGTGGGCACGGATATCAAGGGGCTCGTGCGTAAGTTCATGGATTTGGAAGACGATGAAAGCAGAGAGGTCAGGAGACAGGCTAAGCATCTCCAGGAGGTATGCCTGCAAGCAATCGGAAAAGATGGATCGACTGAGAATAACATCAATTCCTTCATCAGGGACATTTCCCGTTGCTACGACTGTTCGGAAAGTTGAATGTCTTCGTTGATCGGTGATGTTTCTGCATTCCAATAATTGTTGGTAAATTATCAAAATCATTGGTAAGTTTAAAAGTGGTTGCTAGATTCTTATGTAAGTTGGTAACTCTAGCCCGTTAGAGAACTCCCGACAAATGTTGGTAAATTTGAACTTAAAGGTTGATAGGTGATGTTTCTGCATTTAAATTTCAACTTAAAGGTCATTGTATGACAAAAAGTAGGAGGAACTTCACAGTGAAGAATTCAATTCTCTTCTGGTGAACTCGGTAATACATTGGTATGTAAGATTTCTTGGATAGATGATCAGTACTGCTGTACATATAGGAGACCCAACCTAGAAGGAACATGCCATTTTCTTGAATGCAATGTCTAACTAACTGAAGAACTCTCGAGTGGTGGTCTGGGGACAATCGCAGCTGGTGAAGCAGAATGAGACGTCCACTTTGTAATGGTGATCGGTTCCGGTTCGGTCCCACCCGGAAACCGGATCAGTAGGACCAGTTCCCAGTTTCTGGAACTGTTGTCCCTTTCACTTCAAGAAACCCCTCAGTAAACCCTTCCCACCTAACCCACCTTAGCTTGGGTTTTGATCCTCCATATTTAGCTTCTTCCGTTCCTACTCTGTCTATCTCTCGACGCTCTTCAAATGGCTGCAAACGCATCAAGATTCATCGAGTGCGTCCCAGTGGGCGATGGGGCTATGGCCAAGACTAGCATGCTTATCTGCTGCACCAGCAACAAGTTCCCAACTGTATGTGGTTTCTTTTCCCCGAAAGATTTCTTTGAGAGCTTCGATTTTTGGTCTTTCGTTTGACTTTTTATGGGTCCTTGTTTTTGGGTTTTGTAGCTTTTTTCTTTTCCTCGTAGCACCGATTGCTTTCTCTTTACTTCTATCTTCTAAGAGTGAGCGGTTTCAGATTTCATACAGATTCCACTTGGAATCTAAAACCTATTCGTTGAAACAGGTTTTTCGTATTTTGGAACCTAGAACCTATCCTGCATACCCTAGAACCTGGAATCGGACAGGTTCCCACCGGTTCCAATTTTAGGTTTTAAGTTCTACCCTGAAACCATACTCACCATTGCTATCTTCACTTTGGCATTTTCTTTCTCTAGGGATTAATTTTTCACGCATCACATCATTGCTGTCGATAATGTATCATCACCAAAGTGTTGTTTAGTATTATTTATAAATAAATAAAAAATAATTGATCTTAGAGATCTGGTTCGATCCAATTCCCCCCATGGAGCAGGGAACTGGACCACCTAAATATCGATTCCATTTTTAGCACCTAGGAATCGGATCGGCACTTCTGGGAACCGGACCGAATCGACCAGTTCAATCTGATCCGACGGTTCTCAGTTCAGTTGGTTCGTCTTGCTCGCCCCTACCACTTTGGATCCTCTTTTAAGAAAATGATAGCACTTCATAATTTTATTTGAAAATTTCCCTTAGGCCATTGTATTACATATCAGTGTCCATGTTTTTGCTAATTTAATGATTTTTTAAAATGTTTCACATTCTTGCTATTTTTGCTAGTTATAATAGCTATATACTTTGAAAGTTACTTTTTTCTTTATTTAGACGAGCAAGGATAACTCCTAGATTTAGAACTAGATCTAAAGAATTCAACTCTCAGATCTAAATTTAGACCGGAAGAAGAGAACTCCGAAATCTAAATCGGGAGAAAAGAAAACGCAAGAAACGAACAATAAAACACTAACAAAACCAATAAGCGAGGGAGGAGAGACTAAGATTGATTCAAGCCCTCTTCCCATGTCAGAATGTTGAAGAAGACAATGGAGAGAGAAGAGAGAGCGTGAGAGAAAAAGACTTTCTGGCTCCTTCGACTTTAGTTATACAAAATTCCTAGTAACTTATTAAAATGTTATTGGCTAGATCATTGACGATGCTTCCACAAAATTATTAGTAATATATTAACATGTTAAAGGTTAAATAAGTTGTCTGTTAAAAATAAATAGGTTAATATTACGAAAAACTCCAAATTAATACATATATAACAAATTTTCCCTAAACTAATTTTTTGACCACTAAAAATCCCGAATTGGTACATTTGTGATCAATTTACCCTCCATTAAATTAAATTAATACAAAAAAATCATAAACTAGTGCACCTGGGACAAATGAAGGGTAAAACCCCAGGTTGATACATTCGTCAATTGCCATGTGTCATTTAACTAAGAAATTTGACAATAAAATTTAACAGAAATCAACAAAGGGTAAATTGTCACAGGTGTGCAAATTTTTGGATTTTTGGTAGTCAAAAGATTAGTTTCGGGTAAATTTGTCACAAGTGTACCAGTTTGAAATTTTTTGTGTTAATAACCCAAAATAAATTGCCAATGAGTTTTGAAATTTACTCACGCTTTTAAACTGCCCATTTTTAGGACACGACGCGCTCACGATGCACATGGGGGGCCTATCCTGGCAAGGGCACAAAAGTTGTATCAGTGTTTATACTAACTGAGCACGATCACACATTTAAATCTAGGACAAATTTATGAGATCAATTTATATAACAATCAAGTTTACAAAACATAATATGTTAAAAATCGTTGTAAATGCATGGGTTAAAAACATAAGTTGATAGATTTGTTTAGATCTCTAATACAATTGGACCAAACCCAAACATCGATATCACGAAAGACCCCAAATTAGTACACCTGTGACAAATTTATCCCAAACTAATTTTTTGACCACAAAAAACTCTAAAGTGATACATTTGTAACAAATTTACCCTCCATTAAATTGGATTTATATCACGAAAAAGTACAAACTGGTACACATGTGACAAACGGAGGATAAAATCCCAAACTGGTACAACCGTCAACTGCTGTATATCATCCAACTCAAAAATTTAACGGTAAAATTTAACGGAAACTAGCATATGATAAAATTGTCATAGATGTACTAATTTGGGATTTTTGGTGGTCAAAAAATTAATTTAGAGTAAATTTATCACAAGTGTATCAGTTTAAGGTTTTTAGTAGTATCGACTCTTGTTTTAAATAAATAGGACCTCTTGCTTGTAGAGGATCACTATCGTTTTTCCTTCCCTTCCCTTGAATCCCCTTAAATGGCTTAAAATTATATGTCCATGGACAAATGGGGTAAATTGATAGTGTTATTTTATCCTTCAAATATTTTCAACATCTAAATTTGCAAATTTTTCATTACACAGCATTCTTCCTAATGTTGATTCTTAATTATAAAATATTATTTCTTTCTACTTAAAGCGATACAGTTTCTTTATGTTGTGTATTTTTATCGATAATAACTTTCCATAATATGACAATTCCAATATTTCGGGACAAAGTGATTTCACTTGATCTTTTCAAGATGTTAACTTATGGTTTACATGCCACGTGACACGTGTCGAAATTCATCCTAAAGACACATATAAGACGCGATTCCGCATCACAAATTGGCACTTCCAATGGAGAGTCCTCCCATTTGGACTCGAGGCTGCACAATCATTGTTCCATAAGTCTATGTCTAAGATCTTTCAGTTTATTATTGCCGGTGTACGCAAATATACGGCGATGACGCGATCACATTGCGAAACTAATTTAGAATCCAATCATATTTTTTTATTCTTTTTTGCAATTGGATGTTCCCAATCGAATCTTGAATTATATATAAGAAAATCCCAATTGGTATTAAACTCGTAAATTTCTTTATCATATAATAATTTCTCTCTTCACCGTGACGAGAAAACCACACTAGCCGGTGGTGAAGGATGTTGTCAGTAAAGGTCCGTTTGAAAATTTGGCTCTAGGTCAAGATATTGAAGTGAAGAATACAAGAGAGACTTTGACGGAAAACAAGTGTGGGACTCGACGAAGCTCTCGCTGATCATGGCATCGTAGAGACCGTTTCTCGGATCGGGCCCAAAAACGGGACGGGCCGCAGCCCAAGAGCGAGCCGGCCTAGAATTGACACCTCGGCCCATGGGGGGCACAACCATAATTTCAGAGGAGCAAAAACCCTAATAAGAACAGTGCAAAGCCCTTTCTCATAATCTTCTTCTTCCTCTCTTCCTTTTCTATTGGGAAAATGACACAAACAGTCCATGAACTTTGGTCTAATGTATAATTTGATCTATGAACTTTTAATTTGTTCAATATAATCCCTCAACTTTAGCATAATGTGCAATTTGATCCCTGAACTTTTAATTTATTCAATGTGATCCCTGAATTTTTAGTACATGTTTAATTTAGTTCCTGAACTATTTGAAAATGTTTAATTTAGTCCTTCCATTAATTCAAGTTCAAGGATTGCATTGAACATTTTCATATAGTTCAATGACTAAATTGAACATGTACTAAAAGTCCAAGGATCATATTAAACATATTAAAAGTTTATGGATCAAATTCAATATTAAACTAAAGTTCAGGGACTACATTGAACAAATTAAAAGGTTAGGGACAATTGCATATTGTACCAAAGTTCAGGGACTATTTGTGTCATTATCCCATCTTATTTTTGTCCTTTTGTGTCCGTGTGTGTGGTGATGATGGAGGGCTTTCAGATGAATTTTTACAGAGTATAAAGAAATGGCTATGGTGATGAGGTTTTCTATTGATATGGTTCTTATGTAGTTTCATTTCTTTGTTACTCTGTTCTTTCTCAAAGGAGAAGGGTGTACGCCAACTCCATCGTTGTACCTTCCCCACCCGCTGATCGATGAGGCAACTCAACCAAGTTCAAGAACCATGATTGAACTCCAAGAAAATGGAAGCTCCGTTGTCGTCAACCTCTGCCATGGCAGCTGCCGGCAGCCTCCACACGGTGGCAATGCCGTGTCCGGGTCGAGGCCACATCAACCCCATGATGAACTTCTGCAAGATTCTGTCCTCCAGAGTCCCAGACATCACCATCCCCTTCGTTGTGACAGAGGAGTGGCTCGGCTTCATCGGTTCTGAGCCTAAGCCCGCCAACATATCCTTCGCCACCATCCCAAACGTGCTCCCCTCGGAGCTGGTCCAGGCTCAGCACTCCTCTGGATTCATCTATGCTGTTTTCACGATGATGGGAGATCCATTCGAGGAGCTGCTGGATTGGCTCCAGCCTTCGCCAACTCTCATCCTGGCCGACACTTTCCTGAAATGTGCCGTCCACGCGGGGAACCGGGGAAATATTCCAGTGGCATCGTTCTGGCCGATGGCGGCCTGGGGTTTCTCTATCTTCCATCACTTCAATCTTCTAGAACGATACGGTCACTTCCCGGTTGATTTGTCTGGTAAGTTCAAGTCTCCGTGTTGTCTTATCATTGTTGTCACCGAGTTCTGGCACTGCAATTACAGTGTCTCACGTTGTACAATGCTTGGCAAGCCTAAAAGGACAGAACAGTTTAGGGCCAATTGAGGACTCTGGATAACCAATTTTGTTTTGAGAACTTCTGTTTTCCAAGGGGAATTGCATGTTTCTAGACCTGTGATTGACAAAATCTATTAGGCTAAATCTAAACAATGAGTTTCACAATAGTTCCTCAAACTTTTCAATTGGCTATTCACATAACAGAATGCATGTTCCGTAGCTTCTTCAGCATCTCAGATTTTTAGATTGAAGATCTAGTTTATTGTATTGATGGACAAGATGACCAACTAATAAAGATGGCAAGCTTGAAATGCTTTCAGTTCAGTTCGGTTGAATTGGAATTCCTGTATGAAGGTGACTGCTTAAGCAGATACAGAGTGTGCCACCTGCGTCTGAATCCCAGTACATCGAAGAAACTAGTAAAAGCAGCCGTTGATGTGCGCAAAGATTGGGTCTATTTGATGTCCTCTGCTTTGTCTTTGCTTTGTCACAGAAAGAGGGGACGAGCGGGTCGATTACATTCCCGGACTTCCTCCGATACGCTTAGCAGACTTGATCCAATCTGGGAGGAATAATCCAGTCCTACAAGAAGCACTCAAAGCATTTAAGATCGCACGCGAGGCTAAGTATCTATTGCTCGCGACCGTGTATGAGGTGGATTATCCAGCTGTCGATGCTCTTAAAGCTGGCTTGTCGTTCCCAGTCTACACCATCGGTCCGGCCATCCCTCTCTCTCGACTTGCAGATGACTCTTGTTTGAATGATGCCGACTACTTTAAGTGGTTGGACTGTCAGCCAAGCGATTCCGTCCTTTATATCTCTCTCTCGGAAGCTTCCTCTCGGTCTCCAGCTCTAGGATGGATGAGATTGCAGGGTGCTTGCGTGACAGCGGCGTTCGTTTCATGTGGGTGGCACGCGATGAAGCCTCAAGGTTGAGAGAGTTGTGCGGCGATAGAGGAATAGTCGTGCCATGGTGCGACCAGTTGAGGGTGCTGTCACATTTGTCGGTTGGCGGGTTCTGGACGCACTGCGGATGGAATTCCATCTGGGAAGCTATTTTCGCCGGAGTTCCTCTGCTCGCATATCCCATAGCTTATGATCAAGGCCATAATGCAACACGAGTCGTTGAGCACTGGAAGGTCGGATGGAGGTTGGACGCGGAGATCACGGGGCTCGTGCGGAAGTTCATGGATTTGGAAGACGATGAAAGCAGAGAGATCAGGAGACAGGCCAAGCATCTCCAGGAGGTATGCCGGCGGGCGATCGGAAAAGATGGATCGACTGAGACCAACATCGATTCCTTCATCAGGGACATTTCCCATTGCAATGACAGCACAGAAAGTTGAATTTATTAGTTGATTGGTGATGTTTCTGCATTCCAATAATTGTTGGTAAATTATCAAAATTTTTGCTAAATTTAAAAGTGGTTGGTAATTTCTAATTTCTTATGTAAGTTGGTAACTTTACCAGTTAGTGAAATCCCAACAAATGTTGGTAAAAGAATTGGTACTTTCAAATCAATTAAATAAATGTTTGGTAGTGGACTCACATAATTGTTGGTTATTTTGATTTAAGACTTAGTAGTCTTACAAGTTGGAAAATTATGCAAATTATTGTGGATAAATTATTGAATCGATGATAATTTATCAAATAGATTTTGGTAAATAAATGTTGAAAACTGACTCAAATTAAGAGTTGGTAATTTTATCAAAAAAAAAGTTGGCAACTTAAGCTCAACAAATAAAAATTGGCCAACTATTGGAAAAGTTAGTGATTTTCAAAGGTGTCAATATATCATATTAAAAATCACTTTCAACCGTTGGTAAACTCCACAAATAATTGTTGGTAAGTTTTTGGAACTGCTGGTACTTTGAAACAATCTACCAAAAGTTGGTATGTTGACTCAAAAAAGAGTCGGTAATTTCGTATAACATTTGGTGGCTTTAAAACAATGGTAGGTTGTGCAAACAAATGTTATTATATTAATTCAAAAGTTGTTAAATTCGAAACAATCAAATACATGTTGCTAATCGAAATTTATAAAATTTCAAAGAAGAGTTAATTGACTTTAGTTGCGCAAATAAATTTTCACAAATTATCGGAATAATTGGTAATTTTGAAAAGAATATCTAATATCGTATGGGACTTGGTAACTTCAACACGTTGGTAAGCTTCACAGATAAAATACTGTTAGGTGTTCGAATTTTCGAATCATCAAATGAACGTTCTTTCTAAACTTGAGCGCTGATGCTATGTTTCTAAAATTTAGTAACGCTTTTAAGAAGTTACCGAACACGCCACAAAAATCTCTCGCCTGGCAAGAAGACAAAGATTGTATAAATATAAATACTAATTGAAAACGATCACGTATTTAAGTTTAGGACCCCGTTTACAAGATCGAGTTACATGACGATCGCTAAAGAGGCTATGAAAAATTAATATGTTGAATAACGTCGTAAACTTTAGTAAATGCGTGCGTTGAAAAACATGAGATGCAAGAATTGTTTAAACCTTCCAACACAATTGTACTGCACCAAAAAATCCTTTTCAATATATAAAATAAACAGGACCTCTTATTTTAGAGTTAATACCACGAAAAATCCTAAACTGGTACACCTGTGACAAATTTACTAAAAATTACTTTTTTTATCACAAAAAATCCCAAACTGGTATACCTGTGACAATTTTACCCCGAACTATTTTTTTGACCATAAAAAATCCTAAACTGGTATACCTGTGATAATTTTATCATGAACTAAATTTTTAATATTATTTTTTACTTTTTTGATTTTTTTTATTTTTCAATTTTTTATTTCCTTCATCTTCTTTATCTTTAACCTATGGCCGGTCGTTGACAGGCGACCGGCTAGAGGCGAGGCCCGACAAGGTCGGCCCCGCTGGCAGCTAGCGAGGCCGACCTCGCCAGCAACTGGCGAGGTTGGCCTTGCCCACCCTGGAGAGGTTCGACCTTGCCAGTTGCCGATGAGGGGTCATCCTCGCCGTCATTGGCGAGGCTCGGCTCCACCGGCAACTAGCGAGGTTGAGCCTAGCCAGCGACGGCGATGACGACCCCTCGCCGGCAATCGGCAAGGTCTGCCTTGCCCACCCCTAGCAAGGTTTGACCTCGCTAGTTGCGGGCGAGGGGTTGTCGTCGTCGTCACTGGCAAGGCTTGGCCCCACTGGTTGCTAGCGAGGGGTCATCCTTGCCGTTGCTGGCGAGGCTCAACCTCGCTGCTTCTGGGCGAGGCCGACCTCACCAATTGTCGGGGGGGCCGAGCCTTGCCAGCGACGGCAAGGATAACCCCTTGCCAACAACTAGCGAGGTTGAACGTCACCAGGAATGGGCAAGGCCGACCTCGTCAGTTGCCGGTGAGGTCGGCCTCGCCAGCTACCGGTGGGGCCGACCTCGCCAGCCATAAGTTAAAGATAAAGAAGATGAAGGAAAAAAAAAGGGAAAGGAAAGGAAAAATAAAAGAAAAGAAAAAATAAAAAGTAAAAATAATATTAAAAAATTAGTTTAGGGTAAAAATGTCATAGGTGTATCAGTTTGGGGTTTTTGGTGATTAAAAAAATAGTTCGGAGTAGAATTGTTATAGGTGTACCAGTTTAGAGTTTTTTGTGATAAAAAAAATAGTTTGGGGGTAAATTTATCACAGGTATACCTATTTAGGATTTTTCGTGGTATTAACCCCTTATTTTAAGGATCACAATTTTTTCTTTTATTTTCTTGAATATCCTCAAATGTTTCAGAATCAAAATTCAAGGATCTCTATCATATGACTAGGGGTATGCAAAACGGACTGCCCAAATCGAGAAACCGCCCAAACCGAACAGTTTGGTTCAGTTCTCGAGAGTGTTGGTCCAGTTCCTAGTTCCTAAAAGTGGAACCGGTGTTCGGGCGGTCTAATTCCCGGTTTCAAGGGAAACTGGATCGACTACATATACTATTTTTTATAATTATGTATAGTCGGCATAGGAAATACAATTCCAATTTTATAATACATGTGTAGTCGGCATGAGGAATACAATTCGCCACTGCATTGGCTTGAATTGCACGGTTATTTTTGTGATTATGTGCAGTCGGCATGAGGAACATAATGTTACTTTTAAATGGGAAAAAAAAGTGATCGATTCCTTTAGATTGGACCAGAATTGGACCGAACCACTAGGACCAATCGGTCTGGTCCCCGGTTCCCAAAGGAACTGATCACCCCTACGTACAACAACCTTCCTTAAGCAGAGTTTGAATTTTGAATCTTTTGTCTTTCTACATATATTGACAAAATTTCTTCGTCTTGTGTATTTTCATGAACAATGACCCTTCATGTAGGACTGTTCAAATATACCGCGAAATCCCACTTACGGTCAAACTCGTACAGTGCTTTATCATATAACAATTTTTTGCTCCACCGTGACGAGAAAACGACAACCGCAAGCGGCGGAGGGGATGGACGCACGCTAGCTTCGTTGTTTTACCCGCCCGGCTCTCTGATCGATGAGTCAACTCAACCAAGGTCGCCAACCTCCATTGAACTCCAAGAAAGATTTACTGGTTTGACGGCCTCGCAGCTTCAGGAAAATGGAAGCTCCGTCGTCACCAAGCTCCGCCGCCGCCGGCCACCACATCGTGGCGATCCCATATCCAGGACGGGGACACATCAACCCCATGATGAACCTGTGCAAGATTCTGTCCTCCAGGGTCCCGGACATCGCCATCACCTTCGTTGTGACCGAGGAGTGGCTCGGCGTCCTCGGTTCCGAGCCTAGGCCCGCCAACATATGCTTGGCCGCCATCCCGAACGTGCTCCCCTCAGAGCTGGTCCGGGCTCAGTGCTACGCTGAATTCGTCGATGCCGTTTTCACCAAGATGGGAGGTCCGTTCGAGGAGCTGCTGGATCGGCTCCAGCCTGTGCCGACCGTCATCCTGGCCGACACTTTCCTGAGCTGGGCTGTCCGTGCTGGGAACCGGAGGAATATTCCCGTGGCGTCGTTCTGGCCATCGGGGGCCTGGGATTTCTCTTTCTACTATCACTTCCATCTTCTTGAACAACACGGTCACTTCCCGGTTGATTTGTCTGGTAAGCTCAGTCTCCGCTTTGTCTTCTTATAGCTGTGTCGCTGAGTTCTGGTACTGCAATTACAGTCTCTGGTTACACAATGCTTGATAGGCCTAAAAACACCCGACACCATGGAGCCAATTTAGGACTGTAGATAACCATTTACTCTGCTAAAATTTCTGTTTTCTAAAGGGGGTTTCAGTTTCTTGACCCGAACTTAGCATAATCTGTAGGTAAAAATCTATACAATGAGTTTCGCCATAGTTCCTCAAGCTTTTCAATGGGCCATTCAAATCACAGAATGCATGTTGAGATTGAAGTTCTAGTGTTTTGATGGACAAGATGAGCAACCAATAAAGATGGCAAGCTTGAAATGTTTTCAGTCAAGTTCAGTTGAATTCGAATTCCTGTATAGCGATTAACTGCTAATGCAGAGATAGAGTGTGCCAGTTGTGTCCGAATCCCCAGTTTATCAGAGAAACTGGTGGAAGCGGCCTTTGCTATATGTGCGCAAAGATAAGAGTCTGATTGATGTCCTCTGCTTTGTTTGCTTTGTCGCAGAAAAAGGGGACGAGCGGGTAGATTACATTCCCGGGCTTCCTCCGACACGCTTAGCAGACTTGATCAGTTCCGGGAGTACTGATTTAACCCTACAAAAATTCCTTGATGCATTGAGCATCGTACATGAGGCTAAGTATCTCTTGATCGCGACTGTGTATGGGGTGGAATATCCTGCTGTCGATGCTCTTAAAGCTTGCTTGTCTATCCCAGTCTACACTATAGGTCCGGCCATCCATTTCTCTCGACTCGCAGATGACTCTTGTTTGAATGATGCCGATTACTTAAAGTGGTTGGACTGTCAGCCGAGTGATTCCGTCTTATATATCTCCCTCGGAAGCTTTCTCTCGGTCTCCAGCTCTAAGTTGGATGAGATCGCAGGGTGCTTGCGTGACAGCGGCATTCGTTTCATGTGGGTGGCGCGCGAGGAAGCCTCAAGGTTGAGAGAGTTGTGTGGCGATAGGGGAATAGTCGTGCCATGGTGCGACCAGTTGAGGGTGCTGTCACATTCGTCGGTTGGCGGGTTTTGGACGCATTGCGGATGGAATTCGATTTGGGAAGCTATTATCACCGGAGTTCCTCTGCTTGCATATCCCATCGCTATTGATCAAGGCGGTAATGCAATGCTAGTCGTCGAGGTCTGGAAGGTCGGATGGAGGGTGGGCGGGGAGATCACAGGGCTCTTGCGTAAGTTCATGGATTTGGAAGACCACGAAAGCAGAGAGATCAGGAGACAGGCCAAGCATCTCCAGGAGTTATGTCGGCGAGCGATCGGAAAAGATGGTTCGACCAAGACTAACATCAATTCTTTCCTCAGGGACATTTCCCATTTCAGTGAAGTTTAGAAAGTGTAATGTATCAGTTGATCAGTGATGTTTCTACATTTAAATTTGAACTTAGAGGTCATTGTATGACAAAAAGTAGCAGGAGCTGCACAGTGAAGTATGCAATTCACTGAGACGGTTCTTCTTCTCCAAATCAAGCAAGGAATCTCCACAGCTCTCACCTTTCACCTTCCTCTACATCCTGTGATCTTCCACAATCCGACCCATGAAGACGTTCACCGTCTCGCAGAGCTCCCGATGCCTTCTCCTCGCACCCCACAGATCCAGCCAACCCAGCAAAGGGAAGCAATCGCCCAATTGAACACGCCAAGTGCCTCGTACCCTTCACTGACCAGGCCCTCGAGCTCAAGCCCATCACTTCCATGGCGAGGCCCGGCGAGGCCACCCTGGCTTGGGCGAGGGTTGGCCTTGCTGACGCTTGCCCTCGCCCAGGCGAGGCCGGTGCCAGCACAGGCATGGAAGAAAAAAAAATATTCAAAAAATTTGTTAGTGATATTTTTGGATATTTAAAGCTATTTTAGATAAATGTTGACAGCTTGAAGAGCATGGACAACCAATGAGACAATTTGAAGAGCATGGACAACCAATGAGTTATCGACAACAAACATTAGTTATCTAGGATGAAGTTATTAACGGATGAAGTTCTTGCAACCTTACATAGATTAGGAAGTTATTCATTTACTTGAATTTAGGAACCATCAGGAGATGAGAAGCGTGGCGATGTGAAAATATAGAACCGAAAATTTCGGAGATGTGAAGGTATGACTAAACTGCTGAAAAACTACTTATAGACAGTTATGTTGTGAACATTATAAATAGTAAATACCAGTGTTTGTGTACTGTAAATCCCTGCACACAAACAAATCTTGTTATCTTTCGATTGCCATATTGTAGTTATAGTTGTAGCTTTCAGATAATTCATTGTCGATTCAATTTCCGCGTAAATTTAGTTGTAGTTTCCAAATACCTCTTTGCCAATCAAATTCCAGCATGTATCTTTGCTATAGATCTAGGTGCTTCGTCGAAATTATTTCGATGTTGTATTTTTATCTTGCGTACTTTAACGTTGATTAAATTCCATTAAACTATACCTATCAGTTTCCTTGTGTAACTGTGATATTTTCTGTTTGGAGTCACCATAAAAGCTGTTTCCTCTAATAAAAATTGAAGAACGAATTTCAGTAAAAAGGGATTTCTTCGTCGAGGCAAATTTCGACCAAACAGAGTTCATCATGTTTTTTTTGCGAATGGATATATTCCCAATCAAATCTTGAATTATGCATGGCAAAATTTCATTTAGTATTAATCTCGTAAATTTCTTTATCATATAATAATTTCTCTCTTCATAGTGACTAGGAAACGACAACAGCAGGTGGTGAAGGAGAAGGGCAGGCACCAATACGTCATTGTACCTTCCCCACTGGAGGTGAGCGGTTCCAGGATCCTTACATGTTTCTCATTTTTTGAAACTTAGAATCTATCCGTCGAAATTTAGAACCTGGAACCTACCCTATCACAGGTTCCAAGATAGGTTCCAGGGTCTAATAGGTTTTTCTTCTTTTTTTATTTCATTAACGCAATAATACCGAACAAGTTTGTCATTCACTCAAATATATACAAAAGACTAGTTTTTCTATCATTACGATTCAAATAAATATAATTAAAATGAGAAGTCATTTCAAATCAATACTAGAGGTGAGCGGTTCCATGTTCTATATAGGTTCCACCCATGATAATAGGTTCTTCATTTTTTGAAACTTGGAACTTACCCTATCATATGTTCGAGGGTCGGTTTCACAGTCTATCCAGGTTCCACTTATATTATTAATTAAACAATTACAGTGAATTATCATCTTTAACAACCATCGATTACTACTATGATCCACTAATCATAACTTATATTTAAACACACGAAGAATATGAAACATTAATAAGTCATAAAATAAAAACTCGTACTAGTGGTTCTAAATTATACACTTATCATCTAACGACATGAATCACCGCATGATCACATGAAGGCACAAATCAAGAAAACATACAAAAAAATTATTTAGGTTTCAAGTTTCAGGTTCCAAGTTTCACTTACCTAAAACCTGAAACCTACCGTCGAAACAAGTTTTCAAATTTTTGGAGCCTAGAACTTACCTTGCCTACATTGGAACCCGAAACCTACATGTTCCTACTAGTCAGGTTCTTAGATTCCAGGTTCTAACCCGGAACCATGCTCCCCCTATTCTCCTCCCGCTTATCGATGAGTCAACTCACCAAGTTCAACAACCTTGATTGAACTCCAAGAACAATCCACCTGTTTGGACGCCCCTAGGCCCTGGCAACTTCAAGAAAATGGAAGCTCCATGGTCGTCGACTTCTGCCGTGGCTGCCGCCGGCAGCATCCACATGGTGGCGATGCGAAGCAGCCTCCACATGGTGGCGATGCCGTACCCGGGACAAGGCCACATCAACCCCATGATGAACTTCTGCAAGAGTCTGTCCTCCCGAGTCCTAGACATCGCCATCACCTTCATTGTGATGGAGGAGTGGCTCGGCTTCATCGGTTCCGAGCCTAAGCCCACCAACATATCCTTGGCCGCCATCCCCAACGTGCCCCCCTCGGAGCTGGTCCGAGCTCAGCACTACTCCGAATTCTCTGACGCTGTTTTCACGAAGATGGGAGATCCATTTGAGGAGCTGCTAGATCGGCTCCGGCCTGCGCCAACTATCATCCTGGCTGACACTTTGCTGAAATGGGCTGTCCGCGCAGGGAATTGGAGAAATATTCTGGTGGCGTCGTTCTGGCCAATGTCGACCTGGTTTTCTCTTTCTTCCATCACTTCAATCTTCTGGAACGATACGGCCACTTCCCAGTTGATTTATCTGGTAAGTTCAGTCTCCGTTTTGTCTTATCATTGTTGCTCTTGGTAGGCCTAAAAGGACAGAACAGTTTAGGGCCAATTTAGGACTCCGGATGACCAATTATGTTTTTGAGAATCTGTTTTTCTAAGTAGGAGTTGCCTGTTTCTTGACCTGTGATTGGCATAATCTATTCGGCTAAATCTGAACAATGAGTTTCACCATTGTTCCTCAGACTTTTCAATTGGCCATTCAGATCACAGAATGCATGCTCCGTAGCTTCTCCGCCATCTAAAATTTTCCAGATTGAAGTTTTATATGGACGGACAAGATGACCAACCAATAAAGATGGCAAGCCTGAAATGCTTTCAGTTCAGTTCATTTGAATTGGAATTCCTGTATAAAGGTGACTGCTTAAGCAGAGAGACAGTGTGCCAGCTGCGTCTGAATCCCAGTGCATTGAAGAAACTAGTAAAAGCAGCCGTTGATGCGCACGAAGATTGGGTCTATTTGATGTACTCTGCTTTGTCTTTGCTTTGCCACAGAAAGAGGGGACGAGCAGGTCGATTACATTCATGGACTTCCTCCTACACGCTTAGCAGACTTGATCCGTTCTGGGAGGAACGATCCAATCCTACAAGACTTCCTTGATGCTCTTAAGATTGCACGCGAGGCTAGGTATCTCTTGCTCGCAACCGTGTACGAGGTGGATTATCCGGCTGTCGATGCTGTTAAAGCTAGCTTGTCGTTCCCAGTCTCCACCATCGCTCTGGCCATCCCTCTCTCTCGACTTGCAGATGACTCTTGTTTGAATGAGGCCAATTACTTAAAGTGGTTGGACTGTCAGCCAAGCGATTCCGTTCTATATATCTCCCTCGGAAGCTTTCTCTCAGTCTCCAGCTCTAAGAGGGATGAGATTGCAGGCTGTTTGCGTGACAGTGGCATTCGTTTCATGTGGGTGGGGCACAAGGAAGCCGCAAGGTTGAAAGAGTTATGCAGCGATAGGGGAATAGTTGCGCCATGGTGCGACCAGTTGAGGGTGCTATCACATTCGTCGGTTGGCGGATTTTGGACGCATTGCGGATGGAATTCCATTTTGGAAGCTGTTTTCATGGGAGTTCCTATGCTCATATATCCCATAGCAATGGATCAACACCGTAATGCATCACTAGTCGTCAAGGACTGGAAAATAGGATGGGGGTGGGCACGGATATCACAAGGCTCATGCGTAAGTTCATGGATCTGGAAGACGATGAAAGCAGAGAGATCAGGAGACAGGCCAAGCATCTCCAGGAGGTATGTTGGCAAGCAATCGGAAAAGATGGATCGACTGAGTCTAACATCAATGCCTTCATCAGGGACATTTCCTATTGCAATGATAATTCAGAAAGGTTTAATGTATGAGTTGGTCAGTGATGTTTCTGCAGTTAAATTGATAGGCAAGATTTTTTGGACAGAATCAGTACAACACACATAGCAGACCCAACTATCAACAGCACGCCAGTTACCTAAATGGAATGTCTTCCTAACGGAAAAACTCTCAAGTGGTGGTCCGGGGACAATCGCAACTGGGTAGCCGGAATGAGTTGTACACAACCTCAATTATTTTGCATCAATAGGAGTCGTTGATGAGCCGACTCACCACATTGGGTCGAAACGTTCTTTCTGGATGAAAAAATTCATTTGAACACTCCGTGAACTGATTGGCATTAGGCAACTCATGTACTATGTACGGTTCACTACACTTTGATCACCTAGTGGAGCTATATTTGATTGTAAGTGTAATCACGCGGTACTCTGATTAGCATCAAAGTCGGAGGACGCTGTCTTATCACAGAGTCACCACCAGCGCCCACAAATGGACTTCAGAGCACCGCCCACCACCTGCATGACGGCCACCACCACCACCGGCACCTTCCGCGAGGTGGCATTGCTCTATCCTGGAAGAGGCCACATCAACCCCATGATGAACTTCTGCAGCATTCATGGCCAGAACCCCCAACATCACCCTCACCTTCTTCATCACCGAGGGCTCAGCTTGTATTCTACGCAATAGTCCTGAACTTGCTCCTGCCCGAGCGAGTACGGGCTCAACGTTTCTCTGAATTTGTGGAGGCTGTTTTCACCCGCAATCAAGTCACCCGCAATCGTTGGCGTAGATACAAAGGCAGCGACATCCTACGGCAAACGGACACTAGATGAAAACCATTATATTTATCTGTTTTTTTATTTTTCTGTTCTCAGGAATAGATTTGAAACAGAAATTCCGTTTGATAACGCAATTTTGTTATTCTATTTATGAAATAAATTTCTACTCTAGAAATAGGTTTAGAATAGAAATCAGAAGTAAAGTTTTTTTGCTTTTCTATTTCTGAAACAGAAATGAGAAATAAAAACTCTTCTCATCACTTGCCTTCACTATTAGCTGGTCGCCCACCTGCCGCCCCACCGTCGCCGCTGGTCGCCTCCCACCATCGCTGCCGGTCGCCTCCCACCGTCGCTAGCTATTGTCATCCGCTGCTTGCTGGCCGTTGTTTGTCACCGTTTGCCTTCGGCCACCTCTCGCCATCTACCTTCCTCCACCGCCCAATGCCGGCCACCTCCCACCGTCGACCGCCGCCGGTTGCCTCTGGCCATCCGCCGCCGCCCAACACCAGCCACCACCCACTGTCGCCGGCCTCCCATCGCCGCCCATCATAGCCCACCTCTCGTCGCCACCCAACATCGCTCACCTCCCATCGCTGCCCACACGCCGGCTGCCTCCCGTTGTCGTCCTCCACCATTAGCCGCCTCCTATCGTTGTTCTCTGCTGTCGGCCGCCGTCCTCCTCCGCCGCCCAATGCCGGCCACCTCTCGTTGCCGCTGTCCTCTCCGCTGTCTGCCGTCCTCCTCCGCCACCCAATATCGGCCACCTCCTGCCACCGCCCGCCTCCCGTTGCCGATCACCTCTTGCCGTCCACCGCCTCTTGCTCACCGGCCGCTCGGGAGGGAGAACTTTTGTGTCGTTATCAAACGAATTCTATTTCAGAAATAGAAATTTTGTATTGTTATCAAATGCATATTTTTTGGCTTAAAAACTCGTCCATGTAATAGAAATGGAAAAATGTATTTCTGGCCATAAATTGATTTTTGGAACAGAATAATTATCATTCACACCTAAAAATGCCAAAAGTTTTGTAAGACGTCCACTCACTTTAGTGCCAAAAAAAAGTTTTTTTTTTCGGATTACTTAAGTGCCATTTTAAAAAGAAAACAACTTTAGTGCTAATTCTGATTTGGATAGCCGGAAATTCAATGTGGCCATGTTTTATTAATTTCTCCGACCGACATGGCTCGCCGGCGTGCTCAGTCAGCATATAAAGCCCTAAACGACGTCTTCTACAATGTTTGCCCCAAAATATAAACCATAAATCGCAAATCGAAAGAAATTCCACAATTCGAAATCCTAACAATCATTCAACCCAAAATCAAAACCCTAATTTGGTTTGTCCCCAAAATTAATGGCTCAATTTTGCAAATGGAGAGCAGAAGCATGACGAGCGGCTCAAATTCGTTTCAATAAAGTGAAGAAGAAGATGAATATTATTGTTATTGTGGGCTACTGAGTTGAGTCCAAAAAGAACATCTTGGCCATGAACTGACACTGGAACATCGATATGATCTCATCAAATGACACTTCGGATTTCAATGATTTACACATGAGTGACATGGACAATTCTCAGCCTCAAACTTCACCGAAACAGGGGAGAATAGGGAAGATGAAATTACTTGGCTGAAGGAGGAGTACTTCGCCTGCAATTACGGAATCCGAACCCAGAGGCCCTAAAAAAGTCGCCTGAGCTGATGGGGGTCGGGGATAGGTCTTCAAACGAGCGCGAGCCACTTCGAGCTTTCCCAGCCAAGAAGTGGGTAAAGCTCGAAGTGGGTTGAAACAGAGCAATGGCGGCTGCAATGAGAATCGACGACGGAGACAGCCATTTTTTGTGACTGTTAATTATTCAAACTGGTAAGGGAAGGTCTTAGTGGCATCGTCGCAAACGATTCGAAGCCGGCGGAGGAGGATCGAACAAGCTGGAAGCACTTCAAGCATCCTGGCCGAGAAACAAGGCAGAACAAAGCTACTACTCTTCTGTTGCTCTCGGATGACGACGAATGGCGACGGTCGGCAGTGGCTCGAGCGGCTTGAAAACGGCGAGGAAAATCGTCACTAGTGGTCGGCAGCGGCGAACGAGCTTCGGGTGAGTCCTAAAACTCTTCAAGCCTTCTTCGTCAGAAGGCAAAGAAGAAACGGGACTGGAATTTTTTTTTAAAAACATACGTCGGTTGATATTAAAATTTCAATTATAAAAGCCGCGTAGTCGTTTGGCTGGAATTTCTCGGTGGAGGTACTCAAATGATCGTTTTCCTCCGATTTGGCATTTAAATGAATCGGAGAAAACTTTTGGCACTAAAGTGAGCGCCGCACGAAACTTTTGGCACTTCTAGTGTCCTTTTGCTGACATCCGACGGAAGCTTACAACTTGACGGATGGGGGAATTACCTTTTGTTGGGGAGATCTGGGCAGCACTTCGCTAGCAACTAACTCAATTTATGATCAATTTCTTCCCCAAAACTAAACCGACCGAAATCAACTTTACCCCAGCAACAGCAATAATCGGCAGTATATTCTAGCAACACAACCTCAAAATAAGCAAATCTAATTCTGAAATATTAAAAAGACAACAATAACAACAATACCAAGATTTTTACATGGAAAACTTAATGTGGGTAAAGTCACGGATTGCTCATCAAGAATAGTACGATATACAAAGGTTCTTCTCTAGTTACACATTAGAAGCTCAAAATCAACAATAAAATAGTATTTCATCATCTCGAAGGTGGATTAACACAAATGGCGTAAGAAAATCTAACCACGGTTGGAGATTACGAGAGATAATTTGGAGAAAGATTTCAACAAACGAAGCCGAATAACTTGTAGACCTCGGTTGCATGGACGATATACTGCAATTTCAGCTAACTCCGACAATGTTTGGACGTCGAAACTGGACTGAAAAATCTGCCCTCTTCTTTCCACTCTCTACGGGCTCTGTCCCCTTTTTCATGAACACTCTCGCTCTCTTCACAAACGTGCAAGAGAGTTCTATCTCTTCATTTCTTTTCCTTGACCTTTTGACTTCCTTATCTTTTATTTCTATTAGCTGCCCAGCCAACACCTTTCCGGAGTGTCTCCGATACACTTGGCTGGTTTGACAAATGAAGAGAGCACATCGATTTTGCCAGTGTTGTAGAAACCAAGCTATATTGACAGAAAGTAATTTGGATAGTGCAGTTACGAGGCTCGGTCGTGTGACCTGCTCCACGAGGAGAGTTCACATAATTACATTATTTATCAAGTGATACAACATATATGACAACCAATATCTTCACGTCCCTAATTATACCGAATAATCTTGCATAAACCTTTCAGCTTTCAAAATTTCTCTCGAAATGATCTCTCAATCTCACAAACACCACCCGAGATGTAATTCACGAGGAGATGCGCACCAGGATGTAATGCCACAAACGATCTTGGGACGCCACTAAATCACCTACTTCTTCTCAAATACATGGAGAGACTACTTATGAATATTGCACAAAACCAATCATCCCTTCTCAGTTGACTTCCACTTCAATCATGGTCGGGCTTCCACACAATTAACTCCGGTCGGATTTAATTCAACGGGCTCAAAATCGAAATATATTCTAACGGCGAGAAATGATGGAAGTATTTAGGAACATGAGGAAGGCCATAAGACGAGTCGGCTTGGAATAGACCGTGGATCATTTGAGATGGTTGGATTGTCACCCGCGAAGTTCCGTGTTATATATATCCCTAGGAAGTTTCCTCTCTTTTACAAGCTCCGAGATGGGCGAGATCGCGGCGGGGCTGTGCGATAGAGCGGCATTCGCCACGTGTGGTGGCGGTGTTAATTCAATATCTAGCTGACTAAAGGAATTTGATTGCACAAACAGCACAAAGTGGTCAAGTGCTCTCTGATTCCATGCCCTGAATGGGAAAGCCTAGCCGAGCTCACCCTCCATCTTTCAATTCTCAATGAGATCTTCTTCATGGCTGAGTTGGATACTCCCATGAAAAAGAAAAGGGTACGAAATATATTTTTTCCTTCCTTTTCACATTTATTTATGTATGATCTCTTTCACGTTTGGTGACAAACTTCAAACTATGCAATATTTTTCTCTTTATTTATGTCAATTTTCCCATATATATATATGTTCCATTTATGATACATTTTGGAGGGCCCGATACCGTAAAGAAAACTCCAACTTTAGGGTCCAATCTCAATTCTACCATAAACTTTTTTTTTGTCCCATAAAAAATCCTCAACTTTAGATCTACCCCCAATTCTACCATAAACTTTTTTTTTGTCCCATAAAAAATCCTCAACTTTAGATCTAGCCCCAATTCTACCACAAACTTTTTTTTTCCCATGAAAAACTCCCAACTTTAGGTCTTATCCTTATTTTACCGTTCAGTACCAATTTTACCCTAATATTTATTTGGTCTCGCAAAAAACAACTGACTTTTACTTGAGTCACAAACCTACCACTATTAACACTCCATCCAAAATTTCTTGGTGACAACCGAAAGATGGAAGACTCCCAAGAGTGATTTGTTTGAGCGTCTTGAGCCATGTGCCTCGAGCGCCTTGAGCCATGTGCCTCGAGCGCCAACTCCTGAGCACGAGAGATGGAAGATCGAGCGCCAACTCCTGAGCACAAGAGATGGAAGATCGAGCACAAAATCGAATATCCCCGAACGATATGGAAGGAAGACTCTCTTAACAGTAAGAGCAATCGAAGAAAACTGACCTCAATTGTTCTAGTTTTTACCTAATTTTCAAATCCAAGAAGACATTGTTTGGGCTGATATGGAAACTCATCTCCAAATGACATCCTCTTGGATTGTAATGACATGAAAATGCCACGTAAGATCACTAAGAGCGATTTTGGATAGAAGGTTAATGGGGACAAACTTGGGACTCGAGTAAAATTAGAACTAAACCATAAGCTATGGTTTTTTATGAGGCGAAAGAAAAAGTTTCGAGTATAATTAAAACTGGACCTAAAGTTGCAATTCTTTATGAGACAAAAAAAAAAGAGTTTATGATAGAATTGGGCGCCGAAAATAAAGTCGGGGTTTTTCTCTCAGGGTATCCACTATTTTGGGGGATGGTGCGCGTGCATTGCACGTGCCCCCACGACTGGTAGTTATCCTGGGGTCACAGGGCGGTTACCGATCGCCTCCATCACGAGCTGAGCCGAAGCAGAAGACAAGAAGAAAAAAAAAAAGAGAGCGAGAGAAAAAAATCAGAAACCAAAAGCCATAAAAGGTAAAAACTTCCCCCAAAATTCTTGGAACCCTAATTGCGCAATCCGACCCCCTCCCCCCCAAAAAAATCAAAATCCTCCCGACAGCATCCTCGGATCTTGTCCGCCGCCGTGCGGCCGGCCCGCCGGCCCTCCCCCGCCGCCGGCGATCTCTTCCCCCGCTCTCCACCGTTAGCTCGCTTTCATGGTGGCTTAGAAATCCGTCGCTGTCGTCGTCGTCGTAGTCACGGTGTGGAAAGCAGTCGTTGAGCCTCGATACATCCCCCCCTCCCTCATAGCCGTAATTCGAGATTCGCATGGCGGCCACGGACGCCACCCCCAAGTTCCAGAACCGGGACTTCCGCCCGGTGCCGCCGCCCCCCGACTTCCGCCC
Source organism: Syzygium malaccense (assembly GCA_031216405.1). Taxonomy (NCBI): domain Eukaryota; kingdom Viridiplantae; phylum Streptophyta; class Magnoliopsida; order Myrtales; family Myrtaceae; genus Syzygium; species Syzygium malaccense. The sequence continues at coordinate 22,120,464 of CM062262.1, read as the reverse complement.
GGAGGTCGCCGTCGCCGCCCACGACGGCCTCCGCTTCTGGCAGTTCATGATCGCCGGGTCGGTCGCGGGGTCGGTCGAGCACATGGCCATGTTCCCCGTGGACACGGTCAAGACCCACATGCAGGCGATGGGGTCCTGCCCCATCAGGTCGGTGGGCCTCCGGCAGGCCCTCCGGTCGATACTGAAGTCGGACGGTCCGATGGGTCTGTACCGGGGCATCGGCGCCATGGGGCTCGGCGCCGGGCCAGCCCACGCCGTGTACTTCTCGGTCTACGAGGCCTGCAAGAAGTTCTTCTCCGGCGGGAATCCGAACAATTCGGCCGCACACGCGGCGTCCGGGGTGTGCGCCACGGTCGCTAGCGACGCCGTGTTTACGCCGATGGATATGGTCAAGCAGAGACTGCAGTTGAACAACAGTCCTTACAAAGGGGTTTTTGATTGCGTGAGGAGGGTCATGAAGGAAGAGGGACTTAGGGCTTTTTATGCATCGTATAGGACTACTGTCGTCATGAATGCTCCGTTTACGGCCGTGCATTTTGCGACATATGAGGCTGCAAAGAGGGGTTTAATGGAGGTTTCGCCGGAAAGTGTGAATGATGAAGGTTGGGTTGTTCACGCCACCGCAGGAGCTGGTGCTGGTGCACTGGCAGCTGCTGTTACAACCCCTCTTGATGTCGTGAAGACTCAGCTGCAGTGTCAGGTAAAGACAGAAGAAATCTTTGGATGTTGCCAGTTACTCTGGTTTTGTTCTTTTTGAATGGCAGGAAGAAATAGATATTATACGTAGTTTGGTAGCAGACTTTCCAGTTACTAGTCTTGGACGGGAAATATGGTTCAAGCTTCGAAATCGATTTCATCATTAGACAAGCAGGGTTGCAATTTCGTCCCAATTATTAGCATCACCGCTCCATATCTTATTGGAATGGGATCGTTCTCATCTAGCATATTGTTGTTGGCCTTGTGGCTAAGTCACATCTTAAGGTTTGTCGACCTCGTTTTAAGGCATATCTAAGAGTCGGTACTCAGTTGTCATCGTGTGTAGTCACGGAGTTTGAGTTCACCTGGCTAGTGTTCTGTTTTTCTTTTCCCTCTTTTGGTGGTCTTTGCTTTATAAACCAAAAGCATTTGCTGAGGCTGAAGCTGGTTCTTTTGCCTTGCATTGGTGGGATTTACTTTATAAACCAAAAGAATTTGCTAGCGATGTCAACAAAGATAAAAAGAAAAGGTGTTAATGGGCTTTTGCTATGGGTGCTTAAACTAATTGACAACGAGTCTTGTTTTCAGTCTGCATAGGTAATGGTTATTGGTCTGGAAGATTATACAGTCAGGGGTAGCGAAGCCCACGATTGTCCAGTGCTCTGACGTGTTATTCTCATTTGATCTGTGGGATGACTTCTGAGCACTTTTGAACAATCGTGGAGTATCTTGTTAGAAAAACAATGATGTGTTTGGTTTGGAACTAGCATTTCATACATATCTTGATAAGAAGTGTCCTTAGTAGACCGGTTAAGGTAAATAAAAGAAAGAAGAATACTTATCGAGACACTATGATAATAAAAAAGGCATTCGTTTTTATTTCCTGCATGTCAAATAGGAAATTTACATTTTAAAGCATAGTTAATCAGTCTTAAGAAATATCCTGAGGACCGTTTTAACATTTGAATTTCACACTAAGCCTTAAAGTTTATGAAGATTTGTGTTGTGATATCTGGGTAGTGTTATGTAATTTTTGTCTCATATACATTGCTTTCTTTCAGGGTGTCTGTGGATGCGATAGATTTAAGACTGGTTCAATGAGGGATGTCTTTCGAACGATTATAGAAAAGGATGGATACAGAGGGCTCATGAGAGGATGGATGCCTAGGATGCTATTCCATGCTCCTGCTGCTGCAATCTGCTGGTCTACTTATGAAGCCTCGAAGTCGTTTTTTGAGGAACTTAACAGTAATAGCACTAATCCTGTTGTCACCTGAAAACCCATTGCCACAGTTTTGTTCTTTGTTACCCTGCCGGGGCACCAATTCTCTGCACACTATTGAAGCGAAATATGATGTGGAGATCTTTCTCTTGCGGAGTCTGCTTGACTTGAGGCATTGGAGAAGGAGAGGAGCAATCATACTCGGAACATGCCTGCAGTTGCTCCCGACAACAAAATGAGTTGATTAGGTCAAATTAATGTATTCGTACCACACTTTTGGCGATTTAAATAATATTATCGATCATAGCTGAGTGGATTCATTTGATTTCTGGCGGAATTGTTTCTGTGAAACTTAGTATCGAATTTTGCTGTGTAGGCAACTACACAAAAGATCCAATCCCTTTTGGAATACACAAGGAATAGCTGCTTTCTTTAAGAATTCTTGATATCTGAGTTATTTAAGTCTCTTCTGTGAACACTGAACTGGGTAATGGAAGTATCTTTTGAGTCCGTTGTCTAGAGAGAGAGAGAGAGAGATTCTGTCCCTGTATGAATTCAACTTTATAGAAAGAAGCACAATTAGTGGTTCCACAGCACATACCATGATAGCCCAAAAGAATACAGACATACCATGATGTCCCTGTAAATGCCAAACTTTTGACATTATGAAAACTACTTTCTCCAAAAGACTGTACTTTGATAAGCAGAAAAGACATAATTCCACGTCTAATTCTCTCGCACTTCATTCAAAAACACAATCGGGGCGTCTCAGGATCCATGTGGTCTAACAACTTGACCAACAATTACGGTTATATCATCGAGCTTTCCACCTGACAGCAACAGACATGAACTTCTTACGACAGAGATGAAGTTGAAAAGATACTATTTCTCAGAGATACGTGAAACAGCACACACGAACAGAGAGAGAGAGAGAGAGAGAGAGAGAGAGAGAGAGGGAAGCCGTGGCCCGTGCCTGTAAGCTTAAACCCAAGTGCTTTCTTCCACACAGGAACATCAAAACCCTGCAAAACTATAGTCTTCAGCCTCATGACAAGGTAATATTTTTGTACCTAGTAATCTATGCTCTTAATCAGTGGCAAATAAGTTGGTTTTGCAATATCACCCTTGTTCTAGCCTCAATGGAGTAGGGGGAATCATAACTTGAGTCCACGGAGTGTTCTCTGGCGAGATTAGCCAATGCCTTTGCTAACAATGAACCAATGTCCATTTAGAGTTGAGCACACGTACTGCAGGACCTTTCTAATATTTGAGCAAAACCTACCAGCTTCTGAAACATCACCATGTTTGGCCAACATGGAAACAATTTCATGGTCAAAAACATTGTCGAAGAGACCATCTGAGCCCATAATGACGGTATCTTTCTCTATTACTTCAACAGTGCTAACCTGGTTATCAAGGAACAATAGGAAATCTAAATTCTTGGTGAACAGAAATAATAAGAGTTTGCATAGTGCAGGATATAAGCTGAAAAAATTCGGTCAAGATATATTTATGTTTTAACTACACCCCAACTTGACTAAACCAACCAAACCTTTTAGCATGCATCTGACTAAATTCTCATGCATCAATCATCTATGACATATTAGCAAAGTCATTTTGCGCAGCAAATCCAGCTAAGGTGTAATTTTCCTATACTTCACATTGCTAATATCTAGCGCAGCGATGACCAGTAGCGGATTTCAAAGAAGATTTAGACAGAGGAGAAAGATGTCAATTTCCAATAAGCCAGAATATTTTCACTAGTGGAAGCACCTACGACCCCTGAGTATGGTGGCTAACTTGTGAGAATTGACGAACAGTAAATTATGCTTCTTAGCCTTTGCATAATATTGTTGATTAAAAATTTTCTGACAGAAAATGAAGTCTGAGAGGAGTATGTTCTGTCGATACCACAGCATCTCGATATGTTTGGCCAACTGATTCCGAACTTAGCTGGTAGGGACAGTCGAAGTAGTGCTCTTGCGGGGACGTAGAAAAGATTATCTGACCTGCAAATTCAGTACCATGTGGTTTTCAAGTATCTGAAAGCAAAATAAAACAGAACCAATGAGTTAGAATATCATGAAATCCGACACAGAAGTTACCGCCTCGGACAACCCTTAATCCACAATCCCCTACATTTGCGATCCTCAGGATCCCATCTCTCTCCAGCATGGCAACAACTCTGGTTAAAAAGGCAAATATGTGAAACAAATGGCTGAACTGTCTTTAGATACATCGTTTTAGGGGCATATTATCTGAAAAGCCTTGAAATTGTGAAGTCAAAAGTATAAATAACTTACACTGTAGCTGAACCTATAGAGGAGGTAGCAGCATGTGCTTCATTTAGAAGCATCCGAGGATTGTAGTTTGCCTGACAAATGAGAAACACTGTACAGGTTCTTAAGTTCCCACTTACCATAAGCAAACACAGCAACCAAATTTTAAGCAAAGTTCTAATTTGCTATTTTCTTGCCAGAGAACTACCACTAGGGAAATCAGGAGAGTGTTAATTAGATGGATGAAGCGAGTAATCTATTTTTTATTTGCTTTGAAATAAGTCTACCTCCTCATCCCCGAGCAAAGACAAAGCATGAGCGATCAATTCCTTAGAAAACAGCGAAGGATCCACGTTTTCCTCAGCCCAACTGCCAAGCGAAAGTGCAATTTGGCGAACAATCAGCAACACGGTAATCACAAGTTTCCCACAGTCATCACTTGTCTGAATCATCATCAAGTTAATTATCGACGATCAATCAATGCTTCACAGCACAACATACTCATTGCTTTTGCTCTCATTATAAATGGCCATCTCATACCAATACAGATAAAGAACAAATTCAGCTAGCACAGATTAGTCAACAAGCAGCAGAGCAGCTTTCCCAGCACTTGATCCTATTAAAAATACGAAACTTGGAGCATCTGTCCTAGGGATTGCAGTTAAGTACCCGGAAACGCCATCAGCAACAGCAATGACTCCCCCATTGAAGCCGCTCACCAGAAAAGCGTCTTCGCCGCCTTTGTCAACCTTTCCAAGAAGCAAGAAAGTTCATTGTAATGTGGACAGGACCTAGCATTTGGGTACTCTTTCATACCTAGCATTTGTTCTTATCTGAGCGCTAAATACTAAGACCCATTTACATAATCACTACATCAATGCGGCAAGACTTGTGGGAGTTCACCTTGTTGGGGTGTGGGATAAGGTGTGTCCCAACAAAAAGAGACAACCCTGACTCTGACGTCACCTCCTCACTGCAAAACAAGGGGAAAAGAATTCAAGAATTGGAAGATTACCCAGAGATAGGGAATGCGGGAAAAGATAAATGAAAGAGGCTGAACATGCTTTTGTGCTTGCAGGACAGGGTTTAGTTCAGGCGGGGAACAGGGCAGTCTGTGAACATGGAGGGGCTTCTTCACGTTGGAGTGGAAGAGCGCGCGCAAGTGAGCAGGAGGAGCTGAAGCTCTGAGCATGGGAATCGCCATCCCGCTTCCACCTGCAACCTCACATCCTCACACACACACAACCCCTGCTCTGTTTTCTTTGGTCCACCAATTCAGGATAGCCGACCGTGCTCAACTCCAAATGTGGAAAATATATATTATTATTTTTTGCTGTGTCTTGTCAACATGGCACCAGTGGTCTAGTGGTAGAATAGTACCCTGCCACGGTACAGACCCGGGTTCGATTCCCGGCTGGTGCATCACTCCCTCTCTGTTTTTGCCTTCTCTGGTTTTGGTCTTTATATGAACCATCTCCTATCTTACTGAGATTAAGCCATTGATGGATTATGGACCATCTTTGGCATTCCATTTTGTTTGCTTTTTCGGTTCTTCGTTTCGCACCATCTCCTATCTTACTAAGATTAAGCCATTAATGGATTATGGACCATCTCTGGTGTTCCATTTTGTTTGCTTTTTCGGTTCTTCGTTTCGCACCATATCTAGTATTCCATTTTGTTTGCTTTTTCGTTTCTTTGTTTTGCTTGGTCAATTCTGTGGAATGAAGAGTTGATTCGATATCGCGGCATTCTTTCACTTGGTCGTCCGGTACAGGCCCGGGTTCGATTCCCGGCTGGTGCACCACTTCCTCTATTTGTTTGCTTTCTCTAGTTTTGGTCTTTCTATGAACCATCTCCTATCTTACTGAGATTAAGCCATTGGAGTATGGACCATCTCTAGTATTCCATTTCGTTTGCTTTTTCGGTTCTTTGTTTCGTCTGGTCGATTCTGTGGATCGAAGAGTTGATTCGATATCGGCATTCTTTCGCTTGATCGATTTTGTTCTTAATAATTGATGCTTTAAAGCCTAAACAAAAGCGTCAGTGATTGATTTGTGCTAAGACGATCCATCGTAGCTTCTTTGAAAACTAAATGCTCGTTCAAGAGTAGTACAAGGATGAAAGATGGACAAAAGGTATTGTCGGATAAAATTTGTCCAAAACCATGGCTCATCAGCATCGGTGGTTCACCAATCTTATTGCTGGTCCTTCAAGAACCTAAACAAGTTTTAGTAACGGAATATTAGGCAACCCTAGTAGATTTCAACAGGTCTGTTGTAGCCGATCATTGCTTTGGTCGGTGCCTTGGTCGGTGCGCTTCATGGTGGTGGCAACGTGGCAGAGGCGGCTGCATCGGTGGTGGAGGCATAGGACAGAACCAATGGCAAGGCGGCGGGAACCAAGGCGGCGCAAAGCACTCAGGAGGAGGCAGCGGACCGTGCGGATTCCAGAAAGGCGGCCATCCCGGATCTCCCTGATGGTGGCACGGCCCAGCCATAGGATGACACCCTCCCCGTCCCGGCCAGTGCGGGCCCGCGGGGACGGGATTGGCATGCCCTGCCCTTTCTTTGTCAACCCCACAGCAAGCAGCCTTCTTCCTATCCCTCGCCCTGCGCAAGTCGGCCTCTCTGATCACTTCATGACGCCCATCATTACCGCCGCCACCGTCTACTAAACCACCACGTGCGGGGTACCTTTGGAAGGACCGGAGCTCCACCCTCTTCCTGACCTCCTTCTCCACCATCTCTATCAGCAGGAAAGGCTCTACATCGCCAGTGACTACTGTCAGCGAGCCTTCGCCTATGTCCATGCATATGGCTTGTACTCCTGCCAAACCAAACCGAACCCAAGTTCATAGCGATGCATAGTTAACATGCCATGAGGTCACTACGGCCAAAAATAACATGCTCCCTATTCTGAACATCAACAAATGCTCCAAAAAAGAGAAGCAAAGACAAAATCATGTGCTCATGCAATAGAAGTGACACACCATCCGCTTGCTCCAAGATCATCTTGGCCTTCTTTTGGCACGATCTGCAACAATGGACTTTCACTCTCATGGTAATCTGCAGTGACAAGTCGAAAGGGGAAGATGGGAGCAAATCAGACCAGAAAGGCTTGACGGAGGGAAAGAGAACCAGAGAAGAACTACAGGAGCCGGAGTTTGCAGGCCTACCTCCATTGAAATCGCTTCCAGTACACACCCGGTCGAGAATATGAGATTTTCTCTGCCTAGAATATTGAGATGTTGCTTTCTGCTGGAGCAATTTATATTTCGAGCAATCAAATATTGCTGCTCTTTTTGGGTCTTCCACTCGCAAGGAAATCTGTAAGATTCACTGATAAATAGCTTTGCGCAATATCTTAGTTTCTTTATTTAGAACAGTTTCCTTATTCCTTTCTAAGTTACCGACATGAATTGTCATTATTTGATAAAATAAAGATAGCACGAAACGGCACGGATGAATCGATTTATAAGAACATGATGGATGATGATTCTGCAATGGCTTGCAACCACATAATTGTCCAATTCGATATGTGAACACAATCTATAGCTTCCATATGCGGCTTTCTTTCTCTTTTTTTTCGCGCTAATTAATATATACAGACGAGTTTTTGTCGGGTCCGGAAATTGGGAGATCCAGACAGCATCGAAACCCTTGAAACGGCATGGTTACCGAACAATTAACCATGCACGAGAAGGCCAGAAAGAAATTGCGCAACCCCCAGAGCACTTGTTAACGAAATCCGTCGCATGTTTACGGGATAAAAAAGGGATTGTGAAGAACAGCACTCAGTGGTGTTGCACCACCACATGATCGCCACCACCGGCAATGCCGCCGATAATCATTACCGTCATGGGCATGGCCTCCGTCATCAACTCCACTTTATCATCATCATTACTACTCGAAGCGATTGTGATGTTTAGGGCATTTGATTGATTCAGATACATGCAAATTGATATCCGAATGAATCGGTCAAAAAACCGGATCAGACTCTACATCGAATCAGAAACCAGTACCAAGTTAAACTGGTTGGACCAACCCTGTCCAACACAGTTTTTAAAACACCGGCCAATTGACCCCAACTGCAAAACTCATACACTAGCTTAGCCATCGCTTGGTGACAGTACGACCATCATCGCAAGCTACTAAGCCAGGCCACTCGACCGTAGGCCTGTCCTGTACCCCCCTCGCACAAACTGTCTGCACGTAATTCAACAATTAAGTTATTCAATGAAAAGATCCCCTGTTTCACGCCGTAGGTAAAATCATATCTAGATTTTCTCATGGACATTCAAAAACTTCTATTCTTTTATTGGCAGCATCACCTTCCCCCTCCTCAAATGTTCGTTCGAGTACCAGGTTCCTAATAAAATTGGCTCTCTCACAAAAAGAAAAGGAAACAGAGAAAACACATACGAAAGAGAAGATGATTATTCAGTAGAATGTGTAATAATGCAATTAACTCTTTGTTACTCCCTTCAGGGTTCAGACTTTTTATCTAATATTATCTTTCATACAAAGCAAGTGCTGGTAAATCTAGTTCCTCTGTATGCAATCAAGAACCGGCTCAAAGGGAGGAAAAACAGAGATGAGCAAAGAGAAGGGACCTCGAGCTCTTCATGACTCATATCAGGTCAAGCAAGAAATTGCAGCTCTTCGTGCTGAGAAGCCGCATGAGAAGACAAAATTGCAGCAATAAAATCTAGGACCTATCAAAGGTTTCAAGCACCGATATTTTCGACCTCAGCAGTCTTGTCCATTCTCTTGACAATACCAGCTATCACCTGGATATGATCCAATGTTCCATCATTAATATGCAATTCTCATGAGTATAAAGCAGGAATCATTTGAGTGTACCCCATAATGTTTTACCTTTCCAGGCCCTAATTCGTAACTCTTCTTCAACCCTTTCGTAAGGAGAGTCTTGATTGTCGTTTCCCACTGAACGGGAGAAGTCACCTGTGATTTTGAAGTGAAGGTTCACTCAACAACAGTCTTTGATTCCTGAAACAGAACACGTTCCTAAGCTTGCTTACCTGATTGGCTAATATCCTCTTAATTGTGTCTGGATCAGCATGTGGTTTCGCATCAACATTGGATATGACTGGTATTCTCGGAGTCTTAATTTCTGTTGCAGCCAATGCAGCTTCCAATCTAGAGACTGCTGGTTTCATAAAGCTTGTGTGGAAAGCACCAGCAACAGCTAGACGCACCTAATGAGTCAGAGACAAAAAAACTGGCTTTAATTTCTGGCTCCATAATTTTACTGAATGATCATATTTTAAAGGAAGAATACCGTCATCCGAGCCTTAAACGACTTTGCTTTAGCTTCTACTGCTTCTATTCCTTTCAAGCCTCCAGAGACTGCATAATTGCCCTAACAATATAGAACCGATTACTTAACTTCATAAGAAAATGATAGAAAGATAGGTAATTTAGTCAGATTCGCTGCTCCAGATTCAGGCATTATCCACTTCTGTACTACACAATAGTCGGTCTACTTCATTTTGCACCTTGGAGAAAAAAGTAGAATATAAACAAATTATACATCCACAGCTTTCTAGCAGAAGAAATCTTACAGTACAGAGGTAATTTGCAATCTGCACTTTATTTTCCTCATCAACTTCTTCATTAGCTGCATCACACAACAGTTGGACCTTCTCTGAATCCAAACCTATGACACTGACCATAGCACTCCTAGCTGCATCAGCAGCTTCCTGGTGGCCATGGCAATTAGACATTATTACCGAGGAAATTTGTAGTAACACGATAGCCAATGCTAGAGCAAAGTTCGATGTTGGAACACGCAAGTGGTAAATCTAAGTACAACTCCAATCGTCTTGTATAAAAGATGATTACCTGCATTGCTTCTCCTCGTAGTTTGACCAATTTAAGCCCATCCTCAAAGCTGATAATAACATGGAACGAGATCAGACACTAAAAGAGCAGTACATCTCCTCAAAGTTGATACAAAAGCTTGTGAGAAAATCCAAAAGTGATAAGATGGACAAAGAGAAGTGAAGAGACTGAGGGGTAAACCACACAAAGCAAAAAGAATACAGAGAATTACTACACGGTAATCAAAGTAGAGCTTAGAAGAATGCATAATTGTTAATTTCAATATTGGCCAATACTGCCACCAACTTTTTTGATAATCCAAGGGCACTGGCGTGGAGAGTCAGCTATATGAAAGCCCACGGAACACCATGTAAGCCTCCTGAATCGGTTAGATCCAGGTCTTCGGCATGAGTAAGTGGCCCTGACATTTGGGTAGTTTGCATGCATTTGGAGGGATTTCAACGAGTGACCTCTAACTGTGCTGATTTTAAGTGGTTGGTGTGCCATCAACTTTAGGGAATTTAGATAGTGCACTCGTACAATTACAAAAACGAAGATGCAATATAAGTATTATTGACCTGAAAGCTCCAGCAAATGCTAGAGCAGTGTATTCTCCCAAGCTTAACCCACAAGTAACATCAACAGATTCAATTATCTGTTGACCTCCTTCCCGAGCACGTAGTATTTCAACTGCAGCCAGACTTGTGACATAGATGGCTGGCTGCAAGATGAAAACAATATTTATACAATCGTTGTTCTAAGAGATAACATTGTAATTATCAATCATAAACTCCATAATGTATACCACCAATCCAACCAAATACCTAACATCTTCTGCTCCCTAAAAGAGTGAATACAAAGGACGATTTGCAATGATTTAGAGAAGTACTACTGAGCAGTGATTGCAGTGAGTACCTGACTTATAACAGTTGAATCAATTTTTTCTTTTGGACCATTGCTACAAACATCTAGAAGATCATACCTTCCAAAAATGCAAGAGCAAATATTAGAAGCTCTTCAAACATGCCACAACGAATTGAATCTGAAATGAATCAGCTCATGCACCCTGGCATGCTCCAGGAAATAGACCCAGTAAAGCATTATCAATTCGAGTTTGTCCAAGAGTTTTTCCAACGAGATGCATTGATCGGTCCAAGGTTAGAAGAGAGAGGGAAATATACCCCAATATGTCATTTGCCTTCTTGTATAATTCTGCGGCAGCAGGCACACTCTGGGAATCTTTTCCCATTCCAACTGCTTGTGCACCCTGCAAGTATAGATTATAATTTAGAAAACCACATTGAGGAAGGATGCAAGATTACAAGCCACAGCACTAACATTATACAAATAGCGAAACACCAACACAACAAGATTCATTAAAGTTATGTCCTTTTAAGAGTAAATACCCACTGCATTTCGATACACAGCTCGACTATGCATTTAGCCAACCTTGGCAGAGAAACTTCAGACAAAGTACATTCCACCTGAGGAGCCATATTCACTAACCATACGGCAAAATGCAACATCACGGCTCGATGGACAAACAATTTTTCGGTATACACACGAAGATCACAACTCAGGCTACTCTAAGGACGATCTCACGCAACAGCTTCCTCACCCATCCAAAAAACAAAGCCCGTCCCATCACTGCCGAAGCAACCAAAGCAGCGCCAATCCCAAAACACAATCTAACCACTTACAAAATCATCTCTCCTTCAAAGAGATTAGACAAGAATCACTCAACAGGCGAACTAAACAATACTGCACAAGAGAGAGAATCGGCGCAACACCTGACCGGGGAACAAGAAAGCGGTGGAGGGCTTGTAATCAAGAAACAATCCGTCGTCGACGGCCTTCTGGGTTCCGGCGGAGACGCCCATGAAGGCCCTGGATCGGCGACCGGCCTTCGCGAGGCGGAGGCCGGGGGACCCATTTCGGGGCGCGCCGGAGAAGCGCAAGATCAGGGACGGCTTGAAGGAGGAGGAGGAGGAGGAGGGGTCGGGGGCGGCGGCGGCGGCGAGGAGGAGGAGGCATCGCGGGGAAGGAGCGGCGGAGGAGGGGAGAGGGAGCGAGAGGGAGCTCATCTTGGCTAGAGGGATGCGAGAGCGAAGTGGGTGATGATGGTGGTGGTGGTGGCAACGGAGGAGAGGGCGCATGTGACGGTTTCTCCAAAGTTGCGACCTTTGTGATGTTTCGGTTCTTGCGGAGTTTCCGAGGAAGATGGAACGTCGGAGCTGACAGCTGAGCTGCGAGGTTTCAGGTTTGCTTTGCTCAACAACCAGAAGCGGCTCAACGACTAGACTTGCGAAAATGTTAGTAGCAATAATTTATCAAATAATCGTCTGGCCTAATAACTAGGAGTGAGCATAATTTCAGGGTAAAACTTAAAATCTAAAAATCAAACTAGTGGAACCTATCAGTTTCACATTATAAGATATGCAGAGTAGGTTTCAGGTTTCAAAAATTATGAAACTTATTTGGACAAGTAGATTTCAATATCTAAATAAGTAGAACATGAAACTTGGAACGTGAAACTTGAAACAAGTTTTTTGTGTTTTTCTTATCTATGTCTTCACAAGATCTCACGGTATTTCATAGCGTCCGATGATGAACATTTTATGACTGAGATTTTTACGTTGTTAATATTTCATATTTTTTCTTGTGTCTAAATATAAATTGTGATCAATAAATTATAATAGCAAGTGATGGTCATTAAAAGTGACGATTCACTAAAATCGTTTAATTAATAATATAAGTGGAACTTGGATAGATCCTGAAATCTGTGATAGGGTAAGTTTCAGGTTCCAGGGTATGCATGATAGGTTCTAAGTTCCAAAAAATAATGAGGAACCTGTTTCAACAAGTAGGTTTTAGGTTCCAAATGGAACCTGTAGGGATCTTGAAACCACTTAATCCTACTAATAACAAAAAGGTTAGTGAGAATTTCATTTACATTTAGATGCTACTCTAGCCTCTCCAACTTTTATTGTTTAGTGATTGTCTAATTTCATCGAGTATTGCGGAAATCCATGATGAATTACCAGTCTACCTCGACCTATCAACTTGTGCGAAGGAGTGAAACTTGAAGATTTCACTCCAACTCGGTGGAAATTGATAATAGCAGCTTGAATGGTTTCCTTTTCCGAAATTGATTTTGTTTTGTCTTCAGATCATAACGATCCACACACCAGGTAGTTCGACCATCGACAGCCTAATTAGCATGGGTCAAGGACTTAGGAGTACAAAATCATCTGACTCATTAGGATACAGTTCCTCGAAGAATCGATCTTCACTCTCTTTGTTCACGACATGGGAGTTCAAAATTTGTGTCTTCGATGATTTGGGAAAGGGCTGAGGTTATTTAAGTGAAGATGGAGATTTGCAGCATGTGGTTGGCACCAACTCGATTCGGTTCACTGGGGCCATAGCCTCAAAAGGAGTATTCAAAGCAATGCATGAATGCTGACCAAATGTGGGATGGGTGTTAGCATAAAGTCGCACCTTATCTGAACTCTTTTGCTGTAGCGACTACTCTCCGCTCCCTTCGCCCTCACTAGATAAGTCTAGTCTCCTCGAATCATGCCTCTATTGGAGGAAACATGCCCTGATACCATTTCTAGCAATCCTGGTCCGGTCCAAGCCCCGAAAGGAATAATTAATAATTGTAAGATGCTGACTATTTTCGGGTGAGTGTTAACTTCTATATATTTCACATAGTCCCTTCAAACAGTTTACTGGTCACGCCGCTTTTTGGTTTCAGGTTACTGATTTTGTTCGAGTCAATCAATTCACATGCTTTGCTTTTCTTCGAAAGAGCTCTTCAACTGCATAATGGAATTAAACAGGAATCAAGCAAGTAAAGCATCTGCTTGAGTTCTAGCAAGAGCCTTCAAAATCTATTATAGCACATCCGGGGAGAAATATATGTTACATTTCTAAAACATCAGAAGAATGGCGACTTTGATATCAAATTCGATGATCGGTGCTCAACATTGAGGTAGATCCGGCGGTGGAGGTATCACGGTCTGCTGATCGCCTTGTCCGTTCTCGACCAGGAAACACATAGCAAGACCCCACACAAGGTGTGCATCAATGTGACAATGCATCAACCACACTCCTACAACAGCCATACATATGTACAGAAAGCAAAGGAAGTGAGTGAAATTCTCGGTCGAATTCGGAGACTAGAAGAAAACCGAACTAGTTCATGGTTTACCTGGATTGTCTGCCACGAATCTGATTGCTACCCAGCCACCTGGGGGCGTCCCGATGGTATTCCTAACAGGGGGATCGACGAGGTTAAATTTCGGTGTATCCCTTGCCGCATCGAAGTTGCCAAAGCCCATCCCAACTACAGAAAATTGGTATCCATGGAGGTGCATGGGGTGGTCCTCGGTGGTCACGATGCTCGTGTCCTGCAGAACAATCTGTACTGCGGAACCATATTTTAGCTTATATACTTTCGTCCCTTTTACCGGTTGCCACAATCCTCTGTTCACATTGCCAGTGTAGTCGAATTGAATCGGGGGAACAGGTGGGAAATCTGTACTGAAGATGCCAGGAACACCTTGATAATAAGCTTGCATCATGGAGAGGGTGGTCGGGAGGACAAAGGAGACATTGTTCATGCTCGCAGCAAAGCGTGTTCCGTTCGGGCCTTGACAATTCGGGTTCAGGAACAAGCAATTGATGAGTCCAAGACCCACCGTGAAGAATAAGTTCTCGTCTATGTTATTAGGGACGCTGACCTTGGAAGGACTCCTTAATCCAGCCGTGAATGCAGTTGCAGTGGTTGTGTCATTGAAGGCCGGAAGTCGCGGGAGGAGCACCCGAGAGGACTGCCTTCTTGCACTGCAAGTCTCAGATGCGTACTCAAGTATGGCGGTGGTGGTGGTATTGTCGAATGCTGCATTTTGGGCAGTGGCATATGCGCTCGCCGCCATGTAGTAGCGAGATGGAGACTCATCGGCAGTGAGGAGAACATCAGTGGTCTGACCAGGTCCGATCATGATAACACTCGTTGTAAAGGGCTTGGTGTAGGCAGCATCAACCCCTACGACGGTCAGCTTATGGTTGGCCACTGCAAAGAAGAGCTCTTGATTGAGTGCAGCATTAATGATTCTTAATAGGACCGTCTCGCCCGATTCCACTGAAAACACCGTGGTTTCTGCATTTGCATTTGTCATCATGTTACTACTTGGACTCGAGTTCTCAGTAAATTACAGTTATGGTAGTATCGACGCAAAATTTTAATTGGAAAAGGAGGTGGAAACCTTGGCTAGAACATTTGTAGAAATCTCCTGGCTGGCCATTGATGGTGTATGCATCAGACACATTCGGAGCGGCTCCTGTGAACTGGGCTTGCCGAAGGACATCCATAGGGTTTCTATCCCACCATTCCCCTATGCACGAGCATTGCCATTTCACATGAGTAGTTATTCATACAAAGGATTGGTTATGTTGCTTATATGTTTAACCTTACCAAGAAGAATAGGAATCTCTTGATTTGGTGTTGTGAAAGGGTAGGACAACCCGACTTTAGGGTGAATGATAAGAGCTCCATAAACAGTAGCCCGAAGCCATTTGCTATGCGCATGCCACCACAATGTCCCCACTTGCTTTTGGATGGTGAAGCGGTACGTGTAGGTACCTCCCGGTTGTATTGGACACTGGGTGACATATTCAGGTCCATCCGCCCATGGATTGGCTATTTGTCGAACTCCATGCCTGACAAACACAAGCAATTAGCCTGAGATTCTAGAATGTGGAGCTCGGTAAGTATTATGGGCTGGAATTTAGCCTCACGCATGTCGTCGCACTTGCTATGGCTACTCTAACTCATGCATACATTGCCGGAATCTGTGATTTGCGAACTTTACCAGTGAAGGGTGACATTGTATTGAGCACTATTCGTGGTTTTGATGATAAGAGAATCTCCATCTCTCACTTCTAATATCGGCCCTGGGAACTGCCCATTAACCGTGATAATGTTGTGGGTTCTGCATAGCCTTTTCACTGGTTGCGCTTGAATCTAGTCGAATCAAGGTAAATGGACATATTTAGAACTTTCGTAAGTCGGTCCTTTAGCAGAGACACAGAGAAAAGGAAATAAGAAGTGCGAGGAGGACCTACAACAAATTCATGGTAATGAGCTTCAGCATCTGAGAATGAAACCAAAGACACGAGCACAACAGATAACGCAATCAGGAGGCAAAACTGGTCAGGCTTGTCAATGAGCTTATGCATCTCTTGACTCAGTGCCTTTGTAAATGTTACCAGGCACATTCTAATACGGGTGACTCAATGGAGGCTGCCAGTACATATTGCGCGGGCAAAGCGGGGGTTGAACAGAGGGAAGGAAATTCTGCAGGGAAAATCTTTTGAACTTGTGAGAGAGGAAAGCACTAACACTTCAATAAACAAGGTTTTAAGTTGATGAAGATGTTCAGACTTTCAAACAGCCAGTCCAACTGCAAAGGGGATTTGTTGCACCCACCAACCTTGTCCATCTTTTTAAGAACCACCAGAATATGTAGTGTACAGAGGCAAAGTCAAAACCACACGGGAACTACTCATGAGAAAAGAATGCTGAAGGTTCGGACAGGTGCCACTGCCACTGCAAGGGCTCATGTTTCTATCCCATGTCTGTTGAATCACAGGATTCCTGGAAAAGCTAAACGAAAAGGAATTAAAAGGTTCAGGACAATTTTCATGTCATCTTGTTGCTACTGTGCTAAGATTTTGTCTGAATGTCCTAGTTAGTTTCTTGTTAGACAGCTCAGCAAGTAAACAGATGTACTTTGCCTTAGTTCAGAGCTGCTTCTATGTCCAAGAGTATTGCTCAAGACTGGTCTGTAATGTTAGATGACATTTTACAGGCAGGTTGGAATTCTTGGCCACGATTGGTTGTGCACCTCTTTGGCTCGAATTGATCAATTCCCATTAGAACTAACTAAGCCACACCAATTGCCTTTGGGCTCTGGCATCGACAACGTTAATCATACATGGCCAAATTGAGCTTCCCCGAGCTCGGTTCACCTTTCATGGCTCCACCTGCAATTATTCAGAGTGACGAGGCCAAACTCTGAGGATTTTTGCTTCTTAATCAAATGACATCCACATTCTTTCTTGGCCAAAGTAGATCGAATGATGAACATGTTTTTACCTCCTCCATCTTTCCTACTACAATTTCTTTACTCTGAATCCAAATTGTCCAACTTCAAGAAATCATAGGTAAGATCCAAAAAGTCACAGCATAAGTTTTCAGCACAATACTGAAGCTTTTTGACAAATAAATTAGTCTCTTTTAAAACTAACTTGGTGTTGGCCATCACGAGTTTCCATTGCATTAGCTTCAACGGACTACTTTAACCTTAAACAATCCAAAAGAAATACAAAGTAAGCATTGTCAAAGATCACTTAGCTTTGCAAGATCACTACTTTAATTCTGATGATATTTATAAAAATTTTCCACACATCGATCACTAATTAGCAAGTTTGCCAAGTCCAGCACTTTGTAAGATGTCGAACTAGTATTAAATAAGTGCCTGCTCCCAAGCTATGGACACCATTTCTCAATGGCGACCTTGGGCAATTAAGTAGCCTGCCAAAGGCAAACTGACATAAGCGAACATCCGAGAGAAAACTCAAAAGAAAGCATAGACCTGATACTCTCGTCCTAAGTTGCACCAGAATATCAATTGCCTTTGCATATTCTCTGTGGTCTCCAAGGGTGGTAAAACGAAGTTGACTCCTCATGGAGGTGGATTAGAAAAAAATGAATAAGTTGTGTTTAACAGTTGATTGTTGCAATGCTTGTAGGCTTCAGGATCATGCACCGGAAAGCTCCCACAAGTAAATGGTTCTGGCCGCTTGTTAGTTTTATTTCCTTGATGCACATTGAATGCCGTGTTAACTGCATTGGTGAGCTTGTCATTGTATCCATTGTCATAAATCTAGTCAGGAGAGTATCTGCAGATTTTGCACAACTTCAAGTTTAGGAAAACCAGAAGAACAGGATCCATCTAAGATCAGGTTATGAAGCCCGGAAGCTCAAACTAATAAATGAGAAGGGTAATGCTGGGTGTAGTTACACTGGGTTATAAAAATAAAATTTTAAGTAGATCGAGTGACTACAGGGGACATATCAACAAGCACATCCATATCCAACAATCAACACCTATTAACAATCTGCCAAAATAAACTAGTATCAGTAATCCTGGCATTGTTCCAGCCAGAATCACCAAACCTCCTCCCTAAAGCAAACTGCCAACATCTGCCATAGAGGGAGCCATTTCTCCTGTCACAATAAATCATATATAGTTCGCCATGCTTTTCTAACATTAAAAGGTAAACACAATTAGAGAAAGCTAAGGACCTGAAAAAAGGAAAATGCAGGAAGCAGTTGGCAACAGGGGTCACTGGATCAGAGGACCTATGTAAACTGCCATTTAGACTTCGCTATACTACCTTATGAATCAGTTTTGGTAAAATCAATTTTGGCTACATCATTCTGAAAAAAAATATAGATATTCCTCACACCACCAGTAACATTCTCACATTTGGATCTAATTGCTCTTTCAATGCCTTCAATCACCTCCTCACAATCCTCCTGTCTATAGTAAGGGTATCAAAATGTACAAGATCAAAGGTTTGCCGCCCTTTATTCATAGTGAAGACAGCATAAATAGAAGTGGCAAACCCTAACTCCCTGAACAATAGTGACAAGATCTTCTGACTATCACTAAAACTTTTCAGCATAATTCAGCAGCATTTGAAAGAGGCAAGGAGAATTATGTGTAAAAATCTGGGTTATTAGACTCTTAACAAGTCAACAGTTCTTCAATCATCCAAGTGAGGACACAAGGAACACTTCTATCCAAGTCTCCACCCTAAATAAACCAAAGGGAACTTGACTAATTCTCATCTATCGTGTGTTATGTAAGTTCTCGTGAATGCATTTCAACTCGACAGCGTAGAAAAACACTGAGTTCATGTCTGAATGAAAGGCTGCTCCAGGTCAAGTGGTTTTTTCTCATAAAATAGTATGTTTTATCTAACATTTAACGAGACAAGACACATCAATAAAAAATGGCATGATTTCCCTCCCTAAGTAGCTCATCTTTGTTTTACTGGAACTTGTTGACTTGGCCGTTCAAATTACTGAGCCTGACCTTGAATAGGTGATTAAATTTTGAAACGAATGAGAGCATTCAGAAATTGCAAATGAATTACACTCATGAGGTAATTGCTTTGCCAATTCAAGCTAAAACAGCAACCTCTCGGGACTTCTACGTTAAAAGCGGTATTGATTATCACTTGGATTTTCCTAATGCTATTATTCCATCTCACAACCAATACTTTAAGGATATTCAGATCAACCGCGTATGTCCTACCAATAGTGGCTAAATGAGAGGTAACTTCCAATTCATGACTCCATTCAGTTACACCCCAGGTTTATAGACTCATGGCAAATCAAGAATGGATATAAATTGTTACAAAGAATTAAAAGGAGCCACAAATTTTGTAGCTATCAGTAATCATTACATCAAAAAGTCACAAGGATGATCTTTATCTCTCACTTTCTCACTATCAACCCTTGCCTAGCATTTTTATCTCAGTGCTAACTTTTGTTTTTCAATAATGATAAATAAAATTTCATAATGAAGGTACCAAGGGGGTACCACTTTCATTATAATAACAGTCTTTTATACAAAATTATGCACAAAAGACTGTTTCTAACATTTTGCAATAAACTAGCTGTATGAAATCGAACTCCTCAACTATAATATAAGTGAAGAGTGTACAACCAATTATCCGTAAAAGAATCCCGAGAGTTTTCAACTTCTTGAAATGCCCTCTTGTTCCTCTCTCTCCAAATTAGCCAAAAAAAAAAAAAAAGAGAACAATCATCTTAGTCATCCATTTCTTTCCAACACCCCAAACTAATACTCTCTCTCCAAACCCAAAGTTTGAGCCTGATGTCACCCAATTTACTACTGAAATTGCACAAACCGTAGTCCAAGTATTTATGTTCCAACTGCAGTAAAAAGTTCAGCAATTCACACTCTCGTCTTCAATCTTGCACAAAACACACCTATTAGCCAGCATTGTTCCTCTCTTCTAAAGATTATCCAAAGTAAGAATACATCCCCAAGCAGCTTCCCAAGCAAAAAAACGAAACCTTTACAGGAATCTTGACTTCCCAAAATAGATTTCCACAGGAAGAGTGCGCTCTGCTATCTCACAGGTACCTTTAACGCTCTAAACATTTTCTGCTCCTACCTCCTTCCCATGTAGTTGAATGCAAAGAAAATGGAGCTTGAATGCGCACCGCATTCCAACACAAGAGTAGTTCCAACTTCCAAGCCTTTTCGCATACGATCTATCATATGAATTATTCAGCGAAAAAGTCAGCAAAAGCAAAACAATGAAACATGAAATACGTGAGATCCAATTAGGAAACAAGAAATGGAGTGAGCTAGTGAATGCGAAAAGAAGCCATGAATCTAATACTAGAAAGATCAGAGCAAAGCGTATCTTCAAATCATCATCTGCCAAGAGAGAAGAGAAACAGAGACGGCGGCGTAAACATACTCAGACACGCGAGGCCAGCGAAGGAGCCGCCGAGGCGGCGGAGGCGGCGGCGCCGACGTAGGAGAAGAGGCCGGAGCCCGCGGACTCCTGCTCGTCCATGAACAGATCCTCGGGATCCCTGAACGCGCCGTGGGCCGCCACGATGGCCAGGCCCACCATCGACGCCGAGATGAGGAGGGACCCGACGCTGGTGAGGAAGACGACGACGACGGTGACGAGGGAGAGGACGGCGAGGGTCTCGCGGTCGGAGAAGGCGCGGCCGAGGAGGACGAGGGGCTGGTCCGAGGGGCGGAAGGCGTAGAGGAGGAGCCAGGCGGCGAGGAGGGAGAGGAGGGTGAGGAGGGAGAAGGGGTGGGAGAGGAGGGAGAGGGCGAGCACCAGGGCGAGGAGGGCGAGGTAGTTGACGCGGAAGTAGGAGGCGTTGCGGCGGATGCGGGAGGCGGCGTCGGCGAGGGACCGGGGGCGAGCGAAGGCGGAGCGGTCGAGCAGCTCCAGCCAGGGGCGGCGGCCGGAGAGGGCGCGGCGGGTGGAGGAGGAGAGGCGGGAGAGTAAGGCGCGGAGGGACGCGACGGTGGAGGCGGAGGAGGCGGCGGCGGCGGAGGAGGACGGGGGTTGGGATTGGGGGTTGGAGGAGGTGGGGAGCGTGGAGGAAGATGACGTCATTGAGAGAAGTTAGGACAGCGAGTATGGCGAGGAGGTTGAAGAAGAAGAAGAAGAAGTCGAAGAAAGGAGGAGACGATGCGAATGCGGAATTATTATTTTCCTTTTTTTGGGTTGATATGGCGAAAAATATAAATCGGTATATCCGTAACAATTTTACCCTCCACTAATACCGTCAAATTTTTGAATTGGATGACATGAGATAGTTAAGGAGTATTTTACTCTCCATTTGTTACAGGTGCACTGTTTGTGATTTTTTGTAGTATTAATCCAATTTAACACATGGCAAATTTATCACACATATATTAATTTATGATTTTTGACAGTCAAAAAATTAGTTTAGAATGAATTTGTTACGGGTATATTATTTTGGAGCGCACAATAGAAAGTCCAATACCTCTACCAAGAAATCACCAAAGAGAACCCAAATCCCAATAATTTATGACCTAGTTAGGATACGTTAAATGATCTACATTATACCAATTCTTTAATGTGAGACTCTTTTAAGATAATTTACACACATATTTCAACGGAAAATTAATTCAGGATAAATTTCTCACAAACGAACTAGTTTGTCGCCGCCGCCTCCTCGCCACCTCCGAGAAGGGTCAACAATGGTGGGAGATGGCTAGCCATGGGTCGACGAGAGTCTTGGCCTACGACCTTGTGCCTAGCGACCTTCGCTAATTGCAAGCAACAGTCGTGGCCCTCTCCTAAAGCGGGCGAGGGTTGCCGACCCTTGATCAGACTTGGGGGAGGGCCAATGACCCTCGCCGACTCGTGGCCGACTATCCCTCACCATAGCCGGCCTTTCCCAACAATGGTGGGGTAGCCCTCGCCTTTTTTTAATATTTAAATTAACTTATTTTTTGTATAATATAAATAAAATTTTTATAAAGAAATTAAATTTGGATAAAAACGATATCGTTTTAGCCACATCAGCATCACGTAACAGAGAGAAAACGATAAAAAAAAAGTCACCTCAACATTTTCCGTTAGCCAGATTAGACGAAATTAGCGGAAGAATTTGATTGCACCAATTTAATAAAATCTAGGACTTGATTATATTTTTTGTAAGTTTTATGACTCAATTGCACTTTCATGATAAGTTTTAAAACTTTTAGTACATTTATCCCAAAAAATTAAAGTGTCTACCACAATTTTGCCGAACCGAACAATCTACACATATACATTCGGTTTTGGAATTTTGTCCAACCGTCCATGATATATAGGCCTAATATCCAAAAAAACATCAAACTTTAGCTTTTGTCCCATTTCTATCTTTTGTCTCATAAAAAATCTCAAATTTTAGGTCATGTCCCAATTCTACCCTAAACTTTTTTTTGTCCCATAAAAACTTCTCAACTTTGGGTCTTGTCCCAATTTTACCATAAACTTTTTTTGCCCAATGAAAAACCTCAAACTTTTGATCTTGTCCCAATTTTACCATCCAGTCTCAATTTTACTGTAAAATTCTTATAGTCTCATAAAAAACCACAAAATTTTACTTAAGTCACAAATCTGACTCTATTAACCCTCCGTCCAAAATTTATCGTTGACAACCAAGAGATAGAAATCTCTCAAGCAAGAGCTGTTTGAGTGTCCCAAGCACTCGCAAACCGCGAGAGATAGAACATTTCCAAGCATGAGAGATCGATAAGCGCAAAATCTTGAGGGCGATTTAACAGAGGGTTAATGGAGATCTTTATGAAATAAAAAAATTAGAGTGAAATTGAAACTTGACCTAAAGTTAGAATTTTTTTACGAGATAAAATTTTTTTACGAGATAAAACAAGCTTAGGGTAAAATTGGTACTGAATCTAAAGTTGAGAGTTTTTTATGAGACAAAAAAAAGTTTATGGTAGAATTGAAACTGGACCTATAGTTGAGGGTTTTTTATGAGATAAAAAAAAGTTTAAGATAGAAATGGGACAAGATCTAAAATTGGAGATTTTTTATGAGACAAAAGGTAGAAATAAGACTTACATGTCAAAAATGTACCTAATCTACTCGTACTATGCACTACGAAACCAAGAGAGAAACAAAGCGTCTCTCGCCGGAGGTGCTCGCGATCGATCGTTCAATTTTCACGCTCCGACGAACGGAGTCGCCACCGACGATCTCTACGACCTACCTACTGATCCATGAGCTCAGTAAAGGGCAGTGATCTTTCCGCCGTGGGCTCTCGCTGCACTACCAAAACCGAGAACCTGAAATCGGAAGTGGCGAGCAGGTCGCCGATGACTCCCAACTCGGGGTACTCGCTCCACTCCGTCAAGCCCGAGACGAGCGGCGACGACGGATCGTGGTGCTTGCCCACTATCAACAGGTCGACCGCGGTCTCGACCGAGCGGATCGCCCGGATGGTGCCGACCCCGTCTCTTTTCATTTCCTCGACGCACTTCACCTTCCTATTGTTGCCCACCTTGGCCCGGAAGTCACCCATCGCTTCTTTGTCAAGCTGGCTCTCGCCCTCGTTCTCGTGCTCTCTGCTCTTGACCCAAACTATGGTGAGGTTGACCCACGGGTGGTCGGCCATTCGCAGGCTGTAGGTGAGCGCCTCCCGGTCGTCTGCGCCCCCCAAGAAGAGCACGAAAACTCCGTACGGCGCTGCCTCACCGGCCGCCGAGTGCGGGGCTCTCGCCAGCGGGCCCCGATCAATGAGGACCCCAACGGAGCAGGGCGCCTTGCCCATCACATTCATGTTCACGTTGCGGACGGCGCGGTTGGTGGACCCGACGGACCCGTCGATGGCCCACGTCCTGTGGAAGGGCACGATGATGAGATGGGTCCGCTTGTCGAGCGCGAGGGCGCACACGTCGTCGTGCATGCTCTCGTAGGGCGAGATGGCGGTGAAGTGCTGCACCACGGCGCTCCCGCGGTTGCGCCGCGCGTAGTTGGTGAACGCGTTGACGACGTGGTCGGACCCGGTTGCCTTGGAGGTGGCCTTGTCAAGGTGGTGGTGGGGGGCGAGGACGGAGGCGCACCGGCCCCTGAGCTCCTTGAGGTGGAGGACGAAGACGGAGATGGGGCTGTGAGGGGCGGGGTTGGAGGCATCGAGGAGATTCATGACGGTGGGGACACTGTCTTCGTTGTGGAGGCAAACGAGGATCTGGACCTTGACGCCTTCCTTCGATTGCGGGAGGGTCCTTCGTCCATTGATCGTGTATCTGCTGGATGGATCATATAAATAAGCGACGATGGGCCTCACCAACGTAGTCACGATCACCATGGTGAGCACTAGCTGAGCGTAGACTTGTTGATCTATGATCTGGACATGCAAGTTCAGATGGATTTCATGAGCAACATATCGAACCATGCATGCCCAATTCAAATGTAATCGATACGGTGATGAACATGCGTATGTCAACCTCAAGAAATGCACTGTTCTTTCCATGTTCTTCTCGAAGGAATTACCTTTCTGTCATACCACATGACATAAATAGCGACCTCAATGATGCCTTTACAGCACATGATGAGGCTGAGAGGGACCGCGTCCCAGAACGGCGTGCCGCAGCCGACGGCGGTCGCGAGCGTCCCCAAGAACTTCCCCACGTAGCCCATCATTATTATCACCTGCGTGTACCCAGATGACGCCGCGACCACGCTCGATATGTCCGTCCGCACCCCGCTCACGGCCAGGAACGTTGGCACCAACAGGCTGTCCGAGACCGTCTCTAGCTTCTGGACCAAGGTCGTCCCCAAGGGCGGTCCGTGCGGCAAAGCCAAGCCCATCAAGAATGCTCCGAAGCCGGAGTGCTGGCCCACGGTCTCTGACAGCAGCGCACACCCCAGCAAGATCACCATAATCTCAAAGAAATGGACCTCCTCCTCTTTTCCATCCTGTGCGTGGCGGTGGTTTTGGACATGATATGTTCGTCGGAGTAGACATTGTTATCCTCGAAACTTATACTGCTCGACATAAATTCGCCGTTTGAATTTAACTAGTGACTGCATATTGACATGCCTTACCTCTGCGCATTGGATTGACCACTTCGTCACGGGGCGAACGATGAAGACGATGAGCGAGATGAACATGAGTGTGCTGAATATTGACCACAGTGACTCTGACTTGGAGTGCTGGAAGGCCACGCCAGCAGCATTCGACAGCAGAGACAAGGCCCACGTCCACGAGTCGCACACCAGCGACACGTGGGCAGCAAACCGTCCGAGGTCCGAGTTGAGGATCCGAAGGTCGGTGAGGAGCGACGTGATGACGGGGAAAGAGGAGAGGGAGTTGACGATGGCGATGTAGGGGACAGAGTACCTCAACGAGCTGTCCAAGTCGACCAAGCCCTTGAGGGCGAAGTAGGAGAGATAGGCGACCGCGTAAGGCGAGAGGAAGCACATGGTCCCGATCAGGAGCTCTCTCTTCCTGGCCCTCCGCAGGATGCCGGTGTCGATTTGCACGCCGATCGTGAAGAGGTGGATCAGGAACCCTAGTTCGGAAAACGTCATGAGAATGGTTATGCCTCCCGGAGGGAATACCTTGGCCAGGTATCTGCGGTTGTGGCCTAAGACGGAGGGACCGATTACTATACCTGCCTGGTCGCATCAGATGGAGCCATGTTTAGGGATTGGCATTAGAAATATTGAAGGAGCACGCTCCTTATACACCATTAGTCCGTTCCCTAATTTTTTTTTTTTGAGATTTTAGTGTAAATAATCTATCTAACATATCCGAAGTCAAGATGGCCGAGTTGGTCTAAGGCGCCAGTTTCCCTTACCAAAAAAAAAAAAAATCTATCTAACATGATATCAGAGCATACATTGTAATTCGCATCCTAGCATCCCTCTCATATTCCTTCCATCTAAGTACTTCTTATTCTTATTATTCCGTTGATTTCCCAAATCGCGTAATTTGTTTGATGGTAAATGAATAGAAAGAAAAAAAGAGAGAGGAAGATTAGGCGGTAAATGAATGAATTACCAGAATGTAGGCGATGGTGAGACTCGGACGGAGAGGTTTGAGGAAGAGGAAGAGAATCCGGGCGGCGAAGAAGACCAAGATGATCTGGAACATCAGGACGGGCATGGCGGAGTCGAATGGATTGGAGTACCAGACCCCCTGCGAGTTAACTATGTTGTCCGTCCGTTGGCAGACGAGGATCTCGGTCTGGAACGGACCCGACACCGACCCCATTGTCGCATCCTCGCCTGGCCAATGCTTCATTCCCTCCATTTCCAGCGAGATCCAGGATCACACAAGCTCAATTCGCTCGCGTCCGAGAAGAAGAAGCAAACCAGAAAGACTAGCTATGTTGATGGTGGAGAGAGAGAGAGAGAGAGAGAGAGAGAGAGAGAGAGAGAGAGAGAGAGAGGAGCATTTAGTAGGGTTCGGAGGACGAAAATGGTGTGGCTGAATGGGTGTCCTTCCGTCATTGTAGGGACGTCTTCTTCGAATCTGGTTCGCTAGTGCACGACGGAGGCTAGGAGTTTGTACTGTTAGGGTCGACAAAGGTGGATCTTTTGTTAGCGGCATGCAAAATTGCGTTCGTGATCCTAACTCCTAAGGTTTAGTGTAATTTTAGTGTAATTGCAGTTTAGCATTCGGATTGTCGAAAGGTGGAACTTGCCCGACGCACAAGGATATGACGAGACGATCAAAGGTGATATCTTTGACATCTCCAAAATATACCAAGTTATTCGATGAAGTACTAGCTAGTAAATACGCGACAATAAGAAATCGGCAGTCAAAATGAAGCGAAATGGGTTCGTATTATGAATGGTGCATACATATTGGTGAACTACACAATGTATTTTGAGGTTGTGAAGAGGAATTATTAATGGCAGGCGTGACGACGACGCCGGTCTCGCGCAGAGACCCACCGCGTCTTTGCCCGGATAAGGTGGCCGCAGGTGCTGCGGCCGGGGCAGGGAGAAAGAGAGAGAGCGAACGAGAAGGACTAACATGTCAATGCATGTCCAAAGTTGTAATAGCGTCATCGTTTGATCCAAAAGTCGTAATTCAAAAGAGCTAACACATTTGTTAAATGGAGGAAAAAGCAAAAAGAAAAGGCGAGCGTAATATCGCAGTTAAGTCATCTGTTGAATTGTATTGTAGTCAGGGATTGAAGAATCAAACAGCGAAATGCTTCCTCTGGAAACAAACTTTCTGCTTAAACATGCACTTATGAAGCACCGCCCTCCATATCAGGTTAATAATTCAAGAACTTCCGGATGCTAAAGAAAGGATCAAAGGATCTTCAGGACTCCTCGAGAAATGTCCTGATGACATTAGCTGTAATATACAAGGTTATACATCATCTGACAATCTTAGGAATGAGACCCTTTCAGAGATGGGTATCGACATCTTAACAACATGCTAGGGAATTCAGCATTGTCTAAGGCATTTAGCTTGACCTTCAATCTACAATGCCATTGGAGCAACTGCAAGGCCGCTCCGTGTCAATCCCACCGCACACGAGATAGTTTAGTCATGTTCATCCGGCAGGATGCTCATGTAACTTTGGTCCGATCTCTGTGTTCACTTTCCGCGCCCGTAGTGAACTACGGCGAGGAGTGGCTGAGACTCTGAGATCTGCTCATCTCCAAGGACAGGTTGAACGGTTCACACCCCACGGGCTCCCGCTGCACTACTAAGACGGAGAACTGGAAATCAGAAGTCGCTAGCATGCCGCCGATGACCCCCAATTCTGGGTACTCGTTCCACTCGGTCAAACCCGAGATGAGAGGAGACAAGGGATCATGATGCTTGCCCACGATCAATATGTCGATCGCATCCTCGAACGAGCAGATCACCTGCGTAGTCCCCACCCCATCCATCACCGTCTCCTCTACGTACTTGACTTTTCTCTTACCTACAATAGCCCGGAAATCATCTATCAGTTCTTGATCAAGACCGCTTTCCTCTTCATTCAGGTACATGTCGTTCTTTACCCGGGCTATTGTTAGGTCAACCTTCGGATGCTCGACCATGCGCATACAATAAGCGAGTGCCTCACGATCGTCCGCACCACCCAAGAAGAGCAATACTATCCGATACGGCGCCGACTCATTCATCAGCATGTGCTGGCTGCTTGTCAAGGGACCCCGGTCGATGAGGATTCCGACAGAGCAGGGCGCCCTGTTCATCACGTTCTTGTTCATTTTCCGGATTGCGTGCTTGGTTGACCCCATGGACCCGTCGATGGCCCACATCTTGTGGAAGGGCACTATGACAAGGTTGGTCCTCTTGTCTGAGGCGAGCGTGCAGATGTCGTTGTGCATGCTCGTGTAGGGCGAGATGGCGGTGAAGTGCTGCACCACGACGCTCCCGCAGTTGTGCTCCTCGTAGTACTGGAACACATTGACGATGTGGTCGTAGCTGGTCGCCTTGGAGGCGGCCTTGTGGAGGTGGTGATGGGGAACGAGCACGGAGGTGGAGCGGCCCTGGAGCTCTTGCAGGTGCAAGACGAAGACGGCGATAGGGGAGTGGGGAGTGGGGTGGGAGGCTTCGAGGAGGTTCATGATGGCGGGGACATGTTCTTCATCGTGGAGACACACTAGGAATTGCATCTTGACCCCTTCCTTCCATTCTTGCAGGGTTTTTCTTCCCTGGACCAAATATCTCCTGGATGGATCATACAGGTAGGCAATGATGGGTCTTGCCAATGTAGTCGCAATTAGCATAGTGAGGAGTAGTTGAGTGTAAACCTGAGCAGGTACGATCTGGGACATACAAAATGACATTGAATAGATAGATCAATTCCTCAACGTGATGAATACCAAAAGCGATTGTCCTGATGACATTAGCAGTTGTCCTATGACATTAGCAGATATATGTAGGGTTCAAGGATTCATTTTGCTACAAGAGCTGTGTAAATCTTTTGATTACACGAATCGTCTACATCACTTATGGAGTTGTACTGCTATAGTTATAAGAATTAACCAGCTGTCGAAATCAACGGTACTGAAGATGGCTTGTGTAACTAAAAGTTTGTGCAGCCAGTCATCCGTATGAAAATCCGTTTTTCAAAATGCAGGTAGTACTGAAGAGTACCTTCCTATCGTACCACACGGCGTAAATGGCGATCTCGATGATGCCTTTGCAGCACATGATGAGGCTCAGAGGGATTGCATCCCAGAATGGCATGCCGCAGAAGATGGCAGACAAGAGAGTCCCGCAGAACTTGCCGACGTAACCCATCAATATGATAAGCTCCGTGAAAACCGACCATGTTCCACCCTTGTCTCCTAAATGCACTCGCAACCCGCTCGTTGCCATGAAAGCCGGCACCAGCAGCACGCTGGAGATGGTCTCCAGCTTCTGCACCAAGGTCACCCCCAGGGGCGGCCTGTCCGGAATTGCCAAGCCCATCAAAAAGGCCCCGAAGCCCGAGTGTTGGCCGAGAATCTCCGACAACAGCCCACAACACAACAGGATAATCATTAACCCGTGGAATTGCACCTCCTCCTCTTCCCCTTCCTGCTTGTAAGGGTGTCAAGTTTTTACGCTAATTGACATGTTAATGAGAACGGAAATTCATATCTTTGAAAATGACATCGTTAATCAATATTCTGGCACATTGAACAGAACTTATGATGTTCAAATTCATACTCAGTGATTAGACACGTGACCCCAAAATGACATGCCTACCTTTGCAAATTTGTTTGACCACCTCAACAAGGGGCGGACGATGAAGGCAATGGCCACGACGAAAGCGACCGTGAAAACCACTGACCACACGGATTCCATCTTGGAGCTCTTGAAGGCCAAGTTGATGGTATTGACCACCAACGACATGCTCCACGACCACATGTCGCTCACCAGCGACGCATGCGTGGCCATCCGGCCGACCTCCGAGTTCAAGATCTGCAGGTCGGCCAGGAGCGAGGTGATGACGGGGAAGGTGGAGACCGAGTTGACGACGATGATGAAAGGCATGGACTGCTTCAAGGTGGCATCCAAGTTGCCGAAGCTGTTGAGCATGGAGAAGGTGAGGAAGCCTAAGGCATAAGGCAAGAGGAAGCACATGGACCCGATGAAGGCAGCACTCTTCCCGGTCTTGGTTATCATGTCGGTGCTGATTTGTGTGCCCAGGGTGAAGAGGTGGATCATGAACCCTACATCTGCTAATGTCATCAGGACAACTATGCCGCCTGGCGGGAACACCTTGGCAAAGTACGCCTTGTTGCGACCTAAAACGGCCGGACCCATAATTATGCCTGCCTGGTTGCATCGAAGAGAACTATTAGAAATAAGATCTTTAATTCTATCCATCATGGACGAAGCAGGCGTTTCCACCTACAATGTCAAGATCCGTTCCACACATGTAGCTGAGGATTATGTACAATAAGACAACTGCAAACCCACGATACGTTGCGTCAATCTATTACGTTGGTTGCATATGCAATAATTTATTTGTTCCTAAGATTCACCGTATATCGGGGAGGGAGACTACCAGAATGTAACCCAATAAGAGATTCATGCGAAGAGGTTTGAGGAAGAAGAGGATGATCCGGGTGGTGAAGATGATCAAGATGATCTGGAACATGAGGACGGGAAAGGCAGAGTCGAACGGGTCAGAGAACCAGATGCCCTGTGAAGAAATCATGTGGCCCATCCGCTGACACACCAGGTACTCAGGCTGGTACGGGCCCGGCACCGTCCCTATCGTCGCCGCCCTCTCAAGCTCCTTGGTTTCCGCCATTTTCGAGCAAGATCGCTACAAGATGGATCTGTTTGCATAAGAAAATGAGAAGAAGACTCCCAAAAGGACCATGAAAAACTTCATGAGAGAGAGAGAGAGAGAGAGAGCGCTTGAACGTGCTTGTTGCTGTCTTGGGAGGACGAAAAGGTATGAATAAAACGAGTGGGCATAAATTATTCCGTTATGGTAGGGACTGTCTTCTTAAATTAGTTCTCCAAGGCGTGAGCAAGAGCAGAAGGCACGCTTCCTTGAGCAACAAGTATGTGATTATAGACGTCCTTTTATCCCATACATATTTATGTACGTGCAAATAATAACATGGATGTAGCCATGATACGAGAGAGTTGAGGAGGAAAAATCATTTTTACAGACAAATTTTCCATGCACCTCTATGATATACTTTTTAAAGTAGTTCTGAACATGATGTGGTCGTCTCGATGTGCTTCTACGAGTTTGAACAACTTTCACATGTTCAAGCGATTCTTTGCATGCCTTTCCCTTTGCTTGGGGATTTTAAGTCAGGACAGATCTTGCAGGGCAGTGTCGGGGACCGCGTTCTCATCGCACCACACCATCTTGTAATAGAAAGATCATAGGAGCCTTTGGCCCTTAAACAGAATCATGCCATCTTCTAACGCAGATTCCACAGGTAAGAAGTTTTTCATTGTCACCACTCGCAAGCGCTGGAGGGATCTATTGCTCGGGGAGCCGAGGAGAGCAATCTTTCTGTCCATATAAAATGCTAACATTCTAGAATGTAATAGTGTTTTATCTGTCTTTTCAATAAAAGAGGTTGCCACAGTAGAGCACTGCAGTAACAATGACGACGGGAAAGCAACGTCGATACCCGAAATTTTGAAGCTCAATCGGAGTGACAACTACCAGACAAAGGATCAAACATAGTCAAGTGAGAAGTCTGGGAGTATAAGCATCAAGAATGAAAAGTTTCCTCCGCAAATGACGCATTCATAGTGTGCAAGCATCAAGCATGACGTTCATCGTGTTCCTCCCACAGACAACAAAGGCATACACTCAACAAGGAGAAGCTAAATAAAATTATCAAGCATCCTAAAGACTCTTCGACAAATGCAGCTTCCACCCTTTCGGATCCATTTCCACCTGTCCAAGCAGATCAACAGCTTCAGCATACCCTTTACCCATTAGAACGTGTTATTGTTTTCTTCATGTAGAGTGATATGATATGTTCTCACAGATTTTGCTTCTTTCTGCTTTTTATTCCCACTTAAAGTACAGTATACCAATTCTCTGATCATAGTGAAAAGAAAAGGGTAATTAGTGCTGGTAATTTTTATCGAATCCACATTGATGCGCAAGCTGTATATGCAATATATTGTGAGGCTCTAAATAGAAAATGTCCTCATTCCATTACTGTCTTCTTCTTCCTGGCTAACTTAGCACATTCAGAGAGAGAAACAAGAAAGGAAGTGAGAGGCTCTGGCATCGCTCTTTGCAAGTGACAGTGACATATGTAAACAATGAGTCACATAAAAGTTGATAAACCACGAGACAACCGATAATAAGAGGGGGGAGACAATACCTGACACGCTTTGTCTCTCCACTGAAAGACACATCCGCGGGCTTTAATGTAACTGATAAGAGACTCAGGAAATGAGGATTTAAAGGATGCATGAAGCTTAACTTTCATTAGACATCTACTAGCCAGCAGAGCAGCCGCGAGACCGCTCTGTGTCAATCCTGCCACATGCAAGATAGTCATGTTCTGCAGGCAATTGATGCTGGCCAGTGCTAGGAGCCCTACGTCAGTGACCGAGCAATATGAAAAATTTATCTGTGAAATGATGAATCAATGAA
This sequence comes from Syzygium malaccense, assembly GCA_031216405.1. Classification (NCBI taxonomy): domain Eukaryota; kingdom Viridiplantae; phylum Streptophyta; class Magnoliopsida; order Myrtales; family Myrtaceae; genus Syzygium; species Syzygium malaccense. The sequence continues at coordinate 22,087,682 of CM062262.1, read as the reverse complement.
TCCTATCAGCACACCACAGGCATCAACATTGGCTGCTTTTCAAATAAGAGGAAACAAAAAAGATGAGTACCTGTCTGAGATTTGGGGAAAATTGGGCCAGTGAAAGCATTCCATTATCATTGATATTATAACACTTCTTTATGTCAAGGAGGGTAAGACGCCTGCATCCTCTAGCAATAGCTGACAGACCAATTGATGAGACATAAGGACATCCTCGAATTTCGAGAGCTTTTAGCCTCGGACAATTAGACAATGATATCAGTGCGACGTCTGTGACATTTTCATTGTAAGCCATGTTAATCATTTCAAGTGCTGGACAACCAATAGCGATTTTGGCAATGCCAGCATCAGTTATTCCCATAGACCTAATAAAGAAAATTCGATGAGAATAAATCCAGAAAATGACATAGCATTATATAAAAAAAATAGCTCTCCTAGATAGAAAAATTCTAGCGGCCTTATTTCCGTTTGCTAAGTTCAAATTGTAGTTTGTGCCTGTTAAGTTCAAATTATGAGTATCGCAAGTTCATAATTTTTCCTTGACACGATAAACCAAGTTACTGAGTCATTATAAAGGAACATATGTCAGATTTGCACTTTCCTACTCATAGTTGGCAGGTGCAACATGAGCATAATGGAATTTCATTCTTTACAGCATACTATCTATAAGTAAAGGGAGGAAATTTGACGACATCTTCACTATGTTCTCTCTCTTTGAGATCCAATTTTTCCAGTTCCTCCCTTTCGTCAAGATTATTTTCTCCCTCTTCGTTTCATAGGATAGGTGATAAACTGAAGCAAGCGAATAGCAACGAATCAATGCGAGCGAAATGACAAGGCACCCACGTCTGCATTGCAGTTCATACAACTGTATAAAATTATCAATTGCTTACATAATGTATGCTGTACAAACCTGTAAAGATCAAGCTCTGTAAGATTCAAGCAGCTTCTTCCAATATGTTTAAGTCCATCATCAGTGATCTTCGAGCAAACCCCCAGTTTTAAAGATCTAAGATTGGAGCATCTTGATATGGACATCAGCACTGCAAGAATCGCGAAATGAAATTAGCACTGCAAGAATCGTGAAATGTCAGGCTTTTGCTCTGACTGAAGTAAATATGCATAGAAGGATCTAGTCCAGTAGAAAACCTTCGTCATCGATGTTGTTATCTGTAAGATCAAGTTCCTCCAAATTTTGACAGCGCCGACCAATCAAGAGATATGCATCTCTTGATACCAGGGTACATAATTCCATCCTGAGAGAGCAGAGGAAGGAGCACGAACTTGTTATGCTATTTATCGAGGCATATGTTATCTTTCGGCAGCATGTGATGTCTAGCTTCCTCAATTGTCTTTGTGTCTGCCCAAGGAAGGAGAGACAATCGTCTGTTACCCCCAAGCACTTGCTTAAGCTTAGCTCCTTCAGGCACGTGGTGCAGCTCACCATTGCTTTCATCCCAGAACATGTAACCATACAACCATCTAGTCGAACCACTTGCAAACCCGAAAACTTGTGCAGACTCTTTCCTAGGTCAGCAGTCACCTGAACGAGCATGAAGAGTAAGTGTGAACCAAAAGGAAGCTAGACATCACATGACCCAAAAAAAAAAACAATACAACACGATAACCATGAGGCTCTCAGAACTTACAGGAGAACCATAGGATAAGATAAGCTGCTGCAGACACTGAGCTTCGCTCGTCAAGGAAGACAAACCTACATGACTCACATTCTGGCAGTTTGACAGATTAAGTACCTGTGCAAATGCCAATTTTCAAGAATAGTTAGTTGGACATAGAAAAGCTAGATCTTTTTTTTTTTTTTTTTTTTTTGATAACCCAGGGAACCCCGCACGGCCGACAGCCGGGAGGTAAACCCTGGGGGCGACACGTGCTAGCCACCACACACGTGCACCGGTTAAGTCACCCTGCGGCGCCCGGGATTCGAACACTCAACCTTTTGCGAGAGGAAGAGTGCCCTTTCCAGCAGCGCCACCCAGGCGAGCTTTTTATACTCCAGCTGTCCAACTATTCACATAGTTCTTTGCGCTAACGCGATTAGAGACAACTTTGAATCCACATAGATAGAAATAGCATTCTTCAGAGGAAATATAGCAGCTTGTACAAACTTTGGAAACCACGAGCATACCTTCAGCGATGGGCAACTCCCTTTGAGGGTGGCAAGTCCATCATCATGTATACCAGGACATCCTTCGAGAATCAACTCTTCAAGATTTCGTAGTTTCAAGACAGGCTGGAGAGACTCATCTGTGATCTAATTTCCCAAAAAGAAAGCAATACGTGACTAGCGGACCCGACAAAATTCATTTCAGTAAAAGTTGAATCCGAAGAAGAAACGACCACCGCTCGATAAACAGTCGACACACTCGCGTCCAAATTTGGCAAGGCTAAGATGGAACAGCTATAAGCAAGGCAATTAAGTAGTAGTCCACGCCAAAATGGACCTGCAAACACAGTCAATCCAGGTCCATCGTGGAAGCTCTTTCTACGGTTTGCTAATTTCTATTTTGGAACCGGTTTGACCGCAATAACCAACAGTTCTTTCCAACTAGTCAATCGACCAATGAAGAAGCCAGCGCTACAGATGTTCAAATATTTACGCACCGCAAGACGGTAGAAGAAAAACATTCCACAAGCGGGTTCCATCTCCGTACAAATGTCTACATGATTAGTCGCCCGAAATTGGAAATGTTACCGGTCTATATGCTGGCGGTATCACGGCAATGTAGCCAAAAATTAAACGCCCCTCAGACAGGACATCAATGTATTAACAGAAGAACATCCTTAGCATTGTCAGCTGCGGAGAAGAAGCGTTTACCGGCAAGTAAGATAGATCCAAACTCCGGATGTCCGCGCACTTCATCGCGATCAACCCGACTCCCAGATCGCTCACCCGCAAACACCACTTCAAGCAGAGCAAGGTCAGGTTCCTGCACCCGACCGCGATGCACCCGACCCCCATGTCCGTGATCAGCTTGCACCTCCCCATCCTCAGCCTCTCCAGGCTCCTGGCCTCGGCGATCGCCGCGGCCGCCGCGTCCGTCAGCTCCGTCGCGTTCGACACGTCGATCTCGACCAGGCCGGCGCAATTCGCGGCCAGGCTCGACAGCCCCGCGTGGCCGAAGAACCTGGACCGGGAGAGATCCACGGATCTGAGGGTGGAGCTCCAGGAGCGAGCGAGCGAGGCCAGCGTCCCGTCGTCGACGCGGGGGCAGAGCGAGAGGTCGAGCCGCGAGACGAAGGGGTAGCGGCGGGGGACCGAAGGGAGGAGGTCGGAGGACAGGGGCCTGAGGGACCTGCGGTGGCGCGACTCGGCGGAGAGGAAGGACCTGCAGGCGAGGGAGAAGGACTTGCGGGCAAGAGGGTCGTCGTCCCCGAGGCGGTCGAGGATGAGGTGGATGATCTCTTCGGCGAGGCCATCGAAGGGGTTGCTGGGTTGGTCCCGGGGGGCGGCGGCGCCAACTCCGCCGTCTCCTTCTTCTTCCTCCTCCATGCTCCTCCTGAGCTTCTTCATCTTGCTGCAGCGAACGCAAAGTAACCGCAAATGGGTGGCTCTCCCTCCTCCTCCTCCTCCTCCTCCTCCCCGAGTCTTCCGGAACCAGCAAACGCTTCGGCCTTCAGTTACTCACACGTCCCCCCCCGAAGAAGAAGGCGAAGTGGACTGTACGTGCCCTGCGCACGGTTTGCAGCATCAGAAAGTTTCTTGGTCGGATGCAGAGCCTGCCATGGAGCTTCTTCCCCACGCATCATTCGAATTCACGGTGATGAACATGGCAGAGCATCTGGGAAATCTCATGACGCCATTCAAAGAAGGACAAGAAACGGAGAATTCTCGAGCTCGAGCTCGAAGTTGAACTCGGGGAGGAAGTATGTTCCGCTTCGCGGTCAGATCAGGAGTGTTCTAATATGCCGACGCGCGAGTACCGCAATTGAAACAGGACATCAAAGACGAACACATCCTAATATACTATGCTTTAGAAGAAATTTACCGTGGTACGCTAAGGAAACCTCGGCGTACCACGTCGTATCAACTTTCAACATAACCTTTTCGGTGACTTTTGGAACTGCACGATCGGGCCCCCCCTCCGGGGCCACGGGTAGGAACCCGACACGCCGGCGACTCGATGATTCCCGGCGCGCGAATTCGTCCGACGGTTTCGTGAACTAGAGCCATTGTATCGGAGGCTCTCAAGCTACTTTTTAATATAGTTTCCTCCTTTTTTTGACCCAAGAAGATATACGTTTCCTCCTTTGATTTTTTTTTTTTTTATGTTTTTGGAGGATGGTTGAAATCGGCGAGGGGCGAATCAGGAGGAGAGATCAGCAGATGGCGACATCATGGGCAAATTAAACGGATTTTCCTTATGTGTTTTGTTTTTTTTTTTTGCGGGGATTTTTCCTAAATAAGGAAATAATGGGAGTCGCGTCGGGAATGGAACAGGGGTTATGTGGTGAAGTGAGGATCTGGGGAAGGAGGACAGGCTCCCCAAGTGCACATGCCGGTACGGCACCATCTTTTGATTGATTGATGTGGACCCTCACGTGACCTCAGCCAACTCATCGCCGTCCTCGTCCTCGTCCTCGTCCTCGTCATCTCCCCCGAGGCATTTTTCTCACCGCGTTGAAAATAAGGTATTATGCGTGACGGATACATGATATTAATTATGAGAGGCAAAATATCTCGAAATGGTGCCGGGAAGGATGGAATCCCGAATGTGCCGATAACGATAACGGACCGGGTCACACCGCCTCGTCATCGTCGCGCGGTGTAGCATCGCGCGTGACATGCCTTCTCTCGCGGGGATGGTTATCCATTTTTGATAGAGACGGGAGCGCACGTCGAAACCGAACATGTTATGGATTTATAGAGAGAGTTTGTTTTTTCTTTTAGATAATTGAGTTTAACGGGACTAGGATAAAAAACAAAACAAGTCGAAACAGGGCGAGCTTACATTGTTTGATCAATCTCGTGCGATTTTAAGTCACATGGCGCACTCAAGTGCGAGCTTTGCTCGGTAAAATTTGCTTTTGGTGGTCATTTTAGCAAATCTTCAATTTTACGTCTCTAGTTCTTATGATAATCACTAATCAATATACAAGAAATGATAAAATTATGCTTATTTTGGTAACGAATGTTGAAAAGTAACTATTTACATATACATATTTTATTGAGGATTATGATGTGGTTTGAAAAGAATTGATTAAGAAAATTATGTCTAAATATTTTCATGAACGATAAAACAATACAATCAATCATTTTTAGGAAAATGTTTTTTCAATAGTTCATTTTCTGCTAAACAAATGGACCCTCAATTTATAAGGGCATTTTCCCTCCCTTTTTTGAGTTCTAACTTAAGTTACGAGGGTATAAATGATTTTGTCTTTCTAATAAAGAAAGAGAGACAAGCCTTGATATATCCGCTATAGAGTGATTCAACATAGATTCTACGTCTTGGACTGGCATTAATTTGGAAAACATTGATTTTGAAAAAAAAAATTCATTAACTCGTTGCTCTAAACGATTGAAACACTAGAAAATGAAGAAATGGTATTTCGTCAACAAAATTCCCACGAAACAAATGGACCCAGATCTCGAACCATCTGTATCGCTATGCTTTATTTAATTAAACTCTATGGTCTACATAAAATCTCTTTGAAGACTCTCATATTAAAGTTTCGTTATTGTTTCACCTTAATAGACAAATTTATCGGCAATCATGCCGTTTGATATAACATTGATAATTTGACTATTTTTTTCTTTTTTGCCTGAGTAACTTGACTATAGAGAGAGTACGAAGGCAATTTTGTGTAGGTCTAAGTAACATTTCATTCATTTCAATGGATATATAAAGACAATTTGATTTGCAAAGACATATAAGTTGATGGAATCTAATCTTCAGGTCCTGGTAATAGAAAGTGGGGCTGAATTTTCGATTTCATCACGTCCAATTTATCAGAATTTGACCTTAATTTTGAGCTATTCGTTGCAAAATTGACTTCAATTTTAGCCGACCAAGGAAGTTGGATAGAACATGGAATATGCTCTTGAACTTTAGAACAAACCAATATTTTTTTTATTATTTTATTGAGAAAAGATGGATGTCGTGCCAAAGTACTTTAGAGGGTTAGCATGTGGCCGACGGCACGATAGTGGTTGGCCCACTAAGTTAATTAATCATCCATGTCTTGACCAAAAATAAATGAAATATTTAGATGATATAACATGACAGTGACAGACCCAGAAATAATTAAAAAATACAAAAACCTTACATCGTATCCTTAAACAATTAAAAATTAATTTTGTTATTATTCTCAATTCAAATCTTATCAGAGGTATTTTAGAAGTAAAATTCTAAATACGACACAACAATATGGAGGAGCGTGTGCATTTAAAACTCATCGTGAGATGGACAATTCGAGGTGCGCGTAGCCTAGTCCAAACACCATCTAATGGCTCAATCGAAAAAGAAGAAGAAAAACCTCCTGCCAAACAAGATTTCGACGCCTATCGGATCGGGGTTTGCCATTGGAGCCCTTTTCTATATTGGAAAACTGGAATGGGAGCCTTCGCAATGCACGGGCTATGATGACAAAACGAAAATGATCAATCTCCATAAGTCTGATGTATTTGTTTCGTGAGAGTTATACTGTATTTTACTAATTAATTTTGAGCTCTTCAAAGAATAAGAAATTGAAAACATCGTAACGCATAAATGCCTCTATACGAGTATAACCATTTTAAATATGCTCAATAGATTTAATAAAGGTTTGAGATCCAATGGTTGATTAACACAAATTATATTGCCAATGCACATGATTTGACGCAAAAAAAAATTGATTAAGGATCGGCCTTGAAATCTTCATAAACATTTCTAGCATTACCGAATGATTATACATCGCAGGATTCATCGTGACAGGAGCTTTTGTTCTTATTATGTAAAGCCATCGACCGTGGATATTTGTGAAAGTGTAGCAATTAAATTAGGAAAATTGCTTCGGCCATAAAAAGAAATTAGGAAATTGCAGCGTTGTCTTATCGGTTAAACAAATGGGTTTTCATATGGCGTTGGAAATTTTTTATATTGCTTTTGATGCTAGAATTATTGACGTGAAATTGCTTTTTTTTTACCAATGAAATGAAGTTCCGGGGTTATTGTGCAAATTTGTTTTTGAAAAAAGTGAGTATTGACTTTTCATTTTTCAATAGTGAGTAAATATTCAAAATTAATATAAAAGTGGAAATCCAAATTTTTAGTGCCCAATAGCTCCAAAAAAAAAGAAGAAGAAGAGGAAAACCAAGTCTAACTCTCAAGCATGCCACACAACCACATCCTCAATCAATCGCTTTATTATCAGCCCCTGTAAAAAAATCCTTTAGTTTTATCAAATTATTCGAGATCTCGTGAAGGTAAACATAAGAAAAAAGGATAATGACACAAACATGTGGGCCATGAATTTTTAATTTGTTTAATGTAATTCATAAACTTTAACACAATCTGCAATGTGGTCCCTCAACTTTTAATTCATTTAATATGATCACAAGACTCTCGGTACATATTCAATATAGTCCATGATCTATATGAAAATAATCAACATAATCCCTAAACTTGAATTAATGGAAGGATTATATTGAACATTTTCATACAGTTCAAGGACTAAATTGAACATGTACGAAAAATTTAAAGATGACATTGAACAAATTAAAAAATTCTACGACCATATTGCAGATTAGTTTAAAGTTGAGAGACCATATTGCATGTTAAGCCAAAGTTCAAGGACTGTAAATGTCATTTTCTCTAAAAAAAATCTTCAACATCAAACTTTTGCCTAAATATTCCAGAAATTTTCCATCCTAGCCAGCTAAAAAATAAATAATGATTTTACTGAATGATGGGGAAATAGTAATTTAAGTCTTACCATAATTATCTGTTATCCAATAAGTCTTTTCTATGTAGATTTTAAATTTAAGCAATTTTCCGTATCCTGCAATAATTCAAATCAATTTCCTAAATTGACTCAAGTCTAATTTTTCTTTCTTCGATTGCAACCCTTTCCAAATTGTGCACATACAAAAGTGTCTACCAATCTCTTTTATATACCACATGCCGCACTCTAGAAATCTTTATTATTATTCTCCTCCTGAAAATTATCTACATCCATCTCAAACCTAATTATTAAAAATTTGGCAGAAGAAAAATGACTATAGAGAACTAGGGATGAGCATGGTCTGGGTGGGCGATTCCCACCCTAGAATCGGGAACCGCTCGTTGATTCCATAGACCCACCCCAGAACTGGACCGACGGTGCAGTCCGGTTTCCAGGTGGGTCTATGGAACCGGTCCCACTAGCCAAAAAAATAGACAGAAAGATGAAGATGAAGACGAAGATGGAGAGTCGGAGACAATGAGGTGAGCATCGATTGATAAAAATGAGAGAGAGTGTGAGCATGAGGCGAAAGCGAAAGAATATGTTTTTTAGCTCAATGTGAGGTTGTGAGCGTCGAGCGATTTAAGTTTAGTTTAGGGATTTATGATTTTTTTAATTAAAAAATAAAAATTAAATAAATATATTATATTTATTATTATATTATCGATCCGGTCTAGATGGGCGGGTGAGCAGTTCAACACCTGGAGCCGGAAACTGGACTGATACCCACCGGTTCTCAAAAATTGGAACTAGGAATCAGACCGGTTCTAAACGGTCCTGGGCGGTCCGAATGATTTCTGATTCTTTTGCACACCCCTATAAAGAACGCATAATAAGGATGCCTAACAATACTTCCTTACCAATAGTCAACCTAGCATGATGCCTTCGTTTTATGAGGAATGCTCCATCTTCTCAACTTGAATTGAGATCTTCTCTCTATATTTAATCTGGGAGTATTTTATTGTATTTGTCTTCTTCTTTTTTGTTTTTTTCTTGGCTCGCTGTTGATGTTCTTCTCTGCTTGGTGGACGTATCTTCCACTTCCATCTCGCTGCTTCAAATCCTCCAAACCGAGAAGTTCAATAGGGTTGAGGAGGAAAACGATGAATTCATACTGCATTGAAAGCGATTATACGACTTCTCTGAGTTTTGAAAGCTCTCATCTCCCGATCTAGATTCAAATATAGGAGTTTCTTAGTGGCGTTTCTGTGCTCGTTCAATCTCTCCCAATCTATGTCTAGATTTGGGAGCTTGTTGGACCTATTTTTGGTGTCTCCATACGGTGATGGTGGTGAAAAACACTAAACTTAAGCGTCCATTGTCCACCGTGCAAGTCGTAGCTATTGGAAAAGGAGATTTCGGTGTGTATTCATCACTCGTGATAATTCAAGATTTGATGATCAACCACTCTTTTGTCACACCCCCAACTCAAAAGAGCAAGGGCATAACACGGCCGTCCTATTACATAAGGACCCCGCCTCAACAAAATCAAAACTCAACCTAATATCAAATATATACATTCATATATATATATATATATATATATATATGTGTGTGTGTGTGTGTGTGTGTGTGTGTGTGTGTGTGTGTGTGTGTGTGTGATAAAAAGTTCATCTAATTACAGTATCATAGTTTACTATAATCCATCAAAAAGATATATACATATCTACCACAACTAACTTAGAAGCTCACTAACTATAGACATCTCGTACCAAAAATCCCTACTACCAAAAGTCTTCACGAGAACGATACACTCATGCCCTACTTGCAACTTACTGAAGAACTTAAAAAGCAAGTAAGATGAAAGGATTGAGCTACCATGGCTTAGTGAGTAATACATTTCTTCTAAGCAGATCGAACAATCACTATGCAACGCTATAAAATGACATCATAACTCCTCGTCACAAATGAAATATATGGTATATGTAAAATATTAAAAATATATGATAACTTTCCAACAAAACTTTGTAACATACAAGATTAGTCAACAAAATCTACTCAACAACAATAATAACTATCAATGGTCTATCCATTGACCAATCTCATCACATCACACGTCGATGGTTTACACCATCGACTAATCTAATGCTCACTATCAAACTATGATTACGTTTAACGCCATGACAAAGGCGGCCAAGTTTACCTCTTTTGGCTAGGTCTACCACCTAAATCAGCCTGCAATTCGACTCAGAAGGACATTCTGACAGCATACATATTCCCCCTTAATGGGTTCTCATCATTGTGATATAAGCCATAACAACCAAAATCTTTCTCCGACATCACAATTAACATTAGAAAGTTATTTCATAAACCGGTTTTACAAACCGAATCACATAATCATTTTCTATCATCAAATAAAATCCATTTCATAAAATATTTTGCATCCAATACAAAAAGCTTTTGGTAATTCATTTCGCAAAACATTTAAGCAAAACATTCACAAATACTCATTTCAAGCGGCTTTGTAAGACTTCCCAATACATTGTCAATCAACTAAAAGATAGTAAAAGTTCGATCCCATTTATGTAGAAAACATGCTCTTAATAACTCTTACTACATTATAACATTACCATTTTCAAAACATGAGCTTGTAAATTCGTAGAAGAAATAGTACCACTCGCCTGAGAAAAGCCAAAAACCAACCTATGATGGTTATTCGAGCCGACGCACTCGAATTCCTAACAATTAACTGAAATACAGTATCAAAAGTCAAGTAAAATCTACTTTTAACTAACTACTTGACTAAACTACACTTATTTGTCGATAAAACGACTCCTAATGCTAACGAATAAACTCAATTATAGTATACGTTCACTTTTCTCCGTTATGGGTATTATCTGATACGCGTAATTCGAACACGAAACGTAGACAAGCTATACTTCGAAATAGTTACTCGACAAACCCCGCTACTCTACAATACCATAAACCATCATTCCACACAAAATCATAGCTTAATAACTCCTCAATCGAGCGTTGTAATTCAAAATCAATGTTCCTTTAAATTTGTCCCCTAATTTCCGAAATCACTACAATTAGACGAATATAGGCCTTGATTACTTACCCGGCGTTGCAAAACGGCATTGATTCAGCTTGTCAAGTTGTCTGGATTGTAAACGCACGAATATTTTCCCTCTTTCCCCTTTTCTTCTACACTGCGTGCGTCCTCTTCTTTTCTTCTTGTTTTTGGTCACCGAGGGTCTTGCTTCTTCAACCCTTGCATTGAAGATAAAGAGTGAATTAATGGGCTAGGCTCTATTAACAAAATAATGTTTTATTTAAGCCCATTATTACATGTTCGGTCTGTTTCAATGCTAAGACATATCTATTCTTGTGGAATGAGAGTGTGCTTATCAGAGCAGTTTGTGTTTTATTGTTCTACTTTATCGTTTCGGATTTGCTTTGTTTTGAATCTCTTAGATATCATTTTGAGATCTTGAGATATGAATGAAATATTTACTTTCGACCAAAAAAAAAGGAATAAATGTGTTGGAAGTCCTAAAACTTGTAATGAAAGTGCAATTAAGTTCTAAAAATTTCAAAATGTGTAATCAAGTCCTAAAACTTGTCAAATTGATCCAATCAAGTTATTCCATTAATTGCACATTTTTGAAAATTTTAGGACTCAATTACATTTTTGTGACAAGTTTTAAGAAAGTTTTAGGACTCGATTGCACTTTCATTACAAATTTTAGGACTTGATTGCAGTTTTTGAAAGTTTTAGAGCTCAATTACATTTTTGTGATAAGTTTTAAGATTTCCGGTGCATTTATCCTATAAAAAAAAACGTACTTCCTTAGAATGGACCAAATAGATTCTTCCAAGGGGCGTCAAGATAAATTTCCAAGACATGGGGATTTCCATGCAATTTTGCGGAAACATGAGAATCATTAATCTAGCTCTACCCCTAACTTCATTTGTGTTGGGGTCAATCGGCATCTCGAGTTACCTTTTGCGCACCCGACTAACATCGCAACTTCGATCCGCTCAAACTTATGCTATCCATGTTTAGGTCAGATGATTCACGAGGAATTACTTTATATTTTGCTATAGTCATAAGAGATAATAAAATCTGAGACCATTATAATTCTTTTGAGCTGAAAAATTAACTTACTCAATCATCCATCATTGAAAGCATCGACTTGTCTAACCTCTTCATAACGCATCTCGCCCACTTTTGATTAATCTTGCCTTGAGAAATCTTAGGGTTTTTTAGGCCCACTACGTATTAGAGATACCTAACAAAAGGAACATGAAGCCCACCAACTTACCGATAGTTGGGCTTAATTAGTATAATGTTATTCGTTTTGATGATGATAACCATCTTACCCGTTAATTAATTTTCAATCAGTTGAAAATAAAAATGCTTAATGAACATAATTATATACATTGTGACAGAATGCTTATTGCTAAGCAATACTCTAATTAAATTATTGAAATTATAACATACAATTGCATAACGAAGAGTAAAAATAGTTTGTGTTTTAGTTGAGTTTTTTCTTTTGATTTTCTCTGGTCATTGGTCTTGCGCTTCATTCGCCAATTATGGATTTTCTTTCTCCATACACAAAATTATTGTGAATTGTTGTTGGGTTATCATTATCCCACCTACACGTTGGGTTCACATAATAATAAATTCTATAGTTTTACCAAAAATAAGTGAACCTATGATATGAAAAGATATAACATCGTGATTTAACCACTAATTAAGTGACTTAGTGAGTCTCCTAACTAACCGACTTAGCACTGCACTTAAAACAAGTCAATTGCAAAATCAAGATTCGTCAAAAGCTTGGTTAAAGAGATATAAAGCCTCTAAATCTGAAAATAAACTTTGTTTTTCTTTTTGCTTAACAAACACACAAGTATGTAGCAGATATCATTTCATTATATAAGTATATATAGCTCTATGATTATGGGTGATTGATTTCAGGGTGGGTAGTTCTCACCCCTGGAATCACCCACAAAGGGCCGGTTCCACAAAATGGGAATTAGGAACCGTCCACTGGTTTCATGAAATTGGTCCGCAGAGACAGAGAAAATGGATGATTTGAATATGGAGATCTAAAATTTTCTACGAAAAACCCTATTAATCTCCTTCCAAGGAACTATCTTAAAACTACATTAAACACAGAAACAGAAGCACCAAAACAACCTCAACAAAAGAAAGGACCCCAGCAGCCTCAGATCCGATACATTTGCAATATTAGACAAACCCATCAACCAATATTAGACAAACCCATCAAGCAAGCCGAGAAATCGAACATTTGCAGCATTTTAGCCATCAAATAAAAAGCCCGGACACTTTATTAAGCTCTGAGAGATAGACAGATAGAGATAGACGGGGGCAAAACTATGGTGAAGACGGGGGTGCAAGTCGAGGGAGAGACGGGGGAGCTAAAGAGGAGGATGGTTTGGGAGTTGAAGATGCGAAGTGGCGTTTTGAATTTACAAGAGAGGGAGTGAGGAGACCGGAGGCGACCGAGAGCGAGAGCAAGAGCGAGAGAGGGAGGCGAGGCTCTCGCTATGACTGCGTGGGACGGCTAGAGGGGCGGCCGAGTTGAGACCGAGAGCGAAATAAGGGAATTAGGGTTTTGATTTTGAAAATTTAAGTATTAATATGTGTGTATATAAGGTCAAGGTGGTCCGGATTGGTGATTTCATCCTGGAATCGAGAACCGCTCATAACCGGTCCATTCAAGTTATCTCGATTTTTTTTCCGCACCCCTATCTATGATGTTAGGAGTTGACCAATTTATTTATTTTTTTAGAACGACAGACGAAACTGCTATAAAATCACTTCGCACGCGTGCCTTTCCACGTATTTGGGGAACAAACCATCTGTCAAGACATCTTCTGCCCAGTATTACCTGTGAATGGTATGATGTACTGCACAAACGTCATCTACAACGGTTGTCTCATTCACTTTTGGCAGGATCGAGAAGTAGAAAAGGTCATTTACTTGCACCTGATCGCGTCGTGTGATCCTGTGAAAGCTAGAATTATCCTGCTAATTTAGTTTCACGATTGCTATCAATCAAATATTTTCTACGGAATATCGGGAAAAGCCTCGTCCTCACGTAGGCACCTACTACCTACGTATGAAATACCATTTCCACTTTCTGATGCATCCAATTTGCATGCTGAGTTTTGTCACTTACTTTCATATCAATTTGCATCCTGGAAGCTCCAGTTGTTTACGGCTATTGTCAATTTCCATTCCCAAGCTGCCATTCTAAAAAAGAACCAAAAAAACTCCAAACCCTAACATACGCTTCTCTTTCCTACCCCATCACCGGGTGGCTGACAATTCCCTAGCCTAGCCCCTCGCCCTCGCCGACCTCGAACTCAAGGCTGCCGATGCTTACTACCTTAGATTTGGTCCAGATCGAGGCCATACAACTCGATCTGGACCAAATCGACGCCTAATCTCTCATGGCCATCGTCGTGGGAGACTTGCGAGCTATGCCACAGAGCTCACACGGCTTCTAGATGCTCTGTCACGAAGCTTGTTGTGCTTGAGGGAACTCCCCGATCGAACCCATCCCTACCAATGTCGAGCGCGGGTCGCACGAGCTCCAATGACCACAAGCCTTGAGCTCCATAAGAGAGTGGGGAGAGGGTAGTAAAATATGGGCTTTAAAAAGTCCAAAAGGAAAAAAGAAAAAAAAAACTTTGAAAAGTCAACAAAAGGAGGAAAGAAGGCACGTTCAACAATGGGAGGCCGAGAGCTAGCATTAGAAAGGAAAGAGGGAAAAAGAAAGAAGAAGAAGAAGAAAGAAAAGGAAAGAAAGAACAGGGATTTCACGTGTATACGCCTCGGATGTCTCGCTGAGTCGGATTTAAAATTGGCTTCGACCATTTCCTCCCATCCATATATCACCAAATTTTCTTGATGATAGTCTTTACATAGAATTAATGGAATTCAATGTAATCATCCCCCAAGGTTGGTGCAATTGGTTGGGACGTTGGGGATTTCTAGCTTAGAAACCACAAGTCACTCCTTTGAATTCCATAAACTGCATACAAATTACTCTATGTCAAGACCAGTTTAGGGAGCTTGCAGAGTGTTTCATGACTTTTCTAGTCGTGTAATAAGTATATAGAGAGTAGTTGTATAATTTAGCCAAAAGCCTGTTTGGAGCTAAGGTGTATTTTTCGATTTTATAATCAAGGATGCTAAATAAAATAAATAATTAAAATATGCGTTGGCTGTTTGAAGCCTAATTAAGTATTTTATTGCCTGTCATGCAGTATGTACTGGGGACATTGAAACATAATTAAAAAAAGAAAGTTTATTTGAAGGGTTGTGTCGTCACGTTGGGCAACCAATCCCAAAAGAGCTTCGTCTTGATCAGGGGCAAGGATGAATCTGCTCCCCAGATCAACCCGTTTTGAGGAAAACGAAGGAATCTCGATAGCTGTTCAATTTTCTTTCTCTTGTTATTTTTATTGGTCCAAGCAAAGTTCGATACATGCACAGCTGCTTACTAGGTGCACGGGGGATTGTTACGTAAGATCGTGCATGCGATTTGTTAAAATAACACCAACAATTCCCAACCCTAGATGTGCCTTTCCTTGTTGCCAAATTTTCTTTTGGGGTAGTGTTTCTCGTTGACTAATTAATTGCATCAGTTGTTGACTTCGTGGAACCCTCTGTTTGCTGAGTGTATAGAAGCAGAGCGGGCTCGTTGGATCCTACCACGGGAGTTGAGCCGATCAAGTCTGGAATCTCAGTGCGTTTGCGGGTGTCTCTCGCCGATCAAAAGAGAAAGAGAAAGAGGGTGACGATGGAGGCGGAAGATGGCGGTGGAAACCCTACTCACAAGGCGCTGAACAAGAAGGTGGTGGCCATGCTGTACAAGGCGTTGGCGGCCGGCGACGGGGACGCGGTCTCGAAGCTGGCGACATCGAACAATGACCTGGAGTGGAGATACCACGGGCCTCCGCAGTGCCAGTACATGATGCGGGCACTCACAGGTCACCACCGGCGGCACGAGCCGGAGGACCTGAAGTTCAAGTTCAAGCCCAGGAGGATCATGGCCTTCCGCGACAGGGTCATCGTCGAGGGTTGGGACGGACTGGATGACCACTGGGTGCACGTTTGGACCCTCAAGATGGATGGTTCCCGCCCCGTCATCGCCAAGTTCCGCGAGTACTTCAACACATGGCTCACCGTGCTCGTCCGATTCTTTGGTAAAGAGGTTAGGGTGTGGCAGAGCGAGCCTCGGTTGCATCGTAACAGCTCCTTGCCGGACATCGTCCTCGCTATTTGATCCATGTTCCATTTCCTTTTGCATTTGATTCTTTTTTATGTATGAAATAAAAGTCTTATTGTAAAAATAAGGTGCTGGATAACGCAAGGATCGGTACCTAGTCCATGGAGAGAGCCAATCGCAAAGGATCCACTATTTATAGCAAAGTTATAGGGTTGCAATTAATCAACTATATGTTCCTAAGTCGTAAGACACAAATCATCAGAAGCACTCATGTTTCTCTAGCCAAGTTTTGTTAGAAAATCCTAAGAGACTCTATGTACAACTTGCGTTTGTGTTTTATTCCAAAAAGGAGAAAAGACTTACTTATAAATGGAAAAATGCGTCAAAACACGTTCCCACTGAATATAAAAAAAGAGCTGTTTGGATACCCGTTGTGATGCCCCAGAATATCACACGCGGCACGTGTCCTTTCTGTTTATACTCATAGTTATAATTACTCATGTAGAAGCACAATAAAATTTTCACAATATCTCTTACAAGAAAATCACACAAGTTTAATAGTATACATGTCGTATAACAAAATACATAGTCCTGCAAAGGATCGAGGTCACTTAACAATGCTACACCCATACTAACCAAACCACCATCCAACTCAAGGATTGATGGCCTCCAACATCATCTTGTTCCCTCCATGGCCGTGTCTAGGGGGACCATCCTACAAACTGAAAAATAAGGGGTGAGCCGAAACTCAATAAATGAAATCTCTAGGTCGAAGGTAAGAGACCATCTTATCACTCAATCTGGTACCAACAAATAACACAAGATAATAATGAATGACGAGTGAGAGAGTAAATGCATTATATTTCATATCATGATATGCCGATATAAACCAATAACAACATTGCATGAGATTTTTCCCTCAAATGTAAGCATATGGCATAACATATTATGAGACACGGTTATCACCAACGTGTTCATTAATAGACATATGAACTAACATTTATTTGTATATGCATATATAGATATATTATTGTCATTACTTCTCATCCCGAACACTCCCGGGGCATCTCGACACACGGCGCATCTCGACACACGAGGCATCATCACCACTAATATATGCGTGACGGAATATATATACGCACATATAACATAATACTTTCCATATTTAATCCCATAATAACCGTGCGCATGGTAACATTATAGTCACATCATTTCCCTAGCATCTACAACAAAATCGACATTCATTTCCAAGAATCAACATCCGGTACTAAACACATTTTTATGCAAATCATTTTCGAAATACAATTACTTTGTTTTTTCAATGATTGCATACGTGGCTAATGATAATGACATGTTTACCTCATTTCTTTTCTCATGCAAGAATTGATAACATATTTAGAGAGTTGGCAACATAAACATCGATAACCCAATAATCAACAACATGAATATCGGCAACGTGAATATCGACAACTCAATTAATCAACAATGTGAACATCGACAACTCAATTAATTGACAACATGAACATCGACAATTCAAAGATCAATCACATGATTAATCGACAACACTTAGGGCGCGCATGATAACTATTATGTTTCTCTATTTTTCTATTTTTTTATTCCCAATAACAGGTATGGAATAGAAATTCGTTTGGTAACGCAATTTCATTTTTCTATTTCTGGAACAAATTTATACTCCAGAAATAGGTTTGGAATATAAATGAGAAATAAAAACTCTTCTCATCACTTGCCTTCACTGCTAGCTGGCTGCCCACCCACCGCCCCCCGTTGCCGCCGGTTGCCTCCCACCCCGCTAGCTGTCGTCGTCAGCCGCCTACCGACCGTCATTCGTCGCCATCCGCCACCGTCCCCGCCACTGGCCGCCTCTCGCCACCATCTCTTGTCGCCTGCTGTTTGCCTTCCTTCACCACCCAACGCCGACCGCCTCCCATCGCCGTCCTCCATCGCTAGCCGCATGTCATTACCATCCTCCTCCGCTGCCCAATGCCAGACACCTCCCGCCGCTGCTCGCCTCCCATCGCTAACCACCTCCCGCCATAGCCCGCTGTCCGCCGTACGTTGCCTTCTGCTCGCCGGCCGCTTGGGAGGGAGAAATTTTGTGTCGTTATCAAATGCATATTTTGGCTCAGAAACTTGTC
Organism: Syzygium malaccense; assembly: GCA_031216405.1. Taxonomy (NCBI): domain Eukaryota; kingdom Viridiplantae; phylum Streptophyta; class Magnoliopsida; order Myrtales; family Myrtaceae; genus Syzygium; species Syzygium malaccense. The sequence goes on along the minus strand of CM062262.1, from coordinate 22,069,366 downwards.
CATGGAATGGAAATAGAAAAATGTATTTCTGGCATAAAATTGATTTATGGAGCAGAATGATTATCATTCGCGCCCTTAGCTAGTAATTTGGTAACTTAATCAAATTATAAAAATATCACTTTCAAATTAGGTATTCGCTGTTTCCCCCATCTTTCACACTAAAAATTGCTATCACATCTTAGAGAAACAATCAAACACCGCTTAGGAAATCTATCAAACATCTCCTAGGCACGGAACAAGCTTAACTATCCAATTCAAGTAAACACAAAGATTTCACACACCATTATTAAAACTTACTTACAATTGACAACGAAGGCCAAACAAAATATAACAACCATCAACTAACCCCTAGAATTTTCACTTACCTTGAATAAAGACTTGGACACTTAGCACCTTAATTACCTTCAAAGCAAGATAAGCAAGAACAAAGATTAACAACTTTCAATCTTTTAATAAAACTAGTTTAAGAAAAAAGAATAAAGTCCACCAAATCACCTTGCAACTCTTGAAAGATAGAATTTTGAAGTTTTGATAAAACAATGAAGGGATCTTTACTTTTACTCGCGGAAATTGAAAACGAAAGTTGAAGAAGGAAGTTGGTAGTTGGTAGTTGGAAGTTAACGTAGTGGGGAATTCTATCTTTAGAACTTGAAAGCTCTCCGCAATCCATTTGCATGGCCAAGGCAAGGGTTATAAAAGATGAGATCGGTTAACCAAAGTTGAAGTAATAAATGACCTCGGGTTAAAATGCTAGGTGTAAAAGTTAGAAAGATAAGTGTTCCAATAGAAATGTTTCATGTGGCCCTAAGTGAATAGTTAGGGTGTACAAGTGGCTTATTAAGAGGAACCAAGAGGAGATATTTTGGTTCAAATGAAATATATCTCCTTCATGGCTAAGTAAATTGATGAGTCACAAGGGCATTAATTGGCTAAGGATAGATGAAATAATGCATGACTAAGGGCATGTGATTTAACATAATTGGTTGAACATGAAGAGAGGCGGCACCGGTTAAAGTTTAAGAAATGGCCTATATGTGTGGTTTCCAAAGTAAATATTTTGTTAAGTTATTAAGATGTCAAGAAAATTAGTATGTAAATTAAGAAACCAGTGTCCGTTCTGAACATTTATAAGTCTGAAAAATATTTTGAACTCACTAAAATTATTTGTGAAAATGTCGAATGCTTGGAAAATCTTAACTCTGGAAATTTAAAACTTGAAAACCATTAAACAAGTAATTCGGAGCATATCCGTCCTTTTCTACAACTAATATGGCAATAAATCAATTACCCCAACTCTACACCATCAACATACATGTTAATATTTATTAACTTAATATTAACACATTGGACTACGTACAAGCGGTAACTGTTATGCAAAATCATCCTAAATACTATTATTGAAAGTTGAAAATTCCATATGTCACACCTGCCTCCAATTCTAGTACCACACATTCCGACGGGACACCCCTACAATATGCTTTCTGGTCTGCCGGCTGACAATTCGGCCTAAGTGTGGTCGGGTTCTCGGATCAACCGTCATTTGGGGCATTTTCAAGACAATCTTCTCTGTCATATATGACATAATCTTAAGCTTCGTTCCAAACTCCAAAACAACAAACTTAGCAAGAAATTGAGCAACAAAAACTGAACATGTCTCATGTATTTCCGCATAAGGCAGAGATTGTATAGGGAAACAAGTGCTCGAAGAGAGTACAAGTATGCCCCTCTGTTGTAAATCCAATTATAATTGATTTCATGACGCATGGCAAAAACATGTCCAGTCTAAATGGATGGATGTGTCAAATGATCAAAAGATCCTCTCTCTCTCTCTCTCTCTCTACACACACACACACACACACACACACACACACACACACACACATATATATATATATATATATATATATATATATATAATTTGTTAGATAGGTTATATGGATCATCTTTGAGTTGCATAATTTGTAGGGAAAATTTCAATTAATGACCCAAAGTGGGCCTCTTTTTTCAAAAAAGGACTTCAAGTGGACAATGTTTCAATTAAAGACCCAAAGTGCCCAAACTAGTCTCAAATAAAGACCTAGCTCGCCGGCCGACCAAATGTTCGCCAACCGGTAACTATGAGACATTTTCCGGTGTCGGAATAGAGGCAATTTTTTCTTTTTCTTTCTTGTTTTCTTTTTTCTTTTTTCTTTTCTCTCTTCCCCCTTGTGGCCATCACCAGCAATGTCCACCGGCCTTAGGCGAGGGCCACCTTCGTCGACGTCGGGTGAGGGTGGCCCTTGCTTCGGTGGGCGAGGGTTGCCCTCGCCAAATCTGGCGAGGAATGCCCTCACCAGCCCAGGTGAGGACCACCCTCGCCCAACGCTGGTGAGGCCGAGGGCGGCCCCCACCGCAACCCTCACTAGCCCAGGTGAGGGTTGCCCTCGCCGGATCTGGCGAGGGCGACCCTCGCCCGACGCCAGCGAGGGCAACCCTCACTTGGGCTGGCGAGGCCAAGGGTGGCCCTCGCCAGATCTGGGTGGGCAAGAGCCACCCTCGATTGGGCTGGTGAGGGTTGCGGCGAGGGCCGCCCTCGGCCTCGCCGGCGTCGGGCGAGGGTCGCCCTTGCCCTCGCCATATTCGGCGCGGGTGGATCTCGCCCGCCCAGGCAAGGGTAGCCGTTGCCCGACGCTGGCGGACGTCGCCTGCGATGGCCACAAAAGGGAAGAGAGAAAAGAAAAAGACAAAATTGGCCTTATTCCGGCGCCAGAAAATGTCTCATGATCACTGGCCGGCAAGCTGGGTCCTTATTTGAGACTAGTTTGGGCATTTTGGGTCTTTAATTGAAATATTATCCACTCGGGTTTTTTTTTTGAAAAAAGAGACCCACTTTGGGTCCTTAATCGAAAATTTCCCTAATTTGTAGGCCGACGAAGATCACTCACTGATCGTGTCTGGCAAGTCGGCATTATTTTGATGATAGGATGAAATTCACGACTTTCAGCCAAATTTTTCTCACAAGTCTAACTATGTGACTAGTTGTGGAAGGCAAAGAGGTCATATATCATTTATCTGCGTGAGAAAAACAAATATAGAGACTAATATGTTTTAGGACTGTAAACGATGAGCATTTGCCATTTGCTCCAATCAGATTCTTGTCGGAATTTTAGCTCTAGGGTAAATCACACACTTTTAAGCATCTTATAATATATTTAGCTCTAGGATATTTAGCTCTATGATGTTTAAGCATTGACCAATTTTTTTTCCTTTTTGTAGACGACTGACGAAATTGCCATAAAATCACAAATTCGGACGCGTGCGTTTCCACATTTCTGGGGAACAAAGCATCTATCAAGACAGATGGCATATTCGAGTGACATTTGATACGCAGATGGAAACATTAGGAGGCTTTTTACAATTATCCTAATAAAACATTAGATGGAAAGCATGCGTGAAACTATTTTAATTGGATCACTCGAATATGCCATCTGGTTATGCTATTTGGAAGATCTCCTCGTTCACTTATCGGCATTATATTATTTATTAGTCCCTATATTTTTTTTTCTAACTTAGATGATATATGAAAATTTTGCCTTCCACAACGAGCCACATAATCAGACTTATGAGAAATTTTTAGTTGAAAGACGTGAATTTCATCCTATCATCAAAATCATGTCGGCTAGCCTGACAAAATCAGTGAGTGATCTTCGACGGCTTACAAATTATGTAACTCGAAAATTATCCCTATAACCTATCCAATAAAAGATATTTATAGGATCTTTTGTTCATTTGACACATTCATCCATTTAGACTGGACATGTTTTTGCCATGCATCATGAAATCAATTATAATTGGATTACAACAGAGCGGCAAACGTGTACTCTCCCAAATTGCTCTCTTCAAGCACAAGTTTCCCTATACATCTCTGCCTTATGCGAAGATACAGGAGAACTGTTCAGTTTTTGTTGCTCAATTTCTTGCCGAGTTCGTCGTTTTGGAGTTTTGGTCGCAGCTCAAGATCATGTCATGTATGACAGAAGATTGTCCCGAAAATGCCCCCAATCCGGGTTGATCCTTCAGCCCGACCACACTTAGGCCGGATCGTCGGGCAGCAGACCAGAAAGCATATTGTGGGGGTGTCCCGTTGGAATGTGTGATGCCAGTACTGGTGGCCGGCACTCGACTTGATATCCGATGGAAACGCCTTTTAATGCATTTTTTCATTTATAAGTAAGTTTTTTCTCCTATTTTGAATAAAACACAAACACAAGCTGTACAGAGAGACTCTTACGATTTCTGACAAAACTTGACGAGAGAAACACGAGTGCTCGTGAGGATTTGTGTCTAAGGACTTAGGAACATAGAGGTGATTAATTGTAACCCTATAACTTTGCTATAAATAGTGCATCCTTTGGGATTTGTTCTCTTCATGGAATAAGTACCGATACTCGCGTTATCTACCCTGTTATTTTTACAATAAGACTTTTATTTCATATGCGAAGGCGAATCAAATGCAAAAGGAAATTGAACACGGATCAAATAGCAAGGACGATGTCCTGCAAAGAGCGGTTACGATGCAACCGGGGCTCACTCTGCCACCCCCTAACCTCTTCACCAAAGGATCGGACAAGCACGGTGAGCCATGTGTTGAAGTACTCGCGGAACTCGGTGATGACAGGGTGGGAACCGTCCATCTTGAGGGTCCAAATGTGCACCCAGTAGGCATCTAGTCCATCCCAACCCTCAACGATGACCCGGTCGCAGAAGGCCATGACCCTCCTGGGCTTGAACCTGAACTTCCGGTCCTCTGGCTCGCGCCACCAGTGGCGACCCTTGAGCGCCTGCATCATGTACTGGCACTGCGGAGGCCCGTGGTATCTCCACTCCAAGTCATCATTCGACGTCACTAGCTTCGAGACCGCATCCCCGTCGCCGGCTGCCAACGCCTTGTACAGCATGGCCACCACCTTCTTGTTCAGCGCCTTGTGAGTAGGGTTTCCACCGCCATCTTCTTCCTCCATATTCACCGTCATTTTCTTTCTTTTGGATCTTGGGTTCGGCGAGAGCCACCCACAAAATCACCGAGATTCGAGGCTTGATCTGCTCAACTCCCGCGGAAGGATCCAGCGAGCCTGCTCTGATTATATATATACAGCAAACGGAGGGTTCCACAAAGTCAACAACTAACGCAATTAATTAGTCAAAGAGAAACACCACCACAAAAGAAAATTTAGAATAATCAGCAGCACAACTATGGTCGGGATTACTTTAACAAATTGCATGCATGATATTACGTAACATCTACCTGTGTTGCAACGAATGTGCAGGAGGTAAAGTCTACCTCGTAAGCAACTGCGTACGTATAGCATCTTCGACCAATAAAATCAAGGAGCAAAAACAGCTGTGATGATTCTTTCGCTTTCCTCGAAACGTGCTTATCTGGGGAGCTGATTCATCCTTCAACTTGATCAAGATATAACTCCTTTTCAATTAGATAACGACTCTGAGGCACCACTATTTAGAAGTCCCCAGTGCTGACTAAATGAAAGGCGATAAAATACTTAATTACGCTTCAAACAGCCAGCGCATATTAATTTGTTACTTTATTAGCATACTTGATTATGAAATCTATATGTATAGCTTACCTCCTAACATGCTTTTTGGCAAAATTATACAACTACCGTCCATATGAATACGTTATGTAACCTGGAAATACATGAAACACCTTGTAAGCCCATCATATATTGGTTAAGTTTAAGATGTTGGCCAGTGCATGTGGCGTTGACATGGAACAATTTGCACGCGGTTTGTGAGATTTGAATGAGTGACCTTCGGTTCATGAGCTGGAAATATCTTAATGCTCCAATCAATTACGCTATCCTTGAGGGTTGATTAAATTGAATTGCATTAATTGTAGGAAAGAATATCATCAAGGAAATCTGGTAATGTATGCATCGGTGAAATGGCCGAAGCCAATTCCAAACATAAGCATGTATAGAGATTTTTGTCATGAACGTATACACATATACATGTAGCAAGTTTTGACAAAAAAAAACATACATGTAGCAAGTCTCTATAGAGATTTTTGTCATTGATGGTGAAGTAATCCACAAACGGGTAACTCGATGCCTCATATTATATTTCCTTCAATAGTTGTTAGAAAAAGGTGATCCCATAATCAACCACGTTGTGCAGAGATTTTTTTTATTTTTCCTAAGTTTCCATAGCTTATTTCAAACGTGTCTTACAGTCTTCATGCAAACGTTACCGATATCCGCAGTTTTTGCACATGAATTTATTCGTACTAACAAGAACCGCAAGTTTCGGAGGCAAGAGGTATTGTTCGGTGATTGTTGATGATTACTCGAGGTATACATGGGTAATGTTTCTAGCCCATGAGCACAATGTATTCCAATCTTTCGTAAAATTTGCACAAAGATTTCAAAACGAAAAAGGATACAGTATCACATCAATATGAACTAATCATGGAGGGGAATTTAAAAGTAATTTTGAGTGATCATCTATACTTATTATTGTTTTGATCATCATGATTAGCTTATCATGAGTTTGTTCTATTAACATCACTCATGTAGTAGTTTAGATTATGCAACAACACTTGCAATATTGCAAAGAATAGGAAAAAAAAAGGAGATTTGGCCGATTCCTAAACGCACCTAGGAATTGGACCAGACTAGTCGATTCAGTTCCCAGATGGGTCTAGGACCAAGTATGCCACTTCCTAGTTCCACAAATCAAGAACTGGCTCTTCTGTACTATTACAGTGTGAGAACTGGCCTATCCTGAAATCAATCACCCCTAATAAATTGATATGACAAATGAAAAAATTCAACATGCAAGTTGTAGATATTAAAAGTGAGGAAGATATTTGATATGTAGATATAGACGTTAGGAGGCCTTTTACAATTGTATAGATAAAACATTAGATGGAAAGCATGCGTGAAACTAAATTACCTAGACAATCGATTTCCCCGACCGGCCAAGGTCTTAAGTTTACCGGTCTATGGGGCTAACAAGGTGTTTCATGTGTTTCCAGGTTACATAACATAGTCATATGGATGGTAGTCGTATAATTTAGCCAAAAAGCGTGTTAGAAGGTTAGCTTTAAATTTAGATTTCATAATCAAGGATGGTAATAAAGTAATAATTAATATGCGCTGGCTGTTTGAAGCGTAATTAAGTATTTTATCGCCTTTCATTTAGTCAGCACTGGGGACTTCTAAATCGTGGTATGCTCAGAGTCGTTATCTAATCGAAGATGAAGTTTAATTTGAAGGGTTGTGTCGTCACATTTGGCGACCAATCTCAAAAGAGTTTTGTCTTGATCCGGTGCAAGCATGAATCTGCTCCCCAGATCAGCACGTTTCGAGGAAAGCGGATGAATCATCAATTCATCACAGCTGTTTTTGCTCCTTGATCTTATCGGTCAGAGATGCAATACGCACGCGGTTGCTTACAAGGTAGACTTTACCTCCTGTATATTCGTTGCAACACAGGTAGATGTTACGTAAGATCATGCATGCAATTTGGTAAAGTAATCCCGACCATAGTTGTGCTGCTGATTATTCTAAAATTTTCTTCTGTGTTTGTGTTTCTCGTTGAGTAATTAATTGCGTAAGTTGTTGACTTTGTGGAACCCTCAGTTTGCTGTGTATAAGCAGAGCGGACTTGCTGGATCCTTCCACGGGAGTTGAGCCGATCAGGTCTCGAATCTCGGTGTGTTTGTGGGTGTCTCTCGCCGAACCCAACATCCAATAGAATCAAAATGAGGGTGAAGATGGAGGAAGAAGATGTTGGTGGAAACCCTACTCACAAACCGCTGAACAAGAAGGTGGTGGTGACGTTGTACAAGGCGCTGGCGGCTGGCGACGGGGACGCAGTCTCGAAGCTGGTGACGCCGAACGACGACTTGGAGTGGAGATACCACGGGCCTCCACAGTGCCAGTACATGATGCGGGCGCTCACGAGTCACCACCGGCAGCACGAGCCGGAGGACCGAAAGTTCAGGTTCAAACCCAGGAGGCTCACGGCCTTTCGCGACCGGGTCATTGTCGAGGGTTGGGATGGACCGGATGCCTACTGGGTACACGTTTGGACCCTCAAGATGGACGGCTCCCGCCCCGTCATTGCCGAGTTCCGTGAGTACTTCAACACGTGGCTCACCATGATTGTCCGATCCTATGGTAAAGAGGTTAGGGTGTGGCAGAGCGAGCCCCGGTTGCATCGTAACCGCTCCTTGCCCGACATCATCCTCGCTATTTGATCCGAGTGTTCCATTCCCTCTTGCATTTCTCTATCTTTCATGTATTAAATAAAAGTCTTATTGTGAAGATAACGCGAGTGTCGGTACCTCCGTAAAGGATCCACTATTTATAGTAAAATTACATATTTACAATCAATCACTTATATGCATTTTGGACTGCTGACCGACAATTTAGCCTAACTGGGATCGGGTTGCCAGATCAATCCTGATCTGAGACATTCTCATAAGAGAAATGATTAACTAGGGGTGTCAAAACCAAACAATATACCCGAACCGGAACACGAACCGACCCGACCAGATCCGAAGTTTTGGATATTTTCGGGTCGGGTCAACTTCATGTTCGGGTATTAGTTAAGCAAATGGGTATCTCAATGGTTTCGGTTCGGTTCGTGTTTAAAACACGAACCGAACCGAAACACATATATTTTTATTTTTTATTTTTAGAATCGAAACACATTTCACTTTGTAGCATTATCGTTCAACTTCGTCCTCCTCCAGAACTTGAAATCGCCCGCCGTCGTCAATGTCGTCCTCCTCGGCGACTCTGCCTCCGTCCTCCTCATCTACTCTACCGCCGTCATCCGGTCCAAAGGCTCATCCGTATCACTCTTAGACATCTCTACAGAAAATGGCACACACACCGTTATAGAGTTTTGACTGACCCAACTCAAAGAAGATTCATATGAATCACACTAACCTCCAAACTCGGCAAGTTAAAATGCAATAGTTAAAAGATTCAAAGTTTCACGAGACAAGCCTCTGCTAATTAACTCTACAGGAAGATAAGCTCAAGGACCAATAAAACTGCCACAAAAGTATTTCATTAAACAATGATATTACAGCTAGTGAGACAAACTATACCACGCCAATGTGATGTGCCACTTTCATATATTTTCTGTACAGCGTTGGTTCACTCTTCAAATCAATAATAGGGATTATTTCTCTAATAGTCAAACACATCGAACTTCACAATCACAACCGAGAAGGTTAAAAGAAAAATTTTATACGCAACTGATGTCTAAGCCATAACAAAAGCCAGAAGTGCTGAAAAGCATACCATGTAACTTCAGAAAGATATATAGATCCAAATACTTAAGAGTTCATAAGATAATAATACTCTTTTTTTACTTTTAATTATAAATTAAATGAATCGACCGCAATAAATGATTAGTAAACCTCTAAACACGAACACGAACCCGATCCGACCCAACCCGAACCGAACCCGACCCGATTGTGCGGCTATATCATGTTCGGGTCTTGTTTCGGGTCGGGCCAATCACATATATTCATTGTTTCAGGTCGGGTTGGGTATCATGAAAACCCGACCCGACCCGACCCATTGACACCCCTATCTGATTAACCGACAGTCATTAATCTACTGTGAAATTAACAATATATTCTGGACCACAAAAAAATAATTATAAATTGTTGTGGAGTCTATTCTTTTAAGAATTTGTGGCTCACAACATGCTGTACTCTCACACAAGTCCAAAAACCATTATCCTTCTCAAAACAATCTTTTCTCTCGTATATGACATAATCTTCAGCTTTGATCCACACTCCAAAACAACAAAATTGGCAAGAAATTGATCAACAAAACCTTAAGAAAAGTCTCATGTATCCTTGGATAAGGCAGAGATTGTATAGGGAAACATGTTCTTGAAGAGAGCAATTTGGGAGAATACGAGGATACCGCTCTATTGGAACCCGGTTATTATTGATTTCATGACACATGGCGAAAACATGAACAAAAGATCCTATAAATATCTTTTATTAGATAGGTTATATGGATCATTTTTGAGTTACATAATTTGGAGGCCAACGAAAATCGCTCACTGATCGTGTCCGGCAAGCAGACATATTTTGATGATAGAATGAAATCTACGACTTTCAACCAAATTTTTCCCATGAGTCTGACTATATGACTAGTTGTGGAAGGCAATGTGATCATATATTATCTATCTGCATGAGCAAAAACATATAGGAACTAATCAAATACATGTTTCAGAACTGTATACGACGCGAGTTTGCTATCCACTCCAGTCAAATTCTTGTTGGCACTTTAATACATGCTCTCACATGAAATACTTTTCTGAATTATTCTTTAACCTTTTCATGCATATATATACTTGTATGACATGTAATCAGTCATGTGCAATGATGTGGTCGTAGCTCCAAGTAAAATTTGGTTGGAGTCAACGCCTGGGGACACATCACAACCGATTTCCAAAACTCAAGGGGCAAATTGCAAAATTTGCAACATCGTCGAGGCAATTTACAACAACCCTATAAATTTGAGGACAATAGGTCATTTTCCCAATAGTGTGTGCCAATTCATGAAGGCATAGGTGGTCGCAACTCCGAAGGGATTGTATTATTCAATCACGCGTTGGGATAACTAATTTGTATAGGGATTTCAATTGAAGCTATTGAAAAAGTAAAAGAGGGTGAAAGAGAATGGGAAAAGAAGGGTATACTAAACTGTTTGACTAGAGGAATTATCGCAGCTGCTAATCTCCAATACCTGAAATTTGTCGAGAACTAAGGCTCCAAAAGCCTCTTCACGTTAGATTTATTTGATCTTCCCATAATCTTCCTCAGACATAGTTTCATTGCTTGGGTAGCAAAAATGTTAGGGAAAACTACTTGAGTCTCACGACTTTTTAAAAACATTCACTCGAGTGCCGGAAATCCGATGCCATAACACCTGTGGTGAACAGTATAAAAATGTTATGATACTTAAATAATCGATTAAAAAGTTATATAGCAATCAAGTAATCGAAGAAAAAGTTATGTCACTCAAGTGAATTCTGTACATAAATTATGACACTCAAGTGATCGAATAAAAAATTATAACACTCAAGTGAGTGCATTTACAAAAGTTATGGCATTTGTGGTGTCTTTGTTCCATAAATTTGGGAACTGTTATCCCAAACCGATTTGCAATCTTAAATCATAGCCCATTTTAAAACTATTAAGATTCAGGACGGGTCACATAACGGGGTCCAACCCCAAGGGACCCAAGCATAGGCATCGGCACCTAAGTCATAGGCCTAGCGCCCCTAATGAACCCGTGCCCAGCATCAGTGGATCGAGCTGTGAGCTCTAGGGACCCAAGGCCAGCGTCAATGGACCCAGGCATGAGGGCCAAGGTATGAGGCTCGGTTCGATAGAGCCGAGTATAGGTGAGGGGGACCCAAGCCCGGCCTTGATTTTACTGGGCACCGACACCAGTCCTAGCCTCAATGGACCCAACCTCAGCGGCCTAGGTCCCAAACATGGCCTAGATGGACCCAAGTCAAGGTGCTAGGGTCCAAGGCTCGGGCCTCAAGGTCTCGAGCACAGGCAACATAGTGCCAAGCATGGGCACTAGGGTCCCGAGCATTGCCTCGATGGACCCGGGCTTGCCCGCAATGGACCCTAGTAGATCTGGCCTTGATCTCTAGTCCTAGCTCCACTACTAAGGGCCCGAGAATGAGCGTTAGGTTCTCGTGCCCAAGCGCAGAGTTTCTAATCTAAGCGCTAATATGTAGTCATATTTTGAAAAATGATTTTCAATTTTTAAATAGGAAATCATTTTCCTGAATTTAGGCATAAATTTTCAATTGACTAGGAAAACCTATTCCGTTGACTCGTTTTCCTAAATAATCCAAATGCTGGAAAATGTGGAAAAAGTTTTCCTCGAAACAAACAAAGTCAAAGTATTCATTTGACGAGAACAAGCTACAATCTTATTACACAGGTAAAAAGAACAATATCACGTACCACTACATATAACGGGTATCACTTGAATCGCTGTTTGTAGCAGAAAGTGTGAGAGTGCTCTATGATGTGCTTATAATCTCATAAAGCTAAAAAATCATGTTTCCCCTGTATGACCACATAGTTTCTTGCTATGAGCATATCGGATATCTACAATTCGAATGTCAAAAAATTCATCTCATACTTAACGTTCGTAGTCGGGTCATGATAAGAAGCTGAGGACTGACCTAGCAGGTACAAAACTTGAGATGGGAGGCACTCTTCTCATTCACAAAAGGCCCTCACGAAATCATCTTAAGATACAATTTTGCTGCCTTTCTGATCTAAGCTTCCATTGCCGTCACCATGCTAAACTGCGCTTTTCTAGAGAAACAAAAGTAAAATTAGCAATGGCTCTGTGTATGGGCACACATTTGAGAGAGGGAGAAAGTACCTACAACTTTGCATGTTAAACATCGCACGACTCTACCTAGGAAGATATCCATCCCACTGCGAAGAGAGAATTTTGATGCTTGCTCATCCTATGAATTCCCAACTCGATCACCTCCAGTGGGTATGCACCACACAGTGGCAGACCATCATCACCAATCCACATGGTGGCACCAACAAATAAATGCCAAATCCATATTGCATTTCTAATCTCCTCATAGGAAAGTAGATTGGCATAGAGGGCAATTTGACTTTTGTGAAGTATTGAACCACTTGAAAATGCATTTACTGTGGAATTTATGTTTGCAGACTTTGCAAGCCTTGCTTGGAAGGCTATGGTTCTCTGTGTGGATAATGCTGTAGCAGATAGGGCATTCTTCAATACCTTCAAATTTCTTGTCGATATTCCGTTTCCATATACGAATAGCTTCAGCTAAAGCTCCATTCTGTACGATATGACGACATAATATGAAGTTTCAAAATATGCTTCCGTCAGCTTATAAACATTAGCCACTCATTTCTCCTAAATTACAAGAATTTGGAGCAGATGGTATAAGAACTTTTGATTACTAATATTACTACTGCTGGATCATCACACCCTAAGGTGCACACCCGCACAAATTATCTGTACATAAAAAAGGCTTGGAGGGAGCTCATTTTGACCTCCTAAAGTATAGCAGCCCGAACTTGTCAATCACATATAAGTATCCTGCTTAAGATTCCCGAACCTCAGCTTCCAAAAGGCAATAAAAAATAAACAATGAACTAAAAACTATAAAGCATTTACCTGATTGCGCACAAATGACATCATGGACAATAACCACTTCCTCTGCTTGTCTTCGCTAATACCCTTACTCCTTGGACAGTCGACATCAACTTGCTGTAATGGGTATGATGCAGGAAGACGAATGACTAGGTCAAATCCAGTCTCTTCCTTTGTATAGGTGGCAACAACCTCATTTGCTGCTTTGCTTACCCGAATTGAAAAGTTTTCATCTATAAAGCTGGCTTTCTTGATCTGCGACAAGTATTGATGCATCAGACAATTTTCAAGGAAGAAGTCATATCATCAAACTAATCATATATTAAGGAAAGTTTGCCGTAATCAAACTCTCTTGAACATACTACTACAAGGCCACTTAAGTGTAACATTTTCATCCAAAACTTAACAAATTTCATATGTTTAAGTCCACTCAACAGAAATTACCTGACATAATCTTAATTAAATTACACAGACCTGGGATAACTCATTTGAGATTAAGGGAGGGCTGCACCATGTTTTTGTGAAATATTCTATTGTTGACCGGTCACGCAGATATCCAAACCACTCTCGCACATAGGCAGGAAGAAGACGAAGCATCATTCCAAAAATTGCTCCAGCAAGTGATGCCATTGTCAGTGGCTCAATAGGCCAAAGAGATTCCACTGAAGACAACAAACGACCTCTGGTGATGGCCTCTTTTGCAGCCTCATAGACCACTGCAGGAAACTCCGTGTCTTTCTTTTTCTGATTCGATGGCACTGCCACATCCAAAATATGCTGAAATAGGCAGTCAATAATAACTGGATCAACAGAATTATGTATATACTGAACCAATCGCTCTCTTGCAGGTGAAGATGGTAAAGACCATATATGTGATAGCAACAAGGACCAAGCAAGAAGTATGTGCACCTACAAAAGAAACATCGAATGAAATGGTATTTCATGACCACATCAGTCTGTTTAAACATGGAAGAGCCTACACTATGCAGGTGGCTGACTCTAACACTATATGATAGCAATATGAATGAAATGAGATGCTCATTGACCAAACATTAATACCCGTTCTTCTGCCAGCAAATCCATCTCAAACATCTGATGGGATTTCTCAATCATGGAAGATATTTCCTCCTTCATATGGACATTTTGCTCTTCAATGCTGCTGGAATCCTGCTCGCCATCCAAGGTATGCATAGTTTCTTCTCCGATAGCCAAGTGAGAAACAGGTTCACTGGAAAGCATTCTGTAAGCAGCAAACTGCAACGATGGTGCTGGCTTGGGACAGAATAGAATGGTATAAAGTGAACTTATAGATCCTTTGCTCAGACCCCAAAAATCTACTGACCTCACTGCTCTTTCTCTAGCAAGGGGAGAGGATTCATTAACTCCACGCGCCACCGACTCCCAAAAGTAAAGATTATCAAGCAGTGAAGATGCTACAACAGAAGCAGCCTTATGAGAGTGTAAACTTGCAATGGCCTCAGCAAGACCAGCACATAAAAAGATCCTAAGTATACCCCCGGTTATTCTATCTTTCATGGACTCCCATTTCTCAGTTCTTGAAGGATCTTGATCATCTGCAACTTTTGCTAGTTGGAAATTGGAGAAAGAAGAATATACTAAAAGTGCAGATTTGGCTGTCTCTATCCGATTATGGTCCCTAATTAAAACAATTTGCTCTAGCTTCTTAATGATGCTAAGATCTAACTTATCAGAACAAGAGTCATCAGATATCAAATCGTTTACATTCTCTACAACATCCTCCATCATTACAACAACTGATTGAATCCAAAACCTCGTCATGGACAATACGAAGTCCCAATCTTCTTCATTGAAGTCATTGGCACAATAACCAACTGAAAAGACTATTAGCTTTGACAGCAACATCTGCAGATGATTCGAAGCATTTGACAAGTCAATACTGACTCTCTGCTTTCGAAAGAAATCAAGCAAGAGCATTTTCTCCCTGAGGCTGATCCTCCTCTCTGGTTTTGGCACATTGGATCTGTCTGATGCACCTATCGGATAACAAGATACAACCAAGTGGAACCACTCCTCCATGTCTGCATCAATAACCAAAAGAAAGATGCTCATTCAATAGTACAATCAGTAACACTCACACCTTAAGGGTCGTTCGGTGTACCCCAGAAGAAAATGAACATAATTGCTCAATGACAGCATAACTCTAAATTCATATTTTATAGCATGTCATTTTATAAAATCCGTTGATAAACTAGAATATTAACTAATTTCCATACAAAATTAGACAGGACCATATGTTTGATTCAGATAGAAGAAGTGACATTCAGCACGTAGAGAAGAAGATCATTAGATATCACTACATAGGCCTCATGTATACCACAAAAGGCAATTTGTCGCAAATTCAGAAAAATAATCACTTACCATTGTCCCTTTGCCATGTGACCAGAGGTGGGAATGACAATAGTCTCTGTAACCAGCCCATAATTGTTTCCTGCACCTCATCATCCTCTAAAGCTAGTGACTCTAAATCAGTGAAATTTTTATGGCTCCGACATAATGGTTGGATAAGAATTCTCATTATCAAAGGAAGAATCCGAAGACAGTTTATGCTGACAGTATCACCAATTAGAAGCTTATTGATAAGCACTTGAAATAAGGTCCTTGCTTTGTCATACTTCCATACATCATCATTGAAAAGGGTCGCGACCAAAGACAAAAGAGCCCTCACAAAGGGCTCTTTAATGTTTTTCACTTCATCAGCGGTAGTGCCATAAAAATTGGGAAAGCTCTGTGTGCTACTTCCTCCTTGAACCAGAGCAGCATCTAGTAAAATGTCAAAAATGGAATCTAGTAAACCTTCCCTAGGAGGCTGTGCTTCACTTTGAGCATACGCACTCAACAGTGGTAAGAATGTAGTGATGGAACTGCCCCCAGGCCATTCCCAGGTGCATAACATTTCAGCAGCAAGCCACGCTCGATGGGTAATCTCTTCCACTGTTTCTTCAGACAGTGAGGAAACATGTGAAATGTTGCGACAAAAAACTCTATCAACACCTTTTTTTGAGATAAGCTTGTCAACCAGAGAAGCAAACTTGTAACCTCCAGAAATCTGCATGGTAAACCACACATATTCATTCTTCTTCAATTTCAGTTAACCAAAAGCCGAATGAAACTTTCCTTTCCCCATTAGAGAAGTAGGAAATCCAGATTCACAAGTTAGAAGATAAATAGACTTTAAATAAAACAATGGTCAAACAGACAGCTAAGGAGGTAGTAGTAAAGTTGGCTATGATGGAGGGAGGATGTCCGAACCAAAGCGGCTCAAGAAAAGTGAGGAATACAAAAATCATATAACAATTAGCTCTAGGGATAAGGACATCAATATCTTACTTACATTGCTACCAGTCAAAACATTTTCAACACATTGAGAGTCGAAGTCAACTGAGATCCACACAGGCCACTGATCACTCTTCTTAAGGAGCTGCTCAAGCAGAATTTGCTCCTCATATTGACCCAGACAGAAAAATTCAATAACTTCAAGTATCCACTCACAGCACAATGATGTGACCTTACTGGCGTCAAGATCATGTTCTTTTAAGATGGCAAACCTGATAGATTGAACCAAGACTGTAATTGATTTCTCCCAACAGTGAATGCCAAGATCTTGACAAAAGTGACTATTTATTTTGCAAAGAAAAGAATGCAAAGATTTGCCAATTTCAAATCTGGCCTTCAAATTCAGTGATTTATCATCAGGCATATCATACAATGATTCCCCCATGTGGCTTTCCCAGTGAAGAATAAAAATTGCTGCTAAAATATTTGAAACTAGCTCATCCTCATTGAGTGTCATTATGCAATAAAAGCTTCCCAGAAGAACCTCAAGAGCAGATTTGGCCATGTCAATCTTGTCACTATGGCTTTCCCCATCTATCATGAGATCTCCTATTCCGGAAGCCAATGTTGAGCCTGCATCTCTCACCCATTTGAAAGAGGACCCAAGGATAAAATAAACCAACTTCTCTAAAAGCGCTTTGAACACCAGGACACACGAATCCCTTGATAGAAGAGAGATCTGATCATCCTTTGAGGAGCCACCAAGAGCAGAGCTGCAAACAGCAAAGTAAATCACAAGGAGACAAAGGAACGTTCAAGACCCTCAGCAACACAGAGCTAACTGTACGGTAGAAGAAAAGCCTAATTTTCTTCTGCATTCATGAAAACTAGGGTTCCTCGTAAAAATGTATTGTAAACTTGGGTTTTTGAGGAAATACAGAACCTAGTTCCATTAAACAGAGATTCAGGGATCGTACAACAACCACACAGGATACAGGATCCTCTGAAATAAACAAGCACATCCCCAAAAAATGATAACATAAGATAGTTCAATGGTAAGTAATTACAGCTCAGTTGGACCATGAAGTAACATGCATGCACACTGAGGCCAACCATGCAAAATGCATCACTTCACAATGTCTTTAGCACACAAACAGAAGCTTCGGTAGTAGAAATTGGCCCAGGTTTCTGCTGCAGCCAAGCCTTGGGTTAAAAAAGACCATAAACCTACACATGTAGCAATGCATAACCACCCAACAAAAATTCCAAATCAGAAGATAATGGACTATCAGGTTAAGATGAAGGGGAAAAAAATCGTTTAGAAAGAAGATGACTAAACTCATCATGCCACAAGAAGAAGATCACTGATTATTCTTTTTTTTTATTTGGCCAGCAGATCATTTACTATGGCATAACATGGGAAAACATATCAAAGAACCAGATAATACAAAGAATTGATAGAATGTTCCAGCATCCTGCTCATAAACATACCGCAAAAAATTGGCTTCTTGAATCCTATTGGGAGGACAGGAACTAGCCACAGCAACAGCCAATGAATCTAAAAGGTCATGACGCCAACGTTCTACATAGGAATTTACATGCAGTTCGGATTCTGCTAACTGCCGCTTAGTTATTTTGTCTCTTGCTTTCTGCAGTAGTGGGCATAGCAAAGCTGCATGTTCAGGGTCATCACTTCGAAGTTTAATTGTGTGAGACAAAACAAGGTTCCATTGCTCAGGTAAGCATTCGTCGTCAAACAATGCAAGCAACAAATCCAGACGGGCAGCACTACAGCTGCCACTTCCTCTCAAGCACCAAGGAACAAATCGTTTCTCAAATATATGCATGAAATGCTCCGACTCCAATTTCCTGCTCTGCTCTTCAAATGGACTAAGAGAACTCCCTTTATCTGGGACTAGAAATACCTTAACCATCTTGTTTGGTCCAAAAATTGAAATTGCAGCTGACAGGAATCTAATTCCATCTGGTGAGTCCTGGTTCAAGAAAAGTAAACAGTTGAAACACAACATTGGAACTATGGCTAAAAAAAGCACCACAAACTGACCAATATTATGTACTGTGTTCTAAAACAGGAGAAAAATTACCACAAATGATTTAACTTTCTCCTTTTAAGGAGAAAATGTATATATCATTGACATTTGACATTATTCAAACAATGAGTACAGATTTAACAGGGCTGTCATAAAGTTCAAGGAAACCATTGGTTTCATGACATGCACCGGGTGTCAGAAACAGTTCGACAACCTAGTGCCTCCAACTTACTACAGTGAAAAGGCATTTAAATATGACAAACCTGCTCGTGAAGCCGATGCCTGCTAAGAGTGAGCTAAAAATCAACTTAAAGAAGGAAACAGAAAAAAAATTTGTTGAAGTGATATTCAGAGAGAAATCAAAGCACGTGTCTTCAATAGCTGAAGGTAAATCACTACACCAAGAAAGCAAAGATGTCTAGAAATTTTAGCCACTTAATGAAACAAGAACTGTTCAAACGGACACAAAAAATTGAATCTTAATGTCATAGCGAGAGTCATTGCTTCTATATCAATTTCCCAAGCATACTAAAGAGGATACAGATTTCCTAGACTACAATACAAAGCACTGGAGAAGTCCCTAAAGTGAAAGATATCAAGTTAAAGAATATGGATTCTCAAAGACATACGAAGCATCATGTATGATGAGCAAATACATTACTGGTACAGAAGAAAAGGAAGACACAAGTAAGCAACCATATTAGTTAACTTACAAGTGATTCTATCGATGAAAAAGACCCAGCTAACGTTGGTCCCACTATGTAATCCAGGGGCCAGTATTCACTTTTTCTTACAGCATGGTGCTCCATTAGCAACAGAAACTGAATCAATCGCTCTACACTTTCCACGCGTCCTCCATTCTCAGAATGCTGACATATGCCCCTAAAGCTCTCACGAAATGCCACAGAGAAACCAGAAAGCAGATCATGTTCTATCTGAAAGATGCCTGAAAGAATTTCTACAATGCATTTTCCCAAGTCCTGGGGATAGGACAAAGGATATCTAAGAGATGGTTTTTCCATAATATTCTTTCGAACATCAGGACTCTGGTCTTCAGGTGATTCAGTAGATATCCCTGTGAGGATTCCACTCTGAACCTTTGGACTGAAATCAAGCACAAAGTCTTCCCACAAAAGTTTTACAAGAATATTCTCAACAAGAGTACTTTGACGGCAATGAACAGAGCCCACTTCATCACAATACCTGGCATTGTTGAGAAAACAAACTGTTACAATTTACATGAAAAGAACTTACATATAGTATGCTGTCACACATAATTTCTAATCTCCTACCAGAAAGATAATCAGCATACAAAACATGCAAGACAAAAACTAAAACACCCCACCTGGATGCATTCTGTAATGCCCAAAGGAAGCATTCCTTAAATGCACAAAAGAATGCAGTTCGATCTTTGATAGAGGAAACAGAAGGTTTTCTTCCGGCCCAAAGGTTGTGGAACAAGTCAAGGAAAAATTGTTCCCCCCGAACTACATTATGAGGCATAGTCTCTAGGAACACTAGTAAAGCAGGATAAGAGATCTGCTGAGATCCAAAACATCCACTCCGGAGGAAATGCCAAAACCGATTTAGTACGATTTTCTGAGCGTTCAAAAAATTCCAACAATCTGGGAAACTTTTTGAAAAGATCAACACCACGTCCCACATCAGTGCATGACATGAAGGATCTTTTTCCTGAAAGGCACCCAATATTGGGGCCGCTAGAGTTTTCAAATTTCCTTCATTAAAAACATGAGGGACATTTTTCATGAAACTCCTCAATACTGCATATGTAGCAGATCGAATGGCAGCACTATCAGACTTCAGGAAGTCTAGAAAACATTTGTGATAGGAAAACAGCTTCTCTGCATAAACCATGGCAGTAGACCTGGCTTTTGGACCATGCTTTGGTTCAGTGGTTATATTCTCAAAACCAGGTCTTTCAGATTGCAATGAAATGAAAACATCAAGAAGTGTCGCCAGTGCCAGCAAGGATGAGGTAATCACCTGCAACAAAGGATTAAGAGAAGATCAAGATCGCTATTGTAGAGATAAGGACATCAACACATTACTATCACAAGCCAAAGATCTTGCTTCAGCAGAACTCCACAAGGGAAAAAACTCAAAGACAGTATAGCCAGCAGCAAATGTAGCAACATTAATTAACATGATTGCAAAGAGAGGGACACAGGACAAACAACAATGATAAAATATATAGTTTCAGTAGAAAGCCTCAAGGAGAAAATCATCAATGAATATTACAATTAGCAATTGGAGAACGGCAGTATAAAACACATCTTTTACTTTCCCTGGGTAGCTCCAGGATTTTAGGTTCTTCATTCAAAAGGAGGCAAAAAATTTCTTGGTAATTGAAAGTTATAGAATTGCTTTATCTCAGGAACCAAGACTGTTAAGCCTTAATTGATAGTTCCAGAGAATTCATATTGTTCATGAGATGAGCACTAACTTACTGAATGGAAAAGCATTAGCAAAGTTGCATGGAATTCATCATTCATCTGTGGGGACAATGAAAATCGGAAATCAAGTGTAAAAGGTCATTAATTTGGTACCTGTTGATGCATCTGTTCTATTTCATCCAAAGCAGCTGCCTTATCAAACAAGCCTTGTGCCGTGAGCTTTAGATTTTCTTCCAGATATATACACATCTCAGTTGCACATAGAGCTAAAGCATCTAATCTCTTTTCCTTGGAAGGAAAGGCTGCCTGTTATTCAAAGAAAGCAGACGCTTAACATCCAACTATTACAGCGGACATGAGAATGCTTGCTAGATTTTCCAACACTTGGTCAAATATTTTTGCGTCAAAAGGTCTGCAACCAAAAGTTTATATCTTCATAGCAAATCACAAAATTAGAAACAAAAATAAATTCCTTCCAAACATCTGTAGCATCATAGAACACCCCACAATGTACATTGAAATTTGTCCTCAGTGGGTTTATTCAAGTCCTTGCAGGCTTGCACATGAAAATCATCCCAGAAGATGGATCAATGGAGGAACTCCCCCAAAATAGGCAATCTCGACTTTATCAACACCAGTGATGAAACTTTCATGAACCATTTTCACCAAGTGTAATGACCGACCAATGTTTGCAACAGAGGTTCATGTTTCATATTATATAAACATCAAATGGAAATTGACGAGACTTAAGTCCACACTGGGATGAAACCAATTGAAACCCATGAAACAACAACGCACACCGTACTAAAACTCCTGCCTGAGGAGGTTTCTGTTGTTACCTATGCGCTCATGCTATGAGTGTTTTTCAAATTAAAATATCAACATTGAAAAGATTAATTGCATTAGCTTTAAGTATTCGGGTGGAATTCTATCAAAACACTACATCAGACGAAATCATCTAGTAAAGGCTGGATGCACAGAAGCCGCATTGACACGCTAAAAGTTCACATTATTTTCTTTATGTCTTCAATTAGAACACACTTGTTCCGTACAGAGTGATTAGGTAATATTCATCATCCTCCAGAACGTTAGCTGGCTTTATGAACTTCTTCCATTTGCATAGTTTAAAATCCTCTACATCAGAAAAGATTAGAATTTGCAAGTACATGCTAGAGTTTAAAGATTTTACAAGAGTCTAAAATATGCTCGATTTCCTTCTTGTCGTGATTAGAATGCTGCGATGATGTCATCAATTCCATTTTGAAATTTAATTTTCTAATACTGCTTTCAAGGTAATGCGACAAACTCACCATGTGATGTTTATAATTTAATCTATGTGTCCTGGACCAAGAAAAATACAATGACAAAATTGTTGGTTAAAGATTGCGCAGAACCAATTCCACGCAGGATAGTAAGGCTTAGCTGTTTACCATCATTGTTCATCACTAGCTATCATGGACGACGACTTTGAAGAAGTCTGCTTCGAACTTCGACCATTCAACTGACACGTCCTGATTTATTACCAGCTGATTTAAGATATCCTTGCCTGGTTTATATCCAAGAACCATTGGTGTACAGCATCCCATTGGGTACTGTTGATTATAGGTCTCTAAAATTGGCTAACAAATCAACCCCACCGCATACTCGATCAAAAGACACTGGCTTACTATAGAATATAAAAAAAATATTGTACATTCTTTCGCCTAATTTAAGTTTTCAATTCGTAAAAAGTAAGTTGGTCTAGTAGTGGTTTATTTAATAAATAATTGTCAATGTAGCACCTTACCAGTAATTTCAAAGCAAAATAACTAATAACTGTTCCTTTACAAAATTACCCACTTAAGGACCCAGATGAATGCTTCAATATTTAATGGGAGTCTGGGACTGAAATCAAAAACCCACTAAAGCTTATCTCTTACAAAATGCTTTCTTGACAAGCGGTATATCCTGTCCTTATCCCTGTTCAATGACACATGGAGTACCCACTCTAGGTAAACATCGTGTGGGGTGCAAAACCCCAGACCCATACAAAGTTTTGTAAATGTAACCATTGAGGCGTCCGTGTTGGGTAGGAAATACAAAGACCTCCATCCAACACAATTCAAAAGTTATCTAACCAATATAAGAAACCAATGCACCTGAAATGACCGCTTAGAAGATTGGGAAACCTCAAAAACTGGATCGAATTGAGAGAACCACCAAGGTCCCATCAGAGACTTCAAGTGCGGAGCCAAATCTCGCCTGAAGATATGAACAAATTATTAAGAATGCTTTCAACAATTTCCCACAAAAGCAAGGCAAGCACATGTAGGAAATTTTGCCAAATCAATCTTGAAGAATGACCAGTCAAGAACTAGAGCACAAATCCACAAAAGATAATTATTAAAGATTATAATTCTATTGGAAAAGAATAGAGTAATAGTTAGGTTGAGTGATGGATTCTTCCCTTTAATCCTCCGTATATCAAGGAAGACCTACAGCAACTCCAAAAAAACACACATCTCATGAAAGCTTCTCTAAGATGGTTGTGGGACCAAATAAAATAGCATCACCAAGATCCATAAAAAGTTAGTTTAATCAAACAAACCCCTTCAAGTTACAACATTTATACCGATCTCCCAAATAAAGACAAGAAGATATTTTCTTTTCTTGAATTATCAATGGTTTATTAGACACCAGAAGGATATAAGATAAATAATTAACTTAATAGAAGGTTGACAAAAGATTTAAAAGCAATCAGAACTTCCAAATGTTATTTGTAGTCCAGAAAAGTAAATACAAATAACAAGCATTCACTAAGCATTTCTCCAAATCATTCTGAAGTAGTACACATGGAGTTTTTAAGTCAATATGATGTCACTTGAGCTAGGGGGACATTCTATAGGTCTACAATAAGGAGGATTTTACTCCATGCACTTAATATTCCTCATTTGAATGATAACATGCACGTTCGATGAGCACATCAAGGAGGAGAATGTCTGCTGATTGTCTGTTACAAAAGTACAGATAGGAGTAAATAAAGTATATCTAAGAGAATAGAAGCTCTTTCCTGATCATCGTCCAAGGTGATTTTAGCA
This sequence comes from Syzygium malaccense, assembly GCA_031216405.1. Taxonomy (NCBI): domain Eukaryota; kingdom Viridiplantae; phylum Streptophyta; class Magnoliopsida; order Myrtales; family Myrtaceae; genus Syzygium; species Syzygium malaccense. Next base: position 22,045,295 of record CM062262.1, on the reverse strand, counting down.
TAACAAATGGTGATCTCAAGATGCTACATAACAATCTACAACTTATGAAAGTGGCTCAGGTGCAGACAGCTACCAATACAGTGGAGAAAGACACTCTTATTTGAATTTTAGGGTGTTGCAACTCTGCACGTGATTACAACAAAGAAAAATGATATCTGCCTACAATGGTTAACAGAAAACATTCCTGACGAACAAATGACAGAAAGAGATGTGTTATTTCCCTTTTTTGGCAGGCTGATATTCTGCAAGCAGATCATAGCCATTGCAAAGCTTTAGATGTAATGAGTACGGGTGTCTACAGTTCAGTCCCATTTGGTTTCACACTAAAACTGCATCAGAAATTAAAATTTTGGATAGGAATTATTTCTTCAAATCAGTATTGAAAGGTTGGATAGAGTCCCCTGCTCTCGGCTTCTAAGCTCGAATGCGCATGATTTAAAGAGTCACTAGAGGCGAAACTTAGTAAGAATATCCAACTGAATTATGAAGATCTGAACAGAACTAATTAAACTGGAATGGTATTCAATGGCTAAACCTAAACCTGTCTACCTTGTCCTCATTGAGTTCTTCCCACCTCTTGAGGTTAGAAATTTTTCAACTTTCACGAAACAAACTCACAGTTATGTGAGAGAAGCATCTGAAGATAATTCCAGCAGAGCTTGGACCTGGACAATTAGAAGTTGAATGAGGATTTTTAAATGTTAATGTGTTCCTGATGATACTTAAAACTCAACCGAGCTCGCCAATTTTATTTTGCTGTCAAGCGATCAGGGTAGGGTCCATGTAAGTTTGGGGGAAAATGCATTTAATCGTGAGAGAAGAATTCGAATGAAGTTGAGAGATACAGGAGTTGTGATTGATTTCTTCAGCAGTGAACTCATAAAGGAGAGTTCATTTTGCTTTGGAAAGACATAAACGAGGGTGATAAGGAAAAGGTGTTCGGTGACATCTTCACTCGGACTCAAAATGGTAACGGAAATAACTATAAAATACTACTATTAGCTGTTTGTTCGGTTCACATTAGGTTTCAGGGTTTTATTCTTTTTGACCAGACAACCACACTGTCCCGAAAGAAAAAGAATATCAAGTAAGCCCAAAAATCAAATAGTACTACACAATGACTGAAAATTTCCTGTTCCATCAGGGTTTCAGTTCACTGGATTTTTTGCACACCTCTCATAATAACCAACTGAAAGGCACTTGCTGATTCACTCTCAACAGCTTAATAAAGACAAAGCCACGCATCCATATAGAATATAGAAACCAAACAGATAACACCAAAAATAACATGCAAGATTATATGCCAAAAGTTGTCTCCTAAAGATATAAAAGGAATAGCAAGCAAATCGCTCTAGAAATCAGAATGGCAAACTGCTTCAGCAAGCAGAAAAGCCCAATTACTCAGCATAAAAGGTGAGCAAACTTACCCGATGGAGACAACAAGAACAGACATTGTTTCATGCGTGGCTCGGCGAACTTCTCTATTGTAATCCAGCAACAGCCTCTTGTACTCAAATGCCTACAAAAGCGACAGAACCCTAATAATGAACTATCACATCGGTCAGAAGACTTCAACATGGAACAAATAATCATTAACTTAACACTTAATGACCTAAAGAAGAAAATATCTTTATCCTTGAACATCATAATTACCAACACCACCACCACCTAGCTGAAACATATACTTGAACTTCAGTCTTCTCACTCCACTCTCCTCAAGCAAAGAAAGGAGAAAACAAAAAGAACCATAGACAAAAAGGTAACACAAGTCGTCCTCTAAAGCTGCATAACATCCTTCTAAATTAGTTTTCCGGCTAAAAAGCAAGGAAGTGTTTGATAACCACATTAAGTGCAGAAAATTAAACTTTTCCGCAACTGATATTCACCAAATACACACAACTTAATTGATTTTTAAGTCAAAAAGCACTTAATGAAGTAAGGAAGGGCTTACTTAGCCAAGCTAAGTAATAAAATATTCGATGGAAATTAAAATCTTGCATATTATATTGTCAAAAACCTTTCAATAATGCTCACTATTCCATGTTTGGTATAAAACTAATAAAATTTATTATGTAATCTTCATCTATCATTAAAACTAACCTTTTATTTTCATCAATTAGAGACTTCGCACTTAATATTCAATACCTAATCTTCAGTACTTATTTTTCGGTTTTATCAAGTGAGCCCAAAGTTTAGGCAAAGCCTGATCATCATGTTTGCAAAAAGCTCCAGTACTAACAATTACCCATGCTTTCAGCTTTTATTGCCAACAAGGAGATATGAGCAATAAGCAATTTAAGTTACAACTGAAGAAATGGACACACAAGAAGTTTGTGGAAATTGAATCTTCGAATACCTAGCAAAAAGACCATTTAGTATCTTTAATGCAAACCGTCCAGCAGAGAGGGATGTAACAAGAAGAGGTGTGTGTCATGGTGCGCCTTTATCATTTAAATATGCCGGTGACTCCATTTTCCCTTGAGCCACATCAATAAATATCAAATTTTAAGCATATAGATAGAAGGAAAGGATCTGAACACATGCAATATTTCTGCCTTTTAACATCACTCCTACAACTATTCTTCTCATAAGTTTTTTTTTTTTGGGTCGAATTCTCATAAGTTAGAATACAGCATTCCAATGCCAAGGATAAATAGTTCCATAATGCCATTAACCACCATTGACATGAAACTTTCACTCCTCTCTATTCCTTTCCAACTCTAAGAAACTCTAAAAACCATGACCACTGGCTTAATTTTATGTCCTAGCATTCACAAGCGCTTTTGATCAAAAGAGAAACAGAAAATGCAGACAACGTCGAAAAGGATGTGTTATAAGGACACATAAATGGACCTTACCCATTGTGGCATTACTGGTATTATATCCTCCTTCGACCTCCCCTTCAGCAGGACAGATAAAGATCCCAGTGCTTTAAGCTGTTGAAGAAAATACAAAGAGTAAGAGATACCATAGAGGTTATCTTCTCTAAGAACTGGTATAGGGCAATCAATCACCAATCAAAATCATAGCAAGCACCAAAAGTGTACATGATCTAAATCATTGCTATCCATTGATCATAAATAGAATTGCATAGTGATCACCGAGCATGGAGCACCATTTATGACCAATTTATAAACAGTGCCACACTGCCACTGCACTTCAGCTTCTTATGTATGAAAACTCAAATCTCTAACCCTACAACATCATGGAGAAGATAGAGCTACTGAATCCTCGTCATTCAGAATCTAAGATTAACTGAAAATCCCAAAACAAATAAACAATGCGCAATGGATGAACAGAAGAATGATGGCAGCATGTTGAGACCAATATTCTAGTGCCACATTAACACACATTGAATGTCTTCATGCAACACAAACCTAAGTGCACCAAATAATCACTCAAGCAGTAGGAGACCATGTTTTAAGTAAACTAAACACAAACAAAATGATAGACGACCAACATATCCTACCCTCCTTCTTCTCACCCATTGTGTACTCTAATGCACTCGTTCTACACTAGATATCCTAGCAGGCCGTTCACTGGAGAAGATTGACAACAAAATAGAAGCCAGAAGGAAGGGATCTGTGAATAAGTTGGTCTCCATGACCTAGCTATTACTGATCCTTCCTTATATTGGTGTAGAAAGGCCTGTAACCAACTAATGCCCATCCTCACATAGGGCAACACTGCCACCGGCCCACCATTCAACCTACTATATCAAGAATGCACATACACCAGCGGGTCCGATAATACATAGTCCTATATAAGGTAAAACCCGTCATAGCTTAATGTTAGATATATATAATCCTGTATATTATTCTAAGATCCAATCCAACCAAAAAAAATCAACTCGCTGTAAATACAAAGCAATTACTTCACAGCTTTATAAGCATCCTTTTTAGCAACAAATTTCACGCCACAGATTTTTCCTAGAGCCCTTGAAACTTCACTTCTTCCGAGTGAGGCTGTGACGCTCTGGAGTTTTAAAATGAAGTGAAGTTACACTAGTAGACTGCAGAAGAAAAGAAGACCAATAGTTGCACTGCATCAGTTAGAGAAAATTAATCAATCATTCCCCCCACCCCCACCCCCACCCCCACCCCGTCTTTCATAAGTAGTGCAAAGCACAACCATGTGAAAAAACTAGCTCACCAACAAAAATGAGCCAAATTCTTACTACTGGAAATAATTTGTACAGTCACCGACTAAATACAGTAAGGCCCACCCGGATGAATTGAGGCCTTTTTGCTTAAATCTTAAAAGAAATAACCAGAACCCAAAAGCTGTAAGTTACCAAGTAAATCTCAAAAATTGTCAACCAAACTATAAGCAAAATAGACCATATATATGGAAAAAGAAAGAAAATGAAAAGGTCGTTTTATTCTCTCTTAGAGCAACACGGCTTGCGATAACATTTAAATTTTTGCAACAACAGCATGTTCAAAGTACAGCACCTTGGTGGTGGGATCCTTTCTGCCAAGCCTCTTCAAGTGCTGCACCAATTCACCATCGATGCCCTGCATTAAGTTCGCCACATTACCATAAGGACAGTGCCCCCACATGGCTAATTCACCGCACTAACCCGACACTCTATGAGCTCCCAACGAGCATCACATACACTTAGCAAAATGATCCAACCCATAACTCTACCATACAACAACAATGACAATCTACACCGCATCATAAAGAAGACAAATTCACTTGAAAGGGCGAAAGACAGAATAAACACGTACGCAAGCAGCGTCCTCGCCGCCGCCGCCTCCGCCACCAAGCGAAGAATCGAGCCGGGAGCTTCCAAGATATCCGCCGAAACCCGCCGTCGCCGTCGAGCCGGCCGGCAAAAGCGAAGCTGCAAGGCTGCCAGAAAGCGACGACAATCGAATTCAACCGGAAACCACATGTCAATTAGGCGCAAAAGATTAGCACCGGGTGGGTGTCTCGCGGGGCTACCTGCTGCTCGAAGGGCGCGCCTTGGCTCGGGCTCCTTCTCCTTTTGGCCTCCCCATCTCGGCGCGCCGCCTCCTTCCTTCTCCGGTTTTTCCGCTTCTTCTTCTTCTTCTTCTTCTTCTTCTTCCTCCTGCCCCTCCTCTGTCGCAGACGCCGAGATTTCGAGAGCTTCTTTCGCTTTGGATGCTGTTTTGCGATGGTGATTGAGGCTGCAGCAGTACACACGGGTCGAGCTTGAGCGAATCCAATTCAACTGGCTCGCAGCTTCACCGCCTCCGCTCTCTCGCCGCGCGTCGCCGCCACCAAAGGCGGCCGATCGATTTTGCCGCCGTCTCTCTCTCTCTCTCTCTCTCTCCAGCGCCTACAGGACGAGCTTTTGTCCCCGTAGAAATCGCTTGAACTTATACATAAAGCTCCGTTTGTTGTACAAAAAAATAAATAATTTAAAAAATGTTTTTCTTAAAAATGATTATTTTTATTATTTAAAATAAATAGCTAATAAAAAAATATTTTCATTAATCATGACGATTTTTTTGGTCATATCATTAGTCATGACAATTTTTATCTAAATATTTTTTATTTATTTTTATAAGCGATATAAATCGGGATTTTTTTAAAAATGATTTTCCAGATGATTATATCCCGCAAAACAAACGGAGTCATATAGTAGGGGTGTCAAAACCAAACATAATACTCGAACCAGCCCAAAATTTTAAGGTATTTTTGATTTGGGTCTTACTATGTTCAAGTGTACAGTTATAAAATGGGCATTGTGACCTGTTTCGATTCGGTTCGGTTCAAGTCATAACACAAACCGAATCGAAACATATTGGTTTACCAAAATTGAATTGAAACCCCTAAGTATTAATTCGTGATACACACACACTCTCTCACGGAACGATTCATCTCCTTCCACAACCCCTCAAATCAAGGCCATCTTGGTCTCCCCCTTGATCACCGGCGTTGATTCCACCTCCATCTTGGTCGTCCTTCGATGAGGAGGTTTCGTATGTTTTTCTATTAACTTCAATGAGGAGCCTTCGCAGTTCCCTACTCCGAATTATTTGTCTTTTAGTTCATCACTTAATTCTATGGGGGAAAAGGTATTTATTTGTTATGGCAATTGAGCTCCTTTTCTAGATTGTTGGATGTTGCTGCTGCTTCCAATGCAATTGGATTCCATACTCTTTTCGGGCATTAAAGATGGGGAAGCTTACTGTTTAAGTTAAAAAGCTCTTGTACACAAGTTGATTTTAGCACAAGCAATTTAGTTATATTCAAAGTGACAAGCGACTTAATAAATACCAACTCTATAAAAAAAAAGTTCTTACTAGACTTGCTTCTAAACGCACCCTACGAAAAACCAACGCAAAAACCCGACCCGAATCGAACCGAACCGGATTTTTAGTACGGGTCCTATGTGATTCGGGTCGAGTTCGAGTCAGAGAGAGCACGAACACTTATGATTCGGGTCGGGTCGGGTAGTAGTGGAAGCCGACCCGACCCGACCCATTGACACCCCTGCCATGTAGCATCTCTCTTCATCCTTAAATCGAATCGATACTTCATTCACATTGAGCAATTTGAGGTTTTTGTTTTTCATTTTCTTTCCCTTGAATGCGAAAATCAATGCCCCCACCCAATGTTAATAGGTTCATTATAATAGAGCCCCTCATGTCTCGAAAACCAATCACGTGATGTCATGTGACCTATCGACAGTAAGGATTTGAGGACAAAATCAATCTTCTATTAAGCCCATCAAATGGGTGGGTTTGATCGGATTTGGATCAGATCGAAAATAGTCCAACCCAAATCGATTCATTTAATTTGTATTGACCCATTTTTATGCGATGTAATTTTCGCGGCCCAAACCCAACCCGACCCATATTGTTAAAACGCATCCATATTCATACCAAGACATTCAACTTATTTTAAGCTTTTTATGTGAATATGTTGCTTCAATTAAAAAATTATCAAATTAAGAAAATAAATAAACTAAATAAAAATATGTTAGTAAACAAATGAAAAAACATTTAAAAAAAACGTAAAGATTGAAATGCTTATAAAGAACTAAAAAATTATGAATGGGTGGTGACAACACATTTTAATTGCATGTTTTAATGATCCAGGTAAATCTAATTCTTTTTTTTTAATCTCCAAAACCAATTTGGATCCATTTGTATTACACATAAATGAGTCAATATGGGCCGTACTATTTTCAATCCAGTCCATTTCACGGCCCCTACTTTTCACATTTACCCTCGCATGGAATTAAGGATAGGCTAATGACAAGTCTATGAATGCGATTGACATGTCTACCATCATTCGTTCATCTTCGGCAACTGCCCACCACTTTCTAGAGCTTCCATCCGCTCGAGTCTTCTTTTCTACACATAACCAATCAACTTTGGCACCACCATGGACGTTAATGGAGAATCTATTGTAGGGATTAGACTACCGTGACTCTCGCAAACAATACAATAATGGAGTTTAATGTACCAAACTGAGGTTTCATTAACGAGTATTGAGTGGTATAAGAGTATTGTTTTTACGGTAATAGTCACATGAAGAGGTGTTACAGCTTTTAAGACCAAAAATTTGTAATTAGTTATTTAAAAACTGAAACTGTCCTTATAAAGTATGTCTAATAAAGGAAAAATACCAAAAACCATCATGAGATTTCGCCACTATCCATCTTTGCATCCTCCATCTTCAAAAATGGTTGTTTTTCTATTGGAAGATGTTTATGTGTGCAACTCACATTAGTCAAAAGGGGGGTTGGCAAAAGTTTCCTTCAACACTTTGCATCTTACAACAAAAATACCCTTGATACTCTTCCATGCCCATCCCACCCACTTGGAAACCCTAGACTCACCTCGAATACCTTAACAATGCGGCAACTAATGTATTGAACCCACCTTCGTATGGTGGCTGTAGAATTGTAAAACTGGCGGAGACCGTCTCACATGCACAAGTTAATGCTATTAGCACACCCTTTACACATGGAAGCAAGAATCAAAGGGGTGTTCCCGTTGGCATTATCTGAAGTAATGTTAAAAATTTTATAAAAAATGTCAAACTCATTGACAGCTCTCATTATTTCAGCAACCATGTCGTAGGAATCATGCAGAAATATGAACTTCTTAAATGTCAGAATTCGGTGACGCAATTCCCAATCCTCATTGACCCAATGGCCGTTGACACTAGTCCGCAGTGCGCATAATTCACACGGTCGGTCCAAAATCGGAAGTTAAAGAGACAGGAAGTTATCGGCGCCGCCACTTTCCCTTGGTATAGCAACTTGCAGTTTTCTTATGCATGTCGTCCGTAAAATGGGTCTAAATTGTGGTTGTAGAGCGGCTTGCACATAGTAGAAAAAGTGGGGATCTTCTACGAAGCCGAAGGGTTGGTCCATGATAAGCTAATAAACTACAAGCTCCTGCCGATTCCACGTCTTGTTGTACTCAAACGAACTTCCGGCATGTATCGTTATATTTGAAGAGCTTCCCTGGATCGCGGACATCTCTGCATCATGTTTATCTTGGTGCCTCTTCTAGCGGTCAATCTCACTTGTGGATCGCAGGATAATTTGGCACCACATATCTTCCAAACAACCTTCTTAACAACATTGGCGTTGATCTGAGCCGGAATGTCCTCCCAACACTAGAAATTCTTCTTTGCAAAGCCGTCACTACAAAAAAACATGTTTTTCCAGCGAAATTTCCAACGAAAAATTCAAAAAATTCGTTGGAAAACGAATTTCCAACGAATTTTCCAACGAAAAAAAATTCGTTGGTAATAAGTCGTTGCAAATTTTTCCAACGAAAAATTTCAATTTTCGTTGGAAATTTGCGACGAATTTTTTTTCGTTGGAAAATTCATTGGAAAACTCGTGGCTAAATTCGTTGGAAACGAACTTTTTTTTCCGACGAATTTTTTTTCGTTGGAAACTACAATTTTTTTTTGTCGAAAAATCGTGGAAATTTTTTTTCCATCGAAAATTTTTTTTTTTGGTCGAAATTTTTTTTTTGGTCGAAAAATAGCCCTCGCCGCCGGCGAGGGCCAGCCTCGTCGCCGGCGAGGGCCGAGCTCGACGGCCATGGCAAGCTCGGCCCTCGGCATGGCCGACGAGGGCCAGCCTCGTCGCCGGCGAGGGCAAGCCTCGTCGTCGGCGAGGGCCGAGCTCGCCGGCGACGAGCTCGCCCAGATCTGGGCGAGCTCGGCCCTCGCCGACGACGAGGCTTGCCCTCATGGCCGGCAAGGCTGTTGCGCCTCTTCTTGTTCTTCCTAGAACAAGAAGATGAAGAAGAAGCAGCAGCAGCAGGGGCGGGAGCAGGCTTCGGGGTCGCCGCCCGTCAAGTCCGTTGTCGTCTCCTAGCCTCGCCGGCGACGAGGCTTGGTGGCGTCGGAGGCTTGGTGTCCGTGGCGCCGGAGCCGAAGCCGGAGCCGGAGCCGGAGGGGGGCCGGCGGGGGAGGAGGCGGAGGGGGAGGCGGAGGGGGAAACGGAGGGAGAAGGGGAAGGCGAAGGAGAGAGAGAGAGAGAGAGAGAGAGAGAGAGAGAGAGAGAATGTTGAAATTGAGAATTGTGGGGATAATGAGCGCGAAAATGAAGAAGTAGGGTTTTCATTGCAAAATTCGTGGGAAATTTCTCACGAATTTTGCAACGAAAATTGTACACACTAAAATAATTGTCCGGAATTGGAAATTTCCAACGAATTTTCCAACGAAAATTGTACACACTGAATTAATTTTTCGGAAAATTGAAATTCGTTGGAAAATTCGTTGGAAATTTCCAACGAATATAAAAAATGCCGAATATTATCGGGTTTTTTTGTAATTCGTTGGAAAATTCGTTGAAAATTTCCAACGAAAAAAATTCGTTGGAAATTTCCAACGAATTTTCCAACGAAAATTGTACACATTGAATTAATTTCCCGGAAAATTAAAATTCGTTGGAAAATTTGTTGGAAATTTCCAACGAATTTTCCAACGAATATGAAAAATGTGGGTTTTTTTGTAATTCGTTGGAAATTTCCAACTAATTTTCCAACGAAAATTGTACACATTGAAGAAATTTCCCGGAAAATTGAAATTCGTTGGAAATTTCCAACAAATTTTTTTTCGTTGGAAATTTCCAACGAATTTTGCGACGAAAATTTTTTCGTTGGAAATTTCCAACGAATTTTGCTTTTCGTTGGAAAATTTGTCGCAAATTTGCAACGAAAATTTTTTCGTCGCAAATTTTTGTGGCAAAAATCTAGTTTTTTTGTAGTGAGCCGTCGCAGCTGTTTGGGGGTTTTCTTCGGGGGTAAGGGTTTCATGAGAGGTAGCATTTTAGCCAAGACTAGCTTGTGGCGTTGGACCCAATGATTCTCCTAATTCTCATATTGTTGTGTCTCGTTGTTGTCGAATCAGGCTTCTTGCCTACGTGGAGTTAGCACGTAAACACTACTGTCGCAAAACTCACCGAAGACTCGACCAATTTTTGTAAGTTGAAGTCTGGATTGAGTTGAGATAGTTGGTAACGATTGTTGTTGTTGTTCTCATTTTGAATATAATTAAATCGTTGCAAGTAGAAAAGGAAATAATTAGAGAGCATGAGCATGAGGAAATGGCATGTTAGAGTAAGTATTGATAAATGGCAAAAAAATAGAAGGGTACGGGCCAATTCATAGAGGGAATTATTTTTGTCCAACAATCATTGGATCATTGGATTTGACCCATTCACCTTTGAGATCGGGACAAAAAAAAAAAAGAAATCAAGCCTACGCCAATCTGTTCACGAGCCGAGGACCCAATAGGTCGTGCATAGTACGTTCCTCTTTTCCAAAAATGATCGTTCATATCGTTTAAAATAGTTAGTTATTTAAAATTATTTTCATATTCATCAAAATTTATGTTTTGATATTTTCGTGAACGATGAAAATATTTTTTTGTTCATTTATTTCTATAAGTGATTCGAACAATCATTTTCTGAAAAAATGTTAACCAAAGCTTTCATTCTCCGCGAACCAAACAGAAACTTTTGAATAAGGCTATCACATGACAACTGTATTACAGTAAACCGACACTTTCATCCTAATTTTATTGATCAAAATTTCTGCATAGAGCTTGAGAAATATTGCAAGGCGCCGGACTTTGTACGTGCATGGCACAGGCTATTATTTTATAGTGTGAAAAGAAGGTGAGGAAGTAAAGTAAAAGGATGATCCGATTCCATATCTGCCACAGTAAAAAGTAGAATTGGGGTGCTCTACTTTTATTATCTTATCTGAATAAATAAATAAATAAATAAAAATTGATTCTTGAGTTTCTTGAGCTTTTGGTGCTCGGAAACTGACCTAGACACTAAAAAAATTACACGACTTTCTTGAGGTTCCTTTTAAAAATTTTATTCTCTTGAAAAAAGATCATGTTATCGAGTGTTTCATAATTTTTTTCAAGCATGTTTTCTAATGTGTATGAGACGGGGTAACTACCACATCCGATAGAGGCTAGTTGGGTGCCAAAGAGCCCCGTGCCCCTATCAACAGGGAAAAATGTTAATTTGGAATAATTCGCTTTATTCCAACACAACAAAAGAAAACGCGATATATTAAAACTGTGCAATATTCTTAATTGGTTGCTTAATATGCGTCTAGAGGACACATGTTAATAAAATTCAATAAAAGAATTGATTCTTTTGCTTGAAGGGATCGTAATGATAAATTGGTTTTTCTTTGACTATCAACGAAAATCAGATTCAGCTCGGTGCATTGAGTTGGAATGAATAATTATGAGGATGCCTTTTCTATTTTTTTTTTATCATTTGGGGCCAAAGTGCAATATTCGCAATTATTCACTATTTTTAAATTATTATATTCCGAAACGCTCTTCGTTTTTCAGTTTATACTAAATGGCAGCGATTCTAGTATTGAAAATACGACATCGCATGAACCCTAATTACATTATATTCAACGATAAATGCGTAATAACAATATCCGTAACAATTTGGCAGTAAGATTGAAACGGGCTGGCTTTCTTTTAGCCTAGCCTTACTTTTCAAAGGAACAAAATGTAACGATTTCATCAAATATGTAATTCAAGAGAATTATTATCAAGTATTTCATTTAAATAAAAAATCGAATTAGAAAGAAGAGGCGATCAGGAAATTACAATTGAGCAACACGATGTTTTCTATAGAACAAATGAAAAGAAATAAAAATATATATATAAAGCTTTAGCAAAAGCACATGAAAAGAAAAGAGAAAAAAGAAAAAGCCCTTTGAGTAAAATAATGGAAAAAAAAAAGAGGAAAAGAAAGGAAAAAGTTGCATATTCGTCGGAGCTGTCGTTAAAAATGGACACGTCGGTCCGAGTTGCTGGCCCGCACTAGTCGTATTTTGTTAATTCCCCGTTAAGGAAACGCTTCCAATATGTAATACATTATCTTCATCCTGCTATGGCAATAATTATATTAAAAAATAGAAATATTTATTAATAAAAAATTATGATTAATAAGGTGTCTTAACGACGCTCGCGAATAAGTTTCATTTGTTGTGCATTTTTCAAGTTACGATGACTTTTTTACCTTCTCAATTTAATTGTCGGTATTTTCCGATAAAAGATAAGGTAATAATCTCAAAATAAGAGATTTTAAAAACTTTACAAATACTAGACACACAATAATTAAGGGATAATTACATAAATTGTCCTGAACTTTGCCCCGATGTATAATGTGGTTCCCGAATTCTTAATATATTTAATGTGGTCGTTGAACTTTAATCTAATGTGTAATGTGGTCTCTAAATCTTTAATTTATTTAATGTGATCTTTAAATTTTTGATAAATATTTAATATAGTACTTGAATTTTTTTTTTTTTTTTTTTTTTGATAACCCAGGGAACCCCCGCACGGCCGACAGCCGGGGAGTAAACCCTGGGGGCGACACGTGCTAGCCACCACACACGTGCCACCGGTTAAGTCACCCTGCGGCGGTATAGTACTTGAATTATTATATGTGGTCTTTGAAGATAATTCGAAAATTTAATTGAATATATATCAAAAATTTAAAAATCATATTAAATAAATTAAAAATTTAAAAATAATAATATATATTGAATTAAAGTTAGAGAATTATTTTAAAAATTAAAGAACTCAAGAGCCACATCGATTAACTTTACGTGCCGCGTAGAGATAAGCTCGGGCGGGCCCCACGAATTCCACGATCGTGGTTGGTTCCGTCCCTTTCCCGCCTGCCGACGCCAATTTCATTACGTACCAACCGCGTCGAAGTTCGGGGCCCCACGCCTCACCTTTCTGTTGACTTTTCCCGCTTACGCAGGTGCAAAATTTCCACCGCCTTCGAGATCCAAGAGCAAAGCTAAAAAGCACAAAAAGCAAAGCGAGGCTTTCGCTAAAAAATTTGACCTAAAAAAATATTAAATATTTCGAAATTTATTTATTTCAGGAAAGATAAATAATTTTAAAAATTATTTTTCGAAAAATAATAGTCCATATATTTTGAAATAATTAGTCAATTAAAAATAAATATTTTTATGGACGATGAAAATATTTTCTTTTATTTATTTTTATAAGCAATACGAATTGTTGTTTTTGGAAGATATTTTTTGAATTGCTCGTTTTTCGCGAATTAAATGAAAAAAAATCAAATAAATTTATCATATTAAAATTGGCCCAATTCACTAAAAAATCCCCAACTTTACCCTTTGTCCCAATTATATCCCAAACTTTTTTTTGTCTAAAAAAAACCCCAAACTTTTACTTTTGTCCCAAATCTACCCCGTTTATTATTTATCCAATTTTTTAATATTATTTTATATTATTTCGAATTTTTTCTTTTTTTTTTTTTTTTTTTTCACCTTCAACCTCCGGCCGGTCGCCGGTCCGGCGACCGGCCAGAGGCGGGGGCCGGCGAGGTCGGCCCCGCCGGCCACTGGCGAGGCTCGGCCTCGCCGTTGCTGGGCGAGGCCGAGCCTCGCCGTTGCAGGGCGAGGCCGACCTCGCCCGCTGCCGGCGGGGCCGAGCCTCGCCAGATCTAGCGAGGCTCGGCCTCGCCGTTGCTGGGCGAGGCCGACCTCGCCGGCGGCCGGCGGGGCCGAGCCTCGCCAGATCTGGCGAGGCTCGGCCCCGCCGGCCCCCGCCTCTGGCCGGTCGCCGGACCGGCGACCGGCCGGAGGTTGAAGGTGAAAAAAAAAGAAAAGAAAAGAAAAAAGAAAAAAATTCGAAATAATATAAAATAATATTAAAAAATTGAATAAATAATAAACGGGGTAGATTTGGGACAAAAGTAAAAGTTTAGGGTTTTTTTTGAGACAAAAAAAAGTTGGGGATATAATTGGGACAAAGGGTAAAGTTGGGGGTTTTTTAGGGAATTGGGCCTATTAAAATTTACGAAAAAACGGTAAGATTTAATAAAATAGGACTAAGCATGAACCTCTCGAGCTCGCTCCGATGCGCGCGCGCAAAGATTAACGGCTCCGATCAACCGATCCACGCGATCGAACGGCCGAGATCGAGCCGCCCCGCCCGCCCTGATGCCGAAGTTAACCGTCGAACAATAAGAAAAGATTATTATATCTCAGCAAACTTCAAAGCCCGGCGCAGGTCGACATCGAAGCTATAAATGCAAACGAGACGGCTCGAAGCTGACCAGATTTACCCACATCGAACGAGAAGCTACGAACGCGTCCAAGCACACGCATCGCGCGACCAAGGGAAGTGGATCTGACGAAGAGGCGCGCGCGGCGAGATCGACGATTGGGGCAACCCACGAGAGCCCCCCCCCGCCTCGGTAATGGACGGACGCCACTAGGAAGGAAGGGAAGGGAAGAGACGGAGAGAGTTTTCGCCGGAGCATTTCGTCGAGCACCTGAGGGCGGCGGTCGTTCGTGCCCGCGAGAAGATGTGGAGGAGATGGCTGTCCTGTAATCGGCCGAGGCTGAACGCCCTGGGCGCGGCGGCTTCCGGGTCCAGCTACGGCGGGGGCCACCGCATTTGCTCCGCCGTGCCGCCGCCGCAGCCGCAGCCGCAGCCGCAGCCGCCGAGGCCGCCGGCGGTTTTCCGTTTGCTGAGCAGGGCGCTGTGCGACGAGCCGGCGAGGAACGGAGGGGGGCCTTCGTCGCCGGCACAGGCGGCGCCGGCGGCGTCTTCCTCGGCTGGAGACAAGGATCCCATATCGTTCGCGGAGGCCAAGAGTCTGATGCGGCTGGTGAACGTGGAGGCCCTGAAGAAGAAGCTCGGTATGGAGGAGAAGGAGGTGATCGCGTACGAGGAGCTGCTCGAGGCGTGCCGGAGCATCGGGGTCGCCAAATCCCGGGACGAGGCCGTGGCCTTCGCCCAGGTCCTCGACCAAGCCGGGGTCATCCTTCTCTTCCGGGACAAGGTCTATCTTCACCCTGATAAGGTAATCTTGATCTTAGGGATTCGCACATGTCTTAGCTACCCTGATGGATATCATTGAACTTGCTGTTGCTGGATGTAGGCTACTCTGTTCACGATACGTGCGATGCCAAAATGTTGCTCTTTGACTGGTATAACAGAGCCCTATCATTTCCGTTGCCGTTTGTTCTGGCGGGGGGCTCTATCACGGTGATCTCAAGAATATCCTAGAGGTTTCAAGCTGCCTTATCTGGTCTCATACAATGTGCATAAGACCATCCCTCTGGGTTTTCAAATCTTTTGAATGTTAAGAAGTATGTCGGAATGTACTTGTTGACCCCCACTAATTGGTTGAGCACTCCATCAGAGCTTAAGATATCGATTTAAAGTCTCGGACATTCCTTCTCCCGATCGCTTTGGCTGATGGGAAATCTTGAACTCCAGTCTCCGGTTTTTTTCGAGTATCCCGATTCCTTTGTGTTTATGATCCTCTTAAAGCAACTTCACTCATCTTATCAGCTGAGATCTTGAACTGCATCGGAGCTTAGGGTATCAATTTGAAGTCTTTGGATATTCCTTCTACTGACTTGTTGACCGATGGAAATCTTGAACTCCAGCCTCCGGTTTTTTCAAGTATCCCGATTCTGTCGTGCATATGATCCTCTTAAAGCAACTTCACTCATCTTATCGTCTGTTATCAATGCTTTTTTTCCTTTTATATGTGCCGTTGGCTATTTCTATCCACTTGTTCATCAAGTATAACAATGTTTGCCTTGGTCTGCTAACACCCACAGAGAGAGAGAGAGAGAGAGAGAGAGAGAGAGAGAGAGAGAGAGAGAGAGAGAGAGAGAGAGAGAGATATCTAGCTTTCTTTGACATTTTGCAGTTAACTACAATAATCCAATTTCAAGAGTAAAGGAAAAGATCTAACATAGTTACTTACAGCAAACCTTAGAAGATGGAGAAATGTGTGTGTAGGTATGTCAACAGAACTGTGTTGAGGATTTTCCCTTTTCGGTTTTGCCATTACCAATTTACTCCTCGGCATGCATTCGCTAATTCAAGATGGATGTACTTTGACTTGCGATGAGAAACAATCCTCATGCTTTCCAGTGGAAACTTGTTTTGAATGTAAAGAATAGTGAAGGCTGCATACTATCTAGTTTGTTTATTATCTACTAATAAATGAGGGAGAATAGTTCAATGCATAGCCCAAGCAGCAGATAATCTCTCAATGACTATAATGGGTGTATTTATTTGCTTGGCGTATTCACTATATTCTTAGTTGAAGCGGCGTACTGAGCTTTATTCAATTTGAACTCTGTGATGCGTCCATACCATTTTAAGAAGCCACTCACCATTGAAATTCAGTCAATCCGAAGATCACCTATAATTCATAGTTTTAATCAATTTAAGCTAAATTTAGTTGGTCTCTGACCTTTGTAGCAGAATTTTCTATTTGAATATCCATCTTCGGAGAGAGATTTTGCACTGTGGTAGTCCCGGTTGGTCCGGATTTGGTGGTGTATCTTTGGCTTATACGTGCAGATCTACTTTTGAGTGTCCATTTGTGTGGATGATTTATGTGGCACTGAAAGTTTGAAGCTTCATTTCATCTTTTGCCTCTGGATCTCTATACCCTCTTATTCAATTGTGTTGGAAACTAATCCGCCTGTATTTCATCTATTGTTACCAGGTAGTGGATCTGGTAAGAAGAGCTGTACCCATTGCTCTAATGCCTGATGACGACCCCTTGAGGGATGAGCTCAAGCAACTTCAGACGAGAAAGGAAGAAATCGATCTCTTGGCACACAAGCAAGTCCGCCGCATCCTCTGGACGGGGCTGGGGTTGTCTGTGTTTCAGGTCGGGCTTTTCTTTCGGCTAACGTTTTGGGAGTTCTCCTGGGATGTCATGGAACCTATTGCATTTTTCACTACAACCACGAGCATAGTACTAGGCTATGCATATTTCCTCTTCACGTCCAGAGACCCTACTTACCAGGACCTAATGAAGAGGCTTTTCCTCAGACGGCAAAGGAAGCTGTTAAAGAAGTACAGTTTCGATGTGGATAGATTCGTGGAATTGCAGAAGAAGTGCAAATCGCCTCTAGATGCCGGCACCTCCATTAAGAACCGTGTAGGTGTGGATTTGGATTTGGAAGATGCCTTGCGCTGAAAGGTTTTTGTTTTCAGCCGAGGCCTCACGTTAAAGGTTGATGTCCTCCTCTTTTTTGGGTACTAACATGCTTTGAATTTCTCAGCTGTGAACTTTCAATTTTCGGGCTTCGCCTGCTATTATTTGGAAGGAAACAACAAATTTACTCAGTTAGGAAGTATTGTTTTGCAAAGATGACTGCTAAATGTTCTCGTATTTTGTCGCAAACCGTCCCATGAACTCAGGGACGCACCCGCCGTGTCCTGGAATTTCCCTGTCAAGCCTACGCTTTTGGCTTGTGCCATAATTCCTACGTGCCCTGAATTCGATCCTATGCTTGTTCTGTTCTGTGACCCAAGTAATTGTAGTGCGCATCTGGTTCAAGGAGAGACATAACAAAAGGTTCTGTACTAATAAACGACACAAAAGGAAAGACGGAAACAGAGAACCTTAGAGCAAGTTTAGTTCACTCCTCAAGTGAAATGCACGAAGATGGGAGTGATGGCATCGTGAGGAGATTGGCAATTTTTCCGTCCTATATGGATCGCTCCCCGGGTTAAGAGCAAAAGCTTGTTGCCATAAGTGCCTCCAAAAGCCCATTGTAATACATAAATAATCGTCGATCAAATGATGTGCATATGATCAAATAAATGTGATATCTTATAGTCGGAGTGATACGTATTATATTGCCGTGACAACGTTCTTCTTTTTTTTGGTCGAAGAGAATGCCGCTCTTCAATAAGTATAATAGATAGTTATAAGGGAAAGTTCCAAATAAAGGTAGAAGTGTCCTCATTTTTTAATGAAGGGCTTAAAGTGCTTATGACAGATTTAAACAAGAGCTTAAAGTAACAATGTCAATTTCAAATAAAGGCCTAATCTTGCATTTTGGTCCAAAGATATTTTTATCCTAAATTTTAATTAAATTAGATTACAACTTAAGAAAGTTAAAAGCTTTTAAAAAAGAAAAAAAAATACATGCCCCATTACCGGTGGGGCGCTGGCTGACTAAATATTCTGGCCTGTGGCCACTGCCCCATGGCCACTGCCCCATCGTTGGTGAAACATCGGCAATGGTTAGTGGGGTCGCTAGCCTTCACCGAGGCGATGTCAATTTGGGAGAAATCTTGGTTCTCTAATCGGCAAGGGTCGTCGCCCGTCGCCGATGCCCCATCGACGATGGGGAAGATGGGGTAGCGGCCACGGACGGAAGGCCTAGGTTTCTTTTTTTGTGCAAGTGTTTTCTTTTGTTAGTTTTAGCTTTTTTTTCTTTTTTGAGTTCATACTTTTATGGAATTTTTTTTGGATATTTTATCCTCATTTAATTAAGATTTTGTGTTTAGGATTCAGATTAAAACGATATCATTTTAGAGTTTTAGTTAACTTTAATGCCACGTAGGACCCATGTGGGAGAAATAAAATATTAAAAAAATCATGCTAGTATTTTTCGTTAGTCAAATTAAATAGAGTTAACAAAATGACTCAATTTTACGCAAAATCAAATCTTAAGCAAGGCGGCCCTCACTTGTGACTTTTGAGGGGGACCTTGCTTGTTGGGCTTATATTTAAAATAGGGAAAACACCATAAAAAATCTCAAATTATGTCACTTGTGATAAATTCACCTTAATTTTTTTTGTGACACTAAAAACCCCAAACTATACCACTTGTGACACATTTATCCCACAATACATTTGTCCATGGGCATTTTCGTCTTTTTCTTTTTTTCCTTTTTTTTTCTTCTCTTCCCCTTTGTCGTGGTCGGCGAAGGGAAGTCAGCGAGGGTGGGCCTCGCCCAACTCAGGCGAGGGTTGCCCTCGCTGGATCTGGCGTCAGGCAACCCTCGTCGATGTCGGGCAAAGGCCACCCTCGGATCTGGCGTCAGGTAACCCTCGCCAGCGTTGGGCGAGGGCCGCCCTCACCGGATTCGAAGAGGGCAGCCCTCGCCTGGGCCGGTGAGGGTTGTCGGACGCCGACGAGGGTCACTCTAGCCTGAATCAGGCTCGCTCAGGCGAGGGCAACCCTCCCCCTACACCGGCGAGGACCACCCTCGCCGGCCTCCCTCCGATGACCATGACAAAGGGGAAGAGAGAAGAAAAAAAAACGGAAAAAAGAAAAAGACGAAAATATCCATGGATAATATATTGTGAAGAAAATGTATCACAAATGATATAATTTAAAATTTTTCGTATCATAAAAAAATTTTGGGATAAATTTATCATAAAAGATATAATTTGAGATTTTTGACGGTGTTTTTCCTTCAAAATAAGATCTATTTCAGCTTCTGTTTTTAGGTCGGGAGAGCAAGTCCAGGATCACTAAACCTCGAGCCAGGACATCTTGGTACCGTTGACTTGAATTTGACCCGACGATGATCATTTGCGACGGGACGAGACACTGGTCGCGAACTCCGGCCGTATCTCCGCCACTTCTCCCCCGGGTCTCCCTCGCCAGAAGAGACAGAGACAGAGAGAGAGAGAGAGAGAGGATGGAAGCGGCGGCGGAGGGTCTGTGGGGGCTGGCCGACTACTCGGAGCGGCGAGGGGAGGTGGGGCAGGCGATCAAGTGCCTGGAGGCGGTGGTGCAGACCCCGACCTCCCTCCTCCCGATGGTGGAGGTGAAGACCCGCCTCCGCATCGCCACCCTCCTCCTCCGCCACTCCCACAGCGTCACCACCGCCAAGTCCCACCTCGAGCGCTCCCACCTCCTCCTCAACTCCATCCCTTCCTCCTTCGACCTCAAGTTCCGCTGCTCCAGCCTCCTCAGCCACTGCTACCACCTCATCGGCGCCATCGCCTCCCAGAAGACCATCCTCCACCGCGCCCTCGACCTCGCCTCCTCCCCTCCCGCCGCCTCCTCCGACCCGTAAAACTCGCCCCCCTCCCTTCCCCCGCCCTTCCTCCTTCATCTGTTTGTTTTCTCTTATTGGGATTCCTTTCTGTGTCTGGAAGGATCGCCGCCAAGCTCTGGTCCTGCAACTTCTACTCGCAGCTCGCCAACTCTCTCATCATCGAAGGGGACTTTCGCAACTCGGTGTCCTCCTTAGAGAGCGGGCACCGGTTCGCCGCCGAACTGGGCTACCCAGAGCTAGAGGTTGGTGTTCTGCATCGATTCCGGAATTCGAGTATCCGGAGTGCTTGATTTCGCTGGCAATTTGTCGTGTTTCGATGCGCGTAAGATTGGATGAGTAGCCTAGCATGTCCTCAAATCTTTTCGTGCGTGTATGGGGGAGAATCTGCGGCGTTTGGGTTTATTTGAATTTTACTTTTTGGATGAGTTCGAGGGACATGGTGTTTGCAATTGGTCTGACTCCTTGTTTCGGCGTGATGGATGGATCAGATGTTCTTCGCGACATCTGTTCTGCACGTGCACCTGATGCAATGGGAGGATGAGAGCACCGTTGAAAGAGCTGTGCATAACTGCGACAGGGCTTGGTCCTCCATTCAGCTAGATAGAGTAAGTTTGGGTTTGGATCCGTAGGATGGATACTACCATTCTTATTTTCGGTATGCGCATCAAGCGAACTTCTGATATATATGGTTTTGATTCGCTATCTGTTTCTGGTACAAAGCATTCTTGAGTTCTCATTAAATTTGGTTCTTTTTTCATTTGTATAATGCCAAACTCCAAAAGCGAAAAGGCTCCCTTGGTCTACTGTTTTACAACGAGCTGCTGCACATCTTCTATTGTCTTCGGACTTGTGACTACAAGGGTGTTGCAGAGCACGTTGAAAGATTGGATAATGCTATGAAGGCTGATTCGCAAATGACGCAGAATATACAAGAGCTAACAAGAGAACTTGATGCTTTGGATCAACGTCTCTCCCAGCCTGACCTGCACCCGAGGGATATATCAGCGTTGTCTAAAAGAAAAGTACAGCTTCAAGAGCAGCTGAAAAGCATGGCTTCTGTAAATTCATCTGGGCCTCTGGAACCGGATCAATATATCAATATAAAGCAGCTGTGGGGAGATAAGCTGGAGCTGGCCCCTCCTCCCATGAATGGGGAATGGCTTCCTAGAAGTGCTGTGTATGCACTTGTTGATCTTATGGTGGTAGTTTCTGGACGTCCAAAAGGACTGTTCAAAGAATGCAGCAAGAGAATCGAATCTGGCATGCTTATTGTCCAGGGTCAGTGCTTCTTTGATAGGATTCCTTCCATTTGTGTTAGCAAGGTCATCTTTTTGCCAAGATCGGCTGCATGTGTAATCCCTTTTGCTAAGCACTCCAGAGTCAACCTGAAAACTAGCTTGCATGATTCTGTCGTCTTACTTTGTGATCTACATATGTCTGCTCTAAGAAAGCACACAAGTTCAAATAATCTGAATCATGTAATTTTCACAGATGAGCTGGTGAAGCTAGGCATAACTGACAATGTGAAAGGTAAGCTCCTGCTTGAACACCAGAAAAGCTGGGCACCTTTCCTTTGCATAAAGCTAAATGATCTTCCTGCTTCAAAATTTCTTTTTTTGGCAGAGGTGGATTTGCAACATTCTGCTATCTGGATGGCTGGTGTATATTTAATGCTGCTGATGCAATTTCTTGAAAACAAGGTGGCTGTGGATCTCACACGATCTGAATTTGTTGAAGCGCAGGAGGTTGGTGGCTTGCCTTCAGAATTTTGTGGAATTTGAAAGAATAAAAGAAATGGTTTTTCTGTAGGAAGTGAAAATAAACTGTTTCTAGGTCGATAGTCGATACTTGGCTTTTTCCAGAACTACGTCATTTACACTGCGTATATAAAGTCCATGGAATTTCCGAGGAATGGGATTCTAGTATAAATAGAGAATAGGGGGCCAAAAAATGGATTTGACAGCGTCTGTCATTCTTTAAGATTTGAATCTGGTATTGCTCTTTGGTGTCCCCTTCTTTACAAAGAAATTCAATGACTGGTAGTTTGGTTCTATTTACTCCTTTTCATCTCTTTATAAAGCTAAGATCACGTGGCTCGGGGAATAATAAGCTTATTTGGACTCTCTGCAAGAAGTAAAGCTTTTCTATAATCTTATTATGTAGCTATTGGTAATTCTCTGTCGGAACTTTCAGCCACTTTCCTTATCAAGCTGTTTGACAGTCCAATGGATTTTGCTGCTTGATCTGCACTTGAGGGATAGAACAGCATTGTCTAAAAAATATTGAAAACATGAGAGAGAGACAGAGAGAGAGATCTTGGTTTCTTTGTTTCTTACTATTTATGATCACTAAAATTGTTATCTCACAAGCTAAGAAAAACTAAGACTGGCATCTATACTTGCAGGCTTTGGTGCAGATGAAGAAGTGGTTTACACGCTTTCCAACTATCTTACAGGCTTGTGAGAGCGTAATTGAAATGCTTAGGGGCCAATATGCCCATTCAGTTGGCTGTTACAGCGAAGCTACTTTTCATTACATTGAAGCAGCAAAGGTTCGTCTTCTGGACTAACCCTTAACCGACTGTGGTGAGAGTTGAGTTGTAATTATTACGGTCTTGAAAAATTGCTGGGGAATTTTCCCACTAAATAACTAAAATGCTTGTTTACTTGCACCAAATTTTAAGCTAACTAAACTGATGACAAACTTTTAGATAACTGAGAGCAAATCAATGCAAGCAATGTGTCAGATTTATGCAGCTGTCTCTTACATTTGCATTGGAGATGCTGAGTCCTCTGCACAGGTAAATAATGAGATTGCTGAGATTTTGGCTTTTGTCATGTCATGATGCTCCTGATGGATTAGACTCTAATACTTGTTATTGTTTCCATCCAGGCACTTGACTTAATTGGGCCTGTTTACAGAATGATAGATTCTTTCACTGGAGTTCGTGAGAAAACCTGTGTCCTGTTTGCTTACGGTCTTCTGTTGATGAGGCAGCATGATTTACAAGAAGCTAGGTAAATTTCTTGCCTCCTTGAGATTTCTTTCCCGAGTTTGGGTAGGATGCTTATTGATGCGACTTTGGAGGGAAACTAATGCATTAAAGAGGAAGGAGAACGAAATTTAGAAATTTTCTCTGATGATGGAAATGGATATAGCGGTAGCTGTCTCTGATATTTTCCTGTTTCAGTCAATTACCATTGATATCATTATTAATATTTTGGATGATTGATCGTTTTGTATCTAAAACTGTAAAGGAGCATTGCCATTCAATCTACTCAAATTGTTGATACATTTATGCAAGTATCATTGGAGCAACTAATCAAAATGCGGAAAATGTGTTTATTCCTTCCCCATCAGCGAAGTAAATGGTTGTCTTTGGTTCAGGAATCGGCTAGCGAGAGGATTGCAGTTGACACATTCTCACTTGGGGAATCTTCAACTTGTTGCGCAATATTTGACAATTCTAGGTAGTCTAGCACTTGCCTTGCATGACACTGCACAAGCCAGAGAGATCTTGAGATCTTCTCTTACATTGGCGAAGAAACTTACTGATATTCCCACTCAGATTTGGGTATTATCTGTGCTAACAGGTATATTTTATCCCATTCTAGTTTACAAAGACTGAATTCGTTTTCTTTTTGGTTATTCATATACTTTCTACATGACCTTTTGTTGCCTAGCATGGTTCCTTGGTAGTTAGCTTTAAAACACTTATATTCTTGAGATCAAACGTACAGCAATGCTGACACTTGATGTGAGGCATGCACATCTCACCAGTCTTCAATAATTGGAAGCAATTTACCTTTCATAGGCATCATAGTTTATACTCCCTGGACCTAATTGCTTTTTTGTGTGCACTATATTCGAGTCCAGCCTTGTATCGAGAATTAGGGGAGAGAGGAAATGAGATGGAGAATGCTGAATATCAAAGAAAGAAGGTTGATGATCTGCAAAAGAGACTTGCTGATGCTCATTCGTCTATTCACCACATTGAACTGGTAAGATCATCTCTTATGCCTTTGTACTTAAGCCCTGTCATGATGAGCAGAGGGACGTGACTGGCAGTTAAGTTGTAGGAATTGAAACTGATTGTCATCTTTGTGTATCCTAAACAGATTGATAAAGTGAAACTTGAAGTTCAAAACTATCATGAGCTTGATGTCAAGCGTGCTCTCGGCTCATCCATGGGAGTAAATCTCGACATCCCGGAATCTGTTGGTTTGTCAACCCCATTACCGACTTCATCATCAAGGCTAGTGGATTTGGACACTGGGAGACGTGGGAAGAGAAAACTTTAGAATACGATTTGTAAATTCTTTCCTTTTGGAATAGTATAGTACAAAAGAATATGGGATACATGTGTATCATAAACTGTGCAATTGAAAATTCATTCCTAACTAATTCTCCTTGTAGCAATGTTTCTTGTGTATCATTTATGTGACTTCCTTCGTGCCTTAATGCATTATTAAGTAACCCTTTACTGCTCATCTGTTTCTTCGAGTGTTGTTTTCTCTATCTTCTGAAAAGATGCACTATTAAATTCGGTGAGGCCCATAGCATGAGAATGTGATACCGCTATGCTTTTCCTTTACCGGCTCAGGTGTGATTTTTTCGTGATCCTCCTTCTGTTAGTTGATTACATGATAGGAAATCTAATACAATGGATGCAACAAACAGTGTCTTCCTTGCTTATGCATTTTTACGGGTGGTGATACATTTAAAAAAATATATGCTCGTTGGATGCCCTGAGTAGATAATCTAAGAGCAATAAATAGCAAAAATAGTAGTGTCCACATATTTAGTTTCTGCACAGGTTACAGCTTGCCGAGGACTGTAACGATTTTCTGGTGCTTCTCCTTGACCCAACTAAGGGGTCCTCAGACAATAGCGAAGTCGGAGCAATCGTTGCCTGGAAGATTGTAAATCATCTACGGTGCATTCCCAAATTCTGCAGATAGCCTTACTGGTGCCTCCTGGCTGGGGTTGATCATGATTCGGTATCTGCAGTCAAGCCGGCGATTTCTTTAAGCGGCTTCCACATGACCTTTCGCCTGCACATACATTTAAAAGAAGCAGCTTAAAGCTTAATCTCATGGAGCGATGGAATGTGGAACTGAATCGCCCTTAGTAAAATACTTTCAGACGGCTATAGGTTTGTGCGTTACCAGTTTCCGCATTCAGCTATGACCCTGACTTTTGGCCGAAGCGTGGGAAGCAAGGCTAGAAACTGGAGCTCGGATTTGGACAGAACCTGCAGAACAAGAAGAGTCATGTGGTATCGGCCATCAATACGAGTTGCCTATACCTCCAAAGAATTCAGGTCGAGGAGGCTCACGTCTCAACCTACCTTAGCCTCGATTATCCAGACGACTAGGCCTTTGGCATCAGGGGGTAGCGCGGCAAGCCTGTAATCCACTTCCGGTGGCAAATACCACCTTGCTATGGGCTGCTTCCCGACGTGCGGCTACCTCTCCAATGCAAGAGTGGGATCGCAGTCAGGAGGGTGTCCGAAAGGACGAGATTGCGACTGAGAAAGAAATGGAGCTGGGGAAACTCGTAAGCTTACAGGGCAAACAGGGTGAATCTTGGTGAGAGTGGTCTCGGGGTCGCCGAGGCCTCGAGCCGTGAGGTCGAGGAAGTAGTAGCCCTGGTACCTGAGGCGGGCGAGGTAGCGGCCCTCATAGCCTCCCTCGTGAGGCGTGTAGATGGCGAGCGCTTTGTGCTCCTCAACATCCGAGAGCCAGCGGCCGAGGTCGGGCTTCAGCAGATCGCCTCCAATGAAGTCCCCTATTCCGATCCCGCTGCATCTTACAGGTTCGACCCTGGACCTTCTTGAAGGCTGTCCTCGTCCCATGCTCACCCTCGTCGCATTCAGCTGTTCGACGATTGTCCCCAAAACAACACGGTTGTCCAGGCATTGCTTGCGTGGCCGGAGACCAGTGCCAGCCGGCGTGGCGCAGTTGAAGCAGGCAGCTGCTACCATTTTGCTTATCCCTGCGGGAGACTTAAAGTCCAATGGAGGAAGAGGGCGAAAACTGAGAAGAGGCTTAAGAAGTGAGCAATGTGGCTTTCAAACATTGAGACGTCGCATGCGTGGTGGAGAAACAAGATAAGGAAACGACCACGGGCACGAAGACTGACTGGACCCACGCAGGAATTCTAGTATATACTGAACATATTTATAGTTATATTAATGTGATATATCAGAGGTTTTTATGCAATAGTAAGGTTTCGTTTTACTACTTTTCTGTTCATGTGATTAAAAATATCAAGTAAAATGCTAATATTAACCCTCAAAGAATTTAAGCATATGGTATTGATTCATTTCTTTAGTTAAGTCATTATATCCGGGGTATGGTATGGCATGGGTCACATTGTAGTGATAAAAAAGGGTGATTTTTGGGCCATCTGCAGCTTCGGATGTCTGGGGAAAGTGTGTTGACTGGTTTTAAATAGCAAGAGTAGATTACTTGAAGGAAAGGAATTCAAGATCCAAGTAACAAATGCCTACAAATTGAGGAAACTTGTTAGCCTAATCCTTGCTTGTGCTAGGTCCAGTCGAGCCTGAAAAATCCACACGTCGTTCTTTATAGCTTGCGAGCTTGAGTCACAAAATTAGGTTCGACTTGTATAGCATGCGAGCTTGAGTCACAAAGTTAGGTTCGACTTGTAATCTGAACCGCCCTGACGTGCCAATAGAGACAATCTAGAGGTGGATTAACCCTTGTTATCAACAGCTTCTCCCATAGTAATGACGAGGTTTCAGTTCAATCAACGGTTAGGCCGAGCACCTAGTGACATAGCCTGCTAATTCAGCTAGTTGTTTAGTCAAGTGTCTGGATGCAAGCTCTCGATAAGGTATGAGAACATGTAAAACCAAAGGCTGGTTTTGAACTGAACACAACAAACGGGACAACTTCAAATCAGCTTGGCTTCGGTTGAGTGATTTGAACCCAGTTTGGCTGGACCTTAGCTAATGCATGGTTGATTATTCAATTCTCAAGCCGCGTTAGCTAAGTAAAATAGCAGTCAGGAAACAAATGCATCCACCTTGATACACGCATGCAAAAATGCGAGCGCTGAAAGAGAGAGAGAGATCAAACAATATCTGAACATACTATACATATCAGTAACTTCCAGTCATCTATTACTAAGGATGAGCAAGCATTGTGAATGACCTATAGGTCCTATACAACATATATTGGCGCATAAATGAACGAAAGCTAATTCAGCTGCTCTGAGGCATGTTGGAGTATAGATAACTACATCATCACCAAACTAATTAAGCTCCATCAAGCTATTTTTGCCTAGGGTCCTAACAAAAAAAGGAACAGGGAGAAAAACGGCGAAACGGCTTTATCTGGGGGTGACCGTCGGAGTAACTCCACTGATGAGGTTGCTGCCAGAGATGTCGTATGACATATTAGGATTCATTATCTCAGAAGAAGAAGACGGCGGTGTCATTTTATTTGTAGCCTCAATCGAGAAGGACTCCGTCGTCCTACCATCTAACTCGGGTGCCAAAAGCCATATGCTTTCCAGCTCGCGCACGACATCTGCCATTGAAGGCCGTGCATCTGTCTCGTCTTGGCAACATTTGAGGGCCAACATCAGGAACTTCTCGACGCATTCTGAAGGATAAGATCCCATGCTTCCATCAACGATAGAGAAGGTGGTGCCAGATTGGTATGCGATATTCACCTGCCATTCCAACTAAAAAGTTGAAACATACTAGAATACGGTGTAACTGATGTATTGCAATTCTATTACTAAGTATCAAATTGTACTAAAATTCCATAATCTTGGTCACAGAATGAATGTACTTTTCTGTGTTCAACATAATGAAGAGCCCCACGATACTCATGAAGCTACTTTCAGATCAGGAAACAAATTACGAAGTCAGCACAATCAAGACCCACTTCAAAGCCTTCGACTGTCCTGCGAA
Organism: Syzygium malaccense; assembly: GCA_031216405.1. Lineage (NCBI taxonomy): Eukaryota > Viridiplantae > Streptophyta > Magnoliopsida > Myrtales > Myrtaceae > Syzygium > Syzygium malaccense. Next base: position 22,017,016 of record CM062262.1, on the reverse strand, counting down.
CCTGTTTGCTCCCATGTATACATGAGAAAAAATCTCATGCAATAGAGCCAATGTAACAAAATGAACACTACTCGCACACGCCATCTAGCACATACTCTCTTTCGAGGCAACCTTCCATATTGTTTGATAATTTCCACATCATAGCTATCTTTGAGCTCATGGGAAAGAACTGAAACAGTATGATATTACCTCACGGACAATGTTTTTGCCATGCGAGATGGGCTGCATCCCGGTCAATAGCTCCAAGAATACAACACCAAGGCTATAAACGTCGCTCTTGTCCGTTAATTTATGAGTCAGGAAGTACTCCGGGTCGAGATAACCCTGAAAATTTGACATAGACAAGACACTCATATTCCCATCTGGTAAACCATGATCAAGCCAAATTCTAGAGAGGAGCTTGTACATTTGCATAGAAGAAAGAGCAACAGGGCAAGTAAAGAAGAAAGAGCAAGCAGATAAACTCTTTTGGAGATTGAATAGCTAAATTGTGATGCATCAGCAGTGAAATCGAAATTAGTAATATATGACATACTGCGAACCAGAAGTAATTTCCCAACTTCCAAGTCAGTTAAATCTTTAGGATACCGTCAGCATTGAAAAAAGAATGCCATTCTTCACTTGGGCTGAGATACATTGATACTCAGTAAACAAGAGATTCATTATATTGACTGCATTTTCTTCTGTAATCTGACCATTCCTTGTCACATATTCATTAGCTGTGTATAAGTTCCAAACCCAATACCATCACCACAATAATTTGTCTTTGATCTCTGACGTCTCAGTTACATATAGTAAATACATGTAAGCAGGTGTTGACCTCTTCTACTATTCTCGGGCATAGCTGATTCAAGTTGTTAAGGAGTTCTAGAATATCCCGCATTGCTTGTCTATTGGCGTTTATGATGGCCTTATACGCGTCTCCCACCACCTTATAGCGGGCCAATTTGTTTACAATTTAGTAAAAGCAAAAGAATACTTCTTTGCGATTCTTTGCTTTCTCGCCACAATAATTTGGAAATATTATATGTGAATCTACGTGTCAACATTGACACATTTATATATTGTGAATGTTTTGGCTGTTTTGGGTTAAAAAAACATTCAAAATGCGTATGTCGCAAAATTTAGGTTAAACAAAAAGGATAAAGTAAGAAACTATTCAGACACACACTTAAAGCTTTTGGGTTGGACTTGCTGACACTTTCTAATGGATGATCATTAATGTAATCAAGTCAAACCATTTCAAGAACATAGTACCTGAAGTTTAGATACAACAATTGATTGAAAGTAACTCTTGACAAAATGAGCAAATGGCCCTCCAATTTCTCTTGAATATATTCCTCAAATAAGTCCTACTACTCTTTGCTAACTGACAAGTTACTTACAACGAGGAAGTGAACTTTTCTCACAGAGAAACTCAGACGATTTGCACCAAAAACTGTTATATGGCAATAAGCAGATATTCTTGGCAAATCAGACTTAAAAGGTAGCTCTAAAGGCAGATGCAGAATTGAGACCAACGACCATTTATGTAACAAACACCAGAAAAACTTGCACAAATCAGAGAACATACGTAAACCAGATCAAGCAAAGCTCGGCAAATTGCTAATATAGGAGCAATAGGTCTTACAGGAGTCCCCTTGACCACTGTCGACACATGACCTGGTACAACGCCTTCAATATCCGGAACAGGGGCAAGTCTTGATAGTCCAAAATCAGCAACTTTAGCAGTAAACTTTGAATCCAACAATATGTTACTGGCCTTGATATCGCGGTGGAAAATTGGAGGATCTGCTTCTGAGTGCAGGTATAGGATGCCCTTGGCTGAACCAATGGCAACTCTCAGTCTCATCCCAAAAGAAAGGGGGTCTTTTGATCGACCTGAAATATAACATGCAATGACTATTTAAAATTGGTAACTTCAGAGAATTGGTAACCCATTTTGAATTCTTCTATCAGAATATTCTAAGCATCAGATACAAAAGAGATAAAAAAACAATTTCTCATAGTATTTTGCTATATATAAGGTTTCGACTTTCATCCATCCGTGGATTCCAGGGGCAAAAAGGAAAGATAAGAAGAAGAACATCGACAAGCTGAATAAAATTGAAGACCATCTAAGAAGGCAACAAGAAAGTACCAGAAATATGATCTCGTAGAGTTCCGTTGGGCATGAATTCATATATCAACATCTGCATAACAGATATACAATAAATAAACTGATACTATCAAGTTCAACCTTTTGATAATCCTGAATTTCGAAACAGAGAGAATTGAGAAGATATCTCAATAAAGCGCTAATGTTTTCGCAGACTTCGACTCATACTTGTAAAGCTGTAAAATATTTTTCGTGCCCTACTCTAAAACTTTTGGTGTAAATGGCGGCCTACATAAATTAATCTTAGCACCAGAGCTAGAGATCTCGAGTTCTATTGCTAACACCCTTCTTTCACCCATTTATGGGCTCCCTTTTATATGTGTTGAATTTTCGCAATTGCCATAGGCCTTTCATACGGCATTTGCGCTCTTCAGGCTTTCTCATCATTTTAGCATTCGTGTGAGGAAGAGTGTTAAGCTATAGAACATATTCCGCTCCGTATAATATTATCATCCGACGCCCAAATAGGAGTCTCACTACCGATCACAAGTTGCTTTCGCTAAGTTCATTTTGTAAATGGAGTACTATTTTTCTCCTTTTTATAAGTTTAAAGTGGAGTATGATCTATATCTTTCCTTAGCATAAATAAAAGAAAAGCAAAAAGTACTGTTATTTTATGTTTTATTCTCAGCCAATGAAGAGCAAAACTATCTTTTATTTTTTCCTAAATCCTTTTCTGACAATGCTGTCGGTTGCATTGTCATAGCAATGGAAATAGATCCACTTCCTATTTTGGTATTTTAAAGTCCCAGGTCCACAATTGACAACTTATTCAACCCAATCTCTTGAATGCATTCAAGTGATGTGAATGAATACATTGCACAATATCTAGATAGACTTAATCATTTCAATTACATGCAGAGATGCTGAGAACTTCCCTGGTGAGTAGTTAGATCATAAGAACAAAACAGGCTATCTCTCCTATGTGCACCTTATAATTAAACGACTAGGAAATGCTTGACAGATCTAACTAGCAAGCCATATAAGCTTACCTCCAATATATAACCTACAGGATCAGGAGCTACGTCGCATAAAATTGTACAGCGATCATCAAGTGCATAGAAAGAAGACAGTGGATATATTGCAATTGGATATGAGGCAAGCTTGAAATTTTGTAGACTCTATCAGTGTAGGATTACAAATAAGGAATAACAAGTACCTGTTCACCTTCTTCATCACAATATCCAAGCAAAGACACAAGGTTTCGATGGTGTAACCTTGAAAGAAGTTCAATTTCTGTCAAGAATTCCCTTTCACCCTGTAATGACCCCTCCTGCGCCCTTTTTATGGCCACAACCGTGCCATCAGCCAGAACTCCCCGATAAACCTTTCCGTATCCTCCTTGACCTACTTGAGTGGAGCTGTTGAAATTGTTTGTAGCCGAAGCCATTTCTCCATAGCTAAAGCACTTCACACCATCAATTTTGATGGACGTCTTAGAAACTGCAGGTGATACAGAGCAAAGTTACAGATATCATTCAGACATACAGTAACTCACCAACTAATTTGAACAATTTGCGGCTCAGTATTGCTCTGAAGTTAAAAATTTTCAGTATGAAGACTATAGAGTGCTCTTTAAGATACACATTCAACTAAATTCAAGAAGAAAAAGAAAAAGTTGTTAATAAAGCCGCACAAAAGATATGATGAGCAAAGAGTGACATCAATTTCAATATTTCAAGAAGACTTCTCAAGGGAATCCTCATTGTCAAGAATATGCAATAACACTCTCTCAATTAACAAAAATCATCCATTGGCATATGATGTATCATCCTGCGCGTAATAAATAGTACAATCGGAAAACAAAAGGATGGGCTGAAGATTATTATCGAGAATCTGACAGATGGACCTCCTTCAATAGCTATTGAATCTGTCAAAAAAAAAAATTGGGCAAGAAGTCTTCTGGGATTTAAGCTGTAACTTTCTTGCCCAAGCTTGCTAGAGTCTTCTTATTGCCATCCTTAGAGCACTTAGAGAAAAACTATCATGAAAGGGCATAAAGCAATCATCAGATGGCTTCTTTCCCAGGATAGAGTTGCATAGTATGTTTTGCATGAATAAATGACTGGGAAAATTGTCTTTCGGCTACTGATCAACTCTTGACAAAAGGGAACAGGTATCTGACGACATCAACATGTAACCAACCAAAGCTTTTAATAGACAGGGTGCAAGTATGTGAAAAAGTATTCCTCCACATTTACTTATACTCACATCGGCGTCTCTTTGAAATGCCAGGATGGTCTCTCATATGTTTCCTCACGATAAGCAGTGAAACAATGGCTGATAGTGTGACAGCCCCGGCAATGGCTCCCAGCACTATGCCAACCAAAGCCCCTTTGCTTATGCCAGATGATGAGGCGGTTGGGAACTCTGTTCCAGAAACAATGACACAATATGCAAATTAATCATTAAAACACAATGTAACTTCATGTTTGGGAGTGCAGTATAATCTGTGGGAAATGCACTGGGGTCGAAGTGACAACCATTACACAATGGGTTCTTGTTACACAACCATCATATTAAGGAGAAAGAACATGAATAAATACATCCAAAAGCATTTAATAAAAAACAGATAGTAGGGCAATATCTGCCGAAACCAGAGTTAATGAGCTCAGGGATTATTTATACTCAGAGGTACACAGATATAGATAACCATTCGAGTGTCCCTTAAAAAAAAATACAACGTCAAAAATGTTACAACTGATGATCAGCTGAACAGATCCAGAGTTGGAGATATAAAGGGGCAAATATTAGAGAAGGTTCAACCTTTGGGTCCATTCACTCAGGTTAGTGCACTTCGATTGCTTTCATCAGAAAACTTTGCAAGCAATCAGTCAAAAACCATGACGGCAATCTAAAAAGGCATGCCAATTTCCGCATCAGGTAGCACATCTTATATCTCACTAACCACTAAGAGGCACTTGGTTGAAGTATTGACTTGATTGAAATTGAATGTCAATGCAACGTGCGTCAAAATTGAAATACAAAGACCCTGACCGAGAAAAAAAGATTCCACAATGTCGTTTCATGACATTGACCCTGGATGAAGAGAGTATTCTAACAACAGAAAGGGCACCAGATCACCAAAAAAGTGTGCAAAACAAACCATGGTGAATAAATGAAGAACTCAAATTCTTAGACTTACCTTGTAAAATTAAAAAAGGAAAGGAAAAAAAGAACAGATGAATTTAATTAGAAAGTCATTGACAACTGACCTTCCTGGTAAGGCCCCAAAAGAGTGAAGTTCAGAAGTTCATAGGGTCCAAATAAATCACTGTCACGAATTTTCCAGCCTGTGAACATGCTCCTGATTCTTATTAACTCACTTGTATTGAACATATGGGAGGAGTCATTTTGAAAGACAGGAAAAATTTCTAAGTAAATCCTCAGCCGAGGTCCTTCTTCCCATGCAAAGGTATTAATCTGCACTTGATAGAGATACAAGTTGAGACCCCCTGACATGTACTGCATGAACGCATCCTCATAGGCATCAAAATATGAGAACCCTGGACTTTTCAAGCGATATCCAACTAGCAAAGGTAGAGCACAGAAACACGGAACAGTGGACAACACTGAATATTCATAAGGGGGCGGGCATGATTGAGTGCGACAGTCTTCAGATGTCGTGTTCTGCAAGCTATCTACACCCGTACTTTGAGATTGACAAAACTCAATAAGGTTGCTGTTCGAGCATAACGGGTTCCCCTGAAGCCTGCAGAGAAAATAATGCACAAAGCGGGAAGGTGACTATCTCTTCAACTCCATTCCCTGAAGTTACTGATTGCTGAAAACTTCAGATTCTTTTCAACTGGGCAGAAACATTTAAACCAGAACACTACGAAATGAGTGAATTTCAGGATGGGAGTGAGCATGGACAAACCAGACAGAGACATTTGGAGGAAGGCTAGTGCTGCCCGAAATGTTGACAAATTGATTGTTCTGCAAATACCTGAAAAATTGAAAAGTTCAAGCAACTCCTAAAAAAAAAGATTTAATAATTAAAGTTGAACAGATTTTCACATTCTTATTCTTACACTTCCAATCTTGCAGTTGCTTGGACAGACCTATTTTGCCAAATACCAGACGGTACAGAACCAACCAATGAATTATTTGCAAGTGACCTGCCACGGTGAATTATGGATAAAATCGAGCCATTTTCAATTAAGTAAATATATCAACTTGGCATGGGTACTTCCAATATGCTACTAACAATTTATCTTGACATATAGGTGAGATACTTGGAAAACAGTTAAATTTACTGAATCGCTGGATGCACCATTTGGGGAAAGATAAAAGAACAAAAAGTCTTCTCTCAGTGGATAACCACATCTGCAGAGTCACATGACGTAATAGAGGGAACTGAAAGATTGCTTACAATCTCTGAAGGTTAACAAGCCCTGAAAAGTTGGCAGGAATAGTTCCGGATAGATCATTGTTTGATAGATCTCTGACAAGTTTTTGAGAAATTGAAAAACATCAGGACATTAGAAAAATCATATACTAAATTCCTGCGAAGTCTTAGAGATCGATGGAAGAAGGAGGGGGGGATTTTCCCATCAATGATTAAGAAGAAAACTTACATAGTCGTGATGTTCTCCGAAAGTTTATTTGTTGGTATGGACCCATTCAGGTTGTTGAAACTGAGGTCCCTGATGTCAAGAGCAGATAGTTTGCTAAAAAGGTTTTTCTCATTATATTTAATTGAAGCAGTTGAATAGTTATTACTCACAGATAACCAAGATATGGTATACTGCTCAGATCAGGAATTGTTCCTTGCAAGCTGCAATTTCTCAAGCTCCTGAAAGGACCAACAAAATCATCATGATCATTCCTGAACAGAATATACTACTTCACGCGGGTAATTTCTGATGGGAGTTGAAATAATTAGATGGAACAACAAATTTATTTTTAATAGACGGAACAACTAAATGAAGCCCACTGAGTGGGATAAGGCTTGGTTGTTGTTGGAACAACTAGATGAAACAACATCATCATCTTCTATCTCACAACTGACCGAGACTGTATACCTTTTCTAAATAGTAGAAACATGCCACCCCAACATTTGAATATCATTCTCCAATTTTTCTGAACATAAACACATAAAAGCTATCTAGTGAAAAGCCAACAGTTTGAACAGTTAAGATATTATGGCTGACACATTAGAGGAAATGTTGGAGAATGATATGGCAATTTGTTGAGAATACATAGCACATGTGATTATCATCCTCGGCCATCCTCTACATAACATCACTCTTTGGTCCAAGATATCACCCTCGGCAAACCTTCAACGCTCACTCTCCTCTTCCCCTGTTATCCAATTCTTCTGTTGAGGTATCGATGTGTTTTGTTGAACAAAAAATTCGCAGTCACAAGCTGTTAAATTACACCTAATCATGTTCATGTGAATTCTTAGGTCACTAAAAGGCAACTTACATGTAATCAGGTATGGAGAGATGGTTCGAAAAGAAAAGAGTTATGAAGTGATCTCATGATAGACAGTCATAACACTCAAATTGGCTCTCTGCAAGCATAAAGAAACAAATTTTTCACAAATCCGAAACTTACAGACCCAGGTTTATATGAACTGGAACAATATATCCATCCACCTAATTTGTTTTACTGCATAAAATATCGTGATCAAAATTTTCCATGATTCTCTCATCCTGCTAATGGGTTATATTCTTTTATTCACACTACAGATTTACTGATGGCAAAGGTTTCTTCCTAGATAGATACAATGCTACTGAAAGAAAGGCACTAACTAGAAAATTTACGTACTTCAAATTATTCAGAGTCCAAAATGATTATATAGCATGAGTAAATTGGATTCATCTCGCAACCTTTTCACAATCTGAATCTAAAAGTATGGTACACAGAGAACTTACATCTTCAACAATTTTGACATGTTTACATAAGAAGGAGGAATTGTAGTCCCATCAAAGTTGTTGTTATCAACTTGACTGCAGACAACAGAAAAAAGACTTGGTTGGTAAGTTGCCTGAAGAAGGCTGTCAAAATAATTCGAATGTAAGAGTAGCTATCAGGACACCGCCAAGCAAATAATATAAGCTAGAAAAGAAGAAGTTCGACAGCAGTCTGCAAAATTCAAGCTAGATGTATTGTCAGACATCTTCTGATTCTGTACCAGCGTGGTTGTTAACTTTGATTTAAGCTTAACAATTTTTCATTTCATCAAAGATCCTAACTAATTATCTGTGAGCAATGAGGTTAAAGTGACATGGAACAAACTAGAAATCACAAAATACCATGAGTACGAAATCTACTCACTTTGTCTTCACCTTGACATTTGGAATTGGATAAAACCACAAAGTTCTGTTTTTGTAGACCATGGCGAACACGAGGATGAAGTAAACTGATGTCCAAGAACTACAGAAGTTGCAAGCCATTACTTGCAAATGCTCATACGTGTTCATAGAGTCCATTCCTATTTATGTACTACATACTGGAAAATCCGCCATTCCATGCAAAGTCAAGAGCATCAATACTTATAACCCAGCTTAAGTGACAGAGTCACCTCTCTTTCTGTAACCGGCATTTTGCAAAGCAAAATGACTAGAAATTCATTAGACCTAATTTTGCCTCCTTATTGGCTTCTGCTTCTATGCTCACAAGACTTGACTTCAAATCTGCAATCTACAGATGTAATCTGTTGTCCGTGACAATTGCAAACAAAAGAGATTACAACGAGGATATGCCACCCTAACCTCCCCTGCTAAATTAAATACCGACATACGGCTTTAAATTATAAAATTTCTACCGGTAAGAGGTACATTTTCATGTTTACAGGAGTTGTAATGAGTTCATCTTTCACCTTATGAACAAGCCTTTTTCTGCACTTTAAGCCTGACGCAGGTATACAGATATTGATCTACCCAAAGCTATATTTTCCCTACCACTTTATCTCACCTATCTCACCCGACTATATAATCTTCTCAAGAAAAACTTTCGAATTACTAGTACAAGAATAACAACTCAGATCTTAGATGGTCTTGGTAGAGGTTAATGAACATCTTTAGTACAACTTTGACAAACAAACACTTTGTATCAGAAGACTTGTGACAAAATACTCCAGAAAAAGATATAAATATCTCCTTGCAAGTCCTACACAGAGAGAGAGAGAGAGAGAGAGAGAGAGAGAGAGAGAGAGAGAGAGAGAGAGAGATGAATGAATGCAATGAGTCAAGCGCTGCGCGCATGCATATGTTTGTTTGCATGGATGCATGTATCTCATGAATGCGTGTGAAAAGGCACTTCATTCATGATATGTGCAAAATGTCACATTTCGTATCATGTTTATAGAAGAGCTAATTTTTACAGCAAGAAGACAATTAGCACTTGAATGGTCATTGAGATCTGACTTATGAGCAAACAACAATGTAGGAACAATATGATAACTGGAAGGAAGAAAATCAAAGAAAAATCAAATTTACTATGTCATTAGTGGAATAAATAATACCCAGAAAGGAAACAACTTACAGTATAAGTAAGTTTGGCAACTCAGAGAACTCTGGTGGAAGGCGCCCGGATAAGTTATTATTGTCCAGCAGGCTGCAGAAGTTTGTCAGACGAACTGTTATCGGAAGAGAGAGAGAGAGAGAGAGAGAGAGAGAGAGAGAGAGAGAGAGATCTGAAAAATACTCATTATGGTGCCGAACAATGTCTTTGCTGTAATGAATGAACAACTTACAAGTGAACAAGACTTGGTAATCGCGATAGCTCTGGTGGAATCTGCCCACTCAGTGAATTATTGTTCATGTGGCTGCTCATGAAGGTAATGAGAACCAAACAATAAAGAACTGAATTATGACAAAAACCAGCTCCAATTCTCAAAGTACATTTGATAAAATATACTCACAAGTGCTTTGTTTTATTTAAGTTTGCAAAAGATGCAGGTATTGGTCCTGATATGTGGTTCTGATCAATCTGAATTCTGTCCAGATTTGGAAGGTAACCCAGTTCATCAGGCAGCGGACCTGTTAAGTGATTTCCATTCAGAAGCCTGGAAGCAATTAATACCAAGAATAAGTTTCTTGCTCTTTTTTTTTTTTCTGAGCCATCATATCAAATGTAAATTGAAAGATAAAGAAAGTAATAAGATGAATCAGAAAATTGTCAACCTCTCCGCAGATTAAAATTGTACACGAAAACAGGAAAAATAAGTTCTTAATTAAAAGACTGTAGAAAAGTAAAATCTCTACTCACAAGAGTTCCAAAGATGTGATATTGCCTATCTCCTTCGGTATGCTGCCAGTTATGTTGTTCCACATAAAATCCCTTCAGCAAAAGATGAAAAATAAATAAATAAATGGTAAGAAATTGTTTTGACTTCTCATTGAGATTCTAAATGAGTCATTCATTCTAGAGTGGTGGAAGCAGTAATTAGGGAAATATGCCTCACAGTATTTTCATAAAAGATAAGCGGCCGAGCTCTGGTGATAGTGTTCCTGATAGATTCAAATTAAGCAATTGCCTGCAAATCACCAAAAAAATAAATAAAGAATAAGTGCATGCATTCATATGCACTTTGAAAGAACTTCAGCAAATGACTTACCCAATCTACGTTTCCTCAAAGTGAAATTACAAATTGAATTTTGACATAGCATCAACTAGATTCTTGGGAAAGAAACTACAGCAATCCCTCTTTCCAATATGAGTTGAGTTTGAAACAAAAATCTAAATGGAATACGAATAGTTGTGTCTATAAAACTAAGAGCAGATTACACAATCCACCCCTGAAGTTTGGCAACAGAACAACAGCCATCACTAGAATTTCAATAATACCACTAACAATCGCATTAATAGTTACTACGGAAATCCAGGTCTGCATTTAACCTTATGAAAAACAACATTTGCCACACTAGTGCTGACAGGATGAAATATGAGCGCACATGTGGCCTAATTTTCTGAATTCCACTAAATTCAAGTAAAAGGCTAGATTGTTTCTAGGATAACTAAAGGGACTCTCAGACCTCTATATGTATGAAAAAACCAATCCCCTCTCAGGTGAACGAATCTGTGAACCCCCTTATTTGACCCTGAGCTTCTCTCACCCCCTCACAACACAAGCACGTGCATGTGCACCACGCTCCACAGAGACTCACACGTCTCCTTCTGCTTCCAGGTGGCAATGCAGGCAGATTCATAATATACCGAAAGGGCCCGCAGATTATGTTGCCAGTTGTTTGTATGAGAAAGAAAGAATGGAGAGAAAAACCACTGAACCAAATTATCACATTTGTTCTCATTGGTACGTTTCTTTTCCCCGTTGATGAGCTTCTCTGGAAGCTAATTGCTTGTAGAGAGGGGAAAAGGGAAAAGGACTTACTGCGGAGATTGCCAACACAACTATAAGAAGGAGAAGAACGAAGAATGAATCATACAATTCTATAACATGTAGATAGCCATTTTCCAAAGTTCTGTTGTAGCACAAAACGCCTGTCCAGTTGGATGTACATGGGTCTCCTCGGTTCCAGTTGGTCAGATTCTTGTTTGGGTCGACCAAACTCCTCTTAATGTCCTGCAGAGCCTTTACTGCAGCAGGAAAACCGGCAAAACCAACATAAGCCTCTTCAACACATACGACTTTTAACATCGTTCGCATGAGGTAACTACAACCGAAAGCAAGCATCGAGAAGCCCTCAGTCGAATCCTAACAGCACTATAGCCTAGTTGCTGCAGCAGGCGCACGAGCAAAAACTACAAAAATGCAAGCACTTCCTTTCCTTCCAACCAGGACAAACAAGAAGTCCCAGAATCATAAAAAGTAAAGCTTAGATATGCCCAGATAACATATACATACCTTCTGCAGGGTCTGTAATGTATTTCTGCGCTCTGGCAAGGAATGAAAACAAACAGAAGCAGATAGCCAGAAATGCTCCATAAGTCGAAACTTTCGACTTGCTTCTATGAAGGACACAAAAATCCCCAAAACCATGCAGCATCTCTATCACCCACCAAGGAAACTTGTTACCCTGTCAAGATTTCTCCAGCTGAAACAAGAAATTTCGGAATCACACCTCAGCTGAAAGAAATAGCTCAACAGCAACAAAAGATTCGAATCTCCAGCAAGCATGATTCAGTAGGAAAAGAAAAACCCACCTCGAAGCCAAAGAACTGAAAGTTATCCTATAAGACAAGAACCTTCAAGAACCAGAATGTTTTTCTCCACACACAGCATCAGAAGCAATAGTAAAATGGTTCACTTGAATACGCTGGTGGGGGAGCATTTATCCGCGTAAGAACTATAAGAAGTTCTTGAAACTAGTGACGAAAACACGTTCTCGTGGTTGTCCGACTCGGCAAGAGCTTCAAAGGCAAGACTTGTGGAGCATGAAAGCCAACTAAACAAATACATATACAGACATATACTAAAGAAAAGAGAAGATTCCACCTTAGGTGGGATGACGGGCCTCGTCTGACCAGGTCTACACGAGGGAGGAAAGTGCAGCAGCAGCAGCAGCAGTTATTGAGGAACGGCATGATGACGACGACGAGGGCGACGGCGAGGGTGATAAACATCTCTTTCATCACTAAGTAGATGGTCGAACATAAGTGTGAAAGAGAAACTTTTTAAATGTGGCAGAGGGGGAGAGAGAAAGAGATGGCGGGAGTTGTTTAATGGGTGCTTGACTTTGCTGGTGCGAGGGTGGTTGTGCTGATCAAGGAAGCTTTTAAATTGATCCAATGGTGGGGACGGGGGAGCTGTTTCATTCACAGTGGCACAGAGTTCTCTGGGGTATATATTGGCCATGGTAGAGTTGTCCAACGAGAGAGATGGAGGAGAGGCAGAGGGAGGGAGGGGCCGAATATTTTTGAGGTGTACGTTCTTTTTTTTTTTTTAAATTTTTGCATTATATCATGGCCGATAATATTATCAGAAAGGGATAATGACAAATAATTCCTCTACTTTGATCCAATATGTAATATGGTCTATGTACTTTTAATTTGTTCAATGTTGTCTCTAAATTTTGGCTCAATTTGCAATGTGGTCCATAAACTTTTAATTTGTTCAATGTGAACTCTGAACTTTTTGTGCAAGTTCAATTTGGTCCATGAACTATATAGAAATATTCAATATTATTATACCATTAATTCAAGTTTAGAGATAACATTGAACATTTTTATATAGTCCAGATACTATATTAAACATGCACTAAAAGTGTAGTGACCACATTGAACAAATTAAAAGTTCATGGACCACATTACATATTGAGTCAAAGTTTATTGACTATTTATATCATTTTCTCTATTTTTACAAATTTATGATTTTTAGGGATGACTTTGGATTGAATGGGAAATGTGGTCATAATTCGAACTCTCGACTTAATTGAAAGGAAGTTAGGTCATTATAAATGTTTGGAAATAGTTAACGAGAAACTAGTTAATGAGAAAAGAGTTCATGCTTACGCCTTTTTTTTTTTATTTATCCTACTTTAACTCTCAACTCACTCTAAGACTTTTACTTTACTTTTTTGCAGAGCGTGGGAGTCGAAAACCACATCAGAAACTAAAAGTCCCCATCCCTAGTCCCTTGAAAAGGTGAGAAATCGAACTCCTCACCTCCTCTTTTCCAAGTAGGAAGAGCACAAACACCTTTAAATTGAGCATTTTCTTGGGTCACGGGCACACTTATCGAAACAAAAAGGATTAACACCACGAAAAACCTAAAATTGGTACGCATGCGATAAATTTATTCAAAACTAATTTTTTGACCATAAAAAATCCCAAACTGATACACTTATGATAATTTTACCCTCCGTTAGTTTTCGTTAAATTTTACTGTCAAATTTCGGAATCAGATGACACGTGACAATTGAAAGGTGTACCAGTTTGAGGTTTTATCTTCCGTTTGTCACATGTGTATCGGTTTGTGATTTTTCGTTGTATTAATCCAATTTCACAGCGGGTAAATTTATCACAAATATACCAAGTTAGGATTTTTGGTGGTCAAAAAATTAGTTTGGGATAAAATTATCACAGGCGTGTCAATTTAGGGTTTTTTTAGGTAAATTTATCACTAGCGTACTGATTTGAGATTTTTCGTGGTATCAATCCTAATTAAAAGAGGTGTTGTTAATGAGTGTTCCCTGAACACTTATTAATCATACCCATTACAAAAATAGTTTCATTTTTTAATGATTTGATTAAACCTAACACAAGACAGGCAGTGCGTAGAAAATGACATATTTTTCGTAATTAGTTGTTTAACGAGTGTCGTGGACGAACTTGTCAACAAAATCCCAATTGAAATGAATGGCCTCTTATAATGCTTTTGATTGGGAGCCCTCAGACTCGTACCGATCCAACACTCAAGTCCTTACAATTTGTTAAGAGTATTTATGTCCTAAAATTTGCATGTGAAATTGACTTGACGACTTCGCTGGCACTGTTAAAGCTGAAGGTCGGGAAACGTCATGCGAAGACTTTTTCTTTTGGTCGATTTGCCTCTTTTTCTTATGCATACATGACGGTGAGATGACCTCGTCTTGGCTCCACATCACAAAAGGTTGATTTTAAGGAAAAATACCACGGAAAGTAGATACGAGGAGACAGAGAAGATCATCACGGGGGCAGTGGGATTAGTTTGCAGCCGAGGGCGACCGTAGCCGCCTTCGTTCGCACGCGGGGGCCACCACTGACCCTCCCCAGAGATCTATCTTCTGTCCTTTTTTAAATATTTAGTTATTTTTTCAAATATCTGGAGTTTTGTTTTTTCTTTTCTTTAGATTTTTTAGCTTTCTATTTTCAGTTACTTTTACGAAAAAGATTTCTGACACCAACGTCAATGTTGCTCGACGGTCATAAAGGATCGAGAAAATCTTGTAGACAAGCGGTGTTGGTTTTTCGTCCGTTCGAAACCGACAAAGTAAATAAAAGACTCGGTCACTCGGGGACAAGCCTATTGAAAATTTTAAAATTTGTCTAGGAAGCGCAATCGCGCTATCATACTTTTAAAAAAAGTCCAATTAAACTCTTAAACTTATCACGAAACTACAATCGAATTTTAAAATTTTTAAAAGTGCAAACAAATTTTAAAATTTATCAAATTGGTCCAATCAAATCCTTCCATTGATTGCACTTTTTAAATTTTGAGGACTCGGTTACCTTTTTGTGATAAATTTGGAGACTCGATTGTACCTTTTGAAAGATTGAGGTGTCGATTGCACTTTTATGACAAGATTTAGGACTTATTTATACTTTTTTGAAAGTTTTAATACCCAATTAAACTTTCGTGAAAAGTTTTGGAACCTCTAATGTATTTATCCCAAAAACTTAAATAGACAAATTTCAAAAGTTTTTGGATTCGAATGAACAAAATGAATATTACAGGGCTCGAGCGTCGTCTAGACACGAGACATGACACTCCTATCATCATTTATTTCGACAATAATGGATACCGCCTAACTCCTCATCAAGATCAACACAATATAAACACCCCCACAAGGCCAAAAGTCAATAATGGACTCCCTACATTCGATTGACATTGGTGGATTGACTTTTTCCTTCCACTCAACATATCTTCCGTCAATTCCTACATGATTCATGTCGATTTTTTCGCAAACATTGTACCGTACCAGTCTCCATCGCAAACTTATACTAGTGCCTATGTTATGCTCCAACCGCAGCTTCCATCTCGAAGTAACGAAAATAATTCATGGAATTCTCACTAATTGCGTGCAAAAAATCACGCGACAAACATAACGATCGTCTCGAAAAAATTGCCTCGTGGTGCGATTGTTTATTCTTTGGGTCAGGCCACTTGGATTGATCATGCACGAACGTAACCTATCTTTTGGTACCAACCAAGGAGACTTGGAGCAGATTATCTAATGACTTTGTCCAATGTTAAAGTCAAACCGATCGAGATCACCATTACCAAGCAATCCCATGCTTTTGCCGAGCAAACAAGTTTTGGTTTTCTCATTATTTAACGAGGAAAACTTGCTGTGGGGCGGTCTGTGACTTTGACAAGTAAACCCCTTTATCTTTTCAGTGGTGAGGTGATTAACTTTGACAAGTAATTAGCAACTGCTAATTCGATTTCTTTCAAGCTTTTGGCAACGAGCACGTGGGTCGAGAACAGTTTTCCCATTTCTCTATCCTTGACTTCGCCAACAGAGTTGGTGGAACACATCATTACTTATTGATTATGTTAAGGCTAGATTTGTTTATCGAAAAATGAATAATTTAAATAAAGTTTTTTCTAAAATGAGCATTGGTATCGCTTAAAATAATTAGTCAATGAAAAATATTTTCATTATAGATAACAATTCATGTCTAACCACTTTCGTGAGCGATGAAAGTGATAAGAGAGGGAAATCACCAAAAAAATTTATTCATTCATTTTCGTAAGTGATATAAGAGGAAAATCACCAAAAAATCCTAAGTCTATTACTTTTGTGCCAATTCAGTTTTAAATCTTTCAATTGTGCTAATTAAGTCCTAAATATCTTCACGTTTTGCCAATTGAGTCTATTTAGTCAATTTTGGCCAAAAATCGCTAATGTGGACGTTGATAGTGCCATATAAGATGCCTGGGACTAACGTCGACAAATCTACTTTTATAATTTTAGAAAAATTTGATTTTTAAATAAAATAAATTTTTTATTTTTCTTTACGCTTCTTTCTTTTTCTTTTTCCTTATGCCTTTGTCGGTTGCCATGGCTGGTGATCGGCCAGATATGAGGGCCTATCTTGCCGGCTTCATGCAAGGCTTGAGCTCGTTGGGATCTGGAGAGGTAGAGCCTCACCGGCGAGGTCGGCCAGGCGAGCATTATGACCCGTACAAGAAAAAGAAAAATGAAAAAATATTAAAATTTTTGAATTTAAAAAAGATTGCAAAAATTGTCTACATTAGCACCGGCCATGCCAAGTAAGACGGCCGAAGTCCACGTTAGCAATTTCTAGCCAATTAATTGGCAAAACGTGAAAAAGGTTATGACTCAATTTGTACAATAAAAAGGTTTATAACTGAATTGGCACAAGTACAATCAGTTTATGACTTCTTGGTAATTTTTCTGTGACATAAGCGATCGTTTTTGAAAAAATATTTTTTAAATTATTCATTTTTAGCTAAATATACGGAGGCTAATAATTAAACGCAAGCGACGGGTGAACTGAAACATGGGCCATTGCCCAACAACATTGCTGCAAAGCAAGTGGGTCACCAAACCAGCACGGCCCACTGAAGAAGATGAACATGAACACACACCAGAGAATGCATTCAAGATCAAGATGGGAATAGACCCCATTTTTTGAAAAATAAAGAGCCGCCAGGTATAATTTGTGAAATATTATGCATAGTAGATATACTGTTTTCCTTACTCTTAGAATTATTATGAAAGGAGAAATTTAATATACTCGTAGAACATTATGTTAAATGAGCAAAAGTATAATGGCATCACATGAATCACAAGAAACTCGGGAAAAATGCCAAAAAAGTTCTGAACCTTTTTGCATTGGTGCTAATTTAGTTCTAAACCTTTTTTTGATATCAATTCAGTTCTAAAACTTTTGCATTAGTGTCAATTTAGTCATAAACTTTTTTTTGTGCCAATTCAGTCCTTAACCTTTTGTTTTTGTGCCAATTTAGTCATTCCGATCAATTTTGGCTAGATTTTACTGACGTGGGCGCTGGCCGGCTGGTCACCGACGCTGACATGGACAACTTTAATAATTTTTAAATATTTTAATTAATATTTTTCTTTTTTTCCCCCTCCCCTCCCTCCTTACTCTAGCCGGTCGCCGAACCGGCGATCGGCCAGAGGCTAGAGGCCGGCGCGAGGTCAACCTCATCAGCCATTGGCGAGGCTCGCCCTCGCCAGCGACGGCGAAGGCGAGCCTCGCCATGGCTAAGCAAGGCTCGACCTCGCCAGATCTGATGAGGCTCGCCTTCGTCAGCGGTTGGGCAAGGCCCGACCTCATTGGATTTGGCGAGGCTAGGCCTCGCCCAACGTGAGGCCACCCTCGCCAGTGGCCGATGACTGGCCGGAGGAAGGAGGGAGGAGAGGGGAAAAAAAAAGAAAAGAAAAAAAATTCAAAAAAAATATTAAAATATTATTAAAGTTGTCCACGTCAGCACTGGTGACTGGCCGACCGGCGTCCACATCAGCAAAATCGGGCCAAAATTGGCCCGAATGACTGAATTGGCATAAAAACAAAAGGTTTAGGACTGAATTGGCACAAATATAAAAAGTTTAGGACTGAATTGGCACTATAAAAAGTTTTAGGACTAAATTGACATAAATGCAAAAGGTTTAGGACTGAATTGATACAAAAAAAAGTTTTGGACTAAATTAGCATCAATATAACAGATTTAAGACTTTTTTGACACTTTGCCTCAGGAAACTCGATCACAGGAAAGGTACGTTTCATATTAGAACATTGCTCATAGTTCATTTATTATCCAAGATACTTGTCATTAAAATCAAGATGCCGCGAAGAAAGCGATCGAGAGAGTGTCGTGGTTTCTACCGACCCGCTCTTATTTCAGATTGTGATTTCTGGCCGATGACATGCCTGCCACGTGTCACCATCTCTCCATTCCCACGGCTCATCGAATTTTTTTTTAGGGTCCGAACCTCTAGCGAGCGGTGCTGTTGATAATTTCTTTTAGAAAGATATATAAAGCGTGTAATTTTAATCCAATTAAATGGTTAATCCGCACGAAAGTTTTTTTTCCCTAGTCGTGTCAATTTGCGGGTCGAACATGCCCAACTCGTGAACGGATTTCCCACGTTCTCTCAAGTCTCGATTCATTCGTGTGCGTGTCGTGTTTTCGGATGGCATCTCAACACAATGAATCCTACTAAATGTGGACATTAGAAGGAGAATGGTCTCTAATTAGTGCTATAATCTATGAATGCCACTACTATTATAGTGGTCGAATGGAGAAATTACCTGTCCAGCTTTCACCAGTTGCAAGATTGTCGTTGCCAAAATAACCATCGGGGCGTGTCATCGCCAATCATACTTTGATCACCTTCTCTATTCTTGCGGTCCACCTCACGAAAGTTTCAGAACAAGGAAACTTCTTAACAGATTTTGGTCCGAGGACCTCCAATGAGAGGCTTTCAATCTTGCATTGGAAGGTACCTCCTCTCCCCAACAGTGCGTAGGAGTCTCTCTGTCCGATGGCGGATATCGAGACGCCGCCGCTGCCAGCCGAAAGCGGCCACCCCCCGCATGCAAAGCCGAAGCAAACCCGGCATGTTGCCTTCTCGGAGGTCTCCGAGTGCTCTTCGATCCCGGGTAACTACCCGAGGAAGTCGAGACGCTGCTGCAGGTGCAACTGCGGGTCATGCTGCTTCTTCTGCTGCGCCTGGTCGTGCCTCGGCGTCCTTGCTGTGGTCCTTGGCATCCTCGTCCTTGGAGTCTGGTTCGTGTCATTCATCAAGTCCGACCTGCCTGAGGTACGGGTCCAGAGGCTCTCCTTCCCGGGCATGCGCATGGCCAATTCGTCGAAGCAGGATACCCTGCTGGACACAGGCGTCGAGGTGATCCTCAACGTCACCAACAAAAACGAGAAGATTGGGATCTCGTACAAGTCGATGACCGCAGAATTTTCTCTGGAGGAAATCAGGATAGGGCAGGAGCACGTTTCCGGGTTCTTCCAGGAGCCGAGGAACCAGACAATGCTGAAACTTGCAACTCAAGTCACCCGCACTGTAATCCCCAAGGAGGACGGGTCAGATCTGCAATCAGACTTCAAGGAAAGAGCGATGGTTCTCGACGTGGTTTTGAACGGGACATTAGCACTTAACTTCGGAAGGTTCAAGTTGCAGGGGCTGCCGTTCGTAATAGGGTGCACCGACATCAAGCAAGCCGAGGTCGATATCGGGTTGGAGCCCCAGTGCAGCGTTAGGGTTTTTGCCTTCAAGTGAATGTCCCCCGTTCTCACGTTTCCGCTACCTATGAATCTCGTCGTATGTTGCGTTATCGTTTCTCAGTTTGGTGGAGATTCCTCATCGCTGGCCAAATCTAGACAACCCGTCGCGCTGTTTCCAGTACAATCCTAATAAAGGGCAATTAGAGCCTGTCAAGAGGAATGGATTGATTCTATTTTCGGAACCTAAGTATTTTTTCACTTATGTGATTTAAAGTAGCATAGCTTTTTACAGATCAAATGAAACCTGGCCCAAAGGTGGAATCAGGGTTTCTGATCCTTTTGTTCTTTCCAGATCTTCGTGTATGTAGATATCAAGAACAAAGGCTAACATCCTTACCAAAAAAAAAAGAACAAAGGCTAACATAAACTTCGCCCTCAATCCACTCTCACGCATTTAGATCCGGGGAAACATGTAAAAGAAAGGCTGTGTCGTTTTGAAATATTTAATCTTTCTAATCGAAATTAGCTCTCAGAGGAATCTCGAGACAACACAAGCCATATCTTGACGATGCTTTGGATGCAGCATTACCATGAAGGTTGATAAAAAGTCTCGTTATGAGGTCCTATCCTAAACAGTCGCTTTCGATAATGTAATTTTCGCTAACTTGTGTTGCCGTGTCGGTACATCCAAACTGTCAATGTCTCTTCTTGTTGGTTGAACCTGAAAATATGTCTAGCTCATTTTTCAATCATTTTTTTTTTCGCCGTAAAAGTTGGGAAAAGGGGAGATGGTAAGGCATATTGGTGCCAAGAGACTGTCCCTTATGTTGAAGTTGTGTTCTCTGAAAATAGGGAAACTGCAATTTCCATAACTTTCCCGACAAATGCAGTTTCCTTCCTCAAATCTGTTCCGACAATGAAAATCTGAACACTGAAAGCAAGTGCTTCCGATATAACTCTTGAGTCTTGAGTATAAGGATTTTAGGCTGCTAGTTACTATCTAAGAAGTAAATGTTCTCTATCACTCGAGACTAGATTTCGATGATCTCCTATTCTGTCAAAAAAGTTACTGCCTTGCTGGCCAATATTGCGGAATAATTCTTGTCCTCGCTTTGGTCTTCTGAGACTCATGTTGACATTGATGTTGTTTGATGCCATGCTTAGTATTTGCATCGTAAGGTCTTATCGACCGGGAACTATACAGGTTTCAATGTTACAACCATCACCTCAAAACAGTAGTTCTTTAAGAGCTTAGACAGTGGAATAAACTTCAGTTGCGATAAAAAGCACTCCGCTGCTATTTATAGTATTGCGAGTTGATAGCAGTCGGTAAGGGAGAGCATTGCACAATGACTACCACCGACTGCTATATAGTTGCACCCGATTTCGTACTGATACAAGAAGTAAACTCGCGATGGTGAACAAAAATTGAAAGCAGGACGAAGAAGGATGTTGCATCGATCTGATTTCTCTCTTTAGTTTATTTAATATCACGTATGTCTGTCATTTGCTTGAATATAAACGGAGTGGGTATTATGGCTTCCTTATTTGTGTAAGGGCAATCTATTTTTATTGACTCCTGGTATGCTTGTCTTCTCTCCTCATCCTCAGGTGCTGAACAAGAAAATTGCCGAGACCAAAGCCGAGAACAAGGCCATGTAAGTCCTGCTGTAATTCCTCATCCCGCCGCTTTTTTTCACACCCATCACGATGATATCTGCAAATTCAAATTGTGAATTGTTGCTCTCCTGGTCTGAATTATCTGCAGAAATTCGAATGATGCCTTTCGTTTGTTTTCCCTCTTCGTGAAAATCTTACCTGAATTCGTGGCACAGCCATGGCTGATGGTGTCATTGATTAGCTTGACGGTGGCGTTGTTGGCAAACCAGAAGTCCCTCTTAACCAAATGGATGCAGGTGAGCACGTCCTTGGTCCACTGCGCGCATCCGTTGCAATAGTCTGTCACTTCGCTCCCATTCACATGGATGATTCCTGTCAAATTCAGCCCCTTGGCCCCGCATTTGGGCGATGTCTATTCACATTAACCCGCAACTTTGCATCACATACATCGAATTAACAAGAACACATTAAGAGGGTAATCGCAATTCGACACAGAATAGAAAACAAACAGTACCTTATGCAGGCATTCGTACGCGCTAATCCACTGCTGGAACGGACTCAAATTGACGTTCTGTGTCGGATCTGAAACCACCAAAAAAAGCAGAAGACAAGACAGGATTTTAGAATATCACACAGGGCAGTCCTAAATGTTTTTCATGGTAGTTTTTAGAAGAAAGTTGAAAGAAGCGCGATTTTCACCCTTGGCGCAGGAAAGTGTGAGAAAAATGCAGAAGGAAAGCCAAAGAAACCCCGCTCTGCCACCAGATTTCCCTGAAAGCTCCATCCCAAAAGCAACCGCTACGTGTCTTCTATATTGATCACAAAGCTGAAGAGAGCCAAACTCGAATAGTCAAGGTATTGGAGAACAATGAGCCAAAAAGATGGTTGCCAGAGCCAAATTCAAATTTGTCAATGTACTGTTTAAATGCTAAGAACAGTGAGCCAGAAGACGGTCGACGCCAAAAACACAGCACATAGCAGCAATCAAATATCCCTGACAAGATATACTCCGAATATTTGATAAACTATAATGACAAGAACAAGAACTACGCTCGGTAAGCCCGATGAAAACCTCATTTATTTTTATAACAGGTGGAAGAAGAAGGTATGTGTTCAAGGACTAATGTAAACCAAGACAAAAGCAACAACTTCTTGGACTCGCTTGCTTGTTTTCTTATAGCAAGGAGCCGACGGTTAAGGTGGCAAAGCGAAGGTCCCTAGGATTAGAGAGCATCTACGGTGGATTACTATATTGGGATCGTCGAGATCAACTAGTATGCATCGCTTTAGCACTAAAAAGGCGACAAACAAGCAAGTTCTATCTGCCAAAGATGTGTCTATCTTTTTTCTAGGAAATGTCTAGGGAAGTAAACACATTCCCATTGTTAATGCTTCCTTTAACCTCTTCTTGTGGCCGGAAGAGGGAGAAAAGATGACCGACTTCTTCTGAGTGGATAATGGTTTCATCTTTGGGCCACTCCAACATTGAAAACCATTTTTGTCCAAGCCCTTCCAAATGATGGGTTGGCCTCTTTGGACCCATGAGCCGCCAAACCCAGATCTTGTCCGTCCTTTTGAGTCCTCTTCCTTGTGATTTTTCAGACAGCTCCAAAACAAACTCAATTTAGGCCCCAAAGCAAAAGAAAACAGAAAGGGCAGGGAGAGATAAGTTAGAGGATCAGCGTGACAATTTTCTTTGAGCTTTACCACGAGAAGTTTGACATCCCGCCGCAGCATGTTTGGATTTAATACTATAGAGATGTCGTCACTCGACACCATTCGAGAGCCATTGGTCTGAGGTAGATGAGCTTCGTCACCAGAAACGCAGCGAGATAATGGAGGTCGAGAACACATAATAATACCACAAGCGAGTCTGCGAATGGTGTGGCCCATGTTACTTCTATAGCCAAAAAAACGGAGTGAACACTGACGATAAAGCTCCTTGGCGATGGAGATATGTCCTTTGTTTCTCAGAGTCCTTTGTGTCCGGTCAGTGTGGGTGCTCGTCCTTCGGTGCCTGGTTTCTTTTGCCTACAATCTTCGGATTGGTTGGTTTTCTAGTTTGTAGTTCTTCTTTTCCTTTCCCCTTTGCTAGTCTTTGGCTTCTTGTATAGTTCCTGCTGAACCTATTTTGACCTTGTGTGGACATTCTGTGTCCTAATAGGGTCAGGTTCTGGTTTGGGCTATAGGTTGTATTTGGTGTTCTGAAAAGTTATATACATACTTACCTTACCAAAAAAAAAAAAAACCACATTTTTTGTCCAGGCATTAGGGGGAATGGATCAAATTAGTAATTGCAGCTAACAGAAATCAGTTCATTAGGAAAGTTACCGGTGCGATTCATTTTTCAATATGTAAATGATATTATGTAAATGATATTGACCATGTATGGATATCACGAGTTAGACCGATGGCTCCTCGTTCATCAGGAAGCGGGCTCCCTTCTTCTTCTTTCTTTCTTTTTTTTTTTTATTTGTTCGCATTGATGATGAATGCAACTTGCAGTAGTCGTGTTCATCCGAAATTCTTGCGCCTCTAGATCTCAGGACCGGTTCAAGCTCGAGAGTCAACTTCAATGGACGTTCATGTCGACGTGGCCCCAAATCGATGGGAAAGTAAACGGAACAGGTACAGATGATCCAATCTAATTAAGACTTAATCAATATGTAACTTAGCTGTTCTGCAATTATCTTTGTTTAAGCTGGTCGTGGCCAAATTGTCAAATATGGCTAGTTGAAAAGTTTTGGTATTGGCAACTCTCTTCATCCACTTTATTTCCAAACGAGCTAGCACACGCATGTTCTAGAAGTTCTAGCGTTTAGGGCATCTAGATGGAGATGAACACATCGCAGTCGTTACAATACATGCACGTACGCATGTTTCCACACGTAAAAGAATGAAACAGAAATGTATATGGTCTGACTTATTATCAGAAAATTGAAAAATTGGGTAAGATATGTTTAAGATTTAGAATTTATGGGAGATTCGTGTGATTTTATATGATTGTTCTAGGGAAAATTGTCCAACAAGCCCTAAACCTATTGTACAAAGGCCTAAATTTGCATGATTGAAAATTATCTAAAAAGCCTTAAATTTAAAATACTCAATACTACAGTAGGAAATCATCAAAAGGTATAGTACTAAATTGGCATAACAAAATGTTTAGAACTAAAATGACACAATTGATAGATTTAAGGGTGAATTGGCCTCTATATAATAGGTTTAGGGCTTGTTGGACAATTTTCCCTAGAACAATCATATAAAATCACACCGATCTCCCATAGATTCTAAATCTTAAACATATCTTTCCAATTTTTCTATTTCGTGAGTCCTGTTTCTTGTAATTTTTCTGATAGCGTTAAAAAACAAGCTCAACTTCTTGTAGCTAATTAGAAAGGGCAGGGAGAGACGACTCAAAGGACCAACGTGACAATTTTCTTTGAGCTTTACCATGAGAAGTTTGGCGTCCCGCCACGATATGTTCGGATTTAATACTATAGAGATGTCGTCACTTGACGCCATTCAAAAGCCGCTGCTCCAGGACAGACCAGCTTCGTCACCAGAAACACAGCGAGATAGAGGTTGAGAATCCATTCGTCCAAGCGAGATACACATAATACTACTGCAAGCTGGTTCGAACTCATAGCCTTCGCGACCGGTGGTGTTATTACGTGCGTGTTTTACTTCCGAACGTGACAACGTTATTGACTATGTATGGATATCGCGTGTTGGACCAGCAGCTTCCCATTCATCAGGAGGTGGACTCCCATCTGTACTCGTCCCATTTTCCGAAAGGGAAGGGTTTTCCTTTTCCCCTGCAATCTATAGTCAAATATTCATGCAGGTAAGTACGTCGAAGACTCCCTTCTTTTTAATGTCTGTTCGCATGATGATGAATGCAACTTGCAGTCGTGTTCATCCAGGCTCTTTCGCTTCTAGATCTCATGACCGGTTTGAGCTCGAGAGTCAACTTCGATTGGTGTTCATGTCGACATGATCCCAGATCGATACGGTAGTAAACGGAACAGGTACAGACATGACCTGATCAAATGGGGACTTAATCAATATCTAACTTCGCTGTTCGTTTTATTTAAGCTGGTCGTGGCCAAATTGTCAATTATAGCTACTTAAAAAGTACCGGTACTAGTTCAGATACACGATATGTGCAAGAAAACTGGACAATTCATTATGTGACTACTTGGTCCAACGAGAAAGAGAAGCGATCGCTTGAATGACAGGATTCGGAAAAGGTGTGGCTTTTTTGTGGCCTTTCGGGATGGGAAGAGGGCGGGAACAGATTGAAGCATTCCACACCAAACATAGGCAGAGTGTTCGTGAATTATATATATGTTTGAAGTTGAAATTAAATGAAAAAAGACGTCTTTGACATAACATTATTTAGCATTTGGAAGTCCAATATTAATTGCGTTAGGGCGAGAGCATTACAAGTTTTATGGATAACTTTTCGGAAATAGCTTACAATAAGCCAAAAAGATAAAACCGTGAGACTCGAAATAAGACTGGACAAAACAAAGGAAAAAGTACCAAAAAGGTCGTAAACCTATTGCATCGGTATCAATTCAGTCTTAAACTTTTTAATTGGACTAATTTAGTCTTAAACTTTTTTATATTGGTATCAGTTTAGTTCATCCGCCCAATTTAAGCTAGAAATTACTAACATGGACAAATCATTTAAGAAAAATATTTTTCAATATTTATTTTCCGTGAAACATACGCACCCTAAATAGAAAAAGCCGAACATAAAAATAATTTCTGTCACAATCACTATAGGGAATTGTCCATTACATAACAAATTGTGGAAATGGCTGCTCAACAAACCTCATTCTAGACGATTAAGAAGACATTTCATGTACTAAGTAGCTGTGAAAAGAAGCTCTTACTGTCGTGAAATTGGCAAGGCCCGCAATGAAAACCCGACTTTTTACTGTTTAGACAGCTCTTGTCATGTTTCATCCCCAAAATGCTCTCCTCTGCACATGCTAAGAGACTGGCAGTTCGAGAGGACAAGTAGTAATTAGACACTGATGAGGAGGAACTAATTGTCTAGGTTTAAGCCAACTGGATCTCTATAGCTTTTCCGGCTGCGTTTTGTACTTTCCTAAGCTAGATCACCTGGACCAGTTTTTCCTCTAGTTAGTGCATTACTTGCTCAATCTAATCGAGTACCCCAATTGAGCATCTATCATTACCCATTTACATTGCGAGTGTGCTTTGCAACACTGAAGGGAAGAAGCAAAAGATACACAAAAATTAGAAATGGATCAATTAATCCATTGGTAAAATCAGAGCTGGTCATGTTAACAGGTAATCAAAAAGATACTTATTTACTGTGTTTGAAAAAAAAACTTAAAGAGCATAGGTCGATTAACTTTTATATCCAAATAAGCAGGCCGTCACGATCACACAACGAAAGATTTCAACTATTCTGAAATATGATTTGTAAACAAGTGGTGCGATTTGTTAATGGGTGGTGGGAGAGCGCTCATTAAGCAATCAACTAAGTCAACTTTGCAGTTTCTGACGCATTTATCGATTTTTTTTTTCCGGAAAATCCATATCCTGCATGCTAATCGCGTGTCTTTGGGGGCACTCCCTAGAGATTATGTTAACAAGGGTTTGGGTTATTGGTAAAGCGAGATGAATCCCAAAATCCAGAGCATAAATGGCATTGAACCCATATTGCTCTTTTGGTGCTTTTTCTCTTTCAATGCAAAAAAATAAAAATAAAAATAAATGCAAAGCTCAAGGAGATCTCATATCACCAAAGTGCCCTAACGTGAAAGCCCTCAAAAGGGGGCAAAACAAGGAATTCACGAAAATGGGCGGACCACATCAATGACATGTTTTTTCCTCCTCTTGCAAGAACTTAATGATAATGAAATTTTTCTTCCTTTTTTGTGGGTGGAAATTAACATATTATTGAGATAACGTTGACGTAGCCAAATGTAAGACCAAGATAAAATAATCACGAGGGGGTAGCTAGAACACGAGATGAAAAGAATTGGGGGTTAGCTTCTTTTTGGTGGTAGGTTGGTGGGTTGTAGTTGTTCCCCCGCCCGTCCCTTTCTATGGGTTAGGTAAATGCATCTTCCCCTTTTGAATCCGTCCCAAATCCCAGCCCTCCTTGACCCTTCTTTGTTATATCCCCCTCTTTAATTCCTTTGATCGCACCCACCAATCCATATTACGATTTCATTAGTCTTAATGTCGCCATCCTGACGTCGTTAAGTATGATAATCATATATGATGAGCTTACAGATGTCGTGATTTAGATGCGCGCATTTACCGGGTCTTCTCTATCCCGTTGTCCCAGCCACCGTCGCTCGCGTTATACGACGCGAGTCTCAATACGTTCTTCGCGGATCATAGTAATCGCGCTCCGACCGAGAGATCCCATCGAAGGGCGGCGAGAGCATTAGAGGTTGAGAAATCAAGGGGACCAATAGGGTCGATGACTATGACCTAAGGACGCAGACAAAGAATACTGTATCTAAAGCAGAGATGAGGAGATGGTGGCGATGGAGAATGGAGGAGGTGGTAGGTGGCACGAGGATTGAGGGTGGGGGCAGAAGTGATCTGACCACTTCCATTCCTTGGACGAACAGTTAGAGAAATTCCGTCAGCCGCAAGAACGAGCCAAACGTGATGGAACGTCGAGTTTCCACCCCCCCACCCCATGCCTACCAAACAAAACGAGGAATATATAAATGATGATGATATCATGTATTGTTTTACTTGGCCGAGTAGAAACATGGAGCCTGCATAATGCCGAGGACAGGACACAAGATCCGAAGTATGAATAGCCAAGGAAGGGATGATCGTCAGAAAAGTCATAAATCTACTGTGCGACACCAAATTCATTCCTAAAACTTGTCAATCGTGCCGGTTCAGTTCTAAACTATTTGACGATCTGTCAATCTAGTTCTAATTCTTTTTTATTCGTGTCAATTTAATCCTAAACCTTTTGAAAATTTGCCAATTCGATCATAAACTTATATTTTGGATATTTGGCCGGAAGGATTAAATTCACAGATCGTTAAAAAGTTTAGGACTAAGTTGGCAAATTATTAAAAGATTTAGGATTAAACTGGCATAATTGAAAGGTTTAGGATTAAATTGGCGAATCATCAAAAGGTTTAGGACTAAATCGACACAACTAAAAAGATTAGGACCGAATTCGCCTCCGTACAGTAGGTTTAGGGCTTTTTGGACAATTTCCCCGACCATGGAGAGTTAGCTATTAATAAAAGATAATTGTAAAAATCATTCTCGACTTTATTTTCTTACTAAGAATTATCATTACATTTCAAAACCTAGATTTTACATCTCTCCTAGCTGTAAAAAGACTTGTTTACCATTATGCAAATCCAAAATTTACATCCAAACCTCAACGACGGTCGTGACAGCCTTCGACTTGCGATAGAGATGCGGTGTTGGGTCTGCGGGTGTGAGCTTCTTGGGAGGGGAAGAGAGAGAGAGACGCTACAAAAAAAAAAAAGGTTAAGGTGACAATAAATTTTTTTTATACGAATCGTCTGTTGCATTTGCTCCGTCGCCTTGCCTACCCCAAAGGGTACATGAAGGCGAACAATAAAGCTCATCACCTTGGAAAACCAAAGGCGACATAATAAGATCGTCTTGCTAAGAATGACGAAACTCATTTTTTGTCGCCATAAATTGCCCAAAGGCAATAGAAATTGGACATATTTGTTGAGTCTATAGCAATAAAAATTTATCGCCTGTGGTTAATTTTCATGCCATATTGCCACCATAGGTAACAAAAAACTGGTTGCCTGTGGTAAATTTTTTATCGGATTAGGTTTATGTTTCTGGCTCGGCATTGCGATGTATATTTTTATTTCCATTGCCTTAGAATCGTTCTTTTGTTTTTAATTGAAATTTGATAATGATTATCTTTTTTACTATTTTGATATTTCAAAATTAGATTATAAAGTTCAAAAATGCATAATTTCACATAAAGTATTTTTCCAAACATAATTACAAGGTAAAAAAATCAATTATCGTATTTAATTAAATCCAGTGAAAGTACTCAATGCATACTTGCTACTCCACGAATAAATCCTAATCCGGAATAAATACTCAACTATAGCAAATGGCACAAACTAAAATTATTAAAATTTTTTTATCATTATTATAGATGCTTAAATAGTAAGGGAAACTTACCCAATCAAACCTAAATTTATTGTACGAATGTCAATTTAGTCATAAACTATCAAATTTTGCTAATTTAGTCATAAACCTTTGCGCAAAATTTCAATATAATCATTTCAGAAAATTTTTGCCGAAAATCGCTAACTTGGTAGCATGCCATGTAAAACGGCCGATGATGATTGGATTGTCATGTCAGCCATTTCTAACAAAAATTGATCGAAAGGATTACATTCAAATATTAAAGGTTTATGATTAAATTGACAAAATTGGAAAGTTTATGACTGAATTTACATATGTACAATATGTTTAAGATGGATTGGATAATTTCCCCTAGATATTAAACCAAATAAACATGTACCTAAACAAAATCCAAGAATCATACTCTATAGTGTCACCAAATCAAGAGTATATATCAAAGCACAACCATAACACAACTAAGCCACAAGTAGATCCTAAGTGATATGTCAAACTTTTATTTAACATTTTAATATAAGTAAACCATCAGGAGTGAAGGTCTCAATTGCTTAATTAAACACCCAATTTGATAATTAAGTTATCATTTAATACAACTTGGAAAATGATAGCGGATCTGATGGTCATTATTACATTTTCTCCTCATTATCGGTACGACCATGTATTAACTTTCACGAGTACAACAATTGATTGTGTAAGTCAAAAAAATCGCAAAATTCAATCCTTTTGTAGTAAATACTACAATGCTTCATACCACTAACGCATACCCTTCATAAAGGAGAACTAGTTTCTCACGCAAGTGTGCTTGATTTAACTTGTCTTGTAGCATTTAATAAACCTATTTGATTATCCAATTGAGTGCTGGGTATTTAAAAAAATTCAGCACTTGATGATATTCGGCTTGTGTGATAATCATGACCAACAACAATGACTTAAAAGATTCAATTAAGTTAAACAATCACTTGTCACTTAGTGGGACAAATAAAGGAGAGGAAATTACTGTCACTTTCGGTCTAGGGAGGCTCCATCTTCTCAACTCGAATTTAAGATTTTCTCTCACGATTTGATCTAAAATATTTTATTATTTTCATTTAGTTTTTTTCTTTGTTCGTTGTGATGCTCTTTTCTGCTCGCTGGACGTATTTTCCACTTCCATCGTTAGGAATCGACCCGTTGTTTTAAATTCTTCAAACCAAGATGTTTGATAGGATTGGGGAGGAATACAATGAGTTCATATTGCACAGGAAGCAGGTTATACGATTGCTTTGAGTTTTGGCAGCTCTTCTCTTTCGATGTATATCTAGATCTAGATTTGGAAGCTCTTTCCTTTCGATCTAGATTTAGATATGTGGATTCCTTAATGGCGTTTCCATGTTCATTCAACCTCTCCCGATGGGAGCATGTTTAACTTGGTTTTGATGTCACCCTATGGTGATAGTGTTGAGGCAGAGTGCACCGCCCACTGAGAAAGTCTTAATTATTGGAGAAGAATATTACAGTGTGTGCTCATCCATTATAATGATGCGAGATTCGGTGATTGGCTGCCGTTCGTTCTGTTTTGATGTTGAGACAGATGTGTTCTTGTGGGATGAAAGCATGCTTATTACAATTGTTTGCACTTTATTGTTCTACTTGGGATTTGCTTTGTTTTAAACCTCTCATGTATTATCTTTAAATCTTGAGATATGAATGAAATATTTACTTTCGACAAAAAAAAACTAGAAAAATAGCTTGTCAATTAGAATATTACCAATTATATCGCTAAAACACATCGATAACGGTGATAATTCCATGTATGTCAAGAAATTAAAAATATTCAATCATCAACTAAAATAACTTTCATTAATATTTTCAACATTTAAAACTATGACATTGAAAATTCATTGCTTAAATTTTCAGCACTTATTTTTCACATTTATCAAACATCCCCTTTAGTAGATGTATGGTTTAGGGAGAAACCAGTCCGTAGCTTATCCGACAAGAGCATAGAGTGATTGTCGGGACAAGAGGGTTCGAACAAGCCGTGAATCCTAACAAGTTTCCAAGTTGGCAAAATGGAAGGAATGATCCTAACCACACATAAACTTGGAAGAATATTGTTAGGCCGATACTAACATGTACGTTAGTGCTTCAAGTGGAGAACCCTATCACGATTTAAGTTGCACATCATATGAGAGAAGCATTATGAACTACTTATAAAGACCAATAACATGATATTGTTACCACTTTGAGTATTCTTTTTGGAGACTTCACATACATGTATCAGGGCGAGTGATTACAAATGTTATCAGAGCAAGAACCTCCGAAGTAAATGCGTAATTTGAGGATATATTTAAAGTTAATTTGGTGCAGTTTTTTGCAATAGTTATTGTGTAAAAGTGTGCTGCAGCTTTCGCAAGATAATCGTGCAAATTCTTCACCATAGTACATCCTCTCAATGCCGCATCATCTTTAGTTAAATTACACCTCACCTAAATTTGAGGTGTTGCAACTTCATGACTTAGCAAAATCTATAACAGAACAGACACCATGCCTCTGAACAATTCAACGAGGGTAGATTATAGTCATTGGAGCAAGAGAAATTAGATGAAGTGTGCATTCCGACAGGTTTTTAGGATGGCAACGGGATGGGATTAATAAACCATCAATCGAATAAGGTGCGTATTGTTAGTCAATATTTATTGACATTGATGAAACTTCAATACTTCAATTGAGGAAGTTACTAACACCTCAAAGCCCCACACGGGTTACATTAGATGGGGGAGGCCCTTTTATATGATCAAGTGAATTCATAAGTAAAACTTGTGATTAATCCCAGATGGTCACCACATTTAGTATCCCTTTTGAGGGACTTGGCTCAAAAGGTGAATCGCGTAGAGTCGTCACAATAACATGAGCATATTTCAAAATGCGAAAGAAAATGCAGTGGAAAATGAGACGTTGATTTAGCTTGTTAATAAGATTGCATTTGAGGAACATCGAACCTTGGAGATTAATTGAAGTCTTCAGATAAAATCAAAAGGGCCTTCAGCGAAAGCTAAGGGTAGTTTCGTATTTGTCAATTTATTCTAATCTAGCTATGGTATATATACGGTTTGACAACATTCCTTTCCATTCTGACCAAAAAAAAAAAAAGACAACATTCCTTTCCATAAGTAGTTCATACATCTAATTACAAAACCTTACAGAAGAAGATGAATTACCCTTTTCACATTTGCTTGGAAAGCGTGAAAAAAAAATTGTATTAGCTAGCGCTTTCGGAAGTTTGTATCACTTTATATCACTTCATATCATAACAGAAATAGTGAAGAATGGGCGACACCAATCCTATATGTTCTCTCAATCTTTCTTGAGAGCGCCCAACGATTATTTGGGCAGACTTCACCATCGAATCTTCCGTCGTAATGATGCGTCTCAATTTCGAGAAAGCTAAATTGAGTCGACTTGCCTCTCTAGAAACTGCGATGATACGTATCCAATGGTATCATATTCACATGCTTTCCACATCAGTGTCGGTTATGTGGATGGTTTGCCTCCACGTCAATTCCAGCCAAAATAAGCCGGATAGATCTCATTGGCAAATCGTCAAAAGGTTCAAGGCTAAATTGGCCAAATTGAAAGATTTAGAATTGGCACAAATACAATATGTTTAGGACTTTCTTGACAATTTCGCCGCCCCGCTCCTTCCCCCCCCCCCCCCCCCCCTTCGTTTTGTTCGGTACGCATGCAATCCAGGTGTGCGGTACTCAAGTCCATGAATGTGTAGTGTAGCTGGTGTGTCTCTTTTGGGCGTTATGCTTTGGCTTTATGCACCAAATCAATTTGACACTAGAAAAGGAGAGTTACACTTCACCCAAATTGCCATATTTTCAATGTTGAGAGAGAGAGAGAGAGAGGTGAATGCAAGGCCAAGGCATTTACTTCTCTCAAAGTTGGACATGTTCCTTCCCCCACCAACCCACCCACAATCCAAACCCCCCCAAAAAAAGAAAAAAAAATCAATAAATGAATAAAATAATGCTAATTCAAAAATAAATGAAAAGAGGGAAAAAAAAGTAAAAACACCTGCGCTCACCTACTCCCGTTCTTTTGACACACCCACCTCAACCCGGCGCCTCCCCCCAACCGTCAACTCACGCCGTCAACCCCCTCCCGTCCTTCAAATGAAGAGCGAGTATCAATACTGCTTACGTCATAAAACGCATCAGATCACCTATATATATATATATATATATATATATAATATCTCCCCACCTTTTTCCGATTAAAACAATATCCCGTCCACCAATTACGCGATCGACATGACGCCGAAAATCCAAAGTGCTCGCGTCATAAATAAATATTTCTATATACCCTAGATTCTCAAATTATACTTTCGTGTTCTGCCAGCGCCAGGCAGTCGTAACGCTGTTGTAGGCAGCAGCGTGTCCCGCCGTCCGCACACACGTTCCACACCTAACGCCTCCTCGTCCGTCACTCCTCCCAACAATAATTGGCAATCGCTTATTTATACCGAAACTCACCACCACCACCACCACCACCACCACCTCCACCTCCGCCGCCACCACCTTCCTCCTCCTCCATCATCCGAAGACCTCCCGCCTCTGCCTTCGGCGGCCGCCATGGATCTCCTCCTCCTGGAGAAGGCCCTCCTGGCCCTCTTCGCCGCCGCCATCGTGGCCATCGCGGTCTCCAAGCTCCGCGGCAAGCGGTTCCGCCTCCCCCCCGGCCCCCTCCCCGTCCCCGTCTTCGGCAACTGGCTCCAGGTCGGCGACGACCTCAACCACCGCAACCTCAACGACCTCGCCCGCAAGTTCGGCGACATCCTCCTCCTCCGCATGGGCCAGCGCAACCTCGTGGTCGTGTCGTCCCCGGACCTCGCCAAGGAGGTGCTCCACACGCAGGGGGTCGAGTTCGGCTCCCGCACCCGCAACGTCGTCTTCGACATCTTCACGGGCAAGGGCCAGGACATGGTGTTCACCGTGTACGGGGAGCACTGGCGGAAGATGCGCCGGATCATGACGGTGCCCTTCTTCACCAACAAGGTGGTGCAGCAGTACCGGACGGGGTGGGAGTCCGAGGCGGCCGCCGTCGTCGACGACGTCAGGAAGAACCCGGCCGCCGCCCGCGAGGGGATCGTGCTCCGCCGCAGGCTGCAGATGATGATGTACAACAACATGTACCGCATCATGTTCAACCGCCGGTTCGACAGCGAGGACGACCCGCTCTTCGTCAAGCTCAAGGCCCTCAACGGCGAGCGGAGCCGGCTGGCGCAGAGCTTCGACTACAACTACGGCGACTTCATCCCCATCCTGAGGCCCTTCCTCCGAGGCTACCTGAAGATCTGCAAGGAGGTCAAGGAGCGCAGGCTGCAGCTCTTCAAGGACTACTTCATCGACGAGCGGAAGTAAGCAATCTCGCCCCTTCCTTCATTCATTCATTCCTTCCTCCGTACTGTCTTGCGCTTTCTTTGTCAGTAAAATCAGTCATATTTATTTTCGTAAAATAGCTAGAGTGGATGGATATTTATTCTCGTCTTATCTGAAGGCCCTCGATGAGTGCGCGTGGACTTTTCTGGTTCCGCTTTTGTTTTCACCGTTGTCGCGTAGCTCTTGCTTTGTGAATACGAGGATGGCTACGTTGGCGAACTAGAATGTGTTGTGATTAGACCATGGGGATAATCGCAACCTGTTTGATTCCGTTCTTGACTTAGTCCAGAAAACAGAGAATGCAAAACAAAGTGGGTGGGGGCAGGGCAGGGGGTGGGGAGAGTCGAAAACGGCAAATTGAATTTTCAACTCGAAAGCTGCGTTAAATCAAGTCTGCGGGAGTTAGGGTATCGCAATTTATGACTCTCTGAGTGTCGACGTGGAATGGCGGACACCGGAAGTCATGTCGACTGTCGGCACCGCCGGCGACCCGTCGGTGCTCGGATTGAGTTTTGATGTTTTTGGTGGCTGTGAACAAGTTTTTAGGGGGGGTTCGAATTGAAAGATTGCAGAGTCCGCATGGGCCGAATGTGCGAAAAAGTTAATTTCGATGCCGCGAAGCTGAGAATATATCGGAAAACTTGTGTGCAGGAAACTGGCCAGCGTGAAGCGGATGGACAACGAGGGGCTGAAGTGCGCGATGGATCACATTCTTGAGGCGCAGCAGAAGGGGGAGATCAACGAGGACAACGTTCTTTACATCGTCGAGAACATCAACGTCGCCGGTACGTCCTCGCAAAAAGAGCTTGCGTTTTCTTTTCTCCTTTGCAATTAAGCCCGTGTTAGGAAAAATTCTTATAGTTAGATAGATCCACAAAGGAAATGGGCAATCTCCCATTTTATGTGAAACCTAAGAATTCGTCAAACAAATCGAGGAAAGGTAGGAGTGGAGGCAATTGGGTGTTTGGTAGGACACGTTATTGCCTGCCCATGAAGTCAAATCGATAACCCGGATGTTGAAAATTGGCGTCTTAAGGGTAGGATTTGGAGGAGAGCAAAACAGTAGATAATCCCAGCCCCGGGCCATTGAGGACGCGCCACGTGTCGAGCGTCATGGGCGAAGCCAAAACCGTGGCGAAAGAGAAGATACGGTCAACGGCTTTGACCGGCTGTGATCGCCGTTTGACGAGAGGGGCAGTTCGGTAATATACCGGGCGGATTGGGTGTGTCCGTAGTCGCATAGGCAGGGGAAATAGCCAAAGCCATTTTGGTGGGGGAATACATGATCGAGTGGCACAATCAAATAATTTTTGTCCAATAATTCGGATAAAAATTTGATGACGGCGGCCCATAGCCACCCGTTTTGGCGGTGTGGTTGGCGGCCTGCTATAATTGCTATATCTTTAGCGTGAGGAGAAGCAATGGAATAACGCGATGGTAGTCTCTTTCGCCGGTCCTACTCGTGACATGCTTATGCATCATCATCGATTTCGATCGGCGCATTGAAGATCGCGACACGCCCTGTGTCTGATCGACCAATACATGTTCGAGGAGCAATTCCTATGACCTGAACTAGGAAACTTATCTTAATTTTTCCGGGTTGCGTAAGAGCTCTGTCCAATTTTCATTCGAATATGCTTAGTAAATGTTGATGTGGCGGGAGGTGTGCGAGTCGAATAAGCAATAGGAACGTTTGTGGGTCCCGAAGGTGGAACATAGAAGTTGAATATCAACCACCGGATGATGCCACCTACTCCATGTGTGGGTGAAGAGACGGTTGATGAACAGATTGGCCAGCCATCCCCCCATCCTCCACCCACCACCACGTGCCGACCGCACCAATTCGTGCTTTTGTTTGTCCGTTTGTTCATGTCCATCCCGTGTTGGTCATAGGTTTATGCCCGAATGGGGGAAGTTCTCATGTGGTAGGTAAAGCACTCACAAGCGTCCTGATGACGTGAAAAGTGAGCCGTCGATTAGTTTTCAATTGTATGGTTTTTGATTGGATCGAGAATGGAATGGGATGATGACGGAATTTGTGTTGCAGCGATCGAGACGACGCTCTGGTCGATCGAGTGGGGCATCGCGGAGCTTGTGAACCACCCTGAGATCCAGAGGAAGCTGCGGGAGGAGCTCGACACGGTGCTGGGAGCTGGCGTGCAGGTC
Organism: Syzygium malaccense; assembly: GCA_031216405.1. Lineage (NCBI taxonomy): Eukaryota > Viridiplantae > Streptophyta > Magnoliopsida > Myrtales > Myrtaceae > Syzygium > Syzygium malaccense. Next base: position 21,979,629 of record CM062262.1, on the reverse strand, counting down.
ACCGAGTCGGAGATGCACAGGCTGCCGTACCTCCAGGCGGTGGTCAAGGAGACCCTGCGGCTGCGCATGGCGATCCCGCTCCTCGTGCCCCACATGAATCTCCACGACGCCAAGCTTGGCGGCTACGACATCCCCGCTGAGAGCAAAATCCTGGTCAATGCTTGGTGGCTCGCCAACAACCCGGCCCATTGGAAGAAGCCCGAGGAGTTCCGGCCCGAGCGGTTCCTGGAGGAGGAGGCAAAGGTCGAGGCCAGCGGGAACGACTTCCGGTACCTCCCCTTCGGGGTCGGCCGGAGGAGCTGCCCTGGGATCATCCTGGCCCTGCCCATCCTCGGGATCACCATCGGCCGGCTGGTGCAAAACTTCGAGCTCTTGCCGCCACCCGGGCAGTCGAAGCTCGACACCACCGAGAAGGGCGGCCAGTTCAGCTTGCACATATTGAAGCACTCCACCATTGTCTTGAAGCCAAGGTCCTTCTGAAGTTGATCCCACAGTGACTCTAACTTTCGGTGGCTGTTGACGTGTGGAGAGTTTGTGGGGGGGGGGGGGTTAGTAATGTGAAAAATAATTAAGGATTGGACAAAAGCATTTTCAGGATTTGCCATATGAGAAAATGATGTTGTGTTTTGTGTTGGGGAAATACCAAGCTTTTATGTCCTTTGATAACTGAAACTTTATCTTATGAGAAATTTGTTTATCTGCAGCAATCTCTCTCTCTCTCTCTCTCTCTCTCTCTCTCTCTAAAGCATAAATTAAGGTACCAATGCATAGTGCACAATGCAACTTCTCATAATAAGAACCTTTGAGATCTTTCTATATGTACTTCTGTTCTGAATTGGATAGCCATTGTTTTGACCTTCCCATCAGATATTTAGCTATAGCTTTCCCACATTAGAGAAGGGCAAAGATAGTATTAGATGAAAAATGTGAGAAGGCCCACAAAACGAAAACTTTGCATAGTGCACTCAAAGTAGTCAAATGGAAGGTAAGAAAACGAGTGGGCAGATGATAGGAAAGTAGGAGATGATCAATTAGGTAGGAACTTGATTAGGGGGGAAGGAAAATCTTGGCCCTTAAATTAATGCATGTTTGTTGTCATGTAATTTATATGGAATGGAAGGGCTAATATAGAAAAGTTAGGCAAGAAATCGTTTCACTCCCTCTCTCTCTCTCTCTCGATTCACATTAAAATGTAACATGAGAGACCATTATATAGGCAGAAAATCGACTAGGCAAGAGAAAGAATCGACAACTTTCAAATGCTAGGAATAGTTCGTTTGCCTCAGCGCTTCAATATAGTCTCTTGACAGAACGCGAATATCGCTGCTGTCGCGCGTATTGGATGATTCGGGAGGTTTATTAGCTTGGATGTTCCGTCCACTGAAATATCTTTTTTCGGCTTTGTTTTCAGCGCTTCATTGTTTTTATATGCGACGAGCAAAGAATCGACAACTCCCAAGGCGTTGTCACGAAGGGTGTTGAGGAATCTTACAGGGAAACGGCCCCGCGTGAGGAGAGAGTGAGACAAGTCGAGGATGTTGGTACCGGACTTTTGTCCGGGAGTTTCTCAAAAGCGATGCCCGGGGACGAGTACACAATGACCGGGCCCCGCCGTCGCTCTCGATCTTCCGCCACGGAAATCGACCGGATGATCCCGGTGCATGTGAGCCCCCGCGAGGCGATATCCGGTCCGCTTGATCTGTCGTGCCGGCCTTGCCCGTGACCGATGCTTGGCCAAGGAGTAAAGAAAGGACGATGCTGCACGGTTGGTAATTGTTTGTTGGAGGTTGGTGGCTTGGGGGAGCTTGGAAGCTTTTTTTGGAAAGCTATACTTTCAACTCTTGACAGTCCCTCGCTGGAGAGAGTTCGAAGTGTGTAGCGTCTTTCGTTTGTGCCCTGTATATCGATACGTTAGATTTTACTCCTCTTTCGCCCGTAGACCCGGGACACATCGACCGGAGTTTGTAAATCTTTTGCGCTGTTTCTCTCGACTCGATTATGCATTTGCCGCTTTCGCATAAGAATTTTTGATAAATTGACTTTTCTCATAATATGCATAATGGATATTTTGAAATTAAGTAATTTTCTTTCGGAGCACGTTCAATGAGTACTTATAATTGGTCCGTGATATTAGCGGAATCTTACGTGCGCGCTACCCGGTGTGTTTTGCTACTCTTGCGCTCCTTAACACGACCATTATTCAAATCCATACAATAAAAGTATTATAAAATTAAGTAATTATAGCATACACTATAAGTGTGAAGGAATTCCATCATTGAGTTGAGAGGGTAGTATAATTTTTAAATCAAGGGTGGATAAGACCGAATGCAACACACGACTGTCTTTTAATGCGCTATCCAAATGTGCTTGTTCCCCACTTCTTTTTTACCATGGCAAATGTTCGTGGAATAACTCCGATGAGAAGAAAAAAACACAAGGTATAAAGAGCCCTTCCTGGCTTTTAAGATCCTTTTTCAAACCTGGTCTCTTTTTGAATCAAGAAATGGATAAATGGACACATCACGTCGCAGTATTCAGTATGCGTGTTCGGTTTCAAGATGAATCGGTTCCGGCCCTAGAACTGAGAACTGGACAAGGCAAAATCCGTTCTCGGCTCGTGGAATTAGGAGCTGACCTTGTCCACCCAGGAATCGGACCAATCAGTCTTGATCCGATTCCCGAATTGGACTGAGAGTGGCTGCAAATTTTTTTGTAGCACGGAATTTTGTAATGTTACACTTTAAGCAGTCACACATAACCAGAAGTTATTAGAGGCTATCAAAAAAAGCCTCTTTGTCGATCAGCAAAGCAAGTACTTATGCAGCCGGCAAGAATTTATATTTTAGTTAATTGAAGAAGCTTGGCAAACCCTAAGCCAATTCTCCGGCATAACTTGTGTAAACTACGTCTCTTGACCTTGACAATGTATTCGACTTGGGAAAACTTATGATGCGTTTGGTTCAGCATTTTCAAAGTCCCTTTGGAAAATTTGGGATATTTGACTACCATTTTCGAGGGACTTTCAAGTGAAAGCCAACATTGGGAAAGCTGACATCTCAAGGCATGTGTTAGAATTTTCCAAAATGAAGATTGGATTAACTTGAACCAGTGAGAAGGACTAAACCAAGGCTTATGTTGTTCCACAGGTCTAGCTCCGCTCTAGGAACTAGGAACCGGACTAATTCCTGCCAGTTCCAAATTTTGAAAATCAGGAACTGCTCGGTCCAGTCTGGTTCCTGGGTTGGTCTGGGACTGTGCTCGCCCCTATTCCTAGAGACCGAGGGGCTCAAAAACCAAGAAACGAGTCATGCATAAGGTATTATGCACTGGGCTTGGCGGAGGCTTCCTTGCTCAGGCCTGGGTCGACCCATTGTCAAAATGGGCAGGCTTGGGCATGCATTCCCCCTTGTTAGGCCTTGCTCAGCCGATTAAGCAATTGCTAAGAATGTGCATGCAAACATAGGACAGACTGACCACTTCATCCCACGTGTCGGCTGCGCGCGACTTGTAGGAAGGAAGGAGCACGAGAGCTTTGTTACCTAGTGCAGTCGCTTCAGGCAGCACAAAGCTGAGCTGAGAAGTAGAAACTCTCCCACTATATATTGCCAGTTGCCACGTATAGTGACACCCACATCCCTTACTAATCTTTCGGTCAAATCCGTCGCTAGCGCAGCGCCTGATATTCCCACTTCCTCTTTTAATTGTGGTCCAAGGTGCACGACATGTAACGATCACATGGTGTTTTAGTTTTTGGCGTGGCTTGGATAACGCAAACCAACCCAAAGCATTTCGTTTGACTGCTCAAAGCTCTCTGATTCCCTTTTAGTTCTGGGTGAATAATGTCTTAGGGGGTCATCTGATCTCTCACGATAAGCTTCTGAGGTGAAGGGCCGTGTCGGAATAGGCCTCCTTCCATAGAACAAGCTGACCAGTTTCAGTGAATTTCCAGTTCCTCAAAGCTTGTCCAGCTTGCTCTCAACATGTACAGAATACAAGCATTGGCAGCGGCGCAGGCCGAGCCTGGATACTGTGTCGAGACCGATCCTACCGGTCGATATGCGCGGGTATGGGAGTCGACAATACTGTTTCCCTTTTGGTATTCAATTCAGTCATTGATTGTTTATTAAAAACCAGTCCACCTCCAATTAGACACCATCTTAATATTTTATGACTTGTTTGCGGATTTGTTTATCTTGCAAAAGCTAATAACTTTACATAATTATTGGTTGGTTCAATTCAAGATGTGTACTATGTTGGTGAAGGAACTCCTCTCATATCTTTGTTTGGGTCAGGAGGAGCTGGTGATCAAGGAGCTGTGTACAAAGTTTCATGTTTGCACGTTTGTTCGTATCTGTGTATGTTTAGGTTGATCCTGAGCTTATTGCTTCCTTGTTGATGGTCTCTTTTGAAAGTTGCAATTTGCCTTGTCATGCTTTAAGTAATTGGCATGAAAAAGGAGGGAGCATTAAAAGAACCTCTGTTTATACAGGAGTTCCTCTGATTATTGCGAATGCATCAACTGATTATGATATCGCATTGATAGCCTCGAGTTGTGTCCTCAATTTGCCTCAATTGTCTATCTTGCTTTTTCCGCTAGTGTCTCTGTATGCGTTCATTTGGTGGCAACTGTAGCCAGATTGATCCCCCTATCTTGTTCTTGTGTCTTCATTTTATTCATTAGCCGTTTTCATTCCTTTCCTCCCTCGCTATGAACAGTTTGAAGAAGTTCTGGGCAAAGGGGCAACCAAGACAGTGTACAAGGCGATTGATGAGGTCCTCGGAATGGAGGTGGCATGGAACCAAGTGAAGCTGAACGCATCGTTGCGGTCTCCGAACGAATTGCAGCGTCTGCTCTCAGAGGTTCACCTCCTCGGCACCCTCAATCATGACTCCATAATGAAATTCCATACTTCGTGGGTCGATATCGATGGAATGGCCTTCAATTTCATCACTGAAATGTTCACTTCGGGCACCCTCAGAAAGTAAAATTTCTCCTCTTTGTAACCTTCTCACCAAGCATTTCCTCAACTTTACAAGCTCTTCAGGCCTTCGATGTGATCTGTGATCACCATTCGGTGATTTGACTGATTTAGGCCTTTTCACTTGTGAATTTGTAACAGAGATCTGCTTGGTTATGCAGTTACAGGAAGAAAAACCGACGACTGGACATCCAAGCCATAAAGAATTGGGCTGTTCAAATACTTCACGGTCTCGTGTATCTGCATGGCCGCAATCCGCCAGTAATCCACAGAGATCTAAAGTGTGATAACCTCTTTATTAATGGCCATCTGGGACAAGTTAAAATTGGTGATCTTGGACTCGCAGCGATTCTTCATGGTTCTCAGGCAGCTCATAGCGTCATAGGTAACAATTTCCAATGATGAGCATGACGATGTCTTACACGCTTCTGATTACCTGATTACCTGTTAATTTACTGACATTACACGCTCTCAGGCACTCCGGAGTTCATGGCGCCAGAACTCTATGAAGAGAATTACAATGAGCTTGTCGATGTCTACTCGTTTGGCATGTGCGTCTTAGAAATGCTTACTTGCGAGTATCCTTACACTGAATGCGCCAATCCAGCTCAAATTTACAAGAAAGTCATGTCGGTAAAGTCTGGATCCAATGGTTTACTTATGCTGACAATAACAGACGCCTTATGAGCATGCCACTCTTCTCAACTCAGGGAAAGTTGCCCGAAGCATTCTACCAAATCAAAGACTTGAAGGCGCGGAAATTTATCGAAAAATGCTTAGCACACATTTCGAGTAGAGTATCGGCGAGGGAGCTGCTCCACGATCCATTTCTTATATGTGATGAAGATGACCAGCTCCAAGGATTGAAGTTCAAAATGCCGAAGCCGTTCTTGAATGTGAAAGATGTGGAAAATCTGTGTGCAAGGGATGATCCACTCAGGACAGACATGACGATTACGGGAAAGCTGAATCCTAAGGGTCACACCATTTTTCTGAAAGTTCAGATTGCTGATAGAAATGGTTTGAATTCCAATTATCTTCCTACATTCCATTAGAACCATTGGAAGTACAAAATCGCTGTACACAAGTTCTCCCATTCAGTCAGTACTAAGTTGTGTAAATTAGTTAAGAAGAGTGCATGTAGATTATGGATTATTATCTGGTATCATTTGCACAAAATCGATGCCTCAAACTAGTTGTACATTGCCCTAAACGGAAGTTGAGGTAAAAATTGCTGAACGCATATAATTCTGAAATAAGGTTAAATTAAAGAGGCTGCTGAAATTTCTGGCTACGCTTATCTTCTCAGATCTTCCACATTGATGAATCTAATGAAGGTTTTCTTTATATCCTTCCCGTTACCCATGCAGGTTCAGTGAGAAATGTGTACTTTCCTTTTGACATTCTAAATGATACTCCGATTGATGTCGCGATGGAAATGGTCAAGGAACTGGAGATTGTGGACTGGGAAGCGGAGGAGATAGCTGAAATGATCGGCAGAGAAATCTCCGCTTTAGTACCTAACTGGACGAAACAGGACGTGCCAGACTATTATCAGGAGAATGATGATGGCTTTCCTCTACCTTTCCTCTCATTCTCCTCGGGTTCATCATCCCAGGCATCGCCATCGGGTTTTACAGCCTACAGGGGGAGTGAAATTGCGTCTGACTACAGTTGTCTCCATGGTATAGCCTTGGTTCTTTTTTCGCTCACTAAGATTTTGATACAACACAAGGCAGTCAAAAAGCTGATATAGAGTCTAACACGCCAACAACAAAAGACAGCTTGTTTAGTGAATATATCTATGATACTTCATACAGTTTTATTGCATCATGGAAATGAATGAACTAGGATAGAAAATGCTCATTTTCTGGGGAACGTCATCGCTTCTTAATTGCATATTATTTTCCAGATCTGTATAATTCTTCCTGAAATATATCCGACCTCAATTTTTCATGAAGAGTAGCACTGTATTGCAGATATGCCAGACGATACGAGCTCTCCAAGCTCCATACAGTCTGGTACATGTTCCCACACAAGTTACTTCTGCCCGGAAGATCACGAAGTGAACCCAGGTCCTTCAAACCCAGATCAACACCTTATCAGCAGAAGCAAGAAACCTACGAGGCTTTGCGCGGATGACTACCAAAGGCCAAGGCAATTCAAGGTTGGAAGTCAGACCTTGCAATGCCAGGTCCTGACAGAGTCCGACAGAGACTCTGCCTCCATCATTAACTGGAGGATGATGGGCCGCAGATTGTCACGGAACAGGTCTCTGGTAGATGTTCATAGCCAGTTACTTCACCTGTCATTGCTGGAGGAGGTGAACAAGCGGAGGCTGTCCAGGACAGTCGGAGAAGTCGAGAACATCGGGTTTCAGGCGCCCCTTGAGATATCAAGAAACGTGCCACAGATTGGTGGGTCTTGTTTCATCAGCGGTTCGAGGAATAAAAAGGGCCACAGGATTCAAAACAGAAGAAACTGAAATCTGCCCTCTCTCATGGGCGTCTAAAGATGGTAATTCGTATCAAAATGTTAGGAATTTAGCATTGTATCCACCCTGCAAAGATCAAAAGTATTAGCCTTTTAGCTTAAAGGAGTTCATATTAACGTTTAGCTTGACGCAAATAATACATATTTCGAGTGTCTAATGCAAAAACTATCAGCTGATGCCTGCTAATATACAAGGCAAATGGATTTCACAATGATATCTTTGTATTTGCACCTGTTATGTGGGATAAGTTCTTAGGGATTGCTCTTTTGGCGACAGTATTGCTCTTTCTTTATCGCGAAACTTGCCTCTCTTTTTATGTAGGGAGCATTATGTCTGAAAAAGGGGTCTGGTCCATTGTGTTTGTGCTGAAGGGTTTTGGGCCAGATTGTGTATGCGTGCATCTTACTCAAATAGCTGACCTCTTGCGCCTTGGTAGGGCTGCGGTAACCAGCTCGCCATCCTCTGGGTACAGCCATCCTCGAGCATACCGAGCTTATGCTTATGTAGTAACTAAGACTTAAGCTAGACATTCCTATTGGTTTTCTGTGGAACATGCATAGTTAAATTAAATATAAACACAGCGAAAAGATATAGCCATACATGTATCTCCAAAGGCGTTCGTACATTTCAATCAAAGATCGGAAGATCATTGGGGGTTAAACGGATTACCTCTTATAGTGCGTCCAAAACGATTTCGGTTTGGATATTCTTCAGTTCAAGCCCCACAACCGTCGGACCTTTAATTCAGGCACACCACAAATCGCACGACGAACGGAAGAAAGAACTTGCGGATAATCACTACTATAATTGTTCTAGCAACCTTGTGGCGACAATTCTCCACATTCTTGATTTTTAAGTCACGGCACCGGAAGAGAGAAAACTTAATTTTTAACTCTCAAGCACACATAATATTGCATACGCTCAATTTTATCATCATGCAAATGTTGCTGATCGCGTTTTTTATATGTGAGAAGGCCCCCACGTGTCGTCCAGTGAGGTAGTTGCGTTAGTCTTCCCCCTCTTCACCTTTTTTGTTTTTTTGCATAGAAAATTGAACAGTGAAGAAATTATTGCACCAGCAACAGAGTTTCAAGCTTTCCACTCGCGGGTATGATCAACGTGTATATACGATCAAGAAATGTGTACATTTAAATAGCTATAGATTGAAGTATCACACATCTTTGACTGCACGGAGTGTAAATGTGTGTTCAAATCCCGAAAATGTCGATAACCGTGCAATCAAATCATAATGTCTCCCCGTCAATTTGCAAATGATCGATGAAAGCACGAATGAACATTTAAATAAGCGGATCGTATCCAAAGTCTATTAAGGGATTGCAACATCGATGTAGATCAGTTCTACAGAACCCAACATGGCATCCTCTCATGAAATATAGGGTTCCAAATGGCCAAATGGAAGGACAGAGACATGGAAGCATGTCATGGCACTCCTATTCCCTGACTCGAAGATGTGAAATGCACTCAGAAAATCCACCCAACACATTCGGTCAACTCGGCATATTTCCTGGTATATAAACGCCACCAGAAGCACTTCACACCCATAAATTTCTCCTTGGTTTTTTAAACTGACACATAACCAATGTCGGTCGAAACAGCACTCCCACCAGCTTCTTCAAATCAAAGGTCCTGCTCGCTTCGTTTCTTGAAGATGAAGCACCCCCAAACGCACTCACCATCTCCATCATTACCTCATCAACCCCAATCATTACAAAAGAAGATGAAACCCAAAGCACACGTCGGCGTTGCCTTCGGATCCAAGCTTCTCATACCATGCAGAAAACTCCTCCTCGTCTTCAGGCTCAAGAAGAAGGTCACCATAAGAAGACCGCGAGCATCGCCCCGTCATACGGCATCGAAACGAGCCTCCTGCCTCAAAAGGCTCATACCCATCTCCGCCTTCGTTTCGGTCGTTCGATCCCTGAAGAAGAAAATGAGCGGGAGAGGCAGGCTCAAAGAGGGCAATGCCAAGGGCAGTAAGATCAGCAAAGTGCTCTCTGCGTCGGCTATGTCGTATTCCGGACACGAGAGGCTGCTGTTTCCCTCGCCGATCACGCCGGCACCCTCTTCAGCAATCAGCAACACTCCCTTGAAGTCTTTGAAGAGGTGGGGTTGGGACAGCAACGGCGGCAACCACGGCGAAAGTGTCGATGAAGTGGAAGATGCGTGCAGGAGCTTCGAGAGTTACTTGGTGGGAATGATAGCGGAAGAAGGAAAAGTGAGGGATCTCATGGACGTGGAGGAGCTCCTCTTCTGTTGGAAGAACCTCAAGTGCCCCGTTTTCATCGACTTGGTCTCGCGATTCTATGGCGAGCTGTGCCGGGACTTGTTCGCCACCACCGATGACGACGAGGACGACAGTGTCAGTTACTATTAAGGTTTCGCTGCCGCGGTGATGGAATAAGGTTGGGATGCCAAAGCGATGCGATTGTAATAGAGTAGAAGGAAAGCGAGAAACATTATTTCATTTGTTAGTAAACAAGATCGAGATGGTTAAACACTATGTTTGGCTGGACCTGGCATGGTATATACAGACGGTGATAATCCCAGGGTTAGAGATATCGAAACAAGAAGCAAAATTAGTTTACAAAGTGATCTGATAAGACTCCTGTTGAGAGCTTGAATATAACCCATTCGCTTAAATTGCCGACCGTAATTTGTCACGTCATTTGATAAAGCACCAATCTAGATACAAAGATGGTTTGCTACTTTCGCGATTGTCAAACCTGTTGTCGCCGGTGGTGCCTCATTGATGGGTCGCATCGATGGCACCACCTCGAGGTGTGGTGGGTCATGAACCGAGGGTTGCTGGTAGGGGAGATTGTCGATGATAGCGCATCGATAGCGGTCAAACGCGCAGGGGGCGGCGGCCGGCTGCGGCGGAGGGCGGCCGCCGACTTGGACCGAGGGTTTGGGCGAGTTGGTCAGCGGTTAAAAGCTAGAACTAGAGGGCTCTTTCTCGAAGGGCATTTTAACAATTTCATTTGCCAGATAGGATGCAAACTTCCATTCCCAAAAGTAGAGAATGCAAAATGATGTACCGGTGAAAACTCATGTATGTCGATCATGGGAGAAGAGTGTGATACCCCGAGAATTAGGGAGATTATCATTATTTTCGTAGTGTTTTAGCTAAAAAATTTCTTAATATTAGTTAATCTAAGTCACGAATGAATTTTGGAGCGTAAAAACTCGTACAATGCATGTGAGGGTTGCCACCCTAGGCTTTTTTTCTTTTTTTTTAAGAATAATATTTTAGTGTTCTTGTGTAATGTTTAGTTGATATTGATATGGCTCCCAACCGTTATCGCGATGATGCCGAATCACTACCGGTAAGATACAAGATGCCGTGTTACTTGAGCAATGCTTGCTTTTTTCCGCTAAGTACTGCTCAAACCCAACCGACCATCTTGCGGGGACCTCGGTCCTTGCGCTCGGATCACGATGGCAAGAGCTCCCCGAGCCTGGGTGCTCGGCGTCTTGGGACCGTGTTCCGGGTCCCACGGGACACGTTCCGGGTGATCGAGGGACCCGAGCCCAAGCACAGGGATCCCAAGTCCGACCGTCCGTGGTCTCCGAGTCCTTCGGCGGGGACACGTCTTGGTCCAACCATCGGAGATGATCCGGTGCCGGTGGAGGCAAAATCACTTCTGGGCCCAAAAGAACCGTTCCTCGCATTTCTGGGCCCAGCCCAGAAGAGTCCGGCCCAAAATCTCAACCGAATTTTGAAAGCATATATGCCTTCTCGGATTTTACCAAATTTTTTTTTCTCGGATATAATCAACGGTCGAATTGCAGAGACCCAGACAAGCACCCACAGAGAGAGAGAGAGAGAGAGAGAGAGAGCGAGAGAGATGCGGAAGAGAAACGGGCGATCGGAGAAGGCGGAAACCCTAGCCGCCCCCGGAGGATCGGCGGAGATCGGAGAAGAGGAACGAGGAGGAGGAGGAGGAGGAGGAGGGAAAGGAGATGGAGATGGGAAGTTCTTCGCGTGCTACCTCTTGGCCTCCCTCAGCCCTCGCCACAAGGGCCACACCTACATCGGGTAACCATCTCTTCGTGGTTTTTGGACTCCGGTTCCGTTCGCTTCCGGTCACCGGTCGCGATCCGGCGACGGGGTTTCGCTCTCTCTATTCCCTCTTTTTTGTCGAGCGGCGAGCTGATCTTGAAACCACTGGCCGCGATTTCTCTCTCTCTCTCGCTCTCGCTCTCGGACAGATTCACGGTGAACCCTAGGCGGCGGATCAGGCAGCACAACGGGGAATTGAGGTCCGGGGCGTGGAGGACCAAGGGGAAGCGGCCCTGGGAAATGGTCTTCTGCATCTACGGCTTCCCCTCCCATGTCTCCGCTCTTCAGGTTCGGCTTCGCTCTCGTATGGGCCATGTTCCTTCCTAATTACTCGCGCGAATCTCGCCTAGGCTCGGTTCTGATTGAAAGAACAATCTCAATGGCAAATTTTTAGAAGGTTGTTTTGCAGAGCACGAGCCAATCAATCTGTGTCTTTTGGGTTGTTTCATGAGCTAACTCGTTGCGAATGATTTAGAATGTATCTGTAGTTTCTTAAGACGAGAGATCCTCTTATTATGGAAAGGTCTAGACTTGCAAAAAGTTTAACAATTTCAGAGTCTCGTTCACTCTGTTTCTTCTCACGATGGTGACTTAAATTGGGTCGTCGGTTCACAGTTTTTGTGCACTTTTTGTATTGTGATTCCCAAAAGGGTTGATTTTTCCCTTGTGGTCTTGCCTTTGAATGGAGCTCTAGCTATGCGTTGATGTAGTGTCTTTGCCTAATGCATTTTCCTTTGATCGCGGAAACTCTACAGTTCGAATGGGCCTGGCAGCATCCGAGAGAATCCTTGGCCGTAAGGACGGCAGCCTCGGAATTCAAATCCCTGTCTGGGATAGGCAACAAGATCAAACTGGCATACACAATGCTCAATCTCCCATCTTGGCAAAGGTATCTACTGTCTTTCCCTTTTTCTTCCCACTTAATTATTACTTGTATCAGACCGTGGGCATGTTTGGTTCAGCATTTCCAAGGGACTTTGGGCCTTGGCCAAATGCAAATAGCGTTTGGCAATTTTTTTTAGAGCACTTTGGAGGAATGCAATTGCATTTCCAAAGGTCTCTAAAAGCATTTAGCTGAGGCAGGTCTAGAGGAACTTAAGCAAATTGTATTTTCTGAATGCAAGTTTAATGTTCATCACACTGTTCATTTTCCTTGAGCAGCAGGTCCAGAGGCCGGCGAGTGCCGCTTGAGGGGGGTCGCGTGACCGCCGCTCCCCAGGGGTTGCGCAACCCCGGCCCCGGCGACCCCCACCTAAGCGTCGCGAGACCCAAGCGACGCCTGAGGTCGAGTAACCCCAGGTAGTAGTTGTCGGGGTTGCGCAACCTAGGTGACACTTGAGGTCACATAACCCAGGTCACGCTTTAGGTCAGGCGACCGCAGGCAGTGGTCACCGAGGTCGCGCGACCCAGGCAAGCAGTGGCCTGGGGTTGCCCGACCTTAGGCGTCGCTTGGGTTGCAAGACCCAAGCAACGCTTGAGGTCGGGCAACCTCAAGTGGCATTGGCCGGAGGCGGTTGGCGGCTGAGCTCCATTTCAAACTTTTTTTAAGAAAATAAAATATTAGCAAAAGTCATTTACAAAATTAGTTTTTACTTAACGGTATTTAGGCCAAAATTGCTTTCAAATGTTATTTTAAAATATATTTTACCAAACACTACTTGCATTAAACATTCCCCCAAAGTTGAACCAAACGGGCCCTAGTGTCCGTTGATAGAGTTCAGGTTGGTCTGGCCGGAACTTATGCATTCTTTTCCCTGGAAACTAGTTTCAACATCAGAGTGAATTATTTTTCAACAAAATACACAAAGCATTCTGCTGGTTGCCCGAGTTTGCCCGAGCACATGAAGGTTCAGATTTGCCCCATGGATGAGCTCCCGTGCTATTCTGATGGAATTGCAGTTTCGATGCCAGACGATGAATGGGAAGGTGAGGCGGAGGTAGATGACGAGGATTGTAATGCTCACAGATTGGAGGAGCAGTTGGTAAGAGATGAAACGATTTATAATCTGTGCGACGATGAACCATGGGTACACCGGCCCATTTATGGAGAAGATAATGGTGCCGGCTTTTTGCCAGTTGGAGTACAATCTTCAGTCAACCCCAGCTCTTTTTCCTCAGATGAAGAGAGGAGTGCCAAGTTAAATAACCAGTTAGAAGAAAAATTGCCTGAGACAGCGCCGACTGCTAATAACAGCCGAGAGACCAGTAGATGTATTGCGTCTGAGGATATTGAGATCATAGAACTGTTCACCCCATCGCCGAATTGCACATCTTCTTCGGGTAAGAGGAGAAGGGTTTCTACCATTTGTCCCGAAATTATTGACTTGACTCAGTCTCCCATTTTTGTCTAATTATAGAGCGTAGGATGCTGCAGTTTAACTTCAGAATAATGATGGAATCATCTGTAATAAGGAAGTGCTTCCAATTGTGCTTTAATAAATGTATGCGAAGTAGATCGCTTCTGGCGATCAGGTTCCTGTAAAGGCAATTAGTTGCATTCAAGAGGACGAGTAACTTCTTGTTGGCTTTGAGGGAAGTTGATGCAGCAGTTGCATTCGGCAAATTTACGAAATACGTGAGCAAAATGTTCGATATTTGAGGGAAGAGTATATAACAATGTCATATATTGTGTTGTTTCGGGAACCCATCAAGTATTCTAATTCATTGCACAAAAGATTCTGGCATTCTTTTTAACCTAACTTAAGTATCATTGTAATCACATAAACATTACAACCATATCAAGAGTTATTCCTGACATAGAACACGGAGAAGTAGAGTTCACGTTCATAGAACTAGCACCATTTACTCTGGACAGCTATACAAACGAAGAACTGCCATCACTTGCAAGATCGACAATTTTCGTGGCTTTAAGCAGAGTTCATTCGACACTTGGTTTGGCCCTCCCCTATAAAACGATTCTAACTTTAAATGATTGTAAGTTTTTTTGGAATATAGCGACCCCTTTGCATGTTGCCATGAGTGTCCCAAAACCGCTACAAAATATTCGGTTTGAGCCAGAAAGGAATGAAATAGCGCAAAGTGTCGATAATTTTTTATGGAAAGAACATAGTAGGCCTCGGGCATTAGTAGCCGTTAATTTGTATCGAGTTAAAGACTCGCCGCTTGTGCATCCATGTACACTACAATTGCATAGCCAACTATTGACCAACCTTTGGCCAAAACGAGAAAAGAGAAGCCAAAAAAGAAAAGAAGGATATTAAACCATTCCGCAGTCCAAATTGCGACCTCAAAGCCGGATGCACCTACTGTTCTTGCAAAGCTACAATCCAATTTGCTGCTTCATCCCTAATGAGTTGTGACACCATTACCACGCTCTAAAATGATCTCGTCCTCTTGAAGATCTATTAATGATGAGTTTATTATTTGCGACATCCTTGTCTTGACTTTGGTTTGGGATTGGGTACAGAAAAAAGATTACCGCAAGAAGTGCACGGTTGCACAAGAACCTTGCTTCAAACACTAGTTTAGTTTTCAGCTTTTTAAATAGACCATTGATGGTATGAAGGCATTCATGAGTCTTATGCTACTCAAACTTAGAAAGTCATGTACCGTGCTCTTACAAAACCTTCCTTTTCAAAATCACTAGTGTACAAAATTAACAAGAATGCCATTTAAACTTTCGACCCTTTTCTTTCTATCGATATATCCTGTCCTGGTGGACGCAGTCACCACTCATAAGCTACCATATAAGCCTTACATTTCATAGCAAATAGTGCATCGACAACTTTATTCAGGTCACCATAAGCGATATCCAGATACGGGAGTTCGCGTGATAAAAACGTAATGTACCACTTCAACAGTGCACTTTGAGGCACATCTATGTTTATTATTATCTCTTTGCCCCAACAGAGATTACACAAAATCGACAGGCCTGCAGTTGACCTAAGACATGTGGTAAGTAAAGCAACAATACATACAGTGGAGGAAATCAAGTATATCTCATATACAAGAGCAAGCAAAAGCACAAGCAGGGAACCGGAGAAGTCAGTCAGGAACTAATCTAAAAATTGTTGCTGCAGCTGGTACTGCATTTACTGTGGCTGTGGGTGTTGCTCACCTTGCCACACCCAAACAATGTCGTCAAGAGCAGGTCTTATATCTTCTTTCATTGTCTTCTGATATTCCATCGTATCCCCGCTAGCTTTCTTAAGTTCGATCAAGTGAAAAGACGGCGTGATCTCAAAGATCTCTGCATCAATGCCAAGGATCCCCTTCCTACCTTCCTTAAGCCCTTCCAGTTTTAGCAAACCCGTGTCCTTCTTCATCACCTTCAGCCTAAAGCAGTTTGCGATTTCCTGTAGCTTAGATAAGATCACAGAAGCAGGTTGTCTAGAGGTGAATCTTTCCTCTCTTTTCGGGGAGAATTCCCCAAACAAGCCGGAAAGATCAAAGCCAGCAGAAAAAGAGATGATATCAAAAGCATTCAGATTTGGAGGTTTTTTGTGCTCCGCCTTTGACTCGTTAGGAATACTGCTACTCTCGGATGAACTAGAACTGCTCGACTGCGCAACACCCATGTCCCTGTTCTCCATTTCCTGCATAATCTGTTTGTTGGAGATTAAACCTTTCCTAAACCAAGAACTTTCCTTTATCTTGGCTATGGAAATCCTTGTACTAGGGTTTGGGTCTAATATTTTGCTTATAAGGCGCCGAACTTCTGGAGGGAACCAACTTGGGCTTCTAAAATCTGCTCTGCCTATCTTCCTATACATCTCCATCAAATTTGAATCGTGAAAAGGAAGATAGCCAGCCAACAGAACAAACAAGACCACCCCGCACGACCAAATATCAGCTTTAGCCCCATCATAGCCTTTTTGGCCAATCACTTCAGGAGCCACATAAGCAGGAGTGCCACAAATTGTATGAAGCAGCCCATCTTGGCGCTTGGATTCTGCGAGTGCACTTAATCCAAAATCAGACACCTTCAGATTGTCATTCTCGTCTAGGAGTAAATTCTCTGGTTTGATGTCTCGATGATAAACATTCCTGCTGTGGCAGAAATCAACTGCATTTATAAGCTGTATGAAGAATTTCCTAGCGACATTCTCCTTCAGCTTTCCTTTAGAAACCTTATTAAAGAGCTCACCACCTTTAGCATATTCCATGACAAAGTAAATTTTGCTCTTGGTGGCCATTACCTCATAAAGCTGCACAATGTTAGGGTGTTTAACAATTCTCATAACAGAGACTTCTCGCTTGATTTGATCCATCAGACCAACTTTAAAAACTTTTTCTTTGTCTATGACCTTAATAGCTACACTCTGGCTTGTCCGAAGACTTCTCCCATAGTAGACTTTTGCAAAGGTGCCTTGACCAAGAAGTCTTCCTAGTTCATATCTTTGAGTCAACACACTGGGTTTATTTTCCATACCGAATTAAAAAAAAAAATCTCAAAAGCAATGCTATGGTGCTGGAGTAAATATATTTTCAGGCAGCTTAATCTTCTCCACAGAAATATTGCACCAGAACAACAGCCATTTCATGACTAGAGGATCCATTCTGAAGTCGAGGCAATAGATCTAAACAGTCTCGTTCCAAATCACCAGTCTCATCATCCATCAGGAAGGACAGCTTTCTTACTCTTCCAACCTCAAGAAAACTTGAGACAGAGTCTAATTCTGTTAGACACCTTTCAGCATTGCCTATGTTCCCTGCTGAGCAAGATGAAGCGAGGCATGAAAGATGCTATATAAAAAGCAAAAGCTTTCAAGAGAGACTTGGTGATTTGGGGAATGTTCAGACAAATAGATCCTCCGACCTGAATACAAAGAGAAGAATGTTTACTAAACAATCAATGAAACAGCCTTTAATACTCTCATGGAACATAATTAGAAAACGGTATCTAATATTCATTCTCAAAGAGCAAAGGCACTAAAAACCCAAATATCGACGTTTGAAAATCCACACAAGCTATTACCACTTCCAGAAGGGATCCCAATAAACAAGAAAGTAAATTTGGATACCTTTGCAGAACAAATAGAAAATTAATGAGATGCTTTCAGGAATCATGACGACTTCTAGAGCAGAACTAGCTCAGAGACACTCATACATACACTTAGAATTCAATTGTGTGCTGGTAGCATATGCAGACTTTGCAAAGATATGTCAAAGAGCAGAGTTAAGAAATGAAGGAACCATATGAACAAAATAAAGAATTCATAAATAAACCAATCCAACCTACAGAGAGCAGTTTCCAGGAACCATGTGAAGTCCAGCAGCAACAATAAACGATTGCACATCACCATAAAATAGTTAAGCAAATCATTGGTGCATCCGAGGTAGGCCGAGCGATGGCCAAGGTCTAGAAACAAACCGAATGCATCACAAACAAAAACCCCTTTTCCCTCCCTTTGCAAGAATATATGTACTATGTAGCTCAAGAATTCATTGGAAACAATATCAAGAAAAGGGTCAAAAGCTCATCAAACCCAATGAGAATCGAGGTCCAAGAGGAAACCAAAACAATGAACAAGGATGAACAGAAAAAGAAAGAAGATGTCTAATGTTCATTGTACCCGGTGACAGGCCAATCCTCTACCCGAAAGAAACCATTACCAACCTCCAGCTTGGGCTATCTACACCTAATACCAGATTAACTTATGTCGATGATCACCTGGAAAAAAAAAAAAAGAAATCACACCCACAAATAATTTGTTCCAAAGCACTCGGCCCCCCCTAATCAGAACTCGCAGATCACAAATCCGATCGGATCGAAACTGCGCTGACCTTGGCGACTCCAAAAGAATGACCGCCCGACAACATTCGCAAAACGAAACAACCCAACACGTCTGGAATGAACCCATCACAGGAAAGAACACAAAGCTTGCAACTTTCGATTTTCTTGGTCTCCGTTCTGGATTTTTGGATTGGGAACGCTAGAAGCTCCCAAGTCAATCAAAGAAACAAACACACAAACAAACAAACAAGAAGCAGAGCTCATCCCCGACAAAGATTAGCCATTTCTTGATAACGAAGAACCGAGGAACCATGGAAGAAGAACAGGTGGACAAGAGACAAAAAAGAAGAAACCTCGGGCAATTTACCTCCGCACGATGATTGGTGTCGGAGACGGAGCTGCGAATGGATCCAAAAACGGACGGAGGGAAGCGAGAAATCCCCAGAGCCTCGTACCGTTGCCTTATTATAATTAATTAATAATTATGAATTATTTTTTTCCAATAATTATGAATTATTGGAAAAGATGAAATAATGCCAGTTCCACGAATTTATTCGAGGCAGGCCCCGACGGAATATTCCACCGCGCGTGACGTAATGATTGGCCTAAATTTTTAAGGGATAACGATATAAATGGTATTTAAATCTTGGCTAAATGTATAATATCATCCTCGAATTTTAAATTTATTCGATATAATTTCTGAATTTTAACTTAATGTATAATGCCGTAATTAGACTTTTGATACATATTCAATTTAGTATATGAATTATATAAAAATGTTCGATATTGTCATTCCATTAATTTAAGTTTAGATAACAACATTGAACATTTTCATCCGTTCAGGAGTTAAATTGAACAAATTAAATGTTTGGGAACGATATTACACATTTAGCCAGAGTTACGAGATTGTTTTTGTCATTTACCCAATTTTTAATTGGTGGAACAGCATTGCATTGGGTAGGGTTGAGCCTTTGTTAGTTGGGTTGGATTTGTGATTTTCACGTGGCCCATGGGCTAAAAATTGGATTAAAATGAACTATTTCATTAGGTTAAACAAATTGTAAAAATAGCTATTCCATGCACATTCCTGCTCTATTCTATTCTTGTGGAACAGTTATTCCATCTTTATTTTTATTCCTTTCCGCGAAGCAAACGAACCATTCATAACAGCCAAGTCATAAAAAAAAATTGTACTAAACTAAATCATATTAGAATCGCAATTTTTTTAAATTTAAATTTGTGTTCAGTCCAGATTTTAGTGAATAAGCATTTGGAAAAAAGTAGCGAACCAAGAAAGAGGGAAAAAACGTATCAATCTATCAGAGATTTGATTACTTGTTAATATATAAGTAGAAAGATTTGTTTGTAAAGTAGTTGACTTACACGTGGTACCGGTTTCTTCTAAAAGCTTATGAAGAAACCATTTTTATGGTACTAGCCACAATATAAAATCCGTCTCTTGATGATCCAAGTGATAAGATGAAGGATTCATGTGTGTGTGTGCTGTTAAAAGTAGCATGCGTACTCTACACCACTCCAGCTTATTGAAGGTGGAAAAACTAACATTATGAGTAAGCTTTTTAATCACAAATGTATGGATATCCATAGGAGAAGGTTGACATTCTCTTTTCTTGGTTTTTTGTGAATGGAAATTATAATAAAACTCGGCAAAAGTAAGGATTAACTAAGTCGCTTATCAAAATGATAAGTGGGCTTGAGGGCCCAGTGCCCCTATTACTATCTTATCTTGAGGCCCCAACCAACCCCAGGCCTCGGATCTTGGCTCAACCTTAGATCGAGTCGGATCAATGATGCCTCTTGCTGGACTCTTTGAGGTGGATAATCACAGGCCACACCAAGCCCGAGAGTTGCGGCAATCATGGAGAGAGAGATAGACAGACAAACATACAGAGGCAGCTCGAGCAATGGTCGCTGTCGTGAGCTGAGGCCGATGTAAGGTTGCCGGAGATGGCAATGGAAGATAGGCGGTGATGCGGGTAGATGGGAAGGCAGATGTGAGAGAGGAGAGAGGGTGGAGAGATAAATGAGAAGGAGAAGAGCCAAAGTTAATCGACCATTTGCGTCATTTACCCAATTTTTAATTAGCAGAACAACATTGCATTGGGTCAGGTCGGGCCTTGTTGGTTGGGTTGGGTCTAAAATTTTCATGTGGCCCATGGGCTACAAATAAGATGAAAAAAAAACTATTTCATTAGATAAAAACAAATTGGAAAAATAGCTATTTCGTACGTATTCATGTTGTATTTTATTCCTATGGAACGGTTATCCCGTTCTTATTTTTTTTCCTTTTCGCAAAGCAAGCGTACCATTCATAACAGTCAAGCCATAAAAAAAGAACATTGTATTGAACTAAAGCATATTAGAACCGAAAATTATTTTTATTTAAGTCTGTGTTCAGTCAAGATTTTCAGTGAAAAGGGGTTTGGAAAAAAGTAGCGAACTGAGAAAGAGGGAAAAAAAATAAAATTCTATTAGAGATTTGATTACTTGTTAATCTATAAGTAGTAAGATTTGTTTATAATTAGTTGGCTTACACGTGACACCGGTTTATTCTAAAAGCTTACGAAGAAGCCATTTTTGTGGTACTAGTCACAATCACAATATAAAATCCATCTCTTAATGATCCTAGTGATAAGATGAGGCTTCATGTGTGCGTGTTGGAAAAAGTAGTATGCGTATTCTACGCCAATCCACCTTATTGAAGGTGGAAAAGCTAACATTTTGAGTAAGTTTTTTAATCACAAATGTATGGGTATCCACAGGAAAAGGTTGACATTCTCTTTTATTGGTTTTTTGTTAATGGAAATTATAATAAAACCCGGCAAAAGTAAGGATTAACTAAGTTGCTTATCAAAATGATAAGTGGGCTAGAGGGCCCAGTGCCTCCTTATTACTATCTTATTTTTGAGGCCCGAACCAACCCCAAGCCTTGGATCTTAGCTGGACCTCAGATCGAGTCGGATCGATGACGACTTTTGCTGGACTCTTTGAGGTGGATAGTCACCATCCACGGCCAAGCCCGAGAGTTGCGGCAATCATGGAGAGAGAGAGACAGACAAATAGACAGACAGAGGCAGCTCGAGCAATAGTCACTGTCGTGAGCTGAGGTCGACATAAGGTTGCCGGAGATGGCAATGGCAGATAGGCGGCGATGCGGGTAGATGGTAAGGCATAGAGAGGAGAGAGGGAGGAGAGAGAAATGAGAAGGAGAAGAGTCAAATTAAAAAGTCGAGACTTGGGAGGCCAAAGCAAAAGGATATCGTATTGGTTTGACTTAGAAATTAG
Organism: Syzygium malaccense; assembly: GCA_031216405.1. Lineage (NCBI taxonomy): Eukaryota > Viridiplantae > Streptophyta > Magnoliopsida > Myrtales > Myrtaceae > Syzygium > Syzygium malaccense. The sequence goes on along the minus strand of CM062262.1, from coordinate 21,958,069 downwards.
TTCAAGAACAACAAATTCAATATTGAATTCAAAAGGCAATGACTATAGTGTTAAAAGTTTCCTTTTAAAAGTGAACTTTTGCCTTCAATTAGACTTTGGCCATCATTCTCATTCCTCGCATCACACATATATAATGTCACAAGTAAAGCTCGTTGAATACTCCATGTGATAGAAATTTTAATACCTCAGAAATGACAATTGGTGAGTATGAGAATTATTGACATAAATCTCAATAAAAAAAAATCATGACAATTGGTGAGTATGAGTATTATTGACATAAATCTCGATAAGAAATTACAACCTCATTCATAACAAGGTTTGGGCAGAAAATATATTTTCTATTTTACGCCGTAATGGTAAAACGTATGTTTAAAAACTAAAGACGAATCTATAAAAAACAGAGAGGAAATTATAGTAAAACTCGGCAAAAGTGAGGAGGGAGGGAGGATAGAGAAATGAGAAGGAGAAGGGGTGGTGAATTCAAAAGTCAGGACTTGGGCGGCCAAAAGAATGTCAAATTAGAAAATAAGTTCAAGAATAGCAAATTCAATTTAAAATTTCTGCCAAAGTTAATTTAAAATTTTTCGACCAAAAAAAAATTTAGAATTTAAAAAAAACCAATAATTATGATGTTACAAGTTTCATTTGGAAGTAAACTTTTCGGTTCACATAGACTTTTGCCATCATTCTCGTCTCTCATATCTCATGTTCAACGTCACAAAGTAAAACTCGTTGAATATGCCACGCGCCAGAAATTTTAATACCTCAAAAATTGACAATTAGTTAAAACTCTAAACATGAGTTTATAACGGGAATGGAATTATTTTGTCGAGAAATTGTCCAATTCGAAAAAAAAAGGTCCATAATTTGCTCAAAGTTTCTCAAGATACAAGGTCGAGGAGCTCGTTGAATGTTACTTAATTATTGTATTGGATTTTTGCACTGCTTTTTTTTTTAGTATCTTGTGTTATTAGTCTCTTGGAAATTCAAATATTCCTAATTAAATATATTTACCTTTGGTTTGCGCTCAGTTCCTTTCACGAGAGGTCCTGGGTTCAAACTCGCCTATCGGTGATTTAAGTGGGGGGTCATGGCGGTGGGATGCTGCGTTAGCCCCACTCGAGGACTTGTCGGGCATCACTGCTGGTTTGAGGTCTAGCTTGCCGACCGCGCGGACATCTCGATTATCAATATATATATATATATATATATATATATATATATATATATATATATATATATATATATATATATTTATCGATTGCTCTACCAAGATCTTATTGTAAGGTCACCGATACTAAATTATGAATAATCATAATGGGACAATAAGAATCAGCCAAAAAAAATCCTGATTTCGTGAGAGATGTTAGCTTCTGTTAGATTTTCATATCAGTGTCTAATATTAGGTCGGAGATTATTTGATTTAATTGTGCCTACCATTTGCATGCTTTAACCCTTGACAATTTAATTTATCCACTAATCTAAACTACCACTAGGGATTCTTGTAGGAGTTTCTAGATAATTATAAGAAAAAATCTTGGAAAATTTAGAAAATGGAACTATTGATTTAACATTGGGCTTCGTTGTCCAATGAAGTGGGCTGTTTCTATACGATAAGTGTCGACAGTGATTTGTCCACATGCATCCATCATGCATAACAACCCCATTTCATTTGCACTAGCCCATCACTGAGCAAACACTTTTACAAGTTTGGAGAAAGTGGAGGCTGGGCTTACTTTTTTTTTTTTTTCGAGTTTTGGATTGTCACGCCACCCGAATTCATAATAAAAAATCAATAGAAATGTATAAAACTTTATCGTTTTCAATTTAACATTGGGATAAATATTATAATCACTTGAAATTTATGAGTATGTCTTTCTTTCTCACTATAAATCGTTCTGATATTTTATTTCTAATTTTAGTTAAACTTAACTAGAACATAAGAGTCATATGCAAAATGGGCTTTTATGGTATCTCAAGAGAACAATCCTCTAGAAAAGTGCTATTCCTAATTTTAGGTAACTTAAGTCGTGCCCCAGTGCACTTGTTAAGACAAGACACAAATGTGAAGGGGGTGTTTATAGTCTATTGATAGAACAATCCATTATCCTTAAAACGTTATACTTATTTTCATTGATCTAGGGCATGGAGGTACAACCACCTAAAGATCCATGCAACACCCTACAAGCAAGCATCATGGACCATAAGTCCAAGTCTTTGACTTGCGCAAAAAATCCCGATCCAAAATAGTTTGTACACAGTCTGTGGGGTTCTAATGAGTTGCCTTCAGATCCTAAGTCAGGAAATCCTCCAACACCCAATCACAGTTAATGGGATTTCAATAGTTTGCCTCCCGGTCCTAAATCGGAAATCCTCCAACATCTAATCAACTACGCTCATCCTAAATGGCATTTTTATCGTTATTCCCTTACCAAATATCGTACGATACAAACCTTCTCAAGATTTCAACAAAAAATCTTCATATATTCTTTGTGTGATCCAAACGATGTTGACAGATTCCGATCCTCTTATCAATGGGAATCGGTAGAAATAATGCCGCAAATGAGAAACCCACATCATGCTTAACCGAGAAAAATTAGATGGTCTTCGCATCATTTTTCAAATTTCGACCAAGAAGACGATGCAAACACACACACACACACACAAAAACCGTAATTAAAGCTACTGCAAAGAGTCAAACACTCATTCAAGACAAAAAAAAAACATGTCTGTGCAAAAAAAATTAAACTAAAAAGAAAGGAAACGCAAATTCGCCCCGAGGGTGAGGCAATGCAATCATCATACTAACGTCAGCAAGCCTCTTTAAATTCCTCACCTGTCGTCCTTTAGTTACTTTATGTTGGGATTGCATTGATGTTGTGATTTATCTTCAACTTTTTCATTTTTGAAACTTGGAACTTTGGCTATGTTCATCAGTAGCAAAAACAGTTCCAAACATCAATATAGCCACTTAAGATCTATCTTTAATATACTAAACTATTTTCATTAAGGGTGATCGATTTTAGATCCGGTCCGATTCCAAAGTAGAATCGAGAACCAGATTGGAAGGAGACCTGTTGATCCTAGAATTAGGAACTGGACCGAACCAACGGTCCAATGGAACTGATCACTTTTTTTTCACTATTTAATGCCATCTTTTCATGTTGAATTAAGTATCCTCAAATTGAAAAAAGGAATAAAAAAACGTGCTTCATTTAGAGTTTAGTTAACATTTTATTAATTTTTTTCAAGAAATAAAAATAAAATAAAGTACATGTTGTCGGTCATGTTTGGTCCGGTTCCCTTTGGAACTGGGAACTGGACCTATACTCTCGAGAACCGGACCAAACTAGCCAATCTGATCCGGTCCGATTTGGGCGATCCCGATTTGAGCGATTCATTTTGCACATCCCTAATTTTCATAACCATTTAAAGCGAAAAGTCTTATTTTCTCGTTCAAGAAATATCAATTAAGTATCTTTGGTTATGAAATAAAAACGAAAACAAACGGAAACATGTGGATTCGGAGTGCTAAAGTTTTATCAAGATATATATGTTTCTTTCCCTAGGAAGACATGAGACTTTAGTGCTCAACCGTTGATGATCAACTAAGTATATAACCGACTTAGATAAAAATGAGACTTTAGAGTTCAGCCGTCACTATTATATGGACACGGTGTACATTCAAATCCGTGGATCTCGTGGTGCGATGATTTGTGTCCATTTTATTTTGATACATATTAGGTTGATCGAACGGGGCCGGTGGAGTTTTTGGCTCTCTCCGTAGGAATTGCATAGAGACACAGCGTGCATGCCCCAGCTTCGCGACGTGCAAACCAAAAGTTGATCGTTAGACGAATTTTGACTCAACTTGTGAGATTTTAGTGGGATCGCTAACTATTCTAAAAACTTAAGCTGTTTTATAAAACTCTTGGACCCTCAAATTTATGAGAAGGTAAATAGGATCTGCAAAGATTTGAACTCAGGACCTCCAGTTTTGATACTATTTGAGATTTTAGTAGGATGACTATCAACTATTTTAAAAATTTAAACTGTTAAATGAAGATATAATTTAATATTTTAATTATTCTATCACAGTCTTTTTAGACTTGTCAGTGATGAGTCCGAAAGAGATATGCGACGGAATCAAAGTCCAATTTCTCCACCAAGGGCCAGAAAAGTTTTGAAAAATAGATTGTCATATTCTTCACATCCAGCGAAAAACGTCAAAAGACAAGTTGAAGCGGAGATTAAGAGCTCTCGTTGAAGGGTCTTTGTGGTTTGCGATCGATGCTTCAGTCATCATTCAATGGGATCGCGTTGATCGCACGCTAAGACGAAGAAGAAGATGAAGGTGATGATGATCGGGAAGCTTGGAATCTGAGCATGTCAGACGTCAACCTCAAAAGGACCAAAAGGAGACGTCAACCTCCACTGCACGATATCAAGTTCCTTCACGGCAACCGCCCACCCTCCGCCCCACGTTGGGCGTTTCATGTTTTCGTCCGTCGGTGTCCACACTCATCCCTATTTAGACTTCTGTTGTTAGGGAGTAATGTCACGGAAAGAAGTTTGTATGATTCACGGAAAAAAAAAGATGCGAGAAAAAGAGTAAACAACGCATCAGGATTTATGTGGTTTAGGCCAAATGTCGAAACCTTTTCGATAGGAAAAGCAGTAGCGATGACTACACCCTGAACAAGAGAAATTACAAATTTGGATCGAAAGCTCTCTTATAGTCAGGCTTCGGATTACATCCGATCGATCAATCGCAGTGTTCTCTTCACCCAACTCCTAGAGAGAAACCTTAGAAAACACTAGGCAATAGCCTTCAGGAATGGGCTTGTTTATTGGGAGCATCGAGACATACTCAAGTCACGAATTAGAGATCACTCATTCATATATCACTAATTGGGCACAAACCTTTTTGAATAAGGGTCACATGTACAGACCAAAATCCTATTGCAAGATGTTTCGTGGACCTAATCGATCTCTGTGCTTGTACCCTTGGATCGTTCGAAAAGCACATTCACCTCCTTGAGTTCCACATGAAACAGAGAGACATCAAAAGTCGGTATACACTCCTACAGAAATAGGCATGAACGAACGGTAGGTGAACGCCACGTGACAAAGTATCCAACATTTCTGGTTGTTCTGATAGCTTCCCACCTCCATGGACGAACAACAGTGGAACCACCCAACGCAAATTATCTCCGGACCGAACGAACGAGACTTGCCTGTGGGAACTCGGTCTTGATGCAGAAAAACTTCCACATTAGGTCGGCAGTGCGTGACGTCCTTTGTAAAGCCCATATTAGATAAATCGAGAACAAGGATGACGACTTCATGTCATGGGAGAAGTGATCCGTCATGTCATTCTAATCTGAACAGCCTTAGGTCTGTTTCAAAGACTATCAAGCTATTACTTGGCTTTTGGGAAAGACAGTGGACGTGTGTCATTTGTCTGTCCATTGCATTTTCAGCGGCGTGAAAGGAATGTGGAGGCCTACATTGACCTCGCATGTTCCTTTCCCCCATGGACCCTTTCTTGAAAAAAAAAAGAAGAAAAATTGACCCGGTCAAGTGATCAGCATCAATTAATGTTCGAAAAAAGAAAGTAAATGGGTATAAATACAAACAATTATTTCTCAACACATCAATATAGTTAAAAAGATATAAGTGATATACCAACTTAATCATAATCTATTAACTAAGTTTTTTTTTATGAAATTGGATTCACGGTAAAGCATCTTAGTTAGTGGTAATAAGTATAATTACATGGACGCATAGGATCATGCCCCTTCTATCAAATTGAGTATCGGACATCATCTCATTAATACGATTGTTAAAAGTTTTTTCAAATATGATACCGCTCTGATTTATATCCCCAATTCTAAAAAAATTGCGCATCAAACTTGTATTTTTTTTATTTAGTGAAATATGGAATGCCAATTTCTCGCTCAATAATACCTACATACATGCACATGGATATTTGTTTGCATGAACAAAGATATTTCGTTAAACAATAGGAAAATGAGTACATCCTAGGTCATACGGAAGAACCTAATGAATGTGCTCGTTTAGGTATAACCTCTCTATACTTCTCGGATAAAACTTGGGCATACATGCGTACAAGACTAAACCTAGGACTGTCCAAAGTAAGCAAAAGACATCCTCAAATAATGAACGTCGTACTATAACACCCCATCCCCATGCACTTCCCGTCACCGCCGCTCCCCTGGTGGCCGTAGAGCAGCGCCACGACATACCCAAAGATGAAAGATCCGATCGGGATGTTGACGACCAGGATGTTGAAGGATCCGATCGGGATGTTGGCGACCAGGATGTTGCGGTTCACACCGAAGTTCTTAGTCCCGAAGAGGTCTGTGGTGGTCGCCACAGAGATGGACGTGATGGCCTCGGTGCAAACGTCGACGATGGCAGAGCTCATGTAGAGCGCCGCCGTGGCAGGGCTGAGGAGCAGGAAGTAGGCTTCAACCATCGGTGCCACGAATGCTGCCATCGGTGCTGGTCTCGACACCACGTGCTTCCTCCTGAAAAAAATGGGTTGAAAAGAAAGTGGGCACTTTTTGACTTAAATTCGGACCATGCCTCAAATTCTTGGGCGTTTAAGAATTTTGTCCCTAAAGTTTGCGTCCATTCACATGTCGCAACATTGATCCTCGCTCCATCATTGGAACGAAAGAGCCTACTTTTTTCACCTAAAAGTGGACGGAAAAAAATGCATGAAAGCGATAATACATGGGACGAATTTCTTCAAGTGATGTAATGTTACATCATCCGATGCAAGCGCATACATAAACGCAGCTTCTTATAGTCGACAATGCCCTAAACAAGATCTTATCTTCACATGCATATGAACATCTTGCTTAGAACGTGCCTAACATCGGGTTGTTTTCTTGTTGCTCGACAGAAAAGAAGGAAAAAAAAGATTGTATCGAGGCGGTGCTCCGTGCTACGTATATGTGGTTGGCCTAGCTAGGAAATTAAAATCAAGATACATTGTCTTCTTCAATAAGGAGGAGAGCAATTAATGCCGACTGCCATGACGTAGACTTTGAGACCGACCCCATCGACCAAGGCATTTACGTACGAATCGCATGGTCGTTCGTCCACGAGAAACTGGGCGGCAATTAATGAACTCCGCGCTCGTCTAACGACCAACCACCGCGTAAATTCAAGAGGTGTTCCTTATGATGAATAGGACTACGAGCCCGCCGTGCGCTTTTTTGCCTGGCCCTGGACCGTCCGCATCGACCACCCCAACAAACGGCAGTGTCGCTAGCGACATGACCATTGGCAAGACCGAATTGAAGGGCAGATATGCTTAAGTTCTAGCTCCAGTCCCATCGCACCAGTTGTGTGCGACGTGGACTATATTGGTGTAGATGCTGACGATAAGCCACCGGCAGCCGGTGGCGAGCAAGACGGCGACCTAGTAGTGGAGCGGAAAGTTGTGGATCGCAACGACATAGCACACCGTGTTGATCAAGCAAATGCTATTCCCAATGAGGAGGAACATTCCGGGTGTTGAAAATATATGTCGAGTTTGAGCTCGTAATTTTATTTTTCCTAATTCAAGTATATTATCTATTTGAGTGGTTTCCTGGTTGGAGTAGGACTTCCAAAAGAAATTCTTATTTGAGATCTAACTCTTATATAAGAAATTCTTATATATATATATATAAAAGAAGTGTCTTCATATTGTAAAGAGCATCCAAAGCCGACTTTTTCATGAAATACATCCCGAAGCAATTCGAAAGTGTTGAAGTCAATACATCTTGTGGTTAGATTTGTGAATGTTTTTTTGAGATTAAGAGATTATTTCGCGAGGAATTTTAGGGCTAGACACTATGTGAGTTACCAGGTCTAAGTAGGGGCTAGAAAATACTAGAGTGTTTAAGTGACTCAAGTATAGTTGTAATCTTCATTGTATCGCTTGATCTATAGCAGAGTCATCTACTACTCTTCCCATGGATGTTGGTCATACTAACCTAACCACATAAATTTGGTATTCGATTTATTTTCTTGTTCTAGTTATTTTATCATTCGATCTACTAACAATTGATATTAGAGCTATGCTTGGTTAAGCAGAAGTGAATCGATGGCTATAGAAGAAGGAAAAGTAAAAATCGACAGATTTGATATGAAAGATTTTGGTTTCTAGAATATGTAGACTGAGAATTATCTTTGCCGGAGGAATTCACACTTATCCTTATCTAGGAAAAAGCTAGAGTCAATGAAGCAAGTTGATTGGAAATTATTGTATAGACAAGTATTGGATGTTAATCGTTTGACGTTGGCTCGTATTGTCGCGTTTAACATTGTCAAAGAGAATACCACTACTGTTGACACCTAAATTTTAATTTTTCCACTTAGTCATTTATTGTATAAAAATTAGGGATCGAATTCGACCCCTAAACAAAAATATCACTTGCATTTTTACTTAGACAATCGCACATGATAGCCACATGAGCTTCCTACAACGCTACCACGAACTGATGCACATTGGATCACCCTTTGTCACGCACCTCCACGGACAAGCGTACGAAGGATCGTCTCCCATAGATAATTGGCCATTGCATGCTCTTAGTCTCAATCAATAATTCAGAGGGGAAGAAAATCAATCATGATTGGCAAATCAAGAACATCCACGGATTGAAATAGATAATGGGATTTGGTGTAGTTGAAGAGATCAATTCGGTGGAAATTTGGTCTTTCTTTGCCAAGATTCAGTAGCATGATTCTTGGCCCAAAAAAAGAGCAATTGAACAGAGAATTCTTCTCTTGATTGGCGTATGCACAAATTGAGCAATTCACTCCCAATAAAGAGTTAGGAATCCGAGCCACAATGAGGGAAAAGGGGAGAGCCATATTACGCACATGCAATTTGGAAGGAAATGAATGAGCGAAACAAATATGACGAAAATCGCGATTTGTGGGTGCATCATCATCCACCATATCCTCTCCTTCCACACGTATAGAGATTTCTTTGGGCAAAGATCAATCAAGATTGTTGAAGGGAGGAAAGGAATTAGTGGAATATCGATAAGAGATTAATACTTATGGAATGAGATGGCCGATAGTGAATGAATGTGGACACGTTCAAGGCAATATGGGTGGAAGCGGAAAAGGCAACCTGAAGATTTCGAGGAGAGGCAAGATTTGGAGCACTAAATCATAGCGACAAATCAGGTCTAAAATGCGGCAATCCCCACGATCATAGGAGCACGGATTCAAACTTTCCAATGATAAATGGAGGTCTTTTGCTATAAAGGGGGGGGAGGTAGTTGAGCCATTACAGAGCATGGAGTGGAGCTCAGAATAGAGAGAGTTCAAAATACAAGAGAAATAAGATAGTTCTTTTCTATGACTATGGTTCCACCACATCCTTTTTCTTGTTAATTCGCAGTAAATTCCTTTGTTCTAGTGAGCCTAGTTGTGTTGCTCTTGTTAAATTCGATCTCGTGTCGCTGCTGTTTGCTGCTGCGTCGCTGCTGTTTATTGTTGCGTCGCTGCTGTTTGCTACCGCGTCGTTGCTGCTCGCTGTTGTCTGCCGTTGTTCATCGTTGTTCGCCGCTGTGTCGCCGCCACTGTTCGTTGTTGTTTGCTGCCGCATTGTTGTTGCATCGCAGCAATTCGTCACTGCCGTTTATTGCTGTTTGCTACTGCTATGTCCCTACCATTGCTCCTTACCGTTGCTGATGTTTGTCGCTGTTTGCTGCTGCTGCATCTCTGCTGCCGCCGCTTGTTGCTGTTGCTACCATTCGCTACTGTCGTTGATCATTGTCACTGCTCGTTGACGTCTGTCGCATTGCTGCTGTTCGTCGTTATTTATGGTTGTTCGATGCTGCTGCGTACTTGCTGCTGCTGCTCGTTGCCATTCAATTGTCGCTGTTGTGCTGTTATTCATCGCTGACACTCGCTATTTGTTGCTCGCTGTTACATCACTGTTATTGTTGTTGCAATCCCCTCACTTTAGATCGATTTCTCGTGGATAACTATAATTAAGGTGAGGATAATATTAGTTTAAATTTGTGGATACTTAATACATGGTTTTATCTAGTTTTATATTTTCTTTGCATTAACCAAGATATTAGGGCGATTGGACCTTTAGACACTAAGGTCAAACCCTTAATATTATCTTGACGTAATTCTTTGATCCGTGAAAACATTTTTTTTTAAATTAAGAGAAAAGGTACCGAGTCCCCGAATCCATTGAAAATTTGGTTCGTAGAAGTAAAATACGCTTCCATATTTTACTTGGGTGTCTAATCGACCCATAACCGATTAGTGGCGACTCTCAAAGGTAAGATTAATTATATGATGGATTGAGTACTAAGTTGTAGTTGGATGGGCTTGGGAGAGTCCGTACTAAACTTGAACGGTTGCCTCATGAGAAGCCTTCGTTCTCGCTTAGAAAGTCCGTTAGCCTTCCCCTGGTGGTTCACCTCCGGGAAGTTCGCGACAACTGCGAGATTGATGAATGCCCGATCAAACATGTACGAAAAAGCCCTTTACGACCACAATGTCTACTTGATGCAACATCTGTTTCACTTCAAGATGGGCGAAAATGTGTCGATTGCCAAACATATCAATGAATTCAATGTGGTCGTTAGTTAATTCAATTTAGTTGAGACTGACTTTGATAATGAGGTACATGTTTTAATTATATTATTCTTATTGCCTAATAGTTGGAATATTATTATTCTTGTTGTCAATAATTCCTTGGGACAAGACACTTAGCATTTGATGAGGTTCACGATTTGAGTCTAAGTGAAGGCTTCCATTTGAGAAAATCTGATAAACTAATCATGTTGTTTTAATAAGTGAAGGTAGAGAAAGACCTAGTACTTATGTTAGCAGGAGTAATGTAAATTAAGACAAACATTGTATACATAGAATTGGTGGTGTTGTCTGTTAGAGCTGAAGCAAGAGGGGGCATTTTAGAAGAGATTGCTAAGATTGAAGAATGAGAAGATAAGGGAGTTAGTTTTGAGTCTAATGATAATATTGCTATAATTTTTGCTAGTGCCTCGGATGGTGGTAATTATATCTTGTCTGTCATTGAGGTTTCGTTATTTGATGGATGTATTATGGATTTGGGTTGTTCTTTTCATGCTACACCAAATAGATTCTTGTTTACTACAAAGGGAGTCCCATATCGCTTGAGAGAAGCCAAATCCTTATGTTTAAAAACCTCCGAGGCTGCCCTCACCCTATAATAACTCTTTTGGGGATAAGAACCTTAGTTGGTATCATAGCCAAGTTTCAATAGCTCCAGGTGTATGTTAAGCTCTTGCAAAATGGAGTCCCACATTGCTTGGGGCTGTCCTCACCCCACAAGAACTCTTTTGGGGATGAGAACCTTAGTTGGCATCAGAGCTAGGTTTCGGTAGATCCAGGTGTATGTTAAGCCCATGCGGAAGGGAGTCCTACATCGCTTGGGAGAAACCGAGCCCCTCCTTTAAAAAGTCTTCGGGGCTGCCCTCACCCTACAAGAGCTCTTTTGGGAGTGTGCAGTTGAGGAACATCGCTGAGTATGATGTTGTAGGTGTTGGCAATGTTATAATCAGAATGTATGATGGTGTATATTGAGGACATTGACTAGAGTGAAGCACATTCTAGAATTGAAGAAGAACTTGATTTCATTAAACATCTTGGATTTAGCTGGGTATCGGTATTCTTCAGAAAGTGGGGTTTTGAAAGTCGTTCAATATGCTTTGGTAATAACAAGACGGATCAAGCACAGTGGCTTGTATGAGCTTCAAGGTGAGACTATGATGGATTTCATCATGAAACCGTTCGATACATCTATTCAAGAGTATGGATTGTGGCATATGCAACACATTGGTGAGAAAAGCTTGAAAGTTCTAAGGAAATGAATGTACTGTGTGGTTAAGTTGCTTAGGAATTGAATATATGCAGGTGATGTGGCTTGAGCAAACAGCGGAAAGTACATTCGATATTATTGTCAGAGAAACTACGGAGACTACAAAGTTGATTCACTTGGATGTTCCAGGCTATTGCAATTTCATTCAAGAAATAATGTTAATTTATGTTAACAATTATGGACGATTACTCGAGGGAGACTTGGGTATTTACACTAAAACACAAGTTTGATGCTATTATCAAGATTGGATAGTTAAAAGCTTTAATATAAAAAAAAAGAGACCGATAAAATGATCAAGTATGTGCGAATGGATACTAGCTCGGAATTCTGCTCAGAGTTGTTAAACAAATTTTGCATAAAGGAAGAGATAGCGAGACACCGCATTAATGCTAGTGAACCACAACATTTTGTAGAGTTGATGAGTAGTACATTATAAGAGACGACCTATAAAATGCATTTTAGTGCTAGTATGGCTAGTAGAATCCTGGTGGCTGCGCTTAGTACGGCAAACGACTTGGTAAATAAATCCGCATCAGTTGCAATTAGATGTTGGACTTCCGAAGAAATGTGGTCAAGTAAGGTTGGTGATTAATTTAGTTATTAGAATATTTGGTTACTCGTGTTATGTTTGAGTGAGTGATGGTAAGTTAAATGAAAGGGCAAGAAAGTGTTTATTTCTGGACTATGCACAAGGTGAGTGGGGCTATTTATTGTGATGTCTGGAATTAAATTCACATGTTGTCAGTAGATAAGTTACATCTGACGAGTTTTTATTACTTGTGGATACGAGAGTTTAGGGTAATGTTTATATTGATCTAGATAGTGTTTGGCTCAAGATGGAGTTGTAACTAGAAACTCAAGGTAGCGGATGCTAGCATGGTAACCGAAAGGTAGATCATGTAGAGTCAACAATCGCTATAGCTAATGAACTTTTTCATCTCACACAGATATGGATGTAATGATAGTTTTAGTTTATCTATGGTTGAGGGGATTGTGTCGAGAATCATTGTGGCATAGTTAAAGATATAAGTTGAGTTGGTGTTCTAATGATGTCCGCAACTATGACGAAGTTCAAGTGAGGCGGGGGTTGTAATGAAGTTCAGATTTTAGTGAAGTAATTGTGAATTGGCTCAAACATCGAATCTAGGTAGAGATAATTGAAAATATGTTTCGAGTTTGAACTCATATAAAAAACGTTCCTAATTCAAGTAGATTTCTATTTGAATGATTTTCTAGTTGGATCCATTCTTATCTTTATATAAAAAGTGTCTCTATTATGAAAAATATTATAGAGGCGACTTCTTCATCAATCACACCTAGAAGAATGCGTGTATTTCTTCGATTTTCAAAACCTCTCAAAAGCGTCATTTCTAATTTAGTACACTTTTCAAACAAAAAAAAAGACTTTAGTTAACTTAATCAAAACACAAGACCCAAATGCGAAAGAGGTTTCCAAATTCTCTCGAGAGAACAATCCTTTTCCATAATTGCTATTTCTAATTTTATTTAACCTAAAGTAATAAAATCGACTCAAATGCGAGATGGGTGGTTGTACTCTCTCGATGACGTGATCCCCCGTCCTTAAAACACTGTACTTATATTAAATGATTTAGGACACGAGCCTGGAGACCCGATTATCTAGAGTTTCATGTAAGCATCCTGCAAGCGTTGTGAATTAACTAAGTCCACGTTTTCGACTCATACTAGCGTCATTGATCGATTAAGTCTGCAAACAAACCCGACTCGTAATAGTTTTGCCCTGGTATCCTAAATTCGAAAATGTTCCAACATCCAACTGAGTGCGCTTCTGATAATGTCATTTTCTGTGACTCGACCATCACCAATCCCGAGGATGAGAAGTGTACCATGGGAAACTAGTTGAAATGACGCCTTAAAAAGTGAAACTCACATCATTGTTAAGTGAGAAAAAGTCGACGGGGCTTCGCATCATTTTCCAAATTTTGACAAAGAAGACAAGTAAAAAAGACCCAAAAAACAAAAAACAAAACGTGATTAGATCTGCCGTAAAGAGTCAAATCCTCGGTCGAGACAAGACAATGCCCCGGCAAAAAACAGAAAAAATAATTTAAGAAAGAAATCACAAAATATTTGGGCCCCACGAGGAGTGAGGCAATGCGATCGTCACGATGACGTCAGGAGGGCCGCATTCAATTCCGCACGTCTCATATGTTACTTACTGTTAAGTGTTATTGTCGGGATCCCCTGGGAGGGGACCCACCGGAGGAAATATTTATTGTTTTTAATTTATCTTCAATTATTCCTTTATTTATTAGTGGCATGAAGACCGTCGAGTGCTCACGTAGGTACTTAAGATCTTTTCTTTAATCTACTAAAATATTATTTTTCTCACAACTTTTTAAACGTAATATCTGCTTTTCTCATTTGAGAAAAATCGGTAGCTTCGATTGAAATGGAAACGAGAATCGACGAAAACATGCGAGCTCGGAGGAACCCCGTCAGTCATCTGTTTGGCCGATCGATCACGATGGTCAAATTTTTGTCGAGATACTTTAATTTCTTTTGAAAAAAAATGATAGCCTAGCGCTTGATCATTGATGGTCAAGTAGATAACTGACTTAAATAAAAAAAAATGAGACTTCATTGCTCAACTGTGATTATTTCATGGATATAACGTCTATTTTAAGCAGCCTCTTGATCGTTCAAATTAGCGGGCCTCATCACGTACGATGATTCATGTCCATTTTATTACCTTATGCATTTGGTTCATTGGATGGTTTCTCGTTTCGCCACGTTCCAGTGATGGAGTTTTTACCTCCCTCGATCACAAACCACATGCACCGGCCGTTAGGGTTAAACCGAAAGGTCGATCGTTAACATGAGTTTTGACTCAACTTTAAGACTCGTAAAGAAATATGTGCGTAACGAAAGTAATGTCTCTCCACAAATGGTGCCAAAAAGACGATACAGTAAGATTCCTTTTTGCTCTTCACACCCAACATCCCCCGTCCCCCTCACGATGAGAGAAAGATCGGTCCAAAAGGTCGACCAAGACCCTCCCTCTTGTTGAAAGAGTCTTATGATTGAAGGCAAATCCAATCTGAAACGTCGACCTCGTAAAGTGACGTCAACCCTGACCGGGCAATCCATCACGGCAACCACCGGCTTTTGCACTTCGGCCATCTCGTGTTCTTGTCATCCAGTCAATTTGTCAGGTAATGGTGGAAAGTTATCGGAACGTAGCCCACCGGGAGAGTGGCGGTGACAGTTCGGTCATGACCAGCGGAAATTACAAGCTTAGACTAAAAGCTCTCTCGGACCCAAGCCTGGCATTATATGCCACCGGTTCTCACCGAGTACGATCAATCAAAATCTCAAATGTCTTACTGGCATAGCTCTCAAACGAAAACCCCAGTTAACGCCAAAGACGCCCTCTAGAAGCGGCGTGGTTTGGTAGGCTGCGAGGGGATTTTTGGCTCACAAATTACACGTCGCTTGTTCAAATCTCATCAACTGCATGCAAGCTACTGCGAGCCGGGATCACCTATGAAGACCATAGTCCTATTGCGGAGTATTCAATAGATCTTGAGATAGTCGAATCTCTGTAACTGTGTTCCTTGATTATTGGAAAAAGAGCATGAATCTTGTTCAGTTCCTTATTCGACCGAAAAACATTAAAAGCCACTATACACTCCTACATAAGCAGGCAGGAATGGACGGACGGTTGGCACAATGCCGCGAGACAACCGTTCGATGTTTCTAGTTGTTCTGCCAACTTCCCACCTCGGTGGACGAATAATTGCGGAACCACCCACCATAAATTTCTTCGGAGCCGAAGAACGAACGAGTCTTGTCTATTGAAATGAACTCGGGCTTGATGCAGAAAACTGTGGTGCGTCACGTCCTCTGTAAGCGAACGCTGTATGTCTAGAACAATGGACTAACTTTGTATCTACAGAAAAAGTGATCTGTCATTCTTAGTTTGAACAGGCTCGTGTCTGTGTCAAAGTCTATTGAGGAATTGATTAGTTTTAGAAGACTTATGACCGATTCATCTTGACAACGGTGGTCAGCCCAACTTGCATTCTCAGCGGAGTGAAAGGAATGTGAAGGCACAGATTAACCTCACAAGTCACAGGTCCTGACCCATGATACTTCCTTTTTTTAAATAAAGAATAATTGTCCTGTTCAAGCGAGCAGCATAAAAACAATAGTCAATGAGTCAAAAGATCAGTTTTTTTTAGGATAATACTTGTGAGGTACGAACGCAAAGAATTATCTCTCGACAAATTAGTATGGTTGAAAAGCAATGAATAATATATCATATTACTCATAATTCATTATGTGAGTTTTAAAGCGAAGTTGCGTCCATGCTAAAGTATCTTAGTAGTCATGTGCATCATCATGTGGGCACATAAGACTATATGGCCATTGTATCGAGTTATCGAGTCGAGTATCATATGTCATGTTAATGCAATACTTGTGTTTTTCTTTTAATGACATGGTAATAGTCTGATTAATACCCCAATGTTCAAAAACCGCACATTGAACTTGCACTTTAGATTCCGACCAAAAAAACACTTGTACCTTAGATTAGGTGAATTATATAATGCCGATTTCTCGATCAATAACACATACATACACGTACAGGAATATTTTTTTCCTTAAGCGAAGATATTTGGCAAAATAAAAGAAAAGGAGTATATCCTAACTCGTATTGAAGAGTGCATTCGTTTAGTTAGCTACTACTTCTCTATACTTCTTGAATAAAACTTGCGCGTACGTGCGTACAAGACTAAAGCTAGGACAGTCCCGAGTAAGCACAGACATCCCCAGATGACAAACGTCGTGCTATAACACTCCATCCCCATGCACTTCCCGTCGCCGCCTCGCCGGCTGCGGTAGAGCAGCGCCGCGGCGTATCCGAAGACGAAGGACCCAATCGGGATGTTGGCGACAAGGATGTTGTGGTTCACGCCGAAGTTCTTGGTCCCGAAGAGCTCGGTGGTGGTCGCCACGGAGATGGACGTGATGGCCCCAGTGCAGATGCCGATGATGGCGGTGCTCACGTAGAGCGCCGCCGTGGCAGGGCTGAGGAGCAGGAAGTAGGCACCGACCATAGGTGCCATCAGTGCCGCCATTGATGCCGGTCTCGACACCACGTACTTTCTGCTGAAACAGGAAGAAAAAGAAAAATGTTCACTTTATGACTTAGCCTTTGGACCTTGACTTAAAGTCTTAGGACGTTAAAGAACGTCGTCCCAAAAGCTTTTGTGTCCGTTCAAATGTAACCGACATCGATCCTCGCTCCAACATTGGAACAAAAGAGCCAACTTTTCACCTAAAAGTGGACGGACAAAAATGCAAGAAGGCGATAATTCAAAGTCGAATTTCTTCGAGTAATGTAATATTATGTCATCCGATGCAAGCAGATACGTGAAAACAGCTTCTTATAATCGACATGCACTGAACAATATCTTATCTTCGTATGCATAGAAATCTCTTATGGAGAACGTGCCTAACATCTCTTGTAGAAATCTCCTCTTATCAGGCTTCAGTCCCTCCTGCCTTCAGAGCGGCCTAGCTTGCATGTGTTTTCACTAGCTAGGAAATAAGGACAATTAATGCTGAATGCCATGACGTCTAGACTAAAAGTCCACACCCGATCAAGCAAGACATTTACGTGCAAATGCCATGGTTGTCCGTCCACTTCAAACTCTGGACTAGTTGATGAACTCCACCCACGCTCAGTTGACAATCTAACAACGCTAATTGAAACACTAATAAAGGGCAGATGGCGGTCCTAATTACCTTTTGAAGAGGTAGTCGAAGAGAGACGGGATCAGCCGCCCGAAGAACCCGAACGATGACGAGAGAGAGACCAGCGACGACGTCTTTGAGCTGCCCCGGGACTCGGCAATCTGCCCCAGGTTGTTGAGGAACACGAGCCCAAGCGTCGCCCCGAACAGGTACACGAAAAAGTAGAGCCAGAAGTCGACTCGCTTCACCATCACTCTGGCTCCAACCTCCTCTCTGACACCATTAATTGCCACTTCTTCACTTGGGGGAACCACAACAACCGCCTCTTCTTGGTCGCCAGCCTGGGGATGGGCCTCTGACTTGAGGCCACTCTTGTCTCCGCCGTGGTCGCTGTTCTCTTGCTCGGTCACCACGTCGTGTACCCTCTTCTCGGTGCGGGCTAGGAAGTGCTTGACGCATTCCGCGAGCGGTATAATGATGGGGATCAGGAGGAAGATGCCCATCCCCATAGCATTGTACACCGTCGGTAACGCTCCCGACACTGACCTCATACTGCTCACCACCGCGTAAATTCCGGTCGCGATCGTTATGATGAATAGGATTATGAACCTGCCGTGCGCATTTGTGCCCGCCCCTGGACCGTCTGCATTGACAACTCGAACAAAAGGCGTGGTGGCTAGCGACACGGCCATTGGCAGGACTGAATTGAGAAGCAGATATGCTTTAGCTCTAGCCCCAGTCCCGCTGCGCTTGTTGAGTGCGGCGTCAACTATATCCGTGTAGACACTGGCGCTCAGCCCTTGGTAGCTGGTGGTGAGCCCGACGGCGAGCTGGCGGTGGAGCGGGAAGTTGTGGATCGCGACCACGTAGCACACCGTGTTGATCCAGCAGATGCTGTTCCCGGCGAGGACGGCGAGGAGAAACATCCCGGGGTACGAGACCACTTTGCCAGCCACGAAGAGGTACTGGATGCCGTTCCCGACAAGCCCAAGCAACGCGCCCACCAGGAGGACAAGCCAGAGCGGGAGGTACACCGCAGCGATCCCCGAGAACCACCCCAAGAGCTTGCCCGCGTCGGAGGCAAAGGCGAGGTTGTTGAGCTTGACCTGGGAGATGGAGAGGGCTTGCTTGAGCTGCGAGGAGTATGCCGGGAAGTTGGTGTTTGTCCCGGCGATGGTCTGGAGCCAGATCACGGCCACGAGACAGAGCCACTGGGCCAGTGATGGAGGCATCGTTCTTGGTTAATATTTGCTCCAAGTGTTGCGCGCAGGTCCTCCTTTTATAGCATCAGGCAGCGACGAGAACAGAAACAGACTGCAAAAACAAAAGGACAGAGGAAAGATCGACGACGGCGAGGATCACGTACAAGGTTTCTAAGGTGGGAGATGGAGGTTGGGGAGGGACAAGCAGAGAGGGATGCAGCGAGAGACCGACGATGCTGTCTTTTCAATGGACATGTGGCTCTGCCGAAGACAATGTGGTCACGCGAAGGCCATCACCTTCGAGGCCACATTAATGGTTCCCTGAGGTGGGTGTGTACCAAGTCCAACAAGGGCTTATATAGTGATCTCTCTTCGGGGCTTGTGGGGTGGGGGTCCATCGAAGCGTGGAGTTGGGTCCGTGTGTGAACGGAGGAAGTAGGGTTCGCGTGCGTCCTGTGCGGGCGCGGGGCTCGGGTTCCTGCAAGGAAGCAAACTCATCCTGACGAGAGAGTTTGTGCAAATCTCTATTGAGGAAATGAAATCTCGACTCGATAGCTCGTGCTTGTCAAAGTATTCGTGTAATTATATTGCCTGTTCGGAGCGAAAACAGCATGTTTTCCCAAGCTGTTCCAGCGAAAACAATAATCTTGGCAGCACATAAGACTAAAAACGATCTAGGTTTCCTGAAACATAAATCTTTGTTCCCCTAATGTCTTTTTCTTTTGCCCCTAAAGTCTCTTCATTAGTCGTGCGAACCTAAGCACGTCCTTAAAATGCTCTATCTCAGACCTTGTCCAAATCTCAGGATCATTGGGATAAAAAATTTACAAATGGTATTCCCTCTCGATGGAAAAGAAAAAGATACTTGGAGAATTGAAGGTGGGAGGCTAATTTTTGTTCCCACTAAACCCTTTTCTTTTACCTAAATTCTCTTTATTAGCCATGCAGATCTAAGCATGTCCGTAAAAAAATTCATTTCGATTATTGTCCAGATCTCAGGATCACTGAAATGAAAAACTTTCGAAGGGTATTCCCTTTCAATGAGAAATAAAAATATACATAGAGAATTAAGAATGCGAGGCCAATTTTTGTTCCGCTAAACCCTTTTCTTTTTCCCTAAAGTCTCTTTATTAATCGCGCACTCACATACAAAAGCTTTTGTGAAACACGCAAAAAGAGGGAAAAGGAGAAGTTTCGCAGGATTCCGCGCGACGTGCTTTTTCATCCTTAGGAGAAATAAGTCACCACCGCGTCGTCGTGAAATTTCATTCTAGCTGAGGCGATCGTGAAGCGGAAACTCTCATTCATCGGCGTAACGAAATGACCTCGCTTGCCGAAATCAAGAACCGTGTACACTTTAAAAGTAGAATCCTTTTATATTTTACGAGTGAAAAGTGTGCTCGATGAGAGGACAGTTTCCACTTTAAAAGCAAGTAATTACACACCTTACAAAGATAAAAGTGAATGATAAAGTGTGCCCCGGTTTTCGATGGTCATCGAGACACTTCAGCGTCACAATCACATACGTTAGGTACACTTTTATTTTCAAGATATTCACTGTTGTCAACTACCCACCTAAATTTAGGTAGCGCGGCAATAGAATGATTAGCTTCTGATTACTAAGTTTTCCCAAATTTTAGTGTGGGAAACAATAACTTGCATATGCGTTTGTTTTCGCAAAAAATGAATGATTTGCAAAAATATTTCCCTAAAATAATCGTTCATATCGTCCGAAATAATTAGCCAATGAAAAATATTTAATGATCGATAAAAATTTATGTCTAAATATTTTTATAAATAATGTAAATAAAATATCCGATCATCCCATCCCTTTCTCTCCGCATTATATAATACGGTCCGCCGGGTGAACAAAATGTTGCTATAACACGACATGCAACTATGTAAAGCCTCGTAACAACGTAGCTTAATTAAATCCTAGTGAAATATCAATTTGTGTTCCGGCCTGTACAAACGCACTCCCAAAAGCAACAATAAATAGATTAATTAAATTTTAAAAAAAAGGATGGGACAAGGAGGAGATCACATCAATTATGACGGAAGGAGTGAGATGTGACGGATGAGATGCCTTGGAGGAGAGGGGGGCGGCTTGCGGTCCCGTGAGCTGAGGTCTGCCTCACGCGTTGATGGCGTGGCGGTGCACGGGGTCGGAGATATCCGACGGGTCCATGGTTTAATCTCAGCCTCATGCACATAAGTCAGAGTCCAAAAATTCTCTCTCTCTCTCTGTGGAGATCGCGATCAAATGATAACCGAGCTCTTCGTCTCGATTGATCTCGTGGATACACGTGCACGTTTAAGGAACGTGATCCCCGACTCGATTATAACCGGAAGATATCCCGTGATTTGAATCTCAAAACCTAATACATCCAAATCGAGCATGCGTAATACCTTGTAAGATTAGATGAGTTTTGCTATCATTATTACTTTCTTATGAATCATTTCGAGCTTACTAGGGAGAAATAAAATTGTGGCGAATGCATCTCATCGAGACTTATATATGGTATTTGTTAGTGCAATTTCGATTTTTTAGTTGGGATTGTATGTTTGTGGTTGGAATCGCGGTACGTTTTATTGTAAGAATGTCATTTTCTTTTCTTCCAAATAATTTGGATTAAATGCGCTAAACACAACCTCAGCTTAAAGGAAAAACACAGAACTCGTTTGAAATGTGCGGTTGCGTGACGTGGATTGGTTGATTTTTGAGTAATTAATTTCAATTTTGTCCTAAACCATTTCTCCTTTGCAATCTTTATCAAACGTTAGGCATATGAAGATGGCAAATAATAATGACCAATTTCCATATTTTGCACACAATCAAGACCAGAAAAAAAAAAAAATCAAACGGTTTTGCGTGATAGATGTATCCTGGGGTTAATACCATAAAAAATTCTGAATTTATATACCCGTGACAAATTTATCCCAAACTAATTTTTTGACTATCAAAAACCCCAAACTGGTATGACTGTAATAATTTTACCCTGTGTTAGTTTCCGTTGAATTTTATAGTCAAATTTCTGAGTTGGATGACACGTGACAGTTGACGGGTGTACCGATTTGGGGTTTTACCCTCCGTTTATCATAAGTGTACTAGTTTGTGATTTTTTTGTGGTATTAATCCAATTTAATGGTAAGTAAATTTATCACAATTGTACCATTTTTGGGTTTTTTATGATTAAAAAAATTAATTTATAGTAAATTTATCACAAATTTACCGATTTAAGACTTTTTATGATATTAACCCTATATTCTAAGCCTCATACATAGGCTGGGCACGGGCACGATTGCTTTTGTATCAATAAATTAATACGAGGACAATAAATCCAGAAATTTTCAATTTTTGCTTGCTTGGATTCATCTTGATTTTTCCAATAAATACATTGCTTTTTCTCACCCATCTTTACGTGCAAATAGAAAATACAAAAATGAGATGAAGATGTATTTTATCTTAATAATATACAGATAGAATATGATGATCTCATCCCCAAGATAAGACTACTCTCTAAAAGCTAACATGAGGTAGATGGAAGCGTTTCTTCTCTCTAGCTTGACAACGATATGCATACCCCAACACCCACCCCCCCCCCCCCCCAAATACCCCCCCAAATATAAAATTTACTTTACCTTAGTAGTTATGTGAATTTGCGATGACCCAGCTCGATCCACTTGAGTCAAAATCTCGAAAATCAAACAAACTACTCGTGTGGTGACTACTAAGAAGACTGGATCGCACTTATGAGTCAAGCCATGAGTCCTCTCCCATCTCATACGGGATTTTAAATGCCATCATTTATAGCACCAACGTCCTGTTAGTGTTGGCTTCTTAGTCCACGATTGCACTAGTAATGTAGGAATTAATTCTAGAGGTAGGCCTTCAAAGATTCAAGGAGAAAATTATCCAAAAAGTCCTAAATCCATTACACTTTTGTCGATTCAGTCCTAATCTTTTAATGTTACTAATTGACACAGCATTCAGCGAATAATTCAAGTAAAATCTTGCTTAGAGAGGAAAATCTCGAAATTCAATATTGATGATAATGTTCTGAATGTCAAAACAAACTTATATACCTATAACATAACCCTACTAAAATTGGAAGCGTAAAACATCAAAAATAGAAAACTGCCTTTTTAAATTAACTCATAAAAAAATATTCGATGTCGTCAATCGGGTCCGTCGGTTCTAGTCACATCACCGTTTCGCCTTCCGTTTGGACTTCTGCTTGTCCAATCGGTCCAGAAACGCACCACTAATAGATTTCGTATCATTCTCCTCCACTTAAAAAGAATTCGTCCTCGAGTTAAAATCAGAATCTGGATATAACAACTCTGTGGACTGATGAAACGGTGACAAATCAACAACATTAAAAGTGTTGGATATGCCTATGCTATGTGGAAGATTTATAACATAAGCATTATCGTTAATCTTCTTGCTGACAGTGTAAGGCCCATACTTCTTTTGCTACAATTTGCTATAAGATCCAACTAGTAATTGCTCTTTACGAAGAAAAATCATGACCTGATCACCTACCGCAAACACCTGCTTCCGCCTGTGCTTATTTGTTGCAGTTTTGTACTTTTTAATTTGCTTCCTCTAGCTTTTGTTTAACTTCATGATGCACCTCCATAATTTGTTTAGCCATATGATCCACTGCTACACTTTTATACGCTTGCTTAGGTAACTGTACCAAATCCAGAGTATGCTGAGGCACCTTTGTATAAACAACAAAAAAAGGCGATCTGCCAATAGAACTATGAACCGCATTATTATAAGCAAACTCTGTTTATGATAAAGCAACATCCCATTGCTTCGACTTATCTCCACAAATGCTTCGAATCAAGTTTCCCAGAGTTCTATTAACCACCTCTGTTTACCCATCAGTCTGCGGGCAGTGCTACTAAAATTTAAAGATGAATCAAACAGCTTCAATAAAGTTCGCTAAAAATGCCATAGAAATTTACTATCCCTATATGAGGTACTAGACTTGGGCGCACCATGCAAACGAACCACTTCCTTAAAAAATAATCTGGCCACACTTATTGCATCAAAAGTTTTCCTATAAGGAATGAAGTGCGCCATCTTGGAAAATCTGTCAACCACAACGAAAATAGAATCCACACCTCTTTGTGTTCGTGGTAAACCAAGCACAAAATCCATGGACAGATTTTCCCATATATTGTCAGGAACAGGTAATGGCATATATAAACCTGTATTATTAGATTTCCTCTCGGTAGTCTGGCAAACATAACACTTTTGTACGTAACTGGGGGCCAGTAAAATCGCTCCCGGACTACAACAATAGTTTTATCACGACTCAGGTGTACAGCTAATCCTCCATCATGTAAATCACGAATTACCTTCTCTCGTAATGATGTTCGAGGAAGGCAAAGCTGGTTGCTACGCATCAAATAGCCATTCTGCACATAAAATTCTTGCACGGGTTGACCAGCAGCACATGACTTTCAAATTTGCCCAAAGTCATCATTATCTACATAACAATCTTTCAACTGCTCAAATCCCAAGATGTCTTGGCTTAATGTAATCAACAAGCCAGCTCTCCTACTTAATACATCTGCTACGACATTATGCACACCTGACTTGTGTTGTAATTTGAAAGGAAATTTTTGCAAAAATTGACACCATCGTGCATGCATATCTTTGCTAATTCTCTTCTGATTATTTAGATACTTCAAAGCTTCATGATCAGAATAAATGATGAATTTTTTCCCAATCAGATAATATTCCCAGGTCTTTAAAGTCCTTACGACAGAATAAAATTCTTTGTCTTAAGTGCTCCACTTCTGTCTCGCCTCGCAATGCTTCTCACTGAAATAGCAAATTGGTCTGCCCTCTTGAGATAAAACAACTCCTATACCAACTCCACTAGCATCACAGTCCACTTCAAAAAGTTTATCAAAATCAGGTAAGTCAAGAATGGGTGCGGTATATAACTTTTCCTTCAGAATAGCAAAACTATTCTCTGCTTCCTCTCCCCATATAAATTTGTCTTTCTTCATACATTCAGTAATCGGAGCTGCGATAGTACTGAAATTCTTAATAAATCGTCGATAGAAAGTAGCTAACCCATGAAAATTTCTAACGTCAGAAACTGTTTTAGGAGTCGGCCACTCTCTGATTGCTTTGACCTTTTCCTCATCAACCTCTATTACTTCAGCAGTAATAATATACTTCAGGAATAACAGCTTATTAGTTAAAAAACTACACTTCTTAAGATTAATATATAGCTTATTAATCTGCAAAGCTGTCAACACCTCCCTTAAGTGCAATAGATGATCCTCCTCGGTCTTACTATAAATCAGGATATCATCAAAATAAACTACAATAAATTTGCCAATAAAAAATTTCAGAACCTGATTCATAAGTCTCATGAAAGTGCTTAGAGCATTGAAAAATCCGAAAGGCATCACTGACCATTCGTAAGCCCCTCTTTTGTTTTGAAAGCTATCTTCCACTCATCTCCGGACCGAATCCGAATTTGATGGTATCCATTCTTCAAATCCAGCTTCGAGAACCACTTAGCATCGTGCAACCTATCCAACATGTCATCCAATCTCGGAATTGGAAACTTGTAACTCACGGTTATCTTATTAATGGCCCTGCTATCTACACACATCCGCCAACTCCCATCTTTCTTAGGAGTCAACAAGGTCGGAACAGCACACGTGCTCATGCTATTCTAAATGTGCTCCTTTCGCAACAACTCCTTCATCTTCTCTTTTAGAATCTCACTCTATTTATGAGTCATCCTGTAGTGCGGTAAATTTGGCAAACTAACACCAGGAATTAAGTCTATATGATGCTGAATATCACGTATAGGCGGCAACCCATCTGGAATCTCTTCAGGCATTAGTTTGCTAAATTCCTTCAATAAAGGCCTGACTGCTTCAGGTTGCTCCTCCACTTGTAATTCAGTCTCAGTCTCAATTGCTTACTTCACGACCAGCACGTGAATCTGTCAAGTCTCTTTAACCTCAGCTTCAAATTTCCTCGTAAGGATAAGGAAATTATTTTCAGCAGCTTGTTTTCCTTTGTTCTTCAGTGGCAGTAACGTATACTTCACTCCATTCTTCACAAAGTTATACTGATTGCTTCTTCCCGAATGCTGAGCATCTACATCAAATTGCCACGGTCTCCCAAATAACACATGACATACATCCATGTCTACTACATCACAATACAGCTTATCATGATATTTTCCAATGGAGAATGAAATTTTGCATCGTTCAGTCACTTGAATGCTTTCCACTTCAAATTTAATCCATCCTAACGTATAGGGATTAGGATGCTTCTCCACGGGTATTCCCAACTTCTTCACTACCTCATTCCTAATGATATTCTCCATATTTCCATTATCAATAACCACAGCAAAGATCTTTCCCAGAATGGTGTACCTAGTTTGGAATAACTGATGGCGCTGCGAATCATCTTCCTATTTTGGGGCCAACATCATCCTGCGCACCACACAGTTTACTTGCTCATCTTCTTCATCTTCAAAATCATCGTCCTCACCATCCGGCGCACAGCAATCTCCATCCTCCTCCTCTTCTCTTATTGCTACGTTTACAGTCTTTATCTGAGGGCATTCATTAGATCGGTGCACAGGCTGATTACATCTGTAACACTTTATCGCGGTTGGTTTAGCATAAGGGTTAGGGTTCGCAGTTTTCACTACAAAAAAACAAAGATTTTGCCACGGAATTTAGCGATGGAAAATTTTTCGTCGCTAATTTGCAACGAATTTATTTTCCGTCGCAAATTAGCAACGGAAATTTTTCGTTGCTAATTTGCGACGGAATTTGCCACGAAATAAAAATTCGACGCAAATTAGCAACGGAAAATAAATTCGTCGCAAAAATAGTGACGGAATTTGCGACGAAAAATTAGTCGTCACAAATTAGCGACGGAAAATAAATCCGTCGCAAATTCCATCGCTAATTTGCAACGGATTTATTTTCTGTTGCTAATTTGCAACGGAAATGTTTATACCGATCAATTTTTCGAATCCGTCGCCAATTAGCGACGGATTTATTTTTCCGTTGCTAATTTGCGACGAAAGTGATCTTCGCGGCACATGGCGCCCATTTTTTCAAATCCGTCGCTAATTTAGTAGCTAATTTGCGACGGAATTAGCGACGGAAATGTTTACACCGACCAATTTTTCAAATCCGTTGCAAATTAGCGACGGAAGTGATCTTCGCGGGACATGGCGCCCATTTTTTTGAATCCGTTGCTAATTCTCGTCTCAAAAAGCCACTTCTTTAATTCCTGCCCATTTGACCAAAAAAAAAATTCCCGTCCATGCAGACCGTCCTTTTTCCCCCCTTCTCTCTCTTCCTTTTTCTTTTTCTTGTCTTCTTCCTCTTCTTCTTCTTTTTCTTCTTCTCTTCTTCCTCCTCGCACGTATGTCCGCTGCTTCGCCTACAACTCACCGACAGGACCCCCACCGTCGCACGCTGTCGCCGCTTGTTTGGTCGCCACTTCACCGTCCGGCCGTTAGGTTCCACCCGGCTACCCCGCCACTGCTATCGCCCCTCGACCGCGCCTCGGCCCGAGCCAACTGCAAGTGCGACCTTCTGCCCAGACCAGCAGTCGCCGCTCGTCGCCCCGTCGCAGCGTGCCGTCTGCCTATTTCCGTCATTGTTGCCATCCGCCGCCATGCTTTTCCCCCTCGGCCGGCTGTCTTCCTCTCCCCTTTGCGTGCATACGGCCCTTTGCTTGTGTCGCGTCCAGCCGCTTGCCTGGCGTTGTCCAACCGCCTACAACGCCGCCTTGCCGCCCCTGACTGCCGTCCAGTCACCGCACGCCGTTGCCATCAACGCTGACCCCCCTGTTCTGGCCGTGCTTTCTATCTCGGCCAGCCCATCGTCGCCAGATCGCCAACCCGTCGTCCCCGTCGTTGCCGGCCCACCAGCCGTTGTTGCCGTCGCTCGCCTTCTCATCGCCTGATGCCGTCGCTGTCGCTGTAACCGCCTAGCGGCCGCTCGTCGCTGTTGTCGCTCGCCTAGCTCGTCGTTGCCGTTGTTGCGCTCTCCCGGCCAGCCCAACCGCTCGCCCGACCGCTCGCTTGGCTGAGCCTATCGTCGTCCCAGCCATGGCCTCAGCCACTTGCCACTTGCCTGGCCGTTTCCCGACCGTGCCGCTTGCCCGCTCGTCGCCTAGCCGCCTAGGCCGTCGCCCGTTGCTGCACCCCGCTCGCACGGCCACTTGCCCGACCGTGGCCGAGCACCTAGCCCGTGGTCGAGGGCCGTGTCGACGACTGTGCCGAGGCCTCGCTCATTGGCCGACCGTTGTGTCGACCGCCGCGCCGAGCCCGTTGGAGCTGCAGTTACTCCATTATTTAATCAATGTTAAATATAAATTCTAAAAATTAATTTTGCTTTTAATTAGATTTAAAATCCAAATTGTCTGTAAACAATATTCGTCGCACACTTCGTCGCTAAAGAATTAATAAAAAATCATCACTAAATCCGTTTCGGACCAACATCTGTGGCAAAAGTCAAAATTCGGAATGGCAAATTAGTGACGAATTTCACCACGAATCAGTTGGTCGCAAATTAACGACAAAAAAAAATTCATCGAAAATTAGCAATGAATTTTGCCACGAATACATTTCGTCGCAATTTAGAGACCAAAAAAAAAATTCCGTGGCACATTAGCGACGAATTTTGCGACAAATATAGTTTGTGGCTAATTTGCGATGAATTTTGCCACGAATAATTAGCGACAAATACGGTTCGTGGCTAATTTGCGACAAATTTTGCAATGGACAATTAGCGTCGAATTTTACGACGAATAAAGTTTGTGGCTAATTTGCGACGAATAAAGTTCGTGGCTAATTTGCGACGAATTTTTTTTCGTCTCAAATTAGCCACGAAAATTTTTTTCCGTCGCTAAATTTTGCGACACAGAATTAGCGACGGATTTTTTTCCATCGCAAATTCGTTTAGCGACGAATTTTGCCACGATTTTCGTCGCAAAATTCATCCCTAAAACCTTGTTTTTTTGTAGTGATTATGTGCTTGCGTTCCCTTATCCCTCGCATCGTTCATAAGGCGCTTTTCTACCGCCTTATCTTTCTGATTTTGCCCTGCGTTAAAGCGATTATTAAAACTGCTCTTCTCTACCGAATTGCTCGAACTGCTATCTCAATAATTTTCGTAGCCTCTTCTTCCTCTGTCTTGCTACATCAATTCTGCCTTTATTGCCATATTCTTGGCTTCAGTTAAATTTCGCAGAAACTGTACTCCAATTTTATCTCAAATGAAGGGTTTCAAACCATCAAGATATCATACCACCTGCTGTCCCTCCGTCTCTAATAAATTATTCCGCTCCGCCAATATCATAAATTCGGCCATATACTCACGCACAGTCTGATTGCCCTGTTGGCAATGTTGGTACTGCTAGAACATAATTTGTTCATAATCGGGTGGAAGAAATTCCTGCTTCAACAGCCTCCTTATTCTAGTCCAAGTTCGGACTCTATCTTTCCCTTCTCATTCCCTCTTATTCTGCAATCTCTCCCACCATGCAGATGCACCCTCCTTTAACCTACATGCTACTAATCGCACCCTTTTCTCACCAGGGGTCTCTATATAATCGAAAAATCTATCTATATCAGCAAGCCAATCCAGAAACTCTTCTATGCCCAGACTTCCATTAAAATAAGGAATATCGACTTTCAATTTAAAGTCGTTACCTTCACGATCGTCGTAATGTCATCTTCCATCTGTCCGATCATATCCTCTTTGAAATCCTCCATGACGACGTCTGTCGCCATAAGCAGCACGTTCCGCATCAAAATAATCGTTTTCTTCTTCTTCCGAACTCTCTGAAAACATAGGGTTATGCAACCTGCAGACAGGAACAGGCCTATTAACAGGATCACCGCGAGCAAGATCTGCACCCCACCTTTTTTCGTTCTGCCGATTCCGATTCACATCAACGTCGAGACCTTCGAATCGTTCTGTTAGCTCGTCAAATCGTTCTTCGAAATGATGAAGACTTTGATCGAATCGTTGATCCAACCGTTCCATTAAACGTTGCTCCAAACGTTGCAGTGCGTCGTCCCCAAGGGTTAGGGCTCTAGTCTCCTGAGTATCGTCACGAAGACCACCGCCAGTCGCCATAGGCTTTGATACTACTTGACGCAGCGTTCAATGAGTAATTCAAGCAAAACCTTGCTTAGAGAGGAAAATCTCGTAATTCAACATTGATGATAATGTTCTGAATGTCAAAACAAACCCTTAAATAAACTTATATACCTATAACATAACCCTACTAAAATTGGAAAGCGTAAAACATCAAAATTAGGAAACTACCTTTTTAAATTAACTCATAAAAAATATCCGATATCGTCGATCGGGTCCCCCGGTTCTAGTCGTATCACCGTTTCGCCTTCCGTTTGGACTTTTGCCTATCCAATCGGTCCAGAAACGCACCACTAATAGATTCCGCATCACTAATTGAGTCCTAAATCTTTTCATTTTTTGTCAATTGAGTTCTCCCGGTCAATTTTGATTGGAAATCATTGATATGGACTCATGCCACTTGAGGTGGTAACTGTTTAAGGACGAGTTGCACTTATAAATCAGGTCACAAGCCATCTCCCATTAGATTTAATATTTCGGGCATCGCAAAATCACCTAGTTCAATCCTCACATGGTTAAGTATAAGCAATTAGTCCCGCACTTTTGGTCCATCCCTCGAGTTTCGGCTCGTGTTTACCCCGTCCATAAGAAAGTACATGGCCGTTTTACGCTGGCGCACGAAAGGTAACGAACATTCGATCATCAAAGACTCCACTAGCTGCGAGCTAATGCAACTTGCATTCACCGAATCAAAGCCTCCCAGCGATACCAATCTCAAGATTGCATGGATACCCATTTCGATTGGCTGTACGTACCCTGTCATCATTCGTATCATAGAAAATTGTAAAGCGGAAGGAACAGGAGAGAGTTATCCAAAAGGGATTCAATTTTCATCTTGATTTAGATAGTGACGTGTGGAAATTCACACCCTAGATAACCCACTTACCGTCCATACGCCATCTATAAGTGGCATGACTTTTTGGCTCTTGTTCATCACACTTGCCTTCGATTTCCTCGGATGACAGCCGTCGTCCGAGTTTCGACGTCAACGTCCCGTGAAGTCCGAGCTCGACCCAACGTGGGAAAAAAAAAGAACTCATGTAAGACTCTTTCCTTAAACGCGCCGGAAGCTAAACGATACAGCTCGCTCCGACCGCATACAATGTCGCGATGATATAACGCGAAGAAAACGGAGTTGAAAATGTACAAGTTGTCTGCTCTACAGAAGAGCAGTGGCGTGATGAGAAGGTCTGAACGTGAATTGCTGCAATGCGTGCTAATTCATGCCGTCTTTATATTTCTAGAACGCATTGAACCTCGTGGACCACGCATCACTCCAACATGCTGAAGCTAAGGTATAATTTGATTATTGCTATCCTGGCTGTTTTTCTATGTTTTCGTTGAATGGTGTTTGTCAAGTTCCTGCAAACGCTTAACTCGAAGAGGGTTCCCGTCGTATTTTCAAGAGGGTGTTTGTTACCAGCTAGGATGCATCAAGAGAACTTTAATGTGCGTATGTATATGACTTATTTGTATGAGATAAACGGAATACATAAATATATATGAAGCCAAATAAAGTTGTTTAGCTTAAAGTTTACACTAGCATAAACCCATCATGCTTGGGATTGAGACAAGAGGGACATGCCGAGCGCCGGGGCGTGATGGGGCGGAGGCAGGGGACGCGATGAGGACCGGCGATGGCACTGGGGAGGGGAGCGACATCAACAGCGGAGCGGGGCAGAGGCCGACGGTGAGTGAATGTGGCGGAGGAAGAGAGAATGGGGAAGAGATTAGGTTTTTTGGGAACTGCATCTTGTTGTGTGTATTTTTCCAACAAGTGAGGGCGTTCGAGTCATTAAGGAGTAACTTTACATGGCACAGTTATCTCCCAAATTTAAAAGATCCCAATCCTTAAACGAGCACATGATGACTAGATTTAGTAGCGACCTGTTGGTACATGTTGATATTCCCGAACGCGATTTTGCGAGTTTGACCTCAAAAGAGGCGGTAGTGCGTGCATCTCACTTTGGCGGATGGGTTTGGGACCTTTGGCAGCTCCATGTGACTATCGCAACGAGGCTTGGTTATCTCAAATCAAAAGGTCATGAATGGTGCTAACCGACGACCTACTCGGTGTCATAAAGTCGAACATTTTATAGCCCGTACGAGACTTATTGGTGTAGGTGGCGATGCTAATATTTTTGGAAACAAGACCCACAATGGAAAAATTGAATGAAGTAAGAGCTTTGGCGGATGGCTTTGGGACCTTTGGCAGTTCGATGTGATTATCGCGACGAAGCTTAGTTATCTCAAATCAAAAGGTCATGAATGGTACTAACCGACGACCCATTCAATGTATTAAAGTCGGACATTTTGTAGCCCGTACGAGACTAATTGGTGGAGGGAGCGATGCTAATATTTTTGGAAACAAGACCCACAAAGAAAAAATTGAATGAAAAAAGAACTTGTATGCATGCGCACCGCTAAGTTTTACTTTTCAATAATTTGTCTAAGCATTAAATGAGATTTAACTTCTCAATAACTATAGCTATCTCTTCTTTCTTTCTTGCTTTCATCTTTAATTTTTCAACTTAGATAGTTTTAGAGGTTTTAACAATCATACTAAGGAAAGCGATTGAAACATCATTTCCTCCACTTTGATTTTCATGCCGGTCGTCCGCTCCCATCCTTTTGCTTTAGCAAGACAAGTCTAGATACATCGGTTGATGGTTCTTCGTCGGACTGTCATTGATCCGTAAATAGGTAGGACATTAGTATGACCGGTAACTCATGAAGGACAAGAATCGACTTAAATTACTCAAAATCCATCTAATCAAACGTCACACGTCTAAGTTTAGGGCCTTCTTTTCCAAGGTTGAATACTGCGTATTCAAACTAAACTATTGGGGAAGAAGACTTAGAGACATTGACACGAAATATTTCATTCGATGATTCAAGCCAGAATTTATTTTATTTTATATAAGTCAACAATCCAAAAATGAATAAGTTGTCTAGAAGTACTATAGACTAATCTTGATGACATGTATTGACTACTTTTTTATATCTCCGCACGAGAAATACTTGGATAGTAAAACGGCGAGATCATCTATTAAACTAGCTTGTTAAGTAATGTGGCACTTCATCAGTGATTACCATATGCTAGTGTGCCTATTTACGTACTCCGAAAGGAGTAAAAAATATTTAATAGACGAGGTTTAGTATGTCCATACTTAAAACTTTTAATTAGAAGAGACGCTATTTGCGAAAAACGTCTTGGTCGCTTGCAATCCATTTAGTGGCGTAGGTGGTGGTGACTCGAGGGCGCGACCAAAGTTCAAACCTAGCGAGATTCCCACGCTTATGGATGTAATTAGATTTGGATGTGGCGGATCCGTGATTAAGGCTCGATTTGTTTAGCAAAAAATGAATGATTTAAATAATATTTTCCTAAAATTAATTGTTCGTATCGCTTGAAATAATTTATTAATAAAAAATTTCATTATCGATAATAATTTATGTATATATGAATTCGTGAACGATGAAAATATTTTTCGTTTATTATTTTTTTAAGAGATACAAACGATCATTTAGGCTTTTCAAATCATTCATTTTTCGCAAAACAAACGCATAAATAAATCACAATATCTCTTAGCTGATTATATTGAAATAAAATACGACACTCGCCATTTAGTGGGCCGAATCTTAAATAATTCGCGTAGACGGTGCGATCTACATGTTTTTATGAGACTATTCAAGTCAAAATATTCGGACACCTCATGTTATGAGAAAGGGAGGGAGACATGAATGCCCCACCGTGCCATCATTCCGTGGGCAAGACCTCATGGAGTGGTTGCCCAGTGTGACGCCGCCACCAAAATTGATATCTTTACCCAGCCAGTTTAGTCAAGCCACCTTGAAAGTTTATAAATGATAACTTGATGGGGTTAGCTGATCACATAAGATATAAAAAAAAATTAGGCCAAAACTCGAGATCTTTTAAATTACTATTTATTGATCATATAGAACAAACTTATGCACTAACTTCGTACATAAACTTTGGGGCGATTACATGAGAAGCTGATCATTCTAATGTCATAGTAACCACATATGAGGATATTACACCTGAAGCGAATGTCAAAGGCCACGGGTACCCATTCAATGATATAAAAGATATCATAGCTTTCAATGCATCAACTTTTACATAAAGCGCGTAATTCAAGTTTTGAAAAGGGGAAACTTGCTTTATCAAGTATACTTAGAGTCATACATTTTTCTTTAAGCCGCTAATGAGCAAGGCTTTTTCTACTTTTTTAGTATTATAAATAGTTCAAAGGATAAATTGGATCTCTCTCTAATCCAAATTAGTCAAATTCTGCCAAATTAGACTATTACTAGAAAGTATGATGATGCAAGAAGTGATTCCTCTTTATTAACTTGATACTCTAAATATAGATTTGAATAAATCGAAAAAAAAAGTAACTTTACTAGCTTTGATAATTCTATTTTACACGTTTTTGACCCATGCATGTGACACCAACATAAAACAGTTGTGTTACATAAAACAGCTTTTATACAAGTGGTGGGATATAAGCAAGTGACCTCTAGTTTCTGAGATGGAAATCTCCCATCGTCCCAACTAACTATACCAAACCGGGGTTCCATTCCAACCTAGCGGTTACTGATCCACACACGACATCTCAGGCTAAACCAAAGCCAAATCGGGAAGATTTCGATAACAACCGCGCACGACAGATTCGATGTTGAATTGTCTTTATTTTGATTCGGTTCTGTAATCGAAGATGTTCAAGTACGCACCTCTACCGATCAAATGGTGTCAGAAGGCAAAGTGCTTGCGATTGTTCTCATCTGTCTTTTAGTGCTTTGCATAAATGACTCGTGAATGGCGTGGGCGCTCTTCGGAATGACGTTCCAACCCATGCTTGCTGCTGCAACATTACAGCAGTGGGAGATGGAAGGCCACGGACAGCCCTTTTTCTTGTCGATTTTCATCATCAGCTTGATTCACACAGCGAGATCATTTCCTTTTTAAACACAAATGACGAGGGCTTGGAGTAGCATATGGATCCAGCGCTCACAGCATTCTGGGCAAGAGCATGCTAAGTACCAACAGCTCTTAAGTCCAACCATTAAACAACCGAAGTAAAATGATGTGCAGTCACGATCAAACCTTAATTCCTAGATTAAGGTTTCTTGTCAAGTCGAGCTCATCAATTCCAGCACCATTTAAAAAACAAGAAAGAGGGAATCTTTGGAGCTAGGTAAGAGAACCAGCATGCACCACCACGCCCTCACCCCGGGGAGTAGACCTCATGGAGTGCATACATATGGCGGAACCAGATTCATTTCGTTATACCCAGCTAATAAGTTAGCTTCTGAACACTCTTCCAAACGAATATTTAGCCGAAAGCAATGCAGGAGTGGCTCAGCCTCGTAGCCATGATCTGGCTCCAATCCGTGGCTGGGACGAACACCAACTTCCCCGCCTACTCGTCCCAGCTCAAGCAGATCCTCTCCATCTCCCAAGTCCTCCGACGCCGGCAAGATCCTGGGGTGGTTGTTGGGCCTCGCCGCAGTGCACCTCCCAGTCTGGCTCGTCCTCCTGATCGGCGCATTGCTCGGGCTGGTCGGGTATGGTGTCCAGTACCTTTTCCTGGCTGGCAAGGTCGCCTCGCTCTTGTACCCTGCCATGTTCCTCCTTACCGCCCTCGCTGGGAACAGCATATGCTGGATCAGCCCGGTGTGCTACGTTGTCGCTATCCGCAACTTCCCGCTCCACCACCAGGTCGTCGTTGGGCTCACCACCAGCTACCAGGGGCTGAGCACAAGCGTCTACACCGATGTAGTCGACGTGCTGTCGCGACCTAAAATTTCCCTCTTAGGCTAATGGATTATTAGGACTAAACCTAACTCGGGCCCTCCCAAACCCTACCAATTCGCAACTTAGGATTTAAGTTTTTAACATGCAAAATTTTTCATGCTCGGAGTCGCCACTAATCTATTTGTGGTAGGTCGATTAGAAACCTAAATAAAACATAGGGAGATATGTTTTATTCCTACGAACCAGAGATTCTAAACTCGGGGACTTGATTACGCTAGATCTAGTCTAACGCCCTTTCGGTACCTTTTCTTTTCAAAAATGTTTTGGCAAGCAATCTGGATCCATTTTAACTTAGTCACTAACATGTGAGGTGTTCATGCGGGTGCGCACACCACCAATTTAACACCCAAGAAAGCATTAAATAAATTGCAAGTTGGAAGAATTACTTACCTCGAAGCAACGTAAGCATCTGCATTGTTAGCTAGAAAATCACATCAACAACCTAATATGATTTCTAATTAACAAGGAATTCACTCAATTTTTGGATTTTCGCTTATTTAAATGAAAGCTAATCTACATGTAATGACGTGCAAAAATGACATGCAAGTAATGTAACCTAGCATGCAAACTATATGTCATGCGACGACGTGACCTAATTCTGATGACGGGCAAATGATTTATTTTTGGTATTTTCTAATGAAATTCGGAATAAAAAATATGTCTAAATTAACATGCAACCTATAATGACTTAACATATCCTAACATGACTTATTTTTGGGATTTTTGTTAAAATTCGAAATAATAAATTGCTTAAATTAAGAATGCAATCTATCCTAATCTACCATAAAGCAATTCATTCTTTTTTGGGGTTTTCATGAAAATTCGGAATTAAAAAAATAACCTAAATAATCTATTAAGATTAGAATATTACTTAATTTAAACTAGGAAATAGATTATCTCAAGTCCTAATTTAAATTAAATAATTACTCTATCGTCTAGATATATTTAGGATTCCTAAACATGCAAAACTCAAATTCAAATCCTAACTGATATTTTTTGAATTTTCTTTTTTTATTTGAAAAGGAAAAACAATTTAAACAAAGATAGCATCCACATTTAAAACAACCACGCAATCCGCAAAATTCGTTTCAAACTCGGATTAGGCACAAAAATCGAACTATCGGTCATATCTATAGGGTTATAGATATTGACGGAAAGTCGATCATTCAAATTTGGAAAGTAGATAAAAGTCATTATCGTACCCAAGTGATTATGGATAGGATAATGATTTTCCGTATCGCCACGTATCATACCTTAGGGATAAGGTCGGATAGTCGTCCAGATACGTTGCTAATTTCCTAATTTTGGACATTCTAGAACATTGCGGATGAAGAAAACAATATCTTAAGATATCTAGCAATCCACGTAATATTCACGGAATATTCAAAATATTCAAACTAGGAATCTAAATATTTTGAAAATATACCGGATAGCATTCTTACCTAATTTCGAGATATTCCCAAATTTGAACTCGCGGACCAAGATTGCGGATCGGGATGATGGCGAGTGGACCGGTGGCGGCGCGACCACGAGGACCGCGGCGGCGCTGTTTGCAGTGGTGCTTGTGACGGTAGGGACGCTTGGCTCAACGAAACGGACAGCTCGGGATCGGCGGTAGCGTTTGCGTTGGTGATGGCACGCCAGGGATAATCTCAGAAGTGATGGCGTGGTGGTGAGGACGGCAAGGCTTGGGAATGTCGCAACTATTGGCCGCTCGAGAAGACGCAGTGAATCCCAGAAAACTTTTCAATCCCAAGCACTGCACCTGCACTCACCGAACACACTTACGCATAATCACTATTTCAGAATTTTGCCACTTGGGTTCTTCTTGCTCGTGAATCGTCCAAGTGCACTCCTTCAGGACTTCTTCACCACCTCGCTCACAGGACACGCCTGCACACAAAAGAAAATTCTTTCTTTTTCTTTATAATTTAGTAACAACCCTCCAATGGCCACAACGCCCAAAGATTTCTGCCACAGCTTCGCGCAATTGGGATTGTCCCAGTCATTGGTTCGGTGAAGCTTGGCTTGGCCACTGGTAGCGGTGGGGGAGAGGCTGCTTTCTCACTCTTGCTCTTTAGTCTCGCTATTTCCTCACGTGTATCTCGTGCTCTCTCTAAAAACCTGATCTTGAAAATTATGAGAGCCCCCCCACAAAAATTCTGACCTAATGAAGTATATATAACCCTAATCTAGGTCAATTAGATGGGCTCTCTAGTCCTAATGGGCTTAGGCTTGGGCTTAGATTTTAATTTAATTTAAATGGGCTGAATTAATTAAGGATAATGGGCTGAATTAAGCTCAAATTAAAACAACCGAGCCCGTTTGACTTGTAATTCCCGGCCCTTGCGTTCCAAGCGAGCCGAGTCCCATTCGATGAAATTTAAGTTCGTTCGTCACCGCCAGTCCGATGCGAAATGCAATTAATCTAAAATGAATTTAAACTATATGTTATGCAACCTAAATATCTTTGTTTAGGGGTTAAAAATTTAATCCCTAATTTTCTGTACAAATTACAACTAAATGGTCGCTAAAATTTAGGTGTCAACAGCTGCCCCTCTTTGAAGGTGAGCTCGCAGAGGTTGCATTCAAAGACTAAATGATACCTAAATTTTGACTATGCAAATGCAATGAGAAAAATTAGTCTTTTTGTCGAGTAAATGAGATCTCAATGAGCCCACACCCATTTTCTAATGTGATATGAAAATGCAAATGCAAAAATAGAAAACATACCTGCATTTACTTACCTGAAGATTTGGGAAAACAAATTTGGGGTATGGAACAACTTTTGAAAACTTACCAAGTATCTGGAAGCCCTCTCAAGTAGTCGAAAAAGTCATCTGAAAGGCGACCCAGGTGCTTGAAAGACTCGAAAAATTCCCTTCAGATTTTCGGTAATGATACTTGAAATTTCAATAAGATATTTGAATGGGTTCGATGATTCCCTTCGGGTCTTCGAGACAGATATCTGAAACTGCAATCAGATATGATTAATAGGATCGAAAATTCTCTTCAGATTTTCGGAAATGATACCTGAAACTACAATCAGGTAATTGAATATGGGCTCGATGATTCCCTTCGGATCTTCGAGAAAGATATCTGAAACTGCAATCAGATATGATTAATAGGATCGAAAATTCTCTTCAGATTTTCGGAAATGATACCTGAAACTACAATCAGGTAATTGAATATTCACAAATATTTAGACGAACACGAAGCTTAAAAAAAACAACTGTAGCGTCAGGAACTCTTTAGTCTTTGAGGAAACATTACCTGTCAGATATGATTAGAGCAAAACACATATGCATTCATTCAAGGAGATTAGCAATCTCAGCTATTCTAGAACTCACATTTCAGAATTCATCAATTCAATTGAGGTTTATGCATGATGGTTTTACCATATTTGCATCACCAAATTTCCACTGGGGAGAATCATTAATTAAGACAATTTTCACTCATAACGTGGATTTCTTAAGAGTGCTAAATGAGAAACTTTCAGTGAGAAAGGGCTTTCACTCACTCTTATTCGGAAGGACTATTCTATGAGAATCACTCCGTCTTACCATCATCATTTCGACAAGGATCCGAGTATTCTCGCAAGTGGTACAACTTTACCAATCTAAGAGGTCTTTATCAGGACCGTAGCGTTGGTTTGGTCAATGGCTTAACAAAGGGAACTCTTCGAGTCGAGGCTGTTGAAAGAAAATACTCCACAATCGTCTCCGGGTTTACAAGTCAAGAACCCTGCAAAATGAGATAGAAGTAGACTTGCTCGCACTTCTTCGAGCTAAGCTTATAAACATCTGAAACTCTACGTTAGTTCAAGTGCCCTAATATGAAGAGACTTTGTAAGGGACGTAATGTAGGCTAGGCTCATGGGTTGAGAAATGAAAGGATATATTAGGCTAAAAAATGTGTATAAAGGTGAGAGTTGATGATCATCTAGGCATAATCACCGGTCCTCTTTTCTTTAGGGGTTGCCTTCTTGGCAGATGCTCCATTGGCCTTGAGAGTTCGTCACTTGATTCCTTCGAAACTTGTAGGACTACTGCTCCACTGGGATTCATGACTTTGACATGTCATATCTTGACATTTTTTCTAAAGTTCTCCCTTTTTTTTTTGACCTTTTTTTTTTCAGGGTGATGGCCTTGCTTTTACCAGGCACACTGCTTTTTTATGCCCCCTAGCTTTCATTTTTTTTTTTGACTTTGACACACACTGTCTACAATGCATATATTGGCCAGCCACACTTTGGCTTGTTTTGATCGAATGACTAACATTTGGACTCTCAGGGTCTTCGTCTTTTATCGGCGCTCCGGATATGCTGCTTGAACAATGATGACTTTTGCCTTGCCCCAGTGTGGGGGATGATCACCAACTGGGTTTATATGAAACGAATTTGCGGGCTCAATTGGGCTTAGCAAAGGATAAAATGTGTATAGGATAGAGAAAGAAATGCTCTTCGTCATCCTAAGGCACTTGAACTTCACGTGAATTCATCTGAAAAAGCAACACTCGAAGATTGATGCAAGTGAGAGCATGAAAATTTCTACTCATTGTTCACCTTATGATGCTGACTTACCTCCAGTTCGCCCCGATGTGGGGTGGTTCTTGACAGGGGTAATTTGAATGAATTTCTCCAAGTGTTTAGGCTTAAAGTGGCAAAACAATGGATAACATGTAGTGTTTGGGATAGAGAAATGAACCGCCTCTCGTCATTTCAGTTGCCGTACCTTTTGGGAGATAACCCTTTACCTTGCAGACATGGAATTTTTTCACTCATCTCACAAGTGTATGAATAGGGGACGGTGTATAGGATATGGCTTGCCTTTCATCATTCCGACATATCTCATTTAGCATACTCAAATAATGCCACATCATTCAATAAATTGTCCATTTGGATCATTCTCAATGAACTTGGTGAGTTAAACAGGTAAATTATCATGCAAAACCCTCTTTCGAAGGATATTAGTATTTTAAATACCTATTGGCTTTAGGCATGCAAAGGTTCATAATTCAAAAATTTCATTAAATGCATGAGAAGCATAACATCCATTTCAAAAACATGTCATCGCTCAACAATATCAAACAAGAAGAGTGCCCTTAGGAATGAGAGTCCTTTGATTGCTCTTATTTGGAAAGGATGGACACATGAACACTCCATCTTTGCTTTTGCCCCTGCACAAGAAAACGTGCATGAATTGGATATTAAGCAAATGTGAATTGAGACTCAGAAGATTCCAATTAGAACCATGACATTATCTCTGTTGGATTTGTCAGTCCATTATCATCATCAAAGTTCAACATGTCCATCAGTTCGTCATCCCTTACTGTTGAGCACTCATCTTCGCTCTAGCATCATGCCCAAGTAGGTGGTGATCCTTTGCCCCATAGGTTCATCATCAATAGAACTCGATGTGTCAATTCCTCATCACAATAAGCTGGAGAATTATGCTCTGAGACATGAAGTAAATGAGTCAGACAAACAAATAGGGTTTATTTGATGCACGCTTTGGAAAGTTTTTTTTTTTTTAAAAATGAAATGCTTTTTATTTTCGAAAAGTCTTTTTTTTTAGGGAGCATGAGAAAGCCCAGCCCTCAGAATTTCTCCTTGGATGATATTTTCTTTTCATGGTTGGATATCATCACTGGGCTAGTTTGGTATACTTCAACATGCCCTCAAAATGCAAATAAACTTGTAATTTCATTGATTAGAGTCAAATGAATTACATTATTGGAAGGGAAATGCAAATAATCAAAGCCCTACGAATCAAAACATAAACATGAATTGAAATCCTAGAAAGCAGGAAATCCTAGAAAATACTTGAAATTCTAGAAAGCATGAAAGACTCCTTCGTAAAGGAGTATAAAAACAAAAATTTCTCTACTCAATAACAGCATCCGTGCTTCCAGCATGGTTGGGTAGAGGGTTCCGCTGGACATTTGGTTGATCACTGCGGAAAGAGAATGCCTTTGTGTCCAAGAGGTCTTGAATTCTATGCTTCAGTACGTAACAATCATCAGTAGAATGACCGACCTCCCCCATATGATACTCACACTTCTTAGAGGAGTCATAACCAGAGAACCGCTCGGGGTTCGGGCGTTTCGGCTCACTTGAAAGCAAATTTTTCTTTTGGAGAACAGGTAGAACTTTGGATAACGGCCCAGGCAGAGGCGTGAAGTTCCTTTTGGTACCTTGTTGCCGACTAGTGAATTGGCGTCCACCTTGTTTGCCAATAGACTGCATTGTCGAGGCAGTGTCACGGCTATGTTGAGAATAGGCTACATTCACTTCAGGTGTCGGTTCTTTATCCTTCTTGAGGGTGAACTTCTTAGCAGAGGTAGCTTGCTCAGTGGCCCAACCATCGCGCAGAGCGATCTCAATGCGTTCTCCCGCAGGTATCAACTCAGCTAAAGAATTGAAATTAGAACCCAACATTCGATTACGAAACTCGAACGGTAAAGTCTTCATGAAGGTATCAAGCATCTC
Organism: Syzygium malaccense; assembly: GCA_031216405.1. Taxonomy (NCBI): domain Eukaryota; kingdom Viridiplantae; phylum Streptophyta; class Magnoliopsida; order Myrtales; family Myrtaceae; genus Syzygium; species Syzygium malaccense. The sequence goes on along the minus strand of CM062262.1, from coordinate 21,915,701 downwards.
CTTCTCAGTCAATTCGGGGGTAATTTGCACAGCTAGAGCTCTCCACCTAGTAGCATAGGCCTTGAAGGTTTCAGTCTTTTTCTTCTCAGTGCGAATCAAATCCTCACGTGACGGGGCCACGTCAATATTGAATTTGTATTGACGAATGAAAGCATCAGACAAATCCTCCCATGTCTTGAGCAAATGAATCTTTTTCAAAACGAACCATTGTAAGGGGGGTCCGGTTAAGCTATCTTGGAACGTGTGGATCATGAGTGGCACATTATCAGCATACGGCGCCATCCTCGCTGTGTAGTATTGTAAATGGACCTTAGGACAGGAAAGGCCATCGAACTTATTAAACTCAGGCGCCTTGAACTTCTTAGGGACTTGAACCTTGATAATGTGAGCAAGACCTCGTGAGAATTGATCATCAAAGCCTTGCATTTGACGGAATTTTTCTTCAAGCTTATCAATACGCTCAGCCTCATCACTCTTTGGTGGCTTAGAAGATGCATCACCCCCATTTGTAATGATCGGACGAGCTTTGTCAGTTAAAGTTGCACCATTCTCGGTCGAGGAAGTGCCAATGGCAACAGTTTTTCCTTTATCTTTTGACTTAATAGGAGGAGAGTCATCGGGCAGTACAATCTCTACACTCGGTTGAGCGGGTGCAGACAGTGTGGAAATGCTTGTCTGTAGAGAAGCAACTTGTTTGGTGAGATTCTCGAGCACATTCAGGACTTGCTTCATCTCGGTTTCAAGGACAGCAACACGAGCTTGCTCATTTTGGTCAGTCATTCTTGCTCTTGAGCGAGTACGGATTGGGGAACGTTGACGGTCCGTAATAACCTAATGTAAAGGAAATGAACCAAATAAGCACATGGTCAAGACAAGGTTGGTTCATGACACGCTTCTAGCCTTTTTTTGTTTATTCATGACAATATTCGTACATGGACGAGACTTTATGAAAAGTGATCTAGGAAAAGAAATATAAATGACGCCCTAGACACAACCTAGGAAATAGAAGCACCAAAATCCCTAATCATAAAATTATGAAAAACAAAAAGTGAGACTCCCTAGAAACTATGGACTGAAAACAAATTCTCTAAAGCCCCTTTTTTTGTAAAAGAAAGATGACGGCAAACTTTGTAGGAAAATAATTACCTATGACATATCTAGGAAAATAAAGACATAGATTGAAAATAAATTCTCTAAAAGAGCTTTCTTTCTTTCTTTCTTTTTTTAAAAAGGACTCAATGATTATTACTTTCAAATTTAAAACCAACCTAGACCTATCATGGACCGACCAAAGAAAATACGAAACATAAATAAATTGCTAGATAAAGGTTGAGAAAAACTTACTTCACCAATAGGACCATGGCAATCACAAAGACATGCGCATGAAATGTGAGGTTCGATATCTATCTAGACTCTGGCTCGCAAAGTGGAGACGCGAGGATTACCGGGCTAAACCAGTCATGGTTGTGGTTAGGCCGGGGTTCCCCTGACTCCGGCTTAGTCAAGGAGCCGACCCGGGTTGCAAAGGGTGCAACCGTGGTGGGAACTCAATGACACTGTGAAAGAACTTTCGGGACCAAGGAGGGCGACCCATGCCACGCGGGTGTGGTCGGGGTATCCACTGTCTCAGTACCATCCTAAACCTGTGCCGCCCAGGTCTGGCAGCGGGAAGTGTGTGCGGTGTAGTGTAGATGCAAGGCATGCACAGCAGGTTATATCATACAGCGCTTCGTGCATAAAATAAACCATTCATCCAAACACCTCCCTGCAAAACAAGGGTTAACAGTCACGCCTCCCCTTATACCTCCCATTCTGCAAAAACATTTAACACCTAAAATGTTAGGGACGTACCTGGGATCCTCGCTGCCAAGCAAAAAATATTTTTGAAAAGAAAAACTGGTTTAAGTCCACTAAGAGTTTTAACTCAAGTCCCCAGCGGAGTCGCCAAGCTGTCGCGACCTAAAATTTCCCTCTTAGGCTAATGGATTATTAGGACTAAACCTAACTCGGGCCCTCCCAAACCCTACCAATTCGCAACTTAGGGTTTAAGTTTTTAACATGCAAAATTTTTCATGCTCGGAGTCGCCACTAATCTATTTGTGGTAGGTCGATTAGAAACCTAAATAAAACATAGGGAGATATGTTTTATTCCTACGAACCAGAGATTCTAAGCTCGGGGACTTGATTACGCTAGATCTAGTCTAACGCCCTTTCGGTACCTTTTCTTTTCAAAAATGTTTTGGCAAGCAATCTGGATCCATTTTAACTTAGTCACTAACATGTGAGGTGTTCATGCGGGTGCGCACACCACCAATTTAACACCCAAGAAAGCATTAAATAAATTGCAAGTTGGAAGAATTACTTACCTCGAAGCAACGTAAGCATCTGCATTGTTAGCTAGAAAATCACATCAACAACCTAATATGATTTCTAATTAACAAGGAATTCACTCAATTTTTGGATTTTCGCTTATTTAAATGAAAGCTAATCTACATGTAATGACGTGCAAAAATGACATGCAAGTAATGTAACCTAGCATGCAAACTATATGTCATGCGACGACGTGACCTAATTCTGATGACGGGCAAATGATTTATTTTTGGTATTTTCTAATGAAATTCGGAATAAAAAATATGTCTAAATTAACATGCAACCTATAATGACTTAACATATCCTAACATGACTTATTTTTGGGATTTTTGTTAAAATTCGAAATAATAAATTGCTTAAATTAAGAATGCAATCTATCCTAATCTACCATAAAGCAATTCATTCTTTTTTGGGGTTTTCATGAAAATTCGGAATTAAAAAAATAACCTAAATAATCTATTAAGATTAGAATATTACTTAATTTAAACTAGGAAATAGATTATCTCAAGTCCTAATTTAAATTAAATAATTACTCTATCGTCTAGATATATTTAGGATTCCTAAACATGCAAAACTCAAATTCAAATCCTAACTGATATTTTTTGAATTTTCTTTTTTTATTTGAAAAGGAAAAACAATTTAAACAAAGATAGCATCCACATTTAAAACAACCACGCAATCCGCAAAATTCGTTTCAAACTCGGATTAGGCACAAAAATCGAACTATCGGTCATATCTATAGGGTTATAGATATTGACGGAAAGTCGATCATTCAAATTTGGAAAGTAGATAAAAGTCATTATCGTACCCAAGTGATTATGGATAGGATAATGATTTTCCGTATCGCCACGTATCATACCTTAGGGATAAGGTCGGATAGTCGTCCAGATACGTTGCTAATTTCCTAATTTTGGACATTCTAGAACATTGCGGATGAAGAAAACAATATCTTAAGATATCTAGCAATCCACGTAATATTCACGGAATATTCAAAATATTCAAACTAGGAATCTAAATATTTTGAAAATATACCGGATAGCATTCTTACCTAATTTCGAGATATTCCCAAATTTGAACTCGCGGACCAAGATTGCGGATCGGGATGATGGCGAGTGGACCGGTGGCGGCGCGACCACGAGGACCGCGGCGGCGCTGTTTGCAGTGGTGCTTGTGACGGTAGGGACGCTTGGCTCAACGAAACGGACAGCTCGGGATCGGCGGTAGCGTTTGCGTTGGTGATGGCACGCCAGGGATAATCTCAGAAGTGATGGCGTGGTGGTGAGGACGGCAAGGCTTGGGAATGTCGCAACTATTGGCCGCTCGAGAAGACGCAGTGAATCCCAGAAAACTTTTCAATCCCAAGCACTGCACCTGCACTCACCGAACACACTTACGCATAATCACTATTTCAGAATTTTGCCACTTGGGTTCTTCTTGCTCGTGAATCGTCCAAGTGCACTCCTTCAGGACTTCTTCACCACCTCGCTCACAGGACACGCCTGCACACAAAAGAAAATTCTTTCTTTTTCTTTATAATTTAGTAACAACCCTCCAATGGCCACAACGCCCAAAGATTTCTGCCACAGCTTCGCGCAATTGGGATTGTCCCAGTCATTGGTTCGGTGAAGCTTGGCTTGGCCACTGGTAGCGGTGGGGGAGAGGCTGCTTTCTCACTCTTGCTCTTTAGTCTCGCTATTTCCTCACGTGTATCTCGTGCTCTCTCTAAAAACCTGATCTTGAAAATTATGAGAGCCCCCCCACAAAAATTCTGACCTAATGAAGTATATATAACCCTAATCTAGGTCAATTAGATGGGCTCTCTAGTCCTAATGGGCTTAGGCTTGGGCTTAGATTTTAATTTAATTTAAATGGGCTGAATTAATTAAGGATAATGGGCTGAATTAAGCTCAAATTAAAACAACCGAGCCCGTTTGACTTGTAATTCCCGGCCCTTGCGTTCCAAGCGAGCCGAGTCCCATTCGATGAAATTTAAGTTCGTTCGTCACCGCCAGTCCGATGCGAAATGCAATTAATCTAAAATGAATTTAAACTATATGTTATGCAACCTAAATATCTTTGTTTAGGGGTTAAAAATTTAATCCCTAATTTTCTGTACAAATTACAACTAAATGGTCGCTAAAAATATTTTTAACCCAGTGTAATTTACATAGAAAATTAGGGATTAAATTTTTAACCCCTAAACAAAAAATATTTTAAATTGCATAACATATAGTTTAAATTCATTGCATTCTTTGCATCGGACCGGCGGTGACGAACGAGCTTAAATTTCATCAAACGGGACTCGGCTCGCTTGAAATGCACGGGCCGGGAATTACAAGTCCCCGGGCTTAGAATCTCTGGTTCGTAGGAATAAAACATATCTCCCTATGTTTTATTTAGGTTTCTAATCGACCTACCATAAATAGATTAGTGGCGACTCCAAGCATGAAAACATTTGTATGTTAAAAACTTAAACCCTAAGTTGCGAATTGGTAGGGCTTGGGAGGGCTCGAGTTAGGTTTAGTCCTAATAATCCATTAGCCTAAGAGAAAAAAACTTAGGTCGCGACAGCTTGGCGACTCCGCTGGGGACTAGAGTTAAAACTCTTAGTGGACTTAGGCCAGTTTTTCTTTTCAAAAAATATTTTTTGCTTGGCAGCGAGGATCCCAGGTACGTCCCTAACATTTTAGGTGTTAAATATTTTTGCAGAATGGGAGGTATAAGGGGAGGTGTGATTGTTAACCCTTGTTTTGCAGGGAGGTGTCTGAATGAATGATTTATTTTATGCACGAAGCGCTGTATGATATAACCTGCTGTGCATGCCTTGCATTTACACTACACCGCACACACTACCTGCTGCCGGACCTGGGCGGCACAGGTTTAGGATGGTACTGAGACAGTGGACACCCCGACCACACCCGCGTGGTATGGGTCGCCCTCCTTGGTCCCGAAAATTCTTTCATGGTGTCATTGAATACCTACCACGGTTGCACCCTTTGCAACCCGGGTCGGCTCTTTGACTAAGCCGGAGTCAGGGGAATCCCAGCCTAACCACCACCATGACTGGTTTAGCTCGGTAATCCTCATGTCTCCATTTTGCAAGCCAGAGTCTAGGTAGAAATCGAACCTCACGTTTCATGCGCATGTCTATGTGATTGACATCATTCTACCCGGTGAAGTAAGATTTCTGAACCTTTATCTCGCAATTTATTTATGTTTCGTCTTTTTTCTTTGGTCGGTCCATGACATTAGGGCGGTCGTGAGTCTTGGTCTATACACTATGGGAGGGGCAGACATCCGGATTCTTGATGCTCTTAAGGACGAGCTCCGTGCCTGGTGGAATCTACTCAGTCCGACCAACCGCAAGCTAGTTGAGGGCCACATCGGGAGGCTGCTCCCCCTACTGGAGGTCAAAGTCCGTACCGGCCTCGTTCGAGCATTAGCGCACTTCTGGTGTCCCGAGACCTCTACCTTTATATTCGGTAAGCACGAGCTCACCCCGACGTTGGAAGAATATAGCGTGCTCATTGGAAAACCATTGGAGTCGGATTTAGTCACACCACCTTTGGGAATTGATTCTACTTTAATGTTGGCTGAGTTTTTGAATGTCAGAAAAAATGAATTGGGAAAAGTGTTAAAAGCAAATCGTGGCACATGCCCATTTTCATTCCTGAGTCAGTGTTTTGAAAAAGCCACATCTTTTCAAAAAGGCAGAATCTTTTTGCTAGCGTTTTTCGGGTTCGTGATTTTTCCTTACTGTAAGAATGCATGTAATCCGTCAATCGCATGGTTGGTCCAACAGGTCTGTCTTGAAAAGAATTTTATCAACATCATTTTAGCCGAGACTTTCATTTCCCTCACTAAATTTAAGCAACATGTCGACAAAACTTTTCATGCTCCCCTCGAACTTTTGCAAATTTGATTTTTGTCTCACATAAAAGGGTGTGGCGATTTACTCACAATATCCGAGCTTAGTGACTCTAGCCATCCTGTCTTGAGGTATAAAGAAAAACAAGGGGGTGCACCCGATTATCATTACTCTGAATGGATCATTTTCATGAAAAACGCTAGACCCCAAGGTTTCCAATGGCATGCTAACTGGTTCAAAGTCGAGGAAGCTCGGCTTACATGTAATGGTATTGGGCCGGTTCCACTATTGGGTTTCACCGGCGCGATCGAATACTACCCCGCCAGAGTGTCTCGTCAGTATCAGATTCTCCAAGGACTCCCTCCAGCGTTACAACCAGAACTCCTCCAAGTCGACTTCGCCGATGATGATAAAGACCACGAAGCGACCGTAGCTCAGCTCAATAAGATGTGGAGGAAGTGCCGTGTGTTAAAGATAGCTCGGCCCGAAGGAGAACTAAAGGGAGAGCAGAAGTCCTATTTCGCGACGACCCAGTACATTCGAAAGCACAGAATCCCGCAGGATTTGCTCCCGAAGATATCCAAGGTGCCTCTCAAGTCCGCCAATTGCTCAGAGAACAATCGCCTCAAAAGGAAGACCAAAGAAGCTGAAGAAAAGGCGTCCAAGATAGCTCGAGCTTATGAGCAATTGAAGAAGGAAGTCGCCTCCCATATGTCTATAGATCAAGCTAAATAAAAAGCTCGAAGTTCTTTTCTCATTTCACTTTCAGTTTTTAAAATTTGTTTAGGAATTGAGTCATTTGTCTTTATATTCAGTTCAATTTCAAGTCATTAATTCGTGTAAAAATTTTCGCCATTTCAATAAAGAGGTCCTTTCGATTCAAAGCGGTTAGACCAATGTCATGGATTGGCGTGTGATTTTGCTTAACACTCATGAATGCCTGTTTCGTTCCAAAATTAGGTAGCTACGGACCGATCACGATCGCCCATTCGTACACGGTCGAGAGCCAGAATGGCCGATCAAACTGACTTGCAAGAGCGTGTTGTTGGTGTGGAAGACCAGATCAAGCAACTTGTCATCGCAATGCAACAAATGTCCGCTGAGATCAAAGCTCTCCGGTCGGTTCCTGTTTCGGCACCCCTCGAAGCGTCAGTCCCAAAGCAGAAAATCAGAAAAAGTGTCGATGTTGACGGGGATGACGATATTCCTGATTTAGAAGATGACCCCGTCCAGATCATCGTCAACAAGGACAAACCTGATGAACGGGTCAATAAACTTGAAGAAAGAGTGAAGCAGCTAGAAGGTTCGCAGGATTCACCTTCGATCGATCTGTCCCTGTACTCACAGATCAAAATCCCAAAGAAGTTCAAAATGCCGGATTTCGACAAGTACAATGGCACCACATGTCCAAAAGCCCACCTACAGCTCTATCACGTACAGATGACTTCGTACGTTGACAACGAACTCCTGATGATCCATGCCTTTCAAGCAAGTTTGACGGGTCCTGCTTTGAGCTGGTATCTCATGAAGAAGATAAATGGCCTCAAAACTTGGAAAGAAGCCAGTGAAGCATTCTTGAAGCAGTACAGATTCATAACGGACATCATTCCTACCCGTGATGATCTCGAACGCGCTCAGATGAAAAAGACTGAGTCCTTCAAAGACTATGCTATCAGATGGAGGAATTTAGCTGCTCAGGTTGTCCCAGAACCCATAGACAGTGAGTTAAAGAGGATGTTCGTGAAAACTCTCCCGTTCGAATACCGTAATCGGATGGTTGCCATTCCGACTGACAACTTCAACCAACTCATCCCCATGGGCGAACAAATTGAGATAGGGCTGAAAGATGGATGGTTTGTCGAGCCGTCCTCCTCGACCAGAAGATTTGGTGCGAGAAAAGAGAAAGAACCGGCAGCTGAAGTAAATGTGGCTTATAACCAACCGAGCCGACGGAATGCTAACTCCGCCCCAGCAATCCAAATAGCAGAAGCTCAGCAACAAAACTCGGGTCGTCAACCTTTTCAGAGGAGGAACAACAAGAGGCAATTCACCCCTCTCCCCGGATCGTTGTCTCAAGTATTGACAGTGCTTCAGAAGAAAGGCCTGCTTACTACCGAGCCAAAGCGGCCCAATCCTGAGCGGTTCTATAACTTCGACCCGTCAAAGAAATGTGATTATCATATGGGTGAGCTCGGACACTCAACCGATGATTGCTATACCCTCAAGCACCGAATCCAGAACCTCCTAGATACGAAGGCTTTCTCATTTCAGCCTGCTAAGCCGAATGTTCAGAACAACCCACTCCCTGATCACGCAGGCAATGTGAATGCCATATTTAGCTTCGACGCTGGTCGAATCAAGAATGTTAAGGTGTATACTACTGATGTCTACGGTGAGTTAGTGAAAGCCGGTTGTTACCCGAGTAATGAAGACCTTCCCCTTGCCATCATGAGAGAAAGAATCTCAAGGATGGTAGAAGCTGGGATGATCGTTTATGCTGACCACACTGGCATCGTTTCTACTATCTCTCAAGTGGTTATTAATTGGGAGGAGGAGTTTGCTTCGTTGAACACCGGGAGCGACGAGGGCGACCCTCTGCTTGAAGACATGCCTTCGCTTGAAGACGCGTCCGATAATGAGGAGATCATAGTAAGCACGCCTACAGCTGATGAAGGGATAGTGATCGAGATACCTCAACCGTATGAGTACAGTGATAATAGGGCGGTTCCTTGGTCCTACAGTCTCGATGTCGACTTAATTACCAGATCCGGGCGTTCCTATGGCCAAGCTAATGCTCAACCTACAAAACCTGTTACTGATGAGGAAGCTAAAGAATTCCTAGCCGTGATTAAGGCTAGCGAGTACAACATATTTGAACAATTGCGCAAGATGCCCGCACAAATCTCTCTGCTTGAACTACTCCAGACATCTGTCAAACATCAGAAAGCCTTAATGAAGGTGTTAAGTGAAGTCCACGTGCCAGAAACGATCGATCATGACAAATTGGAGGAATTTGTGGGTTCTATACTCCTCAAGGACCTCATAGCCTTTTCAGATGAAGAGTTCCCTCTAGAAGGGAGGGGGCATACCAAAGCACTTTATATTTCCATCAAATACAAGGCCTCACATGTAGCCCGGGTACTTATTGACAACGGATCAGCCTTGAATATCTGTCTTTTGGCGACTTTATACCGCCTTAAAATAGATCCTTCTAAGATAAATTCTGCGAAGACCTCCGTTCGAGCCTTTGACGGAACGAAGAAAGAAGTGATGGGAGAAATCCACCTTGACATACAGATTGGACCAACGGTGTTTAATATCCTATTTCAAGTGATGGACATTCCCACTTCATTCAATTTTCTGTTGGGTCGTCCGTGGATTCATACTGCCGGAGCTGTGCCATCTAGTCTACATCAGAAAGTGAAGTTCGTTGTGGAGAGAAAGTTAGTCACAGTCCACGGTGAAGAAGAGCACCCAATCTACCACGCAACGGCTATCCCCTATGTTGAGCCGGATTGCAAAATAGAATCGAGCTATCAGTCGCTCGAGCTCGTATCAACCATACATGCGTCAAGAGGATCATCACCGCCTATTCCTGAGGTGTCAAATGCTGCAGTCATGGTTGGCAGAGTAATGGTGTCCCATGGCTTTACTCCAGGTGAAGGCCTTGGTAGGAATGGTCAAGGTATTCGCCAACCGGTCGAAGTCTTTCAGAGGTCCCGCATTACTGGATTGGGATACCTGGGGTCAACCGAGTCAAATAATGGGGCACGTGGACGTAGACATGGACGTGGACGCATTCGAGGTCGAGGAAACGGATAGATTAGATCGCGATCCGAAGAAGAACCAAATGGTGAAGAACGTGGGCGTGATAGGTTGCTTCCACACATCCGCACCACATTCCCGGGCCCTGCAAGAATGATGCATGAAGAGAAAGAAGTGATCGACACTTTGGGGCAACCAAGCGGCAAGTTCGATTATTACGTGAAATACTCAGCACCCCCGAGCTTTTATGTTGACCCCCGTGACATTGTCTCGGATGGATGGGGAGGTATGGATGATCCAACACTTCTAGTGACAGAAGATCCTGATGATGCAATGGAGGGAATCACTGCCCTGTTCGATGATTTCTTCATTGGAGCTATTGAGGAAGGACCGTTGGAGGGAATGGGCATTGGCCCGCAAGAGTAACACATTTACCTTTTTCGCACACTCCCCTACGCGGGAATTTTTACTGCTTTTTAGGACTTACCCCGTCTCGGGAGCTGCTTTTTAGTACTTTTCATTTCTAGGATTTGATTGTTGCAATTTCCATTCCAATAAATGTAATTTATTTGATGATAATCAATGAAATTACAAGTTATTTTTGTTTTGAGGGCATGTTGAGGTATATCAAACCAGCCCGGTGATGATATCTAACCCGTTTCAAACTCGGATTAGGCATAAAAATCGAACTATCAGTCATATCTATAAGGTTATAGATATTGACGGAAAGTCGATCATTCAAATTTGGAAAGCAGATGAAAATCATTATCGTACCCAAGTGATTATGGATAGGATAATGATTTTCCGTATCGCCACGTATCGTACCTTAGGGATAAGGTCGGATAGTTGTCCAGATACGTTGCCGAATTAGGAAAGTTTCCTAATTTTGAATGTTTTCGAATATTGCGGATATCGCAAATATTATCCTAAGGTATCTAATCAATCATGCAATATTCACGGAATATTCAAAATATTCAAACTAAGAATTTGAATATTTTGAAAATATACCGGATAGAGATTTTTACCTGATTTGCGGATTACTTTCCAAATTTGAATTCGCGGCGGATCGGGATCGCGGCGAGTGGACTGGCGGCGGACGGATCGGCGACGGGCAACGACTCCCCGCAGGACGGTGGCTTGCAGTAGTGTGGACTTCTCCGGCTTCACGAAGGAATGGCAGCAAGAAGTTTTACGGCCACTGATGAGGGAAGGCTATGGCTTGAAACCAATCTCATCGGAATCACCGGAAAAATCGTTGGACACCCGTTGATCCTCAATTGAACCGCAAAGTCACGATCTTCTTATGTCTTCAATTCCACGTGGTCTCTTCATGGGGACTTACAGTCAACTTTCCATGTTTCACCAGCCAAGAAGGGACAAATTCCACCACTTCTTCCATGCTTTTCTTTGGCTTTTTCTTATGCAGATCGTGGAAACTCAGTAACAATACTTGAAGGTCAACTTGAGAGCGTAGACTGCAACTAGGTGGACTGGGGAGGAGACTGCGTGAAGGTGCTTCGCTGCAATTGCAGGTTCAACGATGAAGGCTCGTTGGTGTTGCTCACAGTGGCCAGTTGGAGCAAGAAGATATCCTACGGCGTTCAAGGTGACCACGAGGGAGAGCAGCACCGCCGGGGATAAACTGCAGAGTCCTTTGGGCACTGCGGAACAGTAGTGGCAGTGACTCGGGCACGACGGAGGGGCAGCGCAGACGCGGCGGATGCACCCCTGCGCAACTGACTGTCTCTCTTGCTCTTTACTTTCGCTCACGTGTGTCTCTCGCGCTCTCAAAAATTGTGTTCTGAAAATTATGAGACCCCCCCTAAAATCCTGACCTAATGATGTATATATAGCACTAATCTAGGTCAATTAGATGGACTTTCTAGTCCTAATGGGCTTAGGCTTGGGCTTAGATTTTAATTTAATTTAAATGGGCTGAATTAATTAAGGATAATGGGCTGAATTAAGCTCAAATTAAAACAACCGAGCTCGTTTGACTTGTAATTCCCGGCCCTTGCGTTCCAAGCGAGTCGAGTCCCATTCGATGAAATTTAAGTTCGTTCGTCACCGCCAGTCCGATGCGAAATGCAATTAATCTAAAATGAATTTAAACTATATGTTATGCAACCTAAATATTTTTGTTTAGGGGTTAAAAATTTAATCCCTAATTTTCTGTACAAATTACGACTAAATGGTCGCTAAAATTTAGGTGTCAACAGCTGCCCCTCTTTGAAGGTGAGCTCGCAGAGGTTGCATTCAAAGACTAAATGATACCTAAATTTTGACTATGCAAATGCAATGAGAAAAATTAGTCTTTTTGTCGAGTAAATGAGATCTCAATGAGCCCACACCCATTTTCTAATGTGATATGAAAATGCAAATGCAAAAATAGAAAACATACCTGCATTTACTTACCTGAAGATTTGGGAAAACAAATTTGGGGTATGGAACAACTTTTGAAAACTTACCAAGTATCTGGAAGCCCTCTCAAGTAGTCGAAAAAGTCATCTGAAAGGCGACCCAGGTGCTTGAAAGACTCGAAAAATTCCCTTCGGATTTTCGGTAATGATACTTGAAATTTCAATAAGATATTTGAATGGGTTCGATGATTCCCTTCGGGTCTTCGAGACAGATATCTGAAACTGCAATCAGATATGATTAATAGGATCGAAAATTCTCTTCAGATTTTCGGAAATGATACCTGAAACTACAATCAGGTAATTGAATATGGGCTCGATGATTCCCTTCGGATTTTCGAGAAAGATATCTGAAACTGCAATCAGATATGATTAATAGGATCGAAAATTCTCTTCAGATTTTCGGAAATGATACCTGAAACTATAATCAGGTAATTGAATATTCACAAATATTTAGACGAACACGAAGCTTAAAAAAAAACAACTGTAGCATCAGGAACTCTTTAGTCTTTGAGGAAACATTACCTGTCAGATATGATTAGAGCAAAACACATATGCATTCATTCAAGGAGATTAGCAATCTCAGCTATTCTAGAACTCACATTTTAGAATTCATCAATTCAATTGAGGTTTATGCATGATGGTTTTACCATATTTGCATCACCAAATTTCCACTGGGGAGAATCATTAATTAAGACAATTTTCACTCATAACGTGAATTTCTTAAGAGTGCTAAATGAGAGATTTTCAGTTAGAAAGGGCTTTCACTCACTCTTATTCGGAAGGGCTATTCTATGAGAATCACTCCATCTTACCATCATCATGTCAACAAGGATCCGAGTATTCTCGCAAGCGGTACGACTTTACCAATCTAAGAGGTCTTTATCAGGATCGTAGCGTTGGTTTGGTCAATGGCTTAACAAAGGGAACTCTTCGAGTCGAGGCTGTTGAAAGAAAATACTCCACAATCGTCTCCGGGTTTACAAGTCAAGAACCCTGCAAAATGAGATAGAAGTGGACTTGCTCGTACTTCTTCGAGCTAAGCTTATAAACATCTGAAACTCTACGTTAGTTCAAGTGCCCTAATCTGAAGAGACTTTGTAAGGGACGTAATGTAGGCTAGGCTCATGGGTTGAGAAATGAAAGGATATATTAGGCTCAAAAATGTGTATAAAGGTGAGAGTTGGTGATCATCTAGGCATAATCACCGGTCCTCTTTTCTTTAGGGGTTGCCTTCTTGGCAGATGCTCCATTGGCCTTGAGAGTTCGTCACTTGATTCCTTCGAAACTTGTAGGACTACTGCTCCACTGGGATTCATGACTTTGACATGTCATATCTTGATATTTTTTTTCTAAAGTTCTCCCTTTTTTTTTCTGACTTTTTTTTTTCAGGGTGATGGCCTTGCTTTTACCAGGCACACTGCTTTTTTATGCCCCCTAGCTTTCATTTTTTTTAACACACACTGTCTACAATGCATACATTGGCCGATTATATTTCAACTTGACATTTAGACTCTCAAGGGTCTTCGTCTTCAGTTGGTACTCCAAATATGCTGCTTGGACAATGATGGTTTTTGCTTTGCCCCAGTGTGGGGGATGATCACCAACTAGGTTCATATGAAATAAAAATATAGGCTCAAGTGGGCTAAGCAATGGATAAAGTGTATATAGGATAGAGAAAGAAATGCTCTTCGTCATCCTAAGGCACTTGAAGTTCGCGTGAATTCATCTGAAAAAGCAACACTCGAAGATTGATGTAAGTGAGAGCAAGACAATCTCTATTCATTTTTCACCTTATAATGCTGACTTACCTCCAGTTTGCCCCGATGTGGGGTGATTCTTGACAGGGGTAATTTGAAAGAATTTCTCCAAACGTTTAGGCTCAAAGTGGCGAAACAATAGATAACCTGTATTGTTTAGGATAGAGAAGTGAATTGCCTCTCGTCATTTCGATAGTCGTACCTTTCGCGAGATAACCATTTACCTTGTGGACATGGAATATTTCACTCATCTCACAAGTGTATGAATAGGGGACAGTGTTTAGGATATGGCTTGCCTTTCATCATCCCGACACATCTCATTTAGCATACTCAAATAATGCCACATCATTTAATAAATTGTCCATTTGGAGCATTCTCAATGAACTTGGTGAGTTAAACAGGTAAATTATCATGCAAAACCCTCTTTCGAAGGATATTAGTATTTTAAATACCTATCGGCTTTAGGCATGCAAAGGTTCATAATTCAAAAATTTCATTAAATGCATGAGAAGCATAACATCCATTTCAAGAACATGTCATCGCTCAACAATATCAAACAAGAAGAGTGTCCTTAGGAATGAGAGTCCTTTGATTGCTCTTATTTGGAAAGGATGGACACATGAACACTCCATCTTTGCTTTTGCCCTGTTGAGCACTCATCTTCGCTCTAGCATCATGCCCAAGTAGGTGTTGACACCTAAATTTTAGCGACCATTTAGTCGTAATTTGTACAGAAAATTAGGGATTAAATTTTTAACCCCTAAACAAAAATATTTAGGTTGCATAACATATAGTTTAAATTCATTTTAGATTAATTGCATTTCGCATCGGACTGGCGGTGACGAACGAACTTAAATTTCATCGAATGGAACTCGGCTCGCTTGGAACGCAAGGGCCGGGAATTACAAGTCAAACGGGCTCGGTTGTTTTAATTTGAGCTTAATTCAGCCCATTATCCTTAATTAATTCAGCCCATTTAAATTAAATTAAAATCTAAGCCCAAGCCTAAGCCCATTAGGACTAGAAAGCCCATCTAATTGACCTAGATTAGTGCTATATATACATCATTAGGTCAAGATTTTAGAGTGGGGGGTTCTCATAATTTTCAGATCAGAATTTTTTAGAGAGACACACGAGTAAAACACGTGAGCGAGAGAGAGAAGCAGAGGAGTCGTGTGGCTTTTCTTGGGGGAGTCCACGTAAAAAAATCGTGAAGATACAGACGAAGAAGAAGAATTCACCGCACAAGATAGGGAGTTCTCAATCAAAAGAGGACTCACACAGAAGTCCATTGGCCAAGGGGGCCACTTTCACTTGCTGCACGAAGAACAAGTCTTCACTTTGACATGCAAAAGATGTCAGAGCCAATATGGTGAGCCCAGCACGTTGCGCTCGGTAATGTAGCCAACTTCCAGGAGATCAGCCACTGGCCACGCAGCTTGTCACGCGTGCTCCACGATCGTGATTCTCGTCACCTCGCTATCACGCCCTTGCCAAGCTACTGATCCCTAGACGAGTCACGAGCTTTACCGAGAGCCAGCCCATACCGTGGAGCCATCACTGCTCGTGCCTCCATCGTGTGCCACCGCCAAGCCGAGCCGCGACGCGTCCTTCCTTCTTCTCGGCAATTACCCATCGACAAATTGAAGAAATCAAGCACCATCGAGAGAGCCACCAACGTGTTCTTCAAGCGCATCCCCGACGTGCTTGTCCGACACCCCCACCACAACGCCAATATCCTCCGAAGTTGCGGCCATCCCTGACGTTCATCGCCCTCCCGTGCTGCTGTCCCGCGGGGAGTCGCTGCCCATAGCTGCGCCAACCACCGCCGCGGCACGTCCGCCGCTGCCGCTCCGTCCGTGAGCTCGGAGCCTAGCCGAGCTGCCCCTGCGCCACCGTCGCCGCTCCCGACGCCGCGCCGCCGCTCCCGACGCACCGCCAGTCCACTCGCCGCGATCCCGATCCGCCGCGAATTCAAATTTGGAAAGTAATCCGCAAATCAGGTAAAAATCTCTATCCGGTATATTTTCAAAATATTTAAATTCTTAGTTTGAATATTTTGAATATTCCGTGAATATTGCATGATTGATTAGATACCTTAGGATAATATTTGCGATATCCGTAATATTCTAAGATACCTTAAATTATGAATTTTTCCTAATTTGGCAACATATCTGGACGACTATCCTACCTTATCCCTACGGTACGATACGCGGCGATATGGAAAATCGTTATCTTGTCCATCATCACTTGGATACGATAATAGATTTTATTTGCTTTCCAAATTTGAATGATCGACTTTCCGTCAATATCTATAACCCTATAGATATGACCGATAGTTCGATTTTTGTGCCTAATCCGAGTTTGAAACGAATTTTGCGGATTGCGTGGTTGTTTTAAATGTGGATGCTATCTCTGTTTAAATTGTTTTTCCTTTTCAAATAAAAAAGAAAATTCAAAAAATATCAGTTAGGATTTGAATTTGAGTTTTGCATGTTTAGGAATCCTAAATATATCTAGACGATAGAGTAATTATTTAATTTAAATTAGGACTTGAGATAATCTATTTCCTAGTTTAAATTAAGTAATATTCTAATCTTAATAGATTATTTAGGTTGTTTTTTAATTCCGAATTTTTCATGAAAATCCCAAAAAAAGAATGAATGGTTTTATGGTAGATTAGGATAGTTTGCATTCTTAATTTAAGTAATTTATTATTTCGAATTTTAACAAAAATCCCAAAAATAAGTCATGTTAGGATATGTTAAGTCATCATAGGCTGCACGTTAATTTAGGCATATTTTTATTCCGAATTTCATTAGAAAACACCAAAAATAAATCATTTGCCCGTCATCAGAATTAGGTCACGTCGTCGCATGACATATAGTTTGCATGTTAGGTTGCATTATTCGCGTGTCAATTTTTTGCACGTCATTGCATGTAGATTAGCTTTCATTTAAATAAGTGAAAATCCTAAAAAACATTGAGTGAATTCCTTGTTAATTAGAAATCATATTAGGTTGTTGATGTGATTTTCTAGCTAACAATGCAGATGCTTACGTTGCTTCGAGGTAAGTGATTCTTCTAACTTGCAATTTATTTAATGCTTTCTTGGATGTTAAATTGGTGGTTTGCGTACCCGCATGAATACCTCACATGTTAGTGACTAAGTTAAAATGGATCCAGATTGCTTACCAAAATATTTTTGAAAAGAAAAGGTACCGAAAGGGCGTTAGACTAGATCTAGCGTAATCAAGTCCCCGAGCTTAGAATCTCTGATTCGTAGGAATAAATCATATCTCCCTATGTTTTATTTAGGTTTCTAATCGACCTACCACAAATAGATTAGTGGCGACTCCGAGCATGAAAAACATTGACATGTTAAAAACTTAAACCTTAAGTTGCGAATTGGTAGGCCTTGGGAGGGCTCGAGTTAGGTTTAGTCCTAATAATCCATTAGCTTAAGAGGAAAATTTAGGTCGCGACAGCTTGGCGACTCCGCTAGGGATTTGATTTAAAACTCTTAGTGGACTTAGGCCAGTTTTTCTTTTCAAAAAAATATTTTTTGCTTGGCAGCGAGGATCCCAGGTACGTCCCTAACATTTTAGGTGTTAAATGTTTTTGCAGAATGGGAGGTATAAGGGGAGGCGTGACTGTTAACCCTTGTTTTGCAGGGAGGTGTTTGGATGAATGGTTTATTTTATGCACGAAGCGCTGTATGATATAACCTGCTGTGCATGCCTTGCATCTACACTACACCGCACACACTTCTCGCTGCCGGACCTGGGCGGCACAGGTTTAGGATGGTACTGAGACAGTGGATACCCCGACCACACCCGCGTGGCATGGGTCGCCCTCCTTGGTCCCGAAAGTTCTTTCACGGTGTCATTGAGTTCCCACCACGGTTGCACCCTTTGCAACCCGGGTCGGCTCCTTGACTAAGCCGGAGTCAGGGGAACCCCGACCTAACCACAACCATGACTGGTTTAGCCCGGTAATCCTCGCGTCTCCACTTTGCGAGCCAGAGTCTAGATAGATATCGAACCTCACATTTCATGCGCATGTCTATGTGATTACCATGGTCCTACCGGGTAAAGTAAGTCTTCTGAACTCTCCTTTTTGCAATTTATTTAGTTATTGCATTTTTCGGGTCGGTCCATGATAGGTCTAGGTGGGTTTTTAATTTAAAAGTAATAATCATTGAGTCCTTTTTAAAAAAAGCAAGAAAGAAAGAAAGCTCTTTTAGAGAATTTATTTTCAATCTATGTCTTTATTTTCCTAGATGTGTCATAGGTAATTATTTTCCTACAAAGTTTGCCGTCATCTTTCTTTTACAAAAAAAGGACTTTAGATAATTTGTTTTCAGTCCATAGTTTCTAGGGAGACTCACTTTTTGTTTTTCATAATTTTATGATTAGGGATTTTGGTGCTTCTATTTCCTAGGTTGTGTCTAGGGCGTCATTTATATTTCTTTTCCTAGATCACTTTTCATAAAGTCTCGTCCATGTACGAATATTGTCATGAATAAACAAAAAAAGACTAGAAGCGTGTCATGGACCAACCTTGTCTTGACCATGTGCTTATTTGGTTCATTTCCTTTACATTAGGTTATTACGGACCGTCAACGTTCCCCAATCCGTACTCGCTCAAGAGCAAGAATGACTGACCAAAATGAGCAAGCTCGTGTTGTTGTCCTTGAAACCGAGATGAAGCAAGTCCTGAATGTGCTCGAGAATCTCACCAAACAAGTTGCTTCTCTACAGACAAGCATTTCCACACTATCTGCACCCGCTCAACCGAGTGTAGAGATTGTACTGCCCAATGACTCTCCTCCTATTAAGTCAAAAGATAAAGGAAAAACTGTTGCCATTGGCACTTCCTCGACCGAGAATGGTGCAACTTTAACTGACAAAGCTCGTCCGATCATTACAAATGGGGGTGATGCATCTTCTAAGCCACCAAAGAGTGATGAGGCTGAGCGTATTGATAAGCTTGAAGAAAAATTCCATCAAATGCAAGGCTTTGATGATCAATTCTCACGAGGTCTTGCTCACATTGTCAAGGTTCAAGTCCCTAAGAAGTTCAAGGCGCCTGAGTTTAATAAGTTCGATGGCCTTTCCTGTCCTAAGGTCCATTTACAATACTACACAGCGAGGATGGCGCCGTATGCTGATAATGTGCCACTCATGATTCACACTTTCCAAGATAGCTTAACCGGACCCCCCTTACAATGGTTCGTTTTGAAAAAGATTCATTCGCTCAAGACATGGGAGGATTTGTCTGATGCTTTCATTCGTCAATACAAATTCAATATTGACGTGGCCCCGTCACGTGAGGATTTGATTCGCACTGAGAAGAAAAAGACTGAGACCTTCAAGGCCTATGCTACTAGGTGGAGAGCTCTAGCTGTGCAAATTACCCCCGAGTTGACTGAGAAGGAGATGCTTGATACCTTCATGAAGACTTTACCGTTCGAGTTTCGTAATCGAATGTTGGGTTCTAATTTCAATTCTTTAGCTGAGTTGATACCTGCGGGAGAACGCATTGAGATCGCTCTGCGCGATGGTTGGGCCACTGAGCAGGCTACCTCTGCTAAGAAGTTCACCCTCAAGAAGGATAAGGAACCGACACCTGAAGTGAATGTAGCTTACTCTCAACAAAGCCGTGACACTGCCTCGACAATGCAGTCTGTTGGCAAACAAGGTGGACGCCAATTCACTAGTCGGCAACAAGGTACTAAAAGGAACTTCACGCATCTGCCTGGGCCGTTATCCAAAGTTCTGCCTGTTCTCCAAAAGAAAAATTTGCTTTCAAGTGAACCGAAACGCCCGAACCCCGAGCGGTTCTCTGGTTATGACTCCTCTAAGAAGTGTGAGTATCATATGGGGGAGGTCGGTCATTCTACTGATGATTGTTACGTACTGAAGCATAGAATTCAAGACCTCTTGGACACAAAGGCATTCTCTTTCCGCAGTGATCAACCAAATGTCCAGCGGAACCCTCTACCCAACCATGCTGGAAGCACGGATGCTGTTATTGAGTAGAGAAATTTTTGTTTTTATACTCCTCTGCGAAGGAGTCTTTCATGCTTTCTAGAATTTCAAGTATTTTCTAGGATTTCCTACTTTCTAGGATTTCAATTCATGTTTATGTTTTGATTCGTAGGGCTTTGATTATTTGCATTTCCCTTTCAATAATGTAATTCATTTGATTCTATTCAATGAAATTGCAAGTTTGTTTTTATTTTGAGGACATGTTAAAGTATATTAAACTAGCCCAG
Source organism: Syzygium malaccense (assembly GCA_031216405.1). Lineage (NCBI taxonomy): Eukaryota > Viridiplantae > Streptophyta > Magnoliopsida > Myrtales > Myrtaceae > Syzygium > Syzygium malaccense. The sequence goes on along the minus strand of CM062262.1, from coordinate 21,895,241 downwards.
TGATGATATCCAACCATGAAAAGAAAATATCATCCAAGGAGAAATTCTGAGGGCTGGGCTTTCTCATGCTCCCTCCAAAAAAAGACTTTTCGAAAATTAAAACATTTCATTGCTTTAAAAAAAAAAACCTTTCCAAAGCGTGCATCAAATAAATCCTGTTTGTTTGTCTGACTCATTTACTTCATGTCTCAGAGCATAATTCTCCAGCTTATTGTGATGAGGAATTGACACATCGAGTTCTATTGATGATGAACCTATGGGGCAAAGGATCACCACCTACTTGGGCATGATGCTAGAGCGAAGATGAGTGCTCAACAGTAGGGGATGACAAACTGAGGGGCATGGTGAACTTTGATGATGATAATGGACTGACAAATCCAACAGAGATAATGTCATGATTTTAATTGGAATCTTCTGAGTCTCAATTCACATTTGCTTAATATCCAATTCATGCACGTTTTCTTGTGCAGGGGCAAAAGCAAAGATGGAGTGTTCATGTGTCCATCCTTTCCAAATAAGAGCAATCAAAGGACTCTCATTCCTAAGGACACTCTTCTTGTTTGATATTGTTGAGTGATGACATGTTCTTGAAATGGATGTTATGCTTCTCATGCATTTAATGAAATTTTTGAATTATGAACCTGTGCATGCCTAAAGCCGATAGGTATTTAAAATACTAATATCCTTCGAAAGAGGGTTTTGCATGATAATTTACCTGTTTAACTCACCAAGTTCATTGAGAATGATCCAAATGGACAATTTATTGAATGATGTGGCATTATTTGAGTATGCTAAATGAGATGTGTCGGGATGATGAAAGGCAAGCCATATCCTATACACCGTCCCCTATTCATACACTTGTGAGATGAGTGAAATATTCCATGTCCACAAGGTAAACGGTTATCTCGCGAAAGGTACAACTATCGAAATGATGAGAGGCAATTCACTTCTCTATCCTAAACAATACAGGTTATCTATTGTTTCGCCACTTTGAGCCTAAACGTTTGGAGAAATTCTTTCAAATTACCCCTGTCAAGAACCACCCCACATTGGGGCAAACTGGAGGTAAGTCAGCATTATAAGGTGAAAAATGAATAGAGATTGTCTTGCTCTCACTTACATCAATCTTCGAGTGTTGCTTTTTCAGATGAATTCACGCGAACTTCAAGTGCCTTAGGATGACGAAGAGCATTTCTTTCTCTATCCTATATACACTTTATCCATTGCTTAGCCCACTTGAGCCTATATTTTTATTTCATATGAACCTAGTTGGTGATCATCCCCCACACTGGGGCAAAGCAAAAACCATCATTGTCCAAGTAGCATATTTGGAGTACCAACTGAAGACGAAGACCTTTGAGAGTCTAAATGTCAAGTTGAAATATAATCGGCCAATGTATGCATTGTAGACAGTGTGTGTTAAAAAAAAATGAAAGCTAGGGGGCATAAAAAAGCAGTGTGCCTGGTAAAAGCAAGGCCATCACCCTGAAAAAAAAAAGAAAAAAAAAGAAGGGAGAACTTTAGAAAAAAAATGTCAAGATATGACATGTCAAAGTCATGAATCCCAGTGGAGCAGTAGTCCTACAAGTTTCGAAGGAATCAAGTGACGAACTCTCAAGGCCAATGGAGCATCTGCCAATAAGGCAACCCCTAAAGAAAAGAGGACCGGTGATTATGCCTAGATGATCACCAACTCTCACCTTTATACACATTTTTGAGCCTAATATATCCTTTCATTTCTCAACCCATGAGCCTAGCCTACATTACGTCCCTTACAAAGTCTCTTCAGATTAGGGCACTTGAACTAACGTAGAGTTTCAGATGTTTATAAGCTTAGCTCGAAGAAGTGCGAGCAAGTCCACTTCTATCTCATTTTGCAGGGTTCTTGACTTGTAAACCCGGAGACGATTGTGGAGTATTTTCTTTCAACAGCCTCGACTCGAAGAGTTCCCTTCGTTAAGCCATTGACCAAACCAACGCTACGATCCTGATAAAGACCTCTTAGATTGGTAAAGTCGTACCGCTTGCGAGAATACTCGGATCCTTGTCGACATGATGATGGTAAGACGGAGTGATTCTCATAGAATAGCCCTTCCGAATAAGAGTGAGTGAAAGCCCTTTCTAATTGAAAGTCTCTCATTTAGCACTCTTAAGAAATCCATGTTATGAGTGAAAATTGTCTTAATTAATGATTCTCCCCAGTGGAAATTTGGTGATGCAAATATGGTAAAACCATCATGCATAAACCTCAATTGAATTGATGAATTCTGAAATGTGAGTTCTAGAATAGCTGAGATTACTAATCTCCTTGAATGAATGCATATGTGTTTTGCTCTAATCATATTTGACAGGTAATGTTTCCTCAAAGACTAAAGAGTTCCTGACGCTACAGTTGTTTTTTTTTAAGCTTCGTGTTTGTCTAAATATTTGTGAATATTCAATTACCTGATTGTAGTTTCAGGTATCATTTCCGAAAATCTGAAGAGAATTTTCGATCCTGTTAATCATATCTGATTGCAGTTTCAGATATCTTTCTCGAAGATCCGAAGGGAATCATCGAGCCCATATTCAATTACCTGATTGTAGTTTCAGGTATCATTTCCGAAAATCTGAAGAGAATTTTCGATCCTATTAATCATATCTGATTGCAGTTTCAGATATCTTTCTCGAAGACCCGAAGGGAATCATCGAACCCATTCAAATATCTTTTTGAAATTTCAAGTATCATTACCGAAAATCCGAAGGGAATTTTTCGAGTCTTTCAAGCACCTGGGTCGCCTTTCAGATGACTTTTTCGACTACTTGAGAGGGCTTCCAGATACTTGGTAAGTTTTCAAAAGTTGTTCCATACCCCAAATTTGTTTTCCCAAATCTTCAGGTAAGTAAATGCAGGTATGTTTTCTATTCTTGCATTTACATTTTCATATCACATTAGAAAATGGGTGTGGGCTCATTGAGATCTCATTTACTCGACAAAAAGACTAATTTTTCTCATTGCATTTGCATAGTCAAAATTTAGGTATCATTTAGTCTTTGAATGCAACCTCTGCGAGCTCACCTTCAAAGAGGGGCAGCTGTTGACACCTAAATTTTAGCGACCATTTAGTCGTAATTTGTACAGAAAATTAGGGATTAAATTTTTAACCCCTAAACAAAAATATTTAGGTTGCATAACATATAGTTTAAATTCATTTTAGATTAATTGCATTTCGCATCGGACTGGCGGTGACGAACGAACTTAAATTTCATCGAATGGAACTCGGCTCGCTTGGAACGCAAGGGCCGGGAATTACAAGTCAAACGGGCTCGGTTGTTTTAATTTGAGCTTAATTCAGCCCATTATCCTTAATTAATTCAGCCCATTTAAATTAAATTAAAATCTAAGCCCAAGCCTAAGCCCATTAGGACTAGAAAGCCCATCTAATTGACCTAGATTAGTGCTATATATACATCATTAGGTCAAGATTTTAGAGTGGGGGGTTCTCATAATTTTCAGATCAGAATTTTTTAGAGAGACACACGAGTGAAACACGTGAGCGAGAGAGAGAAGCAGAGGAGTCGTGTGGCTTTTCTTGGGGGAGTCCACGTAAAAAAAATCGTGAAGATACAGACGAAGAAGAAGAATTCACCGCACAAGATAGGGAGTTCTCAATCAAAAGAGGACTCACACAGAAGTCCATTGGCCAAGGGGGCCACTTTCACTTGCTGCACGAAGAACAAGTCTTCACTTTGACATGCAAAAGATGTCAGAGCCAATATGGTGAGCCCAGCACGTTGCGCTCGGTAATGTAGCCAACTTCCAGGAGATCAGCCACTGGCCACGCAGCTTGTCACGCGTGCTCCACGATCGTGATTCTCGTCACCTCGCTATCACGCCCTTGCCAAGCTACTGATCCCTAGACGAGTCACGAGCTTTACCGAGAGCCAGCCCATACCGTGGAGCCATCACTGCTCGTGCCTCCATCGTGTGCCACCGCCAAGCCGAGCCGCGACGCGTCCTTCCTTCTTCTCGGCAATTACCCATCGACAAATTGAAGAAATCAAGCACCATCGAGAGAGCCACCAACGTGTTCTTCAAGCGCATCCCCGACGTGCTTGTCCGACACCCCCACCACAACGCCAATATCCTCCGAAGTTGCGGCCATCCCTGACGTTCATCGCCCTCCCGTGCTGCTGTCCCGCGGGGAGTCGCTGCCCATAGCTGCGCCAACCACCGCCGCGGCACGTCCGCCGCTGCCGCTCCGTCCGTGAGCTCGGAGCCTAGCCGAGCTGCCCCTGCGTCACCGTCGCCGCTCCCGACGCCGCGCCGCCGCTCCCGACGCACCGCCAGTCCACTCGCTGCGATCCCGATCCGCCGCGAATTCAAATTTGGAAAGTAATCCGCAAATCAGGTAAAAATCTCTATCCGGTATATTTTCAAAATATTTAAATTCTTAGTTTGAATATTTTGAATATTCCGTGAATATTGCATGATTGATTAGATACCTTAGGATAATATTTGCGATATCCGTAATATTCTAAGATACCTTAAATTATGAATTTTTCCTAATTTGGCAACATATCTGGACGACTATCCTACCTTATCCCTACGGTACGATACGCGGCGATATGGAAAATCGTTATCTTGTGCATCATCACTTGGATACGATAATAGATTTTATTTGCTTTCCAAATTTGAATGATCGACTTTCCGTCAATATCTATAACCCTATAGATATGACCGATAGTTCGATTTTTGTGCCTAATCCGAGTTTGAAACGAATTTTGCGGATTGCGTGGTTGTTTTAAATGTGGATGCTATCTCTGTTTAAATTGTTTTTCCTTTTCAAATAAAAAAGAAAATTCAAAAAATATCAGTTAGGATTTGAATTTGAGTTTTGCATGTTTAGGAATCCTAAATATATCTAGACGATAGAGTAATTATTTAATTTAAATTAGGACCTGAGATAATCTATTTCCTAGTTTAAATTAAGTAATATTCTAATCTTAATAGATTATTTAGGTTGTTTTTTAATTCCGAATTTTTCATGAAAATCCCAAAAAAAGAATGAATGGTTTTATGGTAGATTAGGATAGTTTGCATTCTTAATTTAAGTAATTTATTATTTCGAATTTTAACAAAAATCCCAAAAATAAGTCATGTTAGGATATGTTAAGTCATCATAGGCTGCACGTTAATTTAGGCATATTTTTATTCCGAATTTCATTAGAAAACACCAAAAATAAATCATTTGCCCGTCATCAGAATTAGGTCACGTCGTCGCATGACATATAGTTTGCATGTTAGGTTGCATTATTCGCGTGTCAATTTTTTGCACGTCATTGCATGTAGATTAGCTTTCATTTAAATAAGTGAAAATCCTAAAAAACATTGAGTGAATTCCTTGTTAATTAGAAATCATATTAGGTTGTTGATGTGATTTTCTAGCTAACAATGCAGATGCTTACGTTGCTTCGAGGTAAGTGATTCTTCCAACTTGCAATTTATTTAATGCTTTCTTGGATGTTAAATTGGTGGTTTGCGTACCCGCATGAATACCTCACATGTTAGTGACTAAGTTAAAATGGATCCAGATTGCTTGCCAAAATATTTTTGAAAAGAAAAGGTACCGAAAGGGCGTTAGACTAGATCTAGCGTAATCAAGTCCCCGAGCTTAGAATCTCTGATTCGTAGGAATAAAACATATCTCCCTATGTTTTATTTAGGTTTCTAATCGACCTACCACAAATAGATTAGTGGCGACTCCGAGCATGAAAAACATTGACATGTTAAAAACTTAAACCTTAAGTTGCGAATTGGTAGGCCTTGGGAGGGCTCGAGTTAGGTTTAGTCCTAATAATCCATTAGCCTAAGAGGAAAATTTAGGTCGCGACAACGCTGCCTTCAATCAGGGTGGTGGCGTGGTCAGGGCTCGGGCCTACCTGCTCCTCAGCTCGGTCCTGCCGATGGCCACGTCCCTGGTGACTGCGCTTTTCGTCAGGGACGTCAATGCAGGCAGTCTAGGGGCAGGCAGAAACGCGCACGGCGGGTTCATAATCCTGTTCGTGATAACGATCGCAACCGGGCTCTACGCAGTGGTGAGCAGCATGGGGTCGGTATCAGGCTGGTTGCCAGCACTTAACAACGCAATGGGGATGGGCATATTCCTTGCAGTCCCCGCCGTCGTGCCGCTCGCCAAGGGCCTCAAGCACTTTGTAGCCCTCACCCGAAAGAGGGAACACGACGTGGCGAGCGTGGAAGAGAACGGCGAACACGGCTGGGACAAGAGTGGGCTCAAGCCTGAGGCCCATCGCCAGGTTGGCGGCCAAGAAGAGGAGGATATTGTGATTGCTACTTGCGAGGAAATGGCAACGGATATTGGTGCGAGAGAGGAGCTTGGGGCGAGAGACATGGTTAGGCGGGTCGAGTTCTGGCTCTACTTTTTCGTGTACCTGTTGGGGGCAACGCTCGGGCTTGTGTTCCTGAACAACCTGGGACAGATTGCAGAGTCCCGCGGGTGCTCGAAGACCTCATCGCTGGTCGCAGTGTCGTCGTCGTTCGGGTTCTTTGGGCGGTTGATTCCATCTCTCTTCGACTGCCTCTTAGCAAGGTATTTAAGCCGCAATTTATTTTGTAGTGTTGAAGTACTATCCCTGTTACATCGAGTCATAAATACTCTTTACATTCATGTGATTTTTTTTCACTCATCAATTTAAGGTTTTATAACAGTTTCTATTGATTCAACATCTTACTTGATATCAGAACAGGAGATTCTGAGTTCAAATCTGCTAGGCTCCTATTTGGCTCCCAATTATATATTTTCTTACTTTAGGTTTAGGCCAAAGTCCAGCTTATGCATTGTAGGAAGTATTAGAATATTAAATAATAAACCATGCTTTTATTTAATAACTTAAACTTTTGAGTTGGATTTTGTAGATTTCAATTTGCTTTGTTAGAGGTTCACTTTCATTTCTTTGTTAGTTAACACACACACACACACACACACATATATATATATAATGATTGTTAAGCGTCTCGAGACTTTTGGTCCAAAAAAGTCAGTAACAAAACCAATCCGTTTTTTGTTTGTATATTTTTCAGGAATAAGTATATGGTGGCGAGACCGGCGTCAATAGCAGGATTGATGGCACCGATGGCGGGGGCCTACTTCCTGCTCCTTAGCCCCGCCATGGTGGCGCTCTATGTGAGCACAGCCGTGATCGGCGTCTGCACCGGGGCCATCACGTCCATTGCCGTGGCAACCACCACCGAGCTTTTTGGGACCAAGAACTTCAGTGTGAACCACAATATCGTGGTCGCCAACATCCCGATCGGGTCCTTTGTCTTCGGGTATGCTGCGGCGCTTCTCTGCCGCCGCCGAACCACCGGCAGCGGCGGCAAGAAGTGCATGGGGATGGAGTGTTATAAGACGACGTTCGTCATCTGGGGGTGTCTTTGCTTTCTTGGGACCATCCTAGCTTTAGTCTTGTATGCACGTACTCGCAGGTTTTATTCCAAAAGTATAGAAAGGGTAGTAGCTAATTGAGCAAATTATAAAGACGCGACGCACCACCCACGTAATGTAAAGTTCGCTCTATCAAGACCAAGCTCGATAAAAAGAGAGAGGACGACCTGAAATAACACACACAAGTCTACATGTTGGATAGATGTCAGGTGGCATTGGCCAACTTTATTCATCACCACGCATGTACACTCAAATGTATCATCAACACACGAAAATATAAACATAGTATAGCCAATTATGTATATGGATGTTGTGTAGATCGGTCCAAACTAACCTGCAGCTCTATGTCCAAAAGGAATGCATACATTTTCCCCGTTTTCCTTCGTTCGGGGTCGGGACGAAACTCACTCCTCGGATTGATGGTGAGTGTACTATTATGCTTGGCGAGTGCACGTGTAAAGGTGCAAAGCAAGAGTCGAATTCCATATTGAAATATTGATATGGTTTGGAACAATTAATACTTCTTAATTGGCTCTTAAGTTGACCGTTGATTTAAATTTTTGGAATGACTGTGAATCCAATCAGTTATACTGATGAGTTCGGGCTCGAGCTCTCTTGTTGATCTCACAAGTGAATGGACAACTTTCTAGTCTTGGTGATTTGGGGTGTACACTTTTGAGCGGTGTTGCTATAGGGATAATTACAAAAAAAATATTAAATTTATTATATGGATATCAATTTAATTTCAAACTTGTTGACGATTTGCTAATGTAGATTGTAAAAATTATCCACGTCAATACCGGTCATGCTATGTAGGATGGCTGGCATTGAAGTTAGCGATTTCGAACAAAAATTAGCCGGAATGATTGTATTTGCAAATTGTTAATAGGTTTTAGACTTAATTGACTAAATTGAAAGGTTTAGAACTAAATTTACATCCGTACAATAAATTTAGAACAAAAAAGGTAATTTTCCCATTGCAATACACAACTGCTTGGACGACCTGTTGGTGATACTTGACTTTGCATTATAAGCAAGAGTTGGATTTGTATAAAAGGCTCACAAGCATATATGAAGAATTCGCTACAAATTTGTGAGAGTCTCATCAAAGAGTATACATTTGAGATAAACAATTCATAAATCTAGTCGGTTCATCATCGTTCAACAACCTAAGCTAACTTTAAAATGAAGGTAAGTCTAGCTAAATTTGTTAATAGTCTAGGACAGGAACTTCCTCTTCGCGATTTTCCTGATGGATATTTTGGGCTTCTGTCGAGCATCACCTATGCTGGATTATATTAGACATGAATGATTTAGTGAAAGGATTGCCATCCTCTTAAGTTAGGGGGCCAATTTCCTTTTCCGTTTGTTTTTTCCGTTTGATTTCTTCTATTGCAGACCTTCTCCTCTGTCGTTGGCCTCCCCTTGTCGTCATTCCACGAGAACATACTCTTGATAAGTACATGAGAAAATCACAACTTGCTGTAAATTAAGACTTATAGCATGAAGAACATTCCACTTTTAAGTTAATATGTGCAATATTGATTAGTACGTTGCAAATTTTTGCTGGTACATTGTCGTGTGAAAAGTTAGATTACGGGGAGTCAAGCACGTACCAACCTTTGCCTGAACTACACAAGATATCTTCCTTAGGGCCCATCAAGTTCCAATGTTAGTTCACGTAATTGCCACTACATCGGTTGAGTTGGCTTCGACATATATAGCTCCGCGACATGATTTTGTGTTTGATTTGTAATTTGAATTGTTTTCGCACTCTTACGATATTTAGAAGGCTTATGAGGAGCCGCATTGTGTTTGTGTATTGTGCTGCTGGCTATCGTCGGCATTACAAGGTCGATGTTTTAGCGAGCATGAGCGGCAGTCACCAAAGTCGGAACATGCATGCTAGTCTAACGGTTCACTTGACTCGCATAATCAATTTCTTGCAAACTATAGTTTCTTACTTGGACACATGCCAAGTTAGGTCGGAATTTTTTTTAGATAATTAAGATGTTAAATAGCATTTCAAGGTGGGGGGGGGGGGGGATACATTTTATTGGTTGGTTAGTTTGCAAAAATAGACTGTCGACAGTAGAGATCGTAGCATGATGGATGACCTTAATTGATATTCAGTGTAGTTTTGCATGGCCAGTATAAAAGACATAGCACATCTTGGACAGGCAGCATTTGGCGTAGTATCCTTGCGCAACATGGGATTAGGCATTCTTTAGGAGAATTGAATGAGAAACTTCAATGGATAATTAGGGCAACAAAGGGCAAAGAATTGGTGGTGAGACTTCTTAACGTATCTTTCCTAGCAATCATACATTACATTTTGATTGAGCGCAACCATAGACGATTTCAAAACAAGTCAACTAACATCCACATTATTTTGGCCAATGTGTGTAAAAATATAAGAGGTAGTACTTCACTCCACCAAAAAATTAGTCCTTCCCAGATAAATATTGTATTGGCTACTATGTGGAGACTTCCGACCTCCATCTTTCTGAATTATTAGCTCTATTTGAAATGCAGGGGATTCCCCTAAGTTGATGTACTTCATTTGCTCTATAATACTTACATTTTCAAACAAAAAAAAATCTATACATTTCAGTTATTTGAACACCCATATCTTGACTTGGTAATCCAATTTTACCGGACATTCTTTGTGTCTGGGTTATTATTGTCCGAAAGACATCAATGGCTGCAGATACTTTATCATAACTAATCAAGAATGTGGAAAGGGTTTTAGCCTTTAAAGCACGTCTATGATGACTTCTTGATTCCAACTTATATGCTGGGTGGCAATGGATGTTTCTCAAACAGTGCACTGGTCTTACCACCAGCAGTGCACTCAATGGTCTTCATCATTGTCAATCAGAAACCCTAATTTCCACACTTCGAATTGATTCACGTAAGATTTTGATTTCTGCTCTTCAAATTTCAACCTGAAATGAAAACTGAAAGTTCTGCTCCTTGTCTAAGGCCATGGTTTGACACATGATTGTAATAGTTCCCTTCACAAAGTCTACCGTGAGGAAAGATTTGTGTAAGCGAGTACAGATCGAAGAACTTGACCGGAAACTATTTTTCCATTTTACAGTACCTTTTCTCTTTTTCTCGAAGACGCATTCGAATTTACCCTCTTAATTTGTTGACCCGCCAGTCTTGGATTTGCCCCGAGAACAAGCTCCACCGCGAGTCGTCGCATTTGAGAAGGAGAAACGTAACATCCCCCGCTTCCTTCCTTCACGGAAGACTTGCTTAGAGATCGAAGAACTTGACAGGAAACTATTTTTCCATTTTACAGTACCTTTTCTCTTTTTCTCGAAGACGCATTCGAATTTACCCTCTTAATTTGTTGACCCGCCGGTCTTGGATTTGCCACGAGAACAAGCTCAACCGCGAGTCGTCGCATTTGAGGAGGAGAAACGTAACAGCCAAGTCCCCAGCTTCCTTCCTTCACGGAAGACTTGCTAGAATAGCTTGAGTTACTTCCTTGCACGAACAGCTACTTTAATGGAGAATCTGCGAAGTGTTTCTCAACTCAAAGCCGGGAAACAAGGACGATGGTTCAAATGCCGTGTGTAGAGAGATAAGACTATGGAGTAACATCATCTTTTTGTCAATGGATTCAAAGTTGCATGCTGCTACTTCACTGGGCTTTCAAATTATCTAATCTATTCACCGAGCCTTCATAGTACTTTTGATCTTGTCACTCCGTGAAAGCTTCTTAAAAGAGAATAGAGAGTTGACGTAGTACTTTTAAGAAAAGCTTATGTGACTCCTTATCCGTTTGCAGTGTTTTCTTTTTCTTTTTTTTTTTATTTATGATTGAAGGAGTGACCAATGAAAGTGATTGAAAATTAAGTGATTTGATGAAAAATATTGGAACTTCGAGGGTTCAACTGACCGCTTATCCTCAACATCATGCTCGAGAGAGAGAGAGAGAGAGAGGGGATGGGGGGGGGGGGGGATCTAATTGCTTAGACCAAACTCATCATGGATTTTCGGATCATCTTGTCATTGATTCGGTTCAATCGAATCAACAGTCTCCAATCGACTTGATCAATAAGCCAACAGTGTTGTGTCGGGAACTGGATCGAAAAGTCACTGTCCAGACTCATCCATGATTTTAAGTATAATAATTGTTTGAAATGATTGAGCCTGGATGCTTAAGCTGGCCTAACTAAGCCTCGGAAGGAAATCGCTTGTCTATGGCCGCTTAGCTAGATTGTCTTTCAATCATAATCAACTACGCTTTTAGTTTGTCCGGCTATCTATGACAGCCAGAGCAAAACCAGGTCATGAGAACCAAGCATAGCTAGGCCTCATCAACGACAGAGCTTGGGCTCTTCCCTATTCCAAAAATATAGGCCTAGTGATGAAATCAGACCTTACTCAATAGCCTCGTCTAGGCTCTCCTGCAACCCGAAATTCCACAAAGTTATCTTTCAACATCTGTCGAGATCACCGGCTACCTCGAAAGACACGTTAATCAGGATTAGGTCAACTCGGCTAGGTTCGATTCCATAGCTCGCATTTGATGATGTTTTCGAGATCATCATCTCAAATAGTGGGTCTACCCGGTTTTAATAATAATAGCTCTAGACTTTCGAACTCGTTCTCATACATATCTAGGGTTTTACATCTAATTAATCAGTGGAAAGGACATCCAATTAATTGGATAATCCATAAAACCATGTGCCGGAGTGTAATCACCATTGTCAATGAATGTTTTATGATGATGGGCCAATGGCCGGTTAGTTAGGGTTCACAGAAATGGAATTAGAATGGGGTTTGCTAGGTTTTCCACTAAAAGTGCGTTTGTGTTGACACCTAAATTTTGGCGACCTAATTAGTTGTTCATTGCATAGAAAATTAGGGATCGATCTTGGCCCCTAAACAAAAATAATGGTTAAATTGCATATTGATTAGGAGCATTTACATTAGTAATTAGGCCCATATAATTGCATTTCCATTGGACTGGCAGCGGATGGACTCGAGTGAATGGTTTTGAGCTTAACTGGACTAAGCCCGCAGTGGCTAAAATCATGTGTATCAAGTGAGGAAAATTTGATGAATATTTGAAACAATAAAGCTTGATATTATCAAGATTTTTTGTCACAAACAATGCAATTGGCGTGGATTCCCATTATATTCGTACATGCTTAACTATTTGAAGGAACAAATATAAAGAAGAGCACCGTGTACGCGGCCACCGATTTGCACATGGAGAATCCCATCCATGCTTGGAAGGAAAATTATGCATTGAGCCATAAAATTGAGCAAAATTCGGTCAACATGGGGCGGGGCTTTTTCTTTTGGATCTAATCACACACAAGAAACACAGAGACAAAACACGAGAGTTAAAAGGGAGAGAAGAGTCGTCCTCTTCCTTGGGCGTGCGTCTTCATCGTCACGACTGAATTCCTCCAGCTCCACGACGCGGTACTACTTCCTTGGTGACAATCCAATGTAGCCGAACTCCCTGTTCCGGCGATGACGTTGCTGTCCTCTGCTGCTGATCCGTGATACGCCCAGCCAAAGAGCTCCCTTCGCGATCGCCGCTTGCCACTATTCTTTTGTGCTGCACCATCGCGATCAGTCCTAGCTGCTTGATGATGTCTCTGCTCCAGTAATCAGTTGTGAACCCGCTGCTCCGTTCCACGACAGTTTGAGCAAATGGCGACGAATTTGCTGTGCCGCGAAGCCATTGAGCGTCACCTGCTGCACCCGAGCTGCCGTCCTGCACCTCTTACAGCGTTTGCAGTGCTGTATTTCATCGTGTTGACCAGTGAAGTCAACAATTTCGTGTGAACTCCAGCAACGTCCAGCAAATTCACAAGTGTTCTCGCAGTGAAGCCACCGTCGAGTCTGCCACCATCCGCCGGTTTACTCGCCATCATCCCGATCCACAATCCCGATCTATGAGTTCAAATTTGGAAATATCTCGAAATTAAGTAAGAATGTTATCTGATACTTTCAGAATATTTGATTTCCTAGTTTTTTTATATTTCAAATATTTTGGTGAAATATTCTGTGCATTGCTAGAAATTTTTAGAATAATGTTTTCTTTATTCGCAATATTCTAGAATGTCCAAAATTAGGAATTTTTCCTAATTTGGCAACGTATCTGGATGACTATCTGACCTTATCCCTAAGGTACAATACTCGACGATATGGAAGATTGTTATCTTGTCCATAATCACTTGGATATGATAATAGATTTTATTTGCTTTCCAAATTTGAACAATCAACTTTCTGTCGATATCTATAACCATATAGATATGACCATTAGTTTGATTTCTTTGCCTTATCTGAATTTGAAGAATCTTGCGGATTGCGTGGATTGTTTGAATGTGATTGTTATGTTTGTTTGATTGTTTTTCTTTTAAATAAAGAAAATCCAAAATTCGTTAGTTAGATTTAAATTAGAAATTTTGCATGCTTAAGGAATCCTTAATATATCTAAAAGAATAAGATAATTATTTGATTTAAATTGGGATCTAGGGTAGTATATTTCCTAGTTTAAATTAGAGATTATTTTAATCTTAATGGATTATTTAGGATATTTAGATTTCAAATTTCCATGAAAATCCCAAAAAAAATGAGTCACTTTAGGACAGATTAAGATAGATTGCATGTTAATTTAGACATTTTTTTATTCCGAATTTTATGAGAAAAATACAAAAAAATAAATCATTTGTTTGTCATTAGAATTAGGTCACGTTGTCGCATGACACATAGTTCGCATGCTAGGTGGCATTAATCGCATGTCATTTTTTGCACGTCATTGCATATAGATTAGTTTGCATTTTTTTTTTTGATAATTTTTAGTTAGTTTGCATTTTAATAAAGCGCAAACCTTAAAAAACATCTTGAGTGCCTTCCTTTGTTAATTAGAAATCATATTAGGATTGTCTGTGTGATTTTCTACAACAATGCAGATGCTTGCGTTGCTCTAAGGTACGTCATTTTCCTAATCTTGCAATCTATTTATTGCTTTCTTGGGTGTTAAATTGGTGGTTTGCGCATATGCATGAACATCTCACATGTTAGTGATTAGGTAATAAAATGAATTCAGACTGCCTGCATAAATATTTTTTTTGAAAAGAAAAGGTGCCGAAAGGGCGCTAAACTAGATCTAGCGTAATCAAGTCCTCAAGCTTAGAATCTTTGGTTCGTAGGAATAAAATATATCTCCCTATGTTTTATTTAGGTTTCTAATCGACCTACCACAAATAGATTAGTGGCGACTCCAAGCATGAAAACTTTTGCATGTTAAAAATTTAAACCCTAAGTTGCGAATTGGTAAGGCTTGGGAGGGCCCGAGTTAGGCTTAGTCTTAATAATCCATTAGCCTGAAAAATTTTAGGTCGTGACAGCTTGTTTCGCGAAAAACGAATAATTTATAAAATATTTTCCTAAAACTGATCTTTTATATCGCTTGCGAAAATGAATCAATGAAAAATATTTTCATCGTGTTTACGAAAATATTTAGACATTAATTGTTGTCAATTATGAATATTTTTCATTAACTAATTATTTGAAAGAATACAAATGATTATTTTAAGAAAAATATTTTCCAAATCACTCGTTTTCGCGAAACAAATGGAGCACAATTCTCTTTTCTTTGTTTGGAAGGTTTCTATTCATAACTCTATAAACATAGAGTTATTTTATCTACTCTAGGCAATAAATAATGCAATATTTGTTAGAATATATTTGGATTTCCTTTTATTTGCTTAATTTTTCCTTGTTTATGTAAAATATTGAGATATGAAGAAAATAAGGAAAATATGGCAAAAAGAAGGAAAGGAATATGCTACTCAGAGAAGAGTTAGAAAATGGATATCACATTAGGAATTCTGCAATTTATTTCCTACTTTTTATGCGAAAAAGAATCAATTGCCTTGTGAGATGAGTCTTAGATATTATCATATAAATAGAATAGTTTGGGGGATAGCAAGTTTTTTTTTAGATCGTTTTTGTTTTCGGTGTTCTGAGAGTTTTTCAAGTATTTTGAAGAGAAGACAAACGTGGTGACAGAATTCGTGTTCTTTGATTCAAGATGTTTGGTTTAATTTATATTTTCGTTTATTCTTTTATTATGTTCTAATTTTCTTTGTTAGAGCTACAACGTAGCTTAACCATGATGATACGAATTTCATGCTTTTTATGCTTTGCAAGTAATTTCATTCATGTGAGTTATATATTATTGTGCTTAATGCCTTTAAGTGACTGGTCATCACTTGAATGATCTGATGTGCATATTTAAGACTGAGAAGTGATAATATGTAATTGCTCATTATAATATATAATCATGAATTAAATGTGGATAAAAATATATCATGTTATTTGTGTAGCCTTCGGTGATAAGGTGGTCCAAAAGATTCATTATAAATCGGGAATATTCACAGATTTTAATGCACTTATGTTTATTTAAATTCACATAGAGATATAGTGAATTGATAAATTGAGTAGGTTAGCTATATCTGGAGATAGGATAGTAAATAGACTAGGAAATTCCGCTATTATATGTTTGATATTGTTCTTGTATGCATAAAATCTAAAATTCATATCTAGTGGTTATAGTGAAATCGAATGCTCTAACATATTTTACCTAATTGATTATTTGCCTTTAGTTTAAAAATTTTCATTTTTAAAAATTGTCAATTTTTATTTATTCTCAATTCTATTTTGATATGTTAGATAAATTTTAGAATTAGTTTAGTTTTAATATTTAATTGGTTTATTATCATCAATATCTGTGGGACGATACTCTTCTCATCGTTGTATTACTTGTTCAACACATTCGTTGGCACGTGCAGAATTTTATAAACAATTTTTTGACGCCGTTGCTAGGGATTGCTTATTTAATACCAATTAATATTGATACCGGATAATTCTAAGTTTAATCTAGCTTTTATCTTCTTCTTTTTTTTTCAGAGTATACATTGGTGTATGACACGTAGCCAATAAGGAAAACTTGTTGAGTTTGATCCAGAAATTGAACATACATTTAAAAGGCAACTGAGAGAACAGAGAAATCACACTAAAAAGATGGAAGAAGTTGGTGATGGTAGAAATCAACATAGACTCTTGAAAGATTATGCTGCACCAACAGTTGAGAGCACCACATCAAGCATCATGAGACATGCAATTCAAGCAAACAACTTTAAGATCAAGCCATCACTAATTTAGATGCTTCAACAATCAGTGCAATTTAGTGGGCTACCAAACGATGATCCAAACACTCACATTAATGCTTTTCTTGAAATTTGTGACACAATTAAATATAATGGAGTTACAGATGATGCTATTAAATTAAGATTATTTCCATTTTTCCTTAGAGACAAAGCTCAAGGTTGGCTCTCTTCTCATCTTGCAGGATCGATCACTACGTGGAATGATATGACCCAAAAATTTCTTGGTAAGTTCTTTTCACCTGCAAAATCGGCAAAAATGCGTAACGATATTACTAATTTATGCAGATGGACAATGAATCATTGTATGAAGTATGGGAAAGATTCAATGAGTTTCTTAGGATATGCCCACATCATGGACTACTCGTGTGGATGCAAGTACAAACTTTTTATAATGGGTATAGTATAAATCTCTGTTCTATGATCGATGCAGCTACAGGGACAACTCTGAATAATAAAATACCAGAAGAAGCCTACAACTTATTAGAGGAGATGACATCCAATAGTTATCAGTGGCCTACTGAGAGAATACCAGTGCGTAAAGCTAGCAGAGTTCATGAGGTGGATGCTTTCACGACAATCGTTGCGCAAATTGGAGCACTCAACAAAAAGATGAATAGTATGAGTGTTTCAGGCATGAAAATTCAGAATATGACATGCGATTTTTGCGATGGATGACATGTTAGCACAGAATGTCAGGTAGGTAATACTTTTGCACAACCTAATGAAAATGTTAATTTTGTTAGGAATTTTAACAGATCACAGAATAATCCCTACTTCAACACGTACAATTCGGGATGGCGCAATCATCCAAATTTTTCATGGAATAATCCGAATGTGATGAGATCACCACCGTGAATGAAACAACCAGAAGAAACAAAGTCCAGATTGGAAGATATAGTCATAAAACTTACCAACACTACTCAGGACTTCATCAAGAGCACATATGTGAGATTTCAAAATCAAGAGGCTTCCATTAGAAATCTGGAGATGCAAGTGAGGCAGTTAGCAAACATGATGTCGGGGAGATAACAAGGTTCATTGCCTAGCAACACAGAGAAAAATCTAATTGAAAACGTAAAAGCTATGTCCCTAAGAAGTGGTAAACAAGTGGGTGAAGAAGATGCTGAACAAAAGATTTCCAGAGACAAAGAAGAAGAGGTCAAGAAACAATCAAAGGAGACAGGTAAGAGCAAATTTTTTCCAAATAATCCCAAGCCATACATGCCGCCAGTTCCATTCCCTCAGCAACTCTAGCAGCATAAAATAGATAAACAATTTTCTAAATTTCTTGATGTTTTAAAAAAATTACACATTAATATTCCTTTTGCAGATGCTTTAGTACAAATGCCTAGCTATGCAAAATTTTTGAAAGAGATTTTAGCAAACAAAAGGAAGCTAGAGGATTATGAAACTATAAAATTGAATGAGGAATGTTCAGCCATTCTACAAAATAAATTACTTGCGAAGTTAAAAGATCCAGGGAGTTTTACAGTTCCTTGCACAATTGGGGATTTTTACTTTGAAAAGGCATTGTGTGATTTAGGTGCAAGTATTAATTTGATGTCTTTCTCTATTTTCAGAAAATTAGGATTGGGTGAAGTAAAAGCATCCACATTGTCGCTTCAACTGGCTGATTGATCAATTAAATATCCGAGAGGTATTGTAGAAGATGTATTGGTAAAAGTTGACAAGTTTATTTTTCCTGCAGATTTCATAGATCTTGACATGGATGAAGATTTTGAGATACCACTTATCTTAGGTCGTTCTTTTCTAGTAACAGGAAGAGCTCTTATTGATGTACAATAGGGGAAGTTGATTCCTAGAGTTCAAGATGATCTTGTTTCTTTTAATGTTTTTAAAGCAATGAAATATCCCTATGATGATAATTCTTGTTTTAGAGTTGAGATAGTTGACAAGTTGGTGAACAAGGTTTTTCAAGAAAATATTTTTAAAGACCCACTTGAAGCATGTATGGTTCAATCAAAAGACAGAGAAATTGAGAATGAGGAAATAAGGGAGTACGCAAATTTTATGGAGGCAAATCCAACATATTCAAGCCATAAGGCAACAAAATTTGAGGAGTTGAGACAACACACAACGAAGCTTAAGCTATCAATTGAAGAGCCTCGTATTCTTGAAATCAAACCCTTACCCTCTCATTTGAAATATGCTTATTTAGATGGAATTTCTTTTTTACCAGTAATTATATCTTCTTCTTTGACGGATTTAATGAAGGAGAAATTGCTCAAAGTGTTGAGAGAGCATAAAGGTGCAATTGGATGGAAAATAGCTAACATAAAAGGAATTAGTCATTCACTTTGCATGCACAAAATTTTGATGGAAGAACAACATAAACCCATTATCCAACCTCAAACTCGTTTAAACCCGAAAATGCAAGAAGTGATGAAAGCTGAGGTAATTAAGTTACTTGATGCAGGGATCATCTATCCTACCTCTAATAGTTCTTGGGTAAGTCCTGTGCAAGTTGTGCTAAAGAAAGGAGGTCTGAATGTTCAGAAAAATGACAATAATGAATTGATTCCTACTAGGACATTTACTAGGTGGCGTGTGTACATGGATTATAGAAAATGAATGATGCCACTAGAAAAGATCATTTTCCTTTACCATTTATTGATCAAATGTTGGAAAGACTTGTAGGACATTAGTTTTATTGCTTTCTCGATGGATATTTAGGGTATAATTAGATCCCTATTGCACCAGAAGATCAAGAAAAATCTAATTTCACTTATCCCTATGGTACTTTTGCTTTTAGAAGAATGCCCTTTGGTGTTTGTAATACACCAGCTACTTTTTAAAGATACATGATGGCTATTTTTTTTTATATGGTTGAAAAATATATTGAAATTTTTATAGATGATTTTTCTGTTTTTGGCTCATCATTTGACTCTTGTTTAAATAATTTCGCTTTGGTCTTACAAAGATGTGAGGAGACTAACTTTGTTTTAAATTGGGAGAAGTGTCATTTTATGGTACAGGAAGGAATAGTGCTGGGGCATAAGATTTCTAGAAATGGAATAGAAGTCGATCAAGCTAAAGTGGAGTTTATTGCAAAATTGCCTCCACCAACATCTGTAAAACTTGTTAGAGAATTTTTGGGGCATGCGGGATTCTATAGGCAGTTTATAAAAGATTTTTCAAAAATTGCTAAACCCTTATCTAATCTTTTGGTAAAAGATGCAATATTTAATTTTACTGATGAATGCGTGCAGGCTTTTAACACTTTAAAGGAGAAGTTAATATCAGCACCAATCATGGCAGCACCGGAATGGGATTTAACTTTTGAGCTGATGTGTGATTCTAGCGATTCTACAGTGGGAGCTATTTTGGGACAAAGGAAGAATGGAATTTTTCAAACCATTTACTATGCCGGCCGAACCTTGTCAGGTGCACAATTGAATTATTCAACAATAGAAAAGGAACTTTTGACAGTAGTTTTTGCTTTTAATAAATTTCGTTCTTATTTAATTGGCTCAAAAGTTATAGTTTATTCTGACTACTCTGCTATTAAGTATCTGCTTGAAAAGAAAGAATCAAAACCACGTTTAATTAGGTGGATTCTATTGCTACAAGAATTTGATTTGGAAATCAAAGATAAGACGGGACTAAAATTCTAGTTGCAGATCACTTGTCAAGAATTTCGAATTTAAAGGAAGAGGTAAGTCCAATTATGGAAGAGTTGCCTCATAAGAAAATTTTTTCCATCAAATCCACAAAAATTCTTTGGTACGCTGATTTTGTGAATTATTTGGTAAGTAATATTCTTCCTCCTGAATGGTCATATCAACAGAAGAAAAAAATTCTTTTGTGATGTTAAAAATTATTTTTGGAAAGAACATTTTCTTTTTAAAGTATGTGCAGATCATGTCATAAGGAGATGTGTTCCAGGTGAAGAAAAGGCAAATATTCTACATTATTGTCATGACAGAGAGGCAAGTGATCATTTTGGTGCTATCAAAACTGTAGTTAAGGTTTTACAATCTGGATTTTATTGGCCCAGGCTTTTTAAAGAAGCTTACTCCTATGTAACTTCATGTGATCGGTGTCAGAGAACTGAAAATATTTCTAAAAAAAATGAGATGCCTTTAAATAATATTATTGTGTGTGAATTAT
Organism: Syzygium malaccense; assembly: GCA_031216405.1. Classification (NCBI taxonomy): domain Eukaryota; kingdom Viridiplantae; phylum Streptophyta; class Magnoliopsida; order Myrtales; family Myrtaceae; genus Syzygium; species Syzygium malaccense. The sequence continues at coordinate 21,874,453 of CM062262.1, read as the reverse complement.
TTGATGTTTGGGGTATTGATTTCATGGGAGCCTTTACACTTTCTTATGGTAATTTATACATTTTAGTGGTTGTGAAGTATGTGTCTAAATGGGTAGAAACTGTAGCATTACCAAAAAATGATGCTAAGGCTATTGTCAAATTCTTGAAGAAAAATATTTTTACACGATTTGGCACTCCTAAGGCAATCATAAGTGATAGGGGGACACACTTTTGCAATAAACAATTTGAAACACTTTTGAGCAAGTATGGAGTTGCACATGAGGTTACAACACCTTATCATCCTCAGACTAGTGATCAAGTAGAGATTTCAAATAGGGAAATCAAGAGAATTTTAGAAAAAATAGTGAAGGCCTCTAGGAAAGATTGATCAATGAAACTTGATGATACACTTTGGGCCTATAGGACAGCATTCAAAACCCCAATTAGGATGTCTCCTTTTAGGCTAGTGTTTGGGAAGGCTTGTCATCTACCGGTGCAATTAGAGCATAAAGCATATCGGGCACTAAAATTTCTGAATTTTGATATGCAGTCTACAAATGAAGAAAGATTGTTACAACTGAATGAATTGGAGGAATTTTGCAATGAGGCCTATGAAAATGCTAATATGTACAAGGAGCATACAAAAAAATGGCATGATAAACACATATTCAAAAGAGAGTTTAAAATTGGCCAAAAAGTTTTACTTTATAACTCTCGCCTTAAACTTTTTCCAAGAAAGTTATGTTCTCGATGGTCTGATCCTTTTCTAGCCATACAGGTATTTCCATATGGAACAGTTGAAATTGCACATGACACCGAAGGCACATTTAAGATGAATGGTTAACGTTTGAAGCCCTACTTCGCTGGTGGTTACAACAAGCAGAAGACCACCATTGAACTTCATCCTCTACAATAAGGACATCTGAGATAGTTTGGCTGAAAAATATAAAACAAGCGCTTCTTGAGAGACAACCCAAGCATTTTTATTATGTTTCCTCATTAATTTTTATGTTCATTTTTTTTATCCAGGTTAATTTTCTTTCTTAAAAGATCACCTTTTTGGAGTTTAGTCATCAAGACCATCCATGGATACATCCTACAACAAGGGGAGTTTTCTTGTTCCTATTATTCTTTTGTTTCTTTTGTTTTTCGCATTGAAGACAATGCTTCATTCAAGTTTGGGGGGAGACAAAATTTTTGCTAAAAGTCCTTAGTTTTTTAGTAGTGTGTGCATCTAGAGAACATTCATGTGAAATATGTGCTTTTCTTAGATCTCACCCAAATCTTAGAATTTGTTTGATTTTCTCTTGAGGCGAAATCCTAGGTTACATCTAACTGAGAAAATGATTTAGGCAATTTTTGGATGGATTGAGTCTTTCAAGCCAATTCTATTTATTTATCCATAGTCACCCTGTTGAGCCATAATCCTTATTCAATCTTTCATTGGCACCCGCATACATTTTTTAGCTTACTTTTTGCCAAATTATATCATTGTCTCACGCCTTGTGAACAGGTTGATTTTTTTTGGATAAAATTTTATTTGAGCATAATAGCAATTTGGGAGGAAAGGTGGAGCATGGAAATAATTTGATTGCTATGATTGTTTAGGTGTATCGTTTCAAAAAAAAAATTTCTTTTATGGTTCTGTATCTAACTTTCAATTGACTGAGCCTCTTGGATACTCAATGGGTTGGGAATGTTCACGTTATATTAGGGGGGACTTAGGGAGGAACTTCACCATAAAGCAATGAAAAAAAAAGAAAAAAAAAAGAGAAAGAATGATGATACGTGGTGGCAAAAAGATTATCTTGAAGATGTGAAATTGGGGATAGTGGCATGTGCTCTAATTAAATTCTAGAAATCAATGTATTCATGGGTGATTTGAGCTTAAATTTACCATTATCTCACCGTTAGTCTAGCCTTACATTACAACATGAGGAAAATCCTATTGATTTTTGGTCGGATGATTAGCTTACATTAGTGGAGAGAGGAATGAAAAGCAAACCAATGAGATTTGGTTATAATTATAAAGAGTTTTTGAGAGGTTGCATACCAATGTGAACTTATCTGGATTACATATAATTTGAAAAGATGGGGACTCACACACACACTTGGATCACATAGTTAGAATTGGTTTTAACTTATGAATCTATTTTAATGTTTGTATGAAATTTGTGTTTTTCTATGAATTGTGATTTCGAGCAATTATGGAAGGAAGTCATGGAGGGGGTTGATAGCTTGAGTATGTTTTATATCTTACTTTTACTCGAGGACTAGCAAAATGTTAAGTTTGGGGGTTTGATAACTCTATAAACATAGAGTTATTTTATCTACTCTATGCAATAAATAATGCAATATTTGTTAGAATGTATTTGGATTTCCTTTTATTTACTTAATTTTTCCTTGTTTATGTAGAATATTGAGATATGGAGAAAATAAGGAAAATATGGCAAAAAGAATGAAAGTAATATGCTACCCAGAGAAGAGTTAGAAGGTACATATCACATTGAAAATTCTGCGATTTATTCCCTACTTTTATGCAAAAAAGAATCAATTGCCTTGTGAGAGAAGTCTTAGATGTTATCATATAAATAGGATAATTTGAGGGAACAACAAGTTTTTTTTAGATCGTTTTTGTTTTCAGTGTTATGAGAGTTTTTCAAGTATTTTGAAGAGAAGACAAAAATGGTAACAGAATTCTTGTTTTTTTATTCAAGATGTTTGGTTTAATTTATATTTTCGTTTCTTTTTTTTATTATGTGCTAATTTTCTTTGCCAGAGCTACGACATAGCCTAAACATGATGATATGAATTTCATGCTTTTTATGCTTTGCAAGTAATTTCATTCATGTGAGTTATATATTATTGTGCTTAATGCTTTTAAGTGACTGGCCATCACTTGAATGATCTGATGTGCATGTTTGAGACTGAGAAGTGATAATATGCAATTGCTCATTATAATGTATAACCAAGAATTAAACATAGATAGAAATATACCATGTTATTTGTGTAGCCTTCGGTGATAAGGTGGTCCAAAAGATTCATTGTAAACCGGGAATATTTACAGATTTTAATGCACTTATATTTATTTAAATTTACATATAGATATAGTGAATTGATAAACTGAGTAGGTTTGTTATACCTAGAGATAGGATAGTAAATAGACTAGGAAATTCCACTATAACATGTTTGATATTGTTCTTGTATGCATAAAATCTAAAATTCATATCTAGTGGTTATGTGAAATCAGATACTCTAACATATTTTATTTGATTGATTATCTGCCTTTAGTTTATAAAATCTCATTTTTAAAAAATTGTCAATTTTTATTTATTCTCAATTCTATTTTGATTTGTTAAATAAATTTTAGAATTAGTCTATTTTAAATATTTAATTAGTTTATTATCATCAATCTCTATGGGACGATACTCTTCTCATCATTATATTACTTGTTCAACATGTTCATTGACACGTGCAGAATTTTACGAACTATTAAGCTTGAGTGGCTATTGGGCCAAAAATCCAAGTTTTGGATCATGAAAAAATCTCATTCCTACACACTCTATATACCTGGGAAGACAAATCCTATGCATCACATGAAATAATATCATTAGATCTGTCAATTGATGATTTTAAGCATGCGATTGATTACATGGTCGACATATTAGACCAAAATGCAATTCTTTCTATTGTGCATGCAATACCAACACATGAGAATGGGAATTGTCATTCCATTCCCATATCTTATATCTTCGTGGCTATCAAAACCGAAAATGGATCAATCATATCCAAGGCTCACTCTACTTCAAATCCAATTTCATTATGACTTAATTTATTCATGTAAAATTGAGATAAGGACACAACAAGTGCCATAACTTTTGTACGGTACTCACTTAAGTGTCATGACTTATTTTTCAATCATTTGAGTGTCATAACTTCTAAAAAAACATTTACCCGAGTGCGATAACTTTCGGTTGATTACTTAAGTGCTAAACTTTTAAAAAGTGTTCATCCAAGTGTTGGAAATTTGATGTGGCATAGCACTTATAGTGAACACTTTCAAAAAGTTTTGACAATTAAGTGATCGATTAACAAGTTATATGGCTCTCAAGCAATCGAAAAAAAGTTATAGTACTCAAGTGGGCATTATATATAAGTTATAGCACTCAAGTGATTTAAAAAAAGATATAACACTTAGTGAATGCCGTATGAAAGTTGTGGCACTTGTGGTGTCTTTTTCCCCGTAAAATTGGCAAAACCTAGCTATTAGGATACTAAGAAGATCATAGTTCATCTTAATGGACTATTAAACTCTAAAGTCACTTAATGTATTGTCATGTGAGACTCACGTGCAAATGAGAGAGCCATTCTACGGGGTAAAAGAGATCTCTCGCTTGTTTATGTTAACATTAAGAAGGGTTACCAGGAACGACTAGTCCAATTATCCCTTTTGAATACTGGAACTTGAGCAAAGAACCTTAAAAATTGAAATTTCCAAAGAAAGAAAAAAGCGTTCACAACTCGAAGCATTCCAAGAGATGAATTTAGAGGGTCATAGGATTAGGAATTTTGTTTAATTGGGAATGGAAAGACAAATGCATAACTACCAGATTTATTTTGGAAAAAAATTTTAAATGACGAACATTGACCATTGAGATCCAACCTGGTACGATAGGTAACATAAATACTTAGATTATACCCAAATATAAGGTTTCCAACTTAAAACTTTTTCCCATAAATTTCATGAAAAGCATGGCAAATTAAGATGGTATGTCATCGAGTGAGGGACAAGATCGAAAATAAAATCTAAGATGAATCTCTAACGCTTTAAATCATAATTTCTTAGATCCCCAACACTTTTCAAATTGAAATGAAAATCTTCCCTATCTTTGGCAAGTTAAACCATTCTTACTTATGGAAATCTCGTTTTGACAACCTTTTTTTTTTTTTGGTAAGGGCGTTTTGACAACCTTTAGTATCATAATAAATCATAATTTATTCACAGGCACGCAAATCCAATGCACATAATTAGTTGCTAAATAATTAAGGGAAAGATGTTGTTTGGTATCTCTCTGCTATTGAATAATATAACAAACGAATTTTCCTCCAAGGATTTGCCTTCTTTAAATGTACTCGTTGACAAAGGAATCTACTATATCTTTGTATTTACTTGTTGAGCTTTGTGTTCGTTCTTCTCCTTCCTCCACTTGCTTCAATTCCCTCGCCGGAAAAGGTACAACTTTTTCTTTTGTTTTCTGGCCTTAGGGTTTCACTGTCGTTGTTAAGCTTCAACCATTCCTATCATGGGAATTTGTTTCCTTTTTTGCTGTTGATTCTCGCCCGATCGTCAAAGGGAACGCGCTGAGCTTATTCAGTTTACACTCCGAACAAACACGCGATAGGTTGCGGAACTCATGGACGTGAGGCCTCTGGTTCAAAAAGCTCAATGCATGAACTTAAATGAAGGGCAAGATGTTCGCAGCTCCACGCAGTTGTGTGATTTGCCCGATAAGATTCTTTGGCATGTCCTAAGTTTCCTCCGGCTGAAAGATGTGGTGAGAACGAGCACGCTGTCGAAAAGGTGGGAGTACTTGTCCAAGAACAATCCTAGGCTCGATACCTCAGAACGCAATTTCCCGGGGCAGACGCACTTTCTGAACTTTGTTGACAGAGCATTGCTGCTCCAGGACTTTCCCCTGAAAAGGTTTTCCATCTCCTGCCAAACAGATTTCGACAGATCTCGCAACGATGCTTGGATTACAGCCACGGTGAGGCGCGGAGTCGAGGAGCTCCACGTGCGCAGACAGTGCTCGAATATGTGTTGCCCAGTTGTGTCTTCAACTGCGAAACGCTGATCGAGCTCCATCTATTCATGTCGCATGAGCTGAGGCTTCCTGCTTTAGTTTGTCTGAAAAACCTCAAGGTCTTAACTCTTGCGTGGGTCGACTTTGGGGGCGACAGTTCAGTAGAGAAGCTTCTCTCGTGCCCTTCTCTTGAGGAGTTGTCTCTCATCCCCTGCAAGTGGAGGAGACTCAAGGTTCTTCATATCTCTGCTCCCAAGCTTTTGAGGCTGGACATAGTCGAAGATAGCTTCTATAAGAACTTGGAAAGCACCTTCTATGTAGGGGTCCACGGAGCTCGTATCGAGTCCTTTACTTATAGCGGGCAATTCATCGATAGCTATACGATATCGAGTTCGTCCTCCCTGGTTGTGGCTCACATTGATATGTTCATCTGCGAAAGGCCTCATCATCATGTTGCTTACCATGGATATAAGCTCTTAAAGGATCTTTCTTGTGTGAAACGTCTTACTCTACATAACGTGGGTGAGGTACGTGTCTTTTTATTATTATATTCTTCAGTGCTTCAGTATTGGATCATACAATGTATTTGTTACGGCACTATTAACGTATGTCTTTCGGCCTTCTTATTCAGTTTCTACACGAGAGACCGGATCTTCTCAAGTCTCTCCCGGTCTTCTCCAGCCTCACTGAGCTGGCATTGGACGCGTTTAATGGTTTGCCCTTAGAATCTAGATTCCTTGTTGGGATGCTCGATAAGTGTCCTCGCTTCAGTCATCTGAGCTCTACGCGGGTATGTAAATTGTCCTGCTGTTATTGTTTCCAGACGATTGTACTGATGAGATTTGATCAACTAACCCGTGAATGCGATAAATCAGGGCATTCATGCGGAGTCCGAAACGGTGGATACAATATTCAACCCCACGCCTCGGTGCTTTGTATCATCACTTAAGGTGATCAAAATCAGTAGATTTCAAGTGGGGGATACAGCACTCTTAGCTATAAGAAATGTACTGAGGACTGCCGGAGTATTGGAGAAATTATTCATACATCCTCCATGGGGAAAGCAACTCCCGGAGAGCTTGCTGCCACTTTTGAAGGAGCTTCCTAGGGCTTCAGATCAATGTGGATTTTTTCTAGGCTCGTGATCCTCTTTTCCATGTCTGACTGCACGCAGAAGTCGAATTTCTTTTATTAGTACGTGACACTAAGATTTATTCACTTGTGATTGCAGTTTCTCTTTTGTCAAGATTGGTCTTCATTAGTCTGCTTAACTTTTTTTTGTATATTGTTTGCCTTCATTAGCATCATCCTTTTTTAGTATTATCACTGGTTGTGGTTGTGCCTTTACTTTGGGTGAACTCCTGGAAGTCGCATAAGATATTTCATTTGTCTATTAATAATTTCTTGAAATGCTTACATACCACCACGTGACGTAATTGTTCTAGTACCACTAATCTATCAATGAGCACACAAGTATGACGAAAGTACAGTCAATACTATCAATGAGCACACAAGTAGTTCCTGTTCTATTGCATGAATCTTCTGCCGACGTCCACGATTAAGAGAATAGGTACAAAAAAGTAGACTTAAGAACAATGAAATAATCAGTTTCCACTTAAATGATGCCGCCAGCAACATACATCACGTACCTGATGGAAATGTGTCAGAATGGTGGACCGTCAACATGGAGCAGCAATGCAATAGCCGGTAGTGGGTACTTATTCTTTCGCTACGATGACACGAAATCCATGCGGGCAACATAAGAAATCCTAAAGAAAGCACATTTATAGTCAGTTGTAAACAATACTAACAAAACGAGGACGTTCAACAAGCTAATCAAGGAAAGGAACCTTAGAAAATAAAGGTGTCCAATCCATAATATGGACCATAAGAGCCAGTGGAATAACACGAAAGCAGTTGTGAAAAAGTCAACACTTGCCCAACGCAACAGCAGTTGTGAAAAAGTCAACACTTGCCCCACGCAACGGCTTTTGAACTTTTTTCATACGTAGGTTTATATATGTATGTAAATATGTACACACGTGTATGTTTATATATTTATACATATGTATGTTTTAGGGGTGTCAATGGGTCGGGCCTGGTCGGGTTTCTATGATACCCGAGCCGACCCAAATCACAAAGGGCACATGCTCTCTCTGACCTGGCCCGGCCCAAAATGCATAGAGCCCAAAGCGAAAATCCAGATTGGCCCGGGCCGGGTTTTCGATTTTTTTTTTGTGGGTAAATGTATAAACCAGTACAAAGTGGGTGTGAACCCCAAATAGCCATAGTAAAAATTGCAAGCTGCTTATAATCTTTGTCAAGCTAGCTGAATAAGATAAAAAATAGGAAAAAGATAGCATACTTAAACTTCGACACATAATCAACACTGCAATGTGAATGTCACAAAGTCCCAAGCCAAACTTGAAAGACAGCAGATTTAACTCTCCTTTTGGAATAATGCTGCCTGGATGAAGAAATTCCAAAATGACAGATCATTACTAGCGAGAGGAATGAAATGTTCCTCCCTTTCTCTCTATAGCATCAACATCAACTAGCCTACTCTGTTTCTCTTGCAATATTAATCATTAAATGGCCCTAGTGAACTACTCAATAGATAGGAAAAGAAAACAGATTCATAATGTTAAAATATGTCTCGAGATTGAACCCGATAAACGGAACCGGACTCGAAATTATTTGTGTGGAGGTCTGAATATTTTGAATAGGATATTTCCTATTTTGTTTTGATATCAAATTAGAATTGGCAAAGCAGAATAGAGAAGGAAAGATTATCGATAAACATATATTCAAATATTGCAGCCTTTGGACTTGAAATTGGAAAGTCCAACGTGTGGACAATATTCGTCAACTTGAATTGGATTGACTGAAGCTCACTGGAATTTGGTTTCCTTATCCTGCACATACAGCGGCTATCTTTGACGGTTTGTTACAATCCTTCAAGCGGTGGAACTACGAACATATATATATTTGGGGTTGCTCTTTTGGACTATACAGAAAGGGAGAAAATATTGAAGCGCCGTTTCGTCGAGTGCTTATGAATTATCTTCGTGAGTTTGTTCGTGGAATTACACCAAGAGTTCAAGTGTTCGTAGCGATTAAATCTTGTGTTAAGATTTGTGTACAATTCTTTTGCGAGATTGAGAGATTATTTTGTGAGAAATTATGGGGCTAAATACTGCGTGAGCTATTGGGTGTAATTGGGGCTTGGGAAACACCGAGAGTGTTTGAGTGACTCGAGTATGGTTGTAATCTCTGTTGTATTGGTTGATCTATAGTGAAATTTCATGCTGCTCTCCACGTGGACGTAGGTCACTACGACCGAACCACGTAAATCTGGTGTCTAATTTATTTTCTTATTCTGTCAATTTTATTATTCGATCGCTTGGCTTCCGCAACAATTGGTATCAAAGCCTGGCTTGACTGAGTTGAAGCGAATCGATGGCGGCAGAAGAAGGAAAAGTGAGAATCGACAGATTTGATGGGAAGGATTTTGGTTTCTGGAAGATGCAGATTAAGGATCATCTATATCAGATGAAATTGCACTTACCCCTGTCTGGGGAGAAGCCAGAGACGATGAAACAAGCTGATTGGGAATTGCTGGATAGACAAGCTTTGGGTGTTATTCGGCTGACGTTGGCTCGTAACGTCGCGTTTAACATCGTGAATGAGAAGACCACTGCGGGTTTGATGAAAGCCCTGTCAGACATGTACGAGAAGCCTTCTGCGATCAACAAGGTCTATCTGATGCAACGTCTGTTTAATTTGAAGATGAGCGAATGTGCATTAGTTGCTGATCATGTTAATGAATTCAATGTGATCGTTAGTCAATTGAGTTCAGTTGACATTGACTTTGAAGATGAGGTACGTGTTTTGATTCTATTATCCTCATTGCCTGATAATTGGAATACTACTGTTACTGCTGTTAGTAATTCCTCCGGGTCGATAAGTTTGACGTTTGATGGTGTTCGAGATTTAATTCTGAGTGAGGACATCCGTAGAAGAGAATCTGGCGAATATGTATCTACTGCTTTAGTAGGTGAAAATAGAGGAAGGACTGGTACACGTGTTAGCAGAAATAGTATGAACTCGAATAGATGAAGTCAGTCTAGGACTGGTGGTGTTGTCTGTTGGAGTTGTGGCAAGAGGGGGCATCTTAGAAGGGAGTGCCTTAAGCTGAAAAACGATAAAGGTAAGGGAATTAGAGTTGATCCTGTGGATGATGTTACAGCTATAGCTGATGGTAATTCGGATAATGCTGATTATGTCTTGTCTGTCACTGATGATTCGTCGTTTGGCGGATGGATTATGGATTCTGGTTGTTCTTTTCACGCTACACCAAACAGGAACTGGTTTACTACTTATCAGTGCACGGATAGTAGTAAAGTGCAGTTGGGGAACAATTCTGAATGCGATGTTATTGGTGTTGGCAATGTCAGAATCAGAATGCATGATGGTATTGTGAGGACATTGATTGAAGTGAGGCATATTCCAGAGTTGAAGAAAAATCTAATTTCCTTGAGTGCCCTAGATTCAACTGGGTGTCGGTATTCTTCAGAATGTGAACTTTTGAAAGTTGTTCGAGATGCCTTGATGATAATGAAAGGAATCAAGTATAGTGGCCTGTATGAGCTTCAAGGTGAGACGGTGATGGAATTCGCTGCGAAGAGGTCGGATACATCGGTTCGAGAGTCTGAATTGTGGCATATGCGTTTGGGGCACATTAGCGAAAGAAGCCTAAAGGATCTAAGTGAAAGAAATTTGTTATGTGGTTATGTGGCTAACGAACTAAATGTATGCAGGTACTATGATTTACATCAACGGCGGAAAGTGCAGTTTGGTACGATTGTCAGAGAAACCGCGGAAATTACAGAATTAATTCACTTGGATGTTCGTAGGTTATCGCGATTTCCTTCGAGGAAGAATGCCAGATTTATGCTAACAGTTATTGATGACTACTCGAGGAAGACTTGGGTATTTGTGCTAAGGCACAAGTTTGATGCTATTGTCAAGATCAGGCAGTTGAAAGCTTTGATCGAAAAGGAGACTGGTAAAACGATTAAGCAGATGCGGACTGACAATAATATGGAGTTTTGCTCGAAACTGTTAAATAAATTCTGCATGAAGGAAGGCATAGTGAGACACCGCACTAGTGCCAATAAACCACAACATATTGCAGAGTTGATGAGCAAAACATTACTAGAGACGACCCATAAAATGCTCTCTAGTGTTGGTATGGCTAGGAGATTCCTGGCGGATGCGCTTAGTACGGCGAGCTACCTGAAGAATAGATCCCCATCGACTACAATTGAATGTCGGACTCCCGAAGAAGTGTGGTCAGGTAACGTTACTGATTATTCTGTTCTTAGAATATTTGATTGTCCATGTTATGTTCGAGTTAGTGATGGTAAGCTCGATGGAAGGACAAGAAAGTGCATGTTCCTAGGTTATGCACAAGGTGCGCAAGGCTACAAGTTGTGGTGCCTGGAATTAAATTCACTTGTTGTCAGCAGAGAAGTTACATTTGACGAGTCTCCAGTACTTCTGGCTAGGAGTGTTAGTAACAGTGTTTATACGGATCTAAACGGTGTTTAGCTTGAAGTGGAGTTGTAACCAGAAACTTCTGAGGTAGCGGGTGCTAGCCAAATAATCGATACGGATGGTGCTTGTAGCGAGGTGGAGCCTATTGAGCCAACGATTGCTGTAACTGCTGATATTGACAAGATGCGTATTCGATCTCCCGATAGATATGGATGCAACAATGGTTTTGCTTTATCTGCGATTGAGGAGATTGTGTCGGAAAATCCTTGTGGAGCGGTTAAAGGTACATATGGAGTTGGTATTCTAATGAGGTCCACGGCTATGGCGAAGTTCAAGCGAGACTTGGATTTGAAAGACGTCTGTGGCGGTTGAGCCCATTGAGGTTATGGGAGAGTAGTAGCGAAATTCGGATTTTTATCAAAGCGATTGTGACTTAGCTCAAACATTGAGCCAAGGTGGACATTGTTAAAATATGTCTCGAGATTGAGCCCGATAAGCGAAACCCGAATTGAAATTATTTGTGTGGAGGTCTGAATATTTTGAATAGGATATTTCCTATTTTGTTTTGATATCAAATTAGAATCGGCAAAGCAGAATAGAGAAGGAAAGATTATCGATAAACATATATTCAAATATTGCAGCCTTTGGACTTGAAATTGGAAAGTCCAACGTGTGGACAATATTCGGTCAACTTGAATTGGATTGATTGAAGCTCACTGGAATTTGGTTTCCTTATCCTACACGTACAGCGGCTATCTTTGACGGTTTGTTACAATCCTTCAAGCGGTGGAACTACGAACATATATATATATTTGGGGTTGCTCTTTTGGACTATACAGAGAGGGAGAAAATATTGAAGCGCCGTTTCGTCGAGTGCTTATGAATTATCTCCGTGAGTTTGTTTGTGGAATTACACCAAAAGTTCAAGTGTTCGTAGCGATTAAATCTTGTGTTAAGATTTGTGTACAATTCTTTTGCAAGATTGCGAGATTATTTCGTGAGAAATTATGGGGCTAAACACTGCGTGAGCTATTGGGTGTAATTGGGGCTTGGGAAACACCGAGAGTGTTTGAATGACTCGAGTGTGGTTATAATCTCTGTTGTATCGCTTGATCTATAGTGGAATTCCGTGCTGCTCTCCCCGTGGACGTAGGTCACTACGACTGAATCACATAAATCTGATGTCTCATTTATTTTCTTATTCTATCAATTTTATTGTTCGATCGCTTGACTTTCGCAACACATAATCTACTCGAGCTACAAATTGTCGCTTTTAACAGTCATAATTACAAAATCAGGCCGTAATAGAACACGAGTTATTGAGCCGCTTCAGCTTGGTGGCCATTTGTCAAAACTACCTTGGCTCCAGATGGGTTAATCATGTGACTGAACAAAAAGATCTAGTGAGCAAAAACCCCCTGTGCATATTCCCATAATTTGTCAATCTGTCAACCAATGTGTGCTCGTGCTCGGCCATCACAGGACCAGTTGACAGGTTCGAAGCCCCAGTGTTACTAACTCCTCCAGCTGCTTATCATCTCTCTGGTCCATCCAACTCCTCTAAGTTCTATCTAGCAAATACCAGGGACATGGTGAATTTCAGGCAGTGATAAAATCCATCCATAGTTAACCGAAAATCCCTTGAAGTAAGCATTTGGTTACATGTCAGTCACTACATGTGCAACCATACTTCATTGAGAGAACTTACAGCAAGCAAGAGAGATGATTTAACAAGTACCAATCTCCACATAGAGACATATGCTGTTTAAATAGTTGTAAACCTTTAAAACAAAAACAAAAAAACAATAACAATGGTAAACATGCATTAAGATCGCGTTTGGCAAATTTATTGGCAAGCGCAACAAAGAGCAATTGCAACTTCCTCATGATGCGAAATCACTTTAATACAAAGTATAAATTGGTTTAACAAATATCAATCTCCAAATTCATCAATCATCTAGAGAAACCGAGTTTGGCTCCATAGTTGTAGTTGATAACTCTGCATTAAATTCACGATGAAAATAAGAATTAATGCATCCAGCGAAGTATAAAAGGGTACAAAATTCCAAAACCATATTTTTTCACCCGACTCAAAGATTTCAAGTTCTTCTAAGTCCTCCTCAATCAAACGTGAAAGTGGCGTAGATCGTAACCAATCTTGAGCACATATAAGAGCCTCCACCGTGCTTGGGGTCAAAGAGCTATGGAACACATCAAGCACACGACCGGCCCGGCTCAAAACAAGGATAATATATGAAATTTAGAGCTCTTACCCAATCCAAAGGAGGCCCGCTATTGACACCTATTTTAATTTGTCCAAAATTAATTACATAAAATTTAGGAGTTAATTTTCTTCAATTTTTAAAATAAAAAAATATTTCAATTTAAATGCATTGCATATAGAAATTAGGCATATTTGTATTAATAAGGTCTATTATAACTTTAAAAAAAATTTCAAAAGTTTTTTTAAAAAAAAATTCGAATTGGGCTGGGTCGGGGCCGGGTCGACCCGGCCCTTTTCTTTTTTCTTTTCTTTTTCCCGCACGGGCCCCGGCCCTTTTTCTTCTTTTTCTCCCCCGCGAGGGCCCGGCTTGCCCTTCTTTTCTTTTTTTCTTTTCCTCCCCATGCGGCTGGGCCTGGCCCGACCTAGCTCCCATTCTCCTTCTCTTCCCCCCACCGGCTGTCCCTTTCTCTCCCTTGTTTGCCCCTGTTTCCGGCCACAGGCGATGAACGGCCGAGCGCCTCCGCGCCATCCCTATCACGCCAGAGGATGGCCAGGGAAGCACGCCACCAGGACTGGCATTAATGGCCAGTCCCGTCCTCCTCGAAAACCCGGCCATCTCTCCCCCTTCTTCCTCTCTACCCTGTCTCTCTGCCGGCTTCGCGATGTGTCCTCAGACGAATTTTGACTCAACCTTTCTAGACTCGTCAGTGACAAGTGCGAAAGAGATATGCGACGGATTCAAAGTCCGATTTCCCCACCACGGGGCCAAAAAAGTTTCGAAAAATAGATTGTCATATTCTTCACATCCAACGAAAAACGTCAAAAGACAAGTTGAAGCGGAGACTAATAGCTCTCGTTGAAGGGTCTTTGTGGTTTGCGATCGATGCTTCAGTCATCATTCAATGAGATCGCGTTGACCACACGCGAAGACGAAGAAGAAGAAGAAGGTGATGATGATCGGGAAGCTTGGAATCTGAGCATGTCAGACGTCAACCTCAAAAGGACCAAAAGGAGACGTCAACCTCCACTCCACAATATCAAGTTCCTTCACGGCAACCGCCCACCCTCCGCCACATGTTGGCCGTTCCATGTTTTCGTCCATCGGTGTCCACACTCATCCCTATTTAGACTTCTGTTGTTAGGGAGTAATGTCACGGAAAGAAGTTTGTATGATTCACGGAAAAAAACAAAAGATGCGAGAAAAATGAGTAAACAACGCATCAAAATTTATGTGATTCGGATCAAGTATCGGAACATTTTTTATAGGGAGAGCAGCAGCGATAACTACACCCTGAACAAGGGAGATTACAAATTTGCATCGAAAGCTCTCTTATAGTCAGGTTCGGATTACATCCGATCGATCAATTGAAGTGTTCTCTTTACCCAACTCCTAAAGAGAAACCTTAGAAAACGCTAGGAAATGGCCTTCAGGAATGGGCCTGTTTGTTGGGAGCACCAGGAGATACTCAAGTCATGAATTAGAGATCACTCATTTATATCTCACTAACTGCGCACAAACCTTTTTGAATAAGGGTCACATGTACAGACCAAAATCCTATTGCAAAATGTTTCATGGACCTAATCGATCTCTGTGCTTGTACCCTTGGATCGTTAGAAAAGCACATTCACCTCCTTGAGTTCCACATGAAACAGAGAGACATCAAAAGTCGGTATACACTCCTACAGAAATAGGCATGAACGAACGGTAGGTGAACGCCACGTGACAAAGTATCCAACATTTCTGGTTGTTCTGATAGCTTCCCACCTCCATGGACGAACAACAGTGGAACCACCCAAACACAAATTATCTCCGGACCGAACGAACGAGACTTGCCTGTGGGAACTCGGTCTCGATGCAGAAAAACTTCCACATTAGGTCGGCAGCGCGTGACGTCCTTTGTAAGCTCATATTAGATAAATCTAGAACAACGACGACGACTTCATGTCATGGGAGAAGTGATCCGTCATGTCATTCTAATCTGAACAGGCTTAGGTCTGTTTCAAAGACTATCAAGCTATTACTTGGTTTTTGGGCAAGACAGTGAACGTGTGTCATTTGTCGGGAAAAGTGTCAAAAAAGTCTTAAATCTTTAGCATTGATGCTAATTGAGTTCTAAATATTTTTTTAGTGCCAATTCAGTCCTAAACATTTTTTTAGTGTCAATTCAGTCCTAAACCTTTTGTATTGGTGCCAATTTAGTTCTAAATCTTTTTTTGGTGCCAATTGAGTCCTAAACCTTTTGTATTGGTGTTAATTCGGTCCTAAACCTTTTGTCTTTGTGCCAATTCAGTCCTTCCGGTCAATTTTGGCCGGATTTTGCCGACGTGGATGCCGACCAGCCGGCGGCCGGTCACCGACGCTGACGTGGACAACTTCAATAATATTTAATATTTTTTTTTGAATTTTTTTCTTTTCTTTTTTTTTCTCCCCTCTCTCCAGCCGGTCGCCGAACCAGTGACCGGCCGGTGGCCAGAGGCCAGCGCCGGCGAGGCTCGCCCTCGCCGACCACTGGCGAGGGCGGCCTCGCGCTGGGCAAGGCCCGACCTCGCCAGATCCGGCGAGGTCGTGCCTCGCCCAGCCTCCAGCGAGGTTCGACCTTGCCAGATCCGGCGAGGTCAGGCCTCGCCTAGCCATGGCGAGGCTCAACCTCGCTGGATTTGGCGAGGTTGAGCCTCGCCCAGCGTGAGGCCACCCTCGCCGGCGGCTGGGCAAGGCACGACCTCGCTGTCGCGACCTCCCCGAACCGGCCCCGCCGCCTAACGGGTTGAGGCTAATGGGTTACTAAGTTAAACCTAGCTCAAGCTCTCCCAAACTCATACCAATTCGCGACCTAAGTTTAAGTTATTAACATGCAAATCAATTTCATTTAGGAGTCGCCACTAATCAGTTTTTGATGGGTCGATTAGACACCCAAGTAAAGCACGGGAGAAATGCTTTACTTCTACGAACCAGAGATTCAATGGGTACGGGGACTTGATTACATTAATTGACTAATTAGTGCCCTTTCGGTACCTGAACTTGTTCAATTATCGCCTAACGTGTTCACACTAATCGGAAGTCTCAAAATCCAAGTCCTAACTAAGCTAAGGGAAGCAACAATTAATACCTAAACCTAACATGCATAGTAGACCACATGCGAGATTAAATTAAACACGCAATTCGAAGCGTGCGAAACAAATAAGGTGCAATCAAACATAAGCTAATCATACAAAATGGGAGAGAAAAACAATTTTAAAACTCAATCTCCAATTTCTGATTTTCGATTTTTTTTTTTTTTTAAAAAAAAAATTAAAAAAAAATTTCGAATTTTTTTATATATATTAAAATAATAAATATAATATTAAAAAAAATAAAGTAAAAAACAGATCCGGGTCGGATCTCCACATCCGACCCGGATCAGGACCGACCCGGGCGCGCCAGCCCGGGTCTACCGCCGAACCGGGCTCATTTGTGGAGCCCAATAAGGTAAAATTTTTTTTTTAAAAGAACCACAGAAAAGGCCCAGCCCAAAAAAAAAAAGAAAGACAAAAAAAGAACAGTTCAGCCCAATTTTCAAACTCGGCCCATCCGCGAAAAGCCCAAGACCTAATAAAACCCCCTCTAATAACTAATAGGCCCAAAACATTAAATGCCAAATAAACATGAAATCGGCCCAAATACTAACAAAACCCTACCCGATTGCGACCCGACTTGCGGCCGCGGACCCGAATCGTCGGAAACCCTACCGGCCACCGGTCGCTGATCCTTTTTTCTGATTTTTTTTATTATTCCTATTTTCCTTCTTTTCTTTTACTTTTCCTTCTCTCCTATTTTTTCTTTTCTTTTCTACTTTTTTTTTCTTTTCCTTTGGACGCCTTCTCCTCTTGACTTTTCCTCCTCTTTTTTTTTTCTCTTTCATTTTTTGGTTTCTTTTTCCTTTCTTTTGCTTTTCTTCTGGTCTTCCTCTTCCTCGTGCCTTTCTGCCCAGAGCACCCATCCTTCGCTGGACTCTTCACCGAAGGCTTCCCCCTGGCGAGCTTCCACCATGACTACGCTAGGAGACGCCCAACGTTGACCGTCGACTCGGGCCTCCAGCACCGACGCCGTCACCGCCGGCCGATGCTCCGGCGATGACACCGGTGGCCGAAACGACCACATCTCTGCGCTTTCCGACAACCCAATGTTCGACTCCAACCCGAACACACAAGCATACACGCACGTAGTAAAGCATATAAAACAAACACGGTGGGATTCCAAACCAAGGCGTTGCCGGGAACGAACAACGACTTCAACTCGCGTGTCTGTCCATGGCTGACGTCGGGGAGACGATTTTCATGTCACGAAATCACACAAAAACATGGATAGCTTGACGTCCACCACAATATTAGAACGAATCAAGCATGTAACGGA
This sequence comes from Syzygium malaccense, assembly GCA_031216405.1. Classification (NCBI taxonomy): domain Eukaryota; kingdom Viridiplantae; phylum Streptophyta; class Magnoliopsida; order Myrtales; family Myrtaceae; genus Syzygium; species Syzygium malaccense. The sequence goes on along the minus strand of CM062262.1, from coordinate 21,856,496 downwards.
GTGCTATATTGTCGATTTCACGAAAACATATTCGGAGCTCTCTTAAGCATTTTGTCAAGTACGTGAAGTGTGGTTCGCGGCTGACTGGGAATAGGAATAGAACCGATTAAGGCTCAAACCCATGACCATAATCAACATAAAACAAAACGCGGCATACAACAATAGCCGTGGAAGGCTCGCCGACGCTCGAGACCGCGTACGGTCGGGCGCCGGCGAGTCAACCCCAGTAAGCCGAGACCCAAGAACAGGATGCGGTATGAGCGAAATAAGGGGGGGTTGGCAGAGCTTCCTACTCGGCTCGGCGGCAGTGAATGACCGATCGGACTATGCCCGGTCACCTCCCGCGCGTTCGAGCTGAGATCCTCGGAAAGCGACCCCCCAAATCACAACACACAACCTGGGCTTCAACCGGGACCTACCGTGTGGGACGGGATGCGCCGGAGGTTAGCCGGCCACGGTTGAGGCGTGGCGGTCACCGACAGGAGACCGTTCGCCCCTCAGATCTCGCTCTCGGACGCTCTCGAACTCCCTTTCTCTCCTCAATCTCTCTGGGACTCCCCCCTCTTTTTTTTTCGGATCTCCCTTTTAACGCCGAGAGAAGGAGGAGTATCTCTTCCTCTCGGCTTCCCCCCGGCGACACTCGCCATTCCGTTTCTAGCTCAAAGACACCTTCGATCAGAACGCCTTCTCCATTTGTGCTTGCGCCATCCGCCAGTCCTCTCCTTGGGGGTCGAATCACGCCCGTTTCTTCGCTAAAACGGCTGCAGGATCTCTTGGGTCCTTGCGCCGTCAAGGTGCAGCGCTGCGCTACTGCTTCCCGCTTCAGGAATCGCAGCTTCAGCCCCCCTCGTGCAGAGCGCACCTTTGTTTTGTCCGTCCCGGCTTCTGGCTTCTGCGTCGTGCTTCTGTTCCGCTTCATCTGCTTCGTTCTGTCTTCTGCGTCGCTTCCTTCTGTCTTCTGCGTCGCTTCCTTCTGGCTTCTCAGAGGCGCACGGCATAGGGGTGGAGAAGTGGGCCCGCGTTGACTAATTCAACGCTGGCCTCCCTCTCCCCTTTTTTTTTTTTTTTTTAAATTTTTTTTTAGTGGTGCTGCGCTGGCCAGCATTGAATAATGCTGGTCAGCCCCTTTTTGAATTTTTTTTTTTTTTTTTAAATTTAATTTCTAATTTCTAAAAAAAAAAAATTTAAAATTTCTTTTTAATTAATTAATTTTTTTTGAATTTAAACAAGGAAAGCATGTTCTGATATGCCTTATTAATGTAAATGCGCCTAAGGTCTATATGCCAATTAGTTTAATGAAAATATTTTTGCTTAGGGGTTAAAAATTAATCCCTAATTTTTATGCAATTAAACCCTAAATGACTAGGCAAAATTTAGGTGTCAACAGCTGCCCCTCTTTGAAGGGAGGCTCGAAGAGGTTCCTTTCAAAGATAAGAGACACCTAAATTTTGTTTATGGAGAGCATGAGAAGATGCATGAGAGATGATTAATGAGCTTGTGACTGAATGAAAAGGAAGCCATACCGTGTAAGAACGGGCTTTTGGCTACATGAAGTCTTGCTATGTAAGGAAGGAAACTCTAGGCTGCGAAAGCTCGCCAGGTCGATGAGGTGCTCCGGGCTGCAAAAGCTCGCCGGGCAAGGAAAGAGGCAGACCCTGGGCTGCGAGAACTCGCCAGGTCGATGAGGTGCTCCGGGCTGCGAAAGCTCGCCGGGCAAGGAAAGAGGTAGACTCTGGGCTGCGAAAGCTCGCCAGGTCGATGAGATGCTCCGGGCTACGAAAGCTCGCCGGGCAAGGAAAGAGGTAGACTCTGGGCTGCGAAAGCTCGCCAGGTTGATGAGGTGCTCCGGGCTACGAAAGCTCGCCGGGCAAGGAAAGAGGCAGACTCTGGGCTGCGAAAGCTCGCCAGGTTGATGAGGTGCTCCGGGCTGTGAAAGCTCGCCGGGCAGGGAAAAAGGTTGTCTCTGGGCTGCGAAAGCTCGCCAAGTCGATGAGGTGCTCCGGGCTGCGAAAGCTCGCCGGGCAGGGAAAAAGGTTGTAAACCTATCAATCAAAAAGATTCCGAAATGGCCACTGCACATCTAACGGAATATATTATCACAGATGCCTCGGTAGGAAAAGCATACCAAGCGAGGTTGATTTCATTTAGATGTTATGAAGAACACTATTGAAAGAATGGCATCACTGACAAAGTGTTGATTGCATGGGCAAATCAAACCAGTTTTCGATGGTTCGGAAAACATTTAGCATCATTCAATATCACAAAATTGCCATAGGGCTTGGGAAATAACCTTGATCATCAATTCTCTAAGGAGACAAACCTTTGTCAAAAAGACCTTGGCTCATGAAAAGGGTTCGTTAAATATGCCAAACAAGAGTTGCTTAGTCAAAAAGGGCTTTTCGCAAGCTCTCAAAGAAGGCTATTTACCCCCATCCATTGACGTGGGAGATGGGCATGTTTTCTCCGTATAGCTCACACTATCAGTGCCGAAGGCTTCGAGGATCATTCGCAATAAGTACGCATTGACCAATTGAAGAGGTCTTTTAAGGACTGTGATGTAGGTTCGGTCCTGGTTTTAACAACGAATTAGCACTATCGGCCAAGAAGTGAAATAATTTTCAATCAGCATCTCCATCAGGTCTACAAGTCAAGGAACCTTAAGATGAGATAAGACAACCTTGCCCCCATTTCTTCAAGCAACGGCTTCTCTGTAAAGTCCCCACTTTCACTTGACTCATCCCAATCAGAAGAGACTTCGGGAAAGGGTTATAACATTGGTTTGGGTAGAGGCTAGAAAGGCTTAGAAATTTTCAAAAGGGATTCAAAAGTTGGTGATCACCATGGCATCATTACCATATCATCCAATCTTTTCTGAGGACACTTGACTTTTGAAATCCAATTTATCTCGAAAGTCCATTGGCTAATCATTTCAATACAGTAACTTCGCTATTTTCCCTAATGACTTGCATTTGCAATGATTTTCCTTTTATGCAGGCATTTTGCTTTTGACGCTTTTTCCTCACAAAAGCATTCTTCTCTTGATGCTACTTTTTTTTCCTTTTTTTTTTTCAATGGGCATTGGCCTTACTTTTACCAGGCGCACTGCTTTTTCATGCCTTCTAGTTTTCATTTGACTTTTGCTCATTTGAATCTTTTGAGCTTTTAGGACTTTCGAGATTTTTTTTTTACTTGTTGTGACATAAGCATTAATTGCCATGGTAAATCATGTGCCTTTCCCCAAGGTGGGAAGACAATCACCACTCGGGCTTTAGGAATGAATATTCAGGCTCAACTTGGCTAAGCAAATGGTATGAGTGTTTGGATAGAGAAATGAATGCTCTTCTTCATTTTGGGATGTTTCAAGCTTCCATAAGGACTCACCTGAAGTTACTACAAAAAGATTAATGCAAGTAAGGGCAAATGAGTCTTTCTCATCTTTTCCTCCAAAGAATGTCAACCAAAACCTCCAAATTTGCCCCGTTGTGGGGGTGGTTCTTGACAGGGGTATTTTGTACAAATTATCCATATGTAATGGCTCAGATGGGCTTTACTATGGTCACCTGCAGTGTGTAGGGTAGAGGAAAGAAATGCCTCTTTTCACTTTGATCTATGTACTGCTTGCGAATGAATCTCTTGTCCTTAAATAACACATGTTTTCTTTTTCGCTCAACTCTCAAAGCATTTATGGGACGTGTTTGGGAATAGCTTGCCTTTCCTCATTCTGAGTGTTTCTCACTTGGCATGATTAACATCTCCTCTCATTTTGTTGAGATCATTTGAGTCAATTAATCTCCATGGAGAATTGTGATTCAAAATGAATGATTTGCCAAGCACAAAGACAATTTTTGAATAAGGATGCTACTCAAAAATTTTTCTCCTCTCTTTTTCTTTAAGAAAAAAAAGCAAATTTTCCACTTGGCTTTTTGTTTTTGTTCTTTTTGTTTTTTTTTTTTTGGTATCAAGAGAAAGGGTACTTACCTGCGACCTAGTAACTTGGTAACCCCCTATTTAGCTTGCTGGATGCTTGCCAAGACGGTTCAGTCGTTTGCAGATCAATTTGCAGATTGTTTGGGACCTACAAAGTAAACATGTATGCATGTATGCATGATATGCATGATATGAATAACCTACAGTGATTCGGATTGCATCGAAAATGGCTTCCGGGCCTTGGATTTCATTCAAGGAAAATATTTTTTCACCGAATCGGCATTTACAGGATTTGGCAACTCTCGGCCATCCATTTCTACAAGAATTAAAGCACCCCCAGGTAGAGCCTTTCTAACGACATATGGACCGTTGTAATTTGGGGCGAACTTCCCGCCTAATTCAGGTGTGATGGACAGCACTTTCCTTAGCACGAGATCTCCAGCTTCAAAACGCCGAGGCCGGACTTTGCGATTGAAAGACTTGGCAACTCGCTTTTGGTAGCATTGACCGTGGCATAAAGCCTTCAGCCTCTTCTCGTCGATCATGTTCAATTGATCCCATCTTTGTTGAGCCCACTCCTCCTCAGAGAGATCCGCTTGTGAGAGAATCCTTAATGAAGGGATCTCGACTTCCACGGGTAAGACCGCTTCCATACCATAAACGAGTGAGAAAGGAGTTGCCCCTGTCGAAGTGCGGATCGAAGTTCGGTATGCCATCAACGCGTAGGGCAACCGTTCATGCCAATCTCGATAATTATCAGCAGTTTTTGATAAGATCTTCTTTATGTTTTTATTTGCTGCCTCCACAGCTCCATTCATTTGTGGACGATAAGGTGAGGAGTTCAAGTGGCGAATATGAAATTCGTCAAGTAAGCCATCTACAATCTTGTTGTTTAGATTCGAGCCGTTATCAGTAATGATCGCCTCCGGGACTCCATAGCGAGCAATGATGTCACGGCGAATAAACTTGACCACATTCCTGGCGGTGACATTAGCATATGAGCTTGCCTCGATCCACTTGGTGAAGTAATCGATGGCCACCAAGATGAAACGATGTCCATTGGAAGCCTTGGGATTAATTGGCCCAATCATATCGATCCCCCACATTGAGAAAGGCCATGGCTCGGACATTTGACGCAATTCATTTGGCGGTACGTTGATCTTATCTGCATAGATTTGACACCGATGGCAGTAACGAACATGCTGAATACAGTCGGTCTCCATAGCCATCCAGAAATAACCCAGTCTCATGATTTTTCTGGCCAAGAGATGACCGTTCATGTGCGGACCGCATTCTCCTTCGTGAATTTCCCTCATCAACCGATTAGCTTCTCTGGCATCGACGCATTTCAGTAAGACTGAGTCAAAGGACCTCTTGTAAAGAGCATTGCCACTGATGAAGAACTTCGACGCTAGTTTCCTTATGTATTTCTGATCCGTTAGTTCACTTCTAGGAGGATATTCGCCCATCTGAAGATAGTTCATGATGTCGTGATACCACGGCTTCTCATCAGGTTCATCTGCGATCGCCGAACAGTAAGCCGGACGTGTCAGTATTTCGATTTTCAGTGGCTCGATGTCTAACCCCTCCATGACCTGCAGCATTGATGATAACGTGGCCAGGGCATCGGCAAACTGATTTTGCGATCGGGGTAAATACTCAAAAGAGATCTCTTCAAATTCCTTTATTAACTCCTCAAGGAATTTGTGGTAAGGAATCAACTTGGAGTCGCGGGTTTGCCATTGGCCCTCTGTCTGAAGAATGATGAGGGCGGAATCGCCGTAAACCTGCAACTTCTTAACCTTCATGTCGACGGCCAATTGCAATCCCAGTATGCAAGCCTCGTATTCTGAGATATTGTTGGTGCAAGGGAATACCAACTTGGCGGCCACAGGGTGATGTTGACCCGTCGGGGAGATAAGAACTGCCCCAGTCCCCGAACCAGCCAGGTTAACGGCGCCGTCGAAGTACATAGTCCACTTATCACTCACTATCTCTGAAACGCGCTCCTCTATGGGATCTGACTGATGATGGTCTTCTGACCTTTCGATGTTTTCTGCCAACATGTCAGCTATAGCTCTTCCCTTGATAGATTTCTGTGTCATGCTGTGGACGTCAAATTCGGACACCAGAACCTGCCACTTTGCTAACTTTCCGGCTAGCGCAGGTTTTTCTAGCAAATATTTGATGGGATCATTCTCAGTTACGAGCAAGATCCGATGATGGAGTGTATATTGGCGTAAGCGGTGTAATACCCACACCAAAGCCACACACGTTTTTTCAACTCCAGGGTAACTTATTTCGGATGAAGTAAACTTTTTACTGAGATAGTATATCGCACATTCTTTATCATCGCTTGGTCTCTTCTGAGCTAGCAAGGCCCCCAACGACTCATCATGAATAGTCAGGTAGAGTATTAACGGCACTCTAGGGACAGGTGGCACCAGGACCGGCGGCTGAGAAAGATATTGCTTTATTTTCTCGAATGCCTTTTGACAGTCAATATCCCACTTAACTTTGGCGTTCTTTTTCAAGAGCTTGAAAAATGGTTTAGCCGTCTCAGACAGTTGAGAAATAAATCTCGCCACATAGTTCAGTCTCCCCAGCAAACTTCGAACCTCTTTGACAGTAGAAGGAGGCTTCAAATCACAAATGGCCTTAACTTTCGATGGGTCAATTTCAATGCCTTGACTACTGACCATGAACCCCAATAATTTCCCAGACTTTGCCCCAAACACACATTTGGCGGGGTTAAGTCTTAGGCTGAACCTTCGAAGTCGGTCAAACAACTTCCGCAACACCTCGACGTGGTCCTCTCCATGTTTGGATTTGGCAATCATATCGTCCACGTAGACCTCTACCTCCTTATGCATCATATCGTGAAACAGGGTGACCATTGCTCTTTGGTATGTTGCCCCGGCGTTCTTCAAGCCGAAGGGCATTACCTTGTAACAAAAGGTCCCCCAAGGGGTAATGAAGGAGGTCTTACCTTTATCCTCTTCTTTCATCCGGATTTGATTGTAGCCAGAAAATCCATCCATAAAGGAAAATAACTCAAATCCCGCGGTGCTGTCGACCAATACATCGATGTGAGGCAGCGGGAAGTCATCTTTTGGACTTGCTCGATTCAGATCGCGGTAGTCAATACAAACCCTGACCCGACCATCCTTCTTCATGACAGGGACTACATTGGCGATCCAGTCGGAATAGTGCGACACTTCTATAAAACCTACCTTCAACAGCTTCATGACTTCTTCTTCGATCTTCTTGGATAATTCAGGCTTTGTTCTTCTGAGCCTTTGTTTCTTTGGCGGGATACTTGGATCAGTTGGTAGAGCATGCTCTACAATTTCTTTATCCAACCCTGGCATATCTGCATATGACCATGCGAACACATCTTGGTATTCTTTTAAAAGGTCGATCATCTTTCTAATGCTGCTTTCAGAAAGGCCATCTCCAATCTTGATTTCTCTAACATTCCCCGAATCGCCCAGATTTATTGTGATTGTGGGCTCTGCGGTCAACGACTTAGATTCTTCATGCCGAATCCAATCTTGTTCGATGCTTTTCCGATCACAGTCATCCTTGTCATCCTCGGTCCCAGAGGAATTTTCGTCAAGCAAATCCGACTCACATATATCCCTATCATGATCATGTGAAATGTTATGTTTGAGATGCCACAAAGAAGGTTAGTGATTAAATTGGCAAATGTTATTGCACCTAATGATATACATGCGTTTTGAAATCGTTTTGAAAGAGTTTTTGAAATGAGGGACATGTCCTCATATCCTTGGACATCCCTGTTTGCAAATGATTTTGGAAACCAGGAAGCGTGCGGAAGTCCAGGCTTCAAAGCATCATCATCAGCCTGGTTCGGGTGCTTCCGCACGTCCCTAATAAAACAGATTCATGATTCTATTAGCAGGATAAGGCCGTTTACATGACTCGAGGTCCTGGACCGACGGCTCGCAGTCCAAGATTTTGATTACAAAGGAAAGGAGCAGCTAAACCTAAACCGACTTCCCATGCAAGGGATAGACATAGACTCAAGCTAAACGAAACAGGAAAGAAAAACAGCATCCCTACTCAGAATGGTTGGTGGTAGCAGTAGAGGGCTCGGTCTCCTCACTTCCCATGATAACACAAGTAAACTCCTCCTCGAACAACTCGACTAGGCCAAGGATGGCCTCCTCTTCCTGCAGCAGCTTGGGTGGACCCGGGAAGATCTCTTTCAACTCCGGAAGGAGTAAGCCCTGTTGACCCTCCTTTAACCCAAATAGATTTCCACGACCCCCGTAGCTAGTATAGCTTCCACGGCCACCACGACCTCCGCGATTACCCCGACCTCTGAGATCGCCTCGTCTTTCATGATTACCTCGGCCACCAGAATTGCCACCATGATAGCCTAGGCCTGTCGTTTTATTCCACTTGGAAGCCTGGATAGGTTGTTTGATACCTTGTCCATACAGTCCTAGGCCGGTTCCAGGAATATGACCGTTTTCGAGCAATACTCTACTCGACATCATCGAAGGCTTAGCCACTTCTGGGTTGCGCATAATAGTCCCCACAGGCACATGGGCCACCGACACTAACTCCAAAGTCTGGTAGCTTGATTCAGCCTTATTCTCGGGCTCTATGTACGGGATTGCGGTGTCGTGGAAAACTTTAAAATCAGTCTCTCCGTGAACAGTTATCAGTTTTCCCTCCACAATGAATTTAACCTTCTGGTGCAAGCTCGAGGGGACGGCTCCGGCAGTGTGTATCCAAGGTCGTCCTAATAGAAAATTGAATGCACCAGGAATGTCCAGGACCTGGAAGTTGACCAGAAAAAGAACTGGACCAATCAGTAGTTCAAGCTCTACCTCGCCAACGACTTCCTTCTTCATACCGTCGAAAGCACGAACGGTAGATTTAGATGACAGAATTTTCTCTTCACTCACTCCCAGACGACGAAGGGTGCCAAGTGGACAGATGTTTAATGCAGACCCATTGTCAATTAGTACTCTTGCTACCATTCTATCGCGACACTTAACTGAAATAAGTAGCGCCTTAGTGTGATTGCGACCTTCTGGAGGGAAGTCTTCATCGGCAAAAGAAATCTGATCTTTCAGCAAGATAGACCCAACAAACTCCTCCAATTGGGTGTCATCGATGGTTTCAGGAACGTGCACTTCATTTAGAACCTTGAGTAGTGCATTTTTGTGTTTCTCGGAGGATTTGAAAAGATCCAGAAGTGATATCTGGGCCGGCATCTTCCTTAGCTGATTGACAACATCAAACTCGCTAGTCTTAACAATTGCTAAGAATTGCTCGGCCTCTTCATTTGAAACAGCCTTTTTCTCCACCACCTTGGTGGGATCATAGCATCGACCAGAGCGAGTAATAGCATCGATTTCATTCACCTTGTAGCTCCAAGGGACCGCCTTAGTATCGTAATTAGGGGTCATCATGTCTTCCCTGCTCTCAGGCAAGAGTTCAATCACCGTCGGTTCCATGGTATAATCCTCGATTTCTACAGTAGCAAATTCTTCAGACGTGAGGTCAATAATAACATGCTCAACATCTCGTTCATCGGGGTCTGATAGGCCTTCTTCGACTGACAGGTCAATAACCACGGGGGTGATCATGTTGACTGTCTCCTCCTCGGGCTCTGACGGGTCGTCCATGCCTCCCCACCCATCAGGAACAACGTCCTTGGGATCGATGAAGAAACTGGGTGGCGGTGAATACTTCACAAGATAGTCCAACTTGCCGCTAGGTTGACCCAGTGTATCGACCACTTCCCCATTCTTGCGAGCGAGCTTTATGAACTCATGATCCCAATCCGCATTGCTGGCTTGAGACCCAAGATCCCCCTGCAAATTTTCTCCTTCACTGCTAATTAGGCTTTCTGACGCACCTTCATTAGGTAGCTCGTTAGTTTCCATAGGCTCAGCAAGTGTCTCTTCCGACTCCTCCTCGCGAAATGAGTCAACAACAGCCATCAAGGCCGTCATACCATCTCCCTTCGTACTGTAGATTACCCCCATGTCCGTCATCTGGGTGATACGCTTCAATTTTTCTTCTATCGGGATATCCTTCCCGTCCTTAAAGTGTCCAGCTGACACTAGCAATTTATAGAGTCTGTGAGCGTCCACATTAAAGGTCCGCTTACTCCGGTCACCCTCCTCAGTAACCGCATTGACATCCTCAGCGTGGTTGGGTAATGGGTTTTGTTGAACATTAGGGGTTGGTTCTTTAAAGGATAAAATGCCTTTGTCCAGTAGGTTCTGAACCTTGATCTTAAGAATGAAGCAGTCATCCACATCGTGACCCTTTTCACCCCTATGGAACTCACAGGACTTTGACGAATCAAACCCGGGGAATCTTGGAGGATTATCCCGAGGCACCTCTTTGGCTATCATCCCCCTTCTCAGCAGCATGGGCAACAACTTGGATAGTGGCCTAGGTAGGGGAGTGAACTGCCTCGGTGCTCTCCTTTTGAATTCGGAATTCTGATACGCCCTGTCTCGAAATACAGATGAGCCTTGGGAGGATGAGGCGGAGGGCCTTGTCACGATCGGCGCTTGTACATATGCGATCTCCACGTCCTTTTCCTTTCTGTTCGGGACCTTCCGACTAATCCCTTCGCCTAATCTACCATCATGCATGGCCCCTTCTATCCTCTCCCCGACATCTACCAGCTGGGAGAAGGTCAAGCATCCAGAGCCCACCAACTTTAGATAGAAATCACTAGGTAGGGCCTTGAGGAAAAGGTCCAGCAGCTCCTTTTCACTTAGCGGGGGTCGAACTTGAGCGGCAAGAGTACGCCATCTTTGAGCGAAGACTCTGAAAGACTCACTCCTCCTCTTTTCAATTCGAGTGAGCACTTCGCGCGTAGGGGCTATCTCGGTATTGTACTTGTACTGCAAGACGAACGCCTCAGCCAGTTCCTCCCACTTCTCGAACTTCTCGGGCTCTGACAACACGTACCATTGCAGCGCAGGCCCTGTCAGACTCTCTTGGAAGGTCTGAACCATTAATGGGACATTCTGGGCATACCTCGCCATCCTGTTCAAGTAGTACTTCAAGTGGATCTTCGGGTCTCCAGTCCCGTCATACTTAGTGAAATCGGGAATCTTGAACTTCTCAGGAAAGCTCATCTGTGCATATCGAGACAGGTCCTCGATCATATGTTCTTCGTATCCTCGCAGCGCACGGAGTTTCTCTTCTATCTTTGCGAACCTTTTGTTGTGTTCCTCCTCCAAACGGGCGGTGACGGCTTCTGAGATGGGGTCTAGTTCGACCACCACGGGTGTGGAACCTAATGCCTCTTCAGTAACATTCCTTCTTGTAGGCCCTTCCACAGGCTCGGGAATAGCTTGGGGCACGGTCTGACTAGCATTCGGTGCTGCTAATGCGGCCCTCATGTCATCGGCGAATCGAGTAAGCTGAGCCGCAAGGTCGTTGATCTTGTCGTCGAGCGCGGCGAAACGAGCGTTCTGCTCCTCGATATTCATCTGCGTGGCTCTTGATCGTGTTCGGATCGGCGACTGCCTGGAAGCCGTAGCTTTGCTTTGGTGGAGGAAAGGATAGCTGGCGGGCTGTCGAACTTGGTGTAGACACTGCAATCACCGGAAGACCTCTTTCTTTGGCCTCTTGATCTCCCAATTCCTCCCTTCGTGCGTTGAGTGGACTCGGGCGATTTGTGAACACCTGAAAAATGAGCATACGTGAGCGCACGATTCTGATGGGAGGTTGGCCCATGGCGATGATCTAGGCGTTCTGTGTCCATCGAGAGAACTTTTTTTTTTTTTTTTTGAAGATTCTGGAGTTTTTAGTCATTATGAAATGAAAACTGCTCAAAATGAGATTTTCTTAAGATTGAAACAAAGAAGGTACATAATGATCCCTAAGCCTCGAAATTAGAGAAAAAGAAATTACCTAAACAATGAAACTAGAGAAGTACGTGAAGCTTCCAGGACATCAGAAGAACGAAACTCCCTAGACAATGAAACTAGAAAAGCAATAAAACCTCCTAAACAAGAAACTAGAGTGACAATTCCAGTGAAAGCGTCATTTCAGACTTCTCGTGACAACTCATTCTATACGCGATGGGGAACCCGTGGCTTCGCGGAGCCGCTTGTTCTCTTGAGTTAACCTCAAGATGCGAGTCTTGTCCATTTCCACCCTCTTTTCAAGATGCTCAATTTGCGCCTTCTGGGATGGCTTGTCAGTCACTTCTGGGACCAATGGTCGTAGAATGGTCGGAATTCGGTGGGTGCGGATGTAGAATGTGGAGGCATGGTGAATCTCTTCTTCCTTATTCAATTTCTTAGGCACGACAATCCTTTCGGGACGGCATTCGCTCCATGCGATCTCAATGGCACGGATTTCGTCGAAGTAGTCGTAGTCCATGCGGGTAAAGCGAGCCTGAAACATTTCCGTCTTGAGGGGTGGCGGAATTTCTTGAAGGGCTCGGTATTGGCGGGCCACCCTGTACGGGTAATAGGCAGTGGCGCCAGAGAGACCGAGCAGCGGGATCGGGTTGGCAAATTTGTGAGCGAAGCGGGCTTCCTCAACCTGGAACCATTTAGCATGCCATAGAAATGCCTTGGGCTTGGGGTCTTTTAGGAAATTTATCCAACGGGAATATTCTTTGTCGGGGGAATGTTTCTCTAAGACCTGAAATCTCTGTATTGGGTGCCTAAACTCATCTACTTGAAACAATTGCATAAGGTGCCCAAATCCCCTAATGTGAGAAAGAAACCATATTTGCAAAATTTCCGGGGAAGCTCGCATGATTTTTTCTCCGTTTTGTTTAAAACGATTAAGGGACAAAAATGTTTCGGCTAAAATCATGTTCACATAATTTAACCCAGCACACATGTGTTTGACCACCCAAGCAATTGAAGGATTTATGGCGCTCTTACGATGAGGAAAAATGATCAATCCGACAAATGCTAAAATGAAAATCCTACTCCTTTGGGCTATTGGTTGATTAGAAAAACACTCGGCCAAAAATGAGAATGGGCATGCGTAACAATTAGCCTTAACGACCCTCCTTACCACCTCGGCCCTAACTCTCAAAAATTGTGACAACTCGGAGATGGGGTCTATACCTATGGGTGGCTTGACAAGCTCGGTTCCAAGAGGCATTCCAATGGCAGTGCTATATTCTTCCAAGGTCGGAGTTAGCTCGAACTCACCAAACATGAAAGTCGATGTTTGAGGGCACCAAAAGTGCGGTATCGCTTGCATAACCCCGGAATGGATGTTGATCTTGAGCAACGGGAGGAGACGACCAATCCTTGCCTCGACCTGTCTTTGGCCAGTTTGATCCAACTGATCCCACCACGCTATGAGCTCTTTCTTGGGAGTGGAAATGAACTGGACATCGGCTCTCCCCATCGCATATAAATTGAGACTAATGATCGACCTAGTTTGCCATGGACCAACAAAAGAAAATAAATAAATTGCATAACAAGAGAGATAGAGGCTTACTCTATCGAGAACAATGGTAAACACAAAGACACACGCATGAAAAGTGAGGCTTGCTTTCTACCTACACAGCTTAACAAGGTGAAGCTAAGAGGGTGATCTGACCGTCGCAGTCTCGCGTTGGTGTCAGGTCCTCTTAACTCCGGTTCAGTCGAAAGAGATATCCTATAGTCACGTGGTCTCGCGGACAAGGATAAACACTTACGACACCAGGAAAGAACTTTCGGGGAGAAGAGAGGCAACCTCTACATCGCGGTCTCGCGTTCGAGGTTGTATCTTTCTTAACACCATCCTAAAGTATCCTATCGCGGCCCGGGTCCGGCTGCATGGTTGTGTGTGCCATAGTGTAGTGCCGAAATATTTAACGCAGGCAGAATAATTAATAAGCAAACAACGCTTCAAGAGCCCTAAAAAATAAACATTCATTCCCAAAATCCCAAACCTGCAAAATAAGGGGTCAGTGGCAAGACATTCACGTTAGGGATATATTCGAACAAGATAAACGGCCTAAGTCCACAAAATGTCCCCAGCGGAGTCGCCAAGCTGTCGCGACCTCCCCGAACCGGCCCCGCCGCCTAACGGGTTGAGGCTAATGGGTTACTAAGTTAAACCTAGCTCAAGCTCTCCCAAACTCATACCAATTCGCGACCTAAGTTTAAGTTATTAACATGCAAATCAATTTCATTTAGGAGTCGCCACTAATCAGTTTTTGATGGGTCGATTAGACACCCAAGTAAAGCACGGGAGAAATGCTTTACTTCTACGAACCAGAGATTCAATGGGTACGGGGACTTGATTACATTAATTGACTAATTAGTGCCCTTTCGGTACCTGAACTTGTTCAATTATCGCCTAACGTGTTCACACTAATCGGAAGTCTCAAAATCCAAGTCCTAACTAAGCTAAGGGAAGCAACAATTAATACCTAAACCTAACATGCATAGTAGACCACATGCGAGATTAAATTAAACACGCAATTCGAAGCGTGCGAAACAAATAAGGTGCAATCAAACATAAGCTAATCATACAAAATGGGAGAGAAAAACAATTTTAAAACTCAATCTCCAATTTCTGATTTTCGATTTTTTTTTTTTTTTAAAAAAAAAATTAAAAAAAAATTTCGAATTTTTTTATATATATTAAAATAATAAATATAATATTAAAAAAAATAAAGTAAAAAACAGATCCGGGTCGGATCTCCACATCCGACCCGGATCAGGACCGACCCGGGCGCGCCAGCCCGGGTCTACCGCCGAACCGGGCTCATTTGTGGAGCCCAATAAGGTAAAATTTTTTTTTTAAAAGAACCACAGAAAAGGCCCAGCCCAAAAAAAAAAAGAAAGACAAAAAAAGAACAGTTCAGCCCAATTTTCAAACTCGGCCCATCCGCGAAAAGCCCAAGACCTAATAAAACCCCCTCTAATAACTAATAGGCCCAAAACATTAAATGCCAAATAAACATGAAATCGGCCCAAATACTAACAAAACCCTACCCGATTGCGACCCGACTTGCGGCCGCGGACCCGAATCGTCGGAAACCCTACCGGCCACCGGTCGCTGATCCTTTTTTCTGATTTTTTTTATTATTCTTATTTTCCTTCTTTTCTTTTACTTTTCCTTCTCTCCTATTTTTTTCTTTTCTTTTCTACTTTTTTTTTTCTTTTCCTTTGGACGCCTTCTCCTCTTGACTTTTCCTCCTCTTTTTTTTTTTTCTCTTTCATTTTTTGGTTTCTTTTTCCTTTCTTTTGCTTTTCTTCTGGTCTTCCTCTTCCTCGTGCCTTTCTGCCCAGAGCACCCATCCTTCGCTGGACTCTTCACCGAAGGCTTCCCCCTGGCGAGCTTCCACCATGACTACGCTAGGAGACGCCCAACGTTGACCGTCGACTCGGGCCTCCAGCACCGACGCCGTCACCGCCGGCCGATGCTCCGGCGATGACACCGGTGGCCGAAACGACCACATCTCTGCGCTTTCCGACAACCCAATGTTCGACTCCAACCCGAACACACAAGCATACACGCACGTAGTAAAGCATATAAAACAAACACGGTGGGATTCCAAACCAAGGCGTTGCCGGGAACGAACAACGACTTCAACTCGCGTGTCTGTCCATGGCTGACGTCGGGGAGACGATTTTCATGTCACGAAATCACACAAAAACATGGATAGCTTGACGTCCACCACAATATTAGAACGAATCAAGCATGTAACGGAGTGCTATATTGTCGATTTCACGAAAACATATTCGGAGCTCTCTTAAGCATTTTGTCAAGTACGTGAAGTGTGGTTCGCGGCTGACTGGGAATAGGAATAGAACCGATTAAGGCTCAAACCCATGACCATAATCAACATAAAACAAAACGCGGCATACAACAATAGCCGTGGAAGGCTCGCCGACGCTCGAGACCGCGTACGGTCGGGCGCCGGCGAGTCAACCCCAGTAAGCCGAGACCCAAGAACAGGATGCGGTATGAGCGAAATAAGGGGGGGTTGGCAGAGCTTCCTACTCGGCTCGGCGGCAGTGAATGACCGATCGGACTATGCCCGGTCACCTCCCGCGCGTTCGAGCTGAGATCCTCGGAAAGCGACCCCCCAAATCACAACACACAACCTGGGCTTCAACCGGGACCTACCGTGTGGGACGGGATGCGCCGGAGGTTAGCCGGCCACGGTTGAGGCGTGGCGGTCACCGACAGGAGACCGTTCGCCCCTCAGATCTCGCTCTCGGACGCTCTCGAACTCCCTTTCTCTCCTCAATCTCTCTGGGACTCCCCCCTCTTTTTTTTTCGGATCTCCCTTTTAACGCCGAGAGAAGGAGGAGTATCTCTTCCTCTCGGCTTCCCCCCGGCGACACTCGCCATTCCGTTTCTAGCTCAAAGACACCTTCGATCAGAACGCCTTCTCCATTTGTGCTTGCGCCATCCGCCAGTCCTCTCCTTGGGGGTCGAATCACGCCCGTTTCTTCGCTAAAACGGCTGCAGGATCTCTTGGGTCCTTGCGCCGTCAAGGTGCAGCGCTGCGCTGCTGCTTCCCGCTTCAGGAATCGCAGCTTCAGCCCCCCTCGTGCAGAGCGCACCTTTGTTTTGTCCGTCCCGGCTTCTGGCTTCTGCGTCGTGCTTCTGTTCCGCTTCATCTGCTTCGTTCTGTCTTCTGCGTCGCTTCCTTCTGTCTTCTGCGTCGCTTCCTTCTGGCTTCTCAGAGGCGCACGGCATAGGGGTGGAGAAGTGGGCCTGCGTTGACTAATTCAACGCTGGCCTCCCTCTCCCCTTTTTTTTTTTTTTTTTAAATTTTTTTTTAGTGGTGCTGCGCTGGCCAGCATTGAATAATGCTGGTCAGCCCCTTTTTGAATTTTTTTTTTTTTTTTTAAATTTAATTTCTAATTTCTAAAAAAAAAAAATTTAAAATTTCTTTTTAATTAATTAATTTTTTTTGAATTTAAACAAGGAAAGCATGTTCTGATATGCCTTATTAATGTAAATGCGCCTAAGGTCTATATGCCAATTAGTTTAATGAAAATATTTTTGCTTAGGGGTTAAAAATTAATCCCTAATTTTTATGCAATTAAACCCTAAATGACTAGGCAAAATTTAGGTGTCAACACTCGCCGAATCTGGCGAGGTCGAGCCTCGCCGAGCCATGGCGAGGCTCGCCTTTGTCCTCGCTGGCGAGGGCGAGCCTCGCCGGCGGCTAGGCGAGGCCCAACCGTGCCGGATCTGGCAAGGTCGAGCCTTGTCGACGGCTGGGCGAGGCACGACCTTGCCGGATCTGGCGAGGTCTGGCCTCGCCCAGCGCGAGGCCGCCCTCGCCAGTGGCCGGCGAGGGCGAGCCTCGCCGGCGCCAGCTTCTGGCGACCAGCTGGAGGGACGGAGGGGAGAGAAAAAAATTCAAAAAATATTAAAATATTATTAAAGTTGTCCACGTCAGTGCTGGTGACCGGCCACCAGCCGGTCGGCATCCACGTCAGTAAAATCCGGCCAAAATTAATCGGAAGGACTGAATTGACATCAATGCGAAAGGTTTAGGACTCCATTGGTACCAAAAAAAGTTTAGGACTAAATTGACACAAATGCAAAAGGTTTAGGACTGACTTGACATCAAAAAAAGTTTAAGACTAAATTAGCATCAATACAAAAAATTTAGGACTTTTTTTGCACTTTTCCCGTCATTTGTCTGTCCATTGCATTTCAGCGGTGCGAAAGGAATGTGGAGGCCTACATTGACCTCACATGTCCTTTCCCCCATGGACTCTTTCTTGAAAAAAAAAAAAGAAAAATTGACCCGGTCAAGTGATCAGCATCAATCAATGTTCGAAAAAACGAAAGTAAATGGGTATAAGCACAAACAATTATTTCTCAACACATCAATATAGTTAAGAAGATATAAGTGATATACCAACTTTATCATAATCTATTAACTAAGTTTTTTTTTTATGAAATTGGATTCACGGTAAAGCATGTTAGTTAGTGGTAATAAGTATAATTGCATGGACACGTAGGATCATGCCCCTTCTATCAAATTGAGTATCGTGCATCTTATCATTAATACGCTTGTTAAATAAGTTTTTTCAAATATGGTACCGCTCTGATTTGTACCCCCAATTCTAAAAAAACTGCGCATCAAACTTGTATTTTTTTATTTAGTGAAATATGGAATGCCAATTTCTCGCTCAATAATACCTACATACGTGCACATGGATATTCGTTTGCATGAACGAAGATATTTCGTTAAACAATAGGAAAATGAGTACATCCTAGGTCGTATGGAAGAACCCAATGAATGTGCTCGTTTAGGTATAACCTCTGACTTCTCAAATAAAACTTGCGCATACATGCGTACAAGACTAAACCTAGGACTGTCCAAAGTAAGCAAAAGACATCCTCAAATAACGAACGTCGTACTATAAAAACCCATCCCCATGCACTTCCCGTCACCGCCGCTCCCCTGGTGGCCGTAGAGCAGCGCCACGACATACCCAAAGATGAAGGATCCGATCGGGATGTTGGCGACCAGGATGTTGCGGTTCACACCGAAGTTCTTAGTCCCGAAGAGGTCTGTGGTGGTCGCCACAGAGATGGACGTGACGGCCTCGGTGCAAACGTCGACGATGGCAGAGCTCATGTAGAGTGCCGCCGTGGCAGGGCTGAGGAGCAGGAAGTAGGCTTCAATCATCGGTGCCACGAATGCTGCCATCGGTGCTGGTCTCGATACCACGTGCTTCCTCCCGAAAAAAATGGGTTGAAAAGAAAGTGGGCACTTTATGACTTAAATTCGGACCATGCCTCAAATTCTTGGGCGTCTAAGAATTTTGTCCCTAAAGTTTGCGTCCATTCACATGTCGCAACATTGATCCTCGCTCCATCATTGGAACAAAAGAGCCTACTTTTTTCACCTAAAAGTGGACGGAAAAAAATGCACGAAAGCGATAATACATAGGACGAATTTCTTCAAGTGATGTAACATTACATCATCCGATGCAAGCGCATACGTAAACGCAGCTTCTTTTAGTCGACAATGCCCTAAACAAGATCTTATCTTCACATGCATATGAACATCTTGCTTAGAACGTGCCTAACATCGGGTTGTTTTCTTGTTGCTCGACAGAAAAGAAGAAAAAAAAAAAGAATGTATCGAGACGGTGCTCCATGCTACGTATAAGTGGTTGGACTAACTAGGAAATAAAAATCAAGCTACATTGCCTTCTTCAATAAGGCGGAGAGCAATTAATGCCGGCTGCCATGAAGTAGCCTTTGAGACCCACCCCATCGACCAAGACATTTACGTACGAATCGCATGGTCGTTCGTCCACGAGAAACTTGTCGGCAATCAATGAACTCCACGCTTAGCTAACAATATAACTACTAACCACCACGGAAATTCAAGCAGTGTTCCTTATGATGAATAGGACTACGAGCCCACCGTGCGCTTTTTTGCCTGGCCCTGGACCGTCCGCATCGACGACCCACCCCCAAACGGCAGTGTCGCTAGCGATGTGACCATTGGCAAGACCGGATTGAAGGGCAAATATGCTTAAGTTCTAGCTCCAGTCCCATCGCGCCTGTAGTGTGCGACGTGGACTATATCGGTGTTGACGCTGACGAGAAGCCACTGGCGGCTAGTGGCGAGCAAGACGGCGACCTAGCAGTGGAGTGGAAAGTTGTCGGTCGCAATGACATAGCACACCGTGTTGATCAAGCAAATGCTATTCCCGATGAGAAGGAACATTCCGGGTGTTAAAAATATATGTCGAGTTTGAGCCCGTAATTTTTTTTTCCTAATTCAAGTATATTATCTATTTGAGTGGTTTTCTGGTTGGAGTAGGAATTTCAAAAGAAATTCTTATTTAAGATCTAACTCTTATATAAGAAATTCTTATATATATATATATATATATATATATATATATATATAAAAGAAGTGTCTTCATATTGTAAAGAGCATCCAAAGGCGACTTTTTCATGAAATACATCCTGAACCAATTCGAAAGTGTTGAAGTCAATACATCTTGTGGTTAGATTTGTGAATGTTTTTTTGAGATCGAGAGATTATTTCGTGGGGAATTTGGGGGCTAGACACTGTGTGAGTTACTAGGTCTAAGTAGGGGCTAGAAAACACTAGAGTATTTAAGTGACTTAAGTATAGTTGTAATCTCTATTGTATTGTTTGATCTATATAGTAGAGTTATCTACTGCTCTCCCCGTAGATGTGGGTCACACTAACTTAACCACATAAATTTGGTATTCGATTTATTTTCTTGTTCTGGTTATTTTATTATTCGATCTACTAACAATTGATATTAGAGCTATGCTTGGTTATCAAAAAAAAAAAGATATTAGAGCTATGCTTGGTTAAGCAAAAGTGAATCGATGGCTATAGAAGAAGGAAAAGTAAAAATCGGTAGATTTAATGTGAAAGATTTTGGTTTCTGGATTATCTTTGCCAGAGGAATTCACACTTATCCTTATCTAGGAAAAAGCTAGAGTCAGTGAAGCAAGTTGATTGGAAAGTATTGGATAGATAAGCATTGGGTGTTAATCGGCTAACGTTGGCTCGTATTGTCGCGTTTGGCATTGTCAAAGAGAATACCACTACGGGACTGATGAATGCCTGATCAAACATGTACGAAAAAGCCCTTTACGATCACAAGGTCTACTTGATGCAACATCTGTTTCACTTCAAGATGGGCGAAAGTGCGTTGATTGCCAAACATATCATTGAATTCAATGTGGTTGTTAGTTAATTCAGTTTAGTTGAGATTGACTTTGATAATGAGGTACATGTTTTAATTATATTATTCTTATTGCCCAATAGTTGGAATATTATTATTCTTGTTGTCAGTAATTCCTTGGGCCAAGACACTTGGCATTTGATGAGGTTCACAATTTGAGTCTAAGTGAAGGCATCCATTTGAGAAAATCTGATAAACTAATCCTGTTGTTTTAATAAGTGAAGGTAGAGAAAGAACTAGTACTTATGTTAGCAGGAGTAATGTGAATTAAGACAAACATTGTATACCTAGAATTTGTGGTGTTGTCTATTAGAGTTGAAGCAAGAGGGGCCATTTTAGAAGAAATTGCTAAGATTGAAGAATGAGAAGATAAGGGAGTTAGTTTTGAGTCTAATGATGATATTGCTATAATTTTCTGCTAGTGTGTCGGATGGTGGTAATTATATCTTGTCTATCATTGAGGTTTCGTTATTTGATGGATGCATTATGGATTTGGGTTGTTCTTTTCATGCTACACCAGATAGATACTTGTTTACTACTAAGGGAGTCCCACATCGCTTGAGAGAAGCCAAACCCTTATGTTTAAAAGCCTCCGGGGCTGCCCTCACCCTACAATAACTCTTTTGGGGATAAGAACCTTAGTTGGTATCATAGCCAAGTTTCGATAGATCCAGGTGTATGTTAAGCTCCTGCAAAATGGAGTCCCACATTGCTTGGGAGAAGCCAAGCCCCTTTGTTTAAAAGTCTTTGGGGGTGTCCTCACCCCACAAGAACTCTTTTGGGGATGAGAACCTTAGTTGGCATCAGAGCTAGGTTTCGGTAGATTCGGGTGTATGTTAAGCCCCTGTGGAAGGGAGTCCTACATCGCTTGGGAGAAACCAAGCCCCTCCGTTAAAAAGCCTCCGGGGCTACCCTCACCCTACAAGAGCTCTTTTGGGAATGTGCAGTTGAGGAACAACGCTGAGTGTGATGTTGTAGGTATTGGCAATGTTATAATCAGAATGTATGATGGTGTACATTGAGGACATTGACTAGAGTGAAGCACGTTCTAGAATTGAAGAAGAACTTGATTTCATTAAACATCTTGGATTCAGCTGGGTATCGATATTCTTCAGAAAGTGGGGTTCTAAAAGTCGTTCGAGATGCTTTGGTAACAACAAGACGAATCAAGCACAATGGCTTGTATGAGCTTCAAGGTGAGACTGTGATGGATTTCGTCACGAAACCATTAGATACATCTATTCAAGAGTCTGAATTGTGGCATATGCAATTTGGACACGTTAGTGAGAAAAGCTTGAAAGTTCTAAGGAAATGAATGTACTGTGTGGTTAAGTTGCTGAGGAATTGAATATACATAGGTGATGTGGCTTGAGCAAACAGCAGAAAGTGCATTCGGTATTGTTGTCAAAGAAACGACGGAGATTGCAAAGTTGATTCACTTGGATATTCCAGGCTATTGCAATTTCATTCAAGAAAGAGTGTTAGATTTATGCTAACAGTTGTGGATGATTACTCGAGGAAGACTTGGGTGTTTGCGCCGAAATACAAGTTTGATGCTATTGTCAAAATTAGATAGTTAAAAGCTTTAATATAAAAAAAAGGAGACTGGGAAAACGATCAAGTATGTGCGGATGGATACTAGCTCGGAATTCTGCTCAGAGTTGTTAAACAAATTCTGCATGAAGGAAGAGATAGCGAGACACCGCATTAATGCTAGTGAACCACAACATTTTACAGAGTTGATGAGTAGTACATTACAAGAGACGACCTATAAAATGCATTTTAGCGCTAGTATGGCTAATAGAATCCTGGTTGCTGCGCTTAGTACAACGAACTACCTGGTAAATAAATCCCCATCGATTGCAATTACATGTTGGACTTCCGAAGAAATGTGGTCAAGTAAGGTTGGTGATTAATTTAGTTACTAGAATATTTGGTTACTCATGTTATATTCGAGTGAGTGATTGCAAGTTAAATGAAAAGGCAAGAAAGTGTTTATTTCTAGACTATGCACAAGGTGAGCGGGGTTATCTATTGTGGTGCTCGGAATTAAATTCATATGTTGTCAGTAAAGAAGTTACATCCGAAGAGTCTTTATTACTTGTGGATATGAGAGTTTAGGATAATGTTTATATGGATTTGGATAGTGTTTGGCTCAAAATGGAGTTGTAACTAGAAACTCAAGGTAGCGGATGCTAGCATGGTAATCGAAAGGTGGATCATGTAGAGTCAACAGTTGCTATAGCTAATGAATTTTTTTTTATCTCCACACAGATATGGATGTAATAATAGTTTTACTTTATCTATGGTTGAGGGAATTGTGTCAAGAATCATTGTTGTTGAAAAATCTGAATAGTTTTACTTTATCTATATTTCGAGTTTGAACCCGAACCAAAAATCTGAATATTTTAAATTGGATATTTTACGATCATCCGAAATCAAGCAAAGCAAAAGAGACGTGAGTTTCCTTATTGGAGTTGGAGTCCGTGGCTTCAAATTGGAAAGTCCGAGTCGACTTTGATTTACACAATGACTCGGTCAATGTGTCAGAAGAAGAAAGAAATCAACGAAAAACAGAATTATTTCCTCTGTTGGAGTCAGCAAGAAATAAAAGAAAGAAAATAGAAAGAATAGAAGTATTCTTTCCTAATTCTAGTGGGATTCACAGTCAACAGAGGGAAAGTCCAAGCCATGCTTGGTTGACCGAATTATCCAGGTTTCCAATTTTGAGTCCGCCGCATTTTCTTCCTGAGTATATATTTACGCCTTTGTTGATGTATACGTGAAGTTAAATTCCTGAAGCACCGCTTGCTTGCGAGTGCTTGACTGTGGATACGTGGATTTGTTCGTAAAATTACACCAAGAATTCAAGTGTTAGTAGCGAGTAAATCTTGTGGTAAGATTTGTGTATAATTCCTTCGCATGATTGAAAAATTATTTCATGAGGAATTGGGAGCTAAATACTGCATGAGTTATTAGATGTAATTGGGGCTTGGAAACACTTAGAGTGTTTGAGTAACTCGAGTATGGTTGTAATCTCCGTTATATCGCTTGATTTATAATGAAATTTCGTGCTGCTCTCCCCGTGGACGTAGGTCACTACGACCGAACCACGTAAATCTGGTGTCCGATTAATTTTCTTATTCTGTCAATTTTATTGTTCGATCGCTTGGTTTCCGCAACAATTGTGGCACAACTAAAGATATAAGTTGAGTTTGTGTTCTTATGATGTCCACAATTATGACAAAGTTCAAGTGAGGTGGGGGTTATAATGAAGTTTAGATTCTAGTGAAACAATTGTGACTTAGCTCAAACATCGAATCTAAGTAGAGATAGTTGAAAATATATTTCGAATTTGAACTGGTATAGAAAAATTTCCTAATTCAAGTAGATTTCTATTTGAATGATTTCCTGATTGGAGTAGGACTCCTAAAAGAGATTTCTTATTTTGGATCTATTCTTATCTTTATATAAGAAGTGTCTCTATTATGACAAATGTCATAGAGGTGACTTATTCATCAATCACACCCAGAAGAATGTGTGTATTTCTTTGATTTTCAGAACCTCTCAAATGCGTCATTTCTAACTTTAGTTCACTTTTCGAACAAAAATAGAAAAGACTTTAGTTAACTTAATCAAAATACAAAACCCAAATGCGAAAGAGGTTTCCAAATTCTCTTGAGGGAACAATCCTTTTCCATAATTGCTATTTCTAATTTTATTTAACCTAAAGTAATAAAATATGACTCAAACGCGAGACGAGTGGTTGTAATCTCTCGATAACGCAATCCACAGTCCTTAAAACACTGTAGTTACACTAAATAATTTAAGACACGAGCATGGAGACTCGACTATCTAAAGTTTCATGTAAGCATCCTCCAAGCGTTGTGAATTAACTAAGGCTGCGTTTGGTTCAGCATTGCGAAGGGGCTTTCGGCCCCGAAAGCCCCTTCCCAAAAATGCTGAACCAAACGGGTAGCATTGAGCATTGAAAATGCTCAAAACTAGCATTTTCAATGCTGAAAGCCCAATGCTGGCCGGACTAGCTTTGGGCTTTCAGCCTTGAACCAAATGCCAAAATCATTTTTGTACTTTCCAAACTACCCTCACTCAAACTTCAATATTCCGGCTTTGCCCTCTCAATACTATTCATCTTCTTCACCAAAGGGACTCCGGCGACGGCGAAGGTCCGGCGAGGTCGCCCGACCCAGGCGACGGCCGCCGGGGGTCGGGCGACGGCCGCCGGGGGTCGGGCGACGGCCGCCTGGGTCGCGACCTAGGCCGACGACCGCCTGGGGTCGCGCGACCCCAGGCGACGGCCGCCTGGGTCGCGCGACCCAGGCCGACGACCGCCTGAGGTCACGCGACTGTCACCTGAGGTTGCGCGACCTCAGGCCTCGTCGCCCGAGGTCGGCGTCCCTCGCCGGGGGTCGCTCAGCGACGGGCGACGGCCACCGGCGCTAGATCTGGCTCGCCGGTGGCTGTAGCCCTCGTCGGAGCCGTAGCCTTTCGCCGGAGCCGGTGAAGGGTACTTTTGCCTTTTTAAAAAAAAACCCCCCAAAGCCCATTTGTAAAAAAAATTAACCAAATACTACTGAAGTCAAAAGTAGTTTTGCAAATGAATTTTTACCAAACGCCATTTGCATTTTCTCCAAAAGGCTTTCACCTAAAGGTATTTGCATTTTCAAAATAGCATTCTAAATGCTGAACTAAACGCATCCTAAGTCCAAGTTTTTGACTCATACCAGCATCATGGATCGATTAAGTCTGCAAACAAACCCGACTCGTAATAGTTTTGCCTTGGTATCCTAAATTCGAAAATGTTCCAACATCCAACTGAGTGCGCTTCTGATAATGTCATTTTCTGTGACTCGACCATCACCAATCCGGAGGATGAGAACTTATCATGGGGAACTAGTTGAAATGATGCCTTAAAAAATAAAAAGTGAAACTCACGTCATTATTAAGTGAGAAAAAGTTGACGGTGCTTCGCATCATTTTCCAAAATTTTGACAAAGAAAACAAGACAAAAAAGACCCAAAAAACATAAAACAAAAAACAAACCGTGATTAGATCTGCCGTAAAGAGTCAAATCCTCGTTCGAGACAAGACAATGTCCCGGCAAAAAACAGAAAAAATAATTTAAGAAAGAAATCACAAAATATTTGGACCCCCCCGAGGGGTGAGGCAATGCGATCGTCACGATGACGTCAGGAGGGCCACATTCAATTCCGCACGTCTGATATGTTACTTACTGTTAAAGTGTTAATGTCGGGATCCCCTGGGAGGGGACCCACCGGAGGAGATATTTATTGTTTTTGATTTATCTTCAATTATTCCTTTATTTATTAGTGGCATAAAGACGCTTCAGCAGGAGAAAGTATTCAGTGGTTAGGTACTGCCACGTCATAGGTTGACGTGGCATATGCTTTTGTACTGAAAGCCAATAAAAAATCGACACGTTTCCATGATGCTGCAAGTTAAAAAAAATCAAAACTAAGTTTCTGTTTTTTCTCTCTCTCATCTTCCTCCTCCGTCTATGGGCATCTCCTCCGCTGTTACTGGCGGATTCGCCGGAGCTGTGTCAAAGCCGATCGGACAAGCCGTCGTCGCTCACGGCCTTCCATCGATAGAGCACCGCCCTGTGCTAGCTCCATCTCCTTGCTTGTCGATCCAGATCTGGCCTCGTGGAACTAATCGCTGGGCTCGATCTTCCCAACGAAGAGCTCCATCTCCGGATCTGGAGGAACTCGCTGATGGTCCATCTCCGGGACGAACTCCAAATCCGAGGCCATGGCTCTTCGAGAAAACCCAAAAGCGTCATCATACCCACCGAGGAAGCTTAATTCCGAACAAAAAAGGAACTACAGAGGAAGGCTAATGGTTCATCTCCGAGAAAACCTGAAAGTTTCATCATACCCACTGAGGAAGCTTCATTCCGAACCGAAAAAGGAAAACAGAGGAAGGCTGATGGTCCATCTCTAGGATGAACTCCTAATTTGAGGCCATGGCTCGTCGAGAAAACAAAAAAGTTTCATACCCACTGAAGTTTCATTCCGAACAAAAAAGGAAAAAAAACAAGGGAAGTTTCATACGATGGACAGGGGCGGTGCGCTGTGGATGGAAGGCCGCGAGCGACGATGGCTTGTCGGACGAGCAGTAATGGTCGGCTTTGACGCAGCGCCGGCGACTCCGCCGATGACCAAATGAAGGAGATGGCAGTAGACGGAGGAGGAAGATGAGAGAGAAAATACAAAAGCTTAGTTTTGATTTTTTTTATTTAATTGCCACGTCATGAGCACGTGTCTATTTTTTATTGGATTTCAGTACAAAAGTATATGCCATGTCAGCATATGACGTGGCAGTACTTAACCATTGAATACTTTCTCCTCGAGTAGTCACGTAGGTACTTAAGATCTTTTCTTTAATCTACTAAAATATTATTTTTCTCACAACTATTTAAACCTAATATATGCTTTTCTCGTTTGAGAAAAATCGGTAGCTTCGATTGAAATGGAAACAAGAATCGACGGAAACATGCAAGCTCGGAGGAACCCCGTCAGTCATCTGTTCGGCCTACCGATCACGATGGTCAAATTTTTGTCAAGATGCTTTCATTTCTTTTGAAAAAAAATCGAGAGCCTAGCGCTTGACCGTTGATGATCAGGTAGATAAGTGACTTAGATAAAAAAAAAATGAGACTTCATTGCTCAACCGTGATTATTTCATGGATATAGCGTCTATTTTAAACTGCATCTTGATTGTTCAAATTGGCGGGCCTCATCACATACGATGATTCATGTCCATTTTATTACCTTATGTATTCGGTTCATCGGACGATTTCTCGTTTCGCCACGTTCCAGTGATGGAGTTTTTGCCTCCCTCGGCCGGGATTGCATGGACACAAAGCGCATGCATCGGCCATTAGGGTTAAACCGAAAGGTCGATCGTTAACACGAGTTTTGACTCGACTTTAAGACTCGTGAAGAATTATGTGCGTAACGAAAGTAATGTCGCTCCACAAATGGTGCCAAAAAGATGATACAGTAAGATTCCTTTTTGTTCTTCACACCCAACATCCCCCGTCCCCCTCACGATGAGAGAAAGATCGGTCCAAAAGGTCGACCAAGACCCGTCCAATCTGAAACGTCGACCTCGTAAAGAGACGTCAACCCCGTCCGGGCAATCCATCAAGGCCACCACCTGCTTTCGCACGTCGGCCGTCTCGTGTTCTCATCGTCCAGTCAATTTGTCGGGTAATGGTGGAAAGTTATCAGAACGTAGTCCATGGGGAGAGTGGCGGTGACCATTCGGTCATGATCAATGGAAATTACAAGCTTAGACTAAAATCTCTCTCGGACCCAAGCCTGGCATTATATGCCACCGGTTCTCACCGAGTACGTCAATCAAAATCTCGAATGTCTTACTGGCATAGCTCTCAAATGGAAACCCCAGTTAACGCCAAAGACGCCCTCTAGAAGCGGCATGGTTTGGTAGGCCGTGAGGGGATTTTTGGCTCACGAATTACACGTCACTTGTTCAAATCCCATCAACTGTATGCAAACTGCTATGAGCTGGGATCACCTATGAAGACCAAAGTCCTATTGCGGAGTATTCAATAAATCTTGAGATAGTCGGATCTCTGAAACTATGTTTCTTGATTATTGGAAAAAGAGCATGAATCTTGTTCAGTTCCTTATTCGACGGAAAGACATTAAAAGCCACTATACACTCCTACATAAGTAGGCAGGAATCGACGGACGGTTGGCACAATGCCACGAGACAACCGTTCGATGTTTCTAGTTGTTTTGCCAACTTCCTACCTCGGTGGACGAATAATTGCGGAACCACCCACCATAAATTTCTTCGGAGCCGAAGAACGAACGAGTCTTGTCTATTGAAATGAACTCGGGCTTGATGCAGAAAACTGTGGTTCGTCACGTCCTCTGAAGCGAACGCTGTATGTCTAGAACAATGGACTAACTTTGTATCTACAGAAGAAGTGATCTGTCATTCTTAGTTTGAACAGGCTCGTGTCCGTGTCAAAGTCCATTGAGGAATTGATTAGTTTTGGAAGACATGGCCGGTTCATCTTGACAACGTTGCTCAGCCCAACTTGCATTCTCAGCGGAGTGAAAGGAATGTGAAGGCACAGATTAACCTCACAAGTCACAGGTCCTGACCAATGATACTTCCTTTTTTTAAATAAAGAATAATTGTCCTGTTCAAGTGAGCAGCATAAAAATAATAGTCAATGAGTCAAAAGATCAGTTTTTTTTAGGATAATGCGTGTGAGGTACGAACGCAAAGAATTATCCCTTGACAAATTAGTATGGTTAAAAAGCAATGAATAATATATCATATTACTCATAATTCATTACGTGAGTTTTAAAGCGAAATTGCGTCCACGCTAAAGTATTTTAGTAGTCATGTGCATTATCATGTGGGCAAATAAGACTATATGGCCATTGTATCGAGTTATTGAGTCGAGTATCATATGTCGTGTCAATGCAATACTTGTGTTTTTCTTTTAATGACATGGTAACAGTCTGATTAATACCCCAATGTTCAAAAACCGCACATTGAACTTGCACTTTAGATTCCGACCAAAAAAACACTTGTACCTTAGATTAGGTGAATTATATAATGCCGATTTCTCGATCAATAACACATACATACACGTACAGGAATATTTTTTTCCTTGAGCGAAGATATTTGGCAAAATAAAAGAAAAGGAGTATATCCTAACTCGTATTGAAGAGTGCATTCGTTTAGTTAGCTACTACTTCTCTGTACTTCTTGAATAAAACCTGCGCGTACGTGCGTACAAGACTAAAGCTAGGACAGTCCCGAGTAAGCACAGACATCCCCAGATGACAAACGTCGTGCTATAACACTCCATCCCCATGCACTTCCCGTCGCCGCCTCGCCGGCTGCGGTAGAGCAGCGCTGCGGCATATCCGAAGACGAAGGACCCAATCGGGATGTTGGTGACAAGGATGTTGTGGTTCACGCCAAAGTTCTTGGTCCCGAAGAGCTCGGTGGTGGTCGCCACAGAGATGGACGTGATGGCCCCAGTGCAGAAGCCGATGATGGCGGTGCTCACGTAGAGTGCCGCCGTGGCAGGGCTGAGGAGCAGGAAGTAGGCACCGACCATCGGCGCCATCAGTACCGCCATTGATGCCGGTCTCGACACCACGTACTTTCTGCTGAAACAGGAAGAAAAAGAAAAATATTCACTTTATGACTTAGCTTTTGGACCTTGACTCAAAGTCTTAGGACGTTAAAGAACGTTGTCCCAAAAGCTTTTGTGTCCGTTCAAACGTAACGGACATCGATCCTCGCTCCAACATTGGAACAAAAGAGCCAACTTTTCACCTAAAAGTGGACGGACAAAAATGCAAGAAAGCGATAATTCATACGGCGAATTTCTTCGAGTAATGTAATATTATGTCATCCGATGCAAGCACATACGTGAAAACAGCTTCTTATAATCGACATGCACTGAACAATATCTTATCTTCGTATGCATGGAAATCTCTTATGGAGAACGTGCCTAACATCTCTTGTAGAAATCTCTTCTCTTATCAGGCTTTAGTCCCTCCTGCCTTCAGAGCGGCCTGGCTTGCATGTGTTTTCACTAGCTAGGAAATAAGGACAATTAATGCTGAATGCCATGAAGTCTAGACTTAAAGTCCACACCCGATCAAGCAAGACATTTACGTGCAAATGCCATGGTTGTCCGTCCACTTCAAACTCTGGACTAGTTGATGAACTCCACCCACGCTCAGTTGACAATCTAACAACGCTAATGGAAACACTAATAAAGGGGAGACGGCGGTCCTAATTACCTTTTGAAGAGGTAGTCGAAGAGAGACGGGATCAGCCGCCCAAAGAACCCGAACGATGACGAGAGAGAGACCAGCGACGACGTCTTTGAGCTGCCCCGGGACTCGGCAATCTGCCCCAGGTTGTTGAGGAACACGAGCCCAAGCGTCGCCCCGAACAGGTACACGAAAAAGTAGAGCCAGAACTCAACTCGCTTCACCATCACTCTGGCTCCAACCTCCTCTCTGACACCATTAATTGCCACTTCTTCACTTGGGGGAACCACAACAACCGCCTCTTCTTGGTCGCCAAGCTGGGGATGGGCCTCTGACTTGAGGCCACTCTCGTCTCCGCCGGAGTCGCTGTTCTCTTGCTTGGTCACCACGTCGTGTACCCTCTTCTCGGCGCGGGCTAGGAGGTGCTTGATGCATTCCGCGAGCGGTATAATGATGGGGATCAGGAGGAAGATGCCCATCCCCATCGCATTGTACACCGCCGGTAACGCTCCCGACACTGACCCCATACTGCTCACCACCGCGTAAATTCCAGTCGCGATCGTTATGATGAATAGGATTACAAACCTGCCGTGCGCATTTTTGCCCGCCCCTGGACCATCTGCATTGACAACCCGAACAAAAGGCGCGGTGGCTAGCGACACGGCCATTGGCAGGACTGAATTGAGAAGCAGATATGCTTTAGCTCTAGCCACAGTCCCGCCGCGCTTGCTGAGTGCGGCGTCAACTATATCCGTGTAGACACTGGCGCTCAGCCCTTGATAGCTGGTGGTGAGCCCAATGGCGAGCTGGCGGTGGAGCGGGAAGTTGTGGATCGCGACCACGTAGCACACCGTGTTGATCCAGCAGATGCTGTTCCCGGCGAGGACGGCGAGGAGAAACATCCCGGGGTACGAGACCGAGATGACCTTGCCAGCCACGAAGAGGTACTGGATGCCGTTCCCGACAAGCCCAAGCAACGCGCCCACCAGGAGGACGAGCCAGAGCGGGAGGTACACCGCAGCGATCCCCGAGAACCACCCCAAGAGCTTGCCCGCGTCGGAGGCGAAGGCGAGGTTGTTGAGCTGGAGCTGGGAGATGGAGAGGACTTGCTTGAGCTGCGAGGAGTATGCCGGGAAGTTGGTATTCGTACCAGCGATGGTCTGGAGCCAGATCACGGCCACGAGGCAGAGCCACTGGGCCAGTGATGGAGGCATCGTTCTTGGTTAATATTTGCTCCAAGTGTTGCGCGCAGGTCCTCCTTTTATAACATCGGGCAGCGACGAGAAAAGAAACAGACTGAAAAAACAAAAGGACAGAGGAAAGATCGACGGCGGCGAGGATCACGTACAAGGTTTCTAAGGTGGGAGATAGAGGTTGGGGAGGGACAAGCAGAGAGGGATGCAGCGAGAGACCGACGATGCTGTCTTTCCAGTGGACACGTGGCTCTGCCGAAGACAATGTGGTTACGCGAAGGCCATCACCTTCGAGGCTCATTAATGGTTCCTTGAGGTGGCTGTGTACCAACTCCAACAAGGGCTTATATAGGGATCTCTCCTCGGGGCTTGTGGGGTTGGGGTCCATCGAAGCGTGGAGTTGGGTTCGTGTGTGAACGGAGGAAGTAGGGTTCGCGTGCGTCCTGTGCGGGCGGGGGGCTAGGGTTCCTGCAAGGAAGCAAACTCGTCCTGACGAGAGAGTTTGTGCAAATCTCTATTTGAGGAAATGAAATCTCGACTCGATAGCTCGTGCTTGTCAAAGTATTCGTGTAATTATATTGCCTGTTCGGAGCGAAAACAACATGTTTTCCCAAGCTGTTCCAGCGAAAACAATAATCTTGGCAGCACACAAGACTAAAAACGATCTAGGTTTCCTGAAACATAAATATTTGTTCCCGTAATGTCTTTTTCTTTTTCCCCTAAAGTCTCTTCATTAGTCGTGCGAACCTAAGCATGTCCTTAAAATGCTCTATCTCGGTCCTCGTCCAAATCTCGAGATCATTGGGATAAAAAATTCATAAAGGGTATTCCCTCTAAATAGGAAAGAAAAAGATACTTGAAGAATTGAAGGTGGGAGGCCAATTTTTGTTCCCACTAAACCATTTTCTTTTACCTAAATTCTCTTTTTTAGCTATGCAGATCTAAGCATGTCCGTAAAAAAATTCATTTTGGTTATTGTCCGGATCTCAGGATCACTGAAATGAAAAACTTTCAAAGGGTATTCCTTTTCCATGAGAAATAAAAATATACATAGAGAATTAGGAATGGGAGGCCAATTTTTGTTCCACTAAACCCTTTTCTTTTTCCCTAAAGTCTCTTTATTAGTCATGCACTCACATACAAAAGCTTTTGTGAAACACACAAAAAGGGGGAAAAGGAGAAGTTTAGCAGGATTCCACGCGACGTGCTTTTTCATCCTTCGAAGAAATGACTCGCCACCGCGTTGTCGTTAAATTTCGTTCTAGATGGGGCAGTCGTGAAGCGGAAACTCTCATCCATCGGCGTAGCGAAACGACCTCGCTTGCCAAAATCAAGAACCGTGTACACTTTAAAAGCAGAATCGTTTTACATTTTACGAGTGAAAATGTGCTCGATGAGAGGACGGTTTCTACTTTGAAAGCAAGTAATTACACGCCTTACAAAGATAAAAGTAAATGTTAAAGTGTGCCCCGGTTTTCGATGGTCATCGAGACACTTCGGCGTCGCAATCACATACATTAGGTACACTTTTATTTTCAAGATATTCACTCTTGCCAACTGCCCACCTGAATTTAGGTAGCGCGGCAATAGAATGATCGGCTTCTGATTACTAAGTTTTCTCGAATTTTAGTGTGGGAAACAATAACTTATAGATGCGTTCTTTTTTACGAAAAATGAATTATTTGTAAAAATATTTCCCTAAAATAATCGTTCATATCGCCCGAAATAATTAATAAATAAAAAATATTTAACAATTGATAATGATTTATGTCTGAATATTTTCGTAGATGATGTAAATAAAATATCCGCTCATCCCGTCCCTTTCGCTCAGCATTATATGATACGATCCGCCGGTTGAACAAAATGTTGCTATAACACGACATGCAACTACATAAAGCCTCAGAACAACGTAGCTTAATTAAATCCTAGAGAAATATCATTTTGTGTTCCGGCCTGTACAAACGCACTCCCAAAAGCAACAATAAATAGATTAATTAAATTTACAAAAAAAGGATGGGACAAGGAGGAGATCACATCAATTATGACGTCAGGAGTGAGATGTGACGGATGAGATGCTTTGGAGGAGAGGGGGGCTGCCTGCGGTCCCGTGAGCTGAGGTCTGCCTCACGGGGTGGAGTGGCGGTGGACGTTAGGGGTGTCAATGGGTCGGGTCGGGTCGGGTTTTCCTGATACCCGACCCGACCCGAAATATTGGCCATGTGTGTTCAATCCGACCCGAAACAAGACCCGAACAAGATATCACCGCACGATCGGGCCGGGCTAGGTTGGGTCGGGCCGCGTTTCAAACAATGAATCCTAGATTCTACTTTAGTCAAGTCTCTTCAACTTTTCCCACGCGCTCGTCTTCCTGCGTCACCGAGTCCCATCATCCTCCTCCTCCTCCTCTTCCTCCTCCTCCTCCCCTCCCCCCTTCCTCCACCACCATCGCCAGAAAACCATCTCTCGCGATGTCGCTCAAGGCGGTCCGCCATGCCCAACCTCCCAGTCCTCAGAGTCACTTAATATCAACATTCAAAGAGATTTTTACAGTTAATAGCTCCATCGAACCATCTGCAATTTCATTTTAACTTCGGAACAGAGACCGAACAAACTTGGTCGACTTCCAACGACGAGAAAATGACGATACTCATCTCAGAATCCAACAGATTAGCAAAGTCAACAATCGCCTCGATGATCACAAAATCACAAGTATTATCTCAGAATCAAACCTCGCAAGCCTAAACACGACGCACACGAAAGTCATTACAAAAGCGATGACTCCGTTTTGCTCTAACTTACGCTTGTCAATCATTTCGAACAGTCTTCTTCCTCGTCGCCGCCGACGTCTTCTCTCTCCACGATCTGCAGCTGGCTCTACTCCTGGGCTCTGGACATCGACGAGAGAACAACACGAGCCGAAACTCAGGAATCGTCGTCGGCGATCGCATCGCCGAAAAAGGACACGAAGAATTGAAATCTAGCGGAGGAGGTCGTGAAACTCACTTGAGAGACGAAAGCATCTTCGGCGACGGAGCGCGACGATCGGTGATGAAGCTCCGTGCGTCTGTGTGTGCTCGTAGGTTGGCTTCTTGCTCCGTGAAGAAGACGAGGACCTACCACCATAGCCCCGCCCCCTTCCCCTGCCACCGTAACCCCTGCCCTTGTTCCCCCCGCCGGTACGGCTGCTCCCCTGCACCGCAGTGCCGCCGGGGCCGGTCATGCCGACTGCCTTGGTGCGGTTGCCGTCGGACTTGAACTGGATGGAGGATGGAAAACGCAGAAGAGGCGAGAGAGTAAGAGAGAAAAGCGGAAGAGAGGTTTTAGGGTTTCATTGTTTGGGTTATTGTTTGGGTTGGGCTCGGGTACCCAAGCTCAATAAATCTAAACAATATCCAATTATTTTTATTGTTACCCAAACAAGTTGAAACTTAACCCGACCCAATAAGAAAATTTCGTGTTCGGGTCGGGTCGGTTTGTGTTTCGGTTCAGGTATTATGTTTGGTTTTGACACCCCTAGTGGACGTGGTCGGAGATATCCGACAAGTCCACGGTTCAATCTCAGCCTCATTCACATAAGCCAGAGGCCAAATTAATTTTTTGACTATAAAAAATCTCAAAGTGATATACTTATAATAATTTTATCCTGTGTTAATTTTCGTTAAATGTTATTATCAAATTTCTGAGTTGAATGACACATGATAGTTAATGGATGTACCGATTTGGGGTTTTACCCTCCGTTTATTACTGATATACTAATTTGTGATTTTTCATGGTATTAATCCAATTTAATTATAGATAAATTTATCATAATTGTACCAGTTTTGGGTTTTTGATGATTAAAAAAATTAATACCAGTTTAAGATTTTTCATGATATTTACCCCTATATTCTAAGCCTCGTACACAGACTAGGCACGGGCACGATTGCTTTTGTATCATCCGATTAATTAATACGAGGACAATAAATCCAGAAAGTTTCAATTTTTGCTTGCTTGGATTCATCTTGATTTTTCCAATAAATACATTGCTTTTTCTCACCCATATTTATGCGCAAAATAGAAAATACAAAAATGCGATGAAGATGTATTTTATCTTAATAATAGACAGATGGAATATGATGATCTCATCCCCAAGATAAGACTACTCTCTAAAAGCTAACATGAGGAAGATGAAAGCGTTTCTTCTCTCTAGCTTGACAACGATATGCATAAAACCCCCCCAATATAAAATTTACTTTACCTTAGTAGTTATGTGAACTTGCGATGACCTAGCTCGATCCACTTGAGCCAATCTCGAAAATCAAACGAACTACTCATGTGATGACTACTAAGAAGACTGGATCGCACTTATGAGTCAAGCCACGAGTCCTCTCCCATCTCATACGGTATTTAAAATGCCATCATTTATAGCACCAACGTCCTGTTAGTGTTGGCTTCTTAGTCCATGATTGCACTAGGAAGGTAGGAATTAATTCTAGAGGCAGGCCTTTAAAGATTCAAGAAGAAAATTATCTAAAAAAGTCCTAAACCTATTACACTTTTATCGATTCAGTCCTAATCTTTCAATATTACTAATTGAGTCCTAAATCTTTTCACTTTTTATTAATTGAGTCCATCCAATCAATTTTGATCGGAAATCACTGATATGAACTCATGCCACTTGATGTGGTAACACTACAAAAAAACGATTTTTTTCCGACAAAATTTCCAACGAAAAATTCTGGAAAATTCGTTGGAAAAAAAATTTCCAACGAATTTTCCAACGAAAAAAAATTCGTTGGTAATTCGTCGTCGGAAAATTTTCCAACGAAAAATTTGAATTTTCGTTGGAAATTTGCGACGAATTTTTTTTCGTTGGAAAATTCATTGGAAAACTCGTGGCTAAATTCGTTGGAAACGAACTTTTTTTTCGACGAATTTTTTTTCGTTGGAAACTACAATTTTTTTTTGTCGAAAAATCGTGAAAATTTTTTTTCCATCGAAAAAAATTTTTTTTGGTCGAATTTTTTTTTTGGTCGAAAAATAGCCCTCGCCGCCGGCGAGGGCCAGCCTCGTCGCCGGCGAGGGCCGAGCTCGCCGGCCATGGCAAGCTCGGCCCTCGGCATGGCCGACGAGGGCCAGCCTCGTCGCTGGCGAGCGCCGAGCTCGCCCAGATCTGGGCGAGCTCGAGCTCGCCGGCCATGGCGAGCTCGGCCCTCGCCATGGCCGGCGAGGGCAAGCCTCGTCGTCGGCGAGGGCCGAGCTCGCCCAGATCTGGGCGAGCTCGTCGCCGGCGAGGGCCGAGCTCGCCCAGATCTGGGCGAGCTCCAAGCTCGCCGGCCATGGCGAGCTCGGCCCTCGCCATGGCCGGCGAGCTCGAGCTCGCCCAGATCTGGGCGAGCTCGGCCCTCGCCGGCGACGAGCTCGCCCAGATCTGGGCGAGCTCGGCTTGCCCTCATGGCCGGCGAGGCTGTTGCGCAGATGAAGAAGAAGCAGCAGCAGGGGCGGGACGGGAGCAGGCTTCGGGGTCGCCGCTCGTCAAGTCCGTCGTCGTCTCCTAGCCTCGCCGGCGACGAGGCTTGGTGGCGTCGGGGGCGTCGGAGGCTTGGTGTCCGTGGCGCCGGAGCCGGAGCCGGAGCCGGAGCCGGAGCCGGAGGAGGAGGGGGGCCGGCGGGGGAGGAGGCGGAGGGGGAGGTGGAGGGGGAAACGGAGGGAGAAGGGGGAAGGCGAAGCAGACAGAGAGAGAGAGAGAGAGAAAAAAAATTGAATGTGAGAATTGTGGGATAATGAGCGCGAAATAAAGAAGAAGTAGGGTTTTCGTTGCAAAATTCGTGGGAAATTTCTCACGAATTTTGCAACGAAAATTGTACACACTAAAATAATTATCCGGAATTGGGAATTTCCAACGAATTTTCCAACGAAAATTGTACACACTGAATTAATTTTCCAGAAAATTGAAATTCGTTGAAAAATTCGTTGGAAATTTCCAATGAATTTTCCAACTAATATAAAAAATGCCGAATATTATCGGGTTTTTTTTGTAATTCATTGGAAAATTCGTTGAAAATTTCCAACGAAAAAAATTCGTTGGAAATTTCCAACGAATTTTCCAACGAAAATTGTACACATTGAATTAATTTCCCGGAAAATTGAAATTCGTTGGAAAATTCGTTGGAATTTCCAACGAATTTTCCAACGAATATGAAAAATGTGGGTTTTTTTGTAATTCGTTGGAAAATTTGTTGGAAATTTCCAACGAATTTTCCAACGAATTTCAATTTTCCGGGAAATTAATTCAATGTGTACAATTTTCGTTGGAAAATTCGTTGGAAATTTCCAACGAATTTTCCAACGAATATGAAAAATGTGGGTTTTTTTGTAATTCGTTGGAAATTTCCAACGAAATTTCCAACGAAAATTGTACACATTGAATTAATTTCCCGGAAAGTTGAAATTCGTTGGAAAATTCGTTGGAAATTTCCGACGAATTTTTTTTCGTTGGAAATTTCCAACGAATTTTTCTTTTCGTTGGAAAATTTGTCGTAAATTTGCAACGAAAATTTTTTCGTCGCAAATTTTCGTGGCAAAAATCTAGTTTTTTTGTAGTGTAACTGTTTAAGGACAAGTCGCACTTATTAATCAGGTCACAAGCCATCTCCCATTAGATGTAAGATTTCGGGCATCGCAGAATCACCTAGTTCGATCCTCACATGGTTAAGTATAAGCAATTAGTCCCACACTTTTGGTCCATCCCTCGAGTTTCGACTCCTGTTTATCCCGTCCATAAGAAAGTACATGACTGTTTTACGCTGACGCACGAAAGGAAACGAACATACGATCATCAAAGACTCCACTGGCTGCGAGCTAATACAACTTGCATTCACCGCATCAAAGCCTCCCAACGATACCAATCTCAAGATTGCATGGATACCCATTTCGATTGGCTGTACGTACCCCGTCATCATTCGTATCATAGAAAATTGTAAAGCGGAAGGAACAGGAAAGAGTTATCCAAAAGGGATTCAATTTTCATCTTGATTTTCACATCCTAGATAACCCACTTACCGTCCATACGCCATCTCTAAGTGGCATGACTTTTTGGCTCTTGTTCATCACACTTGCCTTCTATTTCCTCGGATGACAGCCATCGTCCGAGTTTCTACGTCAACGTCCCGTGAAGGCCGGAAGCTCGACCTGTTGTGGAAGCCAAGTGATCGAATAATATAATTAACAGAATAAGAAAATAAAATCGAACACCAGATTTACGTGGTTCGATCGTAGTGACCTACGTCCACGGGGAGAGCAGCACGGAATTCCACTATAGATCAAGCGATACAACGGAGATTACAACCACACTCGAATCACTCAAACACTCTAAGTATTTTCCAAGCCCCAATTACACCCAATAACTCACACAGTGTTTAGCCCCACAATTCCTCACGAAATAATCTCTCAATTTCACGAAAGAATTGTACACAAATCTTATCACAAGATTTACGCTTGAACACTACTTCTTCTTGGATGTAATTCACGAACGAGAATCCACGGAAACACCCACTGCCAAGCACTCACGAACGTCTTCACGTCAACCGCGGCGCGTCAAGACTTCTTTATCAACAATGGCGCATCGAGACTTCTTCTTCTTCTTGCGGCCAAGTTCAAGAATATATAAGGATATAAATCCCAAACAACCCAAACCGACTTCTGCAGAAACCTTATCTTTTATTTCTTCTTATTCTTTCTCTGACATGTTGACCGAGTCAAAGTTCAACATAAAGTCCATGTGAACTTTCCAGTTTGAGAACAAGGACTCCAATGTACATTAGGAAAGTGAATTTCAAATATTTCCTTTTTGCTCGATTTCGGAGATCCGCAAAATATCCAATTCGGAATATTTAGATTTCGCTTTGGGCTCAAACTCGAGACATATTTTCAACAATCTCCACCTTGACTCGACGTTTGAGCCAAGTCACAATCGCTTTGATAGAATCCGAATTTTGCTACTATTCTCCCACGGCCCCAATGGGCTCAACCGCCACAGATGTCTTTCAAGTCCAAGCCTCGCTTAAACTTCACCATAGCCGTGGACCTCATCAGAATACCAACTCCACATACACCTTTAACTGCTCCACAAGGACTTTCCGACACAACCTCCTCAATCGCAGATAAAGCAAAAACATTGTTGCATTCATACCTGTTCGGAGATCGAATACGCACCTTGTTAATATCAGTAGTTACAGCAACTGTTGGCTCAATAGGCTCCACCTCGCTATAAGCGCCATCCGTGTCGATTATTTCGTTAGCACCTGCTACCTCAGGAGTTTCTGGTTGCAACTCCACCTCAAGCTGAACACCATCCAGATTCGTATGAACACTGCTATTAACACTCCTAGCCAGAAGTACTGGAGTCTCGTCAAATGTAACTTCTCTGCTGATAATAGGTGAATTTAATTCTAGGCACCACAACTTATAGCCCCGTTCACCTTGTGTATAACCTAGAAACATGCACTTTCTTGTCCTTCCATCGAGCTTACCATCACTAACTCGAACATAACATGGACAACTAAATATTCTAAGAACAGAATAGTCAGCAACGTTACTTGACCACACTTTTTCGGGAGTCTGATATTCAATCGCAGTCGATGGGGATCTATTCTTCTGGTAGCTCGCCGTACTAAGGGTATCCGTCAGGAATCTCCTAGCCATACCAGCACTAGAGAGCATTTTATGGGCCGTCTCTAGTAATGTTTTACTCATCAACTTTGCAACTTGTTGTAGTTCAATGGCACTAGTGCGGTGTTTCACTATGCCTTCCTTCATGCAGAATTCGTTTAACAGCTTCGAGCAAAACTCCATACTACTGTCAGTCCGCACCTGCTTGATCGTTTTACCAGTCTTCTTTTCGATCAAAACTTTCAACTACCTGATCCTGACAATAACATCAAACTTGTGCCTTAGTACAAACACCCAAGTCTTCCTCGAGTAGTCATCAACAACTGTTAGCATAAATCTGGCACTCTTCCTTGAAGGAAATCGCAACAACTTGCGAATATCCAAGTGAATTAATTCTGCAATATCCGTGGTTTCTCTGACAATCGTACTGAACTGTACTTTCCACCGTTGATCTAAATCACAGAACCTGCATACATTCAGTTCGTTAGCTACATAACCACATAGCAAATTTCTTTCACTTAGAGCCTTCAGGCTTTTCTCGCTAATGTGCCCCAAACGCATATGCCACAATTTAAACTCTCAAACCGATGCATTCGACATCTCTGCAGCGAATTCTGTCACTGTCTCACCTTGAAGCTCATGCAGGCCACTGTGCTTGATTCCTTTCATTATCACCAAGGCACCTCGAATAACTTTCAGAACTCCACATTCTGAAGAATACTGACACCCAGCTAAATCCAGGGCACTCAAGGAAATCAGATTTTTCTTCAATTCTGGAACATGCCTCACTCCAGTCAATATCCTCACGATACCATCATGCATTCTGATTCTGACATTACCAACACCAATAACATCGCACTCAGCGTTGTTCCCCAACTGCATTTTGCTGTTATCCGTACACTGATAAGTAGTAAATCAGTTCCTGTTTGGTGTAGCGTGAAAAGAACAACCAGAATCCATAATCCATCCGTCAAACAACGAATCATCAGTGACAGACAAGACATAATCAGCATCATCTGAATTACCATCTACTATAGCCGCAACATCATCCCCAGACTCAACTCTAATTCTTTTACCCTTCTCGTTTTTCAATTTAAGGCAATCCCTTCTAAGATGCTCCCTCTTGCCACAACTCCAATAGACAATACCACCAGTCCTAGACTGACTTCGTCTATTCGAGTTCATATTACTTCTGCTAACACGTGTACCAGTTCTTCCTCTATTTTCACCTACTAAAGTAGCAGAAACATGTTCGTCAGATTCTCTTCTACGGATGTCTTCACTTAGAATTAAATCTCGAACACCATCAAACGTCAAACTTGTTGACCCAGAGGAATTACTAACAGTAGTAACAGTAGTATTCCAATTGTCAGGCAATGAGGATAATAGAATCAAAGCACGTACCTCATCTTTAAAGTCAATGTCAACTGAGCTCAATTGACTAACGATCACATTGAATTCATTGATATGATCTGCAACTGACGCACCTTCGCTCATCTTTAAATTAAACAGACGTCGCATCAAATAGACCTTATTGATCGCAGAGGGCTTTTCGTACATGTCCGACAGGGCTTTCATCAAACCCGCAGTGGTTGTCTCTTTCACGATGTTAAACGTGACGTTACGAGCCAACGTCAGCCGAATAACACCTAGAGCTCGTCTATCCAGCAATTCCCAATCAGCTTGCTTCATCGTCTCTGGCTTCTCCCTGGACAGGGGCAAGTGCAATTTCATCTGATATAGATTATCCTCAATCTGCATCTTCCAGAAACCAAAATCCTTCCCATCAAATCTGTCGATTTTCACTTTTCCTTCTTCTATCGCCATCGATTCGCTTCAACTCAGCCAAACCAGGCTCCGATATCAATTGTTGCGGAAGCCAAGCAATCGAACAATATAATTAACAGAATAAGAAAATAAAATCGAACACCAGATTTACGTAGTTCGTTCGTAGTGACCTACGTCCACGGGGAGAGCAGCACGAAATTTCACTATAGATCAAGCGATACAACGGAGATTATAACCACACTTGAGTCACTCAAACACTCTAAGTATTTCCCAAGCCCCAATTACACTCAATAACTCACGCAGTGTTTAGCCGCACAATTCCTCACGAAATAATTTCTCAATCTCACGAAAGAATTGTACATAAATCTTATCACAAGATTTACGCTTGAACACTACTTCTTCTTGGATGTAATTCACGAACGAGAATCCACGGAAACACCCACCGCCAAGCACTCACGAACGTCTTCACGTCAACCGCGGCGCTTCAAGACTTCTTTATCAACAATGGCGCATCTTGCGGCCAAGTTCAAGAATATATAAGGATATAAATCCCAAACAACCCAAACCGACTTCTGCAGGAAACCTTATCTTTTATTTCTTCTTATTCTTTCTCTGACATGTTGACTGAGTCAAAGTTCAACATAAAGTCCATGTGGACTTTCCAGTTTGAGAACAAGGACTCCAATGTACATTAGGAAAGTGAATTTCAAATATTTTCTTTTTGCTCGGTTTCGGAGATCCGCAAAATATCCAATTCGGAATATTTAGATTTTGCTTTGGACTCAAACTCGAGACATA
The DNA here is from genome assembly GCA_031216405.1 of Syzygium malaccense. Lineage (NCBI taxonomy): Eukaryota > Viridiplantae > Streptophyta > Magnoliopsida > Myrtales > Myrtaceae > Syzygium > Syzygium malaccense. The sequence continues at coordinate 21,813,614 of CM062262.1, read as the reverse complement.
TTTTCAATACGACCCAACGTGGGAAAAAAAAGAACTCATGTAAGACTCTTTCCTTAAACGTGCCGGAAGCTAAACGATACAGCTCGCTCCGACCGCATACAATGTCATGATGATATGACGCGAAGAAAACGGAGTTGAAAATGTACAAGTTGTCTGCTCTTCAGCAGTGGCGTGATGAGAAGGTCTGAACTTGAATTGCTGCAATGCGTGCTAATTCATGCCGTCTTTATATTTCTAGAACGCATTGAACCTCGTGGACCACGCATCACTCCGACATGCTGAAGCTAAGGTATAATTTGATTATTGCTATCCTGGCTTTTTTTCTATGTTTTCGTTGAATGGTGTTTGTCAAGTTCCTGCAAACGCTTAACTCGAAGAGGGTTCCCGTCGTATTTTCAAGAGGGTGTTTGTTACCAGCTAGGATGCATCAAGAGAACTTTAATGTGCGTATGTATATGACTTATTTGTATGAGATAAACGGAATACATAAATATATATGAAGCCAAATAAAGTTGTTTAGCTTAAAGTTTACACTAGCGTAAACCCATCATGCTTGGGATTGAGACGAGAGGGACATGCCGAGCGCCGGGGCGTGATGGGGCGGAGGCAAGGGACGCGATGAGGACCGGCGATGGCACAGGGGAGGGGAGCGACATCAACAGCAGAGCGGGGCAGAGGCTAACGGTGAGTGAATGTGGAGGAGGAAGAGCGAATGGGGAAGAGATTAGGTTTTTTGGGAACTGCATCTTGTTGTGTGTATTTTTCCAACAAGTGAGGGCGTTCGAGTCATTAAGGAGTAACTTTACATGGCAAAGTTATCTCCCAAATTTAAAAGATCCCAATGCTTAAACGAGCACATGATGACTAGATTTAGTAGCGACCTGTTGGTACATGTTGATATTCCCGAACGCGATTTTGTGAGTTTGACCTCAAAAGAGGCGGTAGTGCGTGCATCTCACTTTGGCGGATGGGTTTGGGACCTTTGGCAGCTCCATGTGACTATCGCAACGAGGCTTGGTTATCTCAAATCAAAAGGTCATGAATGGTGCTAACCGGCGACCTATTCGGTGTCATAAAGTCGAACATTTTATAGCCCGTACGAGACTTATTGGTGTAGGTGGCGATGCTAATATTTTTGGAAACAAGACCCACAATGGAAAAATTGAATGAAGTAAGAGCTTTGGCAGATGGCTTTGGGACCTTTGGCAGTTCGATGTGATTATCGCGACGAAGCTTAGTTATCTCAAATCAAAAGGTCATGAATGGTACTAACGGACGACTCATTCAGTGTATTAAAGTCAAACATTTTGTAGCCCGTACGAGACTAACTGGTGGAGGGAGCGATGCTAATATTTTTGGAAACAAGACCCACAATGGAAAAATTGAATGAAAAAAGAGCTTGTATGCATGCGCACCACTAAGTTTTACTTTTCAATAATTTGTCTAAGCATCAAATGAGATTTAACTTCTCAATAACTATAGCTATCTCTTCTTTCTTTCTTGCTTTCATCTTTATTTTTTCAACTTAGATAGTTTTAGAGGTTTTAACAATCATACTAAGGAAAGCGATTGAAACATCATTTCCTCCACGTTGATTTTCATGCCGGTTGCCCTCTCCCATCCTTTTGCTTTAGCAAGACAAGTCTAGATACATCGGTTGATGGTTCTTCGTCGTACTGTAATTGATCCGTAAATAATTAGGACATTAGTGCGACCGGAAACTCATGAAGGACAAGAATCGACTTAAATTACTCAAAATCCATCTAATCAAACGTCACACGTCTAAGTTTAGGGCCTTCTTTTCCAAGGTTGAATATTGCGTATTCAAACTAAACTATTGGGGAAGAAGACTTAGAGACATTGACACGAAATATTTCATTCGATGATTCAAGCCAGAATTTATTTTATTTTATATAAGTCAACAATCCAAAAATGAATAAGTTGTCTAGAAGTACTATAGACTAATCTTGATGACATGTATTGACTACTTTTTTATATCTCCGTACGAGAAATACTTGGATAGTAAAATGGCGAGGTCATCTGATACACCTAGGGGACCGGCGGACCCGTTATGCGACTGGACGAACCGGCGGGCTTGAAGTCAATGATGTCGGATCGAGCTCAAATTTGATGGGCTGAAGCGAAACGGCGTACTGATCAATATTCACCGTCGTTGGCTGTGACTAACGATGGATTTTCGCGATTCGGGGTCGTTTAGATGGGTTTTTCTTTTTTTTAGTTTTTTTATGGGTTAATTTAGTAAAGGGTAGTTTCGTAATTTTACGTTTTGATGTTTACTAATCCTAGTAGGGTTAGGTTTGGGGATATATAAGCTTGTTTTAGGGTTTCGTTTGAGCAGACTTTGGATATTTTGATTTGATAATCATATTTGGAGGACGAATTGTCTTCTGTCGAATTTTTTTGTTCAGTCAATTTTTCTATCGCGTTTCAGCATCAATTGGTATCAAAGCCTAGGTTGCTTGAATCAATGGCTGAATAGAATCGCGGTCGTGGACGACGGGCTCGTGGTGGCCGGGGGCGTGAAGGCATTCCTGAAGCAGACAACCAACCGCGTCTAAGAGATTTGCGAGACGTAGAAATTGAAGAACAGAGAAGACGAATCCAAGATTTAGAGCGACAACTTACGGAGGCGAGGTTGGGTGTTCAATCCAAAGAAGCAGAATCTGAGGATCCATCCGATGATGAAGAGGAGGACGTAAACCCTTTTGGGGTTCTGAATTAGGGGCGGAATCGAGGAGTACGACCTGAAAATCAGCGCTCTTCTCAAAATTTCAGAATGAAGATCGAGATTCCTGAGTTTAATGGTAAGACTCATCCTGATGAGTTTATTGATTGGTTGCATACGGTAGAACGGATTTTTGATCTTAAAGACCTAACTGAGGGGTAAAAAGTGAAATTAGTGGCTATTAGGCTGCGAAAACATGCTTCAATTTGGTAGGAACACGTGAAAAAGCAATGCGCTAGAGAGGGGAAGCCGAAGGTGGATCGCTGGGAGAAGATGAAAAAGTTATTGCAGAAAAATTTTTTGCCTACCCATTATAGGCAAGAGGTGTTTATCGAATATCATAACGTCAAATAAGATAATAAAACAGTTGAGGAATTTACAGAAGAATTTGATCGCTTGCGGATGCATTGTGATGTGGCGGAGGAAGACGAGTAGACGATTGCATGATATCTGGCAGGGCTGCGATATGAGATCTTTGATGTCGTCTAATTACAGTAATATTGGACATATGAGGATGTGTGCAGACTAGCCCTAAAGGTGGAGGGGCAGTTTAAAAGAAAAAAACAGTAAGTCCAAGTGGTTTAGCAGCAGTTCTAAATGGTTAGGCAGCAGTTCCAAGTGGTCGGAAAAAGAGTCCCGGGGGAAAGCAAGGAGTTCTTTAGCCTCGGTAGCAATTAAGGGCTCTGGTTCAAAATCTACAACAAAAGGAGAACAGAGTAGTGCAGGATCTAGCAGGGGAGGAGCTGCAGGCAAGTGTTATTTTAAGTGTCAAGGACTCGGGCATTTTGCTGCTGATTGTCCGAACCGACAGTTTGTAATACTTGTAGATAATCCAACTTTCGATGAAGACCCAACTTATGATGAATCTGATGGAGAGCAAGCAGATGCGGATCCAGATCTAGAGGACATTGTCTATGCCGATTCTAGTAAGTCTTTAGTTGTGCGTCAGGTTTTAAATATTGCTGAGGTAGATGATGAATCGTGACTTAGGCATAATATCTTTTATACTAAGTGCACTAGTAGGGGAAAGGTGTGTAGTATGATCATTAACGGGGAAAGTTGTGAGAATGTGATATCTACCACTATAGTAGAAAAGTTGGGTTTGAAAACTGTCGAACATTCTCAACCATATAAGCTGTCATGGCTTAGGAAGGGAAATGAGGTAAAAGTGAGCAGGAGGTGTTTAGTGCAGTTCTCGATTGGAAAGAAATATACTAATGAAGTGTGGGGTGACGTGGTTCCAATGGATGTTTGTCATATTCTATTAGGAAGACCTTGACAGTTTGACAGGAAAACACAGCATGACGGATTCAAAAATACATACACCTTCAAGAAAGATGGTCGGACCATTACACTGGGTCCTTCAGATTTGAGAAAAGATGGAAAAATAATCTGCTTTCCAAATCAGAGTTTTAGGAGGAAGCGGTGAATGCCCCAGAGCTTTTTGCTATTGTAGTTATAGAGCAGAATCTTGATAGTCCAGAAATTTCAACTCAAGTTCTACCTATACTTGAGGAGTTTGCTGATATCGTACCAGGCGAATTGCCACCTGGATTGCCACCCATGAGGGATATTCAGCATTGTATAGATCTCGTTCCAGGAGCTGCTATTCCTAATAAGGCAGCTTACAGAATGAATCCTAAGGAGCATGAGGAGATGCAGAGGCAAGTGCAGTAACTATTAGAAAAAGGTGCAATTCGAGAGAGCATGAGCTCTTGTGCAGTGCCAGCTTTGTTGGTTCCTAAGAAAGACGGGTCGTGGAGAATGTGCGTGGATAGCAGAGCTGTTAACAAGATCACGATTAGGTATCGCTTTTCTATCCCGAGATTTGATGATTTAATTGATCAACTGCATGGAGCGACTATCTTTTTGAAGATAGACTTGAGGAGTGGATATCATCAGATTAGAGTGCATCCTGTAGATGAATGGAATACCGCTTTTAAAACTCGAGATGATCTATATGAGTGGATGGTGATGCCTTTCGGGTTATCTAACGCACCGAGCACCTTTATGAGACTTATGAATTAGGTGTTTCATCCTTTTATTGGCCAGTTTGTCGTCGTATATTTCGACGATATTTTGGTTTATAGTGCATTGACTGATCAACAGTTGCAGCATTTGAGAAGGGTGTTCGAGATCTTGAGAGAGCAGAAATTATATGCTAATACCAAGAAGTGTCACTTCTTGACTGATCGTGTGACCTTTTTGGGGTATATTGTAACTAAGGAGGGCATTCATATGGACCCAGCTAAGGTTAAGGCTATTACAAATTGGGAGATTCCGAAAAATATTTATGAGGTACGTAGCTTTCATGGGCTTGCGTCTTTTTATCGGAGATTTGTTCGGGATTTTAGTACTATTATTGCACCTCTGATGGATTGTCCGAAAGAAAGTAAATTTGTGTGGACTAAGGAGGCAGAAGTTGCCTTTCAATTATTAAAGAAGAAGGTGACTGAAGCACCTGTTCTCGTGCTTCCTGATTTTAATGAGATTTTTGAGGTGCATTGTGATGCTTCAGGTGTTGGTATTAGGAGTGTCCTAAGTCAAAAATGTAAACCTGTAGCATTCTTTAGTGAGAAGTTGAACGAGGCGAAAAGGAAATATTCAACTTATGATAAAGAATTTTATGCTATTGTGAGGAGTTTGGAGTATTGGAGGCACTATCTTATTTCGAAAGAGTTTATCTTATTTTCTGATCATGAAGCCTTGAAATACATCAATGGGCAGCACAAATTGAACGCAAGGCATGCAAAGTGGGTAGAGTTTCTTCAAGTTTTCAGTTGTTCCATCAAGCATAAAGCAGGAGTGCTAAATAGTGTGGCAGATGCATTGAGCAAAAAATACTCTTTGCTGTCTATGATGCAAGTAAAAGTTCTAGGATTTGATACTTTTAAAGATTTATATGCTGATGATCCTCATTTTGGGGATATCTGGAGGAAGAGTAAAACGGAGCCTTTTCAGCAATTTCAGATCGTGAAGGGTTACCTATTTAAAGGTAACAGGTTGTGTATTCCTCAATGTTCTTTGAGGGAATCTATTATTATTGAGGGACATGCAGATGGTTTAGCTGGGCACTTTGGCGTGAATAAGACGAAGGCCTTGTTGAGTGAACATTTTTATTGGCCTTGGATGGAGCATGGTGTGACACGTTTTATAGAGAGGTGCAGGGTATGTCATGTGGCAAAGATCAAGAGTACTAATGCAAGATTGTATATGCCTCTACCTGTTCCGGTTGCACCGTGAGAGGATGTCAGTCTTGACTTTGTCTTGGGTTTACCAAGAACGCAGCGGAGTAAGGATTCAATAATGGTGGTTGTCGATAGATTCTCGAAGATGGCCCACTTTATCCCGTGTAGCAAGTCCTATGATGCTTCACAAGTTGCTCAATTGTTTCTATAGGAGATTGTTAAGCTGCATGGAATTCCTAAGTCCATAACCTCATATCGTGATGTGAAGTTTGTGAGTCACTTCTGGCGCACTTTTTGGAGGTACATGGGTACAAGTTTGAAGTTTAGTTCATCTCATCATCCTCAGACTGATGGTCAAACAGAAGTTGTCAATCGAAGCTTAGTGAATTTGTTGCGGAGTTTGATTAGGGACAATCCGCGACAGTGAGACTTGGCATTGCCTCAGGCAAAATTTGCATATAACAGATCAGAGAACCGAACTACAGGCAAGACTCCTTTTGAAGTGATTTATGGGCGTAATCCAATTACTCCCTTAGATCTCATACCGATACCAGTTCTCAAGCAATTTAGTTCAGAAGCTAAAGAATATGCAAAGCATATCAAAGAGCTGCATTCCCAGGTCCATAATCAGATCAACAGGCAGAATATGAAGTATAAGCAATGCGTGGATATACACAGGAAAAGAGTCGTCTTCAAGGAGGGTGATCTAGTTTGGATTCACCTTAGGAAAGAACGATTTCCAGCGGATAGGTTTGGCAAGCTTCAACCTAGAGCTGATGGACCCTTCAGAGTTTTGAAGCTAATTAGTGACAATGCTTACAAGATCGAATTACCGGGTAAGTGTAATGTATCCGGAACTTTTAATGTAGTGGATTTGTCACCTTACTACCCTGAAAGAGAAGAAGATCCTGAGGAGATTGACGACGACCATGAAGGTGAAGCAGATTTGAGGATGAATCTTTCTCTAGCAGGGGAGGATGATGCACCTAGGGGACCGGCGGACCCGTTATGCGATTGGACGAACCAGTGGGCTTGAAGTAAATGATGTCGGATCGAGCTCAAATTTGGTGGGCTAAAGCAAAACGGCGTGATGATCGATACTCACCGCCAATGGCTGTAACTAACGATGGATTTTCGCGATTCGGGGTCGTTTAGATGGGTTTTTCTTTTTTTTAGTTTTTTTATGGGTTAATTTAGTAAAGGGTAGTTTCGTAATTTTACGTTTTGATGTTTACTAATCCTAGTAGGGTTAGGTTTGGGGATATATAAGCTTGTTCTAGGGTTTCGTTTGAGCAGACTTTTGATATTTTGATTTGATAATCATATTTGGAGGACGAATTGTCTTCTGTCGAATTTTCTTGTTCAGTCAATTTTTCTATCGCGTTTCGGTATCATCATCTATTAAACTAGCTTGTTAAGTAATGTGGCACTCTCATCAGTGATTACCATATGCTAGTGTGCCTATTTACGTACTCCGAAAGGAGTAAAAAATATTTAATAGACAAGGTTTAGTATGTCTAAACTTAAAAATTTTAATTAGAAGAAACGTTATTTGCGAAAAATGTCTCGGTCGCTTGCAATCCATTTAGTGGCATAGGTGGTGGTGACTCGAGGGCGCGACCAAAGTTCAAACCTAGCCAGATTCCCACGCTTATGGATGTAATTAGATTTGGATGTGGCGGATCCCGTGATTAAAGCTCGATTTGTTTAGCAAAAAATGAATGATTTAAATAATATTTTCCTAAAATTAATTATTTGTATCGCTTGAAATAATTTATTAATAAAAAATATCATTATTGACAACAATTTATGTTTATATGAATTCGTGAACGATGAAAATATTTTTGTTTATTATTTTTTTAAGAGATACAAACGATCATTTTAGACGGTGCGATCTACATGTTTTTAAGAAACTATTCAAGTCAAAAGATTCGGACACCTCATGTTATGAGAAAGGGAGAGAGACACGAATGCCCCACCGTGGGGTAGACCTCATGGAGTGGTGGCCCAGTGTGGTGCCGCCACCAAAATTGATATCTTTACCCAGCCAGTTTAGTCAAGCCACCTTGAAAGTTTATAATTGATAACTTGATGGGGTGACCTGATCATATAAGATAAAAAAAAAATTAGGCTGAAGCTCGAGATCTTTTAAATTACTATTTATTCGATCATATGGAACAAACTTATGCACTAACTTCGTACATAAACTTTGGGGCGATTACATGAGAAGCTGATCATTCTAATGTCATAGTAACCACATATGAGGATATTACACCTGAAGCGAATGTCAAAGGCCACGGGTACCCATTCAATGATATAAAGATATCATAGCTTTCAATGCATCAACTTTTACATAAAGCGCGTAATTCAAGTTTTGAAAAGGGGAAACTTGCTTTATCAAGTATACTTAGAGTCATACATTTTTCTTTAAGCCGCTAATGAGCAAGGCTTTTTCTACTTTTTTAGTATTATAAATAGTTCAAAGGATAAATTGGATCTCTCTCTAATCCAAATTAGTCAAATTCTGCCAAATTAGACTCTTACTATAAAGTATGATGATGCAAGAAGTGATTCCTCTTTATTAACTTGATACTCTAAATATAGATTTGAATAAATCGAAAAAAAAAGTAACTTTACTAGCTTTGATAATTCTATTTTTCACGTTTTTGACCCATGCATGTGACACCAACATAAAACAGTTGTTGTGTTACATAAAACAGCTTTTATACAAGTGGTGGGATATGAGCAAGTGACCTCTAGTTTCTGAGATGGAAATCTCCCATCGTCCCCACTAACTATACCAAACCGGGGTTCCATTCCAACCTAGCGCTTACTGATCCACACACGACATCTCAGGCTAAACCAAAGCCAAATCGGGAAGATTTCGATAACAACCGCGCACGACAGATTCGATGTTGAATTGTCTTTATTTTGATTCGGTTCTGTAATCGAAGATGTTTAAGTACGCACCTCTACCGATCAAATGGTGTCAGAAGGCAAAGTGCTTGCGATTGTTCTCATCTGTCTTTTAGTGCTTTGCATAAATGACTCGTGAATGGCGTGGGCGCTCTTCGGAATGACGTTCCAACCCATGCTTGCTGCTGCAACATTACAGCAGTGGGAGATGGAAGGCCACGGACAGCCCTTTTTCTTGTCGATTTTCATCATCAGCTTGATTCACACAGCGAGATCATTTCCTTTTCAAACACCAATGACGAGGGCTTGGAGTAGCATATGGATCCAGCGCTCACAGCATTCTGGGCAAGATCATGCTAAGTACCAACAGCTCTTAAGTCCAACCATTAAACAACAGAAGTAAAATGATGTGCAGTCACGATCAAACCTTAATTCCTAGATTAAGGTTTCTTGTCAAGTCGAGCTCATCAATTCCAGCACCATTTAAAAAACAAGAAAGAGGGAATCTTTGGAGCTAGGTAAGAGAACCAGCATGCACCACCACGCCCTCACCCCGGGGAGTAGACCTCATGGAGTGCATATATATGGCGGAACCAGATTCATTTCGTTATACCCAGCTAATAAGTTAGCTTCTGAACACTCTTCCGAACGAATATTTAGTCGAAAACAATGCAGGAGTGGCTCAGTCTCGTCGCCATGATCTGGCTCCAATCCGTGGCTGGGACGAACACCAACTTCCCGGCCTACTCGTCCCAGCTCAAGCAGATCCTCTCCATCTCCCAAGTCCAGCTCAACAACCTCGCCTTTGCCTCCGACGCCGGCAAGCTCCTGGGGTGGTTGTCAGGCCTCGCTGCAGTGCACCTCCCGCTCTGGCTCGTCCTCCTGATCAGCGCATCGCTTGGGCTGGTCGGATATGGTGTCCAGTACCTTTTCCTGGCTGGCAAGGTCGCCTCGCTCTCGTACCCCACCATGTTCCTCCTTACCGCCCTCGCTGGGAACAGCATATGTTGGATCAACACGGTGTGCTACGTTGTCGCTATCCGCAACTTCCCGCTCCACCACCAGGTCGTCGTTGGGCTCACCACCAGCTACCAGGGCCTGAGCACAAGCGTCTACACCGATATAGTTGACGCTGCCTTCAACCAGGGTGGTGGCGTGGCCAGGGCTCAGGCCTACCTGCTCCTCAGCTCGGTCCTGCCGATGGCCACGTCCCTGGTGACTGCGCTTTTCGTCAGGGACGTCAATGCAGGCAGTCTAGGAGCAGGCAGAAACGCGCACGGCGGGTTCATAATCCTGTTCGTGATAACGATCGTAACCGGGCTCTACGCAGTGGTGAGCAGCATGGGGTCGGTATCAGGCTGGTTGCCAGCACTTAACAACGCAATGGGGATGGGCATATTCCTTGCAGTCCCCGCCGTCGTGCCGCTCGCCAAGGGCCTCAAGCACTTTGTAGCCCTCACCCGAAAGAGGGAACACGACGTGGCGAGCGTGGAAGAGAACGGCGAACACGGCTGGGACAAGAGTGGGCTCAAGCCTGAGGCCCATCGCCAGGTTGGCGACCAAGAAGAGGAGGATATTGTGATTGCTCCTTGCGAGGAAATGCCAACGGATATTGGTGCGAGAGAGGAGCTTGGGGCGAGAGACATGGTCAGCCGGGTCGAGTTCTGGCTCTACTTTTTCGTGTACCTGTTGGGGGCAACGCTCGGGCTTGTGTTCCTGAACAACCTGGGACAGATTGCAGAGTCCCGCGGGTGCTCGAAGACCTCATCGCTGGTTGCACTGTCGTCGTCGTTCGGGTTCTTTGGGCGGTTGATTCCATCTCTCTTCGACTGCCTCTTAGCAAGGTATTTAAGACGCAATTTATTTTGTAGTGTTGAAGTACTATCCCTGTTGCAACGAGTCATAAATACTCTTTATATTCATGTGGTTTCTTTTCACCCAACAATTTAAGGTTTTATAACATTTTCTATTGATCCAACATCTTACTTGATATCAGAACAGGAGATTCTGAGTTCAAATCTTCCAGGCTCCTATTTGCCTCCCAATTATATATTTCCTTACTTTAGGTTTATGCCAAAGTCCAGCTTATGCGTGGTAGGGAGTATTAGAATATTAAATAATAAATCATACTTTCATCTAATAACTTAAACTCTTGAGTTGAATTTTATAGATTTCAATTTGCATTGTTAGAGGTTCACTTTCATTTCTTTGTCAGTTAGCGTGCGTGCATATATATATATATATATATATATATATATATATATATATATATATATATATGATTGTTAAGCGTCTCAAGACTTTTGGTCCAAAAAAGTCAGTAACAAAACCAATCCATTTTTTATTTGTATATTTTTCAGGAGTAAGTATATGGTGGCGAGACCGGTGTCAATAGCAGGATTGATGGCACCGATGGTGGGGGCCTACTTCCTGCTCCTTAGCCCCGCCATGGTGGCGCTCTATGTGAGCACAGCCGTGATCGGCGTCTGCACCGGGGCCATCACGTCCATTGCCGTGGCAACCACCACCGAGCTTTTTGGGACCAAGAACTTCAGTGTGAACCACAATATCGTGGTCGCCAACATCCCGATTGGGTCCTTTGTCTTCGGGTATGCTGCTGCGCTTCTCTACCGCCGCCGAACCACCGGTAGCGGCGGCAAGAAGTGCATGGGGATGGAGTGTTATAAGACGACGTTCGTCATCTGGGGGTGTCTTTGCTTTCTTGGGACCATCCTAGCTTTAGTCTTGTATGCACGTACTCGCAGGTTTTATTCCAAAAGTATAGAAAGGGTAGTAGCTAATTGAGCAAATTATAAAGACGCGACGCACCACCCACGTAATGTAAAGTTCGCTCTATCAAGACCAAGCTCGATAAAAAGAGAGAGGACGACCTGAAATAACACACACAAGTCTACATGTTGGATAGATGTCAGGTGGCATTGGCCAACTTTATTCATCACCACGCATGTACACTCAAATGTATCATCAACACACGAAAATATAAACATAGTATAGCCAATTATGTATATGGATGTTGTGTAGATCGGTCCAAACTAACCAGCAGCTCTATGTACAAAAGGAATGCATACATTTTCCCCGTTTTCCTTTGTTTGGGGTCGGGACGAAACTCACTCCTCGGATTGATGGTGAGTGTACTATTATGCTTGGTGAGTGCACGTGTAAAGGCGCAAAGCAAGAGTCGAATTCCATATTGAAATATTGATATGGTTTGGAACAATTAATACTTCTTAATTGGCTCTTAAGTTGACCGTTGATTTAAATTTTTGGAATGACTGTGAATCCAATCAGTTATACTGATGAGTTCGGGCTCGAGCTCTCTTGTTGATCTCACAAGTGAATGGACAACTTTCTAGTCTTGGTGATTTGGGGTGTACACTTTTGAGCGGTGTTGCTATAGGGATAATTACAAAAAAAATATTAAATTTATTGTATGGATATCAATTTAATTTCAAACTTTTTGACGATTTGCTAACGTAGATTGCAAAAATTATCCACGTCAATACCGGTCATGCTATGTAGGATGGCTGGCATTGAAGTTAGCGATTTCCAACAAAAATTAGCCGGAATGATTGTATTTGCAAATTGTTAATAGGTTTTAGACTTAATTGACTAAATTGAAAAGTTTAGAACTAAATTTACATCCGTACAATAGAAAAAAAAAGGTAATTTTCCCATTGCAATACACAACTGCTTGGACGACCTGTTGGTGATACTTGACTTTGCATTATAAGCAAGAGTTGGATTTGTATAAAAGGCTCACAAGCATATATGAAGAATTCGCTACAAATTTGTGAGAGTCTCATCAAATAGTATACATTTGAGATAAACAATTCATATATCTAGTCGGTTCATCATCGTTCAACAACTTAAGCTAACTTTAAAATGAAGGTAAGTCTAGCTAAATTTGTTAATAGTCTAGGACAGGAACTTCCTCTTCGCGATTTTCCTGATGGATATTTTGGGCTTCTGTCGAGCACCACCTATGCTGAATTATATTAGACATGAATGATTTAGTGAAAGGATTGCCATCCTCTTAAGTTAGGGGGCCAATTTCCTTTTTCGTTTGTTTTTTCCGTTTGATTTCTTCTATTGCAGACCTTCTCCTCTGTCGTTGGCCTCCTCTTGTCGTCATTCCACGAGAACATACTCTTGATAAGTACATGAGAAAATCACAACTTGCTTTAAATTAAGACTTATAGCATGAAGAACATTCCACTTTTAAGTTAATATGTGCAATATTGATTAGTACGTTGCAAATTTTTGCTGGTACATTGTCGTGTGAAAAGTTAGATTACGGGGAGTCAAGCACGTACCAACCTTTGCCTGAACTACACAAGATATCTTCCTTAGGGCCCATCAAGTTCCAATGTTAGTTCACGTAATTGCCACCACATCGGTTGAGTTGGCTTCGACATATATAGCTCCGCGACATGATTTTGTGTTTGATTTGTAATTTGAATTGTTTTCGCACTCTTACGATATTTAGAAGGCTTATGAGGAGCCGCATTGTGTTTGTGTATTGTGCTGCTGGCTATCGTCGGCATTACAAGGTCGATGTTTTAGTAAAAGCGGCAGTCACCAAAGTCGGAACATGCATGCTAGTCTAACGGTTCGCTTGACTCGCATAATCAATTTCTTGCAAACTATAGTTTCTTACTTGGACACATGCCAAGTTAGGTCGGAATTTTTTTTTAGATAATTAAGATGTTAAATAGCATTTCAAGGGGGGGGGGGGGGGATACATTTTATTGGTTGGTTAGTTTGCAAAAATAGACTATCGACAGTAGAGATCGTAGCATGATGGATGACCTTAATTGATATTCAGTGTAGTTTTGCATGGCCAGTATAAAAGACATAGCACATCTTGGACAGGCAGCATTTGGCATAGTATCCTTGCGCAACATGGGATTAGGCATTCTTTAGGAGAATTAAATGAGAAACTTCAATGGATAATTAGGGCAACAAAGGGCAAAGAATTGGTGGTGAGACTTCTTAACGTATCTTTCCTAGCAATCATACATTACATTTGATTGAGCGCAACCATAGACGATTTCCAAACAAGTCAACTAACATCCACATTATTTTAGCCAATGTGTGTAAAAATATAAGAGGTAGTACTTCACTCCACCAAAAAATTAGTCCTTCCCAGATAAATATTGTATTGGCTACTATGTGGAGACTTCCGACCTCCATCTTTATGAATTATTAGCTCTATTTGAAATGCAGGGGATTCCCCTAAGTTGATGTACTTCATTTGCTCCATAATACTTACATTTTCAAACAAAAAAAAATCTATACATTTCAGTTATTTGAACACCCATATCTTGACTTGGTAATCCAATTTTACCGGACATTCTTTGTGTCTGGGTTATTATTGTCCGAAAGACATCAATGGCTGCAGATACTTTATCATAACTAATCAAGAATGTGGAAAGGGTTTTAGCCTTTAAAGCACGTCTATGATGACTTCTTGATTCCAACTTATATGCTGGGTGGCAATGGATGTTTCTCAAACAGTGCACTGGTCTTACCACCAGCAGTGCACTCAATGGTCTTCATCATTGTCAATCAGAAACCCTAATTTCCACACTTCGAATTGATTCACGTAAGATTTTGATTTCTGCTCTTCAAATTTCAAACTGAAATGAAAACTGAAAGTTCTGCTCCTAGTCTAAGGCCATGGTTTGACACATGGTTGTAATAGTTCCCTTCACACAGTCTACCGTGAGGGAAGATTTGTGTAAGCGAGTACAGATCGAAGAACTTGACCGGAAACTATTTTTCCATTTTACTGTACCTTTTCTCTTTTTCTCGAAGACGCATTCGAATTTACCCTCTTAATTTGTTGACCCGCCGGTCTTGGATTTGCCACGAGAACAAGCTCAACCGCGGGTCGTCGCATTTGAGGAGGAGAAACGTAACAGCCAAGTCCCCAGCTTCCTTCCTTCACGGAAGACTTGCTAGAATAGCTTGAGTTACTTCCTTGCACGAACAGCTACTTTAATGGAGAATCTGCGAAGTTTTTCTCAACTTAAAGCCGGGAAACAAGGACGATGGTTCAAATGCCGTGTGTAGAGAGATAAGACTATGAAGTAACATCATCTTTTTGTCAATGGATTCAAAGTTGCATGCTGCTACTTCACTGGGCTTTCAAATTATCTAATCTATTCAGCGAGCCTTCATAGTACTTTTGATCTTGTCACTCCGTGAAAGCTTCTTAAAAAGAGAATAGAGAGTTGACGTAGTACTTTTAAGAAAAGCTTATGTGACTCCTTATCCGTTTGCAGTGTTTTCTTTTTCTTTTTTTTTTAATTTATGATTGAAGGAGTGACCAATGAAAGTGATTGAAAATTAAGTGATTTGATTAAAAATATTGGAACTTCGAGGGTTCAACTGACCGCTTATCCTCAACATCATGCTCGAGAGAGAGAGAGAGGGGATGGGGGGGGGGGGGGGGGGATCTAATTGCTTAGACCAAACTCATCATGGATTTTCGGATCATCTTGTCATTGATTCGGTTCAATCGAATCAACAGTCTCCAATCGACTTGATCAATAAGCCAACAGTGTTGTGTCGGGAACTGGATCGAAAAGTCACTGTCCAGACTCATCCATGATTTTAAGTATAATAATTGTTTGAAATGATTGAGCCTGGATGCTTAAGCTGGCCTAACTAAGCCTCGGAAGGAAATCGCTTGTCTATGGCCGCTTAGCTAGATTGTCTTTCAATCATAATCAACTACGCTTTTAGTTTGTCCGGCTATCTATGACAGCCAGAGCAAAACCAGGTCATGAGAACCAAGCATAGCTAGGCCTCATCAACGACAGAGCTTGGGCTCTTCCCTATTCCAAAAATATAGGCCTAGTGATGAAATCAGACCTTACTCAATAGCCTCGTCTAGGCTCTCCTGCAACCCGAAATTCCACAAAGTTATCTTTCAACATCGGTCGAGATCACCGGCTACCTCGAAAGATGCGTTAATCAGGATCAGGTCAACTCGGCTAGGTTCGATTCCATAGCTCGCATTTGATGATGTTTTCGAGATCATCATCTCAAATCGTGGGTCTACCCGGTTTTAATAATAATAGCTCTAGACTTTTGAACTCGTTCTCATACATATCTAGGGTTTTACATCTAATTAATCAGTGGAAAGGACATCCAATTAATCGGATAATCCATAAAACCATGTGCCAGAGTGTAATCACCATTTTCAATGAATGTTTTATGATGATGGGCCAATGGCCGGTTAGTTAGGGTTCACAGAAATGGAATTAGAATGGGGTTTGCTAGGTTTTCCACTAAAAGTGCGTTTGTGTTGACACCTAAATTTTGGCGACCTAATTAGTTGTTCATTACATAGAAAATTAGGGATCGATCTTGGCCCCTAAACAAAAATAATGGTTAAATTGCATATAGATTAGGAGCATTTACATTAGTAATTAGGCCCATATAATTGCATTTCCATTGGACTGGCAGCGGATAGACTCGAGTGAATGGTTTTGAGCTTAACTGGACTAAGCCCGCAGTGGCTAAAATCATGTGTATCAAGTGAGGAAAATTTGATGAATATTTGAAACAATAAAGCTTGATATTATCAAAATTTCTTGTCACAAACAGTGCAATTGGCGTGGATTCCCAGTATATTCGTACATGCTTAACTATTTGAAGGAACAAATATAAAGAAGAGCACCGTGTACGCGGCCACCGATTTGCACATGGAGAATCCCATCCATGCTTGGAAGGAAAATTATGCATTGAGCCATAAAATTGAGCAAAATTCGGTCAACATGGGGCGGGGCTTTTTCTTTTGGATCTAATCACACACAAGAAACACAGAGACAAAACATGAGAGTTAAAAGGGAGAGAAGAGTCGTCCTCTTCCTCGGGCGTGCGTCTTCACCGTCACGACTGAATTCCTCCAGCTCCACGACTCGGTACCGCTTCCTTGGTGACAATCCAATGTAGCCGAACTCCCTGTTCCGGCGATGACGTTGCTGTCCTCTGCTGCTGATCTGTGATACGCCCAGCCAAAGACCTCCCTTCGCGATCGCCGCTTGCCACTATTCTTCTGTGCTGCACCATCGCGATCAGTCCTAGCTGCTTGATGACGTCTCTGCTCCAGTAATCAGTTGTGAACCCGCTGCTCCGTTCCACGACAGTTTGAGCAAATGGCGACGAATTTGCTGTGCTGCGAAGCCATTGAGCGTCACCTGCTGCACCCGAGCTGCCGTTCTGCACCTCTTACAGCATTTGCAGTGCTGTATTTCATCGTGCTGACCAGTGAAGTCAGCAATTTCGTGTGAACTCCAGCAACGTCCAGCAAATTCACAAGTGTTCTCGTAGTGAAGCCACCGTCGAGTCTGCCACCATCCGCCGGTTTACTCGCCATCATCCCGATCCACAATCCCGATCTATGAGTTCAAATTTGGAAATATCTCGAAATTAAATAAGAATGTTATCTGATACTTTCAGAATATTTGATTTCCTAGTTTTTTTATATTTCAAATATTTTGGTGAAATATTCTGTGCATTGCTAGAAATTTTTAGAATAATGTTTTCTTTATTCGCAATGTTCTAGAAGGTCCAAAATTAGGAATTTTTCCTAATTTGGCAACATATCCGGATGACTATCTGACCTTATCCCTAAAGTACAATACTCGGCGATATGGAAGATCGTTATCTTGTCCATAATCACTTGGATATGATAATAGATTTTATTTGCTTTCCAAATTTGAACAATCAACTTTCTGTCGATATCTATAACCATATAGATATGACCATTAGTTTGATTTCTTTGTCTTATCTGAATTTGAAGAATCTTGCGGATTGCGTGGATTGTTTGAATGTGATTGTTATCTTTGTTTGATTGTTTTTCTTTTAAATAAAGAAAATCCAAAATTCGTTAGTTAGATTTAAATTAGAAATTTTGCATGCTTAAGGAATCCTTAATATATCTAAAAGAATAAGATAATTATTTGATTTAAATTGGGATCTAGGGTAGTATATTTCCTAGTTTAAATTAGAGATTATTTTAATCTTAATGGATTATTTAGGATATTTAGATTTCAAATTTCCATGAAAATCCCAAAAAAATGAGTCACTTTAGTACAGATTAAGATAGATTGCATGTTAATTTAGACATTTTTTTATTCCGAATTTTATGAGAAAAATACCAAAAAAAAAAAATAAATCATTTGTCTGTCATTAGAATTAGGTCACGTTGTCGCATGACACATAGTTCGCATGTTAGGTTGCATTAATCGCATGTCATTTTTTGCACGTCATTGCATATAGATTAGTTTGCATTTTAATAAAGCGCAAACCTTAAAAAACATCTTGAGTGCCTTGCTTTGTTAATTAGAAATCATATTAGGATTGTTTGTGTGATTTTCTATAACAATGCATATGCTTGCGTTGCTCTAAGGTACGTCATTTTCCTAATCTTGCAATCTATTTATTGCTTTCTTGGGTGTTAAATTGGTGGTTTGCGCATATGCATGAACACCTCACATGTTAGTGATTAGGTAGTAAAATGAATTCAGACTGCCTGCATAAATATTTTTTTGAAAAGAAAAGGTACCGAAAGGGCGCTAAACTAGATCTAGCGTAATCAAGTCTCCAAGCTTAGAATATTTGGTTCGTAGAAATAAAATATATCTCCCTATGTTTTATTTAGGTTTCTAATCGATCTACCACAAATAGATTAGTGGCAACTCCAAGCATGAAAACTTTTGCATGTTAAAAACTTAAACCCTAAGTTGCGAATTGGTAGGGCTTAGAAGAGCCCGAGTTAGGCTTAGTCTTAATAATCCATTAGCTTGAAAAATTTTAGGTCGTGATAGCTTGTTTCGCGAAAAACGAATAATTTATAAAATATTTTCCTAAAACTGATCTTTTATATCGCTTGCGAAAATGAATCAATGAAAAATATTTTCATCGTGTTTACGAAAATATTTAGACATTAATTGTTGTCAATTATGAATATTTTTCATTAACTAATTATTTGAAAGAATACAAATGATTATTTTAAAAAAAATATTTTCCAAATCACTCGTTTTCGCGAAACAAATGGAGCACAATTCTCTTTTCTTTATTTGGAAGGTTTCTATTCATAACTCTATAAACATAGAGTTATTTTATCTACTCTAGGCAATAAATAATGCAATATTTGTTAGAATATATTTAGATTTCCTTTATTTGCTTAATTTTTCCTTGTTTATGTAGAATATTGAGATATGAAGAAAATAAAGAAAATATGGCAAAAAGAAGGAAAGGAATATGCTACTCAGAGAAGAGTTAGAAAATGGATATCACGTTAGGAATTCTGCAATTTATTTCCTACTTTTTATGCGAAAAAGAATCAATTGCCTTGTGAGATGAGTCTTAGATATTATCATATAAATAGGATAGTTTGGGGGATAGCAAGTTTTTTTTAGATCGTTTTTGTTTTCGGTGTTCTGAGAGTTTTTCAAGTATTTTGAAGAGAAGACAAACGTGGTGACAGAATTCATGTTCTTTGATTCAAGATGTTTGGTTTAATTTATATTTTCGTTTCTTCTTTTATTATGTTCTAATTTTCTTTGTTAGAGCTCCGACGTAGCTTAACCATGATGATACGAATTTCATGCTTTTTATGCTTTGCAAGTAATTTCATTCATGTGAGTTATATATTATTATGCTTAATGCCTTTAAGTGACTGGTCATCACTTGAATGATCTGATGTGTATATTTGAGACTGAGAAATGATAATATGTAATTGCTCATTATAATATATAACCATGAATTAAATATGGATAAAAATATATCATGTTATTTGTGTAGCCTTCGGTGATAAGGTGGTCAAAAAGATTCTTTATAAATCGGGAATATTCACAGATTTTAATGCACTTATGTTTATTTAAATTCACATAGAGATATAGTGAATTGATAAATTGAGTAGGTTTGCTATATCTGGAGATAGGATAGTAAATAGACTAGGAAATTCCGCTATCATATGTTTGATATTGTTCTTGTATGCATAAAATCTAAAATTCATATCTAGTGGTTATAGTGAAATCGAATGCTCTAACATATTTTACCTAATTGATTATTTGCCTTTAGTTTAAAAAATTTCATTTTTAAAAATTGTCAATTTTTATTTATTCTCAATTCTATTTTGATCTGTTAGATAAATTTTAGAATTAGTTTAGTTTTAATATTTAATTGGTTTATTATCATCAATATCTGTGGGACGATACTCTTCTCATCGTTGTATTACTTGTTCAACACATTCGTTGGCACGTGCAGAATTTTACAAACAATTTTTTGACGCCGTTGCCGGGGATTGCTTATTTAATACCAATTAATATTGATACCGGATAATTCTAAGTTTAATCTAGCTTTTATCTTCTTCTTTTTTTTCAGAGTATACATTGGTGTATGACACATAGCCAATAAGGAAAACTTGCTGAGTTTGATCCAGAAATTGAACATACATTTAAAAGGCGACTGAGAGAACAGAGAAATCATACTAAAAGATGGAAGAAGTTGGTGATGGTAGAAATCAACATAGACTTTTGAAAGATTATGCTGCGCCAACAGTTGAGAGCACCACATCAAGCATCATGAGACATGCAATTCAAGCAAACAACTTTGAGATCAAGCCATCACTAATTTAGGTGCTTCAACAATCAATGTAATTTAGTGGGCTACCAAGCGATGATCCAAACACTCACATTGATGCTTTTCTTGAAATCTGTGACACAATTAAATATAATGGAGTTACAGATGATGCTATTAAATTAAGATTATTTCCATTTTCCCTTAGAGACAAAGCTCAAGGTTGGCTCTCTTCTCATCCTGCAGGATCGATCACTACGTGGAATGATATGACCCAAAAATTTCTTGGTAAGTTTTTTCCACCTGCAAAATCGGCAAAAATGCATAACGATATTACTAATTTATGCAGATGGACAATGAATCATTGTATGAAGTATGGGAAAGATTCAAGGAGTTTCTTAGGATATGCCCACATCATGGACTACCCGTGTGGATGCAAGTGCAAACTTTTTATAATGGGTATAGTACAAATCTCCGTTCTATGATCGATGCAGCTACAGGGAGAACTCTGAATAATAAAATACCAGAAGAAGCCTACAACTTATTAGAGGAGATGACATCCAATAGTTATCAGTGGCCTACTGAGAGAATACCAGTGCGCAAAGCTAGCAGAGTTCATGAGGTGGATGCTTTCACGACAATCGCTGCGCAAATTGGAGCACTCAACAAAAAGATGAATAGTATGAGTATTTCAGGCATGAAAATTCGGAATATGACATGCGATTTTTGCGATGGATGACATGTTAGCACAGAATGTCAGGTAGGTAATACTTTTGCACAACCTAATGAAAATGTTAACTTTGTTGGGAATTTTAACAGATCACAGAATAATCCCTACTTCAACACGTACAATTCGGGATGGCGCAATCATCCAAATTTTTCATGGAATAATCTGAATGTGATGAGATCACCACCGTGAATGAAACAACCAGAAGAAACAAAGTCCAAATTGGAAGATATAGTCATAAAACTTACCAACACTACTCAGGACTTCATCAAGAGCACAGATGTGAGATTTCAAAATCAAGAGGCTTCCATTAGAAATCTGGAGATGCAAGTGAGGCAGTTAGCAAACATGATGTCGGGGAGACAACAAGGTTCATTGCCTAGCAACACAGAGAAAAATCCAATTGAAAATGTAAAAGCTATGTCCCTAAGAAGTGGTAAACAAGTGGGTGAAGAAGATGCTGAACAAAAGATTTCCAGAGATAAAGAAAAAGAGGTCAAGAAACAATCAAAGGAGACAGGTAAGAGCAAATTTTTTCCAAATAATCCCAAGCCATACATGCCGCCAGTTCCATTCCCTCAGCAACTCTAGCAGCATAAAATAGATAAAAAATTTTCTAAATTTCTCGATGTTTTTAAAACATTACACATTAATATTCCTTTTGCAGATGCTTTAGTACAAATGCCTAGCTATGCAAAATTTTTGAAAGAGATTTTAGCAAACAAAAGGAAGCTAGAGGATTATGAAACTATAAAATTGAATGAGGAATGTTCAACCATTCTACAAAATAAATTACTTGCGAAGTTAAAAGATCTAGGGAGTTTTACAGTTCCTTGCACAATTGGGGATTTTTACTTTGAAAAGGCATTGTGTGATTTAGGTGCAAGTATTAATTTGATGTCTTTCTCTATTTTCAGAAAATTAGGATTGGGTGAAGTAAAAGCATCCACATTGTCGCTTCAACTGGCTAATTGATCAATTAAATATCCAAGAGGTATTGTAGAAGATGTATTGGTAAAAGTTGACAAGTTTATTTTTCCTGCAGATTTCATAGATCTTGACATGGATGAAGATTTTGAGATACCACTTATCTTAGGTCGTTCTTTTCTAGTAACAGGAAGAGCTCTTATTGATGTACAATAGGGGAAGTTGATTCCTAGAATTCAAGATGATCTTGTTTCTTTTAATGTTTTTAAAGCAATGAAATATCCCTATGATGATAATTCTTGTTTTAGAGTTGAGATAGTTGACAAGTTGGTGAACAAGGTTTTTCAAGAAAATATTTTTAAAGATCCACTTGAAGCATGTATGATTCAATCAAAAGACAGAGAAATTGAGAACGAGGAAATAAGGGAGTACGCAAATTTTATGGAGGCAAATCCAACATATTCAAGCCATAAGGCAACAAAATTTGAGGAGTTGAGACAACACACAACGAAGCTTAAGCTATCAATTGAAGAGCCTCCTATTCTTGAAATCAAACCCTTACCCTCTCATTTGAAATATGCTTATTTAGATGGAATTTCTTTTTTACCAGTAATTATATCTTCTTTTTTGACGGATTTAATGGAGAAGAAATTGCTCAAAGTGTTGAGAGAGCATAAAGGTGCAATTGGATGGAAAATAGCTAACATAAAGGGAATTAGTCATTCACTTTGCATGCACAAAATTTTGATGGAAGAACAACATAAACCCATTATCCAACCTCAAACTCATTTAAACCCGAAAATGCAAGAAGTGGTGAAAGCTGAGGTAATTAAATTACTTGATGCAGGGATCATCTATCCTACCTCTAATAGTTCTTGGGTAAGTTCTGTGCAAGTTGTGCTAAAGAAAGGAGGTCTGAATGTTTAGAAAAATGACAATAATGAATTGATTCCTACTAGGACATTTACTAGGTGGTGTGTGTGCATGGATTATAGAAAATTGAATGATGCCACTAGAAAAGATCATTTTCCTTTACCATTTATTGATCAAATGTTGGAAAGACTTGTAGGACATAAGTTTTATTGCTTTCTCGATGGATATTTAGGGTATAATCAGATCCCTATTGCACCAGAAGATCAAGAAAAAACTAATTTCACTTATCCCTGTGGTACTTTTGCTTTTAGAAGAATGCCCTTTGGTGTTTGTAATACACCAGCTACTTTTTAAAGATACATTATGGCTATTTTTTTTTTGATATGGTTGAAAAATATATTGAGATTTTTATGGATGATTTTTCTGTTTTTGACTCATCATTTGACTCTTGTTTAAATAATTTCGCTTTGGTCTTACAAAGATGTGAGGAGACTAACTTTGTTTTAAATTGGGAGAAGTGTCATTTTATGGTACAGGAAGGAATAGTGCTGGGGCATAAGATTTCTAGAAATAGAATAGAAGTCGATCCAGCTAAAGTGTAGTTTATTGCAAAATTGCCTCCACCAACATCTGTAAAACTTGTTAGAGAATTTTTGGGGCATGCGGGATTTTACAGGCAGTTTATAAAAGATTTTTCAAAAATTGCTAAACCCCTATCTAATCTTTTGGTAAAAGATGCAATATTTAATTTTACTGATGAATGCGTGCAGGCTTTTAACACTTTAAAGGAGAAGTTAATATCAGCACCAATCATGGTAGCACCGGAATGGGATTTAACTTTTGAGCTGATGTGTGATTCTAGCGATTCTACAGTGGGAGCTATTTTGGGATAAAGGAAGAATGGAATTTTTGAAACCATTTACTATGCCGGCCGAACCTTGTCAGGTGCACAATTGAATTATTCAACAATAGAAAAGGAACTTTTGACAGTAGTTTTTGCTTTTAATAAATTTCGTTCTTATTTAATTGGCTCAAAAGTTATAGTTTATTTTGACTACTCTGCTCTTAAGTATCTGCTTGAAAAGAAAGAATCAAAATCACGTTTAATAAGATGGATTCTATTGCTACAAGAATTTGATTTGGAAATCAAAGATAAGAAGGGACTGAAATTCTAGTTGCAGATCACTTGTCAAGAATTCCGAATTTAAAGGAAGAGGTAAGTCCAATTATGGAAGAGTTCCCTCATAAGAAAATTTTTTCCATCAAATCCACAAAAATTCTTTGGTACGCTGATTTTGTGAATTATTTGGTAAGTAATATTCTTTCTCCTGAATGGTCATATCAACAGAAGAAAAAAATTCTTTTCTGATGTTAAAAATTATTTTTGGAAAGAACATTTTCTTTTTAAAGTATGTGCAGACCATGTCATAAGGAGATGTGTTCCGGGTGAAGAAAAGGCAAATATTCTACATTATTGTCATGACAGAGAGGCAAGTGATCATTTTGGTGCCACCAAAACTGTAGTTAAGGTTTTACAATCTCGATTTTATTGGCCCACACTTTTTAAAGATGCTTACTCCTATGTAACTTCATGTGATTGGTGTCAGAGAACTGGAAATATTTCTAGAAAAAATGAGATGCCTTTAAATAACATTATTGTGTGTGAATTATTTGATGTCTGGGGTATTGATTTCATGGGAGCCTTTACACTTTCTTATGGTAATTTATACATTTTAGTGGTTGTGAAGTATGTGTCTAAATGGATAGAAACTGTACCATTACCAAAAAATGATGCTAAGGCTATTGTCAAATTCTTGAAGAAAAATATTTTTACACGATTTGGCACTCCTAAAGCAATCATAAGTGATAGGGGGACACACTTTTGCAATAAACAGTTTGAAACACTTTTGAGCAAGTATGGAGTCACACATGAGGTTACAACACCTTATCATCCTCAGACTAGTGATCAAGTAGAGATTTCAAATAGGGAAATCAAGAGAATTTTAGAAAAAACAGTGAAGGCCTCTAGGAAAGATTGGTCAATGAAACTTGATGATACACTTTGGGCCTATAGGACAGCATTCAAAACCCCAATTAGGATGTCTCCTTTTAGGCTAGTGTTTGGGAAGGCTTGTTATCCACCGGTGCAATTAGAGCATAAACCATATTGGGCACTAAAATTTCTGAATTTTGATATGCAGTCTACAAATGAAGAAAGATTGTTACAACTGAATGAATTGGAGGAATTTTGCAATGAGGCCTATGAAAATGCTAATATGTACAAGGAGCATACAAAAAAATGGCATGATAAACACATATTCAAAAGAGAGTTTAAAATTGGCCAAAAGGTTTTATTTTATAACTCTCGTCTTAAACTTTTTCCAAGAAAGTTACGTTCTCGATGGTCTGATCCTTTTCTAGCCATACAGGTATTTCCATATGGAACAGTTGAAATTGCACATGACACCGAAGGCACATTTAAGGTGAATGGTTAACGTTTGAAGCCCTACTTTGCTGGTGGTTACAACAAGCAGAAGACCACCATTGAACTTCATCCTCTACAATAAGGACATCTGAGATAGTTTGGCTGAAATATATAAAACAAGCGCTTCTTGAGAGACAACCCAAGCATTTTTATTATGTTTCCTCATTAATTTTTATGTTCATTTTTTTTATCCGGGTTAATTTTCTTTCTTAAAGGATCACCTTTTTGGAGTTTAGTCATTAAGACCATCCATGGATACATCCTACAACAAGGGGAGTTTTCTTGTTCCTATTATTCTTTTGTTTCTTTTGTTTTTTGCATTGAAGACAATGCTTCATTCAAGTTTGGGGGGAGACAAAATTTTTGCTAAAATTTTTTTTGCTAAATCTAAATTTTTTTTTCATGATTGCACTCCTTGTTGTGAATTTTTGCGATTCTTAGGAAAATTTAAATTTTTTTCAAACTTGTGAATGATATGTGAGTTAATTTTGATTCTGATTATGTTGATCCACTTACTGAACACTAAAAGTCCTTAGTTTTTTAGTAGTGTGTGCATCTAGAGAACATTCATGTAAAATATGTGCTTTTCTTAGATCTCACCCAAATCTTAGAATTTGTTTGATTTTCTCTTGAGGCGAAATCCTAGGTTACATCTAACTGAGAAAATGATTTAGGCAATTTTTGGATGGATTGAGTCTTTCAAGCCAATTCTATTTATTTATCCATAGTCACCCTGTTGAGCCATAATCCTTATTCAATCTTTCATTGGCACCCGCATACATTTTTTAGCTTACCTTTTGCCAAATTATATCATTGTCCCACGCCTTGTGAACAGGTTGATTTTTTTTGGATAAAATTTTATTTGAGCATAATAGTTGGGAGGAAAGGTGGAGCATGGAAATAATTTGATTGCTATGATTGTTTAGGTGTATCGTTTCAAAAAAAAAATTCTTTTATGGTTCCGTATCTAACTTTCAATCGAGTGAGCCTCTTGGATACTCAATGGGTTGGGAATGTTCACGTTATATTAGGGGGGACTTAGGGAGGAACTTCACCATAAAGCAATGAAAAAAAAAGAAAAAAAAAAGAGAAAGAATGATGATACGTGGTGGCAAAAAGATTATCTTGAAGATGTGAAATTGGGGATAGTGGCATGTGCTCTAATTAGATTCTAGAAATCAATGTGTTCATGGGTGATTTGAGCTTAAATTTACCATTATCTCACCGTTAGCCTAGCCTTACATTACAACCTGAGGAAAATCCTATTGATTTTTGGTCGGATGATTAGCTTACACTAGTGGAGAGAGGAATGAAAAGCAAACCAATGAGATTTGGTTATAATTATAAAGAGTTTTTGAGAGGTTGCATACCAATGTGAACTTATCTGGATTGCATATAATTTGAAAAGATGGGGACTCACACACACACTTGGATCACATAGTTAGAATTGGTTTTAACTTATGAATCTATTTTAATGTTTGAATGAAATTTGTGTTTTTCTATGAATTGTGATTTCGAGCAATTATGGAAGGAAGTCATGGAGGGGGTTGATAGCTTGAGTATGTTTTATATCTTACTTTTGCTCGAGGACTAGCAAAATATTAAGTTTGGGGGTTTGATAACTCTATAAACATAGAGTTATTTTATCTACTCTATGCAATAAATAATGCAATATTTGTTAGAATGTATTTGGATTTCCTTTTATTTACTTAATTTTTCCTTATTTATGTAGAATATTGAGATATGGAGAAAATAAGGAAAATATGGCAAAAAGAATGAAAGTAATATGCTACCTAGAGAAGAGTTAGAAGGTACATATCACATTGAAAATTCTGCAATTTATTCCCTACTTTTATGCAAAAAAGAATCAATTGCCTTGTGAGAGAAGTCTTAGATGTTATCATATAAATAGGATAATTTGAGGGAACAACAAGTTTTTTTTAGATCGTTTTTATTTTCAGTGTTATGAGAGTTTTTCAAGTATTTTGAAGAGAAGACAAAAGTGGTAACAGAATTCTTGTTTTTTTATTCAAGATGTTTGGTTTAATTTATATTTTCGTTTCTTTTTTTATTATATTCTAATTTTCTTTGCCAGAGCTACGACATAGCCTAAACATGATGATATGAATTTCATGCTTTTTATGCTTTGCAAGTAATTTCATTCATGTGAGTTATATATTATTGTGCTTAATGCCTTTAAGTGACTGGCCATCACTTGAATGATCTGATGTGCATGTTTGAGACTGAGAAGTGATAATATGTAATTGCTCATTATAATGTATAACCAAGAATTAAATATAGATAGAAATATACCATTTTATTTGTGTAGCCTTCGGTAATAAGGTGGTCCAAAAGATTCATTGTAAACCGGGAATATTCACAGATTTTAATGCACTTATATTTATTTAACTTTACATATAGATATAGTGAATTGATAAACTGAGTAGGTTTGTTATACCTAGAGATAGGATAGTAAATAGACTAGGAAATTCCGCTATAACATGTTTGATATTATTCTTGTATGCATAAAATCTAAAATTCATATCTAGTGGTTATGTGAAATCAGATACTCTAACATATTTTACTTGATTGATTATCTGCCTTTAGTTTATAAAATTTCATTTTTAAAAAATTGTCAATTTTTATTTATTCTCAATTCTATTTTGATTTGTTAAATAAATTTTAGAATTAGTCTATTTTAAATATTTAATTGGTTTATTATCATCAATCTCTGTGGGACGATACTCTTCTCATTATTATATTACTTGTTCAACATGTTCATTGACATGTGCAGAATTTTACGAACTATTAAGCTTGAGTGGCTATTGGGCCAAAAATCCAAGTTTTGGATCATGAAAAAATCTCATTCCTACACACTCTATATGCCTGGGAAGACAAATCCTATGCATCACATGAAATAATATCATTAGATCTGTCAATTGATGATTTTAAGCATGCAATTGATTACATGGTCGACATATTAGACCAAAATGCAATTCTTTCTATTGTGCATGCAATACCAACACATGAGAATGGGAATTGTCATTCCATTCCCATATCTTATATCTTCGTGGCTATCAAAACCGAAAATGGATCAATCATATCCAAGGCTCACTCTACTTCAAATCCAATTTCATTATGACTTAATTTATTCATGTAAAATTGAGATAAGGACACAACAAGTGCCATAACTTTTGTACGGTACTCACTTAAGTGTCATGACTTATTTTTCAATCATTTGAGTGTCATAACTTCTAAAAAAACATTTACCCGAGTGCGATAACTTTCGGTTGATTACTTAAGTGCTAAACTTTTAAAAAGTGTTCATCCAAGTGTTGGAAATTTGACGTGGCATAGCACTTATAGTGAACACTTTCAAAAAGTTTTGGTAATTAAGTGATCGATTAAAAAGTTATATGGCTCTCAAGCAATCGAAAAAAAGTTATAGTACTCAAGTGGGCATTATATATAAGTTATAGCACTCAAGTGATTTAAAAAAAGATATGACACTCAGTGAATGCCGTATGAAAGTTGTGGCACTTGTGGTGTCTTTTTCCCTGTAAAATTAGCAAAACCTAGCTATTAGGATATTAAGAAGATCATAGTTCATCTTAATGGACTATTAAACTCTAAAGTCACTTAATGTATTGTCATGTGAGACTCGCGTGCAAATGAGAGAGCCATTCTACGGGGTAAAAGAGATCTCTCGCTTGTTTATGTTAACATTAAGAAGGGTTACCAGGAACGACTAGTCCAATTATCCCTTTTGAATACTGGAACTTGAGCAAAGAACCTTAAAAATTGAAATTTCCAAAGAAAGAAAAAAGCGTTCACAACTCGAAGCATTCTAGGAGATGAATTTAGAGGGTCATAGGATTAGGAAATTTGTTTAATTGGGAATGGAAAGACAAATGTATAACTACCAGATTTATTTTGGAAAAAAATTTTAAATGACGAACATTTACCATTGAGATCCAACCTGGTACGATAGGTAACATAAATACTTAGATTATACCCAAATATAAGGTTTCCAACTTAAAACTTTTTCCCATAAATTTCATGAAAAGCATGGCAAATTAAGATGGTATGTCATCGAGTGAGGGACAAGATCGAAAATAAAATCTAAGATGAATCTCTAACGCTTTAAATCATAATTTCTTAGATCCCCAACACTTTTCAAATTGAAATGAAAATCTTCCCTATCTTTGGCAAGTTAAACCATTCTTACTTATAGAAATCTCGTTTTGACAACCTTTAGTATCATAATAAATCATAATTTATTCTCAGGCACGCAAATCCAATGCACATAATTAGTTGCTAAATAATTAAGGGAAAGATGTTGTTTGGTATCTCTCTGCTATTGAATAATATAACAAACGAATTTTCCTCCAAGGATTTGCCTTCTTTAAATGTACTCGTTGACAAAGGAATCTACTATATCTTCGTATTTACTTGTTGAGCTTTGTGCTCGCTCTTCTCCTTCCTCCACTTGCTTCAATTCCCTCGCCGGAAAAGGTACAACTTTTTCTTTTGTTTTCTGGCCTTAGGGTTTCACTGTCGTTGTTAAGCTTCAACCATTCCTATCATGGGAATTTGTTTCCTTTTTTGCTGTTGATTCTCGCCCGATCGTCAAAGGGAACGCGCTGAGCTTATTCAGTTTACACTCCGAACAAACACGCGATAGGTTGCGGAACTCATGGACGTGAGGCCTCTGGTTCAAAAAGCTCAATGCATGAACTTAAATGAAGGGCAAGATGTTCGCAGCTCCACGCAGTTGTGTGATTTGCCCGATAAGATTCTTTGGCATGTCCCAAGTTTCCTCCGGCTGAAAGATGTGGTGAGAACGAGCACGCTGTCGAAAAGGTGGGAGTACTTGTCCAAGAACAATCCTAGGCTCGATACCTCAGAACGCAATTTCCCGGGGCAGACGCACTTTCTGAACTTTGTTGACAGAGCATTGCTGCTCCAGGACTTTCCCCTGAAAAGGTTTTCCATCTCCTGCCAAACAGATTTCGACAGATCTCGCATCGATGCTTGGATTACAGCCATGGTGAGGCGCGGAGTCGAGGAGCTCCACGTGCGCAGACAGTGCCCGAATATGTGTTGCCCAGTTGTGCCTTCAACTGCGAAACGCTGATCGAGCTCCATCTATTCATGTCGCATGAGCTGAGGCTTCCTGCTTTAGTTTGTCTGAAAAACCTCAAGGTCTTAACTCTTGCGTGGGTCGACTTTGGGGGCGACAGTTCAGTAGAGAAGCTTCTCTCGTGCCCTTCTCTTGAGGAGTTGTCTCTCATCCCCTGCAAGTGGAGGAGACTCAAGGTTCTTCATATCTCTGCTCCCAAGCTTTTGAGGCTGGACATAGTCGAAGATAGCTTCTATGAGAATTCGGAAAGCACCTTCTATGTAGGGGTCCACGGAGCTCGTATCGAGTCCTTTACTTATAGCGGGCAATTCATCGATAGCTATACGATATCGAGTTCGTCCTCCCTGGTTGTGGCTCACATTGATATGTTCATCTGCGAAAGGCCTCATCATCATGTTGCTTACCATGGATATAAGCTCTTAAAGGATCTTTCTTGAGTGAAACGTCTTACTCTACATTACGTGGGTGAGGTACATATCTTTTTATTATTATACTCTTCAGTGCTTCAGTATTGGATCATACAATGTATTGTTACGGCACTATTAACGTATGTCTTTCGGCCTTCTTATTCAGTTTCTACACGAGAAACCGGATCTTCTCAAGCCTCTCCCGGTCTTCTCTAACCTCACTGAGCTGGCATTGGACGCGTTTAATGGTTTGCCCTTAGAATCTAGATTCCTTGTTGGGATGCTCGATAAGTGTCCTCGCTTGAGTCATCTGAGCTTTACGCGGGTATGTAAATTGTCCTGCTGTTATTGTTTCCAGACGATTGTATTGATGAGATTTGATCAACCAACCTGTGAATGCGATGAATCAGGGCATTCATGCGGAGTCTGAAACGGTGGATGCAATATTCAACCCCATGCCTCGGTGCTTCGTATCGTCACTTAAGGTGATCAAAATCAGTAGATTTCAAGTGGGGGGATAAAGCACTCTTACCTATAAGAAATGTACTGACTGCCGGAGTACTGGAGAAATTATTCATACATCCTCCATGGGGAAAGCAACTCCCGGAGAGCTTGCTGCCGCTTTTGAGGGAGCTTCCTAGGGCTTCAGATCAATGTGAATTTTTTCTAGGCTCGTGATCCTTTTTCCCATGTCCGAGTGCATGCAGAAGTCGAATTTATTTTATTA
Organism: Syzygium malaccense; assembly: GCA_031216405.1. Lineage (NCBI taxonomy): Eukaryota > Viridiplantae > Streptophyta > Magnoliopsida > Myrtales > Myrtaceae > Syzygium > Syzygium malaccense. Next base: position 21,781,856 of record CM062262.1, on the reverse strand, counting down.
GTAAGTGACACTAAGATTTATTCACTTGTGATCGCAGTTTCTCTTTTGTTGAGATTTATCTTCATTAGTCTGCTTAACTTTTTTTTACGTTGTTTGCCTTCATTAGCATCATCCTTTTTTAGTACACTATCAGCGGTTGTGCATTTACTTTGGGTGAACTCCTGGAAGTCGCATAAGATATTTCATTTGTCTATTAATAATTTTTTGAAATGCTTACATACCACCAAGTGACGTAATTGTTCTAGTACCACTAATCTATCAATGAGCACACAAGTATGACGAAAGTACAGTCAATACTATCAATGAGCACACAAGTAGTTCCTGTTCTATTGCATGAATCTTCTGCCGACGCCCACGACTAAGAGAATAGGTACAAAAAAGTAGACTTAAGAACAATGAAATAATCAGTTTCCACTTAAATGATGCCGCCAGCAACATACATCACGTACCTGATGGAAATGTGTCAGAATGGTGGACCGTCAACATGGAGCAGCAATGCAATAGCCGGTAGTGGGTACTTATTCTTTCGCTACGAGGACACGAAATCCATGCGGGCAACATAAGAAATCCTAAAGAAAGCACATTTATAGTCAGTTGTAAACAATACTAACAAAACGAGGACGTTCAACAAGCTAATCAAGGAAAGGAACCTTAGAAAATAAAGGTGTCCAATCCATAATATGGACCATAAGAGCCAGTGGAATAACACAAAAGCAGTTGTGAAAAAGTCAACACTTGCCCAACGCAACAGCAGTTGTGAAAAAGTCAACACTTGCCCCACGCAACGGCTTTTGAACTTTTTTCATACGTAGGTTTATATATGTATGTAAATATGTACACACGTGTATGTTTATATATTTATACATACAGGTTTATATATGTATGTAAATATGTACACACGTGTATGTTTATATATTTATACATATGTATGTTTTAGGGGTGTTAATGGGTCGGGCCTGGTTGGGTTTCTATGATACCCGAGCTGACCCAAATCACAAAGGGCACATTCTCTCTCTGACCTGGCCCGGCCCAAAACGCATAGAACCCGAAGCGAAAATCCAGATTGGCCCGGGCCGGGTTTTCGATTTTTTTTTGTGGGTAAACGTATAAACCAGTACAAAGTGGGTGTGAACCCCGAATAGCCATAGTAAAAATTGCAAGCTGCTTATAATCTTTGTCAAGCTAGCTGAATAAGATAAAAAATAGGAAAAAGATAGCATACTTAAACTTCGACACATAATCAACACTGCAATGTGAATGTCACAAAGTCCCAAGCCAAACTTGAAAGACAGCAGATTTAACTCTCCTTTTGGAATAATGCTGCCTGGATGAAGAAATTCCAAAATGACAGATCATTACTAGCGAGAGGAATGAAATGTTCCTCGCTTTCTCTCTATAGCATCAACATCAACTAGCCTACTCTGTTTCTCTTGCAATATTAATCATTAAATGGCCCTAGTGAACTACTCAATAGATAGGAAAAGAAAACAGATTCATAATGTTAAAATATGTCTCGAGATTGAACCCGATAAACGGAACCCGACTCGAAATTATTTGTGTGGAGGTCTGAATATTTTGAATAGGATATTTCCTATTTTGTTTTGATATCAAATTAGAATCGGCAAAGCAGAATAGAGAAGGAAAGATTATCGATAAACATATATTCAAATATTGCAGCCTTTGGACTTGAAATTGGAAAGTCTAACGTGTGGACAATATTCGGTCAACTTGAATTGGATTGACTGAAGCTCACTGGAATTTGGTTTCCTTATCCTACACATACAGCGGCTATCTTTGACGGTTTGTTACAATCCTTCAAGCGGTGGAACTACGAACATATATATATTTGGGGTTGCTCTTTTAGACTATACAGAGAGGGAGAAAATATTGAAGCGCCATTTCGTCAAGTGCTTATGAATTATCTCCGTGAGTTTGTTCGTGGAATTACACCAAGAGTTCAAATGTTCGTAGCGATTAAATCTTGTGTTAAGATTTGTGTACAATTCTTTTGCAAGATTGAGAGATTATTTCGTGAGAAATTATGGGGCTAAATACTGCGTGAGCTATTGGGTGTAATTGGGGCTTGGGAAACACCGAGAGTGTTTGAGTGACTCGAGTATGGTTGTAATCTCTGTTGTATTGGTTGATCTATAGTGAAATTCCATGCTGCTCTCCCCGTGGACGTAGGTCACTACGACCGAACCACGTAAATCTGGTGTCTGATTTATTTTCTTATTCTGTCAATTTTATTGTTCGATCGCTTGGCTTCCGCAATAATTGGTATCAAAGCCTGGCTCGGTTGAGTTGAAGCGAATCGATGGCGGCAAAAGAAAGAAAAGTGAGAATCGACAGATTTGATGGGAAGGATTTTGGTTTCTGGAAGATGTAGATTGAGGATCATCTATATCAGATGAAATTGTACTTACCCCTGTCTGGGGAGAAGCCAGAGACGATGAAGCAAGCTGATTGGGAATTGCTGGATAGACAAGCTTTGGGTGTTATTCGACTGACGTTGGCTCGTAACGTCGCGTTTAACATCGTGAATGAGAAGACCACTGCAGGTTTGATGAAAGCCCTGTCAGACATGTACGAGAAGCCTTCTGCGATCAACAAGGTCTATCTGATGCAACGTCTGTTTAATTTGAAGATGAGCGAATGTGTATTAGTTGTTGATCATGTTAATGAATTCAATGTGATCGTTAGTCAATTGAGTTCAGTTGACACTGACTTTGAAGATGAGGTACCTGTTTTGATTCTATTATCCTCATTGCCTGATAATTGGAATACTACTGTTACTGCTGTTAGTAATTCTTTCGGATCGACAAGTTTGACGTTTGATGGTGTTCGAAATTTAATTCTGAGTGAGGACATCCGTAGAAGAGAATCTGGCGAACATGTATCTGCTGCTTTAGTAGGTGAAAATAGAAGAAGAACTGGTACATGTGTTAGCAGAAATAGTATGAACTCGAATAGATGAAGTCAGTCTAGGACTGGTGGTGTTGTCTGTTGGAGTTGTGGCAAGAGGGGGCATCTTAGAAGGGAGTGCCTTAAGCTGAAAAACGATAAAGGTAAGGGAATTAGAGTTGATCCTGTGGATGATGTTGCAGCTATAACTGATGGTAATTCGGATAATGCCGATTATGTCTTGTTTGTCACTGATGATTCGTCATTTGGCGGATGGATTATGGATTCTGATTGTTCTTTTCACGCTACACCAAACAGGAACTGGTTTACTAATTATCAGTGCACGGATAGTAGTAAAGTGCAGTTGGGGAACAATTCTGAATGCGATGTTATTGGTGTTGGCAATGTCAGAATCAGAATACATGATGGTATTGTGAGGACATTGATTGAAGTGAGGCATGTTCCAGAGTTGAAGAAAAATCTAATTTCCTTGAGTGCACTAGATTCAACTGGGTGTCGGTATTCTTCAGAATGTGGACTTTTGAAAGTTATTCGAGGTGCCTTGATGATAATGAAAGGAATCAAGTATAGTGGCCTGTATGAGCTTCAAGGTGAGACGGTGATGGAATTCGCTGCAAAGAGGTCGAATACATCGGTTCGAGAGTTTGAATTGTGGCATATGCGTTTGGGGCATGTCGCGACCTAAAGATTCCTTCCTCTCAGGCTAATGGATTATTAGGACTAAACCTAACTCGAGCCCTCCCAAGCCCTACCAATTCGCAACTTTGGGTTTAAGTTTTTAACATGCAAATGTTTTCATGCTTGGAGTCGCCACTAATCAATTTGTGGTAGGTCGATTAGAAACCTAAATAAAACATAGGGAGATATGTTTTATTCCTACGAACCAGAGATTCTAAGCCCGGGGACTTGATTACGCTAGATCTAGTCTAACGCCCTTTCGGTACCTTTTCTTTTCAAAAAAATATTTTGGCAAGCAATTTGGATCCATTTTAACTTAGTCACTAACATGTGAGGTGTTCATGCGGGTGCGCAAACCACCAAAGTAACACCCAATAATCAAAACATTAAATAAATTGCAAGATTGGGAGAATTACTTACCTCGAAGCAACGTAAGCATCTGCATGGTTAGCTAGAAAATCACATCAACCATCCTAATATGATTTCTAATTAACAAACAGTTCACTCAATATTTTTGGATTTTTGCTTATTTAAATGAAGCCTAATCTACATGTAATGACGTGCAAAAATTGACACGCGAATAATGCAACCTAACATGCAAACTATATGTCATGCGACGACGTGACTTAATTCTGATGACGGGCAAACGATTTATTTTTGGTGTTTTCTAATGAAATTCGGAATAAAAATATGCCTAAATTAACGTGCAACCTATGACGACTTAACATATCCTAACATGACTTATTTTTGGGATTTTTGTTAAAATTCGAAATAATAAATTAATTAAATTAAGAATGCAATCTATCCTAATCTACTATAAAACAATTCATTCTTTTTTGGGATTTTCATGAAAATTCGAAATTAAAAAAAATAACCTAAATAATCTATTAAGATTAGAAAATTACTTAATTTAAACTAGGAAATAGATTATCTCAAGTCCTAATTTAAATTAAATAATTATTCTATCGTCTAGATATATTTAGGATTCCTAAACATGCAAAACTCAAATTCAAATCCTAACTGATATTTTTTTGAATTTTCTTTTTTATTTGAAAAGGAAAGATAATTTAAACAGAGATAGCATCCACATTTAAAACAACCACGCAATCCACAAGATTCGTTTCAAATTCGGATTAGGCACAAAAATCGAGCTATCAGTCATATCTATAGGGTTATAAATATTGACGGAAAGTCGATCGTTCAAATTTGGAAAGCAGATAAAAATCATTATCGTATCCAAGGGATTATGGATAGGATAATGATTTTCCGTATCGTCGCGTATCGTACCTTAGGGATAAGGTAGGATAGTCGTCTAGATACGTTGCTAAATTAGGAAAGTTTCCTAATTTTGAATATTTTAAAAATATTGCAGATATCAGATAATTATCCCAACATATCTAATATTCTACACGATATTCACGCAATATTCAAAAACACAAATTAGTAAATTAAATATTCTGAAAAATATCAGATAATATCTAATTACCTAATTTGCAGATAATTCCCAAATTCAAACTTGCGGATCGGGATGAACGGTGAGCGGTGGACCGGCGGCGCGGTGTCGGGATGACGGCGGGGCAACGGCGACGGAACAGCAAGGCAGCGACGACGGGCGCGGGAGGCAGCGGCGCTCGGCAGCGGGCGCGGCGGCGGGCGCGGGAGCGGGCGCGGGCGCGGGCGCGGGCGCGGCAGCGGGCGCGGCAGCGGGCGCGGGCGCGGCAGCGGGCGCGGGAGCGGGCGCGGCAGCGGGCGCGGCAGCGGGCGCGGGAGCGGGCGCGGCAGCGGGCGCGGCAGCGGGCGCGGGCGCGGGAGCGGGCGCGGCAGCGGGCGCGGGAGCGGGCGCGGGCGCGGCAGCGGGCGCGGGAGCGGGCGCGGCAGCGGGCGCGGGCGCGGGAGCGGGCGCGGCAGCGGGCGCGGGCGCGGGAGCGGGCGCGGCAGCGGGCGCGTCGCGCGAGGTCTTCCTCCTCTCTCTCTCTTTCTCACTCTCACACTCTAAAAATTTTCTGATCTGAAAATTGTGTCTCTCCCTCTAAAATTCTGACCTAATGAAGTATATATAGTATTAACCTAGGTCAATTAGATGGGCTTTCTAGTCCTAATGGGCTTAGGCTTGGGCTTTAATTTAAATGGGCTGAATTAATTAATGATAAATGGGCTGAATTAAGCTCAAATTAAAACAACCAAGCCCATTTGACTTGTAATTCCCGGCTCGTGCATTTTAAGCGAGCCGAGTCCCGTTTGATGAAATTTAAGCTCGTTCGTCACCGCCGGTCCGATGCAAAATGCAATTAATCTAAAATGAGTTTAAACTATATGTTATGCAATTTAAACATTTTTTGTTTAGGGGTTAAAAATTTAATCCCTAATTTTCTATGCAAATTACACTAAATGATGCGTCAAAATTTAGGTGTCAACAGCTGCCCCTCTTTGAAGGTGAGCTCATAGAGGTTGCATTCAAAGACTAAATGATACCTAAATTTCAAACATGCAAATGCAATGAATGTTGTTTTTGTCGGGATTATGAGTCCCATTTTACAATGCATTAAGAAATGATGCATGCTGACATGAGTAGAAAACGTACCTGGAATTACTTACCTGACGATAGCGCGATTCGAGGCACAACCTTAATTTGTATGTTGTTTTGGCAAATGTATGGGCTCAGTCCCATAGATATTGCCTGATATACGTTGATGAACTTCGGTGATCTGCAGTTAAGTCAAAACACACGAAGAAAGCTCGACGTATCCAATCATCATCTGGATTCGTGAGAATAGTTCCGATCTTTACGAACTACCTATACATCTCTCTAGGTGCTTGCAAAGATTTGGCCGCTTCACTTATACCTGCTCATAAGTGAATTGCGGGGGAAACTTTTGAAATCAAGAGGATATTCCGACCTTTGCATATACCTGCTCATATGCAAAGATTTGGCCGCCTCACTTATACCTGCTCATAAGTGAAATGCGGGGGAACACCTGGGGTTGAGAGAATATTCCGACCTTTACATATACCTGTTCATATGCAAAGGTTTGGCCGCTTCACCTATACCTGCTCATAGGCGAGTAACGGGGGAACATCTAAGATAAAGAGAGTATTCCGACCTTTACATATACCTGCTCATATGCAAAGATTTGGCCGCTTCACCTATACCTGCTCATAAGTGAACTGCGGGGGAACATCTAAGATAAAGAGAGTATTCCGACCTTTACATATACCTGCTCATATGCAAAGATTTGGCCGCTTCACCTATACCTGCTCATAAGTGAACTGCGGGGGAACATCTAAGATAAAGAGAGTATTCCGACCTTTACATATACCTGCTCATATGCAAAGATTTGGCCGCTTCACCTATACCTGCTCATAGGTGAGTAGCGGGGGAATACCTGAAATTTGGGAGTATTCCGACCTTTACATATACCTGCTCATATGTAAAGATTTGGCCGCTTCACCTATATCTGCTCATAGGCAAGTAGCGGGGGAACACCTGAAATTTGGGAAGAATATTCCGACCTTTACATATACCTGCTCATATGTAAAGATTTGGCCGCCATGGCTATACCTGCTCATAGTCATGTAACGGGGGAATCTTCTCGAGATTGTATAAAAATCTGTGATTTGATGAACAAAGGGGCTAGCCCAAGTGTTCAAGAGTTCCTTGACAAAGTACCTGGATATCATCAGAAGTACCTGAAAAGGTTTGATCAATAGACACCTGAACATAATCAAAGGCATCTAGAGATCGTAAAAATGATCAAATGTGGGACCTGACAATTGCTTGAACAGGTTAGGGATACCTAGATAGTCATAGATATCCTAGGGATAGAGATATACTTACCTGGTGACATCTCCAACTCTGAAGGTGTGTCTCCTGTTAGACACGATTTTAAGTAACATGTAATATGCATTCGCACACTGTCAAGAACACATATACACATGCACTATGATTTCAACTGATTTTCATGCACGATGGTTTTGTCAAATCAGCATTACAAACTTCGCTGGGGAAAAATCATGACAAGACAATCCAGATTCACAAGTAGATATCTTGAAAATGTCGAATGAGGGACTTTTGGTCCGAAAGGGCTTTCGCTCACTCTCGTCGAGAAGTGGCTAATTTACAAAAATCACTCTATCTCACCATCATCATGTCGACAAGGGCCCGAGTATTCTCGCAAGCAGTACGACTTTACCAATCTGAGAGGTCTTTGTTAGGACCATAACATGGGCTTGGTCAATGGCTTAGCAAAAGAGACTCTTCGAGTCGAGGCTATTGAAAGAAAATACTCTGCAATTGTCTCCGGGTTTACAAGTCAAGAACCTGTAAAATGAGATAGAAATGGACTTGCTCGCACTTCTTCGAGCTAAGCTTATAAACATCAGAAACCCTACGTTAGTTCAAGTGCCCTAATCTGAAGAGACTTTGCAAGGGACGTAACGTAGGCTGGACTCATGGGTTGAGAAATGAATGGATCATAAGGCTCAAAATGTGTATAATTGGGGTGAGAGTTGGTGATCATCTCGGCATTGTCACCAGTTTCCTTCTTCACCAGGGATTGTCTTCTCCGCAGATGTTCCATTGGCCTCGAGAACTTATCGCTTGACTCCTTAAGACTCTGGATATTTTTGTGACTTTGACACATCTCAACATTTTCTAATCCAAAGTCGTCACTTTTTCTCCATTTTTTACGGGCATCGGCCTTGCTTTTACCAGGCACACTGCTTTTTCATGCCCTCTAGTTTTTTTTTTTTTGACATACACTGTCTACAATGCATACATTGGCCAGTCACACTTTGGCTTGTTTTGACCGAATGACTAACATTTGGACTCTCAGGGTCTTCGTCTTTTATCGGCGCTCCGGATATGCTGCTTGAACAATGATGATTTTTGCCTTGCCCCAGTGTGGGGGATGATCACCAACTGGGTTTAAGAAATGAATTTGCAGGCTCAATTGGGCTTAACAAAGGATAAAATGTGTATAGGATAGAGAAAGAAATGCTCTTCGTCATCTTAAGGCACTTGAACTTCACGTGAATTCATCTGAAAAAGCAACACTCGAAGATTGATGCAAGTGAGAGCATGAAAATTTCTACTCATTTTTCACCTTATGACGCTGACTTACCTCCAGTTTGCCCCGATGTGGGGTGGTTCTTGACAGGGGTAATTTGAATGAATTTCTCCAAGTGTTTAGGCTCAAAGTGGCGAAACAATGGATAACCTGTAGTGTTTGGGATAGAGAAATGAACCGCCTCTCGTCATTTCAGTTGTCGTACCTTTCGCGAGATAACCCTTTACCTTGCAGACATGGAATTTTTCCACTCAACTCACTGGGGATTAGTGCATGGGACTGTGTATAGGATATGGCTTGCCTTTCATCATCCCGATGTACTCATTCGACACATTCAATTCATTCCACATGAGTTATCATATTGTCTAAATAGATTCCCCCTTTGAGGTCAATGATACAGGTTGACAAATAACCATGCAGAAATTAAAGCCAATGCAAACATCTTAACTTGAAATTGATTGAAACCATTTATTCATAAATGCAATGTTTGCAATTCAGAGTATAAAACCAACTTTTGAAAACTTTTGCTGCGAAATGTTAAATTCCATCAGGGATAATAGATCTTCACAGCATCAGAATTAACAGGACTGGAGAACTCACGACCATCCATTTCTGCAAGGATCAGGGCACCTCCGGGAAGCACCTTTTTAACCACATACGGACCAATGTAGTTTGGGGCAAATTTTCCTCCAGGAACAGGAAAGACTGGCAGTACCTTCCTTAGGACTAGATCATTTACCTCGAAGTGTCTTGGACGCACCTTTTGATTGAAGGATCTAGCTATCCTTTGCTGATAGGTTTGACCGTGGCAAATGGCTCTCAATCGCTTCTCATCAATTAGGTTTAACTGCTCATGCCTTTGTCGCATCCATTCTGCCTCGGATAACTCCACTTGAGACAATACTCGCAAGGAAGGGATCTCTACTTCGACGGGTAGGACTGCTTCCATGCCATACACCAAGGAAAAAGGGGTTGCTCCGACAGAGGTTCGGATCGAAGTTCGATACGCCATTAGTGCAAATGGCAACCTTTCATGCCAGTCACGATAGTTTTCAGCCGTTTTGGCCAAGATCTTCTTGATGTTCTTGTTAGCGGCTTCAACTGCTCCATTCATCTGTGGACGGTAAGGAGATGAATTCAGGTGCCGAATTTTGAACTCATTGAACAACTGATCAATGAACTTGTTGTTCAAGTTTGTCCCGTTGTCAGTGACGATAGCCTCAGGGACACCATAACGAGCGACTATGTCTCGCCTGATGAATTTTACAACATTCTTCGCGGTGACGTTTGCATAAGATGCCGCCTCAATCCACTTAGAGAAATAATCAATCGCGACCAAGATAAATCGATGTCCATTCGATGCCTTGGGATTAATTGGGCCAATCACATCGATGCCCCACATTGAAAAGGGCCATGGCTCAGACTGCTGATGTAATTCCGTCGGGGGAACATTTATTTTATCCCCATGAACCTGACAACGATGACATCTTCGAACATGTTGGATGCAGTCACTTTCAAGACTGAGCCAATAATAACCCAACCTCATGATCTTCTTAGCTAACATGTGGCCATTCATGTGTGGACCACATATCCCCTCATGTACTTCTTGCATGATTCTAGTAGCTTCAGCCGCATCCACACACCTTAATAGGATCGAATCATATGATCTTTTGTACAGCTTTTCACCACTAACAAAGAATTTTGAAGCCATTTTCATTATGTACTTCCTGTCAGCCGGGGTGCTTCCCTCAGGAAATTCTTGTTTCTGGATGTAACTCATGATATCATAATACCATGGCTTTTCATCAGGTTCTCCGGTCACAACCATGCAGTAGGCCGGCTTCGTCAGGACTTCAATCTTCAAGGGTTCTACCTCTAACCCATCAATCACTTGCAACATGGATGATAACGTAGCTAGCGCATCAGCAAACTGATTATGAGACCTCGATAAGTACTCAAAAGAGATGTCTTCGAATTCCTTTATGATTTCTTCGAGGTATTCATGGTACGGCACTAGTTTGGTGTCTCTCGTCTTCCACTCTCCCACAGTTTGGAGAATAATCAGAGCAGAATCACCAAACACTTTCAACTTGGTTATCCTCATTTCCACTGCGGCTTGGAGTCCGAGGATGCAAGCTTCGTACTCGGCTATGTTGTTGGTACAGGGGAATACCAACTTTGCTGCTACTGGATAATGTTGCCCATCTGGGGATATTAAAACTGCCCCAGTGCCGGAACCAGTTAAATTTACAGCTCCATCAAAAAACATGGTCCACGTATCTTCCTTTATTACCAAAATGCGATCTTCTGGTGAATATCTATCATCATCAAGGATTCCAGGATTTTCGGCTAACACATCAGCAATTACTCGACCTTTAACTGACTTCTGTGGCATCATCTGGACATCAAACTCTGAAATTAAAATCTGCCACTTGGCTAACTTCCCTACCAAAGCTGGCTGATCAAGTAAAAACTTAATGGGATCGTTCTTAGTCACAAGCAAAGTCTGGTGATGCAGTGTATATTGTCGCAGCCTATGGAGCACCCATACTAGCGCAGCGCAAGTCTTCTCGGCTTCAGAATAATTCAACTCCGAGACAGTGAACTTCTTGCTTAGGTAATAAATGGCTCGCTCTTTTCCATCTTCAGGATTTTTCTGGGCTAGCATCGCACCTAAAGACTCACTATGAATCGTGAAGTAAAGGATCAAAGGCTGGCCCGGCATTGATGGGACTAGCACTGGTGGTTTCATCAGGTACTGCTTTAGTTTGTTAAACGCTTCCTGACAATCATCGTCCCATTCGACTTGAGCATTCTTCCTTAGAAGTTTGAAGAATGGCTTAGCAGTTGCTGAGAGTTGAGAAATAAAACGGGCTATGTAGTTCAATCTACCCAGGAGGCTCCGCACTTCTTTCACGGTCGATGGGGGTTGTAACTCACATATAGCCTTCACTTTGGAGGGGTCAACTTCAATGCCTTTACTGCTTACTATGAACCCAAGTAATTTACCCGAGGTTGCTCCGAATACGCACTTTGCTGGATTGAGACGGAGCTTAAACTCACGGAGTCTCTCGAATAATTTCTTCAAAGTGTCGACGTGACTCTTCCCAGGTCGAGACTTGGCGATCATGTCATCGACATAAACCTCAATCTCCTTATGCATCATATCATGGAAGAGCGTCACCATTGCCCGTTGATATGTTGCCCCGGCATTTTTAAGGCCGAAAGGCATGACCTTATAGTGGAATGTGCCCCAAGGAGTGATGAACGCCGTTTTCTCCTTATCATCGTCCTTCATTTTTATCTGATTATAGCCCGAAAAACCATCCATGAAGGAAAACAGCTCAAACCCTGCAGTACTGTCCACCAAAACGTCTATATGTGGCAATGGGAAATCGTCTTTAGGACTGGCCTTGTTTAGATCGCGATAGTCAATGCAAACCCGAACTCGACCATCCTTCTTCATGACTGGCACAATATTAGCCACCCAGCTGGGGTATTGGGTGACTTCGATGAATCCCACTTTCAAGAGCTTCATGACCTCCTCCTCTATTTTCTTGGAAAGTTCAGGCTTGGTCCTTCGCAACCTCTGTTTCTTGGGCGGCATGTCTGGATTAGTGGGTAGACTATGCTCCACGATAGAAGAGTCTAAACCCGGCATATCGACATATGACCAGGCAAAGATATCCCGGTAATCCTTCAACAGTTGGACCAGGCGTTTAGCTTCACCTTCGGGAAGGGTTGCCCCTATCTTCACCTCTTTGGGTTCTCCGGAATCACTCAAGTTGACAGTGATAGTTTGGTCTACCGTTAGGACTTTAGGTCTTTCATGATGCTCTAGATCACGCTGGAGGTCCGAGGAATCTTCGAGTTCATCGGTGTCATCGACATCAGGTTCGGTGGCACATAATTCATCAGATTGGACCGTTCCCATACCCTTTCGTGTCACAAAATTGCCCCTGAAACATAAAGTAGGGGGTTCAGTAGGACAAACAGGGCTAAACAGTGTATTTTGATTTTATTTTTTTTTTTTGTTTTTTGTTTTTTGTTTTTTGAAATTCTTTTCAAAAAGGTTTTAACACGAGGAAGCATGAAGAAGCCCAGGCCTCAGAATTCTCCTTGGACTATATTTTATTTTATCGGTTGGATATCATCACCGGGCTGGTTTGATGTACCTCAACATGCCCTCAAAACGAAAATAACTTGTAATTTCATTGATTATCACCAAATGAATTACATTTATTGGAATGAAAATTGCAACAATCAAATCCTAGAAATGAAAAGTACTAAAAAGCAGCTCCCGAGACGGGGCAAGTCCTAAAAAGCAGTAAAAATTCCCGCGTAGGGGAGTGTGCGAAAAAGGTAAATGTGTTACTCTTGCGGGCCAATGCCCATTCCCTTCAACGGTCCTTCCTCGATGGCTCCAATTAAGAAATTATCGAACAGGGCAGTGATTCCCTCCATTGCATCATCAGAATCTTCTGTCACTAGAGGTGTTGAATCATCCATACCTCCCCATCCATCCGGGACAATGTCACGGGGGTCAACATAGAAGCTCGGGGGTGCTGAGTATTTCACATAATAATCGAACTTGCCGCTTGGCTGCCCCAGAGTGTCGATCACCTCTTTCTCTTCATGCATCATTCTTGCAGGGCCTGGGAATGTGGTGCGGAGGTGTGGAGGCAACCTACCACGCCCACGTTCTTCACCATTCGGCTCTTCTTCGGATCGCAATCTATTTTGACCATTTCTTCGAACTTGACTTCGACCACGTCCACGTCCACGTGCCACATTGTTCGGCTCACTTGACCCCAGGTATCCCAACCCGGTAATGCGGGGCCTCTGAGAAACTTCCACCGGTTGGCGGATACCTTGACTATTTCTACCAAGGCCTTCACCTGGAGTAAAGCCGTGAGAGATCATTACTCTTCCAACCATGACCGCAGCATTTGACACCTCAGGAATAGGCGGTGATGATCCTCTTGACGCATGTATGGTTGATACGAGCTCGAGCGACTGATAGCTCGATTCTATTCTGCAATCCGGCTCAACATAGGGGATAGCCGTTGCGTGGTAGATTGGGTGTTCTTCTTCACCGTGGACCGTGACTAACTTTCTCTCCACGACGAACTTCACCATCTGATGTAGACTGGATGGCACAGCTCCAGTAGTATGAATCCATGGACGACCCAATAGAAAATTGAATGCAGTGGGAATGTCCATAACTTGAAATAGGACATTGAACATCGTTGGTCCTATCTGTATGTCAAGGTGTATTTCTCCCATCACTTCTTTCTTCGTTCCGTCAAAGGCTCGTACGGAGGTTCTTGCAGAACTTATCCTAGAAGGATCTATCTTAAGGCGGTGTAAAGTCGCCAAAGGACAGATGTTCAGGGCTGATCCGTTGTCAATGAGTACCCGGGCAACATGTGAGGCCTTGTATTTGACGGAAATATAGAGTGCCCTGGTATGCCCCCTCCCTTCTAGAGGGAACTCTTCATCTGAAAAAGCTATGAGGTCCTTGAGGAGTATAGAGCCCACAAATTCCTCTAATTTGTCATGATCGATCGTTTCTGGCACGTGGACTTCACTTAACACCTTCATTAAGGCCTTCTGATGCATGACAGATGTCTGGAGCAGCTCAAGCAGGGAGATTTGCGCGGGCAGCTTGCGCAATTGTTCAACTATGTTGTACTCGCTAGCCTTAATCACAGCTAGAAATTCCTTGGCTTCTTCATCAGTAACGGGTTTTGCAGGTTGGGCATTAGCTCGGCCGTAGGAACGCCCTGATCTGGTAACTAAGTCGACATCGAGATTGTAGGACCAGGGAACCGCCTTATTATCACTGTACTCATACGGTTGAGGTATCTCGATCACTATACCTTCATCAGTTATAGGCGTGCTTGCAATGATCTCCTCATTATCGGACGCGTCTTCAAGCGGAGGCATGTCTTCAGGCAGAGGGTCGCCCTTGTCGCTCCTGATGTTCAATGTAGCAAACTCCTCCTCCCAATTAATAACCACTTCAGAGATAGTGGAAATGATGCCAGTGTGGTCGGCATAAACGATCATCCCAGCTTCTACCATTCTTGAGATTCTTTCTCTCATGATGGCAAGGGGAAGGTCCTCATTACTCGGGTAACAACCGGCTTTCACTAACTCACCGTAGACGTCAGTAGTATACACCTTAACATTCTTGATTTGACCAGCATCGAAGCTAAATATGGCATTCACATTGCCTGCGTGATCAGGGAGTGGGTTGTTCTGAACATTCGGCTTAGCAGGCTGAAATGAGAAAGCCTTCGTATCTAGGAGGTTCTGGATTCGGTGCTTGAGGGCATAGCAATCATCGGTTGAGTGTCCCAGCTCACCCATGTGATAATCACATTTCTTTGACGGGTCGAAGTTATAGAACCGCTCAGGATTGGGCCGCTTTGGCTCAGTAGTAAGCAAGCCTTTCTTCTGGAGCACTGTCAACACCTGAGACAACGATCCGGGGAGAGGAGTGAATTGCCTCTTGTTGTTCCTCCTCTGAAAAGGTTGACGACTCGAGTTTTGTTGCTGAGCTTCTACTACTTGGATTGCTGGGGCGGAGTTAGCATTCCGCCGGCTCGGTTGGTTATAAGCCACATTCACTTCAGCTGCTGGTTCTTTCTCTTTTCTCGCACCAAATCTTCTGGTCGAGGAGGACGGCTCGACAAACCATCCATCTTTCAACCCAATTTCAATTTGTTCGCCCATGGGGATGAGTTGGTTGAAGTTGTCAGTCGGAATGGCAACCATCCGATTACGGTATTCGAACGGGAGAGTTTTCATGAACATCCTCTTTAACTCACTGTCTATGGGTTCTGGGACAACCTGAGCAGCTAGATTCCTCCATCTGATAGCATAGTCTTTGAAGGACTCAGTCTTTTTCATCTGAGCGCGTTCGAGATCATCACGGGTAGGAATGATGTCCGTTATGAATCTGTACTGCTTCAAGAATGCTTCACTGGCCTCTTTCCAAGTTTTGAGGCCATTTATCTTCTTCATGAGATACCAGCTCAAAGCAGGACCCGTCAAACTTGCTTGAAAGGCATGGATCATCAGGAGTTCGTTATCAACGTACGAAGTCATTTGTACGTGATAGAGCTGTAGGTGGGCTTTTGGGCATGTGGTGCCATTGTACTTGTCGAAATCCGGCATTTTGAACTTCTTTGGGATTTTGATCTGTGAGTATAGGGACAGATCGATCGAAGGTGAATCCTGCGAACCTTCCAGCTGCTTCACTCTTTCTTCAAGTTTATTGACCCGTTCATCAGGTTTGTCCTTGTTGACGATGATCTGGACGGGGTCATCTTCTAAATCAGGAATATCGTCATCCCCGTCAATATCGACATTTTTTCTGATTTTCTGCTTTGGGACTGATGCTTCGAGGGCTGCCGAAACAGGATCCGACCGGAGAGCTTTGATCTCAGCGGACATTTGTTGCATCGCGATGACAAGTTGCTTGATCTGGTCTTCCACACCAATAACACGCTCTTGCAAGTCGGTTTGATCGGCCATTCTGGCTCTCGACCGTGTACGAATGGGCGATCGTGATCGGTCCGTAGCTACCTAATGTAAAAGAAATGAACCAAATAAGTATATGGTCAAGACAAGGTTGGTCCATGACACGCTTCTAGTCTTTTTTTGTTTATTCATGACAATATTCGTATATGGACGAGACTTTATGAAAAGTGATCTAGGAAAAGAAATATAAATGACGCCCTAGACACAACCTAGGAAATAGAAGCACCAAAATCCCTAATCATAAAATTATGAAAAACAAAAAGTGAGACTCCCTAGAAACTATGGACTGAAAATAAATTCTCTAAAGTCCCTTTTTTGCAAACGCAAGATGACGGCAAACTTTGTAGGAAAATAGTTACCTATGACACATCTAGGAAAATAAAGACATAGATTGAAAATAAATTCTCTAAAAGAGCTTTCTTTCTTTCTTTCTTTCTTTCTTTCTTTTTAAAAAGGACTCAAGGATTATTACTTTCAAATTTAAAACCAACATAGACCTATCATGGACCGACCAAAGAAAAAGACGAAACATAAATAAATTGCGAGATAAAGGTTCAGAAATCTTACTTCACCCGGTAGAATGATGGCAATCACATAGACATGCGCATGAAACGTGAGGTTCGATTTCTACCTAGACTCTGGCTTGCAAAATGGAGACACGAGGATTACCGAGCTAAACCAGTCATGGTGGTGGTTAGGCTGGGATTCCCCTGACTCCGGCTTAGTCAAAGAGCCGACCCGGGTTGCAAAGGGTGCAACCGTGGTAGGTATTCAATGACACCATGAAAGAACTTTCGGGACCAAGAAAGGCGACCTATACCACACGGGTGTGGTCGAGGTGTCCGTTTTCTTAGTACCATCCTAAACCTGTGCCGCCCAGGTCCGGCAGCGGGTAGTGTGTGCGGTGTAGTGTAAATGCAAGGCATGCACAGCAGGTTATATCATACAGCGCTTCGTGCATAAAATAAATCATTCATCCAAACACCTCCCTGCAAAACAAGGGTTAACAATCACGCCTCCCCTTATACCTCCCATTCTGCAAAAACATTTAACACCTAAAATGTTAGGGACGTACCTGGGATCCTCGCTGCCAAGCAAAAATAATTTTTTTTTGAAAAGAAAAACTGGCTTAAGTCCACTAAGAGTTTTAACTCAAGTCCCCAGTGGAGTCGCCAAGCTGTCGCGACCTAAAGATTCCTTCCTCTCAGGCTAATGGATTATTAGGACTAAACCTAACTCGAGCCCTCCCAAGCCCTACCAATTCGCAACTTTGGGTTTAAGTTTTTAACATGCAAATGTTTTCATGCTTGGAGTCGCCACTAATCAATTTGTGGTAGGTCGATTAGAAACCTAAATAAAACATAGGGAGATATGTTTTATTCCTACGAACCAGAGATTCTAAGCCCGGGGACTTGATTACGCTAGATCTAGTCTAACGCCCTTTCGGTACCTTTTCTTTTCAAAAAAAATATTTTGGCAAGCAATTTGGATCCATTTTAACTTAGTCACTAACATGTGAGGTGTTCATGCGGGTGCGCAAACCACCAAAGTAACACCCAATAATCAAAACATTAAATAAATTGCAAGATTGGGAGAATTACTTACCTCGAAGCAACGTAAGCATCTGCATGGTTAGCTAGAAAATCACATCAACCATCCTAATATGATTTCTAATTAACAAACAGTTCACTCAATATTTTTGGATTTTTGCTTATTTAAATGAAGCCTAATCTACATGTAATGACGTGCAAAAATTGACACGCGAATAATGCAACCTAACATGCAAACTATATGTCATGCGACGACGTGACTTAATTCTGATGACGGGCAAACGATTTATTTTTGGTGTTTTCTAATGAAATTCGGAATAAAAATATGCCTAAATTAACGTGCAACTTATGATGACTTAACATATCCTAACATGACTTATTTTTGGGATTTTTGTTAAAATTCGAAATAATAAATTAATTAAATTAAGAATGCAATCTATCCTAATCTACTATAAAACAATTCATTCTTTTTTGGGATTTTCATGAAAATTCGAAATTAAAAAAAATAACCTAAATAATCTATTAAGATTAGAAAATTACTTAATTTAAACTAGGAAATAGATTATCTCAAGTCCTAATTTAAATTAAATAATTATTCTATCGTCTAGATATATTTAGGATTCCTAAACATGCAAAACTCAAATTCAAATCCTAACTGATATTTTTTTTGAATTTTCTTTTTTATTTGAAAAGGAAAGATAATTTAAACAGAGATAGCATCCACATTTAAAACAACCACGCAATCCACAAGATTCGTTTCAAATTCGGATTAGGCACAAAAATCGAGCTATCAGTCATATCTATAGGGTTATAAATATTGACGGAAAGTCGATCGTTCAAATTTGGAAAGCAGATAAAAATCATTATCGTATCCAAGGGATTATGGATAGGATAATGATTTTCCGTATCGTCGCGTATCGTACCTTAGGGATAAGGTAGGATAGTCGTCTAGATACGTTGCTAAATTAGGAAAGTTTCCTAATTTTGAATATTTTAAAAATATTGCAGATATCAGATAATTATCCCAACATATCTAATATTCTACACGATATTCACGCAATATTCAAAAAACACAAATTAGTAAATTAAATATTCTGAAAAATATCAGATAATATCTAATTACCTAATTTGCAGATAATTCCCAAATTCAAACTTGCGGATCGGGATGAACGGTGAGCGGTGGACCGGCGGCGCGGTGTCGGGATGACGGCGGGGCAACGGCGACGGAACAGCAAGGCAGCGACGACGGGCGCGGGAGGCAGCGGCGCTCGGCAGCGGGCGCGGCGGCGGGCGCGGGAGCGGGCGCGGGCGCGGGCGCGGCAGCGGGCGCGGGAGCGGGCGCGGGCGCGGGAGCGGGCGCGGGCGCGGCAGCGGGCGCGGGCGCGGGCGCGGCAGCGGGCGCGGGCGCGGGCGCGGCAGCGGGCGCGGGCGCGGGCGCGGGCGCGGGCGCGGCAGCGGGCGCGGGAGCGGGCGCGGGCGCGGCAGCGGGCGCGGGCGCGGGAGCGGGCGCGGCAGCGGGCGCGTCGCGCGAGGTCTTCCTCCTCTCTCTCTCTTTCTCACTCTCACACTCTAAAAATTTTCTGATCTGAAAATTGTGTCTCTCCCTCTAAAATTCTGACCTAATGAAGTATATATAGTATTAACCTAGGTCAATTAGATGGGCTTTCTAGTCCTAATGGGCTTAGGCTTGGGCTTTAATTTAAATGGGCTGAATTAATTAATGATAAATGGGCTGAATTAAGCTCAAATTAAAACAACCAAGCCCATTTGACTTGTAATTCCCGGCTCGTGCATTTTAAGCGAGCCGAGTCCCGTTTGATGAAATTTAAGCTCGTTCGTCACCGCCGGTCCGATGCAAAATGCAATTAATCTAAAATGAGTTTAAACTATATGTTATGCAATTTAAACATTTTTTGTTTAGGGGTTAAAAATTTAATCCCTAATTTTCTATGCAAATTACACTAAATGATGCGTCAAAATTTAGGTGTCAACAGGGCACATTAGCGAAAGAAGCCTAAAGGATCTAAGTGAAAGAAATTTGTTATGTGGTTATGTGGCTAACGAACTAAATGTATGCAGATACTGTGATTTACATCAACGGTAGAAAGTGCAGTTTGGTATGATTGTCAGAGAAATCACGGAAATTGCAGAATTAATTCACTTGGATGTTCGTAGGTTATCGCGATTTCCTTCGAGAAAGAGTGTCAGATTTATGCTAACAGTTGTTGATGACTACTCGAGGAAGACTTGGATATTTGTGCTAAGGCACAAGTTTGATACTATTGTCAGGATCAGGCAGTTGAAAGCTTTGATCGAAAAGGAGACTGGTAAAACGATTAAGCAGATGCAGACTGATAATAGTATGGAGTTTTGCTCGAAACTGTTAAATGAATTCTACATGAAGGAAGGCATAGTGAGACACCGCACTAGTGCCAATAAATCACAACATGTTGCAGAGTTGATGAGCAAAACATTACTAGAGACGACCCATAAAATGCTCTCTAGTGCTGGTATGGCTAGGAGATTCCTGGCGGATGCGTTTAGTACGGCGAGCTACCTGAAGAATAGATCCCCATCGACTACAATTGAATGTCGGACTCCCGAAGAAGTGTGGTCAGGTAACGTTGCTGATTATTCTGTTCTTAAAATATTTGGTTGTCCATGTTATGTTCGAGTTAGTGATGGTAAGCTCGATGGAAGGACAAGAAAGTGCATGTTCCTAGGTTATGCACAAAGTGCGCAAGGCTACAAGTTGTGGTGCCTGGAATTAAATTCACTTGTTGCTAGCAGAGAAGTTACATTTGACAAGTCTCCAGTACTTCTGGCTAGGAGTGTTAGTAACAGTGTTTATACGGATCTAAACGGTGTTCAGCTTGAGGTGGAGTTGCAACCAAAAATTCCTGAGGTAGCAGGTGCTAGCCAAATAATCGATACGGATGGTGCTTGTAGCGAGGTGGAGCCTATTGAGTCAACGGTTGCTGTAACTGCTGATATTGACAAGATGCGTATTCGATCTCCCGATAGATATGGATGCAACAATGGTTTTGCTTTATCTACGATTGAGGAGATTGTATCGGAAAATCCTTGTGGAGCGGTTAAAGGTACATATGGAGTTGGTATTCTAATGAGGTCCACGGCCATGGTGAAGTTCAAGCGAGACTTGGACTTGAAAGACGTCTGTGGCGGTTGAGCCCATTGAGGCTGTGGGAGAGTAGTAGCGAAATTCGGATTTTTATCAAAGCGATTGTGATTTAGCTCAAACATTGAGCCAAGGTGGACATTGTTAAAATATGTCTCGAGATTGAGCCCGATAAGCGAAACCCGACTCGAAATTATTTGTGTGGAGGTCTGAATATTTTGAATAGGATATTTCCTATTTTGTTTTGATATCAAATTAGAATCGGCAAAGCAGAATAGAGAAGGAAAGATTATCGATAAACATATATTCAAATATTGCAGCCTTTGGACTTGAAATTGAAAAGTCCAACGTGTGGGCAATATTCGGTCAACTTGAATTGGATTGACTGAAGCTCACTGGAATTTGGTTTCCTTATCCTACACGTACAGCGGCTATCTTTGACGGTTTGTTACAATCATTCAAGCGGTGGAACTACGAACATATATATATTTGGGGTTGCTCTTTTGGACTATACAGAGAGGGAGAAAATATTGAAGCGCCGTTTCGTCAAGTGCTTATGAATTATCTCCGTGAGTTTGTTCGTGGAATTACACCAAGAGTTCAAGTGTTCGTAGCGATTAAATCTTGTGTTAAGATTTGTGTATAATTCTTTTGCGAGATTGAGAGATTATTTCGTGAGAAATTGTGGGGCTAAACACTGCGTGAGCTATTGGGTGTAATTGAGGCTTGGGAAACACCGAGAGTGTTTGAATGACTCGAGTGTGGTTATAATCTCTGTTGTATCGCTTGATCTATAGTGGAATTCCGTGCTGCTCTCCCCATGGACGTAGGTCATTACGACTGAATCACATAAATATGATGTCTCATTTATTTTCTTATTCTATCAATGTTATTGTTCGATCTCTTGGCTTTTGCAACACATAATCTACTCGAGCTACAAATTGTCTCTTTTAACGGTCATAATTACAAAATCAGGCCGTAATAGAACACGAGTTATTGGGTCGCTTCAGCTTGGTGGCCATTTGTCAAAACTACCTTGGCTCCAGATGGGTTAATCATGTGACTGAACAAAAAGATCTAGTGAGCAAAAACCCCCTGTGCATATTCCCATAGTTTGTCAATCTGTCAACCAATGTGTGCTCGTGCTTGGCCATCACAGGACCAGTTGACAGGTTCAAAGCCCCAGTGTTACTAACTCCTCCAGCTGCTTATCATCTCTCTGGTCCATCCAACTCCTCTAAGTTCTATCTAGCAAATACCAGGGACATGGTGAATTTCAGGCAGTGATAAAATCCATCCATAGTTAACCGAAAATCGCTTGAAGTAAGCATTTGGTTACATGTCAGTCACTACATGTGCAACCATACTTCATTGAGAGAACTTACAGCAAGCAAGAGAGATGATTTAACAAGTACCAATCTCCACATAGAGACATATGCTGTTTAAATAGTTGTAAACCTTTAAAACAAAAACAAAAAAACAATAACAATGGTAAACATGCATTAAGATCGCGTTTGGCAAATTTATTGGCAAGCGCAACAAAGAGCAATTGCAACTTCCTCGTGATGCGAAATCACTTTAACACAAAGTATAAATTGGTTTAACAAATACCAATCTCCAACTTCATCAATTATCTAGAGAAACCGAGTTTGGCTCCATAGTTGTAGTTGATAACTCTGCATTAAATTCACGATGAAAATAAGAATTAATCTATCCATCGAAGTATAAAAGAGTACAAAATTCCAAAACCATATTTTTTCACCCGACTCAAAGATTTCAAGTTCTTCTAAGTCCTCCTCAATCAAACGTGAAAGTGGCGTAGATCGTAACCAATCTTGAGCACATATAAGAGCCTCCACCGTGCTTGGGGTCAAAGAGCTACGGAACACATCAAGCACACGACCGGCCCGGCTCAAAATAAGGATAATATATGAAATTTAGAGCTCTTACCCAATCCAAAGGAGGCCCGCTGTTGACACCTATTTTAATTTGTCCAAAATTAATTACACAAAATTTATGAGTTAATTTTCTTTAATTCCTAAAATAAAAAAAATATTTCAATTTAAATGCATTGCATATAGAAATTAGGCATATTTGTATTAATAGGGTCTATTAGAATTTTAAAAAAATTTCAAAAGTTTTTTAAAAAAAAAATTCGAGTTGGGCTGGGTCGGGGCCGGGTCAACCCGGCCCTTTTCTTTTTTCTTTTCTTTTTCCCGCACGGGCCGCGACCCTTTTTCTTCTTTTTTTCCCCCGCGAGGGCGGCCTGCCCTCCTTTTCTTTTTTTCTTTTCCTCCCCACACGGCTGGGCCTGGCCCGGCCTAGCTCCCCTTCTCCTTCTCTTCCCCCCGCCGACTGTCCCTTTCTCTCCCTTGTTTGCCCCTATTTCCGGCCACAGGCGACGAACGGCCGAGCGTCTCCGCGTCGTCCCTATCACGCCAGAGGATGGCCAGGGAAGCACACCACCAGGACTGGCATTAATGGCCAGTCCCATCCTCCTCGAAAACCCGGCCATCTCTCCCCCTTCTTCCTCTCTACCCTGTCTCTCTGTCCTGCATAGACCGGCCCCCCCTCTGCACCGGCCTACAATGGCGGCGAAAGTCGCAAAGCAAAGTAGGTCGGTGCAGGCCGTCGTCATACATACGTAACGGAACAGGAGGGCATTGTCGTCGTCACCTATAAAAGCCGAAGAGAGAGAGAGAGGCTCGGTCGGCCACAAAGAGAAAAAACAGAGAAGGGAGAACAGGGAGAGACAGAAAGAGATTGAGAGGGAAACAAAGAAAAATAGAGAAGAGAGAGGAGTCTTGGAGTGCTTTGCAGGTCCTTGCAGTCCCATCGTTGCCATTGGAGCGACGGATGACTCTCCTTAGAAACCGCACCGACGGTGAGCTTCCACGGTTCGCAGCCTCCTTTATTTTCCCCTGTTCGCTGACACGGTTTGGCCGTGACTCGCGCCGGCCATTTCGTGCGAATCCCGGCCCATACTGTCGTCGGTCCCGGCCCTCACTTGCTGTCAAAAGCGAACCACAGTCGTCGGAATAGGCCGAAATGCCTCTGTGTTAGTCCTGCGCTCCAACTATTCGATAACATGCCCAATAGGGGCTCGTTTTGTTTGAGCTCCGGTCAGTGAGGTCGAGGTTGGCCGGAGGTTGAGTGACCCTGGGGAAGCTCTGGGATGACCTCTGGAGACTGGGTAAGATCAAATTACAACCTAGGTCTACCGGCCAAGCTCCGATTGACGTTTGGGCTCAAACGAGCCCCAGTCGGAGCTCGGGCGGCGACTGTTCTGATCGGTTCTCCGGCGACCAAGTGCTAGGTTCTCTTCCGCTTGATGTCCTGAAGAGATTGGTGCCACTGGCCGGACGAAACAGCCGGCGAATCGCCAAAATTTCGTCCGGTCAATGGCCTCCCGGCGTCTGAAGCGCGAAGACTGGTCGAACCGGCCGGTTCATTGGCTCGGATCGGTCAGGTCCGAACCGAATCCGAATCAGTCGATTCGGGTCGATTTCATGGATCCGGGTCAGTCCTGACCGGATCTAATTACGATGCCCGACCCGAATCAGTTGATTTGACCCGGGTCAACGCCCTGGGTCGAATCCGTTGACCCGGGTCGGATCCGCCGACTCGACCCGATTTTAATATTATATTATTATATTTTTATTTTTTCAAAAAAAATAATTTGAAAAAATTAAATTTTTTTTCTTTTTCTCTTTCCATATTTACTTCTTATTTTATTATTTTTAAAATTATGTGATATATCCGATTGTTTAAATTTATTATTGTATTATTATGCATGTTGTTATAATTGCATAAATTGCCATGTTTAAATTAGATAAGCCTATAGGATTATGCAGTAGTATTTTGCATGTTATTTTTATTACTGCTGTGTTATTATTATGTATGTTTTTAATTAAAATATAATTGCATGAACTGTTGTGTTTTGAATGTCATTTGACTTAGTTAGGGCTAGAACCTTAGGCTGCATATCTATTTTGACTGCTAATCGTTTATGATTATGCATTCGTTTGATCACCTCACATGTTAGGAGAAAGGTCCTAAAATCAATCCAAATTATCTGACAAATATTTTCATAAATAAACAGGGTAAAAAGGTACCGAAAGGGCATTAATTATCCAACTAGTGTAACCAAGTCCCCGAACTCATTTAATCTCTGGTTCGTAGGAATAGGGTGATTCTCCCATCACCCTATTTGGGTTTCTAATCGACCCATCCTAAATTGATTAGTGGCGACTCTCGATGAAAAACCAATTGTAGGTTAAAAATTTAAACCCTAAGTCGCGATATGATATGGGCTTGGGAGAACCCGAGTTAAGTCCTGAACCTAGACTTAGCGCATACCAGGCGAGCCCCCCTTTTTTACATGTTCGATAAAAAAGCCAAAGGTCGGTCGCGACACCCGCCCCGGAAAAGTCCTAAATTTCTGGGCCAGGCCGGGTCGGGCCGGTCCGGTCTGGGTCGGGTCAGGCTTTATCGACACCCCTAAGTCAGGACTTGGGAGGCCAAAAGAATGTCAAATTAGAAAATAAGTTCAAGAATAGCAAATTCAATTAAAAATTTCTGCGAAAGTCAATTTAAAATGTTTCGACCAAAAAAAAATTAGAATTTAAAAAAAACCAATAATTATGATGTTACAAGTTTCGTTTGGAAGTAAACTTTTGGTTCACATAGACTTTTGCCATCATTCTCATCTCTCATATCTCATATTCAACGTCACGAAGTAAAACTCGTTGAATATGCCACGCGCCAGAAATTTTAATACCTCAAAAATCGACAATTAGTTAAAACTCTAAACATGAGTTTATAACGGGAATGGAATTATTTTGTCGAGAAATTGTCCAATTCGACAAAAAAAGGTTCATAATTTGCTCAGAGTTTCTCAAGATACAAGGTCGAGGAGCTCGTTGAATGTTACTTACTTATTGAATTGGATTTTCGTACTGCTTTTTTTTTTGGTATAATGTGTTATTAGTATCTTGGAAATTGAAATATTCATAATTAAATATATTTAGCGAGTGCTCTACCAAGATCTTATTGTAAGGTCACCGATACTAAATTATGAATAATCATAACGGGACATTAAGAATCAGCCAAAAAAATCCTGATTTCGTGAGAGATGTTAGCTTCTGTTAGATTTTCATATTAGTGTGTCTAATATTAGGTCTGAGATTATTTGATTTAATTGTGCCTACCATTTGCATGCTTTAACCCCTGGCAATTTAATTTATCCACTAATCTAAACTACCACAAGGGATTCTTGTAGGAGTTTCTAGATAATTATAAGAAAAAATCTTGGAAAATTTAGAAAATGGAACTATTGATTTAACATTGGGCTTCGTTGTCCGATGAAGTGGGCTGTTTCTACACGATAAGTGTCGACAGTGATTTGTCAACATGCATCCATCATGCATAACACCCCCATTTCATTTGCACTAGCCCATCACTGAGCAAACACTTTTACAAGTTTGGAGAAAGTGGAGGCTGGGTTTACCTTTTTTTTTTTTTTTTTTTGAGTTTTGGATTGTCACGCCACCCGAATTCATAATAAAAAATCAATAGAAATGTATAAAACTTTATCACTTTCAATTTAACATTGGGATAAATATTATAATCACTTGAAATTTATGAATATGTCTTTCTTTCTCACTATCAATCGTTCTGATATTTTATTTCTAATTTTAGTTAAACTTAACTAGAACATAAGAGTCATATGCGAAATGGGCTTTTATGGTATCTCAAGAGAACAATCCTCTGGAAAAGTGCTATTCTTGATTTTAGGTAACTTAAGTTGTTCCCCAGTGCACTTGTTAAGATAAGACTCAAATGTGAAGGGGGTGTTTACAGTCTATCAATAGAACAATCGATTATCCTTAAAACGTTATACTTATTTTCATTGATCTAGGGCATGGAGGTACAACCACCTAAAGATCCATGCAACACCTTACAAGCAAGCATCATGGACCATAAGTCCAAGTCTTTGACTTGTGCAAAAAATCCCGATCCAAAATAGTTTGCACACAGTTTGTGGGGTTTCAATGAGTTACCTTCGGATCCTAAGTCAGGAAATCCTCCAACACCCAATCACAGTTAGTGGGATTTCAATAGGTTGCCTTCGGGTCCTAAATCGGAAATCCTCTAATATCTAATCAACTGCGCTCATCCTAAATAGCATTTTTATCGTTATTCCCTTACCAAATATCGTACGACACAAACCTTCTCAAGATTTTAATAAAAAAATCTTCATATATTCTTTGTGTGATCCAAACGATGTTGACAGATTCCGATCCTCTTATCAATGGGAATCGGTAGAAATAATGCCGCAAATGAGAAACCCACATCATTCTTAACTGAGAAAAATTAGATGGTCTTCGCATCATTTTTCAAATTTCGACCAAGAAGACGATGCAAACACACACACACACAAAAAACCGTAATTAAAGCTACTGCAAAGAGTCAAACACTCATTCAAGACAATAAAAAAAAACATGTCTGTGCGAAAAATATTAAACTAAAAAGAAAGGAAACGCAAATTCGCCCCGACGGTGAGGCAGTGCAATCATCATACTAACGTCAGCAAGCCTCTTTAAATTCCTCACCTGTCATCCATTGGTTACTTTATGTTGGGATTGCATTGATGTTGTGATTTATTTTCAATTTTTTTCATTTTTGAAACTTGTAACTTTGGCTATGTTCACCAGTAGCAAAAACAGTTCCAAACATCAATATGACCACATAAGATCTATCTTTAATATACTAAACTATTTTCATTAGAAGTAATCAGTTCTCGGTCCGGTCAAGTTCTAAAGTGGAACTGAAAACTGGACCGGGAGGAGATCTGTTGGTCCTAGAATCAGGAACTGGACCGGACCACCGGTCCAATAGAACCGATCACTTTTTTTTCCACTACTTAATGCCATCTTTTTGTGTTGAATTAAGTATCCTCAAATTGAAAAGAGAAATAAAAAAAGTGTTTCACTTAGGATTTGGTTCACATTTTATTAATTTTTTTGAAGAAATAAAGAAAAAAAAGTATATGTAGTCGGTCCAGTCTGGTCCGATTTCCTTTAAAACTGGGAACTGGACCTATACTCTCGAGAACCGGACCAAATCGACCAGTCCGGTCCAGTCCAGGCGGTTTCCAATTTGAGCGATCTATTTTGCACATCCCTAATTTTCATAACCATTTAAAGCGAAAAATCTTCTTTTCTCGTTCAAGAAATATCAATTAAGTAACTTTGGTTATGAAAAAATAACGAAAACAAACGGAAACATGTGGATTCGGAGTGCTAAAGTTTTATTAAGATATATATGTTTCTTTCCCTAAGAAGATATGAGACTTTAGTGCTCCACTGTTGACGGTCAATTAAGTATATAACCGACTTAGATAAAAGTGAGACTTCAGTGTTTGGCCGTCATTGTTATATGGACACGGTGTACATTCAAATTCATGGATCTCGTGGTGCGATGATTTGTGTCCATTTTATTTTGATACATATTAGGTTGATCGAACGGGCCGGTGGAGTTTTTGGCTCCCTCCACTGGAAATGCGTAGAGACAAAGCGCGCATGCACCGGCTTCGCGATGTGTCCTCAGACGAATTTTGACTCAACCTTTCTAGACTCGTCAGTGACAAGTGCGAAAGAGATATGCGACGGATTCAAAGTCCGATTTCCCCACCACGGGGCCAAAAAAGTTTCGAAAAATAGATTGTCATATTCTTCACATCCAACGAAAAACGTCAAAAGACAAGTTGAAGCGGAGACTAATAGCTCTCGTTGAAGGGTCTTTGTGGTTTGCGATCGCGTTGACCACACGCGAAGACAAAGAAGAAGAAGAAGAAGGTGATGATGATCGGGAAGCTTGGAATCTGAGCATGTCAGACGTCAACCTCAAAAGGACCAAAAGGAGACGTCAACGTCCACTCCACAATATCAAGTTCCTTCACGGCAACCGCCCACCCTCCGCCACATGTTGGCCGTTCCATGTTTTCGTCCATCGGTGTCCACACTCATCCCTATTTAGACTTCTGTTGTTAGGGAGTAATGTCACGGAAAGAAGTTTGTATGATTCACGGAAAAAAACAAAAGATGCGAGAAAAATGAGTAAACAACGCATCAAAATTTATGTGATTCGGATCAAGTATCGGAACATTTTTTATAGGGAGAGCAGCAGCGATAACTATACCCTGAACAAGGGAGATTATAAATTTGGATCGAAAGCTCTCTTATAGTCAGGTTCGGATTACATCCGATCGATCAATTGAAGTGTTCTCTTTACCCAACTCCTAGAGAGAAACCTTAGAAAACGCTAGGAAATGGCCTTCAGGAATGGGCCCGTTTGTTGGGAGCACCGGGAGATACTCAAGTCATGAATTAGAGATCACTCATTTATATCTCACTAATTACGCACAAACCTTTTTGAATAAGGGTCACATGTACAGACCAAAATCCTATTGCAAAATGTTTCATGGACCTAATCGATCTCTGTGCTTGTACCCTTGGATCGTTAGAAAAGCACATTCACCTCCTTGAGTTCCACATGAAACAGAGAGACATCAAAAGTCGGTATACACTCCTACAGAAATAGGCATGAACGAACGGTAGGTGAACGCCACGTGACAAAGTATCCAACATTTCTGGTTGTTCTGATAGCTTCCCACCTCCATGGACGAACAACGGTGGAACCACCCAAACACAAATTATCTCCGGACCGAACGAACGAGACTTGCCTGTGGGAACTCGGTCTCGATGCAGAAAAACTTCCACATTAGGTCGGCAGCGCGTGACGTCCTTTGTAAGCTCATATTAGATAAATCTAGAACAACGACGACGACTTCATGTCATGGGAGAAGTGATCCGTCATGTCATTCTAATCTGAAGAGGCTTAGGTCTGTTTCAAAGACTATCAAGCTATTACTTGGTTTTTGGGCAAGACAGTGGACGTGTGTCATTTGCCGGGAAAAGTGTCAAAAAAGTCTTAAATCTTTGGCATTGATGCTAATTAAGTCCTAAATATTTTTTTAGTGTCAATTCAGTCTTAAACCTCTTGTATTGGTGTCAATTTAGTTCTAAATCTTTTTTTGGTGCCAATTAAGTCATAAACCTTTTGTATTGATGTTAATTCAGTCCTAAACTTTTTGTCTTTGTGCCAATTCAGTTCTTCCGGTCAATTTTGGTCGGATTTTGCCGATGTGGATGTCGACCAGCCGGCGGCCGGTCACCGACGCTGACGTGGACAACTTCAATAATATTTTAATATTTTTTTTGAATTTTTGTCGCGACCTAAAGATTTTTCCTTTTAGGCTAATGGATTATTAGGACTAAACCTAACTCGAGCTCTCCCAAGCCCTACCAATTCGCAACTTAGGGTTTAAGTTCTTAACATACAAACGTTTTCATGCTCGGAGTCGCCACTAATCTATTTGCGGTAGGTCGATTAGAAACCTAAATAAAATATAGGGAGGTATGTTTTATTTCTACGAACCAGAGATTCTAAGCCCGGGGACTTGATTACGCTAGATCTAGTCTAACGCCCTTTCGGTGCCTTTTCTTTTCAAAAAAATGTTTTGGCAAGTAATTTGGATCCATTTTAACTTAGTCACTAACATGTGAGGTGTTCATGCGGGTGCGCAAACCACCAATTTAACACCCAGGAAAGCATTGAATAAATTGCAAGTTTGGGAAAAATTACTTACCTCGAAGCAACGTAAGCATCTGCATTGTTAGCTAGAAAATCACATCAACAACCTAATATGATTTCTAATTAACAAGCAGTTCACTCAATATTTTTTAGGATTTTCACTTATTTAAATGAAAGCTAATCTACATGCAATGACGTGCAACAATTGACACGCGAATAATGCAACCTAACATACAAACTATATGTCATGCGACGACGTGACCTAATTCTGATGACGGGCAAATGATTTATTTTTGGTGTTTTTTTAATGAAATTCGAAATAAAAATATGCCTAAATTAACATGCAACCTATGATGACTTAACATATCCTAACGTGACTTATTTTTTGGGATTTTTGTTAAAATTCGAAATAATAAACTACTTAAATTAAGAATGCAATCTATTCTAATCTACCATAAAACAATTCATTCTTTTTTTGGGATTTTCATGAAAATTCGGAATTAAAAAAAATAACCTAAATAATCTATTAAGATTAGAAAATTACTTAATTTAAACTAAGAAATAGATTATCTCAAGTCCTAATTTAAATTAAATAATTACTCTATCGTCTAGATATATTTAGGATTCCTAAACATGCAAAATTCAAATTCGAATCCTAACTGATATTTTTTGAATTTTCTTTTTTATTTGAAAAGGGAAAGACAATTTAAACAAAGATGGCATCCACATTTAAAACAACCACGCGATCCACAAGATTCGTTTCAAACTCGGATTAGGCACAAAAATCGAACTATCAGTCATATCTATAGGGTCATAGATATTGACAGAAAGTCGATCATTCAAATTTGGAAAGCAGATAAAAATCATTATCGTACCCAAGTGATTATGGATAGGATAATGATTTTCCGTATCGCCACGTATCATACCTTAGGGATAAGGTCGGATAGTTGTCCAGATACGTTGCTGAATTAGGAAAGATTCCTAATTTTGAATATTTTCAAATATTGCGAACAAGGCAAACATTATCCTCAGATATCTAGCAATCCACGCAATATTCACAGAATATTCAAACATCCAAAAATTAAGAAACGAAATATTCTAAAAATATTGGATAATGTTCAATTACCTAATTTGCGGATAATTTCCAAATTCGAACTTGCGGATCGGGATGAGCGGCGAACGGTGGATTCGGCGGCGCGGTGTCGGGATGACGGCGGGGCAACGGCGTGATCGTTCGGAAGCGGCGGCAGCAGCGGCGTCGGCGTGAGGCGGCAGCAGCAAGCAGCAGCGGCGGCGACGGCGTGAGGAGCGGGCGCGGGAGCGGGCGCGGGCGCGGGCGCGGGCGCGGGAGCGGGCGCGGGCGCGGGCGCGGGCGCGGCAGCGGGCGCGGGCGCGGCAGCGGGCGCGGCAGCGGGCGCGGGCGCGGCAGCGGGCGCGGGAGCGGGCGCGGCAGCGGGCGCGTCGCGCGAGGTCTTCCTCCTCTCTCTCTCTTTCTCACTCTCACACTCTAAAAATTTTCTAATCTGAAAATTGTGTCCCCCCTAAAATTCTGACCTAATGAATGTATATATAGTATTAATCTAGGTCAATTAGATGGGCTTTCTAGTCCTAATGGGCTTAGGCTTGGGCTTTAATTTAAATGGGCTGAATTAATTAATGACAATGGGCTGAATAAAGTTCAAATTAAAACAACCGGGCCCGTTTGACTTGTAATTCCCGGCCCTTGCACTTCAAGCGAGCCGAGTCCCATTCGATGAAATTTAAGCTCGTTCATTCACCGTTGTCCGATGCAAAAAATGCAATTAATGAATTTAAACTATATGTTATGCAATTTAAATATTTTTTTGTTTAGGGGTTAAAAATTTAATCCCTAATTTTCTATGCAAATTACACTAAGTGACGTGCCAAAATTTAGGTGTCAACAGCTGCCCCTCTTTGAAGGTGAGCTCGTAGAGGTTGCATTCAAAGACTAAATGATACCTAAATTTCAACCATGCAAATGCAATGAATGTTGTTTTTGTCGGGATTATGAGTCCCTTTTTACAATGCATTAAGAAGTGATGCATGCTGACTTGAATAGAAAACATACCTGGAATTACTTACCTGACATGAACGATAGCGCAATTCGAGGCACGACTTTAACTTGTATGTTGTTTTGGCAAATGTATGGGCTCAGTCCCATAGGTATTGCCTGATATACGTTGATGAACTTCGGTGATCTGCAGTTAAGTCAAAACACACGAAGAAAGCTCGACGTATCCAATCATCATCTGGATTCGTGAGAACAGTTTCGATCTTTACGAACTACCTATACATCTCCATAGGTGTTTGCAAAGATTTGGCCGCTTCACTTATACCTGCTCATAAGTGAATTGCGGGGGAAACTTTTGAAATCAAGAGGATATTCCGACCTTTGCATATACCTGCTCATATGCAAAGATTTGGCCGCCTCACTTATACCTGCTCATAAGTGAACTGCGGGGAAACACCTGGGGTTGAGAGAATATTCCGACCTTTACATATACCTGCTCATATGCAAAGATTTGGCCGCTTCACCTATACCTGCTCATAGGTGAGTAGCGGGGAAATATCTGAGATTTGGGAGTATTCCGACCTTTACATATACCTGCTCATATGCAAAGATTTAGCCGCTTCACCTGTACCTGCTCATAGGTGAGTAGCGGGGGAATACCTGAGATTTAGGGAGAATATTCCGACCTTTACATATACCTGCTCATATGTAAAGATTTGGCCGCTTCACCTATACCTGCTCATAGGTGAGTAGCGGGGGAATACCTGAAATTTGGGAAGAATATTCCGACCTTTACATATACCTGCTCATATGTAAAGATTTAGCCGCTTCACCTATACCTGCTCATAGGTGAGTAACGGGGGAATATCTGAGATTTGGGAAGAATATTCCGACCTTTACATATACCTGCTCATATGTAAAGATTTGGCCGCCACGCCTATACCTGCTCATAGTCATGTAACGAGGGAATCTTCTCGAGATTGTATGAAAATCTGTGATTTGATGAACAAAGGGGCTAGCCCAAGTGTTCAAGAGTTCCTTGACAAAGTACCTGGATATCATCAGAGGTACCTGAGAAGGTTTGATCAATAGACACCTGAACATCATCAAAGGCATCTAGAGATTGCAAAAATGATCAAATGCGGGACTTGACAATTTGCTTGAACAGGTTAGGGATACCTAGATAGTCATAGACATCCTAGGGATAGAGATATACTTACCTGGTGATATCTCTAACTCTGAAGACGTGTCTCCTGTTAGACACGATTTCAAGTAACATGTAATATGTATTCGCACACTGTCAAGAATACATATACACATGAACTATGATTTCAACTGATTTTCATGTACGATGGTTTTGTCAAATCAGCACCACAAACTTCGCTGGGGAAAAACCATGACAAGATAATCCGAACTCACAAGCGGATATCTTGAAAATGTCGAATAAGGGACTTCCGGTCCAAAAGGGCTTTCTCATTCTCATCGAAAAGGCTGATTTACGGAGAATCACTCCATCTCACCATCATCATGTCGACAAGGGTCCGAGTATTCTCGCAAGCAGTACGACTTTAACAATCTGAGAGGTCTTTGTTAGGACCGTAACATGGGCTTGGTTAATGGCTTAGCAAAAGAGACTCTTCGAGTCAAGGCTATTGAAAGAAAATACTCTGCAATTGTCTCCGGGTTTACAAGTCAAGAACCCTGCAAAATGAGATAGAAATGGACTTGCTCGCACTTCTTTGAGCTAAGCTTATAAACATCAGAAACCCTACGTTAGTTCAAGTGCCCTAATCTGAAGAGACTTTGCAAGGGACGTAACGCAGGCTAGGCTCATGGGTTGAGAAATGAATGGATTATAAGGCTCAAAATGTATATAACTGGGGTGAATAAGTTGGTGATCATCTCGGCATTGTCACCGGTCTTCTTCTTCACCAGGGATTGTCTCCTCAGTAGATGTTCCATTGACTTCGAGAGTTCATCACTTGATTCCTTAAGACTCTGGATATTTTTGTGACTTTGACACATCTCAACATTTTCTAATCCAAAGTCGTCACTTTTTCTCCATTTTTTCACGGGCATTGGCCTTGCTTTTACCAGGCACACTGCTTTTTCATGCCCTCTAGTTTTTTTTTTTTGCTTTTGACACACACTGTCTACAATGCATACATTGGCTAGTCACACTTTGGCTTGTTTTGACCGAATGACTAACATCTGGACTCTCAGGGTTTTCGTCTTTTATCGGTGCTCCGGATATGCTGCTTGAACAATGATGATTTTTGCCTTGCCCCAGTGTGGGGGATGATCACCAACTGGGTTTAAGAAACGAATTTACAGGCTCAATTGGGCTTAGCAAAGGATAAAGTGTGTATAGGATAGAGAAAGAAATGCTCTTCGTCATCCTAAGGCACTTGAACTTTACGTGAATTCATCTGAAAAAGCAACACTCGAAGATTGATGCAAGTGAGAGCATGAAAATTTCTACTCATTTTCACCTTATGATGCTGACTTACCTCCAGTTTGCTCGATGTGGGGTGGTTCTTGACAGGGGTAATTTGAATGAATTTCTCCAAGTGTTTAGGCTCAAATTGGCAAAACAATGGATAACCTGTAGTGTTTGGGACAGAGAAATGAATTGCCCCTCATCATTTCAGTTGCCGTACCTTTTGCGAGATAACTCTTTGCCTTGCAGACATGGAATTTTTCTACTCAACTCACTGGGGATTAGTGCATGGGACTGTGTATAGGATATGGCTTGCCTTTCATCATCCCGATGTACCTCATTCAACACATTCAATTCATTCCACATGAATTATCACAGATTCCCCCTTTGAGGTCAATGATACAGGTTGACAAATAACCATGCAGAAATTAAAGCCAATGCAAACATCTTAACTTGAAATTGATTGAAACCATTTATTCATAAATGCAATGTTTGCAATTCAGAGTATAAAACCAACTTTTGAAAACTTTTGCTGCGAAATGTTAAATTCCATCAGGGATAATAGATCTTCACAGCATCAGAATTAACAGGACTGGAGAACTCACGACCATCCATTTCTGCGAGAATCAGGGCACCTCCGGGAAGCACCTTTTTAACCACATACGGACCAATGTAGTTTGGGGCAAATTTTCCTCCAGGAACAGGAAAGACTGGCAGTACCTTCCTTAGGACTAGATCATTTACCTCAAAGTATCTTTGACACACTTTTTGGTTGAAAGACTTACCTACTCATGCGGTAACTGGATCAAGCGTTTCGTCTCATCTTCGGGAAGGGTTGCCTCTATCTTCACTTCTTTGGGTTCTCCGAAATCACTCAGGTTAACAATGATGGTTCAGTCTGAAGTAAGAACTTTGGACCTTTCATGTCGTTCTAGGCCACGCTGAAGTTCCGAGAAATCTTCGAGTTTATCGGTGTCATCGAGATCAGGTTCAGTAGCACATCATTCATCAGATTGGACCGTTCCCATACCCTCACGTGTCACAAAATTGCCCCTGAAACATAAAGTATGGGGTTCAGTAGGACAAACAGGGCTAAACAGTGTATTTCTATTGGTTTTTTTTATTTTGAAAAGGTTTTAACACGAGGAAGCATGAAGAAGCCCAGGCCTCAGAATTCTCCTTGGACTATATTTTTCTTTTATCGGTTGGATATCATCACCGGGCTGGTTTGATGTACCTCAACATGCCCTCAAAACGAAAATAACTTGTAATTTCATTGATTATCACCAAATGAATTACATTTATTGAATGGAAATTGCAACGACGAGTCCTAGAAATGAAAAATCCTAAAAAGCAGCTCCCAAGACGGGGCAAGTCCTAAAAAGCAGTGAAAAATTCCCGCGTAGGGGAGTGTGCGAAAAAGGTAAATGTGTTACTCTTGCGGGCCAATGCCCATTCCCTTCAACGGTCCTTCCTCGATAGCTCCAATGAAGAAATCATCGAACAGGGCAGTGATTCCCTCCATTGCATCATTAGGATCTTCTGTCACTAGAGGTGTTGGATCATCCATACCTCCCCATCCATCCGGGACAATGTCACGGGGGTCAACATAGAAGCTCGGGGGTGCTGAGTATTTCACATAATAATCGAACTTGCCGCTTGGTTGCCCCAAAGTGTCGATCACTTCTTTCTCTTCATGCATCATTCTTGCAGGGCCCGGGAATGTGGTGCGGATGTGTGGAAGCAACCTATCACGTCCACGTTCTTCACCATTTGGTTCTTCTTCGGATCGCAATCTATTCTGTCCATTTCCTCGACCTCGACCTCGAATGCGTCCACGTCCATATCCACGTCCCCCATTATTCGACTCGCTTGACCCCAAGTATCCCAACCCAGTAATGCGGGGCCTCCGAAAGACTTCCACTGGTTGGCGGATACCTTGACCATTCCTACCAAGGCCTTCACCTGGAGTAAAGCCATGGGACACCATTACTCTGCCAACCATGACTGCAGCATTTGACACCTCAGGAATAGGCGGTGATGATCCTCTTGACGCATGTATGGTTGATACGAGCTCGAGCGACTGATAGCTCGATTCTATTTTGCAATCCGGCTCAACATAGGGGATAGCCGTTGCGTGGTAAATCGGGTGCTCTTCTTCACCGTGAACTGTAATTAACTTTCTCTCCACGATGAACTTCACCATCTGATGTAAACTGGATGGCACAGCTCCGGCTGTATGAATCCATGGACGACCCAACAGAAAATTGAATGCAGTGGGAATGTCCATAACTTGAAAGAGGACATTAAACATTGTTGGTCCTATCTGTATGTCAAGGTAGATTTCTCCCACCACTTCTTTCTTCGTTCCGTCAAAGGCTCGTACAGAGGTTTTTGCAGAACTTATCCTAGAAGGATCGATCTTAAGGCGGTGTAAAGTCGCCAAAGGACAGATGTTCAAGGCTGATCCGTTGTCAATGAGTACCCGGGCTACATGCGAGGCCTTGTATTTGACAGAAATGTAGAGTGCCTTAGTATGCCCCCTCCCTTCCAGAGGGAACTCTTCATCTGAAAAGGCTATGAGGTCCTTAAGGAGTATAGAACCCACAAATTCCTCTAATTTGTCATGATCGATCGTTTCTGGCACGTGGACTTCACTTAACACCTTCATTAAGGCCTTCTGATGCTTAACAGATGTCTGGAGAAGTTCAAGCAGAGAGATTTGTGCGGGCATCTTGTGCAATTGTTCCACTATATTGTACTCGCTAGCCTTAATCACGGCTAGGAATTCTTTGGCTTCCTCATCAGTAACAGGTTTTGCAGGTTGAGCATTAGCTTGGCCATAGGAACGCCCGGATCTGGTAACCAAGTCGACATCGAGACTGTAGGACCAAGGGACTGCCTTATTGTCAGTGTACTCATACGGTTGAGATATCTCGATCACTATCCCTTCATCAGCTGTAGGCGTGCTTACTATGATCTCCTCATTATCGGACGCGTCTTCAAGCGGAGGCATGTCTTCAAGCAGAGGGTCGCCTTCGTCGCTCCCGGTGTTCAACGAAGCAAACTCCTCCTCCCAATTAATAACCACTTGAGAGATAGTAGAAACGATGCCAGTGTGGTCAGCATAAACGATCATCCCAGCTTCTACCATCCTTGAGATTCTTTCTCTCATGATGGCAAGGGGAAGGTCTTCATTACTCGGGTAACAACCGGCTTTCACTAACTCACCGTAGACATCAGTAGTATACACCTTAACATTCTTGATTCGACCAGCGTCGAAGCTAAATACGGCATTCACATTGCCTGCGTGATCAGGGAGTGGGTTGTTCTGAACATTCGGCTTAGCAGGCTGAAATGAGAAAGCCTTCGTATCTAAGAGGTTCTGGATTCGGTGCTTGAGGGCATAGCAATCATCAGTTGAGTGTCCCAGCTCACCCATGTGATAATCACATTTCTTTGACGGGTCGAAGTTATAGAACCGCTCAGGATTGGGCCGCTTTGGCTCAGTAGTAAGCAAGCCTTTCTTCTGGAGCACTGTCAGTACTTGAGACAACGATCCGGGGAGGGGGTAAATTGCCTCCTGTTGTTCCTCCTCTGGAAAGGTTGACGACCCGAGTTTTGTTGCTGAGCCTCTGCTACTTGGATTGCTGGGGCAGAGTTAGCATTCCGTCGGCTCGGTTGGTTATAAGCCACATTCACTTCAGCTGCCGGTTCTTTCTCTTTTCTCGCACCAAATCTTCTGGTCGAGGAGGACGGCTCGACAAACCATCCATCTTTCAGTCCTATCTCAATTTGTTCGCCCATGGGGATGAGTTGGTTGAAGTTGTCAGTTGGAATGGCAACCATCCGATTACGCTATTCGAACGGGAGAGTTTTCACGAACATCCTCTTTAACTCACTGTCTATGGGTTCTGGAACAACCTGAGCAGCTAAATTCCTCCATCTGATAGCATAGTCTTTGAAGGACTCAGTCTTTTTCATCTGAGCGCGTTCGAGATCGTCACGTGTAGGAATGATGTCCGTTATGAATCTATACTGCTTCAAGAATGCTTCACTGGCTTCTTTCCAAGTTTTGAGACCATTTATCTTCTTCATGAGATACCAGCTCAAAGCAGGACCCGTCAAACTTGCTTGAAAGGCATGGATCATCAGGAGTTCGTTATCAACGTACGAAGTCATTTGTACGTGATAGAGCTGTAGGTGGGCTTTTGGACATGTGGTGCCATTGTACTTGTCGAAATCCGGCATTTTGAACTTCTTTGGGATTTTGATCTGTGAGTACAGGGACAGATCGATCGAAGGTGAATCCTGCGAACCTTCCAGCTGCTTCACTCTTTCTTCAAGTTTATTGACCCGTTCATCAGGTTTGTCCTTGTTGACGATGATCTGGACAGGGTCATCTTCTAAATCAGGAATATCGTCATCTCCGTCAACATCGACACTTTTTCTGATTTTCTGCTTTGGGACTGACGCTTCGAGGGGTGTCGAAACAGGAACCGACCGGAGAGCTTTGATCTCAGCGGACATTTGTTGCATCGCGATGACAAGTTGCTTTATCTGGTCTTCCACACCAACAACACGCTCTTGCAAGTCGGTTTGATCGGCCATTCTGGCTCTCGACCGTGTACGAATGGGCGATCGTGATCGGTCCGTAGCTACCTAATGTAAAAGAAATGAACCAAATAAGCACATGGTCAAGACAAGGTTGGTCCATGACACGCTTCTAGTCTTTTTTTTGTTTATTCATGACAATATTCGTATATAGACGAGACTTTATGAAAAGTGATCTAGGAAAAGAAATATAAATGACGCCCTAGACACAACCTAGGAAATAGAAGCACCAAAATCCCTAATCATAAAATTATGAAAAACAAAAAGTGAGACTCCCTAGAAACTATGGACTGAAAACAAATTCTCTAAAACCCCTTTTTTGCAAAAGCAAGATGACGGCAAACTTTGTAGGAAAATAATTACCTATGACACATCTAGGAAAATAAAGACATAGATTGAAAATAAATTCTCTAAAAGAGCTTTCTTTCTTTCTTTTTTTAAAAAAGGATTCAATGATTATTACTTTCAAATTTAAAACCAATCTAGACCTATCATGGACCGACCAAAGAAAGTACGAAACATAAATAAATTGCTAAATAAAGGTTCAGAAATCTTACTTCACCGGGTAGAATGATGGCAATCACATAGACATGCGCATGAAACGTGAGGTTCGATTTCTACCTAGACTCTGGCTTGCAAGATGGAGACATGAGGATTACCGAGCTAAACCAGTCATGGTGGTGGTTAGGCTGAGATTCCCCTGACTCCGGCTTAGTCAAAGAGCCGACCCGGGTTGCAAAGGGCGCAACCGTGGCAGGTATTCAATGACACCATGAAAGAACTTTCGGGACCAAGAAAGGCGACCCATACCACGCGGGTGTGGTTGGGGTGTCCATTTTCTCAGTACCATCCTAAACCTGTGCCGCCCAGGTCCGGCAACGGGTAGTGTGTGCGGTGTAGTGTAAATGCAAGGCATGCACAGCAGGTTATATCATACAGCGCTTCGTGCATAAAATAAATCATTCATCCAAACACCTCCCTGCAAAACAAGGGTTAACAATCACGCCTCCCCTTATACCTCCTATACTGCAAAAACATTTAACACCTAAAATGTTAGGGACGTACCTGGGATCCTCGCTGCCAAGCAAAAAATATTTTTTTTAAAAGAAAAACTGGCCTAAGTCCACTAAGAGTTTTAACTCAAGTCCTCAGCGGAGTCGCCAAGCTGTCGCGACCTAAAGATTTTTCCTTTTAGGCTAATGGATTATTAGGACTAAACCTAACTCGAGCTCTCCCAAGCCCTACCAATTCGCAACTTAGGGTTTAAGTTCTTAACATGCAAACGTTTTCATGCTCGGAGTCGCCACTAATCTATTTGCGGTAGGTCGATTAGAAACCTAAATAAAACATAGGGAGGTATGTTTTATTTCTACGAACCAGAGATTCTAAGTCCGGGGACTTGATTACGCTAGATCTAGTCTAACGCCCTTTCGGTACCTTTTCTTTTCAAAAAAATGTTTTGGCAAGCAATTTGGATCCATTTTAACTTAGTCACTAACATGTGAGGTGTTCATGCGGGTGCGCAAACCACCAATTTAACACCCAGGAAAGCATTGAATAAATTGCAAGTTTGGGAAAAATTACTTACCTCGAAGCAACGTAAGCATCTGCATTGTTAGCTAGAAAATCACATCAACAACCTAATATGATTTCTAATTAACAAGCAGTTCACTCAATATTTTTTAGGATTTTCACTTATTTAAATGAAAGCTAATCTACATGCAATGACGTGCAACAATTGACACGCGAATAATGCAACCTAACATGCAAACTATATGTCATGCGACGACGTGACCTAATTCTGATGACGGGCAAATGATTTATTTTTGGTGTTTTTTAATGAAATTCGGAATAAAAATATGCCTAAATTAACATGCAACCTATGATGACTTAACATATCCTAACGTGACTTATTTTTTGGGATTTTTGTTAAAATTCGAAATAATAAACTACTTAAATTAAGAATGCAATCTATTCTAATCTACCATAAAACAATTCATTCTTTTTTTGGGATTTTCATGAAAATTCGGAATTAAAAAAATAACCTAAATAATCTATTAATATTAGAAAATTACTTAATTTAAACTAGGAAATAAATTATCTCAAGTCCTAATTTAAATTAAATAATT
Organism: Syzygium malaccense; assembly: GCA_031216405.1. NCBI lineage: Eukaryota > Viridiplantae > Streptophyta > Magnoliopsida > Myrtales > Myrtaceae > Syzygium > Syzygium malaccense. Next base: position 21,740,075 of record CM062262.1, on the reverse strand, counting down.
ACTCTATCATCTAGATATATTTAGGATTCCTAAACATGCAAAATTCAAATTCGAATCCTAACTGATATTTTTTGAATTTTCTTTTTTATTTGAAAAGGGAAAGACAATTTAAACAAAGATGGCATCCACATTTAAAACAACCACGCGATCCACAAGATTCGTTTCAAACTCGGATTCGGCACAAAAATCGAACTATCAGTCATATCTATAGGGTCATAGATATTGACAGAAAGTCGATCATTCAAATTTGGAAAGCAGATAAAAATCATTATCGTACCCAAGTGATTATGGATAGGATAATGATTTTCCGTATCGCCACGTATCATACCTTAGGGATAAGGTCGGATAGTTGTCCAGATACGTTGCTGAATTAGGAAAGATTCCTAATTTTGAATATTTTCAAATATTGCGAACAAGGCAAACATTATCCTAAGATATCTAGCAATCCACGCAATATTCACAGAATATTCAAACATCCAAAAATTAAGAAACGAAATATTCTAAAAATATTGGATAATGTTCAATTACCTAATTTGCGGATAATTTCCAAATTCGAACTTGCGGATCGGGATGAGCGGCGAACGGTGGATTCGGCGGCGCGGTGTCGGGATGACGGCGGGGCAACGGCGTGATCGTTCGGAAGCGGCGGCAGCAGCGGCGTCGGCGTGAGGCGGCAGCAGCAAGCAGCAGCGGCGGCGACGGCGTGAGGAGCGGGCGCGGCAGCGGGCGCGGGCGCGGGAGCGGGCGCGGCAGCGGGCGCGGGAGCGGGCGCGGCAGCGGGCGCGGGAGCGGGCGCGGCAGCGGGCGCGGGCGCGGCAGCGGGCGCGGCAGCGGGCGCGGGAGCGGGCGCGGCAGCGGGCGCGTCGCGCGAGGTCTTCCTCCTCTCTCTCTCTTTCTCACTCTCACACTCTAAAAATTTTCTGATCTGAAAATTGTGTCCCCCCTAAAATTCTGACCTAATGAATGTATATATAGTATTAATCTAGGTCAATTAGATGGGCTTTCTAGTCCTAATGGGCTTAGGCTTGGGCTTTAATTTAAATGGGCTGAATTAATTAATGATAATGGGCTGAATTAATTAATGACAATGGGCTGAATAAAGTTCAAATTAAAACAACCGGGCCCGTTTGACTTGTAATTCCCGGCCCTTGCACTTCAAGCGAGCCGAGTACCATTCGATGAAATTTAAGCTCGTTCATTCACCGTTGTCCGATGCAAAAAATGCAATTAATGAATTTAAACTATATGTTATGCAATTTAAATATTTTTTTGTTTAGGGGTTAAAAATTTAATCCCTAATTTTCTATGCAAATTACACTAAGTGACGTGCCAAAATTTAGGTGTCAACAATTTTTTTTTCTCCCCTCTCTCCAGCCGGTCGCCGAACCAGTGACCGGCCGGTGGCAAGAGGCCAGCGCCGGCGAGGCTCGCCCTCGCCGACCACTGGCGAGGGCGGCCTCGCGCTGGGCAAGGCCCGACCTCGCCAAATCCGGCAAGGTCGTGCCTCACCCAGCCTCCAGCGAGGTTCGACCTTGCCAGATCCGGCGAGGTCAGGCCTCGCCTAGCCATGGCGAGGCTCAACCTCGCTGGATTTGGCGAGGTTGAGCCTCGCCCAGCGTGAGGCCACCCTCGTCGGCGGCTGGGTGAGGCCCGACCTCGCCGAATCTGGCGAGGTCGAGCCTCGCCCAGCCATGGCGAGGCTCGCCTTTGTCCTCGCTGGCGAGGGCGAGCCTCGCCGGCGGCTAGGCGAGGCCCGACCTTGCCGGATCTGGCAAGGTCGAGCCTCGCCATGGCTGGGCGAGGCACGACCTTGCCGGATCTGGCAAGGTCGGGCCTCGCCTAGCACGAGGCCGCCCTCGCCAGTGGCCGGCGAGGGCGAGCCTCGCCGGCGCTAGCCTCTGGCGACCGGCTGGAGGGAGGGGAGAGAAAAAAAATTAAAAAAATATTATTAAAGTTGTCCACGTCAGTACCGGTGACCGACCACCAGCCGGTCGGCATCCACGTCAGTAAAATCCGGCCAAAATTGATCGGAAGGACTGAATTGACATCAATGCAAAAGGTTTAGGACTCAATTGGTACCAAAAAAAAGTTTAGGACTAAATTGACACAAATGCAAAAGGTTTAGGACTGACTTGGTACAAAAAAAAGTTTAAGATTAAATTAGCATTAATACAAAAAATTTAGGACTTTTTTTGTACTTTTCCCGTCATTTGTCTGTCCATTGCATTTCAGCGGTGCGAAAGGAATGTGGAGGCCTACATTGACCTCACATGTCCTTTCCCCCATGGACTCTTTCTTGAAAAAAAAAAAAGAAAAATTGACCCGGTCAAGTGATCAGCATCAATCAATGTTCGAAAAAACGAAAGTAAATGGGTATAAGCACAAACAATTATTTCTCAACACATCAATATAGTTAAGAAGATATAAGTGATATACCAACTTTATCATAATCTATTAACTAAGTTTTTTTTTTATGAAATTGGATTCACGGTAAAGCATGTTAGTTAGTGGTAATAAGTATAATTACATGGACACGTAGGATCATGCCCCTTCTATCAAATTGAGTATCGTGCATCTTATCATTAATACGCTTGTTAAATAAGTTTTTTCAAATATGGTACCGCTCTGATTTGTACCTCCAATTCTAAAAAAACTGCGCATCAAACTTGTATTTTTTTATTTAGTGAAATATGGAATGCCAATTTCTCACTCAATAATACCTACATACGTGCACATGGATATTCGTTTGCATGAAAGAAGATATTTCGTTAAACAATAGGAAAATGAGTACATCCTAGGCCGTATGGAAGAACCCAATGAATGTGCTCGTTTAGGTATAACCTCTGACTTCTCGAATAAAACTTGCGCATACATGCGTACAAGACTAAACCTAGGACTGTCCAAAGTAAGCAAAAGACATCCTCAAATAACGAACGTCGTACTATAAAAACCCATCCCCATGCACTTCCCGTCACCGCCGCCCCCCTGGTGGCCGTAGAGCAGCGCCACGACATACCCAAAGATGAAGGATCCGATCGGGATGTTGGCGACCAGGATGTTGCGGTTCACACCGAAGTTCTTAGTCCCGAAGAGGTCTGTGGTGATCGCCACAGAGATGGACGTGACGGCCTCGGTGCAAACGTCGACGATGGCAGAGCTCATGTAGAGTGCCGCCGTGGCAGGGCTGAGGAGCAGGAAGTAGGCTTCAACCATCGGTGCCACGAATGCTGCCATCGGTGCTGGTCTCGACACCACGTGCTTCCTCCCGAAAAAAATGGGTTGAAAAGAAAGTGGGCACTTTATGACTTAAATTCGGACCATGCCTCAAATTCTTGGGCGTCTAAGAATTTTGTCCCTAAAGTTTGTGTCCATTCACATGTCGCAACATTGATCCTCGCTCCATCATTGGAACAAAAGTGCCTACTTTTTTCACCTAAAAGTGGACGGAAAAAATGCACGAAAGCGATAATACATAGGACGAATTTCTTCAAGTGATGTAACATTACATCATCCGATGCAAGCGCATACGTAAACGCAGCTTCTTTTAGTCGACAATGCCCTAAACAAGATCTTATCTTCACATGCATATGAACATCTTGCTTAGAACGTGCCTAACATCGGGTTGTTTTCTTGTTGCTCGACAGAAAAGAAGAAAAAAAAAAGTATGTATCGAGACGGTTCTCCATGCTACGTATAAGTGGTTGGACTAACTAGGAAATAAAAATCAAGCTACATTGCCTTCTTCAACAAGGCGGAGAGCAATTAATGCCGGCTGCCATGAAGTAGCCTTTGAGACCCACCCCATCGACCAAGACATTTACGTACGAATCGCATGGTCGTTCGTCCACGAGAAACTTGTCGGCAATCAATGAACTCCACGCTTAGCTAACAATATAACTACTAACCACCACGGAAATTCAAGCAGTGTTCCTTATGATGAATAGGACTACGAGCCCACCGTGCGCTTTTTTGCCTGGCCCTGGACCGTCCGCGTCGACGACCCACCCCCAAACGGCAGCGTCGCTAGCGACGTGACCATTGGCAAGACCGGATTGAAGGGCAAATATGCTTAACTTCTAGCTCCAGTCCCATCGCGCCTGTAGTGTGCGACGTGGACTATGTCGGTGTTGATGCTGACGAGAAGCCACTGGCGGCTAGTGGCAAGCAAGACGGCGACCTAGCAGTGGAGTGGAAAGTTGTCGGTCGCAATGACATAACACACCGTGTTGATCAAGCAAATGCTATTCCCGATGAGAAGGAACATTCCGGGTGTTAAAAATATATATTGAGTTTGAGCCCATAATTTTTTTTTCCTAATTCAAGTATATTATCTATTTGAGTGGTTTTCTGGTTGGAGTAGGAATTTCAAAAGAAATTCTTATTTAAGATCTAACTCTTATATAAGAAATTCTTATATATATAAAAGAAGTGTCTTCATATTGTAAAGAGCATCCAAAGGCGACTTTTTCATGAAATACATCCTGAACCAATTCGAAAGTGTTGAAGTCAATACATCTTGTGGTTAGATTTGTGAATGTTTTTTTGAGATCGAGAGATTATTTCGTGGGGAATTTGGGGGCTAGACACTGTGTGAGTTACTAGGTGTAAGTAGGGACTAGAAAACACTAGAGTATTTAAGTGACTTAAGTATAGTTATAATCTCTATTGTATTGTTTGATCTATAGTAGAGTCATCTACTACTCTCCCCGTAGATGTGGATCACACTAACTTAACCACATAAATTTGGTATTCGATTTATTTTCTTGTTCTGGTTATTTTATTATTCGATCTACTAACAATTGATATTAGAGCTATGCTTGGTTAAGCAAAAGTGAATCGATGGCTATAGAAGAAGGAAAAGTAAAAATCGGTAGATTTAATGTGAAAGATTTTGGTTTCTGGATTATCTTTGCCAGAGGAATTCACACTTATCCTTATCTAGGAAAAAGCTAGAGTCAGTGAAGCAAGTTGATTGAAAATTATTGGAGTGAAGCAAGTTGATTGAAAATTATTGGATAGATAAGCATTGGGTGTTAATCGGCTAACGTTGGCTCGTATTGTCGCGTTTAGCATTGTCAAAGAGAATACCACTACGGGACTGATGAATGCCCGATCAAACATGTACAAAAAAGCCCTTTACGATCACAAGGTCTACTTGATGCAACATCTGTTTCACTTCAAGATGGGCGAAAGTGCGTCGATTGCCAAACATATCAATGAATTCAATGTGGTTGTTAGTTAATTCACTTTAGTTGAGATTGACTTTGATAATGAGGTACATGTTTTAATTATATTATTCTTATTGCCTAATAGTTGGAATATTATTATTCTTGTTGTCAGTAATTCCTTGGGCCAAGACACTTGGCATTTGATGAGGTTCACGATTTGAGTCTAAGTGAAGGCATCCATTTGAGAAAATCTGATAAACTAATCCTGTTGTTTTAATAAGTGAAGGTAGAGAAAGAACTAGTACTTATGTTAGCAGGAGTAATGTGAATTAAGACAAACATTGTATACCTAGAATTTGTGGTGTTGTCTGTTAGAGTTGAAGCAAGAGGGGGCATTTTAGAAGAGATTGCTAAGATTGAAGAATGAGAAGATAAGGAAGTTAGTTTTGAGTCTAATGATGATATTGCTCTAATTTCTGCTAGTGTCTTGGATGGTGGTAATTATATCTTGTCTATCACTAAGGTTTCGTTATTTGATGGATGCATTATGGATTTGGGTTGTTTTTTTCATGCTACACTAGATAGATACTTGTTTACTACTAAGGGAGTCACACATCGCTTGAGAGAAGCCAAACCCTTATGTTTAAAAGCCTCCGGGGCTGCCCTCACCCTACAATAACTCTTTTGGGGATAAGAACCTTAGTTGGTATCATAGCCAAGTTTCGATAGATCCAGGTGTATGTTAAGCTCCTGCAAAATGGAGTCCCACATTACTTGGGAGAAGCCAAGCCCCTTTGTTTAAAAGTCTTTGGGGGTGTCCTCACCCCACAAGAACTCTTTTGGGGATGAGAACCTTAGTTGGCATCAGAGCTAGGTTTCGGTAGATTCGGGTGTATGTTAAGCCCCTATGGAAGGGAGTTCTACATCGCTTGGGAGAAACCAAGCCCTCCGTTAAAAAGCCTCCGGGGCTACCCTCACCCTACAAGAGCTCTTTTGGGAATGTGCAGTTGAGGAACAACGTTGAGTGTGATGTTGTAGGTATTGGCACTGTTATAATCAGAATGTATGATGGTGTACATTGAGGACATTGACTAGAGTGAAGCACGTTCTAAAATTGAAGAAGAACTTGATTTCATTAAACATCTTGGATTCAGCTGGGTATCGATATTCTTCAGAAAGTGGGGTTCTAAAAGTCGTTCGAGATGCTTTGGTAACAACAAGACGAATCAAGCACAATGGCTTGTATGAGCTTCAAGGTGAGACTGTGATGGATTTCGTCACGAAACCATTAGATACATTTATTCAAGAGTCTGGATTGTGGCATATGCAATTTAGACACGTTAGTGAGAAAAGCTTGAAAGTTCTAAGGAAATGAATGTACTCTGTGGTTAAGTTGCTGAGGAATTGAATATACACAGGTGATGTGGCTTGAGCAAATAGCAGAAAGTGCATTTGGTATTGTTGTCAAAGAAACGACGGAGATTGCAAAGTTGATTCACTTGAATATTCCAGGCTATTGCAATTTCATTCAAGAAAGAGTGTTAGATTTATGCTAACAGTTGTGGACGATTACTCGAAGAAGACTTGGGTGTTTGCACCGAAACACAAGTTTGATGCTATTGTCAAAATTAGATAGTTAAAAGCTTTAATATAAAAAAAGGAGACCGGAAAAACGATCAAGTATGTGCGGACGGATACTAGCTCGGAATTCTGCTCGGAGTTGTTAAACAAATTTTGCATGAAGGAAGAGATAGCGAGACACCGCATTAATGCTAGTGAACCACAACATTTTATAGAGTTGATGAGTAGTACATTACAAGAGATGACCTATAAAATGCATTTTAGCGCTAGTTTGGCTAATAGAATCATGGTTGCTGCGCTTAGTACAACGAACTACCTGGTAAATAAATCCCCATCGATTGCAATTACATGTTGGACTTCCGAAGAAATGTGGTCAAGTAAGGTTGGTGATTAATTTAGTTACTAGAATATTTGGTTACTCATGTTATATTCGAGTGAGTGATTGTAAGTTAAATGAAAAGGCAAGAAAGTGTTTATTTCTAGACTATGCACAAGGTGAGCGGGGTTATCTATTGTGGTGCTCGGAATTAAATTCATATGTTGTCAGTAGAGAAGTTACATCCGAAGAGTCTTTATTACTTGTGGATATGAGAGTTTAGGATAATGTTTATATGGATCTGGATAGTGTTTGGCTCAAAATGGAGTTGTAACTAGAAACTCAAGGTAGCGGATGCTAGCATGGTAATCGAAAGGTGGATCATGTAGAGTCAACAGTTGCTATAGCTAATGAATTTTTTTTTATCTCCACACAGATATGGATGTAATAATAGTTTTACTTTATCTATGGTTGAGGGAATTGTGTCAAGAATCATTGTTGTTGAAAAATCTGAATAGTTTTACTTTATCTATATTTCGAGTTTGAGCCGGAACCAAAAATCTGAATATTTTAAATTGGATATTTTACGGTCATCCGAAATCAAGCAAAGCAAAAGAGACGTGAATTTCCTGATTGGAGTTGGAGTCGGTGGCTTCAAATTGGAAAGTCCGAGTCGACTTTGATTTACACAATGACTCGGTCAATGTGTCAGAAGAAGAAAGAAATCAACGAAAAACAGAATTATTTCCTCTGTTGGAGTCAGCAAGAAATAAAAGAAAGAAAATAGAAAGAATAGAAGTATTCTTTCCTAATTCTAGTGGGATTCACAGTCAACATAGGGAAAGTCCAAGCCATGCTTGGTTGACCGAATTATCCAGGTTTCCAATTTTGAGTCCGCCGCATTTTCTTCCTGAGTATATATTTACGCCTTTGTTGATGTATACGTGAAGTTAAATTCCTGAAGCACCGCCTGCTTGCGAGTGCTTGACTGTGGATACGTGGATTTGTTCGTGAAATTACACCAAGAATTCAAGTGTTAGTAGCGAGTAAATCTTGTGGTAAGATTTGTGTATAATTCCTTCGCATGATTGAAAAATTATTTCATGAGGAATTGGGAGCTAAATACTGCATGAGTTATTAGATGTAATTGGGGCTTGGAAACACTTAGAGTGTTTGAGTAGCTCGAGTATGGTTGTAATCTCCGCTATATCGCTTGATTTATAATGAAATTTCGTGCTGCTCTCCCCGTGGACGTAGGTCACTACGACCGAACCACGTAAATCTGGTGTCCGATTAATTTTCTTATTCTGTCAATTTTATTGTTCGATCGCTTGGTTTCCGCAACAATTGTGGCACAACTAAAGATATAAGTTGACTTTGTGTTCTTACGATGTCCACAATTATGACAAAGTTCAAGTGAGGTGGGGGTTATAATGAAGTTTAGATTCTAGTGAAACAATTGTGACTTAGCTCAAACATCGAATCTAAGTAGAGATAGTTGAAAATATATTTCAAATTTGAACTGGTATAGAAAAATTTCCTAATTCAAGTAGATTTCTATTTGAATGATTTCCTGATTGGAGTAGGACTCCTAAAAGAGATTTCTTATTTTGGATCTATTCTTATCTTTATATAAGAAGTGTCTCTATTATGACAAATGTCATAGAGGTGACTTATTCATAAATCACACTCAGAAGAATGTGTGTATTTCTTTGATTTTCAGAACCTCTCAAATGCGTCATTTCTAACTTTAGTTCACTTTTCGAACAAAAATAGAAAAGACTTTAGTTAACTTAATCAAAATACAAAACCCAAATGCGAAAGAGGTTTCCAAATTCTCTTGAGGGAACAATCCTTTTCCATAATTGCTATTTCTAATTTTATTTAACCTAAAGTAATAAAATACGACTCAAACGCGAGACGAGTGGTTGTAATCTCTCGATAACGCAATCCACAGTCCTTAAAACACTGTAGTTACACTAAATAATTTAAGACACGAGCATGGAGACTCGACTATCTAAAGTTTCATGTAAGCATCCTCCAAGCGTTGTGAATTAATTAAGGCTGCGTTTGGTTCAGCATTGCGAAGGGGCTTTCGGCCCCGAAAGCCCCTTCCCAAAAATGCTGAACCAAACGGGTAGCATTGAGCATTGAAAATGCTCAAAACTAGCATTTTCAATGCTAAAAGCCCAATGCTAGCCGGACTAGCTTTGGGCTTTCAGCTTTGAACAAAATGCCAAAATCATTTTTGTACTTCCCAAACTACCCTCACTCAAACTTCAATATTCCGGCTTTGCCCTCTCAATACTTATCATCTTCTTCACCAAAGGGACTCCGGCGACGGCAAAGGTCCGACGAGGTCGCCCGACCCAGGCGACGGCCGCCGGGGGTCGGGCGACGGCTGCCTGGGTCGCGACCTAGGCCGACGACCGCCTGGGGTCGCGCGACCTCAGGCGACGGCCGCCTGGGTCGCGCGACCTCAGGCGACGGCCGCCTAGGTCGCGACCCAGGCCGACGACCGCCTGAGGTCACGCGACTGTCACCTGAGGTTGCGCGACCTCAGGCCTCGTCGCCCGAGGTCGGCGTCCCTCGCTGGGGGTCGCTCAGCGACGGGCGACGGCCACCGGCGCTAGATCTGGCTCGCCGGTGGCCGTAGCCCTCGCCGGAGCCGTAGCCTTTCGCCGGAGCCGGCGAAGGGTACTTTTGCCTTTTTTAAAAAAAAACCCCCAAAGCCCATTTGTAAAAAAAATTAACCAAATACTACTGGGGTCAAAAGTAGCTTTGCAAATGAATTTTTACCAAACGCCATTTGCATTTTCTCCAAAAGGCTTTCACCTAAAGGTATTTGCATTTTCAAAATAGCATTCCAAATGCTGAACTAAACGCATCCTAAGTCCAAGTTTTTGACTCATACCAGCATCATGGATCGATTAAGTCTGCAAACAAACCCGACTCGTAATAGTTTTGCCTTGGTATCCTAAATTCGAAAATGTTCCAACATCCAACTGAGTGCGCTTCTGATAATGTCATTTTCTGTGACTCGACCATCACCAATCCGGAGGATGAGAACTTATCATGGGGAACTAGTTGAAATGATGCCTTAAAAAATAAAAAGTGAAACTCACGTCATTATTAAGTGAGAAAAAGTTGACGGTGCTTCGCATCATTTTCCAAAATTTTGACAAAGAAAACAAGACAAAAAAGACCCAAAAAACATAAAACAAAAAACAAACCGTGATTAGATCTGCCGTAAAGAGTCAAATCCTCGTTCGAGACAAGACAATGTCCCGGCAAAAAACAGAAAAAATAATTTAAGAAAGAAATTCACAAAATATTTGGACCCCCCGAGGGGTGAGGCAATGCGATCGTCACGATGACGTCAGGAGGGCCACATTCAATTCCGCACGTCTCATATGTTGCTTACTGTTAAAGTGTTAATGTCGGGATCCCCTGGGAGGGGACCCACCGGAGGAGATATTTATTGTTTTTGATTTATCTTCAATTATTCCTTTATTTATTAGTGGCATAAAGACGCTCCAGCAGGAGAAAGTATTCAGTGGTTAGGTACTGTCACGTCATAGGTTGACGTGGCATATGCTTTTGTATTGAAAGCCAATAAAAAATCGACACGTTTCCATGATGCTGCAAGTAAAAAAAAATCAAAACTAAGTTTCTGTTTTTTCTCTCTCTCATCTTCCTCCTCCGTCTATGGGCATCTCCTCCGCTGTTACTGGCGGATTCGCCGGAGCTGTGTCAAAGCCGATCGGACAAGCCGTCGTCGCTCACGGCCTTCCATCGATAGAGCACCGCCCTGTGCTAGCTCCATCTCCTTGCTTGTCGATCCAGATCTGGCCTCGTGGAACTAATCGCTGGGCTCGATCTTCCCAACGAAGAGCTCCATCTCCGGATCTGGAGGAACTCGCTGATGGTCCATCTCCGGGACGAACTCCAAATCCGAGGCCATGGCTCTTCGAGAAAACCCAAAAGCGTCATCATACCCACCGAGGAAGCTTAATTCCGAACAAAAAAGGAACTATAGAGGAAGGCTAATGGTTCATCTCCGAGAAAACCTGAAAGTTTCATCATACCCACTGAGGAAGCTTCATTCCGAACCGAAAAAGGAAAACAGAGGAAGGCTGATGGTCCATCTCTAGGATGAACTCCTAATTTGAGGCCATGGCTCGTCGAGAAAACAAAAAAGTTTCATACCCACTGAAGTTTCATTCCGAACAAAAAAGGAAAAAAACAAGGGAAGTTTCATACGATGGACAGGGGCGGTGCGCTGTGGATGGAAGGCCGCGAGCGACGATGGCTTGTCGGACGAGCAGTAATGGTCGGCTTTGACGCAGCGCCGGCGACTCCGCCGATGACCAAATGAAGGAGATGGCAGTAGACGGAGGAGGAAGATGAGAGAGAAAATACAAAAGCTTAGTTTTGATTTTTTTTATTTAATTGCCACGTCATGAGCACGTGTCTATTTTTTATTGGATTTCAGTACAAAAGTATATGCCATGTCAGCATATGACGTGGCAGTACTTAACCACTGAATACTTTCTCCTCGAGTAGTCACGTAGGTACTTAAGATCTTTTCTTTAATCTACTATAATATTATTTTTCTCACAACTATTTAAACCTAATATATGCTTTTCTCGTTTGAGAAAAATCGGTAGATTCGATTGAAATGGAAACAAGAATCGACGGAAACATGCAAGCTCGGAGGAACCCCGTCAGTCATCTGTTCGGCCTACCGATCACGATGGTCAAATTTTTGTCAAGATGCTTTCATTTCTTTTGAAAAAAAATCGAGAGCCTAGCGCTTGAACATTGATGATCAGGTAGATAAGTGACTTAGATAAAAAAAAAATGAGACTTCATTGCTCAACCGTGATTATTTCATGGATATAGCGTCTATTTTAAACTGCATCTTGATTGTTCAAATTGGCAGGCCTCATCACATACGATGATTCATGTCCATTTTATTACCTTATGTATTCGGTTCATCGGACGATTTCTCGTTTCGCCACGTTCCAGTGATGGAGTTTTTACCTCCCTCGGCCGGGATTGCATGGACACAAAGCGCATGCATCGGCCATTAGGGTTAAACCGAAAGGTCGATCGTTAACACGAGTTTTGACTCGACTTTAAGACTCGTGAAGAATTATGTGCGTAACGAAAGTAATGTCGCTCCACAAATGGTGCCAAAAAGATGATACAGTAAGATTCCTTTTTGTTCTTCACACCCAACATCCCCCGTCCCCCTCACGATGAGAGAAAGATCGGTCCAAAAGGTCGACCAAGACCCGTCCAATCTGAAACGTCGACCTCGTAAAGAGACGTCAACCCCGTCCGGGCAATCCATCAAGGCCACCACCTGCTTTCGCACGTCGGCCGTCTCATGTTCTCATCGTCCAGTCAATTTGTCGGGTAATGGTGGAAAGTTATCAGAACGTAGTCCATGGGGAGAGTGGCGGTGACCATTCGGTCATGATCAATGGAAATTACAAGCTTAGACTAAAATCTCTCTCGGACCCAAGCCTGGCATTATATGCCACCGGTTCTCACCGAGTACGTCAATCAAAATCTCGAATGTCTTACTGGCATAGCTCTCAAATGGAAACCCCAGTTAACGCCAAAGACGCCCTCTAGAAGCGGCATGGTTTGGTAGGCCGTGAGGGGATTTTTGGCTCACGAATTACACGTCACTTGTTCAAATCCCATCAACTGTATGCAAACTGCTATGAGCCGGGATCACTTATGAAGACCAAAGTCCTATTGCGGAGTATTCAATAAATCTTGAGATAGTCAGATCTCTGAAACTATGTTCCTTGATTATTGGAAAAAGAGCATGAATCTTGTTCAGTTCCTTATTCGACGGAAAGACATTGAAAGCCACTATACACTCCTACATAAGTAGGCAGGAATCGACGGACGGTTGGCACAATGCCACGAGACAACCGTTCGATGTTTCTAGTTGTTCTGCCAACTTCCCACCTCGGTGGACGAATAATTGCGGAACCACCCACCATAAATTTCTTCGGAGCCGAAGAACGAACGAGTCTTGTCTATTGAAATGAACTCGGGCTTGATGCAGAAAACTGTGGTTCGTCACGTCCTCTGAAGCGAACGCTGTATGTCTAGAACAATGGACTAACTTTGTATCTACAGAAGAAGTGATCTGTCATTCTTAGTTTGAACAGGCTCGTGTCCGTGTCAAAGTCCATTGAGGAATTGATTAGTTTTGGAAGACATGGCCGGTTCATCTTGACAACGTTGGTCAGCCCAACTTGCATTCTCAGCGGAGTGAAAGGAATGTGAAGGCACAGATTAACCTCACAAGTCACAGGTCCTGACCAATGATACTTCCTTTTTTTAAATAAAGAATAATTGTCCTGTTCAAGTGAGCAGCATAAAAATATTAGTCAATGAGTCAAAAGATCAGTTTTTTTTAGGATAATGCGTGTGAGGTACGAACGCAAAGAATTATCCCTTGACAAATTAGTATGGTTAAAAAGCAATGAATAATATATCATATTACTCATAATTCATTACGTGAGTTTTAAAGTGAAGTTGCGTCCACACTAAAGTATCTTAGTAGTCATGTGCATTATCATGTGGGCAAATAAGACTATATGGCCATTGTATCGAGTTATTGAGTCGAGTATCATATGTCGTGTCAATGCAATACTTGTGTTTTTCTTTTAATGACATGGTAACAGTCTGATTAATACCCCAATGTTCAAAAACCGCACATTGAACTTGCACTTTAGATTCCGACCAAAAAAACACTTGTACCTTAGATTAGGTGAATTATATAATGCCGATTTCTCGATCAATAACACATACATACACGTACAGGAATATTTTTTTCCTTGAGCGAAGATATTTGGCAAAATAAAAGAAAAGGAGTATATCCTAACTCGTATTGAAGAGTGCATTCGTTTAGTTAGCTACTACTTCTCTGTACTTCTTGAATAAAACCTGCGCGTACGTGCGTACAAGACTAAAGCTAGGACAGTCCCGAGTAAGCACAGACATCCCCAGATGACAAACGTCGTGCTATAACACTCCATCCCCATGCACTTCCCGTCGCCGCCTCGCCGGCTGCGGTAGAGCAGCGCTGCTGCATATCCGAAGACGAAGGACCCAATCGGGATGTTGGTGACAAGGATGTTGTGGTTCACGCCAAAGTTCTTGGTCCCGAAGAGCTCGGTGGTGGTCGCCACAGAGATGGACGTGATGGCCCCAGTGCAGAAGCCGATGATGGCGGTGCTCACGTAGAGTGCCGCCGTGGCAGGGCTGAGAAGCAGGAAGTAGGCACCGACCATCGGTGCCATCAGTACCGCCATTGATGCCGGTCTCGACACCACGTACTTTCTGCTGAAACAGGAAGAAAAAGAAAAATATTCACTTTGTGACTTAGCTTTTGGACCTTGACTCAAAGTCTTAGGACGTTAAAGAACGTTGTCCCAAAAGCTTTTGTGTCCGTTCAAACGTAACGGACATCGATCCTCGCTCCAACATTGGAACAAAAGAGCCAACTTTTCACCTAAAAGTGGACGGACAAAAATGCAAGAAAGCGATAATTTCTTCGAGTAATGTAATATTATGTCATCCGATGCAAGCACATACGTGAAAACAGCTTCTTATAATCGACATGCACTGAACAATATCTTATCTTCGTATGCATAGAAATCTCTTATGGAGAACGTGCCTAACATCTCTTGTAGAAATCTCTTCTCTTATCAGGCTTCAGTCCCTCCTGCCTTCAGAGCGGCCTGGCTTGCATGTGTTTTCACTAGCTAGGAAATAAGGACAATTAATGCTGAATGCCATGAAGTCTAGACTTAAAGTCCACACCCGATCAAGCAAGACATTTACGTGCAAATGCCATGGTTGTCCGTCCACTTCAAACTCTGGACTAGTTGATGAACTCCACCCACGCTCAGTTGACAATCTAACAACGCCAATGGAAACACTAATAAAGGGGAGACGGCGGTCCTAATTACCTTTTGAAGAGGTAGTCGAAGAGAGACGGGATCAGCCGCCCAAAGAACCCGAACGATGACGAGAGAGAGACCAGCGACGACGTCTTTGAGCTGCCCCGGGACTCGGCAATCTGCCCCAGGTTGTTAAGGAACACGAGCCCAAGCGTCGCCCCGAACAGGTACACGAAAAAGTAGAGCCAGAACTCAACTCGCTTCACCATCACTCTGGCTCCAACCTCCTCTCTGACACCATTAATTGCCACTTCTTCACTTGGGGGAACCACGACAACCGCCTCTTCTTGGTCGCCAAGCTGGGGATGGGCCTCTGACTTGAGGCCACTATCGTCTCCGCCGGAGTCGCTGTTCTCTTGCTTGGTCACCATGTCGTGTACCCTCTTCTCGGCGCGGGCTAGGAGGTGCTTGATGCATTCCGCGAGCGGTATAATGATGGGGATCAGGAGGAAGATGCCCATCCCCATCGCATTGTACACCGCCGGTAACGCTCCCGACACTGACCCCATACTGCTCACCACCGCGTAAATTCCAGTCGCGATCGTTATGATGAATAGGATTATAAACCTGCCGTGCGCATTTTTGCCCGCCCCTGGACCATCTGCATTGACAACCCGAACAAAAGGCGCGGTGGCTAGCGACACGGCCATTGGCAGGACTGAATTGAGAAGCAGATATGCTTTAGCTCTAGCCACAGTCCCGCCGCGCTTGCTGAGTGCGGCGTCAACTATATCCGTGTAGACACTGGCGCTCAGCCCTTGATAGCTGGTGGTGAGCCCAATGGCGAGCTGGCGGTGGAGCGGGAAGTTGTGGATCGCGACCACGTAGCACACCGTGTTGATCCAGCAGATGCTGTTCCCGGCGAGGACGGCGAGGAGAAACATCCCGGGGTACGAGACCGAGATGACCTTGCCAGCCACGAAGAGGTACTGGATACCGTTCCCGACAAGCCCAAGCAACGCGCCCACCAGGAGGACGAGCCAGAGCGGGAGGTACACCGCAGCGATCCCCGAGAACCACCCCAAGAGCTTGCCCGCGTCGGAGGCGAAGGCGAGGTTGTTGAGCTGGAGCTGGGAGATGGAGAGGACTTGCTTGAGCTGCGAGGAGTATGCCGGGAAGTTGGTATTCGTACCAGCGATGGTCTGGAGCCAGATCACGGCCACGAGGCAGAGCCACTGGGCCAGTGATGGAGGCATCGTTCTTGGTTAATATTTGCTCCAAGTGTTGCGCGCAGGTCCTCCTTTTATAACATCGGGCAGCGACGAGAAAAGAAACAGACTGAAAAAACAAAAGGACAGAGGAAAGATCGACGGCGGCGAGGATCACGTACAAGGTTTCTAAGGTGGGAGATGGAGGTTGGGGAGGGACAAGCAGAGAGGGATGCAGCGTGAGACCGACGATGCTGTCTTTCCAGTGGACACGTGGCTCTGCCGAAGACAATGTGGTTACGCGAAGGCCATCACCTTCGAGGCTCATTAATGGTTCCTTGAGGTGGCTGTGTACCAACTCCAACGAGGGCTTATATAGGGATCTCTCCTCGGGGCTTGTGGGGTTGGGGTCCATCGAAGCGTGGAGTTGGGTTCGTGTGTGAACGGAGGAAGTAGGGTTCGCGTGCGTCCCGTGCGGGCGGGGGGCTAGGGTTCCTGCAAGGAAGCAAACTCGTCCTGACGAGAGAGTTTGTGCAAATCTCTATTTGAGGAAATGAAATCTCGACTCGATAGCTCGTGCTTGTCAAAGTATTCGTGTAATTATATTGCCTGTTCGGAGCGAAAACAACATGTTTTCCCAAGCTGTTCCAGCGAAAACAATAATCTTGGCAGCACACAAGACTAAAAACGATCTAGGTTTCCTGAAACATAAATATTTGTTCCCGTAATGTCTTTTTCTTTTTCCCCTAAAGTCTCTTCATTAGTCGTGCGAACCTAAGCATGTCCTTAAAATGCTCTATCTCGGTCCTCGTCCAAATCTCGAGATCATTGGGATAAAAAATTCATAAAGGGTATTCCCTCTAGATAGGAAAGAAAAAGATACTTGAAGAATTGAAGGTGGGAGGCCAATTTTTGTTCCCACTAAACCATTTTCTTTTACCTAAATTCTCTTTTTTAGCTATGCAGATCTAAGCATGTCCGTAAAAAAATTCATTTTGGTTATTGTCCGGATCTCAGGATCACTGAAATGAAAAACTTTCAAAGGGTATTCCTTTTCCATGAGAAATAAAAATATACATAGAGAATTAGGAATGGGAGGCCAATTTTTGTTCCACTAAACCCTTTTCTTTTTCCCTAAAGTCTCTTTATTAGTCATGCACTCACATACAAAAGCTTTTGTGAAACACACAAAAAGGGGGAAAAGGAGAAGTTTCGCAGGATTCCACGCGACGTGCTTTTTCATCCTTCGAAGAAATGACTCGCCACCGCGTTGTCGTTAAATTTCGTTCTAGATGGGGCAGTCGTGAAGCGGAAACTCTCATCCATCGGCGTAGCGAAACGACCTCGCTTGCCAAAATCAAGAACCGTGTACACTTTAAAAGCAGAATCGTTTTACATTTTACGAGTGAAAATGTGCTCGATGAGAGGACGGTTTCTACTTTAAAAGCAAGTAATTACACGCCTTACAAAGATAAAAGTAAATGTTAAAGTGTGCCCCGGTTTTCGATGGTCATCGAGACACTTCGGCGTCGCAATCACATACATTAGGTACACTTTTATTTTCAAGATATTCACTCTTGCCAACTGCCCACCTGAATTTAGGTAGCGCGGCAATAGAATGATCGGCTTCTGATTACTAAGTTTTCTCGAATTTTAGTGTGGGAAACAATAACTTATAGATGCGTTCTTTTTTACGAAAAATGAATTATTTGTAAAAATATTTCCCTAAAATAATCGTTCATATCGCCCGAAATAATTAATAAATAAAAAATATTTAACAATTGATAATGATTTATGTCTGAATATTTTCGTAGATGATGTAAATAAAATATCCGCTCATCCCGTCCCTTTCGCTCAGCATTATATGATACGATCCGCCGGTTGAACAAAATGTTGCTATAACACGACATGCAACTACATAAAGCCTCAGAACAACGTAGCTTAATTAAATCCTAGAGAAATATCATTTTGTGTTCCGGCCTGTACAAACGCACTCCCAAAAGCAACAATAAATAGATTAATTAAATTTACAAAAAAAGGATGGGACAAGGAGGAGATCACATCAATTATGACGTCAGGAGTGAGATGTGACGGATGAGATGCTTTGGAGGAGAGGGGGGCTGCTTGCGGTCCCGTGAGCTGGGGTCTGCCTCACGGGGTGATGGAGTGGCGGTGCACGTGGTCGGAGATATCCGACAAGTCCACGGTTCAATCTCAGCCTCAGGCACATAAGTCAGAGTCCAAATTAGTTTTTTGACTACCAAAAATCTCAAAGTGATATATTTATAATAATTTTATTCTGTGTTAATTTTCGTTAAATTTTATTATTAAATTTCTGAGTTGAATGACATATGGTAGTTAATGGATGTACCGATTTGAGGTTTTATCCTCCGTTTATTACTGATATACTAATTTGTGATTTTTCATGGTATTAATCCAATTTAATTGTAGGCAAATTTATCATAATTGTACCAGTTTTGGATTTTTGATGATTAAAAAAATTAGTACCAGTTTAAGATTTTTCATGATATTTATCCCTATATTCTAAGCCTCGTACACAGGCTAGGCACGGGCACGATTGCTTTTGTATCATCCGATTAATTAATACGAGGACAATAAATCCAGAAAGTTTCAATTTTTGCTTGCTTGGATTCATCTTGATTTTTCCAATAAATACATTGCTTTTTCTCACCCATATTTATGTGCAAAATAGAAAATACAAAAATGCGATGAAGATGTATTTTATCTTAATAATAGACAGATGGAATATGATGATCTCATCCCCAAGATAAGACTAGTCTCTAAAAGCTAACATGAGGAAGATGAAAGCGTTTCTTCTCTCTAGCTTGACAACGATATGCATAAAACCCCCCCAATATAAAATTTACTTTACCTTAGTAGTTATGTGAATTTGCGATGACCCAGCTCGATCCACTTGAGCCAATCTCGAAAATCAAACGAACTACTCATGTGATGACTACTAAGAAGACTGGATCGCACTTATGAGTCAAGCCACGAGTCCTCTCCCATCTCATACGGTATTTAAAATGCCATCATTTATAGCACCAACGTCCTGTTAGTGTTGGCTTCTTAGTCCATGATTGCACTAGGAAGGTAGGAATTAATTCTAGAGGTAGGCCTTTAAAGATTCAAGGAGAAAATTATCTAAAAAGTCCTAAACGTATTACACTTTTATCGATTCAATCCTAATCTTTTAATATTACTAATTGAGTCCTAAATCTTTTCACTTTTTGTTAATTGAGTCAACTCGATCAATTTTGATCGGAAATCACTGATATGAACTCATGCCACTTGAGGTGGTAACTGTTTAAGGACGAGTCGCACTTATAAATCAGGTCACAAAGCATCTCTCATTAGATGTAAGCTTTCGGGCATCGCAGAATCACCTAGTTCAATCCTCACATGGTTAAGTATAAGCAATTACTCCCACACTTTTGGTCCATCCCTCGAGTTTCGACTTGTGTTTACCCCGTCCATAAGAAAGTACATGACTGTTTTACGCTGGCGCACGAAAGGAAACGAACATACGATCATCAAAGACTCCACTAGCTGCGAGCTAATACAACTTGCATTCACCGCATCAAAGCCTCCCAACGATACCAATCTCAAGATTGCATGGATACCCATTTCGATTGGCTGTACGTACCCCGTCATCATTCGTATCATAGAAAATTGTAAAGCGGAAGGAACAGGAGAGAGTTATCCAAAAGGGATTCAATTTTCATCTTGATTTAGATAGTGACGTGTGGAAATTCACATCCTAGATAACCCACTTACCGTCCATACGCCATCTCTAAGTGGCATGACTTTTTGGCTCTTGTTCATCACACTTGCCTTCTATTTCCTCGGATGACAGCCGTCGTCCGAGTTTCTATGTCAACGTCCCGTGAAGGCCGGAAGCTCGATCTGTTGTGGAAGTCAAGCGATCGAACAATATAATTAACAGAATAAGAAAATAAAATCGAACACCAGATTTACGTGGTTCGATCGTAGTGACCTACGTCCACGGAGAGAGCAGCATGGAATTCCACTATAGATCAAGCGATACAACGGAGATTACAACCACACTCGAGTCACTCAAACACTCTAAGTATTTCCCAAACCCCAATTACACCCAATAACTCACGCAGTGTTTAGCCCCACAATTCCTCACGAAATAATCTCTCAATCTCACGAAAGAATTGTACACAAATCTTATCATAAGATTTACGCTTGAACACTACTTCTTCTTGGATGTAATTCATGAACGAGAATCCACGGAAACACCCACTGCCAAGCACTCACGAACGTCTTCACGTCAACCGCGGCGCTTCAAGACTTTTTTATCAACAATGGCGCATCGAGATTTCTTCTTCTTCTTGCGGCCAAGTTCAAGAATATATAAGGATATAAATCCCAAACAACCCAAATCGACTTCTGCAGGAAACCTTATCTTTTATTTCTTCTTATTCTTTTTCTGACATGTTGACCAAGTCAAAGTTCAACATAAAGTCCATGTGAACTTTCCAGTTTGAGAACAAGGACTCCAATGTACATTAGGAAAGTGAATTTCAAATATTTCCTTTTTGCTCGGTTTCGGAGATCCGCAAAATATCCAATTCGGAATATTTAGATTTCGCTTTGGGCTCAAATTTGAGACATATTTTCAACAATCTCCACCTTGGCTCGACGTTTGAGCCAAGTCACAATTGCTTTGATAGAATCCGAATTTCGCTACTACTCTCCCACGGCCCCAATGGGCTCAACCGCCACATATGTCTTTCAAGTCCAAGCCTCGCTTGAACTTCGCCATAGCCGTGGACCTCATCAGAATACCAACTCCACATGCACCTTTAACTGCTCCACAAGGACTTTCCGACACAACCTCCTCAATCACAGATAAAGCAAAAACATTGTTGCATTCATACCTGTTCGGAGATCGAATACGCACCTTATTAATATCAGTAGTTACAGCAACTGTTGGCTCAATAGGCTCTACCTTGCTGTAAGCGCCATCCGTGTCGATTACTTCGTTAGCACCTGCTACCTCAGGAGTTTCTGGTTGCAACTCCATATCAAGCTGAACACCGTCCAGATCCGTATGAACCCTGCTATTAACACTCCTAGCCAGAAGTACTGGAGACTCGTCAAATGTAACTTCTCTGCTGATAATAGGTGAATTTAATTCTAGGCACCACAACTTATAGCCCCGCTCACCTTGTGCATAACCTAGGAACATGCACTTTCTTATCCTTCCATCGAGCTTACCATCACTAACTCAAACATAACATGGACAACCAAATATTCTAAGAACAGAATAATCAGCAACGTTACCTGACCACACTTCTTCGGGAGTCTGACATTCAATCGCAGTCGATGGGGATCTATTCTTCTGGTAGCTCGCCGTGCTAAGGGCATCCGTCAGGAATCTCCTAGCCATACCAGCACTAGAGAGCATTTTATGGGCCGTCTCTAGTAATGTTTTACTCATCAACTCTGCAACTTGTTGTAGTTCAATGGCACTAGTGCGGTGTTTCATTATGCCTTCCTTCATGTAGAATTCGTTTAACAGCTTCGAGCAAAACTCTATACTACTGTCAGTCCGCATCTGCTTGATCGTTTTACCAGTCTCCTGTTCGATCAAAACTTTCAACTGCCTGATCCTGACAATAGCATCAAACTTGTGCCTTAGTACAAACACCCAAGTCTTTCTCGAGTAGTCATCAACAACTATTAGCATAAATCTGACACTCTTCCTCGAAGGAAATCACGACAACCTGCAAACATCCAAGTGAATTAATTCTGCAATATCCGTGATTTCTCTGACAATCGTACTGAACTGTACTTTCTGCCGTTGATCTAAATTACAGCACCTGCGTACATTCAGTTCGTTAGCCACATAACCACATAGCAAATTTTTTTCACTTAGAACCTTCAGGCTTTTCTCGCTAATGTGCCCCAAACGCATATGCCACAATTTAGACTCTCGAACCGATGCATTCGACGTCTCCGCAGCGAATTCTGTCACTGTCTCACCTTGAAGCTCATACAGGCCACTATACTTGATTCCTTTTATTATCACCAAGGCACCTCGAATAACTTTCAGAACTCCACATTCTGAAGAATACCGACACCCAGCTGAATCCAAGGCACTCAAGGAAATCAGATTTTTCTTCAATTCTGGAACATGCCTCACTCCAGTCAATATCCTCACGATACCATCATGCATTCTGATTCTGACATTATCAACACCAATAACATCGCACTCAGCGTTGTTCCCCAACTGCACTTTGCTGTTATCCGTGCACTGATAAGTAGTAAATCAGTTCCTGTTTGGTGTAGCGTGAAAAGAACAACCAGAATCCATAATCCATCCGTCAAACAACGAATCATCAGTGACAGACAAGACATAATCAGCATAATCTGAATTACCATATGTTATAGCCGCAACATCATCCGCAAACTCAACTCTAATTGCTTTACCCTTCTCGTTTTTCAGTTTAAGGCAATCCCTTCTAAGATGCCCCCTCTTGCCACAACTCCAACAGACAATACCACCAGTCCTAGACTGACTTCGTCTATTCGAGTTCATATTACTTCTGCTAACACGTGTACCAGTTCTTCCTCTATTTTTACCTACTAAAGTAGTAGAAACATGTTCGTCAGATTCTCTTCTACGGATGTCTTCACTTAGAATTAAATCTCGAACACCATCAAATGTCAAACTTGTTGACCCAGAGGAATTACTAATAGCAGTAACAGTAGTATTCCAACTGTCAGGCAATGAGGATAATAGAATCAAAGCACGTACCTCATCTTCAAAGTCAATGTCAACTGAACTCAATTGACTAATGATCACATTGAATTCATTGATATGATCTGCAACTGACGCACCTTCGCTTATCTTTAAATTAAACAGACGTCGCATCAAATAGACCTTGTTGATCGCAGAGGGCTTCTCGTACATGTCCGATAGGGCTTTCATCAAACCCGCAGTGGTTGTCTCTCTCACGATGTTAAACGTGACGTTACGAGCCAACGTCAGCTGAATAACACACAAATCTCGTCTATCCAGCAATTCCCAATCAGCTTGCTTCATCGTCTCTGGCTTCTCTCCGGACAGGGGCAAGTGCAATTTCATCTGATATAGATTATCCTCAATCTGCATCTTCCAGAAACCAAAATCCTTCCCATCAAATCTGTCGATTTTCACTTTTCCTTCTTCTATCGCCATCGATTCGCTTCAACTCAGCCAAACCAGGCTCTGATACCAATTGTTGCGGTAGCCAAACAATCGAACAATATAATTAACAGAATAAGAAAATAAAATCGAACACCAGATTTACGTGGTTCGATCGTAGTGACCTACGTCCACGGGGAGAGCAGCACGGAATTCCACTATAGATCAAGAGATACAACGGAGATTACAACCACACTCGAGTCACTCAAACACTCTAAGTATTTCCCAAGCCCCAATTACACCCAATAACTCACGCAGTGTTTAGCCCCACAATTTCTCACGAAATAATCTCTCAATCTCACGAAAGAATTGTACATAAATCTTATCACAAGATTTACACTTGAACACTACTTCTTCTTGGATGTAATTCACGAACGAGAATCCACGGAAACACCCACTGCCAAGCACTCACGAACGTCTTCACGTCAACCGCGGCGCTTCAAGACTTCTTTATCAACAATGGCGCATCGAGACTTCTTCTTCTTCTTGCGGCCAAGTTCAAGAATATATAAGGATATAAATCCCAAACAACCCAAACCGACTTCTGCAGGAAACCTTATCTTTTATTTCTTCTTATTCTTTTTCTGACATGTTGACCGAGTCAAAGTTCAACATAAAGTCCATGTGGACTTTCTAATTTGAGAACAAAGACTCCAATGTACATTAGGAAAGTGAATTTCAAATATTTCCTTTTTGCTCGGTCTCGGAGATCTGCAAAATATTCAATTCGGAATATTTAGATTTCGCTTTGGGCTCAAACTCGAGATATATTTTCAACACGACCCAACGTGGGAAAAAAAAGAACTCATGTAAGACTCTTTCCTTAAACGTGCCGGAAGCTAAACGATACAGCTCGCTCCGACCGCATACAATGTCATGATGATATGACGCGAAGAAAACGGAGTTGAAAATGTACAAGTTGTCTGCTCTACAGCAGTGGCGTGATGAGAAGGTCTGAACTTGAATTGCTGCAATGCGTGCTAATTCATGCCGTCTTTATATTTCTAGAACGCATTGAACCTCGTGGACCACGCATCACTCCGACATGCTGAAGCTAAGGTATAATTTGATTATTGCTATCCTGGCTTTTTTTCTATGTTTCCGTTGAATGGTGTTTGTCAAGTTCCTGCAAACGCTTAACTCGAAGAGGGTTCCCGTCGTATTTTCAAGAGGGTGTTTGTTACCAGCTAGGATGCATCAAGAGAACTTTAATGTGCGTATGTATATGACTTATTTGTATGAGATAAACGGAATACATAAATATATATGAAGCCAAATAAAGTTGTTTAGCTTAAAGTTTACACTAGCGTAAACCCATCATGCTTGGGATTGAGACGAGAGGGACATGCCGAGCGCCGGGGCGTGATGGGGCAGAGGCAGGGGATGCGATGAGGACCGGCGATGGCACAGGGGAGGGGAGCGACATCAACAGCGGAGCGGGGCAGAGGCTGACGGTGAGTGAATGTGGAGGAGGAAGAGCGAATGGGGAAGAGATTAGGTTTTTTGGGAACTGCATCTTGTTGTGTGTATTTTTCCAACAAGTGAGGGCGTTTGAGTCATTAAGGAGTAACTTTACATGGCAAAGTTATCTCCCAAATTTAAAAGATCCCAATGCTTAAACGAGCACATGATGACTAGATTTAGTAGCGACCTGTTGGTACATGTTGATATTCCCGAACGCGATTTTGTGAGTTTGACCTCAAAAGAGGCGGTAGTGCGTGCATCTCACTTTGGCGGATGGGTTTGGGACCTTTGGCAGCTCCATGTGACTATCGCAACGAGGCTTGGTTATCTCAAATCAAAAGGTCATGAATGGTGCTAACCGACGACCTATTCGGTGTCATAAAGTCGAACATTTTATAGCCCGTACGAGACTTATTGGTGTAGGTGGCGATGCTAATATTTTTGGAAACAAGACCCACAATGGAAAAATTGAATGAAGTAAGAGCTTTGGCAGATGGCTTTGGGACCTTTGGCAGTTCGATGTGATTATCGCGACGAAGCTTAGTTATCTCAAATCAAAAGGTCATGAATGGTACTAACGGACGACTCATTCAGTGTATTAAAGTCAAACATTTTGTAGCCCGTACGAGACTAACTGGTGGAGGGAGCGATGCTAATATTTTTGGAAACGAGACCCACAATGGAAAAATTGAATGAAAAAAGAGCTTGTATGCATGCGCACCACTAAGTTTTACTTTTCAATAATTTGTCTAAGCATCAAATGAGATTTAACTTCTCAATAACTATAGCTATCTCTTCTTTCTTTCTTGCTTTCATCTTTATTTTTTCAACTTAGATAGTTTTAGAGGTTTTAACAATCATACTAAGGAAAGCGATTGAAACATCATTTCCTCCACGTTGATTTTCATGCCGGTCGCCCTCTCCCATCCTTTTGCTTTAGCAAGACAAGTCTAGATACATCGGTTGATGGTTCTTCGTCGTACTGTAATTGATCCGTAAATAATTAGGACATTAGTGCGACCGGAAACTCATGAAGGACAAGAATCGACTTAAATTACTCAAAATCCATCTAATCAAACGTCACACGTCTAAGTTTAGGGCCTTCTTTTCCAAGGTTGAATATTGCGTATTCAAACTAAACTATTGGGGAAGAAGACTTAGAGACATTGACACGAAATATTTCATTCGATGATTCAAGCCAGAATTTATTTTATTTTATATAAGTCAACAATCCAAAAATGAATAAGTTGTCTAGAAGTACTATAGACTAATCTTTTTTTTTGGTAAAGTACTATAGACTAATCTTGATGACATGTATTGACTACTTTTTTATATCTCCGTACGAGAAATACTTGGATAGTAAAATGGCGAGATCATATGATACACTTAGGGGACCGGCGGACCCGTTATGCGACTGGACAAACCGGCGGGCTTGAAGTCAGTGATGTCGGATCGAGCTCAAATTTGGTGGGCTGAAGCGAAACGGCGTGCTGATCAATACTCACCGTCGTTGGCTGTGACTAACGATGGATTTTCACGATTCGAGGTCGTTTAGATGGGTTTTTCTTTTTTTTAGTTTTTTTTATGGGTTAATTTAGTAAAGGGTAGTTTTGTAATTTTACATTTTGATGTTTACTAATCCTAGTAGGGTTAGGTTTGGGGATATATAAGCTTGTTTTAGGGTTTCGTTTGAGCAGACTTTGGATATTTTGATTTGATAATCATATTTGGAGGACGAATTGTCTTCTGTCGAATTTTTTTGTTCAGTCAAATTTTCTATCGCGTTTCAGCATCAATTGGTATCAAAGCCCAGGTTACTTGAATCAATGGCTGAACAGAATCGTGGTCGTGGACGGCGGGCTCGTGGTGGCCGGGGGCGTGAAGGCATTCCTGAAGCAGACAACCAACCGCGTCTAAGAGATTTGCGAGACGTAGAAATTGAAGAACCGAGAAGTCGAATCCAGGATTTGAAGCGACAACTTGCGGAGGCGAGGTTGGGCGTTCAATCCAAAAAAGTAGAATCTGAGGATCCATCCAATGATAAAGAGCAGGACGTAAACCCTTTTGGGGTTCTGAATCAGAGGCGGAATCGAGGAGTACGACCTGAAAATCAGCGCTCTTCTCAAAATTTCAGAATGAAGATCGAGATTCCTGAGTTTAATGGTAAGACTCATCCTGATGAGTTTATTGATTGGTTGCATACGGTAGAACGGATTTTTGATCTTAAAGACCTAACTGAGGGGCAAAAATTGAAATTAGTGGCTATTAGGCTGTGAAAACATGCTTCGATTTGGTAGGAACACGTGAAAAAGCAACACGCTAGAGAGGGGAAGCCGAAGGTGGATCGCTGGGAGAAGATGAAAAAGTTATTGCAGAAAAATTTTTTGCCTACCCATTATAGGCAAGATGCGTTTATCGAATATCATGACGTCAAACAAGATAATAAAACAGTTGAGGAATTTACAGAAGAATTTGATCGCTTGCGGATGCGTTGTGATGTGGCGGAGGAAGACGAGCAGACGATTGCACGATATCTGGCAGGGCTGCGATATGAGATCTCTGATGTCGTCCAATTACAGCAGTATTGAACATATGAGGATGTGTGCAGACTAGCCCTAAAGGTGGAGGGGCAGTTTAAAAGAAAAAACAGTAAGTCCAAGTGGTTTAGCAGCGGTTCTAAGTGGTTAGGCAGCAGTTCCAAGTGGTCGGAAAAAGAGTCCCGGGGGAAAGCAGGGAGTTCTTCAGCCTCGGCAGCAATTAAGGGCTCTGGTTCAAAATCTACAACAAAAGGAGAGCAGAGTAGTGCAGGATCTAGCAGGGGAAGAGCTGCAGACAAGCGTTATTTTAAGTGTCAAGGACTCGGGCATTTTACTGCTGATTGTCCGAACCGACAGTTTGTGACACTTGTAGATAATCCAACTTTCGATGAAGATCCAACTTATGATGAATCTGATGGAGAGCAAGCATATGCGGATCCAGATCCGGAGGACATTGTCTATGCCGATTCTGGTGAGTCTTTAGTTGTGTGTCGGGTTTTAAATATTGCTGAGGTAGATGATGAATCGTGGCTCAGGCATAATATCTTTCATACTAAGTACACTAGTGGGGGAAAGGTGCGTAGTATGATCATTAACGTGGAAAGTTGTGAGAATGTGATATCTACCACTATGGTAGAAAAGTTAGGTTTGAAAACTGTCGAACATCCTCAACCATATAAGCTGTCATGGCTTAGGAAGGGGAATGAGGTAAAAGTGAGCATGAGGTGTTTAGTGCAGTTCTTAATTGGAAAGAAATATACTGATGAAGTGTGGGGTGACGTGGTTCCAATGGATACTTGTCATATTCTATTAGGAAGACCTTGGCAGTTTGACAGGAAAACACAGCATGACGGATTCAAAAATACATACACCTTCAAGAAAGATGGTCGGACCATTACTCTGGGTCCTTCAGATTTGAGAAAAGATGGAAAAAGTAATCTACTTTCCAAATCAGAGTTCTAGGAGGAAGCGGTGAATGCCCCAGAGCTTTTTGCTATTGTAGTTATAGAGCAGAATCTTGATAGTCCAGAAATTTCAATTCAAGTTCTACCTATACTTGAGGAGTTTGCTGATGTCGTACCAGAGGAATTGCCACCTGGATTGCCACCCATGAGGGATATTCAACATTGTATAGATCTCGTTCCAGGAGCTGCTATTCCTAATAAGGCAGCTTACAGAATGAATCCTAAGGAGCATGAGGAGATGCAGAGGCAAGTGCAGTAACTATTAGAAAAAGGTGCAATTCGAGAGAGCATGAGCCCTTGTGCAGTGCCAGCTTTGTTGGTTCCTAAGAAAGACGGGTCGTGGAGAATGTGCGTGGATAACAGAGCTGTTAACAAGATCACGATCAGGTATCGCTTTTCTATCTCGAGATTTGATGATTTAATTGATCAACTGCATGGAGCGACTATCTTTTCGAAGATAGACTTGAGGAGTGGATATCATCTGATTAGAGTGCGTCCTAGAGATGAATGGAATACCGCTTTTAAAACTCGAGATGGTCTGTATGAGTGGATGGTGATGTCTTTCGGGTTATCTAACGCACCGAGCACCTTTATGAGACTCATGAATCAGGTGTTTCATCATTTTATTGGCCAGTTTGTTGTCGTATATTTCGATGATATTTTGGTTTATAGTGCATCGACTGATCAACACTTGCAGCATTTGAGAAGGGTGTTCGAGATCTTGAGAGAGCAGAAATTATATGCTAATACCAAGAAGTGTCACTTCTTGACTGATCGTGTGACCTTTTTGGGGTATATTGTAACTAAGAAGGGCATTTATATGGACCCAGCTAAGGTTGAGGCTATTACAAATTGGGAGATTCCGAAAAATATTCATGAGGTATGTAGTTTTCATGGGCTTGCGTCTTTTTATCGGAGATTTGTTCGGGATTTCAGTACTATTATTGCACCTCTGACGGATTGTCTGAAAGAAAGTAAATTTGTGTGGACTAAAGAGGTAGAAGTTGCCTTTCAATTATTAAAGAAGAAGGTGACTGAAGCACCTGTTCTCGTGCTTCCTGATTTTAATGAGATTTTTGAGGTGCATTGTGATGCTTCAGGTGTTGGTATTGGGGGTGTCCTAAGTCAAAAATGTAAACCTGTAGCATCCTTTAGTGAGAAGTTGAACGAGGCGAAAAGGAAATATTCAACTTATGATAAAGAATTTTATGCTATTGTGAGGAGTTTGGAGCATTGGAGGTACTATCTTATTTCGAAAGAGTTTATCTTATTTTCTGATCATGAAGCCTTGAAATACATCAATGGGCTGCACAAATTAAACGCAAGGCATGCAAAGTGGGTAGAGTTTCTTCAAGTTTTCAGTTTTTCCATCAAGCATAAAGCAGGAGTGCTAAATAGTGTGGCAGATGCATTGAGCAAAAAACACTCTTTGCTGTCTACGATGCAGGTAAAAGTTCTAGGATTTAATACTTTTAAAGATTTATATGCTGATGATCCTCATTTTGGGGATATCTGGAGGAAGAGCAAAACAGAGCCTTTTCAGCAATTTCAGACGTGAAGGGTTACCTACTTAAAGATAACAGGTTGTGTATTCCTCAATGTTCTTTGAGGGAATCTATTATTATTGAGGGACATGTAGACGGTTTAGCTGGGCACTTTGGCATGGATAAGACGAAGGCCTTGTTGAGTGAACATTTTTATTGGCCTTGGATGGAGCGTGACGTGACACGTTTTATATAGAGGTGCAGGGTATGTCATGTGGCAAAGACCAAGAGTACTAATGCAGGATTGTATATGCCTCTACCTGTTTCGGTTGCACCGTGGGAGGATGTCAGTCTTGACTTTGTCTTGGGTTTACCAAGAACGCAGCGGAGTAAGGATTCAATAATGGTGGTTGTCGATAGATTCTCGAAGATGGCCCACTTTGTCCCGTGTAGCAAGTCCTATGATGCTTCACAAGTTGCTCAATTGTTTCTATAGGAGATTGTTAAGCTGCATGGAATTCCTAAGTCCATAACCTCATATCGTGATGTAAAGTTTGTGAGTCACTTCTGACGCACTTTTTGGAGGTACATGGGTACAAGTTTGAAGTTTAGTTCATCTCATCATCCTCAGACTGATGGTCAAACAGAAGTTGTCAATCAAAACTTAGTGAATTTGCTGCGGAGTTTGATTGGGGACAATCCGCGACAGTGGGACTTGGCATTGCCTCAGGCAAAATTTGCATATAACAGATCAAAGAACCGAACTACAGGCAAGACTCCTTTTGAGGTGGTTTATAGGCGTAATCCAATTACTCCCTTAGATCTCACACCGATACGAGTTCTCAAGCAATTTAGTTCGGAAGCTGAAGAACATGCAAAGCATATCAAAGAGTTGCATTCCCAGGTCCATAATCATATCAACAGGCAGAATATGAAGTATAAGCAATGCGTGGATATACACAGGAAAAGAGTCGTCTTCAAGGAGGGTGATCTAGTTTGGATTCACCTTAAGAAAGAACGATTTCCAGCGGATAGGTTTGGCAAGCTTCAACCTAGAGCTGATGGACCCTTCAGAGTTTTGAAGCTAATTAGTGATAATGCTTACAAGATCGAATTGCCGGGTAAGTATAATGTATCCGGAACTTTTAATGTAGTGGATTTGTCACCTTACTACCCTGAAAGAGAAGAAGACCCTGAGGAGATTGACGACGATCATGAAGGTGAAGCAGATTCAAGGACGAATCTTTTTCTAGCAGGGGAGGATGGTGCACCTAGGGGACCGGCGGACCCGTTATGCGACTGGACGAACCGGCAGGCTTGAAGTAAATGATGTCGGATCGAGCTCAAATTTGGTGGGCTGAAGCAAAACGGCGTGATGATCAATACTCACCGCTGATGGCTGTGACTAACGATGGATTTTCGCGATTCGGGGTAGTTTAGATGGGTTTTTCTTTTTTTTAGTTTTTTTATGGGTTAATTTAGTAAAGGGTAGTTTCGTAATTTTACGTTTTGATATTTACTAATCCTAGTAGGGTTAGGTTTGGGGATATATAAGCTTGTTTTAGGGTTTTGTTTGAGCAGACTTTTGATATTTTGATTTGATAATCATATTTGGAGGACGAATTGTCTTCTGTCGAATTTTTTTGTTCAGTCAATTTTTCTATCGCGTTTCGGCATCATCATCTATTAAACTAGCTTGTTAAGTAATGTGGCACTCTCATCAGTGATTACCATATGCTAGTGTGCCTATTTACGTACTCCAAAAGGAGTAAAAAATATTTAATAGACAAGGTTTAGTATGTCTAAACTTAAAAATTTTAATTAGAAGAAACGTTATTTGCAAAAAACGTCTCGGTCGCTTGCAATCCATTTAGTGGCACAGGTGGTGGTGACTCGAGGGCGTGACCAAAGTTCAAACCTAGCCAGATTCCCATGCTTATGGATGTAATTAGATTTGGATGTGGTGGATCCCATGATTAAGGCTCGATTTGTTTAGCAAAAAATGAATGATTTAAATAATATTTTCCTAAAATTAATTGTTTGTATCGCTTGAAATAATTTATTAATAAAAAATGTCATTATTGACAACAATTTATGTTTATATGAATTCGTGAACGATGAAAATATTTTTGTTTATTATTTTTTTAAGAGATGTAAACGATCATTTTAGACGGTGCGATCTACATGTTTTTATGAAACTATTCAAGTCAAAAGATTCGGACACCTCATGTTATGAGAAAGGGAGAGAGACACGAATGCCCCACCGTGGGGCAGACCTCATGGAGTGGTGGCCCAATGTGGTGCCGCCACCAAAGTTGATATCTTTACCCAGCCAGTTTAGTCAAGCTACCTTGAAAGTTTATAATTGATAACTTGATGGGGTGACTTGATCATATAAGATAAAAAAAAATTAGGCTGAAACTCGAGATCTTTTAAATTACTATTTATTCGATCATATGGAACAAACTTATGCACTAACTTCGTACATAAACTTTGGGGCGATTACATGAGAAGCTGATCATTCTAATGTCATAGTAACCACATATGAGGATATTACACCTGAAGCGAATGTCAAAGGCCACGGGTACCCATTCAATGACATAAAGATATCATAGCTTTCAATGCATCAACTTTTACATAAAGCGCGTAATTCAAGTTTTGAAAAGGGGAAACTTGCTTTATCAAGTATACTTAGAGTCATACATTTTTCTTTAAGCCGCTAATGAGCAAGGCTTTTTCTACTTTTTTAGTATAATAAATAGTTCAAAGGATAAATTGGATCTCTCTCTAATCCAAATTAGTCAAATTCTGCCAAATTAGACTTTACTATAAAGTATGATGATGCAAGAAGTGATTCCTCTTTATTAACTTGATACTCTAAATATAGATTTGAATAAATCGAAAAAAAAAGTAACTTTACTAGCTTTGATAATTCTATTTTACACGTTTTTGACCCACGCATGTGACACCAACATAAAACAGTTGTTGTGTTACATAAAACAGCTTTTATACAAGTGGTGGGATATAAGCAAGTGACCTCTAGTT
This sequence comes from Syzygium malaccense, assembly GCA_031216405.1. Classification (NCBI taxonomy): domain Eukaryota; kingdom Viridiplantae; phylum Streptophyta; class Magnoliopsida; order Myrtales; family Myrtaceae; genus Syzygium; species Syzygium malaccense. The sequence goes on along the minus strand of CM062262.1, from coordinate 21,707,130 downwards.
TCTGAGATGGAAATCTCCCATCGTCCCAACTAACTATACCAAACCGGGGTTCCATTCCAACCTAGCGCTTACTGATCCACACACGACATCTCAGGCTAAACCAAAGCCAAATCGGGAAGATTTCGATAACAACCGCGCACGACAGATTCGACGTTGAATTGTCTTTATTTTGATTCGGTTCTGTAATCGAAGATGTTTAAGTACGCACCTCTACCGATCAAATGGTGTCAGAAGGCAAAGTGCTTGCGATTGTTCTCATCTGTCTTTTAGTGCTTTGCATAAATGACTCGTGAATGGCGTGGGCGCTCTTCGGAATGACGTTCCAACCCATGCTTGCTGCTGCAACATTACAGCAGTGGGAGATGGAAGGCCACGGACAGCCCTTTTTCTTGTCGATTTTCATCATCAGCTTGATTCACACAGCGAGATCATTTCCTTTTCAAACACCAATGACGAGGGCTTGGAGTAGCATATGGATCCAGCGCTCACAGCATTCTGGGCAAGAGCATGCTAAGTACCAACAGCTCTTAAGTCCAACCATTAAACAACAGAAGTAAAATGATGTGCAGTCACGATCAAACCTTAATTCCTAGATTAAGGTTTCTTGTCAAGTCGAGCTCATCAATTCCAGCACCATTTAAAAAACAAGAAAGAGGGAATCTTTGGAGCTAGGTAAGAGAACCAGCATGCACCACCACGCCCTCAACCCGGGGAGTAGACCTCATGGAGTGCATATATATGGCGGAACCAGATTCATTTCGTTATACCCAGCTAATAAGTTAGCTTCTGAACACTCTTCCGAACGAATATTTAGTCGAAAACAATGCAGGAGTGGCTCAGTCTCGTCGCCATGATCTGGCTCCAATCCGTGGCTGGGACGAACACCAACTTCCCGGCCTACTCGTCCCAGCTCAAGCAGATCCTCTCCATCTCCCAAGTCCAGCTCAACAACCTCGCCTTTGCCTCCGACGCCGGCAAGCTCCTGGGGTGGTTGTCAGGCCTCGCTGCAGTGCACCTCCCGCTCTGGCTCGTCCTCCTGATCGGCGCATCGCTTGGGCTGGTCGGATATGGTGTCCAGTACCTTTTCCTGGCTGGCAAGGTCGCCTCGCTCTCGTACCCCACCATGTTCCTCCTTACCGCCCTCGCTGGGAACAGCATATGCTGGATCAACACGGTGTGCTACGTTGTCGCTATCCGCAACTTCCCGCTCCACCACCAGGTCGTCGTTGGGCTCACCACCAGCTACCAGGGGCTGAGCACAAGCGTCTACACCGATATAGTTGACGCTGCCTTCAACCAGGGTGGTGGCGTGGCCAGGGCTCAGGCCTACCTGCTCCTCAGCTCGGTCCTGCCGATGGCCACGTCCCTGGTGACTGCGCTTTTCGTCAGGGACGTCAATGCAGGCAGTCTAGGGGCAGGCAGAAACGCGCACAGCGGGTTCATAATCCTGTTCGTGATAACGATCGCAACCGGGCTCTACGCAGTGGTGAGCAGCATGGGGTCGGTATCAGGCTGGTTGCCAGCACTTAACAACGCAATGGGGATGGGCATATTCCTTGCAGTCCCCGCCGTCGTGCCGCTCACCAAGGGCCTCAAGCACTTTGTAGCCCTCACCCGAAAGAGGGAACACGACGTGGCGAGCGTGGCAGAGAACGGCGAACACGGCCGAGACAAGAGTGGGCTCAAGCCTGAGGCCCATCGCCAGGTTGGCGACCAAGAAGAGGAGGATATTGTGATTGCTCCTTGCGAGGAAATGGCAACGGATATTGGTGCGAGAGAGGAGCTTGGGGCGAGAGACATGGTCAGCCGGGTCGAGTTCTGGCTCTACTTTTTCGTGTACCTGTTGGGGGCAACGCTCGGGCTCGTGTTCCTGAACAACCTGGGACAGATTGCAGAGTCCCGCGGGTGCTCGAAGACCTCATCGCTGGTCGCACTGTCGTCGTCGTTCGGGTTCTTTGGGCGGTTGATTCCATCTCTCTTCGACTGCCTCTTAGCAAGGTATTTAAGACGCAATTTATTTTGTAGTGTTGAATAACTGTCCCCTGTTACAATAAGTCATAAAGACTCTATATATTCATGTGGTTTCTTTTCACCCATCAGTTTAAGATTTTATAACAGTTTCTATTAATCCAACATCTTACTTGATATCAGAATAGGAGATTCTGAGTTCAAATCTTCTAGGTTCCTATTTGCCTCCCAATTATATATTTCCTTACTTTAGGTTTATGCCAAAGTCCAACTTATGCGTGGTAGGGAGTATTAGAATATTAAATAATAAACCATACTTTCATTTAATAACTTAAACTTTTGAGATGAATTTTGTAGATTTCAATTTGCATTGTTAGAGGTTCACTTTCATTTCTTTGTCAGTTAGCGTGCGTGCATATATATATATATATATATATATATATATATATGATTGTTAAGCGTCTCAAGACTTTTGGTCCAAAAAAGTCAGTAACAAAACCAATCCTTTTTTTATTTGTATATTTTTCAGGAGTAAGTATATGGTGGCGAGACCGGTGTCAATAGCAGGATTGATGGCACCGATGGTGGGGGCCTACTTCCTGCTCCTTAGCCCCGCCATGGTGGCGCTCTATGTGAGCACAGCCGTGATTGGCATCTGCACCGGGGCCATCGCGTCCATTGCCGTGGCAACCACCACCGAGCTTTTTGGGACCAAGAACTTCAGTGTGAACCACAATATCGTGGTCGCCAACATCCCGATCGGGTCCTTTGTCTTCGGGTATGCTGCCGCGCTTCTCTACCGCCGCCGAACTGCCGGCAGCGGCGGCGAGAAGTGCATGGGGATGGAGTGTTATAACACGACGTTCGTCATCTGGGGGTGTCTTTGCTTTCTTGGGACCATCCTAGCTTTAGTCTTGTATGCACGTACTCGCAGGTTTTATTCCAAAAGTATAGAAAGGGTAGTAGCTAATTGAGCAAATTATAAAGACGCGACGAACCACCCACGTAATGTAAAGTTCGCTCTATCAAGACCAAGCTCGATAAAAAGAGAGAGGACGACCTGAAATAACACACACAAGTCTACATGTTGGATAGATGTCAGGTGGCATTGGCCAACTTTATTCATCACCGCATGTACACTCAATTGTCTCATCAACACACGAAAAAATAAACATAGTATAGCCAATTATGTATATGGATGTTGTGTAGATCGGTCCAAACTAACCAGCAGCTCCATGTACAAAAGGAATGCATACATTTTCCCTGTTTTCCTTCGTTCGGGGTCAGGACGAAACTCACTCGGATTGATGGTGAGTGTACTATTATGCTTGGCAAGTGCACGCGTAAAGGCGCAAAGCAACAGTCGAATCCCATATTGAAATATTGATATGGTTTGGAACAATTAATACTTCTTAATTGGCTCTTAAGTCAACCGTTGATTTAAATTTTTGGAATAACTGTGAATCCAATCGGTTATACTGATGAGTTCGGGCTCGAGCTCTCTTGTTGATCTCCCAAGTGAAAGGACAACGTTCTAGTCTTGGTGATTTGGGGTGTGCACTTTTGAGCGTTGTTGTGATAGGGAAAATTACAAAAAAAATATTAAATTTATTATACGGATATTAATTCAATTTCAAACTTTTTGACGATTTGTTAATGTAGATTGCAAAAATTATTCACGTCAATACCAGTCATGCCATGTAGGATGGCCGGCATTGAAGTTTGCGATTTCCAACAAAAATTAGCCGGAATGATTATATTTGCAAATTGTTAATAGGTTTCAGACTTAATTGACTAAATTGAAAGGTTTAGAACTAAATTTACATCTGTACAATAAATTTTTTTTAAAAAAAATTGGTAATTTTCCCATTGCAATACACAACAACTGCTTGGACGACCTGTTGGGGATACTTGACTTTGCATTATAAGCAAGAGTTGGATTTATATAAAAGGCTCAAAAGCATATATGAAGAATTCGCTACAAATTTGTGAGAGTCTCATCAAATAGTATACATTTGAGATAAACAATTCATAAATCTAGTCGGTTCATCATCGTTCAACAACTTAAGCTAACTTTAAAATGAAGGTAAGTCTAGCTAAATTTGTAAATAGTCTAGGACAGGAACTTCCTCTTCGCGATTTTCCTGATGGATATTTTGGGCTTCTGTCGAGCATCACCTATGCTGGATTATATTAGACATGAATGATTTAGTGAAAGGATTGCCATCCTCTTAAGTTAGGGGGCCAATTTCCTCTTTCGTTTGTGTTTTCCGTTTGATTTCTTCTATTGCAGACCTTCTCCTCTGTCGTTGGCCTCCCCTCATCGTCATTCCATGAGAACATACTCTTGATAAGTACATGAAAAAATCACTACTTGCTTTAAATTAAGACTTATAGCATGAAGCACATTCCACTTTTAAGTTAATATGTGCAATATTGATTAGTACGTTGCAAATTTTTGCTGGTACATTGTCGTGTGAAAAGTTAGATTATGGGGAATCAAGCACGTACCAACCTTTGCCTGAACTACACAAGATATCTTCCTTAGGGCCCATCAAGTTCCAATGTTAGTTCACGTAATTGCCACTACATCGGTTGAGTTGGCTTCGACATATATAGCTCCGCGACATGATTTTGTGTTTGATTTGTAATTTGAATTGTTTTCGCACTCTTACGATATTTAGAAGGCTTATGAGGAGCCGCATTGTGTTCGTGTATTGTGCTACTGGCTATCGTCGGCATTACAAGGTCGATGTTTCAGCGAGCATGAGCGGCAGTCACCAAAGTCGGAACATGCATGCTAGTCTAACGGTTTGCTCGACTCGCATAATCAATTTCTTGCGAACTATAGTTTCTTACTTGGACACATGCCAAGTTAGGTCGAAATTTTTTTTCAGATAATTAAGATGTTAAATAGCATTTCAAGAGGGGGGAGGGGGGGATACATTTTATTGGCTGGTTAGTTTGCAAAAATAGACTACCGACAATAGAGATCGTAACGTGATGGATGACCTTAGTTGATATTTAGTGTAATTTTGCATGGCCAATATAAAGGACATAGCACATCTTGGACAGGCAGCATTTGGCGTAGTATCTTTGCGCAACATGAGATTAGGCATTCTTTAGGAGAATTGAATGAGAAACTTCAATGGATAATTAGGGCAACAAAGGGCAAAGAATTGATGGTGAGACTTCTTAACATATCTTTCCTAGCAATCATATATTACATTTTGATTGAGCGCAACCATAGACGATTTCAAAACAAGTCAACTAATATCCATATTATTTTGACCAATGTGCATAAAAATATAAGAGGTAGTACTTCACTCTACCAAAAAATTAGTCCTTCTCAAATAAATGTTGTATTGGCTACTATATGGAGACTTCCGACCTCCATCTTTCTGAATTATTAGCTCTATGTGAAATGCAGGGGATTCCCCTAAGTTGATGTACTTTATTTACTCTATAATACTTACATTTTCAAACAAAAACAATCTATACATTTCAGTTATTTGAGCACCCATATCTTGACTTCGTAATCCAATTTTACCGGACATTCTTTGTGTCTGGGTTATTATTGTCCGAAAGACATCAATGGCTGCAGATACTTTATCATAACTAATCAAGAATGTGGAAAGGGTTTTAGCCTTTAAAGCACGTCTATGATGACTTCTTGATTCCAACTTATATGCTGGGTGGCAATGGATGTTTCTCAAACAGTGCACTGGTCTTACCACCAGCAGTGCACTCAATGGTCTTCATCATTCTCAATCAGAAACCCTAATTTCCACACTTCGAATTGAATCACGTAAGATTTTGATTTCTGCTCTTCAAATTTCAACCTGAAATGAAAACTGAAAGTTCTGCTCCTAGTCTAAGGCCATGGTTTGACACATGGTTGTAATAGTTCCCTTCACAAAGTCTACCGTGAGGAAAGATTTGTGTAAGCGAGTACAGATCGAAGAACTTGACAGGAAACTATTTTTCCATTTTACAGTACCTTTTCTCTTTTTCTCGAAGACGCATTCGAATTTACCCTGTTAATTTGTTGACCCGCCAGTCTTGGATTTGCCCCGAGAACAAGCTCCACCGAGAGTCGTCGCACTTGAGGAGGAGAAACGTAACATCCCTGGCTTCCTTCCTTCACGGAAGACTTGCTTAGAGATCGAAGAACTTGACAGGAAACTATTTTTCCATTTTACAGCACCTTTTCTCTTTTTCTCGAAGACGCATTCGAATTTACCCTCTTAATTTGTTGACCCGCCGGTCTTGGATTTGCCCCGAGAACAAGCTCAACCGCAAGTCGTCGCATTTGAGGAGGAGAAACGTAACAGCCAAGTCCCCAGCTTCCTTCCTTCACGGAAGACTTGCTAGAATAGCTTGAGTCACTTCCTTGCACGAACAGCTACTTTAATGGAGAATCCGTTTTTCTCCACTTAAAGCCGGGAAACAAGGACGATGGTTCAAATGCCGTGTGTAGAGAGATAAGACTATGGAGTAGCATCATCTTTTCGTCAATGGATTCAAAGTTGCATGCTGCTACTTCACTAGGCTTTCAAATTATCTAATCTATTCGCCGAGCCTTCATAGTACTTTTGATCTTGTCACTCCGTGAAAGCTTCTTAAAAGGAGAATAGAGAGTTGACGTAGTACCTTTAAGAAAAGCTTATGTGACTCCTTATCCGTTTGCAGTGTTTTCTTTTTCTTTTTTTTTTTAATTTATGATTGAAGGAGTGAGCGATGAAAGTGATTGAAAATTTAGTGATTTGATTAAAAATATTGGAACTTCGAGGGTTCAACTGACCGCTTATCCTCAACATCATGCTCGAGATCGAGAGAGAGAAGGGGGGGGGGTTGCTTAGGCCAAACTCATCATGGATTTTCGGATCATCTTGTCATTGATTCGGTTCAATCGAATCAACAATCTCCAATCGACTTGATCAAAAAGCCAACGGTGTTGTGTTGGGAACTGGATCGAAAAGTCACTGTCCAGACTCATCCATGATTTTAAGTATAATAATTATTGGAAATGATTGAGCCTGGATGCTTAAGCTGGCCTAACTAAGCCTCGGAAGGAAATCGCTTGTCTATGGCCGCTTAGCTAGATTGTCTTTCAATCATAATCAACTACGCTTTTAGTTTGTCCGGCTATCTGTGAGAGCCAGAGCAACCAGGTCATGAGAACCAAGCATAGCTAGGCCTCATCAACGACAGAGCTTGGGCTCTTCCCTATTCCAAAAATATAGGCCTAGTGATGAAATCAAACCTTAATAGCCTTGTCTAGGTGACGCAGCGTTCCGCGAATAATTCAAGCAAAATCTTGTTTAGAGAGAAAAATTTCGAAATTCAATATTGATGATAATAATGTTCTGTCTTCAAAATAAACTCTAAACATCCTTTTATAGGGGTTAAACCTAATTATAATAGGAAACCTAATCACAATAGGAAAGTTATCTAATCTGAATTGGAAACCTAATTAAATAGGAAAGTTACCTAATCTGAATTAAAAAGTTAATAAGCATCAAATAGCAAAATTACAAAAATGACCCTTAAAATTAACTCATAAAAAAATACTAAAATAATAGGAAAAAAACCATCTAATCGCATCACCATTTTGCTTTCCGTTTGAACTTCTGTTTATCCAATCGGTCCAGAAATGCACCACTAATAAATTCTGCATCATTCTCCTCCACTTGAAAAGAACTCGTCCTCGAGTTAAAATCAGGATCTAGATATAACGGCTCAGTGGACTCATGAAACGGTGACAAATCAGCAACATTAAAAGTATTGGATATACCCATGCTATGTGGAAGATCTATAACATAAGCATTATCGTTGATCTTCTTGCTAACAACGTAAGGTTCATACTATAATTTACTGTAAGATCCAGCTGATAATCGCTCTTTACGAAGAAAAATCATGACTTGATTACCTACGGCAAACACTTGCTTTCGCCTGTGCTTATCTGCTGCAGCTTTATACTTCTGATTAGCTTCCTCTAGCTTCTGTTTGACTTCATAATGTACTTCTACAATCTGTTAAGCCATATGATCCGCTGCTACACTTTTATCCGCTTGCTTAGGCAACTATACCAAATCTAGAGTATGCTGAGGCGCCTTTGTATAAACAACAGAAAAATGCGACCTGCTAATAGAACTATGAACTGCATTATTATAAGCAAACTCTGCTTGTGATAAAGCAACATCCCATTGCTTCGGCTTATCTCCACAAATACTTCAAATCAAGTTTCTCAGAGTTCTATTAACCACCTCTGTTTGCCCATCAGTCTGTGAGTGAGCAGTGCTACTGAAATTCAAAGATAAATCAAACAACTTCCATAAAGTCCGCCAAAAATGCCCTAGAAATTTACTGTCCCTATATGAGGTAATAGATTTGGGCACACCATGTAAATGAATCACTTCCTTAAAGAATAATCTGGCCACACTTACTGCATCGGACGTCTTCCTACAAGGAATGAAGTGCGCCATCTTGGAAAATCTGTCAACCACAACGAAAATAGAATCCACGCCTCTTTGTGTCCGTGGTAAACCAAGCACAAAATCCATGGACAGATCTTCCCATAAATTGTTAGGAACAGGTAAAGGCATATACAGACCTGTATTCTTAGATTGACCCTTAGCAGTCTGGCAAACATAATACTTTTGTACGTACCTACTGACATCTCTACGCAATTGGGCCAGTAAAATCGCTTCCGCACTGTAGCAATAGTTTTATCATGACCTAGATGTGCAGCTAATATACCATCATATAAATCGCGAATCACCTTCTCTCGTAATGATGTCCGAGGAAGGCAAAGCTCATTGCCACGCATCAAATAACCATCCTACACATAAAATTCTTGTACAGGTTGACCAGCAACACATGAAGTGAGTCTAAATTAGGGTTAGATGAATATGAAATACAAATTGATATGATCAATTGAGAAGGAACGAAGCAGGGATGGGTCGATCCTGTTCCGCTCGCGTCGAGGCAAAGACGGCATCGCGCCTAGGTTGTTGCCCGAGGCGGAGATCGCGGGTGGAGACGACGGTGCGTTTGGGCTTGTTGCCCGAGGCGGAGACGACGGGCGGAGACGGCGGCGTGTCTGGGTCTATTGCTCGAGGCAGAGACGGCAGCATGCCTAGTCATTCGGCGCGTCAAGGACTCGAGGCGTCCGGCCAGATGCGTACGATGAGGGCGCGTGAGGCGGCAACAACGGATAGTCTCTCGAGAACAAAGAATTGAGAATTCTGTCTAGTTTTCGGGGGCTCTCCTCAGAAAACAGAATTGAGAATTCTGTCTAGCTTTCGGGGGCATTGCCCCCGAGCCCCCGCGAGGGGGCGTAGCCCCCTTGACCCATGCATGGAATTAGTCGTTCTTGTATGATTGATGTACCTTTATTATTATAAGTGATGTTTCGTTTATGTTTATAACATGCATACATTCATCGCTAAATAAACAAAAGAGTCTCTAATAAAATCAAGTAATAATATGATGCATTTCCAATCATATACCTATTAAGACTTGAATCGTCAATAGATGGGCCTGCCAAAGCAGGGTGTCTTTAACTATTTAAGTAAAATAGGATGGATAATGGTTATCCATAAGTCAAGATTGGTTTACTTAACGAGGCTATCAAAACGGTTTTGGGCCTTGAGACATAGTGTTTAAGAATAAGATATGAGATGTCAACCCCAATAACCAAGAGTTGTATTCGATACAATTGGCAAAGAGTTGTCTACCTAAATAACTTAGTCTTGAGCGGTAAGCTAAAGTTTACTCGAGTCTTGATAAAATATGGACCTTGATCCACTATACTTATTGGGACACATGTCATAAAAGTATAGTGGGAGTTTATTATTTATAATATTAATGAACAATTCACTTTGTATATTTGTTGTAGATAATAGCAAATAGCTCTACATCACACTTTTCACTGCAATTTGTCCTTGAGAAGGACAAATTGAATGGTTCAAACTTTTTGGACTGATATAGAAGCTTGAGAATTATTCTCAAGCAGGAGAAAAAGGATTATGTCCTGGAGAAACCACTCCCTCAGAAGACACCTCCTTCCAATACTCCCCATGCTGAAAGGAATGCTTATCAGAAGCATAAATATGATACATTAGATGCATCATGTCTAATGTTAGCTACCATGAACTCAGACTTTCAGAAGCAGTTTGAGAACGTGGATGCTTATGATATGATCATGAACCTGAAAAATTTATTTTAAGAGCAGGCACGCACTGAAAGGTACCAAACGATAAAGACCTTAATTGAGTGCAAGCTAGCAAGTGGGAGCTTAGTGAGCCCACATGTCATAAAGATGATAGGTTATATTGAAAACATGGAGCGACTGGGCTCTCCCATTAGTCAAGAGTTGGCTACTGACATTATTCTCGAGTCATTGCCTCAAGATTATGACACGTTTATTATGAACTATAACATGCATAATCTGAATAAGTCTTTGACTGAACTGCATGGGATGCTCAAAACTGCTGAGCAGAATATCAAGAAGGACCATATCCCTAATGTTCTCATGGTTCGAAAGGGGAAAGGCTTTAAGAATCCAGGTAAGGTGAAGGGTAAGGGCAAGGGCACTAAGCCCAAACCCAAATCCAAAACCAAATCGAGTTCGACTGCTGATGCTGTATACTTCCATTGTGGGGAGAATGGGCATTGGAAGAGGAATTGTAAGAAATATTTGGAGGATATGAAGAAAAAGAAGTAAATGTTACTACTAGTTCTACTTCATGGGTATTGGATACCGGTTGTGGTACTCACATTTGTATGAATGTGCAGGGACTAAAACGAAGTAGAACACTTAGAAAAGGTGAAGTAGAGCTACGCGTTGGAAATGGAGCAAGAGTTGCTGCATTAGCCGTAGGAATATATGATGTAGCTTTACCTTCTGGCATAATTTTAGAACTGAATAATTGCTATTATGTACCTGCTATACGCAGGAATATTATTTCTGTTTCTTGTTTGGACAATGAAGGTTTCTATTTTTATATAAAGAATAATAATTGTTCATTTTATCTTAATGGATTATTTTATGGTAGCGCTTATATTATGGATGGGATATATGTTCTAAATCTTGATGTGCCAATTTATAATATAAATACAAAAAGGTTTAAATCTAATGATTTGAATCCAACTTACCTATGGCATTGTCGATTAGGCCACATAAACGAGAAATGAATTCACAAGCTTCATAACGATGGACTATTAAATTCATTTGATTTTGAATCATTTGATACATGTGAATCTTGTTTAGTTGGAAAAATGACAAATGCTCCTTTTACTAATCAAAGTGAGAGGACAAAAGAATTATTAACCCTTATACATACTGATGTGTCTGGACCACTAAGTTCTACAGCCAGAGGAGGTTATCAGTACTTTATTACATTTACTGATAATTTTAGTAAATATGGATATGTTTACTTGATGAAACATAAGTCCGACTCCTTTGAAAAGTTTAAGGAATTTCAGAATAAAGTACAGAATCAACTTGGCAAGAATATCAAAGCTCTTCGATCCGATCGAGGAGGTGAATATTTAAGCCAAGAGTTTAATGACCATCTCAAAGAGTATGGAATTGTTTCATAGCTCTCTCCTCCTGGAACACTACAATGGAATGATGTCTCTGAGAGGAGAAATCGAACTTTGTTAGACATAGTTCGATCAATGATGAGTTATTCAGATCTTTCGTTATCTTTCTGGGGATATGCACTCGAGATAGCTGCATTTACACTAAATAGAAGTCCATCAAAAGCTGTAGAGAAGACACCATATGAGATGTGGACAGAAAAAGTTTCTAGTATGTCTTTTCTAAAGATTTGGGGTTGTGAAGCTTATGTAAAATGTTTACTTTCTGATAAACTTGGACCCAAATCTGATAAATGCTTCTTTGTGAGATATCCTAAAGAAATGAAAGGATATTACTTTTACAATCCATCAGAGAACAAAGTGTTTGTTGCTCGAAATGGTGTCTTTTTAGAGAAAGAGTTTCTTACTAAAAGAACCAGTGGGAGTAAGATAAACCTCGAAGAAGTTATAGTGCCACAAGAGGGTGTTTCAGTTCATGAGGAACCTCAATTAGATCTATAAAGAGTTGTAGAGTCTATTCCAGTAGCACCTATAGTTCGTAGGTCTGAAAAAACACATCGTGAGCCTATAAGATATGGTTTCACGTGATAGAACATCGTCATCTATTGTTAATAGAAAATGACGAACCTACGACCTATACAGAAGCTATGATGGGCCCAAACTTCGATAAATGGCTTCAGGCCATGAAATCCGAAATGGACTCAATGTATCAAAATAAAGTTTGGACTTTGATTGATCCATTTAAAGGTGTCAAACCTATAGGGTGCAAGTGGATTTTCAAGAAGAAAATTGATATGAATGGAAATATTCACAACTATAAAGCACGGCTAGTAGCTAAAGATTTCAAACAAACTCATGGTATTGACTATGATGAGACCTTTTCGCTAGTGGCCATGCTTAAGTCCATTCGGATTATCCTAGCGTTTGCTACATATTATGACTATGAGATATGGCAAATGGATGTAAAGACAGCTCTCCTTAACGGAAAACTAGAGAAGGATGTGTATATGATACAACCCGAAGGCTTTACATCACCAGATAATACTGGGAAGATATGCAGGCTTCAACGTTCTATTAATGGATTGAAACAAGCATCACAGAGTTGGAATATTCGTTTCGATGAAACTGTCAAAGAGTTTGGCTTCATCAGAAACAAAGAAGAAGCTTGTGTATACAAGAAGTGTAGTATGAGTGTAATTGTATTTCTAGTGTTGTATGTGGATGACATAATACTCATTGGAAACGACATTCCTATGTTTCAGTCAGTTAAGACATCGCTAGGAAAATTTTTCTCCATGAAGGATATGGAAGAGGCAAACTATATCTTGGGAATAAGGATCTATACAGATAGATCTAAAAGACTTATTGGACTGAGTCAAAGTACATATATTGACAAAGTCATCAATAGGTTTAATATGCAAGACTCCAAGAAAGGTTTTCTCCTGATAACACATGGCATAAATCTTAGCAAGACTCAGTGTCCTTCAACACAAGATGAGCGAGACCACATGAGTAGGATTCCTTATGCATCAGCTGTGGGATCCATTATGTATGCTATGTTATGCACTCATCCCGATATTGCTTATGCATTGAGCATGACAAGTAGATACCAGTCAGATCTAGGGGAACCTCACTGGATTGCTATCAAAAATATCCTTAAGTACTTGAGAAGAGCTAAGGATTTATTCTTAGTCTATGAAGGTGAGGAACATATCACTGTAAGTGGTTACACTAATGCTAGTTTCCAAACCGACAAAGATGACCTTCGATCGCAATCAGGTTTTGTTTTTTACGTGAATGGTGGAGCAGTGTGCTGGAAGAGTTCCAAGCAAGATACTCTTGCAGATTCTACGACAGAAGCTGAGTATATTACTGCTTCAGAAGCATCAAAGGAAGCTGTTTGGATTCGAAAGTTCATAGAAGAATTGGGAATCAGTCCTACTAGTTCAAATCCAACGGACCTCTATTATGACAATAATGGGGCCATAGCTTTAGCTAAAGAGTCTAGGTCTCACCAGAACACCAAACACATACTCAGGAAGTATCATCTTATTCGAGAATTCATTGAAAGAGGTGATGTCAAAATGTGCAAAGTTGCAACGGAGTTGAATACAGCTGATCCGTTGACGAAGGCTCTTCCACAACCTAAGCATGAGCATCATTGTAACGCTTTAGGCCTTAGACACATTAGTGATTGGTCTTGATGTGAGTGGGAGTATATGTGATATACATTTTCATTATTTATTAATAAAAGGCGTTCAAGAAAAAGGAACTTCAAGATCTTTCGCTAGCACGTGGATCGTTAAAGTATTCCATTCGTGTGTGTGGATATCGGTAGAGGCGCAACACTTAGAGTGCTCATCCATACACAATTAATTGTCAATTACGTTCGATTTGTAAGAGGTACGTATCGAACTTCTGTCTCGATTTCAATATACATATGGATCCTGTCTAGGGTTCTATATTCCGCTATATTGTTTTTCGTTAATGAACCCAACAGTGGTATCAAAGCAAGGATGAAATGCGAAATTTATTAGTGGTGCGTTTCTGGACCGATTAGACAAACAGAAGTCCAAATGGAAAGCGAAACGGTAATGCGATTAAATGGTTTTTTTCTATTATTTTAGTATTTTTTATGAGTTAATTTTAAGGGTCATTTTTGTAATTTTGCTATTTGATGCTTATTAACTTTCCAATTCAGATTAGGTAACTTTCCTATTATGATTAGGTTTCCAATTCAGATTAGGTAACTTTCCTATTTGATTAGGTTTCCAATTCATATTAGATAACTTTCCTATTATGATTAGGTTTCCTATTATAATTAGGTTTAACCCCTATAAAAGGGTGTTTAGGGTTTGTTTTGAAGACAGAACATTATTATCATCAATATTGAATTTCGAGATTTTTCTCTCTAAGCAAGGTTTTGCTTGAATTAATTGCGGAACGCTGCGTCAGGTGGTATCAGAGCCTATGGCAACTGGCGGTGGTTTTCGTGATGATGCTCAGGAGACTGGAGCCCTAACCCTTGGGGACGACACGCTACAACGTTTGGAGCAGCGTTTAATGGAACGCTTGGATCAACGATTCGATCAAAGTTTTCGTTGTTTCGAAGAACGATTTGACAAGTTAACAGAACGATTCAAAGGTCTTGGCGTTGATGTGAACCGGAATCGGCGGAACAACAGAAGGCCGGGTGCAGATCTTGCTCGCGGTGATTCTATTGATAGGCCTGTTCTTGTCCGTAGGCAGAATAACCCTCTATTTTCAGAGAGTTCGGAAGAAGAAGAAAATGATATTTTTTATGAGGAACGTACTGATTATGGCAGCAGACGTTGTCATGGACGATTTTAAAGAGGATATGATCGTAGAGATGGAAGACGACGTTACGATGATCGTGAAGGTAACGACTTTAAATTGAAAGTCGATATTCCTTATTTTAATGGAAGTCTGGGCATAGAAGAATTTCTGGATTGGCTTACTGATATAAATAGATTTTCGACTATATGGAGACCCCTGGTGAGAAAAGGGTGCGATTAGTAGCCTATAGATTAAAGGAGGTGCGTCTACATGATGGGAGAGATTGCAGAATAAGAGAGAGCGAGAAGGGAAAGAGAGAGTTCGAACTTGGACTAGAATAAGAAAGCTGTTGAAGCAAGAATTCATTCTACCCGATTATGAACAGATTATGTTCCAATAGTATCAACATTGCCAGCAGGGCAATCGGACTATGCATGAATATACGATCGAATTTATGAGATTGGCAGAGCGGAATAATTTATCAGAGATGGAGGGATAGCAAGTGGCTAGATATCTCGATGGTTTGAAATCCTTCATTCGAGATAAAATTGGAGTGCAGTTTCTGCAAAATTTAACTGAAGCCAAGAATATGGCGATGAAGGCAGAATTGATGTAGCAAGATAGGGGAAGAAGAGGCTAC
The DNA here is from genome assembly GCA_031216405.1 of Syzygium malaccense. NCBI lineage: Eukaryota > Viridiplantae > Streptophyta > Magnoliopsida > Myrtales > Myrtaceae > Syzygium > Syzygium malaccense. The sequence goes on along the minus strand of CM062262.1, from coordinate 21,691,616 downwards.
GAAAATTATCGAGGTAGCAATTCGAGCAATTCGGTAGAGAAGAGAAGTTTCAATAATCGCTTTAACGCATGGCGAAATTAGGAAGATAAGGCGGTAGAAAAACGCCCAATGAACGAGCCGAGGGATAAGGGAACGCAAGCACAGAAAACTGCGAACCCCTAACCCTTATACTAAACCAGCCGCGATAAAGTGTTACAAGTGTAATCAGCCTGGGCACCGTTCTAATGAATGCCCTCAGAGAAAGCCCGTAAACGTAGCAGCGAAAGAAGAGGAGGAAGATGGATATTGCTGTGCACCAGATGGTGATGACGATGATTTTGAAGATGAAAAAGAGGAGCAAGTAAACTATGTGGTGCGTAGAATGATGTTGACCCCAAAACAAGAAGATAATTCGTAGCACCATCAGTTATTCCGAATCAGGTGCACCATTCTGGGAAAGATCTTTACTGTGGTTATTGATAGTGGAAGTATGGAGAATATTATTGGGAAGGAGGCAGTGAAGAAGCTGGAAATACCCGTGGAGAAGCATCATAATCCCTATACGTTAGAATGGATTAAATTTGAAGCGGAAAGTATTCATGTGACTGAACGATGCAAAATTCCATTCTCCATTGGAAAATATCATGATGAGCTGTATTGTGATATAGTGGACATGAATGTATGTCATGTGTTATTTGGGAGGCCATGGCAATTTGATGTAGATGCTCAATATTCGGGAAGAAGCAATCAGTATAATCTCGTGAAGGATGGAGTGAAGTATACGTTGCTGCCACTAAAGAATAAAGGAAAATAAATTTTTGAAAATAATTTCCTTACCCTTATGAGGAAATTTGAAGCTAAGGTTAAGGAGACCTGACAGATTTACGTGTTGATCGTGAAACAAACAATTGAAACTGAGGCTGAATTATAAGTGGAGGAGCAGCCTGAAACAGTCAGGCCTTTATTGAAGGAATTTAGCGAACTGATGCATAAAGAGATTCCAGATGGATTGCCGCCTATGCACGATATTCAACACCATATAGACTTAATTCCTGGTGCTAGTCTACCGAATTTACCGCACTACAGGATGAGTCCTAAAGAGAGCGAGATTCTAAAAGAGAAGGTGGATGAGTTGTTACGAAAGGGGCACATTCAGAATAGCATGAGCCCATGTGCTGTTCCGGCCTTGTTGACTCCTAAGAAAGATGGGAGTTGGCGGATGTGTGTAGATAGCAGGGCCATTAATAAGATAACCGTGGGTTACAAGTTTCCAATTCCGAGATTGGATGACATGTTGGATAGGTTGCACGGTGCTAAGTGGTTCTTGAAGCTGGATTTGAAGAATGGGTACCATCAGATTCGGATTCGGCCTGGAGATGAGGGGAAGACAGCTTTCAAAACAAAAGAGGGGTTGTACGAATGGTTGGTGATGCCTTTTAGACTTTTCAATGCTCCAAGCACTCTCATGAGGCTTATGAATCAGGTTCTGAAATCTTTTATTAGCAAATTTGTTGTAGTTTATTTTGATGATATCCTGATTTATAGTAAGACCGAGGAGGATCATCTATTATACTTAAGGGAGGTGTTGACAGCTTTGCAGATTAATAAACTGTATATTAATCTTAAGAAGTGCAGTTTTTTAACTAATGAACTGTTATTTTTGGGATTTATTATTACTGCTGAAGGAATAGAGGTAGATGAGGCGAAGGTAAGAGTAATCAGAGAGTGGCCGACTCCTAAAATAGTTTTTGACGTTAGGAGTTTTCATGGGTTGGCTACTTTTTATCGGTGATTTATTAAGAATTTTAGTACTATCGCAGCCCCAATTACTAAATGCATGAAGAAAGGCAAATTTCTACGAGGAGAGGAAGCTGAGAATAGTTTTGCTATTTTGAAGGAGAAGTTATGTACTGCACATGTTCTTGCTTTATCTGATTTTGATAAACTGTTTGAAGTGGACTGTGATGCTAGTGGAGTGGGTATAGGAGCTATTTTATCTCAAGAACGCAGACCAATTTGCTATTTCAGTGAAAAGCTTAGAGAGGCAAGACAGAAGCGGAGCACTTATGACAAAGAATTCTATTCTGTCGTAAGGGCTTTGAAGACCTGGGAGCATTATCTGATTGGGAAAGAATTCATCCTTTATTCTGATCATGAAGCTTTGAAGTATCTGAATAGTCAGGAGAGGATTAGCAAAGATATGCATGCGCGATGGTATCAATTTTTGCAAAAATTTCCTTTCAGATTAGAGCAAAAGTCAGGTGTGCATAATGTCGTAGCAGATGCATTGAGTAGGAGAGCTGGCTTGTTGATTACATTAAGCCAAGACATCTTGGGGTTTGAGCAGTTGAAAGACTATTATGCAAATGATGATGACTTTGGAAAAATTTGAGAGTCATGCTGCTGGTCAACCTGTACAAGAATTTTATGTGCAGGATGGTTATCTAATGCGTGGCAATCAGCTTTGCCTTCCTCGGACATCATTACAAGAAAAGGTAATTCGCGATTTACATAATGGTGGATTAACTGCACATCTAGGTCGTGATAAAACTATTGCTGCAGTCCGGGAGCGATTTTACTGGCCCTAGTTGCGTAGAGATGTCAGTAGGTACCTACAAAAGTGTTATATTTACCAGACTGCTAAGGGTCAATCTAAGAATACAGGTTTGTATATACCTTTATCTATTCCTAACAATATATGGGAAGATCTGTCCATGGATTTTGTGCTTGGTTTACCACGGACACAAAGAGGCATGGATTCTGTTTTTGTTATGGTTGATAGATTTTCCAAGATGGCGCACTTCATTCATTATAGGAAGACTTCTGATGCAGTAAGTGTGGCCAGATTATTCTTTAAGGAGGTGATTCGTTTACATGGTGTGCCCAAATTTATTACCTTAGATAGGGATAGTAAATTTCAGGGGCATTTTTGGCAGACTTTGTGGAAGTTGTTTGATTTATCTTTGAATTTCAGTAGCACTGCTCACCCGCAGACTAATGGGCAAACAGAGGTGGTTAATAGAACTCTAGAAAACTTGATTCGAAGTATTAGTGGAGATAAGCCGAAGCAATGGGATGTTGCTTTATCACAAGCAGAGTTTGCTTATAATAATGCAGTTCATAATTCTATTGGCAAGTCACCTTTTTCTGTTATTTATACAAAGGCGCCTCAGCATACTCTAGATTTGGTACAGTTGCCTAAGCAAGCGGATAAAAATGTAGCAGCGGATCATATGGCTAAACAGATTATGGAAGTACCACCTGACTCAGCGTTCCGCGAATAATTCAAATAAAACCTTGCTTAGAGAGAAAAATCTCGAAATTCAATATTGATAATAATAATGTTCTATCTTCAAAACAAACCCTAAATATCATTTTATAGGGGTTAAACCTAATTACAATAGGAAACCTAATCATAATAGGAAAGTGACCTAATCTGAATTGGAAACCCAATCAAATAGGAAAGTTACCTAATCTGAATTGGAAAGTTAATAAGTATCAAATAGCAAAATTACAAAAACGACCCTTAAAATTAACTCACAAAAAAATACTAAAATAATAGAAAAAACCATCTAATCGCATTGCCGTTTCGCTTTGCGTGTGGACTTCTGTTTGTCCAATCGGTCCAGAAATGCACCACTAATAAATTCCGCATCACTAGGCTCTCCTGCAACCTGAAATTCCACAAAGTTATCTTTCAACATCGGTCGAGATCACCGGCCACCTCGAAAGTCGCGTTAAACGGGATCAGATCAACTCGGCTCGGTTCGATTCCATAGCTCGCATTTGATGATGTTTTCAAGATCATCGTCTCAAATCTTGGGTCTACCCGGTTTTAATAATAATAGCTCTAGACTTTCGAACTCGTTCTCAGACATATCTAGGGTTTTACATCTAATTAATCCGTGGAAAGGACTTCCAATTAATTGAATAATCCAGAAAACCATGTGTCGGAGTGTAATCTCCATTTTCAATGAATGTTTTATGATGATGGGCCAATGGCTGGTTAGTTAGGGTTCACATAAATGGAATTAGAATGGGGTTTGCTAGGTTTTCCACTAAAAGTGCGTTTGTTTCGCAAAAAACGAATAATTTATAAAATATTTTCCTAAAATTGATCTTTTATATCGCTTGCGAAAATGAATCAACGAAAAATATTTTCATCGTTTATAAAAATATTTAGACATTAATTGTTGTTAATTATGAATATTTTTCATTAACTAATTATTTGAAGGAATACAAACGATTATTTTAAGAAAAATATTTTTCAAATCACTCATTTTTCGCAAAATAAACGGAGCATAATTCTCTTTTCTTTGTTTGGAAGGTTTCTATTGATAACTCTATAAACATAGAGTTATTTTATCTACTCTAGGCAATAGATAATGCAATATTTGTTAGAATATATCTGGATTTCCTTTTATTTACTTAATTTTTCCTTGTTTACGTAGAATATTGAGATATAGAGAAAATAAGGAAAATATGGCAAAAAGAAGAAAAGGTATATGCTACTCAGAGAAGAGTTAGAAGATGGATATCACATTGAGAATTCTACGATTTATTCCATACTTTTTATGTGAAAAAGAATTAATTACCTTGTGAGAGGAGTCTTAGATATTATCATATAAATAGGATAATTTGGGGCAACAGCAAGTTTGTTTTTAGATCGTTTTTGTTTTCGATATTCTAAGAGTTTTTCAAGTATTTTGAAGAAAAGACAAACGTGGTGACAAAATTCTTGTTCTTTGATTCAAGATGTTTGGTTTAATTTATATTTTCATTTCTTCTTTTATTATGTTCTAATTTTCTTTGTTAGAGCTACGACGTAGCCTAATCACGATGATATGAATTTCATGTTTTTTATGCTTTGCAAGTAATTTTATTCATGTAAGTTATATATTATTGTGCTTAATGCTTTTAAGTGACTGGCCATCACTTGAATGATCTGATGTACATGTTTGAGACTAAAAAGTGATAATATGTAATTACTCATTATAATATATAACCATGAATAAAATGTGGATAGAAATATACTATGTTATTTGTGTAGCCTTCAATGATAAGGTGGTCCAAAAGATTCATTGTAAATCGGGAATATTCACAGATTTTAATACACTTATGTTTATTTAAATTCATATAGAGATATAATGAATTGATAAACTGAGTAGATTTACTATACCTAGAGATAGGATAGTAAATGGACTAGAAAATTCCGTTATCACATATTTGATATTGTTTTTTTTTTGGTAAGGACATATTTGATATTGTTCTTGTATGCAAAAAATCTAAAATTCATATCTAGTGGTTATGGTGAAATCGAATGCTCTAACATATTTTACCTGATTGATTATCTGTCTTTAGTTTATAAAATTTTGTTTTCAAAAATTGTCAATTTTTATTTATTCTCAATTCTATTTCGATTTGTTAGATAAATTTTAGAATTAGTTTATTTTTAATATTTAATTGATTTATTATCATCAATCTCTGTGGGATGATACTCTTCTCATTATTGTATTACTTGTTCAACACGTTTGTTAACACGTACAGAATTTTACAAACAAGTTTTTGACGCCGTTGCCAGGGATTGCTTATTTAATACCAATTAATATTGATACCGAATAATTCTAAGTTTAATTTAGCTTTTATCTTCTTCTTTTCTTTCAGAGTATACATTGGTGTATGACACGTAGCCAACAAGGAAAACTTGCTGAGTTTGATCCACAAATCGAACGTACATTTAAAAGGCAACTGAGAGAATAGAGAAATCACACTAAAAAGATGGACGGAGTTGGTGATGGTAGAAATCAACATAGATTCTTGAAAGATTATGCTGCACCAATAGTTGAGTGTACCACATCAAGCATCAAGAGACCTGCAATTCAAGCAAATAACTTTGAGATCAAGCCATCACTGGTTCAGATGCTTCGATAATCAGTGCAATTTAGTGGGCTACCAAGCGATGATCCAAATGCTCACATTGATGCTTTTCTTGAAATATGTGACACAATTAAATATAATGGAGTTACAGATGATGCTATTAAATTAAAATTATTTCCATTTTTTCCTCAGAGACAAAGCTAAAGGTTGGCTCTCTTCTCTTCCCGTAGGATCGATCACTACGTGAAATGATATGACCTAAAAATTTCTTGGTAAGTTGTTTCCACATGCAAAATTGGCAAAAATACGTAACGATATTACTAATTTTATGCAGATGGACAATGAATCATTGTATGAAGCATGGGAAAGATTCAAGGAGTTTCTTAGGAGATGCCCACATCATGGACTACCCGTATGGATGCAGGTACAAACATTTTATAATGGATGTAATACAAATCTCTGTTCTATGATTGATGCAGCTGCTTGGAGAACTCTGAATAATAAAATACCAGAAGAAGCCTACAACTTATTAGAGGAGATGACATCCAATAATTATCAATGACCTACTGAGAGAATGCCAGTGCGCAAAGCTAGTAGTGTTCACGAGGTGAATGCTTTCACAATAATCGCTGCGCAAATTGAAGCACTCAACAAAAAGATATATAATATGAGTGCTTCAGGCATGAAAATTCATAATATGACACGCGATTTTTGCGATGGAGAACATGTTAGCACAGAATGTCAGGTAGGTAATACTTTTGCACAACCTAATGAAAATGCTAACTTTATTGAGAATTATAATAGATCATAGAATAATCCCTACTCCAACACGTACAATTCGGGATGGCACAATCATCCAAATTTTTCATGGAATAATCAGAATGTGATGAGATCGCCATCGTGATTGAAACAACCAGAAGAGACAAAGTCCAGATTAGAAGATATAGTCACAAAACTTGCCAACACTACTCAAGACTTCATCAAGAGCACAGATGTGAGATTTCAAAATCAAGAGGCTTCCATTAGAAATTTGGAGATGCAAGTGAGGCAGTTAGCAAACATGATGTCGGGGAGACAACAGGGTTCTTTGCCTAGCATCATAGAGAAAAATCCAATTGAAAATGTAAAAGCTATATCCCTAAAAAGTGGTAAATAAGTGGGTGAAGAAGATGCTGAACAAAAGATTTCCAGATACAAAGAAGAAGAGGTCAAGAAACAACCAAAGGAGATAGGTAAGAGCAAATTTTTTCCAGATAATCCCAAGCCATACGTGCTGTCAGTTCCATTCCCTCAGCGACTTCAGCAGCATAAAATAGATAAACAATGTTCTAAATTTCTTGATGTTTTTAAAAAATTACACATTAATATTCCTTTTGCAGATCCTTTAGTGCAAATGCCTAGCTATGCAAAATTTTTGAAGGAGATTTTGGCAAATAAAAGGAAGCTAGAGGATTATGAAACTGTGAAGTTGAATAAGGAATGTTCAGCCATCCTACAAAATAAATTACCTGCGAAGTTAAAAGATCCAGAGAGTTTTACAATTCCTTACACAGTTGGGGATTCTTACTTTGAAAAGGCATTGTGTGATTTAGGTGCAAATATTAATTTGATATCTTTCTCTATTTTCAGGAAATTAGGATTTGATGAAGTAAAAGCAACCATAATGTCGCTTCAACTGGCTGATCGATCAATTAAATATCCGAGAGGTATTATGGAAGATGTATTGGTAAAAATTGACAAGTTTATTTTTCCTGCAGATTTCGTAGTTCTTGACATGGATAAAGATTTTGAGATACCACTTATCTTAGGTCGTCCTTTTCTAGCAACAGGAAAAGCTCTTATTGATGTACAACAGGAGAAGTTGATTCTTAGAGTTCAAGATGATCTTGTTTCTTTTAATGTTTTTAAAGTAATGAAATATCCCTATGATGATAATTCTTGTTTGAGAGTTGAGATAGTTGACAAGTTGGTGAACAAGGTTTTTCAAGAAAATATTTTTAAAGATCCACTTGAAGCATGTCTGGTTCAATCAAAAGACAGAGAAATTGAGAATGAGGAGAAAAGGGAGTACGCAAATTTTATGGAGGCAAATCCAACATATTCAAGGCATAAGGCAACAAAATTTGCGGAGTTGGGACAACACACAACGAAGCTTAAGCCATCAATTCAAGAGCCTCTTATTCTTGAAATCAAACCCTTATCCTCTCATTTGAAATATGCTTATTTAGATGGAATTTCTTCTTTACCAGTAATTATATCTTCTTCTTTGACGGATTTAATGGAGGAGAAATTGCTGATAGTGTTGAGAGAGCATAAAGGTGCAATTGGATGGAAAATAGCTAACATAAAGGGAATTAGTCATTCACTTTGAATGCACAAAATTTTGATGGAGGAACAACGTAAACCCACTATCCAACCTCAGAGTCGTTTGAACCCGAAAATGCAAGAAGTGATGAAAGCCGAGGTAATTAAGTTATTTGATGCAGGGATCATCTATCATATCTCTAATAGTTCCTAGGTAAGTCCTGTGCAAATTGTGCTAAAGAAAGGAGGTATGAATGTTCAAAAAAATGACAATAATGAATTGATTCATACTAGGACATTTACTGGGTTGGCGTGTGTGCATGGATTATAGAAAATTGAATGATGCCACTAGAAAAGATCATTTTTCTTTACCATTTATTGATCAAATGTTGGAAAGACTTGCAAGACATAAGTTTTATTGCTTTCTTGATGGATATTCAAGGTATAATCTGATCCCTATTGTACCAGAAGATCAAGAAAAAACTACTTTCACTTGTCTTTACGGTACTTTTGCTTTTAGAAGAATGCCCTTTGGTCTTTGTAATATACCAGCTACTTTTTAGAGATGCGTGATGGCTATTTTTTTTATATGGTTGAAAAATATATTGAGATTTTTATGGATGATTTTTCTGTTTTTAGTTCATCATTTGACTCTTGTTTAAATAATTTCGCTTTGGTCTTACAAAGATGTGAGGAGACTAACTTTGTTTTAAATTGGGAGAAGTGTCATTTTATGGTACAGGAAGGAACAGTGCTCGAGCATAAGATTTCTAGAAATAGAATAGAAGGCAATCAAGCCAAAGTGGAAGTTATTGCAAAATTGCCTCCACCAACATCTGTAAAACTTGTTAAAGGATTTTTGGGGCATCGGGATTCTACTGGCAGTTTATAAAAGATTTTTCAAAAATTGCTAAACCCCTCTCTAATCTTTTGGTAAAAGATGAAATATTTAATTTTACTGATGAATGCGTGCAGGCTTTTAACACTTTAAAGGAGAAGTTAATATCAGCATCAATCATGGCAGCACCAGAATGGGATTTACCTTTTGAGCTGATGTGTGATTCTAGCGATTCTATAGTGGGAGCTATTTTGGGACAAAGGAAGAATTGAATTTTTCAAACCATTTACTATGCCTGCTGAACCTTGTCAGGTGCACAATTGAATTATTCAACAACATAAAAGGAACTTTTGGCAGTAGCTTTTACTTTTGATAAATTTTGTTCTTATTTAATTGGCTCAAAAATTATAGTTTATTCTGACCACTCTGCTCTTAAGTATCTGCTTGAAAAGAAAGAATCAAAATCACGTTTAATCAAGTGGATTATATTGCTATGAGAATTTGATTTGGAAATCAAAGATAAGAAGAGGATTGAAAATCTAGTTGCAAATCACTTGTCAAGAATTCCGAATTTAAAAGAAGAGGTAAGTCCAATTATTGAAGAGTTCCCTCATAAGAAAATTTTTTCCATCAAATCCACAAAAATTCCTTGGTATGCTGATTTTGTGAATTATTTCGTAAGTAATATTCTTCTTTCTGAATTGTCATATCAACAGAAGAAATTTTTTTTTTCTAATGTTAAAAATTATTTTTGGGAAGAACCTTTTTTTTTTTAAAGTATGTGCAGACCATGTCATAAGGAGATGTGTTCCAGATGAAGCAAAGGTAAACATTCTGCATTATTGTCATGACAGAGAGGCAAGTGGTCATTTTGATGCCATCAAAATTGCAGCTAAGGTTTTACAATCTGGATTTTATTGGCCCACACTTTTTAAATATGCTTACTCCTATGTAGCTTCATGTGATCGTTGTCAGAGAACTGAAAATATTTCTTGAAAAAATGAGATGCTTTGAAACAACATTATTGTGTGTGAATTATTTGATATTTAAGATATTGATTTCATGGGACCCTTTATACCTTCTTATGGTAATTTATACATTTTAGTGGCTATGGAGTATGTGTCTAAATGGGTAGAAGCTGTAGTATTGTCAAAAAATTATGCTAAGTGTCACGACCTAAAGTTTTTCCTTCTCAGGCTAATGGATTATTAAGACTAAACCTAACTCGGGCCCTCCCAAGCCCTACCAATTCGCAACTTAGGGTTTAAGTTTTTAACATGCAAATGTTTTCATACTCGGAGTCGCCACTAATCTATTTGTGGTAGGTCGATTAGAAACCTAAATAAAACATAGGGAGATATGTTTTATTCCTACGAACCAGAGATTCTAAGCCCGGGGACTTGATTACGCTAGATCTAGTCTAACGCCCTTTCGGTACCTTTTCTTTTCAAAAATATTTTGGCAGGCAATTTGGATCCATTTTAACTTAGTCACTAACATGTGAGGTGTTCATGCGGGTGCGCAAACCACCAAAGTAACACCCAATAATCAAAACATTAAATAAATTGCAAGTTTGGAAGAATTACTTACCTCGAAGCAACGCAAGCATCTGCATTGTTAGCTAGAAAATCACATCAACAACCTAATATGATTTCTAATTAACAAGGAATTCACTCAATTTTTGGATTTTCTCTTATTTAAATGAAGCCTAATCTACATGCAATGACGTGCAAAAATTGACACGCGAATAATGCAACCTAGCATGCAAACTATATGTCATGCGACGACGTGACCTAATTCTGATGACGGGCAAATGATTTATTTTTGGTATTTTCTGACGAAATTCGGAATAAAAATATGCCTAAATTAACATGCAACCTATGATGACTTAACATATCCTAACATGACTTATTTTTTGGGATTTTTGTTAAAATTCGAAATAATAAATTACCTAAATTAAGAATGCAATCTATCCTAATCTACCATAAAACAATTCATTCTTTTTTTGGGATTTTCATACAAATTCGGAATTAAAAAAATAACCTAAATAATCTATTAAGATTAGAAAATTACTTAATTTAAACTAGGAAATAGATTATCTCAAGTCCTAATTTAAATTAAATAATTACTCTATCGTCTAGATATATTTAGGATTCCTAAACATGCGAAACTCAAATTCAAATCCTAACTGATATTTTTTGAATTTTCTTTTTTATTTGAAAAGGAAAAATAATCTAAACAGAGATAGCATCCACATTTAAAATAGCCACGCAATCCACAAGATTTGTTTCAAATTCAGATTAGGCACAAGAATCGAACTATCAGTCATATCTATAGGGTTATAGATATTAATGGAAAGTTGATCATTCAAATTTGGAAAGCAGATAAAAATCATTATCGTACCCAAGTGATTATGGATAGGATAGTGATTTTCCGTATCGCCACGTATCATACCTTAGGGATAAGGTCGGATAGTTGTCCAGATACGTTGCTGAATTAGGAAAGATTCCTAATTTTGAATATTTTCAAATATTGCAGATATCAGATAATTATCCTAATATATCTAATATTCCACACGATATTCACGAAATATTCCAAACACACAAATTAGTAAATTAAATATTCTGAAAAATATCAGATAATATCTAATTACCTAATTTGCAGATAATTCCCAAATTCGAACTTGCGGATCGGGATGAACGACGAAGGCGGATCGGTAGCACGGTGTCGGGAACGACGACGGAGCAGCGGCGACGGAACAGCAAGGCAGCGCCGGCGTGCAACAGCTCCGGCGAGGACGGCAGCAGCGGCGTCGGGCTCGGCGGGGACAGCGGCTGGGACGTCGGCAGGGCGCAGCGACGGAACAGCAAGGCAGCACCGGCGTACGACGGCTCCGGCGAGGACGGCAGCAGCAGCGTCGGGCTCGGCAGCAGCAAGCAGCAGCGGCGTCGGCGTCGGCGGGAAGGGCAGCGGCAGCAGCAAGCAGCAGCGGCGTCGGCGTCGGCCTGAGGAGCAGCGGCGAGCAGCAGCACCGGCGGTGTCTCGCGGGAGACAGCAGCAGCGGCGTCGCGGGGGGAAGCAACAGCGACACCGGAGGGCGCGACAGGGAGCGGCGCTCGGCAGCAGGCGCTGGCAGGAAGCAGCGTCGGTGGCAGGAAGCGGCAGCAGGTCCGGCGTTGGCGTCGGCGTGAGGGGCAGCGGCAGCAGCAAGCAGCACCGGCGTACGACGGCGGGAAGGGCAGCGGCCAGCAAGCAGCAGCGGCGTCGGCGTCGGCGGGAAGGGCAGCGGCAGCAGCAAGCAGCAGCGGCGTCGGCGTTGGCGGGAAGGGCAGCGGCAGCAGCAAGCAGCAGCGGCGTCGGCGTTGGCGGGAAGGGCAGCGGCAGCAGCAAGCAGCAGCAGGCGCGGTGCACGGCAAGAAGCAGCGGCAGCACGCGGCGGCGCGCGGCGAGGAGCAGCAGCAGCAGGCGGCGGCGCGCGCGGGGAGGGGCGGCAGCACGCGGCAGCCGCGGGAGCCGGTCTCCTTCTCTTCCTCTCTTCTTCTTTCTCTCGCTCACGTGTGTCTCTCGTGCCCTCAAAAATTATGTTCTGAAAATTCTTTGTGTCCCCCCTCTAAAATTCTGACCTAATGAAGTATATATAGTATTAATCTAGGTCAATTAGATGGGCTTTCTAGTCTTAATGGGCTTAGGCTTGGGCTTTAATTTAAATGGGCTGAATTAATTAATGATAATGGGCTGAATTAATTAATGACCATGAGCTGAATTAATTAATGACAATGGGTTGAATTAAGTTCAAATTAAAACAACCGAGCCCGTTTGATTTATAATTCCCGGCCTTTGCACTTCAAGCGAGCCGAGTCCCATTTGATGAAATTTAATCTCGTTCACTCACCGCCGGTCCGATGCAAAAAATGCAATGAATTTAAACTATATGTTATGCCATTTAAATATTTTTGTTTAGGGGTTAAAAATTTAATCCCTAATTTTCTATGCAAATTACACTAAATGATGCGTCAAAATTTAGGTGTCAACAGCTGCCCCTCTTTGAAGGTGAGCTCGTAGAGGTTGCATTCAAAGACTAAATGATACCTAAATTTCAACGATGCAAATGCAATGAATGTTGTTTTTGTCGGGATTATGAGTCCCATTTTACAATGCATTAAGAAATGATGCAATGCAGACATGCATAGAAAACATACCTGGAATTACTTACCTGACATGAACGATAACGTAATTCGAGGCACAACTTTAACTTGCATGTTGTTTTGGCAAATGCATGGGCTCAGTTCCCATTGGTATTGCCTGATATATGTTGATGAACTTCGGTGATCTGCAATCAAGTCAAAACACACGAAGAAAGCTCGACGTATCCAATCATCATTTGGATTCGTGAGAATAGTTCCGATCCTTACGAACTACCTATACATCTCTCTAGGTGTTTGCAAAGATTTGGCCGCTTCACTTATACCTGCTCATAAGTGAATTGCGAGGGAAACTTTTGAAATCAAGAGGATATTCTGACCTTTACATATACCTGCTCATATGCAAAGATTTGGCCGCCTCACTTATACCTGCTCATAAGTGAACTGCGGGGGAACACCTGGGGTTGAGAGAATATTCCGACCTTTACATATACCTGCTCATATGCAAAGATTTGGCCGCTTCACCTATACCTGCTCATAGGTGAGTAGCGGGGGAACATCTGACATAAAGAGAGTATTCCGACCTTTACATATACCTGCTCATATGCAAAGATTTAGCCGCTTCACCTATACCTGCTCATAGGTGAGTATCGGGGGAATACCTGAGATTTGGGAAAAATATTCCGACCTTTACATATACCTGCTCATATGTAAAGATTTGGCCGCTTCACCTATACCTGCTCATAGGTGAGTAGCGGGGGAATACCTGAGATTTGGGGAGAATATTCCGACCTTTACATATACCTGCTCATATGTAAAGATTTGGCCGCTTCACCTATACCTGCTCATAAGTGAGTAGCGGGGGAATACCCGATATTTGGGAAGAATATTCCGACCTTTACATATACCTGCTCATATGTAAAGATTTGGCCGCCATGCCTATACCTGCTCATAGTCATGTAACGGGGGAATCTTCTCGAGATTGTATGAAAATCTGCGATTTGATGAACAAAGGGGCTAGCCCAAGTGTTCAAGAGTTCCTTGACAAAGTACCTGGATATCATCAGAAGTACCTGAAAAGGTTTGATCAATAGACACCTGAACATTATCAAAGGCATCTAGAGATCGCCAAAATGATCAAATGTGGGACCTGACAATTGCTTGAACAGGTTAGGGATACCTAGATAGTCATAGACATCCTAGGGATAGAGATATACTTACCTGGTGATATCTCCAACTCTGAAGGTGTGTCTCCTGTTAGACACGATTTTAAGTAATACGCATTCGCATGCTGTCAAGAATGCACCATGATTTCAACTGATTTTCATGCATGATGGTTTTGTCAAATCAGCATCACAAACTTAGTTGGGGAAAAATCATGACAAGACAATCCAGATTCACAAGTAGATATCTTGAAAATGTTGAATGAGGGACTTTTGGTTCGAAAGGGCTTTCACTCACTCTCGTCGAGAAGTGGCTAATTTACGAAAATCACTCTATCTCACCATCATCATGTTGACAAGGGTCTGAGTATTCTCGCAAGCAGTACGACTTTACCAATCTGAGAGGTCTTTGTTAGGACCGTAACATGGGCTTGGTCAACGGCTTAGCAAAAGAGACTCTTCGAGTCAAGGCTATTGAAAGAAAATGCTCTACAATTGTCTCCGGGTTTACAAGTCAAGAACCTGCAAAATGAGATAGAAATGGACTTGCTCGCACTTCTTCGAGCTAAGCTTATAAACATCAGAAACTCTACGTTAGTTCAAGTGCCCTAATCTGAAGAGACTTTGCAAGGGATGTAACGCAGGCTAGGCTCATGGGTTGAGAAATGAATGGATCATAAGGCTCAAAATGTGTATAATTGGGGTGAGAGTTGGTGATCATCTCGGCATTGTCACCGGTCTTCTTCTTCACCAGGGATTGTCTTCTCCGCAGATGCTCCATTGGCTTCAAGAGTTTATCACCTGACTCCTCAAGACTTTGGATACTTTTGTGACTTCGACACACCTCAACACTTTCTAATCCAAAGTCACTTTTTCTCCATTTTTTCATTCTCTTCTTCTTCTTTTCTCTTCTTTTACGGGCATTGGCCTTGCTTTTACCAGGCACACTGCTTTTTCTTACCCCTTTTTTTTTGACACACACTATCTACAATGCATATATTGGCTAGCCACACTTTGGCTTGTTTTGATCGAATGACTATCATTTGGACTCTCAAGGTCTTCGTCCTCTATCGGTGCTCCGGATATGCTGCTTGAACAATGATGACTTTTGCCTTACCCCAGTGTGGGGATGATCACCAACTGGGTTTAAAAAATGAATTTGCAGGCTCAATTGGGCTTAACAAAGGATAAAATGTGTATAGGATAGAGAAAGAAATACTCTTCGTCATCCTAAGGCACTTGAACTTCACGTGAATTCATCTGAAAAAGCAACACTCGAAGATTGATGCAAGTGAGAGCATGAAAATTTCTACTCATTTTTCACCTTATGACGCTGACTTACCTCCAGTTTGCCCCGATATGGGGTGGTTCTTGACAGGGGTAATTTGAATGAATTTCTCCAAGTGTTTTAGGCTCAAAGTGGCGAAACAATGGATTACCTGTAGTGTTTGGGATAGAAAAATGAACCGCCTCTCATCATTTCAGTTGCCGTACCTTTTGCGAGATAACTCTTTACCTTGCAAACATGGAATTTTTCTACTCAACTCACTGGGGATCAGTGCATGGGACTGTGTATAGGATATGGCTTGCCTTTCGTCATCCCGATGTACCTCATTCAACACATTCAATTCATCCCACATGAGTTATCAGATTGTCCAAATAGATTTCCCCTTTTGAAATCGATAATACAGGTTGACAAATAACCATGCAGAAATTAAAGCCAATGCAAATATCTTAACTTGAAATTGATCGAAACCATTTATTCATAAATGCAATGTTTGCAATTCAGAGTATAAAACCAGACTTTTGAAAACTTTTGCCGCAAAATGTTAAACTCTATCAGGGATAATAGATCTTCACAGCGTCAGAATTAACAGGAGTGGAGAACTCACGACCATCCATTTCTGCAAGGATCAGGGCACCTCCAGGAAGCACCTTTCTGACCACGTACGGACCGATGTAGTTTGGGGCAAATTTTCCTTCAGGAACAGGAAAGACGGGCAGTACCTTCCTTAGGACTAGATCATTTACCTCGAAGTGTCTTGGACGCACCTTTTGATTGAAGGATCTAGCTATCCTCTGCTGATAGGTTTGACCGTGGCAAATGGCTCTCAATCGCTTCTCATCAATTAGGTTTAACTGCTCATGCCTTTGTCGCATCCATTCTGCCTCGGACAACTCCACTTGATATAATACCCGCAATGAAGGAATCTCTACTTCAACGGGTAGAACTGCTTCCATGCCATACACCAAGGAAAAAGGAGTCGCTCCGACAGAAGTTCGGATCGAAGTTCGATACGCCATTAATGCAAATGGCAACCTTTCATGCCAGTCACGATAGTTTTCAGCTGTTTTGGCCAAGATCTTCTTGATGTTCTTGTTGGCGGCTTCAACTGCTCCATTCATCTGTGGACGATAAGGAGATGAATTCAGGTGCCGGATTTTGAACTCGTTGAACAACTGATCAATGAACTTGTTGTTCAAATTTGTCCCATTGTCAGTGACGATAGCCTCAGGGACACCATAGCGAGCGACTATGTCTCGCCTGATGAATTTTACAACATTCTTTGCGGTGACGTTTGCATAAGATGACGCCTCAATCCACTTAGAGAAATAATCAATCGCGACCAAGATAAATCGGTGTCCATTTGATGCCTTGGGATTAATCGGGCCAATCACATCGATGCCCCACATTGAAAAGGGCCATGGCTCAGACTGCTGATGTAATTCCGTCGGGGGAACATTTATTTTATCCCCATGAACCTGACAACGATGACATCTTCGAACATGTTGGATGCAGTCACTCTCAAGACTGAGCCAGTAATAACCCAACCTCATAATCTTCTTAGCTAACATGTGGCCATTCATGTGTGGGCCACATATCCCTTCGTGTACTTCTTGCATGATTCTGGTAGCTTCAGCCGCATCCACACATCTCAATAGGATTGAATCATATGATCTTTTGTACAGCTTCTCACCACTAACAAAGAATTTTGAAGCCATTTTCATTATGTACTTCCTGTCAGTCGGGGTGCTTCCCTCAGGGAATTCTTGTTTCTGGATGTAACTCATGATATCGTAATACCATGGCTTTTCATCAGGTTCTCCGGCCACAACCATACAGTAGGCTGGCTTTGTCAGGACTTCGATCTTTAAGGGTTCTACCTCTAACCCCTCAATCACTTGCAACATGGATGATAACGTAGCCAGCGCATCAGCAAACTGATTATGAGACCTCGATAAGTACTCAAAAGAGACATCTTCGAATTCCTTTATGATTTCTTCGAGGTATTCATGGTACGGCACTAGTTTGGTGTCTCTCGTCTTCCACTCTCCCACAGTTTGGAGAATAATCAAAGCAGAATCACCAAACACTTTCAACTTGGTTATCCTCATTTCCACTGCGGTTTGGAGTCCGAGAATGCAAGCCTCGTACTCGGCTATGTTGTTGGTACAGGGGAACACCAACTTTGCCGCTACAGGATAATGTTGCCCATCTGGGGATATTAAAACTGCCCCAGTGCCGGAACCGGCCAAGTTTACAGCTCCATCGAAAAACATGGTCCATGTGTCTTCCTTTATTACCAAAATACGATCTTCTGGAGAATACCTATCATCATCCGGGACTCCAGGATTTTCAGCTAACACATCAGCAATTACTCGACCTTTAACTGACTTTTGTGGTTTCATCTGGATATCAAATTCTGAAATCAAAATCTGCCACTTGGCTAACTTTCCTACCAAAGCCGGCTGATCAAGTAAATACTTGATAGGATCGTTCTCAGTTACAAGCAAAGTCTGGTGATGCAGTGTATATTGTCGCAGCCTATGGAGCACCCATACTAGCGCAGCGCAAGTCTTCTCGGCTTCGGAATATTTCAACTCCGAGACGGTGAACTTCTTGCTTAGGTAATAAATGGCCCGCTCTTTTCCATCTTCAGGACTTTTCTGGGCTAGCATCGCACCTAAAGACTCACTATGAATCGTGAGGTAAAGGATCAAAGGCTGGCCCGGCATTGGTGGGACTAGCACTGGTGGTTTCGTCAGGTACTGCTTTAGTTCATTAAACGCTTCCCGACAATCATCGTCCCATTCCACTTGAGCATTCTTTCTTAAAAGTTTGAAGAATGGCTTAGCAGTTGCTGAGAGCTGAGAAATAAAACGGGCTATGTAGTTCAATCTACCCAGGAGGCTCCGCACTTCTTTTACGGTCGACGGGGGTTGTAACTCACATATAGCCTTCACTTTGGAGGGGTCAATTTCAATGCCTTTACTGCTCACTATGAACCCAAGTAATTTACCCGAGGTTGCTCCAAATACGCACTTTGCTGGATTGAGACGGAGCTTAAACTCACGGAGTCTCTCGAATAATTTCTTCAAAGTATCGACGTGACTCTTCCCAGGTCGAGACTTGGCGATCATGTCATCGACATAAACCTCAATCTCCTTATGCATCATATCATGGAAGAGCGTCACCATTGCCCGTTGATATGTTGCCCCGGCATTTTTAAGGCCGAAGGGCATGACCTTATAGTGGAATGTCCCCCAAGGAGTGATGAACGCCGTCTTCTCCTTATCATTATCCTTCATTTTTATCTGATTATAACCCGAGAACCCATCCATGAAGGAAAACAGCTCAAACCCTGCAGTACTGTCCACCAAAACGTCTATATGTGGCAATGGGAAATCGTCTTTAGGACTGGCCTTGTTTAGATCGCGATAGTCGATGCAAACCCGAACTCGACCATCTTTCTTCATGACTGGCACAATATTAGCCACCCAACTGGGGTATCGAGTGACTTCGATGAATCCAACTTTCAAGAGTTTCATGACTTCCTCCTCTATTTTCTTGGAAAGTTCAGGCTTGGTCCTTCGCAACCTCTGTTTCTTGGGCGGCATGTCTGGATTAGTGGGTAGACTATGCTCCACAATAGAAGGGTCTAGACCCGGTATATCGACATACGACCAGGCAAAGATATCCTGGTAATCCTTCAGCAGTTGGACCAGGCGTTTAGCTTCACCTTCGGGAAGGGTTGCCCCTATCTTCACCTCTTTGGGTTCTCCGGAATCACTCAAATTGACAGTGATAGTTTGATCTACTGTTAGGACTTTAGGCCTTTCATGATGCTCTAGATCACGGTGGAGGTCCGAGGAATCTTCAAGTTCATTGGTATCATCGAAATCAGGTTCGGTGGCACATAATTCATCAGATTGGACCGTTCCCATACCCTTTCGTGTCACAAAATTGCCCCTGAAACATAAAGTAGGGGGTTCAGTAGGACAAACAGGGTTAAACAGTGTATTTTGATTTTATTATTATTTTTTTGTTTTTTTTTTTTGAAATTCTTTTCAAAAAGGTTTTAACACGAGGAAGCATGAAGAAGCCCAGGCCTCAGAATTCTCCTTGGACTATGTTTTATTTTATCGGTTGGATATCATCACCGGACTGGTTTGATGTACCTCAACATGCCCTCAAAACGGAAATAACTTGTAATTTCATTGATTATCACCAAATGAATTACATTTATTGGAATGGAAATTGCAACAATCAAATCCTAGAAATGAAAAGTACTAAAAAGCAGCTCCCGAGACGGGGCAAGTCCTAAAAAGCAGTAAAAATTCCCGCGTAGGGGAGTGTGCGAAAAAGGTAAATGTGTTACTCTTGCGGGCCAATGCCCATTCCCTTCAACGGTCCTTCCTCGATGGCTCCAATTAAGAAATTATCGAACAGGGCAGTGATTCCCTCCATTGCATCATCAGAATCTTCTGTCACTAGAGGTGTTGAATCATCCATACCTCCCCATCCATCCGGGACAATGTCACGGGGGTCAACATAAAAGCTCGGGGGTGCTGAGTATTTTACGTAATAATCAAACTTGCCGCTTGGTTGCCCCAAAGTGTCAATCACTTCTTTCTCTTCATGCATCATTCTTGCAGGGCCCGGGAATGTGGTACGGATGTGTGGAAACAACCTACCACGCCCACGTTCTTCACCATTCGACTCTTCTTCGGATCGCGATCTAATCTGTCTATTTCCTCGACCTCGACCTCGAATGCGTCCACGTCCATATCCACGTCCCCCATTATTCGGCTCGCTTGACCCTAGGTATCCCAACCCAGTAGCGTGGGGCCTCCGAAAGACTTCCACCGGTTGACGGATACCTTGGCCATTCCTACCGAGGCCTTCACCTGGAGTAAAGCCATGGGACACCATTACCCTGCCAACCATGACTGCAGCATTTGACACCTCAGGAATAGGCGGTGATGATCCTCTAGACGCATGTATGGTTGATACGAGCTCGAGCGACTGATAGCTCGATTCTATTTTGCAATCCGGCTCGACATAGGGGATAGCCGTTGCGTGGTAAATTGGGTGCTCTTCTTCACCGTGGACTGTGATTAACTTTCTGTCCACAACGAACTTCACCTTCTGATGTAGACTGGATGGCACAGCTCCAGCAATATGAATCCATGGACGACCCAACAGAAAATTGAATGCCGTGGGAATGTCCATAACTTGAAATAGGACATTGAACATCGTTGGTCCTATCTGTATGTCAAGGTGTATTTCTCCCATCACTTCTTTCTTCGTTCCGTCAAAGGCTCGTACGGAGGTTCTTGCAGAACTTATCCTAGAAGGATCTATCTTAAGGCGGTGTAAAGTCGCCAAAGGACAGATGTTCAGGGCTGATCCGTTGTCAATGAGTACCCGGGCAACATGTGAGGCCTTGTATTTGACGGAAATATAGAGTGCCCTGGTATGCCCCCTCCCTTCTAGAGGGAACTCTTCATCTGAAAAGGCTATGAGGTCCTTGAGGAGTATAGAGCCCACAAATTCCTCTAATTTGTCATGATCGATCGTTTCTGGCACATGGACTTCACTTAACACCTTCATTAAGGCCTTTTGATGCTTGACCGATGTCTGGAGCAGCTCAAGCAGAGAGATTTGCGCGGGCAGTTTGCGCAATTGTTCAACTATGTTGTACTCGCTAGCCTTAATCACAGCTAGAAATTCCTTGGCTTCCTCATCAGTAACGGGTTTTGCAGGTTGGGCATTAGCTTGGCCGTAAGAACGCCCAGATCTGGTAACCAAGTCGACATCGAGACTGTAGGACCAAGGGACTGCCTTATTGTCACGGTACTCATACGGCTGAGGTATCTCGATCACTATCCCTTCATCAGCCGTAGGCGTGCTTACTACGATCTCCTCGTTATCAGACGCGTCTTCAAGCGAAGGCATGCCTTCAAGCAGAGAGTCGCCCTTGTCGCTCCTGGTGTTTAATGTAGCGAACTCCTCCTCCCAATTAATAACCACTTCGGAGATAGTAGAAACGATGCCAGTGTGGTCAGCATAAACAATCATCCCAGCTTCTACCATTCTTGAGATTCTTTCTTTCATGAGAGCCAGGGGCAGGTCCTCATTACTTGGGTAACAACCGGCTTTCACTAACTCACCGTAGACGTCGGTAGTATACACCTTAACATTCTTGATTCGACCAGCATCGAAGCTAAATATGGCATTCACATTGCCTGTGTGATCAGGGAGTGGGTTGTTCTGAACATTCGGCTTAGCAGGCTGAAATGAGAAAGCCTTCGTATCTAAGAGGTTCTGGATTCGGTGCTTGAGGGCATAGCAATCATCGGTTGAGTGTCCCAGCTCACCCATGTGATAATCACATTTCTTTGAAGGGTCGAAGTTATAGAACCGCTCGGGATTGGGCCGCTTTGGCTCAGTGGTAAGCAAGCCTTTCTTCTGGAGCACTGTCAGTACTTGAGACAACGATCCGGGGAGGGGGGTGAATTGCCTCCTGTTGTTCCTCCTCTAGAAAGGTTGACGACCCGAGTTTTGCTGCTGAGCTTCTGCTACTTGGATTGCTGGGGCGGAGTTAGCATTCCGCCGACTCGGTTGGTTATAAGCCACATTCACTTCAGCTGCTGGTTCTTTCTCTTTTCTCGCACCAAATCTTCTAGTCGAGGAGGACGGCTCGACAAACCATCCATCTTTCAGCCCTATTTCAATTTGTTCGCCTATGGGGATGAGTTGGTTGAAGTTGTCAGCCGGAATGGCAACCATCCGATTACGGTATTCGAACGGGAGAGTTTTCACGAACATCCTCTTTAACTCACTGTCTATGGGTTCTGGGACAACCTGAGCAGCTAAATTCCTCCATCTGATAGCATAGTCTTTGAAGGACTCAGTCTTTTTCATCTGAGCGCGTTCGAGATCATCACGGGTAGGAATGATGTCCGTTATGAATCTGTACTGCTTCAAGAATGCTTCACTGGCTTCTTTCCAAGTTTTGAGGCCATTTATCTTCTTCATGAGATACCAGCTCAAAGCAGGACCCGTCAAACTTGCTTGAAAGGCATGGATCATCAGGAGTTCGTTATCAACGTACGAAGTCATTTGTACGTGATAGAGCTGTAGGTGGGCTTTTGGACATGTGGTGCCATTGTACTTGTCGAAATCCGGCATTTTGAACTTCTTTGGGATTTTGATCTGCGAGTACAGGGACAGATCGATCGAAGGTGAATCCTGCGAACCTTCCAGCTGCTTCACTCTTTCTTCAAGTTTATTAACCCGTTCATCAGGTTTGTCTTTATTGACGATGATCTGGACAGGGTCATCTTCTAAATCAGGAATATCGTCATCTCCGTCAACGTCGACACTTTTTCTGATCTTCTGCTTTGGGACAGACGCTTCGAGGGGTGTCGAAACAGGAACCGACCGGAGAGCTTTGATCTCAGCGGACATTTGTTGCATCGCGACGACAAGTTGCTTGATCTGGTCTTCCACACCGATAACACGCTCTTGCAAGTCGGTTTGATCGGCCATTCTGGCTCTCGATCGTGTACGAATGGGCGATCGTGATCGGTCCGTAGCTACCTAATTTCGAAATGAAACAGGCATACATGAGTGTTAAGCAAAATGATACGCCAATCCATGACATTGGTCTAACCGCTTTGAATTGAAATGACCTCTTTATTGAAATGGCGAAAATTTTTACACCAGTTAATGACTTGAAATCAAACTGAATATAAGGACAAATGACTCAATTCCCAAACAAATTTTGAAAACTAAAACTGAAATGAGAAAAGAACTTCGAGCTTTTTATTTAGCTTGATCTATAGACATATGGGAGGCGACTTCCTTCTTCAATTGCTCATAAGCTCGAGCTATCTTGGATGCCTTTTCTTCAGCTTCTTCGACCTTCCTTTTGAGGCGATTGTTCTCTGAGCGATTGGCGGACTTGAGAGGCACCTTGGGTATCCTCGGGAGCACATCCTGCGGGATTCTGTGCCGACGAATGTACTGGGTCGTCGCGAAATAGGACTTCTGCTCTCCCTTTAGTTCTCCTTCGGGCCGAGCTATCTTTAACACACGGCACTTCCTCCACATCTTATTGAGCTGAGCTACGGTCGCTTCGTGGTCTTTATCATCATCGGCGAAGTCGACTTGGAGGAGTTCTGGTTGTAACGCTGGAGGGAGCCCTTGGAGAATCTGATACTGACGAGACACTCTGGCGGGGTAGTATTCGATCGCGCCGGTGAAACCCAATAGTGGAACCGGTCCAATACCATTACATGTAAGCCGAGCTTCCTCGACTTTGAACCAATTAGCATGCCATTGGAAACCTTGGGGTCTAGCGTTTTTCATGAAAATGATCCATTCAGAGTAATGATAATCGGGTGCACCCCCTTGTTTTTCTTTATACCTCAAGACAGGATGGCTAGAATCACTAAGCTCGAATATTGTGAGTAAATCGCCACACCCTTTTATGTGAGACAAAAACCAGATTTGCAAAAGTTCGAGGGGAGCATGAAAAGTTTTGTCGACATGTTGCTTAAATTTAGTGAGGGAAATGAAAGTCTCAGCTAAAATGGTGTTGACAAAATTCTTTTCAAGACAGACCTGTTGGACCAACCATGCGATTGACGGATTACATGCATTCTTACAGTAAGGAAAAATCACGAACCCGAAAAACGCTAGCAAAAAGATTCTGCCTTTTTGAAAAGATGTGGCTTTTTCAAAACACTGACTCAGGAATGAAAATGGACATGTGCCACGATTTGCTTTTAAAACTTTTCCCAATTCATCTTTTCCGACATTCAAAAATTCAGCCAACATTAAAGTAGGATCAATTCCCAAAGGTGGTGTGACTAAATCTGACTCCAATGGTTTTCCAATGAGCATGCTATATTCTTCCAACGTCGGGGTGAGCTCGTGCTTACCGAATATAAAGGTAGAGGTCTCGGGACACCAGAAGTGCGCTAATGCTCGAACGAGGCCGGTACGGACTTTGACCTCCAGTAGGGGGAGCAGCCTCCCGATGTGGCCCTCAACTAGCTTGCGGTTGGTCGGACTGAGTAGATTCCACCAGGCACGGAGCTCGTTCTTAGGAGCATCAAGAATCCGGATGTCTGCCCCTCCCATAGTGTATAGACCAAGACTCACGACCGACCTAATGTCATGGACCGACCAAAGAAAAAGACGAAACATAAATAAGTTGCGAGATAAAGGTTCAGAAATCTTACTTCACCGGGTAGAATGATGGCAATCACATAGACACGCGCATGAAACGTGAGGTTCGATTTCTACCTAGACTCTGGCTTGCAAAATGGAGACATGAGGATTACCGAGCTAAACCAGTCATGGTGGTGGTTAGGCTGGGATTCCCCTGACTCCGGCTTAGTCAAAGAGCCGACCCGGGTTGCAAAGGGTGCAACCGTGGTAGGTATTCAATGACACCATGAAAGAATTTTCGGGACCAAGGAGGGCGACCCATACCACGCGGGTGTGGTCGGGGTGTCCACTGTCTTAGTACCATCCTAAACCTGTGCCGCCCAGGTCCGGCAGCGGGTAGTGTGTGCGGTGTAGTGTAAATGCAAGGCATGCACAACAGGTTATATCATACAGCGCTTCGTGCATAAAATAAACCATTCATTCAAACACCTCCCTGCAAAACAAGGGTTAACAATCACGCCTCCCCTTATACCTCCCATACTGCAAAAACATTTAACACCTAAAATGTTAGGGACGTACCTGGGATCCTCGCTGCCAAGCAAAAATATTTTTCTTGAAAAGAAAAACTGGCCTAAGTCCACTAAGAGTTTTAACTCATGTCCCCAGCGGAGTCGCCAAGCTGTCGCGACCTAAAGTTTTTCCTTCTCAGGCTAATGGATTATTAGGACTAAACCTAACTCGGGCCCTCCCAAGCCCTACCAATTCGCAACTTAGGGTTTAAGTTTTTAACATGCAAATGTTTTCATACTCGGAGTCGCCACTAATCTATTTGTGGTAGGTCGATTAGAAACCTAAATAAAACATAGGGAGATATGTTTTATTCCTACGAACCAGAGATTCTAAGCCCGGGGACTTGATTACGCTAGATCTAGTCTAACGCCCTTTCGGTACCTTTTCTTTTCAAAAATATTTTGGCAGGCAATTTGGATCCATTTTAACTTAGTCACTAACATGTGAGGTGTTCATGCGGGTGCGCAAACCACCAAAGTAACACCCAATAATCAAAACGTTAAATAAATTGCAAGTTTGGAAGAATTACTTACCTCGAAGCAACGCAAGCATCTGCATTGTTAGCTAGAAAATCACATCAACAACCTAATATGATTTCTAATTAACAAGGAATTCACTCAATTTTTGGATTTTCTCTTATTTAAATGAAGCCTAATCTACATGCAATGACGTGCAAAAATTGACACGCGAATAATGCAACCTAGCATGCAAACTATATGTCATGCGACGACGTGACCTAATTCTGATGACGGGCAAATGATTTATTTTTGGTATTTTCTGACGAAATTCGGAATAAAAATATGCCTAAATTAACATGCAACCTATGATGACTTAACATATCCTAACATGACTTATTTTTTGGGATTTTTGTTAAAATTCGAAATAATAAATTACCTAAATTAAGAATGCAATCTATCCTAATCTACCATAAAACAATTCATTCTTTTTTTGGGATTTTCATACAAATTCGGAATTAAAAAAATAACCTAAATAATCTATTAAGATTAGAAAATTACTTAATTTAAACTAGGAAATAGATTATCTCAAGTCCTAATTTAAATTAAATAATTACTCTATCGTCTAGATATATTTAGGATTCCTAAACATGCGAAACTCAAATTCAAATCCTAACTGATATTTTTTGAATTTTCTTTTTTATTTGAAAAGGAAAAATAATCTAAACAGAGATAGCATCCACATTTAAAATAGCCACGCAATCCACAAGATTTGTTTCAAATTCAGATTAGGCACAAGAATCGAACTATCAGTCATATCTATAGGGTTATAGATATTAATGGAAAGTTGATCATTCAAATTTGGAAAGCAGATAAAAATCATTATCGTACCCAAGTGATTATGGATAGGATAGTGATTTTCCGTATCGCCACGTATCATACCTTAGGGATAAGGTCGGATAGTTGTCCAGATACGTTGCTGAATTAGGAAA
Organism: Syzygium malaccense; assembly: GCA_031216405.1. Classification (NCBI taxonomy): domain Eukaryota; kingdom Viridiplantae; phylum Streptophyta; class Magnoliopsida; order Myrtales; family Myrtaceae; genus Syzygium; species Syzygium malaccense. The sequence goes on along the minus strand of CM062262.1, from coordinate 21,664,831 downwards.
GATTCCTAATTTTGAATATTTTCAAATATTGCAGATATCAGATAATTATCCTAATATATCTAATATTCCACACGATATTCACGAAATATTCCAAACACACAAATTAGTAAATTAAATATTCTGAAAAATATCAGATAATATCTAATTACCTAATTTGCAGATAATTCCCAAATTCGAACTTGCGGATCGGGATGAACGACGAAGGCGGATCGGTAGCACGGTGTCGGGAACGACGACGGAGCAGCGGCGACGGAACAGCAAGGCAGCGCCGGCGTGCAACAGCTCCGGCGAGGACGGCAGCAGCGGCGTCGGGCTCGGCGGGGACAGCGGCTGGGACGTCGGCAGGGCGCAGCGACGGAACAGCAAGGCAGCACCGGCGTACGACGGCTCCGGCGAGGACGGCAGCAGCAGCGTCGGGCTCGGCAGCAGCAAGCAGCAGCGGCGTCGGCGTCGGCGGGAAGGGCAGCGGCAGCAGCAAGCAGCAGCGGCGTCGGCGTCGGCCTGAGGAGCAGCGGCGAGCAGCAGCACCGGCGGTGTCTCGCGGGAGACAGCAGCAGCGGCGTCGCGGGGGGAAGCAACAGCGACACCGGAGGGCGCGACAGGGAGCGGCGCTCGGCAGCAGGCGCTGGCAGGAAGCAGCGTCGGTGGCAGGAAGCGGCAGCAGGTCCGGCGTTGGCGTCGGCGTGAGGGGCAGCGGCAGCAGCAAGCAGCACCGGCGTACGACGGCGGGAAGGGCAGCGGCCAGCAAGCAGCAGCGGCGTCGGCGTCGGCGGGAAGGGCAGCGGCAGCAGCAAGCAGCAGCGGCGTCGGCGTTGGCGGGAAGGGCAGCGGCAGCAGCAAGCAGCAGCGGCGTCGGCGTTGGCGGGAAGGGCAGCGGCAGCAGCAAGCAGCAGCAGGCGCGGTGCACGGCAAGAAGCAGCGGCAGCACGCGGCGGCGCGCGGCGAGGAGCAGCAGCAGCAGGCGGCGGCGCGCGCGGGGAGGGGCGGCAGCACGCGGCAGCCGCGGGAGCCGGTCTCCTTCTCTTCCTCTCTTCTTCTTTCTCTCGCTCACGTGTGTCTCTCGTGCCCTCAAAAATTATGTTCTGAAAATTCTTTGTGTCCCCCCTCTAAAATTCTGACCTAATGAAGTATATATAGTATTAATCTAGGTCAATTAGATGGGCTTTCTAGTCTTAATGGGCTTAGGCTTGGGCTTTAATTTAAATGGGCTGAATTAATTAATGATAATGGGCTGAATTAATTAATGACCATGGGCTGAATTAATTAATGACAATGGGTTGAATTAAGTTCAAATTAAAACAACCGAGCCCGTTTGATTTATAATTCCCGGCCTTTGCACTTCAAGCGAGCCGAGTCCCATTTGATGAAATTTAATCTCGTTCATTCACCGCCGGTCCGATGCAAAAAATGTAATGAATTTAAACTATATGTTATGCCATTTAAATATTTTTGTTTAGGGGTTAAAAATTTAATCCCTAATTTTCTATGCAAATTACACTAAATGATGCGTCAAAATTTAGGTGTCAACACTAAGACTGTTGTCAAATTCTTGAAGAAAAATATTTTTACACGATTTGGCACTCTTAAGGCAATCATAAGTGATAGGGGGACACACTTTTGCAATAAACAGTTTGAAGCACTTTTAAGCAAGTATGGAGTCACACATAAGGTTACAACACCTTATCATCCTTAGACTAGTGGTCAAGTAGAGATTTCAAATAGAAAAATCAAGAGAATTTAAAAAAAACAATGAAGACCTTCAGGAAAGATTGGTCAATGAAACTTGATGATGCACTTTGGGCCTATAGGACAGCATTCAAAACTTCAATTGGGATGTCTCCTTTTAGGCTAGTGTTTGGAAAGGCTTGTCATCTACCGATGGAATTAGAGCATAAAGCATATTGGGCACTGAAATTTCTGAATTTTGACATGCAGTCTACAGGTGAAGAAAGATTGTTACAACTGAATGAATTAGAGGAATTTCGCAATGAGGCCTATGAAAATGCTAATATGTACAAAGAGCGTACAAAAAAATGGCATGATAAACACATATTTAGAAGAGAGTTCAAAATTGGCCAAAAAGTTTTACTTTATAACTCTTGTCTTAAACTTTTTCCAGGCAAGTTACGTTCTCGATGGTTTGGTTCACTACAAAAAAATAAGGTTTTAGCGACGAAAAATTTGGCAAAATTCTTCGCTAAACGAATTTGTGACGGAAAAAAATCCGTCGCTAATTCGGCGTCGCAAAATTTAGTGACAGAAAATATCAATTTTCGTCGCTAATTTGCGACGAAAAAAAAATTCGTCGCAAAATTCATCGCAAATTAGTCACGAACTGTATTCGTCGCTAATTGTTTGTCACAAAATTCGTCGCAAATTAGTCACGAACTATATTTATGGCAAAATTCGTCGCAAATTAGTCACGAATTGTATTCGTCGCTAATTATTCGTGGCAAAATTCGTCGCAAATTAACCACGAATTGTATTCGTCGCAAAATTCGTCGCTAATGTACCACAAAATTTTTTTTGGTCTCTAAATTGCGATGAAATGTTTTTTTTATTTTGGTCTAAAAATTGCGATGAAATATATTCGTCGTTAATTTTTGATGATTTTTTTTTGGTCATTAATTTGCAACCAACTGATTCGTGGTGAAATTCGTCACTAATTTGCCATTCCAAATTTTGACTTTTGCCATAGTCGTTGATCCGGAACGGATTTAGTGATGATTTTTTATTAATTCTTTAGCGACAAAGTGTGCGACGAATATTGTTTATGGACGATTTGCATTTTAAATCTAATTAAAAGAAAAATTAATTTCTAGAATTTACATTTAACATTGATTAAATAATGGAGTAACTGCAGCTCCAACGGGCTCGGCACGGCGGTCAGCACAACAATTGGCCAATGAGCGAGGCCTTGGCACGGTTGTTGGCACGGTGCTCGGCCACGGGCTAGGTGCTTGGCCATGGCAGGGCAAGTGGCCGAGCGAGTGGGGCGTGGCGACGGGTGTCGGCCTGGGCGGCTAGGCAACGGGCGTCGCCCTGGGCGGCTAGGCGACGGGCGGGCAAGCGACACGGTCGGGAAGCGGCCAGGCGAGCGGCGAGTGGCCAAGGCAGTGGCTAGGACGGCGGTAGGCTCGGCCGAGCGAGCGGCTGGGCTGGCCGGGCGAGCGCAACGATGGCGACGACGATCTGGGCGAGCGACGATGGTGACGAGCAGCTGCTAGGCGATGATGGCGATGGCGTTTGGCGGTGAGAAGGCGAGCGACGGCAACGACGGCTGGTGGGCTGGCGATGACGAGGATGACGGGTTGGCGGTCTGGCGACAACGGGCTGGCCAGGACGAAGAGCACAGCCAGAACAGGGGGGTCAGCATTGATGGCAATGGTGTGCGGTGACTGGATGGCGGTCGGGGGCGACATGGCGGCGTTGTAGGCAACTGGACAACGCCGGGCAAGCGACTGGACGCGATGCGAGTGAAGGGCTGTGCGCGCGAGAAGGGAAGAGGAAGACAGCCGACCAAGGGGGGAAAAGCACGGCGGCGGATGGCAACGGGGGGCCGGACGAGAACCGACGCAAGGCGGACGGTGCGCGGCGACGGGACGACGAGCGGCAGCTGCTAGTTTGGGCGGAAGGTCGCACTCGCAGTTGGCTCGAGACAAGGCACGGTCGAGGGGCGACGGCGATAGCGAGGCGGCCGGGTGGAGCCTAACGGCCGGACGGCAACGCGGCGACCAAATGAGTGGCGGCGGCACGCGGCAGTGCGGGTCCTGTCAATGAGTTGTAGGCAGAGCAACAGACGTGCGCGCAAGGAGGAAGAAGAGAAGAAGAAGAAGAAGTAGAGGAAGAAGATAAGAAAAAGAAAAACGAAGAGAGAGAAGGGGGGAAAAGGACAGGCGGGAATTTTTCCATTTTTTTGGTCAAATCCATTGCAAAATTCATCGCAAATTTGTAACGGATTTATTTTCCGTCACCAAATCCGTCGAAAATTTGCGACGGATTTATTTTCCGTCACAAAATCTGCCGCAAATTTGCGACGGATTTATTTTTTGTCGCAAATTTGCGACGGATTTATTTTTCGTCGTAAAATCCGTCGTAAATTTGCGATGGATTTATTTTTCGTCGCAAATTTACGATGGATTTATTTTTCGTCGCAAATTTGCGACAGATTTATTTTTCCGTTGTAAATTAGCGACGGATTTATTTTCCGTTGCAAATTTGCGACGGATTCCTAAAATAAAGGGCATTTTCCAATCCGTCGCAAATTTGCGACGGATTTATTTTCCGTCGCAAATTTGCTACGGATTCCAAAAATAAAGGGTATTTTCCAATCCGTCACAAATTAGCGATGGAAAATAAATTCGTCGCTAATTTGCAACGGATTTAAATTTGCGACGGATTTTGCACCGGATTCCAAAAATAAATGGCATTTTCCAATACGTCGCAAATTTGCAAATGATTTATTTTCCGTCGCAAAATCTGTTGCAAATTTGCGACGGATTTATTTTCCGTTTCCAAAAATAAAGAGCATTTTCCAATCCGTCATAAATTTTGCGACGGATTTATTTTTCCGTCGCTAATTTGCGACGGATTTATTTTCCGTCGCTAATTTACTACGGAATTTGCGACGGAAGTGATCTTCACGGCACATGGCACCCATTTTTTCAAATCCGTCGCTAATTTGCAACGGAATTAGCGACGCAAATGTTTATACCGACCAATTTTTTGAATCCGTCGCGAATTCCGTTGGAACCTTGAGTAGATATGCTTCTACACTTTTGCATACAATGACACATTACTCATATTTGACGAATTAGTAAATGTCATGATCTAATTCGTCTAAGGGCAGCAAGTCTGGTGATTTTTTTTTCCATTAGAGTAACAGAGGAATGTCAAACAACTACAGGAGGTTGTTGCGAAATGGGCCGATGTGACTAACATTACGAATACTGTGGAGAAACATGACTGATGTGGATGTCGTTGTTATAAACAGACTCGATTGACGCTTTCTCAAATAACAATAAGGCTCTGATACCAAGTCAAGAATATGATAAAAAAATTAAAAGCAATATATATATATCATTGTCAAATGAAGAGTACACGAACCTATTTATCGATTTTATAGGATGACTATCTTAAAGGGAAAATATCAATTACAATCAATTAAAGGAACTATAGAGAATCTTCTAAATATTTCTCTAATAGAATGCATGCCCTCTATTCACTCATCATTCGGATATAACCCTTTAGGAGTAATTCATCTAATTAGTTAGATCAAATTGGTTAGGTCTAAATAAGAATATCTCTTTTATAAGACCTCCTATAGATATCTCATATAGATACATTGACTTTACATTTCATACATCCACACGATTCCGATCTATTTGAAAATTGCTATAATTTATTTGCCCATATATTTACACATACATAAGAGCTACATGCGGAGGAAACCGCCATATTCAACTAAATAGATATTTGTGTTATCTATATCTAAGTTTTGAAAAAAAATAAGATAAGATTTGCACCTATCGAATCTAAAAAAGCTTATTTGGGATAAGAACATTTTAAGAGATTATCTAATATCTTGAGTTTATAATAGATCTTCTTATCTAATTTGAATTTGTAATATCGAATCTCTCTTAGAAATGGACGTGTAGCAAATCGTCTAATCTCTTTTGAATTTGAACTTGTGACAATCATCCAATTTAGTTTGAATTTCAATTAATAATTGTTAGTTTGCATTAGATTGATTTCATTAGGCAATATTTTTGTTTGTCTTGTGATGGAGTATATTCCTTATGTAGTCCTCATCCTCATCACGAGAGATTGAGACATTGTAATCATCGTGATTAGACTTTGAAGAACTTAGGTTTAGTTTTAAAACACCACAAAAAAACAATGTTTTAGCGACGAATTTTGCGACAAAAAATTTGGCAAAATTCGTCGCTAAACGAATTTGCGACGAATCCATCGCAAATTTGCGACGAATTTATTTTCCGTCGCAAATTAACGATGAAAAATAAATCCGTCACAAATTATGTCACTAATTAGCGACGGAAAATAAATCCGTCGCAAATTAGTGATGGAATTTGTGACGGATTTATTTTCTGTCGCTAATTTCGTCACTAATTTGTGACGGAAAATAAATCCATCGCAAATTTACGACGGAAAATAAATCCGTCGCTATTTTTGCGACGGATTTATTTTCCGTTGCTAATTTACGACGAATTTTTATTTCGTGGAAAATTTCGTCGCAAATTAGCGACGAAAACTTTCTATCGCTAATTTATGACAGATTTATTTTTTGTCACAAATTAGCGACGAAAAATTTTCCATCGCTAAATTCTGTGGCAAAATCCTTATTTTTTGTAGTGGTCCTTTTCTAGTCACACAGGTATTTTCATACGGAACAGTTCAAATTGCACATGACATCGAAAGCACATTTAAGATGAATGGTCAACGTTTGAAGCCCTACTTCGATGGTGGTTACAACAAGCAGAAGACCACTATTTAACTTCATCCTCCAGAATAAGGACATTTGAGATAGTTTGGCTGAAAAATATAAAACAAGCGCTTCTTAGGAGGCAACCCAAGCATTTTTATTATGTTTCCTCATTAATTTTTATGTTCATTTTTTTTATCCAGGTTAATTTTCTTTTTTAAAGGATCACCTTTTTGAAGTTTAGTCATGAAGACCATCCATAGACACATCCTACAATAAGGGGAGTTTTCTTGTTCCTATTTTTCTTTTGTTTCTTTTGTTTTTCACATTGAAGACAATGCTTCATTCAAGTTTGGGGGGAGGCAAAATTTTTGCTAAAATTTTTTTTGCTAAATCTGAATTTTTTTTCATGATTGCATTTCTTGTTGTGAATTTTTGCGATTCTTAGGAAAGTTTAAATTCTGTTCAAACTTGTGAATGATATGTGAATTAATTTTGATTCTGATTATGTTGATCCACTTACTGAGCACTAAAAGTCCCTAATTTTTTAGTAGTGTGTGCATCTAGAGAACATTCATGTGAAGTATGTGCTTTTCTTAGATCTCACCTAAATCTTAGAATTTGCTTGATTTTCTCTTGAGGCGAAATCCTAGGCTACATCTAACTGAGAAAATGGTTTAGGCAATTTTTGGATCGATTGAGCCTTTCAAGCCAACCCTATTTATTTATCCATAGTCACCCCTTTGAGCCATAATTCTTATCCAATCTTTTATTGGCACCCGCATGCATTTTTTAGCTTACCTTTTGCCAAATTATATCATTGTCCCACACCCTGTGAACATATTGATTTTTTTTGGATAAAAGTTTATTTGAGCATAATAGCAATTTGGGAGGAAAGGTTGAGCATGGAAATAATTTGATTGCTATGGTTGTTTAGGTGTATCGTTTCAAAAAAAATATATTTCTTTTATGGTTTCGTATCCAACTTTCAATTGAGTAAGCCTCTTGGATACTCAATGGGTTGGGAATGTTCACATTATATTAGGAGGGACTTAGGGAGGAACTTCACCATAAAGCAATGAAAAGAAAGAAAAAAAAAAGAGAAAGAATGATGATACGTGGTGGCGGAAAGATTATTTTGAAGATATGAAATTGGGAATAGTGGCACGTGCTCTAATTAGATCCTAGAAATCAATGTGTTCATAGGTGATTTAAGCTTAAATTTACTATTATTTCACCGTTAGCCCAGCCTTACATTACAACCTGAGAAAAGTCCTATTAATTTTTGGTCGGATGTTTAGCTTATATTAGTGGAGAGAGGAATGAAAAGCAAATTTATGAGATTTGGTTATAATTATAAAGAGTTTTTGAGAGGTTGCGTACCAATGTGAACTTATCTGAATTGCATATAATTCGAAAGGATGAGGACTCATACACACACTTGGATCACATAGTTAGAATTGGTTTGAACTTATGAATCTATTTCAATGTTTGGATGAAATTTGTATTTTTCTTTGAATTGTGATTTCGAGTAATTATGGAAGGAAGTCATAGAGGGGGTTGTTAGCTTGAGTATGTTTTATATCTTACTTTTGCTCGAGGACTAGCAAAATGTTAAGTTTGGTGGTTTGATAACTCTATAAACATAGAGTTATTTTATCTACTCTAGGCAATAAATAATGCAATATTTGTTAGAATATATTTGTATTTCCTTTTATTTACTTAATTTTTCCTTATTTATGTAGAATATTGAGATATGGAGAAAATAAGGAAAATATGGCAAAAAGAATGAAAGGAATATGCTACCCAGAAAACAATTAGAAGGTGAATATCACATTGAGAATTCTGCGATTTATTCCCTACTTTTATGCGAAAAATAATTAATTGCCTTGTGAGAGGTGTCTTAGATGTTATCATATAAATAAGATAATTTGGGAGAACGGCAAGTATTTTTTAGATCGTTTTTGTTTTAAGTGTTCTGAGAGTTTTTCAAGTATTTTGAAGAGAAGACAAAAGTGGTAACAGAATTCTTGTTCTTTGATTCAAGATGTTTTGTTTAATTTATATTTTTGTTTCTTTTTTTTATTATGTTCTAATTTTCTTTACTAGAGCTACGACGTAGCCTAACCATGATGATATGAATTTCATGCTTTTTATACTTTGTAAGTAATTTCATTCATGTAAGTTATATATTATTGTGCTTAATGCCTTTAAGTGACTGGCCAACTTGAATGATCTAATGTACATGTTTGAGACTGAGAAGTGATAATATGCAATTGCTCATTATAATATATAACCAAGAATTAAATGTGGATAGAAATATACCATGTTATTTGTGTAGCCTTCGGTGATAAGGTGGTCCAAAAGATTCATTATAAACAGGAAATATTCACAGATTTTAATGCACTTATGTTTATTTAAATTCACATATAGATATAGTGAATTGATAAATTGAGTAGGTTTGTTATACCTAGAGATAGGATAGAAAATAGACTAGGAAATTCCACTATCACATGTTTGATATTGTTCTTGTATGCATAAAATCTAAAATTCATATCTAGTGGTTATGGTGAAATCGAATGCTCTAACATATTTTACCTAATTGATTATCTGCCTTTAGTTTATAAAATTTTGTTTTTAAAAATTGTCAATTTTTATTTATTCTCAATTATATTTTGATATGTTAAATAAATTTTAGAATTAGTCTATTTTTAATATTTAATTGGTTTATTATCATCAATTTCTGTGGGACGATACTTTTCTCATCATTGTATTACTTGTTCAACACATTCATTAACACGTGCAGAATTTTACGAACTATTAAGCTTGAGTGGCTATTGGGGCAAAAATCCAGGTTTCGGCTCATGAAAAAATCTCATTCCTACACACTCTATATACCTGGGAAGACAAATCCTATGCATCACATGAAATAATATCATTAGATCTATCAATTAATGATTTTAAGCATGCGATTGATTACATGGTCGACACATTAGACCAAAATGCAATTCTTTCTATTGTGCATGCAATACCAACACATGAGAATGGGAATTGTTCTATTCCCATATCTTATATCTTCGTGACTATCAAAACTAAAAATGGATCAATCATATCCAAGGCTCACTCTACTTCAAATCCAATTTCATTATGACTTAATTCATTCATGTAAAATTGAGATAAGGACACAACAAGTGCCATAACTTTTGTACGGCACTCACTTAAGTATCGTGACTCATTTTTCAACCATTTGAGTGTAATAACTTCTAAAAAAACGTTTACCTGAGTGCGATAACTTTTAATTGATTACTTAAGTGTTAAAACTTTTAAAAAGTGTTCATCTAAGTGTTGGAAATTTGACATGGCATAGCACTTATAGTGAACATTTTCAAAAAGTTTTGGCAATTAAGTGATCAATTAAAAAGTTATATGGCACTCAAGCAATCGAAAAAAAGTTATAATACTCAAGTAAACATTATATATAAGTTGTAGCACTCAAGTGATTTAAAAAAAGATATGACACTCAGTGAATGCCCTATGAAAGTTGTGGCACTTGTGATGTCTTTTTCCCTGTAAAATTGGGCAACACCTAGCTATTAGGATACTAAGAAGATTATAGTTCATCTTAATGGACTATCAAACTCTAAAGTCACTTAATGTATTGTCATGTGAGACTCACATGCAAATGAGAGAGCCATTCTACGGGGTAAAAGAGATCTCTCGCTTTTTTATGTTAACATTAAGAAGGGTTACCAGGAACGACTAGTCCAATTATCCCTTTTGAATACTGGAACTTGAGCAAAGAACCTTAAAAATTGAAATTTCCAAAGAAAGAAAAAAGCGTTCACAACTCGAAGCATTCTAGGAGATGAATTTAGAGGGTTATAGGATTAGAAAATTTGTTTAATTGGGAATGGAAAGACAAATGTATAACTACCAGATTTATTTTGGAAAACAATTTTAAATGACGAACGTTTACCATTGAGATCCAACCTGGTACGATAGGTAACATAAATACTTAGATTATACCCAAATATAAGGTTTCCAACTTAAAACTTTTTCCCACAAATTTCATGAAAAGCATGGCAAATTAAGATGGTATGTCATCAAGTGAGGGACGAGATCGAAAATAAAATCTAAGATGAATCTCTAATGCTTTAAATCATAATTTCTTAGATCCCCAACACTTTTCAAATTGAAATGAAAATCTTCCCTATCTTTGGCAAGCTAAACCATTCTTACTTATCGAAATCTCGTTTTGACAACCTTTAGTATCATAATAAATCATAATTTATTCTCAGGCACGCAAATCCAATGCGCATAATTAGTTGCTAAATAATTAAGGGAAAGATCTTGTTTGGTATCTCTCTGCCATTGAATAATATAACAAACGAATTTTCCTCCAAGGATTTGCCTTCTTTAAATGTACTCGTTGACAAAGGAATCTACTATATCTTTGTATTTACTTGTTGAGCTTTGTGCTCGTTCTTCTCCTTCCTCCACTTGCTTCAATTCCCTCGCCGGAAAAGGTACAACTTTTTCTTTTGTTTTCTGGCCTTAGGGTTTCACTGTCGTTGTTAAGCTTCAACCATCCCTATCATGGGAATTTGTTTCCTTTTTTGCTGTTGATTCTCGCCCGATCGTCAAAGGGAACGCGAAGCTTATTCAGTTTACACTTCGAACAAACACGCGATAGGTTGCGGAACTCATGGACGTGAGGCCTCTGGTTCAAAAAGCTCAATGCATGAACTTAAATGAAGGGCAAGATGTTCGCAGCTCCACGCAGTTGTGTGATTTGCCCGATAAGATTCTTTGGCACGTCCTAAGTTTCCTCCGGCTGAAAGATGTGGTGAGAACGAGCGCGCTGTCAAAAAGGTGGGAGTACTTGTCCAAGAACAATCCTAGGCTCGATACCTCAGAACGCAATTTCCCGGGGCAGACGCACTTTGTGAACTTTGTTGACAGAGCATTGCTGCTCCAGGACTTTCCCCTGAAAAGGTTTTCCATCTCCTGCCAAACAGATTTTGATAGATCTCGCATCGATGCTTGGATTACAGCTGCAGTGAGGTACAGAGTCGAGGAGCTCCACGGACACAGACACGGAGGATTGCTCGAATACGTCTTGCCCAGTTGTGTCTTCAACTGCGAAACGCTGATCGAGCTCCATCTATTCATGTCGCATGAGCTGAGGCTCCCTGCTTTAGTTTGTCTGAAAAACCTCAAGGTCTTAACTCTTGCGTGGGTCGACTTTTGGGGGCGACAGTTCAGTAGAGAAGCTTCTCTCGTGCCCTTCTCTTGAGGAGTTGTCCCTTATTGCCTGCAAGTGGAGGAGACTCAAGGTTCTTCATATCTCTGCTCCCAAGCTTTTGAGGCTGGACATAGTCGAAGATAGCTTCTATGAGAATTCGGAAAGCACCTTCTATGTAGGGGTCCACGGAGCTCGTATCGAGTCCTTTACTTATAGCGGGCAATTCATCGATCGGTATACGATATCGAGTTCATCCTCCCTGGTTGTGGCTCGCATTGATATGTTCATCTGCGAAAGGCCTCATCATCATGTTGCTTACCATGGATATAAGCTCTTAAAGGATCTTTCTTGTGTGAAACGTCTTACTCTACATAACGTGGGTGAGGTACGTGTCTTTTTATTATTATATTCTTCAGTGCTTCAGTATTGGATCATACAATGTATTTGTTACGGCACTATTAACGTATGTCTTTCGGCCTTCTTATTCAGTTTCTACACGAGAGACCGGATCTTCTCAAGTCTCTCCCGGTCTTCTCCAGCCTCACTGAGCTGGCATTGGACGCGTTTAATGGTTTGCCCTTAGAATCTAGATTCCTTGTTGGAATGCTCGATAAGTGTCCTCGCTTGAGTCATCTGAGCTCTACGCGGGTATGTAAATTGTCCTGCTGTTATTGTTTCCAGACGATTGTACTGATGAGATTTGATCAACTAACCCGTGAATGCGATAAATCAGGGCATTCATGCGGAGTCCGAAACGGTGGATACAATATTCAACCCCACGCCTCGGTGCTTTGTATCATCACTTAAGGTGATCAAAATCAGTAGATTTCAAGTGGGGGATACAGCACTCTTAGCTATAAGAAATGTACTGAGGACTGCCGGAGTATTGGAGAAATTATTCATACATCCTCCATGGGGAAAGCAACTCCCGGAGAGCTTGCTGCCACTTTTGAAGGAGCTTCCTAGGGCTTCAGATCAATGTGGATTTTTTCTAGGCTCGTGATCCTCTTTTCCATGTCTGACTGCACGCAGAAGTCGAATTTCTTTTATTAGTACGTGACACTAAGATTTATTCACTTGTGATTGCAGTTTCTCTTTTGTCAAGATTGGTCTTCATTAGTCTGCTTAACTTTTTTTTGTATATTGTTTGTGATGGGTTTTTGTGAAGATGGGCCGCCCATGATGGGCTAACCCAGAACCCAGCCCATGAAAGAAAATAACCGCATTTGGCAGTTATTACTTTCTGAACACAAAAAAGCAAAAGTGAGAAAAAAGAAGTACGTGAAGGTATTGGTTGCATTTTCATCTTCAGAAAATAGATTCTCACTAAAGGACAAAGAAGAAGGGGCTTTGTTCAACAATCCAAGGATTGTTCTCTCTCTCGAGGCTGTGATAAGTGCACTTAATCTGTGGAAAAGAGGTATGTTCAATTCGCGTAATATACTTCGAACGATCGGTGATTCAAGCGTAAAATGAGCACGTTTTTCCGCATTTTTCGTAATATGTTTAGGAATTTGTTTCCTTCATTGGTATCAGAGCATTGTTCTTGTTTCCTGATTGTAGTAGATGTGCATAACACGAATTGATGGCCGGAATTCGTGAAACGGCGCCGACGAACGCTCGGGTATGAAAACCGACACCCGACCGTACTGTTCGGGATCGTTTCTCGAAATTCGGTGTGATAAATTTTATTTTTGAAGGCATAGAGTCGTAGTGCTCGTCGAGACGAGCAAAATGACGGGTGGCACGCCGCCGGGGGAGGCCGCACGCGCCTCCACGCGCCGCCGCAAGTGGCGGTCTCGCCGGCACGTGCGTGGCACGTGCGCGGCGGTTCCTTCCCGCGCGCGTGCACCGCACGCGCCACGCGGGCGTGTGCGGCGTGGCTGACGTCAGCGTGACGTCAGCCACGCGGTTGCCCAACCTTTTTTTAAGACCCGACCCGACCCGGATCCGACTTGACCCGATAGTCCACCCGACCCGTTGACTTGACCCGTTGACCATTGACCGGCGTTGACCGGCGTTGACCACCGTTGACCGGCGAAAAAAAAAAAAAAAAGGTGCTGTTAGGGGGCAGAATGTGTTTCTTGCAATATCGTACCTTGGATTATGAGTAATCCTTTTATTTTTTCTGCATTTGTTGCAGGAATAATGGTACGAAGATATCGAACCCCTATTATCCCTAGAACGGAGGCTCAAAAGAAAAAGCTTGAGAAACTAAGAATCAAGCTGGCTCTTTACCGGTGGGATGCTGATGATGACATGATGACACACATCATCAAGGTCAACCAAATGATACAAGATATCATTTGGAACGGTTTCGTAATGCCAGAGTATGTGATGGTCGGAGCCCTTAAATGCACCATTCCTGATGAGTTGGGAAGGATGATTGATAGGGTTTGGGATACCTTAGAAGGTCCGAGCTATAAGATGATTGTGGAGCAATTCATGATAGAGTACATACGGGTCGGGGCAAGATGGACGTCAACCCTTGTATTGAATCGGTCTCGGCGCAATACGTTGCCCGAATTTAGGGGTTTTCCGGGTGCCTCCATTTGGGTGCCAAAGACGATAGAATTTCCTGAAGTTTTTTCATGAGTCATTTCCAGTTTATAGAAAGAGGATCACCACTTGATTGTGTTTATCTATTTTTTCGTAAGCTCATATGGATATGTTCACTATAGGTTGGTGTTAGATATCCTGGCTGGATAGTTCTTTTTATGTTGGTGTTTATGTTTATTTTCTTTGATGAATTCATTCCTTATGTACATAATGTTAGGTAAATGAATGTTGATGGATATTCATGTTGCGAATAGTTTACAGTACTATTCTGTTTTAATATTTACCTCATTAGTATCATATGGAGTTGAGTGGGAGTTCTAAAAGTTTTAGTAACTTTAAAGAACGTAATTTTACCTTAATGATTACATTAACGGTAATTTCACATTAGGATTTTTTGATGATGATTGGGAACATAGTGAACTTTCGAATCTAAAGCCTATGTGAAATTATTCATTAATATAATCAGTTTGTGTAAAATTAATGCATAAATAAGTGGCATTAATAATTCGTGCTTGTCTGTCTGATATGTTCAGATTCAATGACTTCAGCATCAAAGAATATAGTTGCTGAACTGAACAGAGGTGAGAAGCTTAACGGTGAAAATTATGAAATATGGCAAATGAAAATCCAATATGTGCTGGAAGAGCAAGAGGCTCTTGAAGCTCTTAACCTGGTTATGGAAGAGCCAGAAGACGGAAACACTGCACAACATAAGAGAGATAAGGATGCATTTGCTGTATGGAAAAGGAAGAACTCCCTTGCTCGCATCACGTTGCTGAGTAGCATGGACAATGATGTCATGCGAGAGTTTAGGCGTTTTGAAAATGCTAAGGAAATGTGGGGAGCATTGGCAGCAAGGTTTGGTCATACATCTGTAACCAAGCTTAGACAGCTCACTATAAGATTTGACTCGTATAAGAAGCCACATGGTCAGTCCATGAAACAACATTTAAGGAAGATGTCAAACATGATTAATGAGCTGAAGGATGCTGGCCATGTTCTGACTGATGAGCAGCAAGTGCAAGCAGTGATTCGTTCTTTACCTCAAAGTTGGGAGCATATGAAGTTGCACCTAACTCACAATGAGAACATCAAAACCTTTGAGGATGCAGTGCGCCACTTAGAGCTAGAGGAGGACCGCCTCCTGGCGGAAAAGCCGGTAATTGACATTTACTATGCAGGTTCTAGCTCTCAAGGGCCTTCGAGCTCTAAGCGCAAGCGTCCTGATTCGTTCAGAAGGTGGAGAGGTAAGAGAGCGAGTTCTTCGGGGAAGAAACCAAGAAATGAACAACACCAAAGAGGAAAGCGTCCTCATGAGAAGAAGATGTCGAGGGTGAAATGCTACAACTGTAGCAAGAAGGGCCACTTTGCTCGCGATTGCGGCGAGCCAAAGAAGGTAAACTCCCCTTGCATTCTTGAGAACTTTGTCTATGTGTCAAGTTCTGTATTTTTAACTGAGTCTAATCCTTTGTGGACTGTAGATTCGGGAGCAACAGACCATGTAGCGAAGGATAGAGATGCCTTCGTGGAGTTCCGACGGGTTCCGACCGGAACAAAATGGATCTATGTAGGGAACAACTCCAAAGTTGAAGTTAAAGGAATTGGCACCTGCCAGTTAATTATGCGTGGTGGACGCACTTTGTTCCTACATGATGTATTATATGCTCCGGAAATTCGTCGGAATTTAGTGTCTGTTTTAGTGTTGATTCGACTTGGTTTTAATTTGAACTTCCATAACAATGGTGTAGACTTGTATTTAGGTACGAGTTATTATGGTTGTGGTTATTTTCTAGATGGTTTTATTGTACTGGATGTTGATTCTGTAAATGTCAATGTTTGTTATTCCCACTTCACGTCTTCTACTTCGTGTGATAATGATGTGAACGTATGGCATGCTAGGCTTGGCCATATAGGCCAACAGCGAATGAATAGATTGGCCAAAGAAGGCTTAATGGGCAATATTGAAAAAGTCGATTTGCCCACTTGCGAGCACTGCCTAGCTGGGAAAACAACAAGGAAACCATTTGGAAAAGGAACAAGAGCTGAATTTCCTTTGCAGTTAATCCATTCTGACATATGTGGTCCAATGAATGTGAGGGCTAGACATGGGGCTGTTTATTTTATCACATTTATTGATGATTATACTCGATTCGGATATGTCTATTTGATTTCTCATAAATCTGAGGCTTTTAGTTGCTTCAAAATATTTATGAACCTGGTGGAAAATCAATTAGATAAGAAAATAAAAGCATTGAGATCCGATCGAGGTCGAGAATATCTATCTGATGAGTTCAGAAATTTATGTGATGAAAAGGGAATAGAAAGACAGTTGTCTATTCCCTATACTCCTCAACAAAATGGTGTTGCGGAAAGGAGAAACAGAACCCTACTAAAAATGGTTAGGTCCATGATGGCGCAGGCTAACTTACCAATCACCTTTTGGGGTGACGCTTTATTGACTGCTGCCTACATACTTAACCGTGTGCCTTCAAAATCAGTTATTTCCACTCCGTATGAGTTATGGACAAGTAGAAAACCTGATTTGAGTTTTCTAAAACCTTGGGGTTGTGCCGCTTATACACATGAATCTTCTCATAAGTATGGGAAATTAGGTCCTAGAGGTAAGAAGAGTATCTTCATAAGGTATTCAGAAACCTCGAAAGGATATGTATTTATAGGTGAGCAAGAAAGTGGGAGTATAACTGAATTTGAATCACGAGATGTCACATTCTTAGAGAATGAGTTTCCTAAGAATGGCGAAATAGGTGAGAACTACTCTCTATTTGAAACCTTGGATCCCGATAGTGAAATCGATAAAGTTCGTCCAAGTGGAAGCAATGTGAGAAGTGAGGAATTGAATTCGACTCAATCTCAATTGCAACCTTTTGATGAGACGATTCCGTCATTATCTAATCCAAGTGGGAGCATAATGGAGAATGATATACCACGTGTACAATCTCCCATACGGCGAACAAGTCGCAAAAGTATTCCCCGACGACGTTTTGACATTGAAGGGGAAACTTTCATGATCGCTCCACAAGATGAAGACGAGCCAAGGAATGTAAATGAGGCTCAAAATTGCCCTAACAAAGAAAAATGGATGATTGCAATGGAAGAAGAAATGGAGTCAATGAAATCAAACCATGTTTGGGAACTGGTTGATCTTCCAGAAGGACGCAAAGCTATTGGGAATAAATGGATTCTCAAAATAAAACGCAAATCCGATGGCTCAATAGAAAGATATAAGGCTCGCCTAGTAGCGAAAGGGTATAATCAACAGGAAGGAATTGATTACGAAGAAACTTTCTCTCCTGTAGTGAGATTTACCTCAATTCGCCTTATTCTGGCAATAGTGACAAGCATGGATCTTGAATTACATCAAATGGATGTAAAGACTGCTTTTCTAAATGGAGAATTAGAAGAAGAAATTTACATGGAGCAGCCAGTTGGCTTCGTTGTGAAAGGCCAAGAACAAAAAGTATGTCGACTTCTAAGATCGATATATGGCCTTAAGCAGTCTTCGAGACAATGGTATATACGTTTTCATAATGCCATAGTGGCGTTTGATTTTAAAATGATTGATGAAGATCATTGCGTGTATATCAAAAGATCCAAAGATCAATTTGTGATTTTATCATTATATGTTGATGATATACTGATTGCCGGAAGCAATATGGAGTTGGTAAATGATATTAAGAGTTGGTTATCGTCCAATTTTGAGATGAAAGATATGGGTGAGGCTGCATATATTCTTGGAGTTAAGATTTCAAGAGATCGTTCCAAGAGATTATTGTCTCTTTCGCAAGAGACTTATATAAATAAAGTTCTTGAACGATTTTGTATGCAAGACTGTAAACCCATGGATACTCCTATTGCAAAAGGTGAAGGATTGAGCCAAAGGTTGTGTCCTAAGACTCCAAAAGAGAAGGAACAAATGAAACGTGTTCCTTATGCAAGTGCTATTGGAAGTTTAATGTACGCTATGATGTGTACAAGACCTGACATATGTTTTGCAGTTGGGATGGTAAGTAGGTACCAATCCAATCCAGGTCAAGCACATTGGAAAGCCGTAAAAAGAATCATGAGGTATCTAAAGGGTACTGCTAATTATTCACTAAGTTATCAAGGCAAGGATCTGCGACTTGAAGGCTACTCAGATGCTGATTG
The DNA here is from genome assembly GCA_031216405.1 of Syzygium malaccense. Lineage (NCBI taxonomy): Eukaryota > Viridiplantae > Streptophyta > Magnoliopsida > Myrtales > Myrtaceae > Syzygium > Syzygium malaccense. The sequence goes on along the minus strand of CM062262.1, from coordinate 21,646,418 downwards.
GGGAGGAGATTTAGATGAAAGAAAATCTACCTCTGGTTTTGTTTACTTACTGAATAATGGCGCCATATCTTGGAGCAGTAAGAAACAAACATGTATAGCATTGTCCACGATGGAAGCTGAGTTCGTGGCGTTGTCAGGAGCAGTACAAGAAGGTGTTTGGCTTAAGAGATTTTTGGATCATTTAGGTGTTGCTAAGAATGCTGAAAACTCATTGTTAGTCAATAGTGATAGTCAAGCAGCGATAGCATACACCAAGGATCCGAAATATCATGGCAAGACCAAACATATAGATACCAAGTATAACTTTATCAAGGATATGGTAGCACGGAAGAATGTGAACTTGCAGTACATATCTACGCATAGAATGATTGCAGATCCTATGACGAAGCCAATTCCAAGAGATGTTTTCTATGGTCATGTAAAATCTCTGGGACTGCGTAGAAAGTGATGTACTGAATATTGTATTTTTCCTTGAGTGTTCACATTTAATGGAGTTGCTCTCTCATTATTAATGCCTATGAATTTATTTAATATTTATGCATCTTAATGCTTAGTGCATTATATCGAGAAAGTATGTCTGACAGATGAGATTAGCCCACTTACACGGGTAATCGCCTCTATTTACTGTGCGATAAATAGAGATGAGACAATTTTTTTTAAGCTTATTATCTGGGTGATAATTGAGAGCTCAAGCTTAAATTACAAATGTCGCCTTAACTGAATATTAAGATGAGGATATAATATTTACTATGTCCGAAGGTAAAATAACCCACATATTTTACTTTATCTGTCAATGATGCCAGATGTGAGTTCTGATGGATTCTTTAGAGGAGTAGATACGCGAACTCGAGTTTAGACATTGGGTATGTCTGAATTATCATCTGTACGGTATTGAATGTAAAGACATACGCTCCACGGGAAAGGAGTTAATACCGTAATACGTATTTCATACTACGTATGCATAAGATGACCGATAAGAGTGGCAAAAGTTTTTGATCTCAACTTCTTGCCGTGTGAGACTCTTGAGGATATGAGTTTCTCATTTAGTGCCCTCACGACTCTAACTTATTCTCAAAATTTCTATTCAGTGTTCGTTATCTTAGGATGTTGCCAATGGTCATGAATGATTCGATCTAACGGGGCATTTCTAGAAAAGCGAGCTGGACTGAAATAGAGAGATTTAAAGAAAGAGGAAGATCAATTTATCATGATGTCACATTTTATTTTTGTATTCACAGGTCGACCAATTATGATTTTAAGTAAATTGTAATTGTGAATACAATATACGAGATACTAAAAGAGATCAAGAAAGATATAAATGTGACTGATTGATCTAGGGTACTGCATACTATATCTACTCGGAAAACGTTGTACCCAATTTTGAGCTGCTATGTATTCCTAACAGATGCATTGCAACGAGCTCTCGAAGTATGCTGGTCGCACGGATTATTTGCTAGTATGAATATTGCAAAGAAGAGAGAGTTAAAGTTTAGCCCACCATGTGCGAGTGGGAGATGATGGGTTTTTGTGAAGATGGGCCGCCCATGATGGGCTAACCCAGAACCCAGCCCATGAAAGAAAATAACCGCATTTGGCAGTTATTACTTTCTGAACACAAAAAAGCAAAAGTGAGAAAAAAGAAGTACGTGAAGATATTGGTTGCATTTTCATCTTCAGAAAATAGATTCTCACTAAAGGACAAAGAAGAAGGGGCTTTGTTCAACAATCCAAGGATTGTTCTCTCTCGAGAGGCTGTGATAAGTGCACTTAATCTGTGGAAAAGAGGTATGTTCAATTCGCGTAATATACTTCGAACGATCGGTGATTCAAGCGTAGAATGGGCACGTTTTTCCGCATTTTTCGTAATATGTTTAGGAATTTGTTTCCTTCAGTTTGCCTTCATTAGCATCATCCTTTTTTAGTATTATCACTGGTTGTGGTTGTGCCTTTACTTTGGGTAAACTCCCGGAAGTCGCATAAGATATTTCATTTGTCTATTCATAATTTCTTGAAATGCTTACATACCACCACGTGACGTAATTGTTCTAGTACCACTAATCTATCAATGAGCACACAAGTATGACGAAAGTACAGTCAATACTATCAATGAGCACACAAGTAGTTCCTGTTTAATTGCATGAATCTTCTGCCGACGTCCACGATTAAGAGAATAGGTACAAAAGAGTAGACTTAAGAACAATGAAATAATCAGTTTCCACTTAAATGATGCCGCCAGCAACATACATCACGTACCTGATGGAAATGTGTCAGAGCGGTGGACCGTCAACATGGAGCAGCAATGCAATAGCCGGTAGTGGGTACTTAATTCTTTCGCTACGAGGACACGAAATCCATGCGGGCCACATAAGAAATCCTAAAGAAAGCACATTTATAGTCAGTTGTAAACAATACTAACAAGACGAGGACGTTCAACAAGCTAATCGAGGAAAGGAACCTTAGAAAATAAAGGTGTCCAATCCATAATACGGACCTTAAGAGCCAGTGGAATAACACAAAAGCGGTTGTGAAAAAGTCAACGCTCGCCCCACACAACAGCTTTTGAACTTTTTCCATACGTAGGTTTATATGTATGTAGTTATGTACACACATGTATGTTTATATATTTATGCATATGTATGTTTATATGTCATTAATTCATGTTGCGGCCCTCCCGAATGGGTGGGTTTGGGTTGGACGTGGGCTGGGTTGGGCGTGGGTTAAGTTGGGTTGGGTTCTCTAAATTCTTTAGGAAATAAATGGATTAATATGGGTTAAATGGATGGATTTGGGTTAAACTCATTTATGACCCACCTATTTGTTGTCCCTACACGCAGCAACTCCTATGAACTTAGTTCAAATTAAAATCAATTTTTTAAAGAAATTAATTTTCATATATTTAATTGAAACTAAACTAATTCATGTACTATCTAATTGAAACTAAACTAATTCGAATACTAAAATCTAACAACCTAATCCGGGCAAATTTTTCTAATCTATTTTCCCTCAATGGAAAAAAAAACACCTTCAAAAGTGAGGAAATGATTAGGAAATCATTTTCCCTTCTCCTTCTTTCACCTTCTAAACGCTTGCACAGAATAGAAAGGGAAGTAAAGGGAGACATTCAAGCGAGCACGAGAGTTGCGGGCCCTCTCCAACTAGTGACGAGGCCAGCGAGGGCCGTAGCCTTGCTTGGACTACATGCTCTCTCTCTCTCTCTCTGCCAAGCCCCGACGAGGGTTCTCGCCAATGGCTATTACGAGGCGACTCCGCCATCCTCCGTTGGTGAAATAACTTTCTTTTTATTTTTTTCTTCGCTTTCTTTGCAAATAAAGCTAATATAATTCGTGTTCAATTTTTTAGCCACATAAGCACTATGGCCTGATACGTGAAAAATCGATATGGTTCTTAAATGGCCACGTCAGCATTTCATTAATGTTTTTAATGGTAGGATCAACACAATACACACGCATATATATACATATATGTATGTATGTATGTATGTATACGTATACACACATTTCGGTAAAATATAGCGGCTCCCACAAGAACCCCCGGCATCGAGAGGGAGAGAGAGTAGTGTCTCTGCTTTGCGCGCTCCATGAACGCATCGTTCGCGAGCAAGCGGCTCTCTCGAGCTCTGCTCGCCGCTCCTGCCTCCTCCGCTCCCCGCTCGTCGGCGGCGGCGGCGACGACCGCCGCATCCTCGCTGTTGCACCCGCCGCCTCCGCCATCTTCCGAGAGCGATGGCGCAGCCAGGCCTCTCTTTCACTCCCCATGGTCCGTCCTCCAGCAACGCGGCGTCAAAGTCCGCGGATCCGACGTAAGTTCCTCTTCACGCGCGCGTTGGCGCAGGCTAGCAAGAACTCGTTTTTCAGCAGATAGCTTAACGCGCTCGGCTTGCGTGGTTCCCCCATCTTGCTGGGTTGGCGTCGGAATTCGAGATAGTTTCGGTTCGTTCGATGCGCGAACAGTTTGGCGCAATGGGTTTTTTGTTACTTGAAAGCCCAGCTGAGTTGAGGTTTTGTAATGCTCAGGGCGTCTTGATTTCAACTTTTCATTCTTTAAAGTATGAGGTCGTGTGTTGTTGAGATAAGCGGTTGGAGAGCGCGTGATGTGTTTGATGTTATGCTCCATTCATTGGAGATGCGAATAGGGGTTCCTGGGTAGTTACGTATATGGCCTTGCTGTTATGTGATTATTGGATTATTCCTCTGTGGGTAAATTGCTCTTATTCTCAAGGATTTCTCTGTGCTGGCTGCACTGTGGTCATTGGTCGAATTTCGTACTCCGAACATGCTTACTAACAAGATTAGTGAGTCGACGGTCTATTTAAATGGGTTCGTAGGTTTTGCGCAACAGGGTGAGTCCCCAGTTGATGAACTTGACATTTCAGGTCACGAATTTTGAGATAGTCAGATTCGAGATGCGGCAGGATAAGTTTGGTGTGACTGTGAGAGATTCTTCCAAATAATTGGATAGGGATATCCAACAAACATCAAACAGCATACAGGGTAGCCAGTTTGATGAGTATCAGCTGTTTCATATTTGGACTTGATTGTTAAGTAGTAAATCAGGATTTGCGCATTGAGTGAGCGTATCATGTTGTTCAGTTTGGTATTTTTCGTGCAGTCGTATCTTTATTCATTTCCAATCGCGTCTTCAATATTGCAGGTAAGACCTGGCAATGTTGTTGAAAGAAAAGGTTGCATCGTGATTGTATGGACTATTATAGCTTCACTTTTTGTTTAACTTCAACATACTGATGGACTTCACTCATCTCTGTACATTGATATGTATTTCAGGTCGTCTCTACGAGGTTGGTTCAGTCTATTCATTTTAAATTTTGCCTGTTAAACATGTCTAAACATGATAACTTCTCTAATATTGTTAGATGCATTTGTTTAGGTTGTGAAAGCTGATCATAACCAACAGGGCCGAGGATCTGCCATGATACAGGTTTTATAACAAATGTCCATGTTTCTGCAACATGCTTTCACAATTTATTTTGGAATATTGTGATGTTTTCTGGCATCAATTGTTTTACAGTTAGGGTGTGTATGTTTCCCATAGAATCTACAATTTGGAAAATACTTTTCTAATATTGATCACTTGTTTTGCTTATAAAAATTAAGGAATAATATTTTCATCATCAACAAAAATGTTTAACCATAAATTTGTTGTTTATAATGAAAGTTTTTTCCTTTGACTAGTATTTCTAAACGATATAGAAAATTGTTTTTAGGAAAATATATTAACAAATCATTACTTATTTATTTATTTATTTTTTATTCCTTACCAAAAAAAAAATCGTTACTTTTTTATGAAACAAACACACGGTTTGCATTTGGCCTATGATCTTCCATGGCTATCTCAATCCCTTATGATTTAATTTGTCTTAGTCAACTCATTATTTTATTTCATCTAAGTTTGGTCCAAAATTCTTGCCCTGGCTTCTAATATTACATTCTGAGGCATGTTATGTTTGCAACGTCTTTTCTCTACAACAGAATTTCCAAAGTGAAGTACATGTCTCCTCTTCGTCTAATTTGGAGTGATTTAAAAAATAGCATGTGATTTTTGAATGTCATAAGCTAGAGAAAAGGAGTATGCAAAGTATTCTAGCCTTACCCATGGATCAAATTTGCTCATTTTATGCCATGGGCTTTGAGTGGGATTGGAACTAGGCTCTGAGCTAAATTGAGGAAAAAATACAACTTCAGGAGGTTGACTGTGACCTTTTAAATAGTAGAGGTTGACTGAGGCACTCCTAAAAGTATAAAGGGCAATACTTGATTTTCTCAGTTGCTTATTAAGGTTGGTCTACGAGAGGCAAAAATAACTGTTAGTGAAAAGTTTGAGATTTTGTTCTCAGAATTTTATCCCAAATTAGTCCAAGAATGTTTTGACATTAAGTACATGGGGTACGTGGAACGTTTGATCAAGTGGCATAGAACCTTACAGGTCAGATTGATGTTATTTGATGCTTGCTAGTGATGCGGGACCATTCAGTTATTGATTTTGCAATCTTAAAATCCTGATGTTCATTTGAAGTTGCTTAAGTGAATGAACAAACACGTGTGTATCTTGAGTGGATTTTGGCGGGGAAGGAGAAATTAGCGCATCTACATCTTTTCACCATTGAGCTAGGACAGATCTAGGTTGCAACGAAGAACTTCATCGTCACACGGCCACTGATCATCACCTGGAAGAGGACTTGTACTGGATTAATTTGTTTTGCAACAAAAAGTTGACATTATTTGGCGTGTCTGTGCCAAAAATGGTGCTGTCACTTGGTGCAAGTTGATTACCCAAAGGGAAAATTAGACAAGGATTATTATAGCTAGCTTCAACTTGGAGAACTTTTAGGTGGGTGTATGTTCATGGATTTAACTTTAAAGGAGACTCTGTCTTTTTTCCTGATGTTTATTTTAAAACCTTATTTCCCTTTTTGTCTGGTGCCCAACGCTTTCTACTTTTCAATCTTAAACTCTTTATGGTAGGTATTATGCTGATCAACCAATGTTGCAATAATCATTGTTGTTTCCGCAATTTAACTGCTTGAATGAAAGTTATGTACTCTTTTCTGTTGCTCTTATGAAGATTCTGAATGCCTGGTCGCAGTATAATGTCTTTATGTTCATTCTCTATTGGTCACTTTATGTTAATTTCTTCTTTGTTGCTTTTGAGTTTGCACTAAATTGATTGCTTGTCATAGGTGGAGCTCCGTGATGTTGAGAGTGGAAATAAAACAAATGCACGGTTTAATACAGATGAATCTATTGAAAGTACGCATCCATCTTCCCCTTCCTTTCATGCAAATATTAGCCTAACTTAGAGAGATTAGAGAAGTTTATAACATACAAATGTTTGGGTTTTGATGTGGAACTGTCCTCCTCTGACATAGTCAGATCCAGTCGACCATTGCCATATTAAAATTAGAGCAGGCACTTCTTTCTACCTTTTCTGAATTATAATTTAGTCAATAGTGGAGAGCCTTTGTAAATTTTTTTTCCTGTTTATTAGTTTAGAAAGCTTAAATTAATATTGTAATTTATTTTTTTTTGGTCGAAATTGTAATTAAGTTTAGTCACATCGATTTGTTTTTTAGCTTCAGGTTTGTGGTTTGTGGAGTCTTGAGTGAATTTGGTAGTGCTTTAATAAGGGTGTTCTACTTTAGAAGTTGTGATTAAGAAGCGACCTGTGGGTGCTTTTGCAGCTTATACTTACTACTCTTCTTCATATATGAAAGTTTCTTCAGACCTCATTGGTTTTAAATCTTAAAAGCCTTTAATAAAAATTTTGTTTTTAGTATTGGACAAACAAATTTAGTCTTTCAAAGTTATATTGTGTGTTCTATTGAACACCTAATAGATAAGCACCTCACTGCATTACTTGTCAAACACTTTATTAAGCACCTTCAGTGCAGCATTTTTAGAATTTTTCTAACAAAATGCCCTTTACACTAGAGCTACCTTACGAGTATACAACCCTGTAAAGCACAATAACTCCAACACTATATGTCACGGCAAACCTAAGCAAGCTTTAAATCTACTTAATCACCTAACTTATTCGTCAGCCTTAACTCCGATTTTGCATTTGAAGATGGATTTTATCCCCTGGAGTTGTTCCATTGCTGAACAGATTGAGCTATAGGAGGATTCTTTTTAATAGTTAAATCATGAAACTAAATCTATTAGAGTATGCTGCCATCACATATGTCCTAGTTGGGCCGATCGCAAATCATTTGAGGCTTGCCTTGTCAGATCACTCCAAATAGAGAGAATGATCAATTATTAATCACCTAAGTCGTTCGTCAGCATTAGCTCTGAACTTACATTTGAAGATGCATTTGGAACCCTGGAGTTGTTTCACTGTGGAACAGGTTGACCTATATGAGAATTCTTTTCCATAGTTAATCATGTGACTGAATCTCTTTAGAGTATTTTGCCATTGAAGAGTAGACAAGATCACCGAGATTAGTCCTAATTGGGCTGATTGCAAGCCGTTTTAGTCATACCTTCTAAAAAAACTCCAATATACAAAAAGAGAAGAATGAACTCTTATTGTTCAATGCGTATATAATAAAGTGAAGTAATTTTCTCTCTATCTTTCATCTGATCCAGAAGTATTTGTCGAGGAGAAGTCCTACACATGCATGTGCACGATGGCGGACGAAGTCGCCTTGATAGAGTAAGCTACACCACCCCCCTCCTTTCTTTCTAGTAAAAGCTAGGTCTTCACCTTGTATATGCCACATGTAATTTCATTTATTATCAGCCCTCGGACATTTGAGCAAGTGGATGTGAAAAAGGATTTGTTTGGAAAAGCTGGTGTTTACCTGAAAGGTGCGTAGAATATTACCTTCCGCGTTTGCTTTGAGAATATTGGAAGGAATTAAAGGAAAATGATAACATAGGGAATTTATTCCCTTGCTTTCTCAATAAAGTTGGTGGGAAAGAGGAAAAATGGAGGTAACCAATTCCTCATGGGCCTCGGCCTCCCAAAAATGGGAGGAAATGAGAGGGAAATTCCGCCAACTACCTTTTATGTTGTCTACACATGTGAATTGGTAGAGCCTCTTTAGTCCATTTTCTTACTTTATTTCCCTCCACTCTTTTCTATTTTAAATACACTCAAACAAGAAGAGGAAATTATGGTTATCAAAAAAAAAAAAACAAGAAGAGGAAATTACAGTTTCTAATCACTTCTTTTTATTCCACGCTACTTAATCTATAATTAAGGTTGGCATGATATGTTTCACTGACAGAGGAAATGAAGGTCATGTTGCGGTTCTTTGACGATATACCGTTGTCAGGATCAGTTCCCAAGCGTGTGATATGCACTGTTGTGGATACTCCACCTCCATTGAAAGGGGTTTCAGCTACACCTGTGTATGTTCGGTTTAATTGCGCTTTCCTGTCCTTTTTATTCCTTGTTGTCATGTATATGCTATATGAACTATGTAACTTGTTTCAGTCTCGGACAAGATTTTTCTCATGCATATCCTGGAACAGCACTACTATATGCATGTATATGCTGCTAGCAGCTTTGAGATTGTTATCTTTTTATGTTGATTACAAAAAAGAAAAGACCCTGACTAGCTTCTATTTAAGAAAGACGACCAGTGGAAAAGAGCAGTGCCATGAGTGTGTCAAGTACTGAGGGAAATAGAATGATTATGTTTAATTGTTACATCTAGATATGAAATCTGAGGAAAATTAACAAATCTTACTTTTCAACATCGATGTCTTCCAAGGTTCTCCTTTTTAATTATGCAGTTGTCAAATTTTAGGCCAGTGTTATTTTGATTGGGTTGTGCGGCTTGTGCCATGCATCTCACCGCAAGTTATAATCTTCTCCTTAGGAACATCCTATAAAATTACAGTCATGCTGTTGACTATTTATTTCTTTATTTCGTAATGGTGACTCTTGCTAGCTTTGTTAATGACACGTGGTAGTGCTGAATTGTCAATCTTTCTATCGCGAGAACTATAAAACAATATTGGCAAGTACCAACGTGACCAGCATACTTCAAGTTTCTATAATTTCAACACTCGTCAGGTGATTGGTGACTAGGATTTTGTATGGTTTATGCTGATCTATTCTTTCAAGACTTTTTGGCGGCATATATTCTTTCCATTGTTGATTTTTTTGCCTGTTGATGATGGATCTGGCTGAGAAGAAAAAAGCTTTCATATGCAGGGAGAAAAGGGCTTTACTGGACAATGGTCTGACGGTGAAAGTGAGTAGGCATGACCTTCATCTTGTATTCTTTTCAATAAATGAGCTACAGAAGATGGTTTTATTTCTAATTTCCCGTAGTTTGTTCATGATGTTAAGTATTCTGTTTTGATGCTTTTAAATTGCTAAATATTCTATCCGATGTGCTAATTATTGCTTGCATTGCAACAAGTTTGTGTGAGTAGTAAATAGACTCAATGCACATGCACCTGGAAATTTTGACAAACTCTAGATAAGCAATTACCTGAACCGAACTATTACACAGCAGTGCCTCAAAAATAAAATACAGATTCTACAAAAGGAAGTTGATGCATACTCATTGGGGATGGCTTCATATATTCATCAAAGTAGTAAGTGCATGTCTAAACTTCAAAATAAATTTTTCTGGCATTCGAAAGAACAGGGAGCAACCAAAGCAGGGAAATGCGTGGCATGCTGCTGGTAAAAGGTGTCATTGGTTGCAAGTATCCTGTGATGCACATTGATCAAACCGAACATAGTCAGTTCTGTAGGCTCCTGAATATTACCAAAGCCCTCATATTTCGTGAAACTGAGTTTTTCTGAGCTTTCCAGCATCAATTCTTGAGTTAGCCATCATCTGTTCAAGATGTTGTCCATTATCTTCCTGGGAATTTGTTTATGAACGCTGCTGAGGTACTTTAAGAATGAAGAGACTGAGTGCTGTGTACTGGTACAATTTCGTGCACATTTACAGGTACCAGCTTTCATTGAAAGTGGTGAAGCTATACTTGTCAATACAGAGGACGACTCTTACATGAGCAGGTAAGTCTAGATACACGTTGTTGTAATCTGAAACTTGAAATAACTTTCACCACTTATGTTTTACTTGTATTAGAAGCTACCTCCTGGGTCAAATATTACAACCTCACAGTCGCTAGGAATGTTGACGGGTGCTCCGTTTACAGGGCAAAGGAATGATTGCAAGGTATTGGAGGTTATGTTCTTGGCTGTCTCCAAATAAGATTAAAGCAAACTCTTTTTGAGATTCTGAAAGTTAGAAGGCCGACGAATATGTTCTGAGAAATAACTTTTCTATTGGCACAGCAACGGTTCAGTGTTGATGACGCAGTCTTGTGGATTTAATTGTTTGTTGAATTAACGTGTCGTCATGAAGGTATCCAGTGTTATTCAAGATTAGGAATGCTGCTTTTTTTGGATGAACTTATGCTTTAAACATTTGTCTGGAGCATGAAACATGATCTTTATGAGATCCAAATAGAGAAAAGGTGTGCTACTGCATTACATGAAGTGATCTTTACTGTTTATTATTACTAGTATTTAACACTCGGTGCTTTGAGTGGTTAGCTCCTGCTCCTACTCCTACTCCTCCTTTTCTTTCACTGTCGTAGTAAAGCGTACTCACTCTAACGGCGTACCTTTTGCATAATGGGTCGGCGAGGAAATGGGAACAGCAGTTTAAGTCATTAGGCGTAGGCGCTTTCCAGGATTTCCCGAGGATCTAAAACTCAAATCCCTTTTGGGGGCCAAATACCTCTGATCTCTACCGTAGGTGCCAAAGAAGAATGAGAAGAAGCCCGAAAAAAAGCAAGAGGGAACAAGTCCGAAAAAAAGCAAAAAGGAACACAACCTCCTATACGATAAGATTGATCGAATAGAACCATTTTGAGGTCCTATTTAAGTAGATATTCTTCCTTTTCTAGTAAATTTCAGTCTGCATAGTCACATTCACGAATATAGTTTTTTTTACTTATCATTAGTGTTTGAAATTTAAGATCATTGGTAACGTTAATTATATGAGATGTGATGAAAAAAAAAAGAGAGAGAAGGAAATATCTATTGACTGATAATATTTACAACTCAGAAAAAAATTTGCAGCAGACTTACAGTTAACGGGAAGAAAATAAGCCTTATTAGTAAATTCTATATGCGGGTCAAATAATGTTTTTAGTGTAGATAATTGTGAGGTCCACTGCCCGCGTGTCAGTGTAGCAAAGTTTTTACACGCGTACCATTGGATATTTGACACTGTGTACTTGAAAATAATAATACAATTGAACTCTTGCACATATCAATCATCCAACAGTAAATGTATAAACCAATTTTTACATCGGTAATTAACCTAATAAACATCCTTTCGGTACAGGTGATATTCACCTCGGTAAAATGCAAGAAAATTAACGATACAATAAATGCGCCCAATTTATTTACATTTTAACTTCAATTTCTTCTCCACAAAAGTTCCAAATCTGTTACAATCCTCAATTCTACAAAAAAAAAAAAAAAAGGCGGAGCATGTTAGTTTTCTTTCCCTTGTCCCCTGTCAGTGATTTGATATTCCGTTTATCCTATAGTGCTACTTCGATGAGCATTATAGTAAAACCAGATTTACTTTCTTGCTAGCCGGCGACAAATCACATTTGAAATGTCAAAGCAATCATTCTCTTTTGGGACCTGTTGCAGCATGTGAAGTTTCAAAAGTGAAGCCGCATTGTGCTCCTGCCCAACGTAGCTGACTCTCGATGGCAACAACCAACAATACTCACTCATCATCTTAACTGGTCATTCCTCGAAGCTAACCAACGGATCAGTATTTCTTTGACAACTCCACTTATTATTCTAGCCTGATGTTTTCGTTTCCCGGAAGAAAGAACACCACGTGAAGATTCCATGAAGATCGATCGCGAAAGCATAGGTTCCTCAGAAGACCTGTCATTTAAAAAATGTCGCGTTGAAGCTTCAAACAGTAAGGAAAAGCATTACCTTATAGAATGCACTAAGACCATCCTCCTTGAGCATGTTTCTGGTCACCTGAGCAGCTGATCCCTGACCCAACTGTATCCTCACCTACACTCCACGACGCAATGAACCATCAAAGTCTCCCATTTCTCTCTCCTTGATTGTGAAGATGGCCCTGCCAGAGAGAGAGAGAGAGAGAGAGAGAGAGATGAATGGCAACTTTCAAATATGAACCAGAATCTCACGCAAGCAAAAACCCTTTCCTTCGTCTCGTGGGTGTGCATCGAAGGAATCTTTCACTGCTGTCGCCCTTGTTAATCTGCAGAGAGTTATGGACAAAATAATATTGGCGCGCTCCCTTTTTGAGGTAAGTACAGATGATCCGTTCGAGATTTTCCGATAACCAACTTAATAAATATTCTTCATTTCAAATTTCCTCAAACTCGGGATTATCTCGATATTATCTCATCAAACTAGTCCACAAATAGTTGTTACTTTGCTCTTTTTGTTGAAAAACCTTGTGGTAATGTGGACACCATAGTTCTAAGGCCACTACAATCTCTTTCACTTGAATGGATGATTCTTCTTTAGTAGTTTTCTTTCAGCTTCTCTATCTCCATCCACAGTACAAGTTACTCACAAATGAGAAACTTTTTTTTATTTCTGGTAAGAAAAAGTTTAGAAGGTGGGGAGGTCACCCCATGCCAATGCCAGAATATACAGGCCTAAAGGTCATATTACAGATCGCCTATCAAAAGAGATTGCGGACATGATGCGAATCATCCAATCCTTTCCAACTGAGCCAACCCATTTTGGCACAAATGAGAAACTTTAATATCAACATTGTTCTTAGGAGTGATTAGTTCCAGAGTGAGTAGGTTCCAAACTTGAAATTTGGAACCTACCATGTTAGAACCAGTTTCCAATTTTTGGACTTTGGAACGTAGCTTTTTTTTTTTCCGATTTGGTTTTAGGGTCTACCCAAGAACCGGTTTCTTATTTTTTAGCAAAAATCTACGATGAACTAATAATAGTTTCAGCAAAATAGTACAAGGAACAAATGGCTCAATGTTAAATATTGATACAAAACAAGCAGAAATATAAAGAAACAAGGAAGTAGAGTTCATTTATGAAAGACAAATTATTTTCTTCCAACTTCATAAATAGGTTCCAACCGTCATTTCTCGAGCAGGTGCGTTCAGCACCCAAAACCTGGAACCTCCTTGCACAGTACTAGTGTGGACCTATTTTCTTTGAAACTAGGCATCGAACCTATTTCCATGACCAGTTCGGTCTGGTTCCAGGGTAGAATTTAACCTATTGCACAACCCTAGTTGTTGTGGCTATGAACTTGAACTGCTTGATTGTATGGGAAAGACTACACGCGCTTCCTCTTTTATCAACTCCCGCAAAGTGACTCTAATAGAAATTTCAATAGTTCATCTACATAGTAGATAATCTTAAGCTTCGTTTGTTTTGCGAAAAATAAATGATTTGAAAAATATTTTTCTAAAATTGATTGTTTATATCATTTGAGATAATTAGTCAATGAAAATATTTTCATTATCGACGACGAGTTTAAACATTTTCGTGGACAATAAAAATATTTATCATTCATTCATTTTCGTAAGCGATATAAGATAACATGTTTTTGAAAAATGGAAACCTTAATCGCCTCTTGCACACACCTAGCCCATTAAAATTTAGCCCCCGCCTTGCCTCCCCTCCCCCTCCAACCACCATCATCATCACCGGGCCCAAGCCGGGAAGTGTCTCCTCATCAAGCAACGGCCGCGATCGCCTCTCTTCCCCTCTCCGGCTAGTCATATACGCCGAGCTCGCATCGACTCCATCGGCCCCCGTGACAAATATGGCACCCGAATTTCGCAATTTGTCAATAGCAAGAGTCAAATTTCAAACTCATCGAAGGGAACGGTAACTCTCTACTATAGAAGCATAAAATGATCCGCTCGGCCATATCGCGCTCAGTCAAAACCCAAGGGGTCGTCCAGTTTTCTGCTTTTTATTATAATCGGGCTCCTTTGGAGTCATCAGAGATATTAGGGGAGTGCAATTGAATTCTCCACTCAAACTGCATGAAAATCAATACTTTGTCCACCAGATCCCCTTGCCAAGCCTATAGACATGCATCAGGATTCACATCTGCTAGCAGCTAACCCACACATTACTGTTATTAGGTGTTCTTACACGAATCGAGACCGTGAGTATGAGACAGACGCGGCCAGATGGCAAACGGTAAAGCCAATGAGTTCGGAACGAGACAGCAGATTAGATCCCCAAGCGCTCAAACCGATCTACAGTGGGCACTTAGGGTGCATCCATATTTGTGTTTCGGGTGTATCCATCCATCTGTCGACACAAAAACATCGTTAAGGTTTGAAGCTTGAAAGAATTTTGATGGAAGCAATGCAGCAGAGGACCTCAGATCTTTCCAGACAGGTCTTCCATGCAATTTACTAATGACTGCGAAATTCCACAAAGTCCTACTGCTTAGAGCATTGGCAACAAAAATGGACAATTGCCAGAAAATTATAGTGGAACTCCACATTGTATACCAAAACTCAAAAACCTTAAGAATATAATTTAATTCTTCACAAAAATTCAAGAAGCGACACCAGCCCCCACCAGCCCAGTGTTCAAATACAAGGTGCAGACCCACTGAAAGAATTACAATGCATGATTTCAGTCGATACATTATGCCAGCAAGTATGAGCCGAAACAAAAACGGACGACACAAAAACAAGATGGGAACAAAACTGCCACAAGAATTGCCTGCCAGACAATCCTCAAACCGCATGCACCAAAGGGATGTTGATCCTTTTCAAGGCACAGTATGGGACTCAAAACTTAAGTATAGACTTAATGCTTGCACTATGCACATGCTACAGAAAAAAAGTTCACTTGTAGAGGTGACTCCCACACTCAATCACGCAGGAATGCTCTGAAGCATCATGCAATGGCAACCATTTATGGAAAAGAATGGGTAACAAATGCATATATTCGACCCACCGACTGGACAGCAATCCTTGAGAAGAGCGACTTGTCAACCTCTTTTTGCCGGTTCTACGAAGAGAGGATTATTGATTGCAACGCAAGCTGTTGTTGGGGCTGCAAAGATGACCATGTAGAGGCCAAAGCAGATGGTGGCAAAGTTTGCTGTAGTTGCCTTGACAGACTGATCATCGGGTTTGCAGTTTTTTCAGTAGCTAGATCCTTGCCGCACAAAACCTAACAAAAAGATGCCGCATAATGGACTATCGCAAAGTAGTCATGGCCACGGCTCGGAACTGGCCGGTTCCGGTTCGTGGCCATGTATGAACCGAAACCGGCTAGTTCCGGGCCGGTTCTGGTCCGGTTCCGGTTCATAATTTAAAATTTTAAAAAATAAATTATGAAATAAAAAAATAATGAATTATGAAATTATGAAATAATAAATTATTCAATATAAATTGTAATCAAAATGTAAATTGTAATCAAATTTGGGGGCAAAAAGAGAGAAAGAGGGGGCTTGAACTTAATAAATTATCGTTATTCACCTCACAATTTGTTACAATGATCTATAAAAAAAAAAATGAGCACAATATATATGCCCTAAAATGACACAAAACCTAAGCCTATCCGAACCCCGCATTCCGTGTGTAGGGGTTACATGTCGTCGGATTATACTTCGATTTTCCTAAGCTCACGTGGGCGTGCCCGGTATAAAAAACAAGGGTCCCCAAAATATTTGCCAACTCCAACGGTTCTTTTACCTTCAGTCGACGCTACCTGTTCTGGTATTGATACCGGTGGTATCTTCGTCGTTAAAAAATTCAGATTCATTATTCCGATCTATCTCTTGTTGTCGGTATTGAGCCTTCGTCCAATCATCGACACAAGCTTGAGCCTCCAATTCTGGAACTAATCTTGAACGATGTTCGTCCAAAATATTACCTCCGGCACTAAATGTTTGTTCGACCGCAACTGTGGAACAAGGGATTGCAAAAATTTGTTTTGCAATAAGAGAAAGGATTGGGTATTGACTTCCGTGCCTCTTCTACAAATCCAAAATTAAAAAATCTGTACTACCTTCAGATTCAGTAAACTCAAAGGAAACGGCTAGATAAATCTCTAATTCAGAAATATTTCCTATTACTCCCTTTTGCTTTTTTTGTCTATGTAATAAAAGTTGGTACCCTCTACTAATTTTACCTGTACTCTCACTTTATGTCTCAGTAAATTGAGAAGATCCAATATTACCTAAATTATATTTAGTACAAAATTCATTATATAATTATATTACTACGTTTTTAACCTCACTTAGTATGGTTGTAACATTTACCGTATCATAATGTAAACATTGATAATACATATGCAAATAATCACTTAAACCATCTAATTTGCAACACGGATAAAAACACAAGCAACTAAATAAATAATGGGAATTTCGCTATAATAATGTAGCCACTTCATTTTCATTGTTACTATAGTATTTTGTAATTCAACATCATTTTCATATTTCTCAAAAACTCCGATAATATTAATACACTCTACTAAAAATAAATGCGTAATAGGATAATAAACACAGGACAAAGTATAAGTTGCATCATTAAAAACCTTTAAAATATCTAAAATGTTTTTGCAAATACCCCACTCTTGTGAATATAAATTAATCTGAGGTATATTATTAGAAATGAATACACATAATAAATCTTTATATGCAAAAGATTCACTAAGCAAGTGGAAAGTAGAATTCCAACGAGTTGGAACATCTCTTGGAAATCTTTTTGGCTTTTTGTGATTTTCTTTACAAAATCTACCCCATTCTTTCATTTTTTGGGGATGTTTCCATAAAAATTGAATTGCCGATTTTATTGGTTCGAGAAAAATATCAAGAGTTTTCAAACCATCTTGTACACATAAATTTAAAACATGACAAACACATCTAACGTGAAAAAATTTTCTGCCAAAAGCAAGTTTTCAAATATTTTCTAAATCGGTAATTGAAGCGGTATTTGCCGCGGCATTATCAAAACCAATTGAAAAAATTTTGTTAAGCAAATAATATTCTTCTAAAATTTACCTAATTATTCTATAAATATTATTTGCCGTATGCTTACCATCGAAAACTCTAAATGCAATAACTCATTTTTGAATATTCCAATCGTCATCTATCCAATGACATGTTATGCCCATGTAAGAATGAATTTGCCAATGATCACTCTAAATATCACTATCTATATGCAAACATCCATTAAATTGCATAAAAAAGTTTTGTAAATCTTTTTTTTCATTTTTGTAGAGATCTTTAATTACTCGTTTAACTGAATTTCTTATTATTAAATGGGCGGTCGAAATTTAGGTGTCAACAATTTCTTTCTAGTATTATTGTACGCGGGAGCCCTACATCCAATAATTTCTAGGAAGCCCGTGAGAATCGAATTGAATAAAAAAGCATACCCAAGAAAAGCTTATAAAAAGACACATGATCCCATGAAATTGAAAGGGGGACGAAAGGGACTATCGCAAAAAGAATGAAAAGGTATCAGCAAAGTGCATAAAATTGACGAGGCAGAGTCGGCATCTTCAAGTGTCAAAAAACGGGACAAAATAAGCAAAAAGCAACCTCTTGTCAGGTCATGGTGGTCCTGTCTCTAAAACTCTCTTCCTTTTGCTTCTTTCGGACCAATCTCAGATTTATCACTTATGGATGCCTAGAAACAAGAAGACTCTTGGAGATAAACTTTTTATTTCGAGTAATGCCATATTCCCTGAGATTCATGTGGATATTTTGTATAGATTTCATTCCCGAATTGTGTTGATGTTCACTTGATATAGAACGAATGGTATCCATTAATTGGTGTAAACATATAGTCATTCACGAATTTTTTTTATGACACTTAACAAAAACCAATTACTCGAACTTAAGCAAAGAACTTTAAAAATTGAAATTTCCAAAGAAAGAAGAAAGCGTTTCACAACTCGAAGCATTCTAGGAGATGAATTTAGAGGGTTATAGGATTAGCAAATTTGTTTAATTGGTAATGGAAAGACAAATGTATAACTGTTGGATTTATTTTGGAAAACAAATTTAAATGACGAACTTTTAACATCGAGATTCAACCCGGTACGATAGGTAACATAAATCCTTAGATTATACCCAAATGTAAGGTTTCAGACTTAAAACTTTTTCCGACAAATTTCATGAAAAGCATGGTGAATTAAGATGGTATGTCGTTGAGCGAGGGACAAGGTCGAAATTAAAATTTAAGATGAATCTCTAACGCTTTAAATCATAATTTCTTACATCCCTGACACTTTTCAAATTCAAATGAAAATCTTCCCTATCTCCAGCAAGCTAAACCATTCTTACTTATCGAAATATCGGTTTGACAATTTTTTTTTTTTTTTTTTATAACCCAGGGAACCCCCGCACGGCCGACAGCCGGGGAGTAAACCCTGGGGGCGACACGTGCTAGCCACCACACACGTGCCACCGGTTAAGTCACCCTGCGGCGCCCGGGATTCGAACACTCAACCTTTTGCAAGAGGAAGAGTGCGCGCTCCAGTAGCGCCACCCAGGCGGGTGGTAATTTATTTTCATAATTTATTTTCAGGCACGCAAATCCGATGCGCACAATTAGGTTGCTTTATAATTGAGGGAAAGATCTTGTTTGGTATCTCTCTGCCATTGAATAATATAACAAACGAATTTTCATCCAAGGATTTGCCTTCTTTAATTGTACTTGTTGACCAAAGGAATCTACTATATCTTTGTATTTCCCTGTTGAACTTCGTGCTCGTTCTTCTCCTTCCTCCGCTTGCTTCAATTCCCTCGCCGGAAAAGGTACTTCTTTTTCTTTTGTTTTCGGGCCTTAGGGTTTCACTGTCGTTGTTTAAGCTTCAACCATTCCTATCATGGGAATTTGTTTCCTTTTTTGCTGTTGATTCTCGCCCTATCGTCAAGGGGAACGCGTTAAGCTTGTTCAGTTTACGCTCCGAACAAACACGCGATAGGTTGCGGAACTCATGGACGTGAGGCATCTGGTTCGAAAAGCTCAATGCATGCACTTAAGTGAAGGGCAAGATGTTCGCTGCTCCATGCAGTTAGGTGATCTGCCCGATAAGATTCTTTGGCACATCCTAAGTTTTCTCCGGCTTAAAGATGTGGTGAGAACGAGCACGCTGTCGAAAAGGTGGGAGCATTTGTCCAAGAACAATCCTAGGCTCGATGCCTCGGAACGCGATTTCCCGGGGCAGACGCTTTTCGTGAACTTTGTTGACAGAGCATTGTTGCTCCAGGACTTTCCCCTGAAAAGGTTTTCCATCTCCTACCAAACAGATTTCGATAGATCTCACATCGATGCTTGGATTACAGCCGCGGTGAGGCACAGCGTCGAGGAGCTCCACGTGCGCAGACACGGAGGATTGCTCGAATACGTGTTGCCCAGTTGTGTCTTCAACTGCGAAACGCTGATCAAGCTCCGTCTATTCATGTTGCATCAGATGAGTCTCCCTGCTTTAGTTCGTCTGAAAACCTCAGGGTCTTAACTCTTGCGTGGGTCGACTTTGGGGGGGACAGTTCAGTAGAGAAGCTTCTCTCGTGCCCTTCTCTTGAGGAGTTGTCTCTCATCGACTGCAAGTGGAGGAGACTCAAGGTTCTTCATATCTCGGGTCCCAAGCTTTTGAGGCTGGACTGATGGGTTTTTGTGAAGATGGGCCGCCCATGATGGGCTAACCCAGAACCCAGCCCATGAAAGGAAATAACCGCATTTGGCAGTTATTGCTTTCTGAACACAAAAAGCAATAGTGAGAAGGATGAAGACACGTGAATGTAGTTGTTGCATTTTTCAATCATCAGAAAATAGATTCTCACTAAAGGACAAAGAAGAAGGGGCTTTGTTCAACAATCCAAGGATTGTTCTCTCTCTCGAGGCTGTGATAAGTGCACTTAATCTGTGGAAAAGAGGTATGTTCAATTCGCGTAATATACTTCGAACGATCGGTGATTCAAGCGTAGAATGGGCACGTTTTTCCGCATTTTTCGTAATATGTTTAGGAATATGTTTCCTTCATTGGTATCAGAGCGTTGTTCTTGTTTCCTGATTGTAGTAGATGTGCATAACACGAATTGATGGCCGGAATTCGTAAAACGGCGCCGACGAACGCTCGGGTATGAAAACCGACACCCGACCGTACTGTTCGGGATCGTTTCTCGAAATTCGGTGTGATAAATTTTATTTTTGAAGGCATAGAGTCGTAGTGCTCGTCGAGACGAGCAAAATGACGGGTGGCACGCCGCCGGGGGAGGCCGCACGCGCCTCCACGCGCCGCCGTAAGTGGCGGTCTCGCCGGCACGTGCGTGGCACGTGCGCGGCGGTTCCTTCCCGCGCGCGTGCACCGCACGCGCCACGCGGGCGTGTGCGGCGTGGCTGACGTCAGCGTGACGTCAGCCACGCGGTTGCCCACCGGGTTTTTTGAGACCCGACCCGACCCGGATCCGACTTGACCCGAGAGTCCACCCGACCCGTTGACCTGACCCGGTTATCCGTTGACCGTCGTTGACCACCGTTGACCGGCGTTGACCACTGTTGACCGGCGTTGACCGGCGAAAAAAAAAAAAAAAAAAAAAAAAAAGGAGGGTGATGTTAGGGGGCAGAATGTGTTTCTTGCAATATCGTACCTTGGATTATGAGTAATCCTTTTATTTTTTCTGCATTTGTTGCAGGAATAATGGTACGAAGATATCGAACCCCTATTATCCCTAGAACGGAGGCTCAAAAGAAAAAGCTTGAGAAACTAAGAATCAAGCTGGCTCTTTACCGGTGGGATGCTGATGATGACATGATGACACACATCATCAAGGTCAACCAAATGATACAAGACATCATTTGGAACGGTTTCGTAATGCCAGAGTATGTGATGGTCGGAGCCCTTAAATGCACCATTCCTGATGAGTTGGGAAGGATGATTGATAGGGTTTGGGACACCTTAGAAGGTCCGAGCTATAAGATGATTGTGGAGCAATTCATGATAGAGTACATACGGGTCGGGGCAAGATGGACGTCAACCCTTGCATTGAATCGGTCTCGGCGCAATACGTTGCCCGAATCTAGGGGTTTTCCGGGTGCCTCCATTTGGATGCCGAAGAAAATAGAATTTCCTGAGGATTTTTCATGAGTCATTTCCAGTTTATAGAAAGAGGATCACCACATGATTGTGTTTATCTATTTTTTCGTAAGCTCATTTGGATATGTTCACTATAGGTTGGTGTTAGATATCCTGGCTGGATAGTTCTTTTTATGTTGGTGTTTATGTTTATTTTCTTTGATGAATTTATTCCTTATGTACATAATGTTAGGTAAATGAATGTTGATGGATATTCATGTTGCGAATAGTTTACAGTACTATTCTGTTTTAATATTTACCTCATTAGTATCATATGGAGTTGAGTGGGAGTTCTAAAAGTTTTAGTAACTTTAAAGAACGTAATTTTACCTTAATGATTACATTAACGGTAATTTCACATTAGGATTTTTTGATGATGATTGGGAACATAGTGAACTTTCGAATCTAAAGCCTATGTGAAATTATTCATTAATATAATCAGTTTGTGTAAAATTAATGCATAAATAAGTGGCATTAATAATTCGTGCTTGTCTGTCTGATATGTTCAGATTCAATGGCTTCAGCATCAAAGAATATAGTTGCTGAACTGAACAGAGGAGAGAAGCTTAACGGTGAAAATTATGAAATATGGCAAATGAAAATCCAATATGTGCTGGAAGAGCAAGAGGCTCTTGAAGCTCTTAACCTGGTTATGGAAGAGCCAGAAGACGGAAACACTGCACAACATAAGAGAGATAAGGATGCATTTGCTGTATGGAAAAGGAAGAACTCCCTTGCTCGCATCACGTTGCTGAGTAGCATGGACAATGATGTCATGCGAGAGTTTAGGCGTTTTGAAAATGCTAAGGAAATGTGGGGAGCATTGGCAGCAAGGTTTGGTCATACATCTGTAACCAAGCTTAGACAGCTCACTATAAGATTTGACTCGTATAAGAAGCCACATGGTCAGTCCATGAAACAACATTTAAGGAAGATGTCAAACATGATTAATGAGCTGAAGGATGCTGGCCATGTTCTGACTGATGAGCAGCAAGTGCAAGCAGTGATTCGTTCTTTACCTCAAAGTTGGGAGCATATGAAGTTGCACCTAACTCACAATGAGAACATCAAAACCTTTGAGGATGCAGTGCGCCACTTAGAGCTAGAGGAGGACCGCCTCCTGGCGGATAAGTCGGTAATTGACATTTACTATGCAGGTTCTAGCTCTCAAGGGCCTTCGAGCTCTAAGCGCAAGCGTCCTGATTCGTTCAGAAGGTGGAGAGGTAAGAGAGCGAGTTCTTCGGGGAAGAAACCAAGAAATGAACAACACCAAAGAGGAAAGCGTCCTCATGAGAAGAAGATGTCGAGGGTGAAATGCTACAACTGTAGCAAGAAGGGCCACTTTGCTCGCGATTGCGGCGAGCCAAAGAAGGTAAACTCCCCTTGCATTCTTGAGAACTTTGTCTATGTGTCAAGTTCTGTATTTTTAACTGAGTCTAATCCTTTGTGGACTGTAGATTCGGGAGCAACAGACCATGTAGCGAAGGATAGAGATGCCTTCGTGGAGTTCCGACCGGAACAAAATGGATCTATGTAGGGAACAACTCCAAAGTTGAAGTTAAAGGAATTGGCACCTGCCAGTTAATTATGCGTGGTGGACGCACTTTGTTCCTACATGATGTATTATATGCTCCGGAAATTCGTCGGAATTTAGTGTCTGTTTTAGTGTTGATTCGACTTGGTTTTAATTTGAACTTCCATAACAATGGTGTAGACTTGTATTTAGGTACGAGTTATTATGGTTGTGGTTATTTTCTAGATGGTTTTATTATACTGGATGTTGATTCTGTAAATGTCAATGTTTGTTATTCCCACTTCACGTCTTCTACTTCGTGTGATAATGATGTGAACGTATGGCATGCTAGGCTTGGCCATATAGGCCAACAGCGAATGAATAGATTGGCCAAAGAAGGCTTAATGGGCAATATTGAAAAAGTCGATTTGCCCACTTGCGAGCACTGCCTAGCTGGGAAAACAACAAGGAAACCATTTGGAAAAGGAACAAGAGCTGAATTTCCTTTGCAGTTAATCCATTCTGACATATGTGGTCCAATGAATGTGAGGGCTAGACATGGGGCTGTTTATTTTATCACATTTATTGATGATTATACTCGATTCGGATATGTCTATTTGATTTCTCATAAATCTGAGGCTTTTAGTTGCTTCAAAATATTTATGAACCTGGTGGAAAATCAATTAGATAAGAAAATAAAAGCATTGAGATCCGATCGAGGTCGAGAATATCTATCTGATGAGTTCAGAAATTTATGTGATGAAAAGGGAATAGAAAGACAGTTGTCTATTCCCTATACTCCTCAACAAAATGGTGTTGCGGAAAGGAGAAACAGAACCCTACTAGAAATGGTTAGGTCCATGATGGCGCAGGCTAACTTACCAATCACCTTTTGGGGTGACGCTTTATTGACTGCTGCCTACATACTTAACCGTGTGCCTTCAAAATCAGTTATTTCCACTCCGTATGAGTTATGGACAAGTAGAAAACCTGATTTGAGTTTTCTAAAACCTTGGGGTTGTGCCGCTTATACACATGAATCTTCTCATAAGTATGGGAAATTAGGTCCTAGAGGTAAGAAGAGTATCTTCATAAGGTATTCAGAAACCTCGAAAGGATATGTATTTATAGGTGAGCAAGAAAGTGGGAGTATAACTGAATTTGAATCACGAGATGTCACATTCTTAGAGAATGAGTTTCCTAAGAAGGGCGAAATAGGTGAGAACTACTCTCTATTTGAAACCTTGGATCCCGATAGTGAAATCGATAAAGTTCGTCCAAGTGGAAGCAATGTGAGAAGTGAGGAATTAAATTCGACTCAATCTCAATTGCAACCTTTTGATGAGACGATTCCGTCATTATCTAATCCAAGTGGGAGCATAATGGAGAATGATATACCACGTGTACAATCTCCCATACGGCGAACAAGTCGCAAAAGTATTCCCCGACGACGTTTTGACATTGAAGGGGAAACTTTCATGATCGCTCCACAAGATGAAGACGAGCCAAGGAATGTAAATGAGGCTCAAAATTGCCCTAACAAAGAAAAATGGATGATTGCAATGGAAGAAGAAATGGAGTCAATGAAATCAAACCATGTTTGGGAACTGGTTGATCTTCCAGAAGGACGCAAAGCTATTGGGAATAAATGGATTCTCAAAATAAAACGCAAATCCGATGGCTCAATAGAAAGATATAAGGCTCGCCTAGTAGCGAAAGGGTATAATCAACAGGAAGGAATTGATTACGAAGAAACTTTCTCTCCTGAAGTGAGATTTACCTCAATTCGCCTTATTCTGGCAATAGTGACAAGCATGGATCTTGAATTACATCAAATGGATGTAAAGACTGCTTTTCTAAATGGAGAATTAGAAGAAGAAATTTACATGGAGCAGCCAGTTGGCTTCGTTGTGAAAGGCCAAGAACAAAAAGTATGTCGACTTCTAAGATCGATATATGGCCTTAAGCAGTCTTCGAGACAATGGTATATACGTTTTCATAATGCCATAGTGGCGTTTGATTTTAAAATGATTGATGAAGATCATTGCGTGTATATCAAAAGATCCAAAGATCAATTTGTGATTTTATCATTATATGTTGATGATATACTGATTGCCGGAAGCAATATGGAGTTGGTAAATAATATTAAGAGTTGGTTATCGTCCAATTTTGAGATGAAAGATATGGGTGAGGCTGCATATATTCTTGGAGTTAAGATTTCAAGAGATCGTTCCAAGAGATTATTGTCTCTTTCGCAAGAGACTTATATAAATAAAGTTCTTGAACGATTTTGTATGCAAAACTGTAAACCCATGGATACTCCTATTGCAAAAGGTGAAGGATTGAGCCAAAGGTTGTGTCCTAAGACTCCGCAAGAGAAGGAACAAATGAAACGTGTTCCTTATGCAAGTGCTATTGGAAGTTTAATGTACGCTATGATGTGTACAAGACCTGACATATGTTTTGCAGTTGGGATGGTAAGTAGGTACCAATCCAATCCAGGTCAAGCACATTGGAAAGCCGTAAAAAGAATCATGAGGTATCTAAAGGGTACTGCTAATTATTCACTGAGTTATCAAGGCAAGGATCTGCGACTTGAAGGCTACTCAGATGCTGATTGGGGAGGAGATTTAGATGAAAGAAAATCTACCTCTGGTTTTGTTTACTTACTGAATAATGGCGCCATATCTTGGAGCAGTAAGAAACAAACATGTATAGCATTGTCCACGATGGAAGCTGAGTTCGTGGCGTTGTCAGGAGCAGTACAAGAAGGTGTTTGGCTTAAGAGATTTTTGGATCATTTAGGTGTTGCTAAGAATGCTGAAAACTCATTGTTAGTCAATAGTGATAGTCAAGCAGCGATAGCATACACCAAGGATCCGAAATATCATGGCAAGACCAAACATATAGATACCAAGTATAACTTTGTCAAGGATATGGTAGCACGAAAGGATGTGAACTTGCAGTACATATCTACGCATAGAATGATCGCAGATCCTATGACGAAGCCACTTCCAAGAGATGTTTTCTGTGGTCATGTAAAATCTCTGGGACTGCGTAGAAAGTGATGTACTGAATATTGTATTTTTCCCTGAGTGTTCACATTTAATGGAGTTGCTCTCTCATTATTAATGCCTATGAATTTATTTAATATTTATGCATCTTAATGCTTAGTGCATTATATCGAGAAAGTATGTCTGACAGATGAGATTAGCCCACTTACACGGGTAATCGCCTCTATTTACTGTGCGATAAATAGAGATGAGACAATTTTTTTTAAGCTTATTATCTGGGTGATAATTGAGAGCTCAAGCTTAAATTACAAATGTCGCCTTAACTGAATATTAAGATGAGGATATAATATTTACTATGTCCGAAGGTAAAATAACCCACATATTTTACTTTATCTGTTAATGATGCCAGATGTGAGTTCTGATGGATTCTTTAGAGGAGTAGATACGTGAACTCGAGTTTAGACATTGGGTATGTCTGAATTATCATCTGTACGGTATTGAATGTAAAGACATACGCTCCACGGGAAAGGAGTTAATACCGTAATACGTATTTCATACTACGTATGCATAAGATGACCGATAAGAGTGGCAAAAGTTTTTGATCTCAACTTCTTGCCGTGTGAGACTCTTGAGGATATGAGTTTCTCATTTAGTGCCCTCACGACTCTAACTTATTCTCAAAGTTTCTATTCAGTGTTCGCTATCTTAGGATGTTGCCAATGGTCATGAATGATTCGATCTAACGGGGCATTTCTAGAAAAGCGAGCTGGACTGAAATAGAGAGATTTAAAGAAAGAGGAAGATCAATTTATCATGATGTCACATTTTATTTTTTGTATTCACAGGTCGACCAATTATGATTTTAAGTAAATTATAATTGTGAATACAATATACGAGATACTAAAAGAGATCAAGAGAGATATAAATGTGACTGATTGATCTAGGGTACTGCATACAATATCTACTCGGAAAACGTTGTACCCAA
Organism: Syzygium malaccense; assembly: GCA_031216405.1. Classification (NCBI taxonomy): domain Eukaryota; kingdom Viridiplantae; phylum Streptophyta; class Magnoliopsida; order Myrtales; family Myrtaceae; genus Syzygium; species Syzygium malaccense. The sequence continues at coordinate 21,619,279 of CM062262.1, read as the reverse complement.
TTTTGAGCTGCTATGTATTCCTAACAGATGCATTGCAACGAGCTCTCGTAGTATGCTGGTCGCACGGATTATTTGCTAGTATGAATATTGCAAAGAAGAGAGAGTTAATGTTTAGCCCACCATGTGCGAGTGGGAGATGATGGGTTTTTGTGAAGATGGGCCGCCCATGATGGGCTAACCCAGAACCCAGCCCATGAAAGGAAATAACCGCATTTGGCAGTTATTGCTTTCTGAACACAAAAAGCAATAGTGAGAAGGATGAAGACACGTGAATGTAGTTGTTGCATTTTTCAATCATCAGAAAATAGATTCTCACTAAAGGACAAAGAAGAAGGGGCTTTGTTCAACAATCCAAGGATTGTTCTCTCTCTCGAGGCTGTGATAAGTGCACTTAATCTGTGGAAAAGAGGTATGTTCAATTCGCGTAATATACTTCGAACGATCGGTGATTCAAGCGTAGAATGGGCACGTTTTTCCGCATTTTTCGTAATATGTTTAGGAATATGTTTCCTTCATGGACATAGTCGAAGATAGCTTCTATAAGAACTTGGAAAGCACCTTCTACGTAGGGGTCCACGGAGCTCGTATTGAGTCCTTTACTTATAGCGGGCAATTCATCGAACGCTATACGATATCGAGTTCGTCCTCCCTGGTTGTGGCTTGCATTGATATGTTCATGTGCGAAAGGCCTCATCATCATGTTGCTTACCATGGATATAAGCTCTTAAAGGATCTTTCTTGTGTGAAACGTCTTACTCTACATAACGTGGGTGAGGTACATGTCTTTTCATCATAATACTCTTCACTGCTTCGATATTGGATCATACAATGTATTTGTTACGGCAGTATTAACTTATGTCTTTTGGCCTTCTTATTCAGTTTCTACACGAGAGACCGGATCTTCTCAAGTCTCTCCCGGTCTTCTCTAACCTCACTGAGCTGGCATTGGACGCGTTTAATGGCTTGCTGTTAGAATCTAGATTCCTTGTTGCGATGCTCGATAAGTGTCCTCGCTCGAGTCATCTGAGCTTTACGCGGGTATGTAAATTGTCCTGCTGTTATTGTTTCCAGACGATTGTACTGATGAGATTTGATCAACTAACCCATGAATGTGATGAATCAGGGCATTCATGCAGAGTCCGAAACGGTGGATGCAATATTCAGCCCCACGCCTCGGTGCTTCGTATCGTCACTTAAGGTGATCAAAATCAGTAGATTTCAAGTGGGGGATAAAGCACTCTTAGCTATAAGAAATGTACTGAGGACTGCCGGAGTACTGGAGAAATTATTCATACATCCTCCATGGGGAAAGCAACTCCCCACTTTTGAATGAGCTCCCCAGGGCTTCAGATCAATGTGAATTTTTTCTAGGCTCGTGATCCTTTTTCCCATGTCTTGAGTGCACGCAGAAGTCGACTTTATTTTATTAGTAAGTGACACTGAGATTTATTCGCTTGTGATTACAGTTTCTCTTTTGTCAAGATTGATCTTCATTAGTCTGCTTAACTTTTTTTATATCTTGTTTGCCTTCATTAGCATCATCCTTTTTGAGTACACTATCAGCGGTTGTGCCTTTACTTTGGGTAACTATGAACTCCTAGAAGTCGCCTAAGATATTTTATTTGTCTATTCATAATTTCTTGAAATGCTTACATACCACCACGTGACGTGATTGTCCGTCCTTATGGAGAGTAAGACCCCGATAACACAACCTATGTTATGTAACTGATCCCACGAGACGAAAACTCCAATCCTTCCATTTTTTTGTAAGGTGACTGGAAAGCAATAAGGTTAGGATGCATGTGGTGTGCTGGGAAACAGAATTGCTTCGGTCTCTTTCCAAGCATATCCAGTTAGTCAAATTTGAGGTGTAATCCCCTGACTAAAATGTTGCCCAGCACAAAGTGTGAAACAAAAGTCAAAAAATTATGTGGTACCATAATATGAGAACATTTTGTAGCATTCGGGAATTAGGGAAGTCAAATTTGAAGATCTAACTGAAGATCTTCCTAGAATAAAGTACGGTTAGCTTAACCTGCAAACTCGTTTAAACCTAGCCAGGGTATTGTCCCCAATAATGATGCTGAAGTTTCAACAAAGGCCTCTCCCGTTTGCAACTTTGGCATAGAAAACAGTCATATTATGATTAAAAAAAATTAATGGCACCATTAACTTTCTTTTTTTGGTCGAAATCGAAATTGAACCATTAGCTTAGCTAGTAAGTTACATTTCGCTTATGCATGAATAGGAAAAGTATGGTACTTAAAGTGCCAAGATTTAATCCACACACACATAGTAGTATAAACAACAGCATGATTAAGAAACTTACGGAGAAGTGTTTAATTTGGACTCGTCGGCTGCCCAAGTTTTCCCAAGAGTTGCCATGGCAACACGAGCCATGCTGACGAAGACTGCAGCAACTTTTGGTACATTTAAAGAGTCGTGACCCAAAAAGATTAGACTGAAAAGGCCCGAAGTCGACGTAGTACTTTCAAGGAAAGCTTACATGACTCCTTTATGTTTATGCAATTTTTTTTGTTATTCTTCTTAACATATGATTTAGATTAGGGTGAGGCTATTTACAATTCCTGCATGACCAAATCCAAGTCATTTTCGCTACGTAGACATAGTCGCCCTTGATGGTTTCTATAATTTAGTTATTTTCCTTTTATGGATTCCCTTCAAATTTAAACTTATTGCTGCGTAGAAAATTGAAAATTAGCCTCTTTTGCACCATTCTTCTTTTGGCAACTTATTTAATTTTTCGTCACTTCTACCTCTAAGGTTCACCCTTTTGTGAAATTGTTATTTGTTATTTGATTAGTTTCGTGAAACATATCAAGTTTCTTGATTTTCTATATCAAAGAGTTGGTTATGTTTGTTTTCTGCCGGCGTTAACAAGATACTTTTACACAGAATATGTAAGAGTATTGAAGATACACTAGAAACAATAATGTAGACTAATTTTGCACATTGTGATACCTTAATATTTTTCATAAACACTCCACGGATGATATTAATCTTTGTCAATTCAAAAATAAATGAGTTTTAATTGTCCTTTCAAGAAAAATTATTCTATGCTAAGCTTTGGTTCAATTTAATTTCCTCTTTTAAATTTGCAAATGGGAGAATGTAATTGTGATTTTAATTTGGCAAATCTTTAAAAAAATGGCTTTTTATGTTTCATTTTTTTCATCCCACGACCCACTTTGGTATGTAACAAATGATTTATAAGAAAAAATTTTGACAGTGATATGCACAACGCCAGTAAAAGTTTATAAATATCTAACTGTGGTAAAAGAATTGGTCGGGTTCAAACTTTTAAAAATTAGGCAATTAATCTATAAATTTGCTCCACAACATGGAAACGAACTGGGTTTTTTGGAAATGTCTTGCACCGTAAATTTGAAAAAAGAAAATATGCAATTACGGCATCAGGACCGAAGGAAAAAATAGAAAAAAAAAAGAAGAAGGATAATTAGTTCTTGAGGCCTGATTGGCTAGGATGGGCCGAATGAGCCATCAACCATGTTCTACTATGCTTTCAGTTTGTCCGTTAATGGGAACCAAAGCATAGCCAGGCCCCCCATCAACGACGGAATTATATTCAAAATGTATAGGCCTAGTCTACGCTCTTCAGCGACCCAAACTTTCACAAAATCATCCTTCAACACCGGTCGAGTCGAGTCGACTCGGCTCGATTCCGTACCTTGCATTTCATGGTGTTTTCGAGATCATCGTCTCGGGTCAATGTCCTTTAACCGGGGCCATCGGGTAGAAATCACTTTCCAATTGCATCGATGAACTCTTCAGTCTTCTTTGCGAATTCCCATCTTCCTCTCTCTTCCGTGTTCTCTCTTTTAAAGACTTCCAAGACACCAGAAGGAGAAGCTCATCACCCACTCTCTATTCCTTTCTGTTCCATTACAACCACAATCTATCATAATAGAGTAACGACTCTTGGCTCAAAGAAGACCCCGGCAATGCCAATCTCGGATTCAAAACCGACCACATCAAGAAGGCAGCTTTCCTTGCTACCGGCTAGAGAGCATCGAACGATTCCTGCCCCTCGTTTCAGTAACACTAGCCCAACACTTTCTAACTCATTCTCGTACATAAGTAGGGTTTTGCATCTAATTAAACTATGGAAAAGGACATCCAATTAGCGGGATAATCCAGAAAACATTTTTCCGGATTGTAGTTAGCATATTCGATGGGTGATTATGATAATGGCTGGTTAATCAGGATTCACGAAAGCAATCAAGATTGGCTAGGCTTCCCACTCATTGTCCTTTCTTTATTTGGAAGGTATCTTTTAAGGTGGAGTGGCCTGTTTGGGCAGAAATCCAGGTTTCAGCTCGTGAAAGAATCTCGTTCTTGCCGCATTCTATAACCTTGGAAGACAAATCCTGTGCATCACATGAAATAATTAATGGTCTGTCAATGGGTTATTGTAGGGATGCAATTGATTTGATATTCGATGAATTAGCACAAAATCCTATTCTCTGTCTGCTGTGCATGGGATACCAAATATGAGAAAGGTGTTGCCATTCTATCGCCATTTCTCATTTTTCCTGTGGCTATCAAATCTAAAAGTGGGGTGATCATATCCAAGGCTCTCACTCTACCTCAAATCCCATTTCATTCTGACTTGATTCAACCCTGTCAAATTAGGCAACCTAGCTATTAGGAGACTGAAAAGATCATAGTACATCTTAATCAGCTATCAAAATTAAAAGTCACCAAATGCATTGTCGTATGAGACTCATGTGCAAATGAAAGCGTTATTCGACCAGGTTGAAGAGACCTCTCGCTTTTTCCTTTGAACATAAAGAAGGGCGAAAAGGAACGACCAGTCAAATTATCCCTTTTGACATTGTAATAAAGATCTCACACCCACTAGGTTTGAATTATAGCCACTTCGTCTACTTGAAATCCTAAAGGTTTGAGATTGACTAGCCAATCACCACAGTCATACCGATGCATCAAAAGCCAGAAAATCTCTCCAAGATGCACAATAAAGCTAACTGAAAACTGAAAATTTTCTTTGGGCTTAGATAAACGGTGGTTAGTGCCAGCCATTATAATGACAACTATGTGAGTACTGTGAGTACTTCTAAGTGAGGTGTTTCGTCCATGTGCATTGGGTCGGATCATTATAAATGGTAAAAAAAACATGGAATCTTAAGATTAAGGGGGTGGTGGATGGTATAGTTGTAAAATCTGAGTGAAAAAAAAAACCTCACATCATATAATTAGATAGGCCGAGAAATCGAAATATATTTAATTCGTTACAAATTATTCGTTTTTATAAATAAAATTGATCCAAGTTATATTGGGAGCTCGTGCTTTTGTTGAGTTCATGTTATGATATTCCCTCGTGAGGTACTGGGATGTCAGTTCCATATCTCAACAACTGGTATCCAAATTGAAGGTTATTATGTTGGATTTTCTTCACATTTTCCAAGACTCCCACATCGAGTAATCATAGTTAGGACATGCTAATTATCCGCCCATATCACGATTATAGCTTAAGATGTTTGTGACACGTGAAGTCTCATGTTGAGAGTAAGAGCGGTTGCACAGGTAATACGTGAGTGAAAACTCGCTCCTAAATGTCATGCTTGGGGTAGTAAAAATGGTTGATATATTTGGAGCCAAATTGAACCGTGCTGGAAATTAGGTCTGTTGGGACTCACAGTAGAAAAGATCACCGAGAGAAAGAGCCTAAGCTCGAATTCATCGTCGTATTCAGTCGGACTCACATTTGCTTGAAACTTAACCAAAGAGTTATGGTGACTTGGGGTACTTTAATTGCTTCGCATCACATAAATTCCTAATATGTGAGTATTGCCTAGAATCCTCATACATACACCTCAACAGATCTCCCTCTGCATTAGCTTCGTTCCCCTTTAATCCAAGCATTCTTCTGCACTAACCTTATCTCAATTCAAATTCATACCGTGTCCTGCCAAGTTTGGCAAATGTCGATGGGTGAACTAGATATACTCTTCTAACTCCTCCTCAATTGCCTCGGCCTAGCCAAATCTAGTAGGAACACACCATATGCCACATTGATTAGGGAAATTCAATTACACCCGAAAATTCATATCTTAAGATATAACACCAAGCCAATACACATTAGGGAGGGCACCTTTTAACCATTGATTATAATATCACCTGTTAAAAACACACCATATGCCATCTTGATTAGGAAGAGTCATTGAGATATTCCACCAAATGTCTGTACATTCGGAGAGGCCATCAACGATACCACTTATCAGGAACACATGCGAGATTCCTTTTTTGATTTCATCAAATGTCAATACATATTTAGAGCAAAACCACCAATTAATCATCAGCTTTGGTATTAGCTATTGGGTAAGTGCAGAAAAACTTGACTTAAGAGGGTCACCAAACGAGAGTCCAAGTCAATAGACCACAAGTATATCCGGTTGGACTTACATGCACTCAACAATTTAAAAGAATGGTTAATACCACAAAAACCTTCAAACCAATACATCTATAACATTTACTTCAAACTAATTTTTTGACCATAAAAAATCCCAAACTTGTAATAATTTATCCTCCGTTAATTTTCGTTAAATTTTATCGTCAAATTGCGAAATTGAATGACACGTGGCATTTAACGGGTGTACCAGTTTAGGTTTTTACCCCTCTATTTGTCACAAATTTACTATTTTGTGATTTTTCATGGTATTAATCCAATTTAACGAGTGATAAATTTGTCACAAGTATACCAGTTTAGAGTTTTTTATGGTTAAAAAGTTAGTTTGAGATAAACTTGCCATAGCTGGGGTTTTTTGTGATCAAAAAATTAATTTTAGATAAATTTATTATAGATATACCAGTTTGGAATTTCTCGTAATATTAATTCTTAAAACAATACATAATGGCCAAATCAAGATATATTAAGTGCTTCACGCTGCACCGATTTATTTTGTTGCCTTCATCTCAAACAAGGTCGAATGCCAGCAACTCAAAGCACAATTTGCAGGTGTCACGTGCATTTTTTAACTTGCAAAAGATCATTGAAGGCCGCCTAGTAGACTCTGATAACTGAGTGCCAGAGCAACCCCCCACTGCCTCAACCATTGATTGGCACTGGCAGTTTCTGAGGCACATCTCCATTTTCCCTAAACTAGGGGTGACTTGTCAGATTGGCTTGGATACACTTGCTGGGGTTGCTTGTCACCCTTTCCAAAGTTTTGTCCTTTGGAAAGAATTTTGAAAGATAAAGTTTTCGATTTTAACTCTTTCCAATACTCCACATATAACGATCAAGACTTAAGCCACAAAGTCCTTCAAATTTCAACTTTCTCTCATCACTTCTGTCATCAATTTAAATTACCAAGCTTGGCCTAGCATCAGTAGAACACCTCTCTCTCTCTCTTTCTCTCTCTCTCTCTCACGGGGTCCACCTTCACATGTTCCGAAAGTGGAGCATGTAAATCCAAATGCATGGAGAGAACCTAAACGGCATATGTGCCAAGGGAATAACAACAACTCAAATGGAGGGGCTTCTACTAAGTGACAAAACCCCGCTCATATTTTCCTTGTTTTTCTTTTCCATTCGTTGTACCGACATGGTTGTTTTCCCTTTTGTAATCCGCAATCCAAAGAAGAGAAAATATTCTGTCTTCGTTTTTGTTCTGCTAAAGAGCAGCACCGCTTGGATTGTTTATAAACCCAGAGAACAAATGACAATATAATAACACACAGCATGAATTGAGTTGTGACTCCTGTGACCGAGCCGCGCCACGACACCCACATATGCACCAGAGAGAGACAGAGAGAGAGTCTATTCATCAATCTATTCTATATCCCCGAGCATAACAGTTATTTTCCAGCAGTATAATTAAGCAAGAATACTCTAGTATTTAACACATTGAACTTTGCATCTCTCTCTCTGTCTCTGTCTCTCTCTCTCTCTCTCTCTCTCTCTCTCTCTCTCTCATTGCAGACATACAACCATTTTTCTGCCGGTGAAATAATACCGCCTTGAGCATTTTCTCGCTATCTGTATTGAGGGCTTGTGGGGTCATTCGATGCTCGGCAAAACATGTCACTGCACTGTGACCTGCAAATTTACGTCAATGGTCAACAGACATTCTTCCTGAACGAGGTAATCTGAATCGCTCACCGAAATCCTTCTTCTTCCTTTCCCCTGCCTTTGCTATCTAGTTCTTGATGGATTTTAACAGGCGCCTCCAATTTCTTTGCAGAAAATCATATCGGCATACTCGGGGAGGTTGAAGAAGATCATCAAGCAAGAGAAGAGGAGGACCCAGATCAAGAATTCCGGAATCGAGATCGACGACTTCCCGGGCGGCTCCAATGGGTTTGAGCTGGTTTTGAGGTTCTGTTACAGCGGCGGCAAGATTGAAATCACGGTCTCCAATGTGTGCCTCCTTCACTGCTGTGCTGTCTTCCTGGGAATGTCCGAAAAGGTCACAGCTTCTAATCTCCTGCAACAGACTGAGAAGTTCCTGGAAGACATGTTTTATTGGTCCTGGAATGATGTGGTTGCGAGCCTCAAGAGCTGCGAAACATTCCTCGGCTATGCAGACTCGGTAGGCCTGCTCCCGAAGCTCATCTGTGCACTGCTGGCAAAAATCGCTCAGAATTCAGATCTTAACCTAATTAATTCCTCGTCTTCATCGTCATCGTCCCCTGAAATGGCTTCCAGGTTCAGGTTCTCTTCCGCAAAGACGACACCCGACTCTAAGAGCCCATTTTCATCGAGCAAAGCTTGGTGGTTCGACGATTTGACCGTCCTGTCTCCGCTGATAATCGAGAAGGTAGTAAAGAATTTAGGGGCTCATGGGAGCGAAAACAACAGCCTGACCCTCACAAGATTCCTGCTCCATTACCTCAAGACAGTGTCTCAGAGGAAAGGCAACACGACAGGGTTTTCGGCGAGCACAAAGTCCGACTACATCGGTCTCACGGACACGGCGGTTCACGGGGTCATCCTGGTGGGGAAGACTGCATTTTCTTGCCGGGGCCTACTCAGGGTGCTGAGAATCGTGTCGGGATTCGGAATCAGCAAAGATTGCAGAGTCGGCCTGGAGAAACTAATCGGCGGGATGCTCGATCAGGCAACTCTGGATGACCTCCTGGTCTCTGGCCATGACAGAGGTGTTTATGATGTGAATTTGGTAGTGAGGCTGATTAGGGTGTTTGTTAATTGTGATGGGTGGTCCACACAGAAGATGAAGAAAGTGGCCAGGCTAGTGGATAAGTACTTGGGCGAGATAGCCCCAGATCAAAACCTCAAGATCTCTAAGTTTCTTGGGGTTGCAGAGAGCTTGCCAGACTCTGCAAGAGACTGCTATGATGGGGTCTACAGAGCCATTGATATATTCCTTGAGGTGAACAATCTCATTACCTTGTCTCTCTTTGCTTTTTCTTATACTTATATTTTCCAGATGACAAAAATAATTGAGAAACATGGTTTGGACATGGAAGCTAGTGAGATGAAAGATGACGAGAAAGATAGTAAATAAGACAAAAGATGCTTTTGCAATAATTGTCTTATCATCCAGTGATGGTTCCTAGCACCTAAAGTTTCCTTTCTTTTTCGGTTCAGTATTTCTAATCCAGGCATGTAAGGCTTCAGTGAGGAATATCTGCATTTTTTTGGTACTTCTGATTCTCTCGGAAGTACCAACTTGTTGAGAAGGTGTTAACACTATCATATTATACTCTGCGAAAATAAAAATTTTAGGGAGTTCCACTGCTACAGCATAATTGGCATCTTTTTCTTGGTTCTACAGCTGACATCTTGTGAAAACTTTAATTCAGAGCAGCATCTATAATGTAGGGACCAAGACGCTTTCATATGAACTTCATGTATGCTGTTTGTTGAGCGTGATTCAAAAGGGTAGGACAGTTTTTCGGTCACTAAAATAACTGCATCATGTCTTATCTGTGATTTGGCCTACATCAAAACAAATCTGCTTCTATTAGTTCCTCTCTCTCTCTCTCTCTCTCTCTCTCTCTCTCTCTCTCTCTCTCTCTCTCATGCCTGATGCTCAGTTTCATTCATGGACACTTGACTCGCTGCCGCTAGTTAACGATTTCATGAAATTGTCCTCTACTTGAGAGGACAACCTGCATTCTATAACGGGAAAGTGTTTCAACTTGAGATCTCAATTCGCGCCCACCTTTCATGAGAAATGTGTACTCCCTGGCCCATCATGCTATAGTATGATCATTAATTAGAAAATACAGAACTTGTAGGGCCGACTTGCCCTGAAAAGTAGGGAATCATTCACTTGGTGGAATGTCCCATTAAATGCTTATGCTGCATTCAATATTTCCATGAAATGCTCATGTTTGGCAGTTAGATGTTTGAAGCATTGGAGTCACCCAGTAGGCCGGTTTGGGAGAATCAATCAGCTAAACCCGTTTTGGCAATGACTTGATATGCAGAGTTAATCTACAAACAGATCAATCATTTGGAACAACTTCCCTAATCTTTTGGCGGATATTTTGCAGTCGCACCCAAGCCTTTCCTTCGAGGAGCGGTCGAGGCTGTGCAGGTGCCTGAACTACAAGAAACTAAGCCTCGAGGCCTGCAAGGACCTGGCAAAGAACCCCAAAGTCCCGCCAAGAATCGCTGTACAAGCACTCATGTCACAGCAATCCTATGTGCAGCCTGCCGAAGACTCCCTCCCACGAGAAGTCACGAAAGAGAGCCCCGCGATGAACGACGGCCAGATAGTGGTCTACGGCGGGATCGACACTGACAGCATCGAAGAAGAGAACCATGACATGAAAATGAATCTGCAGAGGATGCAGTGGAGGGTGAATGAGTTGGAGAAGGTGTGCAAGCAAATGAAGGGTCATATGTCCAAGATAGTGAGGCACCCAAGCAGCAGTAGGAGTTTGCCCAGACTCTGTTGAGATCAAGGGCCTTGTCTTTTTTTTCAACTTTTTACTTATTGACCTTCAACTTTGCAGATATGTTTGTGGCTTTGATTTTGTAAAAGTTGCATTCCAGTGTGGTTTGAGATGGGAAACCTGTAGATCCGAAGATCTATCTGTAAATTAATTAATTACTCGAGGAATTGTGATTTTCGGAGAGCAAACTTGATCCTCAATTGTGGACCATCCCAAATGAAATCAAATCATGGAATTAAACCAAACTATATATTAAAAAAAGCACTTTTCGCGTGCATTTGATATAATTTGCTAGTCTGCATAGCTACAAAAACTATTGGCCGAGAAGTTATTTAAGGGTCTGTGTGCGTCATCAATATTCGATGTCCATGTGACAAGTAATGCCAGCACAAGTTTAGCCTCGTGATTAGCAGCTTCTGTAGCTTAAAAATGTGGACCTTTCTGAGCCACTTAGCAGATGATTTCGTCTTATATCATCTTTTGTTGCACTAATCTGTACATGCAGTATACTGGCTCTTGATCTTGCTCTCCCATGATTGTCTGCCCTCAAATAATAATGCCAACTTGGCATTTATAATAATGTTTTAGGATTGGTCCGTGAGATTATTCCCTGAATGAATTGCTAATCTTTTGCAATCTTATCGAGATCATTCACAAGACTGCTTCTTGAGGAGTCGATCGTTCACAAGATCTCATCACTGTCAATTGCTCAATTCCGCATCTTGAAAATAGTAATTGTGTAAAGATCAATGTACTCTTTGGATGCAATTTGCCATGTGGAAAGTCTCATGAGTTTCAAGTGTTAAAAGATTGCACAAATATGAAATTGCCCAGAAAAAAAACCAGGCATATGAACTTAAACGAACTCTTTAGGAAGTTAATGACATGTTTTAAAAAGTAGAACTTTTATCTGTACTTCAAAAGTTACCAATAATTTAAGTGATTCACCAATATTTTTCTCCTTAAGTTATCACCTGATTTTCGCTTAGCAAATATTATTTGAGTCATTTGCCTACTTTCTTAGATTATTTGGAAAGCACCAAATCATAGTTTACCAACATTTATTTACGGAACCTTACGAATATGTTAAAATTATTGACTTTTATACAAAACTGCCAATTGTAATTTGAGTCTTTTACCAACTTATCACCGATTGAGTTACCGACTAATCTTAGTTATACGAACTCTTATTTAAGTCAACTATCAACTTCTATATGTTGTTTTGAAAATTATTCCAATGATTTACCCTTTTGTATACCCAGAGATTACTAATGTGTTCAAGTAACGAACTCTGATACAAAACTACCAGCTCTTATTAATGATTATGGGTGAGCAAGATGGACCGACCGAACCAGAAATCACCTAGACTGAACCGGACCGATTCCCAATTTCTAAAAGTGGAATCGGTGTCCAGATAGTCCGATTCCAATTCCAAGGGAGGAATCAAATCGCCTGGACCCCATTTTTTTTTTTAAATATTTCGTGCACATCTCAATTAACACTTTGACTAGACTTGCAAGTGATCAGTCCTCTAAATGCTCCAAATCCAGCCAAACGAAGCCAACTTGCTCTTGCTAACAATTGACAAAAGAAGTGACCCCAGAAATGGGGAGAGACTACAGAGACTGAGGCTGACATTCATGGTGGGCGACCCAAAACTGGTCGAAATCACATTGATTGGGATCTCATCGTTCAAGATTTCATATAAATCAAAGAGGCAAGACACGTGATTTGAAGATCCCACACTCGCATATGAATACACAGGAGTGGAGACAAAGCGTCTTTCAAGGTGAAACAAAGAGCTATCAAACTCTGTACGCTTCCATCATCTCCCCCATCTAGACATGGCCAGGGCCGGTTCGGGTCAAACCCGGGACCGGCCCTTTGACCGGGCCCGCGGTTCGGAACCGGAACTGGCCTGTGAACCAGGCCCAGAACCGCCGATTCCGGGCCGGTTCCAATAATTTTGGAACCGGCCCGGAATCAGCAGTTTCGAGCTCGGTTCCAAAAAAAAAAAACTGCTGCTGCAACCCCACGTTCCCACGCCCACCTCCTCCAGTCCTTCTCCTCCAAGTCCCTCCTTCCCCCCTCTGCCCTGCGCCTCCTTCGATCCTCCCCTTTTCTTCTCCGCCCGCCCCCCGTCTTCCAAGATTTGACCCCCGCCGTCGTCGCCCTCGCCCATGGCCGTAGCCGCTGACGCCGATGCCCCCTCCTCCTCCCCCCTCACTACCCTGCGCCTCCTCCCCTTTTCTCCTCCGCCCGCCCCTCGTCTTCCCAAATCCGATCCCTGTCGCCGCCGCCCATGGCCGCAGCTGCCGACGTCCCCTCCTCCTCCCCTCCTCCCGACCCCGCCCAGCCCCCGGAGGAGGAGGACCCCCTGCTCCTCCTCCCCGTCCCCATCCCCGTCCCCCTCCTTCTCCCCCTTGCCGCCACCCCCGTCTCCCACTTCATCTCCTCGCCGCCTTGAACCCCGCGTCCGCCACCGTGGCCAAGGCCGCGAAGCCCGAGCGACAACCGACGGAGGACCAAACCTGCAATTTTTATTTTATAATTTATTTTATTAATTTTTAAATTACGAACCGGAACCGATCGGAACCGGAACCGCCGGTTCATACATGGCCACGAACCGGAACCGGCGGTTCCCGAACCATGGCCATGTCTACCCCCATCATGTCTTACAAAGACGTTATGAACTCAATGGACCCACGGAACTATTCTCTTGAGTTTTGTTTATGCTCAATAAGCACAGTACGTCATCACTAGTTAATTATTCGACGATAAAAGATTTATCGATGATGGAGAGCAAGGCATTCTCTCCTTTGAGCTCAACCGGTTCCACTAAACCCCGGGAATCGGACCGAGCTAGAACCAATCACCCCTATTAATGATCCGGACAATCAACCAACACTTATTTTCATAACTCAGCAATACCAATGCGTTAAATTTACTAGCTTTTATAATATATGAATATATTCACTTTTATGTGACACTAGCATTTATTTGATTGTTCGAAAAGTATTAACACTTATGATAATTTACTAACATGTATTTGCAAAGCTTGCCTATGCATTATAATTACTAATTGTTATGGCAAAATACAAATTCTTTTCAAAATTACCAACAATTCCAATAGTTAGTCAAAGTCTATCTGCGAAAGTTAAGTTACCAACTTATACGAAATTATCGGTCCTTATTTTAGTCAGTTACCTATATTTTTATTGTCTTGAAATCACCAACTATTCCAATAGCTTACTAACATTTGTTCACACAGCTTACAAACACCTTAAAGCCACCAAATGTTATATGAAATTACCAAATCTTTTTTGAGCCCACATACCAACTGTAATTAGATTGTTTCAAAACTGCTAATTTTTGCAATAATTTATAGTCAATTATCGACGAAGCTTACCAACGGTAAAATTACATGAACGGTTGGCATTTTGAAAAAATTAAACAAACTGTCAGTAAGTTGACTCATATAAAAGTTGATAAATTCGTATAAGAGCTAGTAGCCTATTATTTCGTTTTTTTGATATCTAAAAATTGTCGGGGGATGTTTGAGTACCCGGCTAATCCCATAATGCAATAGTCTCTCGTCCCATATATATCGGGTAATTACCGAAGACGCACAGGTCTATGCTCCTTGTGTATGCTCCGGGCAATGACTAGTAGCTTTATCACTTGGTAAGTTGTGCAAATAGTTCTTGGTAAAATGGGAACTATTGTTAGTTTCGAAATAATCAAGTACATGGTAACCGAATTGAATGAGAGCTGGGAAGTTGACAAATGAGCTCATCAATGGGATGAATTCACCAACTTTTAAGAAATTATCAACTCTTTTCAAAATTATCAATTGTTCCAATAATTTACCATCATTTAATTGTTGAACTTAACTTTTCAATTCCTATATGAAAATATCAACTCTTACTTGAGACAATCATCAACATTTATTTGATGAGTTCATTATCAATTGTTTCAACAGTTAACCAACTTTTAATTGCATAACTTACTAACATATTAAAGCCACCAACTCTTATTTGCCTCCGGTTACCAATTTTTCTTTTTTTGGTAAAAACGAACCAATTGTTATTCGATTGCTTCTCAAAAAAAAAAATACCAACCATTCCAATAATTTATGCTTATTATTTGTGTAACTTGCCAACAAGTTAAAGTAAGGGATAATATCACGAAAAATCTCAAATTAGTACACCTATAATAATTTTATCACAAACTATTTTTTTTACTATAAAAAACCCCAAACTGGTACATCTGTGACAATTTTATCTCGAACTAATTTTTTTACCACAAAAAACTCCAAATTGATACACATGAGATAATTTTACCCCGAACTAATTTTTTTACCACTAAAAACCCCAAACTGGTATACATATGACAAATTGCTAAGTTTGATGACATGTGATAGTTGACGGGTGCACCAGTTTGGGGTTTTACTCCTATGTTTGTAATAAGTTTACTAATTTGTGATTTTTCGTGATATTAATTCAATTTAACGGACACTAACGGAGGGTAAATTTGTCACAAATGTATCAATTCGGGTTTTTTTTTTTTGGTAAGGTAAGGATGGGGTTTTTAGTGGTCAAAAAATTAGTTTTGGATAAAATTATCACAGACGTACCAGTTTGAGGTTTTTCATGGTAAAAAAATTAGTTCGGGGTAAAATTGTCACAAATGTACCAGTGTGGAATTTTTTGTGGTCAAAAAAATAGTTTTAGATAAATTTGTCACAGGTATATCAGTTTAGGGCTTTTGGTGATCAAAAAATTAGTTCGGGGTAAAATTGTCATAGATGTACAGTTTTGGATTTTTCGTAGTATTAACCCTTAAAGTAACCGACTTTTACACGAAAGTACATCACTTTTTGATAATGCCTAACCATTCCAATATTTTAGCAACTTTTATTTGCAGCGCCTAAGTTATTAACTCTCATATTAACTCCTATTTGAGTCAGTTACAAATATTTATTTGATAGTTTTCAAATAGCCAACTGAATTTACCAAAATATATTTGCACAGATCACTGAGTTATAAAGCTACCGACTCAAACTTGATTGCTTTAAAAGTACAAACTGTCTCATAACTCACCAACATTTGGTTGGAACTTGGAAGCTTATCAATGGGTTAAAATTACCGACTCTTGTAAGCAATTATCAACTCTTTTTCAAAATTACCGACCATTCTTATAATTTCCCCATGTTTATTTGCGGATCTTAAATTACCTACTTTTATATGAATTTGCTAACTTTATTTCAATCAATTACCTACGATTATTTTATTGATTATTACTTATATACGGTAGCATGTGACAATAAATGCTAATAAGTTTTGGAATGGTTAGCAACTTGAAAGGGTTTGATAATGTTGGCACTTTTCTTAGAAGTGCTGGTAAGTAACCAATATGCAATGGGGTTAAGTTTGGTATTTTCTACCATGTATATATATTTTTAAAGAGAGTCTTTGTCACTGTTTTGATTACCCGCTGACATTCACTTTTTGTTACTTTTTCAAGGATTAGAATAATTGTAGAATACTAAATTTAATTAACTTTTCTAATTAAAGTTAAAGTTAAAATAAATATGGGACAATGCAAACGAGACGGTGACGCCTGATTGCCCCATGGGGAGTGGGGATGGAGCCCATAAAATCTCCCCATATGGACGGATATGGGACAGTAACCCAAAATAGAAAACTTATATGTCTGGAGTTACCAAGTGCAGTGAGAACTGAAGTTCTTGTCACGTATAATTTGTCTTCCAGATTAGTTTCTTTGGTTGCCTAGTACTTTCGAGGTTTTCATTTGTCTAGGTACCCCGGTTTTATCGTTTCCATTTGCTCACATACTTCCTTGAACAGAAATACGCTTCAATGAGATTGTAGGAACTTCAACAGGCGAGGGCGAAGTCCAACACGGCAGCAGAAACCAGCTTCATGTGAGAATAATGAAAAGCAGCGAGAATGATTGATGACAGGAAAAAGTAGAGAGATTCAGCTGACTAAAGCCTATGACCAAAAACTGTCATGAATGCAACAGCGAAAAAACCGATGAACAGACAGGTAAAAAGTTCGACGCATGAACGGGATAGTAGAATCAACTGCAAAAGGAAGATGGACACAGAGAGGGTAGAGCTGATCTTAAACAGGTATCGGCTGCACCTTCGCTGGAGTCATTGCAAGAAGAGCGCAATGCACAAGAGCTTCTGAACTTGCTCAAACTGTTTTGAAAATTTTAAATTTCATTAGAGCCATTAACTCAAAGTTTCATTCCAAGTTGTTCGATGCAATCAAGTTCTCTGGACCTAAATGCAGTCGCTGTGAATTGATCGGAAAACAAAAAGAACACGGGAAACGATGGTGAGAATTTAGTATCTTTACATCAATAGACTTGCACCGCCCCGTACCGCCAAAAAAAAAAATCAAATCAAATTAATGGGTGGAGAAAAGAACATCGGAGCCTAAGCCCTCATATGCTCAAATGTTCTTCCCTGGGCAAGCTCTGCACCGTGTCTGACCATCGTCCCGGTGAGTGATCGCTACTGTTGGACGAAACTTGAGCCTCGGCTCTCGCATCTCTAACCATCTTTAGGACCTCCCTCATGGCAGGCCGGTTCTCGGGGACGATGGAGACGCAGGCCATCGCTATGTTCAAAAGAGCCTGAAGTTTTTCTTCAGAGGCCTCATTACTAGAGGCCGGTTCATCCCCGGACTCCATTTCCTCCTCACGAACTGAGCGGACCCACCTCGGGATATCCGATCCGTGCTCCTGAACGAGGTCCTGAAACGGGGTTTTCCCCGTGAGGAGCTCCAGGAGGAGGACGCCAAAGCTGTATACATCCGCCGGCTGGGTGATGGGCCTTCGAGGGTCCCGGCACTCGGGGGCCCTGTAGAAGAGGGAAGCGGCGCTCGGTTCTTCGAGCGAGTCTGGGTCCCGGAATGACAAGAGGCCATAATCCGTGAGGCAGGACTCGAAGTCAGGGCCAAGCAGCACGTTGGAGGATTTCAAGTTCCCGTGTGTTAGTCCGTGGCTTTGGTGGATGTAGAGCAATCCAGTCGCCAAGTCCTCAGCTATTTTGAGGCACGATGTCCAGTGAAGAGGCTTACCACCACCTGAAGTCCTCGATCCTGCAGAGAAATGAAATTTCAAGCAAATTCAGCGCACAAATATGCTTCATCAATAATCTGTTCTACAAATTCGCGTTAGCAGGCGATCAGTGAATCCACACAATATGATTCAGCAACAATCTGCACTGCGCTCAGCAATTTCCCTCTGATATATTGTCCGCAATATAGCTAAAGTTCTAGTTAAATGTGCAAAAGACAAAACTCGTGGTGACAGGTGAGATAACAACGCTATGAGAAATCCAAATCAGTAGCACCCAAGAGCAAGACGAGAGGTTACCAGTAAGAGACAGCAAAACATTCACGGGTCTTCTGACAATAAAAAAAAAAAAAGAAAAAGCAAAAGCAAAGAGATGCGATCAAGAACCACCAGAGCAGAGACTGATAAGCATAGTGCAGAGTGATGCAGCATGCACATGTCAACGTGAGTGAGAGCATGCAATGCAACTGACAAACGAACTCAGAAAGCCACTGAAAACATTAACCAAATGCTCGCCGATGATAGCATTGTCATGGTGGATTTAGACATAAACTCAAGCTGTCAAAAAGACCCTTTTCCTCGCTTTTCCTTATTTTCGCCACACCGGTTCTCGCAATCCAAAAAACATACCAAGACACGGAGGTGACGGGTCGACGCGAGAAAACAAGGTTTGCGTCCTGAGTTTAGCAAGCGCAATTACCCCAGTAACCATCCTCTAAAGAAACATTCCACAACCTGTAGTTTGCCCTAGCTGCTCTGGATCGTTATGCTCATTGCTCAAAGATCCAAAATGGTTAAACTTTTCCAACTCAAAAAACAGTGGCACGATCGATAAGATGTGACAATGTGAGTTCTTGAAACGATGACACAAATCTATCTTTGACTTTTCCTGCAATAATCAACCAGACAAAGCTTTCGCTTTGCCGTCGCATCAAACTGGAGGTGAAAGAAGAACCCAACAGTTGAGAAGCCAGCCTCCTCACAAGACAAGTTGAACATGCGGGACCGTACAAAAGCAGGTTGGCAATTTCGAAGCAAGAAGCTCTTTTAAGAGAATTTAGATTAATACTCTAATTAAAAAAAATAAAATGAACTTGTCCTCGTTCTCCTTTTTCTTTTTTTTGGGGGTCAAATAAATAATTTGTCCTTTGTTCACCTAACAGACTTTTGAGACCGACCGGTCGATACCAGAAGATTTCGATTCAAAAGAGTCTTTTGGCGAAGTTCTTTTCGGCACTTTTACGACGTACATAATTCGATACTTACTTCAAGTGGACCGCGTAAAAATTCTCACAACGCATGAATATTGACACGAAAAACTTGTAACAATGTTTTCTTTTTTTAATTTTCGCATGATCTTTTACAAAAAGAAAAAAAAATCGGGGAAAAGGAGAAAAGCAAGATTTCATTTTTGCAAAGTATGAATTGAACGAGCCTTTTGGGTTTGGTAACCGTAGTAGTAGTGTCTTTTCATATGACTATATGAGTACATTTAAAATATTAAAAAACTCGACTCTGAAAAAAATATATTATTTTTTAATTCCAAAATGTCGTTGTGGGGGAGAGAAATTATCACCTAGAACGCAAACACGAGTTCCTCATAGTCATAAGGATTGTCCGCCGTCAGATCCGCGGGTCCCACGCGAGGCCAGCTGGGTCCCGCCGATTCAATCAGTCAGTCTCGAAGTAGTTACTTTGAAATAGCGTCGGTTATTGTTTTTTAAAAAAAAAATTTAATTCGCCAAGATTCACGTGAGGTTTTTTTTTTTTTTTTTTCATTTTCCAGACGAGCAGCTTTTTTTGAAAGATGCGTAAATCACGAAAATTCATGACCAGCATGATTAAAATCCAGAAACCCTAGACTCCATTTACATTATTTTCCTTTCCCCAAATAAGTTTTCTACCGTATGAATCAAAATGCCATGATTATATAAGCTAAATTTATTACGAATAAATAAATAAATAAACAAGGGCGAGACGATTCGCATTCGCGTCCATAGATTTAATAGACCCCACGACTGATGCGAGATCAGAATATTTAAAGATCATCACGTTAGATTAACGCACGTAAGAACAAAATAAAGACAAAATAAAGACGGCAGACAAAATCGGGTCCCCTCTATTTTTTTCTTTTTTCCGTAATAAAAAACTTAAGATTGGCGAATTAATTAAATAGCGGCGAGAAAATCAAAAAATTTAGGAGCGATAATAATAATAATAACAATAATGGGGGAGCCAAAAAGATCAAATGCGATGGACCGACAAGAAGACAGCAACATGGGATGGTTACCGTGGATGAGGGTGAAGAGGCTGCCGTTGGGGAAGTAGTCGTAGACCAGCAGCCGCTCCTCCTTGGCCTGGAAGTAGGCCCGGAGCGCGACGACGTTCGGGTGGCGCAGCCTGCCGAGGCCGTCTATCCGCCGCCGGAACTCCTCGATCCTCGGGTACCTCGCGTCCTTGAGCCGCTTCACCGTCACGATGTAGCCCGACTCCATCACCGCCTTGTACGTGCTCCCGAGCGTGCCCCTCCCTAGGGTCTCCGCCGACGCCTTCAGCAGGTCCTCCAGGCTGTAGCCCATCTGCTGGTCCCCGGCCCCGAGGAACACCAGGCTCCCCAGCCCTTCCCCCTCCCACGAGAACCCCCCCGCCGCCGCCGCCGGCAGCTTCCCCGCCCCGTTGTTGCCGCCGGCGGACGCTTCCCCTGCCTCCTCCCCTGTCTCGACCCCGCCGCCCTTGGCTCTCGCCTCGCCTATCAGTTGACACGAATCAATACAGCACGGCGTGATCGCGATTAGGATAAAAAAATTCACAACGTTCGTCAATGATTTGAATCAACACGAATCGGTAATCTGAGTTTTGACAAGTAAAAACGTGAATTAACCTGGAGCCTTCTTCCTCCTCTGTCCGCGGCTCCTGCAGATCAAGCACAGCAGGAGCAGGCAGATCAACAGCAATGCGAATCCGCCGACCGTTCCCGCGACGATCTTGATGAGCCGTGAGCGATTCGAACGCGATTTCTTCGCGGCCGGGTTGTCGGGGTACGCGGGGCTCAGAGACGGGCCTCCCGACGCGGTGCCGTTGCAGGGGTCGCCGAGCGGCGACCCGCAGAGATCGACATTGCCCGAGAAGGACGAGGCATTGAACCTCGACAGCGCGGGGGTCGCCGGGATCTCGCCGGAGAGCCGGTTGTTCGAGACGTTGAGAAACCGGAGGCTGGTCTGGTTCAGCGGGGGGATCCCGCCGGTGAACCCGTTGTCCTGCAAGTAGAAAACGTACAGCCTCCTCAGGTTGAGGACGGACACGGGTATCTCGCCGGAGATGCGGTTCCCGGCGAGGACGAGGATCTTGAGGCGGTGGAGGCCGGTGAGAGAGGAGGGGAAGCCGCCGGAGAGGGCGTTGCCGTTGAGGTAGAGGGACTTGAGGTTGACGAGGCCGGAGAGGTCGGGGACATCGCCGGAGATGGAGTTGTCCTTGAGGCTGAGGACGCGGAGCTGGTCGAGCCGGTTCAGGGTCTTCCCGTCCAACGCGCCGGTCAAGTTCAAGGACTCGAGCACGAGCTTGGTGACGCGGCCGTCCATGCAGTCTCTAACCCCCGGCCAAGAGCAGACGGCGCCCGCGTTCCCTTCTCGCCAGGGCAGCGAGTCGAGAGGGTCGACGGCGGACTTGAGAGCGAGCAGAGCCTCGGCGTCGCCTGATCTGGCGGTGGGAACGAGGAACGAGAGCAAGAAGAGGAGAGAGCAGTACCCCGAAACCAAAGACCCCATTTTTGCGAGTCTTTTTCAATGAGCTACAGTTGAGTCAGTGGGGATCGATCTTGAAGAAGAGAGAGAGCGAGGAAAGATTGGGCTTTTCAGATTCATCACTGTGAAGAAGAAGAAGAAGAAGAAGAAGCGGAAGGAGAAGACCAAATGTTTGTCGAAATGTGAAGAGAGCCTTCATCATGATGAGAGGGGGGAGAAGACCCGCCAATTTGGGTCATTTTCAGAGAAGCTTAAGTTCGTGCTTTCTCCTTCTCTCCTTGGACTGGGCTGCTAAACGACAAGGCGTGAAAAGGAAAGGAGCCGATGATGGGGGGGGGAGAGGGGCAATAAAGAAAGTGCATCCGCTCACACTGTAGCCACACCGGCTGCTCTGCTCCTGCTGCTCCTTGCCCACCACTCGCTCACTCTCGCAGTGGCAGATGGGGAAATGGGGAGAAGAAAATATATTAAACCCTTGAAGTTGCAGTCGCAGAGAGAGCATTTAAGGGGCGAGAGAGAGCTCCAATGGTGGGAATGGAACTGTGAGCTCTCTCTCCTCGCACATTCCATTCAAATGAAGACAGACAGAGGGGGTGAGTGAGAGAGAGAGAGAGAGAGGGAGAGTCGTGTGTGCGGCATCGTTTCTCCCAAACTTTTTCTTTAATTCATGGCATGAACTCACGGATTACTGCGGAGGCGGAGGGCGCACAAAAACAGAGACAGAGAGACTTTCACGTGAGCTGAGCTGATGATCTCAGAACCCTTTTGTTTTCTCTCCTCCTCGATTTCTTTATTCGCTAACCTGCAGGCATTATTGAAACTAGATAATCCCCCCCACAGCTATATAAAAATGCGATCTTTGGTCCCCGTTAACTTAAAGCACTCCGATTTTCACCTTCTTTCTTTTTGATTCCCAGCTGAAACGGAACTCTTGGGCTGCTGAACAAACGCTTTAGTCGCTCCCCACCATCGATCTTGAAACTTTCGGAAACAGGGATCGAGCAGCCGTGGCTGAAATCAAACGACCCACATGCTCTGCCACCGCAAGCATTGCAACGAGCGAGGAAGGAAGCGCGAGAAGGCTGGCGACTCCACGAAGAAAGCCCTTCTTAAATGGCTCTTCAGCGGGGACAATCAGTCCATTAAAGATCTGTTAGAAATGAGACCCAGAGAGAGAGAGAGACAGAGAGACAGAGAGAGGTGTTGGTTGAGGGCCACCTTTGCTGAGACACCATAAATACAGGGTCGATCAACAAAATGTTGGGTCAAGACTAGATCGCTGTGGGGTTCTTTGGGTCCCGAAACTTAACATACATTGACTGAGAGACAGAGAGAGAGACAGAGAGAGGACATGAAACACTGAAAAGAACGTCACTTATTGCAGCTGCGAGTGTGTTTCTGAATTCTCTGATACCTCAAGCGCTCCCTGCACTCTGGGCATGTTACTGCTGCGATCAAGACAGGGTCCGACTCGTGGCAAAGGTCTAGACGGGATCCAGGTCCGCGGACTGGATACATCCCCGGCCGTTCGATTCCACGAGCGACCCGTGTAATTGACCTCTGCTTACGATTTAACGAGTACGTGAGCTTATGAATTGGACGCAAGACACAAATTCGATGTTTTAAACTATCGAGCATGCCAACAGCAATGCGGCGCTACTGGTAAAGGATTTGGGAGCGAGGCAAGAGAGTATTAGGTCCAGGGTTTGATCCCCGAGAGCGACGCACACACGTATATATGTATGGAAGAGAGAAGATGTGTATCGAATGAGACTGGGGTGTATAGTTAGCGGGGGTACCGGGAAAATCGCCTCGAACTTCCATTGAATTTTCAAATCTAACGTGTTTGTTTACTTACTTTTTGAAATAAGACTATTGATACACAAATTGGTTCAATCGTTGGTATATGAATCTTTCGGCTCGAATCCGACTTGCACACATGGATAGCACTTTGGGGCATTTAAGTTTTTTTCACCTAGATTGGCCCTTTGATCGTTGAAACCGGTTGGAGAAACGAAGATCACAATTAACTGAGGAACTTGAAGTGAACAACGTGAGCGTAGAGCCTTACTTGAACTTTTAGAATTGATAATCAGAGATAAGCTTACCTTCTTGATAGAAAATTCACCATATTGGTCTAAAGGTGCGCTGACCTTCGAGATATTAGTCTTAAATTAATTGTGCGCACGTCAATATAGTCCTAAACTTTTTAATTTTTCAATTTATTGATCTAGGTATCGCCAGCCATCCTACATAATGCATCGTCATGTCAATAATTTTCGGCGAAATTTAATTTGAATGACTATATTGAAATTTCGCGCATAAATTTGAACAAAGTTAGCAATTTTGAAATGTTTTAGACAGAAGTGACGTATATACACATTAAAGTCATCATTGATTGAGTGATATTCCCGTCAACCTTCCAAGTATCAAGTGATACCTGCACACATGGATAGCACTTTAGGGCAATTATTTAAGTTAAATGAAACTCGTCATTGTCAAACATCATTGTCAAACATCAACTTTCTATCGTCATGTTGGATTTTTTGTTGCCACACATTTCTATAACTATATAATAGTTGATTTTGCATTGGCAAATGAATATAGAGAGAGAGAGAGAGAGAGAGTAAAGTGGATTACCTGACTTAGGAAGAATCACATAATAGTTCCAAGATTAATGTGAATGGTAATACTAGGGCCCGTGTTGGCGCTATTAGAAAAGTAGCTTGACCTAAGTAAGATGATGACTGGGGATCTCACCCTAGCATGTGAAAAGCCTAGTTCGTACTAATAAAGTCCGCACGAAAGAGTTCGCGCTAGATCTAGCCAAAAGGGCGGGAACGGTTAGTGGCATTTGAATGTTCTAAGCAAGAGCGGGACAATCAATAAGGAGTGCTCGTAAAGTGAGATGGTTATTATTACTAGAGAAAGCGCAAGCGATTGGAGAAAACGTGAATTGTAACGTCTTGGATTTAACTCACTTGAGATATCGTTCGCTTTGTGAGCCTTTAGCCCATCGTATATCGAACCTTCCAGAGCTATCATATGGCGTACAGGTGGACATTTTTCTAAGAGGTCATCCATCTCGGTAGTGCTCTCATCCAAACATGCTTAACTTTGGAGTTTCAAAACTAAAACATTGCCGTTACTTCAAAAAGGACCTCCATGAGTTATCCCAAGCACGCCCTCTCCATGTTCGATGCGCAATTCGATTCATTTCTGCTTCCTTTTGCCGTCCTAAAAACCTGCCAAACAGCAGCTCAATGTCCAAACTCTCTAGCCTCGGCGACCACTCCCCGTCCTTATTGGACCAGATCGTTACACGGATTTGACTCCATGGAGGTTAGACCTCCACGGGAGCTCGGGATCTATCAACAAAAGAATCAAAGGAAGAAGGAGCACATGCGCCCAGTGAGATGGTTACGTCGTACCACTTTAGGGTCAATCTCACACTTTAATTTCCTTTCAAATTCCATCATCGCACGTTGATTATCTATTTTAATCTCCCGTCTCGCGCTTTAGATTCCCTTTAAGACTTCTAGCTTTTCCCGACTCAATTTTCGCGCGCTCCTGCTTCTTCTTCTTCTCCTTCTTCTTCTTCGTCGATTTTCCACCTCGTCACGACGTGCTGCCGTGATATTCGATTGTATTATTAACGAGCGTGTCCCCTCCCTTCTTTTCCTTTTTTATTTTTCCATTAAACTGGAGATTACTCGTGAACCCGTGCCGTACGTACACGTGGCGAAAAGGTGAGGTGGAAGTCACGCTTCCTCTGCCGATGGTCATCATCCCAGCGACCGATGCCAGCTGTACTTGCCGAGGTGGGCCTGGGAACAGAACAGCATTTTGCTCGCCCTCCGCATATGCACCAAAAGACTTTAAGCTCAGTTCAGACATGTTTTCAAGATACCGCCGGTTGTTTTGAATCTTTTCCTCTTCTCACCAACAAAGTCTCGCGCTGTATTCTTCTCCTTTTCTTCCTTCCCCTTCCTTCTTAATTTTGCTCGGGGCCGAAAACCTGGTGCCTTAGATCTCATTTCTGTCCTGTACAAACACATGTGCACCGGTTTCAAATGTCTCGGGATAGTTTAAGATGGCGCGAGACCTGCCTGGACACGCGGGACTTAGAACGTGAGTAACCTAGGATCGGAAAACATGTGCGCCGCCCATCCTAACTTTGACATCTCAGCGGCTCGCACCCGCGCGATCTTTCGAGGTGGTGTGTTGTGATATGCTGGGTGAAAGGGGGTGTCGCTACCCCCTTGTACTCGCGTATCATTGACACCCAATGAATTTTTGGATGTGCGTCACTTGGCAGTCCAGCACTCGACTAAAACAGGCTCTCCCATCTCTTTATCTCTATAAGCCTCTACCCGCTGTCAATGGGGCCTCCACCGTCACCTCGGACAAAGGGCGATGATATGGCTAGCCAGTGCGCTAGAGGACGACCGCCACATCGCCCGGTCCCTTTCCTCCCCCTTGATTTTGTACACCTTTGGAATTGTGATTCTAGTCTTCTTTCATAGAAGCCTAAAAAATCTAGGAGTCACCATCGCATCTCGTCAATGGTTGTAATGTGTGTATGTATGCATGTCTATATGCGCGAGCAGGTCTCTCTCTCTCTCGAGATGAACAGCAGTATCTAGAGATTGAGTGGGGTCGTCTAACGAAAGTGCTGGCAAATTAAAGATACGTGATGACGGCAGTGGCGGAATTTGGCAACGGTGATTATGTGTGGCACACGTTGATATTGTGTTGGACGAGCACAAGCGTAGAAATACGTTCCCTCTTTCATAATTTGTATGTTTGGTAATACACATAAAAAAAAAACACAACACCTAAAGACATAGGTGAAGCGGCTTTTTGTTGTCTGTTGTGAGGTATTTCGGCGATCGATATTTACTGAACACCGTACGAAAGTTACAGCACCGTTTTGAGAAGCTTTTTTCGTTGTGATTATGGCTTGGGGTATCACATCTTCTTTTTGTGTATGTGATTCTTTACGTAGCTTGCACTCTTGGCGTGTGATCGATGTCAATGCAGGGGGCCCTTCCAACTTCAACTCCAATGATTAGAAAACAACCGTTTCCTTTATTTCTTTTTATTTTCTCCTGAAAAAAAAATGAAAGGAACATCTATTTGGAAGTTTCGTCTCTAAAATTTTGTACTTCCAAGCAATATGAAAAGAATAAAAATTGCTTCATTGATTTTCTAACGCATCTAGAAACTCAATTCTCTTTTCCTCAAACATTAGATACTAGAATCAAATTCAAGGGGCCAGTAATAGTTTATTCGTCAATACATACCTTTTGTGTCGTGATTTATTTCGGAAGTAGAGAAGATGACTCGCAAAATACATGAAGAGCTCGAAGTAACAGGACTACGGAACATTAGGAGATACGGAAAAAAAAAATGACCATAAGTGAAAATAATGCATTCTACTTGCACGACTTATAATGCACTTTTATTTCAGGAATGTTGAGATTGGTAATTTTTATTTAATCTTAAATATTAGTTGCAATCACCATGTCGACATTGCAAATTCGTTTTATAAATGACTGATCATGCACACTTAATGAAAATTTGTTCTCAAGCTACATATTTTTTAAATACTACCGTAAGGTTAAATAAAAGAGTAATTGCGCATCAAGGGCGAGAATAGAAAAAGAAAGCAAAGTGTGGATCGAGGGAAAGTTTTCCATTGAAGAAATTCTAGGCCACCCACATTATTTCTTTATTATTTTGATTTTTTTTTGTAGTTTTATTGATTTGAGTTAATTTGGAAAATAAGAACCTATAGAGATATTAGAAGTCCTCTAATAAACATCATCTTGTACTCATCTTGACCATTTCATCTCATTACTATTCATCATCCAATCGCATTAGTATTGGGAAAATGATACTAAAAGTGTCACAATTTTTTAGCGGCACTCACTTTAGCGCCAAAATTTTCTGAACAAACGCTTCAATCGATCACTTTAGTGCCATGACCGATTTAGGCTGCCTGATTATCTGACATGGCTATATTTCAATACTTTCCAAACAATGTGGCTCGTCGGCAAAGTGAAGTCAGCAAATATAGTGCCAAATGCTGTCGTCTCCACCATTTGTTTTCCCCAAATTAATGAATTGGGGCTACATCCCAATTGTTCTTCAAACTCGAATTCTATTTGGAACATTGGGGCAAAATTAAAGTCGTGCATACTGTTTTCGATGGCTTGAATCAGTCCTTTTCCACCATGTTTGCCTACTCTCAAAGCTGTTGAGGTAGGGATTCAGAACCTAAAGAATTGACACAACTTGAAAACTCACTTAATCGTCGTGACAAGCCTAAAAAGATTGAGTGGAAATGCCCATCACTTCTTTCGACGCTAATGACTATAAGGCTCGTCTCTTTCTCAAGAAGCCGTTCGTTCGTGGATGGCCAAATCTGTATAGAGGCTTATGGGTGTTCTAGCTTTAGCCATGGTTTGGGCAAAGAAAATGAGAGGTTGAAGAAGAACAGAGAAAAGAAATGCAAGAAAATTTTGGGAAGAGAGAGAGAGAGAATCAGTTTCTTTGTTCAACAGATGTGGCGACTGTGGAGCTCCGTCTCTTTCTCAGGAAGCCATTCATTGGAGTGGCCACACCCCTTTGTTGGAGCTCGAGGGTGTACTAATGTTTGCCATTGCTATGGTGAAAGAAACAGGAGGTTGAAAAGGATCAGAGAAAAGAAACAAGAGAAAATCTTGGGAAGAGGGAAAGCAACAATTTCTTCAAATGTCGTTTTGGACTCCCAATTGCCACATCATTTCGTACATTTTCCACTCCGGATTTGAAATTTTTTTTTTTAAAAAAAAGCCACTTGAGACTTAAAAATTCATTAAAGAGGCCACTTAGGGCTTTTGCTAGAATATATCGCCGACAACACTTGAGTAATCGTTTTTCAATATAGTACTAAAGTGATAGCTCGAAAAGTTTTAGCACTGAAATGAACATCTTCCTTTTAATGCATGTATAATTGTCCCGTGCATTAATCTGGCGTACAAGGAAAATGCAATAATGCCGTAGTAAAAAATCAAAAAATTTGTCTAGTTGGAGACCAAAACACAGTATACACAGTCAACTACACAGTCTGTACTTCTCATCATTTCATCTTTTATACTTAGTCTAAACAAACCAAGTTAACAAGGACAATAAACAAAGTCGTACACTTAAAGGGAAATATCTGTTTGCAAATTTCTAATGGCGTGAGCGATGTCATCAGAAAGCAAGTATGACTTTCCTGTATAAGACCATAGACTTTTGGAATAATCTTCAATGGTTTTCTTATTATTATTATTATTATTATTATTATTATTATTATTAATCTCTTTTTGAGTGGTTGATGAGACTTCGCAACACACCCAGAGGAAAGAAATTATAGAAAATAGGTGAATTTAGGTCGAGATGTTGGGAAGTGTAGACCCGCTCGGCCGCGTCCAGAAAGATACAGACAGGATTTAGGTGCAATGTCAGAAACCCTCAAGGCCAATTATATGATACCAAATCTTCTGAAAAGTATCTTTGAGTAGACCCTCATCTAATTCAAAACCCGTTCACATTTTCTTCAATTTTATATGAGATTGTTTATGGGGAAATGTATTAGTCAGTCAATTAACAACACTCCCCAATTTCCAAAAAAAATTCATGACATTTCATTCGGAAATTGGAAATTTTCTCTATTAGACATGCTTAGAGTACCGGTCCACATGAATCCTTTTTGGTTCATCAAGCAATTTGTACATACTCAATCGGATAGATTAGATTACAAAACATGGGTGTCGTGGGAAATAATGCAGCAAGCAAGGGTGGTTGAGCGGTCTAATGAAGGGCTAACGTGGATTAAGATTTGGGTTCCAATTGGAGTGCAATGCTTGTCTTTGATCGGTCTCGTTAAAAGAAACTTTTTGAGCATTTATGATCATAGCTATCTTTTGTAGTCGCCTAAGGTTGGGCAAAGCATTGTTTTGTCAGTGGCACGTTATGGCAATCAAGAAAATTTCAAATAACAATCCGAATAGGTACCATTCTTCTCAAAAGAGTTTTCAAAGCGAGCCTCGTCTCAAATAAAATTATGAAATGGCTGGCTTAATTTCAAATAAAAACCCGAACTCACAAGTCTTATGATGGTGAAATATTGAATACACATTAGCACAATCATCTTTTCGTTAATTCAAAACGTTGAAACATCCGATTACCTACCAAAGGCTAAGTCCGTTTATTGTGATTGTGATGCAAGTTACTGTTGTCGTGGAAGTGTCATTAGTCATCTCAGTTTACGTGTTAACTAACTAAAGATTTTCAGTAGGTTTACGAAAGAGCTTGATTTTTTTTTTCACTTTTATCTAAACCTAATAAAAGACCCATGTGGCCTAAATACGTTTGCTATTTCTAAAATTTAATTTTGTCCACCATGTCAAACGCATCACGAGAGTAAGACTAACATTTATTACCGCTCGTGTTAGCTGCGTTGGTTCCGGAATTACCATCTTAATTTAAGCATTCAACAATTAAAAATAAACATTAAAATAGAAACATTTATTTGTTTTTTAAAGGAGTGATGCATAGAATGCAAACCTGAGCTTTTCACTCACGGTTTACCTAAGAAGCCCTTTGATTTACAGATATTAGCAAGTCACCTCCAATTTCAGTCATAGCTAAGACAAAATTGCAACAATGAGATCACCATGTAGAACAATCCATTCTTCTTGCTTGGAATAAAAAGAGCAAAAGGTTTGGATCATTTGAAGAAGCAATTGACTTCACATCCTGTAAGGGAGAAATCAAAAATCAAGAGAAATCAAAAATTTTATTGCTACCACACGTTTCAGATGTCTGGAGTTCCTGATCGACCATACCCATTAGAAGCAAAAGGAAGCAATGGAGGACATGTACGATACGAATAGCCCGACTTAGCTTCCTTGTTGCGAACGGGAACGAGCTGCAGCCTTCTCCAATGCCTTGAGTCTGTTGAGTTCCATGCGAGCTTTTTGCTCATCCGAGATCTGGCTTTTGGTTGATTTGCTAGTTACGGTATTTGAGACTTGATTCTGTGATTCATTTACTGAACCCAAGACATCATGCCTTTGTGAGCTCCGAGTTGGATCCTGCAGAAATCACAAAAAAAGAAGGGGGAAAACGAAACCTTTAAGTTCTAAGCATACACATCATGCATATAACCTGAGTTCATCACACCTCAGGCGATAATGTACCGGAGGTGATGACGATATTTGACAAAGGAGCAGTAATACTGCCTAGATTCGGCAAATTTATATTAATGCGGACAAACCCACTGCATCCAATAAGAATGGAGAACATTAAGCTTACGTTTGGTCGGCTACGTATGAAATTTGAAAGAAAAAGATTTGCCATATCATGTCTTCTGTCAATTTACTGGATTGACACGGGAGGAAAGGATTTATGGAGAGAGGGATTGCCTTATTCTAAGCTGAAGGGATGATGAGAAAGAGAGAATCCAAACGAGGAGAGGATGAGGGTAAATAAGACATACAGATTGAACAAAGATATGCAAGACCTCAACTCCAGTTTGTACCTTACTGAACCTGATCACGTGATCGTGAGGCCTCACATAGATCTAACCAAATGTAAGTCAGCTCTTCAAGCTGCAGCATGAAATGTACCATGGCTAACAAAAGCTATGGTCTAGCAAAGAAGTTATTTTGCACACAAGAGATATTGAAAGTCGCTAAGGTGGAAGACAATTTTCTTTTTTTTTTTTTCCTTGGGATCCTGTAGAGGCACTGGGTGCTCGGTTTTGAAGCTGATAAGGCAGGACTCATTCCAGATATACTAAAACTCCAGTCAACTCAGCTGAGTTTATGTACAGGTGTGTGTGTGAATGTACACTTTAGGACTTTGCAGTACTCTCCACAATTGTTGGAGATGATTATGAAGAAGTTGAGAGGATGGAAATGCACGGCCAAAAAGAAAATATAAATCTTGGTTTTTTAACCACAGTTGTTAGCACCAATAAGACTTAAATATCTGGGGAAATTTCCACAAATTTGAGAATAGGAACAAAAGACGTCTACATGATAGACTGACCATTATACCAGATAACCCGGACAAACCAGCTTTTGTCAATATATTCTGTAAATCCTGTCACAAACATAATATAAAACAAGTCGACCTGGTATGGATCCTCTACTTTTGATACATACTAAAATCTACAGCCACCACCAAAACATTTTGAATCCTTTAACTGCAACAGCATGAAATTGTGGGAAAACATGAGTACATATAGAGAGTGAACACTTACTTCAGTAGCTTTCTCATAGATCTCATGAAGTAAGTCTTGTGGTAAGTCATCAGCATTGGTGTTATTTGATAATTCTCTCACATGTTGTCTTGGTTCCTCAGTATCCATGGGTTCGAAAGGTGTTGAAAGTCCTACGAAACAGTAGTACAGGATTAGGGGCAACCAAAACATGCTGCTTTCAGATACATATCTTGTTGCAGAAAGGAAGTTAGAGGTTAGCTTTCAGAATTAGTCCAATGCTCAGTACAGATCCTGATGGCTCAATTGAAGCTCCAGAAAAAATGACAACACAGAATTGATCCTCTTCAGTGACTATTAAAAACCTGCTTTTCACACCACCAGAACCTGTGCTGCCAGCCTAAAGCTAACACTGACCAATCTTCATATTAGTACATAGAATTTTAAAGATAGAATTATCTGATCAGACCAACAAGATCAAACAAACCCAGAAAATAACCAAAAAAATGGATGTTCCTGAATATACAGACAGAAAACTGGAGCTGCAACAATGGCGGCAGATTATTTCCAGACTAGGCATAAAGCTCCATCACAAAGGAACGAATCTTAAAATCCATTCTATAAGCATTTACTTTCATCAGAAAGAATGGCATTCCATTAAGCTGGTAAGTGGATAACAGCTTGGAAGTACATGAAGACCAACCCTTTCATTATGAAGTCGTAGATTTCCATATGCAGCACCTACTGAGTCTCTGTTAGAAGAAGTTAATGAGACCAAAAGTGTTCTTCCAAAAATTCGTAGACAACATTACAAGAATCTAGCTAGGTGGGATGAAAAGGTACATATGGGATCTCAAATGTCAAGGAACAATTTGCAAGCAGCAACTATTTGCAAAAGACATATGCTCGTAGAAAGACAAAAAATTAAAAAAAGTTTTAGGCCACAAGAAATGGCAAATGATCTTTCTCACCTTGGTCATTGTTTACGCCGTCTTCCTCAGGTGGAGGTGGTTCATGCAACTTTGTTGGATCCCCACCACTGGCAACTCTCTCCCTTAATTCTCTGATGCATTTCTGCCAAAATATTGAACAGAGAATTATCAAAAGGATTGTCCACCGAAAAAATGTACCCAGTCCACATTTTTCAGTTCATTCACTTTTCCTTGCAGATATCACTATCACTTGCTTATCCTTAAGCTACCTCCATACATATTGAATATTAGATCTGTCATCTGAAATTAAAGTCCCTTCCATGCACGGATTTTATAAATCACATTAGAGAGGCTGATGTAACAGAAACATTAGATTCATGATCACAATTCATCACACAGTATCACCAATAGTGGTTAATCTGCAAGAATTGGCTAAAGGTAATCAGTCAAAGTACATTCCCAAGTGATAGATGATCTTAGCCAAAAGGTGGACAGGAATTACCAAGTGATGGCACTGACTAATGGGAAAATGATTTTTTTATTTTTTGCCTTTTACTACAATATTGACACTTCGAAGAAATTTAACCCATATTAAGCATTGAAATCCCGATGTGGCTCAAAGGAGACAGAGATATCCACTTAAATAAATTACAAGTTCAATAGTCACACTTAAGCCTGGTGTCCAGCCTTCACTGGACCAACTGCATATGTGATAGTCATCATCTCTTCATATTAGAGGTCATAAGTCAGTTATTTCTTGCAAAAAGAAAGAGAAGGAATTGAAATAAAGCACCAAGTAGGCAATGGCGTATCATCTATACAGGATATCAACCAATATATGGAAAATTTCTTTGCTTTTCTTTCTTCTTCTTGATCAGTCACAAATAGTATGAATGTCCGTAACAAACAAAATAGAACTCGTCTTCATAGTCCTTGAAAGTTCTGTTTCTGTAACCAAGCCTTGCTCTTATTAGAGATCCTAATATACTATCTATTGCCTTGAAAAATATATGTGTTGCTAAAAACAGAACTTAAGGGAATATATAAAACTAAAGGTAGAACAAAAGCGCCTGAACAAAAGTTTCAGGACCATAGAGAAAAACACACTCAAATCAATTATGTTCATTACAGCCTCTGACTGTGCTCACATTCCCTCATCATATACAAACCCCACATGTTAAACCTAGACAAGCTATACAGTGAAAACCATAAAAATGAGATGGAATTAAGCTAAAAGAAGCATTATACAGTATGTGTGTTTGAGACAATTAGAGACAGAAGTGTGTTTGGGGAAAGGAGGAAGAGGAAAGACAGAAGCTTAACCCATCAATATCAATATAACTTAAGCCCTGAATTGTACTTTTTAACCTACAGTATTTGATCTTAACACAGCCAAAAACAGATGATAAAGACAATCGAAAAATGTGAAGAAAGCGGGCTATTGCACATTATGAATTACAAGCCATAACTTTAATTAAACAAGTAGTTCTACTCCAAAAAGAAACTCGATAACCCGCATTGGCCAATTATATTTATGGACATACCAGACAGACAATCATAGCAGTTCACAAAAGAAAATCAACCAGCTTTCTGGGCAACCATGTAAGTAGATCACTCAAAATCAAGCAATCAGACCGCAATTTATATTTCCACAGAGTTGTGTGATTTCTGAGATCAATTAAAAGCACTCAAAGGCAGACAACATCTTACTTTGGAAAGGGTTCTTGTACGCTTAACAGTTTATTACAGCTTGATCTATCAGGGTCTTTCCATTAATATAAGACAGAAGTAACCAAGAATAGCATATTAGAGAAAAAGTTCTAGTAAAGTAAGCTTAACAGGTTTATTATGGCTTGATTTATCAGACTGAAATGACCAAGAACACCTTATCATAGGATGCTGACAAGTAGGTAGTCCAGATTCGCCATAAAGAGATATATTTCGATTAGTAGCAGACTCAGTCAGATAATAGTTAATAAACTAAGTTACATAACCCTGTAATGTTCAGATTAAGTACAAGAATCAGTTCTCATCTCTTCTCAAATTCGTAGTTCTTTCGTATCAATTACCTTTACTTGATTTGTGGCAGCCACTTGTTCTACCTTATGAACAAACTGATCAAATGAGTAATAGGGAATCAAATGAGAGTGCCATTCCCGGTACATGCCGATTAAGTTTGCCAGATCGCTAACCTGCAAATCTTGAAAAAGAACATCATGATACTTTTGTAAAGTCAAAAATATATTTAGTAGAAAGACGGAAACAGCTCATAATATCATCATCTAATCAAAGAACTGAAGATTATAAAATAACAGAAAACGACAGGAATGTGGATTAACAAAGATCTTATTTCTAACTTTTGTATGAAATACTTCTGCACTACCTAGTTGATAACCAGAAAATTGAGCTTGGGGAAACTGACTAAAGAATATTTTACCCTGCTCTCTGCTCGCAAAAATCCTACTTCCCATATGAACAAAACAGGATGCAAGAATTGCAATGCTAATCTCTGGAACATAAGCTTGCAGTTAGTCATTTTGAAGAAAATTGAATGTGGAATTTTCACTTATCATTCGATTCTTACGTTGCTCTAGCAAAGGTCAACTCTTTCTGGTTAATAGAATTACAAATTAATGATCAACCCTGTCTAACAAAATTATTGAAAGTATCGAAAGTCAATTATGGAGAGCAGTACAGACAAATACATAATAAAAATTCATGAGGTTTGGCAGCCATCACTGCAGTAATATGCGATATCTTCAACCGAAACAACACATAACTTACTTGCAAATACGTAATGCAATTAGTGATTAGGTGATTGAAACTTCTGTGGCAGGACCATATATATTTCCACGAGTTAAAAATTGGGGAATGGTTTATAATGTTCGCCACAGTAAAAGGAATGTTAAATCTTAGGAGGCACAAATCACTCAGCAGTGCCACCCTCGGCACTTCGAGGTTACACAGCTAGCTAGCAAACTTTAGAACGTGAATGATTTCGAGGGATGCCGCATACACATGATGAGCGAATTACAGGATGCAAGTTTGCAAGTTCATTGACAGCAACTTTAGTCAAACCCCATCTCTGAAGTGAACCAGAGAAGGTAATGCAACTTGAATTATCTTACTATCCCCTTTCTTCTCCTATGTCTCAGGCGTTACTCGGGATATAAGAAGTGGGCATCAGAACAATGGAAAGTGCGACGTAGAAGATGACAGATAAAGCGCTTGGTACAATGGACCAGCAATCGATCCAATCAAAAATCTTGCTATACCCTTCCTCACAGAAACTTGTCAATAACATCGAAAAGTAAACGACGGAGCGCTAGCTTTTGAGGACAGTATCATGACCAGAAGAGAAAGAGAACCTCGTGGCCGCGGCCGCGGTGCTTGAAGTTGCGAGGGAAGTGGCGGAGGACGTAACCGAGGCCGTCGTCGGAGAGGAGGAGCTCCGGCGTGAGCTTGGGTCGCTTCGCGGGGACCTTCTTCGGCTTCGCCGCCGGCTTGCCGTCGAAGCCGGTGGCCCTAGCAGCTGCTGCGGCACCACCGGCGGGATTGGGACTCGACGACGAAGGAGGAGGAAGGGCGGATCTAGGGTTGGGGCCTGAGCTCTGGATGGGATCGGCCGGGCAGTCGCGGGACCAGTGGCCCGGGAGGCCACACTTGAAGCATCCCGTCGGCGCCGATTTTCCGGCGGTCTCCATTTTTTCCGATGGGGATCTCCGATCTGGCCGTCGTCTCTCTGATTCCGTCGCAGTTTTTGTGGGGGATTTCAATTGAACTTTTCGGAGTCGCCCCGTAAAAGAGCTAATTTTCCCGCCATCGGGCTCGTTGTTTTGGCGGGAATGATTTTGGTTGGAGGGAGTCTTTTGGGCCGAACCATTCGGCCCGGTTCCGATTTTTTTTTTTTTGATTAATACGGTTAAAAATCTCAAATTGGTACCCTTCGCGCGCGTTTATCCCGAGCCAATTTCATCTCGCGAAATAAATTTCGAAGCGGTACTCCATGTTATATTTCACCCGATTTAATTTTCATCGCACAGGAAAACCCAAATTGTCTATTACCCCCTAGCCCAAATCTACTTCCATTAGCTTTCCGTCTAATGTCTCGTTAAAATGCGTACGCGTCAACACAATTGGCGGACGAATGCAAGACAAATCTGACACGGAGGATAATCGACCATGTGTGAAAAATTCACATATTATTAACACATACAATTTTAGTGGAGGTTGGATTTAGGTTAGAGTAACAATTCGAGATTTTTTACTAGACGAAAATCATTTCCACGTAGATAGATATGCCATCGAGTTATCGGTTTTGTGTTTTTTGTTGTGAGATGAGAGTTAGTTTGTCATAGATGTATCATGAGTTACCAATTCGAGTTCTTTTGCGAGACAAAAATTATTTCGAAGTAAATGCCACATGTCATCAAATACCAATTTGGGTTTTTTTTTAAGGGTATTAACCCTTTCTTTTCCAAAGCATTCGAGTTACATACTCAGAAGCGGTTTGCCAGCCATATTGCCAGCGCGATCCACTCATTTCAAAGTGCAAATTGTCAAACTTTGAAAGCACAGTTCATTCAAACGGTTTAGACTTTGTTCTTGGCAAGTCTAAACGTTACAGTAAT
Source organism: Syzygium malaccense (assembly GCA_031216405.1). Classification (NCBI taxonomy): domain Eukaryota; kingdom Viridiplantae; phylum Streptophyta; class Magnoliopsida; order Myrtales; family Myrtaceae; genus Syzygium; species Syzygium malaccense. Next base: position 21,581,676 of record CM062262.1, on the reverse strand, counting down.
ATGTAAAATCACTTAACTGAATGCAAACAAAGCCCAGATGCCAGGAAAAAAGAATAAGAAAACTTGATAACCTGTCGTCTTCGGCGCGCACGTCGGGACAAACAAGCATATACCTCTATCGTATCCTCGAATTTCCATTTTAATGGCTTGGGATGGACTCGCAATATTCAGCTATGTACAGTATATAATTGGCATCACCTCGACTTTGCTCATCGCTCAATGTGATTTATAAGTTTAGTGTTCTTCCATTTTTCTACCCACGAGAATGGTGCCGGTTGTTGCATCAGGAATTTACAGACCAGTCATAGTTTTGGTAGGCGAGGTGAATGGGACCCCCGTCACTTAGGAGATGCGTCAAGAGACCTGCCTTGGTCGCGTCCAAGTAGCTGAGGATCCACCGTGGGATTTCCCTGTCCTGTCCAAAATCGGCACTGAACCTGAAACAAACACACGGAACCGTGTCACGTTTGAGATGCCATTTTGAAGTAAATGCAGACGGGACGAAAGGCTAAATAGAGGTCACGTACCACTTCATGATTCGAGTGAGTTTGAGTGTCCTCTTGTCCAGGTCCACATCAACCCCGCCGCTCTGGAAGAACTCCCTGGCAGCGCATCTGAGCTCAGATTGGACTCCTTGAGGAGAGAAGAATCTCACGGTTGGGCTCGACCTCGTGCCGTCACATAGACCAAAATGTATAAGGGGGTTTACTTTAAGAACAGCAAGCTGCAAGCATATGAACTAACTGTTAGAAGATTTTTCTTCCGACACCAAATCAAGATCTGCAAGTACAACTGCTATCATATAAGCAGACAGTCAATTCCGACACGATATGGGATATTAACTTTGCTTATGTGAATGTGCCAACTACCTCTAAGCGCCTGTCTCCAGTGCCAAAGGGCTTGGCCAACGAGTACGGAGGTCTCCGGTTGTTCCTCAGTATTCCATTTCTTATTGTGCTAAGGGACAATGGATACCCGCCAACCACGTACTGGAAGTCAGGGTCGAAAGATCTCCTATCCATGATTCCTTCTGGGAGGCCGACCCTTATCACAGCATGAATGACCATGGCATTATGCAAGTTCAAGAAGAATGCCAGGCTTTCATCAGGTGAGAGTTCCAGTAGGTCCACCCGGTGTAGTTTTTGAGACAAATTTACGTATCTGCATACCATCAGAATTAGGAAATGAGGAGGGAAAGCAACAATTAATAAAATGCCCATTAGCAGCAGTCTATCGGGCTTTTGTAAGAAGGTTAATAATGGATGGACTACTTCTGCATATAGCTTAATATAATGAGGAGAAATCTATGAAAGCTGTTATGAAATAAGTACAAGAGCCCTAACGAGTTAATAAAGTAAGAGAAAAAGAAAGAACAGCACAGATCTGTCGAGTAAATTTCCCGTGTTGATGGTTTTTCCCTTTATAAGTAAACTCTATACAAGAGTTTCTTACCGTTTACCACCTAAACTTTATCCGTATTTGCAAAGACAAAATAATGATCCCATATGCATTTCTTGGATAGAATAGTACTTTTGCACATCTTAAAAACATATAGAGCAAATTCATGAGCAGACGCAAACCCTGATGTCAGACAAGGTAGCACTGGCTGGGAGAACATACTAACCCCAGACAAATAAGATCAAATATTTATTTTAACACGGCTCAAAGAGGAACTGTAAACATCATCTATGCTTAAAACTTGTTAACTCATTGCCTTAAGGGAACATAACAGATGGAAGCCAAAGGCATGAAGAACTTGACTGCAGTGCTTCAGTTGAAATATAAGTTGCTGTCAATATACAAAATAATTTTTCATCACCGGCTCAGTAGCAGCCTTCTGGGTTTGATTCCTTTACGCATCTCTAAAATCATCGTTTTTTTTTGCACAAAAGATGGCTTACTTTCGTCATCGAGGAAATGCTAACTGTCTGGTACTTTGACCTCTGGCAACTAAACCCCTTTTAGTCAGCATCAATAGGGAAAGTTAGATATACTGTAATCTTTCGATGATCTCAGCTAATGATTGCATTATGTATTATATCAAGGTAAATGAATGTCACGGAGTCGCTTTACCTTCTGAATTCTTCACTTTTGCTGATGGCTCCATAATCAAGATGGCGCCTATCTTCAGAGGCGTAAGACTCAAGTATGGCAGACATTATCTTGGTCATCCTCAAGCCAACTTCAGCTGCTCGCTTTGGTTCACTGTCGTTTGTAGATCCTCGGAAATTGAAGCATCTGGGAATATATGGTTCATGCTCAATGAAACGATAGAAGTGGTTTCCGTCTTCAAAATCATTCTCCCTGCAGTAGCAGAAATACCAAAGAAACTATTGAGTTTAAGGAAGATTGATAAGATCATTGACCTAGCTGTGTCTGCAAAACCCACTTACCCAAAGACATGATGGAAGAAGTGTTTCTTGGCTAACTGCTTTCCAATCTCAACAGCCTACAATGTGCAACAGAGGAGAAACTCAGACACAACGAACGAATTAAGGACAGTTTTGGGGGAGTTTTGATAGATCAGAAACGAACATACTTGTTTTCAGCCAAAAACGTTACAATGATATAGAATATATATGCATTTCCTTAGTAGCAAAGTAGCGCATAACTGCATAAAGGTGTAGACACAAAAAGATATTCTAGACTTCTTTTGCGCCTTACTTGTATAATCGCTTTCTATTTGTATTTGTTTACATTGTTTCTAACAGCTTGACAATAACAGGTGGAACGTTAGCTAAAATCAGGTTGAAAGGAAACAACATTTAAGATGCGCTTTGAGTCGCACATTATAAACAAGAAGCAGAATGTCAATAATTTCCAAGCATGAAAGCTGATCTACCACGTCCATATTGCGACAAACGTATGACATATCCGACATTTTCTTAAAACCGGCAACAGCTGCAGCAATTTCACTGAACTCAATAGACACGCGCGAGATAAAAGAAAAAAAAAAAGGCTTTGAAGACCTTCCTTTTATCTCACGTGCGAATATGTGACAGCTAGATGGAGTGAACTCGCATGAGTGAAGAAAAATTAGAATAACAAAAGGCAAGTTATCAGCAGTTGAGTAGTATCTACTAAATACTTCGGGAAGTTACTGAATATCCGCCTTGGTTCTAGTCCACTATAAACGGCACATTACCTTACGCAACCTGTGAAAAAAGCTAATTAAGCTTAGATTACCATATTAACTGTGAAATTTTTTTTATTCTGGACAGATTCCCCCAACGGGTGTTAAAAGAGACGTTGAAGAATGGAAGACACCGAAGCCTTTGGACACTATTAGGCCCCCCAAAAGAAAGCATGAACAGTTGAGGGTCTTCGATAAAAAAAGAAAACAAAGGTTCAGGGTCAAATGGTTGCTTTTAGCCAGTGGAGCCAAGGCTTTGGGGACTACTGTGGAACTGGGTAAAGTTATGACATGGACCCCCGACCAAAACAACTGTTTCGAACGCTTCCAACTTTTCGACCTCCTAAGGTATCATTCCTCGTCACGTGGTCGGGGCTCCTCTCTTCATCATTTTTTTGAACTTTCCTTCCTCGATTAAAGCAATGATTTCAGCTCACGGGGCGGGCCTCCTCCCAAAGGCTGACACAATGACGACAGAAATCCTCTGACAAAAACCCTTTCTTCTTTTTCGCTTTTTTGCGGTCGTTCAAAAGCTTTTTCTTTTTTCCCGTTACCAGACCAAACAAAGAATAATTAAATGCGTCTTGAAGAAGGCTTCAAAAATTATCGGGGATGAAGTCAATTGGTCCGAAATCGATTAGCACGACAAAAAGGGCGACAGCGGGCGTTCGAATGTAGATCGACGAGCCCTCCATCTGTCCCCTTCTACTCGGTGCTTTGATCCTAGTATTGTACTGTGTAGCTTGAGTTTGGTGAGCAACGCTGCCGTCGCGCAACCAAACTCCAATAATGCAAACTCCCTACGCCCTATCCCATTGTCTCCCCATTTTTGGGGGCACCCATCAATGTGGACAAGACCTTCTATGCACTCTTCCCCCCGCAAGCAACCGCATATTCGGCGGCTCTCACGAATGCTAGAGGCACTTCATCTGAGTATATTCCAAAAGGAACAACTCTATTTTCAAGGTGCTGATTATCCATGACACGAGGTAATGAGCGGATTGAAAACGGTGAAGTGCCCACAAATCAGTTGTCAATATGATCCCACCATAAAAAAAAAAAGCAAAAGAAAAAAAACACCATCCCACCATAAAAAGGGAAAGAAAATCAAAACGCGCAATTCACTCCTAAATTGCGAATCTAATCATTCCCACTTTCCATTTCAACTGTGGCCCCTCGAGATGGATGCGAGAGAATTCCCGAATTCGGACACGGCAAAAAAAAGGCGCGGTCCGGCGACACAATCCCAAAGTCCCCAGCAAAATTACCAAAAATGCCCCGCTGGAGTGATATTTTTTTTTTTTGCGGGGAAAACGACGGGACTTAATTATTACACCGCGTTCGCAGGTGCCAGCAGCTCCCCTCTTTCCCTCGACGACATGATGCCCACCGCCCTTGCGAGTCCATCATGAAGCTGACGAGGGTCGGGGAGGGCGGGAGGCGAGATGGTCATTTGGCATCCTCAACACCGTTTGACTTCGCACCTTGATCCTCGAGACATACCGTTGTTGACCGTCCGTTGCTGGCGGCTTAAGAGCGGATTCAAAATGCGAAAAAAAGGGAAAAAAGATCTTCCAAACCATAATCCTTCCTAATTAAGCAACTAAATCTGTACTTAACATGTAAGCTTGACCGGGTGATCTCGAGGAGCCCGGTTAAGAAATCTCCCCTCGCGCGACCCTCGCGTGACTCAACAAACTCGGCGCACGTGCGCACGCGGCGCTCGATGCGCGCACCCCCGCCCCAGTAACAGTCGAAAGAGAGAGGGAGCGTGGTTACCTTTTTCCGGCCGCAGTCGAGGTGGTGGATGAGCACCTCCACCATCTCCGCCCCGGCGAAGCAGTTCTTCACGATCTTCATCTTCGTCAGCCGGTCCTGGATCGGCAGCCTCTGCCTCACTACCCTCACGATCCCCACCGCCTCGTCCGCCTGCTCCTCCTCCTCCGGGTCGTCGAACCCGTACACCGGCGGCGCCGGCGCCTCCCCGGAGCACTTCCCGCCGAGCATCTCCTTCAGGCGCCGGTCGAACCCCCCGCTGTTCCTCAGCGAGTTCAGCGCCACCAGCCCGCCGAAGAGCTTCTCGTTGAAGAAGATCTGCGGCACCTGGGAGCTCCCCGTCCGCTCGATCAGCTCCTTCTCCCGCTGCGGGTACACGTCCACGTTGATCTCCACGAACTTGAGCCCTCGCTCCCGGAGGAAGCATCGCACCGCGGTGCAGTCCCGGCAGTTGGACCGCGAGAAGAAGCTGATCCTGCCTCGCAGCTCCTTCTCCGGCTGCTCCTCCGTCTTCAGCCTCACCACCACCTTCAGCCCCGAGAGGTTGATCTCCGTCACCCCGTCGGGCTTGAAATCCGAACCGCCCCTCCCGCCGCCGTCGTCGTCGCTCCCTATTTCCTTGAGAGACGACAGCCGCTTCACGATCGCGGCGGAGAAGCTGTTGCTCCGGTCCCGGATGAACTTCCCGATGGCCGGCATGTCGACCGCCGCGAGGCGGCCCGGCATGGACTGCGATCGGCCCGATATGGCGGCGGCGGCGCCGACGTCCCGCGGCGGAGAGCACGACATCGGCGGCGCCTCCGGCTTCGGGAGCTGCGAATGAGGCTGGATCACGCTGGTCACGTCAGAGCCGCCGCCGTCGACCCTCGCCCCGTCACCAACCGCATCCTCGCGATCCTCGGCCTCCGCGCCCTGCTCCTCCCCCGGCTCCTCGTGCGCCGGCGCCGGAGCCGCTCCTCTGGCGCTGGCGTCGATTTCGGGGACGGGGCCTTCTTCCCCGATCGCCCGATCGCCGGGATTCGCGCTCGCCGGTTCCTCGTCCGGGCGGGGGGACAAATCCACCTCGAGGAATCCGTCGGGCTGAGGAGGGGTGGGCAGCTTCCCGCCGGCAGGGCCGGGGCCGGGGCCGGGGCCGGGGGATTGACCGTCAATGGCCGCCGCCGCGTCGCCGCGGGGCTGCTGCTGGTGGCCATTGATCGTCAATTCCATGGCGGAGCGGGGAACGAGGCGGGGGGCGAGGCTTGTTCCCTTACGATGGAGATACGCGCATGGAGAGAGAGAGAGAAACAGAGAGAGACAGAGAGAGAGAGCGGTGAAATCGGAGAGGGGAGGGGGGGAGGTTTAACGGAGGAGATGGTGGAGAATAATATTGGGGGAGATGGGGTTTTAAAATCTCTCCCAATTTATAATCCCAGAAAAGTTTCTAAACAAATGAAAAAAAAAAATTTCGAATACGCACATAGATATCCTCGAAATATATTGATGATTAAATAAAGAAATAAATAAAGGAGGGGGGAAGAAGTCAGAGACGTGAAAACAAGGAGACCCTTTTCGGGGGGTTCCCGTGTGAAAACGGGGCTGGGTCAGCTCCGACCCGGTCCGGCGATTCGATACTTACGATCGCGAAAAAAACACACGTCTCTGTCGCCGGCCCCCCCGAACGATGAACGATGATCACCGGGTGGGGCCCCCCGTAGCTCCCTCCCCGTCGATTTGACCAAACTGCCATCCCCCGCGTCGTTTATACGTTCTAGATACCTGTCGTATTACAGCGAAGAGCGGGTAAATTACCGACTCGTTCCTAAATTTATGGTATGAATACTAATTCAGCAGTAATCGGGATTTTCGCGGTGAAATTTTGCACTACATTGGTAAAATTGAAAAAAATTTATGATCGAATCGTTACGCATACGACAACGTTTATGGGGCTGGTTGGGTAATCATCTCCGAAAGGAGCAGTGCGCAGAAGACAAAAAAACAACATAGCCATTCCCTACCTTGTTAAATTTAATGAAGTTATTATTGGAATTTTAAAAAAAAATCCATTTTCACATTGGACAAATTAGAAATCGTTTTGAAAAAAGAGTATTTATTAGAATTTATAAAAGAAAAAAACACCATTTTCATGATTAAATCTTACAAGGCCACGACTCCATTATCATCAATGCTAGACTTGTCCGACGGGCATGTCGGGTCAAATTTGAGTCGAGTTGAAAATGATCCGATCCAAATTGACTCGTTCAACCTATTTTGATCAATTTCCACGCAACACAAATCAGCGACTCGTACTCGACTCGAACGCATACCAAACTCACACATAACCCGATCCATATCGCCAAAACATTTCCATCGCATTAAATATGAATTAAGAAATGGGGTTTATAACCCATTTCGACGGGTCTAATCAATACAGATGGTAGTAGGTGTCGTTCGCCCGGTGCCCTTTTCCATTGACGGAGTTCCGTAGCGACCTCGATGCGCGAGCCGGGGAGGGTATCGATGTAATTTGCGACCAACGTGGAAATGCGGCCGTTGATTCTTGGGGCGGTGGGGGGAAGGGCCAATCGCGGTGGGAGGAGCTGCGCAAGAACAAGCGACGGAGGAAGCTGCGTCAAACGGCACTCGCCATCATCATCAATGGCGGGGGGAGGCGGTTCCAGTCCCACTCACTGAGTGGACGGGACCGAGTCAAACTTTGGCTTTTCCCAGTTCGCTTCTCCCCCACCTACCCAACCGAGTGCCGAGCCCTCTTCAGTTGTTGCGGCATTGCTGTTGAATTCTTCTCTCTTTTTCGTAGCGATGTTTTCGTGAGACGAACGTTACGTCAGATTGACGAGGCCGAATTTTCCGCATGTTTTTTTTTGGTTTTTTTTTTTTGGTCTGAGGTTTGATTTGACCGGGGCCGCCGCGGCGCTACTGCCACGTGGACGGCGGTGATCCTGATGAACACGGCAGGCGTTTTCGGGTGTCCCATTTCCAGCGCCGCAAATGGCAGCCGTTGATTCGCGGGGCGAAGTCAATCGTACGAAGAAGAGGAAACGAAATATGCGTGGGTGCGTTCTGGATCCCCACTTTTGTTGAGTGGGACAACGGATGGGATGTGGACCATATGGCTTTGTCGCGAGACGATGATGTCTCGCCATTTCTTGATATGTTACATGTAAAATAGTTCTTTTAATTGTATTTTCGTAACACTTGAAAATGTTAGAGAACGAGAATTAGATCGATACGTTGCAAGCCACGACCTGCTGCGTGTGAGATTATACATGCTCGTTTTCCCGCAAAGGGGACGCGACGTTAATATCGTAGCTGAAACTAGGACCGTCAACAGTTCGGTTCAGGATTCCGGTATACTCGAACCAAAATGTCTGGGTATGCGTTCGCTTCGACCCAAACCGAAATCACGGTTTTGCTCGATTCGGTTTTCGTTTTTTTTTGGGTAGGGAGTCACAGTACCCACTTGCCTTCGCTTCCTTTCTTTAGGGATTAAGAGATGATTGTTTCGGGTCGGTTTGGATATATGACACGAACTAAACCGAAACGTCAAGATACCCAAACGTTTTACTCGTTACTTGAACCGAAATTTTCGATGTAGTTCGGTTCGATTCGGGTATTTTTGACACCCTTAGCTGAAATAAGGGGTTAGAGAAATCTAAATTAAGACTGCAAGACATAATCTCATTAATTATGGGCTCGAACCTAATTCATTTTAAAAGAATATCGCTTGATATTCGAGAGACGTTGCATAACTAAGGGGAGCTCAGCTCAGAGGGCCAAAACTTCGATTGATCCAAAGTTTTGTGTTTTAACAGTAAATCATCGTGTTAACACGCTATCCGTGTTAGATAGAAGGACTCGATTACATAAAGTGTGAAATTTAGAAGGCTCGATCAAGCGAAATCGAAAGTTTAGAGGATCAAATTGCACTAAAAACGAGAATAAGAGGACTAGAAGATGTGCTCGAGGCAAAAATTAGACCCCGTCACACAATCTGCGGAACTGAGTTGAGAAGAGGCCCGAGGGATGCTGTGTCATAGGTAGCCATTTTTGTTTTGGAATGTGGACTTAGGGCTAAATATCCATCTTCTCGAGGCCTTTCTCTCTGGCCCACCATTTTTCGAGCGTTTTCAATTTAACCCCTGCCTCCATCTTTGTTGTTTTCGTCCGTAAACCAAACTGCTTGTGGCGTCGTGTTACACTTGCCTTTTGATTCTGCAAAATTGGGGCGAAAATCTAAAAACCGTTGAAATGAGGGACTTGTTTAGAGACCTTGCCCTTTCATGTAATCAACGGTCAGCCTAGAAGTTTGAATTTGATTTTCCCATTCCAAGTTTCATCCCCTCCTCTTTTCTGACTTTGAATGCGCTTAGTGATGTTTGGACCATATTGTAAGATAGAAAAATTTAGAAACACGTCAGTTTTGGCTCAATACAGGCTAGGTCAAATCATTGAATTCCACTTTTGGTCCATGAATTCCCGTATTTTTTTCAACCGAGTCATTGAACTTTTGATTGGTCCAATCAAGCCCTCGAACTTGAATGGCTATTCGAATCAAGTCCCTCCAATTTCAAATCAATTTCATCGAGCGAAGCGGATGTGTTTGTTGGAATCGACACAAGTATGACACGGGATGCTCGATTTACAGCGTTTATGTCAAGAAAAGTTTTTCCTACTCAGGCTCGTGATGGCTCCAACTGGACACGCAACTTCAATTAATCAAATTCGGAGCAGGAGGGACTTAATTAAAAAAATATGCACATGTTTAGAAACTACGAGTGGGACTTTTGCCTTTTGGAGCGAACTTGAATAATGTGTATATTAGTCACCTATGGACGTAAAAGAGCTTATCTATCTTCATAATGTAATGTTGTTTGTCAAGGAAATTCAACAAACCAAAGATAGAGATTTAGACCGCGATTATTGTACAAGGCTAAAATGCACAGTCGAACGTGAATTATGGACTGAGCACACGGTCCAGCGGTTGGGATTTGGGGGGTGGGAACGCGAAAAGTGAGAGGTGCAGGGATCGGTTCCTGCGATTGAGAAGAGAGCATTCCTGTGTTGTACCAAGAATACCTAACACTAATCGTACTAACAACGACCAAAAAAATAAAGATAAAATGACATAAATAGTCTATGAATTTTGGTTCAATATATAATATGGTCCTTAAGTTTTTAATTTATTCAGTGTGGTCCTTGAACTTTAAATCAGTACGCAATGTGGTCCCTAAAATTTTGGTACATGTTCAATAGAGTCCCTGAACCTTTGGTACATGTTCAATTTAGTCTTTTCATTAATTCAAGATCGGGGACTATTTTGAATATTTTCATATAGTTCATGGACTACATCGAACATGTACCGAAAGTTTAAAGACCGCATTGAATATTGAACTAAAGTTTAGAGATCACATCGAACAAATTATAAGTTTAGGGACCGCATTACACGTTGAGCCGAAATTTATAGGCCATTCTTGTCATTGTCCAAAAAAATAAAAAAAATCTTCACATCACCCGTTTCCATAACCATAATTTCTCGCTTCATTCGCTCCGTCAATCCTCTCCACAATCCACGATCTTCACATCACTTGTTTCTCTCTGTTCACAGACACCGCTTCTCTCCACCTCTCTCTCTCTCCATCATTTCTCGCTTTACTAACTAAAGTCCAAATCCTCTCCAGAATCTTCATAGGCACCGCTTCAGTGTCCGTCTCTTTCTCTAAGCATTTTCCTCGCTTCACCCCGCTACGTCAATCCTCTCCAGAATCTTCACACCGCTCGTTTCTCTCTCTTCACAGACACCGCTTCAGTCTCTCTCTCTCTCTCTCTCTCTCTACCAATCTTCAATCGATCGCGTCTCATCTTCAATTTCGCCCCAATTTTCACCCGCTTCGGGAAGTACTACGGAAATCCCAAACGCATTAGAGTAACTACGAAGCACAAAGTTGTGTGTTTTAATGGAGAATGGAATTGGCTTTCCTTTTCCGTAGAAACGAGCGTCTCCATTTCTCCACGAGTCTTTACCAAACACACGACATAAGTAAATGGGTGAATGAATCGCAATTACATTATCACCTCAATTTCTAACTGCACGTGCCTCCTTGGCAAGTGTTCTCGAAGTGTTGTTTAGTCACGTGGTGACAACAGTCCGACATTAACGGCGAGAGCTACGTCAATTAATAGCATCTTACTTCTGAATAACTTTTTGATAATTCAATGGCACAAGCATAAAGACACATTACCTAGAGACTCACGATACACCATGCCAAAAAACCATTCTGAGTTTTTACGTCAGTCCCACCTTGCATCATTCATCTTCAAAATCATGACTTTGCAACATCACTTCTGTAATTACGCACCACAATAATGTGGGTTTACTACGCCATTTTCTTTTCCGAAGCATCCTTGCTTACTTTGCTATGCTCGATCACCGACGACGGCAAACCGGCAGGGCCGGCGCGTTAGCCTCGACAGGCCGGCACAGCGTGAGGCCCATGGGCCTGCCGGCACGGCCCGTGACCTATTTTTCTAAATTTTATTGGGCCCAAAGGGCCAGTTTTAGTATTTAATTTTGGGGCCCCGGTCGCCTTTCTGCAAAAACTAAAGTGGGTCGTGTGTGTTTTTCTGTTATGACGTACTCTTTTTCCCCACTTACAAAACAGTTTTTGTGCCATGGACCTTTCAAGGTCCATTTCAGTGAAAGGGAACACGGTCCATAACAAAGGGGGACACGTGTTCTCAATTCGACTGTCCATTATTGTACTGTCGGTCCACTTCACATGGACGATGCGTCGATTCCTATGTTTGATTTGATACCCAACATCGTGCGTATGAGCATTCCTGCCCTTCATTTGGGCCCGAACGCGTGGCAATTGATTTCAATGATTCGATGCGCCGTACTCTTTTGTTCTTTGCAATCATTCAATGTACCGGCCTATGATCATAAGCAGCTACTTAGAGGGGAAGTCATCTTAGGTAGGTAATGGTCCGCCCATAAAATGCTTGGCCAACGTAACTTATGAAGTAAGTCGCGAGCCAAAATTATGATCTTTATAAATGTGGCTCAAAACATAGGTTTGTTTGCACTTCGAGGGTGCCAGGTATCTAATTTTGAGAAGAAATTTCTTATTTAGTCAGTCAAGAAACCAATTTTGCGAGATGGGATGACTTTTTCTAAGGTAGGTGTACATTTGTGGTAGATATTGAGCTTAATGCAGTCGACAGAGACCCCCACCTATCCTTAGTATTGGTTAAGAGGTAATCCCACTAAGGAAGGAAGTTTTCGCTCCTACGAGAGCCTTCGCGGCCTGTTCCGATCTTGTGGAGCGGGCTCTACGGACACATTCGTTATTTTTTATATGCTTGTGCCCGCATGCCTCGTGCCCTAATTTCCCTTGTATATTTGTCTTCCCCTGAGGGAGGGAATACTCTCCACTAGTTTTAAATCTCAGTGATGCCGAGATCCTGATGAAAACTGAGATAAAACCTTTTGGCTACGTTTGGCAGTCCGAATTTGAGTCCGGATACGATAACAAAATATCTTATCCAATGTTTGGCAATGTCTTATGGACTGGATAAGTAATCCGGGTTAGGGGGTGGGATAGACCCTAATTGGATAAAAAAGTTTAAAGAAAACATAATAATTTCCTTCTCTAGCTTCGCCGGCCACCACGCAAGGACTGCCGTCACAACAGCCTATAACTATCGACCACCATGCAATCGTCATCATCTTCGACCATGTTCTTGCTGAGTAGCAGGAATAGGATGCTGGTCGAATCGGGATGACTGAACATATTCTTTAACTTCCCGGGTGTGCGTTTGATGAGTTGTTTGATGGAACGGAGAGGAGAAAAAGAAGGTGGTTTGGTGAAAGCAGAGTAGGGATTAATAAGGGGGAGATGAATTTTTCGAAATTTTACTATCTTCATTAAGATATGAAACCTCATAAAGATAGTCAATTTTAGAAACATTTGAAGTGCGAAGATCTAAAGGGGCATTTATAGTGACTGGTGGAGTAGTATCAATAGAATCAGTCATGATGGAACAAGTTTACCTTTTCCACTTGGTGTTTCATCTAAAAACAAACAAGTATGCTAAATAGAGCGCTGGCTCTGATACCAAGAAGAGGTTCTAAGATGCAAATCAAGGAAAACGAAGACAAGACTTGTGGTAGATATGTTATCCCACATACAAATGGCTCTCCAGGCCTTTATAAAAGGGATTGTCTTTTAGCCACCAAGCCCTTTTTTTGAATTTTGATTTGCACCTTAGAACTGCTTTATAGTAGCAGAATTCTGATGCACAGGTTCCATACCATGGCAAGTGCAGAGCATACTACAAGAACTAATCAGCGCACGTTTATTTAGAGAATCATACCAAGCAGAAAGATAGAAGTAAAGATTTAGGGATTCATAATATAAGTTTTATTTCTTGAGGCTTTTTCTGAGAGCAGATTGTGCCTCCAAATTTTACAAACATGGCCTTTTATAGGCTTGGACGACTATACAAATGAACAATTATTGGTGAGGTTCTAGAAGTCACCAATAATTTAACATTCTAAGACTGACTCTAAAAACTTTTACATTGACATATGACTCATTCAACCTACAGATGACTGACAAACACATAAAAAGCTTTCAGACGACATTTTTCTTCATTGCTATAGTGTCAAATAGTGTGCTACTATGATGAACAGTGCATGAACAATATTTTTTCGACAACGGATTGATTTTTTTAAATGCACTTGTCACGACTTCAGAAGTCATATCTATGGATAGTTTTTTCAGTATTGTCATCATCAGACCTGTTCGAACTACCTATGTCCTTTTGTCTCCTGTAATTTCTAAGGATTCGTTCAATTTCCATAGTTTTGATGTCCACATCTTCATGAAGTTCCTAAGACTTTTGCTTTTTTCGTGAAGACTCTAGAACGTCCACAGAACTTGAGTCGATATCAGCAGAACTTGATGATATACGTGGCTAAGGAAGATTCTCTAATTGCAGTGACGGATTATCTTTGTCATCACTTAGACTGAGTGCTGGTTGTAGGTCACTATAATCATATGAGTTTTGAGATAATGGTCCTCTCCATGGATCTTATGACTGAGAGGCTTGGGATGGGGACGGGGCCTCTTGAGATGAGGACGAGGCAACTTTATCTAAAGTAATAGCAACATCCATATCTGCTTGCATATCTATGCCATAATATTGTCCCAATGCTATATCAATTATCGCCTGATATTTATGATCGGCTAGATGATCCCAAGACACGTTGGTAGAACTGGCTGGCCAAACTTTTGCTCGCATGTCTCGCACCCTAATTTCCCTTGTATATTTGTTTTGCCCTGAGAGAGGGAATACTCTCTAGTAGTTTTAAATCTCGGTGATCCTGAGGTCCGAATGAAAATTGAGATAAAACCTTTTGGCTACGTTTGGCAGTCCCAATTTGAGTCCGGATATGATATCAAAATATCCTATCTAATGTTTGGCGATGTCTTATGGACCGGATAAGTAATTCGGGTTAGGGGGTGGGATAAACCCTAATTGGATAAAAAAGTAAAAAAAAAATATAATGATTTCCTTCTCCAACTTCGCCGGCCACCATGCAAGGACCGCCGCCACAATAGCCTATAACGATCGACCACCATGCAATCGTCATCATCTTCGACCAATGCCAATTGTCATCGCCGTCCAGCCGATTGTTCTTTGATGATTGTGGAACCAAACCAACCAGAACGCAGGAAGTTTTGGGTGTTCATACTTTAGTCATGAACAGTGGTCACCTGATTTTGCCGTGATGGTTCCACGTCCAACCCCATCCTATACAGAGAAATAAGATTCCGTGTTGACAATCAGAAGATTTGAAAGGAAAAGGAGGAGGAGGAGCTCCTGCGAAAATGGTGATCGCTCAAAATGGTGCAAGTCTGGGCCGTGCGAGACTACGTCAAGAGGATGCTACCCTAAATTTGGAAAGTATCACCTTTATGAGCAAGTAAGATTTTCAAAAATTTTGAATCCTATCTTGGATAGAACCAAACACTTCTATTTGTTTCGCAAAAAATGTTCTGTTTTTGGAAAATGTTTTTCAAGAAGCCATTTTCTTGAAAAATTGCATAATTTTTCAATGTTCGGCTGAAATTTGAAAAAGCCTTGGAACATATTTTCCATTGTTTGGTATGGAAAATATTTTCCTCATTGCAATACTTTTAATTATTTTTTATTTTTAATTATTTTTTCTGTTTTTTTCCTTCTCCTTCTTCCTTGGCTGGTCGCCCGCCATGGCGATGGCCGGCGACTGGCCACAGGCGAGTTTAAGCCTCGCCATAGGCGAGCTTGAGCCTTGCCACAGGCCAATGAGGCTCGAGCTCGCCAGATTTCGGCGAGGTCGAGCCTCTCTAGCCTGTGGCGAGGCTCCATCTCGCCTGATCCGATAAGGCTGAGCTCGCCCAAGGCTAGTCGAGCGAGGCTTGAGCCTCGCTCTAGGTCACTAGACGTCGGTGAGGCTCTAGCGAGGCCCAAGTTCCTCCAATTATATATCCGACTACTGTGCTATATGTTATGGATATCATCACCTAAAACACACAATGGCAATGAAATAGGGAGAGCTAGAGGAGCATGAGAAGCTTGTGGCAGCACTGAAGCAGGTGGACATAGTCATCTCCGCTCTTGTGTACCCTCAAGTACCTGACCAGCTGAAGATCATCGATGCCATTGTCGCCGCCGGCAACATCAAGGTAAGTTATCTCTCGTCTGTCTAGGAAATCGGCCATTCAATCTCTTTTTCCTTTTTGATGGGGAGGTTCTTTCTCTGTTCTTTTTGAAAGCTGAATCCACCCGGTTCAAGCATATGATAAATCACTTCTCCTAAAGAGTTTGCATGCTAAAAGTACGGAAAAAAATCTAACTTCAATTCTAGCTTCTTAGGCTCCGTTCGTTTCCGAAAAAATATTTTTCTGGAAAATATTTTTCGCATTTTCCGGTGTTCGGGGGCAGCCTCCAAATCCTTCATTATTTTGAGGAAAATAATTTCCTCTTTTCACAAAAAGGAAATCATTTTCCCTCAAAATAAAGGCAAAATTGTCCATGGGAGGAAAAATGTATTCCGTGGGAGAGAAAGTTGATTGCCGGTCACCGCCATCGGCCGCCGGTCGCCCGCCGCCGCCGCCGCCGGTCGCCCGCCGCCGCCGGTAGCCCGCCGTCGCTGCCGCCGCCGGTCGCTCGCTGCTGCCGGTCGCCGGCCCGCCACTGCCGCCGACAGCCGTAGGTTGTCGGTCGCCGCCGCCAGTCGCGGGTCGCCGATCGCTGGACGCCACTGGATCAACGGTTGCCGAACACCAGGAAGTATTTTCCGAAACTTTTTCAAATTTTAGCCGAACACCAGAAAATTGTGTTCCAGGAAAATATTTTTTAGGAAAATGACTTCCGGGAAAATATTTTCCAAAAGAAGAATATTTTCCGGCAAACGAACGGAGTCTTAAATTCAAAAGTCTTGGTCTCAAGGTCTCAACTATCTAAGCCACCTTTTACTCTAAGCAGATGTAAGAAAAAGATTGTTCTCTTTACTTTTCTTGTTCTTATTAAAAAGAAAAGAGTAAATCTATCATATTGAATGATCGGGGCAGAGTTAATAGAAACTTAATTTCTGAACACCAAAGAGAAAATTCGGTGCATTGAAAACCACCCCCTTCAATGGCGCATGTAATACATCCCTGGCAATCTGATTATTCCCTGGACAATGGATCCTAGATCAAATCCTTATCGTAACTCACTAGAGTCTCGAAATTAAAGTGTAGATAATTACACTAGAGAGCTCTACATTTCTTCATTTATATACTTGGTACTATATTGGGTTGATCCAACGGGTTATTTTTCTTGCATTCAAAACCATGGTCCAGAATTAGTTGTGAATGTAACGAGGGCACGGGACAACACTGCGTCACCTTGGCTTTGCTGCCTTGAGTTCCATACTAAATTTTGTCAGCGGTACAATGTCTGATGTTCTTGTAATGCAATAAATAATGTACGTCATTATTTACTAAATTTTGCTGACTCTAGTGCCATATTAAATTTCGTCATCTCATCTTGATATGTACTTTAATTTTCTTGTGTCATCTCGTCTTAATAAGTACCTTTTCTTTGTGTCATGTCACCTACTTACTGTTCTAATCCCCTTGATCTAAACGGCATAGTTTTTTTGTTATCAATAAACATCCAAATATTGGCAATGGTTAGTTTAAACATTGAGAAAAGGATGAGATAGAATAACCGGATCAAATGCTTGAAGCTTAGAAATCAACATCATCAAAAAGTCTATGGGAATCTTACTTTGTGCCGAACCTTTTGATTCGATCAATCCCTACAGATATTGCATGTGAAACATTGTACGTTGGAATTGGTTGGATGATATCGGTGAAATCCCAGGGCTAACTGCATAACATTCATATATATGTTAGATTCCACTCTCGTTCTCAAACCAAATCATCATCATCATCGTTATTTTGAGCAGAGGTTTGTGCCATCTGATTTCGGATGTGAGGACGACAAAATAACGCCACTCCCTCCATTCCAAGAACTCTTGGAGAAGAAGAGGAAGATCAAGAGGGCCACCGAGGCTGCAGGCATTCCCTTCACCTTCGTCACGGCGAACTGCTTCGCCGCATACTTCGTCAATGTCCTCCTTCATCCCCACGACCCCCAGGATGAAATTGTCGTCTATGGCAATGGTGAAGCCAACGGTACTCTCCCTCTCTCTCTATCTCTCGGCTCGGACTTGTCTGGACCTGGATCCACGCGGTTCGACTCCATTGGAATAATTGATCTTGTGGATCTTGCTTTTGCATCCCATGTGATGCTCTGATTGATTTGCTTCCACGGACTTGTATCAATCACATTGTACGAGAAAATCGTGGGGTCCTTTAAAGAATCTCCAAGGTTATTCGATTAAAGAAAGATCCTCCTCCGTTCAAAAAGTCCGTGTGATGTTCCATAATCACATAAATAATAAGACCTGGGGTCTGGTCTGATTTTGAGTGAAGGGCTTTATTCTGATATCTCTAAAAGGGCAAAATCATTAAATTTACTTTGAGTCCAAACCTTTCTGCTTTGGTAATGTCGTCCCTGAACATTGTTTTCTACGAGTGGACTTGCGGACCATATTTTTTATCTACTCATGTTAGTTTCTCCGACGAAAAAGTTTAGAGACTTTCCCTGCCATTATCCTATTTATTTACCATCTTTAAATATGATTCTATCCTGTGTTTAGCCGTGCTTAATTACGAGGAAGACATAGGGATGTACACCATCAAGGTGGCAAATGATCCGAGAGCGTGCAACCGGGTCGTCACTTATCGCCCCGAACCGAGCACAATTTCTCAGCACGAGCTGATTTCGCTGTGGGAGAAGAAAACGGGTCGTAGCTTCAAGAAAATCTATGTGCCCGAGGAAGATCTGGTTAAGCTCTCTCAAAGTAAGTTCAAATCACCAATGTCACTGTCCTATTTCGCATTGATTTTGACAATATCATCGGCGTTTATCCTAAATTAATCATGGTGCCGCCCCCCGCGATTTTCTTCCAAACACTCATCGTGACCCCGACTTCGGTCGAGACATGACTTTCTCTGCATTTTGCCTCGTTCCATGAATGGGTTCAAGAAAAGTTTGCTGACACTTGATGGTTTTCATGTCCTCTGTTAAGCTCTGCCACCTCCAGAAAACATACCCGTCTCCATACTTCACTCGATATTCGTCAAGGGAGATCTGGTGAGCTACGAGATAAGGGAAGATGACCTTGAGGCTTCAAGATTATACCCAGAAATGCAGTGCACCACCATTAATCAGCTCCTCGACATCTTCCTCACAGATCCTCCAGAGCCAGCTAGGGCTGCTTTTGAATGAGATGATTGCATTAAGGTTGAACTTTAGCAGTTTAGCCGTTTAGCAGTAGTATAATGTGCCGAATTACAGCCAAAGCATTACATCGCTTTGGTGAGCTTGAATGACTGAGTTGAAGTCCTATAAACTGTTTCTTCTATTTCCCATGTTTTGT
This sequence comes from Syzygium malaccense, assembly GCA_031216405.1. Taxonomy (NCBI): domain Eukaryota; kingdom Viridiplantae; phylum Streptophyta; class Magnoliopsida; order Myrtales; family Myrtaceae; genus Syzygium; species Syzygium malaccense. The sequence goes on along the minus strand of CM062262.1, from coordinate 21,562,726 downwards.
CAATTGAGACTCGGTTCCCATTGTGCCAAGCCCTGCTATTTCTGTCCATCGTCTGTCGAAACGACAGTTTTCGTGTGCAGCACGAGGATATCGATACAGCAGATTAGAGGTTGTGAGTTTGTAACAAGCCACTAAAACAACCTAAAAGAATCACTGCTCACTTCTGTTGAAGTATCTCCTCCGAGAGACAGACATCCTAAGCCGTTTGCGGAACATCGAACCGTATACATTCGGAAAAAAAGTCGTGTTGTATAGGAACAGGAGCAAGACTTGGAGTGGAGTTCGTTACTACAGTGAGCAGATTATATATGGTAAGAGTACAGATTCCGACCAATTTTCAGGATGTGAGAAGCAAAGGCTTTCCCTGTTGACCAAAGTTTAAGAAGTGTGTTAACTCGTTCAACATGTGAAAAGACAGTGAAAAACAGGAAGATATGAGAAAGCAGGCGTTCGAAGGTTGATACATTAGGAGAAAAGGCAGGTATGAAGCCATTTAATCTCCTACAAAGAAATCAATTTCATCGAAGGAAGTGGATATGTTTGTTGGAATCGACACGACTATGACGCGAAGTGCTCGTGCTCGATTTACGGTGTTCATGTCGAGAAACCTTATCACTCAAAGTCTGGCCATAGTCTTCGTGTCCGGCGTCAACTGACAGTCTCACGCCCGTGATGACAGAAAGTTTTTCCCACTCGGGCTTGTGATAACTCCGACCGGACACGAAACTCCAATTAATTAGATTCGGAGTGGGAGGGACTTGATTCAAAACATGTAATGGTTTAGAAACTAAGGGCCGTTTGGCAATTTGCCAAATAGTAAAAATTTTTGATCTTTTGTTCTCAAAATCAATTTGGGAACAGAAATCCGTTTGTTAAATTTTTTGTGTCCGGGCATAATTTTACAAAAAATTATTTCCAGAATCAGTTTTGGAACAGAATTAAGAAGCAAAAAAAAGTAGCTTATTGATTCGGGAACAAATTTTCTATTTCTGATTCTTTTTAGTTTTCTTCTTCTTTTTGGTTTGTTGTTGTTCTTCGGCCTACCATCCGTCGCCTGCTACCCGCCGGCCACCGGCGACCGACCATAGGCCAGGGCCGACAAGGGCGGTGGCGAGGGCGGCGGCGCCCTCGCCGGCCCTGGCCTGTGGCGGGTCACTAGCGCCGGCAACCGGCCATGGCCAAGGAAGGTAAGGGAAAGAAAGAGAAAAAAAAAGAAAGAAATATTAAAAAATTCAAAAATATTGTTAATACAATGAAATTTTGTGTAATTACTAAATGCATATCTATTCTTATTCTATACTAAGAATAGAAATTTTGGGCAGTTACCAAACGCCTTCAAATGCTTAAAAATTATTTCCAAGCATAGAATAAAAAAGAATCATTTCTGAATAAAATCTGTTCTCGGGTACAGAATGGTTGCCATGTGTAGCCTAAAAGTGGACTTTTGCCTTTCGGAGCGAGTTTGAATAATGTGCATATTTGTCACCTATGTACGTAAAAGAGCTAATCTATCTTCATAGTGTAATATTGATTGTCGAGGAAATTCAACAAACCATAGATAGAGAATTAGACCACAAAATATTGTACAAGGTAACATGCACGGTTGAACTGGAGTTATGGTATTTGACCCAAAAAAAAATCGTGAGTTATGGTAAAAAATCGTAAAAGAAAATTAAATAAGATGGAAATAGAGTGGAGTAAGGAATGGAATGAAAAGAATAATGAAATCGATTGGGTATTTTCATTTCTATTTATTTTCTTGTAATAGAGAAATAATATGGAAATCCTAGATGTATTAGGGTAAGCATGATACAAATCCCTGAAAAGAGTAGGTGAAATTGAAGAACATATTTTGTTTTTTTGAGAGTGGAATTGGCTTTATCTTCCATAGAAGAAAAAATTGTAAATACCACCATGAGTTTTTACCAAACACAAAAAAATAAAATAATAAATGAATGGATGATGGAATGGCATTATTCTCAAAGTATATAGTCATACGATTACAACTATTCGATGTTAATAGTGAGAGCTAAATCAATTAATGGCATCTTATATTCTCCAATTTTTTTTTAATAATTCAAGGACACGAGCACAGAAACCGGGCTATTCAGAGGATCATGGTACACTACGGGCCCGATTGGTTCAATTTTTCAAATGCTACTTGAGGGAATGCAAATACGTTTAGGTTAAAGCCCCTTTGGGAAATACAAGTGGCGTTTGATAAAAAATTATTTGTAAAGCTACTTTGGGCCAAATAGTGATTGGTAAATTTTTTTTTGCAAAAGGGCTTTGGTAATTATCTTTTTTATTTAAAAAAAAACCTATCCTATCCTATCCTTCGCCGGAGCCGACGAAGGCCTACGGCCGCAGGCGAGCTAGATCTGGCGCTAGCGGCCGTTGCCCGAGGTTGGGCGAGCCACAATGAGCTAGATCTGTCGTCGGCGATCGTCGCCTGAGGCCAAGCGACCCTCGGCGAGGGTCGTGCGACGCACGACCTAGGGAGCCGGCGCCTGGGTCGCACAACTCAGGCGGCCGTCGCCTGGGTCACTCAACCAAAGGTGACTCGCTTGTGGTTGAGTGACCCAAGCGCCAGCTGCCTGAGTCGCCCGACCCAAGCGGCAGACGGCCTCGTGCGACCCAAGCTAGTGGCACCTGGGCTGTCGTGCGACCTCAAGCGGTCGTCGCCCGGGTCATGCAACCTCGTTGGCCACTCACCGGCCCGATCTGATGTCGGCCATCGTCGCCGGCCACCTCACGAAAAAGATGAACAGTAACAAGAGGGGCAAAATCGAAATAAGCCAAAATATGTGAGGGTAGTTTGGGGATAAAAGATTTAGGTTTAGCATTTGTGAAATGCCAAAAGCTCAAAGCTAGTCTGGTTTTGGGCTTTCGACATTCCAAATGCTAGCATTTGGTCAATGCTAGGCCGAACGCTGAACCAAACGGTTCAACATTTTGGAAAGGGGCTTTTGAGGCCGAAAACCCCTTCCCAATGCTGAACCAAACGGGCCTTACTTGAAAAGCCCTTTTCGAGTCTTTTACCTCAGTCCCTCTTTGCATCGTTCATTCTCACACTTTGCAACCACACTTTTATTAATTAGGCCCTAGACTGCATCTCACAACAAGATAATAATGCGATTTTGCTTTTTCCGAAACATCCTTGCTTACTTTTCTATATGGTCGACCACCGGTGGCAGCAAACTAGCCAGGCCGGCGCGTTAGCCTCGGCAGGCTAGCACGACATACAACCCATGCACATGAAAGGCCGGCCCATGACCCGGTATGGCTTGGCCCTATTTTTCTAAATTTGTTTGGCCTAACCACTCGTAGCATTTGATTTTGTGGCCCCGGTCCCCCTCCTGCAAGAACCCCGAGTTGTTGTCCAACTACGATGTGTTAACCATAGTGGCCTCAATCCCGACTCTCCGGTCCACATCTCTCTCTATATAAGAAACGACTTCATAATTGGGCTTTGTTTGTTTTCTCTTCATGGTACTCCCGTTTCGCTCTTTTTAAAGCGTATGCATCACGGAACTTTTAAGGTCCATTTCAGTGAAAGGGAGCACTCTCCCCAACGAAGGGTCGCACATGGCAGATGGCTGTAAGTCATTTTCCATGAACATCGTGGACATGCACATTTACATGTTCTCAAGTGGATTGTCCACTAGCCGCAGTCAATTTCACACTCCCTCAATTACCTTTGTGCAGGGTTAATCCATGGAGAGCATTGTGCATCTCACATGGCTATTTATTTGCTGTGATTTCTCTGTGTTATTTGATAACCAATAATCCCTTTCTTTTTCTCTTGCGTATAAGTATTCTTATGTGTCATTTTATTGCGAACGAGTGACGATTGATTTCGATCAATATGGCAGATTAGAGGTTGTGAGTTTGTAATGAGACACTAAACAACCTAAAAGAATCACTGCTCACTTTTGTCGAAATATCACCTCCTAGAGACATCTTAAGCCGTTTGCGGAACATCGAACCGTATATGTTCGAAAGAAGTCGTGTTTTATAGGAACAGGAACAAGACTTGGTGTGGAGTTTGCTACTACAGTGAGCTGATTGTATATGGTAAGAGTACAGATACGCGAGCAATTTTCAGGATGTAAGAAGCCAAAGCTTTCCATGTTGATGAAAGCTTAAGAAGCGTGTTATTCCTCCGACATGCGAAAAGGCAATGAAAAACAGGAAGATATAAGAAAGGAGACGTTCGCAGGTTGATATAGTCGGAAAAAAAAAAAGGCAGATATGAAGCCACTTAAAGTTTCACGCATTTGGTTTGATCAGTCAACAGAAAATTATTTAGGGTCAAAGAAAATATGTATACAAAAGTCAGGAAAATGAATTCTCTAGCCTAAAAAGGGAAAAACATTTTCTTGAAAAATGAATTCCTGGAAAATCTTTTCCTTTGTTATGAAATTTTCCTCGAAATGAACACACCTTCTTTTACAAAGCTGCAACATATCCAAGGCCAGGTCTTGTTATGCTCTAAATATTGGAGTGAAGAACGCGTTGTAGTTGAAGTGAAGTGAAGCATCTGACAAGAAGAAAGATGAAAAACCTAGAGTAACTAAATGAAGGACATGGAGAAGATTAATAATGATACTGCTAGTGGGCATTGATCTGTAAGAAGCTGCAAATGGGATCGCAACTAGGAATGAAGTGTCCTATCCCAAAGTCTTGCTTAGTAGAGGAAGGATGGGCACTAAGCTAACATAGGATGGTGTGAAATATGACAATTTTGAAGTAGTGGAAGCATCGGCAAATACCCACCAGAGAAAGTCCCCAGCAAGCTAAGTAGTGAAGGAACTTACAGTCGAGATTGATATGGAAGCGATTACCAGAGAGTGAATACGGAAAAACGTTCATGGCCGTTGGAAAACAGAGCCTCTGAGGATAGACGTGAGTAAATAAGCAAGATGGCTCAAAGACCCGGACTGGAACTTGACAAGAAGGATGAAGATGTATAGATTGGCTAGTCATTGTATTTTAAAAGAAGAGCCTTGGAAAATAGGCAACACAACCCCCACTTTCTTTGCTAGATCACCCTGCGAGTTCTGTAAAGCCCCCCACCCACACCTTCAATCTTATAATCCTAGAGTGTTCCGAAGATAGAGTAAAGGATCGAGTTGTTAACCAAACCTTCAATCTTATAATCCTGCCGTTAATGCTGGCAAGCGTCTGTTCAGCCAACATGGGGATTTTATTAGCCAGAACAATAGAGAGTGCTATGTTTGCGACTGGAGCGATGCTAGGTATATTAAGATTAGTCAGTAAGACTGATATACAAGTAATGTTGCAGACTGCAAGCAGGCAGCTTAACAAGTGAACCAATTCAACACTTAGGCTATAGTTTGCCACATCACAGTATATCCATCTTATAAGCCAATCTTCATGTACCTAGCATCATTCTTGCTACTAAATAAAGGAAACGAGCTGCTTCTCTAATCGAGGCCTACTGCTCGTAAAAAGGTTTAAAGGGCAGTTGACCATATCTTGCACATGCTCTGTAACTCACTAGATTCATTTAGCAGTTGGCCTTCAAACTGCTACCTAAATTCTCGTACAAATTGCCATCGCAAAATTCATGGAGGCATTAGGGAGAGTAGAGAGGATAATTGCACTGCTCTGTCGATGCAATGACAGTGACGAAGACTGACATGAAAACAGACTTATGTTACAAATATGAATTGGCTTGCTCATCAAATTACCGAACATCAACGCGATGAAAGAACTGACCTGTGTGACTAGGCAACAAATATCCTAAAGAATTCCGTCCCAGATACCAAAGACGTACCAAAGCCGCGGATCAACCGGCGGAAGTAATGATATGAAGACTTCAAACTATGCTCAGCTTCAGCATGTATTGATTCCATTCTTGCAATCTTTGGTTAAATTGTAGAAAGTTTCGACTCGTGTCTTTGCCCGGTATAGTACCTCGGTGTCCACTGCCACCCTCATATAACCATCGAATTCGACCGGGTTCCCATTGTTGAGAAGCCTGGTCTCATTGTACCAGTCGCTCTTATTTCCCCACAGCTCCCTATAATCATCCAGCAGATGCACCTTGTATTGAGACCTCAGTTTGTCGAAGTAGCTGTAAAAGGGCTCGTTCGTCGCCACGTACAGATTTCGCCACGGCTTAATCACCTCCCGAAGCTTAGCAAGAATAGCATCAGGGGATGTGTCGGAATCCAAGTGAGGCCAGAGCGCCTTATTCTGCGCCTTCTCTCCGCGAACCACATGGACCACATCGAAATCCCAGTCCATCCTCCCACTGATCTCCGTGACGATGTTCATCAGCCTCTTCGACTTCCAGATCGCCTGCCACGGCCTGTGGACGTAGTTCGCAGCCTGCCCTTCGCAGACCCTGTACCAGTAATTATCCTTCGCCTCCGGAGCATTGAACTGCCTCCATATGATCGTGCTCTTATCTTTCTTGAGCTGCATCGGCGTGACTTTATAAGTCCCGACCTTCTTAACCGGCACCTTCTTCTTGTGAGTCTCGTCCCATTTCTTCCAATCGCTCCAGAACTCCCCCTCCTCCACGATCGAAGCCGTCTCCTTGAGATGCTCGAAGTCGAAATAGAGCCGGAAATCCTTCCCTTCCTCATCTTTCTTACTCGGGTTGTACGTCGCCGCCAGGCAAAGCTTCAGATCCATCACGAAAGTGCGATTGAGGTACATCGCCTCGCCCAGCCCGCAGAGGAAGCTCCACATGTAATGATTCATCCCTCTACAGTAATCCGCCCCGCGCGAGTAGTACAAGTATCTCCCCTTCCTGAAACTCGTATCGGACCCCAGTGTCGGTATAGTGTCGTTGATCTCGTCGTCCCTGACCGGAGCTGGAACTTTCGGTTTCTTGCCACCGCCCCTGGTGGCGTTGAATCTGCCTCCTCTCGGCGGCCGGGCATTGACGCCCGAATGCCAAGCGCCCGGGTGCACCACCCTGTAAGTGCAGCTCTCTCCAATGCCAATCTTAAACCTCCTGAAATCCCTGTACCTCCTCCAAGATTTCTCCCTCCTGCTCCTGAACCTCCACGCCACGTCGCACTCGTCGGTTTTCGAACCGTTAACCGGAGCCTGATACCCGAGGAACACGATAGACCTGAAGGCTCTCGCATTGAACCTCTTGACGGTGGCCAGAACGCGGGGATCCGAACAATTGACGGGCAGCAGGGCCGCCTCGTCGCACGAGGGCTCGGCCCTGGCGGTCGAATTCGCGGTCACCCCCTCGGCCCCCTCAACCGCCGCCGCCGCCGCCGGGGGAGCGGGAGCGGGAGCGGGGGAGGCGGCGGGGGGGAGGAGGGGAAGGTCCTCGCCGGTCTTGAGGACGGAGTCGTCGTTCTTGAAGGTGGCATTCTGGGTCTGGGTGAAGAGCCTGGTGAGGGCGGGGGCGGACTGGAGCCACGGATCCGGGGGCTGGTAGGTGATGGCGACGACGGTGACGATCAGGACGGAGAAGACGAAGACGGAGAAGCAGACATTGCTGATGAGCTTGATGAGGTTCTGGGCGATGGGCTCGGCTCCCGGATCTGAATCTTTCATCGGGGGCGGCGGCGGCGGCGGGCGCGGGGAGGTGGTGGTGGTGGTGGGGGGGTGACCGGCGGGTGCTTTCTCCGCCGCCCAGCCCCGGAAGCGCGCGGAGGGGAGCGGAAGGGACGAAACGGGGTGTCGAAAAGCGAAGAGGTTTTTGAGGTGGGTCTCTCGCTTACGGTCGAGCTCTGAGCTGCGGGAATGGAGATGGAAGGGGGGAGGTCTCTGCAAATCTTGGGGGGCTTCTCTCAGCTCAGTGTGCTTCCTTGTGTCGGTGACGGAGGTTGGGATGTCAAAAGATTTTCTTTTCTTTTTTTTAATTTTAATAATACTCCTAAATTTTTAATTTCCTCAATATAGTCTGTATACTTTAACTTAATATTAAATTTGATCTCTAAACTTTTTCATTTATTTAACATTCAATTTAGCCCATACAATTTAATTAAATGATTATATTAAATATTTTCATGTACTTTAAAATTTATATTAAATATATACTAAAAATTTATAAAAAAAATATTAAATAAATTAAAAATCTAGCACCAAATTATATATTATATTAAAGTTCATGCGCTGCCTTAACATTATCCCGTTTGTTTATGTCGTGGTATTTCTCTTCGGGGCCTGTCCGTCTGTCGCTGTCGCTTGGCGTTGCGCTCTGCTTGCTACCGACGTTTTGCTCACGCACATGGGACAGGTTTTGTTTTCGAAATAAGGACGGATCATCATAACGCGGTATTATTATATGCTGCCATGATTGATGTCCATACTTATCGTTCCAAAAAAATAGTCTCTCTCTCCAGCCGGGAACGGATGGACATGTAACCGTCCTTGAAAAGGCAGGAGGGGGGGGGGGGGTCGAGGGATCTGTACGCAGGCAATTTCAAGGTCAATTTCATGCATACTAACCTCGTTCCCCTCTAATTTGAGTGGAGAATTTACAGCATGGTCCTAAGACTCGTCGATTTCGTGTACTTCAGATCCCGAAAACTTTCGATTTGTACAATTAATTCATAAAACTTGTTAATTTCGTGCACTTTTGGCCATTTCGTGGGGCCGGTCAATTTCAAGTGGACGAAAATGCGCACGCCTGCTTGTGGTGAGCGCGCCGTGTCCCTTGTCGGTGGTCGAGCGAGGGCCCTCTGTGATTTCGGGGTGGTCTGCAGGTCGGCCTCCCCGTTGTGCCAAGCCCCTGACGGCCTTTGGCAAAAAGGAAAGGTGTCTTGTAAACCGAAAATGAAAGCTCATTCGGCAAATGCAACGCATCTCCGATGGCTTTTTTCTCAAGGCAAGAGGGTGGCTTTGGCTGCCTAGTATTTTCAGAAAGCTAAGCCCAGGCTTAATTAATTTTTTTATATTCCAATTTTACCCTCACCGATGGTTTCGTATTCCTTTTGTACCCCTGGACGAAATCACTGTTCATCGTCTTTGCAAAGCCAAGGGTCACCGATGGTTATCATTGTGTGAGGATCGCCAACGGCTTGCCAAGGTTACGGGAGGGTTGCGGAGGTCGAGGTTGGTTGAGGCCACCGCTAGTCACAACGAGGGTCGCACGCCTGTTTAAGATCTATTTGGTCTCGGGTGTTCACCGCTTGAACTTGCCTCTGTTTAAATGTGCCTCACCGCTGTTATCAAAAGTGACTTGCCTGAGGTCGTGCGACCTTGGTGTCCTCTTGTTTGGGGTCATGTGACCTTGGTAGCCTGGGGTCGTGCCACCTCAGCGATACCTAGCCTAGGGTCGCGCAACCTCGACAACAAATGTGGCCAGAGTTTCCAACTTCGCCTAAGTTGAGTCACTATTGTGATTTTTGTTTTTTCTTGTTTTTTAAACCGAAGTCATTTATGCAAATAGCATTTATCAAATATTATTTATATTTTGTAAAAGCCCATTAGCCTAGAAGCAAATGGTGTTTACATATAACCCTTTAAATGCAAAGGCATTTCCCAAAAGTTCTCTCGAACGCACCCTTAAACCCTCATCCCTGACCCTGTTGTCCTTTTTCCTTTCCTTTCTATTCTTGTTTTTTTTTTCCAATTTTTCGGATTTCATGTATTATTTTCAAAATTTTCTTTTAATTTTCTAACGTGGCATCACCCAACAATACCCTTTTACATTCACCTATTGAAAAATATTTAAAAACCACACAGCTTTAAAAAAATTGATAAAAAATCATGTGTACGTTTTCGTCCATTTGAAATTAATAGACTTGACAGAAGAGCATAAGCTTGCGAACTTAACAAGATTTAGGGCTTACATGCACAAATCGAAAGTTTTAGAAATGAAGTGCACGAAATTAATGACTTTTAGGACTTTGTTACGTAACTTTCCCAATTAAATCTGACAATCTTAGCTAACATCACATTCCAACTCAAGGATCTTGTGGTGTTGTTGTGTGCTACTTTGGAGTTGCATATAAAAAAGCCCGTAACGGTGGGTCGATCAGCTTGTGGTTGGGGAGGTGGTTGGGATGACAATGACTGCATATCCGACGATGGAATCACATTTCTTTTCCACTTTTGATGTGAGCACGACACCAGCAAGCAGCAAGAAGCACCAGCTCAGTTCAAACACATATTCCTTGTACCTACGGCTCTGCTCGTTTGACGTCGGAACAGATCGTGGAGATGAATTGAAATCATTTCCGAGTCAGCAAGCAAATAGTAGCAATGTCTATGTAAGAAGCAAACGATCCGACTTCGTCCCAAACATGCACAGGACGATTCAAGTTCTGATCAAATTTTCACAAACATTTCGCTGCAGAGTGTTCTGTCCAGCATCTAATGACTACATGGCTGCAGATTTTTACTGTGACAAGGACTATAAAGTAAGAGAAATCCCATCATAATCACCACAGATTGCGCTATAAGAACACTGACCACCCACTAGTTTCGTAATCACTTGCTTCGCAAATATGGTATCCGAATTCCATCTCTTTAGGTCTTTAATCTTTAAATATAGGAGGCTATGTTAAGTTATGTACAAAAGGAATCTCCGCGGAGATCAGGGAGAGAAAAAGGAGAGATCGAAACTCAGAACTTAGCGGAAGGCGTGGTCATAGTCATGGTACCGGAAATTCTTGTGGACGAAATGAGCCAACCATCTGGATGCCCCGAAGAACAATACCGCCATCACAACGAGGGTAGTTCTTGCTATAGCCGACAACGCATTTTGTTTCGCTGCAGCAACAATTCCCAGAGAAGCTACAGACAACACCTGTAAGGCGACCTCAAGTGCATTCAGACCTTTGTATGCATTGTTGCAGCTGCGGCAGTTCACCACGTGAGACCAGTACCTGTGACAATTGCAGCCAACTTTCTCTATCAAATCTGCTCAATGGGATAAAAATTGCATTGAAAGTCAGTGCAAACTTGATGATTTTCTCTACCACCCTAAATAAGAACCCTAAGGAAGCTAACGAGAACAACTCAACAGAAACGGAATGGACTGACATTTCTTTCCAGTCGAATGGATGGTAATTTTTCTTATGATGGCTTCAGACATCTTTTTGCTTCATTATCGGAGCACAGACTTCAAAAGCTCGAGACAACTAATTAACTCTTAAATGGATCACCTGTCCATCAGCTGTTCTCTTGGAGGAGTCACAGGGAGAGCACCACTGAACTTGCCCTTCCAATCAACTTGACCGCCTCCATACTTGTTTAACCACTTCCTGAAACCGACAACAAGCGCATCCGACTTTGTTGGCACGAAACAGGCCTTTTGCCAATTGGAAGAGCCCACCTCCATTATCTTTCGCTCCTGAAAGGCACAGGGAAGTTAATAACCACTAGACTCAGGTGAGTGTCTAAGCAAATCCTGGGGCTTGGCATGCATTAGGGATTAATTGAAAGCCAGGCATCTTCTACAGCAGCATTCTTACGTTTCTATCAGGAAGATGCTACACGCTCAGATCCTCAATGAGAAGAGACACAAAAGAATAAGCAACTTAGGAGAAGGTGTAAAAATCTTCAACAAAAAACTTAAGACAACATAATGATAGTTACGTCACTCTGTGCTAGGCTTGAAATGACAACAAGCACTCGTAGTAATCCATTGAACGTTTTTGTACCCTTTCTACAGCCAACCACTAGTCAACAGTTTACAACTTTCTTTCCGTCGAGATTTTTTGTCCCTGGTGACCACTATCTGCATTTAGTGTTCCATGTTAGCATTTGAACATCCTGTGCATAATCAGCATCTAACAAGAATAGCTGAGGGATGAAGGTCTTAACAAAAAGACTACCTCAACATGAAGAAGATATAAATCTGAATCCAGAATCAGGTTTTGTCCCACATGAAATATCCATCGTGGAACCACTTGGTCGATCCATACTCCAAAGTTTCTCGGGAAGGTCCATATCAATCTGCTGTTACCAGGACTCACTGGAATGCAAATGAAAATCAAAGCCATTCTCCGTTTCGCCGCGGGTGCTGAAGACTCCTGTGTCTGATGATATATAGTTGGAAACTATTATTCAGAGCAAACAAATGGAGATCAATTGCTAATAAATTCACCTAATTTATGTATCATCCATACCATTTTGCTTCCATCTGACATAGCAGTCACATTTCCTGGATCCGATGGACGTTCAGAATAAGCATAAAATATGCATGGTGGCATGAATTGGCTACTTCCCCACTCCTGCTTTGCTAAGAAACCATCAATATCGAGTTTCTTTATACTCATCTCAACTGGCCTTCCCCCTTCTCTATCAGCTTTCACAGTGAAAAGAACATACAAGGTGTTGGATAAGCTTTCAAAGAAAGTCGAGACGTAATTAGTGGAGATACCATGGAGAGAAAGTTCTTATCTGTTTTTTGGCCGTTGAGTTCGCATTATACCATAGTGGGCATATGGGACGTGAGCAGGATCCATAAGATTTTCAATCAGCACCTCGTAACTGAAAATGCAGATTCACATGTCTCAGAGCGGTCAAGTGCAAGCTAGTGATAGGGCAGACCTGCTAAAATACCTTCTATGATGATTGCCAAAGTAAAAATAACGCTTTCTTTAAGCACATGATATGCCTAAAGAATGAAACCACTATAGCTATGCAAAACAAGACAGTCTACATAGAAAAATGGAGTCATGGCATTCGTAAAAGGAAGAAATTGCAGAAGATGCCGTCATACCCATAAGGAATCTCTCTATTTCCCATTAGCTTTGAATAAGATGGATCGTCTAGTTCTGGAATGTACGGGGGTTTCTTCTTCATAATAATGTCTCTGTACTGAGGATCACTATTTGGCCAAAACCACACAATATCGTGCTGCACAGTACTTGGATAAACGGCCACACATGCTTTCTTAAATGTGTGAACCTGCGAATAACAGGAAATGACAACTAGTTACAAAAATTTGCTCCAAAATATAGAAGTTCCAATACTTTTGTTTAGAAGAGATAAAAGAGGGCGAACAATAAATCTTAGCTGACCACCACCAAGCTCTTCAAAGGAGAAATTCATAGCTTACCTTCAGTTCCATACCATATTATGCCATGTTTAACTCAGAATAGGCCAGTCTCCTCTTCCGGGGGGAATTTCTTAACAGATGTTCTGTTAGAAAGTCCAACTTAAAAGCTTAAGCTATTAGGTAGAGGGAGACCATGTGAATATAAAAAGTATTTAGGACCCGTTGTCAATCGATGTGAGATAATTCTTCAACACCCCCACCCCCACCCACGTGCAAGCCAGATTCCGGGGGGAATTTCTTAACAGATGTTCTGTTAGAAAGTCCAACTTAAAAGCTTAAGCTATTAGGTAGAGGGAGACCATGTGAATATAAAAAGTATTTAGGACTCGTTGTCAATCGATGTAAGATAATTCTTCAACACCCCCACCCACGTGCAAGCCAGATTACGAGCAGCATGTGAAATTTTGATATCGCACATTCATATCGAATTTTTACCACACACATTCGCAAAAGGGATATCATTAGGTGAAGGGAGACCACATGAATATAAAAAGCATTTAGGACCCGTTATCAATCGATGTGGGATAATTCTTCAACATGTTCTCTAAAAAATACCTAGCAGAGACACTATCATCTCCCAAAAAAACAGAGATTTTAACGTACAATACATTCTCACGACATAACTTACAATTGGCATCAGAAATATTTAGTGTTGTTGCTCATTGATGTGGTTTAAACATGCTTCATGAGACATTTTACTTCCTCCACCTAATGTTTGATGCCTTTTACACGGCAAAACAGCCACATTTATACAGCCGTGACATAGACCACTATGCCAATGCCTTCAGGACCACATTAGTCATTTGTTGCCCCATTCCACATGCAAATGCAAGAGTGTTCCTTGTTCCTTTCGAATTGCTCGTGGGAGTGGGTTTTTAGTGTCTTGCACCATTCTGAAATGTGTAATTCAAAAAGCACATGATTTTGACAGGGAATACTTCATCATTGGAAAAGGACGCGATTCTCAGTCGAAGGAAGCCAATCTAATATCGCGTTGGACATTCAATACAAGATTCCAATAAGCCAAGTAATCTTAAACATCTATTGTCGCTGAAACCATTGAATGACAAACCATTTGCTATACAGTTCGGATAAGTGTTATCAGCAGCCAGAGAGTCATGGACATCAGTATGCCAGGAACGCCACTCCTATGAAAGACAGTCGACGAACTGGAAGCTACTGATATCGATATCCCTGTGTGAATCCAATGGAAGTTCAAAACTCCATCTCGCTTAGGGGGACTTTATCATCCAAAAATATTTTAAAAAGAACAACAGAACAGGTAAAAAGTGAAAGCAGCACTACTCATCGGGTCCGCAAGCAATAGATAAAAATAATGATAACAAGAACGGAACGAAAGTTACCGGAGGACCGTCGGGAGGCGCTTGAGGAATGAACTTGCAGTCCCCGGATCCACCGAAGCACCACCCGTGGTACACGCACTGCAACCTCCCCCACTGATCAATCCTCCCCTCGGACAGCGGCGCCAAGCGGTGGGGACAGCTATCATCGAACACCTGCCAGGCCCCCTCGTTCCTGTCCCACCACACCACCACGTCCAGGCCCATCACCTTCTTCGCGTGCGGCCTCCTCTTGTCGAGGTCGCAGACCGGCATCACTGGGTACCACTGCGAGAACCAGTCGAACTTCTCCCCCGCGGCGTCGCTCCGTGCCTCGGGCTCCACCGGAGTCGTCGCCGCCGGTTCTGCCGAAAAAGGAGACGCCGGCGACGAAATCGCCGCGCAGAGCTTGGGGCTTGCGATTCTTCTCGGCTGAAGGATTGGCGATCCGGGTCTGATGAAAAGGCTCTTGGGATGCGGTTCTTTGATGCGGACGGAGGGCAGAGAGGATGCTACGAGAGCTTCCATTGCGGGTTCTTCCTGGGTTCTCTCGCAGAGCTCCGAACAGAGAGACTAGAGGAGGAGACAGAGGAGGCGATGACGGTCGATTTTGTGAGTAAACGACAGAGGGTAAGAAGACTCAAACACAATGGCGATCAAACGGAACTTGAGGCCACAAATTCGTTTCGCAGCGGTAGCTGTAGTTGATGAAGAATGAATTTGTGGAAGGAGGAGCGAGTGAGGCGCTTGAGCAGACATGGACATGCTCTGTCCTTTTCTTCGCCCGAGAAGTGTCAGAGATTATACGACAGGGTCGTTAATGACGTTAAGAATCCGCCACGTCACTGAAGTTGCGGTGGCGTCCACAGGATCGACGGCTATAACATTGTGGAGAGAAACTGACATGGATGTCAATGAATTTTGGCCAACATGTAGTATAGTTTGAACTCGTAATTTGTTCAATATTATAATTAAATTTTTAATTTATTTAATGTGATTCATAAATTTTGAGTATTTTATTAATTCAATTTTAGGAATAATTTCATATGATTAAAGGATTAGATTATACATTGAACCAAAGCTCAAGAATCATTTGTGTAATGGAGAATATTTTCCTAAAAATAATCGCCCATATCACTTAAAAAAATGAGGGAACGAAAGAAATTATCACCCACGAAAATATTTAAACATAAATTTTTATCAATAATGAAATTATTTTTCATTGACTAATTATTTCAAGTGATATAATTGATCATTTTCAAATCGTTCTTTTTCCGCGAAAAAAACTGCCCCTAATATTAAAACTTCTGGTCACAATGGAAGAAAATTCAAAGCCTTGGGACTAGAATTATAGGAAACTTGAAGGAAAATACACGAAATTTTCATAAACTTTGAAAG
This sequence comes from Syzygium malaccense, assembly GCA_031216405.1. Lineage (NCBI taxonomy): Eukaryota > Viridiplantae > Streptophyta > Magnoliopsida > Myrtales > Myrtaceae > Syzygium > Syzygium malaccense. The sequence goes on along the minus strand of CM062262.1, from coordinate 21,546,973 downwards.
TAGTACACATTTACCTTTAAACTTTCAACTGTCACATGTTACTTTCGTATACTCTCATTTTGTTATAGTCAGTTACGTAAATTTTCTATTAGCATAAGACCTGTTAAGGATAAAAGTGTATTTTCATTTCATTTTTTTAAAATGAAATCTCTCTTTTACCCTTGATTTCTGTAAAAAAAAATAAAGAAAATAAAGAAGGTTAAAATATCGATGTCATAAGAAAACATAAATATTAATATTTCAATATAGAAATTGCTAAAATTTGATGAATATATTAATAAAACTAATAAGATATTTTAAGAAGAAGAACTAGAATTAAGTAAAATGGAGAAAAGTTTCAACAGCAAAAACGTCAAATTGCAAAATTGGATGCTCATTAATACAACGAAAAACCCAAAATTGATGTACTTATGACAAATTTAACCAAAACTAATTTTTTGACTACCAAAAACTCCAAATTACAAATTTACTTTACATTAGTTTCCGTTAAATTATATTAATATTACGAAAAACACAAACTTATAAACTTGTGATAGATGAAGAGTAAAATCCCAAATCGGCGCACCAATCAAAATAGAGAGATAGTGCCGTCGCCCCCTTAGTTCCTCGCCCTCGCCCTCGCCCTCGCCCTCGCCCGTTTGTGGTGAGCGCCATGGCCCTTGTCAGTCCCACTGTGATTTCGGTGAGGCCTGCCGTTCAACCCCCCATCGTGCCAAACCCCTGAAGGCCTTTGGCAAAAAAGAAAGGTATCTTGCAAACCAAAAATGAAAGCTCATTTGGCAAATGCAATGACGTCTCCGAAGGCTTTTTCTCAAGGCAAGGGGGTGGCTTCGGCTGTCTAGTATTTTCAGAATGCCAAGCCCAGGATTAATGAATCATTTTCATTCCAATTTTACCCTCACTGATGGTTTCATATTCCTTTTGTACCCCCTGAATGAAATCACTGTTCATCGTCTTTGCAAAGCCAAGGGTCACCGATGGTCATCATTGCGTGCTTGCCAAGGTTATGTGGGGGTCATGGAGAACAAGGCTCGCCTGTCTAGGCTGCTTGAGGCCGCCCTTGGTCGCAACAAGGGTTGCACGTCTGCTTAAGATCTATCTAGTTTCGGCGGTCCATTGCTTGAGCTCACCGTTGTTCTCGGAAATGACTTGCCTAAGGTTATGCAACCTTGGTGTCACCTCACCTGGGCTCATGCGACCTCGCCAGCCAATTGCCTGGGGTCGTCCAACTCCAACAATGCCTAGCCTAGGGTTGCGACCTCGAGAATGACTCTGGCAAGAGCTTCCAGCTTCACCTGAGTTAGGTCACAGTTATGATTTTTGTTTTTTCTTGTTGTTCAAACCAAAGTCCTTTATGCAAATAGTATGTACCAGTAAACACTAGTTGCATTACATCAAAACCCTTTGACTCGAAATTCTTTGCATAAAATGCAAAGGCATTTCCTTAAAGTTCTCTCAAACGCACCCTTGAATCCTCATCCCCGACCTGTTGTCCTCTTCCCTCTTCTTCTTATTCTTGTTTTTTCTTTTCCAAAATTTTCAGATTTCGCGTTTATTTCCAAATTTTTCTTTTAATTTTCTGACGTAGCATCACAAAACTTCGTCCTTTCATATTCACCTACTGAAACAGTATTTAAAAAACAACACAGTATTATATAATAGTTACAACAATTTGCTCCAAAATATAATAGTGCCAATGCTTTTGTTAGAAGAGATAAAATAGGGAGAACATTAAATCTTAACTGGCCACCACCAAGCTCTTCAAAGGAGAAATTCATAGCTTACCTTTCAATTTCCCAAATTAAAATCTGACGATCTTAGCTAACATGACATTCCAACTCAAGGATCTTGTGGTTTTGTGTGCGACTTTGGAGTTGCACATAAAAAGCCCATAGCCATAATGGTGGGTTAATCAGCTTGTGGTTGTGGTCGTGGAGGTGGTTGGGATGACCATGGCTGCATATCCGACGATGGAATCGCATTTCTTTTCCACTTTGATGTGAGCACAGCACCAGCAGCAGCAAGAAGCACCAGCTCAGTTCACACACACATTCCTCATACCTATGGCTCCGCTCATTCGTCACCCAAACAGATCGTGGAGATGACTCGAAAACGTTCCCAAGTCAAGAGCAAATAGTAGCGATATCTATATAAGAAGCAAATGACCCGACTTCGTACTGAACAGGCGCGGAACAATCCAAGTTCTTAGATGTATCGTCATCTTTCCTCACTCTCACAGGTCGATTGTACAATGCTCTTCTGATCAAATTTTTGCAACATTTCGCTGCAAAGTGTTCTGTCCAGCATCTAATGACTACATGGTTGCAGATTTTCACTGAAACAAGGACTTTAAAGTAAGAGAAATCCCATCATAATCACCATGGATTGTGCCGTAAGAACACTGAACACCCACTAGTTTCGTGATCACTCGCTTCATAAATATGGTATCCGAGTTCCACTCTTTAGGTCTTTAATCTTTACACATAGTAGGCTATGTTAAGTTATGTACAAAAGGAATCTCTGTGGAGATCAGGGAGAGAAAAAGGAGTTATGGAAACTCAGAACTTAGCGGAAGGCGTGGTCATAGTCATGGTACCGGAAATTCTTGTGGATGAAATGAGCCAACCATCTAGATGCTCCGAAGAACAATACCGCCATCACCACAAGTGTAGTTCTTGCTATAGCCGACAACGCATTTTGTTTCGCTGCGGCGACAATTCCCAGAGAAGCTACAGACAACACCTGTAAGGCAACCTCAAGTGCATTCAGACCTTTGTATGCATTTTTGCAGCTGCGGCAGTTCACCACGTGAGACCAGTACCTGCGCAAATTGCAACCAGCTTGCTCTATCAAATCTGCTCAATGGGATAAAAATTGCATTGGAAGTCACTGCGAACTCGATGATTTTCTCTGCCACCCTAAATAAAAACCCTAAGGAAGCTAACGAGAACAACTCAACAGAAATGGAATGGACTGACTTTTCTTTCCAGTCGAATGGATGGTAATTTTTCTTATGATGGCTTCAGACATCTTTTTGCTTTACTATCAGAGCAAAGACTTCAAAAGCTCGAGACAACTAATTAACTCTTAAATGGATCACCTGTCCATCAGCTGTTCTCTTGGAGGAGTAGCAGGGAGAGCACCACTGAACTTGCCCTTCCAGTCAACTTGACCGTCTGCATACTTGTTTAACCACTTCCTGAAACCGACAACAAGAGCATCCGACTTTGTTGGCACGAAACAGGCCTTCTGCCAATTGGAAGAGCCCACCTCCATTATCTTTCGCTCCTGAAGGCACAAGGAAGTTAATAACCACTAGACTCAGGTGAGTATCTAAGCAAATCCGGGGGCTTGGCATGCATTAGGGATTAATTGAAAGCCGGGCAACTTCTACAGCAGCATTCTTACGTTTCTATCAGGAAGATGCTACACACTCATATCCTCGATGAGAAGAGACACAAAAGAGTAAGCAACTTAGGAGGTGTAAAAATCTACGACAAAAAACTTAGACAGCATAATGACAGTTACATCCCTCTGTGCTAGGCTTGAAATGACAATTAGCACTCGTAGTAATCCATTGAACGTTTTTGTAACCTGTCTACAGCCAACCACTAGTCATCAGTTTATAACTTTCTTTCCGTCAAGATTTTTTGTCCCTAGTGACCACTGTCTGCATTTAACGTTCCATGTTAGCATTTGAAGATCCTGCGCATAATCAGAACGTAACAAGAATAGCTGAGGGATGAAGGTCTTATCAAAAAGACTACCTCAACATGAAGGAGACATAAATCTGAATCCAGAATCAGGTTCTGTCCCACATGAAATATCCATCGCGGAACCACTTGGTCGATCCATACTCCAAAGTTTCTTGGCAAGGTCCATATCAATCTGCTGTTACCAGGACTCACTGGAATGCAAATGAAAATCAATGCCGTCATCCGTTTCGCCGCGGGTGCTGAAGACTCCTGTGTCTGATGACATATAGTTGGAAACTATTATCAGAGCAAACAAATGGAGATCAACTGCTAATAAATTCACCTAATTTATGTATCATCCATACCATTTTGCTTCCATCTGACATAGCAGTCCCATTTCCAGGATCCAATGGAAGTTCAGAATGAGCATAAAATATGCATGGTGGCATGAATTGGCTGCTTCCCTGCTCCTGCTTTGCTAAGAAACCATCAATATCGAGTTTCTTTATACTCATCTCAATTGGCCTTCCCCCTTCTCTATCAGCTTTCACAGTGAAAAGAACATACAAGGTGTTGGATAAGCTTTCAAAGAAAGTCGAAACGTAATTAGTGGAGATACTGTGGAGAAAAAGTTCTTATCTGTTTTTCGGCTGTTGAGTTTGCAGTATACCCAAGTGGGCATATGGGACGTGAGCAGGATCCATAAGATTTTCAATCAGCACCTCGTAACTGAAAATGCAGATTCACATGTTTCAGAGCAGTTAAGTGCAAGCTGGTGACCTGCTAAAATAGCTTTTATGATGATTGCCAAAGTAAACATAACGCTTTCTTTAAGCACATGATATGCCTAAAGAATGAAACCACCATAGCTATGCAAAACACAACAGTCTACATAGAAAAAAAGAGTCATGGCATTCGTTAAAGGCAGAAATTGCAGAAGATGCTGTCATACCCATAAGGAATCTCTCTATTTCCCATCAGCTTTGAATAAGATGGATCATCTAGTACCGGAATGTACGGCGGTTTCTTCTTCATAATAATGTCTTTGTACTGAGGATCACTATTTGGCCAAAACCACACAATATCGTGATGCACAGTGCTTGGATAAACGGCCACACATGCTTTCTTAAATGTATGAACCTGCGAATAACATGAAAATGACAACTAGTTACAACAATTTGCTCCAAAATATAATAGTTCCAATGCTTTCGTTAGAAGAGATAAAATAGGGAGAACATTAAATCTTAACTGACCACCACCAAGCTCTTCAAAGGAGAAATTCATAGCTTACCTTCAGTTCCATAGCATTTTATGCCATGTTTAACTCATTTACAAGCAACAGGTATGCCTAGGCACACAGACTGCACCACTACTCTCATTAAATGATTAAATCCTTTATCAGATAGAAAATGCCTGAAGAAGCACAGAATAAGCCAGTCTCCTCTTCCGGGGGAAAGACGAAAAATTTCTTAACACATGTTCTCCAAAAAATACCAAGCTGAGACACTATCAGCTCCCGAAAAACAGAGATTTTAACTTGCAATACATTCTCACGACGTAACTTACAATTGGCATCAGAAATATTTAGTGTTATTGCTCATTGACGCGATTTAAACATGCTTCATGAGACATTTTACTTCCTCTACCTAATGTTTGATGAGTTTTACATGGCAAAAGAGCTACATTTATTTATCCAGGACATAGACCACTATGCCAATGCCTTCAGGACCACATTACTCATTTGTTGCCATATTTAGTGTTGTTTTAAACATGCTTCATGTGACATTTTACTTCCTCTACCTAATGTTTGATGCCTTTTACATGGCAAAAGAGCCACATTTATTTATCCAGGACATAGACCACTATGCCAATGCCTTCAGGACCACATTACTCATTTCTTGCCATATTTAGTGTTTTTGCTCATTGACATGATTTAAACGTGCTTCATGAGACATTTTACTTCCTCTACCTAATGTTTGATGCCTTTTACATGGCAAAAGAGCCACATTTATTTATCCAGGACATAGACCACTATGCCAATGTCTTCAGGACCACATTACTCATTTGTTGCCCTATTCCACATGCAAGTGCAAGAGCGTTCCTTTTTCCTTCCGAATTGCTCGTGAGAGTGGGTTTTTAATGTCTTTCACCATTCTGAATTATGTAATTTAAAAAGCACATGATTTTGACAAGGAATACTTCGTCATTGGAAAAGGATGAGATTCTCAGTTGTAGGAAGCCACTCTAATATCACGTTGGACATTCAACACAAGATTCCAATAAGCCAAGTAATCTTAAAAATCTAACGTCAGAATCATAACTGAAACGATTGAATGATAAACCATTTGCTATACAGTTCGGATTAGTACTATCAGCAGCCAGAGAGTCATGGACATCAGTCAACGGAACTGGAAGCTACTGATATCGATATCCCTGTGCGAATCCAATGGAAGTTCGTAACTCCATCTCGCTTAGGGGGACTTTATCATCCAAAAACATTTTAAAAAGAACAACAGAACAGATAAAAAGTGAAAGCAGCACTACTCATCGGGTCCGCAAGCAATCGATAAAAATAATAATCTCCTCAGCGGTAATCAAGGACAATTCTATCTAATGAACGAGTTTTTCCTGCTAAATTACCATAAAAGCACGACGAGCGCGATGAAAAACTTCGAGACGACACTCAAAAGTCGCGAAGTGCGAAAACAAGAAAGGAACGAAAGTTACCGGAGGACCGTCGGGAGGCGCTTGAGGAATGAACTTGCAGTCCCCGGATCCACCGAAGCACCACCCGTGGTACACGCACTGCAACCTCCCCCACTGATCGATCCTCCCCTCGGACAGCGGCGCCAAGCGGTGGGGACAGCTGTCATCGAACACCTGCCAGGCCCCCTCGTTCCTGTCCCACCACACCACCACGTCCAGGCCCATCACCTTCTTCGCGTGCGGCCTCCTCTTGTCGAGGTCGCAGACCGGCATCACCGGGTACCACTGCGAGTACCAGTCGAACTTCTCCCCCGCCGCATCGCCCCGAGCCTCGGCCTCCACCGGAGTCGTCGCCGCCGGTTCTGCCGAAACAGGGGAGGACGAACTCGCCGCGCAGAGCTTGGGGCTTGCGATTCTTCTCGGCCGAAGGATTGGCGATCTGGGTCTGATGAAAAGTCTCTTGGGATGCGGTTCTCGGATGCGGGCGGAGGGCAGGGAGGAAGCTGCGAGAGCTTCCATTGCGGGTTCTTCCTGGGTTCTCTCGCAAAGCTCCGAACAGAGAGACTAGAGAAGGAGACAGAGGATGCGATGACCGTCGATTCTGTGAGTAAAAGGATCGCGAAGAGTGGTAGTCGAGGCCATAAATTCGTTTCGCAGCGGCAGCTGCAGTTGACGAAGACTGAACTCGTGGAAAGAGGGAGCGATGCTCTGTCCCTTTCTTCGCCGGAGAAGTGAAGAAATTATACGACAGGGTCGTTAATGACGTTGAGAACCCGCCACGCCACTTATGTTGCGGTGGGGACCACATGACCGACGGCTATAATGATATCGAGAGAAAACGACATGAATTTGCGTGTGAATTTAGGCTCAACGTGCAACGTAATTTCCGAACTTTTAATTTGTATAATATGGTTCATGAACTTTAGGTACTTTTATTAATATTGTATGATTAAGGGATTGGATAAAACATATACCTAAAGTTTATAGATTATATTGAATACATTAAAAGTTCAAGGATTACGTTACACAATAGGCTAAAGTTCAGGGATCACGTTGAATACATTAAAATATCAGGGGCTACATTACACATTGTGCAGAAGTTTATGGATCATTTGTGTAATGAAGAGCATTTTCCAAAAAATAATCGTTTGTATCACTTATAGAAATGAAGGAACCAAAAAAATTATCGCCCACGATGATGTTTAGACATTCGATAATAAAAATATTTTTCATTTATTAATTATTTTAAGCGGTACAAGCGATCATTTTCATGCAACTCAAAAATAAGATTGAACATGTACCAAAAGTTCAAAGATCACATCGAACATATTAACAGTTTAGGGACGACATTACACATTCGGCTAAAGTTCATGGATCGCATTAAACAAATTAAAAGTTCTGAGATTACATTACATATTTAGTCAAAGTTTAGGTTTCCAAAAAATAATTGCCTATATCACTTATAGAAAAGAAGGAACGAAAAAAAATCGCCCACGAAAATGTTTAGGCAATTTAAGAGTGAAAACATTTTCCATTGACTAATATTTCAAACGATGCAAGCAATCATTTTTAAGAAAATATTTTCAAAATCATTTATTTTTCGTGAAACTAACGCACCCTTTATCAAAACTTCTGAACATAATGGAAGAAAATTCCAACCGGTGGACTAGAATTATAGGAAACTTGAACTGCCAAATAAAAAATAAGGAAAAATTACGCTAAATTCTCATAAACTTTGAAAGTGGTACACATTTACCTTTAAACTTTCAACTGTCACACATTACATTCATATGCTCTCATTTTGTTATAATAGTCGGGCACGTAAATTGTTAAAATTTGATGAAAATAATAATAAAACTAATAAGATATTTTAAGAAGAAGAATCAGATTAAGTAAAATGGAAAAAAGCTTCAATAACAAAAAGGTCAAATTACAAAACTGGATACTCATTATGTATTTTTAAATGGTTAATTATTGCAAAATGAGTGATCAATAAAAAAAATATTTTAAAATATCACAGTGGATTTTAATTAATCATTTCCTTTTCTGAGTTGTGAACAAAATTTATATCTATAATTTTTTGCAGAGATTTTTGTTAGTCAACCATCTTTAAGTTAATTAACCCTTTAAATTTTATATAATAAGAAATTCAATTTTTGTTATTTGACCTTTCTTTTAGTAAGGAATTTTCCCATTTTATTTAAATTATGCTTATCTCTTTCTTGAAATATCTTATTTGAATTTATTAAAGTGTCCATATGATCAAATTCTAACAAATTTTTCTCCCAATTTTTATAAATATTTGTTTTTTTTACAGCAATTGAATGCAAAAGAGAAATTTTTTCTAAAAAACGAGATGAAAAACAAAAACTATTATCCCTTAAAAGTTAGGTCTAATTCCCTAAAAAACCCCAAACTTTAAGGTTTGTCCAAAAAAATAATTCCCTAAAAGTTATACGCATTGTACTTGTTAACAGTCATCGCCATATGTGGAAATAGGAAATCTTCTTTTCTGACTCATCTCCTTAATTACTAAATTTATTTGTAGCGAAAATGATACAAATAGTCTCTGAATTTTGCCCTAATGTGCAATGTTGTCCCTAAACTTTTAATTTATTCAACGTGGTCTATGAATTTTAACTAATGTGCAACGTGATTCCTAAACTTTTATTTTGTTCAATACTTTGTTCAATATGGCCGTTAAACTTTTGATACTTGTTCAATTTAGGCTAAGGACTAAATAATCCAAAGACTAGATTGAATCTAGGGATATAATAATTCAAGAACTAAATTAAAAATCTATAAAAAAATTTAAGGATCTTGTTGAGCAAATTAAAAATTTAGGGATCGCATTACATATTGGGGCAAACTTTATAGACTATTTGTGTAGTTATCCCTTATTTGTATTAGGAGTTCTGTTAGCACGAAACCGTCTGACCCTCTCGAAAGAAGTTGACCTCATGGTTTGATGGGCTGTGTTAGAGCAGATTGTTTTGATGGGATGTGTTAGACCCGTAAGAAGAAGGATGAACAAATAACTCAGTTTTTCGATGCAGATTACCGCTAAATTTCGAGCATTTTTCAGCACTGTTTCTGTCTTTATGAACTCAAGAATGAATAACATTAAGGTGGAGAAAGAACTTTGGCCATTAATCATAGGACTTTTTCGGCATCACCATTGTCTCATACTCAGATGTCTGCTGAAAGATCATATAAGTGTTTTTCACATGGATATAATCCTGGACAGACTTTTTCCTTGTTATTCAGAAGTGGCCGATTGGATCGATACGCCGCAGCGATGAGAAATCACTAGTCGTTCATCATGCAGAGAAGTCGGCAAGAGCTTCACAGACAAGTAAAATGGATGAAGCGTTGCCTTTCTTTAAGGGCATCAAGACCGTGAAATTCTAGCATTTTAAGCGCGTATACAACATGGATTGGAACATTGTTTGCCCGAAATACACGGGAGGATTGTCACAACATCCCTCTGCAACACTTCTCATGCCTATTGTTCTGTTGTCTTTTTCTTGTCACTTCTCTTTCTTCTATTGGATAGAACATGTATCAGGCTATTCACAGAAAAGAATGAACGAACCAAGATTGTCATATGACAAAGAAAATGGACCGACCGATGTGCCTCACTGAAATAGGGGAGGACTTCTTTACCTGCCGCGAGCGAGTTCACTGTTGTTCCGTGGCTGGTGTTGCCTGTGATGTCACCAAGCTTAGTCCACTAGCGGTTCGAGGGGAGAAAAGCGGTCTAGAAGGATCCAAGCTTCGAGGAGACAAGTTCACTTCTTCTAGAGCTCGGAACTGGAGCTCCGGAGGATAGTTCCTCACGCAGCCAATGCGAGGCCCGGCTCCTGTAGTCCATTTGCAGGACAACTGCTTTCCCAATTGCAGCGACTTCGGTCTGTTTTGTGAAGGCCTTTCTACGACTTTCTCCACTTGAACCGATATTGCTAAACTCTCTGCCCCTTCAGCATGAAGGATAGGCTCTGGGACGATGCAATCTGGCGCCGAAGCATGTACTTCTTCCTCTGCTTCCTGACCTTTGACTTTGGATCTCTGCAAGAAAGTGTCTTGACAGGATCCATCCGGCAGGTCACCGTTCCCTAGTCTTCCAGACAGTTTGCCATCTGCTGATATTTCATCATCAGTCGGCTTTTTCCAGAAGTTACCAAACTGCCTTGATTTGGAGGTGGCAACAGTCTCTTCCTCCATCAAATCCTGAGTCAAGTTTTGAACATCTGTCTTGTCGGTCCCTGACACTTGCACACTTTGCACTATGTCCTGCCCGGATGAATGGTTCCTTACATGCACGCTGTTCCTTTGCCAGCTAGTAAAGCTTTCTTCATCATCCACTGGACTCATCTGAGACAATTGAGAAAAATTTGTTCACATGAAGTCTGATCCACATTTACAGTGGATGGAAAAACAAAACAAAATCACTTGCAAAAATGATCTTCAATTCTACCTTCACGTTTGTGATATCTACATCATTCTCTTTGAGAAACAAAATGAACTCATCAAAGTTCTCTTGAGTAGGACGATAGTGGCCACTATGAGGCCAAACTGCCTGTCAAGAGAAAAGTGGAAATGACCAATGAGAATATGTGCCTGTTAGATTAATATGAAAAGCGAAAATTTTCTAAGGTAATGCCACTTGACTTTGCATTCCCCCATACCTTCAAGGTTCCATTTTCAGCAACTAATCTCCCCGCAGCAGAAGTGGCACCTCCAGCCAGGAAGCTGGAATGCTGGAATTCGCCCTTCTTCTTTTTACCGACATACAGTGTCTTAGATGTGCTGAGTACAAAAATCCACTTGGTGTCCGTGGGTTCATCAACTGTGTGGAGGAGGTCCCCGGTTTGCCTGTAAAGGAACTTTCCGTCCTCGACCATAACTTCATGTGCCTTCCTTTCGTTCTGTATTAAGAAAAGGTTATATGAGAAAGAGAATAGCCAATAAAAGTACGGGCACTGTCACAAAAAAGAGAGAGATGCCCCACCGGACCGAGATACTTGATGCACTGTTGCTGAAGTTTGGATCTTGGGCACTTATCAACGAGATTGACCTCCTTCCCTTCACCTATGTCCAACCTGGAAATTTTAAGGTAGATAGTTCCCGTGAGTACAAATTGCCAAACTTCAAAAACTGAAAAGACAAGGCAGGAAAATTGTCTTGTTAGCTCAATACCAGTAAAAGAAGGGTTCTCTACTTTGACAATCCAGCCATTTAACGTAGTAAAAGTGAAGGCTATGTCCATAACGATGACGTGGGTCAATCTGTATTCCACAACAAGAAAGGATTGAAATCAGTGACAGACATGGGAGAGGAGAGAACAATAATTTCATCTTGTGAAGGACTTACAGCTTCTAGCCAGTGTTGCAATGCAAGTTTCTGAGCTCTATCGTTCTTCAGTAAGCCTTTGCCGACCTATGAAAGAAGGCAGGTTAGAATAGGAGCAATAACTTGTATAATTAGGAGGCCATGAATGAATCTAATATGCATTTACCTTAGCAGCTTTAGTTCTTGCTCTTGACCAACGGGAAATGGCGGTTTCGTTCTTCTCCAATTCGAAGAAAGATATAGAGCTGCGCTTCAGTTCAGCAAAATCTAAGAGCTTCCACCTGTGATAAACAAAGAAAGACATCAGTAAAGCTCAGATGCTTGGTCATTGTGTGACAATTATCACGAGCCAAAAAATAAATATACCAGCTCTGCTCCACAAGCACCGCACAATCTGCTAGCTTTCGTCTTGTCCGAAAGCTTTTATAAACTTTCTGCAGTTTCACGGCGGCCTCATGTTTTGGGCTGTCGCGATCAACAGGAGCCAATTCTTGAGATACCCACATGGAACTATTCAACTTTTGGGATTCGTTGACCATTTCTTTGGCATTTTCCATTGCAAAAGCGACATCCTTCTGTTCATTTGAGAGAGGAGCCTCAATTGAGATAATGGTTCGCGACTCCCTTCTTTTGAAACTAATAGATCCCTCAACTATTGTCTCTCCAGATGCCAGGGATTTCACGATGGTGGGTTCGCAGTCTCGACCGTTGAAACTGATGGATCTCACTGGGGTTTTCATATGGTCTTTTCCAAAACTTACGGATTTCACAATGACTGATTCGAATTGATTCTCCAAGTCGCTGTAGTCCGAGAACGGACATGAGGAAGAGATTCCCATTTGAAAAAACGAGGGATTTTTTAGCAGCCTGTCTGATTCAGAAGCAGTGTGTTGAACAAACCAGCAATCAGCACAAAAACACTAGAAACTCAGTTACAAAGAACTATACAGAAAACATGAGAAACAAATTGGTAAAGGGTGCCTTTTCAACATCATCTCCGGCTCTTGTTCAGCTAACATAGAGCAGATTGAGCCACCTAGCATGAGCTTGTCACATTCCAGGGTAATTCAATCTGATACTTGTGCATACCATCTACACTAAAAAAGGTTACAGATCTGCAGAACTAACCCTATAATAAAGACAAACCTTGAAAAGATATAATTTCTCAGGATATAATCTTCATTATCTCCAAGAACAGAAAAGAAGAACCAAAAACAACTGAGAAACGACCACGAATCCAGGTACCAGCTGTGGATCTAGAGACACGCAATGGACACATCATTTTCACAAAGATCACCACCGTTTCCCAATTTGAAACAGGCAACGGAGAGAGACCCACATTAGCAACAACCATTCAGAACCCAGAACCGCATACCCACACTATCAAAACCTTTCCTCTCCGCTAAAAGAAACAAACACCATCCAAACAAACGCCTCAAAGGAACAACTTCAACTTAAAATGCGCAACAAAATATGAAAAAAATACACCCCAAATGAAAAAAAAAAAAAAACAAAACCAGGGAGGAGAAAGACGCATTACCTCGACAAAAGAATCGGCGAGCCAAGAAACGAGGGTGGTATCGGAAACAAAGGCCAGAGAAGATGGGAATTTTTCTTCTTCTGGCGAGTCCTTTTCTTGGAGGGGGTTAGATGTGTTCTTGGTAGTTACGAATAATAATGCTGCACTCAAAGCTATAGCTACTTCGAAAAGCCTTGAGAGGGGGGTTGAATGCCTTAAACTACAACTGCTGACTGACTGTCCAGTCCTCGTCGTCGCTAGTTGTCACTCCCCCCTCCCGTTTATATAAGAAAGAGGACAGAGGACAGACGACGGAGGAGACCATTTCATTATTCCATTTTGAAATTCATTTACTTCCAGCAGAGTTAGTCTTCTTCCTCTTTTTTCTCACCCCACGTGAATTGGACGGCAGCAGCTCAACTCAGCGTAATTCAGGAGGCCGTGTCTCGAAAGGGTTCGACCAATATGTTTTGTTTTCTATGTTCTGTTTTGCTAATTAATGAAAGCTTAAAGAAAACAGAAATTATTTCTGTCTTCTGTTAATCTGTTTCCTTCTTCCATTTGCATCAAGAAGTGCTCTCGGACACTCGTTAAGCGTATTTAATCTCGAATACTTCACTTTCCATAGCAATAGCTATCCAAAATACGATAATAGCCGATGCATTGGTGACCGTAAGAACCTCTTTAATTAAATGTTTAACCCATATTTTCAAAAGGGTTTGCCTCGTCTCAATTACCTTATCCACCGAGATCTTTAGATACTCTTAAAGTTTTGTTTCCTCAATGGCAAGTAGAGGGAGAAGCATTCTAGCAAAAAAAAAAGTAGAGGGAGAAGCAATATCACGTTTCATAGTAATTGAGAAAATTTGTAGAGTGGACAAGTTGTCGTGGACCGACGGTAACTAAAATCTCCTCCAAAACATCTCAAACGATTCATCTGTAAACTCCTGTGACGAAATGGTGGTGTACTTCTCTTGTTCTTGTTTTCTTTGAATATTCATTTGGGTCACCGAATCTATGAACGTTTACCAATTCCACGCCCTTAACGAAGAAGCAACTGAGAAAATGTTTCATCTCTCTGAAGAGTCATCTTCAATCTTATGTCAACATCATTACTAATCTCTCTAAAGTCCAAAGAAAAACGAGATTGACTAGTTCACAACCACCAAAAGCATAGAGCATACGCTTGAAATCTGAATCTTTTCATGCGAGCTTTGCACAGTCGTTTGATTACGAAGGCTCCCCACAAATATATATACATGTATATTCTAGTTTTATGAAGAAGAAAAGTTGAACCAAACTAGGGGTCCTTGCAAGAAATTTCACGCCTTGGAAATTCGTGATTCTTGAGAGTGGAAATCGGGTCGGTCAGCCATTTTGAGGACTTGGAAACGCTCGAAAAGGTTTGTAGAAATTCTGGGGGGGGGGAAGCTTCAGTGCATTTTTCGAGGCGGTGACCCTACTAGTTTGACTTGGAAAGTGATCGATGAGTTTGATAAAAGATGCAAAAGTTCCCCGTAAAGTCTACACCTTTCAGCACACTCTCTCTTTTTTTAATCATTCATGCAGGAAACGTTCGAGCTCATGGACGTGCGCGTGATCCTGTTCATGAAGCATTTGACTGGTTAAAGACTAACGTATAGATTCAAGATCACGCCAAAGGAAGCAAGTTCTTCCAAGGACTTTTCGTGACAAATTAATTGGTCGATCGAGGTCCTCCGATTAATCCCTTTTTAATGACCGGTGTATCGGCAAAGTGTATGAAAAGGTTTGGTCTAAGACGTGGTCACCAGAACAATCCGATTTTTATCAAGAGTGTTCTCGCTGTTTCGGAGATGTCATACTCCAAATCCAAAGAGCAATGTTATGTATGCTTACACTGGCTTACAGGATGTATACTAAATGATGCCGCGGACTATAAGTGATAAATTAAACGAGTGAGTAATGTTCAACCTCAATAACAGCCTATCATATTACTTTGTACGTGGACTTTCTAAACTAGTTTTAATGTGCCTAGCATTTCTCAAATGCAAATTTCTCTCTGTTGTCCAATCTAGTTTCACCGCCGAAAGCCGAGAAGACGACCACCACGGAGGTTGCCCACCTCATGTGACCATAATCGTTATAGATAAGGGTAAGCATGGTCTGGATGGGCGGTTCCCACCATAGAATCGAGAATCGTCCATTAATGACCGGTTCCAAAAAATTGAAACCGGGAATCGTCTGTTAGTTCCATGGATCTACTCGGGATTCGAACCAACCCATGGAACCCGTCTCACCAAGCTTCACGCAAATAGAGGTGACCGAGTGCGAGAGAGGGAGGCAATGAACGGTCGAAGGCGCGACTGTGAGTTGATGGGAGTCGAGAGTCAAGGCAATGAGTTGATAAGCGTTGAGCTTAAGAATCGAAATTATGAGTGAGAGATAGGGAGATGACTCAGAAAATGTGAGAATGAGATGAGACGAGTACTCAGTTGATGGGCGTTGAACTTCAAATTATGTATTTAAAGTTTTCATTTTTCTTCATTTTTTTCTTTTTTTGTTGGAAATTTTTTAAATATATATATATATTACTGGTCCAGTTCAAGTGGGCAGGCGGGCGGTTCCATGCTTAGAACCGGGAACTGGACCGGTACTCACCGATTCTTGTAAATTGGAATTGGAAACCTCCGATTCCGATCCGGTCCGATCCAGTTCCGAGTGGTTCGAGTGGTTCTCGGTTCCTTTGCACAACCTTAATTGTAAAATGTGCACGACCCTTCACGCACGTGTGCTCACAAAGTGTTCCAACGGGACTTTTAAGCAACTAAATAAGAAAACGATTGTCATTTTTAACGCCAATTTTACTCGTGGTATTTGTAAAAAAATTGAGTATTTCATCTTTTGGTATGCTTAACGAGCCAATTCCAATAATTATGAAAACCCATATGAGATACGGAGGAGTAGGCTATTGTTTGTTTCAAATCAATGCTCCCGACACATATTGACATGACTTACGTAATATCATAAGAAGCACTTAGCACAAGTGCAAATTCGCTTGTGTATAATTGATGATTATCTTATTTCTTCCACCCACTTCAGGCGACCGATACTAAATGGAGAGGAGACAAGATCTACCAACCTATCCTATTATCATGTCGATGGATCATCAAAAGCATTGCACTCTTAAGTCTTCTAATTACCAGATCAATTTGACAATAAAGTCGACTGTCGTCGATATATCCAAAGTCGATCTGGTCAAAGGTTAATTTTTTTTCTTTATCAAGGGGGAAAAATTCTTGAAAACTAGTGATTATCTTTTGTAAGGTTAATACCACGGAATATCCTGAATTGATACATACATCCGTAATAGATTTATTCTGAACTAATTTTTTGACCACGAAAAACCCCAAATCAGTACACCTGTGATAAATTTACTCTCCGTAAAATTGGATTAATACCACGAAAAATTACAAATTGGTAGATCTGTGACTAATGAAGGTGTAAAACCCCAAACTGGTACACTCGTCAACTGTTATGTATCATCCAACTCAATAATTTAACAGTAAAATTTAACGAAAACTAACGAAGGGTAAATTTATCACAGATTTACCAGTTTTGGATTTTTTGTAATCAAAAAATTATTGTAGGGTAAATTTATCATAAGTGAACCGATTTAGGATTCTTCATGGTTTTAACCCTTTGTTTAATTCCCTCAAATTGACAAAAAAAAATCTTGTAACATCGAAACTCTTCCAGGAAATAAATAAACTAATTGAACGTGCTTCACTTTCGGCCCTTGAACAGATTTTGGTCTCAAAATTCACGAATTCTAACATGAAACCCGTGAAAGAATATTCAAATGCAAAAGCAAGAACGCTTTTGCTGCCCTTTATATCCAAGTCCAACGTGAAAAAGCTGCCGAAAAGTACCATGAAAAGCATACAAAAATAGATTTTAAAAATTTAAAAAGGAATGCCGGTGCTAGAGAATCCTCTCGCCGAAAGAATGTAATCTCAACGCGACGATTTTTAGTATAATGTTTCGCATTAATTGACTACGTACTAAATAAAATATTACGCGTCCACATTAATCTTGTCGAATAGGGCTCGTTGCTTTACAACTCAGGCATTGTTCATTCAGCCAAAGATGACGTGCGTGTTTTGTGTTTTTGAAGTACCCATTTTTGCCAATTTTGATTTATATGCACCGTCCTCTGATATGACTTGCCCTGTAAAATGCATCCCATCGCATTGCAACACACAAATTCAAAAAGGGTGTGTGTGGGAAAAATTGCATTTCATACTAAGGTACATATATCACGTGACAAAAGAAATTGCAAGGGTGTTAGCCGAATAATTTGTACCTATCGTGAATTACCTCGTGACACTTTTTCCTGTGTTTTTGACGTACTCATTTTGCCAATTTTGGTTTATACATACCGTCCTATAATCTGACTACTCTGTAAAGTGCATGCCATCGCAATGCAACCCGAAAATTTGAGAAGGGTGCTTCTCGGATAGTCGCATTTCATATTAAGGTATGTACTGCGTAACGAAAGAAACTGAAATGATTTGAGCTGAATAATTTGTATCTATGGTGACACTGCTCATGTGTTTCGATGGAGTTCGATTGCTAGAGATAGGACATGAATGGCGGTCAAAGGGTGCGCTAGCGCTGGTTATCTCCTCGTTGAAATTTGAGGACCCTCGACTTATCTTGCTCCCTCTCGATTTAAGCGTACGGTATTGTTGGGTTAGGAATGGATAACATCCACCGCTCAAAAAATTGTCTTGCAATGAAATAAAAAAGTCTTGGATCTACAAAATTTTTAGGTAGATATAACTTTTAAAATTCGGATTAGGTTGTTTGGGATATCATATCATATAAGTGGTCCAAAGTAGGTGTTCGCAAGTGCATATGTCTCTTGTTCCTCTTGCATTTCTGTTCGCGGTTATGCTCTTAGTTATTGTTATTTTATATGATAGTCAACGGTAGTTCCAAACTAAGGTTTTCGTGGGTTTTCCTATATGTTTGAGTATATTAGACTCGTCGATAGAATGTTGGATAGACCTAATAAAGAGATCGGCGTAAGAGTTCACGAGGGTTCTTGTGAATGCTAATATGAGTCTATTGGGTGTAATTGAGGAGTAAAAAAACAAGAGTTCGTTTAAATGATACAGGTAGCAATAATCTCAATCATATTGCTCGATTTATAGTAAAAATTTTATGTCGCTATCTTTGCGGACATTGATTATACATATCAAACTTTACACGAGTTAACGTGTGCTTTACTTTCCCGTTTCCATTTGCTCATGTTGGATCGGTTTGATTTAAGAGCAAATAGCTGCTTCGCTAATGGTTAATTGGTGTGCTCCCGATGTGCATAGGTGTCTAATGGGTATCTCAAAGAAGTGATTTTATGCATGTTGGTTGAAGATTGCCATCATATTTCGACATGGCCAATGACCATAGACCAGTTGGTGAAGGCGAATGTTCTTACGCAGTGCACAGCAATGGAGTGAAGATTTAATTCGATATAAATAATATATATATATATTGATGTAAAAGGATGCCTGAATTAAAACAGGAGTGAGCCCAGCGCAAGAGTACGACAAGCGAGTGGGAGGGTTTTTCTCGAGCACCCGAGAGCGTTTGCCAAAAATACTCCCACATCGGAGAATTGACTTAGTGTGGAGCAATACGTATCTAGCTATCCGATAACGCATTTTCCTTTTTTGCCAAAAACTCATAATCCGTCAGTCAAGCGCAACCGAATATCTCAATGGATTTTTGAATTTAGGCTTTCGTCTTGGCGATTTTCTCTTAAAAGAAGGTATCGGCAAAACGACACCAAAATAAGCTTCAAAACGCAAATCGAAAACAGTTGACTGTCCCCCAGGGATAGAAACTGTCGCGACTCAAGTGCAAAGTTTCTATATCACTACGGATCATCGAGTAGAAAGAATGTTTTCGTCGGCTTGTCTTCTTATCGTACAATCCAAAAACCAGCGTTTCATGTTTAATCCCCGGCAACATGTACCATCATGCGTCGGTCGCCAGGCGAAAATCCTCGTCCCGCGCGGGGGCCCACGGGAACGGAGAATCCAACAGGGTCAATCCGAATCCTACGGCCGAGATTAAACTACCGAATGTCCACGCACCATGAAAAGAAGAGAAGATCCGACAACGCATCGTCACCACCAACTGTCAATCAATCTCAGATCTTGGGGGGGGGGGGGGGAGTTTTGTACCTCTCGCGCCGTACCGTACGAGTACCGACACGGCAACACGGGACCTAACCTACGTAGTCTTTGCTTATTTCATTTTATTTTATTTTTTCAATTAATTATTTTTTTGGGGGGGGGTGTTTGCCTGGGATTTGGTGGTGGCAAAAGGGCAAAGATCAGACAACCGGATCCACTTCGACAGTACCACTTGACTAATCCATGTTTGCTCGATGCTTCCGCGAACTTGCTTTTGCACCGCCGCCCCCCTATTTGTTTCGAGTTTCTTTCTTCTCTTTTCTTTTTCCGTTTTTTCAAGTAGGAGTGTGCGAATCGAATAGCTCAAATCAGGAGTTGCCCTGATTGGACTACATCGGTTAGTTGGGTCCAGTTTTTAAGAGTGTCGGTTCAGTTTTCGATTTCAAGGGAGAATCGGATTAACTACGTGTGTGTATATATATTTCAAGGGGACTACGTACATATACACAAGACATCCTGTAATCGCGTATTTAAAAGATTTAAAATAAGTCTCGGTGCTCCCTCTCGAACGTGTAATGGGCGCTCCTTTAACGAGATACCGCCGAGAGGTCCGAGCACATCAATTTCTCTAATTTAGTTATGCGTCGACACGGGACCCGATTTTTAAAACCAAAGCACGGAGATGAGTAGAGCGGGTTGACACGGGAAAGAAATCTCGTCCTTTTGAGGGGGAGCGCCCCAGGGGGGGTCAAAACGGTTCCCGTCCTTGTCGAAAATCCAAAGGCGTACGTTTAGGTGTAGGCTGGCGTTGACCCCGTACTCGGGGGAAAGGGAAAGGAAACGACGGCGTTTTCAAAGGGGGGGGGGTGCGCACGAGGTTTGACGAGCCGGGGAGGGAGGTGGGGTGGTGGGGAGTAACCGCCACAGGGGGGACCAGCTGGCGCGCAACGACGACAGCTGGCGGCTGTTCGTGTGGTTTAATGAATGTTTTCTTTCCCTTTTTTTTTTCTTTCTTCTTCTTTCCTTCTTCTTTTTGGGGGTGAGGGGTGGGCAGGGCAGTCCAGCTCTGCAGAATCCCAGCGTCCCCCCGCACGCAATTCGAAGCAGCGCGTTTCCGTGCCAGCGCTGCACCGACGCCTGCTGCTGCTGCTGCTCCTCTCTGCATCATCCTCCGGCCCGCGTCCCCAGAGCAGCAGCAGGAGTCTACGATCGGGGAAGTACTCGCGAGAGAGAGAGGACGATCGCGCGATCGGGTTTTTATCCGAGGTTTCTGCCTACCCCGGAGCCGGGACACCGTTATCCGGGCTTTCGTCCGACCATGCCCGGATTCATCCCATTTGGAAGCCCCGCCGCCCCCCCGCCAAGCACCGGATAGACCTGTCAAGTGGGTGGGTCGGGTCGGATTTAGGTCGGGTCATAAATGGTCCGACCCAAATTGACCCATTAACCCGTTTATGACACATTTATGCGCAATGTAATTTTGTTGACCCATACCCGACGCGACCCATACCCAACCCATACCCGATTAGATCCATATTGCTAAAATACTTACATATTTAATTAAATATAGGAAAATTCATACCCAAGCTGAAATGAGAGTGCGGAATGAGCGCGTGCAAGATTGAGCGAGGGTGAGAGAAATGCGTCGAGTTTAAATCAGTTGTAAACTCATTTATGACCCATTTGCGACCCATTTATAACCCATTTAACACTAATATAAGACTTCTACCCATTTATGACCCATTTACTAAATATAACTAACCTATTTATGACCCATTTACTAATATATGAATTAAAAAATGAGTTTATGACCCATTTTGACAAGTCTAGCACCGGATAGGACGCCGTTCTTTCGGGCCACGGGATGCGCCCTCGAGTGCACACGAGCGCGAGAATCCCGCGCGTGTGTATTAGGTGCGGACTTGTTCGTGAGCCGACGAGATAATAGCACGAATGGTCCGTGAACTTTAGGTCGATGCGCAGCGACGTCTCTGGAATTTTAATTTATGCAACGCGGTGCCTGAATTTTGGCCCGGGGTGCAATGCCGTCCCCAAATTTTTAATTTGTTCAACGCCATCCCTGAACTATAGGTAAATGTTCGATGTGATCCCTAAACTGTATGAAAAAGTTTGAAAATTTAAGGACCGCATCGAACATTGGATCAAAGTATAAGGATCACATCGAGCTAATTAAAAGTCTAGAGATAACATTGCACGTTAACTTAAATTTTAGGGATCGCATCGCATAAATTAGAAGTTCGGGAAACAACATTGCACATTGATCCGAAGTTCATGGACCATTTGTGTAATCATCCCTAAATCGACCGAGTATTGGCGATGAAAGGGGAGATATGGGCCGGGCCAAATTTGTCGCCCGAGCCCACCTTTTCGATCCGGCGAGCTTGGCATGGGCTCCATCAGGCTGGACTTGCCAATATTGGAGTTGGTGCGCTCGTGAGCGACCAGGCCCCATGATCAAAAGTTTATGGCACAGTAGAGTTTCCATGCAACTCGGGCAGTAACAAATCCAAATACTTTTGACTCTATAATAGTGTACATGGCCTCCATCAGTGAGTGACCTAACAATTCCCGAGTATTTTAAACGGCGGCCGCAGCGGCTCGTCGACGAAGCACGGGTCTAAAAAAGGAAGAAAAAAAATCCATAATTCCGCCGTACATGAAGTTATGCACACGGGCTTTGCAAAAATAAAAATGAAGAATGTGTACCTCCGCGAAAATGTGTAACCCTATTACTCGCCACTATCGATAAGCCGCCGCCGAGCGACGGTGGAGTAGGCCACGGCGATCGAAATTTCGGGCCCGATCGAAGCGGACTAACAAGCGCTATCAAGCAATCTACAAGCTAAATAACCCATGAATGGACCCGAAACTTCGGCCCAGAAAGAATGGACATCCTGAGCAATCAACATGACAAACCACGGCTGGATTTGGTGGCCCGTGAGTTCTTTTTCCAACTAGGCAAGAGCAAGTTGGAATGCAATATAAGGGGAAATGCTTGCCCGCACGATCAAATGGCTCGTATGGACCCCGCCGACAGACCTCGGTTCCAGGCCCATCCATTCTCGACAAATAGGGTCGTTTCGCGAGTACACGCTACGAGAGAAAATAAATCGACCCGAATTCTATAGTCGTACAGCTCACTGAATCGTATCTTGAGAAGGAACGATTGCGATTGCGATTGCGATTGCAACCTTTCAAAGAGAGTTGACTCGAGATAGGTTGGAAGGAATTGGCCCATCTTTCGGGAACCAGATCGAGCCGGGGGGGAAAATACCGCATAAATTCAATCGATCGACATGATCTTAACCATTAAATGTACGAACCCCACCGTAAGACCCATGCAATGAATAGCTACGATGATGTTGATCTACATAGTTCTCTGTTCGAGACTCGAAATCAGCTTGGATTGGGCTCTCGGCTATCTAGAAAAGGAAAAGGGAAAGTATTTATTCAGCTCAAAACGATGCTAGCACGTTATTTGGTAGTTTGATGAGGTTAGGGATAGGCTGATAGCATTCCTTCTGATATCAACTTCCGCTGCAACTTTTTAAGGATGTCTTCTCATCGCGCTTTACCTAGTTATAACATCGACTCACAACAATCATTTTTCCCATTAGCACGTCAAATGCACATAACCTTTTTAGTGGCCAAAAAAAAAGGAAACGACAAAGAATTAATCTCAGAAAAACCTCGTACACTTTTAGAAGTAGCACATGTTTCCATTTAAGTACTGTACAGCCTTCCAAACTTCAAGTAAATTTAGTTTTTCCATCTTTAGAAAATTAAATTAACGATAAAGCGTCTTAATAAGAGAGAGAAAAATTATAAGGCCGTCTCGTTATCGAATAAATTTAAATCGAATTTCCGATGCATCCATTCGAGAGAGAGAGAGAGAGAGAGTGTGAGAGTGACTATTCACCATCAGGGGTAATTAGCCATCTTCGAGCAAAAGTTACGATACCTAAAATTTTGGGGGCAATGCCACATGTAATTATCGACCCTATATAAGTTAATCCTATGAGAAAATTGGAAGAAACGATTCTTCGAAAAAGACTGATGAAAATATATGTTATATTTCTTCGATATACCAATCATATGGCTATCAAAATATTTTTCTCTTAATATGAAAGTGCCAGCTTAGTCGCAGAAAAAGATTTAACCGTCAGTAATTTGGAAAAGTTACCGGGAGCATTTTATAAATAAGAAAAAGAAGGAAAAAGGAGTGTGGGGGGGGGGGGGGATTAAAGATTTTGACCTTTTTACCCCCGAAGGAGGCACGGGTGGTAGAGTTGGCCAATTTACCAACTTAGCCCCTCCCATCAACGCGCCGCCCGTCCTATAAAATGGCGCTCTGGCTCTTCAGCCCTAAGCGCCACCAATCGCCATCGCCGTTGGACGCTCTCTCGCCTCGCCTCGCCTCGCCTCTACCCCGTCGTTCTCGTCGCCGTCGCCGTCGCCGTCACCGTCAGTCGAGGTCGGTCTCTCTCTCTGTCTCTGTCTCTCTGTCTCTTGCTCTAGCTCTGCAACGCCTTCGTTAGGGTTTGCGTTTCGAGTCCTTGATTCCGTCGAGGCGGTTGTTGTCCTGGCGCTCCGTTTGCCCTGGCGTCCTCGATATGCTCCCTTTCGCTCCGCGATCGCTCGCGCTCGCGAGCTGCCGCCCTTCCCGGGCGCAGGTTATGGAGCAGGTCAGTGAACGCTGTTCCGTTTTGAATGTCCCTGAACCCGAGGAGGCTCTGGAGCGGTCGAGTTTCAGTGGCCACGTAGCAGAATCGGATGATTAGTCCGTCGAATTAGACGTTTCCATATGCATAAGCAAAAAAAAAAGTTGTCTGGTTATGACTTTTTAGGTTGATTGGCTATACACCCTTTTGATGCTTGTTCTCTTAACCCCGTGATTCAAAATCTGAAATTGTACACGTATGCAGCTCGATGCGATATTACTCTGTTGTGATCACGATTGGTAAATTTCGCGCCTTTGGAATTTGTCTCAACGGGATGGAAGAGAACCTGTGAGGCACCAAATCAATGGCCTTTGTTGACGTGAAATAAGATTGTTTACACCTCTTGGCATTTTACAATTCTTTGGTCGCCATAGAGGTATCACGTGTCGGTAAATTAAGTTTAAATTTACTGATGTCGATCGGACTTGTGTGTGTATATCAGGGTTGAGGCGCAAACTCGATTCTCCCCTTGGCCACCTCTTGGCCCCTCTTTGCATGGTACTATTATAGGGCTATAGTTGTGGGTTGTGAGAGCCATTGAGCTCCTTGCATTCTCTGAAGGGCATATTCCTATGCAAATGGAGAACATCTGAGTTAAAACAGTCATTAACATCGAGGGTATTTGTCATCCCATTTCTACGTAATCACTACAGTTGGATGATTCATTCTATTTAGACCCTGTGGTCATGACATTGAATACGGGTTCACGTGGCTCTGTTGTGCAGATTTCTTATTCAGTACCTTTAGCTCTGGCATATTATAATGGGCACCTGTGTTTGGGTTCTTGGGAGCTTCTGTAATGGCTGTTGTGAATCAAACTGATTACCTTGTTCTCATTGCTGTATTTCCCTCTGGTGTTATTAAGACGATGGAAATTAGCTGGTTCTCCCTGGATGACATACTTTACTACCTCTACCAGTGCTTGTAGAAGATTATGATTTGGTCAACCTGTTATTTAGTTGGCTCAAGCTATGCTGGTTGCTCTTGCTTTTCTTCAACCTTTTTTTGTGCATGCTGAAACATTGTGTTCTGTGTAGGATCGTCAATCTTTCTAATGAGGGGAAGGAGCTACACCCCATCTCCCCCGAGGGGGTATGGCAGGAGAGGGAGGAGCCCTAGTCCAAGGGGTCGCTATGTTGGTCGTGGCAGAGATATGCCTACTAGCCTTCTTGTTCGCAATCTTCGTCATGATTGCAGGTTAGTTTTTTTTTTCCTTTATTTCTGCATATTCTTCTATCCTGTTTTGCAAAAATCTTAGAGCTTGTAGATCACTTTCTTTATGGAATTTGACTCTTTGATTGCCATATTGGAATGTAAAGTTGAACTAAGATGAGTCAGTGGTTGGTTCTCTGAGGCACATCTAGGGCTTCGTTTGATTTAATTGCTACACATAATTCTTCCTGTTTAGCATTTTTTTTCTTTTTTTCAGAAAAAGTCTCGAATTGAACTGAAGACTTTATGCTTGAGAAAAATAATATCCTGCATATTTTCTTCTTCCTGTCCTATGTATTCTTTTCTTTGAAAACAAATGCTATTGGTTTCTTATGGGCACGTTGCATACCTATAACCTTTGACTTTGTATTGCAGGCCAGAAGATCTTCGAAGGCCATTTGGGCAGTTTGGTGCTCTTAAGGACATCTATTTGCCTAGGGACTACTACACTGGGTGAGCAACAGCAGCCAATTACATTAATTCTTCCTTATGCAATTTTTCTTCTTATCCCCCATTTTGAGTTCACAAGTTTATTCATGATGCTGATTTACTAAAACTTAACAAGTCTTTTATTCATGCATCCAAAAACTTCTGTGTCTTAATAATTCAAATAAATGTTCTCCTTGGATTTTATTCCCAAGGAATTTGAATTTTTGCGCCATGTTTCTTATTCATGATTCTTATTTACGGTATATTAGTAGAAATATTCAAGAGCTTGTGCATCCAAAGGTTTTTGCGTAGTCATTGTTTTACTCAGTTTGTCTTCTTTCATTGTTTACATCTTGGTAAAATCATTTTCGGAAATTGACTCAGCATGCTAAAGAGTTCCTTTTTCCAAACTTTAATTTGGATCAGAGGTCAGCTTTCTGTGTTCTCCTTTGTCATCACAAGTTGGGTGTTTTATTGAAGTTGTTGAGATATTTACCAGCGAAAATAAAGTTTTGAAGAGATCAATCAAGTAATTAGAGTTCATTTGAAGATGATGTTAATGGTAGTGAAGATTGGAAGGAAGTTGGGTTTGAATACATTGAGAAGATGTTCCAAGTCTTGAAGAATATCAAGTCATCTTAAAACTGACACTTGCAAGGTTAGCAGCCAGAGTGCTTGCTTTTACTTGCTTATCCTGACTTTCCGACTTGTTGGGGATATTCTGGCAAGTTACATGTTGTGGTTTTCCCTGTGTATATTGATTGTTTTTTGGCTTTTCAAATGAACCCTGTCATGACTTTTTCCTGTATCTCCTCTCTATTTGCAGAGAACCACGTGGTTTTGGTTTCGTCCAATATGTAGATCCTGCTGATGCGGCAGAGGCTAAGTACCATATGGATGGATATGTGCTTCTTGGTCGGGAGTTGACTGTTGTATTTGCAGAAGAGAATAGAAAGAAACCAACTGAAATGAGGGCGAGGGAGCGTGTAAGGTACTTTTCGTCTCCATATTTGCAACTATATAATTTATGCATGGTGAATGGCTGCACGAGTCTATTGGATATAGCATGGTGGAATTTTTTTTGTAATTTGTTTATGAGTTATATTGGCATAGATGGGCATTGATAGTGTTGTGAAGGATCCTAGACATGCATATGCTTAGTTGATTATCTGTTCTGCATTGCATCGGTTGAATCATTTGGAAAGGGTTTGTTATTCTTTGGAGGAGGTTTGGAAGAAATCCTGAATTGGAGTCATATGTACCGTGGAGGGCATCGTCATGAGTGAATGGTTGCATCTTCGTGTTAATAAGTTATAGGATGTGGTGGAAGAGAATCGGGCTTGGTGGAAAACTGTCTGCATCTGCTTGGAGTTAATAATTGATAAATTAAATACTGGAATTTACTGAAGTCTGGGGTCTTGATTGAATATTTAATTTCTTTTTAAGTAAGAGTGCACATTACTTTTTCTTTTTCTTTTTCTTTTTTTCTAAAGAAAAAATGGGATTTGATTCTCCTGGGTCTATGCAGCACCAGCAGAGGTAGAAATGATCGAAGACGGTCTCCGGGGGGATATTCCCGTTCTCCACCTCCTCGTCATGCAAGATCTCGGTCCCATAGTCGTGATTATTACTCCCCTCCTGCGAAAAGAAGGTACTCAAGGTATTTGAATTTGTGCTTTGATTTCTTGTTTCTTGCTGTAGGTTCTCTTTCCTCCCTCTGCTGATTTAGGGAGAAAAAGGAACAAAACCATATTGATTGTTGAATAGGGCAAGAAAATAAGAAGGCATTATTGCTGTGATGGCTGATGCTTTCTGTGCTTGGCTGTAATTGTTTCATCCTGTTGTTGAGCTATTTTTCCACGGGACCTCCCCTATAAACATCGTCACCTCAGTAGACTTGAGCTGGATCTGGTGATAATGGTTTTGATCTCATCAAGATGCAGTTTATGGCAATTTAATTTTTTTTTCTGGTACTCAGGCTATGTTGGATCAATTAACATGTGTTAGATAATAAGTTGTGTGCTGTGATATAATAACTCCTGATGAGTTTGAATCAATATCTGACGATATGCGTTATATTAGTATTTGGTGAGGTTTTGAAGTCGGGCAAGAAATTTTGTTCTTGGTTAAGTCGTAATTATTGTTTTTATGGGAACTTCATTTTCTGCCCAGTTGTGTCCAGTTGCTAGAGATTTTAGTTGATACATCTCTCTGTGATTAGTTATAAAATTTTGGTATATGCGGCGATATTTTCGAGTTCCAAAGCCCTTGCATATTTTGTTGTATGATGTGATGCATTTATTGTCAGATCTGCTTCGCCTCAAGAGAAAAGGCACAGCCGAGAGAAGTCATACTCCCCACGTCCCAGTCGGGAGAGGTCATACTCACGAGATCTGCCTATCAATGGTTCCCGAAGCCGCAGTGAAAGTCCGGCCCGAGGCAAAAGCAGGAGCCGAAGCCGAAGCCCTCCTCCTGAAGACTATGCCAGGGAGCCAAACGGAGACAGGTCTCCTAGTCAGTAACCAGCCAATGTGAAGGATTGCAGACTTTCTTTCACATTTTCTGTCGAGTCTGAGAATCTCTTTGTTGCAGCTTTGTGGTATGTAGTCATTATGTAGACTCCTCTGCCGTTGGTATTAAATATTTGACGACAACTTGTTCATGTCGCAATCTGATGGAGATTGAAGGATGAACTTAGCTTTGTCGATTGTTGGTGGATATGGCCCTCAGCTACCTCTGTTTCTGTGGAAATGGTGAAACTAAATTGAAGTGCATGGGGATGTCTCTGTTATTATGTAATATACGAGGGTGGTTCTTGATGAGATAATTAACTGTTTCGGACCTAGGAATTTGGATTAGGTAAAAATAATTAACATGTAGTAGGTGGGAAATTCGAATGTTGTCGAATGTGATCTTGAGTTGCGTGCTTCGGTTGATGAATCGTGTGGGCATTCTGATCGAACTGGCTAGTGTATGAGCTGCAGAAGTTTATCGTTGTTCAGGAGACTCCCCTTGATCAAACGGCTGATCGTTCTGAAGCTATCTTCGGAGTATTTTTGCAATCTAGATCTCCGAATCCGTAGTTTAGTTTTGCCCAATGACTTTGTTGCTCAAGGGCATAGTATCTCTTCCGACATGAAGATATGTCTGACCGGAGAATAAGCATGTTTGGTTGGTGATAGAGGTGATCGGTTCCCGACTAGGAATCGGGAATTGGACCGAGTTTCTGGAATCGGGAACTGGACCGGTACTGTCCAGAGCTGGCCGATTCAGCTTGGACGATTCCTTTTGCCCGTCCCTTAGTCAGGGATCATAGAAAACTCGGAATCGATTGAAAAGACTGTGTCTAAACAATAGTCTTTCCGATTTTGCTTTCGTTCTTTTTATCGCGCCTCCTATTAAAAGACATCAGGAGAGCGCCGCTAAAAGCCTACATTGTAAGTCGCACTTCGCTCAAAGACAAAAATCGATGCAAATTACCGGCCGACACCACCTCATCTGAAACGGCGAAAAATTCGTGGACCGATCGAAAGTGCGCGGAGAGAACTAGCTCTGGACACAAGCGGGAACTCTCCGTACTAGTGAAAACTACCGGATAGGAAGGGACGTGTCCGACGGTCTTCTCGGTGCCAAATCGGAGGAAGAAGCTGTAAAGTTGCAACAAAGGTGGACGCTTCCTTTGCTAAACGCGGGAGAAGGGATGGTGGGGTTGGTGACAAGATGATAATGCAATCCAAGAAACGCCACCCGATGGTGTCGACAGAAACGTGTCAGAAGCCAGCTACCACTTCCCTCGTGGTGGTGGTTGACCGTCTCACTCCCTCGTTTGCCAAGTACCGAAAGGCCAGTCTTACACGTAGGGGGCAAACCAGAAGAAGTAACTGATTAACAAGGACAAAGCACGTGGTCCAACATCCACATCCCTCACCAACTCCAACGGTGCCTTCCTGACGAAGTGTACAAGTGACCGGTACTCGTTGCGGAGAGGGGGAGAGGGAGATGGGCAAGGCCAAGAGCATCGGCGAGGTGGGCGTGGATGATCTGGTGGAGGCGGGTCTGTCCAGGGAAGCCGCCGCCGAGCTCCACCGGGCGCTCCGGGAGTCGCTGGCCAGGGCCCGGCGGCCCGGGACGCCGGCGCCGGGGCTCGACCCGATGGAGGTGTGGCGGGAGCTGGCGGGCGCCGGGGCGCTGAAGCCGTCGCACCCGCACAGGGTGCATCAGCTGGTGTACTATTCGGTGTACTCCGAGTGGGACGCCTCCGCTCGGGGCCCTCCTCCCTACTGGTTCCCTTCTCTGTAATGAGCCTTCTCTTTGTACTTCTTTGCACCGTTCTCTGTTTTTGTCCTTCTGTCGGCCGTTTTGGGGATTCTTCTTGTTTTTGTCCTTGTCGGGTTCGTAGCATGGACGAGGTAGGGTCGATGTTGAGAGGGAGTGTCTGAAAATGTGCTTTTGGTGGTGCTTGGCGCTTTTTTGTTGAAATGGCGGCTAGTTGGTTGACAGAAGTAGAATGAGCCTGGACACACTCTAAGGAGGTAACGCGGGGAATGTCTATGAAGGAAAAGGGACACTGAGTTTCCATGGAGTGGGTCTTTGATCTGGTCCGCATTTGTGAATTGCCTAAACTATGATGAAAAAGGCAACAGTTGGTATTTCGCATGTATCGGGCGTCGATGATGCGAATGGCCTAATTTCATTGCATTTCTATCTAAGGGAGATGAGTGAATGTGCTAGTTGTGCATTAGGATTGATCCCTTTGTTTGTTCAAATCCTTCCAGATGACATAGTTGTGCCATTTGCTGACTTAGTGGTGATATGTATGATTGGCTGAGGTTCTGGTGAATATTTGCCGCAAAGCTTTCATGTGCTGCTCTCAGAATAGTAGTATTTTCGCATTCAACTCTAAACCGATGCAGTTTTCCTTTCTTGACAGATCCCAGTCAAAACAAACAAACTTGGGACGAATTATGGAATTGCATGGCGCAAAGCTTCTGGGGTCATCATACAAGGATCCCATAGCGAGCTTTAGCCTTTTTCAGAAATTCTCTGTGGAGCATCCAGAGGTAAGTAGGTTTCATGTACTGGAAAGAGCCCACTTAATTTGTTCTCCACTAGATATTGCCATAATGCCTAACTACTTTCTACACTCATAGTTAATCGGATTTTTTTACCTGATTCCAGGTCTACTGGTCAATAATTCTTAATGAACTCTCAATTTCATTTCGACATCCCCCAAGGTGCATACTTGACACAAGTGACAAATCAAAGCCCCGGGGTACGTGGCTTCCAGGTGCGGTATTAAACATAGCCGAATGCTGTTTATCGCCCTCACAGCAACTGAGGAAAGGGGATGACAGTATAGCGTTAGTATGGAGAGATGAAGGCTTTGATCATATGAGTGTTAACCATATGACACTAAAAGAGCTTCGTGAACAAGTAATGTATGCTCTTCCTCTGATGCTAGTGCATTTTGCTACTGTTAGAGGTCGATGATTGCAAAAGCTATGCTTACCTTTTACTGAAGTTCTCAGTCGATGAAATTAGGTCATGGTTTTGATATCAATGCCAGCCCGAAATTGCTAATTGCTGAAGCATATCGTACTTCTACCTGAACATCCAAACTTATGTGAGTGCTCACGCAGCCTCTGTGATGTAAGGGATCGGTGGCAAGTTAACCAATTTTCAGCTTACTTTTCAAATCATTTTCCCATTTTTTTTTAGCATCATGCTTGACAACGATGACCACAGTAACCACATCAATAGGTTCGAAGCCTTTTCAAATTAAGTAGATCGCCTTCACTATCCTTGCACCATTGGCCTTGTTTGAACTATTGCTGTGTAAAAACTAGTAAATCTTGCTGGTCCATTTTCACTTCGATGTTCCTAACAGAAATAGAAATGCAAGCAGGTTGGTGGCGAATGCTCTGGATGCGACATTCTCAAAGGGAGACACCATTGCAATCGACATGCCAATGACAGTCCATGCTGTTATCATATATTTGGCGATAGTACTCGGAGGATTTGTTGTTGTATCAATAGCTGACAGTTTTGCACCCAAGGAAATTGCTAGCCGTTTGCACATTTCTAAGGCAAAAGGAATCTTTACTCAGGTGATCTCTCATTTTTGTGAGTTATCAAGTTATCCGTAAATGCTATGGAACTTTGCTTAAAACTTCTGAGTTTTGACGTGTTATCGTTAGCAAGAGCTGAAGCAGTGGGAAGTAGTTATAGCTTATGACGAAGTTACACCTATTGATATTTATATAGGATATTTCATTACAGTTCAAATGCATGACTTAACTGTGGCAATCTCTTTAAATAGTCCGTTGGTATATGTATGTGACCCCATTGCTTTATTAGTCTTCATGCTAAAAGCTTGCTTTTTCTTTGGGGGTAAAAAAGAAGCTTGCTTTCACTAGGCGATATATCACCTAAATAAAATTTTATTTTTTCGAGTGGTTGCTGGTTCAAATTTTTCTATATTGTTTAAGCATTGTTTAGATAAAATTTTCAGCTCACACAAATTTTATACTTCTTCTATGAGTTAATCGCAATACTACATAAACCATAAATCATCCTGCATCTGTTTCAGGATTTTATACAAAGAGGAGGCCAGAAGTTTCCATTGTATAGGTAAGTCGGTCACTTCATTTCTTCTTTGTAGTGACTTTTTTTTAATAAGGAACTCATTCATTAAAGAAGATGAAAATGGAGAAGAAACGGATCACGCGTGTCTGACAGTCTCATTCCGCCTTTTCCTTGAGAGTTCTAGTTGCCACAGTATCTCGCTTGTCATATCTGGCTTTACCCTGATATTAATTGTTTATCTTGTGACATTTACTCAATTTATTTACTGTTCAAATCCCCTAGAGAGAGGACTGGAAGGTGAATATTCCGTTACCCAAACTAATAGCGGGTATTCTTCTCCATCCCTTGCAGTCGAGTTGTAGAAGCTAATGCCGCAAAAATAATTGTGCTCCCCGTGGTTGGAGATGGTGTGGGCGTCAAGTTGAGAGAGCAAGACATGTCCTGGAAAGCTTTTCTTAATAAAGTGGATCATATTCCAAGGTATCACTAACATCTATATTTCCTAATATTTCCACGAAAATAATATCGAGTGCAATAGAAAAACCTATTGTTAGCTATTCTTGAAGTGTTTAAAAAACATTGTCATTAGTTCAAAAATCTTTTAAGTGGCCATGAACTTGTGACCGTCCAGCAATAAGATGTGATGTGCACAGAAGTGTGATTCCGGTTCCTAACTTTCTGCAGAAGGCATTGTTACCCAGTCTTTTACCAAAGCGCCGAGTCTGTGACAAATATTCTCTTTTCTTCCGGGACTACAGGTAGTGTGAGTAGAAGATAGTGCCTTGTTTATACCTAACTGTGAGAATTAAATGATGTAATTCCTTCCTGTGAATAATTAGGAGAACCAAAAGCGATACCCTGGACTCAACTTTCACCTATCCGATGCGCCGCTGATTCATGGGCTCATATAGATGCTCGGGCTGGAGATGTGTTCTGCTGGCCTACAAACTTAGGGTGGGTCATGGGACCGATTTTACTCTACTCTTGCTTTCTAGCCGGTGCAACCCTTGCTCTTTACCACGGATCTCCACTCGGACGCGATTTTGGAAAATTTGTTCAGGTGACACCTGCAGTCCATGCATTTACTTTTATTTTGCATAGATTATCTCTTTTTCTTTGTTCTCACGAGGAAACACATACAGGGCCATACTAAATTGTTGCAAACTAGATTAATTGTTGATTCTGTCCTTAGTGGGAAAGCGTGAAACAGTAAAATTATCTGATTACTTGCTTGGACATCTATATTAATATATTATAACAAAGTTTTCTCTAAGGATTGCCTCCAAGTGTGCCATTTAAGATTGTAGATCGCTAGAATTGGACTCTCCTTGCATGGTTTTGGTGCTTTCTCCACAAAAGTAAAATAACATATACTTGCATTGCTCGTAATTGTGGTCTTGATAAAGTAATGGCAGGTGTGCCCCTCATCTTTCTCCTCTCTCTTCATTATTTTGCTATTTAATTACAACTCGCTGTATTTTAAGAAATATTTTTTTATCTTAGCATAATAACATAATTTCGAGTTTTTTCAATAGTAGTTGGTAGACAAAAGCTTTTATCATTTATATACATTTTAGAGATAGTATAATATCCACAATATATAATTTTTTACATTATGCTTGTGGATGTATTTTTATATTGATCAGTTTCTTTGCACTCTGATCACTTAGTTGTATGTGTACCTCTTATAGCTAATGATATGTTGTAATGATAAGTTGTATTGACGCTAAAATATTTCATGCTCCAATTTAAACTATATTTTTGTGTGACAATCCACACAATGCACGGGAATACTTTTTCGTTTTATAGGCAATATTAGCTGCTTGAGATTAAAACTTCTTGTTGGGCACTAACAGGTGTCACTTGTAAAGATAGTAACCGGACTTTCTCTCCTGTTTCTGCATTTGTTTCAGGATGCTGGAGTGACCATTTTGGGCACTGTACCAAGTTTAGTAAAAACGTGGAAGAGTACACAGTGTATGGAAGGACTTGACTGGACAAAGATCAGGTATTTTTTTTTTATTGAATTGGTCACATGATCATTGATAATGTTTTGTAAAGAAGTAACGAGATCAGGTAGTGGTTCAGGTCATTTGGCTCCACGGGGGAAACATCCAATGTCGATGATGACCTCTGGCTTTCTTCAAAATCCTTCTATAGCCCCATTGTCGAGTGTTGTGGCGGCTCGGAACTCTCATCAGCTTACATTCAAGGAAATCATCTGCAGCCTCAAGTTTTTGGTGCATTTAGCAATGCTTCCATGACGACTGGCTTTGTCATCCTGGATGACCATGGAGTTCCTCATGTAAGAGTTTCTCAAATGAAAGAGGTTCTTTGTTATAGGGACGTACACCAACCATGTTTAGTTTAAAAGAAGCTAATTGAATTTAGTCCAAGACCTTGATCTCATTTAGCCCTTCATGGTAGTCCTTGAACATATTTCTCGGGGCATTGGACGTGAGAGTACTTCACAAATCACAGGTGGCTGACTTGTCTATAATTTTAGATATGTAGTACAGAACTTGGTGTATAAATCAACTAAGAAACCTAATAACTTGTAAACGCAAAATTTAAGCCAAATGATATCACTCTTAAATGCAATTTCACATGGTTCTCTTAGACATTCAACTGTTGTACGTCAAATATGGGTATTCTTCCAGATTCTAGTTTCCTGGCTTGAAAAGTTGTCGGTTTACAAAGTAGATCTAACATGTTTCATGTAGTGTGACGTATCCACTCACCAGAGAGTCAGAGTGGCATTGACCTTGCAGTTGTTCAAAGTGAAAGCAAATGGTTTATGTTGTTGACTTAATAGCCTCTCCTGATCTTGCTCAAACATTCTCTGCCTTTTGTTTTAAAAATTTATCACCAGTGTGGCAAGTAGGTCCTCTACCAAGTAGTCTTAATTGCAGGTTTCATAGGGCAGGAAACTGCTTCGAATTATATTTTCAGGAGTACATATTTTATGAACCATTTAATCTCCTTTATGGTACAAAATTAATTTCCTGTCTCACTGTGTACAGCCAGATGATCAACCTTGTGTTGGCGAAGTGGGATTGTTCCCTGTTTATATGGGCGCAACTGATTGGCTGCTCAATGCGGATCACGAGGAAGTTTACTTCAAGGGAATGCCAAAATACAAAGGGGTGGTACGCCATTTATTGAATAGTCACGGCTTATTTATGCCATTTATCCTCTCTAAATACGGGTGTTTTGTCGCTACCGGAGATTTATGCTTAGTAAATTTAGTTGATCAATAGAAGAAATACGGCATAAATAGTTCATGCAAACTTGCAGCAACTGAGGAGACATGGAGACATCATTAAGAGAACTGTTGGAGGGTACTATGTCGTGCAAGGGAGGGCCGATGACACGATGAATCTTGGTGGCATTAAGGTATGACGCTTTCAAATTTCAGTCTTTATGTAAATGTCTGAAAAGTACTTAAAAACATTTTTGTCATGATGCCGGTAATATATATGACATAGTGGTTAAAGGAAAATTAGCTACGAGCTCAAAACGGATTACTTTGTCAAGCTTGCAACTTCCACCTAAAACCCACGCTGTTCTATGAATTTACAAATTTGTTTTCCTCTTCTAATGGCGGACCATTTAGTATTGCAGACTAGTTCTGTTGAGATTGAGCGCGTCTGTGATAGAGCAGATGAATCTATACTAGAGACCGCCGCGATAAGTGTAGCACCACCCACTGGCGGTCCAGAACAGCTGGTTGTTCTCGTGGTGCTCAAGAAGGGGTATAAGGCCGAGCCGAACAATCTGAAGATGAAATTCTCAAAGGCCATCCAGGGAAACCTCAACCCTTTGTTTAAGGTTTGATCCTTGAGATGTTAATGCTGATGCATCAGTACATTTTGAAGCTCCTCATGCTTTTTTTTTTTTTTTTGTGAAGTAAATTGAGATCAAACTCATTGAATAGTCACAACGTTATTGTTAAACATCAAATATGAAGAAGAAGAATTTAAGCAGCGAAAGATCGTCTTTTATCTTTCGTCCAACACATCCGTTTCGTCTTTAACATACACGAGGATCACTAACTGGAATGTCTCAATTGATCGACAGGTAAGCTATGTCAAGATTGTTGCCGAGTTCCCTCGAACGGCTTCTAACAAGCTACTGAGGAGAGTGTTGAGGGATCAGATGCAACAACAGCTCTTCATGCAGAGCAAGTTGTAGAGGCGAATGGGGAGTGTCGTCCTATGTTCTCGCCGCGATTGTCGATATGCAGGTTCTGATTCTGAACTCCAACTATCAATATCTGCTTGTGAGATATAAATCGGGTCGACGGAAGATTTATGAGGTTCATAAGTCGGAATAAGCAGCACCATCTGATTGGAATTCAGTACACTTGTCTTTTCAATTACAATAACACATCATGTTGTTCAAACTGAAAATACAAAGCTATTGCTGTGCTGGGAATCGAGTTGAAGTTCATTCGCTGTGTAAGTCTTTCCTCACACGGGATTTGTTAATGAGGGCCCGGGATACTTATTAAGCGTATTCAATACGAAATATTTCGATTTCCAAAACTTTAATCATACATTACGTGTGAATGAGGCAAGATATATGAACCGACGACTTACAATCGAATTCAATTCCCATAAAGATATTATACACATATTCCTATAAGATCGAAGACAAAAGGAAAGATAGAGAGAGAAACTTTTCGATACACGACGCACCGTGACTGACCCACCATGCCGTCGCGATCTGGACCTCCGACAACCCAATTTTAGATCGTTCGAAACTCAATCATCAATGCATGCATATGTCCAACCGTTCCCTTCGTTGCTCGATGTGACCATGCTTTTGTCCAGTCCTCTTCGCCGACGGAAAAGACAATGCGGAAGAAGATGGACCAAATGACGAGGACGTGCATGAAACCGCTTGGGCGGAGGGGACCACCATCGGTGTCGCGTTTGTCTTCGTTGCAATGCGGAAAGCAATGGTCGGTTTGCGTGCTCTATTCAAAGTTTTTGATTGCGCCATTATTGGAGCGGGGAGCGCTTGAGAAAGCGATGGGATTGGAGGTGACGAGACGATGCGGGTGAGCAGTGAAAGGGGGAGCCACCGGGCGGTGCCGCCCCACGTGCCGGGTCCGGCCGATCGGGGACCCTTTTTCACCGGAGACAAATTCAAAAGGATTCTTCAAGATTGCCAAACACGGTCTTGTCAAGAAAGAAAGGGAGGTTTCAAACACCCATACATGCACATTACTCAGAACTTGCATACAATACCATTACCACCGGCATCATCATCATCATCATCATCATCAAGAAGGAACTGAGGAAACAATTTGACTATTACTTACAGGCGTTTCCTGGCTAGAGACAATCCTGTTCACAACCGCACATAAGCCATCCATGTCCAAACGTTTGTCAAGATCAAAAACAGTAAAAAACAAAAAAACAAAAGAAAGGAAAATCTCCCGATTTGGACCGTGACCAAAATTGCACGCCCTAAACTTCGACGCAGCACCCGGCTCGGGCGAACCCGGAGAACTTCTCGGGCACGTCGATCTTCTCCAATTTACCGTTTTGCCCCTGCGCCACGTAGAACCCCTGCGGCGCCCCCTCGTACTCCGACCCCACGACCAGGGTCCGCCCTCCGCCGAGGTCGACCCGGCACGTCCCGGCCCGGACCGCCGCGTCCGAGTCGGCCCAATTGAACACCCTCCCGTCGCCCCCCACCGCGGCGCACGAGCTCGGGCACCGCCCCGGCTCCCACACCCCCTCCGCCCGCCGCCACTCCCCGGTCCCGAACTCGTACACCTCCGCGCTCCCCTCGAACCCGCCCTGGTCCTCCGTCCCGTACCCGCTGACCACCCAGAAGCACCGCCCCCCCGCCGCCACCACCCCCTCGCACTCGTCCCGGCCGCGGCTCATCGGGGCCAGCTCCGCCCACTCGTCCCTCCCCACGTCGTACGCCCACGCGGACCGCAGCGCGTTCTTGCCCTCGTCGTGGCCCCCGGCGACGTAGACGCGCCCGCCGTGCGCGCCGACGGCGAAGAACGACGTCGTCCGGGGCATCGACGCGCCCCGCCGCCACCGCCGCGCCGCGAAGTCGTACACGAAGACGTCGGCCACCGGCTCGTACCTCGCCGGGTGCCACCCTCCGAGGGCCACCAGCTCGCCGTCGCAGCTCGCGAGGCGGCAGAACAGCGGCAGCCCGTCCGGGTAGTCCGGAACCGGGTCGAGCAGGTCCCAGGTCCCGGCCTCCGGGTCGAAGACGGTGATGGCGTAGGCGGGCGGTCCGACCGGCTTGCGCCCGCCCGGCGGGAGCTGACTCGGGAGGGCCTGGACCAGGCAGGCGAGCTCGCGGGTGTGCCCGAGCTTCCGCCGGAGGTGGTAGAAATCTCGGCCCCGGAGGAGGTGGCGCCACCGGCGGCAGACGGCGGAGGCGCCTCGCCGGGAGGTGTGCGTCAGCCGTGCGAGGCATTCGAGGCTGAGTTCGTCCGGCAAGCCCGGGATCAACTCGGAGAAACGACAAGCTTCCATTTTGCGAGAGGTGTTCGCTTTGGAAATCGGAGTGTCCGTGGGCAGATGATGAATATGTCTTAGTAATCTGAGCCTTGTCATGTAGGTGCTTTATATATACATACATACATATATATATATATATATATATATATAGAGAGAGAGAGAGAGAGAGACACGCTCAAGTCGAACCTTAAAATGTGCCTAAATGGCTACACCTGGAGCACGAGGCGTAAAAACAAGTTTGGTCATTGCCGGATTAGGCATGAGAAAAAGACACCGACCTAACAAAGGGACCGCACCGAGGCGTGCCCGCCTGATTACAGGACAGGCTGCCAAGCCTCCCAGTGGCAATGAACCCTAGACAATCTCCAAATCTAAAGCTTAGAGGGAGCTTCCCAAATGTCGAAAGGATATTTCTACTTTCGCAAAGCACAAAATCAATATTTGTTGTGCTTACATCTGCTCATTTCTTAGTCTTCTACTATAGCAAAATTTTTATACATTCAAATATATACCCACAAATTTTCGTAGTTCTCGGTTTCCTCCCACTTAACTTCGAGGTTCTGAGAAGCATGTGAGCTCTAGTGGACCTTAGGGACTCGAGAGTGGCTGAAAGTCGAAGCGATCAGTGGGTAAACAGCCCGCTCGGTTCGCTTAGGATCAAAAAGCAAATCGAGTATTTGAGCTAAGCATAGATCCATGACCATTCAACCACCTTAATTTGGACATTATATCATTATTTATAGGATTAATGCCACAAAAAATTTCAAACTGGTACACCTGTGACAAATTTACCCCAAACTAATTTTTTGACCATCAAAAACCCCAAACTAATACATTTGTGACAAATTTACCCTCCGTTAGTTTTTATTAAATTTTATCGTTAAATTGGTGAGTTAGATGACACGTAACAATTAATGAGTGTACCGGTTTTGGATTTTACCCTTTTTTCTCACATATTTATCAATTTATGTTTTTTCGTGGTATTAATTCAATTTAACGGATGATAGATTTGTCACATATGTACCGATTTGGGGTTTTTAGTGATCAAAAAATTAGTTTGGAGTAAATTTGTCACAGATCTACCAGTTTGAGGTTTTTGGTAGTCAAAAAATTAATTTGAAGTAAATTTGTCATAGGTGTCCCGGTTTGGGGTTTTGCAATGGTATCAACCCTTATTTATATTCCATCTCGCTTGATTTTCTTCTTCATGTACTTTACTATCTCAAGAAACTGGATAATCCACATGCCCGAATTAATTTTATCAGATGTAACAATTTAGATAGGTGGTAATTAGAATTTTTATATTTTACTTTTTATTCTCGCACACACTTGACGGATACCTCAAAGTCTTTTTCCGAGGAGCGACAAACTATGCACAGATATATGCCCAGGTTGTAAGTGAGATTAAGGTCACTGGCTCGAAAGACAAAGGTACTGCGTATGCGAATGACTAAGGCACACCAAAAGTTGCCATTAATTCATAGTGGTTTATGAAAAATAGTAAGTCAAAATTCGACCCAGCAACTCTACTCTTATCTTATAGTTTTTGGCCTCTTAGGGCTTCCGTGATAAACATTCCGTTTCTTTATTATTTTTTTTTTATTCATGGGAAAAAATTTGGAATAGAAATCCGTTTCGTAACGTAATTTTATTTTTCAATTTCTGGATCAAATTTTGATTTTAAAAATATGTTTGGAACATAAATGAGAACTAAAATTTTTTTACTTTTCTATTTCTGAAAAAGAAATGAGAAATAAAAATTCTTCTTATCGCTCACCCTTACTACTAGCTGGCCGCCTACTCGTCGCTCATCGGTCACCTCCCACCACCGTCCTCCGCCGTTCGCTGCCGCCTACCGATCGCCTCCAGCCATCCGCTGTCGTCTACCGTCCTTTGCCGCCGTCCACACCTTGTTGCCACCTATTGTCCTCCGCCATTCACCTCCTGCCGCCGTCTGCCGTCCCCCTGCCGCCCACTGATCACCCAGGATGAAGAACTTTCGTGTAGTTATCAAACGGATTTCTGTTTAGAAAATATAAATTTTGTGTCGTTATCAAACGCGTATTTTTGCTCGGAAACTCGTCCATAGAATAGAAATGAAAAAATCAATTTTTGAAACAAAATAGTTATCATTCGCGCCCTTACTTTTCATTCTTGCCCATTTTTTTCCGGTGGGGAGGTGTTTAAATTTCATGAGAAGAAGGGTTCTTATTTATTAGGAATATTTTTAAAACTTCTCTTCCATAAATTGCGGTATGAAAAGTCCACGGAATTACGCCTAGGGATAAAAAGTACAAGAGATGGGCAAAAGTGTTCAGATTTGACAAAAGATTTCCTGGAAAAATAGATAATTTAATTGTAAGGTCGTCGTCGCTAGGCAAGCATTTCCCCATAAGGGCCCCTATTGCTTAGATAAGGAAATTTTCACGTGAGATAAACGTTCACGTCACACTACAAAATCCAAATCTTATTTGATCCGGCAAGTCCACCGTGTGATGTCCCAAGTAATTTCATAAAACATGTAGACTTGTAGAGTCCTTAGCACGACTCGTTCACATTGAGAGCGACACCGGGGGCGGCCGCCGGGTCCGCCCCGGCATGGCGTGGCCCGACATGCATGGGCACGGCCCGCCGACGAAGTATAGCTACGGAATATCAAATTTCAAATATTATTAGTATATTGTATTTTTAACGTATCATTTACTGTCTTAGTTATCCTAAAATATTATTCTATTTCCATTTATTTTATTGATTATCGCAGTATATAAACTCAACTTATCGTTACTATTTTGTTTTTTTTTGGTCAGAACTTATCATTACTATATTTTGGATTTTTATTCAAAAAAGATAAGATTTTTATAGTTAATTCAAAAAAGGGCTCGGGCCAACCGTGCTCGTGCTCGTGTCGGCTCACGGTGGCAACTCCTGAGTGAGATCCGGAATCAATGAAGCGTTCCTTGAACATAAAAAATTTCGTCCCCTTAATTCACTTCTAATTTAACAAACATTAGGGTAGCAATCCCTGGACGAACGTATTAGGATTCTGCTTC
This sequence comes from Syzygium malaccense, assembly GCA_031216405.1. NCBI lineage: Eukaryota > Viridiplantae > Streptophyta > Magnoliopsida > Myrtales > Myrtaceae > Syzygium > Syzygium malaccense. The sequence continues at coordinate 21,504,998 of CM062262.1, read as the reverse complement.
GCCCTCTCGACGAATGTTTCACGAGAGAATGATCTCTCTTGATTTTCAATCTCAAACTCCCTTGGGATTCTCTTGCACGCCCGCTTCCGACACAAGTTCCCCCGAGTGAATCGTCTCTCTTGGTTTTCATTCTCAAACTCCCTCGTGATTTCGTGTTCTGATTCCCACTTCTTCGGCTCAAAACGGGTGCTCTGCGAAAGTGTCTTTTCGATTTGCTTCGAGTACAAGAACTTCTCTCCCACGCATTCGCCCGATCAAAGATGGCGATGTTTGTGCACCATTTTCATCCTGAAATCGGGGGCGGAACCCTTCACGGGTGACGCCATCGCCCTTTTCAAATTTATTTAATTTAATTTTTTTTTTCTAGTCGTTTTCCTATTGGCAAGAAAACGTTTTTTAAGAATAAGGGATGTGCGTCTGAGAATCCTTGTGGAGGAGGACATGTGACGAAACTTCGCGCACGCGCGACTTTCCCAAGCTCCTAATGGTAGAAATGGTATTAAGCTGCTGATGAAATCATTATATTATTTGGTACCCAGGTACAAGTTGGCTAATGCCAAGTTGAGCAAATTCTAGTCGTGGGCAGTTGTATCATTTGGTCGAGTCGTCCTCAAAATTCGGCACATGACTTGAGGAAAACGTTTCGGACTCGACCAAGTGACACGCAAGGAATTTCCTTCTTTTTTTTTTTTTGCTCAACAAATGCAGATTATGTTCGTAATCGAACGAATACACGGAGGTACAGGTACATGAGGAAGAGCCTAAATGAAGCCCAAACCGTTTGGAGAAGCTTTAATTAGGCTCGTCAAATGAGTGGATTGGGTCGGGTTGAAAGTAATTCGGCCCAAATTGACCGGTTTTTATGCAAAAGAATTTTAGCGACCCAAATCCGAACCAAGCTTCAATTCTGAGCAATTTTTCTCCTTAAATTGTTGCTTATGAAGAATTTGGCCATTCTATGAACTGGCTCGCCGAATCGACGACGGAGCTTAGGTGCTCATGTCAAGTCGTGGGCTAGGATTTTGCAGGGCATATAAGCAAATTGGAGACATGGGTGAGCACCGCGTTGAAGGACAAAAGTAAAAAAGACTTTAGAACTAGGAACCGGTTGATTCCAAGGCCCATTTTATTTGAATCTTTATTTTAAAATATGAAAGTTACACCATTTCATTACAACAATTTATATTAGTCAAGTGGTCATGTTGTTGCTTGTTCAAGTTAAAGATCGTGGTTTGATTTTTTATGTGGCCAATTTTTTTTTTTAAAAGAGTCTTCAAAACCAACCTCAAGGGACTTGGGCACAGGCATCAAGGTCCCCGCCCAACCTCAAGGGACCTTGGCCTAGCCTTGATGGACCCGGGTCGAGTGCCACTTGGTTGGGTGAGGCAATCGAGTACTTAAGCATGGCTACCAAGGACCTAGGTATGGGCACTAGGGCCTCGAGCCTGGCCTTGAGAGACCTAGTTTCGACCTCCGTGGACTTGGCCATCGAGGAATTGGGTCCAACTTTGATTGACCTGGGACGAGTGCCAAAGATTTAGGGACCCGGGTATGGGCACTGTGATCCTCGGTTGAGCCATGAGGCACCTGGGCCTGGCCTTTGTGGACCTAACACAGGCATTAGCTTCTGAGCCCATTCTTGAGGGACCTATGCTGGGCCATTGTGGACTTGGGCTCAGCTACCAAGGAACCAGGCTCGGTCATGATGGACTTGGGCATTGAAGCTAGGTACTCAAGCCCCACCTCAAGCACCTAGGGTCAAGCGCCAATGCTTGGGCAAGGAAGCAAGGTACCCAAGCATGGCCACCGACAACTCGAGTACAGCCACCGGGGTCTTGGACCCAAGCACGAGCATGGGAGTCCTAGGCACGGGCATGGGCATGGGCAGTAGGGGTGTCAAAAGAACCCGTCCAAACACGACCCGACCCGACCTGATCCAAACAGGAAATTTTCGTATTTGGTCGGATTGGGTTTTAATTTGTTTGGGTAACAAGAAAAATAATTGGCTCTTATTTTGAATTTATTGGGTTCGGGTACCCAAACCCAACCCAAACAAGAAAAACCCAATCAAGGAAACCCTAAATCTCTCTTCCACGTCTCTCTTACTCTCTCGCCTCTTCTACTATATCACTTTGCCTTCCTTTGCTCTCTCCTTCCAAGCCTCTCCGCCACATGACACTGCACCTTCTTCCGTCGGAGCTCCGGAGACATCGCTTCAATGGCCCTTAAGTCCTTCATCGATGTCGGCCCCGGCTCCCACTTCTCGATCTAGAACCTGCCATTCGGGGTCTTTTGGCCAGATAGCAGCTCGCCGGGGCGGCAGGGGGTCGCCATCAGGGACGGCGTCCTGGACCTCCCCACCATCGCCTCCGCTGGGCTCTTCGACGGCCCGGCCCTCGCCTGGTCCAATTGCTTCCACCAGGTTGGGCGTTCTCGTGGGCTCGTTCCGTGCTTCGTTTGCTGACCGCGACATCTTTACGGACTGAAATGTCGGTTTTGCTGCTAGTTTCTTTATGCCTTCAAATGATTTTGCTATTTGCTTCTGATTGTTTAATAGGACTGTGATCACTAGTTAGCGTGATCTGTTTCTGTTTAGAATTGATTTCTGTAGCTTTGTTTCTGATTGTTTCTGTTTCTGTTTCTGTTTAGAATTGATCACTAGATAGCTTTTCTGTTTAGAATTGACTCCACACTAGGGGTGTCAATGGGTCGGGTCGGGTCGGGTTTTCATGATATCCGACCCGACCCAAATATTGGACATATGTCTTCGACCCGACCCGAGACAAGACCTGAACAAGATAAAGCTACACGATCGGGCCGGGTCATGTCGGGGCGGGTCGGGACGGGTTTTGTGTTTCAAACAATGAATTCAGAGATAGAGATAGAGAGAGAGATGCCATTGTTGCAGATCCCGAATTCATCATCTTCCCAGCAGCACCCCGTGCATCACCGCCCCGGCCTCAGCGATTCAACCGCCGCCGCGGCATCACCGCCTTCTGCCCCCGCCGTCCCGGCATTGTTGTTGCCGCAGCAGGAGGACTCCGCGTTGTCAACGAGACCGCCGCCGCCGCCGCCGCCGCCACAGGTGTCGGCTTCAGCCTCGTTGTCCTGGGCAACGACCGCTTCCCCTTTCCGACAGGCGACGGATCTCTCTCTGCAACAGGAGCAATTTTCTTCCCGATAGATGCTGACCTCTTTGCCGTCGCAGGGGACGAGAACCTCGAGGGCTTCTGAGCCGAAAGATAATGCACGGCTCCTTCGCTTCGCTCCAGTTTCATGAGACGAGCGAAAGTCAAAGTGGGGGCAGCGAAGGGGAGGGATTCAGATCTGGAGAGAGAAGGAAGGAAGGGGGGGGGGGAGGGGAACTGCTCGGCGGCGTCGATGTCGGAGGCGACGGCGGAGTAGATGCGGGCGAAGGGGTCCTCGCCAGAGACATTGGAGTCCTTTAGCTTCTCGATGTCGTACTTGTCGTACTTCTTGCAGATCGAGTCCACTCGAGTCAAGATGTCGATCATGCTCATCCTTTTTCCCCGGTGTGTCCCTCCCGGAGAAGCAACCTCGACAGGCGGTTGGAGAGGATGAGATCGGCGTCGCGGTTGGAGAGGGAGATGTAGGTGGAGTGGAGGGAGTCGGAGAGGTAGAGGAAGAAGCCGTGGTTAGGCCAGAGGAAGCGGTCGCCTGCCGGAAAGGGGAAGCAGTCGCTGCCGCAGGCGTCGGCCGTCGATCTCGGCGACGCCGTTGAGGGCGGCGGCGGCAAAACCCGGGGAAGAAGAAGTCGAGGCAGAATCCTGGGAGGAGGAGGGATCTTAGAGGTTTTGGTTATTGTTTGGGTTGGGCTTGGGTACCCAAGCCCAATAGATCCAAACAATATCCAATTTTTTTTAGTGTTACCCAAACAAGTTGAGATTTAACCCGACCCAATAAGAAAATTTCGTGTTCGGGTCGGGTCGGTTCGTGTTTCAGTTCGGGTATCGTGTTTGGTTTTGACACCCCTACCCCACACCTCGCGGCTCCTCAGGAGGCTCAGGCTTCACCGACGAGGCCGTGCCGGTAGGGGCATCTTCGGCGTGCTGCAACGGAGGAGACGGGGGCGGCGCGGAAGGATAGAAACTCAGGAAGCAGAAGGGAGTGTCGGCATACGTGCAGGTCGAGAGCGTGGAAATCAGAAATTCATTTTTGGGCGTGGAATGAATTTGACAGATTTTTGAGGTGATGAGAAAGCAAGAACAAAATCATTTGGTTGAGTTTGAAACACGGAACCCAGCCAGACCCAACCCGGACCAACCCGTCCCGATCACGTAGCTATATCATGTTCGGGTCTTATTTCGGGTCGGGCCGAGTGCACATGTCCATTATTTCGGATCGGGTCGGGCATCATGAAAATCCGACCCCGATCAGACCCATTGACACCCCTAATGGGCAGACAAGTCTTGGGGCAGGCCTTAAGGGACTTGGGCCCGGCCTCTATGGATTCAACACAAACATCGGGTTTCAGGCCTAACTTTGAGGGACTTGGGCCAGCCTTTGGTCATGTTGGTGCACAATCACATAAGAGCTCAAGCATCATTGTGACGGAGCTGTCGCTTAATGCCAGGATCTGCCACTTTGGGAACGGTGGCAGCCCTAGAGCCAGAGGAGGGGAAGGAGAGCAACTCGATCCGCGGGCAACTGGAAGTCGAAGAGGTCAAGCAGCAAGAAGGGCATTGCTCTTTGATTAAATAGGTTGGAATTGGGTTCTTTGCAAAACCCATTAGACCCATCATTAATTGGGCTTTGCTTTGTTAGACTCATTTTAACCCATATTTTAAATTTATGCAACTCATATTTCACCAAACTTAACGAATACAAGTTAGAATATAGGATTTTGCCACCTCTATCTTTTAATTAGAAAAAAAAAAGTGAAAAAAATGTACTTCAAAGAGCAAAAAATAAAACTAACAAAGAAATATGGGAATCAGCTTGCTTTCAGACTAAAAACCCTAATCAAGCAAAACAGAGCGCCACCAAGTTGAGAATCGACGGGGGCTGATGGGGGCCATATTCGGAAAAGGCAATAACAAACGTGATGAAACGTTGGATGTTAGATCAAAAGTCACGTACAGTAAAAGTTGTGTATGTTTGATCGGAATCTGTGGAATCTTAAGTAATGTCATGTTAATTGTTCGAAAATGGCATGTTTGAGTCTTTAAGTGCTATAAACGAATTAACGAAAAAACTTCTTATTTTGCAATTCCAAGCCCTGACCTCAACTGACCTGGATCAGATCGAACTGTTTCGGTCCACACAATTATCATTCATTCGTACCAAAGGCCTGGCCCATGAACACCCCGTTGCTACTGTCAACCGTTGTTAATCCACCTCCATTCGCTAGTGTCACCACGAGAGAGAGAGAGAGAGAGAGAGAGCTTGACATCCAGGAGTGTCATGGTTCTATTTGGATTGAGTTTTCATGATACCCGAAACGAACCAAACCATTTGGGAGGTGCGCATGTTTTGACCCGAATCAGGGAAAATTTCATTTTGGTACCCAAAGTGGGGGCCTTTTCTCAATTTGATACCCAAAGTGGACATAGTCTCAAATTGATACCCAAAGTGCCCATTCAGTCTCAATTTGGTACTTGAGTTTGCCGGCCTGTCAAATGCTCACCGGCCGACAAGAAATTTACTGTTCCGACTACCGGAACAGTATTTTTTTTACTTTTTTATTATTATTTTTTTTTTTCTGTTTTTTTTCTTTTCCTTTTCCTTTTATTTTTTTTCCTTCTTCCCTCCGCCGCCCATAGCCATGGCCGACAGAGGTCGCCGACGTCGGGCGAGGGCCGCCCTCGCCAGATTTGGCAAGGGCCGGCCCTTGCCTGGGCTGGCGAGGGTCGCCCGACGCTGACGACCTCCGCCAAGCTGCTGTCCATTGTCACCCTCCTCAAGTCCCGCAAGAACTCCGCCCACATCCACCAGCTGCATACCCAGATCATCGTCATGGGGCTTGAGCAAGACCAGTTCGCGGCTTCCCACTTCTTCTGCCTCTCCTACTCCCTCTCTTCTCTCGCCTATTGCTCTCGCTTTTTCGGTTGCATCCTCGACCCTTGCTAGGGTCGGCCCTCGCCCGACGCAGGTGAGGGCCGCCCTCGCCCGACGCAGGTGAGGGCCGCCCTCGCCCGACGCAGGTGAGGGCCGCCCTCGCCCGACGCTCGCGAGGACCGCCCTCGCCCGACGCAGGCGACCTCCACCGGCCATGGCTATAGCCGGCGGAGGGAAGAAGGAAAAAAAAAAAAGAAAAGGAAAAGGAAAAGGAAAAAAACAGAAAAAGGAAAAAATAAAAAAAATAAAAAAGTAAAAAAAATACTGTTCCGGTAGTCGGAACAGTAAATTTTTTGCCGGCCGGTGAGCATTTGACCGACCGGCGAACTCAGGTATCAAATTGAGACTGAATGGGCACTTTGGATATCAATTTGAGACTATGTCCATTTTGAGTACCAAATTGAGAAAAGGCCCCCACTTTGGGTACTAAAATGAAATTTTCCCCCCGAATCATTACTCGAACCAGTTATGACTTGAACTGAAAACGTGGTTTGGATCGGGTTGGTTCTGTTCGGTTCAAGGTGGCTATGTTACAAATTCATTCTGTTTTTCCTTTAAGGTTGTTTTGGGCGGCACCTTTCAGTACAGTAGAATCGAATTGAGTCGTTCATTCAGGCTTTTGGAGCTCAATTACACTACAGACAGTGCACTGTTGCATCCAATGGCGGAACAAACTTACGATTATTCAACCTTGTATCAGAAAGATGCTCAGATTAAATCCTATGATCTGGGATAATATTTTCCACGCATCATGTACTGAGAATGAATATCAAGCAACACTGTGCCACTAAAGCCGAACCAATAGTGAATCAAAATTACGATAAGCAACCGACTCCTTGAACTGGCAAGGTACAATCGCGAACTGGACCCGGTTCCGAACCCCCAAGGCAAGGCCAAGGTAACAGATTGGATGGTAGCGAATCTCTGATCCTGGAAAAAGTAAAGAGAAGAAGTGGTGATGGTGCCTCTGTTTTGCAGTTAAAGCGCGAAAATCACTTCCCTGAAAGGGCAAAAGCCTGTTTTGCTTCCAGATAAATCCATCAAATTTACAGCATGGTCCGTCTGAAACATGTCTGGGAAGAAGGAGAGAAACAGCTAAACAAGACTAATCTTTCTATGTGCCTAGATTTCTTCGACGACTGTAAATGGCATGTCTCAACTATATCACTCGTCTTCATGGACCTCACCAATGTCCCTCTTGCTGAACTTGAGTATCTTCCTGGACTTGCAGAACCTCATCAAGAAGAACCACCCAATCCCACCCACGGTCATGAGCCCGCTAACCAAGTACACGACCTCTGTGGCATACACCATGATCACCACCAAAAACCCGCACGGCACCAGGCTCAGCACCGCCAGCCACGGCAGGCTTAGCGGGACCCGATACGGCCTCTTCAGCTCAGGCATCTTCCTCCGCAGCCATAGGAAGGAGGCAAACTCTAGCAGCATCCCCAGGCTGTACAGGTAGTTGGCCGATGATATGATGGAGGTGAAGTTCATGTAGGAGAACCCGAGGGAGATGGCCGTGGACACCACTATCCCCAACCAGGGGGTGTCGAACCATTTGGACCGGACCGCAAAGACCCTCGGCAAGATCCCCAAATCCGCCATGCCCAGGAGCTGGAACGCACTGCTGCTGAGCTGGGCCTCAAAGAGCCCAATCGTCGACAGTACGGCCCCAATCTCGAGCCATATCTTGAGCCACTTCCCGGCGATGATCTCTGCCGCGTCGGCCATGAACCCGGTCTCCCACTGGCTCTGGTCCACCAAGACGGAGCCGGTCACGGCGAAGAGCGGGATCAGGTAGGCCACGCAGGTGAAGATCACGGCCACAAGGAGGGCCACAGGGAAGGTCTTCTGTGGCCTGTCGACTTCCCCTGCCATGGTGCTGACATTGTCCCAAAAGTTGAGGTTCCAAAAGAGGGTGTTGAAGTACGAGTTCCAATCTTTCTTCACCCCCTTTTGCCCCAAGCTAAGCCACCTGCGCCGAAAAAGTACTTTATGCATCATTACATCGCTGACATTGACAAGCGACCAAACTCAGTTACAATTTCAGTACAACGATCGTATGTTACTATAAATAACATGAACTCACCGGTGAGGCTGAATCTTCGGGATCGCGATCGAAGACATGACCAGGAAGGGCATCAGAGAAACGATACCCAAGACAACGGCGGTGTAGCCCACGATCGTCAGGCCGGTGTAATTCAGGAAGGACAGCATGAATGTAAATATCAGGATCGCGACCTTCCGCGGCCACCCGGATTCGAAGACCGGGAACAGCTTCTCGATGTAGTCGATGCAGAGGACCGGGAAGGAGGCCACGTTGATGACGCCGCTCAGGAACTTCCACGTCCCCATCAGGGAGCCGCAGAGGGGACCGAACGCCCGCTCGGCCCACAGCACGAACCCCCCGTTGCCCGGCAGCGCCGTGGAGAGCTCGGCCGTCACGAGGGCCTCCGGGATGCTCCAGATGAACGGGAAGACCAGGAATCCGACGAGGGCCAGCAGCGGCCCGGCCGCCTGGACCGCCGGCTCCTCGCCGTACGGACCGCCCGCGACCTCGAAGTAGATGAGGAAGATGAGGGGGATGAGGGTCAGCTTCTTCGCGGTGCCCCCCCTCGCCGCCGCCGGCACGGCGACGACGGGGAGGCCCGCGGCGGCGTCCGGACCATGAGGGGCCTTCTCCGGCGAAGGTTTCGGGTTCTGCTGCTGCATGTCCGGCTCCATAGAGGGCTCAGAGAGAGAGAGAGAGAGAGAGAGAGAGAGACGGAGATGGGTTTCTAGTTAGAGAAAGTGGGGATGGAGGAGGTTGCTTTCTTTCCGCATCCTCCTCCTCCTCGACCACGACGAAGACAGCGGAAGGGAATCGCAGATGTGAGTTGAATATTTGGAACGTGGCGACGAAGATCTTTCGTTTCAAGAAACCGAGAAGATATTAGATTGTATCATATGGATCGATGGTGTGAACCGAATCGAAAGAAGAAGACGACAAATTTGAATAATCAAAACCACAAGAATCTATCCCTCATCCGGCATCTCTTCCGCTCCGCCTCACACACGAAGCAAGCTGTTCAGCATAACATATCCAAATCGGAGTAAGAAACTCAAACCCACGACTCCATTGAAGCAAGAAATCATGTACGGGAACCCTTAGGAATCGTTTGGTAAGAACCCTTAGGAATTGTTTGCACGGAAATTTGGCCAGGTCGTCGATATGAACAGGGAAGTGAGCAGAGTGCGGGTTATATCATTAAACACATGAGCCGCTGTCGACGGGCATGAGAGCCGTTATCGATATTAAAATACATCTATGACGTCGGTATACAACGATCTATATTAGCGATAGCTGGCAACGATATTGATTTAAAAGGAGCAATTGATTACCGATTGAGGTACCAATAGAAGGTTGAATACGTAGAGGGCGTCATGATACTGGTATGAGTTACCACCGGCGGATGAAGCGACGGAGTTCGGGAAGTCATGGAGTAAGCAAAACACGATTTTAATGGGGTAATTACTCGAAGACAAAATCATGGCATTGTGAGAGTATGGGCACAAGATTTTCAAAGATGAGGGAACATGGCTATAACCGCAAGAGAACCGCTCAAAGATAGTTTTGGCACAATTACTATAAGTACGAGCATTTGTCTACTGGAGACCCCTACACAAACAAGCAAACATGCAAATTTTCAATAATCTCTACTTTCCCACACAGTGCTTTTAGTTTCAAAGCTTGCATCGTCAATTAAATTTCAGTGTATTTCTTATATGTAGTTTCTAAATCCGCGTCATCGATTAAATTCCGGCATTGCATCTTTGCATTCTCAAGTTTGGTTGTCGATTAAATTCTGATATAATTTATGTACGTTCAATTCTGTTAAAGTGATTGTATTTTTAAATTTTATCGTCGATTAAATTTCGATACGATTTATGTACGTACAATTTGATTGAAGTAAAGTTACTGATTTTCTTGTCGATGTGTGATATTTTTTGTTTGGAGTCGGCTACGGAATTTCGTCTCCCTCCTATAAAAATCGAAAAAAGACTTTCGATGATAGGAAACTTTTGCATTAATTACACGGGGTAAGCGTTTTGTCCTCTTCAGCCCGACTTTCTGGGCAACTTTGCAGACATCCTTGAGTTGTCTTCTGTGCAATAAAAGCTTCGACGTCATCTTCATCTGAGGGGAGGGGCTTTGGCTTAGGGGAAGCTAGTTTGAACGATGTTTACGAGAAGCCGCCTTAAGCATCTTCAACCAAATGAATGGAGAAAAAAAAAAGGTTTAATGGTATTAACACTCCCAATTTGATACCCCTAACACATTTTCAACAAATTAATTTTCTGTCTCACAAAAACCTCAACCCGGTAACATCATAACACACATGTACTTTAAACTAATTTTTGTTTCACAGAAAATCTCAAACCGGCATTCCCGAGACAAAAATTTACCTTTTTTTTTATACCGAATGTGTCATTGTCCACATCAGATTGGTCTCATAGTCGTCTTTCAAGTGAAGTGATGTGTACATGTTTTAGCGATACATTGGACAAAATAGTATCATACTATAAATTTGTGTAAGGGGTACCGGTTTGAATATATTTGTGAGACAAAAATTAGTATGTCATTAATGTGTCATGGGTTAGGATTTTGGATTTTTAACATATGAACCCAAAACAGAAAAGAAGAAAAGTTAATACTGAAATTTTCGTATACAATAACATATTTGTGCTTTTCTTTTGGGGACTCTTTCTTCTAAGAATTGATTAAAATAAATCTCTTCTATCAGATTTTATGTACTTGGATAAACAGTGACCTTTTACATAATAGTATTTCATTTTCATCTTCACTGAAAAAAGAAAAGAAAAAGCAAAGAACATTTTCACGAATCAGATGGGTCCTTATGCTTTCTATATAAGACTCGAAGACCCTTTAAGTAACGTTAGCCAATAGGACTCGTCGGCCAAAATCAATGTACTAGCAGTAGTGTGGGTGATATTGCATGCTCTTATTGGAAGAAGGTACTTTGATTACGCGAGAAGTCGTTGTCTGCATCCGGTGCAGCCGGGCACAACGCACGCGATACATCGGATTGCATGGGTCTTACATGGATCAACATTGTCCGACGAGGTATATGTGCCGGGCCTCTATGCTTCGGATGAAGGGAGAGGTGTTATCATAATGAAATATGCAAAAAAAATTAATTTGATTGGAACATGATGAGATGGGCGTTATTGCGTTAGAGATAATTGAGGTTTTCAAATCAATGTTGATAAGATATAAACTTAATTGAAAACATGAAGCAGAGGGGTGTTATCATGTTAGAAGATAAATGGGGTTTTTTAAATCGGTGTTAATAAGATAGCGTAGAGAGAGAAGCAAGGCAGATAACTAGATCGTAGTGAGGATTTTTACTGGATTTCAAGATGAGAGAAAACAAATTTACAGAACGCTCGCAGGCGGCGAAATTTCAGGTTATTTTTCAAATGGAATGGTTAATCAGTTCTAATACTACTGTACGGATGTCAATTCGGTCGTAAACGTCCGTCTTTTTTATTTAGTCATTTTGCTTAATTTTTGCTGGACATCGCGGGCTAACGTGGAGGTCCTGTCATTAGCGATTTTCGGCGAAAATCGACCTGAAGGATTATATTAGAATTTCACGCATATGGTAAGTACTCGGCTGACAAAATTGAAAGGTCTAAAACTGAATCGGTATTATACAATAGGTTTTGTGACTGATTGGACATATCAATATCATTAGTAAATTCAAGAAAGAAATACTTTTATAATATTTATCCATACGAAAGGTAAATTTAAAGATAAAAGAGTAATTCGTAAAATTTTAATACAATCGTTCGCTCAACAATAACTACTTCTTGTTGGGAATGCGCAGTAGAAACTTAATACCTTCACATGGGAAAATCGCTAAGAAGGAGCTCAAGTCCGAACCCGTTAACATATCCAGTTGAACCCACATTCACTGAAAAACTTAAACTAATAAGTTATGGGCCAATTAGGATATATAAACTGCTCAACACCACAGCAATTATCCAGCAACAACTATCATTAACTGCTCACTTAAGATTGCATCACCAAACCAACTGTCCACGGTCACTTATCACCAAACAATTTCCATCCGAAACAAGTTACAATCATAAGATTTCTTTGTTGAGATATTGACAAAGACCTGAACAGATTGAAAGCCCACCAATCAACCATCGGTTCTAATACCATTTGTTGGTGAGAGATCGCAAGTCCGAACCAATTAACATATCCTGTTGGACTTACCTTCACTTAAAAGTTTAAGCCAATGAGTTATGGGCCAACTCTAATATATTAACTGATCACCAGCTCATCAATTATCCGATGTGGAATTTCTCAAACACAACTCATACGTATTTCTCAACAATTATAGTATTTCTTTAGCAGGGATTTACAAATTATCACATCCACATAAATAATATATTCATAATTTCATAGCATATATTCTCTCTCCTTTGAGGAATCAAATTCGAACGTGGGAGTGATGGTCGCTGCAGCCGAGCTGCCCTGCTGGTCTTACATTTGCTGCGTAGAATCCAAGCTTGTCGGCAAGACTTGTCAACGGAGAAGAGCTGCTTGAACTTCGATTCTGCAGAGGCAAAATCACAAGATCTCACAGCTGTAGGATCCTGAAATCGACTCGGCTTCCAATCTAAGCAATTCACCGAGTACTTCACCATCTCTTCTTCTAGGAATAGGCAGCGGGTCATACGAATGAACATCCATGATGCGTATCGTGCATTTCATCCCATCAACACGCACAGGCGGTCGGCGGTCGCACGAGTTGGACTCCAGAAGCGGCCCCCACGGTGAAAAGGTTCGAGGTCGCTCCCCTGGTGCAGCGATTTGTCCCCCCCGCGGCACTTACTTCTTGCGGTATCCGAACAACACTCAGCCCATGTTCGATGCAAGCACACACGATGTCTTCCGATCATATTATCTCATATTATGTATGCACACGGGATATATACGTATCAATATAACCGATTCAATCTACATGCAAATATAGCACACGAGTTACATATACCGTAAGGGGTGTGAACGCTTACGTTAAGATCCATAAACTCCGATCAATCAACATTTAAGATTATATCAAGAATTTTGAACCTAGTGACGTGCCGCCGATACGCCGGATTAAATATGGATATTTCCGCGGTGGTTACTGGAATAATTAGGATGACATGAACATGGGACAAGATTTGACTAAAGACAAATAAGAGAAGTCAAATGTGACCAGCTAGAGTAGGTTGACAAAAGCATGGGAAAAAGACACTTCCGTTTCTTTCCCCGCCAGGCTGCCAACTTCGTTGACTCGTGACAATTACATGTGCGGACCCGAACTTTTAAGCCTAATACGTAACGCCGCTCCTAAATTTTTTAATTTATTTGATGTAATTTTCGAATTTTAATTCGATATATAATATGTCTCCAAATTTTTCAATTTATTCAATATAAATTCCGAACTTCTGATAAATGTTCGATCTAGTCCATAAACTAAATGAAAATATCCAATGATGTACTTTCATTAATTCAAACTAATGAAATTTGCTAGTTTTACTTCCAATCCTGTAATTTTGAATGGCGAACAAAAATAAGGGTACATGTGGATCTTTCGTGCAAGATATTCAACTAAAATATAATCAGTTTTCCATTTTGAACAGCATCGAGCCCTTATTTAAGACAAATCTCACTCTATGCCCTCTCTTGAAAAAAAACGGCTCCACTCGATGCCCTTATTTGAAATTTTACGGTTTGGATATTAGAAAATCCTATTTCTGAAGAGTTATTAAGTGCACATCACCCTCTTTTAAAGAAAATACCTGAGATAAATTTATTATAGGGTTAACACCACAAAAAACCTCAAATCAGTACACGTGTGACAAATTTACTCAAAACTAATTTTTTGACTAACAAAAACTCTAAACTGGTACAACTGTGACACATGTATCATAAACTAATTTTTGACCACCAAAAATCCCAAACCGATATATTTGTGACAAATTTACTCTTCATTAATTTCAGATAAATTGGATTAATACCACAAAAAATTACAAGCTGAATACGCCTCTGATAAACGGAGGGTAAAACATGAAGTTGGTACATCTGCGTCATTTAAGAAAGCAATATGATAGTAAAATTTAACAGAAATAAATTGAGATAAATTTGTTACAAGTGTACCAGTTTAGGGTTTTTTGTAGTAAAAAAATTAGTTTATGGTAAATCTGTCACAGATGTACCAGTTTGGGGTTTTTCGTGATATTAATCATTTATTATATAGATAATAAGCCAATAATTATATATAATAAATAATAGATATAAGAATATAATTCCATGATAAACCCTAATTACAGTTAAGGCACCATGTATGTATATATGTGTGTGTGTATATATATGTATATGTATGTCAAGTCCTAAGATATCGATGGTAATTGGGCCTTTTGGGCTTTACCTGCATGCATCTGCGAAACGGCGTTTCCTCTCTGCAAAATCTCCCGTCTAATTCCCCCTCTCTTTGCCTCTCTAGCATCTCTCTCTGTCACAGAAATATTGCAGCAATGGAGATAGTTTCGCCAAGAAACGCTTTTGGCGCAGTCCATGGCTACGGTGGCCGCGGTGGCATCCGGATAAGCCCGCTCGCCGCACCGCTCTGCCACTTCTGCCGCCGGAGCGGTTGTGCTGCAAGCTGTCCAAGTTCCAAGGTAAATTTTCCTCACCAGCCGTTCGCGTCCGTCTCCTATGGGAAGAGTTGTTCGGCTAAATCTCAAGAACTCGACGGCAAGTCGGCGTCGAGGGTCGATGTTTGTCGCGCTGGTTCCGGTTTTAAATTCGCTCGACTGCATGGTTTTTTCAGATTCGATCATGTGTCGTGCTTTATGACAGTTCTTAATCTGAATATGAGGTTTGGAGCTTCCATCTTCATGTTCTTTGCGGTGGATATTATTTACTCTCTTGGTTATCCTAACATATTATCCTATTTCCATTTTTTTATTGATCATCGCAATATATAAACTCAACTTATCATTACTATATTTTGGATTTTTATTCATAAAGATAGATTTTTATAGTTAATTTTAAAAAGGGCTCGGCCCAACCGTGCTCGTGCCGGCTCACGGTGGCAACTCCTAAGTGAGACTCGGAACCAATGAAGCATTCCTTGAACATAAAAATTCAGTCCACTTAATTCACTTATAATTTAACAAACATTAAGGTTGCAATTCCTGGGTGAATATATTAGGATTCTGCTTCGCGTTCTCAACAAATGTTCCAGGAGAGAATGACTCTCTTGATTTTTATTTTCAAACTCTCTTAGGATTCTCTTGCACACTTCCGACACATGTTCCACGAGAGAATTCTCTCTTGATTTTCATTCTCAAACTCTCCCTCACGATTTCGCATTCTCGTTCCCCCTTCTTCGGCTCAAAACGGGCACTCTTCAAAAGTGTCTTTTCGATTTGCTTCGAGTGCAATAAACTTGTCACACACATTCGCATGATCAAAGATGACGATGTGCACCTTTATCATCCTGCAATTGGAGGTACCTTCACAGGTGACGCCATCTCCCTGTACAAGTTATTTTAGTTTTAAATTTTTACTCGTTTTCCTATTCGCAAGAAAACGTTTTCAATAATAAGGGATGTGTCTGAGAATCGTTGTCGAGGAAGAAATGTGACGAAACTTCACGCACGCGCAATTTTCCCAAGCTTCTAATGGTAGAAATGGTAGTAAGCTGCTGATGAAATCAGTACATTATTTGGTACACAAATACAAGTTGGCTAATGCCAAGTTGAGTAAATTCTAGTCGTGAGGAGTTGCATCATTTGGTCGAGTCGGCTTCAAAATTCGGCACATGATTTGAGGAAAACGTTTGGGACTCGACCAAGTCACAGGCGCGGGATTTTCTTTTTTTTTTTTATTTTTGCTCGACAAATACGGACTATATTCGTAATCGAATGAATACACAAAGGTATATGTACATGAGAAAGAGCCTAGAAGAAGGCCAAGACGTTCGGACAAACTTTAATTAGGCTTGTCAAACGAGTGGGTTAGATCGGGTTGCAAGTAGTTTGGCCCAAATTGACCCGTTTTGATGCAATCCAATTTTAGCGACCCAAACCCGACCCGAGCTTCAATTCTTAGCAATTTTTCTCCTTAAATAGTTGCTTATGAAGAATTTGGCCATTCCATGAATTGGCTCGCCGAATCAACGTGGGAACTTAGGTGCTTGCGTGAGGTCATAGGCTTGGTTTCCGAAGCCCATTTTATTCGAATCCTTATTTTAAAATATGAAGTTACACCATTTCGTTACAACAACTTATATTTGTCAAGTGGTCATGTTACTACTCGTTCATGTTAAAGATCATGGTTCGATTCTTGATGTGGGCAAATTTATATATTTCTTTTAAAAGAGACTTCAAAACCGGCCTCAAGGGATCTGGGCACGGACACTGAGGTCCCAGCCCAACCTCAAGGGATCAAGGCCTAGCCTTGATGGACCTGGGTCGTGCGCCACTTACTTGGACAAAGGAACTGGGTACCGAAGCATGGCAGCCAAGGACCTAGGTATGGGCACCGGGGCCTCGGGCCTGGCCTCAAGAGACTCGAGTTCAACCTCCATGGACTCGGCCATCGAGTAATTGGGTCCAACCTTGATTGACCTAGGCTTGCCTCGATGGACGAGGGACGAGCACCAAAGGTTTGGCGACCCGGGCACGAGCACCGTCATCCTCGACTTAGCCATGAGGGATATGGGACCAGCCTCTGTGGACCTAACACATGCAACAGGTCTCGAGCCCATCCTTGAGGGACCTAGGCTCGGCCATTGTCGACTTGGGCTCTGCTACTGAGGAACTAGGCTCGGTCACAATGGACTTGGGCGTGGAAGCTAGGTACCCAGGCCTAGCCTCAATGGACCTTGGGCCGGGTGCCGATACCTGGGCTAAGAAGATAGGTACCCAAGCATGGCCACCGGGGACAAGAGTACGGCCACCAGGGTTTCGGGCTCGACCTTCATGAACCCAAGCACAAGCATGGGAGTCCTGGGCACACGCATGGGTATGGGTACATGGGACTCGGGGCCGGCCTTAAGGGACTTGGGCCCGACCTCTATGGAGTCGACACGGACATAGGGGTTTCGGGCCTAACTTTGAGGGACTTGGGCTAGCCTCTGTGATCATGTGGGTCCACAATCACATAAGAGCTCGAGCATCATTGTGACGGAGTTGTCGCTTAATGCTAGGATCTGCCACTTCAGGAATGGTGGCAGCCCTAGAGCCGGAGGAGGGGAAGGAGAGCCAACTCCCGTCCGCGGGCAACCAGATGTCGAAGAGGTCGAGCAGCAGGAAGGGCATTGCTATTTGATTAAATAGGTTGGAATTGGGTCCTTTGCAAATCCATTAGATCCATTATTAATTGGGCTTTGCTTTATTAGACTCATTTTAATCCATATTTTAAATTTAGGCAACTTATATTTCACCAAACTTAACATATATGAGTCAAAACATAGGATTTTGCCACCTCCAGCTTTAATTAGAAAAAAAAGTGAAAAAAATGTACTTCAAAAAGCAAAAGATAAAACTAAAAAAGAAATATGGGAATTAGGGTCCGTTTGTTTCGCGAAAAACATTTTCCGAAAAAACATTATCCTCATTTTCCAACATTTGGTTTGCTTAAGAAAATGAGTCAATGGAAAATATTTTCCTAGTCAACGAAAAATGTTTCCTTACCAATGAAAGAATCAAAAAACATTTTGCAAAGTATAACTGGCTATCGGCATTTGAACCCGAAACTCTATGTTTGGGCACGAAAAGCCCAATGCTGGTTCTCAAGTCCCGACATTCATGACAAGGTCTCGGCGGCCGGGCTCGAGACCTCATTGTCCAGGGCCCAGGCCCCCGGTGCCCACGCCCAGGTCCATCGAGGCTGAGCCCGAACCCCTGGTGCTTGTACCCGATGCTCCGACGTCCAACTCGGGTCTGTAAAGGCCATGCTTAGGTCCCCAATGCTCGAGCTTTAGTACCAATCCTTCGACTCAAGTCCACAAAGGCCATGCGCAGGTCCTCGGCGCTTAGGCTCAGGTCCTTAGTTAATGAAACGTTTGTTATTATAAAAATATTTATTTTAAAAATTCAAAATTTTATTTATTTTTTAAAAAATCATTTTTATTTATTTTCTAAAAAATCATTTTTTATTTTTTTTAAATTTGACTTATTTATTATTTTCTTTCTTTTTCTTTTCTTTTCTTTCCTTTTCTTTTTCTTTATTTTCTTCCTTTTTCTTTTTCTTCTTACACGGCCAACGAGCTTGTGGCCTTTGGCAATGAGCTTGCCCTAGGCCAGCGTACCTCGAACTTGCTCAAGGCTAGCGAGCCTCAAGCTTGCCCTAGGCTAGCAGCCTGGAGACCGCCAAGATGCAAATCGGCGAGCTTGAGGCTTGGCCAATCTAGGCGAGCCCAAGCTCCACCGAGGTCGGCGAGCTCGCGGCTTGCTAAATCCAAGCAAGCCCGAGCTTGGCCGATCCAGTTGAGCTCAAGCTTGCCTGCCTTGGCCAAGCCCGAGCTCACCTATGGCCATCGTCGGATGAGCCTTGAGCTCGTCGATGGCCATCGCTGGCCGGTCGCGGTGGAGGGAGGAGGAAAAAGGAAAGGAAAGAAAAGAAAAAAAAAAGAGAAGAGAAAGGAGGAAAAAATAAAAATGAAATTCCAATTTTTTTCAAAAAAGAGAAATAAAATAATTAAAAATTCGATTTTTAAAAAAATATAAAAAAAATCAATTTTTTTGTTGAAATAAAATCATGAAATTGAAATCATTTTCCAATAAAATCCAAACATCAGAAATAATTCCATTGTGGTTCACCAAACGAAGAAAAATGAAGCATATTCCTTGGAAAATGATTTTTTGAAAAATATTTTCCTTTATCATTCATTTTTCTACGAAACAAACGTACTCTTAGCTTGCTTACATACTAAAAACCCTAATCAAGCAAAATAGAGCACCAAATCGAGAATCGACGGGGCTGACCA
This sequence comes from Syzygium malaccense, assembly GCA_031216405.1. Classification (NCBI taxonomy): domain Eukaryota; kingdom Viridiplantae; phylum Streptophyta; class Magnoliopsida; order Myrtales; family Myrtaceae; genus Syzygium; species Syzygium malaccense. The sequence goes on along the minus strand of CM062262.1, from coordinate 21,485,856 downwards.
GGGGCCACATCCAGAAAAGCAATAATAAACATGTTGAAATGTTGGACGTTAGATCCAAAGTTATGAACAGTAAAAGTTGCATATGTTCGATCGGAATCTTTCGAATCTTACGCAATGTCATGTTAATTGTTCGAAAATGACATGTTTGAGTCTTCAAGCGCTAATTATTTTGTAATTCCAAGCCCTAACCTCAACCGACCTAGATCAGATCGAACTGTTTCGGTCCATCCAATTATCATTCATTTGTACCAAAAGCCTAGCCCATGAACACCCGTTGCTACTGTCACCCGTTGTTGATCCACATCCAATTGCCAGTGTCACCACCACAGGGAGACACAGAGAGAGTTGGTAGGGTATCAATAGTTCTATTCCGGTCGAGTTTTCACGATACCCAAAATGAACCAAACCATTTTTGGAGGTGCCCATGTTTTGAACTTGGTCCGAATCAGGTTTGTTCGGCTCGCGGTGGCTATGTTACGAATTCATTCTGATTTTTCTCCGAGATTGGTTCGGGTGGCGCCTATCAATTCAATAAAATCGAATTGGGACGTTCATCCAGGCCTTTGGAGCTCAATTACATTATAGACAATGCACTGTTGCATCCAATGGCGGAACAATTTTATGATTATTTAACATTGCATCAGAAAGATGCTCAGATTAAATCCTATGAACCGGAATAACATTTTCACCGCGTCAATGTACTGAGAGTGAAAATTAAGCAACACTGTGTCACTAAAACCAAACCAAAAGTGAACCAAATCGCGATGAGCAACTGTTGAAATGGCGAGGTACAGTCGCGAACCGGACCCGGTTCCGAACCCAGAAGGCAAGGCCAAGCTAACAGCTTGAATGGTAAGCAAATCTCTGATCCCGGAAAACTAAAGAGAGGAAGTGGTGATGGTGGCTCTATTTTGCAGTTAAAACGCGAAAACCACTTCCCTGAACTGATCTGCTTCCTGATAGATCCATCAAATTTGCGGCATGGTCATCTGAAACATGTCTAGGAAGGAGAGAAATAGCTAAATAAGACAAATCTTTTCCATGTATCCAGATATCTTCTATGATTGTTAATGGCATGCCTCAATTATCAGTCCTCTTCATGGACCTCGCCAATGTCCCCCTCGCTGAAATTGAGTATCTTCCTGGACTTGCAGAACCTCATCAAGAAGAACCACCCAATCCCACCCACAGTCATGAGCCCACTCACCAAGTACACAACCTTTGTGGCATACACCAGGATCACCACCAGGAACCCGCACGGCACCATGCTCAGCACCGTCAGCCACGGCAGGCTTAGCGGGACCCGGTACGGCCTCTTCAGCGCTGGCATCTTCCTCCGCAGCCATAGGAAGGACGCAAACTCCAGCAGCATCCCCAGGCTGTACAGGAAGTTCGCGGATGATATGATGGAGGTGAATTTCATGTAGGAGAACCCAAGGGAGAGGGCCGTGGTCACCACTATCCCCAGCCAGGGGGTGTCGAACCATTTGGACCTGGCCGCGAAGACCCTCGGCAAGATCCCCAAATCCGCCATGCCCAGGAGCTGGAACGCATTGCTGCTGAGCTGGGCCTCGTACATCCCAATCACCGACAGGACGGCCCCAATTTCAAGCCATATCTTGAGCCACTTCCCGGCGATGATCTCCGCTGCATCGGCCATGAACCCGTTCTCCCACTGGCTCTGGTCCACCAAGACAGAGCCGGTCACGGCAAAGAGCGGGATCAGGTAGGCCACGCAAGTGAAGATCACGGCCACAAGGAGGGCCACAGGGAAGGTCCTTGGTGGCCTGTCGACTTCCCCTGCCATAGTGCTGACACTATCCCAAAAGTTGAGGTTCCAAAAGAGGGTGTTGAGGTACAAGTTCCAATCTTTCTTCACCCCCTTTTGTCCCAAGCTAAGCCACCTGCGCCGAAAAAGTATTTTATGCATCATTACATCACTGACATTGAGAAGCTGCCAAACTCAGTTACAATTTCAGTTCAGCGACCATATGTTACAGTAAATTCCATGTACTCACCTGTGAGGCTGAATCTTCGGGATCGCGATCGAAGACATGACCAGGAAGGGCATCAGAGAAACAATGCCCAATACAACGGCGGTGTAGCCCACGATCGTCAGGCCGGTGTAATTCAGGAAGGACAGCATCAATGTAAATATCAGGATCGCGACGTTCCGTGGCCACCCGGATTCGAAGACCGGGAACAGTTTCTCGACGTAGTCTATGCAAAAGACCGGGAAGGAGGCCAAGTTGATGATGCCGCTCAGGAACTTCCACGTCCCCATCAGGGAGCCGCAGAGGGGACCGAACGCCCGCTCGGCCCACAGCACGAACCCCCCGTTGCCAGGGAGCGCCGTGCAGAGCTCGGCCGTCACGAGGGCCTCCGGGATGCTCCAGATGAACGGGAAAACCAGGAACCCGACAAGGGCCAGCAGCGGCCCGGCCGCCTGGACCGCTGGCTCCTCGCCATACGGGCCACCCGCAACCTCGAAGTAGATGAGGAAGATGAGGGGGATGAGGGTCAGCTTCTTCGCGGTGCCCCCCACCGCCGCCGGCGCCGCGACGACAGGGAGGCCTGCAGCGGCGTCCAGCCCATGAGGGGCCTTCTCCGGTGAAGGTTTCGGGTTCCGCCGCTGGATCTCCGGTTCCATAGGGACGTGGAGCTGAAGTTTTGGAACTTGGGTAGAAGATCTTCTCTTTCCAAGAAACCAGGAAGAGATTGACTTTTATATTACATGAATCGCTGGTGTGAACGGAATCGAAAGCAGAAGAAGACGAAAGAGGATCGAGAATCTTGAATAACCAAAAACCGCAAGAATCTATTATTACCTCATATCCATATATCTCATCCTCCTCCTCCGATCCACGTCACACGAGAAGCAAGCTGTCAGCATCAACACCATACAAGAAATCTCTCTTGTGGGATCCCGTCTTTGGATAGAGAAAAGTTTCCATTTTCTTTGCGTTTTTCCACTTCCGGAACATCCCCAAATACAAAAGAGGTCGCGCTTTTTCCACTCCCGATGTAGCTAAGACGCTCCTTATGGTAATGTTTCGACAATGTTAATCTTGGTGTGCCCCATCTTTTTCTTTATCATGCTTTAATTGCTTTTCTTCTTTCTCTTTTGTCACCGTGCCACTTTCCTTCTTTTCATTTATTTCTCTTTGTTGTCTCTCTTTTTTAAAACGACTCCTCTCATAGCAATATTAGAAGAGTTTTTGATGCAGTGAGCTATGCAAGTGGAATTAAGTCTAGTTATGCTATTTTTAGTAGTCGGGATAAAATTCAAGATAAAATAAATTTTATCCTATATCGTATTTGGTTTTGCTCAAGATAGGATAAAGTCGGATATAAAAAGGATATAACCCAGATAAAATTATCCCATGAGAGAGGTGGGATAAACGTGGATAGGATTTCTAATAACCATAATATAAAAGTTAATTTTCTTCAATAACTAACTTCTTAAATTAATAAAATTAAAATAATATTTAAATATAAATAATATTTGAATTTTAATATAAAAAATTCAAAATAACAAAAAAAATAAAAACAATTTTGTTTTTATTTATTCTTGTTCTTATTTATATATTATATAAATTTCATATATATAAATCAATACTAATGTATTCATATTCATTACATATTTTAGGAATATTAATATAGTTTACTATTTAATAAAATTTTATTAGAGAATGACGGAAGGGGATAAAATAAATAAATAAACAAAATAATTAAAAAAGAGAGGGAAAAATGATAATAGAAAAAATAAGTAAATAAAAATGAAACAGGTAAGAGTGCGTGAGAGATTTTTATCATCTTCATTTGTGCAATTTTTAGATTCATTTACACTGATATAACGTTCATAGTAAATAATGGACATGATAAGATGTGAAAATATCCGGCTTTATTTTCGCGATTCACCAAACAGTAGATAGGATATAGTAAATTCCTTGGATTTCATATCCTATCCTATTTAGTCCTATTCTGTCGACCAAACGCAACCTTACTTCTTTCTCCATGCATTCTTTGAATTTGAACTTGAAATTTTGAGACCACAGTTTGAGTTTAATCGTTACCGAAAGAAAGTGAGGCTCGCTCATTAAAATTTTCTTTGCATCTCATACCTTTATTTTCTACACTCGGTTTCTTTGTTCGTTAAACTTGAAAGTTGGATATGGCATGACGAAATCTTTAGTTTCAATGAATTTCTGATAGAATTTCTCAATTGCATTTTAACTCGTTACGTAATTGGATTGCTTCTTGTTATTTTTCTCAATAAACACTTACTATTTGATATTGTAATATGCTTTTTTGGGTGCACAACATGAGTTGAGATGTATGTGTGAGTCTCGTAGTTTACCCCCTTTGTTCAAATTCAACCATGAGAAGTAGATTATTTCCTTGTAATTACTTCCATCACCGGAACACAACACAAGCAACTCACGGAATTGAAGCCCGGATTTGCAAAAAGCTCCTCCTAACCCAACTAGTCCTCTTCCATCTCCATTTCCTCAACTCAAAGCTCAACTGTGGAAAACTCATCTCATGTCTCTTCATTCTTCAACCCCATTCCATCACTTTTGCTCTCTGTGTTATTTGTTGTCCCATTTCACATCAAACTTTTCGATCGATCGATCAATCATGAAGACAAGAAAAATCCCATTAAACATTCAAACCCAGGAGCTGAGGTCCTCACCGAAATCCTCATCAAGGTTATTGGCAATGTCCGCTTCTCTATCTTCATCTTCTTGGTCCTAATCGTCACCGTCATTGGCGATTCACCATCACCTACTAGCCTCCAGATCTATGGCTTGAATCTACCCCTACTCTCATTATGTTGTTTACGCAAACCAAAAATGCCACCTTCAAGAACGACAATCCCATCCTTAAGATTTGGTAAGGATTTGAGCCTCCTCGCCCCCGCGGTCTCTCTTACTTCCGTGCCTTTCTCGGTCATCGAATCCACCAATGCTCTCTGAAGTTTTTTGACAGATGTTACCAAGGCTTAAGCCATATGATCAAAATTAAAAGGGAACGGAGAGAAGTGAAGGAAGATGAGGATAATGGAACCCATGAGAAAAGATGGAGGAAAACAAACAGGACACCACAAGCAAACAAAAAAGATACTTGAAAAAAAGATGGGACCCATAAAGATAAATATTGTCAAAATATTGTGATAAGGAGTGTTTTAGTTATAACGGGAGTGAAAAAAACGCGACACGTACAAAAATGTTTTTGGTAAGAAGCATCCTTAGGAATCGTTTGCGCCAAAATTTTGGCCCAAGTTGTCGGTATTGATACAGGTTATATTATTAAACACGTGAGCCATTGTCGACGAGTATAAGAATTGTTATCAGTATTTAAGTATATCGATTGTTGACACTTAAATTTTGACAATCCACTTAACACATTAGGGATAGACCTCAACACGTAACGAAAAAATGGTAGTTAAAGATGTTTGGAGCATTTTCATATCATTGCATTGAAGCTAATGGACGAGCGTAGGAGGGTTCGGAGCTTAAGTTATGCTAATTGGACTAAGCCCGCTGTGAGAAAAATTTAGCCAAGTCCATGAGTATTGAACAATTAATCTTGATTATTATTCAAATCTTGGAGGATAATTGTTCAATTTGGTTTGATATTATTAGGAATCCAAGAGATTATAAAAGTTTTCATATTAGTAAAGCGTATCTCTTAGAATTTAAAATTGAGAATTTTACTCTAAAACCTAGTTCTATATAAAGGGACCCATCTCTTTCGACACATCATAGAGCGCTCATAAAATACAGAGGGAACACACTTGAGAGAGAAAAGAAAGAACGAGAAGGAGGACTCGTGGCCGAACCACCTTCGCCCGCGTCTTGCTCGAGCACTGATGCTAGCAGCTGCTTCCATCACCACAGAGCCGCTACCCTCCAGCCACGATTGACGCCACAGCTTCCTCGAGCCGATCCCGTGACGACAAACCTCCGTGATGTTACTGCTTGTTGAAGTGTGAAGCCACTTGGTTGGTCGAGCTGTTGGATCCTTAATCCAACATTGGGCTTATATGTAAAATAATTATGTGTTGCAGACTGTCATGTGAACTTAAGCCAATTAAAAGTGATCTAATAAGGTAATTAGGTTTTAATGTATCTGATAGGGTGCGGGCCTTTAATGTGTAGAGACTCTAGGGTAATTTCTATTTTTATGATGGGCTAAAATAGAAATACCAAAAAGAAGGAATAATAGATAAGTTATCTATAAAAAGCGGTTATAGTCCACAGATCACAATATCATAGAATACATAACGTATTCTTTCTCTGGCATCTATCACCAGAGAAAGAGAGATCCCAGAGAAATAATAAAGGACTCTCTAAGAGATCCCAGAGAAATAATAAAGGACTCTCTAGGAGAATGCGTAGATCTGGAAGGCCGTCCGCACGACTCTACATATCAATCCCGCTATGGATTCAGGTACGCTTCCGCTAATAAATCTTACAATTCTTAATGATTCAGCATGTACGATCCATTTAGGTTGTGATGATGTACAACATTAGGTTTTCTGTTCCTTACAATTGGTATCAGAGCTTACTCACGTTGAATCACTAGGAATTAAGTTAATTGTAAATTAGGCAAATTTGACCGTGAGAAAAATTGCCGATTCTGGCCAAATTTCGATAAACCAGAATCCGATTTTGGACCGAGACGGTCACACCGCCATAGGTAACAATAGCCCTAAGGTAATTCGGCATTTGGGTGTTCGCTGGAGGCTAATTGGGCGGTGGAAGTTTCGGTAGTTAGGGTTTGCGCCGGGAAAGAAATCTCCAAAATTAAGGCCAATTTGTGGGTCGTTTTTTGCCGATTTTAGGACCTATATGGTCGTGCCGGCGAGGAGAATAGGACCCATGGGTTAATTTGTCTAGAAAATGGCCACATGGAGGAGAATAGGCGGCGGTTCGCGGCGGAACGGCGATTCGCGGGCGTAGGTTTTATTTTCTGCACGAAAGGCGCGTGGATCCCACACGCCAATGCTGCAGTCCGGCGCGTGCTCCGCACGCGCTCCGTGTAGGTGTCACTCGCCCGGCACTAAACACCCGCATGCATAAGGAACCTTGCAATTAAAATAAATAAATAAATAAAATAATAAGGGGTCAAAATTTTAAGTCCAATCAAATTCAAATTTGGGTATGTTTATGTATATATATATATTTGAGATGAATTAATTAAAGCAAGATGTCACCAAAGTGACCTCTTTTGTGGAAATTAATTTGTCTTAGAATATAAACGGTTGCGTATGTATAATTGATGTGGATATTGATCGGCACAAAGGAAGGTTGATATTCAACAAAATTTTACATACACCTGTTGTAATAAACGTGTGATGATTATTCGGTTTTCGCATGCGAACAATAAATCGATCCAAATGAAGGTTTGTTGTTTGACATGTCCTTATCTTCAATGTTTGATTACTACACCAAGATATCACTTACAAGTTAATATTGTTGTCCAAAGATAAGATATTAATGGAGTGCCCAGTATTTTGAGATGAGATTTACCTTAATTTGAATTCAATTTTCTCATGAAACTTATGTGAGTTTGTTTTGTTTGTTTGTTGTTTTCTGATATAGCTATCACTCCTGCTAATATTACTGCCAACACCAATTCTATTCCTATGCTGAATGGCACTAACTTCAAATCATGGCAAGAGAACCTTTTAATAGTTCTCGCAGTCATGAATCTCGACCTTGCGTTAAGGACCGATTCTCCTCCACCCCTCACTGACAAGAGTACCTCTTATGAAATAAGGGATGTGGAAAGGTGGGAGAGATCGAATCGCATATGTATGATGATCATGAAGAAGGCCATTCCATAAGCATTCAGGGGCACAATGTCTAAAAAGATCACCACAGCTAAGGAGTTCCTCGTAGACATTGAAAAGAGATTTGTCAAGAACGAAAAGGCTGAAATTGGTACGATTTTGACAAATCTAATTTCAATGCGCTATAAGGGGAAAGGCAACATCAGGGAGTACATCATGGAATTGTCTCACCTTGCTTCTAAATTAAAAGCACTTAAGTTAGACCTCTCTGAGGATTTGCTGGTGCATCTAGTTTTAATATCTTTTCCAACACAGTTCAATCAGTTTAAGGTGAGCTACAATTGTCAGAAAGAGACTTATTCTCTGAATGAGCTCATCTCGCACTGTGTTCAGGAGGAGGAAAGCCTGAAGCAAGATAAGGCAGAATATGCTTACTTGGCCTCAACCTCTAAGGACAAGGGACACAAAAGGAAAAGGGATAAGGAAGCTGCGAATAAAGCGCCTAATAAGAAATAACAAAAGAGAACGGATAATCCGGAAGGTACTGGTTGTTTCTTTTGCAGAGCTGAAGGACATAGGAAGAAGCAATGCACAAATTATCACACATGGCGTGCTAAGAAAGGTGTGTTTTTTAATTTGGTTTGTTCTGAGGTTAATTTAACTTCGGTACCTAGACACACATGGTGGATAGATTCTGGTGCAACAATTCACATCAGTGTGTCTATGCAGGGTTGCCTGAGTTGTCGAAAGCCAAGTGATGGTGAAAGATACATCTATGTGGGCGACAGCAAGACAGTTGAAGTTAAAGCAATAAGGAAATTTAGATTATTATTAAGGACCGGATCATATTTGGATCTTAATGAGACTTTTATTGTACCGTCTTTTAGACGAAATTTGATTTCTATTTCTGTTTTGGACAAATCTGATTATTCTTGTTCATTTGGGAATGGAAAATTCAGTTTGTTTCATGATTCAAATTTAGTTGGTTCTGGTTCTTTATCGAATTACGATAATCTTTATTTACTTGATACAATTGCTTCATTTAATGAAACCTTGCATTTAAGTACTCGAGGTGTAAAAAGGAAATTAACCAATGAGAATTCAGCTACGTTATGGCACAAGAGATTAGGTCATATCTCCAAACGGAGAATAGAGAGACTTGTGTTAGACGAAATTCTAGATTCCTTAGATTTCACAGACTTTAACAACTGTGTTAATTGTATAAAAGGCAAACAAACCAATAAAAGGAGATTTGAAGCCAACAGGTCTTTAGACGTCTTAGAACTTATACATACGAACATTTACGAGCCTTTTCCTACAATTGCTTGGAATGGTCAACAATATTTCATAACGTTCATAGACGACTTTTCAAGATATGGCTACATATATCTCATCAAAGAAAAAGCACAGTCACTGGATGTGTTCAAATCTTATAAGGCTGAAGTTGAAAACCAACTCAGCAAAAGGATCAAAAGCGTCAGATCTGACCGTGGTGGTGAGTACTATGGCAGATATGACAGTTTAGGTGAACAACGTCCAGGACCGTTTGCCAAATTCCTAGAGGAATGTGATATCGTCCCACAGTACACTATGCCGAGTTCACCCATTATGAATGGTGTTGCTGAAAGACGAAATAGAACGCTTATAGATATGGTAATCCTAGAGGAATGTGGTATCGTCCCACGGTACACCATGCCGAGTTCACCCACTATGAATGGTGTTGCTGAAAGACGAAATAGAACGCTTAAAGATATGGTAAGGAGTATGATTTGTCATTCTTCCTTACCAGAATCACTCTAGGGAGAGGCTATTAGGATTGCAGCATATATCCTTGACAGAGTTCCAACTAAAGCGACTACCAAAATCCCTTATGAACTTTGGACAAGTAAAAAACCCAGTCTAAAGCACCTACACATTTGGGGATATGTCCAGCTGAGGCAAGGCCTTATAAGCCTAATGAAAGGAAACTGGACTCAAGGACGGTGAGTAGTTATTTTATTGGATACTCTGAAAGATCAAGGGGGTACAAGTTTTACGATCCCACAACTAAGTCAATTTTTGAGTCGAGAAACGCTCAGTTCTTTGAAGATGTTGAGTTTGCGGGGGGAGATACAGTTAGGGACTTTGGTTTTGAAGAGGAATATGTTAATATTCCCACAGTTACTATTAACATTGATCCCACAAGTGCCATTGGCACTGATCAGGATCCCATTCCTGATCTTGCTCAAGACACAATAGTTTAGGACAATGCGAGAGAACCTTCCCCTCAAGAAACTACTCCAGAAGAACAAACTCTATCACCTCAAGAACCCATGCCATTAAGGAAGTCCACAAGAGAAAGGAGAAGTAGGTGCCAGACGATTACATCGTACTTCTCCAAGAACATGAGGTCGACATTGGAATCATGGAAGATGATCCAATCAACTTCCATCAAGCCATGGAAAGTTCTAACTCTCAAAAGTGGATCGATGCCATGAATGAGGAGATTAAGTCCATAAAGGACAATGAGGTGTGGGACCTCGTCCCATTGCCAAAAGGAGTGAAACCCATTGGTTGCAAATGGATATTTAAGACCAAAAGGGATTCAAAAGGCGATGTGGAAAGGTACAAAGCTCGTCTTGTCGCAAAGGGCTTTACACAGAAAGAAGGCATCGACTATAAAGAGACTTTCTCTCCGGTTTCTTCGAAAGACTCTTTTTGGACTATAATGGCACTAGTGGCACATTTCGACCTTGAGTTGCATCAGATGGATGTAAAAACAGCGTTTCTCAATGGTAACATTGATGAGACAATCTATATGGTGTAGCCATAAACCTTTGTGTCGAGAGACTCAAAGAATATGGTCTGCAAACTTAAGAAATACATCTATGGGCTCAAGCAAGCATCTCGACAATGGTATTACAAATTTCATAAAGTTATCATCTCGTTTGGTTTTGAGGTGAATTTGGTCGATGATTGTATATATCATAAGTTCTGTGGGAGCAAGTATATTTTTTTGGTATAGTATGTCGATGACATCTTGCTTGCAAGCAACGATATACGCATATTGCACGAAACCAAGAGATTTCTATTTAAGAATTTTGAGATGAAGGATCTTGGTGATGCCTCTTTTGTATTAGGCATACAAATACACTGGGATCGTTCTCGGGGTATTCTTGGATTATCACAAAAGAGCTAAATCGAAAAGGTTCTTAAAAGGTATGGCATGCAAGATTACAAACCAGGTGACACCCCTATATCTAAGGGAGACAAGTTTAGTGTCAACCAGTGCCCTAAGAATGACTTTGAGAAAAGAGAAATACAGAAGATTCCTTATGCATCAACAGTAGGGCATCTAATGTATGCTCAGGTTTGTACGCGACTAGATATTGCATACATTATCGAAATTCCAGGAGTAGACCATTGGAAAGCAGCTAAACGAGTCTTGCGGTACTTGCAGAAAACAAAAGGCTACATGCTCACATATCGGAGGTCAGATCAGCTTGAGATCGTTGGGTATACTAACTTCGATTTTGCTGGATGCCAAGATAGTATGAAATCCACATCGGGCTATATCTACCTGCTAGCTAGGGGTGACATCTCATGGAAGAGTGATAAACAGTCATTTATAGCCTATTCTACCATGGCAGCAGAATTTATAGCATGTTATGAGGCATCCAATCATGGAATATGGCTGCGGAATTTTGTCACGGGGCTGCCCATAGTGGATGGTATTGAATGACCACTCAAGTTACCATGTGACAATAAATTAGCAGTTCTATATTCCAACAACAATAGGAGCTCGTCCAAGTCAAAGCATATAGATATCAAGTTCTTAGTTGTTAAAGAAAAAGTTGAGAGTGGACAGCTATCTATTGAGCACATCGATACAAACTCCATGGTTGCGGATCTGCTTGCTAAGGGATTACCACCCAAGGTATTTCATGAGCACACTGCTCACATGGGTGTCATGTCGATTGAGGATGCTCAGTTTTAGTGGGAGTTTGTACATTTAGATGCTTTTGATATAGATAATTTTTGTTATTTCATTTTATGGATATTGGAAAGTTGTTTTCTGTAGAAATAAAGTTTTGATCAATTCACACTCTGTTCTTGTTATAGTTTGATCTCATTAAGGTTTAAGGAGGACCAGTTGGAAATAGGCATGTTAAGATCACATTACATGAAATTACCATGCTACACATCCACATCATAATCTGTGCCATTTATTTGTATCAACCTATGTGACCATTGAAGGGTCGAGTTACAATAGTTGTAACAAAGGCCGCTTTGATCCTATGTTGATATGATTATTGGACCAGATTGGTTATAGACACAAAACAATCATGACAGAAAGTTGAGCTCATACAGTTATTTTGGCAAAGCATAATTATAAGGTCTTACACATGGCCCAAATGGGAGATTGTTGGATCCTTAATCCAACATTGGGCTTATATGTAAAATAATTATGTGTTGCAGACTATCATGTGAACTTAAGCCAATTAAAAGTGATCTAATAAGGTAATTGGGTTTTAATGTATCTGATAGGGTGTGGGCCTTTAATGTGTAGAGACTCTAGGGTAATTTCTATTTTTATGATGGGCTAAAATAGAAACACCAAAAAGAAGGGATAACAGATAAGTCATCTATAAAAAGCGGTTATGGTTCTCAAATCACATTATCACAGAATACATAACGTATTCTTTCTCTATCATCCATCACCAGAGAGAGATCCCAGAGAAATAATAAAGGACTCTTTAGGAGAATGCGTAGATCTGGAAGGCCGTCCACACGACTCTACAGATCAATCTCGCTATGGATTCAGGTACGCTTCCGTTAATAAATCTTACAATTCTTAATGGTTCAGCATGTACGATCTATTTATGTTGTGATGATATACAACATAATTAGGTTTTCTGTTCCTTACACGAGCATCACCGAGTCATTGTGGTCCTATTGCTGTGCCATGAACCCCCTGATGTGCTGCCGCCCAAGCCGACGGCATCGGTAGCACCTCTCGTGGCTGAGCCCTTGGCCGCGCTCCATCCGAACCATCCTAGTTTTTGTATGTTAAAAACTTGAACCTAAGCTAGGAGTTGGTAAAGTCTGGCTTAAGAGAGCCGAGTTAAATCTAGGCTTAATAATCCAATAACTAAACTCTAGGTATGCACCTCTAGGTCGATGGCGTCGGTATATGACGATGTTGTATGGTTATGGCAATGATATTGATTTAAAAGGAGCGATGGATTACCGATTGAGGTATCAAGAGAAGGTTGAATACCTAGAGGGCGTTGGGATAAAGTTACAAGTTTTCAATTTTGAAACCACAAGTGAATGAAGCAATGCACATAATCATGAAGTAATCAAAACGAGATTTTAAGGGAGCAACTGCTCGAAGACAAAATCATGGTATCGTGAGAGCATAGGCACAAGATTTTCAAAGGTAAGGGAACATGACATGACACAATTACTATATATACGAGGGTTCGTCTACTAGAGACCCCTCCACACAAAAAAAAACATGCAATTTTTTAATTATTTTTACTTTCCTAGATTGTACTTTTTGTTTCAAATCATGCATCGTCGATTAAATTTTAGTGTGCTTTTTAGTAGTATTTTCCGAATCCACATCTTCAAAAAATTGGGGCAATGCATCTTTTGTTCTCAAGTTTTGTCGTCGATTAAATTTCGGTATAATTTATGTATGTTTGGTTCCGTTAAAATGACTATATTTCCAAACTTTGTCATTGATAAAATTCCGGCACAATTTGTGTACTTACGATTTTAGTTGAAATAAAGTTATTGATTTTCTTGTTTATTTATAATATTTATTGTCCGAAGTCACCACAAAATTTGCCTGCTCTAATATAATTTCGAAATTTTTTTTTTGGTCGAGTCCAATTGGCGCCAAACAGGAATCTTTTGCATTGATTACCCAGGGAAAAGCGTTTTCTCCTTTTCAGCCTGACTTTCTGTAACTTTGCAAACAACCTGAATTGTCTTCTATGCAATAAAAGCTTCAACGTATCTTTGGTTGCGTTTGGAACATTTTGGGGGAAAGTTAAAATGCAAAGGACTTTAAGTCGAAGGAATTTTTTAAAATACAAATTATATTTAATAAGTTATAACTTAAAAGTTCATTACAAAATAACTTTGGGTAAAATAGTGTTTGAAAAAATTATACTTATAAGGCACTTTTTTTATTTTGTATTAAAGAAAAGTTGAAACCCTTCACCGGAGCCGGCGAAGGGCAGGCGGCCGTCGGCGACCTAGATCTGGGGCCGCGTGACTGTCGTTTGAGGTCAAACGACCTTAGGCAGCCCCCGACGACCATCGACAAGGGCCGCCTAGGTCAAGCGACCCCCGACGAGGTCACGAAACCCAGGCGAGGCGGCCCTCATTGGTGGTCGCTGAGGCTGCCCTCATTGTCCGGCCTCAGAAGATAACCATGCGACGTCAAATCTGGGTCACCGTCGGCCATCATCGATGGTCGCCAGCGGCTATCTAAGGTCGTTCGACCTCAGACGATGCCCGTGCGACATCAGATCTGGATTGCTAGCGGCCCTTGAAGGACATCTGGGTGGCACGACCTCGATCGGAATCACGCGACACCTCTCCAAGGTCGTGCAAGTTCCCAGTAAGGGCCGTCTAGGTCGCAAGACCTCAAGTGGCCCTCGCCTGGGTCGCGTGGCTCGTCGCAGCGATCGTGCAACCCCAGACGACGGTCACTGGATTGCATGACCATGCCGACCACTCTCCAGCCCGTCACCGTCCCCTCACAGCCACGCTAGTCGAGGTAAACGAAGAAGAGGATCAACAGTGAAAGACGAGGCTAAAATCGGAAAATCAAAAAATAGATGAGGATAGTTTTGGAAGAAATCTTTTCCACTTAATCGGCATTGTTGCATGCCGAGGAAGCTGAAAGCCCAAGGTAGCCTAGGACTTTCCTTGGGCTTTCAACCTTCACATGGCTGGCTTTCTCTCGATGGAGTTGTGAAAAAAATTTCTCAAACCCCAAATTTTAGCCCAAAGGGCTTTAGATGCCCAAAGTGGCTTCCCAAAGCCATTCCCAACCGCACACGATCTAGGGGGCTTTGGCTTTAGGGGAAGTTAGTTTGAACGAAGTTTCCTTAAGCATCTTCAACTAAATGAATGGAGAAAAAGAAAAGGTTTAATGTTATTAACACTCCTAAATTCACCGGCGTACTTGGATAAACATTGACCTTTTACATAATAGCATTTTCATTTTCATCTTCACTGAAAAAGTAAAACAAAGAGCATTTTCACGAATTAAATGGGTCCTTATGCTTTCCGTTTAAGACACTTTATGTAACGTTAGCCAATAGGACTGGTCGGCCAAAACCAACGTACCAGCAGTAGCGTATGATATTGCATGCTCTCATTGGAAGAAGGTGCTTATATGTACGGATTACGCAAGAAGTCGTCGTACGCATCGGGTGCAGTAGGCACGATGCACGTGATACGTCGGATTGTGCGTCTTACATGGATCCACATTGTCCGACGATGTAAATGTGTCCGGCTTATATGCTTCAGATGAAGAGAGAGGTCTCATCATAATAAAATAATCAAAACAAATGAACTCGATTGAAAATATGAAGAGATGGGCGTTATCGCGTTAGAGAAAATTGAGGTTCTCAAATCAATGCCGATAAGATATAAACTTAATTGAAAACATGAAGAGAGGGGTGTTATCGTGTTGGAGATAAATGAGGTTTTTGAATCAATGTTAATAAGATAGCCGAGAAAGAGAGGAAAATTGCAGATAACTAGATGCTGGTGAGGATTTTCACTGGATTTCGTGACAAGAGAGAACAAATTGGGCGAATACTTCAGGTACTATTTCAAATGGTAAAAGTGTTTGATATATAGGGGAAAATTATCCAATCGGTCCTAACTTATTGCACCGACGCAACTTCAATCCTAAACATTCCATTTTTGCTAATTTAGTCATTCTAGTTAAGTTTTGATGGACATTGCTAACGTATCTGTTCAATCATTAGCCAGATTACATTGGAATTTTGAGAAAATGTATAATACTCAATTGGCAAAATTTTCGACCAAAAAGAATTTTGGCAAAAATTTCCGATAAAAAAATTTATAAAAATTAAAAGTTTTACAACTGAATTGGTATCGATATAATTAATTTTAGAGCTGAATTGGTAAATTACAAGATTCTCACTATATCTCTCGGGTATATTCTAGCCTCCATTTGAACATTGACTAATACAAAAAAGCATTGGTATTGGCGAATCACAACATGCTCAACGGGTGCTCTCCCCTGTTTTTAAGTACACCACCAGCAAAATATCTCGCAGCTGTAAAGATCCTGAAATTGACACTCGGCTTCCAATCTAAGCAAATCTCCGAGTAGTCCACCATCTCTCCTAGGAATAGGTAGCGGGTCATACAAATGAATATCGATCATGCGTATCGTATATTTCATCCCATCAACATACATCGGCGATCGGCGGTCGCGCACAAGCTTGACTCTAGAAGCGGCCCCCACGGTCTCACCGTTGCCGTGTAGCGCTTTGTCCTGATAAGGTTCGAGGTGGCTCTCCCGATGCAGTGATTTGTACCCCGCGGCACTTGCTTCCTATGGTATCCAAATAACAGTCTATGTTCGATGCGCGCACATGATGTCTTTCGATTATATATCTTGTATTCTATATACACACAAGATGAATTACGAACATAACATACGGGTTACAAATACCATAGGAGGTGCGAACGCTTACGTTAAAATTCATAAACTCTGATGGATCGATATTTCAGACGAACATGTCACTGATACGCTATGGATATTTATGCTGTGGTTGCTGGAATAATTAGGATGACAAGAACATGGGGGTAATTCCAAAAAAAGCATCAATTTTAGGTCTAGGGACAATTCTGGCCCGAATTTTTTTTTGTCCCGTAAAAAAGCACCAACTTTAGGTCAAGAGACAATTTTGGCCCGAACTTTTTTTTATCCCGTAAAAAAGTATCAACTTTAGGTCAAGGGACAATTTTGGCCCGAATTTTTTTTGTCTCATAAAAAAACACTAACTTTTGGTCAATGAACAATTCTGATTTTAATTTTTTTATCTCGTAAAAAAGCACTAACTTTGACTTAAATCCCAAATTTAGCCCCCATTGACTTAGAACCATTGATTATCTAAGTTGACTATTCCACATTAGCAATAAATCCAAGTGGCTTGCTGACTGGATTTAAAGCAATATTCGTTATCTTATTCTCTAAGCCACAATTTGAAGAATAACGGTAAAACTATTCGTTTCCTTCGCTACACTGACAAGTCAAAAATATCTCCAGATTGAATCTCTTTGGCTTGAAGCTAACCACCGCCTGTTGACAGACTCCATGAATGAGATTCGCCAAGCTCACCACCATAACCTTCTTTCTCAAATAATGGTGAAAGTCAACAAGGGGCCAGATTTGGAATCATGATAAAAGTTGGTGATTTTTAATGAGACAAAAAAAAATTGAGGCTAAAATTATCACTCAACTTAAAGTTGGTATTTTTTTACGAGACAAAAAAAGTTTGAGTCAAAATTATCCTTCGACCTAAAATTAATATTTTTTTATGAGACAAAAAAAAGTTCAAATTAAAATTATCTCTCAATCTGAAATTGGTATTTTTATTTTTTTGGAATTAGGCCCAAGAACATGGGATAAGATTTGACTAAAGACAAATAAGAGAAGTCAAATGTGAGCACCGAGAATAGGAGGACAAAAGCATGGGAAAAAGACACTTTGGTTTCTTTCCCTGCCAACCAGGTGGGTCACGTCAGGTGTCATAATTAAGAATTGGCGTACCGAAAAATTTTAAATTAATATATTTATAATAAATTTATTATAAATTAATTTTTTATTATAAAAAAATTAAAATTAATACATAAATTTATTCTTCCTTAATTTCCATTGAATTTTACTATTAAAAGACACATAATAATTGATGAATGTACCAGTTTAGGGTTTTACCCGCCGTTTATCACATGTGTACTAGTTTGTATTTTTTTTTGTATTAATCCAATTTAACGAAGGGTAAATTTGTCACGAGTGTACAAGTGATTTTTGGCTGTAAAAAAATTAGTTTAAGGTAGATTTGTCACATGTATATCGGTTTAAGATTTTTCGTGATTAAAAAATTAGTTTAAGATAAATTTGTCACAATTATACTAGTTTGGAGTTTTTTCGTGATATTAATCCTAATTAAAATAATGCTACCTCACTTATACTTGTATAGTGACAGTTACACGAATAGTCCCCGAACTTTGAACCTAATATGTAATGTGGTCTTCAAACTTTTAATTTGTTTAATAAGGTCTTCGAACTTTTGGTACATGTTTAATTTAGTTTCTCGGCTATATGAAAATAAAAGTTTATGGATCACATTGTACATGAGCGAAAGTTCAGGGACTATATTGAATAAATTAAAAGTTAATGAACCACATTGCACATTAAACTAAAGTTCAGAAATTGTTTAAGTCACCCTCTTTTTCTATATTGAGCAAATCAAAAGGATTATTAATTAAGTGCACATCGAGCCCCCACTCCAAGCCTTCTTTTAAGAAAACGGCTTCACTTGAAACCCTCATGTGAAATTGTACAGTTTGGACATGAGAAAGTCCTATTTCTTTGGAGTTAAAAGAAAGAGTTATTAACTAAGTACACATCATCGATGCTCAACCCCCCCCCCCCTTTTCAATAAAACACCCAAGATAAATTTATTATATAGATAAGATAAGCCAATGATTACAATTATAATATATAATAAACGTAAGCAAATAAATCAATGATAAACACAAATTACAAAACCCTAATATATATATATATATATATATATATATATATATATATTTATGGCTTCGATACAAGCTCGATGTGCGATGGAGATATTGTTGAGGTTATTTTATATCGATTGTGGAAGGGGGTGGTCACTTTATAAGTGCGAGGAAAAACGTCACCCTTTGAGCTAACTTTTAAAATGAGAGAAATCCAAGATCATTCAACACTAATATCATAGTTTAGGTTATCAACAAGTCTGGACGCAATAATCATAGGAGAGAGTTTCAAATTGTTACGACTCCTACCCAGGCCCCGATGTGTGAGGCGTAGACTGTTGTTGAGGTCGTCCTTTGATGATCGGTTTATAAGTACGAAGAAAAGTCATGCTCACCGTTTGACCTAGTTTTTGGGGCGAGAGAGACATGCTGGTTCGACTCTAAGTCCTAAGATAGCGATGGTGAATGGGCCTTTTGGGCTTCACCTTGCACGCGCGTGCGAAACGACGTAGTCCAGTATTTCCTCTCTGGAAAATCTCCCGTCTCTTTTCCCCTTTTTCTCTTTTGCCTCTGCAGCATCTCTCTCTCTCTCTCGCTCGCATCAAGATTGCAGCAATGGATATAGTTGCGCCAAGAAACGCTTTTGGCGCAGTGCATGGCTACGGCGGCCGTGGGGGCATCGGAATAAGCCCGCTCGCCGTACCGCTCCGCCGCCGCCGCCGCCGCGGCGGTTGCTGTGGCGCCGTACGCTGCAAGCTGTCCAAGTTCCGAGGTAAAATTTTCCTCACC
Organism: Syzygium malaccense; assembly: GCA_031216405.1. Classification (NCBI taxonomy): domain Eukaryota; kingdom Viridiplantae; phylum Streptophyta; class Magnoliopsida; order Myrtales; family Myrtaceae; genus Syzygium; species Syzygium malaccense. Next base: position 21,466,481 of record CM062262.1, on the reverse strand, counting down.
AACCGGTCATCGTCCTCGTTCGTGTCCGTCTGTTTCGACCCTCTTATGGGAAGAGTCGTTCGGCTAATTCTCGAGAACCCGCCAGCGAGTGGCGTCGAGGGACGATGTTTGTGGCGTTGTTGGCTCCAGTTTGGAATTCGCTCGACCTCATGGTTTTTTCGGATTCGACCATGTGTCGTGCTCTGTGACAGTTCTTAATCTGAATCTGGGTGTTTGGAGCTTCCATGATTCATGTTCTTTGCGGTGGATGTTTTCCTCTCTGTTGAACTTCTCTCTGGAATCGAAGTGAAAAGATTGCAGATACCGAGAATTCTGGAGATTTAGCTTGGCTTGACTTGAAAACTACAGATGACTGTGCTCTTTAGTAGAATAGAGCCATTTTTCATTCTGGGAAATCTGAGGACTCGGTGTAAGTTAGTTTGGTAAAGGGAAATGCTACACTTTTGAAGACTGGTTTACAAAATTGTGATGTCTCGTACTGTTATTGTTCTTGAATATGGCCCATTTGTTTAAAGGGCTACTTACTATCTCACGCAACTCTCAGTAGACCAATTTTATAAACCAGTCTGGTAAGTTTGGCATTGCTCTTTGGTAAATCCTATAAAATGTCCTGCTTTTACGGTGTGAAGAGTTTGTCGTAGCTTTTTCAGTTGGCTCTGATGTGGAACTCAGTTACAACTCTCTTTAGGTCTGTCCGCATTTGTGATACTTTAGAATTTTGAAAGCTACGCTAGGATTGCTTCAGTTGCCGCCTTCTTGTAGTTATGTTTTCATATGTGGCATGAACTTTGCTTCAACTATCTTCAAAATAGTATAGGGGTTTCCATGAGGTGTACTATTGTGTTGCCGTATGAGGCTGGCCAGCCGGTTTTTTCCCCTAGGAGCCCCTAGTTCCACACCCTTCCTGGCTCTTTCTTCACCATCGACAATAAAAAATGTTTTAAATGACTGGCATACTCTCTTCAAAAAGCGGCAAATAATAGGAAATGAGGGGCCTTCATCTGTGCAAAGTGTGTCTGTCTTCAACATCTACCCTCTGTATTGTCTGGAAAAGATCGTGTAAGAGAATGCAGAGCTAATATTAGAAGCCTTGAAGCACCGTGCACATTTCTTTGTAGCTGAAGCCTTGTTTGACTAAAGTTGCAGTCAAACACTCAATAGGGGACCTCTATATCAACCGGCCCTTCAGATGTTTAATCAATCGTCTTCGTGGTGTAGTCTTGAGGAAGAAAGGATATATTACTTTTATAAACTTTTTAGGCGTGACGTTTCACTTTGTTGGCAGATTTGAACTCTATAAATATACTGGTTAGCAAGTGGTAATGAGAAGTAGGGCCAACATCCTACTTTCACGTTTCTATTTTTGTTCCCTTAGCCAGTGGCAGGTCTTTATGGAACGTAGGACATTGTTGCTCAATGCTTTGCAATTTTTTAAGCCAAAACCTTGAAAGGATCTCTTGTTTATTAAATCATAAGGGTGTCACATTTTTAACTTTTCCTCTGTCAATGATAACCACTGCTTTTCTCTTGGCAAGGTTGTAACTTATTTGCAATTTGGATTAACTGATATTCAAAATATTTAGATATTCTAATTGCTTATATTCTGTTTTTCTTGGCCATATGTTGACTCCTTTCTTTTGGAATTTATTCTGGATTTAGATTTTCAGGACTATGCAAAACCGTCCCGTCTTTTTCCAACCACAGAGATTAAGTTCTTCTCAGGACACTCAGAAGAAGAGAAAATGATGTTTGACGATGTTGGCAATTCTCAATCCTTGTACAAGATTAAGCTACATACTAGTAGGATGTATGGTTCAGGTTTAACTGATGCCAATGCTGGAATTCTGCTCTGCTTAATCGATGAACATGGACATTCGTTATTACAGAGGCTATCTGCAACTCCAATGACTGAGTTTTCAGTGGAATGGCAAGAGAAAGTTGATAATGACATTCTCCACTTTCAAAGAGCTTCTGTCGATGAATTCACTTTTAAAGGACCCAAGCTGGGAAGACTTCAAGCTCTCTGGATTAGTCTTGAATCAGGTTTGCCTACCCTGGAATTGCTGTACATTGATGAAAGGACAATATATTCCTACATGTGTATATATATAGACATTCCATTGGTTATTATCCTTGCAGCAGTTTCAATGAGTGAGAACTATCGTAGGTCTACAGTTATATATGCGAGTAAATCTGGACAGTTTAGGTTTGAGCGGTTACTCAGCGTGTCAACTTCCCATTAGTAAACATCAACAGCTAGTTATTTGATGCACTATGTTGCTATGATTGTTGAACTTCACTAGCATGTCCTTTTAATGATTTTGCTAGGAATGTCTTCCCGTTGGTCAAGAAAGCATGTCATACTACTTAACTTTTCTAACAGCATCAGCTTTGTATCTTTTTGGGATAAGTGCATTGAAAATTCTAAAACTTGTCACGAAAGTGCAACGAAGTCCTAAAACTTTCATAATATGCAATTAAGTCCTAAAACTTGTTACGAAAATGCAATTAAGTCCTAAAACTTTCAAAAATTGCAAACAAGTCCTAAAACTTATCAAATTGGTTCAATCAAGTCCTTCCATTGATTGCACTTTTTGAAAGTTTTAGGACTTGATTGCACATTTGTGATAAGTTTTAGGACTTGATTGTGCTTTTTAAAAGTTTTAGGACTTGATTGCATTTTCATGACAAGTTTTAGGGCTTAATTGCATTTTTTGAAAGTTTTAGGACTCAAATACACTTTCATAACAAGTTTTAAGATTTCTAGTGCACTTATCCCTATCTTTTTTATGATCTTGTTGTCAATTTTAACTCTCTCTTCCTTTTTTATTTTGAAGATCAGGCCAATGGAGATTAGGTGGTGTCACTCTCTCTGTTATTCATGCACATCAACCGTCATTGGAGGAGCACACTGCAAAAGAAATACAGTTTGGGGGTTACCAGTATGATTTTGAAGCTGAGGACATTTTAATCGGGGAGGGAAGTGATAGTTCCATGATCGAACTTAGACCTTCCCTTGTCACAGAATCGTCTGGAGATCTGTTCACCTTGTTGAGCAATAGCACGCGGGAATCGACTTCTCCTAGTCCTGAAATGTCTAATGAGGAAAGCATGCAGGAATATGCAGATCTGAAGCTTTCCTTGTTACTCTACGATGCCATACTGGTCTCTGTCGGCACAACAGTTGCGTCTGTTTCAGCGGGTGAGAAAGCTGCTCTCGCATTCTTAACTGGTGGGCTTGGAGGATTTGTCTATCTGCTGATATTGCAAAGATCTGTAGACAAATTGCCCACTCCGGCAACAATCTCCAGGAACTCTGTTGATCAAGCAGTTCGTCGGTTGAAGGGTCCCATAACAACTCTGGCATTGGCAGCAGCTGTTGTTTTCGGAGTATTCAAGTACAGCTCAGGTCAGGCTCCTGCGGCATTAACGTCGGAAGAGCTCATTGCTGGGATGATTGGATTTATTGCGTGTAAAGTCGCAGTAGTGTTGGCCGCATTTAAGCCCACAACATTCATTTTGAGGCGGGACGACTGACAAACAGAAATTATTTCTCATCTTTTATATTGTTTTATATTTTATGTAAATCCTCAAACTCAAATGAACATTCGAATGTAAAGCTCTCTCAGAAGGATTTTCCACCACGGTTGAATTGAAACCGACTCAGTTCAGCATATTTATTATGTGGTAGGATTGCAAATTTCACTGTATACCTTACTACGATTGGAAATTTGAACTGATGTGATAAGAAGAGATAGTTCACCAAGGGTTAAACTTTCGCTCGTATTATATTGCTGATTTGGGTCAAGGATTATTATTTTGGTTGACTTAAAGTACGACATTGCCACTGAACTGCATTATATCAAAGGATTCTTGCCATTGTAATGACAGGTTTCCATCTTTGCCAGGTAAAATAACTTATATGCAGCGTTTTTCCTCCTTTTACTGGCGTTATGTTTACACTTATTAACACGGGTAAAATTAAGGGATGCTACTTTGATATTGTTCGTGCTTTTGCAGGAGTCAGACCTGCATCTGTTGCTTGAGTATGATGCCAATGTGTGCACAGGTTCAAGATGATAATACAAGGCTTTGATCGTAAAGAACCATGCAACACACTTTCAGCTGTTTCAGCATCTAGACATAAATTACAACACTTAGCAAAGCCAGTCGAGAGAGTATATAATAATGGGGAACGACCGACCATTGTCAATCCTGGTCACAGCAAAGACCTGCATCTATCGATTGTTGTAAATTCGAAACCCAAATATCATTCCCTATGAAATCCGCATTGGCTGACAGATCATATAAGTTTCTTTCTAAGAGTCTGTTTTCTCTAAATTTAGTTGCACATTTAATTAAAGCTCAGATCATTCGTACATCAAAACTAAAGCCAAAGGGACTGACAAGGGAGGCAAAGAAAATCACTCATTTGAAGAAAAGTAAACTCATCTCCCTCTACAAGCCCGATCTCCCTGCCAGTCTTCCCAGAAGACAAAATACGTCAAAAACTAAGAAAATAGAGGAGAAAAAGAAAACAATTACAAGTTGCTGTTGCACGGTTGCCCTTCTTTTCAATCCAAAGCCTTGCCAGTGACATTTTAGATGCCTCTACCCCAGCAGGCACCATCATTCAGAAGCTCCAGCTCTTGAAAATTCAATGGCCAGCCCAAGCTCATTTGAAAGGAAGTATGCACCAGTGACAAGATATGCTTATCCGAAGCCCGCTACATCAAAGGAAATAATCCGGCATTCTGCGAGCTACATCTGGCTCTCCCCTCTTTGGAGCCGGCTCAAACTGCGAAGTTAAGAAGTCCATTATATTAGTTCAAGTATTGCATGTCAAATTCTCTTTATAGCCATTGCACCTTGCTTCTGCATGCATGCACTTTAGTGCCTGCACGCACATATGAAGAGAGAGAGAGAGAGAGAGACCTGAATGAATGTGTGGCCTTTGCAATCATCGACTTCCAGGATGGATGCCATGTTACCACAGCGATAACAGTAGTTAGGTGCACTGAATATAGTAACCACTTTTTGATCCTGTCAAGATCACATGATTTATTTTTCATAAGCATCGTAATTACAAATTAAAATAAAAAAAACTGCAGCTTGAAGGGAAGCAATTACATGACCCCAGTTATATCCTTCCATAACCAACTGATGAGCTCTAGCAATTAGCTTCAAATTATTAGTATGGTGAAACTGCTCAGATATGTCCTGCAAAAGCAATCCAACACAACATCAAACTTTATGGCTCACGATTGAATACTTTGGTTGTGGAAGATGACAAGTAGGAAAAAAGAAGAAACAGCAAAAATGAAATACTACAAACCTGACCGAAGGTATAACCGGCACCTCTGGGTGAGATACCCCAACCACAGCGGTCATCTGGGTCAGACCATAGGAGATCACACATAGGGCCCTCATGAGGAACTTCTTGAACACGGTCAAAATTACGTATATTGTCAAGGGTTTCAATAGATGGGGACAGCCCACCATGCAGACAAAAAATTTCCGATTCAACCTTCAAAGCAAAAACAAAAATAAAGAATAATGAACTTGATTACATGAGAACCAAATTTTGGGACAGCGAGGCTGATCAAGAAAATTCCAAATCAGCGATTACTCAACCATCTTGTCAGGACAAAAAAGGCAGAAGGCAAGTAAATCCACAATACTCGGCATGTGAACTGCTAAAGTCTACAGAAAAATTCTAGGACAAGACAAATGTATCAACTATTCAAAGTTCATTTCTCATATCAGATTAGACAAAAACGTCCCAGACAATTAATTGCCAGAATCAGGTTTTTAGGTTGCGTTTGTTTCACGAATAAATTCTTGGAGGCAAATGTTATACATGAAAAGTATTCATAAGGAAAATGGCTGGTTTCAATTGTTCGGTAGTATACTTGATGTGAGAAGCATAAAAACTTTTCAAACTTACACCTTACTTCCAAAAATTGTTCTCTCCATTATAATTACATTTGGTTCCTTGACAGTAAAGGAGCTCGGGAAAAGGAGCTTAGGAAAGCAATTTCTTCTTTTTAGGATGGAGAAATCATTGTCCTCTATTTTAAGTATGGTTGTTTTTCTTGACCATAAAGGCTTTCTGTTGATCATCCACTTTTAGCGAACCAAACACATGAAGTTTGGAAAATCATTCCGTGAATTTTTTTTTCATGAATACAAACACACCCTAAGTATCAAATATGATGGCAAACAACTTTATCAAAACCTAAATTTCAGTACCAAGTACTTTTGCTAGGTAGCTCTAGAACAGAATACACCGCTTTTCTGTTTATACTTATAGTTACTTTTCGTGAGGATCGTTCCTTGTTATAGACACGGGGTTGCACAACAACAAAAGCTTGGAAAAATTATTAGAAGGTTCTCTACCACCTTTTCTTTTTGGTATTCTTAAACTCTAGGACTGATGTGACAGCAGGAAAGTATGGTGGCTCTTGCAGTTTAAGATAATCACACAAATATGCACTGCTTTGGTGAGAGAGCAGGTTCGAAGTAGCAATACTTCAATCCAAAGTGACAAAAAAGAAGACTTCAATAATGGTGCCAAAGATGCAAAAGGACACTCCATTAAATTGGTGATGCGTATAATATGCAGTTCCGCCATAGTAAGTGCATCATCCTAATAATCAGGAAAACACTCGTGGCGTGACAAAAGGGCAGCATCACTGTCCCACAGGAAAAGTCTCAACAGTCTTGCTCAATTCAACTCCCCCAGCCCAGAAAAATGGATTAAAGGTTTACATGTCTCAATATTTCCATGTATTTCCAAATACGAAAAGGTGAAAATATGACATCAGCTAAAAGATATATTCAGACTAACCAGGGCCGTCAGTGGAAAATAGTCAAAAAGATCAGTGAATATCTTCCAAACGTTAGCATTACCATACCTGAAATAGAGAAAAAGGAGTACATTCTTCAAGTATGTTAAGGAAAGATGGCAACTGACTTGTTCCAAAATAAAACTCGACATCTGACCACAAAAGCAATAAAGCATATACCCTCCTGAGAACCCAAAAGATAAAGTCTCCGAGTGTCTATATTAAATTCACCCATCCAAATAAAACCTGAAATCAACCGAATAAATAAGCAAAAATTTTCATACTGGGACACCAAACCTCCCACTAGATAACTGAGTAATGAGTACAAACCCTTATAATGGTACTCATTCACAACATCTTTTCATGTATGTGGTGAACACATGAAAACATTCATTAAGGAACTTCAAAAGAACTTCACACGGTCTCGTTGTTTTATGGCCTGAAATAAGACCAATTATATCACAAAAGACATTACCAATCTATCAAATGCCAAGGGCCTACTATCAAATAATATTGAATATTGGCAATCTAAAACAGTGACAAACCCACGACTGTCTTAACAAAGTGAGTTTGTAGCACAGAAGCATGGAATATGAAGAATGAAACTGTCTTACAGAAATGATCAACATAAAGACGTACAAAATGTACTGCACAAATTTCCTAAAAAACATGGAAAGAAACTCACTTTCGCAGGCATTCATCATAAAACCCATAAACTTGAGTTATCTGCAATCCAAATGAAATGGGATTAAATCAGAACCAATGACTCAACCAAAGACTGGTTGAAGAACATAAGACAAATGTATGTCACAAAGAAAGTAAACAAGGAGGCCAAAATGATGATACCTCTTTGGAGGAAAGAATCAGCACAAGATTAAATTGTGAAGCTAGAGAAGACTCGAAATGCACTAAAGCAGTGTTGCGACATTAATCCGAAAGTGCTTAAATTTGATAAATGACTACCTGGCGGCTTTCATGGTTTCCTCTAAGAATTGTGATCCGCTGAGGATAACGCACTTTCAGTGCCACCAAGAGCTGAAAATATTCCTCCAATCAATACAATTATAAACAAGCGAATATACATAACCTACTAACACCGCTAAGAGCATGCCGTGATTCTCCAAAGAAAATGCTCCGAAGAGAATTCAATAGTGAGACTAGTCATAAGACTCTCAATCTAAATAGGAAAGTTGATTGCATAGATAGTTTAAGAAAGAAAGTACTTACCGAAACAGTTTCAACTGAATAATATCCACGATCAACATAATCTCCCATGAACAAGTAATTAGTATCTGGGCACTATATCAATAGCAATAAACTCCAATTATGACCTTATTCGCATAAATAGATATAAAAAGTATAAACAAGCAACCAAAGAAGCAAATGGTTTTATGCAACAAAAGAAGGTTCACTTCACAAAGAAAAGTTATGCTGGTTAATAAGTGAAAAGCACAGTGATTCAACAACAATATAAAGCATTCAAGAACAAAGGTTTGGCAATTCTCATGCAAATATCTATTCAGAGCATGAAAATGTCAAAACAAAGTCCAGTGACCATTATGCAATCCGGTATGACTGGGGAAAGAAAAAAGAAGACTGATCAAGGCACCACATAACGAATGTGAAAGCTCATCATGATAAGAAGGATGACATAGAGATCTAAACTATGCATAACACAGCACGAGTTTCCAGCATAAGTGATTTTCATTTTAATAAAATGTCAGTATTAAACTACGTGCGATAAATCTTAACGCGTCAATTACATTACGACTATTCTTTCTTAGATCAGTTGCTAAAAGCATCTTCACTAAAACAAGCATTTACATTCTTCTCTACGAAAAACAAATAAACCACAGTGGCAGTACTATTAACCGTCAACTCCGCTTCTTTTTTATATGTAAAGATAAATTCACCATGAGGCACCAAGGAGGTGTCAACTCTTCACTTTATTAGAAAGGAGAACAAGATACCCTAATAAAAATAATTGTACCTGCCCTCCAATGCGGAAAAGCTCAGCCAGATCATGGAATTGTCCGTGAATGTCACCACATATTGTAACAGGGCTTTTTACAGGCTATATGCAAGAGTTAGAGGGAAAAGACAATTAAGATACGTTGCACCTCATAAGCATAATGAGAAATGTCAACTCAGAGTGTACACTGTGTGGGAAGTTTCCACACACTGTATGTGAAGTTTTGCGATGATATCAACACACACCTGGACATTATCTTCTTCCATTAGGATCTCCTTAGCCTTCTCACATAGCACTCTAACCTGTTTCACAGTCAATAATGTCATTCTCAGTTGAAATTCAAAGGCAACCATTTGACTAATTTTTTGCGGTCATCATGATGTACACACCAAGAAAGAGAGCAAGCCAGCAAAATGAGACAGTATAGGGTTTGAGTGAGTCGAGCTACTCGGAAGTCAAAGATAAAGTGCTCCCCTAGCAATATACTCGTGAATTCACAGTCAGCGGAATCGTTTTTCAAACTCGAATTGAATTATTGTACCTAGAGTAGTATTTAAAGTTGACCCCAAGCCTTGTATTCCTTAATTGAGCAGCTTCGAAGCCTCAATATGTTGTCAACTTTTCTAAATGCTTCTTACTGATGTACATGTAGGTGGCACTTTTTATTCGTTAAAAGACATTTGCCACAACTTAGTTATACACTTGAGAACTGCAATAGCGTTTGCAGTCTCTACTCTCTGCAATACTCAGTCCTCACCTCTTTATGGCTGCCCCTCTACTTCAGACATTTAGTCCATCAAAGAAGCGCTAAAATCACTATTGGCGAGATGTTGCTCACTGTGATAACATTCTGTGACAACAAAGACAGGCATGGGAGACTCTTAAGAGGCTACGACAGCCAAAATTCCTCATTCTTATAATAGAACGCGACTTTGTCGCGATATCATCGCTGATGGTACATTGCTCCGTCAAGATATCTTTCAACGAACAGAGGATCTCCAAACACAGATCAACGCCATCGGACATTAGCAAGAACTAGTCTTCACATCACACAGCAATACCCAGATTTCATCTCCACAGGAACACCCACATTAAAAAAGACCATCAGAAGTATAATCTTACCACACCGCCGCAACATCAACACATTGCCCCGGCGAATCATAAAGGCAGTATCAAAGGGCAAACCCAAGAAAACGACCTCGCTCATGCTACCCACAAACCCACTTATTCCGCATTGCAGTAAATCGAGGCGAGCAACTCCACTAAAACCCAGAAAGAAAGGAAAAAACGCAACTTCTCATCACCACGACGCGAGTCGCTTCGATTCGACCATGGACCCCGATCCATCCCCGCTCCTCACGACGCGAACCCTACCTACCCAGGTGGGGAACGCGGCTCCCCGGCGCATCGCCGCGACAAAACGGGAGTGCGGGACAAAACGCGTTACCTGCTGCTCGGACAAGGGCTTGCACTGCATGAGCTGGGAGATGTGGTCGTCGACGCCGCCGCCATGCGAGGTGGAAGAGAGTGAATCCAAGCTCATCTCCTCCGCCGTCCGGAAGCTCCGACCCCCTCGACAACCTCGGATCCGCCTTCCTCCCCCAAACGCCTCCGGCCTCGGCGCTGAGATCCCACGGCAAGATCGACTCCCCTCGCTGTCTCCTCCTCCTCCTCGATTTGAAAAACTGGAAGCGGTTCGAAATGGATGAGGTGGAGGACGGAGAAGGGACATTATTTCCTTAAAGAACAATTATTTCGGCAATTTTTTTTTAATTTATTGGGATTACAACATTATTTCGGAAAATTGAACAGGAGATTTTTATTTTTAGTTTTTTTTCTTCTTTAGGCAATCAGGAAAAAAACATTTCGCCAAAAACAAAAGCTGAAAATTTATGGTTGGGAAAAATGCACCGGCATTCATCCATCCAGCAATAAGCGTGGAAATATGTCCCGACTTCTGAATAAGACCTTAAAATCGGATCTCGAGATATCCTGAATGTGAAATATCTAAAGGGTATTCCCGAAAAGAAAGATAAACGAGGGGTGGGGGGGCTCGGGGTTGTCCAATCGCCGGGACTTTTAACAAGGTGCTTAGACTGTGAGTCGGCTTGTGGTAAGGTTGGTTCACAGCGCCCAGAGTAACAATGATCCCTGGGATTAAGGTAACCAGACGACACCAAGGGGAGTATCCCCAAGTTACCTTAAGGTAATGGACCTAAAAATAAAGAGCAAATTCTCTGATTGTATAAATTGATATTTCCGCCTGTTTATACAATTTGTTATCACCAGTTATAACACGTCAATCCACAAGCACTTCACATCTTCTGTTCTTTTCTATGAAGACGAAAAAATACAGTAGATTTCACCGCTCCAAGGAGGCAAATCTCGGGAAAAGTATTGAAAAAGTAAATAATATATTGCATTTGTACTAATTTAGTCTTACATTTTTCAACTGGAATAATTTAGTCCTAAACTTCTTCATATTAATACTAATTCAGTTATAAACCTTTCAATTAAACTAATTTAGTCCTAAACTTTTTCGCATTAATACTAATTCAGTCGATCCAATTAATTTAAATCGGAAATTGCTGACGTAGTTAAATACTTTTTTTGAATTTTTTATTAACTTTTTTCTTTACTTTTTTTCTTCTCTTTTTCTTCTTTCCTTTCTCTTTTTTTTCCTTTATTACCCTTTGCTAGTCGCCAGCCGGTAGAGCTCGCCGGCCACCGGGAAGGGCTGGGCGAGGGGCCTCGTTGCCATCGCCAGGGGCCTCACCTGTGGCTGGCGAGGGCGTCGCGGCCTTCGCCCTCACCCTCGTTGATGGCCGGCAACCTCATGAGGAGGCTTTGGCTAAAGACGATTGTGCTTTCATAGTTATTGCCACGCTTCTCACCATAATCTATTTGAAACTTATGCCTGTGTTGATGAAGATTTTTCTTTTCCTATGCCTTGACATTAGCTGGTTGGGGGTAAATAGGAAGGAAAGTGGGAAACCTGCTCATGGCGTTTTCGATAAGGGTTTGTACTTTCTTACATCCTATGAGTCGAGTAAGGCCATGGTAATATCACTTATAATTCTGTCAAAGGCATCATGTACCGGGAACATTCATTGCAGAATGGGAAGAGGGATGACTTGCTTGCAGCAAGCTGCTTGCAACAACGGATATTGCTCCAACGTAGGCCGAGCGCTTGGCAGAACTTGCGGCTGCATTAGGCATTGGCAGAAGAAACCGTGAACTTTTCATGGTTCTGTTGGCATCGTTTCGCTTTGATGTTTCCGAGAGAGTGGACTGATTGGAGAGAGGGAGAAACTATTGTTCTTTCATAGACAAAAAGGAATATGAGGTCCCAGCCCTGCAGAATGACGTTTTCGAGTGAGGGAGAAACTATTGTTCTTTCATAGACAAAAAGGAATATAAGGTCCCAGCCCTGCAGAATGACGTTTTCGTGAATCACTTCAAACCGATGAACTGTGGAGGGAAAAGTTAAAGTTCTGAGTAGTTGCTTGTAGATAAAACTAATCATATTCTAGTGACTTTGTCATGTACCCTTATATGATTGATTGCTAGTGAGACTTCTTTTTGGTTGCACGGTGCTGAGGGGAGACAAATGCATCTTTTGGGATCCAAAGGAGAGAAGTATCTATGCATCAGCTTCTACTGTATGTTTATCAATTTATTTGTATTTTATTTTGCTAAAAGTTCAAAGTAAATGATTTGCGTTAGACCAACAATTGCATGCTTTCTGTAAGATTTGGGACACGTTATCTCTTGCTAAGTTGAAAAGCATCATGTGTATGGGAGAATTACTTCTATATAATATACGACAGCAGACCACAATAATGATGAACCCACAATTATTTTAGTGACTTTACATTGTGTCCAGCCCTCCCCTTAGAAAAGAAAAAACAAAAACCCGAAAACCAATCCGAACCAAGTTAAAGTCGCGATTTGGTTCGGGTCATACGCTCACCCTAATGGTTCAGATTTCCATGAGACCCGAAGCAAACTGTTGACACCCCTAACTTCATGTCCTACACTATGGCTCTCTTTTCCCACCCTACTTGACTAGATCCTCTTGGAGCGGCCACTCCTCCTCTACGCTGCTAAGACTACCCTCCTAACATAGATTATTGCGATGGTGTCGATCTCACTTGAGGTTAGGCGGCGACGGCTTTCACAAGGGAGTGCAGCGGCCCCAATTCGAAGGGAATGAGGGTGGTGGTGGACCTACTAGGGGAGATGGCGTGCTTGCAGGCACACCTGTTATCGAGGTCGAGGGTTAACCTAGTAGTGTCACTAGTCTTCACAACAATTGTCATAGCAGGGTTGGCCTTCGTGGTTAGAGCTTTGGCTTTAGGCGAGGAACGAGCTTGGCTAAGTCTCCATTCAACTCCAACTACAAACATTTTGAAGATTCTTTGGGAGTTTTTTTAGCATAACAGTTTTTTGGTCACTGTAAAAGTAATAGCATATTGTGAGTTACAAATTCTTGAAAGAGTGGACCCCTCATTAATTTATAATTATTTGTTTTTTTTGTTTTTTGTGGCCTAGAACAAGTTATTAATCTCGTGGTAGATTAAGGATGGTCACTTAATCATTTCTCTTTCCTCTTCAGTACTCCAGCTTCTTGGAAGAGTATTACACTCATAGAATTTTAGGGTTTCGTTTTCAAATGAAGTTAGGGAACAAAAGGGCCAAAATGACCCATTTTTCCACGTCAATCGAAAATTGTTCACGTTAGACTTAAATTTCTTTAAGAAAGAGCCATATCGCAATCAAAATTTAATTCAAAAGGTCACTTGGGACGATTTGCGAAATAGACACTCAAGTGAACGATTTTTTGCCGATGTCAAATTTAAGTGATCGAAAAAAAATTACGGTACTCAAATAAGCGTTGCACGAAAGTATCATTATCCCGAATTTAACAAATCATCAACGATATGAAAAATGTGATGATCGATAAAGTGTTTGCAAGGCGTGAAGCCGACAATGAATGTTGCTTTGTGCCTAGACAAAGCAGGATGCCAAGCCGGCTGCGAGATTCTGAAATTTCCTTACCTTTTGAAACTTGAATAAATATAATTTAACCTCAAATGATGTACACGTTCTTTTTTTTTACTACAAAAATTCACAGTACAAAAGATATACTTCTACTTTTTGTTGCACATTCTCATCGAATCCTTAAATAAGAGCTAATCTAAATGTTGTTGATCTCCAAACTCGACCAATTTGTAAAGTATTTTAGAAAAGCCAAAGCTCAGTAAATAAAAGATCTAGGTCTCAAGTAGGAATTCTACTCATCACTCGACCCAAGAGCACAATAGCGTGATAGCAATTAATTATTTACATATCAATAATAGAATATCTTAATCACTTGAGGAATACAACAATTTTACATGATTCAAGTGATAGTAATCTAATCCCAATCTAACATGTTAACCAATTCATTTTTTTGTGAGCACATATCAGAACGTAGATTTACAAAATGCGCATATTCATAAAAAGCCATCACAACCACTAACCATGTCAAATTTCCCTCAATACTTGCCCACTACTACGGTATTAAGGAGATCAATATACTCAAAACAACGAGTATTAACAAATAAATTTCAAATAAATTTTATTTAGATTCATTTATGATGATATAATCCATCCGTTATAACATGCGTGATGGAAATAAGGAACGTGGGATGCTATATTAGTGACAAATAGTTGGTCAAAAGTGAGGTTCAAGGGCAACGAGGGTAATTCTTCAAAAGATATTTGAGATTTTGATAAATATCGAGGAATTCGGTGTCCGTTCTATATGTTGACAAATCATAAAAATATTTTGAAACCACCAAAATAATTAGCGACACCTCTAGAATGCCCGAGTAATCTTAACTAACAGGTTTTCTTGATAATTATCCTATATACTTTTCAGGGCACATCAATCCGGCCCGAGAATACTATGTCGACACGTTTTCCACCTTTAATTTCTTAATAACATCTCATCTGCTAATTTCTATTTAGTTTATGCATATTGAAGTTAGTAAAATTATTTTACTAATTGATTATTCGCGAATTGACTCGGTGTCGCCTTTCTTTACCCATTAAAGATTTACTTAAATATCACGATTCTGAAAACATATGTTTAAGACATTTTCCTATCTTCACAAATATAATGAGAGGGTCATAGTTTACTGAAATTATCGAATATTTCATTTAAATCATTTATCATCTCGATCTCATAAGACAATATTAGGAAATGAAGAACCCATGGTGCTTTCCAATGTAGTAGCCAAGCGTCTGCGCCTATTTTAGCGAGCACTTGACGCAGCCCCAAATTCCAAAGTTCTTAAAACCTTATTTTTGAGTTTACATTATATAGAACTTAGGAAATACCTGGAGAACTTCGAGATCCGTAATCCAAAAGAGTTGAGAGCGTGAGAAAACCCTTTTTTTGTGATTGATTCTTGCGAGTTTGGGTAATACATAGGATTTGGGAAACCCTTGAATATAAGTGTTCGAGCAATTGTAATCTATTATCTCTTCCCGTGAATTATGGACGCCATCGAACCACGTAAATCAGTAGTGATAGGGGTGAGCGGTTCCGAATTCCGTACAGGTTCCACCTGGAACTTAAAACCTATTCATAGGAACGTGTTTCTCATTTTTTGAAACATGGAACTTACCATACATATATTGAAACCTAGAACCTATCATGTCACAGGTTTTAAGGTTAGTTCCAAGGTCTATTCAAGTTATACTTGTATTATTGATTAATCAGTTGCAGTGAATCATCACCACCACTTACTGCTACGATCCACTGACTACAACTTATATTTATACACACAAAGAATATAAAATATTAACAAGTCATAAAATGAAAAGCTCATACTAGTGATTCCAGATTATACATTCATCATTTAACGCTATGGAATATCGTAGGATCACGCGAATACATAAATTAAGAAAAAGCACAAAACACTAATTTAAGGTTTCAGCTTCCAAATTCCAAGTAATCTAGAATCTAACTTACCTATCAAAACAGGTTCTCTAATATTTAAAACTTGAAATCTACCCTGCATATCTTGGAATTTGAAACCTATAAGTTTCTATCGGTCAGGTTTTCAGGTTCCAATTTTTACCTTGGAACCATGCTCAGTGCTAGCTAGTGTCGGGTTCACTGTTTTGCTATTTATTTCTCACTCGAATCGCTTCCTTATTCACGCTTCTTAGTTAGCATACGAAGAGTCAGAAATTTTGTTAAACCACCCCATTAAATGAGCATTGACTTATCTGCTTTGTTTTTGCATGTAGCATTTGACTTTTCCGGTACCAATCTGTGTAAACAAGGAAGACAAAATGTGCATACCATTCACCATAAATAAATTAATACCAACAAAAAGAAGAAGAAGGGGAGAAGGAGAAGTTAAGAACAGTTCGTGTGGAAAATAGAGGCAGGAAGAGATAAGAAGGAAAGACCTCAAAAGAAGAGGTGCAAATGAGCTTGCACATTGTCTCAGCTAATCCCTTTGAAAGTCCCACATGAGCCAAAGAAGCAAGTACATTAAATGTCCATTGCACATCGCAAATCGCCATCCTTGCCCGTGCATTGATGACGCCCGATTTCTAATCTCTTCTTGAGGCCGGTTGACTTAAATTACTCGAGATTGATCTGCTGTCTTCCCCCTTAATTAATTGGACGTTGATTGCGACGCTGTAGTTTTTTTGTAATTTTTTTTTTTGTCAAAGTAAGTTTACGAACCTTGAAATGGTCTAAGGGGGAAAGAGACGGGTCGATCTTTTTCTTTGGTTTCGACTGTTAGCTACTTTCGTTATCATTGAAAAAGCGCTCCAGAAAATCGTGGCAGAAATTGTCCAAGCAATTACAAACATATCGTATTACGGATGTCAATTTAATCCTAAAATTTTCAATTTAGTTTTAAATCTTCGTGCGACATTTCAACATAGTCATTACGACCTATTTTTGCCGAAGATCGCTGATGTGACAGTGTGCCACTTAAGACGGTTAACAATTTTCGACGAAAATTGATCGAAAGGATTACATTAGAATTTCGCGCAAAGTTCAAAATTAAATTCGCAAAATTGAAAAGTTCAAGACCGAATTGACATCCGAACAATATGTTTAGGATCGATTGGGTAATTTTTCCAAAAATCGCTAACATATACTATCTATGTGAACCTTATACTCTTCCTAAAAGTTAAGGTCATGCAACTTATGATTGAATCCAATAGCGAATGTCCAAAGGTGGTCAAACCAATTGCCAATCGAGGAAATTATACGATTTGATCAATGATGAGTGACCCCTCACTCCTTTGACTCCAAATGAGAACACAAGGAACGAGATCTTTCGAAGCTTGATGCTCGCATTTACTAAGGAAGAAGGCTTTTGGTGGCGGCAATAGACACTATGGTTGAATTCAGTGGGAATTCAGTGGACAAGCGCGACCCTAGGGAGAAATTGAAAGAGCGAGCCTCATCCGGTGCCAAATGTTCGATCGTTTATCGCTTGACGATAATTTAAAATAAAACGTTCAATTTGACTAGCAGGCTAATTGACCTCCGCCTCGTTGCGCGGCCCTTATGCATCTTCATGCCGCCTTTTTTTTTGAAGAACCATTTATTTTTCCGGATCACAGAAAATTGAGTTTCAGTCAATTCATAAGAAACATATTTAGATACATATATAGATACATATGTATATGAATAAAGATATTTTTGTATCGAAAATAATGTGGGAAAATGATTAGCCATGGAAAATCCCCTCGTCAATTAATGGGAACCCCTTTGCGAATGACCTACGAGACCGCCAATGCGTTATGACAAGTAGGCTCCGACAAGCTCCTCCTTTGTCTTCACTCGATGTATCGTCGCCTTCAATCTCGGCCCCTCTGTGAGACGGGCCTCGCGAGCCTTCTCCACGCCTTCCTACTACTACCTTCTCTCCTCCATCTCCCTCCGCCGTGGATCTCTACCGCTGCCCCACTCCCCTCCATTTCCACTGTGGTCATGCAATATCGAGATTGCGCCATCCTCATTGAATTTGGCAAGTGACACTTGATTTGTAAATACCCCCTAATTCACTTGCTTCGTCGAGGGCCTCCATCACAAAAAAAGTTTGACCCTCACGCGTATGATCAAGCATTCTCTCTCTATTGCCATGATCTAATGTGAAACCGACATTAAATCCTTCCAATTTTCGAAATATGAACAGGGGTCCAAATCGTCTTACACAATGAAATTAGTGGCAATAAGAACTTTCGAACCTAATATGAGACGAGTCAAGGGTCATCTTGATAATAAATATGTAATATGAGATGAGTCAAGGGTAATCTTGATAATAAATATGTACACATCGCAACAATTCTAATTCTCGTGTCGCTCACAATTTAGAGATGGCAAGAAAGGGAGTAAAACCGAAAAGCCTTCAAGGGTGCTTCTAAATATTTTTTTTTTGAAGGACCATTTGTTTTTCCGGATCACAGAAAATTGAATTTCGGTCAATTCATAAGGAACATATTTAGATGCATATATAGATACATATGCACATGAATAAAGACATTTTTGTATTGAAAATAATGTGGGAAAATTGATTAGCCAGGGAAAATCCCCCCATGTCAATTAATGGGAGCCCCTCTGCGAATGGCATTGACCTACGAGGCCGCCGATGCGTTACGACAAGTAGGCTCCGACAAGCTCCTCCTTTGTCTTCACCCGACCCCCTCTCTCTCTCTCTCTCTCTCTCTCTCTCTCTCTGCGCGTCCCCGCGTGTTAACATTAGACTCTGTCGAGACGACAATAGGTTTCTGGCTGACCAAAGCCATGCATCTCAATAAATTACACCCACCAATACTGTATTCCTCCTCCTCCTTTACTTTCTTCCCTTTCTTTAATCCATACACAGCGACCATTTTCACTCCTTACATGCTCACAGGGACGGGGAGAGAGAGAGAGAGAGAGAGAGAGAGAGAGAGGGCGAGAGGGGGGGGTGGTGGTGGTTTCTCTTTTCTTGAGTCGACGACTTGGGTAAAAAAGAGAGAGCGCTCTGCTTTTGGGCGTGCGCGTCCGTCTTGTTTGTCGTTCGCATTTTCGCAGGGTTCAGAAGACAACAATCGCTCCCTTTTCCTCCCTTCCCTTACCCCTTCGAGGCTTCGACCCTTTTCGTTCCTTTTCCTTTTCTTTTTCTCTTTGCTCCGTTTCTTTGTTTTGGGTTTCGATCAGATTCGGGCCATTGGAGCTCCGGCGCTTCTCGATCTGGGTTCTTGGTGTTGCTCGGCTGCGGGGAAACGGTTGGTGTCGGTTCGTTCTATGAGTGTGGTAATCTGAATGGAGGGAGTCGTTGAACGCCAAGCCCCGAATGCTGTAAGGCGCTCTCGCGTCCAGCCTCCACTGGTAAGAAGCCTCAATTGCTCTTCGCTCCTCTTGGGTTTCTTGACTGGTTTTTGGTGTGTCTTCCATGGGATTTATGTCGGGAGTTTCTTTGAGCATTTTTTGTGTTTCTGGGTGCTCGCTGGATTTTTGTTTTTTTTCGGTCTAGTGTAGAGGAAATTGGGGAGCAAAGATGAGATTATCTGTGCTTGGGTGGTTGGAATTTGGTGATTTCGACATGATCTTGATAACTGTGCTGGTGATCGTCTTGTCTGTGCATATAACTGTGGATTTGTGAGGATACCCAGATGAGAATTGCGGTGTGGGAGAATGTGTTTGCTAATGAGCTTGCCTTTTCTTGACTCATCTGTTTTCTTCCCTTTCTTGTGTTTTGCCCTCATTGTCTCATGTCTGGCCTCTCAGATTCCCAGCTCATTCTGTCGTTGACCTTTAGCAAGCCTCGAGTTACGGCTCCCTGCTGCTCCATTTAGTTCTCGAAATTTCTTGGGCAAAGCATCTGTCTATGGAGTTGCAATAAAAACTTAACCTTTTAGAATCAAGGATCCAGATTTTCATCTTTTCTAAAATATTCGATTTTGCCAATTACGCCGACGAACATTCCATTTTGATGCTTGTAAACCTGATGTTGGCTGCTTTGCAGGTTGATTCTGTATCATGCTATTGCAAAGTCGATTCCAGCTTAAAAACAGTTGTCGGCGCAAGGAAGTTTGTCCCAGGCTCCAAGCTTTGCATACAGCCTGACATCAACCCTAATGCACACAGAACCAAGAACTCGCGCAGGGAGAGGACCCGAGTACAGTCCCCACTCTTACCGGGCCTTCCTGATGATCTTGCAATTATTTGTCTGATTCGAGTCCCTCGCATCGAACATAGAAAGCTCCGCCTGGTTTGCAGGAGATGGCGGCACGTTGTTTCTAGCAGTTATTTTTACTCCATGAGAAAGAGTCTTGGATTGGCAGAGGAATGGGTATATGTAATGAAACGAGATCGCGATGGAAGGATCTCATGGCATGCTTTTGACCCTACCTATCAGCTGTGGCAGCCACTTCCTCCTGTTCCAAGTGAGTATTCTGAAGCTCTTGGCTTTGGCTGTGCAGTACTGAGTGGTCACCGCCTGTACTTATTTGGAGGAAAAGATCCGCTTAAGGGATCTATGAGACGGGTTGTCTTTTACAATGCCTGGACAAACAGATGGCAAAAGGAACCGGAGATGCTCAGGAAACGCCACTTCTTCGGCTTTTGTGTTATAAACAACTGCCTTTATGTGGCTGGTGGTGAGTGTGATGGAATACAAAGGACTCTCCGTTCTGCTGAAGTGTATGACCCCAACAAGCACCGGTGGAGCCCTATCACAGATATGAGCACAGCTATGGTGCCTTTTATCGGGGTTGTCTATGATGGAAAGTGGTTCTTGAAAGGACTCGGGTCTCATCAGGAAGTGATGAGTGAAGCCTATGTCCCTGAAACTAATTCATGGACCGCAGTTAGTGACGGGATGATCGCGGGTTGGCGCAACCCTAGCATCTCTTTAAATGGACAGCTCTATGCTTTAGATTGTCGTGACGGTTGCAAGCTTAGGGTTTACAATAGAGACACCGATTCGTGGAACAGATTTATAGATAGCAAGCTCCATCTAGGACACTCCCGAGCCCTGGAGGCTGCAGCTCTTGTTCCCCTGAATGGGAAGCTGTGCATCATACGCAACAACATGAGTATCAGTCTGGTCGATGTTTCAAGTCCCGATAAGCACGTGGAGACGAACCCCCAGCTCTGGGAAAATATCGCCACCAAGGGTCATTTCCGGACACTTGTCACTAATCTATGGTCAAGTATTGCAGGCCGGAGCGGTTTAAAGAGTCATATTGTGCATTGCCAGGTTCTTCAAGCCTAGGAACCAGCGTTCTTGTTCATTAAACTCTGTAGAATTTTGTTCAGATCATTATGCCTGTGTTTCCCTCAAGAATTTGAGCCGGCTGTGAGTACACCATAGTTGCAGTTTATGGAGAGAATCTGCAGCAATTGGTTGTTGGACAAAATGATGAGCCAGAGTTGAAAATGTAAAATTGGTGATTCGTAAGACTCAAATCAACGGATCGATTCACTGGAGGCACCGTATTCTGAAATGTACTCTGCCTTTCATTTGGTATAATTGTAATGACAAGGTACATTGTCATTTTTAGCAACAGACTTGATGTCATTTATTCATATTCATCTTGAGAGAGGAGGTACTTATAGATCAGGTCATGCGGCTGCAGGGCCGTGCACCTTTTGTTGTTGGATTATTTCAGTAGTATGATTTTCGTGATGTTTGTGAATATACATATATTTACATTTAGAATGTACATATTCAATTTGTCTTGGCAGTGATGAATTGAACAATGCGGACTATCTCTAGCTTTCCACTGAAGTTATTCCGTTCCTCGTACCTCCATCCTCGTGAGTACACTGCAGCAGAAGCTTTCACCATATCATGCACGGGTCGCAAGTACATATTCATGGCTGGCCTCAATCGTCTGTTCATTTTCGGAGTCTCAATTCACGGTATAATTGATCTTGCGGACATTTGATGCAACATCTTCAGCATTAGAAGTTTTGACAATTAAATGAAGACGAACAATTTAGTTTCCCAATTGTATCCATTCACGATGGTGATCTCCTCCATAAGAAAGAAGAACGGGATGATAAGAATCTTCCCGTGACAGCAGGCAGGACATAAAAGAAATTACAGCGTCCACGATATATTATAGGATACGGTAATTCATGGAACAGATCTACACACACGAGCGGTTAGGAGGTACTTCCACCGTGAAACAATAACAAAGTTCATCCAGTGTCAACTGAAAACTATATACAAGAGTGTTTGTATTGATATGGCGAGACACCGAAGCATCGAACTGATGGTGGATTTACTCCAGTCTCGCCAGTTCTCTTTCACCTGTAATTAAAAGAAAATGCAGAAAGTAATCAGGCCTTAAAGTTCGTCCAACCCGTAATATGGCTTAAAAGAAAAGGTCGAATGACAGACATGTCCTACGACTGAATGAGAATGCAAGTCGTCCACCATGTGCTCAACCCAGATTATCCATGCAATGCACTTTCAGTAAACAACAGTCGGTTCACCAAATTCCAACCCTACTTCATCCTCGAACTGGACCAGCAACTCTACTTATCAATCTATGAAGGTTTTAATGATTGCCAACAAACAAATGATAGGTGGAAGTGAAAGCCATACAATGACACCATGGATTTCTAAGACACGATCAATGCAATCATGCATAGGCATAGGCTTGCATGTAAGTTCGTCCAAAATTCTCCAAAATAATTCAGCAATCCGTCAACAGTTTCCAATATCTAAGAAGTGCAAGAACCAGCAATGGTCAGCCAAATATAGGGAAAAGCGCCACCGGCACCAGCCTTGATCTATATTAGAAGTAGGTACTGTTTGATTTTTCCTCAGCGGTATATAATATCAAATGCTATAAGCACAAATGCAGGCAAAATTCGAAGTTCACTAAACGCTTTGACCGGTTGCTTCACTTCGACAGGATGAGCCGACAGCATATACATACCGAAATAGAAAAACAAAGACAATCTACTTAGACCACTAGTAAGGCTATTCTACAATTCGACTCAAACTAGATCATAAACTAGTGCACCAAGGCCAAAGGTTCACACGCGACTTGTGTCAGTTACCATGTTCTCCTTATCAGTCAGTAGTCGAGTGCAAAAAATTTCCTCTTTGCCTATGTTCTCGCGACAAATTTTGCTGCATATCTGTTCAGGGTCTAGCAGGTTTTCAAGGTAAGCAAATTTACTAGTTTTTACAGTTTCACTGAGCACGAGTGTCTTGTCAAAGCGTAATCAGCTGAAGAAACACCAGAAGGATGGGAAGGAGACACACTGGCTCAAATTGGTAAGCTCTGAATTCCCAAGGGAAAGTGCAGAGGCTACTGAAACTTTGGCTTTGCACAATGCGCAAGAGGAAAGCAAAATCGGGCAAAGGGCAGCAGCGAATTGCGCTGGGAACAGACCCGCAGATCATATCATTGCAAGTCCAACATTCACGTGCAGATATCAACCAGACGACAGACCCAATTCCGAGGGATGCGAGGAAAGAAATGAGTAATCTTGTGCACTAAAAATCAGCGAATCTTCTGAGAACAAGTGCAAACGAGCGTGCAGATTGGTCACATCTCGAAAGAAAACGAAGATTCGTCCTTTCTAATCAGAAGAACTCCACCAAAGCAAAGCGAAAACCCACAGAATCCATTGCAATTTGCCAATCACGTCACACAATCCAAACGTGCGATGGCAAAGAATCACAAACGATCGACAACTAGCATCATTACCAATTCCCACCACCTCACACGGAAGCTGCCTCTGGGTTTCCATCGCAGGCGTTGCTCCTGCAAGCGGGGACAGCTTCGAACTGCGCGGCCGGCAGCTTCTCCGACAGCGCCCCGACGTAGAACTCGATCATGCCCGAGCCCGAGTCCGACTTGATGCCCGTCACCGGGAGCCAGACGAAGAGCTTCTTGGCCTGGATCCCGGACACGCCGGACACCGACCCGTAGGTCAGCTTCCCGGAGATCTTCCGGTCGTAGTAGACGAGCTGGTCGAACTGCACGTAGCAGGGGCCGCGGAGGCGGACCTCGAAGGCGCCGTCGTCGGAGAGGGAGTAGGACGCGACGTTGTCGGGCAGGATCCCCCTGGGGAACCCGTACTGAGGGAGGAGGTCGTGCACGTCGCCGCTTCCGCCGCCGGCTCGGAGGGCTCCGAGGTGGGCGGAGAGGGCGGTGGCGGAGACGGCGAGGACGACGGCGAGGACGATGCAGAGGGGAGACGGAGGAGGGAGCTTGGAGACGGACGCCATTGACGGGTTGAGCTGGGAAAGCAAGCACGGTCTGGGGCCGAGGAGCCGTGGAAGTTGGGGACTTTGTGGAAAACCTCATGGAAGATTGGGGTGGAGGTAGAGAGGATACCGCTGACCGACCGAGGGAACGTCGCGTGGGACCGGGGGGCTCCACGTCATCGGCGGGGCGGCCCACTCGCTGCTCGCCACGTGGCCAGACGGTCCCAGATCTTTTGAAAAAATTTGGGCTGTCTCTCCTCTGCGCTCCGATTACCGTGAAAACCTGTCCCGCCCTCTGCTCTGCTCTCTCTGTCCCTCCCGCCCTTTTCCTTTTCGCTCTGCTCTGCTCTCTCTCTCTCTTCGTCCGACCAAGAGGCAGCCGCGCTCTGCTCCCTCCCTCCCTCGCTCCTCCGCTCCGCCTCTCCGTCCGTCTTCACGAGCCCTTCGTGCGCCTCCGCCGCCGCCTCCGCCGCCTCCCGGAGCCCCCCGTCGGCGGCTTTGAGCTCTCTGTCTGCATCCGACCAGCCTCGGGTTAGGGTTTCCTCCCCCCCCCTCCTTCGCGAAGCGGGCTCTCTCTCTCTCGGTCGCTTCTTCTTCACGACACCCCGTTTGTGGCTGGATCCGTGTGGTCTGGGCCCAGCGAGCTCGCCGAACCCCTTCGCTCCCGTTGCTCCGTAGTGTCTTTCTCTCCACTCCCGACCACGCTGCCGCCGCCTCCCGGAGCCCCATCGGCAGTTCCGATTTGTCGTCGGCGCACGACGAACTCAGGTTAGCGTTTTACCCCCCCTCCCCCCCCTTCCCTTCTCTCGTGATTATATTCCAACGAGCTCGAAAATTTGACAGACCGGGCTTTAGTAGTGTCAGATTCAGAGTCTGTTCGCACGTGCTGAGCAATGCTTTACAGAAATTTCGTGTGGGTTTGCTGGAACCTGACTATGTTCGTTTGATCATGTTCAGCTTATGGATGTGTGTGTTTACTGGATTGAGATTTTTGGTTTGCTGGTGGTGTATTCCCTTAGTCAGCTGATTGCTTTGCTTCGAGATGCTTGATGATTTCGCTTTTTTTTTTTTTAAATTAAAACAACAGCGAACAGCTGTTGAGAGGCATGGGGAGAGAGCAAAAATAGAGATGTGTAAAACATGGGATACATATAATTAGGAATGCTTTGCTATTTTCGTGTTCTGCTAGATTTGATCTTCAGCAAGTTTAGAATGCTTTGCTTTTTCTTTCTCGTGAATATCCTTTGTAATTGTTCAGATTAAAGATGTGCACGTGCTGGAGGGCATTTGTGTGAGATGTGTGGCTGTGAGCAATTTTGATGGTGTTCTTTGAGAATGGTTAAACGTCGTATCGTACTTGTTTTGTATTTAAACTTTCCAAAGCCAATTCTGAACAACCAGAACGTATTGCAGGGGATTAATCAATTTGGGTGTCAATTTCGAATACCCAATTTTTAACAACCGGAGGAAACCACTAGAACATCCATCCATTGTGATTTTTGCTCCATTGAACCTGGGTTTTGCCAAGTTTATTGCTGCTACTCTATTTTAAATTCGTCACATCAATTGATTCGCACGTGTAAAGTTACCGGATGGCTGTATCAGAGGTAATTCTTCACTCATACTATGTGAAACATAATTTGCTTTCTCAAGTAACGGATGAGATGTTGTTTTGCTTGTAAAAGCACCGCATTAAATACTTTTCGTTCTTTTGGTTGCAGCATGAAACTTCCCATCTTGCACGTGTAATGCGTGATACGGAAAAAGATTTTGAGTTTGCACTAGGAATGATTTTTTCAAATGAACTTGAAGCATATCATAAGTATGTGGCCTATGCAATTGGCAAAGGATTTGGAGTGAGGAAGGCTAAGATGGTTAGAAATACCAAAGGGGAAATAATCCGACGGACTTTTGTATGTAACTGTGAGGGGCATTCTGGTAGCTCATCTGATCAAGAAAAGACATATGAGAGGTTTGAAGTTAGATGTGGCTGTCTTGCTCGTATCAAATTTAAGGTTGACAATGGTGTCTATGAAGTAATAGAGTATGTTTCCGGTCATAACCATGCATTTATACCGGAAGATCAAAAGCATTTTCTAAGATGCGGAAAAATGATATATGATACTTGCAAGGGTGTCTTTGCTGACACCGGCACTGGGGGGACTACGTCACATAAGTTCTTAGCAAACGAAGCAGGAGGAAGCAAAAACTCGGGTTTCCTCCTACATGATTGTCAAAATATTTTGCAAACGGAAAGATCCAACGGTATAAGTGGGGGAGACTGTCAAAGTCTTCTGAATCATTTTAACTGCATGCAAATGCAAAACCCAATGTTTTCCTACGCTGTACGGGTAGATCAAGATTGTAGAATGAGAAATTTCTTTTGGAGAGATAGTTTGTCCAAATTTGATTACGACTGTTTCGGTGATGTGCTGGTGTTTGATACCACGTATCGTACCAACAAATATAATATGATATGTGCACCTTTTGCTGGGGTTAATCACCATGGGAAGACTACTCTGTTCGGCTGTGCATTTTTGTCGGATGAGACCGTGGATTCATTTATTTGGTTATTTGAGGCGTTTTTGAGGTCTATGGGGAATAAGGCTCCGAAAACCATGTTCACCAATCAAGATCCAGCCATGGCAAGAGCCATTAAAATTGTGTTTCCAAATACACGACACCGTTTATGCACTTGGCATATCGGTAAAAATGCCAATCAACACATTCCACATCTTTACCGCAAGCCGGGGTTTAAGGAGAAATATTTCTCGATGCTTATGTATGGATGCAAATCGGAGGACGAATTTGAATCTACTTGGAGGAAAATGGAAGAGGAGTGGGGTACGGAGAATAACAATTGGCTTCGGAGATTATACGACCTTAGACATAAATGGAGTTCGGCTTTTGGTCGTGATAGTTTTACATGTGGTATAGGATCAAGTCAATGGAGCGAGAGCACTAATAATGTCTTTCGGCATACGCCGACTAAGACATTGACCCTTGTAGAACTTGTCCACCACTATGAAGAAAAACTGAAACATATGAGAGAAATAGAAAGTCGAGATGATTTCAGTTCTCGTGGGAAGCCCAAATTGCTGGTTAGGAACAATGACATCTTGACGCATGCTGCTACATTGTATACCCGTGCCATTTTTGAAAGGTTTAATGTAGAATTTTTACAAACTCTCTCCGAACATATTTTAAGTACTACATTTGATGGATTGGTTTATGTATATACTATCAAGTGTGAGGGGCATCAGCGTGAACATGTTGTCAGATTTGACGCTGCAGACTTGTCAGTTTCTTGTGAATGCAAGTTATTTGAATCGAAGGGGTGGTTGTGTCGCCATGCTTTGCGAGTGTTGAATGCGCATGTATCAGTTACGGGCATTCCATCTTCCTATATTTTGAAAAGATGGACTAAGGGTGCCAAACAAGGGATTGTGAATGCTGAATCTCATCAAATGTCACCGGGTTCATCTAGATATAATCGATTTTGCACGTTAATGCAACTATCTTTTGAAGTGATGATTTTGGGAGCCGAAGATGAAAATACTATGAGAATAGTGATGAAGTACTTGGAAAAAGCGAAGGCTAAAATTTTATCATATAAATCAAGTGTGGTTGTGACCGATGATGCTAGTGACGATGACGACGACGACGATGACGACGACGACGACGATGATGACAATGACGACGACGACGACGATGATGCGGAGGAGGAGGAGGAGGAGGCTTCTTTGTGTGAGATTTCGGTATCGCACCCCCTTCAAAGGAAAGGAAAGGGAACAAGTTGTGGAAGGCTTAAAACCTCGAGTGAGGAAAAAAAGAAAAACTCCAAGAAAGGAACACCCCCAACACGAATAGAAAGCCGAGGTTAGTGACATATTATTTTAGTTAATATGATTAGTTAAATTTTCGCTTGTGCTACATGATGCCAATTGACATATTTATTACTTTGCAATGTAGAGTTGGTTGCCCAAGCAACACATCATGGAACCCATCTCCAGAATTATCCGGGAAATGTAAATCAAATTGGAAGCGCCTTTTATCCTAGCAACATTCATGGTCCTGCAGTAAATCTAAATTTTCATAATCAGGTATGACGCTCTTAGTCCTCCATTTGTATTGACATTCTACTAATTTGATCAATTTTTTATATAGATGCGACCACCATATATCATGCCGCCAGGGATAATGAATGGATATTACCAATTTCCTACTCAGGTATTTAATATCTTGGTGTATTAACTTATCTTTCGTCCACATTGCTTCTATCGACATAAGGAGAGCTTGTTCTATCGACATGGATTTCTGTTACTATTCTTTCTTGTTAATATATGTTGGAGCAACATAATGGATCCATGGAAGCATTTAATTACATCCTACTAATGGGGTCATGTATATTTTTTGTAGATGCAATCACCATACATCATGTCGCCAGGGATTATGAATGGATTTCCCCCATTCACTAGTCAGGTGCTTATTATGAAAATCATTTTAGATCTCAGTGTTGTTTCATCTTTTCGTTACAATTGTAATATTTATTGTTAATAGTTTCTCGTGGATAGATGTTGGGGTACCATAATAGATCTCATGGAACCATTTCGAGCCAGGTACAACTTGCCTTTTGTTGATGTGGGATTATTTGAGACAATACCTATCTAGGCATATTGTTTAGTAAAATGTCAATATATTTGTTTTTCCTCCGTGCAGGGGTCATCAAACTCTTTTCAACGTCCTGGGATGAACGAATTGAACAAGGGCGATTCCGGCTGAATGCATTCAGCACTGCAGCTAATGTAAATATTATGCACAGATGATATGCACAACACTATTGCACAGTCCATTTATTTGGATTTGCACGGTAAAGAAGAATGAGGTAATTGATAAGAACTTCCATGCTACTCTTTGTGGTTTCTTGGTTGAACGTGAATGCTTTAGCATTGAGTGTGCAGGAAATATATTGGCTGAGGAGTACTGGCCTGCTTGTAATGCTGGCTTTTATGCAGCATGTCAGGGATCGTGGTTTACAGCAAATTCTATAAGACTGGAGAAGGTACCATCGAGGCTATGAATTCATCTGAATGTGGAGTGGACGTTTCCGAGGCTGATTTTTATCTGCAGTCACTGCTCTCGAAGGAGGCAAACGCCGAAGAAGAAGCAGCATGGACGCCGCAAGAATGGACTGATCGGCGCCATTGGAAACACTCCTCTCATCCGAATCAACAGCCTCTCCGACGCCACTGGCTGTGAAGTAAAGTCTCGTATTTAGCTTGTCCGTTGCTTTAATCAGCTGTTCATTTGCTCTCTCCTTTCACTGAAGAGCAATCGAATTTTCGAGATTTACTTTATAGCTTGAGACGATAAACATGTGTGTAATTCTGCAGCGAGTCGTAGGTGGGTTCATTGGCTGTTCAAACTTTAATCGTCTTGTGTCGAAATGCTTTCTTATTGGCATGACAATTACAATTGATTTGTGAATTTCCAGCCACAATTCCTAACTCACTGTAAACTCTGCTGACGCTGCCCACAAATGCTTCGGATTCTTGGAAATTGCAAATTCTTGAATCCCGTGGGAAGTGTAATAGACGGAGTTGCTGTGAAAATTTTCCGGAACTTGATCAACTTCATTCTTTGCAGGGAACTCCAGGTCAGGTGCCTTTGTTCTTTAACATCTGGTTTTCAGCTGTATTATCAAACAGCAAACAGAATAGGTGCTCAATTTCGATCAGCTGCATATGAAACTTTGCATTGCATTGGCCCCTACCTCCCACTACAACGAGGGAAGAACACCGATCCGCAAGCAAAAGCGTCGAGCCAGTGCCAATGTGCGAGTATAGAGAGACAAGTCATCTTTGCGTGTACTCAATTAGCACCTTCAGGGCACCAAGCAAGCCCTCTTTTTTAATTACTTCATTTAGTAATTTATCGAAGCCTTGGCGAAAACGGGAGGATTGGAACGAAATCTCGAATAATGCATACGTACTAACTTAGATGCTGCGATTGTGTCCGTTAGAGCCCACACGACATAATGTTTGATTTAAGTTAGCGAAGTTACAATTTCCAACCATTTACTTTCTATGGACAAGGGGTCTTAATAAAATAACAAATAATGGACAAACAATACATGTTCAGATTCCCTGCTAAAAATATACATAACGAGCATTTTCAAAACAATAATTGCATAGTACATTTTCGTGAACGATGAAAAAATTTTATCGTCCATTTATTTTATAAGTGATTCAAACGATCATTTTTAGAAATTTTTGTTCCAAATCGTTTTATTTGTGAAGGATGAAACTTTTTTCCATTCATTCGTTTTTGTAAATAATTCAAACGACCATTTTTAGGAAGCCTTTTTTCAAATCGTTCGTTTTCCTTGAAACAAACATACCCTTAATATCTTTAACTATAAGATTAAAAAAAAAGTGGGATTACCATATTTTTTCGCCATTATTATTGGTCTATAAAATAGCTCTTGCTACAATTATTGATTATCTGTTTGCATATTTCATAGATGTTAACACATTCACTGTCGCTCTTTCCAGAAGGTCAACTAAAATATAATGAAATTTATAATCAGAGATCTTGGAATTTCGACTACGATCTCCCGTTACATTGACATTTCAATTTTTGACCATCTTTGACCAAAATGCAGTCAATTTTTCAATGAACTGCTGTTAACGTTGTGAACCTGTTATCAATTTTCTAGGGCCATATCATAGCCACATGGGCACCTCATTTCGTCCCAAAGAAACCCTAGTCGAATTTCGATTATTGCAAATCAATTGCAAACTTTGAAAATTAAGTACGTCAAGCAACTGAACTCGAAATTTGGTAAGTACATTTCACCTATGTTTCCGGCATCAAGCAATTACATAGCCAACTACACATCGCTAATTCGCGTTTCTCTAAGTTTCTAACCACGATTAAGCTGCATCCATTTATCTAATTGAACAATTGACCAGATACAAAGACAGCATGCTTGTCATGACTAAAGGCCTTTCTAGACCTTTACCACCAGTATGTTCTTACATTGTTCGTCTCAACACTCGCGGGACGAAGGTTCTTATCATAATACATCGTCCCCGGGTACAGAAGTCGAAATTGAGATATGGAAACACTAGACTTGCTAGATAGTCCATCCATACAGTAGTAACATACATCTACTCAACCTTGTTGATTTTCTATCTCTATCAGCCTCTTGGTTGCAGAGCCTGATAATGATGCTGTTCGCAGTTTCGTGATCCACCACAGGCATCCCAAAAATATCTGGGGATGCCTACTCTGTGATTAGCATCTGAACATCATCGACCGGGGTGGGAAGCTGCCAAAGGAGGCACATGTAATAGTATTATCAGCATTAATACCACAACTTACAATCAAGGAAAATTGACAGATATCAAGAACATCAAGACTGAGAGGTTAATATTAACTTTTACAGAGCATTTATTTTCAACCATCCTTCTGAAAAAATATATTGCACGCGGAACTGGAAGACTCGCACACTATCACTGACTTAAAGAGTCGAGAGAAAGCAAGTGTTGCCCTCAGGCAACTTATTTCCCAAAAGAAATGGAATGATACTTGCTCGAGTCAAACCTATAAGCAACAAAGGGGCCCTCTTTATTTAAGTCGGTTCCTCTTGCTTGGCCAGTTGAGTGAGTTTTAGCTTTATTTAAAAGGGTCATTTAGACCTAATCAGACAAAAAGAATGTAATTAAGTGCAGAACACTACAGAGGACATTGGACAAATTCTTCCTCATGTTTTTACTTATTGCCTGTCCATTGGCATAATCAAATCAATAAAACAGTTGTACAAATGCTGATAAAAGAAAACCAGCTGCATGAATGAGATGCTTCATTGGTCCTTACAGATACTAAAATCTGTGATGCCACTTCCAACTTACGTAAAAGCCATAAACGGAAACTGGAAATGCAATTTTCCCTATCTCCCTCAACATTGAACTCATGTTGCACCATTAACAACCCATCTGATAGATTAAGCAAATAGGTGGAAGAGTAACTTTAATTCAATTACTCAATACCATGCTCACAGCTACAAACTTACAAACATGGAGCTAAACATCAAAGGTTGATCATGGACAAGCAACAATTCTGTACCTAAGGAACAACCAATTCTATGAGAAATGTTTACAGTCCCCAGGAGTACGAGCAACTGCACAGTACTGTCATCTTCCCATTATAAGTTTTTCCAAAATTCCCTCAAACCAGAAGCAATGGTTTGAAAAGAGATTCATCCTTTCACGGGCATCTTCAACGAGGTAAAGTAAAAGAGGTGCATATATACAAAAGATAATAAAAGCTAAAGTAACTCAACATACGCTGCTCTCTCCTGAGGAACTTAAAGAGCAATAAACTATTGGTCCAACAAATCCGTCGAGTTTTTCACAAAAAAGAAAAGGTTCTGCATCTTTCATCACTGGCTTCGTGCCTCTGAAGATCGGTGGAGCTCAAAAAGCTGTTAGAAAGAGATTTAAAATGCAAATTGCAGTTCCCCCTTCCCGAATCCCATGGCTAGCAATCCCATAACGCTTTTTCATAAGCAAACAGCTAGCAACAGCATCTACCAGTCCTCAAAAGTGACACGATTAATGTAGCTTCCAAATGCGATCATACCCATCCGAACCCAAGCAAACACCGATCACAACCCACGAAGAAACCATCAAATCAGCACAAACTAAGTGACAACAGATCAATCGCAACAAACTCCGCGAAATTCCAAACGACGAACAGGCGCATTTATGGTATCCACGCGCGTTAATTTCTGGCGGCCAAGCTAGATTTACCTGGATTCCCCGCTTCCACGGCCCGCCGCAGGAACCGGAGGAGACCTTGTCCCGGCAGGAGCGGACGGTCTTGAACTGATCCACGTCGAGCTTCTTGTTGATGATCCCGACCTGGAAGTAGATGGAGTCGGAGGGGGGGAGGTCGACCCTGATCTCGTCGACGTCGAGCCAGAACAGGAAGCGCTGCACCTGGATCCCCTCGAGGTCGGTGATGGAGCCGTAGCTGAGCTTCCCGGTGATCCGGCGGTCGTAGTAGACGAGGTAGTCGAACTGGACGTAGCAGGGCTTGTCCAGGTCGACGGCGAACTGGCCGTCGTCGGAGAGGTTGTACGACCGGACGGAGCCGGGGAGGAGGCCGCTGGGGAGCCCGAACTCGGGGAGGAGCTCGTAGACGGTGGGGGCGGAGGAGCTAGGGTTAGGGTTAGGGTTAGGGTTAGGGTCAGGGGTCGAGAGGGAAGGGGGAGGGAAGGAGGCGAGGAGGGAGGCGAGGGCTAGAGAGAGGAGGAGGGAGGAATCCGCCATTGGAGGACTGCTTGGTAGAGAGAGAGAGAGATTGGGATGAGAGGGGGATTGGTGACTGGTGACTGGTGAGGCGGCGTCGACTGGGTATTTATGCGGGGATGAAACGGTGTCGTGTTCGAGGGTATGGTGATGACGAAAGGGCGACGAAAAGCAGGGGATCTTCTCCCCGAGCGGACTTTTCAAATGGATCAGAGTGGGTGGGGGGATTGGTGGATCTAATGATCGAAGAGGAAACAGTATCCCTCAATTCTAATTAAAAAAAAACCAAGATGTAGACGACCTCATCCATGAGTGCGTTTGGCTCGGTTCGGATTTAGGGACGTGTCTTTGGAAAAATGTAAGAGCGTTTGAGATTACAGCGTTTGGTGAGATGTATTTTAAAGATATATTGGGAAGCAATTTTGACCGGTAAAAATTACGCTTTATGGAGGACTTTTGCTAAAAATTTTTTTTAAAGAAATCTCAAATTATTTGTCGGTGAAACTTGATCGCTGGCGGGCTAAATTAGCCTCCGGCCAACTGCCGGCAAACCCCGCTTGAGGTTGCGTGACCTCAAGCAGGTGTCGCGGGGGGTCGTACGACCCCAAGAGACGCCAACCTAGGTGACACCGCCTGAGGTCGAACGACCTCAAGCCTCGCCTGGGGTTGCGCGATCTCAGGCATGGCTGGGCGGCCACGGAGTGGCTTGCCGACAACCGGATCTGGCCTCGCCAGCCCCTTGTTTGCTGCTTGCCGGTGAGGTAGCATGAGGTGGGGACATTTCCCGAATTATGAAAGCTGAGCGAGGGTATAGTTGAAAGAAAAGAAAAATTTCCTATTTTCATTCCGGAAATACAATATTCCAAAGTACCTTCAAACCTGCCTTAAGCTAAAAATCTATAGAAACGTAATTGCATTTCTCCAAAACTCTCTAAAAAAATTTCCAGACACTATTTGCATCTGCCTAATGGACTTTAAAACGCCAAAGTGCTTTGACAATGCTGAACCGATCGTACGTTATTGAGTATATGCTCGACATCGCTTGAACATATTCAAATGATGCCCGATAGCGACACTTTAATTGAAGAATATTCTTCTCCTCTCTAGTTAATCCCGATGGGGAAAGTTTTCGATTTCAATTTCACCAAAACGCCCTCTAATTTACTAGAAATCACACTTGTAAAACAACACCTAGGTACTCGATAAAACAATTTAACCTTTTTAAGTTTGGTAAGCCTCTTTTTTAATTAGAAAAAAGGAACAATATTTGGGTACACTTTAAGAAATCCCGATTGACTTCGTTGCGCAAAAGAATAAAATGCAGG
The DNA here is from genome assembly GCA_031216405.1 of Syzygium malaccense. Taxonomy (NCBI): domain Eukaryota; kingdom Viridiplantae; phylum Streptophyta; class Magnoliopsida; order Myrtales; family Myrtaceae; genus Syzygium; species Syzygium malaccense. The sequence goes on along the minus strand of CM062262.1, from coordinate 21,431,768 downwards.
TTATTTTCTAATAGAAGAGATTTGGGATCTTTTGGCACCGAAATTTCTCCTTGTTGATCTAAAATTAATATGAACACAATCATTTTTTTTATTATGAAAAACATATTCTTTTTTGGCTTTCAAGATAATTGACTACATTTATTATTGTTTTTACATAACTAATTCTATCTGTAACTGCCCAAATGATGTTTTCCAATAAAAACTGTTTTTTTTTCGACGACAAAAAAAAATTGTTATGCAAACATAATCAAACAACATTTTAACTTTATGTCGATGAGTTTTGTTTTCTAGCCTCTGTTACTAATCATAGGAGACTGTCATATATCATTTTTTTAAATAAAAAAATATGCGACAAAAATTTGACTTTGCTATTATATAATTTAAACTCCATATTATCCCGAGTTTATCAGATCAATTGTGTTATAAACGAGAAAAGAATGCATATCACCTTAGGACCACTCTAACTACAAAGTTTTATATACGCGTCACATCGATGATTGAGTTTTATCACTAATTTATCTTTTCAACAAAGAAATCGATATATTTATCTCTGTTAAGCTTTCCCTTTTTTCCATCGGCTTTTTAGTAATTTGTGTCAAAACGATGCTGAACACCCATTTTTTTTTTCAATAATTAGAATTGACGAGGAGGAAAGAAGAATAATAATTAAGTAAATGGAATTATTAACAACGTATTGAGCAGACTTGGTAGCATTATAAATATACGATGTGATTTTGGATCAATTTCCTTAAAAAGCGCCGACTTTAAGTCGGGTCCTGAATTTGGCTCGATATTTTTTTTTTGTCTCGTAAGAAATCAAAAACCTTTACTTCGTACCCAAATCCGGCACTCATTAACGTTTCGTCCAATGGTACCGTCAAAGATACGTGCCGAAGAAAATGATCCGTTTACATCTGTATAAAAAACCATGGCCTCGTTAATGTTCCGTCCAATAATGCCGTTGAGGTCTGGCGTGCCAAGTGTAACATGTCAATTCCACGTCACCCGACTTTATCGAGAAAGGTGCTTTGGATTCGTACGGATTGGAAAAAAAGATAAGAAGGGATGATCCGCGCCGACAACCCCCCTTGGACTTTATCGAAGGAAGATTTCCGCACGTGCAATATGTTCTTTTTGAGTCATGACTAGTACCGTCGCTCATTTCGAACGAGCCCGTCCCCACTACCACACCAGATGTCCTAGTGTGGGGAGCGGAGCCGGGACAATCCCACGTCGCGACACGGGAACCTACCACCGAGGCACTCGAGCCTCCACGATCAAAACCCCGCGCCGGCCCGGCGAAACCGCCGCGGCGGGGGGCGGCCGGCCGGCCGGACATACTCGGCTCTCGGTGCGGAAGACAACGAAAAGTCACCTCATCTTGGGCTCATAGAAGCAAAAAGCCCAGAAGGTCCAGAAAGTCCGACGACGAGGGCCCGCTCCAAAACGGCGCCCTAGAACGAAAGAAGATCGGGGGATTCGACAGGGAACGAAGCGAAAACCTTCTCCTCCCCACCCAATTCGCAGAGAAGAATCTCCAACACCCCAAAGCTCCCCCGAAGCGCCAGCGACTCTCTTTCTTCTGCCGGAGAAGCTCCGCTCATGCAGGGCTCGGCGTGAATCGGTACCCCTCCCTTCCCCCTCGTCAGCTATGTAATTCAACTGTAGTTTCGGGTTGGGATCGGTTAGGCTTCTCCGATGTCTCGCGTGGCGTCGATCCGCGTGCATAATGCCCGAACATGATGTCTTGGCGGTGCCGTGATTCTGCTCCGATCGATAGCATTACGCACGCGGATGGGCTTGTTCTGATCGACAGTATTAGGGTGGGCGGAGGAGGATAGAGTCGTCCCGAAACCGATCGACTGCATTGGCTCCATCGCAAGTACCAAAATACCGAAAGCTCTAGCTGTGGTTTTGCTTTTAAAGCATGGCTTCTGGTATGAAGTTACCGCGTTTGGCGACCCTCCAATCCCGGCTCCTTTCTCGTACGGAAGATGTCGAGGCCGTCCCGCTTTAACAGCATATAAAGTGTTTGGTAGAGACCAATAAGCACGCGGATGGAGGATAGAAACCGCGAAACGCGCCTTGTCTTTTAAAAATGTGCGATTCCCCTTGGAATTCGAGGAAATGTGCAAAGTGTTTCGTACAGTTTTTGTGTGTAGGTTCGAGCTTCGAATACTCTTCTTTCTTTGCCCGTATGTGTTAGCTGCGTTTCGGTGCGGGGCGAATGAGTCAACCGCCCAAATGATTTTCAGTGCACAGAGACGACAAAATATGATATCTACGGGATGTAGAAAAATCCCTAACACTTGCCAGCCTAATCAACCCGGCAAAAGATTGAACTTGCGAAGTACTCATTCGCATCGCCTCGAAATGTAGCAACACGAATGAGCGAGTATTCAAAGTTGGAACCTACGGGCATATAAATGTATGAAACATCTTCTTTATTAAAGGCAAAGACCATTCCCCTTGAATTTTAAGGGGTATCGCACATTTTCAAAGAATGAGCACGTTTCGCGGTTTTCTATCCTCCATTTACACAGCATCGGTCTCTAGGTCAGACCTTTCTGTTGTTGAAGAAAGTGTCACCTTCAACAACTCCGGTGCGAAAAGGAGCTAGGAACATTGGAGGGTTATCAAACATTGTGGCTTGGTTTGACTTTAGGACTTTGGTCTGATCATACAAGCTATAAGCCACCGTTTGCTACTACGACAAGAGCGTGTCACAGAAGTTAGATCGACGATCTAAATCGAGAATAAGGAATTATAGCAAAAGTCGGCTTAAGCAAAACATGATTTAGCTACTATTGGTAGCTTTTGTATTTAATACCGTACGAAGATGAAGTCACGTAGTCAATCAGGAGGACTCTATCCTCCTCCGTCCGTCCGCATACATAATGCTATCAATTAAAGCAGTGCATTTTCTGTTGATTTGTATTATCATTTCAGTGGGCTAGTCTTAGCGGGTTGAATTGTTCGTATCTTTTTATGATGCGGTACATTGTCGATGCAATATGTGCGGTGAAAATGGTTTTTTGTTCCGGCAAGAGAAGAGAATGCTTGTCGGAGGTATTGATGTGGATTGGGGCTTGGGAACACGATTTGATGTGGAGAATGATTCGAGAAAAAGTAGCTGTGGAAATTATTGCTTGCTTTGCTTGTTCGGACATATTTTGCGGTCAAAATAACTTTGCTAGACTCTTGTGTGTTTGTGATATATTGTGAATTTGCAACTCCACCTTTTATTCCTTTTTCACGGGACCTCATTGATCATGGGTAGAATAAGCGCACTTGAGTAGCTGACCCTCATGTATGACTTGATTATTGTTACTTTTGCAATCACCACTTCTATATGTCAATTTGCCAATGGCCAATGGATCAAAAGTAGTAGGCATGTTTTTGTGGCACTCTTTCGCTTGATTACTACGTGTACTACCACATGAAAAATGCTTGAGCTAGACTCAGATGTTTCTTAAACAATTGCTAGCTCTAGAAAACTACTGGTCTACAACTCTTTTCAGTTTACGCTATGCACTTGCTGATCATTGATAAGCTAAAGATTCCTTCCAATCCCCTTGCTTGTCTAGATGGATTTGGTTGTGCTTTTACTTTTTCAGTTTGTAATGTGGGAGAGAGAGAAGGGGGGGATGGAAGAAATACAGCATTGGCAAGAATATCATGTTTGGGCCTGAATTTTAGAGAGGTTGACCCCTTTGTTGACAGTATGGATTTTCTGAAATCACAGATTGACCCAGGACTCTTCCGCTAATAGCACATGTTACTAAATAAACACAGTAGTAATTACAACATTGATGTATGTCCAGAGCCCAACTAGGAATAATAGTATATTAATAATGATCGGATTCGATGATAGAAAAACTTATGTTCTTGCAAGTATTTCTGAATCTGATTTATCTATATATGTATACATGTGTGTGTATTCGATGATAGGAAAACTTATATTGTTGCAAGTTTTTCTGAATCTGATTTATTTATATATGTATACATGTGTGTTATATATGTATACATGCGCGCGTGTGTGTGGGTGTGCGTGCGTTTGTGCGTGCACGTGCCTTCGTTTGGATTAAGATGTGTCAATCGTACATTATATCTACAAAAAAAATAAAATTGTACACTCTCAGATGATGAGTGCTCATTTTTGGTAGTTTCAGCACCTTCTTTGATATGTAAAACCAGAGTTTCTCAACTTGCATTTGTTTTTAGCTTAAGAGAATGAGCCAGCCATCTTCCTTGAAAGGATCCTGAATTAGAGGAATTCCGTTTCCAATGTCTTGAACTTGAAGGAATACTGGCTTTACAATTCTGTTCCTTTGACTATAGAAGTGCTCTGTCTATCTCGGTATTGGATGCAAATTTGCAAGGGGAATTAACTTGAAGTCTTTCGAGTGCTACCATCTTACGGCTGATCTCTTCAATAGGACTCCAGTTCTACCATAGGAGAGAGAATGAACATGAAGGTTGACCAGTTATCTGATGTTGAACCTGCTGGATTAAAGATGGCAGGGGCATCAGCAGCATCAACATCTAGCCCAAAGGTCTCCATGTTTGCCAAGAAATCTGGTTTTGTCATACCAAAGAACAAGTTATCAGGTTCATTGGTTCCCATCTTTCGAGGAAATAAGAAGCTGGGTGGTGGTGATACAGCTAGTGAGGAAAGTGGCAAACAGGGGCAGAGGAAAACAAAATGGGGACCTGACTTGACCCAAGATGCTGCAGTCAGGAGAGTAAGGGCTTTGGCTTATCAGGTATTGCAGAACATATGTGTTGATGCTTGTTATAATCTTCTCAAATTATTTTATCTGAAGTACCTGCATAACTTGTGTAGGAAGTGTGTATTTAAGTCCTCATTTAACTCCACCGCTCTGACCAAAAAAAAAAAAAAATAGTCCAGTGCTCCTCATTCCCTTAAACCCCACTTCGGAAGAGATATCTTTGAAAATTTCAATTGCATTACAGAAGTAGGGTTGGAGTTACTTGTCACATTTCAGAAAGTAAAAAGAAGTTGTTTATCTCCTTAAACAAATTATTTGACATACTTACATAGATTATGTCAGAAGTGTGCATCCGTCCTCAATTAACTTCTACACTTCTCAGCCCCCAAAACTCCCGTCAGGGGGGGAAGAAAAACCATCATGCTATTAAAGATTCTAATTCTATTACTTAAAATGGGTTGGAATCTAATCAAGGCATCTAAGTGAGTGAGAAGATGACATGTTCCTGCGGCAATTGAGTATTTCCTTTTCTAGCTGGTGATATGTTGGCATTATCCATGTGAGAAGTACACATGAAAGTTTCCTATTCCAGGTGCCACTTAGTGATATTGCTGCCTCTATGGTGGCACAATTTTGAGCAGACTCGGGTGGACCAAATTACAAAACAACTAGGGTCGGGAATTTTGGAGATTGATGAGAATCTGGAGTCATTGTCAGCAGCTGAACAGCCTGGTGAAAGATCTTCTAATCATGTCCTTGACAGAGAGGTATGTATCAACTTGCTTCTGCGGTGATTTAGGATCCCTTTGTTGGTTGCACTCTAACACTTCTTTTCATTTTATATGAAGTCAACAAAATTGTTGGAGCTTGAAAAGCGGGAAGCTATAGGTATGTTTAAGAGAATCCCTTCTGGTGCATGTTATCTTCTGCTTCTATATAGATTGATCATGTTGTCGATTGAAACAGGTGAAATCCTCAAGTTAAATGCAAGCTTCAAGGCACCACCTGATTATAAACCCTTGTTGAAAGAGGACAGAGTGCTCATACCTGTAAGTTTGTATGGTGTGCACCTTTTTCCAGCCATTGTCGATACATTCAACCAAGCTGCTGTTATATATATAGTGTGCGAGCGCTTGAACATAAAGCCATTGGCCAGAAGGGGATGTTCCGAGGCCCTTTGCAATAATGATTACTCATTTCGCATTAAGTGCTGGTGCGCTACTTGGACTGTCCAAGCTAAAACATGAAACTGCTGCTTCAAATAGCTAGGGTTGATTGGTTCCCAGGTGGGTTGGTCCTTGGCCTGGAATGGGAACCGACCCTATGGCTCCCGGTTCCAAAATTTGGGAACTGGGAACTGGACTGATGAGGACTGGTCCGGTCCAGTGTTTGGAAACTGGGACTAAGCACAGCTGTCCACCTTTTGTTCTCTAAAAGGTTTAAAAGTAAAAAAGGCAGCATGTCATTTTCCTTATAGATTGACGTGGAACCCCTTTTCAGGATGACTACAAGTACAAAAAACAAAATAGAGATCCCACATCAATCTGCAAGGAAGTAGACATGCTGCCCTTTTACTTTTTAAGATGACTAAAAGTAAAAAAAACAAAATGGAGCCCAAGTGTGAGATCCCACATGGATTAGTGGGAGTTTCCTATAGTTTATGGATTCCTATAACGCACCCAGGGCTCTTTGATAAAAAAACAAAAGACAAAAGTTAAGGTGTTGAACAGTGCCGGTTCAAAAAAATTGGAACTAGGAACCGAACCGGTTTGGCAAGAATCACGTAATTGGCCGGTTTGGGCTGGTTCCCGGGTTGGACTGGGACTGGTGTTTGCCCCTACAAATAGCTGATTGGAGCAGTACAAGTCCCTAAATGTTTGAGAGAAAGTATAAGAAAATGTCCCATTTTTCAAGCCAAACTCCTAGATCATGTGTTAGCTTGCTTTGACAGGTAAAGGAATATCCTGGATACAATTTCATTGGCTTGATCTTCGGGCCTGGAGGTGATAATCGAAAGAGACTAGAAAAGGTAGAAGAGAATTTGATGTTACCCTGTGTGAACATTAATGGATCTCTCAGGTTTTGTAAAATCAATGGAACTAAGTGCATGTTAATCTTTATGTAGGAAACTGGAGCTAAGATACAGGTGTATGCTGTCAAGTCTGGGACCAGGGATAAGGTGAGTTGTTTGGAATTACTATCAGTCTTATCAATAAGATTTGTACCGTAATATTTATCGTAGTGGTGTTGGACCTCATATTATTATAGAAGTTGTAGATTTAATATTAGTTTTGACAGAGCCGCATTGATGATGGCCTTATTTCATTTTTCTCCAGGGTGAAATAATTTCAGCGGACGGAAACGATTTCCAGGGTTCTTATGAAGAAATAAATGTCCATATATCTGCTGATACATTTGATAAAGTTGATGCAGCAGTGTCCGTCATTGAATTGCTAGTAACATCTGTATCTGTGAGTTTCATTTCTTTTTATATTTATTTATGATCCCTGTTGTTCAGTATGTGAAGCTTTACCTTTCCATATCATATGTGCTCTGCCATTCCTTTGTCTGGTTGTGTTGTGGTGATTGTGTAGCTTTATCTGTAGGGTAACCTTGCTGCTGCTTCTACAACATCTGCTTCGAGTCCGGCTGAGAGCAAGAATGTCCTCAGTTATTTGAACTCATCTTCTGTGGACGCTTTTTCAGTAACAAGTCAGGGACACCTTGAAGATTTTATGGGTTCCTCACAGACTCAGCAGGTTCAGTTTCAATATTCAAATCCATGGTCTGCCAACGCTCCCCCCAATGCTCCAGCAAATCAATTCCCTGGTTTCATTCCATCACCAAATGCTTCAGCACCAAGTCTGAATAGTCATGGCCATCAAATGCCTTCTCTCTTTGGACCTCGACCGGCTCCTCTAGCTGCATTTAACTCCTTATCTCAGAATCCATCTCTGATCCCGCCAAGACAAAATCCATCCTCTCAATATATGCAAAATTCTGTAATGATGCATCCTTCTGGTATTGGCTTTCCACCAAGAAATTTTCCTTCATTTCCGCAGGCTTCATCACCGGCTCCACCAGTTCATTCAGCTCCTATCCCTTTTTCTGTGAGCCAATCCCCACAAACCAGACCACCAGCAATACCCTCATTTCCTCAACTCACAGCAAATGCTACATCAGGACCACAGTCAGATCGGCTCTTACTACCAGCTGGGGGCCCTGGCAATATGATGCAGGTGGGTCCACCCTCAGCTCCCACATCCATCAGCCTACAACCAAACATTGCTTCTTCAGCACCAATTGCAAATGCTTCAGCAGGGAGCACAAGCTTGATTGCAGGTCCAAGCTACCCATCTGGTCAATCAACTTCACATTCAATGGCTGGGAGTCGTCCTGCTGGTGTCCCTATGTTCTCTTCTATACCGCCACCGATGCCAATCCAATCTGCAAACGGCACACAAGGGGCACTTGTCCCTCGTGTGACAATGAACCCTTTTCCAGGATCTCGGCCAACCCCTTCACCAGTGCCGTCAGGATCACCTGCCCTGTCTTTTCAGTCGGCCCCAAGTACTTTCACTGGAAATATACCCAATTTTACCCCCATTAGATCACCAGCTAATGCCGCTCCAAGTCCACATCGTCCAAATTTTGGGGATTTCACTTTCCAGCCTCAGCAGCCGCAAGCCTCACAGACCTTTTCTGGGCCAGGCATACAAACTATTGTACCTCAACCAACTTCTTTCCCCCCGCCTATACATGATCCTCAACCCATCACGCCTGTCCTCCTAAGGCCATCAATGGGAGCGCAGATGGCTCGACCTCAAGGTGGCCCGTCCCCGATTCCCTTTCCAGGAGACCCATCGAGATTTCCCTCGTTTCCAGTGGTGGGTCCCACACCAGTACCCCAGATGGGGCCAAGGAACATGAATCCAGTGGCCCAACTACCCGACCTTGCTGGCGGTTTTCCCTCCAGGCCTGGCAATCCAATTGATGTTCAGAGGACCTTCCATGGTCAAATGAATCAACTGCCGAGACACCACTTTATTCACGGTCCATCTGCCTTTCCTGGCAGACCGGCCCTAGGCCCTGGTGGGAGGCAAATCTACGATCCATTTTCCCCAACCTCGGCTTCCAATGCACCTCAGCAGCATGGAGGGAATCTGGTGATCGGAAAGAGACAGGAGAATGACCCTGAGTACGAGGACTTGATGGCCTCTGTTGGGGTGAAATGAAGGAGTTTCTCTTTCGGTGAATTGCTGAGATACTGGGAGGACATCAATCGTGAAAGCAGGGAGATGCATCATTACAGTGTTGAATTGTACTCATTTTCGCTTGACAATTTAACTGCTGGAATCTTCCATTGTACTTTCGTATTCACTGGTGTTTCGAATCTCCCCCCAGTGTACTCTGATCAATGAGAGTATATTTTGAATGACTGGTTATAAGTAGGGAATGTGCCTTCAATGGAGAAAATAGAGGTTGGCAGTAGATTTGATTGGAGCTATCATGTTACTTGTAGTTTTCTCTGTCTCCCACTTTCCCCCTCTTTTCTGAGGCAGGCATCAGGTGGACCATGTGATACTCTATACCCTTAAAGTACACCATTCATATAAGCTTCTTTTTATGTATAGAGGAGGGTTTTGATCCTACAGCTCCTTGATACATGGCAGGGTAATTTTTTGCCTTTTCTTTTCTTTTTCCAGTATATCTCTCTTTCACAAAAATTTATTAAATTAGGTTTTTTGGGTTAATATATTAGCAAAAGTTTTGAAAATCTCGAACTATAGACTAGTGAATTCGATGTCAATATTCTGCTTATTTTAATGTGCGCCTGGAATTAAACGTTTTTCCAAGAATATTGTGACGTTATAGTGTACATTGTAAGCAAAATTTAGACAATTGATCATGTGGGACGATGTCTTACTCTTTGTTACTCTCCTAAGTTTCCATTTCTCATGATGTAATAGAGAATTACTTATTTGAGACGGAGGGATGATGATGCCAATGGTTTTTGAACATTGGTCTAATGTGTAGTATGATTCGTGAATTTTTAATTTGTTTAATGTGATTCCCGAATTTTACCTCAAAGTGCAATATGATTTATGAACTTTTAATTTGTTTAATGTAATCTTTAAATTTTTTTATACATGTTTAATTAGTCCCCTTATTTTATGAAAATGTCCGGTGCATCTTTAACGTTCTAAAAACTTCTAAATGATATTCTGAAAAGCACGAAATATCTCATGCTTTAATGTAATTATTAAGGGTCAAGGGTAAAATTCATTAATGTTGACCCATTATGTATAAATTCAACATTAGTAAATTCTTCCTCGCATCGATTCATATTTTATTCACGTCATTTTTCAAACGTTAAATGTATATTAACACTTCAGTTCAAGGCGTTAATCAGTGATTACAACCCAGTGATAACCTTTTAGGAAGAGTAAAGCATTTCCCATTTTGTGATGTTCAAAGCCTTACTTCACTCACATATATGAAAGCAACAAGGTGTCTTTGGACAAAACAATTTGTACACATGATCAAGGTTGGTTTCCGAAATTTTCCCAATATAATAAAAGACAAGGATCTTTTTCCGGGTTTAGGAGATTTTATCCAAAAGAAAAATGACACGTTCGTGATTTTTTTTTTGCATAAAATTGAAAGTCTCAGATTGGTCGAAATCTATCTCATTAATTACTGTGATATTCGATTTAATGTCTCAATGAAACATCAATCGCCCATTGAGCGAGGCCGCCACCGCAGCTCCACCGGGTGCTAGTGAATAACTAAAAAATTAATTGGACAATTTTTTCAGAAATTATTCAATTTTTTATATCCAAGAACTATAAGAAAAAATTTAAAAAAAATTAAAGAACTATAAGAAAAATACCCAAAAAAAAATTTCGTGGGTAAATAAGAGAAAATAACTGAATAAAACCCAGAAATGAGTTTAGTCTTCATCGGCAAGGCCGTGTGCTCTGCGCTTCCGCCGCTCCCTCTTTCCTCCACCGCTGCCCCTCCCCAGCGACGGGCCGGTCGACGGCGGGCGCCACTCGCCGGTGGCGGAAAGCCGCCGCGACTCGCCGCTCCGACGGCTCCGGGCTTCGAGCTCCTCCGTGTCCGAGCCGGATCGCCTTCCTCCTCCTCCTTATTTAGGGCTTGAACCAGAGCTCGCTTGCCGCCGCCGCGGGTTCCGTTCGAGCGAAACTCCAGCCGAATGGAAAATCCAGAAGCTGAAGAGGCGGAGAGGAGGAGGCCTCAGCCGAACGCTTCTCCTGCCGATAACCGCACCGTAAGTGTCTCTCTCCGTCATTGCTGCAAAGCTTCACGAGCGAATGAAATGGCGATGATCGGCGATTTCTTTGTCTGTATGGCGTTGTTGGTGCAAAGAAAGAGGTGTTTTGGCCTAGTTGAGCTCACTTTGATGAGGAAAGATTGTTTTTTTTTGTTGTTTAGTTATGAGTGGAATTTCCATTGAACAAATTCAGATTCCCGGTTCATTTGGCTTAGTGGGGATTTTTATCTGTCATTATCAGCATTGCTGATTGCTTATATACTAAAGGAGTTTAACAGGTGAAGTGCGAGTTCGACGGATGGTACTCGTTTGTTTTTGGCGGTGAAGCTGTTGTATGTTCTTCATTGGAAAAGTACGGCAGTTTTGTAATATGGAAAGTTGCGCGCTCGATCAGCTAGCCCCTGAGATCGATTCCTCGATGGGCAATATTGGTGCGATCTATTACTTACCCCTCGTCATATTGAGCTTATGGAATGCAACTAGTGACCATTTTCTAGTCTTCTTAGGCTAGCTACTTGACAAGGAAGGAGATTCATATATAGCAGGATAAGAGATTTTGGTATTCAGAGGGGACGTGAAATTGAAGAGAATGAGCTTAACAGTATCGTGAAAGTAGCAGCGACTCACACACGACAGTCCAAAATGTTGAGCTTGATAAGAGCAGTACTTATGTGGTTGAGTTGCTCTGTTACGTCAATAGGCATTTAACTATGTTGCTGTGTCAATTCATATGAATTAGAAATTTATGCAAAACATGTGTTAAGCTACTTGTTAGATTCTCTGCCTTTCATGTGGATATGCTTTGTTGGAGAAGCAAACTAGCATCAATGTAGACCACACCTATTTTGAAGCTTTAGTCAGTTCTTTTCAACATGACCAGATCCTTACAATCTCTAAACCTTTCTGGGCCCTCATTTTGACCCTTGCAGATGAAAATATGCAGGAATGAGTGAAAGGAAAGGGTGATGCCTTTAGGCTGCCTTGTTCGGAGATTTCTACTAATAGAAGTATATGTAGCTACTAGCTAGAGGCCAGTGTCATGAGCCTATATTTTCCCGGCTGAGGACGAGCTTATGTGGCACCTGGGGGAACACTAGGCCAACCTTCCCTTGGTAGATTGTTGCAAAATGTCGAAATGCATCATCATGACCAATTGTAGCGTTCGCCATGGGACTTGAGCATCCAAGCCTCGAATGACGTATGTAGATCAGTTTGACATGACAACTAGCTTTGACCTGCCATGGCTATCATTAGCGGAGCGGCATTAGCTTTAGAGCCAAGAATAAAATTGAACTCTTATTTGGGTACTGGACCTTTGTTTTAGTATTAATGCCCCTCCTTGTCATGGAAAGAATTAAAAATATGATAAACAAGAAGCAGATCGAGTCATAGTCAATAAAAACTGAATTTCTTGTATGATTTACACCTATGTAACTCTATTTCTCAGTGCCTTTTACCTTTCTTTTTCGTAGATAAAAGTCTGGTTAAGGCAACCAAGGTGGTGCAGACATACATTAGAAATGCTCCTAATGAAGAAGCAGAGACCTCTTGTACAAGCCAACATAAAAACTGTCTTGTACAATATGTACACTAAAGTTGTACTTTCCACAATACCCAAAGGAAGAAAACGTTCTAAAACGAGTTTTCCTAAGCTAATTCAAGTGCGTTCTTTATTGTCCATGAGCTCTCTGATTCCACTCTAATAAAAAAATCCAGAATATGGAGATCTCCCTTGTAGTAGGGGTACTAGAAGTTAATCTTCGTTGTTTGCTGTTATGAATTTAGATGGCATGGATCATATCAAGCAACTTTCTTCTCTCCAAAGCCTATACGCCTTACCATACCCAATGGCTCCTCCTCAGCCATTGTGATTAGAATCCCAGTCTGTTTGATAAGATTGCAAAACCATGGATTACAGATGAGATACAATCTAGCAACCAGAGAAGGTTCTATTCTTTTAGTCATATTGTTCTTCCCCTTCTCATCTGGGCTTCTATATTGGTTATGGTTGTTCACACGCTTGATTGTCATTTTAGTGGATGACTCTGATGCTTCTTAATGCTACTAATTATGTGAGTTCTTTGTTTATTATTTCGACACCTTATGTGATGTGATGAGCAAAATTTGATGCACAGGTTGACGCATCCGTTCTCCATTATGAGAACCAAAAACTTGTGCAACAATTGGACATACAAAAGCACGAGTTGCATGATCTTGAAGCTAAAATTAAAGGACTAAGGAAGAAGCAAACTTCTTATGATGACACATTAATTAAAGTGAACCAACGATGGAATGAGGTCAGCTTTAATAGTTCATGTCATTTATGTGGGGATTGTGCAAAGTTGTCATTTGTTATCCTGAGAATCTGTTCTCTTCTGTTAAATTAATGATTACTTCTTTCTTTTTTACCGATATGTAGTTGGTTGATGATTTAGTCCTTTTGGGAGCACGAGCAGGAGGAGCTCAAGATGCTTTGAAGATATTGGTTGCTGTGGAGGATTCCCGTGGTATGCTTAAGCAGGTTCCTTGCTTGCATGGAACTTTGAAAATGTCATGTTTAATCAGCATTTAATAATTAATCATGTTCATATACTGCAGTGACTTAACTAAACCTCTCAACATCGCATGATGTAGATTGACTTGGGATTTTCTTAGGTTGCATACCGTCATCTCCGCCTGAGGACATTTTTTTGTGTAGACTGCTACAGACAGATTCTATCGCAAGCACTTCTGGTGATGGAATTATTGAATTTGTTGAAGAAGCTCTTGCTTTGCGTAAGTCATCGACTTTTGAGTTGATGAAACTCCTGGAAGATACTATTGGAGCTGAGAGTTCGAAAACTATGACCATATCACAAAATTTGCAGGCAAGGGTTTCTGCAGAAGGTTGGAGAAACTCTCTATATGTTATGAAATTATGAGTAAATCTCATGTGAAATTTTGTCTCAAGTGTCATATCCTTTTAGAGTTTTGGACAAACCTTCAGATTTGTCTATATCCAGCTTGACAATCGGTATTACATGGTGTTGTCCTACAGTACTGTTGTTGGAGATCGATAAAATGATGAAAGAGGAGGCTAAAAGTCTGCATGAAGCCATAGATGTTCTCCACCTCAAGCATAAAGAATACGCTGAAGACATTCAAATCTACGTTAGAAGTCATTCAGAAGATGCGTCTGAGATTAAACGCCTTGAAGGTTTTTGAGATTTTTTACGGGGAAAGTGATTGTTTTCGCGAATTTTATTAGTACCCCTTTCTGTCTACTGATCAATAAGAATGCACGGAAATAGATAGTTTGCATTGCCATTGTTCAGCTAGTTGCAATGGCAATATGTCACTCTTGACTGTTTACATTTTTTGTTCATGACAAGGTGAGCTGGAAGAGAGCATGGCAGTGCTTGAAGAAAGTAGAAGGAAGCTTATCAATCTAAGAATGCAAATGGATGTTGCCTCTGGAGCTCATATCCCTGCTGCAGGTTCTGTACATGGAAATTCATCACCTGAAAAGCCGGGAGATAAGATGCTCTGTTTGCGGGAATTAAAGGATTCCATTGAAGAAAAAAAGGTCTTATAAATTTTTAAAATTTTGATTTGTTCCATCTACCTACTTATATTCTCTCTCACTCGTTTATTGTTCCAAAGATTTTGGCCGCTGATCGACTTTCTGAGCTTCAAGATGCACAGGAGTACAATGCAACTTTGTCAAAACAATTGCAAGATGTTCAGGTGTGTAATTACGTATTGTGAAAATTGTTTCTGGTTGCTTGATATCTTTTTACTACTAGTGGCATATCAAAACTCCTTATATTTTCATATGACAAATTGTTCCTTGGCTTTGTGGTCTTGCAGAGTGAGTTGAAAGATGAAAAATACGTCCTTTTGTCTCGATTTTACACTTTGGTAAATGATCAGCTCCAGCATTTCAATGCTGAAGTGGAGCGCTACAAAGCATTAACTGATTCATTGCAGGTAAAACTGCTTTAGTTTTAGTTTTTTCAGTTGTACTTTGTTTTATGAATTTTCTTCTTGGAGGCCTCTGAAAAGTGTAGTTTCAGGTTGACAGGTCCTTTGTCATAAGAAGAGAGAAGGAACTGAATGCTAAATTAGAGTCAATAGATGCTGCTAGAAATGCTATTGATACCGAGTCTAGGCTTGGAGATCTGGAGCTGCAACTGCAGAAGTGCATTAGTGAGAAAAATGATCTTGAGATTAAAATGGAAGAAGCTAATCAAGATTCAGGTTCATATAATTGGCATTTGGTTTTGTTTTTTGGTTTGGTGCTATGCCTGGCATCTAACTAATGAAGTCATTATCATTTTTTGAAGGGAGAAAAGACATCAAATCGGAGTTTCGTGTAATGGTGTCTGCTTTGTCTAGGGAAATGGGAATGATGGAAGTACAGTTGAACCGATGGAAAGATACAGCTCATGAAGCACTATTGCTACGTGAAAAAACCCAGTCACTAAAAGCTTCTATAACTATTAAGGTATTCTAGCACTGAGAGTAATCACTTCAATTTAGTTTATGATTTGTGTCATTGGTTTGTGTAATGTTGCTCTTGGATAATTTGTGTTGGACTCATTCTTTAGACAAGTAGAAAAATTTCCATAAATGGTGACAAATGCAAAGGCGTTGCCAATTATTATGCAAGAGGGACTCCATGAAATGAAGGTGCTCATCAGAAATATGGATGTCATTTGCATTTACAAGACACAGCTCTCTCTCTCTCTCTCTCTCTCTCTCTCTCTCTCTCTCTTTCTCTCTCTCGCCTGTGAGCTCTGCCAAACTGCGCACTCCAAACTCTATTGACAAACTTCTCTCTTATTGCCAACTACAATGGTACTCTTGCATGGGATTGCAAGCTTTCATGTGATGTTGTTTGCCATATCGACCTATACATTGATTTTTGCGCTGTTGATCCTCGTTTGACCCACTATGGATCTTAATTCATTTTTATTATTGTCCTGAGGATTAGCTTTGGATATTCTTTTCTTCATCTATATATTTATTCGACATGTTATTTCGTGATGTAGCATCATCCGAGAAGACTTTGCCCTTTTTTCCAAACAATGAAGGGATTGGCATGGGTCGCCTCACCAAAATGCCCCCTAATACAATAGAACTGCACACACGACCACCCATTGACAAGACTAGTTGGAGAGAATTGTAGAAATTTCCTCAATTCTTATATCACGTGGGTGCTTATTGAAACAAAATTTTCTCTAACCTTGAGTGACTTGAATCCATGGACTGCAAATCTGAAATTTGCAGAAAACTTAGTCTGGTGCATTTTTCCTTATAATATATTCACTTACATCTAGAACAGATAATCAGGATCACATATATGTGCCACGCAGTTTATTGTCGCATGTGCGCAAATCTCTAGCTGATGATTTATAGGTACATATTATGCATACATATTTTTCAAAATGAGATGCATTATGCTTTCATTACTGCTGTTTTGTGTGCTTCAGAGGAAGTGTTTGTGTGTGTTGTGTGTGTTGTGTGTTTGGAACCCCTGCTGGATCTTTTTTTTTTGGTTGCTAACACCTGCTGGATCTGAACTAGCAGATTTCTTTGAACAAATTCTGAGCACCAAGAGGATACTGCAAAATCTTGCGTCCATCTCTTTTTGTGTTCTTGATTAAACATTTGCTGTTCTATCACGCTCCCACTTGACAGACGTTTCCTTTCTCTTCCCCCAGATTATTAACAAGGATTGCTATTTTTGTGTGAGAAAACTTGTACGACATGCCACATTTTTGTTTCATGGCCTACTGTTATAATATTTAACTGCCTTTGGTTTGTCAGTCCTTTCTCACCTCTGTCTGTACTGCTGGCTTAGTTATTCCTCAAACCAATAATGTTTATTCCTCATTTTTTTATGGTCTAATTTAACTTGATTGTAACTTATGTGAGAGAGAGGTGTGGGAAGACATTTTTATCAGCTTTATCAGCTAATCCAAGTGGAGGAGATGACTGCAAATGTTTGGTGGTTGTGAAGAAGCTTTTTCTATGAATCATTCAGATTCCATATAAGGAGCCATTTCTTGTGAAACAGAACTGGGGATGGGAATATCTTTGCATGTTACATGTGCAAACGTGCGAGGGAGGGAGGGTCTCAGTGATCAAATTTCTCGAGAGTCTAAATCTCGTCTCTACAGTAGCTTTCATTGGGTCTTTGACTGCTTTATTATTTGGTGCAGTCTGATGAGCGAAAGAGGTTAGCAGACCGATGTACTAAACAGAAGGAGGAAATCAAGTCCATCAAAGAATTGGTAATCTATTTCCTCCTTTAAATATTAGTAAGCCATCATTATTATGATAAATATACAACATGAAGCTATTTTAGTGAGCCTGAAGTGGTTATTTGAAGCATTATGATCCATTGCAGATTGAGAAGCTACAGAAGGAAAAACTGGAACTTCAGATCTTTCTGGATTTGTATGGAAATGAGAGTTATGACAACAGGTAAGTGGATAAAGCTGATTATGGATTGATAGAGACTGGATGTTCCCTTTTCTTAGATAGAGTTGCAGCTTGCTGCATTCTGATACTTTCAAGTTGCTTTATGATATTCAAATGCTTTATTTCTTCCTTTTGGCCCACAATGCTCTGTCAAATTTACTCGCATTTATGAACACTGGCTACTGTGATTGCCTCAACAGTTGCTAAATTTATCTAGGTAGTTCCCTGATGAGTCTCCATTTTGTCTGCACATCTAGCTCCTACTTTTAGCTTTTGCTCTGTGCTCATATTTTCTCTAGCACACTTTCTTGTTTTTGAGATTCTTTCTTGAACCTGCCATTATTGTACTTGACTTTTAAAATTGCTTTGATCAGGATAAAATCCCCAAGGAGTATCTACTCTGGCTTTCTCCATACTTTTTAGCCCTCATTAATTGGTTATATATGATATGACGAGAAGTTAATGAGGCCTTAAAAAAATTGGACCTACCATTGTTATTTTGCTGAGATATTGTACACATTCTGTGCTGTCAGGTTAAGAGATCTTCTGGTTGACTGTTAGAGGACTATTTATCTCAAAAACTCAATTTTAGCACCAATTTTTATCAATTCTCGTTATTACGCCCTCACTTGTAAGTTGGACCTTACATGAGGAGAGATGGGGACGTAAGCACATTAGACAAACAGCCGGAGGCAGAAGCACTGTAAAAAGAAAATAGATTCAGTTATAGTAAGTGGGAGTGTTAGGATTTGGGTGTGCACTGATGCCATGTTACAAAAGCACTTGGTTCAACCTTAAGCTCTCGGAAACTACAATTGATTTTTGCATATTAAATAAATCTCAAGTTTTGATAGTTCTTAATTATCAATATCCCTCTACAAAGGTTCCTATCGTTGTAAACTAGTTCACAGTTGCTAGAAACGGTCTGTCTTGAAAATTTACCAAGCGTGTTTTCTTGAATACTGACTTGCCTATATCTTCATGCGAAACTGCGGTAGGTAGTTTTCATGGTGCTTTTGATTTTGGTTCAAATTTTTTTTCCTCTATTGTCTTGAAGGGAGATATCAGGTTTGAAATTGTGAGATTCTTCACAAACTCATTGCGTTTACTCAAAGTAAACTGGCTCTAAGGTTATAATGTGATCGTTTCTGCGATCATGTGGAAAATATACACTTTTTGTTTGAGATTGCAATTCACTTATTACTACTGCAATGCACGGTTTTCTAAATCATGCACAAAACCATATCTGAGATGATCGTTGCAGTCTGAAGCTTTTGCAAGATTAGTCTATCTTTTGTTGTTAAGGATCCATATGAATCTTACCTTGGGTTTTGCATATTCTAATCTCTTTGTTGTTGTCAGTCGGTACACTAAAAAGTGAACCTACTTTATGTAATTGTGTGGAAATAAACCAATGGTTTTTTAATGGTTGATTTTTGGTTGGAGCATTAAAAGGGTCTTAAGATTTGAATGATTTCTTAAAAATGGTGGACTCGTGTTTGTCAAATGGATGAACATAGGAAGGCACCACCTTGTTTTGTGTAATTCAATCTCATTTTCTAAAAATAGCAAAACTGTAATGAGCTGATTGTTGCTTATTCCTCTTCTTTTTGTAAATGATGAGAATCTGTTATTTTGTTATGGAGTTTGGCCCTGATACTGACACTACTTGAATCTTCTTTTCTTGAAAATAAAGCAATCAAGAGCTCATGGTTGTTCATGCTTATTATTTCACTAGAAATGGACATCTGCTCTTACACCATCGAAAGGAATCCAACACGGACGCCCTATGCCTATAAAATTTCTATCTTTTGCTATGCGTACTTATGTTTCCTCCGAGTGCTGAGTGCGATTAAATGAGTCCTTTTGTGAACGTTCTCTTATTAAAGTATCTCAAGAAGTAGCTTTGTTTAGAAAGATTTTTGGTTAGCATGCCTTTCTTGATGACTGCGCAAAGGAACTGGATATTGCTTGATTTGCATGACATGGGAGTATACTAATAAGTCATCGTGCCCTGGTGGCTCATTTTTCTGTTATCGTCGTGTCATACAATGAAGACTCATAATAGTGTTTTTGTGGATTCAGAGATATTGCAGATATCAGAGAATCAGAACGCAGAGCTCTATCACAAGCTGAAGTCCTTAAAAATGCTTTAGAGGAACATAGTCTAGAGCTGAGAGTTAAAGCTGCCAATGAAGCAGAAGTTGCTTGTCAACAAAGGCTTTCTGCTGCTGAAGCTGAAATAGCAGAGTTGAGGGCCAAACTGGATGCATCTGAGAGGTTAGTTCTTGTCACCCTCTCCATTGCAATGCTTGTGCTCAGTAATTGTTTTACCTTTTCCTTTCCTTGGACTTCCCTGCATTTTTAGATGGACTCTGTTTTGTGGTAGTGGGGTAAGTGATGGGTGTAGCTTGGACATACTGTCTTCTAGTGATTTTTCACAATTGCAAAATGACTAGGCTCAAATGACAAGAAAGATAGATGGTTGATGGTCATATATTTCTTTTGTCTAGTGGGATCATGGTCTTTGAATGATCTTTTTATGAGTGTTGTTTAAGTGTGTACCACTTGTCTTTGTTTTTTGTTGCTTGTTTATCCTCGAATTGTTCTTGGACACCGAGGACGTAGAGCCTCTCTTGAGTTTGTATAGAAAGTATGTTCAGACCTTACCACAACCACTAATTCGCTTTTTTGTCGGGCTGTCCAATCTAATTCTGGACCTGCAAATTAAACACCACATTGGTAGTTGAATAGTAGATCTTTATATGACAGCCCTTCCGCCACTTTTTTTGTTGAATTCTAGAGGCCAATATATAGAGCAGTTTAACTTTCAAGAGCCACACTTCTAGATGCTGGAAAAAACTTAAGCGAATTATATCAGCAAAACGGATAGGTTTCTTAACTGAATAGACGTCTTTGTATTGCACAAACGTATGCAACTTGTATACAGTTTCTCGTCCACCAATTATACAGAACTAGCTAGATGTCTAGTCTAGGGATGGGGGTGTTGTTTTTTGAAATGAGAAAAAACTGAAAGTTCTCTTTGTAGTCCTGTATAAATTTGACAGCTCACAAGGTCTCACCAGAGTAAATATGCATCTAATCCACTGCTTGGAGCTCTTCCATGGACATAGATAATGTTCTGTAGGCATGTGCATAGGAAATTGATGGCCTAGATTTGTTTGGAGTATACAAAGATGATTTCGACATGACAGAACCCCCTAGTCTTCAAGTATCCAGTTTTCTAGCCTTTTGCTTCTCTGGGCGCCCGTGCATGATGACAAGACTCTGTGTCTTTTTCCCTGCAAATTTTGTCAATCTCTCCAGTCTTTTATCCTTTTCTCTTACTCAACCTTGCTTGTAAATTTTTTTTTGGTGATTGACCAAAAACATTTGACTTAGGCCTGTAGTTACATCATGGCTGTCTGGGATGTGTTTTCCCTGGATGAATGGACAATGCCCTCCCCTCTCCCTCTTTACTCCCAGATCCTTTCAACTCACACCAAAAAGAGGAAGGGGGGACAAAGACTCTTCTCCCTCATTTAAGTTTTGGATTTGGAAAATATCCCTGTGTATGCATGATGGAGGTATGACTTAACTTTGTTGTCATATTATTCCTCGCAGGGATGCTTCTGAGCTTGCTGAAGCGATTAAGATAAAAGATGCAGAGGCAGAGGCATATATATCTGAGATTGAGGTGGTTTTAGTGTAATCTTTTCTCTGTTTATAGCGATTGTCTTTTCTTTTCTGGCTACAACCTCGATACCTCTCTTCTTGCCGTCTCCTTGCTTGCTTACTCCCACCTTTCTATCATGAGTTCTATAATCATTTTCTAAATTATGAGACGAGATTATCTGCTCAACAGACCATAGGTCAAGCATATGAAGATATGCAGACGCAGAATCAGCATTTGTTGCAGCAAGTGACTGAAAGGGATGACTATAATATTAAGGTTTGTATTTGGACCTTCTCAACAGCTTGTCTTGGGTACTTTTCCAGTTTCATTACAGTGCTTTGAGTTTTTCAGCTTGGATTTTGCCAATCTTTAAACCTGTCTCCTGATCTGTAATGCAGCTGGTTTCAGACAGTGTGAAGACAAAGCAGGCTCAGAACTCTTTACTCTCAGAAAAACAGGCATTAGTTAAGGAACTTGAACAGGTTAACTCGTCAGTAGAATCTTTGAAGTTGAAAATTTCTCATGGTGAAGAGCAGGTGAGTTTTTCTAGACGCATTACTTCTGCCAGTATCTTTTACTGATGTTTCTAAGCATATTGCAGATGAAGGTTCTTCTGTCGGAGGCAATGAAATCTAGTCAAGAAGATAGGCACTTTGCAATTAGCCTGGAAGGTGCGAAGTCAGAATTAGGTGATGCTGAGAAGGAGTTAAAGTGGCTTAAATCTGTGTTTGCTTCGTCTGAGAAGGAATATGACCAGATACAATGGGATCTGAGTGAGATTCAGATGAAACTAGACAATGAAAGGTGATATCTGTAAACCAGAAAAGGGCTCACTTATATTTATATGACAATGTCTAAGCTTGGTTTATGCATCATAGATTGGATTCTGATTGCATTGTGATGAAACAATGCATTTTTGCAGCGATCATGGTCAATCAATGAACATACGGTTCTACGAATAATAAGTGTGTATAGAGGGTGTTGGCGATGTCTTCCTCCTATCAGCTGTGGTTACCATTTGCTGTCCTGCCGGTGCTGGTGTTCACTGGTTGTCAAAACTGAGTCCGGCCCAGGAAGTGACATAATGGTGATTACCTAGCCAGTAAAATTTGTGGGAGGCTTTCTCCTAAAATGATTGTACCTCAGCCTTTATACTAAACGGAACTTACTTACCTCAGGAGATTAGAAAGCACTTTCACATGATCTCTTCTTTGGTTGGAATAAAACACAGTGTAGGAAAATTTGTGTGCTTAAGCACTTCCTGTTCGTGGTCTGAGGCAGGTTATCTAGTAGATATTATGGATGGTTGCTGTGTCTATTAAATAACTACACATAATTGTCCCCACGTCTGAGCCAAATGTTATTGAAGCAGAGAGGAGCGGAAGAAGCTGGAGGAAGAGATTGTGGAGTGTAATAAAAAGGTTGCTGAATTGACTGCTGAGAGTGGAGAGGCTGCAGTGAAGAGGCTCCAGGATGAAATAAAGGATTGCAGGGCAATGCTTAAGTGCAGTGTGTGTCTTGACCGGCCAAAGGAGGTCAGTTGGCATATTAGTTCACTGTACTTTGGTTATCAATTAGATTGTGAACTTTGATCAATAATGTCTGGGCATGTTTCCACTTAAGTTTTGTCGATATGTTAGTGGTACTAGTAAAACTGGTTGTGCCTTTTCACTTTGACAGGTCGTAATTGTGAAATGCTTTCACCTGTTCTGCAATCAGTGCATACAAAGAAATTTAGAAATTCGCCATCGAAAATGTCCTGGATGTGGTACTGCATTTGGCCAGAATGATGTTCACTTCGTGAAGATGTGATCAAGCCATCTGATGATTGCCATTTGGTTATGGCCGATTCCTTGGAGTTGCCGAGACAGTATATATGACTGCTCTTGATTTCTTTGTCAGTCTTCTAAAGCTCAACTTCAATCGGAAGCTGGGCCGTTCATCATGATGTTAACAGATTTTGAGATTTTAGGTTGATAGGCACAGAAAGTGCAAACTGAAGACAGGTTGAGGCAGGAAAAGATTTATAGCACTTGCCTGGCCCCAATTGTAAATTGTTCAAATTACCCTTGACAAATGTCAAATTGTCGCTCCGCCGCAGATTTAGAAGAATGCATCATCACCATGTCATTGTCCAACTCAATGGCAACATAAAATGATTCTCAGTTTAACGTTCCTGTTGGGAGTCCTAGTTCATTATGCTTGCTAAATTTGGATTTGACGCATGATGTTCTAGGGCCGAAATCGTTCTCAAGTTAGTTCGACTCTCGATGTTGCTTCGGGTATTCCCCGCCCTCGATTTCAAGGCAAGGTACGTCGGAGTGTTGCCTTTTCAGGAGGACAAGCTGGTTCAGGTAGAGGATTTGCTCGTACAATGATGATGTTCCTTGTATGAGCTGAAAAAAAGAAGGATTGATGTTTCTTGAATATAAAGGCCTCTTTTCTTAATGAAGGGGAAAAATAAGAGAGGAAGGGGAACGACGGCCTAGTTGGAAGGAGGATCATTGTGATCAGACATGCAGGGATTGTAAGAAAGATTATTTTGAGCCTCTAGGAAAATGATGAGATGGGCCTGGTTTATGTCTCAAGTAATGAAAAAAGTCAATCGCTAACAACTCCTAGGACCAAAATACAGAAGAACTCCCAGGGCTAAAATACCTACGGTGTTTGAGTGTTAGTCCCTACAGTTTGAACGGTGGGGAAAAGTACAAAAGAAGTCATAAATCTACTTGGGCAGTATCAATTCAGTTCTAAACCTTTCAATTGGACAAATTTAGTTTTAAACTTTTTTACATTAATACCAATTTAGTTCATTCGGCCAATTTAGGTCGAAAATTGCTGATGTGAACGCGAGTGTCCTACGTTGCACGACCGACGCTGACGTGAACATTTTTTAATAAATTTTTTAGAATTTTTCTCCTTTTCTTTTTTTTTCCCTTCTCCTTCCTTTGGCGTGTGGCTGGTATTCGGCTATGGCCGGCAACTGGCCACAAGTTAGGGTCGACGAGGGTCGCCCTCACCGACTTTGGCATTGGCCGCCCTTACGACCTGGGTGAGAGTCGCCCTCACGGCCTTTTGCAAGAGCCACTCTTGCCGACTCTGGTGAGGGTTTTAATACTTTTTCCTGATAGTGGTCATTTTGATGAACCGATCCACTTTTTGCGAGCAGATTATAGAAGTGATAGATTGTAAATGACTATTTAAATTGATGGGCAGCGATCAAGTTGATGAACTAATTACAGGCATATTATTATAGATATTAAGATTGGTACACAAGATTAATTTACGAAGTGATATGACAAACTTGAAACGATGATTTGATTTGTTGGATTCAAACATCTAACACAATTTTGCCGCATCACTCTCTAAATCAGTTCAGTAGACCAATCTTAATATCTTTTAACATCCACATCACCTTGATTGAGCACCACCCTTTCTTTGTTTTGCCATCCAATTTCAGAAACAAGTCACCTCAGATCCGGACTGAGTGCAATCAGGCCAAGCTCGCTTTTATTCTATGCAAAGTGATTGGTTCGGACCAAATGAATAAATTAAACATTTTCCCCCCACCAGCACACACTTGTTTCTAAAGTCATGCCCCCATTAAGCCAACACAACACTAGGCGGCAAATTCAGGCATCTTTGGGGCGATCCTATCATCAACCTAATTTGTACAAACAATTACACCACCAATTGCTTTCTATTCGTTGCTCTACCTTCCCACGTCGAAAGGTGCATAGGGCTTCACCACACGAACGAAACCCTTTTGCTCATCAACAAGCCCGCTTGTTCTTTGCGATTCGACATCGTCGCTGTCCTCGTCAAGTTCATCCACCTCAATAAGCGACTGGTAATCGACATTGCCGCTGGCATACATTGTAACCATAACCAAGTAAAGAGAGACCGCAAAGATCAATATCAAAATCAGGAATGAGCTAAACTCGATATTCACAAGGGATTTAGCCCGGTGAAGGGCCTCTTCAGTTTGGCACCGGACCACCTGATGACCTTCTTCCAAGTTCATGAAACAACCTTTAGGCATAAGCTTTGGTGTCCAAAGCATGAATCCCATGACAATGAGCCAAACACCTTGGAAGAAGATGCTGGTTGACCTCACAAAGCTCACCAAGAAGCTAATTGGAAGACCAATTCCTATTAGAGTGGTGAGAAGAGAAACAAGTATCACAATTTGAAGGAGCAAGTGGTATTGGCCTTCCACACCCATGTGGTCAGCTGAGTGGAGGTGGAAAAGGAGGAGCTGCTGGCCAAAAGCCATGGCAGCCAGCAATTGTGTCAGGCCATGCTTAACTTCGGGGCCGATGCGGACCCGATCGAGGAGGATTGCGAAGCCCGCATAGACGAAGAAGGTGAGGGAGATCTCTGCATGCTCAAAGTTGTGGAGATGGTTCGACGGGATGGTGCCGTCTGAGTCGAAGGGCTGGTGACCTCGAGGGCCGATGAAGAGCTCCATCGCCACGGACATCGAGCAGCCGGCCATGATCGAGAGGAGCTCCAAGTACCTAAATCTCGAGGTGGGAAACCATGGGGGGGACTTGTAGGAGCTTGGGTGAAGGGCATGGAGCTTGGTGTGGTTGAAGAGGTGCCATAGGCCAATGAGCAAGAAGCCAAGGCCAGGTGCGACATGACCCACCAAAGTACCCATTTGTGTCCGAGTCCCCAAAAAATGGCTATGATTTTTCCTTTGGTTTGGCTTTCCTTGGGTCTCCAGGAGGAAAAGAGCAGGGGATGCATGACACAAGAGGGATGCCTAAGGTTTTTAAAGGAGGGTTCAAATGAATAGAAGGTCAATTTGGAAATGCTAATGAGGGGGCTCCAGAGGCTTCTATGAGGGGGCTTATTGGTTTTGAAATTGCTCTGTTATTTCTTGGGGAATAAGATTCAGCGAGGTTGACCATTGACCACCCAAGGCGAAGGCATTGGATGAGATAGCATTTGGACTTTCTAGAATATTAATGAGGGTTACAATACAAGCCCTTTATCTCTCCCTGCATTAGTCTTTTACCTCATCGTTGTCTCTTAGTTTGTGGATGCATTGCATTTGCGTCAACACGGGTCGATCCTAGAGATTAGGCGTTCCGTTCGGACATCAAAGTTCTTCATGGGAACACAAGTTGCTAATCATTCCATTTCTACCTAATCCACTATGTTCTTTTTTTAAGGACTTTCCTATGAATTTCGTAATCAATGACGTGTAAAACCAAAGCAAGCGATGATTTGTGGCCAAACAGCACACCAAATGGAATTTTCATGGAATGTGCAATGACGAAGGTTCCTTTTTTTGTTTTTTTTTTTGTTTTCCATAAGTAATGACATACATCTCTGGTGAAGATATATGGCGTGTCTCATTCCTAAGGTATTGTGTTCATTTGAAAGAGGAAGAAAATTATTTCTCTCCTTCTCGACCGATTTCCTTCAACTTTATTTGCTAGATTGTCCACGAGAAGAGTTCTCATGTTTCCTTACCGTGAAATATGAGGGATAATTCCTTGTGCACCCATAAGCTCTCTCTCTCTCTCTCTCTCTCTCTCTAATAAAATTTACACAAAACCACCTAAACTTCGTGGGTAGTACATCGTTCTGCTCCAAAAGGACTGATACCTGACTATTTCATAATTCTTACACTAATCATTTACGAGTGTCTTTGACGCGCTCGCAGAGTTATCATGCCTTTTCATAGAAGAATGATGTAGTTGAAAGAAAGATGAGCAGGCTGATATGCTCTTTCAAGTTTTCTTATCACCCTATCCTCGGTGGGTTACGAGTTTATGTCCATCCCTGGTCATGTATATACTCGAATTATTTAGTTTACGTACAAAGTAATATCCAGTCGATATAATTTTTACTTCATCCGGCCCTCCAGATCTGGGGGAGGCCGAGCAGCCTCGCCATGGCCGCTGCTCGACCGACCTCGCTTGCGACGACGAGGTCGAGGCTCGCCATCCGGAGAGGGCGAGCCTCCCCAGTGGCCGGCGACCTCCCCTGGCCGATTGCCGGTGGACTGGCCAACGAAAGAAGAAAAGGAAAAAAAAAAGAGAAAAATAATAAAATAATAATAAAAATTCGAAAAAATAAAAAAGATTAAATTGCTACGTTAGCGTTAGCCAGAGGGTCAGCACTGGCCGGCATCCACGTCGGCGCCGGCAAGTGTTCACGTTAGCGCCGGCCGGCCAAAATTGACAGGATGGATTGAATTGATACAAATACAAAATGTTTAGGACCGAATTGACACAATTGCGATAGATTTATTACTATTTCAATAATTTTCCCTAAATCAATTTCGTCCACCAATGTTAGTACACATAAAGATTGCATATAGGAAATATATTATCCAAACTTAAGTAGTTGGAATGGAAGACGGTAAAATTCTGTGTCGGATACTGCATTATTGACAACCCAGTAAAACAAGTGAATACTATTCCACCGGACCAACCCCATTTCGCTCTGGACCACAAGAGCACAACCCTAGAGTCACTGGTGGCCTCCATGATTGCTATCTCTAGAATTCCCAGAATCATAATGGAGCCAAGCTGGCAACCATCGAAAGAGAAAGCAAAAAGGGATAAGAAAGGGGCCCCGAAAAGTAAAAAGATCGATCATCATCCATATCACCGGACGTCAATAGTGCAGCACGTAGACGTTGTACTCCACGACGGCGTCGCCGGTCTTCATGTCGAGCGTGTGGGTGCTCACCTGGGCGTACCCGCGGGCGAACCGGAACAGCCCGGTGCCGGAGATCACCGGCATCTCCCGCACCTTGTGGAACACCGGGTTCCGCCCCAGCACGGTGATGCCGCTGCCGTTGTACTTCCCCGACACGAAGGCGAAGTTCATGATCATCAGCAGCGCCACCTCCTCCTGCGACGCCGAGGAGTACAGGCCCTGGGCGCGGCCGACGAGCTCGGACCCGATGTCGGGGAGGAGGGTCAGGGGGTTGTCGATCATGTTGACGACGCCGAAGGCGGTGGCGGAGGTGTTGGACGGCGGGGGCACGACGGGGACGGAGGTGGGCTTGGGGCCGCTCACGACGTCGTGCCAGTAGAAGCGGAAGTGGCTAAGCTTCTCCTTCCCGAGGTCGACGCCCATGAGGCTCCGGTCGAGGGCGGTCACGAAGCCGGAGGCGGGCGCCGGGACGGCGGAGGAGAGGAGGAGGAGGAGGAGGGACGAGATCGGAGCGAGAGTGGCCATGGAGGTGCTTCGCTGCAGCTAGCTAGTGGGGTAGGCAGGGGCGGAGATCAGACAAGACATATGTAGTCTCCCGGGTCAACGGGCGGAAAGTTGACTGGCCACCTACTACCCATGGATGGAATTATGAGAACAGCGCGTGACGCGAAGTTTCGCTTGGTGAATGAACGAGGGTCCGACCGCTACGATGTTGTTTGATTTACGTGACTTGGTGACTCGGGATCGAGCTGTTTTATCGAACACATAAGGGACATGCTTGAGTAACTGTCACCGTAATTATTGCAAGTAACCATGGCGTGGAGGCCACAAGATGCAATTGATAGGAAAGGCAATTGGTGTTGTCCTAGCATTGGGAAAATTTTTTTTCCTTCCCTCCATTACAACCGGTGTTACAGTACAACCGTGGGCCCACACATCACCGTTACTTCCAATAATAAGGGTGACTGTTAACCTAGAATGATCCGGCGACATGATTCATTAGCAATTCTGAGGTGAAGATCGGAACCGGACCGAAATAGCCTGTCTGAGTGGTTCCTGATTTCTAAAATTTGGAATCGGTAATTATCGATCCAGTTCCTAATTTCAGGTGTGGGCCGAACCACTTGGATCGGACCGATATTTTTTTAATTCTTATTATTCCAAAACTCTAATTACTTATTCTTTTCTCGTTCGGTCTCAAACTTAGTTATGCTCACGCCTCTCACATCTCTCAATCTTAGTTAGGCAGCGCTCATGCCTCCCTCGCGGCTCGACGCTCCTCGCTCGCTCCTCGCTCACTCCTCCCTCACTCTCATGCCTCTCTTGTGCCTCGACGCCTCTCACTTCTCTCAGTCTCAATCAAGCTCACGCCTCTCACTTCCTTCTGGCTCACGGTTCGACGTCTCCCTTTGTCCCTCTCGCTCAACGCCTCCATCTCGCCTCCCTCTTAGGTGATGTGAAGCTGTGCCTAGTGTGATTTATGTGAAACTCGAAAACACTAGAAGACATTTTGCAATTTCGAGTATGTTATATTTGTAATCAATAATCAGTTGATTAATGATGGCTTGTGCAGTTTGCATTAGCCTTCGGTGTCCGTGCATGACGCTCGGCTAGATTTCGGAGATTGTGCACAGAGGAGTTTCTTGTGAGTAACTCAAAATTGCGGCTTAACCTCAATAGAGAGATAGTGAGCACCGTGGAGGGACTAACTCTACAACAAGCGCTTGATGACGGAATTGAAATCCTAAGTTATGCGCGAAAATCCGAGGTTTACATAGAAGTTAATATCACCATCGGTTCCTAGACCTATCCAGAAATCAGACCGGATCAGTTAGTTTGATTCCAGGGCCAAGTAGGCCGATTCCAATTCCACAAATTGAGAACCCACCCTTTTGATCCGGTTCCCAATTTCAGGGTAGGAATCGGCCCACTTTGGAACCGATTACCCTACGTTTCTCAATAAGGAGATGTTAAAACAATCGAATCATTTCTCGAACATAATAATTACTATGGTTAAATTGCGTACGGAACACAAATTAGCTCGAAATTTTCATCATCACACACACCTTCGTCCCTAACACTAATTCCGATATCGATTCTTCGGGGAAACTCGCTCCAATTTTGATTCATGGAATTTCTCAATTGAGCTTTATTTTCCACTATTTCCAGCCATAACATCTCACAATATCTTTGGAAGACTCCAATGATAGTGGCTTAATTTTTTCCAACATCTCTTTCAAGCAGCTTCATTGGGTAATGAATACTATTCTAAAGTGGTTAAACAATTTCTGGGAAATTTGCTCATGTTGTTTGCCAACACATTAGGTGGGCAGGCTTGATAGTAAGCGCAGACAACAGTCAAAATGGTCCATCTAGAAAGTTCAGCACCAGCTCATATTAAACTAGCCACCTTCCTCGTGAGACAAGCCCTCAATATTGAATTGCAAAAAACCTGTTTGTCATAAGATGTAATCATGCAGTAGCCCCCCTCCGCCTACCCACCTAATTATCATTCACTTCCACTATTTTTTGATCGGGAAAAGAGATAGCGGAGATCGAGCCCGTACAGACCTTTTTTTTAATTCTTGCTTAAACTTACAGGATTGTTACGGATTGAATCATCTGAACTGTTGAATCTGGCGCATCACACTTATGATG
The DNA here is from genome assembly GCA_031216405.1 of Syzygium malaccense. NCBI lineage: Eukaryota > Viridiplantae > Streptophyta > Magnoliopsida > Myrtales > Myrtaceae > Syzygium > Syzygium malaccense. Next base: position 21,401,254 of record CM062262.1, on the reverse strand, counting down.
GCCCCCACATTAGACGATTTATGTTGCTCGATCCGTGAAAGTTTAGGTGAGACTTTACTCCTGTCGATAATTACTCGATATAACTCGGATTATGATTAGAAATACGCTCTTTTCACGAATGAAGAGATTGGTTGGATAGCAATTTGAATTGAAGAACTTTCCCCAATTCGTTTTGCTTGGGGGTTTCTAAGCAATCTATAGTGTAGGGGTTGGTGGGAGTGGGGTGTGGGCCTTTAATAGACGTGGAGTAATCTTGGTCCGTCGATCGAGGATCAATCTCTTTGATCCGACGGTTATTAGCTTGACAACAACTTCATCAAGGTGACTATGATCTCATGCCATACGTCGTTGCATGCTTAGGCCTACGAGAAACATGATTTGATTGCAAGCACTCATTTTGCAGAAACTCTTCATTTTTTTGATATATTTCAAAAAAAAAAATTGATTTTATGAGATTGATTAGGTGGACGGTCCGTGTTTCCAGACGGGACAAATGGGGAGCCACTAGCCCATACTTGGAGCTCGCAGATGCTGAGGCACGCCGACAGGCACGTGCTAATTTCCACAATCGCACTAATCGATTGAGTGAATTATTAATGCCATGTTTATAACTTGGCTTTATTCATATCCTCTTTCTTTTCGCTTAAAGTTTTATGTGGGACCGATCGGTAGGTCAATAATCTATGAGACTAATTAATGCAAATGTTGCTCTTTAGGAAAATAAATAAATAGATAAAGACATATGATTGATTATACGCCGGTAAAAAACTAAAGATATTAGTTATTTTTTATAGCCTTTTTTTGCAAAACCTTTCGTTATAACGATCTACAAGTAACCCTATTACTACTTTTAAATTTATGTAAATGAGTTTCGTAGTCATGAAATACCGTGATAACGTAATGGGTAATAGGAAAATACTTCACCGGCTAGATAAGACCGAGCTCGAATTAATTCGCATAAGCGGCTCAAACACGATATCGTTTATATTCGGTAATATGAAGAATTGAACATGTGCCGGTCCACGTGAAATCGCAAAGAAAGGTCCTGCTCGATACGTCAATCGGCTAACCCCGATCATATGGATTAGCTCGAAGGCTCGATCAGCATCTGAACTGGAGATGATGTTTTGATCTCTGCTGCAAAGCTTTTGCAATATGCAGAAGGAGGACCGATGGGAACCGCCGGATCATCCGTCGCTTCCCTTGCTGTTCTTCTCATTTTTAGGTCAAAATGGTTTCGAGTTTTCTTTGGGAGTAGGCAAAGCCAAGAAAGATGTGAAAAGAATGGCAGCTTCCGATCGCCTTCCTAACGCTGTTCGTTTGACCGTGAATCTTGGAACCACCTCATGTGATGGGCCACAAGAATTTCGCAGTGGGCCTGAGTAGGCCGGGCCTAAAATCGTTTACCGAGCCCGTTCGGGATTTTAAAAATACTAAAATTTACCAATAAAATATGATTGGATTTTAAGAGGGTCCACACCGGCCTATATAGACCGGCATGGGCCCATGAAAGAAATGTTTGCGCATACCCGCCCGATTTGTGCTAGGGGATTTGTTAGGTCGAGGGGACCGTTGATGAGCCATCGGACTCGTGATTGGGTCTAATTATGTCCTAAAAATTGCATCAACCGGATATTATTTTGTATGGAAAATAAATAATTCGGGTATATACCCGACCAAGGATGGAAGTAAGCTCGAAAGCTACCGAAGGTAGGGTGATAAGGAAATTTGAACATGCAAGTCAGCCGGCTCATCTTTCTTTCAGCTACATCATTCTTTTATGGAAAGACGCAATAACTCCCTGAGCGCATCAAAGACACTCATAAGTGACTAGTGTAAGAATTGTGAACTAGTTAGGTATCAATCCTTCTGGGGCAGATTTCTGAGTTCGATTTCATTCGAGGAAAGATCCTAGAACGGATGTACTAACCTCGCTGAATCTTATTCCCCAAGAAATAACAGAGCAATTTCAATACCAATAAGCCCCCTTATTAGCATTTCCGAATTGACCTTCTATTCATTTGAACCCTCCTTTAAAACCTTAGGCATCCCTCGTGTGATGCATCCCCAGCTCTTTTCCTCCTAGAGACACAAGGAAAGCCAAACCAAGGGAAAAAGCATAGCCATTTTTTGGGGACTTGGACACAAATAGGTACTTTGGTGGGTCATGTTGCACCTGGCCTTGGCTTCTTGCTCATTGGCCTATGGCACCTCTTCAACCACACCAAGCTCCATGCCCTTCACCCAAAGCTCCTACAAGTCCCCCCCATGGTTTCCCACCTCGAGATTTAGGTACTTGGAGCTCCTCTCGATCATGGCCGGCTGCTCGATATCCGTGGCGATGGAGCTCTTCATCGGCCCTTGAGGTCACCAGCCCTTCGACCCGGACGGCACCATCCCGTCGAACCATCTCAACAACTTCGAGCACGTGGAGATCTCCCTCACCTTCTTCGTCTACGCGGGCTTCGCAATACAATATGTCATCATCTATTAGAAACTTTCGTTCAATAGAATGAAGAAAAAGAGTACATGTTCGATGTACACCCACTCATCTTGCTAGCGGAAACGACAAAAGATATGGAGTCATTAAATATCTAATATTTTGTCCTTCTTATGTGTTTTTTAAAAGATTATACACTTTTCATGTTAAAAAATCGAACTAAAATAATTATATGTGTTCTTACATGACTAGTCTCAAAAGAAAAGGACATCGTGCCCTTTCTTTCTCCATGGCCCCATTGGCCCATTGCACCTTCTACATGCCGGACAGCTAAAGAAACCCTAGAATTATCAACATCCAACTTACAAAATTAAATTACCAATTGATGCGACAAATCACACGATCGAGACTCGAATATGGTGTAATAGATCGAATGAGACCACTCCCAATCCGTCGAATGACTTGATAAATCAATTGGGAAAATTACCAAAATAGTCTTAAACCTATTGCAATTGTGCCAATTCAATTCTAAACATATTTTTTGGCCAATTCAGTCCTAAACCTTTTGTATTTGTGCCAATTCAGTCCATCTGACCAATTTTGACAGGTTGGCGCTGATGTGGATACCGGCCGGCATTGGCCCTTTGCTAACGCTGACGTGGTAATTTTAAAATATTTTTTTAATAGTTTTAAATTTTTGAAAAAAATCAAGTCACTATTATTGGATTTTAGCAAAAAAAAAAGTCACTATTATTGGAGTCTTATGGAGATCTTGTGAGTTGTTATGGCTGGAAATAGTGGAAAATAAAACTCAATCGAGAAGTTCCTTGAATCTAAATTGGAGTGGGTTTTGTGTTGCGTACGCTATTCAATCATTGTAGTTGTTATGTTCGAGAAATGATTTGATTGTTTTAACATCTAATTTTTGAGAAACGTAGAGGCGATCGGTTTGAGGATAGGTCGGTTCCCATTCATGAATTGGAACTAAGAGGTGTGAGTTTGATTGAGATTGAGAGGAGCGAGAGGCGTCAAGTTGCGAGAGAGGCGTGAGAGTGAGGGAGGGGCGAGTGAGAGGTGTCGAGGCGCAAGGGAGGCATGAGCACTGTCTGACTGAGACTGAGAGAAGTGAGAGGCATGAGCGTGACTATGTTTGAGACTAAGTGAGAAAAAATAAGTAATTAGGGTTTTGAAATAATAAGAATTAAAAAATTATCGGTCCAATCCAGATGGTTCAGTCCACACCCGAAATTGGGAATTGGATTGATAATTACCGATTCCAAATTTTAGAAATCAGGAACCGCTCAGGCAAGTTACTTCGGTCCGGTTCCAATCCTCACCTCAGAATTGTTATTGAATCATGTTGCCAGATCATTCTATGTTAACAATCACCCTTACTATTGGAAGTAACGGGGTTGTGTAGGCCACCGATTGTGCTACTAGCATAACACCAGTTGTAATGGAGGGAAGGAAATTTTTTTTCACAATGCTAGCACAACACCAATTGCCTTTCCTATCAATTACATCTTGTGGCCTCCACGCCATGGTTACTTGCAACAATTACGGTGACAGTTACTTAAGCATGTCCCTTATGTGTTTGATAAAACAGCTCGATCCCGAGTCACCAAGTCACGTGAATCAAACAACATAGCGGTCGGACCCTCGTTCATTCACCAAGCGAAACTTCGCTTCACGCGCTATTCTCATAATTTCTTTCACGGGGAGTAGGGTGGCCAGTCAACTTTCTGCCCGTTGACCTGGGAGACTACTACATACGTCCGATCTCCGCTTGGGCCTACCCCACTAGCTAGCTACAGTGAAGCACCTCCATGGCCACTCTCGCTCCGATCTCATCCCTCCTCCTCCTCCTCCTCTCCTCCGCCGTCCCGGCGCCCGCCTCCGGCTTCGCGACGGCCCTCGACCGGAGCCTCATGGGCGTCGACCTCGGGAAGGAGAAGCTCAGCCACTTACGCTTCTACTGGCACGACGTCGTGAGCGGCCCCAAGCCCACCTCCGTCCGCGTCGTGCCCCCGCCGTCCAACGCCTCCGCCACCGCCTTCGGCTTCGTCAACATGATCGACAACCCCCTGACCCTCCTCCCCGACATCGGGTCCGAGCTCGTCGGCCGCGCCCAGGGCCTGTACTCCTCGGCGTCCCAGGAGGAGGTGGCGCTGCTGATGATCATGAACTTCGCCTTCGTGTCGGGGAAGTACAACGGCAGCGGCATCACCGTGCTGGGGCGGAACCCGGTGTTCCACAAGGTGCGGGAGATGCCGGTGATCTCCGGCACCGGGCTGTTCCGGTTCGCCCGCGGGTACGCCCAGGCGAGCACCCACACGGTGGACCTGAAGACCCACGACGCCGTCGTGGAGTACAACGTCTACGTGCTGCACTATTGACGTCCGGTGATATGCGTGATGATCGATCTGTTTACTTTTCGGGCCCTTTTCTTGTCCCTTTTTGCTTTCTCTTTCGATGGTTGCCAGCTTTTCTCCATTGTGATTCTGGGAATTCTAGAGATAACAATCATGAGGCCACCAGTGACTCTAGGGTTTTGCTCTTGTAGTCCACAGCGGAATGGGGTTGGTCCGGTGGAATAGTATTCACTTGTTTTATTGGGTTGTCAACAATGCAGTATCCGACACAGAATTTTACCGTCTTCCATTCCAACTACTTAAGTTTGGATAATATCTCCTGTACGCAATTTTTATGTGTACTAACATTGGTTGGCGAAATTGATTTATCAAGTCGTTTGACGGATTGGGAGTGGCCTCATTAGATCTATTACAACGTATTTGAGTTTGAATCGTGTGATTCGTCGCATCAATTGGTAATTAAATTTTGTAAGTTGGATGTTGACAATTCTAGAGTTTCTTTAGCTGTCAAGCATGTAGAAGGTGCAATGGGCCAATGGGGCCATGGAGAAAGAAAGGGCACGATGTCCTTTTCTTTTCCTTTTCTTTTGAGACTAGTCATGTGAGAACAGCAATGCATAATTATTTCAGTCGGATTTTTTAGCATGAAAAGTGTACAATCTTTTAATAAACACATAAGAAGGACAAAATATTAGATATTTAATAACTCCATATCTTTTGTCGTTTCCGCTAGCAAGATGAGTGGGTATACATCGAACATGTACTCTTTTTCTTCATTCTATTGGACGAAAGTTTTCTAATAGATGATGACATATTGAAAAAAGTAAATTGAAGCACCACTTGTTTAAAATGATAGTCTTACATATCAGAAGTAGCTAGCTAAAAACCTAATTTTCAATGAAAAACCAATCATTAATGTTGACGTGATAAGTTTGAAAGTATTTTAATAAGATGAGCGATATCAAATGAACATAGGATTAGCCGATATGATTATGATACCGACACAATTATTATAGAACACACTTTGTTATTTTTATGTCAAGAAATTTACAGTGCATGCACGCCCAGTAAAAAGTCAAATTAATTTCGAAATAAATATATATTTACACAAATACACATAAACATGAACCTTAAATCATTCATTTTATGTTGAGATCAAGTTGTATTTCATATAGTGCACAATAAAGTATGGTGTTTGTACCGTATTTTGTCGTGTCAAGTATTGCCAAGTTCATAAAAGATTAATTTTTTAGACAGTTGCATAAAAATAAGGAAAAATACATAGGAATGTTTAAAAACAAAAAGACCTTGAAAGTGATGTTGGAGAGTGGGAGTAGGTGGAGTTGAGCATAGAAATTGCACCATAAAATGCTAATTTCTCTCATGCATCATCAATATTTAGTCAATCTATACCAATCATAATTGTATTGAAGTTTCTCTTACATGGGCTCTTTGAGCGAGGTTGGGCCTCAAATCATAGAAATGGCGTCCATGGACCCCCCTGCACTCACCCCGCACCATACATATGTGAACTCCACCGGAAGCGAAATATATAGTTCAGATTCATGCTCATTTGCTCATGCAATCTGAAATGAGCATTGACCTATATCCATACCAGTATTTCATTGCAATGAATGTAAATCCAATCGTGCCATTTATGCAATTAGAACTATCGTTAAGCAGTGTACCCGCCGAACCCAACCGAGTTGGTCTGAATGGCAAAATGGGGCGAGTTTGGACAAGTAATTTCCTTTTTGGGCACTGACCGCCCACTTCAGCTTGCGAAGCGGCACTAACATTGTCTCTCGTGGGTCTCAAGGGAGTATTGGGACAAGTAATGGAGAGGGCACTAACCGAGTCACGATGATTGTAGCCAAGCCACAAAGAAGTGAGCATGGCGACAAAGGTGGCGGCTGGCGCAACTAGGGGTGAACGGTTCCAGATTCTTTATAGGTTCCACCTAGAACCTATAACCTATCCTCGGATACAGGTTTCCCATTTTTTGGAACCTGGAACTTACCCGTCAGAACTTGGAATCTAGAATCTACCCTGCCGCAGGTTTCAGAGTCTAATATGTTCCTTTTTTTTTTAATTTCATTTTTAGTTAAATGAAACGAAATGAACGCAATAATACTGAACAAACTTGTCATTTACCAAAGATAATATAAAAGATTAGTTTTACTGGCATTGCGATTCAAATAAATATAATTAAACTGAGAAGTCATTGTATGAATTGTTACTAAGAGTGAGCGGTCTCATGTTTCGTACATGTTCCACTTGGAATCTGCCCATGACTATAGGTTCCTCAATTTTTTAGAACCTGGAACTTACCATATCACAAGTTCAAAGGTCAATTCCAAGGTTTACCCAGGTTCTACCTGTATTATTAATTGAACATTTGCAGTGAATCATCACTTTCAATGACCATCACTTGCTGCTATAATCTACTAATCACAATTATATTTAGGCACACGAAGAATATAAAACATTAACAAGTCATAAAATGAAAACTTAAACTAGTGGTTCTAGATTATATATCCATCATCTAACGCCATGAAATACCGTAGAATCATGTGAAAACATAGACCAAGAAAAAACACAAAAAACTTATTTAAGTTTCAGGTTCTAGATTTCAGATTCCGCCTACCTAGAACTTAAAACTTACTCGTTGAAACAAGTTCCCTAATTTTTGGAACCTGAAATCTACCATGCATGCCTTGGAACTTGGAAGTTAGAGGTTCCCATCGGTCAGGTTTTCAGGTTCCAAGTAATACTTTGGAACCATGCTCACCCCTAGTCGCAATCACGACAAATGGGGGGCAAGGCGGGGGGGAAGGATTGTGGAGAGGATCGGTCACGATGGAGCTAGGTCGAGTGGCTCGTATGGTGGTTACGGTGGCGACGAGTAAAGAGCGAATCATAGGCGGGTGGCCAACAACAATATTCTTGCCTCATGTAATTGCAAACGTGATTAATCTCTTTCTTCGTTTTTTATTTTTTATTTTCTTAGTATATCTCAAAAATGTGTAATTTCAGAATATACAAAAATGATACGTCAGTGGTTACATCAACATGATCAAAGCATGTTACTTACAAAAGTACCAGACTGCCTAAAACTTTAGATCTATAATATTATACAACAGTGGTAATAAACCATGAATAAATCATATTCTTACTCCAAAAATTTATCAAAAATGATAGTTTTTAATTAGCATTCCATCTTTTCATCATTTTATTCTCATGGTTCCATTATGGTCAAAACAAACGAGACGAAATGATAAGTGAGGTTTACTCGAGAATCGCGGCATAACCGAATCAAGGTTTGTTAGTCTATATTTTCAAATATAACAATATTTTATTAAAAACGTCATCGGTGTAGCGTTTTTTTCACGTAAGAAGACATGCAAAGGTATCCTCGTTTATTGATCGAATGCAATTATGAATGCCTTAATCCTGTTTGAAAGAAAAGATTTATGCTGACAATATACCCTTTTCTTGTAATTTATTACTTTTTGTTCATAAATTTGAAAAATGAAACAAAGTTATTTTAAAAAGCAAAAATAAAAAAGGCTAACCTATGGTCAACTAGTGGTGATCGGTTCTAAGATAGGTAGGTTCCCTATTATAACCGGTTCTCAATTTTTGAAACCAATAACTTATTTTGTTTGCCTTGAAACCATTTTGGAACCTACCTTGTTTTTGCAATCCTATTCCAAGGTCTACTAAAAAACTTGTTTTTTTTTTGTTCCCTTTTCTGATTTCATTTTTCCAGCAAAATAATATAAGTAGCAATGAAACGATTTAAAATAAAAGATGAATAATAAAAATCACTACCCGCCAAAAGCAACAATTTCTAAGATTAACAATAGAAATTACTATCCATCAAAAGTAACAATCCAAAATATAATAATAATATGATTTAGGTTTTTTTTTTAACATAAGCTAAAAATCGATTTCAAAACCGGTTTGGTCGGTTTGGTTCCCAGGTGGGCCTTCACTTATAACTTGGAATCGGACCCATTCCAACTTGTTTCCAAAAAATGAAATCCGTTCCTCAACTTATTTTTCGGGTGATTCGATCTGGTTTCCGTATAAATCCGGTTTGGTTGTCGAACCCTTGGTCAACCGATCACAAGTCATAGGATGCCATTTGTCAATGATGAATTGTAGTGCATTTAATCAAAAGGAGTGGAGGTGCAGTTCGGCCCGTCGCTTCCTGTCGGCCATAGAATATACATGGCTCGATGTTAGGAACTCAAATCTGGACTGGGCCCACTTGAAATCCAAAGTTAGGTGATGATGATTGATGTTGTGCATCTATCGTAGCAACCTTGGGATATGCTTTCCTTTAGTTTGTTCGGCCAATGTGACGTCGGACTTTGTTTAGGCCTTTTCTTGAAGATTCATGTGGCAATGCAAATTTTAGAAATTATTAAAGTCTTTTTTTTTTATCTAAAGAAACCATTAAAGTTCAACCAGCTAGGTTTTCTCGCGTCTCTTATCTTTGGTCGGATGAGCCTCTCTCTAATGACAATTTTGATCGTTGAATTGATGGGTTATTCATATTGACCTCACTAAACATGTCAAATTAACTAATAATAAAGGGATAGGTGTATCAGAAGTTCTAAAACTTGTCGCAAAAGTCCTAGAATGTTTAAAAAATGCAAGTATTAGAACTTGACAAATCGACACAATCTAATTGCTCTTTTAATTTTGTCCACTTTGGCTAATGCAAAATGCTGATATTTCTTAAGACACATAGCGCTAATGTGACCTTTTTTTATTATTTTTTTTAAGACAGACGTTGATGTGGCATCTTCTTTTTCCTTGGTTCAACATCTTCTTCTTCCTTTGAACTCAAGCTCTTCCATGGCCACAAGCATCAAGCGAGCTTGAGTGCTCGCTACAACCATGAGCTTCGAGCTCGAGCTTAGATGGCCAACAACCATGGTCGCGAGCTTGTAATGATCCTATGTAAATGTCCGAAAATGACTTTGAGAAAGATCTTTTTACCAGCATGAGCAACTTGAGCAGGGTCTCCCCTATAATTCTTAATGTATAGAGACCGGACTTAGTGTATAAATCATCGATTTCAATCTTCATGCCGATCATTGCTTCTTTTCTATCTCTAGATGTGTAATAGGCGATCGCATCAAAATCGATGACCACGTTGTCGAAAAGTTAGGCACTGGTAGCTTTCTCTTGCGCTTTAGAATTCCTGATTGGTGGAAGTACATTTAACTAGTAGAAAAGGAGAAAAGGATTAAGAGAGAGTAATGGGTAGTTAAGGGCCGCAGCTGCTGCAGGCTTTGAGCTCAAACAGCCAACGGCCATGGCTGCAAACTTTGAAGCAAGATCTACCCATGAAGGCCGTGAGATTCGAGCTCGAGCGGCCATGGCCGGTTGATGCCCAATCGTGCCCCTAATCCCCAGTGACTTCATTGTAGTTTTTGAAAGTTTTATGACTCGATTCCACTATTATGACAAGTTTTAGAACTTTTAATGCACCTATTTCAGTTATAAATGTGTATGATGTTGATGATTATAAGTTTATGACTTCCACGAATGAGGAGGTCGGTTGAAAGAAGTCTTCTCAAACCAATTGACAGAGCAAAAAATAAGGCCCATATCTAAATTAGGGGTGAGCATGGTTCGGATTGGGTTGGTCCTGCACCTAACTCTGGGACCAATCCGCACTGTGTTGGTCCTTAATTTTTGGGACTGAAGACTGACCATGTTAAGCGTGGAACTGAGGATCGGACCGACTCCATGGGTCTGGTCTAGTTCTAGGGTCAACCCAAGACCAATCCATATGTTTTTGTTTCATTTTTTGTATTCCTTGAAAGTACAAACATTTTTTTTCAAATTTTATATCCATCAAACATTGAGCAACCAAATTATAAACACCGGTACATATCAAACACAAATCTAAGATAAGATAACAACATAAATCTCCATTTACTAAAAGCAACAAATCATAAAAAATGAACACGTGAAAGTGAGGCCAAGGCAAGTGAAGAGGCAAAGCGAACAGAGCTGAGAGAGAGGCGAGCGGCGCGATGCGAGGAATAGGGTTTCCTAGGCGAGCGGCAAGCGAACAAAGCGAGGCAACAGGGGAGGAAGAGGAGGGTTTCTATTTTTTTTTTGTTCAAATTAGGGTTGGGTCAACAGGTTAAGTGGGTTTCTATTCACTAAAAAAAAGGGGGTTTCTCTTTTCTAATTTACAATTCTACATGGCAGAATTGCATAAGAAACAAGAAAAAATAGAGGCATGGTTGCTAGGATAGGGTTTAAAGTAAACAAAAATATATAATATATTATATGATATATAATTTTATATTATATATACAGAATCGGTCAAACCTGGACCAACCCTAAAATCCCAAGACCCAGGACCAACCCACACAGTGTAAGGTCCGGGGGTCCTAGGGCTAAGTACCGGTCTAGTCCCCTTGGGAATCGGACTAGGACAGGCCTAGTTGGACCAGTCTAGGGTCTGTCCAGGGTTAACCCTCGATCGATGCTCACCCCTAATCTAAATAACACTAAGGGTGCGCATGAGAACGTTTCTGTGCCCGGGAACTATTTCTGAATAGAAATGATTTTTTTTTATTCTGTGCCCGGAAATAATTTCTGAGTATTTGAAGGCGTTTGATAAACTGTCCAAAATTTCTATTCCTAGAGTAGAAAAGAATAGAAATGCGTTTGGTAAATACACAAAATTTTTGTTCTCAAATAATATTTTAATAATATTTTGAATTGTTTATTTTTTTTTCTTTATATCCATTTTCTTCTTTGGCCATGGCCGGTCGCCGGCGACCGGCGGCCGGCCACTGCCCAGGGTCGGCGACGGCGTCACGGCCCTCGCCGGCGAGGGCGAGGGCTGGACCCTCGCCGCCTGGGCGAGGCTGAGCCTCGCCGTCGCGACCCACGGCGAGGTCGGCTTCGCCGTGGGTCGCGACGGCGAGGCTCGGCCTCGCCAGATCTGGGCGAGGCCGAGCCTCGCCGTCTCTGGGCGAGGCCGACCTCGCCGTCGCGACCGACGGCGAGGCTCGGCCACGCCCGATCTGGGCGAGGCCGCCTCGCCCAGGCGGCGAGGGTCCAGCCCTCGGCCTCGCCGGCGAGGGCGACCCTTGCCTCCGCCGGCGGCCGGCGAGGGCCGTGACGCCCTCGCCGGCCCTGGGCTGTGGCCGGCCGCTGGCCGCCGGTCGCCGGTTGCCGGCGACTGGCCATGGCCAAAGAAGAACAACACAAAAATAACAAAAGAAAAAAAAGAAAAAAAACTGATTCTCAAAATTGTGCCGAGAAACAAGAAGTAACTTTTTTTTACTTCTTGTTTCTCTTCCAAAACTGTTTCTCGGCACAAATTTTTGCAAAAATGTGCCCGGGAACAAAAAATTTACCAAACGCATTTCTGTTCCCAAACTATTTCTGGGAACAAAAGAATAGAAATTTTTACTGTTTGGCACGTTGCCAAACGGGCCCTAAAAGTTACCTATCCCTTATATGATTTCTCCAATTTTAGCCACCCTCCAAAGCACCATTGTCTGTATGTGAGACAGATAGCAACATAGTAGATTGAATGATTCAACGTCTACACTCTAAGAAATGACCTTCCGGGGTTGGTGTTGATGGCCGTGCTCAGCCGATTGTGCAACACACTAAGGAAGAAGGAGAAGAATGGAAACAAGGGAGAAAAAGAGAAGCAAAAAGGAAAAGAAAAAATAGGAGAACGCATATCCTTCATTTAGAGTATGGATGAATGGGTTGGCTTCCATTTGTGGGCCACCCACCTCTAGGTCTTTGAATTTTGTGGCCCTACATAATCTATAATATTCATAAAGTATAGTAAATTAATCAGTTAGGTCTGCCGTGAATTTTGGCCCCGAAATGAATGTGAGCTCAGTCAATTGTTATCCACATTGATTTATGTCAATGAAGTAGGATTGGGATCAATTGTTTTCATCTGCCTTTCAAAGGTCAGTTGTGTTTCACGAATTGGTTGGGGGTCATTGGTTCCTATTGACATTTAAGGCGTGTTTATTTCACCGAAAACTTTATGAGAAAAGAAAATATTTTCTATGTAAATCATTTTCAAAGAAAATTGTTAGTTTTCATTTATTTGGTGGCTTAGGGAAAATGATTTTCTTCTTGCCAGAAGTAGGGATAATCGGTTCCAGGGTAAGTTGGTTTTTAGTTTGTGGAATCGGGATTTGCCCACTTGGAAACTGGATCGGGCGCATCTCCTTTTTTTTTCCTATTCACTGCAAGACTGCAAGTGTTATTGTATGGTCTAAACTACTACACGAGTGATGTTAATAGAACAATCTTGTGATAAGCTAAACATGATGATCATCTCCAAGAACAAAGCTATAATTATCAAGAACCAAGTCTAAAAAGGTGTTGAGCTGTGAGGAAGGCATTAGTGCTGCGTGACTGAGACTGGGAGAAGTGAGACTGAGAAGCGTGAGCGACAAGCATATGTGACTGAGTCTGAGCAAGAAAAGAATGAGAATTAGGGTTTTGGAAATTTGGAATGTTAAGAATTTAAAAAAAAAATCGATCTAGTTCAAGTGATCCGAGTGGGCGGGTCCACACCTAGAACCGAGAATTTGATCGATATTCACTGGTTCCAAATTTTAGAGATTGGGAACCGAATTGATTCTTGTGAGAACTACCCAAAATCCGCTGGTTTGGTCCAATTCTTTTGCTCACCTTTAGCCAAAAGGAGAAATCGTCTTTTTTCTAATCTAAGTTTGTTTTTTCAGTCATAGAAAGAGTTTTTTATAAATCGATTAGTTTTTCATTATTTAAACATCGAAAAGTCGAAAAACAATTTTTCGAAAACAGTTGCTTTCAAACAAACAGACTTTTAGTCTTCAATGAAAATTCGTGACTGGTACTTCTTGCTCTATATAGAGTAATTGAGATGGATCATACGTTCTCAGCTAATCCCCCTTTGATACCAAGCAAAATTAAACTAATCCCATGACGTTGATTTAGGTAGTTAAATGTGTATGAGAATTACGTGTCCACAACTCTGTTTGGTTCCTCATACCATCAGGTATAAATAATTCCATCTAGATCTGACCTAATCTGCAAGGTTAGTGGGGTATTTCATGGGTTCGGAACAAACTTACTGAGGATGGCTCCCTCATTTTGCTAAATTACAAAATTCATGTTTGTCCCAACACGTGTATACTCTTAAAAAATTGGAATTATTCAATCTAAGCACGTAAGAAAATCGATAGGAAAAATGACATAAATTGTCCATAAACTTTGGATCGATGTGCAATGTGGTCTATTATTTTTTAATTTGTTCAATATGGTTCCTCAACTATAATCTAATGTGCAATCTAGTCATTGAACTTTCAATTTATTTAATGTAGTCCGTGAACTTTTGGTTCATATTCAACTTGGTCCCTAAATTAAGTGAAAATGTCCAGTTGCATATTGGGTTACAGTTTATTGACTATATTGAATAAATTAAAAGTTTCTGGATCACATTGCATATTGGGTAAAAAATTAAGTACTATTTATGTTATTATTTCAAAATTGATGATACGATGACGAATAGGCATAGGACGATGAGTCACGGACCAACGGTGCAAAATATAATACGACATGCATAATTCAAACATGTCCCACAATCGAATCCATTAGGAGCTAACATTCCTTAAAGCACGGATCCAATCAAAGCAACAATGATTAATCAGTACACCTTTTCAAAACCTCAGTGCGTCCCTCGTGAAGACTCACCAAAACTAATCGAAAAAAACGGGTCTCATCATGCTCCGCCAATTCAGCAAAGTTGGCTTTATGATTATTTTTCTCTTGAAAAAAAGAAACAAAGACAAACGGCTTACTCGGTAATTAGGAAGCATCACAGACAAAAGGTCGATGGAAAAAATAAACAAGGACATCGTGTTTATCGCCGCTCGATGTTGCTCACATAGTATGAATATTGCAATGGAATAAGTGTATTTGACAGTACTGATGGTAGGAATTTGAAGAAACCGCGCTCGGTTCCTCTAAAAAGCACAACTCTCGTAAAATTTCTATCCCGTGGATTGCTCATAGGACAAAAGCTACCAAAAATTTTACCGTGTTCACCGTAACATATTTACCTTAATTTTTTTTCCGTAATACCAAAAATCTTAAACTTTTATCTATATGATATATTTATCTTTCGTTAAAGTTTGTTAAAGAGAACTGTTAAAATCTGAATACATGGACGTTAGAAAACAAATGGTGTTGATATGGCGCGCCTATGCGGCTTAAGTGAAATAAAAATGATGTTTTTTCGACAAAAAAATCACGTAATGGAACCTTGACGGAGCGTGAATGTGTCACGTAAGTATAAGGTTATGACTTTTTATATCACAATAAAAAAGTTTAAACTAAAGGTATTATGATAAGTATATTTTGGGATTTTTGATGGATACACGTGTTATGGTCGCTATAAATTGAGGTGATATGTGGATTTTTCCCTGGTTTATAAGCTGATGTAGCAAGGCTTTCTGGTTTATGTAGCCGTTGTCGTTGTCGTCGTCGTCGTAGAAGAGATAAAAGGCGCATCCGCAAAGTGATATAGGCCACGTGCTGTGGTCCTGTGGATTCGCCATTAGGCAAGCCACTTCCCCAATAATACAACCTTTCTCATTTGCTAAATAAAACCAAACCCACAAAAATACCTTTCTCCTCTTCCACATCTCCCAGGACCCCTAGCTTTTTGTCACATTTAGTAGGAATTTTTATAGGCGTAGGTAAAAGGGCGGCCATGGACGTCTAGTCTCATCCTCCTCCTCCTCCTCCTCCTCCTCCAAGAGTCATGATGATGTCTCATGTTCATTTAAACTGCTCGGTTTACCCGACATTGAAAAGTTGATCATCGATAAATTTGTAATTATTTTCCCGTCAGCGTGTCAAAAGTTAAGACATCGCATGAGATAGCAAATGATTTAGGCACGGATCAGCCAAGCATTGTGACTTGAACTTGTGACCATCTTCTGCAGGCTCACTAACATTATACTACTGCCGTAATGATAAAAAAGTTTTTCTTTAATTTGGGTTCGGTGGAAAATTTCGTGTGTACTGTTTGATTTTCGCGGATAGCTTTAAGAAGATGTGGCCTTGCTAATATTAGACTACCACTCCAATGATAACAAATTTTCTTTAGTTCGGTGACTGGTCGAAAAATTTCATTTTCATGGTTTGATTTCGTGAGTAGTGTATTTCGTTCGTTTTCAAATTTCTATTCATCTGAAATAATTCGATCTTGTCATCGTGTCCGTATCATTAAAATGCTTCCACGCGAATGCAATTTATGATATGTTTTCTTAAAAGTACAAACGAGTGTAGACATGTCGATTCTTATCCATTCTAGGTTAATTTGTGTTGAGCCGAGCTTAAATGTTTACATTTGCCTCTCGCATTGAATTTATTATCTCGTAAAGAAATAGATATACTATGGACAATACAATATTATTATTATTTTCTCTTCCCACTAGACTAGGGTATGGTCGGTGCTACGTGGCACCGCGACGGTGGTCATGGCCTCACCGTCGGCTGCGAATCTTTAGCAGCGTGGAAAGAAAATCCCACCGCCCTGATCGTAGATCGCCATGAAAGTGAATCCCCATGAGCTAAGTAAAGCTAACTTGGACTCCCGTTCATACTTGCTAGGTAAAGTTTTCAACTTTAATAATAATCTCTCTCTCTCTCTCTCTCCATAAATAGACGAGACATTCTTGAATCTTCTCGCCAATTCACTGCATCAAGAAGCACACACACTCGTTCAAATCCAACGCGACAAGAAGTTCTCAACACCATCTCTTCCCCCGTTTCTCCCCTCTCCGATGGCACGTTACTACAACGGCAACAGCTACTACTCCTACTACGCCGACTACCTCTCCCTCCCGCCCTTGCACCTCTGCTTCTTCGTCGCCATCCTCTTCCTCGTGCTGGGCTTCTCCTGGTACATCAACTACGAGTCGGTGGTGGAGGACGTGATGTCCCAGGTCAAGCTCTTCCTCATGCTCTGCCCCGTGGCCCTGCTCCTCCTTGTCCACTTCCTCTCCAACGAGGAGGACTGGAACCGGGTGCCCTACTTCCTGGCCATGCCGGAGCGGGACTCGCTCCACCGCGCCGGCGGGTCGCCGTGGGGCATCGCGGCGTTGCTGGTGGTCCTGATCTTCATGGTGTCGTACCAGTCTTCGCTGCAGGAGCGCTGGTTCCCTCTCTTGTCTAGGTGATTACGAGTCGAGTTCGAGCATACCCGTGTGTTTTTTTGTGTTTTATAAGCGTAATTAGTGAGGGAGAGATTAATTATGCGAGTGGAGTCGTGAGAGTGCGGGCCTGTTGGACTTTTTGTACGTGTGCAAGCCATGCTTTCTCGGATCTGATCTTCTAAGTCTCTGTAAATTGTGGTCTGGTTCAGTTTGAAGAAGATAAGGATATAGATCCGAAGTGTGCCTTCCTGAGCTTCTCGTGTTAATTAATCAGTGATTCAGCTTAATTAATCAGGCGGAGTTCATCGTGCTTTTGTTGTGGTTATAAGCCCGGATAGGAGAGGCCAAGAAGGGCTATGGATATCGGCTTAATTAATCATGGCCCGTCCTCGCTTACAGGTGTTAGTCGCGCAGCGCACTGGACCGGCTGTAGATCCCGAGCCGGGCCCGGGTTGAAGACAAATTAGATTTTAAATTTGAGGCCTGGCCGTTTCGGTCGCGATTGACCGCCGAGCTCATGATCAGATATAGCCCGGGTCTAAGTCATGAGTTTGAGTGATTGCTCTTGAAGTTTTGGGTCGCATCTCCAAGGGGATAAAAAGGCAAAATGATTGATTATTTGTGGATCCATTTTGGGAAGATTTTTTTTTTATCGAAAGAAAATAGTATTCATTACTCGAAGAAATATATAGACTTTCATAATAAAGCTCATGCCAAAATGTGACTAACGGTATTTACGCGTATAACAGAAAAACGAAACAATGTCATTTATTTCGAATACCAAATGATGTTTGATGTTTTTAAGTTTTGTCAATCGGGAACTTGTCTGTTTTAACGAGAAAATAGAAAAAAATTAGTATCCATAGATTGAAAGAGCTAGGGTTAGTGAACCGAGTTCTCTTTTCCCCAAACCAAAAGCTAGCGTTCCAAATTGATGACAATTGTTAGGGATGGAAAACTTAACGGTGGATTATTTTATCCTATAGTAAAAATTCATTCACGTCTTGGGGTCATTTGAAAAGTGAGGATATTTCCGTTATGTGCATAATCCACTCATTTTGTTTAGGTTTGGCCCGAAATATTATAAGAGAAAACACTTTTGATGCCATAAAATGAAAGAACTACGAAAAATGTTCCGAGTTCAATATTCCACGATCTTGTCATTTCGTAATAAACGAACTATACCCCAATGAATTTGCTTTTCAACATTTCTTTAGCTGTGGTCTTCAAAGTCTCTTACTAAATAACGGTAAGGTCATACAAGCAGGGTTCTTAGAATGATCGTTTGAGCTCTGTCGCCGCGAAGCTTCCCTCATGCTAAAAGTGGAACCTCTTGCGTCACGTTCTTCGCTTTTGATTTCGGTGTGTTCTTTGCCCTTTTGCTTTACTAAAAGTGCAACTTTAATTGCGATTGCGCCATTTTAAGGATTGAGGGGGAGTAAATTCACTTTTGTTTCCGGTGTTCGAGTGTGTAACGATGCGGGAGTTGGCGACGACCGCCAATGCCCACCGTTCATTGCTCTCCGCCTCGGGCGTCATGTAATTTTGGGCATGCAAGAGAGTTTTTCTAAGTTGGGTATTTGATAACACTAGCACAGATTGATGGTTGAATGGGTGAAGCGAGTAGATGCGAACAGTGTGTGAAGACGATATGCTGTCACTCTAATAATGTCTATGTTTTGGTTGAGTGTACGGTAGAACCCATATAGTATCTCCTCCGCATAGTGACCCTTGGGGCCACGCCCATGTTAGTTACATATACGAAGTCCTATTCGATGCACGTGAACTTCACGATTTGTGTGTATCTGTGGTTATCAGTCAAATCGAAAAGTTTCAATTCTCCGTATTTAAAAAAAGATAAAATTACATAAAAAAGTTTAATTTGAGAAAGTGGAATAGGTGATTACACACAAATTGTTAGCGGTCGAAATCACGATGCAGATGTACAATGCCTTTATAGGAATAGTGGACCTCAAAGTTAGGATTCCGTAGAGTTCGGTAAAGTTAACCCCTTGAACACATCAACAACAAGCAAATTGGACCGCTCATATTCATTATATATGTTTCTTGTTTTTATCGTTTTCCATCTTTTATTGCCTTTTTCTCCTTTTTCATTTTGCCCCTCCGTCCATCCACAACATTAACCTCAAGTTGCACGACCACTAGCCACAGCCGCACCTCCATCGCCTGATGCCGCCGGCCTAGGTCCTCGTCGTGTGACGACGCCAAACAAAGAAAGTAATTACCTAATGGTCTTTGGGATACAGTTGCCTGTTACATTAATTAAATCGAATTATAGTAAAATAAAATCAATGATAACTCGATAATATTACGTACCCGAACAAAGATTAGTTTCTTTCAAGAAGCAATGGCAATAGGGAGAAACAGAAAATAGTTGGTAGAGGGTGACAAATCTAAAAGATTAATTATAGCATATACTGCTGGCATAAAAAAGGTTTTACTCAAGCAATCTTATATATCATTGATTTGAGATGGTGGATAGTTACGATCCTAGAGTAAACGATGGATAATGCTGTTTGGTGTAAACTTTTCTTTACATTGACGATGTATGGTTTACCTTTCCATACTAAAAACAAGGAGTGTCCTCAAATCTCGTTGTAAAGCAAAGAGTGTCCCTTGGATTTTGGCAATAATCAATTATAAAAAAAATTCTTAGATACGAGTTTAAGTTTTCGGATTTTTTTTTTTGGCTATTGGTTCCCAAGGGCATACACGGAATTAATAGAACGAATTAATCTTCTACAGAAAAAATGTGTTTTTATCAAATAAGTTTATAGTCAATTTAAGGCTCATTGATTTGACGTCTAATATGGTACCTTTTTGTTTTTGGTCAGAATCTAATATGGTACCTTGACGAGGGTTTTTATGCCAAGGATCTCAGCTAGTCAAAATATTTTTCGTAAACAAAAGCGACACGGAGGACTCTGGAGTTATATCTATGCTAGGAAAGTACGAATTGACATCCTATTGGAACGTGGCGTACCGGCAGCTAAAGACTTCCCCGATGGAGCAACAACAACGATTAGCTAGAGCAACTGAACCTACGCTGGCAGATCCAAGTCAAAAGTCCTTTGTGCTAAACGATCGACACGGTCGGTGAGTTACGTGAGACAACGAAACACGTAGAGAGGCAAAAAGTGAAACCTTACCCATTGATCGACAAGGAAGAAGAGGTTGGTGACGGAGCTGCTCAGGTTTACTTTTCTGTATTGGTGAATGTGTTTGCCGTCGGTTTACACGTTAGTGAACTTGTTCCGAAGCCGAAACAATTTGAGTAAACAATATATAGTCAGCTAGAACAACTTCGTTTGCGAAATGATATAGCCAAAAGAGGCTCTGCAAGCCATAAAACTTCCTCTGTTTTACTGCATCTACATCAGTTTCGGTTACAGCCTTCGTCTGCTCTCTCTTGGAGACCCGCTTGAGTTTAAAGAAATGTTTTTGAGACCGTGGCCGAGATTAAGAATCATGTTGAGCTGACCCCACTTGCCAATTTCCTGTACTAAGGAGGAGAAATGCTTGTATCTCTGTTTCATTCTGTTTTCGAGGTAGTGTTTCAGCGTGGGGTGTTTTCTAGTTTCTTGCTTGAATATGGTGAAGAGGCTTGGCTGCAATTGAATTGGAGCTTCAAGCTGTGGCCTTTACGCTTTCTTGACTTGTTTAATACGGGGCTTTTAGCAGCAGATTGAGCTTCGAGTTTCTTGCTTGAATTGATTGCTCTCAAGTTTCTTACCCTGGTTGATTGCTTCCTAGAAAAGTGTGGGTTCAGATAAATGGGGTTGAAGTATCGGATCCAAGGTTCGCCAATCTCCTCATGAAAGGGTTTGGGGCTCCTGGTTCAATTCGGGTTCAGCAGGAGCCATGGCTCGTGGCGGTTCGCGTCTCCGGAGGCTCAACCCTTCGTTAAGGTGTGAGAAACGAGTGGCTGAGAGTGACTTAAATAATGAATTCTCATTTTGCTAGGATTTTGCATCTTGATGCAATCCGAATCCAAAAGTGATTAAATAATGAATAAAAAATCGCAAGTTCAAACACCAAGTTTAGTGACGTGGTTTGGGTCGATTCCGGTTGTTGACTCGAGATCGAACCGTATGTTTCTTTTACTTGGACACCCGAACCAAAAAGACCCGAATTTTTTTGTTCGGTTGGCTTCGAATTTAGTTCAGTCAATTCTCTTTGACACCTTGGGGTGAGGGATGCAACCCACGAATGGAGATGGAAGGATGGTTGTCATCTGCAGCGAGCTGGGCAGAAGACCTCATGGCAGTAGACGGCGACGGCGACAGTGGCTGGTAGTGGTGGTGGATGAGCCAAGGCTTCAGTTGGTTTGAGAGTTTTAGGAGGGTTGAGAATTGAGTATTTGGTTCTGAGCATTTTAAAATAGGAAATGACAGTTTTGTAACTGATAAGAATAATGGTTAAGTAACGTCAGCGTCCAAAGGGGGCTATGTAAGGCTAAAACTCAAGGGGATTGAGTCATTGAGTAACTTTAGCGGATGAAGTTAATCCTTGAATCAATATACTCATATTTTAGAGTAATTTATCCCCTCCCTCCCTCTTCCCCCTCTCTCTCTCTCTCTCTCTCTCTCTCTCTCTCTCTCTCTCTCTCTCTCTCTCTCTCTCTCTCTCTCTCGGCTCGATGGCCGTGATGGTTTTATCGTTGCTCAAGACCTGCGAGGCATGGCCGGGCCTGTGCATGGCTATGGTGCTAGATCAACTACTTACTTAATAGAAAGTGTACGCGTAAATATCAACTTGTGGCTATATAAAAATAGATAGAATAGCAAACTTTGCATAGTAAAACATTGGGAAAATTACCAAAAAAGTTATAAATTTATTGTACTTTTGCCAATTCACTTATAAACTTTTAATTGTGCCAATTGAGTCCTAAGTTTTTCACTTTTTGACTATTAAGTTCATCAAGCCAATTTTGCTGGAAATCGCTGACGTGGACACCAGTTGCTCTACGTGGTACAATTGACGCTGATGTAGACAATCTTAGTATTTTTTCAATATTCTTTCAAAAAAATTTTTCTTGTTTTCTTCTCTTTTCCTTCTTTTTTGTTTTTTGGTAGGTGAGGGTCCTGCCATGTGAAGCCCATGCTAGCAGCAAGGGAGGGTCGCAGGCGCTCGCCCAAACCATCGCAGCCTCGGGCGAGGCCCCCTTGCCTAGAGTTAGGCGAGGCTGGCCTCTCTTGCGGGCATGATGGCCTTGCCTAGATCCGAGCAAAGGCCATGACACTCGCTGGCTACAATTAAAAGAAAAAGAAGGAAAAAAAAAGATAACAAAATCGAAAAGAAAAAATTAAAATTGTCTGTGTCAGCGCCAACCACACTACTTAGGATGGCTAGCATATCCATTAGCGGTTTCCAGCAAAATTGGCTTGATAGACTCATTAACAAAATGTGAAAATGTTTAAAATTCAATTGGCACAATTAAAGGGTTTAGGATTAATTGGCAAAAGTGTAATAGGTTTAGGATTTTTTTGGTAATTTTTTCAAAAACATCTTATTGGTGAAAGGATAAACGATTTTCCAATTTTGACAAATTCATTCACGAGCAGGATTTTGAGAAGAGAGAGCTGAAAGTATCATCCCCCGAATCCGACATTAACTATTAAACTGCATATTCTTTTCATTTTCGGCAACGTCAATTGTGGCAAGTAACAAGGATGGAAAATTTATAAGCATCCAAATTCAAGTTCAAACCAAAAAAGAGGAAGCCTCCTCATAGATTTTTCCCAAAATGATATTTCCTAAAATTCCCTTCTTGGCTCAGCCTTTTAATTCCCATTGATAACAATTTCTCTTATAGATATATTCAAGGCAAATTTGGTAACTCCAAAAATTGAGTTTTCACAGCATGCATGCCAATTTTGGCCATGCTATAGTGACAAAAATGGCCAAGAACTCATGTTGTGATGCGGGGGTACATGAGGGATTTTCGAAAGAAATGGAAAGTTCTTCCTTTTTTGAAAATGAAACTAAACCATCAATATATCATGCAGTACTGGAAAATGCACAGGAGATGGGCCCACCGGCCAATCACACAGATTCCAGGTAGCTTAAGACTCATTACTTTCTCCTATAAATAAGAGCCCGAATCCACTTAGATGCTCACTACTTTCATATTTCTCTCTTTAATTTTTCGTAACTAGTGTGAGTAAACAAACAAATCCCAGTGTCTCTCGCTAACTAGTTTGCTCTTTTTTGAGAATGATTGTGAGACTTATTTCTTTCATGCTGACTTATTGTTCATTGTTATAGGGCAATCTTTTTGTTGAAGTGGTTAATGGAGAGCTTCAACCACTCCAACAACAAGAAGGAGAGAATCATTTCCCTAGGGATGCCTCCATTATCTCCAACAAGCCAGAGAATGGAAGGACAAAGCTCACAAAACCCTAATATCAACCCTAAGAAGCGTAACAGGTGCTTGTAAATGTAAAACCTTTAAACGTGTTTCAAAATGTTAGCATGGATAATCATGCCCATTTTCTTGACCTAGACATATCATTTGAAAGTGCTGGTCGGAAAAGAAACAGGCAAAAAAAAAAAAACTCAGAAATGGCAAAAACAGTGGAGAGAGATTCAATTTTCGATTCTCTTAATATTCCAATTCCTAGTATATAACGTGGTGCCTTTTAAAAAAAAAGTGGTGACTTTTTTTCAATTTTCTTTTGTTTTTGTGTTTTTCAGGACATTGGCAAGCAGGCAGTACAGTGAAATCTTTCATCCTGAAGAGATTTATCAAATAATGCAAATGGAACGGATAATGAAATCTCTTGAAGTTAGTTATCGATATGATTACTCCAACAATTTTTGTTCAGTTAGTGTGCTCTTAAGATTTGACATTCGAAGTGAAGCAGATGACATGTATCTAATGATTTTGAATTTCTCTTGTTTGATGTATACAGGCCAACATAGGAAAGGACTTTGTGACGATGTACTATTGGGAACGGCAGTACTATTTATTCCAAGTTGAAAATGACAAATTAAAGCAAAAAATCGGTTTCTTTTCTCAAAAAATCCAATCCAAACAAGGTCCTCTCTCTTTCTCTCTCTCTTTGTGCGCATGGGTATCGAAGGCGAAATTAAAAATATGTAATTGATCGATATTTAATGCAGCTGAATATGTGCAATTGAAGAAAGAGAAGGACGAGCTAACAGAGGTGCATGTGGAACAACAGCAAAAGTATGAAGAGCTCATGAACCAATTGGGACTGCCAACCTACAATTATATGTAGGCCAAGAGATTAAGATGCTTTGAGTTAATTAAGTTCTTGTTAAGAGACCCAAAATCCTTAAGTCTTTACATTTTATGCTTGATCCAGTTTTCAGTATGAGTGTGGTTGTTCTATCTATGTGAGATTAATTAAGACAATTTGGAGCTTTAAAACTCCATGGCTTCGTTTATATGTTTACACCAAATGAACCATTTGCTAAACTTTTGCGTGCCTCGCGATCTTATAGAATTGTTTATCTCAAATATAAGGATGATTTATGATTAATATGCACACGCTTAACAGATGTTCTTCATTCATATTGTATCATTTGTCGGAATAACCTTGTACATGTTGGCTGTGGAGAGTCTATCTAGCCAATGGAAGAAGTAAAACGCATGTATACTACACATTCATAAATCTGTACTCTCCTCGACTCTTCCAAAGTCACATCATTTGCTTGAATCAACTAAGAAAACAGGAGTCAAAATCAATTTGTCCTAGCCTGATTATATTGTTCGAATTTTGTTTGATGTTATGCTTTCACCGAATGGATATCTTACTAGCGTTCTTCGGTAAAAGTATACTTAATGGAGATTAGAATATGGATGTATGTCATAACATTTACAACCTCTTTCTTATAATCACTCTAATAGCCGGCCGTGTGCACGTACGTCTTGCATGACACTAATTCGACCTCTCAACATTACGTGATCTCATGCATAAATGAACTGAAATAACTTTAACGCCCAGGATTATCTTGAAATTGCAGGTTATTTGATCCATTGCTCTAACGGAAATAGTTAGCCGTTGACGATAATTTAATAATCACCTTTTAAGGAATTACTTTGGCGTGTTAGGCTCATCAAGGAAGCAAAGCACATATTAGAGTGTCAATCGTGTGCATTAAAAAGGTTGAACCATCATATAAGCGAGGGTCGATCATAACGAGAATTTTGTGTTAATTTCTAGTAATCAGCCCCTTTTCTCTTTTAATCATTTCTTGAAATCCTCTTAAGTTTGTTGTTCTATAATTGTAGGCTTCATTGTCGTATGACGGCGCTACTATCGTTAATCACCTAATCTTCATTATTTTTTGAGCCACCGTACATTGCCCAATTGTTAATATTGATTGTTTTGTTGGTTCTTCGATCCTCAAATGGATATTGTCCTAAAAGTTAAGAGTGTTTTTCATTAGCGTATGCAGGCTTTTTGCCTATTCTGGACGTATATAGTGTTGTACCTTTTATATCTCTGTTAGATTGAAGCCATTGACCGAAAGGAATGATTGATTTTTTTTTTTCCATATTTTCTTAGTTCTTTGATTTTCATATATCGACTAATTCATCACCTTCCAAAAATGTTGGATTGTGGACAAAATCCTCATTCGTGGTTGATTTATGGCATGCAAATCAAGAAGCATAAAGAAGATATGTTTAACCAAAGAATAAAAAAATGAGAATCCTAGCTGAATCCATCTTGCTTACGAACTTCGGTGATTACAATGTTTGTTGTAGATCGATAGTAAAACTGTCAACTAGATTGTCATAAACTTTTATACATTTACTAACACTAAGTTGCTTAAATAATTCTAAGAAACTTGAGGCATATCTTAAAATGGTTTTAATCGAAGAATATCGGATGAAACTATATTTAGCACCATTTTATGCTTCTGTGATATTCTCTCTTTGTATCGGTTGGTGATATATTAGCACAAGCGCACCCATGCCGACGGCCAAACAACACTAGAAATTTCTCATTCAACTCACGTAACGAATATTTTACTCATCCGTCGATTCACGTGTTCAACAATTAATGTTACATGATTGTTTCAAATTCATTTGTTGAAGCATATCTTTCTCGTGGATTCTAATAAGCAAAATCTGTACAAGGTGACAGCTTTGGGTTTTCCATCTAATGAGTATTTTAATTGGCCTATGACCTTGGTTGCCTAGAAGTATCACAAACAAGAGGATAAGCATTTGAATGAAAACAAAGTCGAGTCACATACTTTCGCGCTAGGATCTCAAAAGATGAATGATTGTCAAACATGGGAAGAACCATATTTTGGTAAGATATTTGTATTGTCATTTATGCACTTTGGCCACATAATAAATTTTTAGGATAAATACGTTCGAAATCTTAAAACTTGTCATGAAAGTGCAATTGAGTTCTAAAACTTTCAAAAAGTGCAATTAAGTCCTAAAACTTGTCACAAAGTGCAATTGAGTTCTAAAACTTTCAAAAAGTGCAATAGAGTGCCAAAACTTTAAAAAAGTGCAATCAAGTCCCAAAACTTATCAAATTGGTCCAATAAAGTCTTTCCGTTGATTGCACTTTTTAAAAGTTTTAGGACTCGATTGCACTTTATCAACAAACTTGATTGGACCAATCTAATAAGTTTTAGGATTCATTGCACTTTTTCAAAGTTTTAGGACTCTATTACACTTTTTGAAAGTTTTATGACTCAATTGCACTTTTGTAATAAATTTTAGGACTTGATTGCACTTTTTGAAAGTTGTAGGATTCAATTGCACTTTCATGATAAGTTTTAGGACTTTTAGTGCACTTATCCCTAAATTCTTAAACTAGCCAACCTGAAATTCACTTAAAAATACACTTTATTCTCATGAGTTCAAGTGCAAATCAATCCCTCTTTGCGCTTGAAAAGTATTAGGATTGAGTAATTCTTATTGCGTGTTATTATCTGTTGTTTTTTTCTAGTGGAACCCACGATAAATGGATGAGGGGAACAAAACAATTGACCTCTTGGCCCTCATGGATCCAACAAGTGCTTCTTCGTTGACTCTTTCTCTACAAGTTGAACCCAAACCCTATTGCAGGAACGATGAAGTTGAAGCTCACAAACTTGCCATTGGTTGCAGGCGACACTCTTGACCCCTAAACCTGAATATGGACCCTCAAAAACTTGAAAGGTGAATACTTATTAATGAGAACTTAATTACGCTTCGATTGTTTTTCCTTTTATTTACGTCGGTCCATTTTGAGCATTTTCGGTCGTGCATATCTTGTCACGGCGGGCATTGATCTTTTTATTAACACGAGTATTATATTGTGTATATAGGATCATATCTTGCATCTGCAGACAGAGCTAGGTTGAAGCAGAATTAGCATATTTGTGATATGGAAAGGAAGATCAAAGCTTTAGAGGTAATAATCTCGCCCACTCCATAATAATGACTAGATAGATTTGTGCACAAATGAGCACATTATTGTCAAATCTCACATTAATTGTTTAATTAAAACAAAAATTGTGTATAAGTTAAGAGGAGGGTACATATATTCGTGGTCCGTACGTATGACTTATCCCTTAGTTTGACAAAGGCGCAACAAAAATCCTAGAAAAGTTTATATAGACTCAATTTAAACAATATTCCCTAAATAAAACATGAATAAATAGATGGGTTAATATCACGAAAAACCCCAAACTGGTACATTTGTGATAAATTTACCCCAAATTATCTTTTTGACCACAAAAAACTCCAAATTGATACACCTGTGACAATTTTACCCCGAATTATTTTTTTGACCACCAAAAACCCCAAACTTGTACACCTGCGACAATTTTACCCAAACCCAATTTTTTAATATTTATTATTTTTTCTTTTCTTTTCTTTCTCCTTTCCTTTCCTTTTTTTTTCCTTCATTTTTTTTATCTACAACCTATGGTCGGTCGTCGATCCTGCGACTGGCGAGAGACAGGGGCCGACGAGGTTGGCCCCGTCGGCCGTTGGCGAGGTCGACCTCGCCGGCAACTGGTGAAGTCGGCCATGCCCACCCCTAGCAAGGTTCGACCTTGCCAATTGCCGGCGAGGGGTTGTCCTTACCGTCACTCAGAAACCAAATCAATGGCCAGTCAGGGATTCGGCGTACCATCTTAGATCAGCAGGGCTTCCCACATGAGCTGCAGACGAGATTGAGGACGGCCTCGGTGGACTCGGAGAAGTTGGAGTGAGAGGTGAGCTTGGCATGCCCTTGAGCTTCCTCCACGGACTTCAAGAGGGCACCGCAGTTGCCGCACTTGAGAGAGACGCCGGCCATGGCTCTGGTCCTTCGATCAAAGAAGGGAAAATCGAGAGAGAAACACTTCGCACTCGAAGTGATGTGGCTTCACGATTTCTGGACGAAACGGTTGGGATTTCGTCGTCGCTGGCAAGGGTCGGCCCCGCCGGCAACTGGTGGGGCTGAGCCTCGCCAGCGACGGCAAGGACGACCCCTCACTGGCAACTAGTGAGGTCGAACCTCACTAGGGTGGGCAAGGCCGACCTCACTAGTTGCAAGCGACGTTGGCCTCGCCCAGCAATGACGAGGCCGGCCCCCGCCTCTAGCTCAGTGGGGCCGAACCTCGCTAGCGACGGCGAGGACGAACCCTCGCCGGCAACTGGCGAGATCGAACCTCGCTAGGGGTGGGCAAGGTCGACCTTGCCAGTTGCGGGCAAGGTCGACCTTGCCAGTTGCTGGCAAGGTAGCAAGGTCGACCTCGCTAGCGGCCGATGGGGCCGACCTCTGCCTCTGGCTGGTTACTGGACCGGCGACCGGCCATAGGTTGAAGATAAAGAAGATGAAGGAAAAAAAAAAAGGAAAGGAAAGGAAAAAGAAAAGAAAAGAAAAATAAAAAAAATCGGAAAAATAAAAAATAATATTAAAAAATTAGGTTGGGGTAAAATTGTCACAAGTGTACCAGTTTTGGGTTTTTTGTGGTAAAAAAAATAGTTCGGGGTGAAATTATTACAGATGTACCAGTTTGAGATTTTGTGATAAAAAAAATAGTTTTGGGTAAATTTGTCACAAATGTGCCAATTTATGATTTTTTGTGGTATTAACCCTAAATAGATTGACTCTTGACTCGAGCTTTATTAATAACTTACAATGTATAGGATTCAATAAAATCATGGAAATTGTAAAAACTCGTTCTCGAGTAAGTTGAGTAGCACTCAGTAATTTGATTATAAGTTTCTCTACAAGATTTCAAATTACATGAAGCTTGTCTTAGAAACTAGACACAATGAGCCTTCCAACCATATATTTTGTGACCATATTGAAGCATGAAATCATCGTCAAAGCTCAAAAAGAAAATGGCCCTTCAGATATTGCCGTCTAAAGTATTGGATAATGCTTAGTCCTCTTGGAATGATCTTTATTAGATAAGTCACAGAAAAGGCAGACCATACGCCGTTAGTGTAAGGAAAAGTTTACACCAAACGACATTTTCCATCCCGAAGCTGACTTTTCCGATGATACATGTGACCAGAGGTTAAAATCGATAGATGAAGAGGTTTACTCATTGATGCAACGATTCTTCAACCATTGAAGTTCATTACCCCTTGCATTCATATTTGAGAATGCCTTCACTCCGCGTCATGAGCTGTATCAATTATTTAAGGGCAACAAACAGTAACATCCAGATGTAAAGAAATTGAACTCCTCTGCAGCTTCATGAATTAAGGAAACAAACACCTTCTTTTTAGACCAAATATCAATTTTTAAATAAAAAGAGAGATTAATTCCGTTGCGCCCTGTGTTAAAATAATTGTCGGTTCACGAGACAAGGGTCATTTGATCATCTGGCATAGCTATGGAGTTATATTGAGCAGTCTCAGCAACTGCCACCCCCACTGCACTCAAGTGTTCGAGTGCAGAGTCTAACTTGGAGTGCCGCTATACGTGGACGATACAACACGTTTTGAACACCATCGTAAGATATTCCGTGGGGGAAGAACGGCATTGGTGCCAAAACTTGTGTACAGAGGTCACTTTGATGCCAAAACTTTCAATCGGATCACTTAAGTGCTAAAAGTTATGAAAAACGATCACTTAAGTGCCACTTCGCTGGAAATCCGACGTGGCATTTTTTTATTAATTTCTCAAGCTGATGTGGCTCGCCGGAGGCTGATGTAGCTCGCCGGAGGCTGATATGGCATTTTTTTTCCTTTTCTTTCTTTTTTCCTTTCTTTTCTTTTTTTTTCATTTCTTTTCTTTTTTTTTTCGATTGCCGGCGTCCGGCCACCGGCCATGGCTAGCCTCGCCAGGCGTCGCCTTCCTCCGGGCGAGGCCGCCGTGGCCTCGGCGAGGGCCGGCCTCGCCGGATCTGGCGAGGCGAGCCCTCGCCGGGGCTCGCCCTGCCCAGGCGAGCCTCGACCCTCGCCTGGGTAGGGCGAGCCCCGGCGAGGGCTCGCCTCGCCAGATCCGGCGAGGCCGGCCCTCGCCGAGGCCACGGCGGCCTCGCCGGGCCTTGCCCGGAGGAAGGCGACGCCCGGCGAGGCTGGCCATGGTCGGTGGCCGGTGGCCAGACGCCGGCGATCGGAAATAAAAAGAAAGAAAAGAAAAAAGAAAAGAAAGAAAAAAATCAGAAAAAAATATTTAAAAAATTGAATTATACACATGAAAATGCCATGTGTCATTAAAATTTAAATATAAAAGTCACGTATTAAATTTGATCGGAATTTCTCGCCGTTGGCACTTGAGTGATCGTTTTTTCTCCGATTTGGCACTTAAGTGATCGCCGGCATAAACTTTTGGCACTTAAGTGATCCAAATGAAAGTTTTGGCATTAAAGTGGCCTCCGTACACAAGTTTTGGCACCAATACTGTTCTTCCCCCGATATTCCGTAATTGCCTATTTATTCCGCAACACAAATCAAATCTAATAGTGTGCTTGCATCAACTATAAGTATCCCAGCGAGGTTTCCAAAGGTTCCTGTTTCTATTGTCAGTAAAATACCACTACGAGATGTCAACAGAGGAATTAGACTACTCTCTCTCCCCGTGAAACTCGAGGCTCACTGGTTTCTCGCCGGTTACCCCACTTCTTCTTCTTCTCGTTGAGCACCTCCTTCCCAAACGAAAGCTTAGCTCTTTCTGTCTTGCTTCCACCATCACGCTCTCATAATTCACCAATCTTGATCCTTCTCAAGGTGGGTCTCTCCGTCACTTAATCCCTCCACCGCCCTTTTCCTCTGATACTTTATCATACCGTTCCTGCGATCAATCTTATTGGAAAATTTATTTGGGTGCTCTGTTTATTCATATGGGTGTTCGAGATTCGCTGTGGGTGGTCGTTGCCATCTCTTGGCTATGCCTCTAAGCGCAGGTCCTGCACTCTCAAGAGGACCTTGTATGCAATTCGAGCGATTCCAAAGCATTGTTAGACTTGATGAGCAACTTTGAGTCCCCAATCAACGGTTAGGGACTCAACGCATCTGCCAGTTGCTGTGACTGGCCGGGGGTGGTGTGCAAATCTTCGTCTTCTCTCAGCCTGAGCGATCGTCCCTCCAGTTCGGGCAGAGTGGTTGAGTTGGTCCTCGCGAGCAAGAAGCTTGCCGGCAACCTCTCGGACTCGCTCGACAAGTTGGACCAGCTGAGATTCCTAAATCTCTCCCACAATTTCCTCAAGAGCACACTCCCTGAATCGCTTCTCCATCTCCCTAATTTGCAGGTCCTCGATCTCAGCAACAATAAATTCTCGGGACTGGTCCCCAAGGGTGCCATTTTGCCCTCACTCCGCGTTCTTGACATCTCTGATAACTCTTTTAGTGGGTATCTGCCCGTGAGGATATGCGTCAACTCGACCCGTATCCAGGTGCTTAATCTGGCTGTGAATGATTTCTATGATGTTATCCCTCCAGGATTCGGCAATTGTACCTCCTTGCAGAACCTTTCTCTGGCCACGAATAGCCTCACAGGTGGGAGGGATCAATGAAGACATCTTCACTCTGGGTCAGTTGGTCCACTTGAACCTCCAGGAAAACTTGTTTTCTGGGCCGCTCGGTCACAGGATCGGTAATCTCACGAAGCTGGTTCGGCTGGACATATCGACAAATGGATTCTCGGGGTCAATCCCGGATGTGTTTCAGAAGATGAAGAAGCTGCAGTACTTCATAGCTCATTTCAATCGCTTCACGGCCCCGTCCCGTCTTCCTTGTCCAATTTGCCATCGCTCAGGGTTCTCAATTTGAGGAACAACTCGCTGATGAGGATAGGTCTTAACTGTTCGCCATTGAGCAGTCTGGGGACTCTGGATTTAGGTTCCAACAATTTCAGGGGTCCTTTCCCTGAGGATTTGCCCAATTGCTGGCAGCTGCAGAACGTGAACCTCGCACAAAACAAGTTCACAACCCCGATATCTCAAAGCTTCAAAAACTTCTCCAGCCTTGTTTACCTGTCGAACCTCTCGTCTGCACTAGGGATCCTTCAGCACTGCAACAATTTGACAATTTTGGTTCTCACTCGGAATTACTTGGACGAAGAATTGCCGGGCGACGCGAGTTTGACTTTTCCGAAGCTTAAGGTTCTTATTATCGCATCCGGTCGACTGAAGGGTTCGATGCCACAGTGGGTGCGTGGACGCACCCGTTTGCATTTGCTGGACTTGTCCTGGAACAATTTGGGTGGAACGATCCCGCCGTGGATCGGCGACTTCCAGTCTCTCTTTTATCTGGACTTATCAAACAACTCGTTCGTGGGCGAGATCCCAAAAGACATTACCAGATTGCATGGCCTCATCCGCAGAAATAGGTTGACGCCGGAATCTCTTCCTGATTTTCCGATCTTCATGAAGAGGAATGTGAGCCAGAGGGGGCTGCAGTACAATCAAGTTTCAAGCTTGCCGCCGACTGTGGGTCTCGGATCCAACTTTCTCAGCGGATCAATCTGGCCAGAGTTCGGGAATTTGAAAGATGTCCATATCTTGGATCTCAGCCATAACTTCTTATCAGGATCGATTCCCGACAGTTTATCCGAAATGATTAGCCTAGAGTCTCTCGATTTGTCTTGCAACAATCTGTCGGGAAGTATACCTTCCTCGTTAGTGCGTCTCACCTTTCTGTCCAAGTTCAGTGTTGCGTATAACAATTTGTTTGGGCCCATTCCTAGCGGAGGCCAATTCCTCACCTTTCCCAATTCGAGTTTTGTAGGAACCAAACTGTGTGTTGATCATGCTCCCCCCTGCCTAGGGAGTCAAAGTCATCCTGGAACCGCCGACCATAGTCAAAATCATTTTGGATCTGCCGATCATGCCATGAGCGATAGAAACCTTGGAATGACCATTGGACTTGCATTTGGAATGGTCATTGGAATTACGTTAGGAACAACTAGGACCGGTGATTCGTGTCAACGTATGATAATGAGATTTTGTAATTGTGTTAAGATGTTCCGATGAAAAACTAAAAAAAAATTCTGACTTACACTTTTGTTGGAATGTTGGTAAATTTGGTAATTCACAGCCCAATTCTCCTAAACAGCACTAACTTTAGCCGGGTTCCAATTTTGGCCGAAATTTTTTATTATCTCATAAAAAATCAACCAAATTTGCCCCGTTAAAGGTTTGATGTGTCGATTCCACATGTACATTACCTCAACAGCTCTGGCTGACGTGGATTTTAGGCACCGAAGCCCCGTCGTTTTGGTTAGCCCCATTTTGTCCCGTTGAATTCCCAATCTCTTGGCCAGTTCCACTCTAGAAGAAGTTGCATGTTCCCCTCCTTAAAGAGCTTCAGCAGGAAACCTGCACGAAACAAAGCCTTTCTCTGCAGGAAAAAAAGCTAATTATCGACCCAACGAGAAGCTAGTCCTTTGGAGTGAGCTTTTCATTGTTAGAGTCTGAATCCAAGTCAGACCCGGCTTGCTTCTTCACATTCCCAGCTCTCGATACAGTCGGCAGCCACTGAGACGCGTAAATCTTCAGGGCATCACCATTTAAATTGAAGATTCTCTTCGTGAAAATAAGAAACTGCCCTCCTAGATACTCTTGCAGCCAAAGAAAGAGCATGCGGTGGATACCAAAATCCCATATTGATTTTGAATCGACCGTTTTACCTCAGTCGTTCATATAAGATAAGATGCAAGAACACTTTTATGGTGTTTTAGTTTAGGCAGAGTGAAGGTTTGATCGCTAAATGATTAACTTCTGATGCTGCTTTGAATATATCATAATTATATCCTCGATGTAATCTGGACAAACTTCTTTTTTATTAGTTCATGCACGGTCCCTTCTTTTCGTGCAACATGTCATCAAGACTCTGGACTCGCTTCAATGGTACAGCAAAGCCATATCAGCAAGATCACTGATGGCCACAACGCAGATGATTGGAAAGTTATACCTGACATTATTACCTTCTTTTCATGTGAGGGATAACAGCACACCCAGCATCAACTGAATTGACAGTAAAAAAAAATCCGAGTTTAACAAGTGCCAATCTCTACATCCATTGGTAATCAAGATAAATCAATATCGAGCTCAGCTCTGTGATCTTAGTTGACAGCTCTGCATTAAATTCACAATGAAAAATAAGAACTAAACTATCAATGTAATATAGCAGAGATTGTATACTATAAACGTATCTTTTAAACTGACTAGAAATATTCAAGTTCTTCTGAGTCTGCCTCCATTGAAAATGAAAGTGGCGCGTAATCAATCTCGAACACTTATAAGAGCCTCCATACTTGGAGTCAAGGGGCTGTAAAACACGTCAAACACACAAACTCTAGTGCTAAATGCGGCTTATGACGCTACGGGCGAGGTGGGCATGGTCAACATATCTCGAGCAATGTAAAAGAGAATAGATATATCGAAGCATTTACTTTACATCGATTCAAGATATCAAAGTTGACACCATAAGTTTCACATGTTTCAGCCATATACTTAATTCAACCGGTCTTCTCTTTATATTCTTCCTTCCTTGGTTCACAAGGAAGCAAGAAAGAAAGCACCGCCAGTTTCCTCGTCTCCTCTTCGCTCGTCCCCTGCCCCCAAGGCAGAGGAGGAGGAGCAATTGGGTTGGGATTCAGACCCAACAAGCGTGTTGAAGTCAAAGCTTACAATTTCTCGCTCTCTCTAGCTCAGTTCTCTCACCACAATCCCTCTTTTTCTTTATTCTGCTCTTTGTTTCACAATGAAGCAAGCAAGAGAAAATAAGAATCCTTACCAAAAAAAAAAGAGAAAATAGGAAGCCGATGAGGTGCCACCACTTTGATTTCTTTGCCTCCTCTTCCCTCTTCACCTTTGTCCATTTTCTCTCACGCTCTCACAATCTGCAAATCCTGATCCTTCTCAAGATGGGTTTCTCGATCACTTGATCCATCCACGGCCCTTTTTCTCTGTTACTCTCTCATGCTGTTTCTGCGATCGATCATATTGGGTTTTTCCTTTTGAGTGCTCTGTTTCTTCATATGGGTGTTCGTGATTCGCTGTGGGTGGTCGATGCGGTCTCTTGGCTTTGCCTCCAAGCACAGGTCCTGCACTCTCAAGAGGACCTTGTATGCAATTCGAGCGACTCCAAAGCATTGCTAGACTTGATGAGCAACATAGAGTCCCCAATCCCAATTGACGGTTGGGGGACTCAACGAGTCTGCCAATTGCTGTGACTGGCTGGGCGTGGTGTGCAACTCTTCATCTTCTCTCGGCCTGAGCGAGGGTCCTTCTGGTTCGGCCAGAGTGGTGGAGTTGGTCCTCACGAGCAAGAAGCTTGCAGGCAACCTCTTGGACTCGATCGGCAAGTTGGACCAGCTGGGATTCCTCAATCTCTCTCACAACCTCCTCGCGAGCACACTCCCTGAGTCTCTCCTCCACCTCCCTAATTTGCAGGTCCTCGATCTCAGCTACAATGAATTCACGGGACCGGTCCCTGAGAGTGCCAATTTGCCCTCACTTCGCGTTTTCAACATCTCTGAGAACTCTTTCAGTGGGTCTCTGCCCGTGTGGATCTGTGCGAACTTGACCGGCATTCAGGAGCTTAGTCTGGCTGTCAATTATTTCTCTGATGTTATCCCACCGGGACTCGGTAATTGTAGGTCCTTGCAGAACCTTTCTCTAGCCACGAATGGTCTCACGGGTGAAATCAGTGAAGATATCTTCACTCTGGGTCAGTTGGTCCAATTAAGCCTTCAGGAGAGCTCGCTTTCACGGCCACTTGGCAGCGGGATCGGTAATCTCACGGAACTGGTTCAGTTGAACATCTTGACAAACAGATTCTCGGGGTCGATCCTGGATGTGTTTCAGAACATGAAGAAGCTGCAGCACTTCATAGCTCAGAGCAATGGCTTCATGAGCCCCATCCCATCTTCCTTGTCCAATTTGCCATCGCTTACGTTTCTCAATTTGGGGAACAACTCGCTGACCGGTAGGATAGGTCTTAATTGCTCGGCATTGAGCATTCTGGTGTCTCTGGATTTAGGTACCAACAATTTCAGTAGTCCTGTCCCTGAGGATTTGCCCAATTGCCGGCAGCTGCAGAATGTGAACCTTGCACGAAACAAGTTCACAACCCCGATACCTCAAAGCTTCAGAAACTTTTCCAGCCTTTTTTATCTTTCAAACTCGAATTCGAGCATATCGAACCTCTCATCTGCACTCGGGATCCTTCAGCACTGCAAAAATTTGACAGTTTTGGTTCTCACTCGGAATTACTTGGACGAAGAATTGCCCAGCGATGCAAGTTTGAGTTTTCCGAAGCTTAAGGTTCTTATTATCGCCTATGGTTGACTAAGGGGTTCAATGACCCAATGGGTGCGTGGATGCACCCGTTTGCAGTTGCTGGATTTGTCCTGGAACAGTTTGGGTGGAACGATCCCCGCGTGGATTGGCGACTTCCAATCTCTCTTTTATCTGGACTTATTGAACAACTCGTTTGTGGGCAA
Organism: Syzygium malaccense; assembly: GCA_031216405.1. Taxonomy (NCBI): domain Eukaryota; kingdom Viridiplantae; phylum Streptophyta; class Magnoliopsida; order Myrtales; family Myrtaceae; genus Syzygium; species Syzygium malaccense. The sequence goes on along the minus strand of CM062262.1, from coordinate 21,364,317 downwards.
GATCCCAAAAGAGATTACCAGATTGCCTAGCCTCATCCAGAGGAATACGTCAATGATGGAACCTTCTACAGAATTTCCACTCTTCATGAAGAGGGATGTGAGCGCGAGGCCGCTGCAGTACAATCAAGTTACAAGCTTTCCACCGACTGTACATCTCGGGTACAACTCTCTCAACGGATCTATCTGGCCGGAGTTCGGGGATACGAAAAATGTTCATATGTTGGATCTCAGCAATAACTTCTTATCAGGTTCGACTCCCGACAGTTTATCCGGAATGACTAGCCTGGAGACTCTTGATCTGTCTTAGAACAATCTGTCGGGAAGTATACCTTCTTGGTTAGTGCGTCTCAACTTCTTGTCCAAGTTTAGCGTTGCATATAATAGTTTGTCCAGGCCGATTCCTCGCGGGGGCCAATTCCCAATGTCACACCCCGAAACCTACCATAACGGGGGATGACACGACCGTCCTTTCACTCGAAGGACGCAGCGTCAAACTCGCTCTCGCTCTATTGATTACTAGCCAAGGAACCTGAAAAGATTGGGGAAAGAGAGGGGTGAGCAACCATAGCTCAGTAAGCAGCGCGTATTTCTTCTAAGCAGATCGAGCAACCACTATGCATGAATACATAAAACCATACTAGAATTTTAGGAGCTAAACTCAAGATATCAAATATATATAGAATCACATAAGAGTTATTTCATTTCAACAAGACTATAAAATTCAGAAAATACTAATTTAAATAATCATAAACATCAATGGTCAAGTCCATTGATCAATCTCTATTAAAAACTACGTCAATGGTCCATTCCATTGACTAACCTCAAATCACACATCAATGGTCTATTTCATTAATGAATCTCATATCACATCACATGTCGATGATCCATTCCATCGACCAATCTATTGCTCAATATCTAACCATGATCACGACACAAAACCTTGTGACAAGGCTACCAAGATTCCCCCCTTAGCAAGGTTTTCACCTATAAAGTCGGTGGCTCGGCTTAGAAGGATATCCTAACCTGATATGCATATCCCCAAGCCCCTCAATAGGCTCACAGTAATATTGAGCACAAAACACACATCCTCCAATAATCCACAATACCAAATCCATAATAAATCTCATAATCCACAATCAATATCACTAATTAATTTTAGAAAACAAAACACAATCTTTCTCAACTTCATTCGTTAAACCGAATGCATTTTACAAGACATTTCTCATATCATTTGAAAATTCTTCATAAATAGATATGTATAACCTTTAACAAAAGAATTCTTTTCATAAAGAATTTCCTCAATTCATTTCACGATAATCGATATATAAGCCATTTCCAGAAATACTTTACTATACCATTTCAAATAATCAATAGGGTAGTAAATGCCCGATCGAGCTTTTATGCAACAACAATGCTATTTAACTTATAACATATCTGATTCATATCCCTTTCGAAATATGAGTTTACAAACTCAAAGAAGAAATAGCATCACTCACTAGGAAATGTCCCATAACCAAACAACGTGGCTAAACTCGCCGTCAATCTCGTAATCCTATTAATTAAACGAGAATCGACGTTAATACCAAGTAAAACACCATTTCACCAACAACTCAACTAAACCAAGCTTAGATGTTAACCAAAAAGACTTAAACGCACTTACAAATCGCTCACCCGAAGCGATTACTTAAAGCTGTCCGCAATGCGGAGCTTGAGCGCGAAACTTAGTTGCATCGTAACTTTCTCCACCAAATTCCGTTCTAAGCAAGCTTACAGTCAATAAAAAGCCCATTTAAAAGACTACAGGAACGCCAACTTGGCAGTCCTAAAATCGAGCCGAAAACCAACGAAAATAGGCCTCAAAACCGCTGGTCGCGTACTGTTCACTACACGTGCTTAACTTCAAAAATTTATTTCGGGCAAATCATAAGTCCAAATCGAGTTCCGTAATATCTCACGGCTCCACGACACTCCAAACTACCATTTCTATATATCTTCATAACTCAACGACTAAAAAATCGGACTTTGCCGCTCGAATATCACATAACTCCAAAATATGAGTCCTAATACGGAAAACTTTTTCGATTGGACGAACGAGAGGCGCAAGCACTTACCAAACGTTATGATACGAAGTCAAATTGACTTGGTGAGGCGTCCGTGGTGACTACGTGCAAAATCCCTCTTCTTTCTCTTTCCCTTTCTTCCTCTTCTTTCCTCTTTCTTTCCTTTTCTTCTTTTCCTTCCTCCCCAAAAGCTCTCGGTCCCCACTTTTATAAACTAAAGTTCACTGCAGCTTTTTTTATTGACTTTTCAACCTTTTTTTTTAAAATACCCAAATATTACACCCAACCTTTCCCAATTTGAGTTTTGAAGGAAACAGCCTGTGTGGTGATCATGCTTTCCCTTGCCCAACGAGTCAGAGTCGTCCTGGATCTGCCGATCATAGACAAAATCATACTGGCTCCACCGATCATGCCATGAGCGATAGAAACCTTGGAATGACCATTGGACTTGCATTCGGAATGGCCATTGGAATTGCATTGGGAACAATTAGGACCGGTGATTTGTGTTCGCGTGCAATAATAAGATTTTGTGCCCGTGTTAAGTCAAGTATGTAATCGACCAAAAAAAAAATCTTGTATGTAAGTTTTTTTTTGGGGTCAAAGTCAAGTATGTGAGTTACTCATTCATTAGAAGAGGAAATGACACGATTAGTCTATAAATTCAATATACAATGTCATTCTTGAACTTTTAATTTATTCAATATAATTTTTGAATTAATCTTAAATGTTTAATGAAGTCTTTAAACTTTCAGCTTGTTAAACATAATCTCTTAACTTTTCAACAAAGTCAAATCTGTCATTTAGTAATATTAATAAGTATTCCTAACTACGTTATTTCTTGAATTTTAGAATATCTTTTCATTTCAATCATTTTGCTGGATCAATAAATAGATCGATAAAAAGAATATGCTATCTTTTCATTATCTTTTTACCTTTTTAGTCCTTATAAAATATACTGTAGTTTCATTTAAGTAAATTCAGGTTACATATTCTATAATAGTGAAAGTAGAACCTGCGTTAAAGTTGTATGGGATTGATATTCCAGCTATTTTATATCTAAGTGTTTTTGTAAGTACATCTAGGAACAATATTAATTTATCTAGAAATACATGCATTATTAATCTAAATGTGGTTCCTTTTTTTTAGATTGATTAAATTTTCAATAATCTAAATCTTGTTCCTAATTTGTTAGATTGATTTTTCTATAGATGCTCATAGTTATATTAATCTAACTCTTGCTCCATATCTTTTTAGATTGATAAAATTTTCAATAATCTAAATCTTGTTCCTAATTTGTTGGATTGACAAAGTTTACAATCTTTTGTGTTTGGCGTTAACCGGACTTGGATTAATATAAGTACGTGTATCTATAGATAAATTAATATTATTCCTAGATGTACCTATGAAAGCACTCAGACACAAAATAGGTTGAATATCAACCCGATACATCTCTAAATGATTTCTAGCTTTACTATTGTAGAGATCATAAGCTAAAATTTACTTAAATGGAACTATCAAAATTTTTATAAAGACCAAAAAGGTAATAAAAAAGCATCATATTTTTTTATTTGATTGCCTTTTGGTAACAAGTTTTTGGATTTAATTGCACTTTTTGAAAATTTTAGGACTCAATTGTACTTTTATGATAAGTTTTAGAACTTCCAATGTATTTATCTCAAAAGAAAAGTGTCTTGGTCTTGCATTTGATTACGTCTAGACCATTGTAACCAAGTACAAAATACTTTAATATCTTTTTTTATTTTACACTGTTATAGACATTTGTTGTGATGGAATGGGAGAAAACTTAAATGTGAATTTCTTTTTTATTTCATGACGTGTCGTTGTAATTGAATACTAAACCGTGGAAGATTCAGTTTATTTTTCTTATAGTTTCTTTCTGTATAATCAAATGTAATACGTCCTCAAAGAAAAAGACATTTGATTAGATGGTACAGGGTTGTACTTGGGAAAATACGATACAGTTAATTTAAAGATCGAAAATCCCAATGTGTACGTGAGAATCTCCAACAAAGTGCGTGTACTTCCAAGCTTTCTCTTAAGCTTTTCTAGGGTCAACTATTTTACACCATTTCATTTTTCTCCTCAAGAAATTTCGTACATCCTCGTCATTATAAAACATTTCCTCATGAATTTCATAAATCAAGTAAAATACAATAAAGAAATCGGCAGTTGATTCAATGACAGTGAGAGAAATCAAACCAATCAAACCAATGTTTCTTCACGAGTGACCCTGTTATCAAAGAAAATAATATTTTGATCTAGAAGGGCACGAATGATAATCATTTTGTTTCCTTATTTTTTTTTCTGGAAACAGGATTGGAATAGAAATCCGTTTAGTAAAATAATTTTATTTTTTTTTATTTCCGGGATAAATTTTGGCTGAGAAATAGATTTGGAACAAAAATAAGAAGTTAAAATTTGTTTTTTACTTTTTTTAATTTCTTGAACAGAAAAGAAATAACAATTCTCTCTTATTGCTCACTCTTGCCATCCATCGTCGACCATTCGCCGCCTACTTGCCTACTCGCAGACCATTTGCCGCCGCCCATTGCCGCCGCCAGCTGCCCGCCGCTGCCTGCCGGCCGTCCGCCACCACCCCAAACTGCCCGTCATTGCCGCCTGCCACCACCCCCTGCCACCCGTCGTCGCCACCCATCAGCTATCTGCTGGCCATCCACCACCCCCTCGTCGGTCGTTGGTCGTCCTACGTCGCCACCCACCGGTCGTCTGCCACCGCACGCCGGCCGTTGGCCGCTTGCTCGCTGCCGCCAGAAACAGAAATTTAAGAATAACTTATCAAATGAATTTCTATTTCGAAAACAGAAGTTTTGTGTTGTTATCAAATGTTACTTTTTGCTTAGAAACTCATTTGGGGAAGAGAAATAGATTTTTCTATTTCAAGCCAGAAATAGGATCGAGAATGAGAAATATTGTCATTCGCGCCCTAATTAGCCCGTGTGCCCCAAACATGGGGCAGATAATTTCTTACGCCAGGATTGATACGTGGTATATTCCTGGGTTTAATTAAAAAAAAAGGTACCAACTTTACCTTGAGTGACAATTCTAATTCAAACTTTTTTTTGTCCGATGAAAAATCACCAACTTTTACTTAAATCCCAAATCTGGCTTGAACAATTAGAAGATTCATTACGAGGGCCAAATTTGGGACTCGAGTAAAAGTTGATGATTTTTTTTTTTGAATTAGTCCTGTATTCCTGTCAACCAAATCTTTTGATCCTCTCGCTATAAATACCCATCATTCACTCATGAAGGGGCCTTTTTAATTTCTGAATGACTGGCTTCAACACATCTATTAACTTAATCTGCAAACAAATGGGAAACTCTCCAATAAGTGACTCAACATTCCTCACCGGTCAGCCGGCATCCAGGTCTACTTAAATTGTTCTCTTCTCCTCTCATACCTCTCTATTTCATCCCACTATGGACAATTCATTAAGTATCCCATTACTGATTACCCCATCCTTTTTTGTTTTGTTTTAGGATCTGTCCATCTCACGAAAAACAACTTTTAGAAAAACGTTTTCCGAATTTTCCGGTGTTCATTTCACGGAAAATAAACTAATCATGGAAAATATTTTCCACCAATGAAAAGAAAACATATTCAAAAGTGAGGAAATTCACCTCATTTTCTTTCAAATAACACATTTTCCTTTTATTTTTATTTTTTCTTTCTTTTTAAAATCGATTTTTTATTATTTTTTTTTTCCTTTCTTTCTTTTTGTTTTCTCTTCTTCCTTGCCGGTCGCCGACCGCTAGATCTTGCGAGGCTCGAGCTTGACCTCGCCAGAATTTGGTGAGCTCAAGCCTCGCCGACCTATGGCAAGGCTCGAGCTCGCCTGTGGCTAGTGACAAAATAAAAGGAAAAAAAAGAAAAAAGAAAAAGAAAAAAAAGAAAAAGAAAAAGAATTCAAATTCAAAATTTTTGGTAATTTTCCCTATAAATCAAATCGGATACCGAATGGCGGAAAATGTTTTCCAATTTATTTTCAGTCATTTTCCTAGAAAATGATTTTCCGGAAAACATTTTTTAGAAACGTCACATGTTCTGTGAAATGAATGGAACCTTAGGGTGTGTTTCTTTCACGGAAAATGTAACGTTTCTAGAAAATGTTTTCCGAGAAATCATTTTCTAGGAAAATGGTTAGTTTTCCTTTGTTTGGTGATTGGTGATCGAAAAAGTTTTCTGGTGTTTGGATCTCATTTGGAAAATGATTTCAAAATGTATTTGTTTTTCCAACCGGCACTTGTGGCCTGTCCCCGAGGCCAGCGATCGGCGGAGGGAGGAAGAAGGAAAAAGAAAAAGAAATAAAATAAAAAAGAAAAAAAGAAAGAAAAGAAAAATAAAAGAAAGAAAGAAAGAAAGAAAAGAAAAAAGAAAAAAAGAAAAAAAGAAAAGAAAATAGTTACAAATTCAAGATGAGTAATTTTGGAAAGTGCTTTCACCTACTTAGATTAGGGAATTCATTTTCCTAATTTTATACATGAGTGTTTTCCTTGACTGAAAATTATTTTTAGTTGATTTATTATTTTCAGCGAATCAAACGGGTGAAAGTTCAGAAAACGGATTTCCGGAAAACACTTTCCCTCAAACAAACATACCCTTAATTTCACTCAATTCATGTATCTCTCTTAGTACAAATAATTGAATTGGATAACTTTTATGAAAGGTCTTGTAATGTTCCTACTTCCTTCGGGGTTACTTCTTGGGAACCCAAGGTTAAAGGGATCTCAAAATCATTTGTAGATTCCTTTCCTACCCCGTAATGTTGTCGTTTTTTTCTATCATACATGGTCCCTCAACTCAAATTATTGCAGTAGCTTTAGAATATAGCTAAGGAAACACAGAACTTTTCTCTATTTGAATTATAAATACCAACAGAGTTCGTGGACTTATACGGTAGACGTTCATTCACAAAATGGACAACAAATTATTTTGTATAATGCTCACTAGTACTATTACAGCACATGGTCAAACTGCATCCTAATACGCTACAATTGAAGTACATACACATACCCTAATATATAACTCACAATGTAGCTAATATCTTTGATGCCTATCAATGAATATGATAACTCAAGTTTCTTCCGTTGTTCGTGATAACGAGTACAAGAAAAAAGAGAGATCGTTTTCCACAAGCATCTCCAATTGAATCTCATACGCATGAATAAAAAACCAAGTAAAAAGTGGACCAAGTAAAATCCCAAGAAATTTCCAGTTGATTATAATGACCAAAAGCAGCAAACAAAAGAGACGTGTTAGTTTTGAACCTTGAACTCACTTGTTTGCTTTAAGTCAGATTTGGACGGTAGACTCACGGATAATCGGGTCAAGTCTCTGTGATCATGCTACTTTTTTCTCACCCCATTCAATGTTCATCTATTACTTTTGGTGCCCCGTGCCACAAGGAGTTGTAATCCCCAAATTCATTTTGATTTTGAAGCATCGTTTCACTTTCACGTTTGAATTTGAATATTAGAAAATTCTAACGACGGGAATTTCTTTCTTTAAATAAAAAGCAACTAGAAGTAAAAAATCCATGTTGGACCTCACAAATCGTTTCCATCTATCCATAATACTTCCAATTGATGGAATCCCGTGCGAGGAACAGTAGAACTGCAAGAAATTAATTAGAAAATGTCTCAAATTTGTCCATTTTTATTCACAATATGTGGGAATTGGTGCAATTTTTTTCCCCTTTCTGAGCATTACCATAAGAATCCTACACTCGCTACGGAATATGTCTATTTTGAGTCATAGGTACTTAGTCCACCGGTAGATGTATGAGCTTGTCACTTAACCTACTGGGGTACTAGAAGTAAGGAAGTGTATTCACATGAGATAGAAAATGCTCAAGGTACGAGCTAGCCAAAAGCTCGTTCACAATATGGTTCAAACTTATAATCCTATGAAAAGTAGTGTGACTTGATTTGTTCTTTTCTTGTAATTTGGTTTCCAATTTGTTTTCTCCTACTCCTCCATGAACACCCCCCCCCCCCCGGGGTAAAAACCCAACCAATCTATTGGAGGATGAAGTGTTATGATCGATATCATGGAAAACTATCTGATTTATTGTCAAGATATCATAATACTCTTGAAGTTATAATTAGGGTTAATACCTTAAAAAACTCCAAATTTGTACATTTGTGACAAATTTACTCCAAACTTATAATTACGGATAATTAATTAATTTTGTCGTGTGTGTATATATATACACATATATTTGTTTTTTTAGTTACGTTTTACCCTTTTCATTAGTTACGAAAAGAGAGGAATTATAGCAAGAATAGAGCGTAACCCAAATTTCATGTCGATTAGTGTTGAACCTTCAACTCACATCTATTATTTTCATCATATTTAGACGACAAAGATGAATGAGGTAAGGGTTAGCAATCACTCGGGGCTGGATAGAATTGAAAATGTGTATTGCAGGTAATTAGCACAAACAAAACTCCAATGCTAACCGCATTGCAAGTCAATGTTCATATCTATAACTATAATTCTTTGACATTCAACGACACGTATTTTTAAATCCTGGATACGAATAATTAATTAACTGCCCGTTACGTTATGCTTTTTCATTAATTACATTTAGAGAGGAATTATAGCAAGAATCAAGCATAGCACAAATTTCATGTTGATTTGTGTTGAGCCTTGAACACAAATCTTTTATTTTCATCAGATTTAGATGACAAAGATGAATGAGGTAAGGGTTAGCAATCACAAAAGGCTAGATAGAATTGAAAGTTTGTATTGTAGACAATTAGAAAAAACAAAACTTCGATGTGAACAGCATTGCAAGGCAATGTTCATATCCATAACTATAATTCTCTGACATTGAACGAAAACTATCTTTGATTCTTGTTATATGGATAATTAAGTAATTCCGCCAAATATATTTTTCCAATTATGTTCTACCTTTTTCATTAATTACATTCAGAGAGCAATTATAGCAAGAATCAAGTGTAGCCCAAATTTCATGTCGATTAGTGTTGAACCTTGAACTCACATCTTTATTTTCGTCAAATTTAGACTATAAAGATGAATGAGGTAAGGGTTAGTAATCACTTGAGGCTGCGTAGAATTGAAGGGGTGTTTTGTAGGTAATTAAAACAAACAAAATTTCAATGTGAATAGCATTGCAAGTCAATGTTCACATCCAAAACTATAATTCTTTGACCTTAAATGACAACTATCTTTAATTTTTGTGATACGAATAATTAATTATTTCCATCATATATATTGTTTCCCGTTGTGTTCTACATTTTTCATTTATTATTTTCAGAGATGAATTGTAGCAAGAATCAAGCGTAGCCCAAATTTGATGTCGATTAGTGTTGAACCTTGAACTCACATCTTTTATTTTCGTCATATTTAGATGATAAAGATGAATGAGGTAAGGGTTAGTGGTCACTCGGGGCTGGATAGAGTTGAATGTGTGTATTGCAGGCAATTAGAACAAACAAAACTCCAATAACATCAGCATTGCAAGTCAATGTTTTCATGCATAACTATAATTCTTTGACATTGAACGACAACTATTTTTAATTCTTGTGATATCTTTTACCGTTGCATTCTACCTTTTCTTTAATTACGTTGAAGAGAGGACTTATAGTAAGAGTCAAGCTTAGCCCAAGTTTGATGTTGATTAGCGTTGAACCCTGAATTCACATCTTTTATTTTCGTTAGATTTAGCCAATAAAGATGAATGGGGTAACGGTTACAAATCAGTCGGGGCTAGACAGAATTGAAAGTTTGTATTGCTAGCAATTAGAACAAACAAAACTCCAATGTGAAAAACATTGCAAGTCAATGTTCACATCCATAACTATAATTCTTTGACATAACAAGTATTTTTTTATTCTTGTGATATGGATAATTAATTAATTCTGTTATATATATTTATTTTCCAGTTACGTTCTTCCTTTTTTATTAATTATGTTCAGAGAGGAATTATGGCAAGAATCAAGCGTAACCCAAATTTCATGTTGATTGTTGAACCTTGAACTCAAATCTTTTATTTTCATAGATTTAAACGATAACGATGAATTAGGTGATGATTAGCAATCACTTGGGGCTGGATATATAATTGAAAGTGTGTATTGCAGGCAATTAGAATATAACAAAACTCCAATATGAACAGCATTGCAAGTCAATGCTCACATCCATAACTATAATTCTTTGACATTGAACAACTAGTATTTTTAATTCTTGTGATACAGATAATTATTTAATTCCGTCATATTAACTTTTTTCCCAATATGTTCTACCTTTTTCATTAATTATTTTCTTATAGAAATTATAACAAGAATCAAGGATAGGCCAAATTTCAGTCAATTAGTGTTGAAGCTTGAACTCACATCTTTTATTTACGCGAGATTTCGACGATAAAGATGAATGAGCTAAGGGTTAGAAATCACTCGGGGTTGGACAGAATTGAAAGTGTGTATTGCAAGCAATTAGAACCAATAAAACTCCATTGTGAACAACCTTGCAAGTCAATGTTCACATCCATAACTATAATTCTTTTACATTGAACGACAAGTATTTTTAATTCTTTTGATACGGATAATTAATTAATTCCATCATATATATATATTTTCCTGCTACGTTCTACCTTTTTCATTAATTAGGTTTAGAGAGGATTTATAGCAAGAATCAAGTGTAGCCCAAATTTCTTGTCGATTAGCACACTTTTTTTTTTGGTCGAATCGATTAGCACACTTACAGCGTCTATTTTTGTCAGGTTTAGACGATAAAGATGAATGACGTAAGGGCTAGCAATCACTCAGGGCTAGGCAGAGTTGAAAGTGTGTATTGCAGGCAATTAGAACAAACAAAACTCCAATGTGAACAACATTGCAAGTCAATGTTTACATCCATAACTATAATTCTTTGACATTAAACGACACAGTCTTTAATTCTTGTGATACGGATAATTTATTAATTCTACCATATACATTATTTTTCCCGTTATGTGCTACCTTTTTCATTAATTATGTTCAGAGATGAATTATAGCAAGACTCAAGCATTCAATTAGTGTTGAACCTTGAACTCACATCTTTTATTTTCTTCAAATTTAGATTATAAAGATGAATGAGGCAAGGGTAGCAGTCAGTCGGGGCTGGACAGAGTTGAAAGTGTGTATTGCAGGCAGTTAGAACAAACAAAACTCCAATGTGAATAGTAGTGCAAGACAATGTTCACATCCATAACTATAATTCTTTGACATTGAATGACAACTATCTTTAATTCTTGTGATACGGATAATTAATTTATTCCGTCATATAAATTTTTTTCCCATTATGTTGTGCCTTTTTCATTAATTATGTTCGGAGAGGAAATATAGCAAGATCAAGCGTAGCCTAAATTTCATGATTAGTGTTGAATCTTGAACTCACATCTTTTATTTTTGTCAGATTTAGATGATAAAGATGAATGAGGTAAGGGTTAGCAATCACTCGGGTTGGATAGAATTGAAAGTGCGTATTACAGGCAATTAGAACAAACAAAACTCCAATGTGAATAGCATTGCAAGTTGATGTTAACATCCATAACTATAGTTCTTTGACAATATTGAAAGGCAACTATTTTTTAACTCTTGTGATAGAGAAAGTTATTTAATTGAGTAATTTCGCGAAATCATCCTAGCCACCTACCCCAATATTCTTAGAAAATAGGTTGGCTTAGAATTGCTGGAACTGCATGACTTTGTTGACTTTTCAGCCCCTCAGGAAATAACAAGGTAAAGGCCTCCTCGACTACCAACCGTATATCATATAGTCAAACAGCTTTGTTTTTCTGAATTATTGTATAGACAAAGAACCTACTGATGTGTAGAATTACAAATCCGTGCTTTATTGGGCTTTGCATTGATCGGTACCAGACATCGTACGTCATAAATTGGACAAAAAAAATGTTTGTTAGTCTTGCATTCGGTTACATCATCATCTTGTAACCATAGTAAAAGATGTTGAAATTTTGTTTAATTCTACGATATTAAAGAGATTTGTTGTAACAAAATGGGAAATAACGTATATGTGAATTTTTTTTTATTTTATAATATTTCATTGTAATTGAATACTAAGCATTATAAAATCTAATTTTGCTTTCTCTTACCAGCCTTCCTTTATAACCATATGTAAGGCAAGTCAGTCGATCCCAAACTTTATAGAAGCATGAAGGGTCTCTATTATATTTAATTGCATCATGTCGAGACATACCATTCAGTGTTTGCATGTACGCTAGATTCCAATTAGATCCGAAGGAATCTCATTTAACTGTTGTTAAGAGGATTATCAAGTATGTTGGAATCCTTCCTAAATTAGGCTTATATTATCCTAAGAATTCAGATTTTATTAGCCTTGGATATTCTGATATTGACTTTGCGGGATGAAAGATTGACAAAAAGAGCATTTGAATTACATGTCGATCAATGGGTTGCATGTTTTTTTTTTTTTTTTTTTTTTTTTTTTTTGATAACCCAGGGAACCCCCGCACGGCCGACAGCCGGAAGGTAAACCCTGGGGGCGACACGTGCTAGCCACCACACACGTGCACCGGTTAAGTCACCCTGCGGCGCCCGGGATTCGAACACTCAACCTTTTGCGAGAGGAAGAGTACCCTTTCCAGCAGCGCCACCCAGGCGGGTGGTATGGGTTGCATGTTTGTCTCTTGGTTTTCTAAGAAGCAAAATTCCGTTGCTTTATCAACCACCGAAGCTGAGTGCGTATCTCTTGGAAGTTGCCGTGCTCACCTCTCGTGGACGAAACATCAGTTGAGTGATTTTGGTGAAAAAAATTATAATATACCTGTCATGTGTGATAATACAAGGGCAATCAATTTGACTAAAAATCACACAATGCATTCATGAGCAAAGCATATATAAATTAGGCATTATTTCATTCGAGATCATATAAATAATGATATCATGTAAACATTTACTTTGTTGATCCGAAGCATCAATTAGCTGACATTTTCACCAAGCCTCTTGATAAGAGTACTTTCAAGCATATCTGAGGACAACTGGGAATCTGCAAACTGTTGGATTAAAGATTATCTCCTAAGTCTATGTTGAACGTTGATATAAACGAAGACTTGAATGTAAGCAGTTTTGGGCGGGAAATTGTTTTTCACTTGCTTTAATATGAGGTAGAGATCCGAGAATGCCTTCTTGGATGAATGAGGGAGCATAGCGTCTCGAATTCTCCCGGGCGCCGCAGGTTGACTTAACCGGTGCACGTGTGTGGTGGCTAGCACGTGTCGCCCCCAGGGTTTACCTCCCGGCTGTCGGCCGTGCGGGGGTTCCCTGGGTTATCAAAAAAAAAAAAATAGCGTCTCGAATTCCACGGGGCCAAATAGAGGAGCTGGAGGAGGGTGCGGCATAAGGGGTCGATTTTTTACTACATGCTAAACCGATTATAGGAGGATTGCAATCCCAATTGATCACGCGAGTACCGTCCACCATGTTCCCGACCAGATTTCCAACCTCTAGAATTACGTCCACCACAAAACCTCGGAACGGGGGAGTAGGCGAAGTGACATGGCAGATCAAAGCATGATGAATATCGGATGAAGATGCGGCCCATTCGATTTTCGGAGAATTGCTCTTCTTGCATGAGAAGTCAGGACAACAGATTAGGCTCTAAGGCTAAACGAGAAAATATACAATAGAGGCAAATAAGGTTTCTAAAATAATACTTAGCACCCTGTACTCTGATACCGGGTTGAGTTTCCCTGATATATAAATTTAGGAGTGATTAATTACAGTCACGGATTATACAGAAGGCCAATAAGGTTTCTGAAAATTTTTGGTGTACCAGTGCGAGATGAATTGAAGTCAAAGCGCACCTCGCCCTTTCTCCGGCCCCCGTTCCGTCACCAAGGAGAATTTTCCTTCTTCTTTCTTTGGTTCCCACTGAAGCAAGAAAGTAACGTAAAGAACGATGCCGACGGGGGGACAACACCGCTATAATTTTCCTTCCCTCTTCCCTCTTCCCGTCTCTCCAATTCATCTCTCCACGCACGCATGCTCTCACAATTCGCGAATCTTTATCCTTTCTCAAGATGGGTCTCTCCCTAACTTAATCCCCCCACGACCGTTTTCTTCTGTTACTTTCTTATACCCTATCTGTGATCAATCACGCAGTAGTTTTCTTTTCGGGTGCTCTGTTTCTTCAAATGGGCGCTCGAGATTCGCTGTGGGTGATCCTCGCGGTCGCTTGGCTATGCTTCCGAGCGCAGGTCCTGCACTCTCAAGAGGACCTCGTGTGCAATTCGAGCGATTCCAACGCATTGCTAGACTTGATGAGCAACTTTGGGTCCCCAATCGATGGCTGGGGACTCGACGCCTACGCTAATAATTGCTGCGACTGGCCGGGCGTGGTGTGCAACTCTTCGTCTTCTCTCGGCCTGAGCGACGGTCCCTCCAGTTCGGGCAGAGTGGTGGAGTTGGTCCTCGCGAGCAAGAAGCTTGCGGGCAACCTCTCGGACTCGATCGGCAAGTTGGACCAGCTGAGATTCCTCAATCTCTCTCACAACCTCCTCAAGAGCACACTCCCGGAGTTGCTCCTCCACCTCCCTAATTTGCAGGTTCTCGATCTCAGCTACAATGAATTCTCGGGAGCTGTCCCCAAGGGCGCCAATTTGCCCTCGCTCCGCGCTTTCGACATCTCTGAGAACTCTTTCGTTGGGTCTCTGCCCGTGTGGATTTGCGCGAACTCGACCCGTGTTCAGGTGCTTAATGTGGCTGTCAATTATTTCTCTGACGTTATCCCGCCGGGTCTCGGCAATTGTAGCTCCTTGCAGAACCTTTCTCTGGCCACGAATAGTCTCACGGGTGGGATCAGTGAAGATATCTTCACTCTGGGTCGGTTAGTCCAATTGAGCCTTGAGGAGAACTCGTTTTCAGGGCCGCTCGGCAGCGGGATCGGTAATCTCACGGAACTGGTTCGGCTGGA
The DNA here is from genome assembly GCA_031216405.1 of Syzygium malaccense. Lineage (NCBI taxonomy): Eukaryota > Viridiplantae > Streptophyta > Magnoliopsida > Myrtales > Myrtaceae > Syzygium > Syzygium malaccense. The sequence continues at coordinate 21,349,257 of CM062262.1, read as the reverse complement.
CATCTCGACAAACAGATTCTCAGGGTCACTCCCGGATGTGTTTCAGAACATGAAGAAGCTGCAGTACTTCATAGCTCATACCAATGGCTTCGGGGGCTCCATCCCGTCTTCCTTGTCCAATTCGCCATCGCTTACGTTTCTCAATTTGAGGAACAACTCGCTGACCGGTATGATAGTTCTTAATTGTTCGGCAATGAGCAGTCTGGTGTCTCTGGATTTAGGTTCCAACAATTTCAGTGGTCCTGTCCCTGAGGATTTGCCCAATTGCCAGCAGCTGCAGAGTGTAAACCTTGCACGGAACAAGTTCACAGCCCCGATACCTCAAAGCTTCAAGAACTTCTCCAGCCTTGTTTACCTGTCGATATCGAATTCGAGCCTATCGAATATCTCATCTGCACTCGAGATCCTTCAGCACTGCAACAATTTGACAGTTTTGGTTCTCACTCTGAATTACTTTGATGAAGAATTGCCCGGCGATGCGAGTTTGAGTTTTCCAAAGCTTGAGGTTCTTGTCATGGCGAAGAGTCGACTGAAGGGTTCGATGCCCCAGTGGGTTCGCGGATGCACCCATTTGCAGTTGCTGGATTTGTCCTGGAACAGTTTGGGTGGAACGATCCCGCCGTGGATCGGTGACTTCCAATCTCTCTTTTATCTGGACATATCGGAGAACTCGTTCGTGGGCGAGATCCCGAAAGAGATAACCCGATTGCCTGCCCTCATCCACAGGAATATGTCAATCTTGGAACCTTCTCTTGATTTTCCGCTCTTCTGGAAGAGGACTAAGCAGTCGGGGGTGCTGCAGTACAAACGACTCACAAGCTTGCCACCTCTCGTGGATCTCGGAGGCAACTCTCTCAACGGATCAATCTGGCCCGAGTTCGAGAATTTGAAAAATGTTCATATCTTGGTTCTCAGCAATAACTTCTTATCAGGTTCGATTCCCGACAGTTTATCCGAAATGACTAGCCTAGAGACCCTCAATCTGTCTTACAACAATCTGTCCGGAAGTATACCTTCCTCGTTAGCGCGTCTCAGCTTTCTGTCTAGGTTCAGCGTTGCATATAACAACTTGTCCGGGCCGGTTCCTAGCGGGGGCCAATTCCCGACCTTTCCCAATTCGAGTTTTATAGGAAACAACCTGTGTGGTGATCATGCTCCCCCCTGCCCAACAAGTCCTGGACCCACCGATCATAGTGAAAATCATTCTGGATCCGCCGATCATGCTATGAGCGATATAAACCTTGGAATGACCATTGGACTTGCGTTCGGAATGGCCATTGGAATTGCATTCGGAACAACTAGGATCGGTAATTCGTGTTCGCGTGTCATAATCGGATTTTGTGATCGTTTTAAATCGTGTCATTAAAAAATTTGAAAAAAAAAAGAGGAATAACTTACTCATGTGTTGGTAATTTTTTGATAAATTCCTAATATTGTTAGTAATTTACAGTCTAATTCTCTTAAAAATCACCAACTTTAGATCGATTTCAATTCTGCCCAACTGTTTTTTTCTTGTAAAAAATTACTAACTTCCGGTCCCACCCGTATCTGTTCCCTTTGACTTTTCGTCCAATGATAAAAGTCTGACATGTCAACGCCACACGTACATATCTCCATGTCACTTGCTGACGTGGATTTGAGGCAGTGAAGCGGGCACCGTCTCTTCGGTGTGCTTCGTTTTGTCTGGTTGAAGCTCCAATCTCTCGTCCAGTTCCATTCTCGAAGAAGAAGAGGATGCATTTAGAATGTTCGCCGCCTTCAAGTGCTTCAGCAGGAAACTGCACGAAACTGCGCCTTTCTCCACGGGGAGGCAAAGCTAACTGTTGACTCCAGAAGAATCCAGTTTGTCCACGCGAACTCTTCATTGTCAAAGTCCGAATCCATGAAGGACGACGCCGCATGCTTCTTCACATTCCCAGTTCTCGATACGTTTGGTGGCCACCAAGACGCTTGAATCTTCAGGGCATCGCCTACCGGATTCTCTTCGTGAAAACAGAAATCACAATTTCAGCCAGAGAAAGAGCAAGTGGTGGACACCAAAAGATTGGAATCAGTCCCTATTGATTATGAAGCAACTGCTATACTTCAGCGACTGATGTAAGATAAGATGCAAGAACACCTTCACGGTGTTGTAATTTAGGCAGAGTGAAGGGTTGGTCGCTGAATGAATATTTTCCGAAGCTGCTGTGAACATTTCATATTTATATCCTAGACAGAATTTAGATTTCCTTATTTCGTGTTACGTTCTAATTTTTTTTTATTAATTACATTCAGAGAGAAATTATAGTAAGAATCAAGCGTAGCCCGAATTTCATGTCGATTAGTGCTGAACCTTGAACTCACATCTTATATTTTCGTCAAATTTAGACGATAAAGATGAATGGGGTAAGGGTTAGCAATCACTCGGGGCTGGATAGAATTGAAAGTGTGTATCGCAAGCAATTAGAACAACTCCAATGTGAACAGCATTGCAAGCCAATGTTCACATCCATAACTATAATTCTTTAACATTGAACGACAAGTATTTTTAATTCTTGTGATACGGATAAATAATTCCATCATATATTTTTTTCATTACATTCTACCTTTTTCATTAATTACGTTCAAAGAGGAATTACAGCAAGAATCAAGCATAACCCAAATTTCATGTCGATTACTGCTGAACCTTAAACTGACATCTTTTATTTTCGTCAGATTTAGACGATAAAGATGAATAAGGGTTAGCAATCACTCACGGTTGGATAGAATTAAAAGTGTGTTGCAGGCAATTAGAACAAACAAAGCTCCAATGTGAACAACATTGCAAGTCAATTTTCATATCCATACCTATAGTTCTTTGATATTGATCGACAACTATTTTTAACTCATGTGATACGGAAAATTAATTAATTCTGCCATCGTTCTACCTTTTTCATTAATTATGTTCAAAGAGGACTTATAGCAAGAATCAAGCATAGCCCAAATTTCGCGTCGATTAGTGTTGAACCTTGAACTCACATCTTTTATTTTTGTTAGATTTAGATGATAAAGATGAATGAGATAGGGATTAGCAGTCACTTGGGGTTGGATATAATTGAAAGTGTCTATTGCAGGCAATTAGAACAAACAAAACTCCAATGTGAACAGCATTAAGAGTCAACTTTCACATCCATAACTTTAGTTCTTTGACAATATTGAACGACAACTATTTTTAATTCTTGTGATAGAGAAAATTATTCAATTGAGTAGTTCCGCCAAATCATCCCAGCCACCCACCCCAATATTCTTGGAAAGGAGGTTGGCTTAGATTTGCTGTAAATGCAGTACTTCGTTGACTTTTTGGCTCCAAAGAAAATAACAAGGTAAAGGCCTCCTTGACTGCAAACCGTTCATCATATAGTCAAACAGCTTTGTTTTTCTGAATTATTGTATAGACAAAGAACCTACTGACGATCCATATTTTATTGCATTTTGCAATGACCGGTACGAGACGTCGTCTAACGTCATAAATCAGAAAAAAGAATTATGTTTTTCAGTCTTGCATTCGGTTACATCGTCATGCTGTAACCAAAGTAAAACATGTTGAAATTTTGTTTAATTCTACAATGTTAAAGAGATTTGTTGTAACAAAATGGGAAATAACATATATTTGAATTAATTTTTTATAATATTTCATTGTAATTGAATGCTGAGCATCATAAAATCTTTCGCTTTCTCTTACCGTCTTTCTTTGTAGCCAAATGTAATAACGTCCTAAAAGAAAAAACAAAGTTTAATTAGATGATATACTGTTGTACTTGGGAAATACGATATATTCAATTGATAGATCGAAAGTCCGAATGCGTGCATGAAAGTCTTCAACATAGTTCATGTACTTTCCGAGCATTCGCTCTCACTAGCTCTATTAGGCTTTTTTCCAGAGTCAAACTACCTTACCCTCTTTGACATTTCTCTACAAGAAATGCCGTAAAGGTCGACTCAATGACAGCGAGAAAAATCAAATATATGTTTTCCTACCTATAAAGAATATTCCCAACCTAGGTTCTTGCATGTTAGTTAAGCCTAAAAAACTATATAACAACAGAAATTCTTGATCTATACCTACGGTCTGTTCGTTGGTCATTTTATACTGTAAAAAGATGATGCGTATATAACAAATTGAACAAAAGTATCCAAGCTGTTGGAAGAATGGTTATATCAAGACAATGTTAGATAGGCAATGTTCTCGAACGCAAAACCCTGAACCCTACTTGGCGTTGGCTCGTTCCCTGAATGTGAAATTGTGAAAATCAAGCGAAATTGTGAAAATCAAGCAGGTGAAATTTTATCTTTTAATTCATGTAATAAAGAACGGTTACAAACCCAGGCCTAGCCAAATTCAAAAAATCGGAGAGTTCAAAATCACCGGTTTACATAAAGTTGGATATAACTCGTAAGGAATGACATTTGATTGCAATCGAGCCGAGACATAATCTATTTAATTAGCATCTACACCCCTTATAATCAATCTTACATATTCACTAGTGTCATGACCTTGTAATTGTCGATGGCAGTCTCCTATAATCCTATCCAACTTTAAGGCCTATCTTTTTTACTCTGTAGATTAAGATCACATTAGACTGGCAGGTGGACCTATGAAAGAGATCATCAACAACCCCAGAGACATTACAATTTTTTTAAGAGGACAATTGATATATTAGGTCGACTGATTTTTTGGACTTGAATCAAAGCAAAATGTACATGTTACTTTCCCAATGAAATTTAAAACATTCTTTGAATTTCTGAAATTATAAAAAAAAAGATATACTCAAATCTACGTGTTAACATGTGAGTATTGTGGGAGTTTCAAGAATTTAGAGTTTAAAAGAAACGGCTAATATATATACGTGAATTGCGAGATTTGATTTAAGCAAAAAGTAAATATCAATGGTTTTAGACCAGCTTGGCCACGGTCTGAACTGAAAACAAGACATATGGTCCTAGTCCTGAGGCGTGCCGTTTGCCAGATTGTCTGACCTCAACGACAGAAATCTGTCAATGGTGGTACCTTCCCCTGTTTTGCAGCTCTTCATCAGGAGGAATGGGACCGCGAGGGGGCTGCAGCACAATCAAGTCACAAGGTTTCCACCCACTTTGGAACTTGGATGCAGGTCTTTCAACGCATCAAATCTGGGCCCAGTTAGGGAATTTGAAAAATGTCCATATCTTGCTTCTCAGGAATAACTTCTTATCTGGTTGGATTCCGGACAGTGACTAACTTAGAGACTCTCGATTTGTCTTACAACAATCTGTCGGGAAGAATGCCTTCTTCGTTAGTGCGTCTCACCTTTCTGTCCAAGTTCAGCGTTGCACATAACAATTTGCCCGGGCCGATTCTCGACCGTTCCCGATTCGAGTTTTGAAGGGACCAGACGGTGGTGGGATGATCATGCTCCCCCCCAACTGTCCACAAGCAATTCTTCAGCGTTTCAACCACACTTTGTGTCTCCATGTTTTTGGCTCCACATCTTCATGTTGCCGCACTATCTTATCTATGGGTGTTTACTCCTCCAAAATTGCACCTCAATCTCGCCTTCGAACAATCACAACCATCGTGTTCTGTCTCCTTGTCTACCTTATCCGCAAACAATTAAAAGCTCGACTGCCACTACACTCAAACTTTGCGCCCATCAAAACGGTTACATTCCTTGACATCATCCTGCTTAATCGATATGTTCCAATCGGTGTCTTCACTTCATCCAATACTTAGCCAAATTTGTTGTGATTATAGTGGACCAATTGTTATCATATACCAATAGCTATAGTCATGGCCATCGATAAGCATGGCTATCAGCAAAAAAATTCCGTAGTCAGTAGCTCATCATTAACCATACCATACCTGATCTTGAGTTATTAGTTTACTCGAATCAACATTGTCCATTATAAAGACTTGGTTATTTTTTGATTTAAACAACACCATTCGTAAATTTGGCAACTATCCTAAATCAATATTGCCTTGCTACCAGCCAAGCAATTGATCTAAACGAATCTGAAATCTACTTCAGCAGCGGTTGCCCACAAAGCCTAAGAAGGGAGAAAATATTTAGTGCTCACTAAGCACCACGTCATCGTCCTACATGGCGTGCATGTTCCATCCAAAGGCTGACACATGTCGACTTGGCTGGAAAATAGAAAATTAAAAAAGCTTTCTTTTCTCTCTTTTCGTGGGCAAGAAAGGGCTGAGCAACTGAGCAACAATAAATGCTCAAAATTAAAATCCCGCTTCAAGTCTCTTTCTCTTCTTTTCAATTTTCGGCTTTACCTGCTGAAGAAGGATAATGAAGAGACTCTCTATCTCTCTCTCTTTCTCCAGCACTCCACCTCTCGCAAAAGCCCCACCGGTTGCTCCAAGCTCAGATTTGCCTGCCGCAGCGTTCCGCGAATAATTCAAGCAAAACCTTGCTTAGAGAGAAAAATATCGAAATTCAATATTGATGATAATAATGTTCTGAATCAAAACAAACCCTAAACACCCTTTTATAGGAGTAAAACCTAATTACAATAAGAAACCTAATTATAATAGGAAAGTTACCTAATCTGAATTGGAAACCTAATCATGATATGAAATATAATCATAATAGGAAAGTTACCTAATCTGAATTGGAAACCTAATCATGATATGAAATATAATCATAATAGGAAAGTTACCTAATCTAAATTGGAAAGCATAAAACATCAAAATTAGGAACTGCCTTTTTAAATTAACTCATAAAAAAATATCCGATGTCGTCGATCGGGTCCACCGGTTCTAGTCATATCACCGTTTCGCCTTCCGTTTGGACTTATGCTTGTCCAATTGGTCCAGAAACACACCGCTAATAGATTCCGCATCATTGCCTCTGGCATGTCGCCCCCCACCCCCCCCCCCACCCCAAAAGTCCCGCCGTTCATGGCTGCTGGATCCCGAGCCCCCTCTGGTCATGGTGGTTGACCCAAAATGGAAAGCAAAAAGCTTCCCTCATGGTTGACGTCGAGCCGGAGGGGGCTTGGGATCTAGTAGCCATGACCGGTGGGACTTTTTTTGGGGGGGGGGGGCGACGTGCCAGAGGCAGATCTGAGCTTGGAGCGACCGGTGGGGCTTTTGGGAGAGGTGGAGGCAGTGGAGGAGTGCTAGAGAAAGAGAGAGAGAGAGAGAGAGCCGGGCTCTGAAGGCGACGACGGAGGCGGATTAGGAGGGGGCTCGGGATCGGAGTGCTGGAGAGAGAGAGAGAGAGAGAGAGAGAGTCTCTTCGTTATCCTTCTTCAGCAGGTAAAGCCAAAAATTGAAAAGATGAGAGAGAGAATTGAAGCGGGATTTTAATTTTGAGCATTTATTATTGCTCAGTTGCTCAGCCTTTTCCTACCCATGAAAAGAGAGAAAAGAAAGCTTTTTTAATTTTCTATTTTCCAGTCAAGCCGACACATGTCGGCCTTTGGATGGAACATGCATGCCACGTAGGACTATGATGTGGTGCTTAGTAAGCATTGAATATTTTCTCGAAGGAATATGTCTCATAAGTTGGGAATAGGGAAATATCTGGGTATACCTTCAGATTGGGCCAGATAAAGAAGCAAATGTTTGCCTAGATCTTTAGAGGGGTAATAAGAAATCATAAGGATGGAAAGAGAAGCTGATGTCTAAAGCCAGTAAGGAGATTCCGATTAAAACAGTTATGCATGCCTTGCCTCAATATGCAATGTTTATATTCAAAATTTTAGTCTTGGTTCGTAAAGCTATTGAGTAGAAAATAGCCTTCTTTTGGTGGAAATAGAGTTAATCCAGATTGGGTATGCACTAGAAGAAATGGGAGGTACTAAAGACTAAAAAAGATAATGGTGGATTCGACTTCAGTGACCTGTCTCTTTTAACAAAGCTATGTTGGGTAAGCAGGCATTAGGACTATTACGGTTCCTCTCAACTCTATGGAAAAAAATGGTTAAAAAAGGAATTTATTTTCCTACGAGTGACTTTTGGAAGGCAGGACAGGGGGTCCCGTTCCTCTTGGAGGTGGCAAAGTATGATTATGGGTAGAAATGCTATCTCCTAGAAGTTAGATGGTCAGTGGGCGACGAAAATACCATACAAGTTCATCCACAAAATGGACAACAAATTATTATGTAAAATGCTCGGCACAGAGCGCAGGTAAAGGAATAGTACTATCATAACAAAATGGTCATGCTGCATCCCTAACACACTACAATTGAAGTACATATACATGCCCTAACATATAACTTACAGTGTAGTTAATATGTTCGATGCCTATCAATGAATATAATAACTCGAGTTTCTCCCATCGTTCGTGATAACAGGAAAAAGAAAAAGGGAGATCGTTTTACGCAAGGATCTCTAGTAGAATCTCATGTGCGTGAATCGAAAACGGACCAAGTGAAATCCCATCAACTTTCAAGTTGATTATGATGACCAAAGAAGCAAACAAAAGAGAGGTATTGGTCTTGAACCTTGAACTCAAGTGTTTGCTTTGAGTCAGATTTGGACGACAGACTCACGGGTAATCGGGTCAAGACTGCGTGATCATGCCACTCTTTTCTCGCCATACGGCAAGGAGTCGCAATCCCCATATTCAATTAGATTTTGAAGCATCGTTTGACTTTCACGTTTGACTTTGAATAATAGAAAAATCTGACGACGGGAATTTCTTTTGTTAAATAACTAGAAGTAATAAATCCACGTTCAAACCCAAATTGTCTCCAACCATACTACTTCCAATTGACGGAATCCAGTGGCAGGAACAGCAGAACTGCAAGGGATTGATTAGAAAAATGGCTCGGATTTGTCCATTTTCACTCACAATAGGTGGGAATTGGTGTCCGAATTTTTTCCCCTTTAGACTAGGATATCCGAACATTTTATTCTATTGATTAACATGAATATATATATATATATATATATATATATATATATATATATATGTTCATTAGAAGTCTTAAAACTTGTCACGAAAGTACAATTGAGTCATAAAATTTGCAAAAAGTGCAATTAAGTCCTAAAACTTGTCAATTTAGTTCAATTGAGTCATAAAGTTAACACCGTCTAACTTATTAACAGAAAATGCTGACGTGGCGTTGACATGGATTATTTTAATATTTTCTCTCTTCTAAGTGGTGATGACGTGGTTATATTGTGAAACATAAGACTAAAATGACGTCGTTTTGGCCAAAATTTGATTTTTAATACTAATTTATTTGTATTAAATTTAAAAATAAGCTAAATATTTTTAAAAAAAGGAGTAGGAGAAATCACCCCTGGCAGGGGTCTCCGGGCCTCAGCCATGGGCCGGCAACCCTCGCCTAGATTTGGATAATTTCATACAATATAAGGACTAAATTAAACATTTACCAAAAATTTAAAGATCATATTGAACAAATTATAAATTTAATGATGAAATTGCACATTGTACTAAAGTTTAGAAACTGCGTTGAATAAATTAAAAATTTAGGGACGATATTGCACATTAATCAAAGTTTAGGGAGCAGTTGTATAATAATCGCTAAAAAGAAAGAAGTTAAAACGACCTCACCAAAAAGTAAAAGCCAAATTAATAAAATAAAAATAAAATTGACTAAATTACCCCCGCCAACCCAACATCACAAAATGACGGCGGCCCTGTGTAGATTTTGTAAGAACCTGCTACGCGTCACCATCTAACCTTTGACTCCACTCTTTTTTGTGAATCTCGAGGCTCACCGGTTTCTCGCCAGTCACTCTTCTTCTTCCTGTTAAGTACCACCTTCCCAAACAAAAGCTTAGCTCTATCTATGTCGCTTCCGTTGATCTTTAGAGGCCAAGCGAGAATAACAAATAAAGTGTTTATCGTGTCTTGCCCCTAATTAGGGTTACGCAATATGTATTCATTGAAGTGTTTTATTATGGTCAGATACAGATAAAAAGATAAATGCAGAAAACTACATGATACATATTACTTACGTAGTGTTTTACTTATAGTCTTGAGTAATGTGTTAGTGACGCGCATTGAATTGAAGTCAAAGCGCACCTCTCCCTTTCTCTAACCCATTTCTTTGACTTCCACCCTATCCCCTACTTGCTTCTTCTTCTTTCTTTGGTTCCCAATGAAGCAAGAAAGCCAAAAAAAAAAAAAAAAAAAAGAGCGAAGCCGATGTGGTACCGCCACTTTGATGTCCTCTCCTCTTCCCTCTTCCCCTCACTCCAGTTTCCCTCTTCCCATGCTCGCATGCTCTCACACTTCGCTAATCTTGATCCTTCTCAAGATGGGTCTCTCCCTCACTTGATCTCCCCACGACCCTTTTCCTCCGCTACTTTCTCATACCGTTTCTGGGATCAATCATAGTGGGGGTTCTCTTTTTGGGTGCTCTGTTTCTTGATATGGGCGTCGTTCGAGATTCGCTATGGGTGGTCCTCGCCGTCTCTTGGCTGTGCCTCCAACCGCAGGTCCTGCACTCTCAGCAGGACCTTGTATGCAATTCCAGCGATTCCAAAGCGTTGCAGGACTTGATGAGCAACTTTGAGTCCCCGATCGACGGTTGGGGACTCAATGCGTCTGCCAATTGCTGCGACTGGGTGGGCGTGGTGTGCAATTCTTCGTCTGCTCCCGGCCTGAGCGGCGGCGGTTCCTCTAGTTCGGGCAGAGTGGTGGAGTTGGTCCTCGCGAGCAAGAAGCTCGCAGGCAGCCTCCCGGACTCGCTCGGCAAGTTGGACCAGCTTAGGCTCCTCGATCTCTCTCACAACCTCCTCGAGAGGACACTCCCCGAGTCGCTCCTCCACCTCCCTAATTTGCGGGTCCTCGATCTCAGCTACAATGAATTCTCCGGACTGGTGCCCGAGAGCGTCAATCTGCCCTCGCTCCGCGTTTTCAACATCTCTGAGAACTCTTTCAATGGGTCTCTGCCCGTGTGGATTTGCGCGAACTCGACCCGCATTCAGGTGCTCAATCTGGCCGTCAATTATTTCTCTGACGTTATCCCGCCGGGACTCGGCAATTGTGGCTCCCTGCAGAACCTTTCTCTGGCCACGAATAGTCTCACGGGTGGGATCAGTGAAGATATCTTCACTCTGGGTCAGTTGGTCCAATTGAACCTTCAGGGAAACTCGTTTTCAGGGCCGCTTGGCAACGGGATCGGCAATCTCACGGAACTGATTTGGCTGGACATTTCGATAAACGGATTCTTGGGGCCAATACCGGATGTGTTTCAGAAAATGAAGAAGCTGCAGTACTTCATAGCTCATACCAGTGGCTTCTCGGGCTCCATACCATCTTCCTTGTCCAATTCGCCATCGCTTACGTTTCTCAATTTGAGGAACAACTCGCTGACCGGTATGATAGTTCTCAATTGTTCGGCATTGAGCAGCCTCGTGTCTCTGGATTTAGGTTCCAACAATTTCGGTGGTCCTGTCCCTGAGGATTTGCCCGATTGCCAGCAGCTGCAGAGTGTGAACCTATCACGGAACAAGTTCACAACCCCGATTCCTCAAAGCTTCAAGAACTTCTCCAGCCTTGTTTACCTGTCAATCTCAAATTCAAGCCTATCGAACCTCTCTTCTGCACTCGGGATCCTTCAGCACTGCAACAATTTGACAGTTTTGCTCCTCACTCTGAATTACTTCGACGAGGGTTTACCAGGCAATGCAAGTTTGAGTTTTCCGAAGCTTAAGGTTCTTATAATCGCAAATGGTCGACTGACGGGTTCCATGCCCCAGTGGGTGCGTGGATGAACCCGTCTGCAGTTGCTGGATTTGTCCTGGAACAGATTGGGTGGAATGATCCCTTCGTGGATCGGTGACCTCCGATCTCTATTTTATCTGGACTTATCAAACAACTCGTTTGTGGGCGAGATCCCAATAGAGATTACCAGATTGTCTGGCCTCATCCAGAGAAACCTGTCAATGGTCGAACCTTATCCTGATATGCAGCTCTTCATCAGGAAGAATGGGAGGGGCCTGCAGTACAATCGAGTTATAAGCTTTCCACCTACGTTGGATCTGGGAAGGAATAATCTCAACGGATCAATCTGGCCCGAGTTCGGGAATTTGAAGAATGTCCATATCTTGGATCTCAGGAATAACTTATTATCTGGTTCGATTCCTGACAGTTTATCCGGAATGACTAGCCTAGAGACTCTCGATTTATCTTACAACAATCTGTCGGGAAGTATACCTTCTTCACTAGTGCGTCTCACCTTTCTGTCCAAGTTCGGCGTTGCATATAACAATTTGTCCGGGCCGATTCCTGATGGGGGCCAATTCCCGACTTTCCCCAATTCGAGTTTTGAAGGAACCAAACTGTGGTGGGATTATCAAGCTCCCCCCTCCCCAGTGAGCCAAAATCATCCTGGACCTGCCCATCGTGCCATGACAGATAGAAACATCGGAATGACCATTGGAATTGCATTCGGAATGGGCATTGGAATTGCATTGGGAGCAACTAGGATTGGTAATTCGTGTTCGTGTTTGATAATCAAATTTTGTAATCGTGTCATATCGCGCCATTGAAAAACGCTATATTTTTGTTCATTATGCTATAAGACTTAATATGGTCAAATGACCCAGGCCAAGCAACGGCTAGAAGTGGGTCACGAGACCTCCATCATCGCCTCATCGGGATCGCACGACCCTAGGTCATATTTGCCTGGGTTTAGCAATCCAGGCTAGATCTGACCCTGGCTTGGATGGCGCGAACATGATCATGCATTGCCTTGGGTCGCCTAACCCCAAGCCAGATCTGGTCTTGGTTGGGGTCGCGTTACCTCAATCAACGTCGCTTGGGGCCGCACAAACTTTGTTAGGCTTTGCCTGGGGTTGCCCAACCCTACCATCTCCATATTTTTGGCTCCACATCTTCATGTTGCCACGCCATCTTATCTATGGGCGGTTACTCCTCCAAAATGGCATCTCATTCTTGCCTTCAAACGATAACAATTATGGTGCTCTATCTTCTTGTTTCCCTTATCCGCAAACAATTAAAAGCTCGACTGCCACTACCCTCAAACTTCATGCCCATCAAAACAGTCATATTCCTTGAACATCAGCTTGCTTAATCGATATCTTCCAATTGATGTCTTCACTTCATCCCATACTTAGCCAAATTCATTGTAATTATCGTTGACCAATTGTTATCGTATAACGAAAGCTATAGTCGTGGTCATCAATAAGCATGGCTATCAGCAAGAATTTCCATAGTCGGTAGCTCATCGATAATCATACCATACCTGAGCTCAAGTTATTTGCTTACTCAAATCGGCATCATGTCCACTAGAAAGGCTTGGTTATCTTTTGGGGTAAACAACACCATTAGCCATTGAAAAAGGATGATGCCAGAATCTGATAACTATCCTAAATCAATATTGCCTTGCTACGCGCCAAGCAATTGATCTAAACAAATATGGAATCTACTTCAGCAGTGGTTGCCCACAGAGCCTAAGGAGGAATATGGCTCATGAATTGAGAGTGCCAAAAATTGAGAAGATAGGAAAATATCTAGGTATACCTTCGGATTGGGGTAGTCAAAGAAGCAAATGTTTCACCTATATGAAATTGGAAGGATGGAAAGAGAAGCTGATGTTCAAAGCCGATGAGGAGATTCTGATTAAGACAGTTGTGCAGGCCTTGCTTCAATATGCGATGTCTTGATTTGTAAAGCTATTGAGCTAAAAACCGCCTCCTTTTGGTGTAAACAGAGTGAATCCAGATTGGATATGCACTAGAAGAAATGAGTGGTACTAAAGACCAGAAAAGATAATGGTGGACTTGCCTCCAGAGACCTCATCACTTTTAACAAGGCTATGTTAGGCAAGACGGCATTGAGATTATCACAATTCCCCTCAACTCTATGGAATGAATTGTTAAAAGTAGTTAATTTTCCTACGAGTGACTTTTGGAAGGTAGGAAAGGGGGTCCCATCCCTCTTGGAGGTGGCAAAGTATGATTATGGGCGGAAATGCTGTCTCCCAAGCAGTTAGATGGTCTGTGGGCGATGAAAATGCTGTCAATATCTGCGATGATGAGTGGCTGAAATATGGTGTAATCGGAGGACTTGTGAACCATGGAAATCCACAGAGAGTAGCAGAGTTAATCAACTAGGAGGATAAGGTTTGAATTGAACACAAGCTGAATTGCTTATTCGAAGAGCATATTGTGAATGAAATATTGTTTATCCCACTAAGAACAAGCTACGGGGAAGACAACTTAGAATGGTCTGGGAACAATTCAGGAACATACTCCGTAAAGAGCGGGTATGACAGAATGCGAGTAAGAACAACCAGCGGAGCAGAACGTAAATCAAGCATCCTCCTCCTACCAGACTCCGGAGTACTCTATGGTTGAAGATCTGGAAACTGAACTACTACTCCCAAAATACGCTTATGTGGAGCGCGTGTCGAAATGCACTACCCACACGAGAGAGTTTGTTTTAAGAGAAAGGGCTTACCGAACTCATTCTGTCCTCTGTGTCAAGTAGCTCACTGTCCTCACGGCACTTGCGAGCTGGCCCATTTCCATCTCGCTCTAGTAGCTCGTTGTCCTCGTGAAGCCAATCAATTAAGGCCCGCCGTAAGTAAACCCTTCCTTCTAATCAGATTATTAAACCCCCCACCAGCCCTTACAGGATATTTTTCTATTCAGAAGCCATCATCAACTTTGTTCAGAAAACTTTGGTTAATGAAATGAGAATGTTTTGTCGACCAAAAAAAAAGGGGGCAAGACCATCTTGCAAGGAATTAGAAGAAACGACACTTCAATGTCAACTGCATTAAAAGTCAATGTTCACATCCCCCAACCTGAACCGGCTGCTGCTCGTTTACTTTTCTAGAAAGCTAGATATAAAAGTTATTAAGATTCGTAGCGTTGGAGGCAAGGAAGCAAACCATCTTTGACCTCGAACGACAACTATTTTTAATTCTTGAAATACTGAAAATTAATTAATAATAAATAATTCCGCCAATTCATCCCAGCCAATGTTTTCAGTAAGCATGCTGGCTCATATTTGCTGTAAATACAGGACTCCACCGATTTTTTAGCCCAAAAATATAAAGGAGAAGGCCTCGTTGACTGCAAAGGGTATGTTACAAAGTCAAACAGCTTTCTTTTTTCTGAATTATTGTATAGGCAAAGAGCCAACCGACATATAAAATTACAAATCCGTATTTTATCGCATTTTGCGCTTGTTAGTAGAGGATATCGTCCTAACCTTCATAAAATGTCTTAAATTTGAAAAAAAATATATATTTTTAGGTTGTGCATTTGGTTACGTCGTAATATCATAACAAGTAAAAAGTTTTGTAATTTTCTTTTTACTATATGAGGTTATATTCCAGAAAAAAAGAAGAAGAAATTTGATTAGATGATATACCAGCTTACTTGGGAAGTATGGTATATTAAATATAGATGTCAATGTGTGCACGATTATCTTCAACAAAGTTAATGTACATCCAAGCATTCTCTCTCTCCTCACTAGCTCTGAGATTGTTAAGCTTTTCCAAAGTCAACTATATTACTCTCTTTGACATGTTCTCTGCAAGAAACTTAGGTTCAATTTGTTTTGTCAAAAGTATATGATTTGAGAAAAGATCTTCACATTAATCTCATCAATCAAGCAAAACACGAGAAAGAAATTGAGTGCTCGACTTAGTGACCATAAGAAAAACCAAATATATGGTTTTCTACCGAAGAAGGAATATTCCAAACTAGATTCTAGAATGATAGCTAAACACAACAAAAAAGATTATAATAATAAAACAACCGACATTTTCAATCCGTATCTACGGTCTATTAGTTGGTCATCTCAAAACATAAAAAGACGATACACACTAATAAATAGTACAGCATCACCCAAGTTGGCGAAAGAATAGCCGTATAGAGTTAATGTTAAATCGGCAATGTTCCGGAACATAGAACCTGAATTTATCCGATGTCGGTTGGTTCTCGAAATGTGAAATCGTGTAAACCAAACAGATCGATCATTTTTTTTTCTAAATTAATGTGAAAAAGAATTGGCATTTAAACCGCCAAATTCAAAAATTTGAGAATTCTGAATTACTGATTTTCAAAAAGTTAAATAAAATTCGTACGGAATGACATTTGATTGTAATGGAGCTGAGACATAATTTATTTAGCATCTACGCCCCCATGTGATCGCTACTGTTACTTGCGCCCAGTTCTAAACTACTAATTCACGAATTCTACCTACGTGCTTGGTTCTAACTTTGTAGTTATCGATGGCGATCTTTTATGATCCGATCCAAGTTCGAATTTGTAGATTAAGATCACGTACGATTGGCAAGTGAATCTACAAAAGAAATCATTAGCAAACCTGAAATATTGTAATTTTTACGAAGACCACTATTGACTGGGCTCTTTATTTGGACTAAGATAAAAGCAAAACGTACATCTTACTCGCGCGACAAAATTTAAAACATTCTTTGAATTTTCGGAAATCATGAAAAAAAGATATATGTGAATTCACTTGTCAATGTGTGAGTATCATGAAAATTTTTAAGAATTTCCGATTTAGGAAAAAGTTAAAATACGTCAATCGCGAGATTTGATTTTAAGCAAAAAGTAAATCCAGGCATATCAACGGTTGGGGACCAGCTTAGGCATGCTCTGAACAGAAAACTAGACAATATGGTCCTGATCCTAGGCCTGCCGTTTACGTTTGACTTTTGTTATATGGAAATCGCTTATGCACCAAACAGTGGATTTGACTAATCAATGATCCAAACGTCATTAAGCTTTACATTCTGGGATCGCACCGAACCTTTCGGCCCGGAATCTCTCTCTTGCATCATTTTTATAAGGAAAGCAAACTACAGCGGCTTATTCAGTTGGATTTCTTCCTAAATTTTCGTAGACCTGTCATCTACCTAATTTCAAATACGCGTGGAGAACAAAGAGGCTCTCCTTTCTTTCAGCTCAGTCCGTGCAATTTGGATACACATTGTTCACATAACATTAGAATTACTGTTGATATTGAAGTGAAGATTTAGGCATAATGAAGGTTTGGTCATTGAATGATTAATTTCTAATGATGCTTTGAATGTTCCGCTTTTAAATACATTTTCCCACTTGTACCCCAATGGACAAAATCAGTAGTCTTGATGTAGAACGGGTTCGAATTGATAATACCTTAAGTGAGTTAATTCATGAGTGTCGCAATTGACTTGTGCCCTCGTGACACGTGACAGGCTATCCATTGTTGATTTCCTATGCCGGGTTGCCACTTGACATAATCTTGTCAACCAATCCTTTCTTTTTCTCCCACTATGAATACTCCATTAATTCACTCATTGAGGGGACTTTTTGACTTCTAAATGTCTATACATCGGCACTCCATTTACTTCACCAGTGAACCACTATGAAATCTCTCGAACAAGTGACTCGGCATTCCTCACTTGCCACCTGACATTCGAGTCCACTGAAATTTTCTGCTCCTCCTTTAACGCCTTTTCTATTTTATCCTGCAAATGATATTACTTCTGTGCTTCGTCAACCTTTTTGTAAGGTTAAGGACCTCGGGAGCAAACCTCTTAGGTTTTTTTTTTTTTCTAATCCTAAACATTAGTTAATTGAGCTTGAAATCATTTATATAGAGTGAGGTGTCCCTTTCCTGCCCCTTAATGTTCTCTTGTTTTCATCATGAATGGTTCTTAACCCAAATTATCCAGTATTAACAGTGTTTTGAGATTATATGATGGAAGTTTATTTGCAAAATGGGCAACAAATAATTATCTTATGGGGTAAATGATTAGTGTTATCATAACACTTGGTCATGCTGCATCTCTAATACACTTCTAGTGAAGTACATATACCCTTGTGTATATCTCACAACCTAGCTAATATGTAAAGGATAAAACTTGTCGCTAAAGTGTAATCAAATTTTAAAACTTTCAAATAATATAGTCGAATCTTAAAACTTATTAAGTTGATGTAATGGAGTATCTCCCCTAATTCCATCCAATTTGAGTAACTTATCAAATTTCTTTATTATTTAGAGTTGCAACTCTAGTATCTTCTTCCTTGGTCCGTCATTTGCCCAAATCTGTCCACCACCGTTGTCACCCGAGCTTGTCGAAGCTTGAGTCTCCATAGACCTGAGCTTGAGGAAGCTGGGAAGCTAGAGCGGTCATGGTCGTGAGCTATGAGTTTGATGAAGCTCAAGTGACCATGAGCAAGTTCGGCATTGCTTGAGTTGCCATGGCTGCGAGATTGAAGGAGCTCGAGCGGTCATGGCTGCGAGCATGAAGATGGCTATTCTTCAATCTTCCCCAGCTCCAATCCCCCCATCGTTGCATCTTTCTTGCCGTTGTCTTCAAGGTCAACCTCCATGAAACTATGTTATGAAACTTGAATGGCTATGGAAGAGCTCAACGAAGCTCGAGTGGCCATCTACCCGAGCTTGAAGACATATGGAAGCTAGAGCGACAATGGCCGAGCTTGATGAAACTTGAGCGACCATGGTCGTGAACTTGAAGATGATTATGCTTCTGTGACATCTGAAAATCCCTACATCATATGTAGGAAATGAAGATGACAAATGTCCCAAGTGAAAAGTTCAGTTGGATTAATAACGTGTTAGTACCCTAAAGATTCAAAATGTATTTTCCATGTCCATAGTTTTCAGAAAGTATTACTATTAGGGTTAGATTAATAAATATTTGCTCTTGGGTCAATTATTTAGAGTGGCAATGAAACATATATCGCCACATTAGTTGTTAACGAATATAGTTACGCTTCAAGATTACGTAATGGATAAGGGGCAGATTACAAATTTACTAAGTTGAGTGTCTTTTGGCGTTTGGTAACTTTTGCAAAATGTTTTAGTGGGTTCAAAATATTTTTTGATTTATCAGTGTTTAGATTAAACAGTGATTTCCTTATTTACGTACTGATTTACTAAATATCTTGATAATTTAACAAAATATCTACTTTGAACCATATAATTGAGCTATTTGTCACTTTCTAATTTGAACATCTCACACTCAATTTCAACCTAGTGTTTTTAACCTCAAGTCATCGTTACTTTAACCTTGGTTACTTGTTCTTATCTCTTGGTAACTCATGAGTATTCTTCTAAATTCATTCCTCTTGGTCGTATAATTGTATTCTCTTTTGTCTTCAAGCTTCAAAAAGAATTTCAACTTGTTCTTGCAAGCAAAAAAGAGATCACCCATCACTTTTTCTTCTACAATCACTTTCCAATCTTTCGAGTAAACGAAAGGATTACATATTCATGTTGTAGAAACTTCAAAATTCCATCTTTCAAGAGTTTGCAAGGTGAACTCATGGGCTTTATTCTCTTTTATTAAACTATTTTTGTTAAAAGATTGAAAGTTATTAATCTTTCTTCTTTTTTATTTTGTCTTGAAGGTGGTTAAGACTTTAAGTTGTCCAAGTCTTTATTAAAGGTAAATTACTCAGTGTAAATATCTTAAAGTGTTGGTAGATTGCAAACCATGCTTGAAAAATTGAAAAAAAGTTAGTAACTTACTCACTTGTTGGAATGTTGGTAAATTCTTAATATTGTTGGTAATTCACCTATTACAATTGTAAAGTTTCAAAAGAGTTGGTAATTTACTATTTCATCATAATGTTGGTAAGTTCCTGATAGAGTTAGTAATATGCTTACCACATTCGTAAAATTTTAGAAGAGTCGATAAGGAGCAACAATTCTTTGACATTCGACGACAAGTATTTTTAATTCTTGAAATAGAGAAAATTAATTAATTTCGCTGATTCGTCCAATCCACCTCCCCTAATATTTGTGTAACGACGCTTGCTTTTTCGCCTGCATGTTGGCCTATAAGTTGCAATTAATACAGGACGTCATTGACTTTTTAGCCCAAAAACTAAAAAGGAAAATGCATCGTTTGATTGCAAACCGCTTATTATAAAGTCAAACAGCTTTATTTTAGTTGATAGTTTTAATTTCTACCTCCGATTTGTTAGTTGGTCATTCCAAAACATAAAAAAACAATGCACATATATTAAGTTGAAGAACAATATCCAAGTTGGAGAAAGAATAGTTACATTGAGACAATATTAAATGGGCAACGTATCGTAATATAAATCATTGAACCAACTCGGCAATGACTAGCTCTCAGAATGTGATATTGTAGAAACTATTGGGAGCATGCAGTATAAGACCGATATCTTTAATTGGGGAGATCATCAAGAGGAAGCTTAAGACTAAACCCATCAACATTTACGGCCGGAACCACCTTTACTTAAAAGTTTAAGCGGGCCAATATTAACTTTTTTACACCCCATCAATTTTTCAACGTGGGACTTCTCCAACACAATTCACATATGCATCTCAACAATCTCTCTCTCACATGTGAGCTCAATGTTAGGTTTGCTTCCTCTTAATCTAGAGATTCTTTTACATCAAGATATCTCAACTTAAATCTCCATCAACGCCCAACTTCATCCATGGTCTCTTTTTCCAAACTGAACATAAAGTGTGCTATCAGATCTGCATTGCTACACCACAATGCCCAACGCTCGGGAACATGTTGGTTACTAGATTCATTCCTTGAGGTATTAACCAAACATCAAAATAGATTGGAGTTCACCAATCTACCATTGGCTTTGATACCATTTGTTGGGAGCGTATAGCAAAAATTCGATACCTTTCATCTAAGGATATTATCAAGAGGGAGCCCAAGTTCAAGCCTATCAATATATCCAGTTGGACCCAATTTCACTCAAAAGCTTAATGAGTTATGGGCCAATTATGACATATTAACTACTCTATACCACACAAATTCTTTAATGTAGGATTTCTTTGACACAACTCACTCACACGTTCATCCTAACTATCTTTCCCTCACATGTGAGCTCTTCCTCTTAATCTAAGTAATCTTCTACATCAAGATATCTCAATTAGAATCCCCATCAATGCCCAATTTCATCCATGATCTCTTTCTTCAGGTAGAACTACGAAGAGTGCCATCAGGCTCGTGTTGCTACATCACAACACCTACCGCTCAAAAACCATGTTGGTCACCGGATTCATTCCTTGAGATATTCACCAAACATCGGAACATCTCGGAGGCCCACCAGTCTACCATCGATTCTGAAACCATTTGTTGGGAGTATGTTGCAGATGACCGATACCTTTAATTGGAGAGATTGCTAATATGAAGCTCAAGTCCGGGCCCGTCAATATGTCTAGTTGGACTCACTTTTACTTAAAAGTTTCAACGAATGAATTATGGGCCAACATGGATATATTAATTATTTCACACCACATCAATTATCCAATGTGGAACTTTTCCAACATAACTCACATGTGTATCTTAATAGAAACCAAATAGATGACAATTTCTTAATTAATAATAAAAGAAGAATTGGTTAATTAAACACAGGCCTATTGAGAATTGCAATTTATCATTTTTCAGAAAGGTGGATGAAATTCGTAAGGAATGACATTTGATTGCAATGATGCTGATGCAAAATCTATAGGTGTTTACACCCTACATGATCACTCTTACATGTTCACTAGTGTCACTTGCGCCCCTTGTGACTCTCGTTGCGGTCTTCCGTGGTCCTGTCTAAGTTCAAGGCACGTCCTTAGATTAAGATCACATACAACTGACAGGTATATCTATTAAGGAAATCATAGACAACCTCTTAAACATTATATTTTTCACTAAGAGGACTATTGGCACATTAGGTTTGACTATTTATTTGGACCAAAGTAAAAGCAAAACATTTCCATCTCGCTCTAGTAGCTCATTGTCCTCGTAAAGCCAATCAATTAAGGCCCGCCGTAAGTAAACCCTTCCTTCTAATCGGATTATTAAACACCCCCCGCCACACCCCCCCCCCCCCCCGCCCCCCTCCCCAACCCTTATAAGGTTATATTTATATTTTGAAGCCATCAACTTTCTTCAGAAGACTTTGGCTAATGAAATGAGAATGTCTTGTCGACCAGAAAAAAAGGGCAAGACCGTCTTGCAAGGATTTAGAACCAACGACACTTCAATGTCAACTGCATTAAAAGTCGATGTTCACATCTCCTAACCAGAACTGGCTGCTGCTCGTTTACTTTTCTAGAAAGCTAGATATAAAAGTTATAAAGATTCGTAGCGTTGGAGGTAAGGAAGCAAACCATATTTGACCTCGAACGACAACTATTTTTAATTCTTGAAATACTGAAAATTAATTAATAATAAATAATTCCGCCAATTCATCCCAGCCAATGTTTTCAGTAAGCATGCTGGCTCAGATTTGCTGTAAATACAGGACTCCACCGACTTTTTAGCCCAAAAATATAAAGGAGAAGGCCTCGTTGACTGCAAAGGGTATGTTACAGAGTCAAACAGCTTTCTTTTTTCTGAATTATTGTATAGGCAAAGAGCCAACCGACATATAAAATTACAAATCCGTATTTTATCGCGTTTTGCGCTTATTAGTAGAGGATATCGTCCTAACCTCCATAAAATGTCTTAAATTTGAAAAAAAAAATACATTTTTAGGTCGTGCATTTGGTTACGTCGTAATATCATAACAAGTAAAAAGTTTTGTAATTTTCTTTTTACTATACGAGGTTATATTCCAAAAAAAAAAGAAGAAGAAATTTGATTAGATGATATACCAGCTTACTTGGGAAGTATGGTATATTAAATATAGATGTTAATGTGTACACGATTATCTTCAACAAAGTTAATGTACATCCAAGCATTCTCTCTCTCCTCACTAGCTCTGAGATTGTTAAGCTCTTCCAAAGTCAACTATATTACTCTCTCTGACATGTTCTCTGCAAGATATTTAGGTTCAATTTGTTTCGTAAAAATTATAAGATTTGAAAAAAGATCTTCACATTAATCTCATCAATCAAGCAAGACACGAGAAAGAAATCGAATGCTCGACTTAGTGACCGTGAGAAAAGCCAAATATATGGTTTTCTACTGAAGAAAGAATATTCCAAACTAGATTCTAGAATGATAGCTAAACACAACAAAAAAAATTATAATAATATAATAACTGACATTTTCAATCCGTACCTACGGTCTGTTAATTGGTCATCTCAAAACATAAAAAGACGATACACACATAATAAATAGTACAACATCACCCAAGTTGGCGAAAGAATCGCCCTGTAGATTCAATGTTAAATTGGCAATGTTCCAGAACATAGAACCTGAACTTATCCAACGTCGGCCGGTTCTCGAAATGTGAAATCTTGGAAACCAAACAGATTGATCATTTTTTTTTCTAAATTAATGTGAAAAAGAATTGGCATTTAAACCCGTGCCTAGCCAAATTAAAAAATTTGAGAATTCTGAATTACTGGTTTTCAAAAAGTTTAATAAAATTTGTACGGAATGACATTTGATTGTAATGGAGTTGAGACATAATCTATTTAGCATCTACAGCCCCATGCGATCGCTACTGTTACTTACGTCCAGTTCTAAACTTCTAATTCACGAATTTTGCCTACATGCTTGATTCTAACTTCGTAGCTATCGATGGTGATCTTTTGTGATCCTATCCAAGTTCGAATTTGTAGATTAAGATCACATACGATTGGCAAGTGGATCTACAAAAGAAATCATCAATGGCAAGTGGATCTACAAAAGCAATCATCAACAACCCCTGAAATATTGTAATTTTTACAAAGACCACTATTGGCGCATTAGGTTGGCTCTTTATTTGGACCAAAATAAAAGCAAAAAGTACATCTTACTTGCCCAACGAAATTTAAGATATTCTTCGAATTTCCGAAAATCATGACAAAGATATACGCGAATCCACGTGTCATCACGTGAGTATTGTGAAAATTTTCAAGAATTCTTGGTTCAGGAAAAAGTTAAAATATGTTTATCGCGAGATTTGATTTAAGAAAAATAAGTAAATCCAGGCATATCAATGGTTAGGGACCAGCTTGGGCATGGTCTGAACAGAAAACTTAGATAATGCGGTCCTAATCCCTAGGCCTGCCGTCTACGTTTGACTTTTGTTATATGGAAATCGCTGATGCATCAAACAATTGATTTGACTATTCAACAATCCAAACGTCACTATGCTTTACATTCTGGGATCGAATCGAACCTTGCGGCCCCGAATCTCTCTCTTTCATCATTTTTAAAAGGGAAAGCAAACTACGGCGGTTTATTCAGTTGGATTTCTTCGTAAATTTTCGTAGACCCTCGTCTACCTAATTTCAAATGCGCGTGGAGAGCAAAGAGCCTCTCCTTTCTTTCAGCTCAGTCCGTGCAATTTGGATACACATTGATCACAGAACATTAGAATTACTGTTGATATTGAAGTGAAGATTTAGGCATAGTGAAGGTTTGGTCATTGAATGATTAATTTCTGATGATGTTTTGAATGTTTCGCTTTTAAATACATTTCCCCGTTTGTATGCTAATAGACAAAACCATGGGTTTTGATATAGAACGGGTTAGAATAGATAATATCTCGAGTGAGTTAATCCATAAGTGTCGTGATTGACTTGTGTCCCCGTGACACGTGGTAGGCTATCCGTTGTTGATTTCCTATCCCTGGTTGCCACTGATATAGCTAGCAAGAATCACCTACCAATGATCACCTAGAGGGGGGTGAATAGGTGATCTTAAACAATTTTGATCAATTTAAGCGGAAATGATTGACCACAGTTAAGTCTGAATAAAATTCAGATTCAAAACAATTTATATAGACAGTGCTCTTGATGTGCAGTATGTAAAGTAAGAGATAAGGGATAGAAAAATTGCACACAAGTTTATAGTGGTTCGGCTTATAGCAAGCCTACGTCTACTTTCCCACGTTGACAGCCTACTGGCTTGATTTCACTATGTAATCAAGAGGAATTACAGATTCTGAGTGACAGCATTCTTGTATATGATAGGACTCTCTATCTCACTCTTACAAAGTATCCCTCAAGATCTTAGTATTTAGCTCAAGAAAGACAAGAGAAAGAATCGGAGTATGATCAGACTTTGGACTTGTTGATTCTCGATTTCGTTACTTCCTTCTGCTCCTTGTAGGTCTCATTTTATACTCCTCCACTTCCAAACTAGCCGTTGGACAGTCTTCGGAGGATCATCTTCCAATTTTCATCTTGGACAGATTTGTATAAAATGGATTGAGTAACCGTTGATTGACAAAATCTGAATCTCGCTGATTCTGGTCGCCCATATAATCAAAATATTGGTTTCCATAAGTAGAGTTTTATCCGTTGTAATGCATACTTATCATAATATTTTATTGTCAATCAATTTGATTAAGATTGAGTCAATCAAAACTTTTCTATTGTGAAATTCATGCCAGATCACTAGTTGTTGTGATTCGTTCTGAATGAGTTTTGCTTCTGCGTCTGAAAAACTTCTGCGTCTGCATCTGCATAATTTCTACGTTTGAAGAATTTCTGATTCTTGCTTTACATTCAGAATTTGAGTTAGCGTAGGTCTTCAGTAAAATCTGAGTCTTTCAAAATTAGAGTCTGAATGACTTTTATGATAAAGTCTGAACTTCTTATATCTGAGTCTGAACTTTTAGTTATGAGAATTTGTAAAGTCTAATATTTCCTTCTGAACTTCCAGAATATATTAACCTGAAATGGAATATATGTCAGATTCACAAGATAAATATAGAAAATTTTGTGAACTTCAAAATTTATTAGCAATTTTCCTCAATAGCCACATGACATGAACTTGTCGACCAATCCTTTCTTATCCCCCCACTATGAATGCTCATTAATTTGCACATTGATGGGACTTTTTGACTTCTAAATGTCTATACATCGGCACTCCATTTACTTCACCAGCGAACCACTATGAAAACTCTCAAACAAGTGACTCGACGTTCCTCACTTGCCACCTGACATTTGGGTCCACTAAAATTATTTGCTCCTCCTTTGATGCCCTGTCTATTTTATCCTGAACGATGTTACTTCTGTGCTACATCAACCTTTCTGTGAGGTAAAGGACCTTGGGAGCACACCTACTAAACATGAGTTTTTTTCTTTTGGTCAAATCCTAAACATTAGTTCAATGAGGTTGAAATCATTTATATCGAGTGAGGTGTTCCTTTCCTGCCCCTTGATGTTCTCTTTTTTTCATCATGCATGGTCCCTTAACTCAAATTATCCAATATTAACAGTGTTTTGAGATTATATGATGGAAATTTATTTGCAAAATGGGCAACAAATTATTATCTTATCGGGTAAATGATTAGTGTTATCACAACACTTGGTCATGCTGCATCTCTAATACACTACTAGTGAAGTACATGGCCCTATGTATATAACTCACAGCTAGCTAATATGTAAAAGATAAAATTTATCGCTAAAGTGTAATCGAATTCTAAAATTTTCAAATAATGTAATTGAATCTTAAAATTTATCAAAATGATGTAATGGAGTATTTCCCTTAATTCCATCCAATTTGAGTGACTGTAGATGTTGATGTGACATTTTTTTTTAATTTTTTGATGAGAGAACCGATCTGTCTATCCTTGTATACTCCTTGTTGTCGACCTCAAGGTCAACCTCCACGAAATGATGTCCGGATGCTCAAGCAACCATGGCTAAGCTCGACGAAGCTCAAGTGCCATGACAATGAGCTTGAAGAAGCCTATAAGCTGGAGCAGCCATGATCGCGAGCTCAACGAAACTTGAATATGCATGTATGCGAGCTCGAAGAAGCTTGAGTGGCGATGGCTGCGAGCATGAAAAGGCTATGCTTCAATCTTCCCCAGCGCCAATCCCCCCATCATTGCGTCCCTGTTGTTGTCTTCAAGGTCGACCTCCACAAAACTATGTTATCAAACTTGAATGGCCATGGCCGAGCTTGACAAAACTTGAGTGGCCATCTACCTGAGCATGAAGAAGTATGGAAGCTGGAGCAGCCATGGCTAAGCTTGATGAAACTTGAGCAACCATGGTCGTGAACTTGAAGATGAATATGCTCCTGTGACATTCGAAAATTCCTACATCATATGTAGGAAACGAAGACAATAAATGTCCGAAGTGAAAATTTCAGTTGGATTAATAACATTTTAGTATGTGAAAGATTCAACATGTATTTTTTGTGTCCATAGTTTCAGAAAGTGATTCCATTAGGGTCAGATTAATAAATAGTTGCCCTTGGGTCAATTATATAGAGTGGCAATAAAACATGTATCGCCACATTAGTTGTTAACAAAAATAGTTATGCTTCGAGATTACATATCGAATAAGTGGTAGGTTACAAATTTACTGAGTTGAGTTTCTCCTAGTGTTTGGTAACTTTTGCAGAATGTTTTAGTGGATTCAAAATATATATTTTTAATTTATCAGTGATAAGAACAAACACTGATTTCCTTATTTATGTACTGATATACTAGATGTCTTGGTAATTTAATAAAATATTTACTTTGAAACCATATAGTTGAGCCATTTGCCACTTTATAATTTGAACACTTCTCACACAATTTGAACCTAGTGTTTTTAACCTCAAGTTATCATTACTTTAACATTGGTTACTTGTTCTTATCTCTTAATAACTCTTTAGTATTCTTTTAAATTCATTCCCCTTGGCCCGTATAATTGTATTCTCTTATGTCTTCAAGCTTCAAAAAGAATTCCAAATTGTTCTTGCAAACCAAAAAGAGATCTCCTGTCACTTTTTCTCCTCCTATCACTTTCCAATCTTTCGAGTAAAAGAAAAGATTACATACTCGTGTTGTAGAAACTTCAAAATTCTATCTTTCAAGAGTTTACAAGGTGAATTTATGGGCTTTATTCTCTTCTATTAAACTAGTTTTGTTAAAAGATTGAGAGTTATTAATCTTTCTTCTTGTTTAGTTTGCCTTGAAGGTGGTTAAAGCTTTGAGTTGTCCAAGTCTTTATTCAAGGTAAATTATTTGGAATGTCAGTAAATTTCTTAAAGTGTTGGTAGTTTACAAACAAAGCTTGCAAAATTGAAAAAAAGTTAGTAACTTACTCACCTGTTTTTTTTTAATTTTTTTATCGGGAACTTACTCACTTGTTGGAATGTTGGAAAATTCTTAATATTGTTGGTAATTCATCTATCACAATTGTAAAGTTTCAAAAGAGTTGGTATTTACTATTTCATCATAATGTTGGTAAGTTCTTGATAGTGTTAGTAATTTACTTACCACGTTAGTAAAATTTCAGAAGAGTTGGTAAGGAGCAACAATTCTTTGAGATTGGACGACAATTATTTTTAACTCTTGAAATAGAGAAAATTAATTAGTTTCGTCGATTCGTCCAGGCCACCTCCCCTAATATTTGTGTAACGACGCTTGCTTTTTCGCTTGCATGTTACCCTTTAAATTGCAGTAAATACAGGACTGCATTGACTTTTTAGCCCAAAAATAAAAAGGAAAATGCCTCGTTTGACTGAAAACCGCATATTGTGAAGTCAAACAGCCTTCTTTTAGTTGATAGTTTTTTTTTGGTAAGAGCCTTCTTTTAGTTGATAGTTCTAATCTGCACGTTCGATTTTTCAGTTGGTCATTCCAAAACCTAAAAAGACAAAGCACATATATTAAATTGAAGAACAATATCCAAGTTGGAGAAAGAATGGTTATATTGAGACAATATTAAATAGGCAACATATCGAAATACAAAACCCTGAACCAACTCGACAATGACTAGTTCTCGGAATGTGATGCTGTAGAAATTGTTAGGAGTATGCAGCAAAAGACTGATACTGTTAATTGGAGAGATTGTCAAGTAGAAGCTCAAGTCCAAAACTGTCAACATATAAAATTGGACTCACATTTATTCAAAACTTAATCCAATATATTATGGGCCGACATTGATATATTAACTATTCCACACTATACCAATTTTTCACTGCGGGACTTCTTCAATACAATTCACGCGTGCATCTCAACAATACCCCCTTATGTGTGAGATCAGTGTTAGGTTCGCTCTCTCTTAATCCGGATATCCTTTTACATCAAGATGTCTCAGCTTGAGTCTTAATCAACGCCCAACTTCATCCATAGTCTCTTTTTCCAGACCGAACCATGAAGTGTGCTATCAAACTCGTATTGCTACCCCACAATGCCCCATTGCCCGGATATTGTGTTGGTCATCATATTCATTCCTTGAGATATTCACTAAACACCGGAACAGATCGGAGGCCCACCAATCTATAATCGGCTCTAATACCATTTGTTAGGAATGCACAATAGAAGTTCGATATCTTTTGCCTAGGGAGATCGACAAGAAAGAACTCAAGTCTGAGCTTGTTAACATAACCAGTTAGATCTATATTTACTTAAAAGCTTAAAGCCATTGAGTTATGGGCACACTAAGACATATTAACTACTTTACAGCACATCAATTCTTCGATGTAAGATTTTTCTAGCGCAACCCACTCACATGTACATTCTAACAATCTTCCCCTCACATGTGAGCTTAGTGTTAGGTTTGCTTCTCCTTAATCCATGTATTCTTCTACTTCGCGATATCTCAACTTGAATCTCCATTAATGCCTAACTTCATCCATGGTTTCTTTCTTCAGACCGAACCATAAAGTGTGCCATCGGGCTTGTGTAGCTATGCCGCGATGCCCACGACCTGGAAACCACGTTGGTCACCAGATTCATTCCTTGAGACATTCACTAAATATTGGAACATGTTAGAGGCTTACCAATCTATCATTGGCTTTGATACCATTTGGTGAGAGTATGCAATAGAAAACCGATACCTTTAATTGGAGAGATCGCTAATATGAGCTCAAGTTGAGCTCGTCAACATATCCAATTGGATCCATTTTCACTCAAAAGCTTAAGCAAATGAGTTATGGGCCAATATGGATATATTAACTACTCCACACCACACCACACTACACCAATTCTCCAATGTCGGACATCTCTAACACAAATCACACATGTATCTCAATATAAACCAAACAGATGAATATTTTTTAATTAATTATAAAAAAGAATTGGTTAATTAAACATGGGCCTAGCGAAATACAAAAATTTGAGAATTTCAGTTTACTGGTTTTCCAAAAGTTGGATGAAATTCGTAAGGAATGACATTTGATTGCAATGATGCCGACGCAAAATCTATTTAGTATCTGCACCCAACATGATCACTCTTACATTTTCACTAGCGTCGCTTGCGCCCCTTGTGACGGTCGATGGCGGTCTTCCACAATCCTGTCTAAGTTCAAGGCACATCCTTAGATTAAGATCACATACGACTGGCAGGTGTATCTACAAAAGAAATCATCGACAACCCCTTAAACATTGTATCGTTTACTCTGAGGACTATTGACACATTAGGTTTGATTATTTATTTGGACCAAAGTAAAAGCAAAACGTGCATTTCACTTTCCAGACGAAATTTGAAATATTCTTGGAATTTCCGAAAATTACAAAAAAAAGATATACGTGGATCCTCGTCTTAACCGTGAATGTTGTGAGATTTTCACGAATTCCGATTTAAAGAGAAAAAAAAGGTCAAAATAAGTGAACCACAATGTTTAATTTAATCAAAAAGTTAAGCTAGGCAATCCATGGTTTGGGACCAGGTCGGCCATGGTCTGAACAGAAAACTTAGACAATAATGTCCTAATCCTGAGGCCTGCCGTCTATGCTTGACTTCCGCAATATGGAAATCGCCGATGCACCAAACATTGGATTTGACTATTCGAACCATTCGGCCCAGAATCTCTTCCTTTCGTTGATTTATAAAGTGCCTTTTTTAATAAATATCTTCGGGTGGAAATCTTTGCCATATATATATATATCTTCGGGTGGAAATCTTTGCCATATATATATATGTTTGTATAATTAAAAATAGAAAGCAGACTGCGGCGGTTTATTCAGTTGGAATTCAAAAAACGCGTGGAGAAACAAAGAGCCACCTCCTCTCTTTGAGCTCAGTCCTCGCAATTTAGACATCATCCTCGTTTAGTTCTAGATGGATAACATTTGTCTTTTACTTTATTTATTTTTTTTATGGAAAATGGATACAGTATTTAAGTATTTACCGTGAACGTCGCTCCACGTGACCATAACTTGGAATCGGTGGCGGGACCTGAGGTTATTTTCATTGGTTCGAAATGTTTTAGGATGGCTCGCCTTATTCTCTAACCATTTTTAATGGCTTTGGTGTTGGCTCGTGTCCTTCCTGGCATGTGGCTATACATGATCGGCATGTGTCCCTCTAACACGCGGCAACCTATTCCCTCTCGATTCCCTACGCCGAGATTGCCGCGGGGGGTAATCATGTCAATGAATTTCCTTGTTATCCTCTCACTGTAAATAACCCCATCAGTTCGCTCGTCGAGAAGACTTTTCGACTTTTGAATGTCCGGACTTGAACACTTGTGGAAAGCTCTCCAACGAATGACTCGACACTCCTCACTTGCCACCTGGCATCTAGTTCCACCAGAATTATTCGCTCCTCCTCTCGCTTTTTCTGTGTTTTATCCCCCTTTGACGTTACTTTTTGCGACGCAAAACCTTCCGCAAGGCTGCAAACCTCCTCAACATTAGTTAAATGAGCTTAAAATCATCTATGTATCAAGAAGTGTTCCTTTCCAGCCCCTTTAATGATCTCCTGTTTCTGTACAATCATGCACGGCCCCTTAGCACAAATTTGCCGTAGCGGCTTTAAAGTACAGCTGGTGCAACAATGGAACTTTTCTCAAACTGGATTACAAGTACCAAAAGAGTTCGTGGGATCGTGCAGTAGATCTCAAATCGCAAGATGGACAACAAATTATTATCTAAAATGCTCCATGCAAAGCGCGGGTGGAGGACTAGTACTCTCGCAACGCATGGTCATGTTGCATCTATAATAGAATCGAATGTGCGTGAATCTAAACTTAATTAATAAAAATAAATATAAATTTTGACTGTACGCAATGACGATCTTCCAAACCCTTTGTTGAAAAATCCGCTTTCTCTCGAAGGCGGACCGAGAAAAATCCCACCACATTCTTCTTTTTCTTCCACGAAGTTTTACCATTTTTCCATTGATTACGTTAGGAGTGGAATTAGAGCAAGAACGAACCAAGGGGGCAAACCCCAAAAAATATCCAAAGTTGATTATCGATGACACCAAAGAAAGAAACAAAAGAGAGGTATGAAACTTTGAACCTTAAACGCACGCGCTCGCCTCTCGTCAGATTTGGACGATAAACTCACGGGCAATCGGGTCAATTCCGTGGGATCATGTCACTCCTTAGTCCTTGAGTCTTCATTTTTTGGTACGTCATACGGCAAGGAGTCGCAATCCGCCATCTCCATATTTTGATTTTCCAAGGGTCGTTTCGCTTTCACGTTTGACTTTGAAGAATCAGAAAATTCATAAGCGACGGGGAATAGTTAAAGATGGAGTCGAAGTTCAACCCCGACACCAGGTGGTCTTCAGCGATAATCCTTCCAATAGATGGAATTGTAGTGACAGGAACGGTGGAACTGTGAGGAAGAAGTCAGACAAATCTGGGCGATTTTCGTTCACATCATCTTGGGATTTGGTTTCTCCCCCTTTGGGCCGTGATATCCGAACATCTGGCTCGATCAATCGTCGCGAATGTGTACAAATAGGCATCTATTTTATTAATATTTCGCTCGCGGTCGCACGGGAGCAGGTTAAGCCCCTAAAGTTACTATTCAGTTGAAGGTATCACGATTCGAATACCAAATATAAAAAGAATGTAGAAAAGTGACTACGACTGAAATAATTATATTTCGTTGGGTTACCATGAACTAACGTATCATCCAACTGATATACCTGTCAACTGTCACGTGTCATCCGATTCAGCAATTTAACGGTAAAATTTAACGGAAATTAACGGAGGGTAAATTTGTCACGGATGTACCAGTTTGAACTTTTTGGTGATCAAAATATTAATTTTGGGTAAATTTGCAACATGTGTACCATTTTGGATTTTTTCGTGGTATTAATCCTATTTCTTTTTAACACATGTATCTCTAGGTAAAAATGCAAAGAGGGGCAACTAGGGTAACTATTCCTTGGGGTATTATTCTATAAGGGTCCTACATCCACTACAGAATGTTCGTTCTGAGTCATTATACCACGTAATACAATATGAATCGAGCTTGTAACCTTATAAAAAACGGTGTGACTCGTTCTTTTTCTTTCCTTGTAATTTGGTTTCCATTTCATGTTCCGTCGTAGTCCTCCATGACTACCGCGTAATACCCAACCAATTTAATGGAGAATGGAGTGTTATGATTGATATCATGGAAAACTCTCCAATTAAATTGTGGAGGTCTCATTATACCTCTTTTAAGTTATGATTATGTTTGGAAAACAAAAATCATGATTATGCAATAAAAAACTACAATTTGCGTTGCGATCTTTTTCAAAGGAGAAGTCAAGCTTTTAAAGAGAAACTCTGGACAGATAATATACCTTACTAATCTCGTGAACAAATTAAATCTAGGACGAAGCATGTGTAGATAACTCGAAACTTTATGATGTCGTGGATCGAACTCAATTTGCAAATATTTACATCATTTCTTTGCTAACAAATAAATTTGACATCCTTTCGGTTATTCTTGTAAGAGCCGAATCAATCGGTTATCGAAATATTAAAACTCAAATGCTAAATCTTATAACCGGGTCATATGTCAGAGTAATAATTAAAGTAATATCCTTAAAAAAGTCAATTTGCCTACACTAATCAACACGATTGTAGTGGGAAAAAGCACTAATCGAGTGGGGTTAGTCAGACGTTGGATCCATGCCTAAACCCTAGAACGATGCAGGAGAATTAGATTGCTTGTAGGTGACAAAAGGTGGGGCAATAACCGAGAAATTATTTAAAATTCGTCGAAGTCAACAGCTTACATGAAACCCAAGGAGAGATTTACCAACTTATTTTGCGACAAATATTAAGTCCACTCAATAATTTCTGGTAAACAATTTTCTAACACCTTTCACTGGCCCCCTAAAAAAAATTGCGCTTGTCGGTAAAATGCCTGAGTTCAACCTTAATAGATAAATTAAACTTTTCATAGATTCTCATGAAAACGAGAATAAAAACTTCCTCACCAAAAAGAAAAAGAGGAAATAAATCATCAAAAACCTCAAATTATGCGGTAAATTCACACTGAACTTTTTTTTGAGGCAAAAAAAAAACCTTAAACTATGTTCACTGTGACACATTTACCACAAACTCTTTCTTGTGAAAACAAAAAACTCTACATATATGGCACATTAATTCTACGTCGAGGTTTCATTAAATTATTTTTCGGCCTAAATAACGTCGTTGTTATTACGGCACCATTTCAACAACGTTAAAATTTTGATGGAGAGCAAATGTGTCCAGGTGGACACAATTTGTGATTAATTCAAGATAAATCTGTTTCGGTGGGAATAATTCGGGGGGCTTTGGTTGTTTTCTCTTTTTATTAAAAAAAAAAAACCAAGGCAGCAAAATAACAAAAAGCAAGAATAAGAAAACAGGAAATGAGAAAAATGTGAATTAATTACCGCCCCCCTACCCAACGCAACTGCACACACACATTAATGGCGGCCCGGCGTAGATTTTGTTGTATTCCCGCCACGTGTCGTCATCAAACCCTTTGACTTTCCTGCCCCTCTCCCTCCCCTGTCTCTCCGTCGTGAATCTCGAGGCTCACCGGTTTCTCCCCTGCTTCTCCTCCTCCTCCTCCTCCTCCCCTGCTTCTCCTCCTCCTTCCCGTTTGAGCAACCGCCACCTTCCTCCCAAACGGAAAGCTTCACGCTCTGCTTCTGTCCGTCCCGCTTCCTCCCTCCGTGTCCGAAAGTGTGGACGAGGAGTAGGCGGCGGCGGAGGAGGAGTAGGAGTAGGAGTAGGAGTTGGAGCAGCAATTGGGTTTGGTATTCCGACCCAGCAAGCGCGTGTGAAGTCAAACCGCACGCACACGATCTCTCTCGCTGTCTCTCTCTCTCTCTCGCCCCACTTCTCTTCTTTTCCTTTATTCTTCTCTCTTTGGTACCCGGTGACGCAAGCGAGAAAGCAAAGCGAAAGCAGAGCAAAGCAAAGAAAAGGAGGAAAGCCTCCTCCTCCTCTTCCCTTCTTTATCCTTCTCTTCATCATCTGTCTCCTCCCCCCCCTTCCCCTCATGCTCGCACGCTCTCGCGCTTCGCATATCTTGATCCTTCTCCTGATGGGTCTCTCCGTCACCTGATCCCTCCGCCGCTCTCTTGCCTTCCCGTTGCTTTCTCGTGCTGTTTCCTGCGGCCCATCGTATTCGGGGGTTTTCGTTTCTTGGGTTGCTCTGTTTCTTTCATATGGGTGTCCGAGATTCGCCGTGGGTGGTCGTCGCCGTCTCTTGGCTGTGCGTCCAGGCGCTGGTCCTGCACGCTCGAGGGGTCCTCGTGTGCAATTCAAGCGATTCCAATGCGTTGCTGGACTTGATGGGAAACTTCGGGTCCCCGGTTCCCGGTTGGGGGCCCAACGCGTCCGACAATTGCTGCGACTGGGTGGGCGTGGTGTGCAACTCTTCGTCTGCTCTCGGCCCGAGCGGCGGCGGTTCCTCTAGTTCGGGCAGAGTGGTGGAGTTGGTCCTCGCGAGCAAGAAGCTCGTAGGCAGCCTCCCGGACTCGCTCGGCAAGTTGGACCAGCTCAGGCTCCTCAATCTCTCTCGCAACCTCCTCGAGAGGACACTCCCCGAGTCGCTTCTCCACCTCCCTAATTTGCAGGTCCTCGATCTCAGCTACAATGAATTCTCCGGGCCGGTGCCCGAGAGCGTCAATCTGCCCTCGCTCCGCGTTTTCAACATCTCCGAGAACTCTTTCAATGGGTCTCTGCCCGTGTGGATATGCGCGAACTCGACCAGCATTCAGGTTCTTAATCTGGCTGTCAATTATTTCTCTGGCGTTATCCCGCCGGGACTCCGCAATTGTGGCTCCCTGCAGAACCTGTCTCTGGCCACGAATAGTCTCACGGGTGGGATCAGTGAAGATATCTTCGCTCTGGGTCAGTTGGTCCAATTGAACCTTCAGGAAAACTCGTTTTCAGGGCCGCTCAACGGCGGGATCGGTAATCTCGCCGAACTGATTTGGCTGGACATTTCGACAAACGGATTCTCGGGCCCAGTACCGGATGTGTTTCAGAACATGAAGAAGCTGCAGTACTTCATAGCTCAGACCAATGGCTTCTGGGGCTCCATCCCGTCTTCCTTGTCCAATTCGCCATCGCTTACGTTTCTCAATTTGAGGAACAACTCGCTGACCGGTACAATAGTTCTCAATTGTTCGGCATTGAGCAGCCTGGTGTCTCTGGATTTAGGTTCCAACATTTTCAGGGGTCCTTTCCCTGAGGATTTGCCCAATTGCCAGAAGCTGCAGAATGTGAACCTTGCACGGAACAAGTTCACAACCCCAATACCTCAAAGCTTCCAGAACTTCTCCAGCCTTGTTTATCTGTCGATCTCGAATTCGAGCCTATCGAACGTCTCATCTGCACTCCGTATCCTTCAGCACTGCAACAATTTGACAGTTTTGGTTCTCACTCTGAATTACTTTGATGAAGAATTGCCCAGCGATGCAAGTTTGAGTTTTCCAAAGCTTAAGGTTCTTATCATGGCGAATAGCCGACTGAAGGGTTCGATGCCGCAGTGGGTGCGTGGATGCACGCACTTGCAGTTGCTGGATTTGTCCTGGAACAAATTGGGTGGAATGATCCCATCGTGGATTGGCGACTTCCAATCTCTTTTTTATCTGGATTTATCAAACAACTCATTCGTGGGCGAGATCCCAAAAGACATTACAGAATTGCCTGGCCTCATCAACAGAAATCTGTCAGTGGAGGAACCTTCTCCTGATTTTCCACTCTTCATGAAGAAAAATGTGAGCGCGAGGGGGCTGCAGTACAATCAAGTTACAAGCTTTCCACCGACTGTGTCGCTCGGAAGCAACTCTCTCAACGGATCAATCTGGCCCGAGTTCGGGAATTTAAAAAATGTCCATATCTTAGATCTCAGCCATAATTTCTTATCGGGTTCGATTCCCGACAGTTTATCCGGAATGACTAGCCTAGAGATTCTCGATTTGTCCTACAACAATCTCTCGGGAAGTATCCCTTCTTCATTAGTGCGTCTCAACTTTCTGTCCAAGTTCAATGTTGCATATAACAATTTGTCCGGGCCAATTCCCAACGGGGGCCAATTCCCTACCTTTCCCAATTCGAGTTTTGAAGGAACCAAACTGTGTGGTGATCATGCTCCCCCCTGCTCAGGTGGTCGAAATGATCCTGAATCGGCCGATGATGCCACGAGGAATAGAAACGTCGGAATGGTCATCGGAATTGCATTTGGGGCAACATTTCTTCTGGCCATTATGGTCATGATTTTGGCGAGAGCACATAGGCGGGGAGAGGTTGACCCTGAAAAGGAGGTGGTGGGGAGAAGAGAAAGGGATATCGAAGACTTGGAGTCCCGATTATTGGTTATGTTCCAAAACAAGGACAGTTGTGAAAAGCTGTCATACGAGGATATCTCACGAGCCACCAACGATTTTGACCAAGCGAATATCATAGGGTGTGGGGGTTTCGGGATGGTCTACAGAGCCACCTTCCCCGATGGCACGAAGTTGGCGATCAAGAAGCTCTCTGGTGATTGTGGGCAGATGGAGAGAGAATTCCGTGCTGAAGTTGAAACTCTCTCGAGAGCCCGACACCCAAATCTCGTCCATCTTCAAGGATTTTGCATGGATAAAGAGGCGAGGCTCTTAATATACTCCTACATGGAAAACAGTAGCTTGGACTATTGGTTGCACGAGAAACCAGATGGGCCTTCCTCGCTAGATTGGTGCACACGGCTCCGAATCGCTCAAGGAGCGGCAAGAGGACTTGCATATCTGCACCAGTCGTGCGAGCCGCATATTGTTCATCGAGATATAAAGTCGAGTAACATCCTTTTAGATGAGAACTTTGAAGCCCACTTGGCTGATTTTGGTCTTGCGAGGCTCATGTGTGCTTACGATACTCATGTGACTACTGATCTTGTTGGGACACTGGGTTACATTCCTCCCGAGTACGGTATGGCCTCTGTTGCTACTTACAAAGGCGATGTTTACAGTTTCGGCGTTGTCCTCTTGGAGCTTGTCACGGGGAAAAGGCCGATGGATATGTGCAAGCCCAAGGGGTGTCGGGATTTGATCTCTTGGGTGATTAAGATGAAGAGCGAGACCAGGGAAAGTGAGGTGTTTGATCGTTCCATTTACGGCACGAAGCATGACAAGGAAATGTTGCGGGTTTTTGAGATCGCCTGCCTTTGCTTAAATGATAGCCCGAAAGTGAGGCCTTCGACCCAGCAGCTAGTTTCCTGGCTCGACAGTGTTGGCGTCGGTGTCAAGCCATTTTTTGGCAATTGCAAGGAGCTCTAGATGCACAGCTGGAGTCCTTTTTGCAGTGTGGAAGTGATTTTTTTTTTTGTTTCCCGACATACATGTCTACTGTAAATACTTGAAACTCGGTTCCTAGAGTTCTTTGTTACAGGTATCTGGAATAAAAGCATTGCACAATAACTCCTGGCATTGAAGTTAGTTTCTCCCCACTGAAGAAAAGCGCATTACCTTTCCAGTTCCAACTTGTACGAGTAATCATTGTTCTTGTTTTAGTTGTGATGGTGAGATGCAAATTCGAAGTTAAACGGGATGCGTTTTTGCACGATCTTTTCTATCGGAATCTGCTTATGTGCTCATATCGCAGCAAGATCCTGTACAAATGACAGAGACTTAGATGAATTAGTCTTGTTATCCTAAAGCTTGTCATTTTTTGCTCATGAGGTAACCGAGTCGTGGAGCAACTGAGCCTCACGCAGCTCGACGCAGACTCATCTTATGCTTGTGAAGCATTACGCTGGAGAGTATCTCCGTCTTCATCAGTTTTCCTTACTTTGTTGAGCTCCCCTTTATCATCCAGTTCTGCCCCGGCCCTTTTCGTCCATGCAAATTTCTAGCGGTAGTCCTTTGAACTATGCCGATTCATGTCACAAGAAGGGTGCTGTTTCGAGTGTTGAATCTCAGACGACCGATTACTTCATTCGCGACGAAATGCTCGGATATGCCAAGTTTTATGCTGAAGTTTCTGGTATTTGATGCACGTTCTGGTACTAGAGGTTGGTGGCTCTGCAGAACAAGATGATCAGATACTTATAGTTCTTTCTCCTGGGTTAAGTTCAGTGGTGTAGTGTCTATTGTTATCACTCTCCTTATTCCACCATCTGCAAAGATGGACAATCTTCTTCATCTTCACTGACAAATCTTGCTTTCACAGATAGAATTTTATCATCCGTTTTCTCACGAGTGATTTACAAGGAGAAGGGGTGGGGTGAGGTGAGGTGAGGTGATTAAATTTGTGGTCCCTGTAGTTTGGGGGATTTCGCACTTAGTCCTTACACTTTGTTTGGTTACAATTCTGGTCCTCGTACTACTCTCCCGCGACAATGTAAGGCCTTCCATCAAAATCTCCCGTTCAAAGTTCGCCAGAAATTGCTGAGTTAGCATTGGTTATTGGCACGCGACGCCTACATGTACAAGCTTCTAAAACAAATTAGGCTTTCGGTCCATGCAAGTTGTTGGAACGATGAATTTCAGTCCTTGTACTTTGTTATTGTGTTAAAACCAATCCTTATCTTTCAAGGAAAGATAATTATTTTTTCACGCTTCCATCCGAAATCTTATGAAAATGTCAACTCAAGACAAACTTAATTGGTGATGCCTACATATACAAGTTTATCCAATCTGATTTAATTCCAAGTATTCAATAAAAGCCATCATCGTTTTCAATTCAGATCCATGTAAACGTACTTAGAACTACTTGTAGAAAAACGTTAAATAGGCGTCATATTTTAGACAATTTATGTGAATTCTTCCGATCAATCTCTATTATTAAATAGTAAATGGCTTAGAAAAGCTTTATCAATTATTACTAATAAAACCATAAATCTTAAACATAAAAACTTGTACACATACACCTAATGCATTAAGTTTTAGTCAATGTCATTTAAGTCGTATTTGGGATGGAAGTGTATAATATTGTACTTAAAATTTCATCCATGAGGATTAGCTTTGTTGCATATATAAATTATAAGAATTAATTTTGAACACTTTAAAAAACAGAGGGACCAAAAATGTAATTTGTCTTAGAGGCTTGTACAAATAGGCACCACGAGTTAGTTACCGGTGCTAACTCGGCAATCTCTAGCATAAATTCAACGGAAATTCGATGGAAAGACTTAAATTGTTTGCTGGAGATGAGGATTAGAATTATAACCGAAGAAAGTACGAGGACCAAAAGCGAAATTCCCCAAACTAAGGGGATCAAAAGTGTAATTTCCCAAAAATTTATTATCTAGTCTATGCAATATCATAACAATCAAGGTTCTCAAATCTTTGCTGATAACACAAAATCGTCGAACATTACAATCCATCAAGTCCACTGAACTATGGTTCTCATGAAACATAAATTTCTATAGCAAAGCCAAGGATCTTAACAAACTTTCGCGCGGGACATGTTTACTCAATAATGGAGTGAGTAGTCAATAATTTTACGACTTGTGATTTCATGTATAAAGAGCAAAAAATTTCATTTAAATAACATCGCATATATTATCATATCACTTAGCACTTAATCTCAATACCTAGAGTCGACGTACATTATCAATCCTCTCTCATTGCCCGTCGCTTTCGTCTTTTTGGCATTTCTACCCCGTCATGAGTTAAAACGACAGCAATGCAATCGAGCCCAATTTAAACGGCCGACAATCGGTAGCCGACGAACCAACCACTAACGACGATTGCCAATTAAAGGCCGATTATCGTCGTCGGTCATCCAACGGCTCACAAAGGGTCCGATAATTTGGCTTTGATTTTCATCCCCGGTGATGCTATAAAAGAAGGGCCTTTTACCTTTTTCGAATTGGTTTCTATGGAGTACGAAACACAGCTCGCTCGTTCAGTCATTCGTTTGTACTTTAATCGACTCCTATTGATCCTAGTGCACAAATCCAAGAGGATTGAGAGCCACTTGCTATGAAAAGAACGTCAACCGTCCTATGTCTTGGACATGCGCCCGTGTGCTTCACCACCTTTGCCAACTTGTGTGCCTTCGCTGACATTTTCACATCTTCATCTGTTCCTTTTCCATTTCGTTTCTTGCAAATTACTTCAACTGTGGGGACAATATCTAGGGTTCCCCGAACAATATGACGTGCTTTTGACAAAAAAACAGAAAAGGTAGAGGGGGACAATTAATATCCAATAAGTTCTTTCGAATATTGGGTTTGAGTTATAATTATTCCGTCTCCCGTGATGCTAGCAACTAAAAAATCTCTTCACATAAGACTTGTCGTAGTTAGACAACGTAGCGTAGAGCAAGCTGTTTAGAGGTTTGCTCACGGGCCGAATTGAGCTTGTGACTTCGTGGTGATCTTACCACTAGACCAGCCACGATGGTGGAGGTTTGATTTTTTGACATAACATCCCCCTACCCTATATGGCTGCTTTAATTTGCCTTG
Organism: Syzygium malaccense; assembly: GCA_031216405.1. Taxonomy (NCBI): domain Eukaryota; kingdom Viridiplantae; phylum Streptophyta; class Magnoliopsida; order Myrtales; family Myrtaceae; genus Syzygium; species Syzygium malaccense. The sequence goes on along the minus strand of CM062262.1, from coordinate 21,307,817 downwards.
TCAAGGATCTTTTATACGCATCTTTTACTAGAAATATTTTACGTTACTTTTTACCCTGTCCTCCTAAACTTATCTACTGGGATTGAGTAGAGGTAGCAAGAAACTTCGTGACCTTCAAATTGAATAAATGTGAGATTAGTTAAAAGTGTATTTAACGAAATGTTATGAGATGATTTGATGGAAACGCGCAACAATTGCCGAGGTTGTTTTTGAATATGCATCCCCCAAATCGGAGGTAATTACATCCAAATCGTGTTAGAGGTAGTGCGATAGTTATTGGGATCATGCACCATAAGTGCTAAAACTCAGTGAGAAAATGTAGTAAGTTGTAAATCCCAACCTGCAAATAATTGTCCAAAAAATTCAAAAATTATTGTATGGCAGCCAATTTATTCTTAAACTTTTCAATTTGATCAATTTAGTTCTAATTCTTTTAGCAATTTGCCGATATAAATTTTCCAAGCAATTTTGATTGGAAATCGTTGACGATGGCAAATTTTGCAATTGTAATTTTTTTTTCCTTCCCTTCTTCCCTTTGCCAATCACTGGGGCCTCAGTGATGGTCCACAAAGGTTATTGGCCATAGGTGATGGCAGGCAAGGGCTACGGCTCTCTCGTCGAATCTAGGCGAGGGTGGTCAATGAGGGCGATGCTCGCCTACAGCCATCACCGAGGCCTGGCGACCGGCAGAGGGCATAGGGAAAAAAGAATAAAGAAAATAATAGAATAGAAAAGGAAAAAAGAAAAAAAATCATAAAATTTTTAAGAAATTGAAACAATTGTTCACGTCAGTGATTTTCGGCCAAAATTAGCCGAAATAACTACATTGACAAATCATAAAAAAAATTATGACTAGATTGACCAAATTGAAAATTTTAGGATTAAATTAATTGCCATACAATATGTTTAAGACTTTTTGAATAATTTTCCCTAAAATCTATAGCTAATGCAATCGAATCCTAAAATTTGTCTGAATAAGCAATTAATTATTTTCAATGGCTTTGTCTATTTTAAATTACAAAGAAATCCATACTGACTATTCTAATATTTTGTTAGACATTTGTTGTTAGTGCCAAAAGTCATGACTATTAGAAAAAGGTACATTGAGCTTTTCCATTCCCAAAGATAATGAAACTAATCAAAGTACTTGATTGCACATTTTGGATAAGTCAGACCTATTACACTTTCGAGACTTGATTGCTCTTTCGCTATAAGTTTTTAGTCTTTCGATGCACTTATTTCGCTATTTTTTTAATATGTCCTACAACCCACATTGACAACCTAACTTTCTAGCATTTACGATCACTCTCCCTCTTCCACTTGTCAATTAAATATTATGTAATTAGAAGTTGAGATGTAAGTGGTTGCTGGCTGCTTGCACGCCATAGGGCAAACATTGCGTGATAGATCAAGGTTTAATTTTATAATGTTGGCCCGACCATAGTCCACAAAATAGTCAAACAACTAATCGTGGGGGCAACGCATGCTTGGCTTGTCTTTTCATGCATAGACGACCTCTCACCTTCGTTCATAAAGGGAAAAAAAATCTAGGAGCGATAATTAATGCCTTTGAGAAATGTTAAAAATCAAAGAAAGAGTGAGAGAGAAAAAAAGCAAGGTATGCATGGAGTTTCATTTTCCGTATGTGCAAAATATTAATTGTAATGTATAGCAATGTCGATGACTAATACATATCCTGAAAATTTGATTAGGAAACGTCGAGGTGCATCGATTGAATGTACAAACCGAGTTTCAATGCACTTGGTGCATGAAATTAAGGTACGGTGATCCAAATGCGAGTCATCCGAAATTTCAATGACCAAAAAATGAAATTTATTCGAGCGAGAAACCCGGAAACACCATTATTCGCGGGGGAAAAATGCCAATGGGAAATGTTAATTTTAATTAATTAGTGTCGTCTCCTCTATGATAGCTATGGATAAGCATTAGGCCACTAATTTGCTCTCAATAGTCTTCTCAAACGCATTGATTAAAATATGCAATCATACTTTGAAACATTATCCTCCATTACCACAAAGTTCACAAAACAGGACTTCTCCCGTTTTTCTTAGTTGGTCGCAGACGTTTCCCCATTAATTTTATATGGACATGTTATTCATTGCGTGAACGTGTTATACTCTATTTATTTCGCAAAAAATGAATAATTTAAAAAATATATTCCTAAAAATAATTATTTGTATTGTTTAAAATACTTAGTCGTTGAAAAATATTTTCATTGCCAATAATAACTTATGATTAAATATTTTTGTGAATAATCAAAATATTTTTCGTTCATTCATTTTTATAGGCGATATCATTTCTAGAAAATTATTTTTCAGATCGATGATTTTTCACGAAACAAACGCAACACACGCATAATATAAATAATCCGGGAATTAGTCATTTTTTGAAAAATGGTAACTACAAGTTTGTCAAAATGGTCCAACGCGCCCACCACTTAGAAATCAAAACCAGCTTCTCCACCTTCTACAGTCTCATGATTTTTTTGGCATAAAGCAGGCCCAAATGAATCTGTCATTTCTTGCAGCACACTTAATCATAGTTGAAAGCGACACCCAATAACCCAAAAACAATGTGGTGATTCGCCACGTGTGGGCTGCCCTCACCACCCAAATTCCACTTTCTCTCGTGTGTGTGGGGATTTTCACATGTCTACTCCCATTCCAGAGCGCAGACGCCCACTTTCTTAATATGGAAAATGCTGATCTTCATCTGCAAATTCTGTAACACTGACAAAAGATATAATTGTTTTGTCTTGGGTTGGCCCCATGGATCCCACTAACTAGTTTTTCTTCTTCTTGTTTTTTGGGCCCAAGCACTAAGTGGTTGATGATTCAATGGATTAGGGAGGGATGGCAGTAGCACTTGGTTTTTTTTAAATGGGGAGAGTGTACAAAGATTATAATTGGTGCAAATGGAACATTTTTTTATTGCTCACATGAGTGTTGATCAAGCTTTAGAGTCAGATCTCACATCTAGATCGGTAACAATTTAACGCTTAATTAATAAAATTCCAGTTATTTAACGGCGACAAAGCTTTCAATCGGGAGGAATTAAGAAGAAATGCACATAAATATAATAAAATCACCCTGAGATGTGGATTAGTGGAAGCTGATTTCTTTTATGAAATATGAATGGAAAAAAAAAACAAATGGTTGATGTAGCATCAGATCTTGACAAGTCTTGGCCTACCTTGACTTTGGGATTAGCTCTAATGATGACAATTATCTCTCTATCACTAAAGTAGAAATTATTATAAACATCATTGGGCCATTAAGAACTTCCATTACATTCCATACATCATTCTCTTTACTGACCAATTATTCAGCACTAACAAAGATGGACATCTAAAAGCATTAAGGTGTACTCAGAAGATTAAAATATGTAAATGAAACGATGGATTGAAATGGACTCCACATTGTTCATATAAATACTATATACTACTTAAAAAAATAAGAAAGAAATAGACTCCACACAATCTTCCATCTCAGAGATTATTACTGCAGATTTCATTTCGACGATGACATATTGCATGGATTAAACCAGTTCATGCGATTTCACCTGTCATTTCCATTGACGAAGCAACATTCGGGCTGACCTCAAACTAAAACTAAAATTGCTAATGCTGTCCATCAACAAGCACATTCATAGAGATTTTGCTCTTCCCATTTGCAGTGCAGTGTGATGTGCGAGTTAAAAACAGGGAAAACAAAGAAAATTAGTCACTGGCTATGGAATAGAAGGAAGTCTCAATCAAAAGAATATGAGAGAAGTTCCTCGCAAGCACAGTGACATTTAAGCAGTCATGCTCAAACACAGGCAGATTAAGCATTACTTCCCCATGGAATTTCTCAGCACGTACACGACAACGGAAAAAGTTTATAAATAAAGTTCTAACCATGCCTTTTCGAGAAGGTCCGTTTCCTTGACCACTTACAATTACATGCATTTTCCCATTGACCAGGAAAAATGGGTCAGGGTCTTTGATCTTTGAACTAATCGGCGTATATAAATATTCTCGTGCACTTAATCGCTGACGGCAACAGCGTCATTGTGACAAGGTGAGCATCAGTACGTTGAACATTCTTGGCATTCAACAGCACCAACTGCAAATGCTAAAAGAGGAAGGGATGCGGCCAGTATTGCGAATGTACTCTGCTTGTTGCTCAGCTTTTAGAGCTTGACGGTTCCTCTTGGCTTCGGCGGCTGCTCTCTTCTCTTCAGCCTTGTGCCTCAGAGCCGCTAGTTTGCTTGTAAGCCTGTCGTGAGCCTGTCCCTGTATCCTCTCCACATCAACCTAAAAATTACAACAAAAATAAATAGATAAATAAATAAATGAACACGTCATTGTTTAGGCAAATGCTGTGATTGAAGATCCCTGCTTCTCTAGTTATCATATCCATATATCTGAATGTAGACAAGACAGAGCAGATGTCACATCACGTCCTAACCAACATAATAAAAGCAACGAAGATAAAGTACAAAGTAAACCAGTTCTAAGTCATTGAAGGTGAAAAGCAGTATCCAGCTAAAGCAGAGGGGCAGAAAGCAGCAAGAGCTGGCAAAACACAGGAATCTCCTCAGTGATGACAAATGACACAGAACAACAAAAAAAGGGATGCCTTCTGGAGTGCAGAAGTTCTGATTTATCAATAATAGCCAAGTTTCTCGTATCCCAAATACATGGACACAAAAAATGCAGTTAAGTTTGATCGAAGCGGAAAGACGGCTGACAAAAGATACCAGACGACAGGGGTCAAGAATGGGGACATCAAACATTTTCTGTTAGACATTATTATCAAAATGGGCTTCAAAGCCCATATTGACTGATAATCAAGACTCAACACGGAAGTACGAAGAAGGATTGTTGAGGTCATTGTTGAGGTCAGTGTGAGGTAACAGTTCTGAAAGTATTCAAGTGTGACACAGGAACCTTGTGATGCCACAATTTCCCTTTCCAGTAGTTATGATGGACCCAAAAGTTTAATTTCTCAAATAAAATCAAGCGTGGCAGTTATTTAATCATGCTTGATCACACGGTTCTTCTGTGCCCATGTTCTTTTCTCCCACAACTTTTTCTTGTGTTCTTCCTTCTCTAAAGAAATCTGCAAAGACATCTACTCGACATTTAAACAAGATATTCCCGTAAAATGTGAAAGTGGTTACAATAGAAAAGTCTAAACCATCCTTTGTATAAATTAGAGGAGAAGGAGAGGGTGGACATAAAATGGTAAATGTAATAGAATGAAGACCATCTCTTCAGGGTGCCAAAAAGATAAGTACTAACCCAAATTCAAACTGATCCATAATAACAAAAATCTCACATTATAAATTTCACTTCGATTGCAAAAAGAGGGAAACCACAGATTGACTTTTTCCAAAACTTAAAAGATGTATTACTTTTTTACTTTGTAGATTTGATGATTATCCACCACACACATTTCAAAGAATTATAGGTTTTCTCCTACACTTCTGTAATTGTTGTCCACAACGTTGATCCTAATCAGCTTTCAATCACCACATTCCAAGAACATGATTCGATAGCACAATATCCTGGTAACAACTTCATCACTAGCCTTTTACATGATAATGAGCCTGTCGTGTTTTTTTTTTTCAGTCTTCCATCTGTTTGTAGTTTGAACTCCAGTTTGTCCTAACACTTTAATTATCAAGACATGCATTTTTTTGGTAGTAAGTATATTAAAGAGCACCAAGGGGGTGCCTCCCATCTACAACCTAGGAGCTAGAAAATATCTAAGAGTTAAAAAAGAAATCTTTGTCAAAGTGTCACACGATGCCAAAAAATTAAGGTGAAAAGCCAAATATCCTTTACAGCACCGTTTGAACTTTCCTCATCTTTAAAATCTCGCCTATTTCTTTCCTTTTAGATGACACAAAAAGTAGGGATTAAAAGCAAAAAGATTTTGCTATCATTACAGCCCAGACCAAGCTACAAGTTCCTCTTAATGGACACTGCCATTATCCAATTAGCAACCTCACTAATTTTTTTGCAGTTCTGCATATTATGGAGATGGGCTGATGCTTCAATAATTACAATTCAACAAACATAAAACCATATCATCAATGCTCAACAACATGGAAAATGATAAGAGCTCTATACCATGAAATAGTAAAACAAACCAACCAGAGGCATCTTCTAAAACCTACGACATCTTGGACTATAATTGGGACAGTTGTTGCATGATTACCGAGAATGTGCTCACTAATTCCTCCTATATTAATTACACTTTCTACAATGATTCACAAATGAAAAGATGGAAAGAATAAAACAGTCTGCATTGGAGTATTGACAGCAGCAAGCTGCATCCTACCAGAAATTTTTTCTTATGTCTCATCAATATAAGCACTATTTTCACTGCTTTCCAAATGTGGAGTTTAAATTTTCTCCAGATGAAAGTAACTAATCAAGGTCAAACAATTCCTAATTCCCCTTCAAATGAGAAAAAACAGCTGCCTGTGGTTCTTGCTAAACAAATTAACTCATCAAGTGTGCTGTCATAGCAAAAAGGTAACGAATTAATCTTAAAGTTTAATACTTTTTACTCATGCTTAAAAAAGCTCACACATTAATCTGGCTCAGGTTGATGTGGTTAAGCAAAGAAAGTTGGGTTTGTGCAACTCCATAATATCCCTAGTAGAGAGAAACACAAGACAACTGCTTTATGACTGGAACTTAAATCATTACCGTTGTAACATCATCAAACCAACAAGCAAAGGTGAAAGTTTTCTATGCCTAATAGCCTGTTGTACCCATACTCCGTAAATTGCAGTCATCCTTGGCTTTCTTAGAGACTGAAGAACATTATATTTGTATCTGATGAGACTGGAAGAACCAAGACTGTTTCTGACAGGGCACATCTCTAATTTTGTCAATTGTTTAAGATTTTTTTTTACCTCATCAAACAGTAGTAACTAAAAGAAACATAAATGCTCAAAACTGACGCATATCATACTAGATAAAAAGCATTACAAACAAAGTTGTGACTTCCTATATTTTACGTCTTAATTTCAAGAAAAAGCTCTCTTGCTTCCTGTTCAACGCAGCCCATGACCAAAAATAGCACATAAACAACTCCTTGACTTGCTTGATTTTCTAAAGTAAGTGCCATGAAAACAAGCAACCATCTGCTTTAGAATTGATGACAACTTAAAGTTTCAGCCACTTCTTTGTTCAATTTTCAGCAAACTTCCCCACCATTATCACTCCATATATTGTACACAACTGCAACTCATCTGAAAGAAATCCTTAACTCATGTAGAAGATACACACATTACTAGAAGAGTTATTTCTTCTTTCTTTTTTTGGGAGGGGGTGTGTTGTCACCTACTAGAAAGACATATAGTAGTTGCGTATGTCATTAGAAGAGTTGAAAATTCATAAAGAGCACAATAGTTCCTCATTTGAACAAAAAAACATGGAAAAGGAAGTTTTGATGCCATGAAAAAATGACAATGGTTTCAATCCCAATGGCATTTACCCATAGAAATATGGAAAAATATGGAGAAGACACATATTTTGGCTTAATATATTATCAACAAAATCTCATGAAAGGGGAAAGTGCCAAACAAATAGAGACAGAGCACCTTCTTTGTGGGTATGCATCAAGATAATACGGCAACTAATGAGTGAGGAAAGCAAAGCCTCGCATGCTTAACTTATAAGAATCTATTACTTGATTCATCACATGTACTCCTAGGAAAAGCCATATGGTGAAACAATCATTAAGGATCCATTACATATGGAAACTGTTAAAGAGTACCCTTAGGGAACTTGTTAAGCCTTATCAAATGAGCTTTGGAAATATAAATTTACCATTTGAAGTGATTTTCTTAAAATCTTTACTTCTTCCATTTTCAAAGTGTCTTAGAAAGTGGTATTTCTATTTTTAGTTAACAAAACTAGTGCCCTAGGGGGCACTTGTTAAAAAGAACCATAACATATCTAAGTGGAAACTTGTAGTTATCTTTCTATAATCAGTTCCTCTCTTAAGCTATAATTCACCTGTTCGTTTCATCTACTGCAATATCCTGCTGGTATGAACTTTCCAATTCAAGAATTCCCAAGAGAGTGGAAGAACACTTCAGTCCATCTGTATAGATTAAGGAGACATAACAAATGGTGCTGCCCACAAAAATTGTTCTCCAAACCTGACTGGACCGACCAACTCTACCAGGTACAAGCACCTGGTCCGATCCAATTCTAATATGTAAACCAGAACCTTCTAGACCTCAAACCGGTGGCATTGACTCAGTCCATTTGAACAAACCAGAACAAGATTGGTAGAGATCAGGATCGGTAGGGCTGAACAAGAAAGACAGGGAGCCGAAAAGACTGGACAGGCCTGATTTTTAGGTCGTGCATAAGTCCGGCCTGAGATTTCGGTCTAGCTATATTTTATTCAGGCCGGTCTAAGCCTTCAGGTCCGAGATCTCATGCCTGAAATGCCCCAACCGGCCCAATCTAATTTTTGAATGTATAAACATACATTAAAAATATAAAATATGAAAATGTAGATAATATAAAATAAATTTTTTACGCTCAAAACACTTTAATAAAGTCATAAATAAGTTAAAACAACATTACTAAAATCAAATGAAGAGAATTGATGGACCAATATGGGTTGAATTGAAAAAATGGCCAAAACATATAAGACAGGTGATTTCTCATGCCCAATATATAATAATTAGTCCATTTTTAACTTAAAAAGAAAAGCAAAAATAAATTCGGTCCAGACCAGGACATATTTAGTTCAGTCCGGGCTTTTTCTTGTATGATTGGGCCCGCCTTGGATATCACCTTTGGAAATTCCAAGCATAGTCTATTTGGGATGGGCCAAAAAGTGCCTTGAGGCCGGCCCGCACAGCCCATGCTCACCCCTAGGAATTGGCTATATGGATTTCAGGCAAGGGACTCATAACCACAGCCCTCTAGCTTCTACTTCAAAGTTTGATCCAGCAAAGTACCCTTCATGTTTGGCTATATGTTGATTCATTTAAAGCTACCATTTCTCACCCTTTTTTAGGGCAAAAATGTCGAATTGCTCCAAGGAGACTTGAACAAGCAAACCCGACAATGTAGCAAAGTGCCTTTACCATCATGGCTGGGCAAAAGACACTTTCATATATTAAACTTGTTTAATATTCTCCGATGAGTTACTCAATTACTACAAACTGGTTAAGTAATTTAGCCAGTTTAACTAATTAAAGTGCATCTAGTGTGACTTTCAATAGGGATTTAAAAACACTGCATACAAAGAGATAAAATTGATAACTTATACAGTGACGGTGCTGCAAAGCATAACAATACAAAGGTTCAGGCTAGAAACATGATTTCATAAAATTGGTTTCATCGTATGCGTGGTCAATCAAGGGTAAGTAACGAAGTGAAGGAGGCAGCTTGCAATTTATTCAATGACAAAGGTTGGTAGCAAGAACATGGGGATAATCACAAACATCTGCACACGGTTTTCATATACACAGAGAAAGCATATACCATGTGTTCCTAAGAGTCTTCTGGGAGGTATAAAAGTAAAAAAGAGATATAATTGAGATTAATATATCTTGCATAAAGATATTGATTGATGAGGACACAGGTATTAGGGATGAGGTGGAGCAGCGCTCTAGTTTCTTGTGCCATCATAGAATGACAATTCACTTTTTTTTTTTTTGGTAAGGCAGCAAAAAGAATAGTGATGCTTTACTCAGAGGAAACATTATGCAATCGAGCATCAACATGTTCAGAAACTAGAAGAAGCTTAGATGAAATAGGGTAGATATCATCTTGCAAAACTAGAACAGAAGAAATGATGAGAAGAAACTTGTTTAGGCCAGTCAAGACACGTAAAACAACAGCCTTCATAAGCTCAAGGGCTAAGATGCAATGCTATGATGCCTATGCAAGTAAACAGTGTAGAGGGAGACCTATAAAAGAATCAGTAAAACTTATAAAAGACCTTGTGTACTTGAATCTCATTATAGACTTTTTTCTAGAAAAAGCCTTGTGACAAAAGGGAACTCCATAACCAACTCTACTTAGTAGGAAAAGGCATTGTCGATGGAATCTCCTGAGTGGTTTTTTCTTTCTTGTTATTGCTTCATTTCTGAAGAATCATTGATGGTGTGTGGGGAATAAGCACTTGCTAACTCTATGTAGAAGCTAAGATAATACAGAGGATGAAAAAACGTAAAAAATAATTGGGCGTAAAGTGTATAGGTTGCTTTTGAAGTATGCCATCAAAGCCATGGTTCCACCTTGGACAAGCAGTGAAAACTACTAATCTGGAGTACAATAGGGGCATAGGGAATTTTTAGTGGAGTAGTGAAAGGCGTAGAGATTGAAAAGAACAGCAGTGGGAGACAGCAGAGGACTTTTGAGCTCTTTGGCTTTTTCTTTATTGGTAATTTCTAATTTCAAGCATCTTTTGTTCATCCTTCCTTCTACTTTTGCGGCGTGCTTTAATGTTTTGCACCTTCTTTCCCCTTAATGTCGAATGGACGTGGAAAAGAACTCTTTTTAAGTAACTATGTCTGGGATCTCCGTCACAATTGTAGTAGATTCTTCTATACACTTTCTAAATCTTATGGCAGCAATAGCAACCACCCAAAATTGCATCAGAGAACTAAAGCATTCTATTTCTTTTGCATCTTCACAATCTACAGCTTTAAGCTATGCATGCAAAATGTTTCAAAGAAATAGCATATTTAAAGTTGAAATTGTATTTTTACTATTTCCTACAATAGGAAGTTTGCATGGAGGTAAATAGGTGTTGCTAATCTGAAAATGCAAGCGAAGTTGTTGGACCTCTCTTACTTTCTTGTCCTTTTTTTAGCATTCTACTCTTGTACTTGAATTAAAAAGTCCATTACTTAGCTTCTTTGTTGATGAAGGTGGACTAGGAAGACTTATCTGGCTATAAACAGAAGAAAAACTTGCTGTCTATTAAACTCTCTCCATACTTTGTGTTGTTTGAAGAGAGAGAGAGAGAGAGAGAGAGAAGAGTTTATCAAGGAAACTAACATATTTAGAGATAGATGGGTCTACACTTCATTTTGATGGATGATTGATCAGCATTTTGTAGATAGAATTGCTGGCAGTAATTTTTTTTATCAAAAGAATTGCTGGCAGTGAATTTATACCTTTGTTATTTCATAAAGGGTTTGTAAGGATGGATCTTCAATTACATCTCTAGAGAAAAACAAGTAAACCCTTTTCCTAGAAATCAGAATTCCAGAAACCCATCTTAACAAGATCCATTTAGCTGAATAAACTATAACTCAGAGCTTCTCATTCGTTAAATCCTTAAAAGCAGGTGAAAATCCAATACAAATCATATCTTTAAAAGAAAATTTAAAGTGGCTCTACTCTGTGCTTCAAAATGCTTTCTTCTGCTGGGACCAGCTTCTCGCTCACATGGACATTAAGCACAAGCTCGGCATCATTCTGCTTTTACTTGTCTTGAGCAATTAGCAGCAGAACTATAATTGAAGTATCTGGCTAATCTAATATTCTCAAAATTCAGTGATCCACAGATTGCTAGACTGATGGCACACACACAAAGAAACTGATGGGTGGGCTTATAGGATGGTAAATTAATAAAAGTACCTCAATTTTCCTCATCTCAGCCTCTGTTTTCGCTTGCTCATGATTCTCCCACGCTTGAATCTTCATTTCTTCACGTTTAAACCTAGGTCAGTGTAGTGCAAATATCCAATGTAAGCCACAAATTTAATAGAACTGTAGAGTAACAACATATAATTAACCTTGGCACATTGGCTGTCATTTGCCTATTTCCACTCACTCAGTAACAAATAAGTTTCAAAGATCTTGACCCTACAATTTAAATAAGAAGGAATATGGATACTAGTTAAGCATCCCAATATAGTGGGCCATGACAGGTGATCAGATTTAAGAATGCTATACAATACCTTCATTATAGTATTGATGCAGACATCAATTAGCAATGTTCAAGACATATGTTACTGCACTACATGAGTCCCAATTGTTTCTCTTTCTTATTTGTCAATGATGAAGTTGCAATCTCGTGCAAAAGAAGAAACACTTAGGAAAAAGAACTACTGATGGCTTCAAGTAAGTCAACCTGGCCATGTACTTGGCTTTCTCAGCCTCTTCCCATGCCACAGCACGTGTTTCTACAGCACTTTTAGCTGGTGGCGTCACGGCTTCAGTTTTTAGTGAAGTCAATATATCTTTGCCGCCCTCGTCCTCCTTGCCAGCCCAGGCAGCAATGTTTAGTTTCCCAAGCTGTGTCCCTAAAGCCACTATCTCTCTCCTTGTTTTCATTTGCAGCTCTTTTTCAGACATATCATTTCCATGATTATTAGATGAATTAGCTTGTGATGACGTTGGCATGGCTCTGGGAGGGGTTGAAGGCCGAGAAGAATCTGGGCTACGTGTAGGAGTAGTTGCTTTGACCGGAGTTCCTGTTCTAGAAGGTTCTTGGCTAGCAATAGGAGTCATCTCTGTACCCATATCTCTCATTGACACTGACCTTGCTGTTGAAGGTGGTGGAACATAAGTAGTGGCACTCTGAATAGCCACAGAATCATGTTGACTGAGACTTACTGCACATCATAGCAAATATGGATAGATGAGTTATAGTGTTCTACAGCATAAAAAAAGGGATGAAGTTACTTTAACTCAAATGGTCCTAGCCTTTTGCAGTGTTAAAACATTTCAGCCCATGTAACTTTGATCTCATAGAAGACGGCATACTTTTGCCTACTTTTACCTGATGCTCTTTGCACATAAAGATCTCATTATACAACGAGAACACGCCAATTCTATATTGTATCATCGAGCATGTGCATATAAGGTGAATGAAAGATATAGGCAAATTGCCAAACATAAACACATATCATTGCCAAAAGAAGATGAAGAATATTTAGTCAGCCGAATGACCAGATCCTTACCAGCTGACTCCGCAATCGAATTTTCCACCAGAAGGACGGGCCTTCCATATAGATCTGCAATAGGATGCATATCAACCTGCCAACTAACAAATTTCGAGCCTGCACCTTCCTTGCTAGCTTGACTTGTATCAATCCTCTTTGTATCCGGTTCTCCTAAACCACCTGTTCTGTGATCAGGAACTTCCGTAACCACCTTCAATGATGATTGCCGACTCCCGTAGCTAAGAAGACCTGCCTTTCGAGTACCCGACTTAGCTTGTCCACCTGTGGTCCTGTTTGATGTGGGACTTGCAATCCATTTCTGGGCATCATCCCATTTAGATGGTGCCGGTTTCGAGAATGGAGCAACGGGCAATCTTTGTTGAGCCCTCTCTGCCTTCTGAAACTCAAAAACAGACGACGAGACACTCACACCGTCATAATCCATGGGAAGTTCTTCTTGCTCTCTGAATCTTGAATGGACTAAAGAGTTTTCCTTCAGTCGACAGTCCCCAACCATCTCTAAATCGGACATTGTTGAAGCCGAATATTCAGGAAGAACTGTTACAACATCAACATCCTTGCAATTGTCCGAACTGTCGCCACCTGCAGAGATTTCACACGAATCTGCCTTAACGTATAGATCATAAATTTCGACTTGCAGTCTACTTGATTACAAAGAAACATCCTACGCTCCAGAACCCACATCAGGGTTACTTGGCAAATCAAGTAATCAAACACAGAAAAGAAACAGAGAGAATGGGAGGATTACATGAATTCGAAAAATTAAAAATTTCCAGGGATTAGCTGCAAAAGAAAAGGAGGGGAGCTTTTACCTGCATCATCCGCATTGTTCAACTCAGATCTCATGTCGAACCCCAAAGAATCAAGGCACTCCTCTTCTTTTCTCTTCTTCTCGACTCCACGCAGCATACTCCTCAACTTCCTGGGAGACAACCCCCCACCAGCATTACTCTGCGCACATCCAAATGTCCCAAACCAAACAATCAAGAAAGACCCAACACGCCCATTCTCAACAAATCTCTACACACATTGATCTCAAAAGATCCCATATAAAGAAAAAAAGCAACTGAGGCAGAATGTGGAAAGACACCCAGCATTTTTCGGAAACCCGAAATGCCCATCTTTCATTTCGCTCGTTGCTAACACCACACATTTCAAGACAAAGGATGCAGATTTCCACACACCCACAACTACGGGAGCTAAAAGCGAAATGGGGCAGCACTCAAAACCTGGGGCTTTCGGATCCTTTCGTAATCCATGGGAGCGAGGTATCTCGCAGTGGGCCGGGTGGGGGTGTCCGAAAGCTACTCGAGGGAATCTTGATGCATCGCGAGGAATGCGCAATGCAGAGCCGAGCTGCTTCCCGAATCTCTCTTGCTTGCTACTCCTCCTCGGCTTTTCTTCTCTTGCGTGTCTGCCTGTGTCTCTCTTCAGTCGGGCTTCCAAATCCGCTTTTGGTATTGCCCACTGAGTCAGAGGGAGCGAGTGTAAGTCCTGTCACCTTCCCATCTCAACGACAGACGGACAACACAGTAAGGAAAGAGGTATGGTCCGGTTGGTCGTCTGTCCCCCCAACTCGGTTCGTGTGTTCCGGTTCGTTCTCGGCCGGCTCTATTCAAATCGAGCGATTTATTTAAAAAGTAAATAACACAAATGATCCATGAATTTTGATCCAATATATAATACGATTCTCTAACTTTAAATTTATTCAATATGGTCCTAGAACTGTAGCTCAATGTGCCCATGAACCTTTTAATTTGTTCAATGTGGTCCTTGAAATTTTGGTATGCGCTCAATTTAATTAAATAAACTTGAATTAATGAAAAGACAATATTGAATAATTTCATACAGTTTAAGGATTAAATTAAACATGTATTAAAAGTTCAAAGACCATATTGAACAAATTAAAAGTCTAGAGACGATATTACATAGTGAACTAAAGTTCAACGATCACATTGAATAAATTTAAAATTCGAAGATCACATTATATATCGTACGAAAGCTTAGGAATCATTTATGTCATTATCCCTTTATTAAATGAATAATTGTACGAACACACTTTTGTTTGCTTATGTATGGACTTGTCCTTCAAAACTCAGAAATTGAGAAAAAAAAAGTTTGAAGTTTCAGAAAATCTTGACACTTTCTGTATGACTTGTACATGCTGGTATTGATATATTTTTGAATTTTTTTTAGATATTACATATTGAATTAAAGTTAAATTGTGGAAAGGTTCGCAAAAATTAAAAAGCTGAAATGACGAAACGTCTCAAAAGAGTCGGACGTGATGAGCCATGTGAATGTGCATGAGGAACGATGGGAAAACATGGGCTTTGCCATTACCGTTAAAAAAGACTTGTCGTGAAAATGAAATTATTTGTCCCAATCCTTTCATTGAATACATCTAGATGTTATGTGCGTGAGTGCGTGTTTTTCTCTTTTCGTCGAAAGGATGGATGAATCGATGCTTTTTATAAGAGAAGGGTGATGAAAATATGGGAGAAAATACATAAAATTATATTTTCCATCCCTTTCATAATTTTTTTATTTATTTTTTCCTTCATGTTCATCCAAACTTTTAATCCCCCATTTCTTTTTATTCTCAAAAATAGCAAAGAGAAGCATGAACTGAATCCTATATTGTGGTCCTAAATCATCAGTTTGGTCTTGTGATTTATCTCAAAACAGGTGGGTCTCCAATGTTTTCTTACAAAATGATGTCCAGGCTCATCTATAGTTTAAACTTAATTACATGAAATGATGAAATGTAAATCCAACCCCATAAAAGTTTAAATGCCTTATTTGATTCGAGTGATTTCTTTTGTAATGTTGATTGGTCGAGCGATTCTACTATAAATTTAATATCGTGTGCACATAAATCTTTATATGAATTTGACCTCAATGTAGCTGCCTTTCACTCCCTAGTATTCAGTAACAGTTTGGCAAACTACTCGAGCATGGACAGAAGAAATTTTTGTTCGAAAAGATTTCAACTTCAATATGGACCGTATATATAGAGATACAAAATCATATCGCTTTGTTGCCCATTTCCATTTGCTTCTTTCCAAGCCTATATCTCAACCTTTCGGAATCATTATTGCATGATCTCGATGTGTGCGAATCTAATACACATGCAACGTTGAATTATGCCAATCTCGCCTCGTTCAATAATTCGCGTGAACCCGACTCGTATGCATCCACGCCGTGCCATAATTTTCCAAACCTTCAAACTAGAAATCATCAATCATCATCATGGTCATCATCTCTACCTACTAAGTCACTACGATTCTTTCAGCAATGAAACTAAATCTCTGTTCATTTTTATTCATTTATTTCGGTACATAACAACAACCGTTACACCCTTTTGCTTGCGCTCAAATCTCGGATATCACCGTCACTTCGTTGTTTTGGATCGTAAAGAACACCTTCAATGGCGTCTCCGGCGACAGCTTATCCATCATCTCCTCCCTTATCCCCATGACCGTTTGGAATAGCCCCTTCACCGCCTCCCTCAGCCGCTCGAGCCCCTCCAACATCACCCCGGTCGCCAACTCCAACCCAGTCACCATCTCCCTCAGCCTCCCAACCATCTCTCCGCTGCCTCCTGATGCTGCAACCTCATCAGTCGCCTCGAGCAGGGGCCTAGCGCGCGCCTCCGCGTCATCAAGCTCCTTTAAGGCGCAGGTCTTCCCGTCTATTTCCTGATTATGTTCCAACTCCACGATGACCGCTGACTCGATCGTGCGGAAAGAGTCTCCCCAAGGGAACTCCTTTGGGACGTGGCTGCGCGCGACCGCCCCTGGGGAAGCGTGAAAGGCTGCAGATAGGACTCTGGCGACGAACACCGTCACAAAGCCGGCAGCATGAACCATGCGGCGGAAAACTCTCTCCACCGGCGAGACTTTTCCCTGCGGAGCCGATGTTCCGATGCTCACTGCCAGGTCTCTGATCAGCTCCTCAATGATGCGGGTGGACTTCCAATATCCATCGACGCCTTCGCCCTCCAAATCTGCGAGCACATTTCTCGCTTGACGAATCTTCTCCTCCGATGGGTTGCGGTCCGAGCGAAGGAACTCAATCGCGATCCTCAGCTTCAGGCGGCGGAGGCACAGTCGCTGAATCTCGGAGGAGATGTGGTTGCAGAGATTCAGGACCTTTAGGTTGTTGTCCAAATACCACGACGACAGGCCATAGTCGTAGTCCAATTCAAGGTCGGGGACCAAGGGTTTCGCTGCAGCATGAGCGAAGGTGAGCACGGCAACGGCAGAGGAGAGCCAGGCAAGGCTGACGGAGGCAGGGCTCAGGGCCCGGAGACGAGAGAGGAGGCACTCGTCGAAGGAATCGCAGATGGATTCCAGCTCCCCGGAGGTGAGCTTCGCTCTCTTCTCGTTGCCGCTGGGGCCGGGAGAGAGGAGGCGCCTCAAGGTGCTCAGGTCGATATTCATTTTGTCAAATATGAAACATAAAGAAATTTATCTTCTCCTTTCCCGGAAAGCTGAGAAGAGAAAGTGGTGGAAAGTTTCGATGCATACAGGCAGTGAGCATTGGCTGCATTTATACAGAGCGTGTTCTCTCCTAGGAATGCAAGAGAAACGTGATTATGGAAACTAAATCCCAATCATTAATTAATCAGAGATTTCTTGGAAGGTAATAAAAAGATGAGTTCAAATAAAGTATCCTTCTTCATGCTTTTCTGGCCTCAACATATCCTAGGACGCGGTTCAAGACATACTTGCCGTTTATTTCCTAAACTAAACTTACCTTTTATATAATTGGTTGTGCTAGAAAGGACTTAGCTAACATAACAATGCCTTTATAGGAAATTTGTAACGGTGCAAGAAAAATCACGAATTGTCGATAATAAAATAGCAGCAGCTTACGTCATTGCCGATAATAAAAATATCGATGATTTAAACAATCCAATTAAGATATATATTGATGTTTTTCCGCATATAAACTATTTATTCGATGATCGAAACGTTCCGAATAAATGAATAACGAACCATGATGTCTTCATTATCACAATGGCTATGTGTATTTCCGCGGCCCTAGATGCGCTTTCCTTATATAACAATATTTCCTTTTGCGCGCTAGAGTGGCGGCCTAAATGAGAGAAAATTTGTGTAGTTGTTGAATGCGGCCCTAGATGCACTTTATTTATATTTTTCGAATAATTATTGCCTTTCGCTTTGCGCGGCGACGCGGTGGCACAAATAAGAGAAAATTTGTCAATGATTGAATTAGGGAAGTAGATAGTAGCAACATATTCAATGATTAATATACCAATTTAGCATTTATATCAATGTGCCTAGTAAGTTTAGGCAATGAAAGAAGCGGCTAATTGTTATTTGGAGTGTACCGTCGTGTTTGATTGGCTACTTATTTAAGTTGCGGAGTTAGTTTATTGCCTCTAAATTACTAAATTCTTGTTAGCAACTTAGTTGACAATTAATTTACATTTGTTGTAATTCATAAATTTCTTTTTGAGTTTTTTCTATCCTCAATGCAGTGCGTTTGGCAAATTTTTTGGAGAACTTTGAGAAAGGGTAATTGCATCAAAGGCCTTTAGCCCAAGAGAGGTTTGGAGTTCCTTTGAAAAATGGTCCAATTCCCTAAAAAATCTCAAACTTTGGCTTTTGTCCCAATTATATCTCAAACTTTTTTTTATCTCATAAAAAACCCCAAACTTTTACTTTTGTCCCAAATCTACCCAGTTAACTTTTCGTCCAATTTTTTAATATTATTTTTTATTTTTTCGAATTTTTTTATTTTTTCTTTTCTTTTCTTTTTCCTTTCCTTTTCTTTTTTTTTTGTTTCACCTTCAACCTCCGGCCGGTCGCCGGTCCGGCGACCGGCCAGAGGCGGGGGCCGATCTAGTGAGGCTCGGCCCCGCCGGCGACTGGCGAGGTCGGCCTCTCCTAGCAACGGCGAGGTCGAGCCTCGCTAGCAACCGGCGAGGCCGACCTTGCCGGCCCCAGCCTCTGGCCGATCGCCGGATCGGCGACCGGCCGGAGGTTGAAGGTGAAACAAAAAAAAAGGAAAGGAAAGGAAAAAGAAAAAATAAATAAATAAATAAATTCGAAAAAATAAAAAATAATATTAAAAAATTGGACGAAAAGTTAACTGGGTAGATTTGGGACAAAAGTAAAAGTTTGGGGTTTTTTATGAGACAAAAAAAGTTTGGGATATAATTGGGACAAAGGTTAAAGTTGGGAGTTTTTTAGGGAATTGGACTTTTGAAAAATAGCATTATCAAAATGTGAGTTATCGATACTGTTCATCTTCCCCCATGGTTCACATAGAGGAGCATTGGACGAAGGCCAGTAGCTAAGCTTGAGGGGTCGTGTGAAACCCGAGTGATAGCACTTGGGTAGCGCAAACCCTAGCGGCCTACACCTGTCAGCCCCTAAGCCTCGTCACCTGGGTTCACGTGACCCAGGAAAGATTGCTAGCACCAAATTTTGCTCGCCAGCATCCAGATTTAGCCTTGCCAGAGTATCGTCAGACTATCGCCAGCCACTGAGTCGTTGTTGGTTTTAATTTTTTTTTAAAGCAAAAAATGTTTTCAAGGTATGATATTGCCAAATACTTGCTTCTCAATACACTTTAAAATTACAATTAGCAAACATCTCTACACTCTATTTAAAGAAACGATGGTGGTTTGTGTTGTCGATGTCTATCTGTCGCGACCTAAAATTTTCTCAGGCTAATAGATTATTAAGACTAAGCTTAACTCGGGCCCTCCCAAGCCCTACCAATTCGCAACTTAGGTTTAAGTTTTTAACATGCAAAAGTTTTCATACTTGGAGTCGCCACTAATCAATTTGTGGTAGGTCGATTAGAAACCTAAATAAAACATAGGGAGATATGCTTTATTTCTACGAACCAGAGATTCTAAACTCGGGGACTTGATTACGCTAGATCTAGTTTAACGCCCTTTCGGTACCTTTTCTTTTCAAAAAAATGTTTATGCATGCAATCTGGATCCATTTTAACTTAGTCACTAGCATGTGAGGTGATCATGCGGGTGCGTAAACCACCAAAGTAACACCCAATAATCAAAACATTAAATAAATTGCAAGATTGGGAGAATTACTTACCTCGAAGCAACGTAAGCATCTGCATTGTTAGCTAGAAAATCACATCAACAATTCTATTATGATTTCTAATTAACAAGCAGTTCACTCAATATTTTTTTAGGATTTTCACTTATTTAAATGAAAGCTAACCTATATGTAATGACGTGCAAAAATTAACATATGATTAATGCAACCTAACATGCAAACTATATGTCATGCGACGACGTGACCTAATTCTAATGACGGACAAATGATTTATTTTTGGTATTTTTTCATGAAATTCGGAATGAAAATTTATTATCTAGTGCAAGATATTATCCAATTAATTTTAGGAATTAAACTAGGCCAAATCCTAATTTAAATCGGAATGTTATCCTAACTAGATAAACCCTATAAAAGCATGCAATCTATTTAAAATAAACTTAGCTTGATCCTATCTAATCTTTTTGGGAGATTCAAATCAAATCAAAGATTCAAACCAAAACCAAAGATAGCATCCAATCACCCAAGATATCATCCATATCCATTCAAATTTGGAAAATAAATTGGCAAATCACATCTCGGGCATGAGGATCGGATTGGCCAATTTTCAACACAATCGCAAATCGTATCTCGGACGAGAGATCGGATTGACGATTTTCCATGCAATCGCGAGTCATATTTCGAGCATGAAATCGGACTGTCGATTATATGCATGTTGTGAAATTAGGAAAATATCCCAATTCACGGACTCCGAAAAGATTTTTGGACGACACAACATATAATTGAGGTCACAATAAACTCAAATTAGGCAATTTAATATATCGAAATTGAATCGAATAATGCATTACCTAATTCGAAATATTACACGAGTGACATCTCTGAATTCGAACGACCGACGGGACTCGTGGTGCTCGATGGCAGTTTGTCAGATGACACTTGGTTCTTGACGGGGAGGGCATGCCAATGGACTGGACGATGGGCCGGCAATGAGGCTTGATTGGAACGGCTTGGCTCGCGGTGGTGCTCGTGATTCTCGGCCTCGGCTAGCTCGCAACAGTTCGTGGTGTGGAAGGTTCACGGAGGCGACACGGCCAGGAGACCGATGGCAGATTGCTCAGCTGGTTGGTTAGTGACCTGCAAAACAAAGAACACACAGGGACATGTCGCACGACTGGAGGTGCTTTGCTCGATGAGGGAGGGCGTCGCGGTAAAGGCCCACGGTGTGGACTAGCTTATCATGATGACAATGAAGAGCGCCACGTCAAGAAGTGGAAACTTGTGGACGACACGCGGCGAAGCTAAGACAACAGCAGAAGGCTTGCTAGGGCGGTTCCATCAATTGAAAACTTCGAAGGAGGATGCTTGTTCTCTTCTCACTTCCCTTCTTCTTTGACTTTCCTTTTTATCTTTCTCTCGTAGTGGAAAACGTGAGTCTCTCCTTTTGTGTGTCGATTCTCTCTTTCGCACGTTCTCCTTTGGCCATGAATTCTCAAGCCCCCTTTTATATGCAAGACAACCTAGATTTTTCGGGAAAGGACGCGGTCAACTTTCCTTATGCAGAACGAATATTTTATTCCTTTCCTCCCTTAGAGTAATATACGTCCTCACATGAATATTCCTTTCCCAGTTGCTCTCACTATTTTCCATTGACCGACAAAATCTTGCATATTTCCACAAATATCCGAAAAACAAAGTCTATGAAATCGTGGACATCTTCGGGAAATCATGAAAGATATTTCTGCACAAGTGCCCAACCAAAAATATATTGACCGAGAATCATGCATATATTCCGAAAATTCTTCATATCCCACGTGCGAAAATTCCACCCATGATAATGAACGAGTTTGGCGAAAATCTTTATTCGCGGGCTTTTAACTAAGTCCATTCGCCATTGATTTAATGCAAATGCAACTATGTGAGCCTATTACTATAAATGCTCCTAAAATCTATATGCAGTTCAATTATTATTTTTGCTAGGTGTCGGGATCGACCCCTAATTTTTCTGTGCAATTAATCACTAAATTGTTAGTCAAAATTTAGGTGTCAACAGTTGCCCCTCTTTGAAGGTGAGCTCGAAGAGGTTGCATTCAAAGACTAGATGATACCTAAATTTTGACTATGCAAATGCAATGAATGTTATTTTTTGTGGGAGTATGAGTCCCATTTTGAAATGCAGTATATCATGATGCATGTTAACATGAATAAAACATATCTGGAGTTACTTACCTGACAAGAGTGGTAGCGTAATTCGAGGCATGACTCTGATCCTGTAGGTTGTTTGGTAAATGTTTGGGCATAATCCCAAAGGTATTGCCTGATGAATACTGATGGACTTCGATGACCTGTAATTCAATTAGGACACACGAATGATAGTTCGAATTACCTGGATATCGTCTGGGGTAATCGAAGATGGCGATCAATAGACACCTGGATATCGTCTGAGGTGTCTAGAGATCAAAGAATGGAAGACTACTTCGAATATCTGGATATCGTTTGAGATACTCGAAGCGGACCTTCCGCTGAACGCCTGGATATCGTTAGAGGCGTCCAATGATAACCTAGCGAAACGGAATTTATCCCACCTTTTGTCGAAATACCTGGATATCATCAGAGGTACTCGATAAAATTATTCATTAGGAACCTAGATATCATCATAGGTGCCTAATGCGGGGCTTTCTCCAATTTGCTAGAAAGAGGGCTTAACAAGGTGCCTAGTTATCATCTGAGGTACCTGAAAAGCGATTCAACAAATTGGAATACATTCCTACTTTTAACAAAATACCTGGATATCGTCAGAGGTAATCGGAAAAAGTCAACTACTAAACACCTGGATATCATCAGAGGTGTTCAAGAAGGAACTTTCCAAATTGTTTGAAAGGTGTGTCTAACGAAATATTTAGTTATCATCTGAGATATTTTGAAAGGACTTGATCGATAAATACCTGGATATCGTCAGAGGTATTTAACGATTTGGCGAGCAGAGGGGCTAGCCCGAATGCTCGAAGATTTCTTGACAAAGTACCTGGATATCATCAGAGGTACTTGAAAAGGCTTGATCAATAGATACCTGGATATTGTCAGAGCCATCTAGAGATCGCAACAAAATGATCAAATATGGGGCCTGACGATTGCTCGAACATGTTAGGGATACCTGGATAGTCACATGTATCCAAGAGATAGAGATATACTTACCTGGTGATATCTCCGACTCTTGAGGGCGTGTCTCATGCTGGACACAGTTTTAGGCAACATGTAATATGCATTCATAGGCAATCAAGAATACATATACTCATGCATTATGAATTCAACTGGTTTTCATGCATGACGGTTTTGTCATATCAGCATTACTAAATTTCACTGGGAAAAATCATGATAAGACAATCCGAACTCACAGGTGAGTGTCTTGAAAATGTCAAATGAGGGACTTCCGATCCAAAAGGGCTTTCGCTCATTCTCATTGAAAAAGGCTGATTTATGAGAATCGCTCTATCTCACCATCATCATGTCGACAAGGGTCCGAGTATTCTCGCAAACAGTACGACCTTACCGATCCGAAAGGTCTTTGCTGGGACTATCACGTGGGCTTGGTTAATGACTTAGCAAAAGGGGACTCTTCGAGTCAAGGCTATTGAAAGAAAATACTCCGCAATCGTCTCCGGGTTTACAAGTCAAGAACCCTACAAAATGAGATAGAAATGGACTCGCTCGCACTTCTTCGAGTTAAGCTTATAAACATCTGAAGCTCTACGTTAGTTCAAGTGCCATAATCTGAAGAGACTTTACAAGGGACGTAACGTAGGCTAGGCTCATGGGTTGAGAAATGAATGAATCATTAGGCTCAAAATGTGCATAATTGGAGTGAATAAGTTGGTGATCATCTCAGCATTGTCACCAGTCTTCTCAGGCATTGTCATTTCAGTAAATGCTTCATTGGGCTTGAATTCACCACTTCTCTAGATTTGTAGGACTATAACTATCCCACTGGAGATGATTTTGACACACCTATTTTTTTATTGGGCATCGGCCTTGCTTTTACCAGGCGCATTGCTTTTTCATGCCCATCCTTTTTTTTTTACATACACTGTTTACAATGCATACATATGCCGACCACACTCTGATTGAATGACTCGCCATTTGGACTTTCACGGGTAATTGCCTTCGATCGACGGTCCAAATATTTAGTTCGACAGTAATAGCTTTTGCCTTGCTCCAGTGTGAGGGATGATCACCAACTGGGTTTAAGAAATGAATTTGCAGGCTCAATTGGGCTAAGCAATGGATATGAGTGTGTAGGATAGAGAAATAAATGCTCTTCGTCATCCTAAGGCATTTGAACTTCGTGTGAATTCATCTGAAAAAGCAACACTCGAAAATTAATGCAAGTGAGAGCAAGACAACCTCTATTCATTTTTTATCTTATAATGCTGACTTACTTCCAGTTTGCTCCAATGTGGGGTGGTTCTTGATAGGGGTAATTTGAAAGAATTTCTCCAAGTATTTAGGCTCAAAGTGGCGAAACAATGGACAACCTGTAGTGTTTAAGATAAAGAAATGAAATGCCTCTCATCATTTCAGTTGCCGTACCTTTTGCGAGATAACCCTTTACCTTGCAGATATGGAATTTTTTTACTCAACTCACTAGGGATTAGTGCATAGGACTGTATATAGGATAAAGCTTGCCTTTCATCATTCCGATGTACCTCATTCAACACATTCAATTCGTTCCACATGAATTTTCAGATTGTCCAAATAGATTCCCCTTTTGAAGTCGATGACACAGACCGACAAAATAATCAAGCGGAATTTTAAGTCAAGGCACACATTCCATCTTTAAATTGATTGAAACCATTTATTCATAAGTGAAATGTTTGTGACTCAGAGTATAAAGCCAAACACTTGAAAACTTTTGCCACAAAAATGTTAGATCTTATCAGGGATAATATATCTTCACAGCATTAGAATTAACAGGAGTGGAAAACTCACGATCGTCCATTTTTGCGAGAATCAAGACACCTCCGGAGAGCACCTTTTTAACCACATATGGACCAATGTAGTTTGGGGTGAATTTGCCTCTGGGAACAGGAAAGACTGGGAGTACCTTCCTCAAGACTGTATCATTTACCTTAAGGTGTCTTTGATGCACTTTTTGGTTGAAAGACTTACCTACTCATGCGGCAACTGGATCGAGCGTTTCGTCTCACTCTCGGGGGGATTTGCCCCTCTCTTCACTTCTCTGGTTTCCTCCGCATCACCCAAGTTAATAATGACAGTTTGGTCTGACGTGAGAACTTTGGACCTTTCATGACGCTCTAGATCGCGTTGAAGGTTCGAGGAATCTTCGAGTTCATCGATGTCATCGAGATCAGGTTCGGCGGCACATAATTCATCATATTGAACCGTTCCCATATCCTCGCGTATCACAAGATTGCCCATTTCTTAGAGGAGTCATAACCAGAGAACCGCTCGGGGTTCGGGCGTTTTGGCTCACTTGAAAGCAAAATTTTCTTTTAAAGGACAGGCAGAACTTTGGATAACGGCCCAGACAGAGGCGTGAAGTTCCTTTTAGTACCTTGTTGTCGACTAGTGAATTGGCGTCCACCTTGTTATTTGCCAGCAGACTGCATTGTCGGAGCAGTGTCACAGGTTTGTTGAGAGTAAGCTACATTCACTTGAGGTACCGGTTCCTTATCTTTCTTGAAGGTGAATTTCTTAGCGGAGGTAGTCTGCTCAGTGGCCCAACCGTCGTGCAGAGTGATCTCAATACGTTCTCCTGCTGGTATCAGCTCAGCTAAAGAATTAAAATTAGAACCCAACATTTGATTACGAAACTCGAATGGTAAAGTCTTCATAAAGGTATCGAGCATCTCTTTCTCAGTTAACTCGGGAATAATTTGCACAGCTAGAGCTCTCCACCTAGTAGCATAGGCCTTGAAGGTTTCGGCCTTTTTCTTCTCAGTGCGAATCAAATCCTCACGTGACGGGGCCACGTCAATATTGAATTTGTATTGACGGATGAAGGCATCAGACAAATCCTCCCATGTCTTGAGCGAGTGAATCTTCTTCAAAACGAACCATTGTTAGGGGGTCCGGTTAAGCTATCTTGGAAAGTGTGGATCATGAGTGGCACATTATCAGCATACGGCGCCATCCTCGTCGTGTAGTACTATAAATGGATCTTAGGACAGGAAAGGCCATCGAACTTGTTAAACTCAGGCGCTTTGAACTTCTTAGGGACTTGGACCGTGACAATGTGAGCAAGACCTCGTGAGAGTTGATAATCAAAGCCTTGCATTTGACGAAATTTTTCTTCAAGCTTATCAATGCGCTCAGCCTCATCACTCTTTGGTAGCTTTGAAGATGCATTTCCCCCATTTGTAATGATCAGACAAGCTTTGTCAGTTAAAGTTGCACCATTCTCGATCGAAGAAGTGCCAATGGCAACGATTTTTCCCTTATCTTTTGACTCAACAAGAAGAGAGTCATCGGGCACTACAATCTCTACACTCGGTTGAGCGGGTGCAGACAGTGTGGAAATGCTTGTTTGTAGGGAAGCAACTTGTTTGGTGAGATTCTCGAGCACATTTAGGACTTGCTTCATCTCGGTTTCAAGGACAACAGCACGAGTCTATTCATTTTGGTCAGTCATTTTTGCTCTTGAGCGAGTACGGATTGGGGAACGTTGACGGTCCGTAATAACCTAATAAAAAAATAGAGCATGGTAAGTATACGTCCTCAAAACGATCAGTCCATGACACAGTCTAATTATCCCTTTTTATTCCCATTTTTCATGACATTTTTCATTACTCCATGTACTTGTGAAAATGATGGCAAATTTCTCAGGAAATAATGACTGATGACAGACCTAGGAAAATAATAGTAAGAATTGAAAGTGATTTATATTCAAAGCTTTATTTTTTCTTTTTCATTCCCTTTCAAAAAATTCAATGATTATTACTTTCAAAAATTACGATCGACCTAGACCTATCATGGACCGACCAAATATACGAAAAAGTAAGTAAATTGCAAAGCATGGGATGAGAAAACTTACTTCACCTGTTAGGATAATGGCAATCACATAGATATGCACATGACACGTGGGGATCGATTTCTACTTTAGAAGGCTTAACAAAGTGGAGCCACAAGAATGATCAGACTAGCCACGGGCGTGCAGACTAAGTCGAGTCCTTATGACTCTAGCTTCGTCAAAGAGTCGACCCATGTCGCGGGCATGCAGACCGGGGTGGTAATCTCTTTGACATCAAGAAAGAAGTTTCGGGATTGAGATGGGCAACTCGTACCACAGGCGGACGGTCGGAGTAGTATCCATCTCAATACCATCCTAGGTGATCCTATGCGGCCCAAGTCCGGCGACAGGTTGTGTGTACTAGAGTGTAGTGAAAATGCATAGGCATGCACAACAGTTCATATGCAAACAGCGCTTCAATATCAAAACTAAAACATCCAATCTCAACACCTCCCTGCAAGAAAATGGTTAACAAACACTCCACCCCTTATAACTCCAATTCTACAAAAACATTTAACACCTTAAACGTTAGGGACGTACCTGGAATCCTTGCTGCCAAACAAAAATACTTTTTTTTTCAAAAAGAGAAAATTCGGCCTAAGTCCACTAAGAGTTTTAACTCGAGTCCCCAGTGGAGTCGCCAAGCTGTCGCGACCTAAAATTTTCTCAAGCTAATAGATTATTGAGACTAAGCTTAACTCGGGCCCTCCCAAGCCCTACCAATTCGCAACTTAGGTTTAAGTTTTTAACATGCAAAAGTTTTCATGCTTGGAGTCGCCACTAATCAATTTGTGGTAGATCGATTAGAAACCTAAATAAAACATAGGGAGATATGCTTTATTCCTACGAACCAGAGATTCTAAACTTGGGGACTTGATTACGCTAGATCTAGTCTAACGCCCTTTCGGTACCTTTTCTTTTCAAAAAAATATTTATGCATGCAATCTGGATCCATTTTAACTTAGTCACTAGCATGTGAGGTGATCATGCGGGTGCGTAAACCACCAAAGTAACACCCAATAATCAAAACATTAAATAAATTGCAAGATTGAGAGAATTACTTACCTCAAAGCAACGTAAGCATCTGCATTGTTAGCTAGAAAATCACATCAACAATTCTATTATGATTTCTAATTAACAAGCAGTTCACTCAATATTTTTTTAGGATTTTCACTTATTTAAATGAAAGCTAACCTATATGTAATGACGTGCAAAAATTAACATGTGATTAATGTAACCTAACATGCAAACTATATGTCATGCGACGACGTGACCTAATTCTAATGACGGACAAATGATTTATTTTTGGTACTTTTTCATGAAATTCAGAATGAAAATTTATTATCTAGTGCAAGATATTATCCAATTAATTTTAGGAATTAAACTAGGCCAAATCCTAATTTAAATCGGAATGTTATCCTAACTAGATAAACCCTATAAAAGCATTCAATCTATTTAAAATAAACTTAGCTTGATCCTATCTAATCTTTTTGGGAGATTCAAATCAAATCAAAGATTCAAACCAAAACCAAAGATAGCATCCAATCACCCAAGATATCATCCATATCCATTCAAATTTGGAAAATAAATTGGCAAATCACATCTCGGGCATGAGGATCGGATTGGCCAATTTTCAACACAATCGCAAATCGTATCTCGGGCGAGAGATCGGATTGACGATTTTCCATGCAATCGCGAGTCATATTTCAAGCATGAAATCGGACTGTCAATTATATGCATGTTGTGAAATTAGAAAAATATCCCAATTCACGGACTCCGAAAAGATTTTTGGACGACACAACATATAATTGAGGTCACAATAAACTCAAATTAGGCAATTTAATATATCGAAATTGAATCGAATAATGTATTACCTAATTCGAAATATTACACGAGTGACATCTCTGAATTCGAACGACCGACGGGACTCGTGATGCTCGATGGCAGTTCGTCAGATGACACTTGGTTCTTGACGGGGAGGGCACGCCAATGGACTGGACGATGGGCCGGCAATGAGGCTTGATTGGAACGGCTTGGCTCGCGGTGGTGCTCGTGATTCTCGGCCTCGGCTAGCTCGCAACAGTTCGTGGTGTGGAAGGTTCACGGAGGCGACACGGCCAGGAGACCGATGGTAGATTGCTCAGCTGGTTGGTTAGTGACCTGCAAAACAAAGAACACACAGGGACATGTCGCACGACTGGAGGTGCTTTGCTCGATGAGGGAGGGCGTCGCAATAAAGGCCCACGGTGTGGACTAGCTTATCATGATGACAATGAAGAGCGCCACGTCAAGAAGTGGAAACTTGTGGACGACACGCGGCGAAGCTAAGACAACAGCAGAAGGCTTGCTAGGGCGGTTCCATCAATTGAAAACTTCGAAGGAGGATGCTTGTTCTCTTCTCACTTCCCTTCTTCTTTGACTTTCCTTTTTATCTTTCTCTCGTAGTGGAGAACGTGGGTTTCTCCATTTGTGTGTCGATTCTCTCTTTCTCACGTTCTCCTTTGGCCATGAATTCTCAAGCCCCCTTTTATATGCAAGACAACCTAGATTTTTCGGGAAAGGACGCGGTCAACTTTCCTTATGCAGAACGAATATTTTATTCCTTTCCTCCCTTAGAGTAATATACGTCCTCACATGAATATTCCTTTCCCAGTTGCTCTCACTATTTTCCATTGACCGACAAAATCTTGCATATTTCCACAAATATCCGAAAAACAAAGTCTATGAAATCGTGGACATCTTCAGGAAATCATGAAAGATATTTCTGCACAAGTGCCCAACCAAAAATATATTGACCGAGAATCATGCATATATTCCGAAAATTCTTCATATCCCACGTGCGAAAATTCCACCCATGATAATGAACGAGTTTGGCGAAAATCTTTATTCGCGGGCTTTTAACTAAGTCCATTCGCCATTGATTTAATGCAAATGCAACTATGTGAGCCTATTACTATAAATGCTCCTAAAATCTATATGCAGTTCAATTATTATTTTTGCTAGGTGTCGGAATCGACCCCTAATTTTTCTGTGCAATTAATCACTAAATTGTTAGTCAAAATTTAGGTGTCAACACTATCCATTCAATTTTCTTCTTAGCTTTATTAAGAGAGGTTTGGACTTAACATTGATATTTTACTTTATATCTCGGAGTTTTGGTGGGGAAATTATCAAGAAAGTCCTAAATCTATTTTGCACCTATGCCAATTCAATTTTAACCTTTTTAATTTGATCAATTGAGTCATAAAACCTTTTGACGATAAACCAATGTAGTCCATTCGGCCAATTTTGATCAGATAATCGTTGATGTGGATGGAGCTGTCCTATATGGCACAGCTGACATTGACGTAGATAGTTTTTTAATAATTTTTTGAAGGAAAAAATTCAGAAATCTTTTTAAAAAAGTTTCAAAAATTATCCAATTCAACACCGGCCGTCCAGCATTCACGTCAACGATATAGATAAATCGTTAAAAATTTTAGGACTCAATTGGCTAAGTTAAAATGTTTACGACTGAATTGACAAGTGTAATAAGTTTAGAACTTTCTTGGTAATTTCCCCGAGTTTTGGTAATATTAGGAAATAAATCTCAACGGCTAATACCATTTGGGAGGTAATTAAAAGCGAGGCCAAGTGGGAAGGTTTCTCTTTATGCTCTTTTGTAGTTGTTGTACGCTGTCTCCCCGGCCTTATCCTAGTAACTTAAGCTTTCCCCAGTACACTTTCCTTTTGCTTTTAAAAAGATATTTCTTCTCTAATAAGAAATAGCCACTTCTTGCCCCAAATGAAAGAATTTATTGCCAATAGAATGATGCAAAATAGTTCTAGTAACATTCTTAAAGATTCAATGTATGTATTTTAGAATATGGATCGATGTATTTGGTAGGCTTAGGAACGAAAATAAGTGACCAATCCGTAATTACCACTTGGGTGCTTGCATCATGCTTGGTTGTTACTTGAAATCTGTCGAGTTGCTAAATGGAAAAAGGGTATTTTTCAAACTAATCTATTAACTTTTCTTAGGTTAGTTAATGACATCGAATTTATGAAATTCTCATAGCATCTTAGCTGGCATCTCCATCTGCGCATTCATTTTGGCAAATTTGTTAGAAGAGATTTATTAGGCAACCATATGCTAGCGAAATATTCTCGAACCATCTCAGCCTCAATGTTTAAGTTCTTGCTCTATTCAACTGAATGGATAACTTATAAAGCAATTTGATCTTCCATTCACCATGATTATCGATTTAACTGTGGTAAAACCCACTTTGGTCGTCGTATTATTTTTTTCCAGTTAATAGTTATGTTATTCACATTTTTTTTAGTAGCCCCATGCTAACTTTAACTTCTTGGATTATCAGGTGTATTTTCTATGTCCTTGTTTTTAATGATCTAATTGGATATATATGGCCATCTAAATGATCTATTTATTTTGAATCTTATTAACTCTAGTCTATAGACACGCGCTTTGCCATTGACAACAAAATATATCCATTTACAAGACTATCTTTCATAAATTTGGAGATTAAAATTTAAAATTTTATTGTACCAACTTAATAAGTTTTATAAATTTGATTGTACTTTTAAAGTTTTATAACTCAATTGCACTTTTGCAACAAGTTTTATGACTTTTATTGTAATTATTTCTTGAATTATTGAAAAAGGAGAAAAGAATTGGTTGCAAAAGATGTAAACCCGACCCGACAAACGTTCAAATGCGTTATTTTTGGTTCCGGAGATTTTGTTTTATTAAGTTCTTTTTGTGTGGCCAAACAATTCTTTTTTGAGTTTACCTACCGTGTGCATGAACTCTAATTGATAAATTTGACCTAATGGAACTATCTTTCACTCCCTAGCATTCAGTAATAGTTCGACATTATAATTTCTTCCTCGAAAAGTTCCAACTTCAAAATGGACAATAGTTACAGTGATACGAAGTCCCATCACTTTGTTGCCTGTTTCTATTTGTTTCTTAGCAAGCCCATCTCACAACCTTTCAGAGTAATTATTGCAACATATACAACATCGAATCATGTGAATCTCACCGTGAACTTGACTCATACGCATAGGCATCATGCCGTAATTTTCCAAACCTTTAAACTGGAGTGTGCATCATCATCATCATCTTTATCCCCTAAGATCTCTCTTCAATTAAATTGAATCTCTCTATTCATTTATTCCTTCTTTTGGTACATAACAACAACTCCTTCATCCTTTTGCTTGTGTGCAACTCGTTTCCATACGCTCGCTCTGAACCCATCTACCATCTCCTTCTATATCTCAGTTACTGTCCGGAGCAGCTAGTTCACCCCCTCCCTCAACTGGTTCAGCCCCTCCGACATCGCCTCCGTCGCCTTCTCCAACCCAATCGCCACCTCCATCAACCTCCCCGTGCTCTCTCCACCGCCTCTTGATGCCACCACCTCGTCAATCTGGCCTCCTCATATTTGAGAATGCGGTTCAAGATACACTTGCATTTTATTTCTTAGCTAAACTTTCCTTTCACTTGACTTGCAGCAGTAAAAACAAAACAGCACCGCGGAAAACAAAAATTTTCGGTGATTCAAATGATCCAAATAAGTTACATATTGATGAATGTGGTTGTCTAATGCGGCACTACAAATATTTTCTTTATTTTTTGGAAACAATTATTTCATTTCGGTTTGCGTGGCGGCGCGAATGAGAGAAAATTTGCCAAAGACCGAATTAAGAATATAGATACAAGTAACATGTTTAAAGATTAATATATAAACATATTTAGTAACTACATTGACATGCGTAGTAAGTTTAGACAATGAAAATAGCGTCTAATTATTGTTTGGATTGTTACGTCCTAAAATTCATCAATCAATACGAGATTTCGAGTTTGAAAAAAAATCCAGATAATCATTAATTAATAAGAGATTTGTGTCGAGGGCAAACACCAGCCATCATTTTTTTGAATGAGGAGTAATGATATTGAAAGGGTGATGAACGAAGCTTTAAGGAAGGTGCTCGATGTGGAGGTTGCGGCATTGGGAGGCGGCAAAGAGAGGTTGTAGGGAGGCTCGGGAAGGCAGCGATTGGACTGGAGAAGGCGGCTGAGGCAATGTCGGAGGAAGAGGACCGGCTGAAGGAGGAGATGAACGGGGCTGTTCCAGACGGTGATGGGGATAAGGATGGAGATGGTGGATTGGTTGAGAGGGAGCGCCCTGATACAGCCATCGCCGGAGATGCCGTCAAAGGTTTTTTTTCTGTGATACAACACAACAAAGTGGAGGTGATGCCTGAGATTTGAGCACAAGCAAAAGGGCGTAGCAGCTGTTGTTTTTTTACCGAAATAGAGGAATCAATGAACAGAGATTGAGTTTCATTGCAGAAAGAATCGTAGGGAATAGAGATGATGACGATGACAACGATGACAACTCATATGAATATGAGTGAAATTCACATGAATTATTGGATGAGGTGGGATTTGCATAATTCAACATTGCATGTGTATCAGATTTACATGCACTTGGATCATGCGATAATATTTTGCTTATGGTCGATAATATTATCGACAATAATATCCGTCGTGTAGAAAGTTTTATTAGGAAATGAATGGTAAGTGTATTTTGAACTGCGTCCTAGATATGATGAGGTCATAAAACCATGAAACGAGACACTTTATTTGACCGCGTCTCATAATTACTTTCAAAGAAGTCTCCCATTAACTAATAATGCTTTCGATTTTTTTTCCATGGTCGCATTTTTCTTTTTCTTGCATTCCTAGGACAAAGCACACCCTACGTAAATACTACCCATACCTCAATTGCGTGGAAAAGAGGTGACCATGGAAAAAAAAACCAAAACATTATTAGTTAATGAGAGATTTCTTGGAAAGTAATTGTAAAACACGATCAAATGAAGGGTCTCGCTTCATACTTTAATGACCTCCTCATATTTAGGACGCGATTTAAGATATACTTTCATTTATTTCCTAAATAAACTTTCTTTTTATCAGACTTACAGTTGTAAAAGCAATAGCTGGGCGACGCCACATATATTATTATCGATTATTATCGAGTATGGGCAAAATATTATTATATGATCCCGATGCATGTATTACACATGCAATATTGAATTATTTGAATCTCACCTCATCCAATAATTCATCCAATCGTTGCATCGTTAAGCCTCCCCAATAGCTCTCTTCGCCACCTCCCGATGCTGCAACCTCGTCGATCGCCTCAAGCACGTTCCTTCTGCGCGCCTTTACGCCATCGAGCTCCTTCAAGACCCGCGTCTTCCTATCTCTTTCCTCGCTATGTCCCAACTCTACAATAACTGCCGACTTGATGTGCCGACAGAGTCACCCAGGAAAAATCCTATCTGAAGCGGATGCGAACGACTGCACCAGGGGAAGTGCGCAAGGCTGAAGATACGACTACGGTGACGAACACCGTCACGAAGCGCCAACAAAGCAGACCACGCGGCGGACTGACTCTCTTGGCCGGCAAGACATTCTCCCACAACGCAAACGTCCCCAATGCTTGCAACCGGTCTCCTATCAGTTCCTCGATATCGCCAGCGGACTTCGCATTCCCATCGTTGCCTCGCCCTCCAAATCCCAAGCAAATCCCTCGCTCGGCAAATCTCCTCCTCCAACGTGTCACGGTCCGATCAACTTCAGGTGGTGGAGACATAGTCGCCCAATCTCAGAGGCGATGCAGTTGCAGCGATCCAGGACCTACAGGCTGCAGTCCAAATACCACGACGAGAGGCCGTCCAATTTCAGGCGTAGACCAAGGATTTCACTGCGAAGTGAGCGAAGGTGAGCAGGTCGACGGCAGAGGACAGCCAGGGACAGCTAAAGGAGGCAGGGCTCAAGGCCCGGAGGCGAGAGAGGAGGGAGTCATCGAAGGAATTGGAGATAGATTCTAGCTCCTTTTCATGGAAAACTAAAGAGGAGAAAGTGGTGGAAAGTTTTGGTGTGTATGGATTGGGAGTGCGAGCAGTATCTAAATAGGGCGTGTTTTGTTCTAGGAATGCAAGAAAAATGTGTATTGGGAAAATAAATCTAGAAAATCTTAACTTACAAAAGATTTCTAGGAAAGTAATTTAAGAAAACGGCCAAATAAAGTATTGATAATTGAAATGATCCAAATAAGTTACATATGGACTCGTTGCCCACTTTCCTTAAATTTTTGGAAAAATTATTGCCTTTTGCTTTGGCCTTTGCGTCACGAGGCGGTGCAAATAAGAGAAAATTTGTCGACAACCCAATTAGGGAAATAGATACTCGAGCCATTTTAAAAGGATAATATATCTATGTGTTTAGTCTTTATATCGATATGCCGAGTAAGTTTAGGCAATGAAAATAGCTCTTAATTAATATTTGGATTGTTACGTCCTATTTGATATATGGTTGGCTACTTTTTAAGTTGCTGAGTCAATCACATGGGAAGCTTTTATTTTTAAACTAATTATTGACTTGGCTAAGGTTAGTTAATGGCTTCTAAATTACGGAATTCTTGTAAAAGCATCTTAGGGTGCACTACAAAAAAACCGGATTTTTGCCACGAAAATTTGTGACGAAAAAATTTTCGTCGCAAATTTTCGACAAATTTTCCAACGAAAAGCAAAATTCGTTGGAAATTTCCAACGAAAAATTTTTCGTCGCAAAATTCCTTGTAAATTTCCAACGAAAAATTTTTCGTCGCAAAATTCCTTGTAAATTTCCAATGAATTTTGCCACAAATTCAAAAAAACCGGTACTATTCGGCATTTTTTATATTCGTTGGAAAATTCGTTGGAAATTTCCAACGAATTTTCCAACGAGTTCCAAAAAACCGGTACTATTCGGCATTTTTATATTCGTTGGAAAATTCGTTGGAAATTTCCAACGAATTTTCCAACGAATTTGAATTTTTCGGGCAATTATTTCATTGTGTACAATTTTCGTTGAAAATTTCGTTGGAAATTTCCAACGAATTTTTTGTCGTTGGAAATTTCCAACGAAATTTCCAACGAGTTCCAAAAAACCGGTACTATTCGGCATTTTTTATATTCGTTGAAAAATTCGTTGGAAATTTCCAACGAATTTCAATTTTTCGGGCACTTATTTCAGTGTGTACAATTTTCGTTGGAAATTTCGTTGGAAATTTCCAACGAAATTTCCAACGAATTCCAAAAAACCGGTACTATTCGGCATTTTTTTATATTCGTTGGAAAATTCGTTATAAATTTTCAACGAATTTTCCAACAAATTTCATATTTCTGGGCAATTATTTCAGTGTGTACAATGTTCGTTGGAAAATTCGTTGGAAATTTCCAACGAAATTTCCAACGAATTCCAAAAAACCGGTACTATTCGGCTTTTTTTATATTCGTTGGAAAATTCGTTGGAAATTTCCAACGAATTTTCCAACAAATTTCATATTTCCGGGCAATTATTTCAGTGTGTACAATGTTCATTGGAAAATTCGTTGGAAATTTCCAACGAAAAAAAATTCGTTGGAAATTTCCAACGAATTTGAATTTTTCGGGCCATTATTTTAGTGTGTACAATTTTCGTTGCAAAATTCGTGGGAAATTTCCCACGAATTTTGCAACGAAAACACTACTTCTTCTTTATTCATATTTTCGCGCTCAATTCATTCCACATTCTCTCTCTCTCTCTCTCTCTCTCTCTCTCTCTCTCTCTCTCTCTCTCTCCATCCTCTCGCTCCGCCTCCCCCCCGCCGCCCCCCCTCCTCTGCCTTCACCTTCTCGCTCCGCCTCCCGCTTCGCCTCCTCCCCCGCCGCCCCCCCTCCTCCTCCGGCTCCGGCTCCGACGCCATGGACACCAAGATCGG
This sequence comes from Syzygium malaccense, assembly GCA_031216405.1. Classification (NCBI taxonomy): domain Eukaryota; kingdom Viridiplantae; phylum Streptophyta; class Magnoliopsida; order Myrtales; family Myrtaceae; genus Syzygium; species Syzygium malaccense. The sequence continues at coordinate 21,270,939 of CM062262.1, read as the reverse complement.
GGCCCTCAACTCCTCCAGATCTGGGCGACGTCGGCTCCCTCCCCCGCGGCCATCCAGGGCGACATCGGCTCCCTCGCCGCCACGGCCATCCAGGGCCAGGCCCCCGCGGCGGTCGGCGCCCCCGACGCCACCATGGGCTGCCATCTCGCCTGCCGCCTCAACCACCTCATCGCCGTCGCCGGTGAGCTCGAGGTCGCCCAGATCTGGGCAACCTCGGCCCTTGCCGGCGACGAGACTGGCCCTCGCCGGCGGCGAGGGCGATTTTTTGAAAAAAAAAAAAATTCGTTGGAAAAAAATTTTCCACGATTTTTCGACCAAAAAAAATATTTGTAATTTTACCAACAAAAAATTTTCGTTGAAAAAAAAATTTCCACGATTTTTCGACCAAAAAAAAAACATTTGTAATTTTACCAACGAAAAATTTTTCGTTGGAAAAAAAATTTCCACGATTTTTCGACCAGAAAAAAAATTTTGTAGTTTTTCCAACGAATTTAGCCACAAGTTTTCCAACGAATTTTCCAACGAAATAAAATTCGTCGCAAATTTCCAACGAAAATTGAAATTTTTCGTTGGAAAAATTTTCGACGACCAATTACCAACGAATTTTTTTTCGTTGGAAATTCGTTTTCCAACGAATTTTTCCAAATTTTTCGTTGGAAATTTTATCGGAAAAAACGTGTTTTTTTGTAGCGGTGCCTTTGTTTCGCGAAAAACTCAATAATAAAGGAAAATGATTTTCCGGGAAAACGCTTAGGGTGTGAATGTTAACCATTCTGTTCCAGGAATAATTCCTGAAACAAAAATAGATTTTCCTATTTATGTTCCCAGGACAAGTTTATGAGGAAAGAAGCCCATTTGATAACGACACAGAAATTCGTTTGATAATAGCATAAAATTTTTATTTCCTGGAACATAAATTCGTTTGATAACAACACAAATTTCTATTTCTCGGAACAGATTCCATTTTTTTAGAAATGGTCTTTAAAATGAAAATCAATCAAAACACTCAAACCTTAGTAAAGCCCTAAAGGCTTATTCATTCAAAAGATTGTGTTGTTTTTTAAGGTTTTAGAGTTTTTTAGGGATAAAGACTCCTTTTGGTGGTTCAACCCCTCCCTAAACTAAGGAGTCTTCACAAATATCATTTGGGCATCTTAAAAAATTTAAATTTCACTCAAAGTGGGTGGTCTCTTGTATTCTAAGCCATTATGTGAAAATTTGAAATTTTTGATTTTTTTATTATTGATTTTTTTTTGAAAAACTTCACCAAATTTCCTATTCTCCAGAAATTTAACTTTTTTATTTTCTAGAAATTTTTATGAATTTTTCTAGAATTTTTCAATTTTTATGGATTTTTTGAAAAAGAAATTTAAGATTTTTAGGAATTTTCCTGATTTTCTAATTTTTTTATGGATTTTTTGAATTTTTTGAATTTTTTTTGATTTTTCAAAATTTTTTTAATGATTTTTCAAATTTTTTTATTTTCCCACTGGGAATGAACTAGACCGAACCGGTTTGGACCGGTCTAACGTGGTTAGACTGGGGCCAAATTTGAGAAAAAATGTGTTTTGAAGAGAGAAGACAGGTTCTTTTATAAATGGCTTTCATTTCTCGTTTAGAAATAGAAAATCTATTTTTTTTATTTTGATTTTTTATTCAGAATCAGTTCTAGAACAAAAAGTTGTTCCAGAAATAGAAAATAAAATTGTATTAACAAATGAGTTTTCGTTCTAAGCCTGTTTTCGGAAACAGAAAACTAGTTTTAGACAGAAACAGAATAGTTATCATGCCCGCCCTTAGTTTTCCTTTGTTTGGTAATATGTAATCAAAATTGTTTTCTGACGTTTGGATTTTATTAGAACATGATTTCAATCTCATGACTTTTTCTAAGGCAAAAAAAAAATAAAATCGAATTTTTTAATTATATTTATTTTAATAATTTTATTTTTAAAAAATCAAATATCTTTCTCCTCCTTCCTCCACGGCGACCGGCCGACGACACCTCGGCGACGGCCCAGGCGAGCTCGAGCTTGCTAGCCTCGGGCAAGCCACGAGCCCGCTGGCCTCGGCTGAGCCCGAGCTCACCTGGATCTAGCAAGCCGCGAGCTTGTCGGCCTCGGCCGAGCCCGAGCTTGCTTGGATTTGGCGAGCTGCGAGCTAGCCGGCCTTGGTTGAGTCCTAGCTCACCTAGATCTAGCGACCTGCGAGCTCGCCGGCCTTGGTTGAGCCTCGAGCTCGTCGGCCTCGGGCGAGGTCGAGGAGAGGTGGAGGCAATGAGGTCCAGGCAAGGTGGAGGCGGCAAGGTCGGGCCTTGCCTGATGTCGGCGAGCTCGAGCTCGCCAGATCCCAGTGAGGCTCAACCTCGCCCAAGACCGGCGAGCTCGAGCTCGCCAGATCCTGGCGAGACTCAAGCTCGCTGCGCTGAGGTTGGCGAGCTTGGCCATCGCCGGCCCATGCTTGTGGCCGATTGCCGGCCGTCACCAAGGCCGGCAACCGGCAGAGGGAGAAAGAAGGAAAAAGAAAAAAGAGAGGAAAAGCAAAAATAAATAAAAATAAAATATTAACAAATTTAAGATAGTCAATTTCGGAAATTATTTTTACCTTCTTAAAGTATGGAATTCACTTTCCTAAATTTATACATGAATGCTTTTCTTAATCGGAAAGTGTTTTCGGTTGATAAAATCATTTTCGAATAACCAAATGGATGAAAGTCCGGAAAACACTTTTCCGGAAAATAATTTCACCAAAACAAACGCACACTTAGTTGTCATTCTATTTACATTCGTTTTGTTGTAGCTCATTGATCATTTTTTGAAGTTCTTTCCACCGTCAACCTTAAGACTTAAAAAGAAAGCTTAAGTCTTGAATTGTAATAACCGCGGCGTCGCGCTGCTATTGCTTTTGCAACTGTAAGTCAGATAAAAAGAAGGCTCAATTAGAAAAAAAAAATGGCAAGTAAATCTTCAACCGCGGCCTAAATATCAAATGGTCAAAAAGCATGAAGCGAGACACTTTATATGGCCAGTGTCTTACGGTTACTTTCCATGAAATCTCTCATTAACTAATAATGCTTTGTATTTTTATTCTATGGTTGCATTTTTCTTGCATTCCTAGGAGAAAACACACACCCTCTATAAATACTACCCGTACTCCTGACGTGTTCGTCATCAGAATCATATCTTTGGCCTTGCGCGCTTCCCCAGGGGTAGTTGTTTGCGTTCACATCCCGAGGAGTTCTCCGGGGGAAACTATCTCCACGCGATAGAGTTAGCAGCTGCGTCTTATTGTCTCTTTCCTCGCCGTGTCCCTTGGGAAGACTATGTCCACATGATGGAGCCGGTTATCGCAGAGTCGGGCCACGGTGAGGAAAGTGACATGAAGACGCAAGTCTTATTGGAGCTTTTGACAAAGTGGAGGCGCGCACGAGGGACGTGCTTGAAGCGATTGACGAGATGAGAGCATCGGGAGGCGGCAGAGAGATGGTGGGGGAGGCTGAAGAAGGTAACTAAGAAGGTGATCGCCTTGGGGGACACGTCGAGGAAAGAGACGGGAAGATGCAATCGTTGAATCGATCGCGTGGAGATAGTCGAGCCAGGGGATCTCCTCGGGATGTGGATTCAGACGACGGCCCATGGGGAGGTGCGCAAGGCCAACGATATGATTCTAATGATGAACACGTTATGAGCGTGGATAGTATTCATATAGAGTGCGTGTTTTCTCCTAGGAATGCAAGAAAAATGTGACTATGGAAAAAAAAAATCCAAAGCATTTTCTCCTAGAAACACAAGAAAAATGTTTTCTCCTAGTTAATAAGAGATTGCTTGGAAAGTTAAAAGACACGGTCAAATAAAGTGTCTATCTTCATGCTTCATAATCGAGAACGCGATTCAAGACGTAGTTGCCTTTTATTTGACTCGCAATAGTAAAAACAAAACAGCAGTAACGCGTCGCCTCGGATAATAAAAAGTATATGTATTTCAAATGATCCAAATAAGTTTCATATTGATGAATGTTGTTGAATTTGAATACGACACTACAAACGCTTACCTTGCATTTTTTAACAATTATTTCCTTTCGTTTTGCGTGGCAGCACAGTAGCACAAATGAGAGAAAATTTGTCGACGACCGAATTAGGAAAATAGATATCAATAACACGTTTTAGAGGAAATATATCGACGTATTTCGTATTTACAATTGACCGAATGCGGGTCAATTGACTCTACAACTTAATAAGTAGCCAATCGAGCATATCAAGCAGGGCGTAACAATCCAAATAATAATTGGCTGCTATTTTCATTGCCCAAACTTATTAGGCACGTCGATATAAATACTAACCACATCGATTTAGTAATATTTAAACATGTTGCTAGTATCTATTATCCCGATTCAGTCATCGACAAATTTTCTCTCATTTGCGCCGACACGCCACCACGCAAAATGAAAGGAAATAAACGTTTCAAAAATAAAAGGCAAGAGTTTGTAGCGCGGCATTCAACAACAGCATTCATCAATATGCAATCTATTTGGATAATTTGGATTACCGAAACATTTTGTTATCCACGGTGACCCAGCGCTGCCGATTTGTTTTTACTGCTACAAGTCAAATAAAAGGAAAATTTAGTTAGGAAATAAACAACATATATGTAATTTATTTTGGACCATTTGAATTATCAAACCTCATCAATAGCCTCAAGCACTTGCCTCGCGTGCACCTCCGCGTCGTCGAGCTCCTCTTTCCTTGCTGCATCCCGACACCGTGATAACTGCCGGCTCGATCTTATGGACAGAGTCACCCCAAGGAACTCCTCCGGGACGCAGACGCGGACGGATGCCCCCCCTAGGGAAGTGCACAGGGACGAAGTTATGACTCCGGCGACGAGCACCCTCGCGAAGCAGACAGCATGGATTACATGGTGGACAGCACTCTTGATCGGTGATGCCATTGTTGCTGTCCAATTCCAGGTCGTAGATCAAGTATTTCACCGCGGAGCGAGCAAAGGCCGGCATGTTCACCGCAGCAGAGAGCTGGGGCAAGCCGACGTAGGTAGGGATCAGGCTCCCGAGGCGGAAGAGTATGAAAACGAAGAAAGTGGTGGATGGCTTTGATGTGTATGGACTACGAGCATGGGCAGTATTTATACAGGGCGTGGATCTTCTGCTAGGAATGCAAGAAAGATGTGAGTATGGAAAAAAATCTAGAGAATCATTAATTAATAAGAGATTTCTTGGAAAGCAAATGAAAGAACGGCAACACAAAGTGTCTTTCTTCATGCTCTTATGAACTTCTCATATCCTACGACGCAGTTCAAGATACACTTGCCTTTTATTTTCTAACTAAACTTCCCTTTTATTTGACTTACAGTAGCGAAGATAACGGCAGCACATCTCTGCAGAATATAAAAGGTTGGTTAATACCATGAAAAATTCCAAACTAGTTCACATGCGACAAATTTATCCTAAACTAAGTTTTTGATCATCAAAAACCCCAAACTGATATACTTGTGACAAATTTACCTTCCGTTAATTTCTGTTAAATTTTACTATCAAATTGCTAAGTTAAATAACACGTGGCAGTTGATAGATATTCTCCGTTTGTCATGAGTATACTAGTTTGTGATTTTTTTTTTGTTTTAATCCAATTTAATAGAGGGTAAATTTGTCACAGATGTACCAGTTTGAGGTTTTTCATGATATTAATCCTAAAAAGTATTGGCAATTGAAATGATCCATATAAGTTACCTAACCTTATATTTTCTGTGCCTCCTCAAGGTAATTAAGGCTTGACATCAAGTTAGCCGCTACATTGTTCTGGTCTCTATTAAATTGTGTCGAAAGAATTAATTGTAAAGCAAAAGAAAAGTTGTTTTTAGTATCGAGCCACGGTGATAGTTTGAATGGCCTCTTTCTCTCAGGTCATGATCAATATAGTTGCCTATGTTCTAACTCGTTAAAGGAACTAATGATCAACTGCTACTTGACTTGATAGTTAGAAATTGAAAATGGCAATTCCCTTGACAAATGGTACCTAGTTCAAGGATCAAGGCAAGTTCCAGAGATATGACCCTCAAAATAAGAGCACCAACAATCCAACTTGTCAAATACAAGACCTTAGTGAACAAACAAACTAGCACAACCAAGCGCAAAAGTAGGACCAAGAAGTCAATGACAATTGAAACAGCAGTTATTACTTCCTTGACACTGGGAATTGACTTTGATCTGCGCCGAAACAAATGTTCTGGCACAATTAAGCACAATTAAGTTGAGGTAGTGCATGTAAACAAATTCCAATGTGCCTTTAGTTTACTTGTTGGGCTTATCAAAACTATATAAATTTGCAAAACTTGTGACAGTTCTGCATGAGTTGATGTCACTAGCCAGTGTGGCTCGTCAATGCTTCTTTCTAACAGGGAGCATGGAACAAGGGAAAGTAGAAGTTATCATTGACGGGAGGGTTCAATTTGACCTGCTCCAGGTACGGTTCCAGAGGTTTTGCAGAGTACCTGGCTCTTTTCCAAGGAGATGTATCGATAACCCGAGGTTTTCTCTGCGGTGAGATTATAGATTGAGTTCTTATTCGTTGAATTCTGTTTTGGCGCACTTCCTTTCTGAACAGGTAAGCTTCAAGCTCTTGCTAAAGTTTAAGCCAGCATCTGCTTACTTGGTGTCTGTTTGTGGCATGTGCATGATCGAGACCAAGGTAGTTTATGTGGTTAGCAGGAAAAGGTTCTGTACTTTTTCTGCAGTTGCAAGTAACCGGTAATTGAAATGTCTTCATTAGTTTGAGGGGCTTCTTTTTCGTTTGGGCATCACAGAAGCTCCAATTCATTTCAAACAAGAGGATTTGCAATCTTTCAGAACTAAAATCGATCCTGCCTGAGGGTGATCCATTCTCATATCTATGATAGTATCCACTGCCCCACACAAACACATATGCTCTACGTACTCTCTCAATCGACTGTTTGTTTACATTGCACAACTTACAAGCACTATACCTAAACTGCTATATGAACCTTGTCTTGAGACTACAGTCCGTGATGGGACGCCTCCACCTCCACCTCCGTTGCTGGCACCTCCGCCAGTGCCACAGTTTGCTCCCCTGATGGAGCCTGCGCCAGTGGTGCTGCTGCTGGCAATCAACCCCATATTCTGCCTCTCCACCAACAGTAGAGAGCAGCGAAGAAGACAACCGCGCCCAGGACGGCGCTTATGGTAGCAGCCAATATGAGCACACTGTGGTTTTTCCCCGGACCGTGATATGCCGGGAGATAAACCACAGTGAAGTTCTTCTGAAGATTCCTAGCCGGCATAACCATATCTGCGAACTCTAAAAATTTATATGCAATCACAATACAAGCAGCTCAGTATTAGAGAGATGTCAAGTTCTATTGACCTCAACTAAACTCTACGGGCAACAGACGGAATGTGTTCTACTCTTCTGACCGATGAAGAGAAAACTGACCTCTGTGAAGAACAAAGACAACCTCCTCTTCTGACTTCTGGGCCTTCTTCTTCATACAGAGAGAGAGAGAGAGAGAGAGAGAGAGAGAGAGAGAGAGAGCGCGCCGACTAGAGATTAAAGACGGGAGCCCTGATTAGAACGTGTAACATCGGACGGTATAAATTTTAGCAACATTCTTCCCACGGATCTGTTACAAGAAAGGGATAATATGCAACTTTGAGTAGTCAGTTATACTGTTTACAGAAATGGGAACTCGAATTTGTCAAAATAATAGTATTTCATTGTTTTTGGTATAGACAATTGCACATGGTACTTTGCAAAAGCGTATTGATTGATGAAAATATATTCATTTGACTTTGGTTGGTTGCAAATGAGTACATTCTTTTTTTAGCAAGTATTAATGAAAAAAGTCGCCTCGTTCCACTTTAGCGACCGTGAGATCGTCATTGTGGCCATCCTCAGCTGCGTCCATAGTTGTGATTTGTCACGCTAAATTTTTTCCCTATTCTGTGACTGAAAGCTTTGAAGAGCTTGAACCAAGGTTGAAGAACGTTCATAGATTTTGATCCCGGACGCCATTAACATCATCGGAGATCTGGCTTCAATCTCACCGAAACCACGCTCTTTCTCCATGAATGTGCCTTCTCTTCTTCTTATTCTTCTTCTTCCTCTACTCCACTCTGACGGCGGTCGCTCCTTCGAAGGTGAAGGACCGGAAGGACCAATCCCAAGCCTTTCACCTCCCGCACCGTCCAACTCACCCGTTGGCAGCAGCTCCATCAGTCCCAATAGAGTGTTTCTGCGCTCAATAAATGCAGCAGGGAATGTAGATGATGGCTATGCTGATTAGCACAAAACAACTCTTAAAACCAAAAGGGAGCTCAAACACAAGATAATCATCGACTCCATCAACAATGTCATTTACATCCCTATGCAAGTTTTGACTGTACCAACTGTGTATGACTTTAAGCCAAATTTGGATCACAATAGAAATGGGAGATTTCTCCCCATCAAAAGCACTCTTTTTTCTTGTTGCAGCTGTAAACGAATGCCCTGCCGAGCCCAAAGTTCTTGCTTGGCAGAACAACCGGTAACCCAAGAAAACCCTGTGCAAGCATAAGAAATTGTACAATGGCAGTAGAGTTTATGGCCTCGAGAAGCTGTGATTGAGTGAATCGAGTCGAGTCGAGTCAAGTTGAGCTGACGCGGAGCTAGGCTCGGGGTGGACTCCACTCATAAACTAGAAGCTCGAAACTCGACTCAAGCTTGATCATGTTCTTTTTTCTTTCTTTGCTCGAACCCGACTTGATATAAAACTAGACGTACTTGTGCTCAACCCGACTCAGCTCAAATTTAAGTATATAAACATTAACGTGCTTGATTCTCTCCGGATCAATGGAGCTCAACTTGGCTCGAAATACTTGCACTCACCCTTTTTGTTTGTGTATAAAATTATATGGAAGGTTGAAAGCGTATTTACATTGTAAACTTTAATATCATGAGTATAGTCCACATCATCTGTCACAAAAATGAAACTTAAAAAAATTCTACATAAAAAATGAGATGCTTGATTAATGTTGCGAGCATATTGAATCAAGTATCTTTAGACTCGAACTCTGCTCAACAAGCCACTTGAGCTATTGAACTCGACTCGCGTTCAAAAAAATCTGAGCCAATCTCCAGTAGGCAATGAATCGAGCTCGAGTAGCTTGACTTGCTTGCTCCCTGTGAAGACCAGAAAAAAATCACCAATAGCTGCTGGAAATCATGTTGAATGATGTTCCAAGAAGCATTAAAGAAATGAGAAGAGAATCCATCGGGACCGGGACTTTAATCGCCATTAATAGACCACAAAGCATTTTCAATCTCCACTGCAGTGACAGGAGAAGATAAAATTGCTTTTCCTTCCTCTGAAATGGCATAAACCAACAGATTCTGTAGCTCAGGGATTGTGCATCCAGTACAAGCAGAGTTAGCAGATCCTAAGAGACCCTTGAAGAAGGAAACATTCAAAGTTCAGGCGCATTTGAAGATATACATCGCTTTATCATACACATGTAACTCAGTTGTACCATCCCTGCCCCAAAGCCGATTCACCATCGATTTAATCACATTCAAGTTCAGGCGCTTACCAACAATTTAACCAACCAAAGCTTGAGCTCCATTTGGCAATTTCTTCATCCAGAACTTCCTTTTGAGGGCTTCACCACATATCAACCATCCTTTGAGGTTTGTGACAAGTCGGTTGTAATGACTACGAAGAGATTAATTCTGGGTTCCAGCATTCCGAAGTCTGATTTGGGCTGGATTTCAAGGACGACGGATCCCTGATTAGTTTGGGTTGTTGTGGCTCTTACATAAATACCAGGCTCAAGAGAAATCATGCGAAACTTACCCGAATTTTGTTACCGCCGTTAATCCTCTTATTGCATTTTCCGTTAGTATTCGCAATATATATGACTTTTAAAGGGCAAATTTGTATGCTTTTCATATTTTTTAAGGAAATCTCTCTCTTACCCTTAATTTCCATAACAAAAATAAAAATGAGAGATAAATACACTAACTAAAGTATCATATCATAAAGCAAATTTCAATAATGATGCTAAGAAATAAAAACTGTCAAAGTTCGGTGGGATATAAGTATAACCACTAAGATACTTTAAGAAAAAAAAAGCTATTAGTTGAAGAAGAAAAATGCTCCAAACCCTAAATTTGTTTTACACAGTGTGAGAAGGAACAATTTTATGAGCCTTTAACTTACTATAATTCATCATTCAAATTTTTTCTTTCACCTCATTATTCTAAAAAAGTTAAGCAATGGATGGAAAGGGACGACCTAAGTTAAACCTTTGAAAAGAGGATTGATAACAAAAAAAAAAGGTGAACAAAAGAATACACAGTTCTAATAAAAGATGGAAAGAGTTAAAAGCAAAAGATTAAAAAGTAGAGTTAGCTTTTTTACGTAATAATAGAAACAAAAAAAGATGAGTCCAATGCTTCAAGGACATGTCGGATTGAATGGCATCCGGGCAGATGACAAAATCTATTAAAGGTGAGACTCCACTAGCTGACAAAATCTGGAGCCTAATTCGATAGCAAACTTGTTTCTTTGCGTGGTCTTTTGGATAAAAAAAAATGGAATATGGTTCTGGGCTATTTGTATTGTCTTATTGGTCACCCCTCAATTAATTAATTACGAGAATTTCAGGAAAATGGGAGCCCACGCGATAGTGGTTAACAAAAATACTTCATCGTTTTATTTTCTAGATTTTTTACGTTGACAATGTTGTGTGCCTTTTTATTAGTAAGATAATCTAGCGATTTTAGACTAAATAGTGCGATAAAACCAAACACACCAAATCTAATTCAGATGCCAAATACCACGTATAAAACTTCTAATATTGAACTTCGAACACTCATTAAAGACGTATTCTAAGAGTATATAAAATTGCGTGATTTTATTCCGTTGTAGAAAATGAGCTCTTTGCAATAATGTAAAGAAATTGGATAGGAATAACTGCAAATTAAGTAATGCTATAACTCTATTATTTCAGTAATCCAATCACATTCCATTAAAATTGGAAAGAGATGATAATACCTCTTCGTTCCGGAACATTCATTTTCTCCATAAAGAGCCCTCAGCAAATCATGCGGGCATCACACAAAGATTCAGACAATGGGGTTGAGAAAAATTTCTTTGCTTGCAGTTGTATGGTTTGCCCTGTCCGTGGGTTCCAATGCTGAAGAACAAGATTCGGAGCAAGAGAGGCGGCCTGTTAAAACCTTTAAGGTATTTTGATTGATTTTACTTATGTACATATACAATTACCAAAGAGTTTTCTTGTCAGTGGTGTTGATGTACTAACATTTGTTATTAGTAACTATTGCAGACAATTTATGGAGAGATCATTGATTGTATCGATATATACAAATAACCAGCGTACGACCACCCTTTACTGAAAGATCATAAGCTTTAGGTATTAATTTATCGGTGAAATTGCAAGGACAATTGCACAAGCAGTCCTAACCTATTATGCACACATGCACAAAGCAGCCTCCGATAGCACCTCCTCCTCCATTTAGCATCAGTGATACCGTCTTGTGTGCTGATTGTGCGATTATCCATGAAATTCTACCAATAATTCAATAGTATCGATTCGATCCCTAATTGACACATGAATATTCCGATTGCATACTATTACAATCACGCAATTTAATTGAAGATACTGCAAAACCATATTTGGTTTTGTGTCTGTTTTCTTGTTTCTGCATCTTTTGGTGCACATTGATCTTCAAAGTGTCATGTTAACGTTCCGTGGGAAATTTTTCAATCTTGCCCATTTAGTCATAAACATTTTGATAACTTGTCAATTTAGTTATAAAATTTTCAATTGTACCAATTTATTCCTAATGTAGTCTTTTCAGTTAATTATGGTCGGAAATTGCTGATGTCGTGGTCCAGTCATCACCGGCCATCCTATGTGGTATAGCTGACACTGACATGTATAATTTTCTATTTATTAAAAAAAATCTAAGTTTTTTTTATTTTTTATTCTTTTCTTTTCTTCTTCATTTAGCTAGTAGGGCAACGAAGCCCTCGCCAACAACATCAAGGACAAGTGAGGGCGGCGATGCCCTCGCTGTGGCCAGCGAGGGGATCTCCAGCTCTCAAAAGTGGTCGGCGGCCCGACCAGCTCAATGAAGAAGAAAAGAAAAAAATACAAAAAAAATTTTGAATTTTTTTAAATAAAAATTATCCATGTCAATGCCAGCCGCGCCACGTAGGACGACTGATGCTGACTAGACTACTATGTTAGTGATTTCTAGTCAAAATTAGCTAGAAAGACTACATTGGCAATTCATTAAAAGATTTAAGAGTAAATTGATAAGTCATCAAAAGATTTAGGACTAAATTGAAAGGTTTAGAATTAAATATGCCACTGTACAATAGATTTAGGACTTATTTGACAATCTTTCCTTGTACTGTGTGTCAAGTTTTTTTTAAAAAAGTATGTACTTTTCTTGATTGTATTTAATTTTCTTGTGTTACCAACTCTCTAATAGAGATCAAAGGGTAGATGATCTTTCATATTTTGACCGCTTTGGCAATTCATCGAGGCCCCGACAAGGGCCTACAGCCCCTGATCGGGGGGAGAGCTTGACCCTCGCCCCAGTTCTAAATGAGGGTTGTCAGCCCTCGCTTGGGGTGGGTGGCTCTGGGCGAGGCCTCGTCGGCCCAGCTGAGGGCCAGCGACCCTCGCTCAGATCTGGGGTGAGGGCCGCGCCCTTCCCCATATCGGGGCCGGTATGCCCTCGTCGGGGATCGGAGGGGCCTCGACCGGGGCTGGCAAGGGTTGCCAGGCTTCGGGAAAGCTCAAGTGACCTCCGTCGGCCCTTCCCGGTGGTTGTGGCAATGGCCATCGGCAAGGGCTTGGCCACCGCCATGGCCACTAATTGTGGGTCTTCTTTTCCTCTTTTTTTTCTTTTTTTTATAGCTTTTTCTCATTTAATTTGTATTTTTCAATTTTTCTGACGTAGCGCTTGTTAGACGCCACATGTATCAAGAAAATTAATAAAACAAAACACATCAGTGTTTTCCGTTACTAAATTAGACGGTGTTAATTTTAGAACCTCGATTGAACCAATTTAACAAGTTTTAGGACTCGATTGCACCTTTTGCAAAATTTAAGATTCAATTGCGCTTTTATGACAAGTTTTAGGACCTCTAGTGAATATATCCTCTCTCTCTTTTTTTGCTTAAATTAACATCTAGACCCAATAGAAGTAAATCATCTTAGTTTCATACCTATTCCCCTGTTTATTGATATACTGTTACTCATCATATTGCTTTTATTCAAGCAATTATGTACTAAATTTTGGATAGAGAAAGCCTGGCTTTTTGCTAAAGGCAACCGAGCACGGACAGGCAGCACAAGTTATGCAACAACCGGAGAGATCACATCTTTTGGAAGGCTGTCCTGATGGAACCGTTCCGATTCGTAGAACCTCAAAGGAAGATATGATGAGAGCAAAATCTCTTGCGAGTGCGCGTACACGCCCACAGATCTATCATCCTCAAACTACCAATTCCCCAAGTTTTCATGTAAGTTCTTCCCCTAAGGACAGAGCTAAGTTCAGGGTTTTTGTCGTCTCTTCTACTTATTTAACTAATTTCTTGAATTTGCGCTCAACTTAAACTTTGAAAGTATCTGATTTCTTTAGCTGTCTTTCCTTCCATTTGTGTCTATAAGGAATGAATACCCTTTTTGGCTACTTTTCTTTCGACTAAAATAATGTTGAAAGCATCTGATTTTGGCCAAAAAAAAACTTTTATTTACAAATGATGTTGTTCTCGACTTTCTAGTATGCTTATATGGAGGTGGATTCCATCCCAAATCAGCCGCTTTTTGGAGCAAAAGCATTCATCAATGTTTACAGACCAAGGTGTGAAAATTGCCAACATAACACCGCTTAAATGTGGGTCAACGGGGACCCTGCTGATCAAGCAAACAGTCTACAAGCTGGACGGAGGGTATGTTTTCCCAATACACCAACCAATTAACATCTTTCTTATGGTTTTCTCGTCATAGAACTATGGATCTAATGGAACTTGTGTTGGTAGGTGGATCCGTATCAATACAACGACGACCTTAGTCATTTCTTTATTTACTGGACTGCAAGCAAAAACATTACCATTTTGTCGAATTTATTTTATTTAGAACTTGGGAAACTATTCTAATACAGGTTGAAAGGACAGGCGGATGGAACTCGCAACACGGGGTGCTTTGATTTTTATCGTCCAGGCGTTGTGCAAGTTGGTAAATCGGTTACTATCGGAGGAGCTATCGTAAATTCATCTATCTATGACGGGGCACAGATCGAGATTCATCTTTAAATCTTCCTGGTAATTAACTTTCTTGTTTTACAATCTTGTCAAATCTGTCTTATTGAAGAACATTGTATATTTGTTGGTTGTGCTAATGGAATTTATGCATGTTGAAGCTCAATAATCGTGGTAAGACATGTTAATTCATGTTAGGAATTGCGAGCCCTTTATGTCGTGATTTCTTCAGTATTAGTGTATAGTGTGACACACATAGCGGCCCGACATGAGAATGAATAGCAAATGCAAAGTCCAAAATAAATTTAATTTCGGTCCCCCTCACCTTCAAAAGGTATGAAACTCCCATGATTAAAAAGTGTAAGTTCATTGTTATTTTCCCCTTTTATTCTAGGGGTTAATACCACAAAAAATCTCAAACCGATACACCTGTGATAAATTTACTCTAAACTAATTTTTTGACTACTAAAAACCCTAAATTAGTATATCTGTGATCATTTTACTCTCCGTTAGTTTCCGTTAAATTTCTGAGTTGGATGACACGTGGCAGCTGGCGAGTGTACCAATTTGGAGTTTTACCCTCCATTTGTCATAGGTATATCAGTTTGTGATTTTTTGTGGTATTAATTCAACTTAATGAAAGGTAAATTTGTCATAAATGTACCAGTTTAGGATTTTTGATATTCAAAAAATTAGTTTTTTATAAATTTATCATAGGTATACTAGTTTTGTATTTTTCGTAACTAAAAAATTTGTTTGGAATAAATTTATTATAAATATATTAATTTAAAGTTTTTCGTAGTATTAATTTTTATTCTAAATATATTTGTGATGGAGCAGAAAATCTTTTACGCTTTCGAAGCACAATGGTCCCAATGTCCAATCAAATCATTTTGAGTGCATTGATTGATCTGTCCACGACCGGAACAGTCCTGCTTCAAGAGCACAAAAATAGTTCTAGCGATTATTTAACGATTGACTTCATATCAGGATCCAATCACAAAGAACTGGTGGTTAGTATACGAAGAACTTGAAGGTGCCGTGGGCTATTGGCCAGCTGACTTGTTCCCTCAGTTCGCACCCGGTGCCACAAGATTGTATTACGGAGGTGCCGCTTACTCGACCCAATACATGACCAGCCCGCCGGTCGGAAGCGGATACTTTTCCGATGAGTCATTCACACACGCCTGCCATTTAAAGCAAATCCATTACATGAGTAGCTCGTACGATTGGATAGCGATTGACGATAGCCGAGCATCGGCTCACACAGATTCGAAACAGTGCTACTGCGCTACCACCATCGGGGATGCCGGCGATATCATGGGCTATACCTTATTGTTTGGGGGACCCGGTGGAGTGAGTTGTTGAGTTTAAAAGCGAACAAACAGATTTAAGAATAAGATCCACTATAATGTATAACTTCTAATGTATAGATACGTTACTTTTTGTCTTCTTACGTTTTTCGAGCTCTCCGTTCAAGTGTTATGCTTCGAGGCTTGTTCTATCCTCATCTCATCTTCATTTGAACGCGAAATTCAAAGTTGGATGTACTTTTCATACTGTAATTAAGCCAAATCCTTTGGTCAAAATAAAGCAGTGAACATGGCGATCCAGCTAAAGCCATTCATGTAAGGGCAAATTGGAGAGGGAAATCTAAACATTCAATCAATCACACCGCAAAATTTAGAGCAATTGCTTTTTCATAAAATTAAATAACCTTCGATTTATTTAATCACATTGTATAGTTTAATAACTAATCCATTTTACATATATAATTTATCGTTAGGTGCCAGTTATGTAAGATTGTGATATAAGAAGCTTATTGACTTGGACTATGCTATATTATGTTCAGTAAATAGGGAACTTATGTAGAATGATAATTTAAATCTAAAATTTTTTTATAAGATTTAAAAAAATAAATAGACCTAAAAAACTCCAAAACAATAAAATATTTTAAATTTTTGAAGAAGTCCAAATTTGTCTCTTCGAATAGAAAATTAAAGAAAAACTAAGTATGAAAATTTAAAAAAAGTAGAAAAAATGGTATTGTCCAGAAATATTTGGGGCCTAGGACATTGGAGCCTGATTCACTAGCCGGGACAAAAACACTGTATTTGCCCCATTTCCTCCTCCTCATCGCCACTCTCATCGCTGTCGTCACCTTCCAGGCCGGGATCAGCCCCCGAGTGGAGTCTGGCAGGACAGCTCCGACGGCAGCGCCACAGGCCAGGCCATCTGTGCCTCCATGATACCGTTCTACGTGTTCTTGATGTGCAGCACGCTCACACTCTCGTCGTCCATCAACCTCATCATCTCCCTAGCTCACCTAGTCTTCCTGTTCTTCCTTAAGGTCGTGGTGGCCACCGTGTCGATGGCCATCATGTACTGCTTAGTGGTCTTCGCCGTCGCTCCTGTGTCGCCGAGCTATTGCGATGGCTGCTCTTCGCTGGCTTCGTGCCTTACTTGCTGAGGCTGCTGACCCAGTTAAACAAGAATCACTCGTGGGTTATGGACAAGTGAACTTAATTAAATAGGAAGTGTGGATTCGTTTGTCCAATTTAATCTTCGCTGAATACCTATATTTATTAGGCATCAAACTATAGTTAACTAAATTGGAGGTTATTTATTTTGATGAAAAAAATAGTTGCTCTAAATTTCACAGTGTGGTCAATTAAATGTTTAGATTTCATAGTTAACTATCTTTGTAGACATGCACTTGGGTTCTTCGTCATATAGGGGTAAAGGAGATATTGAGCAATTACATATTGTCTTGAGGATCTCAAGCATTCGTACTATTTACTCCATATCTAAGTGTGTCAATTTTGATAATCCAAACGAATGGTATGATAACTTATTTAATCGTGCTATTCAGATTGTAGAAGAAGGTAGAAAATCCATATAGCAATGCAAATTTGTTATGCAAGTATTGGAGGAATCAAATAAAAAGGTTCAGATTGCGGAATTCGATCAGGCTGTAGAGCACCCAATCAATTTCTATCCGAATGATACTCAAAGCATCCAAATAATGAATCCAATCCAGGGAAGAAGACGTGGTCGACCCAGAGAAAATCAAATCAAGAATCCAATTGGAAAAACCCTATCGAAAAGCATCAACCAAGGAAGATTTGTTGATTTTACATTAAAAAATCAATTATGTGGCATCCTTGAATTGAACTTTTCAATACGATTTTAGGGCTTGATTGCACTTTTTGAAGATAATATAAGACATGATTGAATAAATCAAAAAGTTTAGAACTCGATTGCAGTTTTTGTCACGCCTCAAACCCCCTCGAGCTCGCGACATTCCCTGCTCCGGTCGAATTTGTTGCGACGTCCCAGGAACGTCGCCGACCCAACCCAAACATCAGAGCCACATGCGGAAACGAATATAAAAACCCTGGACAGAAAGATGACGACAACGGGGTAGAAAACAGAACAGACAAATAACAACAACAGCATTTTCATACAATACTACTGCACCAAATATACAAACATTATATTACAGACATAATTAATAAACTAGCATCCGAATTCACCGTCATAACAAAATATCAGGGGTTTGGTTAACTTAAATTCCCTATAGGTCAACCCGATTTACAAAACCCCTAAAATGCCCTAAGGAAAAACCTAAGGATCGCCCTCTTCCATTCTGCTTTTGAATCTCTGGCTTGAACCTCCGGAAACTCACCTGCAGCTTCACTGGGCGCCATAGCAACTCCTCAAACTCCAAAAAGAGGAGGCGGACTTCCCGGGTTTATGGCGGGGGTTTGAAATTTTGGATTATACAACTATGAGACGAATCTCAATAAGTGTACAACCCCAAACCCCGCGTAGGAACTCACGTACCGCCAAACGAAAACACGCATAACACATGACAATCAACCAAATTAACAACCACACACGACCATACCTGGAATCCATCGTGCATATCCCTGCACGTTAGACAACAACACAGCCAATAAACCACAGCAATACATCACAGATGCGCACATGCCTCAATTATAAGCCAGAAACTACTTGGGCACGTCCCATACCGTGCCTAGCAATTTCTACCCCATAATTAAGCATCACCTCACGCGATACAAACACACTCGCACACTACTCACACCATTTTTCACTTTCTTAAATCTCGCACCTCAAGCCAATTCCCGCTCATTCTCAACTCTTCCACCACTACCGCGCCCGCGTAAAACGCATCAGGCCAATGGTCTTCTGACCTCGTCAGGCATCGTCACCCCGTCGGGTTGGGCATCGTCACCTCTTCAGGGACGGCATCGTCTTGCGTAAACGAACACGCTTCAGAACGGAATCCTACCTCTCCCTTTCCTTAATTACCGTGCCTGCATAAAACACATCAGGCCAACGGTCTTCTAACCTCGTCAGGCATTGATGCCCTGTCAGGCCGGGCATCGTCACCTCGTCAGGGACGGCATCGTCCCACGTAAACGTACATGCCTCAGGACGGATCCTTTCCAATCAATCTTACACACCCGAACTTTCGTTACACCCGAACTTTCGTTCCACCCTCTCCACACGTACCACGTCACCACACAAACACACTGCCAAACATACACACTTCACACACATTTCACATTTACACAACCTCGTCACACAAACACCACACGAATACCCATGATCGGCACGCGAGCACATTGCGCAATCGCACTACCACACCATCACACCTCACGGACTCACGGCACACAACCACACCACACGGCCACTCACCCACAGCATACGGCCAATCCATACTCAACCCACAGCACTTTCAAAACAGCCCACAATCACTAACTACACAATCAATCAATTAAGCCCAATTTAGCCATAACCATTCCAATCAATCACACAAATTAATCACGATCGCTTCACACATCACAGCCATCATCAAACCTCCTAAACCTCGCAAATTTCTTCGCCTAATTAGTCTGCAATGACCAAATACTCAGCCGCAACCTCAGCCCCAAAACATCCCCCAAAACAGCACAAAATCACTTAAACCGAACTCTAAATGAGTCTAGCAATATCCGAGATCCTGGGTGTCGATTGGGGAAGTCACTTACCCTAAAAAGCGAGACAATCCAGGGTTGGAACGGTGCAAAACAGCAGCAGCAGCAGTGTCACCGGCGGCGACGTACGGACACCGTACGGACGCCGTACGGACATTGTACGGGGGATGCCGTACGGAATGCGATGTACGGCGACGTATGGACGGCTGAGGCTTCCCGGCAGCAGCAGCTCGATCGTTTGAGCTCCAGTGTGGCAGCGGTCGGCCTCCAAGCGGCAGTACACGGCGGTTCCTTGCGTCGAACGGGGAAAAAGAGAGAGAGAGAGGCGAGATGGGGTGGTGCTGCTGGTGGGTGGTGGCTGGACGAGGCAGCAGCAGCGACGAACGACGGCCGGCGATGCTCATCCGGCGGCGACGATCACGGCAAGGAAACGAGAGAGAAAGAGAGAATTTCGGGAGAGAGAGAGAGGGAGAAAACGAGAGAGGTGGGGCTGATCGTGGGGGAGAGGGGATGGCCGGAGGTGAGGTGAGAGAGAGAGAGGAGGGAGAAAGGCAAGGTTTGACTAAATGGTCAAATTTTCCTTTAATGACCAAATTGCCCTTCTCTTCAATGGCTTGGATTAAATCTAGACAAATAATTGAGGGGCAATTTTGTCCAACTTAATCTGAATTATTGGGCTGATGGTTATCCATAAAATATCCCCAAAATAAATCTCCAAAATTCGGAATACCCCAAATTAGGCCTAGGGACAAAATGGTCATTTTTCCTGTCCGGGTCGAAATTCCATTTTTCGCCCGTACTAACCCCAAATGTGTGTGGCCAACATAATATGGCATCGGAATCGTGAAAATAGTCTCTTAAGCTCTCGAAAATCGGCTTCAAAGTCTCAAGGAATAAAACAATAATTTTTTTTACTTCCGAGCCAAAATTTCAATTTTTGACAGTAACAACTCTGAATGTACGTGGCCACCCTAAAATGACATTGGCTGCGAAAAATAATCTCATACAGTCTCAAAATCAACATCGGTATCCAGAGGGGCAAAATCGTTATTTTTTCCGGTCCCGAATCGAAATCTATTTTTTTTTTTGCAAAAATGGGTGGCCCCAAGGTTGGCCAAGCCAAAAACGTCATCGGCCGCTCAAAATTGTCACTTTCAAAATTCTCGATTCCCGGGCCCGAATTCCAAGAAATGACTAAAATTGACCACTCGCGACTTTAGCTTATCTTTGGCTAACGGGTAACTCTCTGGAATTACGCGCTCTCAACCCGTGACAGATACTAAGTCAAATCACGTTTAAGTTTGCTCGAGCCAAGGTGACCTCGATTGTCATGTAATTGCGAGGATTTGTCGCTAGTTCCCTTCGGACACGATCAATCAATTAGATCGGTCTCTGTTGGCCCAAAACATTCCCTCGTTAATCCTTATGGTCGAAGGTCGAACCAAAATCGAGTTCTTTGATCGTGCGAACTCAATCCCGTAATGGTCTTACCCCTAGGGTTAGCATCTCAAGAATGCGTGGGTCCCGGGTGAGATCTCACTATAGTGCATTGGTCAATTTCATTCCTTAAATCCCGGGAAAATGATCGAAAATTCAGTCTATTACAGTTTTGGTTTAAGTTTAATACTTGATTGAACCAATCGAAAGGTTTAGGACTTAATTGCATTCCGTACATAATGTTTAGTAATTGTGGTGTAATTTTCTCAAGCAACTCCTACATATTTTTGCTTGTTTATGAATCACATTTTGTGTTCCTTCGCGTTGTTGTTCTTGCCTGGTTTTTTTTTTTTTGTTGAAAGAAAATTATATTCATTGCTTAAGATGATACATGTGAAGTACATAGACTTCATGGCAAAACAAATCAAAACAGAGCAAAATCTAGAATATAGCAAAACAAAGCTAAATCCAAAAAATAAGGATAATTAATAAAGCACCAATAGGGTTGAGTACACACTCGTTCCACCAGAACGAATTTGTTAAGCAAAATAATCAGTGGCCAATCACGCCTAAAATTCCTTCTCTAGATATCTTTGATGTTGCCAGTTAACGGTGCGCACCTAGATTCGACTTCTTCTACATCATAGCTGTAAGAAGACAACCAAAACTAGTTGAACAAACACAGATCTAACATTTCGAAGAGTAAATCGTCACGGTTTAGCGAGATGCCAAAGATCCTGCGATCACCATTGAAACTAGAGGTAAAAGACCTGTAGACGGACAAAGCATAGGTTATCAAATCCCTAAAAGCATACTTATTAAACTCCTAGATCCATATCGGAGGGGATAATTCCCAAATCTAAAACTAGATCGGAAGAATTCAAACTCTCAGATTTAGAGCTAGAATGAGAGAAGAGAGACCTCAGATATGAAACACAAATAAAATCAACAAGAGAGGGAGGGCACCCTCCCCTTGTGGCTGAAGGTTGAAGAAGACAATGGAGAGAGAGGGAGAGAAAAAGTCTTTTCGGCTTTGGACGGTGGGTTGGGGACGGAATTGAATATGTGTTCTTGCCTTGCTTTGATGGCATCTTTATCAATGGCCTTTTTCGTGCCCTTGCTCAGAACTCACCCATTATCTGTTTCCTCATCCCAATCACTGTTACAAACAACATATTCACCCCTCCTCAAATCGGTCTACCCCTCCAATACCCCCTCGATTGCCTTCTCCAGCCCAATTGCCGCCTCCCTTAGCCTCCCAACCTTCTCAAGCACGCCCCTCACGCTTGCCTCCACGTCATCGAGCTCCTTCAAGACTTGCATCTTCCAGTCTCTTTCCGTGCCACGTCCCGACTCTACGATACCGACTCTACGATAACTGCTGACTCAATTGGATATAGTCGCCCCAAAGGGATGGGACGAGGAAGGAGACTGGAAGATGCAAGTCTTGAAGGAGCTCGATGACATGGAGGCGTGCGCGAGGCATGTGCTTGCGCCGATTGACAAGGTGGCGACATTTGGAGGCGGCAGAGAGAGGGTGGGGAGGCTAAAGGAGGTGGCGATTGGGCTGGAGAAGGCAATCAAAGTGATGTCGAAGGGAGTGGACCGATTGAGCGAGGAGGTGAATGGGTTATTACAAACAGTACTTGGGATAAGGAAAAGAGGGTGAGCGAGTTCAAAGCAGGGGCACGGAAAGGGCCACCGTAACTGGATCGCATAGCGATGGTCGCCCTCGGAAAACTCTTTGGGATGCGGACATGGACGGCCGCCCTTGAGGAAGAGTGAAAGGGCGAAGGTATGACTCCGGCGACGGGCCGGTAGTATTCATATAGGATATGTTTTTCTCCTAGGAGTGCAAGAAAAATGTGACTATGGAAGAAAATCCAAAGCATTATTAATTAGTGAGAGACTTCTTGGAAAGTAATTATGAGACACGATCAAATAAAGCATCTCCTTTCATATTTTTCTGATCTTCGTGTATCTAGGACACGGTTGAAGATATACTTGTCATTATTTCCTGACTAAACTTTTCTTTTATTTATTTATTTTTTGGTCGGTAAATTTTTCTTTCATTTTATTTGTAGTAGCAAAACCGCGCGACGCAGTGGATATTATTTATTTGAGTATGGGTAACATATTATTGTATGATCCCAATGCATGTGAATCTAATACACATGAAAAGTTATTATTGGAATCCCGTCTCATCAGATAAAGAGGCTAATCAACCCTGTCGTAGACTATCCAAAGGAGATCTCATCGATTATTCGAGAGGAAAGCTATCTTTAAGCTAACTTGAAATTACATGAAGGAGATGTTATACCTATCTAATCATTTTGACCCACAACCTATCAAATTAAAGCCCTGAATGTCCTCCACATTTCATTAGTTGATGATATTCTCTAATCAAGTCATTACTAATTGGAATTTCCCAATTACTACAACATGCTCCCAGTACTCCGAATCAAAAAAATTCAATCAAGCATTTCGTCAAGTATTGAGTATCCTAAGCTCAAGATCCAACTAATCTGCTTCTAAATCAAGGTTGAACATCTCAATTCACACAAATTTTACAACAATTGACAACATTAAGCAATCATGGACAAAGGTACGATCAACTTGCAAAACGATGACATAGAATCCAACTTATTCACTTTCACGTCAACATACATGTTTGTGTCATCAATTCCTCATCCAATTAAGCTCAAATTGACATCAAATCTAAAATATAGACTCACAGACAGCACGCAATTTACATATCCAGCGATTTCTAAGCATGATCAAAGCAAATTCAATGAATTTCTAGCATAATCAATTTCTATCAAGCCTAATCGAATTTCCAGCATGCTTCAATGAATTTCTGGCAAGATTCTACAAATTTCTAACACCTACAAGGCATGATCGAGGCAAGGCTTGAGACACATTCAGTATCACACAACATATCTAGGAAGTTCATCATGAATTTTCTAAGATTGGATCAATTTCATGGATAGAGGTTTTTCGGCCATGACTAATTTAATGCAATTTTTTAACATCGAAAGTCTTAATGAATCGAATCAATTCACGGATCACGCTCATCATGTCCAATCCGAGATGTTTGGTGCGCAGATTGAAGTTTAACTTCAATTTATACCATGAATCAAGTTGGAATTTTTGGCCATCCGCATGAGATCAAAAATAGATGAAAGAACCTACCTTAAACTTGAAGGACTCGCTGAAATTGGAAGCAAGCTAGCTAAAACTGGATAAAGATTGTGGAAAATAGGTGATAGGTGATGAACAAGAGGCGCATTTGGATCACGGAAACACCGGAGGAGATAATGAACGCCGGAGGGGCTGTGAGACGCAAGAATTGGATTGGATCACGGAAACAAGAGGCGCATTTATTGTATTGTGCTCTTTCTCCATCTCAATTTAACAGAATTCATGTGTTACAGCGAAAGAAATATGGGACAGACTCTTAGTCACATTTGATGGAAGGGATCGTGTACAAGAGAGCATATGAACATACTTCTTGGAAACTGTGAGATTTTCAAGATGAAATCTGACGAGACCATTATGCAAATGTTCACAAGATTCACAAAAATCGTGAATGGTCTTGCCAATCAGGGAAAAATCTTCACCGATGCTGAAAAGATAAACAAGCTCCAAAGGGCATTCCAAAGTCACATGAAGGCATTAGTCCATGAAACAATGAGAATTCAACCCATCTCCATGGATGAGCTAATAGGAACTCTGGTATCCTATGAAGCAGAGCACTTGAACGAAGAAACCAGCAACAAAGGTAAGATAGTCATTGCTTTCTAAACTGATTATATTGATGCAGGTGAACCAACGTCATCTGAAGATGAAGATGATGAAGACATGGCAATCCTAACAAGAAGATTTAAAAGCCTGGTGAGAAAAGGGAAAAGTTTCAAAGGTGTTGAAACAAAAATCGTTGTATATTTCCATTAAGCTTAGTTGGGGTATATAAATACCCAAGAGTACATTCTAGAAGATTTACTAGCAAGAAAGAAATAAATAAAATACAAAAACTTTCTAATTTCTAAAGATAAGATTCCAAATCTTCTAAAATTAATTACCCTATATTTGGTAGATATATATTTGGTTGATACACCCCCTCAAGTTGAAGAATCGAGACTGTAAATCTTCAACTTGTCACGTAAAAATGCAAAACGGGCTTTGGGAAGAGCTTTGGTGAGAGCATTAGCTAGTTGGTCAGCTGTTGAGATAAACTGCACACTGAGTTGTCGTTTGGCAACGCGATCACGAACAAAGTGAAAGTCAATTTCAACATGTTTGATACGAGCATGGAAAACTGGATTTGCAGACAAATAAGTGGCACCAATATTATCGCACCGAAGGATGGGGGGACCTTGAAAAGGGAATCGAAGCTCTTGAAAGAGTGACTCAAGCAAAATGAGTACAGCTGTAGCATCGGCAAGAGCTTTATACTCAGACTCTGTGGAAGAGCGCGCTACGATTCGTTGTTTTCTAGAGCTCCAAGAGATCAAATTAGGACCAAGAAAAATAGCATACCCTCCAGTTGACTTCCTGTCGTCAGAGCTACCAGCCCAATCCGCATCAGAAAAAACTTGCAAGCGGTTATCATTGGATCGGGAAAGAAGCAAACCAAATGACTTTGTATGTTTGAGATAGCGCAATATGCGTTTCACCATTTGCTAGTGGTCTTCAGTAGGTGCATGCATGGATTGACAAACTTTATTAACGATGAAGGAGAGATCTGGTCTTATCAATGTCACATATTGCAAGGCACCAACTATAGACCGATACAAAGTAGGATCAGACATCAGAGCACCCCCTTTCTCAGATGGTTGTGTAGTCGTGGCCATAGGAGTTTGGACAGGCTTGCACTCAGACATCCCAGTCCTGTGAAGAAGATCATCAATATAACGTCCTTGACAAAGAAGCAACCCGTTAGAGTGAGGGACAGCCTCTATCCCAAGGAAGAAGTGGAGCGGGCCGAGATCCTTAATGGAAAACTCTACAGATAATGTCTCTAAGATTGCACTGATAGTAGAAGATGCATTTCCTGTAACCAGAATATCATCAACATAGATTAAAAAATAAATGACATTAGGTCCTCTTCGATAGATAAATAATGAGGGATCTGTTTGTGATGCTGAGAATCCCAAATGAAGCAAAAACTGTGAGAGGCGTTGAAACCAGGCTCTCGGAGCCTACTTGAGACCATATAAAGAACGATGCAACTTACAAACATAATCACGACGAGATGGGTCTTGAAACCCAGGGGGTTGTTCCATGTACACCTCTTCAGAAAGAATCCCATGTAAGAAAGCGTTGTGCACATCCAATTGTCGCACTTGCCACCCTTGAGAAATAGCTAGAGGTAATATAGAGCGAACAGTGGTAATTTTCACAACTGGACTGAAGGTTTCTGTATAATCCAAGCCATGTTGTTGATGAAAACCCTTAGCAACTAGGCGAGATTTATAATGCTTAAGACTACCATCTACTTTGCGCTTAACTCTGTAAACCCACTTACATCCAACGAGGTTCATGGAGAAAGTGCGAGGGACCAAAGACCACGTACCATTTTTTAACAAGGCATTAAATTCATCGGTCATAGCTACACGCCACTCAGGGATTTTGTTGGCTTGGGTGAATGAGGTTGGTTCGGTAAGAGAGGTGGTGGCAGTATTAATTTGAGGAGGACGAGAGCGAAGTTGCATGGTGTGGGTGCATGTTGGCCTAGGTGGAGGTGGCGGTGGCGGCGGTGGAGAGGATGATGAGGAAGGAGAGTGATAAATGTCATGGAGGGGTCTGGTTCTTAAGGTAGGGGAGATGAATGAATCGGTATCAAATGACATTGTGGGAATTAGTGGAGGAGTCTGTGTTCTCACTATATTGGTAGGTGGAGGAACGCCAATAGGGGCTGAAGCCCATGGTACCAGGACAGGTGTAGGAAGTGATGAATTAGGTGATGGACTGAGAATGGAAGGAGTTGCAAAGGGAAAACAAGTTTCATCGAAACGAACATGTCGAGCAATGTATAAAAGATTAGTGACAGGGTCAAGACAGCGATATCCTGTGTGAGAGAAACTGTACCCCAAGAAAATACAAGGAATGGAGCGGACATCCATCTTATGGGCGTTATACGGACGTAGATAAGGGAAACAACGACACCCAAAGATTTTTAAGAATGAATAATTCGGAGGGTGATTGTAAACCATTTGAAAGGGGGAGATGTGATTAGTGACCTTGGACGGCATCCGATTGATGAGGTAAACCGCCGTTTCAAATGCATAGTGCCAGTATTGGTGAGGGACGGAGCCATGAGCTAATAATGTTAAACCGATTTCAACTATATGCCTATGACGACGCTCGACTGCCCCTTGCTGTTCATGAGTATGAGGGGCGGAGATGCGATGAGCAATACCAATTTTTGAGAAAAAGGAGGGGAGGGCACGAAATTCCCCACCCCAGTCTATTTGAACGGCTTTTATTTGTCGTGAAAATTGACGTTCAACAAGAGCTTGGAATGTATGAAAAATAGAGTAAACATCTGACTTTTACTTTAAGAGGATAAAACCAAATAAATTTGGTGCAATCATCAACAAAAATAATGAAATAGCGATAACCATTAGTTGAAACAAAATGAGAAGGACCCCAAACATCACTATAAATTAAATCCAGCGGAAATAAACTACGAGTTGGAGACAATCTTAAGGACTGACGACTAGCCTTGCCCAATTGATAAGCTGTACATAGCTGACTCAATCGTGGTGACTGACACGACAAATTATTCTGTTTGATCATAAACCGTAAGAGACGCTCATGGGGATGGCCAAGACGTTGATGTCAGCCATCCATGGAAGTCCGTTCGGTAATACTGGCAGTAGGCATTGAATATTGTTGTGGTATGGTGTAAAGACCACCACTACTCGAGCCGGAGAGAAGAACCGCCTTGGTCACTAGATCCTTAACAAGAAAGTGGGTCGGATAGAATTCAAAGAAGACATTATTGTCAGACGCAAATTTTTGAACCGAAAGTAAATGTTTAGAAATATCAGGGACATGAAGAACATCATTTAAACGTAAAGAAAGATTTGAAATAGAAGAGGGAATAGAAGAACTAATATTAGTGATTTTAAGACCTTTACCATTGCCCACGTGTAGTTGATCCGATCCATTATAGGCTTTGTAGGAAGACAGGGATTGTATGTCAGGTGTGACATGATGGGAGGCACCAGTGTCAGGGTACCAAGGTACAGTGTTGGTCGGTGTAGGTAAAAGAGGGGGAAGGGCATGGCTCAGGTTGGCATTGAGAGAGTAAGAGGGTCGATAAGATGAAGTATTCGAAAGGGTATGTGTCGGAGGCGGATAATAAGGCATACCTAGAGGGCGATAGTAGCATGTAGCAGCAGTGTGATTTGTACGTTGACAGATGGAACACCATAATTGACCTTGTTGAGCACTATGGGCACCACGACTACGGCCAAAGCGACCACCACGACCCCCACGACCTCTAGACTGACCACGGCTAGAGAAGGAGAAACCAGGACGGTTGATGGCATTTCGTTGAGCAGAGTTAGCCAGAGAGGAAGGCTCAGAGATCTGCAACTTTTGGAAAGCCTTAATACTCTCGTGACTAAAGAGAAGACCTTGAAGATCCGTAAATGAGATTGGTTCAGAACGGCCAAGTAATGTAGGAACAATGTCTTGGAGATCAAATCGAAGACCACGGAAGATGTGGACATTGAAATCCTTCGGTTCAAGAGGCTTGCCTGCAGCACCCATCTCATCGGCAATGGATTTAGCACGCCGGAGGAAATCAATAACTGATTTGTCCTATTTTTGTTGTAGATGTTGGAGACTAAGATGAAGAGAGAGCATATTCGTAGCGGAAGCTGAGCCAAAAGAGGCATTGAGAGCTTCCCAAATGGCTTTACTAGTTGATTTATCAATAATGAGAGGTAAAACTGATTCTGAAAGGGACGCAATTAGAAGACTCATGATGGAAGCGTCCTGTTGTTGCCAGAGAGCTGCTTCAGCCGCATCAGAGGGACACGGTTTAGTTTCATCGACATGACCATAGAGGTTTTGTCCCTCGAGAAATGAGATAACCTGTGCTTTCCATAGCAAGTAATTGGATGCTGTGAGACGTAGGGAAAGAAAGTGATGAGCAGATCCGAATAGAGGAAGTGTAGAAGATGGGTTTGTAATAGTAGTTATGGTGGTGGTGGTGGGGGGATTCTCTAGGGCCATATTGACCACCAAAGAAAAAGAAGAAGAAGAAGATGATGATGATGATGATGATGATGATGAAAGTTAGGGTTGAAAAGAGGCGTTAGCCCTAGATGGCTCTGATACTATGTTGAAGCAGAAATCGTTGTATATTTCAATTAAGCTTAGCTGGGGTATATAAATACCCAAGAGTACATTCTAGAAGATTTACTAGCAAGAAAGAAATAAATAAGATACAAAAACTTTCTAATTTCTAAATATAAAATTCCAAATCTTCTAAAATTGATTACCCTATATTTGGTAGATATATATTTGGTTGATAAAAGGAAAATGACAAATGAGAATCTTAGGAAGAGAAGAGATTGTCCAAAGCAAAAAATGAAAACAAAGGAAATGATATTGTTTGCTATGAATGGCAAAAGCCTGGTCTCGGGAAACTTGAGTGTCCACTTCTCAAGAAGAGAAAGCAAAAGGTAGAAAAGAAGAAACGTGCACTCTAAATGCCGAAACCCGAAGTGATATGGAATGCGAAACTAGCAATGAAGATACCAGGCAAGCAAACACATGCCTTATGGCTGATTCCAAAGCCGATGAAGAAATTGAGGTAAATACTCCTAAACTTACTTATGAGGAAATGCAGGATATTGTAAAAGAGATTTTCGAGGAGCTGAAGAAGCCTTCAAGAAAATTTTCCAAGTTAAAGAGAGATTTCAAAACTCACATACCAAGACTATAAGCAAAAAGAGGAACTCATATATAAAGGAAGTTGACACTATCAAAAGTGAATATGAACTTCCCTAGAATAACGTGCTTCTCTTGAGGAGAACTTGTCAAAAGTCTCCACAAGATTCTCTCCGGTCCGAAGATACTCAAGCACGTTCTTTTCATTCAAATTCCTCGTTATAAGAAATCAAGTTTGGAATATGTGGAAATTGAAGAAGAAAGAATTGCATTTCCAACCACAAAGGAAAGTATTAGGTGGAAACTGCATGTTCATGTTTACAAGAATCATTATGCTAGAAACTTCATTGGATCTGTCGGTAGAATGTTCTTCAACTATTGCAGCTGATGAAAATTGTCATTTCAGAAATGAATGTCCAATGAGCAAGCCATGCCAAAGAAGATACACTATTCTACTAACAAAAAAAAGAACCCAAATTTATCTAGGTACCAAAGAAACAATGAAAATTTTCTTTAATGTAGAAAAAGAAGAAGAGTAGCAAATCGTATTTGGACAACGGATGCTTACGGCACATGACTGGTGATGCTGAAAAATTCATGTCCTTAACCCAAGTTGATGGTGGAACAATCATTTTCGAAGGAAAAAACAAAAGAAGAATCGTTGGAAAAGGCAGCATCAAGTTGGGATTTGATCGTTGAAGTTATTGGATTGGTCAAAGGACTAAGTCACAAACTAATCAACATCAACCACTTTGTAACAAAGGTAACGAAATTAGCTTCAAAGATGGTGAATGTATCGGGGTATGTAAAGACTAATCCCAGTCATTCACAGGTAAGAGACATAGTCATTTGCTTGACATTGGTTATGACGCTGCTTGCTACATAATCTCCATCAAAGTAAAACAAGAGCTTTGGCACAGGAAGCTAGGTCACATAAGCTTGGAACAGATCTCGAAATTAGCAGCCAATGACCTGGTGCGTGGTCTTGTTAATATCAAGTATAAGAGGACTGAGCTATGTAATGCTTGTTGCTTAGGTAAGCAAGTAAAGAGTATCTTCAAATCCATAAATATGGTTGCCACCAACAGAGCATTGCAGCTATTTCACATGTATTTGTTTGGACCAATAAGAAGTACAAGCCTTGGTGGTAAGAGAAACTATCTGGTGATTGTGGATGATTACTGAAGACTCACTTACGTGATGTTCTAAGCCCATAAGGACGAAGCCTTCCAATCTTTTGTGAAATAAGTCAAAAATGGAAACGGAGACAACATTACATCCAGACACATATTAACGTCGAGAGTTTCAGAATCAAAGCATCTCAAATTACTATGAAGAAAATGGTTTCGAGCATTACATCTCCTCAACCTACACTCCCCAACAAAATGGCATTGTGGAAAAGAAGAAACGGTCCCTTCAAGAGATGGAAAAAACAATGACGATCGAAAGGAGCACTCCTACTTACTTCTAAGCTAAAGCAGTTGACACTGCTTCTTATATTATAAACAAGATAATTATTAGATTGTTGGAGAAAACACCATATGAACTATTCAAAGGTAGAAAACCAAGCATATCATGCTTTCATATCTTCAATTAAAAATGTTAGATTCTCAAAAATATAAACGACGACATTGGTAAGTTTGAACCATAATCGAATGAAGGTATATTTATTAGATACTCTATTACCAGCACAGCATAGTACGTTTTTAACAAAGTATCGCAGAAAGTGGAAGAATCCATCAATATCAAGTTTGAAGATAATGTGATGGGCGTTCGAGCAAATAGTGAAGAAGATGAAGAGAAAATTTCTGGATCAATTTTCTCCTTTCCCTTTGCGCCGCGGCGTAAACAAGAGAAAAATTGTTGATGAGCGAATTAGAAATATATCTAGCGACATGTTTACAGATAAATATGTCGTATTAAGTATTTATATCAATGTGCCTTGTAAGTTAGGCAATGAAAATAGCGGCTAATTATTATTTGAATTATTACATTTTGGGTAGACCTGTCAAAATTGATTTTAAACCCATATGACCCATATATATTTCAATATTAAAAAGCCCAGCTTAAGTGGGTTTTAAACTTTAAAGCTTAAGATAAATGGATTGAGTTTAAAACCCATTTCCAACCCACTAGGTTCACACACACTCTCTCCCTCTTTATAAAAATATTTTTTAAAAAAATCAAAATCATAATTCTTTTTTTTTCCTTCTCTTCACTTTTCTTTCTCTTTCTTTTTCCTTTATTTTCAGCCGATGGCCGACCACGATGACAACCGGCAACTGACCATAGGTGACGGATGACCTCACAGAAGGCCAGCAATGCTCGAGCCCACCGACCTTAGACGAGGCTCGACCGATCGGCGATGCTCCAGCCTCGCCAATCTAGCGAGACTCGAGCTCGTTGGCCTCGGGCAAGCTCAACCTCATCAAAGCAGGTGAGGTTTGGCTCGCTAGAATCGAGTGAGCTTGTCCCTTACTTGTGGCCGGTCGCCAACCCGTCGCTGTGGCCAGCCACCAGCCAAAAATAAAGGAAAAAGAATAAAAGAATAAAAACTATTAAAATGAGTGCTCGAAGTAAAATTAAATCAGATTTTATATACCAAATGCTGGAAAATATTTTCTAGTTCATTTTCAGGTTTCAATCAAACACTAAAAGATTGTGTCATTTTCTTGGAGAAAATGACATCATGGAAAATATTTTCTAAAAATGTCACATTTTTCTCGAAACAAATGGAGCCTAAATTTTCAAAAAAAATTATAAAAATTGTCCACTAGATTTGTATTGCATGGAAATATTTTAGCAATATAATTTTTTTTAAAATCATAAGAAACAAGTTTTCTTGATTGCGTTAAATATAAAAGTGTTTTAGCAATATGGGTCAAGTCAGGTCAAGTATGGGTCGAGATATTTTTACATTATAAATAAATGGGATATACCGAAAGACTGCCAACCTGAGGCGAATATCGCGGGTTGTGCCTTAGCCCTTGGTGTGGCTGTAGTAATTGGAATACGCGTGAAAGATTGTGGTGGCATTGTGCTTGATTATGGGATGAAATTGCTACGCATAGTATGGGACGGGCCAAACACGTGCGAATGCATTGTGATTGAGAAAGTTGATACGTATTCTGATTGCATTATATACTTATTGCATTATTATGGCATACGGTGAATTATAACGTATAGAGCGTGCACATGTGCCCAGGGCAAGGTAAGGTTGCTTGTGACCGTGTGGAGAAATGTCGTGAGTATTATGTTGAGATACCTGCCTTCGTTATATCGTCGAGTGTGTTAGGTACATTTGAGAGGAGTTGACCTCCTAGTCGAGACTTATGTCGTGAACTCGCTGAGATTTTATCTAATTTGTTATTATAAACTGTTTTTCAGACCCCCAACCGTGAGCCTCCCTCCTGAACGTTTCGGCGTGCCTATGGAGATAGACACGGGTTATTCTGCATACCCTATAGGTACTGGCAGAGAATATAAAAAGCATGAGTCCATTGTCTGGGTGGATGAGGCAGTACCTGGGTTGACGGCCCATCGTTTTGTGGCGTGGTTTAGCAAGGAAGGGGACGAGTTGATTGGTCCACTTCGTGGTTTTGATGGACCCTCGGTTGGTGGTATCGGGGAGGTGGCCTGGGATCCGATGGACCTCGATCCCCAGAATGGGGAAGTGACGGACCCGGACTCCGTAGATAGTGAGCCGGAGCTTCATCCCGGTTTTGGCGATCTGTTGTGATAGGTTACACTACAAAAAAAACATGTTTTTTGTGACGGATTTTGCGACGAAAAAATCGCAAAAATCCGTCGCAAATCATTTTTGCGACGAATTTAGCGACGGAAAAAATTCCGTCGCTACTAGGTTGTCGCAAATTTTTGCGACGAAAAAAAATTCGTCGCAAATTAGCCACAAACACTATCCGTCGCAAAGTTCGTCGCAAATATTTCGTCGCAAAAATCGTCGCAAATTAGCCACGAACACTATCCGTCGCAAAGTTCGTCGCAAAATTCGTCGCAAATTAGCCACGAACACTATCCGTCGCAAAGTTCGTCGCAAATTAGCCACGAACACTATCCGTCACAAAGTTCGTCGCAAATATTTCGTCGCAAAAATCGTCGCAAAAGTCATCGCAAAATTTGTCACTAATTTTTCGTCACAAATTTTCATCGTAAAATTCATCGCTAATTTTTCGTCGCAAAATTCGTCGAATTTTTCATCGCAAAATTTGTTGCTAATTTGCCACGAAATTCTTTTTTTTTTGTTAATAATTTGCGACAAACTGATTCGTGGCAAAATTTGTTGCTATTTTGCCACGAACATTGTTCGGGAACGAATTTAGCGACGAATTTTTATTAATTCGTCGCAAATTAGCAACGAATTATAAAAATAGTTACGAATGTGCAACAAAAATTTATTACAGGTTGGCCTCCTTACAACTGGCACAGTACAAATTGTATCTAATCCACGGCTGAAACCTGGTATATCTACCACAAACTCAGCCTTGCAGAGTTCCTTCTAACCTCTGATATCAACTACATGAATATTAGCAATAATAGTACATGCTTTAATATAAATTCTCAGTATAGAGCTGAGCTCTCGAGGGAACCTTGAGCTTCATATCCTCGGCGGCCCACCACACCCTCCTCGAGATCTCCCGCCACCCCTTGTACACCCACACCACCGCGAGCAGCTCCGCCAGCGGCAACCTCCTCAGGACCTCCCACAAGCACCTGGTGGGCAACCCGCCGGCGTCCGCATTCCCGTCCACGAAATCCCGATCCCGCTCGTCGAGATCCGCTCCACCTCGTAGAAGTCCTCCTCCTCCTCGTCGGCGCGAACGTCGAGGTCGTCGAAGGAGAGCACGCGGCGGATGAGAGCGAGGACGGCGTGAGGGCGACAACGGACGCGGAGGAGGCGGCAGCAGCGGCGGCGTTGACGGGCATGGAGGAGGCCGTGACAGCGGTGGCGGCGAAGGAGGAGGAGGAGTCGGTGGCGGGGGGAGGGGGAGGAGCCGGCATGGCAGGAGCGGCCCTTCTTGGAGAGGCCGCAGCGGCCCTTCTTGGAGAGGCCGCAGCGGCCGCAGTTGTAGCTGTCGCGCTTCTTGCCGCACTTGGCGGTGGCGTCGTCGTCGTCGGAGGAGGCAGCGGGGGAGTCGGAGGGGAGGAGGTGGGGCTGGTGGAGGCGGCAAATCATGGCGGAGGAGCGGTAGAGGAGGCTAGAGAGAGAGAAAGAGGGAGAGAAGTTAGAGAGAGAGAGAGGGGGAACGCTGTGGTGGTGGGGGAATAAAAAGAGCGAGCGAAGGGGAGACGATGGCGCGAGGGGGGATAGCGCGCGGGTTCCTGAAAATTTTCCACGCGGGTTCTTGAAAATTTTCGATCTGACGCAAATTTGAAACGGATTTTGCGACGGAAATAAAATCGTCGCAAATTTTGCGACGGAAAATAAATCCGTCGCAAATTTGCGACGAAAAATAAAAATCCATCGCAAATTTGCGACGAAAAACAAATCCGTCGCAAATTTGCCCCAAAAATAAAATCCGACGCAAATTTGCGACGGATTTTGCAACGGAAAAAAAAAATCCGTCACAAATTTGCGACGAAATCTGTCACAAATTTGCGACGGAAAATAAATCCGTCACAAATTTGCGACGGAAAATAAAAATCCGTCGCAAATTTTGCGACGGAAAATAAAAATCCGTCGCAAATTTGCGACGGAAAATAAAAATCCGTCACAAATTTGCGACGGAAAATAAAATCGATCGCAAATTTGCCCAAAAATAAAATCCGACGCAAATTTGCGACGGAAAATAAAATCCGTCGCAAATTTGCGACGGAAAATAAATCCGTCGCAAATTTGCGACAGAAATAAAAATCCGTCGCAAATTTGCCCCAAAAATAAAATCCGACGCAAATTTGCGACGGAAAAAAAATCCGTCGCAAATTTGCGACGGATTTTGCGACGGAAAATGAATCCGTCGCAAATTTGAGACGGAAATAAAAATCCGTCGCAAAATTTGCGACGGAAAATAAAAATCCGTCGCAAAATTAATCAGTCACAAATTTGCGACGGAAAATAAAAATCCGTCGCAAATTTGCGACCGAAAATAAAATCTATCGCAAATTTTCCCCAAAAATAAAATCCGATGCAAATTTGCGACGAAAATAAAAATCCGTCGCAAATTTTCGACGGGAAAAAAATCCATCACAAATTTGCGACGGAAAATAAAAATCTGCGACGGAAGAAAAAGCCGTCGCAAATTTGCCCCAAAAATAAAATCCGACGCAAATTTGCGACGGAAAAAAAAATCCGTCGCAAATTTACGACGGATTTTGCTACGGAAAAAAAATCCGTGGCAAATTTGCGACGGAAATAAAATCCGTCGCAAATTTGCACACTTTTACATATAATGTGACTAGCATTACGAACACTGTGGAGAAACATGATTGATGTGGATGTCATTGTTACAAACAGACTCGATTGACGCTTTCTCAAATAACAATAGGGCTCTGATACCAAGTCAAGAATGTGATAAAAAAAATTAAGAGCAAAAAATATATATATCATTGTCAAATGAAGAGTCCACGAACCTATTTATCGGTTTTATAGGATGACTATCTAAAAGGGAAAATATCAATTACAATCAATTAAAGGAAATATAGGGAATCTTCTAAATATTTCTCTAATAGAATGCATGCCCTCTATTCACTTATCATTCAGATGTAATTCATCTAATTGGTTAGATCAAATTGGTTAGGTCTAAATAAGAATATCTCTTTTATAAGATCTCCTATAGATATCCCTATATAGATACATTGACTTTACATTTCATACATCCACCCAATTGCGATCTATTTGAAAATTGCTATAATTTATTTACCTATATATTTACTCATACATAAGAGCTACGTGCAGAGAAAACTGCCACATTCAACTAAATAGATATCTGCGTTATCTATATCTAAGTCTTGAAAAAAGAAAAGATAAGATTTGCACTTATCGAATCTAAAAAAGTTTATTTGGGATGAGAACATTTTAAGAGATTATCTAATATCTTGAGTTTATAATAGATCTTCTTATCTAATTTGAATTTGTAAAACTAATCTCTCTTAGAATTGGACGTGTAGCAAATCGTCCAATCTCTTTTGAATTTGAACTTGTGACAATCATCCAATTCGTCTCTACTTTCGTCGCAAAATGATAAATTTCATTGCACAAATTAGCGACAGAAAATAAATCCGTCGCAAATTTACGACGAAAAATTAGTCGTCGCTAATTTGCGACGGAATTAGCGACGAAAATTTTCCGTCGCAAATTTATGACGAATTTTGCGACGGAATTTTTGCGACGGATTTATTTTCCGTCGCAAATTTGAGACGAATTTTGCGACGGATTTATTTTCCGTCGCAAATTTGTGACGGAATTTGCGACAGATTTATTTTCTGTCACTAATTTGCGATGGAAAATAAATCCGTTGCAAAATTCGTCGCAAATTTGCGATGGAAAATTTTCGTCGCTAATTTGCGACGGAATTAGAAATCGGTCGCAAAGTTTGTCGCAAATTAGCAACGAAAAATTTCCGTCGCAAATTTCCGTCGCAAAATTCATTTTTTTTTGTAGTGTTAGGATACCCCGTCTTTTTGGAACCACCCCCTTTTTGTAGCGAAGTTAAGTTAACTCGATTGTTGATTCCTTTTTGTTGTACGTGGTTTGATAGGAAGTAGCATTATGATAGGCTTGTGTATTTGCCCCTTTCTTGGGTTAACGTTATGTTTATAAAGTAGCTTCGTTGTTTTCTGAATCAATGTGTTTTTCTTACTATTCCGTTTATTGATTGTTGTTGGGTGAATTAAGTTCGCTTACGCCTGCGTTTAATGGATAATGATTCGATTGGGTCGGCGACGTGTCCTGGGACGTCGCATTTATAACAACCGTGGTGGGATATTAGCGAGCTCGAGGGTTGGGGCGTGACAAATATGGTTCAAGTCAGGTCGGGTATGAGTCGAGATATTTTTACATTACAAATAAATGGGTCATAAAAAGGTTAATGGATCACTTTGGGTCGGACCATTTATGACTCGATCCAAATCCAATCCAACCCACTCATTTGACAGGTCTAATCATAGGTTATGCTTGGTTGTCTACTTATTAAGTTGAGGAGTCAACCGCACGGGAAGATTTTATCTTTAAACCAATCTATTAACTCCGCCAAGGTTAGTCAATGACCTTTAATTTACAGAATTCTTGTTGGCATCTTAGATAATAATCAATTTACTTTCATTGTAATTCATTTATGTTTTTTAAAAGTTTGATCTACCGTTAACCTCAATGCTTAGAAGAAATATTTTGATGAATCTGACAAATCTCTATGAGGGAAGAATTTGCCTATCTACTAGATGTTTTGCTAAGCTTTCTCCAATACACTTTCCTTTCATATTTTAAAAGATTTATTGCTTTAATTAGAAATAGCCACATGTTTCCATGAATAAGAAAATCTTTAAGAGAAATTTTAATGTAATCAATCTGGTTATTTTCGCCAAAAATCGCTAATGTTGCGGTGTTTGAGAGAAGAGGTAACAATAAAATGGGAAGATACCATTAAATTTTCCAGCTCATCCATAAATATTTTAAATTTTTCTGCATGTTGTGTTTAAACTTTCAATCTCCCATTTCTTTAACTTTCTCAAACATAGCAATGAGAAGTGGAAACTGAATGCCATATTTTGGTTGTAAAAATATTTATTTGGTTTTGTGATTTATTGCAAAATGCTTGTCTCAAATGTTATTTTGCAAAATGGTATCGAGACTCATTTAAAGTTTAAATTTACATGAAATGTAAGTCCGACCCAACAACAGGTCATATGCGCTATTTGGTTCTTTTGTTTGGCCCAACGATTCTTTTATAAGTTTAAAACTTGTCTCTTAGCATTTAACTCTAATCCTTCAAATTTGAACGAAATATAGCTTTCTTTCACTCCCTAACGTTCAGTAATAGTCTGGCAGAGTGCTCGAATATGGGCGTAATAACTTGCCAAGAGATTTCAACTTGACTCGTCTGCATCCGGGTCATGCCATAATTTTGCAATCCATTAAACTATTATTCAACGTCATCGTCATCATCATGCCTATGTTTTCGCAATTACACTATATCTGTCTACTCATTCATTCTTTGTTCCCGGCAAAAACACCTTAGATTCATCGTTGTTGCCCGGCTTCGATCGCTTCTTTGGCAATGGCGGTTTCCCCATGCTCGCTGTGAACTCATCTGCCATCTCCTTCCTTATCCCCGCCACGGTCCGGAACAGCTCGTTCACCTCCTCACTCAGCCGGCGCAACCCCTCTGACATTACCTTGGTCGCCTTCTCCAGTTCAATTGCCTTAATCCTCAGCCTCCCCACGATTTCTTCGCTGCCTCCGGATGCCGACACCTCGTCCATCACCTCAAGCACGTGCCTCGCTTGTGCCTCCATATCTTCGAGCTCCTTCAAGAGCCGCGTCTTCCTGGCCCTTGCCTCGCCGCATCCCGATGACTCCATGATAACTGCGGACTCGATTGCGCGAACAGAGTCGACCCAGGGGAACTCCTTCGGGATGCGGATGGAAACGACGACCCCTGAGGAAATGCGCAAGGCCGAAGATATGACTCCAGCAACGAACGCTGTCACAAAGCTGACCGCTTGGATAGCACGGCGAACAACTCTCTCGACAGGCGAGACGTTCCACCACGGCATTGACATTCCGATGCTCGCGGCCAAGTCTTTGATCAGCTCCTCGATGTCGCCCGCAGACTTCACATACACGCTGCCACCATTGCCCTCTGAATCTGCAAGCAAACCCCTCGCCTGGTGTATCTCCTCCTCCGATGGGTTACCGTCCAAACCAAGGAGGTCAATCGCGATCCTCAGGTTCAGGGGGCGGAGATACAGTCGCTCAATCTCTGAGGAGATGCAGTTGCAGACATCCAGCACCTTCAGGCTGTTGTCCAAATACCATGACGAGAGGCTATCACCACCGCCGTTCACTTTCAGCTCGTGGATCAAGGATTTCACGGAGCAGTGAGCGAAGGTGAGCACGGCAACGGCGGAGCAGAGCCAGGGCAAGCTGACAGAGGCAGGGCTCAGGCCCCGAAGGCGAGAGAGGAGCGACTCATCGAAGGAATTGGAGATAGAATCTAGCTCCTTGGCAGTGTGCTTCGCTCCCTTCTTGTCACCGGGCAAGAGGAGGCGCGGATACATTTTCTCAACAAATACGGAAAATGGAAGAAATTTGTTCTCCTTTGCCGGGAAAACTGAGACGACGAGAAAAGTGTCGGAAAGTTTTGATGAGTACGGGCTCTGTGAGCGCTAGCAGTATTTATATAGGGCGTGTTTTGTCCTAGGAATGCAAGAAAATGTGATTATGGAAAAAAATCCAAAAGTTATTGGAATGTAATTTAAAGACACAGCCGAATAAGGAGTCTCTCTTCGTGCTTTTCTGGCCTCCTCATATTCTACATACGCGGTTTAAGACAAACTTGCCTTTTATCTCTTCATGCTTTTCTGGCCTCCTCTTATTCTACATACGCGGTTTAAGACCAACTTGCCTTTTTTATTTCCTTCTAAACTTTCCCTTCATTGCAGCGGTGCGTCATTGTGGATAATAACAAGTATCGGTAATTGAAATGATCCGAATAAGTTACATTTTGACGAATGTAGTAGTTGAATGTGGCGCTAAAAACACGTTTTTTTATATATTTTTGGAACAATTATTTCAACTCGCTTTGCGTGGTGGCTTGGCGGCGTAAACGAGAGAAAGTTTTTTGACGACTATCGCGACCTCCCCGAGAAAATAGGTGTCAACAATGACCGAATTAGGAAAAGAGATAATAGTGACATGCCTACTAAGTCGTGTGGCGGCGCATATCGATTTGTTTAGTATCTATATTGACGTGCCTACTAAGTTTAAGTGACCAAAATAGCACTTATTATTTGGATTGTTACATCTTGCTTGATATGCTTGGTTGGCAACTTATTAAGTTGCGAGTAACCGCATGGGAAGATTTCATCTGTAAACTAATCTATTAATTTGGCTTAGACTAGTTAACTACCCCTAAATTACGGAATTCTAGTCAGCATCTTAGTTGACAGCCGATGTACATTTGTTATAGTTCATTAATCACTTTTTTGAAGTTTTTCTACCGTCAACCTTAATGTTTACAACAAAGATTTTGATGAATTTAACTAAGCGCTATAAGTGAGATATAGATAAAGATGAGTTTGTGCTTATTTACTATTTTCATGGATATTTTTACTTTATAGTGAGGCATTTTGGTTATATTAGGTAATAAATCACAATGGCCAATTACCATTTGGGAGGTAATTAAAAGCTGGGTCAAGTAGGAAGATTTCTCCATAATTAGAAGCTGGCTCAAGTAGGAAGGTTTCTCCATATACTCTTTCTGGCCCTTTTGTAGTTGTTGTTAGTAAGCTTTCCGTCAATACGCTTTCCTTTTTCATTTTAATATGATATTTTTGCTTTAGTAAGAAATATCCACGCGACGCTACAAATGAGAGAAAATTTCCGTCAAGTAAAAAATTTTGGTAAGTTTAAGTTCTTGTATCTAGAATATAGACCGATCTATTTAATAAACTTACCATTTGTGTCCTTATATCATGCTTGGTTGCTTCTTAAAATTTGTCTTAGTTGGCAAATGGAAAAGACTGTTTTCCAAACTAATCTATTCACTATTATAAGGTTAGCTAATGACATTTAAATTATGAAATTCTTAGTAGCGTCTTAGTTGGCATTTTGATCTACGGATTCATTATGGCGAAATATTCTCATATCAATGAAGCCTTAATTTTTAATTTCTTGTTGCGATTTAGCTGAATGGATAACTTATAACCCAATATAATCTTCATTCACCATGATTATTGATTTTACTGTGGCAAAACGCACTCTCGTTTTCACATTTTTCCGGTTAATAACCATGTTATTCATATTTTTTTAAGAGGAAACTTATGCTAACTCTAAATTCTCCGATTATTTTGATATCCCA
The DNA here is from genome assembly GCA_031216405.1 of Syzygium malaccense. Taxonomy (NCBI): domain Eukaryota; kingdom Viridiplantae; phylum Streptophyta; class Magnoliopsida; order Myrtales; family Myrtaceae; genus Syzygium; species Syzygium malaccense. The sequence continues at coordinate 21,229,254 of CM062262.1, read as the reverse complement.
GTTTTTAATGATTAAATTAAATATATAATTGGCCCATATTTTTAAGAGGAAACCCATGCTAACTCTAATTCCGCCCAACAATGTTTCTTGAGCGGATGCCCGATCAAGAGATGCATACGAATACTTTGGAGATGTAGTCACATTTGATACCACTTATTTGACAAATAAATATGGCATGCCTTTTGCTCCATTTGTTGGTGTTAATTATCATGGTTAGTTAGCTTTTGTTTTTTTTTTTTTTTTGATATGTCCCTCTCTAACTCTCAACTTACTCTTAGTCTTTTGTCATGCCTCCTTATAGGGCGTGGGAGTCGAAACCCACGTCTGAAACTACACGTTCCCATCCTTAGCCCCCCTTAAGACTTTTGATATAAGTGTAGTACTTGATTGTACCAATCGAAAAGTTTAGAACTCAATTGCATTTCATACATAAGATTTAGGAATTGTATTGCAATTTTCTCTAACAACTACATATTTTTGCTCAAGCTCAAATCACAAGCATCACCCTCACATTGTTGTGTTGTGTTTATTCGCTTTGTTGGTCTTGCCTAGTTTTTTTTTTTTTGAAAGAAAATTGTATATATTGCTCAAAATGATAAATAAGAAGTACATAAACTTCATGGCAAAGCAAATCGAAACAGAGCAAAGTCCAAAATACTGCAAAACAAAGCCAAATTCAAAAACTAGGAGGATTAACGAAGCACTAGCAAGGTTGTGCACACAATCATTCCACCAGGACGAATTGTTAAGCAAGATAATCGGCAATTGACATTAGATCGCGTATCTTTATTAGTGATGAGTACACGTCGGAAATTCCTTCTCTAATATCTATGGCATTGCCAATTAGCAGTGCATGCCTATAATCAGCTTCTTCTACGCCATCACTGTATACAGAGACAGCCAAAATAAGTTGAACAAACACAAATCTAACATTTGGAAGAGCAAATCGTCATGGTTTAGTGAGACACCAAAGCTCCTGCGATCATCATTAAAACTTGAGGTTTAAGACCTGTAGATGGACAAAGCATAGGGGTATCAAATCTCTAAAAGTATATTCATTAAACTCCTAGATCTAAATTGGGAGGGGATGGTTTACATATCTAGAACTAAATCGGGAGAGTTTAAACTCTCAAATGTAGAATTAGACTGAGAGAAAAAACCTCCTAAATCTAAATCTAAATCGGGAGAAAAGAAATATAAAACACGAACAAAATCAACAAGAGAGGGAGGGCACCCTTCCCTTATGGCTGCAGGTTGAAGAAGATGATGGAGAGAGAAGAGACAGAGGGAGAGAAAGAGACTTTACAGCTTTGGACCGTGGGTTGAGGACGAAATTGAATATGTATTCTTGCTGGCTTCGATGGCTTCTTTGTTAATGACCTTTTTCGTGCCCTTGCTCAGAACTCACCCGCTATCTTTTTCTTCATCCTAATCACTGTTACAAACAACCTGTTCGCCCCTCCCCAAATCGGTCCACCCCCACGATATCCCCTCGGTCGCCTTCTCCAACCCAATTGCCGCCTCCCTCAGCCTCCCAACCTTCTCTCCGTCGCCTATCAATGCCGCCATCTTGTCGATCGCTTCAACCACGCCACTCATGCGCGCCTCCATGTCATCAAGCTCCTTCAAGACTTGCATCTTCCGGTCTCTTTCCTCACCGCCCTAGGGTGACTACACCCAATTGAGTTAGTGGTTATCGTAGAGTCAGGATGCGGCAAGGAAAGAGACAGGAAGACACAAGTCTTGAAGGAGCTCGACGACATGGAGGCGTCCAGGAGGCACGTTCTTGAGGCAATCGATGAGATGGCGACGTTGGGAGGCGGCGGAGAGAGGGTGGGGAGGTTCAGGGAGGCAGTGATTGGGCTGGAGAAGGTGACCGTGGCGATGTCGGAGGGAGCGGACCGATTGAGGGAGGGGGTGAATGGGTTATTACAGACAGTACTTGGGATAAGGAAAAGAGGGCGAGCAAGTTCAAGCAAGGGCACGGAAAAAGCCACCGCAGACTCGATCGCGTGGAGATGGTCACCCCAAGAAAACTCATCGAGATGTGGACACAGACGCTTCCCCTGGCGAAGTGTGGAAGGGTGAAGATATGACTCCGGTGACGGGCGGGTCATATACGGCGTGTGTTTTCTCCTAGGAGTGCAAGAAAAAAGTGATTATGGAAGAAAATCCAAAGCGTTATTAGTTGATGCAAGACTTCTTGGAAAGTAATTATGAGACGTGGTCAAATAAAGTGTTCCGTTTCATGCTTTACTGACCTCCTCATATCTAGAACGCGGTTTAAGATATACTTGTCATTTATTTTTCAACTAAACTTTCCTTCATTTATTTATTTTTTTGTCAGCAAACTTTTCTTTTATTTGACTTGTCGTAGCAAAACCAACAGCAGTGCACGCAACTGATATTATTATCGATAGTATTATCTAGTATGGGTAACATATTATTGCAAGATCCGGATGCATGTGAATCTAATGAACATGCCATGTTATTATGTGAATCCCGTCTCATCCACTAATTCATGTAAACCTGCATATATGAGTCATCATCATCATCGTTCATCATCTCTATTCCCTACTATTGTTTCTGCAATGACTCAATCTCCTTTCATTTTGCTTTATTTCGGTACATAACAACTACTACACCCTTTTGCTTGCATTCAATCTCAGGTATCGCCCCCACTTTGTTGTGTTCTACGGCAAAGAAAATCTTTGATGGCATCTTCGGCATGGCCGTTTCAGTGCGCTCCCTCTCTATCATATTTCTTATGGTTTATGTTTTAGCCATGCCAACGCCACATAAGAGAGAGAAAATAATTAAAAAACCACGTCAACATTTTTCGTTACCTAAGTTGGAGGGAATTAACGGAAGGATTTGATTGCATCAATTTGACAAGTTTTAAAATTTAATTGCACTTTTTGAATGTTTTAAGACTCAATTGTGTTTCGTGATAAATTTTAAAACTTTCAATGTACTTATGCCTTAAATTTATAGAAGAAGATCCATGTATGTTGTAAACCTAGGAATGAAAATAGTTCCTAATGTTTAATTACCACTTGGGTTCTTACATCATAGTTGGTCGCTACTTAAATTATGTCGAGACGTCAGATGAATTTCTCTAAGGTTACTTAATCACATCTAAATTTTCTCCATAGCATTTTGATCGGCGTATTCATTGTGGCGGATTATGCTTTATTTCTTGCTATTAATTGGCTGAATAGATTGATTATAAGCCAATTTAATCTTCCACTCACCACAATCATCCTTTTTTTGTGTAAAATGTCAGTATTATAGAACAAATGAAGTACAATAGTTTAGAGGTATCCTCCAGCATTATAAATGGTGCTAATAATTTGAGAAGATGGAGGTAGGAAGTCTTCACATAGTAACCAATATAACATTTGTTTGAAAAGGTCTAATGGTTCGCTCTACCTCTTACATTTTTACACATGTTGGCCAAAATAATATGAATATCAATTGACTTGTTTTGAAACCGTCTTCGGTTGCGCTCCATTCATATGCCATAATTAAATGGTTGCTAGAAAGGATATTTTTAGGAGTCTAGCTACCAAATCTTTGCCCTTTATTGCCCAAATCATCCATTGAAGTTCCCCGTACCATCCTCCCAAAGGACGCTTTGATTTTATTGTGGCATAACCCACTCCAGCGGCACACTTTTTTTTATAGTTAATAGTTATGTTATTCAATTTTTTTTAATAGTAACCCAATGCTAATTTTAAATTCTTGGATTATCATGCGTATTTTGCCTCAACCCTCCCTACGGTGCGGGAACAAGTTTAGAAGTAATGTCGAGTTGGGACAAACAATCCTCATACTCGAGGTGCTTGCCCTCGTTTGACTCGAGTTTTCCCAAATCCTTAGCTTGTACGACGTTGTGAAGTTTCCATGGATTTAAACCGTTAATCACTATCTTATTTGGAGTCACCACGATCCTATTAGGGCCTACTAAGAGCCAAGTGGAATGCGAGAGGACACCCCACTTCATATAAACCAAAGATTTTAAATTTAGGAACTTATTTACGCTAATTGTCTAATTAGCACCTTTTGCCTTTCAGTACCTAAACTCATTTTATTTGTCTACAAAGTGATTCATGAGGTCATTTCAAGTTATGAATCCTTAGCTATCTTCCACTATGTGTGCACAAATGTTATTTGATTGAGAGTGACCCTGAGGTGTGATCTACTTATCAAATGAAATCAAAGCGCCAATGATTAAGAAGAATTTAACACAACACATCGAAAAGAATTGCAAAACGAAATGCGAGAAAGTAAACCAAATACAAATTAGGTAGAGAATATACATGGCTTTATTTTAAGCCCCAAGACATGATCCTCCGTGAGCTTGATTTTCGAAATTTAAATCTAGCCTAAACCTGAAGAAGCTAATCAACCCTGTCTGTAGACCATCCAAAAGAGATCTCATCAATTATTTGAGAGAAAAACTATCTTTAAGCTAACTTGAAATGACATGAGGGTGATGTTATACCTATCTAATAATTTTGAACCACAACCTATGATGCGGAAGCATCAGGCTTTATCGATCAATTGAAGTTGAAGATGTCGATATGCAAGAATAGTTGTCAATTAACCGAAAAAGTTATTGATTGGTTGACCAATTGTCGATTGACTATTTAGGCATCAATACTCAAATTTGTTGTTGATTTCGAGACTCCCTTGACTACCTAATGACCGGAGGGTGTTCTCATCAATTTCTATCGTTGTTTAGTGATCTCCTACGATGACTGTTCAGCTCCCAAGGATGACAAACGAATTTTGAGCGTAATTTTAATTACTTTGTGTCTAATCGAGTGTCATTTGTGAGTCTTAAGTATATTGTGGGTTTCAAGAGTCAAAGTTTAGGTCTCTAGGTGTTTTAATAATTTCTAGTTCCTAGGTTTTTATTGTGTTTTCTAGTTCCCAAGTCATTGATGTTGGGTAGCTACCGTGTCTTCAATGCTTAGTCTATCTCCTATGTAATCCCTCCATATAACAAGACGAATTCTCAAATGTAAAGAAGTCAGTGAATTTGAATATTGAGAATATATGAGATTTTCCTTCGTGTAAGTGAATATTTTTGAAGAGTGGATAACTCCTATCCCGACATCTGTATCCTTGGAAGGTGGATTCTTCCTTGGTGGTGAGCCAAAGAAGCATTGTATCCTCGACTGGCGAGATTCCATAGGCCTTCGTGGTGAGCTTCTCCTATTCCGAAGTTCTGTGTCCTCGGCTAGTGATTTCTGTAGGCCTTGTTGGTGAACTTCATCAATCCTAGCCGTGAACCTTGGTTGGTAAACCGTCCTGTGTACCTTGGTTATGGTCATAATTTATCCTACTTCTATTCCATCACCCATCGACACCCATTCCAAAACACTTTGATTCCATCGATAATCACTCAAACCAATATTCACCCATCTCACACACGCATCAACCTATCAAATTAAAGCCCTGAATGTCCTCTACATTTCACTAGTTGATGATTTTCTCCAATTAAGTCACTCACCAATTGGAATTTCCTAATTACTACAACATGCTCTCTGGACTCCGAATCAAAAAGTTTCAACAAGCATTTCATCAAGTATTGAGTATCCCAAGCTCAAGATCCGACTAAACTATTTATAAATCAAGCTTCAGCATCTCGATTCAAGACACATTTTACAACAATTGACAACATTAAGCAATCATGGACAAAGGTACGATCAAATTGCAAAACGATGATATAGAATTCAACTTATTCACCTTCACGTCGACATACATGTTTGTATCATCAATTCCTCATCCAATTAAGCTCGAATTGACATCAAATCTAAAATATAGACTCACCGCCAGCATGCAATTTACATTTCGGGCAAGATTCTGCAAATTTCTAACACCAAGAAGTCATGATTGAGGCATGGCTTGAGACACATTAAGTATCAAACAACATTTCTAGGAAGTTCATCATGAATCATCTAAGATTGGATCAATTTCATGGATAGATGTTTTTCGGCCATGACTAAGTTAATGCAATTTTTTAACATCACAAGTCTTATTGAGTCAAATCAATTAACGGATCACGCTCATCATGTCCAATTCGAGATGTTTGGTGCGCAGATTGAAGTTTAACTTCAATTTATACTATGAATCAAGTTGGAATCCTTGGCCATTCGCATGAGATCAAAAATAGATGAAAGAACCTACCTTTAACTTGAGGAAGGACTCGCTGAAATTTGAAGCAAGCTAGCTAGAACTGAATAAACATCGTGGAAAATAGGTGATCGGTGCTGAACAAGAGGCGCGATTGGATCACTGAAACACCAGAGGAGATAATGAATGCCGGAGGGGCTGCGGGACGCCAGAATTGGATTGGATCATGGAAACAAGAGGCGCATTTATTGTATTGTGCTCTTTCTCCATCTAAATTTAACAGAATTCATGTGTTACAGAAAAAGAAATCTGGGACAGACTCTTAGTCACATTTGAAGGAAGGGATCGAGTACGAGAGACCAGATGAACATACGTCTTGGAAATTATGAGATGTTCGAGATGAAATCTGACGAGACCATTATACAAATGTTCACAAGATTCACAGAAATCATGAATGATGTTGCCAATCAGAAAAAAATCTTCACCGATGCTGAAAATATAAACAAGCTCCTAAGGGCACTTCCAAAGGAAGAGAGTCACATGAAGACATTAGTCCACGAAACAATGAGAATTCAACTCATCTCCATGGATGAGCTAATAGGAACTCTGATAGCATATGAAGCAGAACACTTGAACGAAGAAACCATCAACAAAGGTAACATAGTCATTGCTTTCAAAATTGATTATATTGATGCAGGTGAACCGACGTCATCTGAAGATGAAGATGATGAAGACATGGCAATCCTAACAAGAAGATTTAAAAGTCTAATGAGAAAAGGTTAAAGCTTTAAAGGAAAACAACGAATGAGAATCTTAGAAGAGAAGACATTCTCCAAAACAAAAAATGAAAACAAGGGAAATGATATTGTTTACTACGAATGCAAAATGACTGGTCACATAAAACTTGAGTGTCCACTTCTCAAAAAGAGAAAGCAAAAAGTAGCAAAGAAGAAATGTGCCCTCTGAAAGCCGAAACCTGAAGTGATACGGAACATGAAACTAGCGATGAAGATACTGAGCAAGCAAACATATGCCTTATGTCTGATTCCGAAGCCGATGAAGAAATTGAGGTAAATACTTCTAAACTTACTTATGAGGAAACGCAAGACATCTTAAAAGAGATTTTCAAGGAGCACAAGAAGGCTTCAAGAAAATTCTCTGAGTTAAGAAGAGAGATTTCAAAACTCACTAACCAAGACTCCAAACAAAAAGAGGAACTTATAATTCTACGAAAGGAACTTGACACTACCAAAGGAGAATATGAACTTTACCAGAATAACGTACTTTTCTTGGGGAGAACCTCTCGATGGTCTGGACAAGATTCCCTCTTTATTCAAAGACACTCGAGCAGATTTTTTCCATTTAAATTCCTCATTATAACAAATCAGGTTTGGAATATGAGGAAAATGAAGAAGAAATAAATCTATTTCCAAGCATATAGGAAAGTATTAGGTGGAAACCGCTTGTTCATGTTTACAAGAATCATTATGATAGAAACTTCATTAGATTTGTTGGTAGAAAGTGATGTAGCTAGTAAGGATCACCTAGAGAGAGGTGAATAGATGATCTTAAACAATTTTTATCAATTTATGCGGAAATGAAAGATCACAGTTGAGTCTGAATAAACTTCAGATTCAAGACAAACTATATAGTCAGTGCTCTTGATGTGCAGTATGTAAATTAAGAGATAAAGGATAAAAAAACTACACATAAGTTTATAGTAGTTCGGCTTATAGCAAGCCTACGTCTACTCTCCCATGCTGACAGCGTATCGGCTGGATTTCACTATGTAATCAAGAGGAATTACAGATTCTGAGTGACAGTACTCTTGTGTATGATAAAACTCTCTATCTCACACAATCAATCTTACAAAGTATCCCTCAAGATCTTAATTTTTTGGCTCAAAAAGACGAGAAATGATCGGAGTATGCTCAGACTTTGGACTTGTTGATTCTTGATTCTGTTCTTCCTTCTGCTGCTCGTTGATCTCCTTAAATACTCTTCTACTTCCAAACTAGCCGTTGCACAGCTTTCAGAGGATCATCTTCCAATCTTCACCTTGGACAGATTTGTATAGAAAGGATTGAGTAGCCGTTGGATGACAAATTCTGAATCCCGCTGATTCTGATCGCCCATACAATCAAAATCTTGGTTTTCATAAGTAGAGCTTTATCCATTGTAATGCATACTTGTCATAATATTTGATTGTCAATCAATTAGATTGAGATTGAAACAATCAAAACTTTCCTTCTGTGAAATCCATATCAGATCACTAGCTGTTATTTTTCGTTCTGAGTTCTACGTCTACGTCTGTGTCTGAATAACTTCTGCGTTTGCGTCTGAATAAATTTGCGACTGCATCTGAATAAATTCTGCGACTGTGTCTGAATAAATTCTGCGTCTGCATCTCAGAACTAAGATTATGTGGGTCTTCAATAAGATATGAACTTCTTATTTTGCCAGCTTATAAAGTCTGAAAAACTTCCTTCTGAGCTTCCAGAATATATATACATACCTGGAATAAAATAGTTTAGAATAAGTATTAGATTTACAATAACATGAAAAGTTTTGTCAACTTCAAAATTAATAGGAGTTTTCCTCAACAGAAAGTTCTTCAACTATTGCAGCTACAATGAAAATGATCATTTCAGAAATGAATGTCCAAATGAGCAAACCAATGCCGTCCCTATAGAGTGGAAGGGAGGAACCACCAAACGAGATAGAGATCATGTTGACACCATTTGCGAGGGCAACATCAAATCCAGCAAGTATGTCGGCCAAAGAACAATATCCCAATCGCCAGGTGAGAATATGGAGCAATGCCAACAGTTGTGCCTTCCGCCATCCCGAGCATATTGGCTTGCTCCACAAAACCACCAGCTGCCGTGCTTGCCGTGTGAGTGCCATGCCCATCATCATCAATGGGTGGCGTGATTACATTTCCCTTAGCTGAGCTGTTGAACATCCTCGCATCGATCAATTTGTTATTACGTTGGAAAGGCTTGAAATTGCACCTCCCATTCCATTTGACTGGCGGAGGCAGCATTCCAACGCCCCTGAATGAAGGGTGGTCGGGCATTACGCCTGAATCCATCGTACCAGTGACAACTCCCTTTCCCATAGTCAAACCAATGAAAGATCCTCGATGCAGTGGTAAGCCCAAGAACCGGGGGGCTACGCTTTGTTTGGAGGCGATATGTTTGTTCTGGGTGAGCCGCCATGAATCCCGACTTGTTCTGCATAAGTGCATCGCAATGATTTCATCCGCAGTCATCCTCGCAGCGAAACCAGTCATCACATTTCAGTAACAGTAAAGCAAGCGGTGCTGTTTCTATTTGTCGGCAAGAATGAGTGGTACCAAGACTCAAGATCTTTTGTGATGTAGAACAGTTAGCCTGTGATTATCTTGAACAATGTGATCGCCGTAATCACCGGAAATCTCGGCAGTTTTTCTAATTTTGGGAAAAACAACCATTTAGGCAGTTTCCTATATTATCATTTAGGCAGTTTCCTATATTACCATTCAAGCAGTTTCCTATATTACCATTTAGGTAGTTTCCTATATTACTATTCAGGCAGTTTCCTATATTACCATTCAGGCAGTTTCCATTAGTATTAGGAATCCTATCTCTATATATAGGATGTCCGTCTTGTAATCAAAAGCACAATATTATTGAATAAAAATTTCGAGTTCTTTGGAGTTGTTCCAAATTTACGCTTTCTCTCTGCGTCATTTGGTATCAGAGCAGGATTCTCCTGTGACGATGGTGAATAACGTGAATGTCAATCTCCCCGCTGCTGAGGGCCGTGAGAACGAGCCTATTACGCGGGCTGAGTTCAATCAATTCGTGGGTCAAACCGATCGGAGGTTTCAAGAGATCCTTGATGCCCTCCAGCGTTTGTCCACAAACCATGCGCCTGGCGTTCTTCCAGCCGAGCGAATTCCTGTCGCTCGTGATCCCGAAGATGCTATGGGGCGTGGAGGAATTCCTCGACAATGGCGTCAAGACTATGTCGAGGATACGGAAGACGAAGACGATGATTTCCAGGAGATGCAGATTCGTGGTGGTCGCCGATACAGGGGATTCCAGGAGGAGCATGTTCGTGGGAATCGACGTCAGGGAGGATATCGACGAGATCTTGAGCAGTATCAACTAAAGGTAGATCTCCCTACTTTCAATGGGAATTTGGATATTGAAGATTTCCTTGATTGGCTTTGGGAGGTTGAAAAATTCTTCGACGCCATGGATATTGACGAGGATCGCCAAGTGAAACTTGTGGCGTACAAGTTGAAGGGTGGCGCTTCAGCTTGGTGGGAACAAACTCAATTGACACGACGTCGACAAGGCAAGGCACCTATTCGATCTTGGGGTCAGATGAAACAGAAGTTGAAGAAGAGGTTCCTCCCAACGGACTATGAGCAACTGTTATTTCAGCAATTCCAAAATTGCCGACAATCAAATAGATCGGTCCAAGCTTATACGGAAGAGTTTCTTCGACTTTCCGCTCGCAATAACCTGGATGAATCCGAGGCACAACAAACTGCTAGGTACATTAATGGTTTGCGACTTAATATCCAGGATCGGGTTTCTTTGCATCGACTATTCTCTGTTGAAGACGCCCAGGATATGGCACGAAAAATTGAGATGCAATTGGAGAGGACTAGCCCTAGTACTCGTGGTAGAAATTATTTGGATCGTGGGTCATTCGCGAAAGGAAGACAGCTTGATGTTACGAGTTCTTCTAGTCAACAAACCCCTGATTCAAGCCGAGTTCCAGGAAGTACTACGGGGACGCCTAAGGAAGCAGTCGCAGCAAGCAATCGCACTCCCAATCAGAATACCCAGAATCCATATGCCAAACCCCAACCGATCAAGTGCTACAAGTGTAATGAGTTGGGCCATCGTTCCAGCGATTGTCCTCGTCGTAGAATGGCCAATATCATTGAACATGACGAAGATGTGTATGAGGAAGATTGGGAAAAGGAAGAAGAAGTGGGAGTGGAAGATGAAGTGGGCGAGCAAGTTAATTGTGTTGTGCGTCGTCTATTGTTTGCTCCGCGGATAGAAGATACCCAGCGGAATCAGCTTTTCCGCGCTCGCTGTACTGTCAACGGCAAAGTATGTGATATCATTATTGACAGCGGAAGTTGCGAGAATATAGTGTCAAAGGCCTTGGTGGATCACTTGCAACTAAAGACGGAGCCGCATCCCGCGCCCTACACAATCGGGTGGATACGCAAAGGAGCAGAACTTAAGGTAAACCAATTATGCCGTTTACCTATTTCGATCGGCAAATCATATCAAGATACTATTATCTGTGATGTTGTGGAGATGGATGCGTGTCATGTTTTACTGGGTCGACCATGGCAATATGATGTTGATGCTACACACCGAGCTAGGGAGAATACGTATTCTTTTGTGTGGAAAAGGACTAAAATTACTTTGAGACCAAAGAGTAATTCTCCTCAGATTGTGAAGAAGCAGAATGCAGGGATTATGATGAACATCCGAAAGCGTGAAGGGATGTATATGATTGTGGACAAGGGCGACCAGCAAGTTATGGTTCGTGTTCCCGATATTCTTAAGCCCTTATTAAAGGTATTCAGTGATGTTATGCCTGAGGATTTACCTGACGGATTACCTCCTTTGAGGGATATCCAGCATGAGATTGATTTTCTTCCAGGAGCTAGTCTACCTAATTTGCCGCATTATCGAATGAATCCGAAGGAGAATCAGATTATACAGGAGCAGGTGGGAGATCTCCTTCGAAAGGGCTTCTTGCGTGAAAGCAAAAGCCCATGTGCAGGTCCTGCGCTTTTCACGCCAAAGAAAGACGGCACCATGCGTATGTGTGTAGACAGTCGTGCCATTAACCGGATTACTGTAAAGTATAGGTTTACGATTCCACGACTTGATGATATGCTAGACAGACTTGCTGGATCACAGATTTTTACGAAGATCTACCTTCGAAGCGGATACCACCAAGTTCGCATCTGCCCTGGCAACGAATGGAAAACGGCCTTCAAGACAAGTGCGGGTTTGTACGAATGGTTTGTCATGCCGTTTAGACTCACTAATGCACATAGTACTTTATGGCGTTTGTTTGGGACTGATTTACAGTATAATAGTTCTTTTCATCCCCAAACGGATGGTCAGACGGAAGTCGTAAATCGTACTATGGCGGATATTATTCGCTGCCTCTGCAGTGATATGTCTAAGCAGTGGGACCGGTATCTTGCTCCTACTGAGTTCGCCTTCAACAACTCGGTTAACCGCTCTACTGGTACATCTACCGATACACCACATCATACTCTGGATTTGGTTCCCTTGCCCAAGATTCCAGGCTATAGTGTCGCGGTAGAGAATTTGGCGACCAGAATTAATGAAGTCCAAGCTGCTGTGGCTAGTCAATTGGCTGCTTCTAATTTAAAGTATCAGGAGGATGCTGACAAACGGCAACGTTCGAAAATTTTTGAGGTAGGCGATGAGGTAATGGTTTTCCTGCGAAAGGAGCGTTTTCCTGTAGGTACCTATAATAAATTGAAGCACAAGAAGATTGATCCTTGCCGCATCCTGAAGAAGATCAACGACAATGCCTATGTAGTTGACCTTCCTGGTGATCTCAATATTTCCCCTACATTTAATGTGGCAGACTTATTTGAGTATCATGCTTCCGATACACCTCTCCATCCTGATCATAACTCGAGGGCGAGTTTTTCCGAAGAGAGAGGGAATGATGTAGAACAGTTAGCCTGTAATTATCTTGAACAATGTGATCGCCGTAATAACCGGAAATCTCGGCAGTTTTTCTAATTTTGGGAAAAACAACCATTTAGGCAGTTTCCTATATTATCATTTAGGCAGTTTCCTATATTACCATTCAGGCAGTTTCCTATATTACCATTTAGGTAGTTTCCTATATTACTATTCAGGCAGTTTCCTATATTACCATTCAGGCAGTTTCCATTAGTATTAGGAATCCTATCTCTATATATAGGATGTCCGTCTTGTAATCAAAAGCACAGTATTATTGAATAAAAATTTCGAGTTCTTTGGAGTTGTTCCAAATTTACGCTTTCTCTCTGCGTCATTATTTAATGACGCAGAGAGAAAATAGGGAGAATGCATTCTAGAAGAGAGAAACTACAAAAAATAGCTTCTCTTTTTCTTACCCAAAACTCATTCTGGAATCAAAAATGCATTTTGGAATTAAGAATGCATTCTGAAATCAAATATTTTTAACAAACGCATTTTTATTTCAGAATACAAAAATTGTTCCATAATGTATTTTGAAAATTTTTTAATAAACGCATTTATGTTCTAAAATGCATTATGAAGCAAAATTTTTACTTCAGAATGGATTTTATGCTCGCGCTAACTGGACCATCTATTGATACGAAAGGCATGATGATGATATCGCCGGTTCGTGCGTATCAGGTCTGTCGCAAGTCCCTTCAAAATCTCGGTGGGGGCCATTGAATACGGAGCAAATCCAAGATCTGTCAATTTTTCATTATGTCCTCCTTGGACTCCCTCAGTCTCTATTTCAATTCAATTGATCACCACCGTCAATCGACGTGACCCCATTTGCGAGATGATTGGTGCATGATTTGGTGATCCACGTCACGCCATCATTAAGATGGTCATGCACGCACTGTGATGTTTTCTTCTTAACATCCTTTTGGCTTCCAACTAGGTTATAAGGGTTCAAACATATATTTATTGGAGATCTACAGATTCGGTGAAGTTTATCATATTCCGATGCATGCCATATGATCTGGCACGGATTCATGTTGACCCCCAATGGAGTCTTGACTGAGAATCAGTTTGGCTTGGTATGATACGATAACAGGCAGTTTGTGAAGTACTGTGACTGGGCGAGAATTTATGTTTGTTTTTGTACATTGCCCACTTTTGAACATACTATGATTATGAGGTTTGGAATGTGTCTAAATGATACATCGTTTAAATGAGGATTCGATCATCAGCGGATGATCGAATCTGTAGTATCGATGCATTTTAACCAGATCTAAACATTTTCAGATTGGGAGCATAAGTTAATTCACTACAAAAAAACATGTAATTTGCGACGGAAATTTGCGACGGAACAATTTCCGTCGCAAATTTGCGACAGAATTTGCGACGGATTATATTTTCCGTAGGAAATTTGCGACGGAAATTTTCCGTCGCAAATTTGCGACGGATTTTGCGACGGATTTTTATTCCGTCGGAAATTTGCGACGGATAAAAATTTCGTCGCAAATTCCGTCGCAAATTTGCGACGGAAATAAAACACCGTCGCAAAATCCGTCGCAAATTTGCAACGGAAAAAAGTTCGTCGCAAATTTCCGACGGAAGAAAAATCCGTCGCAAAAAAGTTCGTCACAAAGTTCCGACGGAAAAAAAACCGTCGCTAAATCCGTCGCAAATTTGCGACGAAAAGAACGTCCGTCGCAAATTTATAATTTTAAGCCCGTGCTATTCCAACTCTATCTCTCTCTCGCTCTCTCTCGCTCTCTCTCACTTTTCTCCCTCTTTCATATGTCTGAAATCAGCAAAATTCGCGCACACACATATTAATCTCGGTGAAGCTTTTGTACCGGTAAGTATCATAACTAGCTTCGTGACTATTCATCGTTGGATTGTAATTTCTTTTTTTTATATATGTTTATGTTTGTTTTTTTTCGTATCTGCATCACCGGTTTAACGACCGGCGACAACCGGCGACACCTCGCCGGACTTAGCACGAAGCCGAACGGGCGTGCCGTTTTGCGACGGAAATTGTTTCCGTCGCAAATTTGCAATGGAAATTGGGATTCCATCGCAAATTTGGGACGGAATTATTTTTCCGTCGCAAATTTGGGACGGAATTCGTTTTCCATCGCAAATTCGCGACGGACACTTGATTCCGTCGCAAATTCGCGACGGACACTTGATTCCGTCGCGAATTTGCGACGGAATTAGTTTTTCCGTCGCAAATGTGCGACGGACACTTTGATTCCGTCGCAAATTTGCGACGGAATCCCAATTTCCGGTCGCAAATTTGCGACGGAATCAAGTGTCCGTCGCAAATTTGCGACGGAAAAACGAATTCCGTCGCAAATTCGCGACGGACACTTGATTCCGTCGCAAATTTGCGACGGAAAACGAATTCCGTCGCAAATTCGCGATGGATGAATTCCGTTTCCATCACACATTAGAAATTATTAAAAAATAATTCTTAAGTGATTATTCTTTTTTGATATGTGTCTAATTGAAGGTCTCGCAATTCAAGTGGACGTTGCAATTCTCATCAAATTGACCACTTTGTCCTACCAATATTTCAGTCAAATATTTGGGTAAGTCTTCTTTACATGGCAATTTTTTCTATTTTTGCAATTTCATATTAATTGTTGCGTGAATAACAAAAATTATAATTTCCAAAAATTTATGGTATTAATTAAGAACAATAGATATGATATTTTAAATATTTTACCAGAATTTTTTATTTTAATACAGACACAATGCAAAGAGAAAGGGTTTGGATGTATAATAAGAACTTACCTGGACGTCAAGGATTGACAGATGAGTTTCGTACTAGGTTGGAAATATTTTTAGACTTTGCTAGTAGCAAATATGATTTCATGGATGGAAATAAGTTAAGGTGTCCGTGTAAAAAGTGCGGTAATGGTAAATTTCTTGTGTGTGATCAAGTTAGAGAACACCTTACTAGATTTGGATTTACTCCAAACTATTATAATTGGACTTCCCATGGTGAACCATTTGTATCTGATGAAGGATATGGAAGAAGTGATCAATTTTCAGTTAGGGAAGAATGTGACTATTATGAGCAATTGAACCCATACGAGAGGATGGTGATTGATGCAGCTAGTTATAATTTTGTCACAGAATCAAATCATGCAAGTACTAGTTTTACTCCTACACGTGAACAAGTGGGTACTAGTCATGCTTCACAATTGGAAGATATAGGAGTAACGGGTTTTGATGAGAATGTGTCTAATGAAACTTTTCAATCTAATCAGTTCTGGGATGTGTTGAAAGCAGCAGATGAACCTTTATGGGCAGGTTGTGAGGATCACACTAAGTTATCGGTGACAGCCTGACTATTAAATATCAAGGCAAAGCATAATGTGTCTGCGGATTGCTTCAACTCTTTTGTTGAAGTAATGCGAGAATCATTGTCTCGTGATAACATCATGCTAAGTGATTTTTATGATATGAAAAAGCTAGTGGATAACTTAGGTCTTCCGGTTGTAAGGATTGATGTATGTAGTAGAGGTTGTATGATATATTGGAGAGATGATGAAAATGGAGAATCTTGCAAATTCTGTAGCCAACCTAGGTACAAGATTAATAGGAGGCCGGGTCGTAATCAGAAGCGTAGACCATGGAAGCAAATGTTTTATCTGCCCTTAATCCCCAGATTGCAAAGGCTTTATGCATCTAAAGCCACTGCTGAACACATGACTTGGCATGCAAATCATGAAACAGAAGAGGATCTAATGTGTCATCCTTCAGATGCGGAGGCATGGCAACATTTTGATAGAACATACCCTGAGTTTGCGATGGAGCCTCGGAACATCAGGTTAGGTCTTTGTGCCGATGGATTTGCTCCATTTGGGAAAACAGGAAAAAGTTATTCATGTTGGCCAGTTATCTTAACGCCGTACAATCTTCCACCTGGTATGTGCATGAAGACACCTTATATGTTTTTGACATTGATCGTGGCAGGGCCGCAAAATCCGAAAAAGTTGATAGATGTTTATATGCAACCATTGATTGAGGAGTTACAACGGTTATGGGTTGAGGGTGTCCCTACGTATGATGTTTGTACCGATCAAACATTTGTAATGAAGGCTGCCCTTCTTTGGACGATAAATGACTTTCCAGCTTACGGAATGTTATCTGGATGGAGTACAGCTGGGATATTAGGATGTCCGATATGTTTGGAGAGGTCAAAGTCATTTAGATTAAAACATGGAAAGAAGCCCAGCTATTTTGACTGTCACAGACAATTTTTACCACCAAGTCATCCTTTCAGAAGGAATAAGAAAGAGTTCATCAAGAATATGACTGAAAGAACGCGTCCACCATTGAGGTTGACCGGCAATCAAATTTGGGAGCGTGTGCAGGACTTGCCAACTGTTGTTGAGAACCCGCACGGCACGACTTTTGCATACGGAAGTACACATAAGTGGACAAAACGCAGTATATTTTGGGATCTATCATATTGGAAGGCCCATCTTATTCATCATAATCTTGACGTCATGCACATAGAAAAGAATGTTTTCGACAATGTCATAAATACTGTGATGGATGTCGCCGGAAAAACAAAAGACAACTTGAACGCAAAAAAAGATATGAGAGATATTTGCGATCGGCCAATACTAGCTGTGGATGCAAACAGCAGGGGACCAAAACCGAAAGCAGTTTATACATTGGATAAGGAGCAGAGGCGAGTTGTTTGTCAATGGTTGAAATCTGTGCAGTTTCCTGATGGATATGCTTCGAACCTCGGGAGATGTGTTGATTTGAATGAATGCAAGTTCACAGGTTTGAAGAGTCATGATTGTTACATCCTGATGGAAAGACTAATTCCAATAGCTTTGAAGGAAGTTCTACCGAACTTTGTATGGGGCGCCATTACAGAGTTAAGTAATTTCCTCTATGATATTTGCTCGACAGTGTTAAAAGCATCGCACATGGAAAAACTAGAGAGAGATATTCCAATTATTCTTTGCAACTTAGAAATGATATTTCCTCCAGCGTTTTTTGATTCGATGGAGCATCTCTTGGTTCACTTGCCTTATGAGGCCAAAGTTGCAGGTCCCGTCCAATTTCGATGGATGTATCCATTTGAGAGGTAATGTTTTTTTTTAAAATATAGTTCAAATTAGTTTATCATATAATATATTTCGATAAGCTTTTTTCCATTTCAACTAGATTCTTATATCATTTGAAAAAAAAAGTGAAGAATAAGGCACGTGTTGAAGCTTCAATTTATAATGCATATATTGTGGAAAAAGTGACAACATTTGCATCATACTATTTTGAGCCGCACGTTCAGTGCAAGAGGCGGAGAGCAGGCAGAAATGATGAGGGCCCCATTAATCCCAGTTGCACAGCATTCTCTATTTTCAATTATCTGGGTCGACCAAGCGGCGCATGTCAGTTTCGTTACTTATCAGGCGAAGAATTTCATGCAGCCCATACTTATATTTTACTGAACCGCCCAGAAGTCGAGCCATACTTCAAGTAAGTGTAAATTTGCAAATATATGTTTTGTTATACAAATATTTACTAATATTTAAATGGTTTTTTTTTATAAGGTAAAAATATGTATAACTTTTCAAATCACCAACTACAACCTAAGCCCAAACCAACACCTGAACATATGCAGACATAGTAATGTCCATACAAGGTCAGGCGGGTCCAGCAGGAAATATATGACAAGCCGAAGGGCGGCTACATCCTTAGAAAAAAGAGAGAAACAAAGACAACCTAACCAGCCGCAAAAAGGAAGGGCGACACTAAAACCATCGGAGAACCACTGAAGATGGCACCGGAACAGCTGGGAGCAGAAATACCCCAAGACCTAGAGGGACTAACCAAAACCAAGGGAACAGGGATAGGCAGCAACAGAACAACAGACAAGGAAAGCTATACAAGCGAAGGCCTACAGAACCAACTAAGAGAAGATGGAAGGAGATAGCCCCCAGCTCCTTTGTATTCTCCTATTCAAAGGCGTGTCTGCAACTCTTCCGAGGGTTGAAGCTTTATCCTTCACCACTTTGATAATATGATTACGCATCCCAGGAATGAAAATGGTCTTGTTTCGGAAGATAGAGTTGTTTCTTTCGGTCCAAATTATGTGACAAAGGGCGCCAAAAGAGAACCTGGATAGGCGGTGAGCAAATGATGGTCCTCCACATACCTTCATTGCCCATCTAATATGCTCATGCCACGGCCGGTTACGCCATGGGAGATAGCATTTAGTTGCCCAAAAGAACGCCAGACTTCTTGTAGAGGAGCATTGGAAAAAGAGGTGGTTTATTGAGTCCGGGACATCGCCACAAAATGCACACCTAGCGGACTCAATCCTGCTATAACGGATAAGCGCAGTCTGAGTAGGCAAGCGGTTGAGGGAAACTATCCATAAGAGAAAAGAGTGGCGTGGAGCAATGTGATGATCCCATACAAAGGAATGCCACTGAACCGGGAGTCCTTTTCTTCTTATATGATTCCAAGCTATCGCCACCGAGAAGGTCGAGGATGGTTGAGGGGCCCATATGAGCTCATCTTCAATGTCTTCCTCAAAAAAGGGGGGTGGTTCAGTCCAGCTCAATATAGTATCCAGAGTATGTGACTGTTGCCAAACCGAGTCAAACTTCAATGTGTGCACTACAACCAAATGAGTTTGACGGTTTGTGCGATGAACAATTTGCAGCATGGTTCAAGACATATGTAAGTTACCTATGGACCAAAACCAAGTTATTAAAATTATATACATCATTTAGTAAAATATATATTATTGACTTTGCATGTGTAACCTTAGGTTCACAGTAATTATGATGAAATTGGAGGGCAAGGATTGCTATATCATCTGTCATGGGGTCCACAATTAAGAGTTCGAAGTTGGCCAGCATATTTCATAAATGGATATAATTTTCATACTCAAGAATATGGAATGGGAAAATCCACAATGAATAGTGGTGTGTCTGTTCGGTCATCCAATGGTGGCAGTGTAGAAGATGATTTTTATGGCTTGTTGCATGAAATCATAGAGATAGAGTACCCTGGACCATTAATGATGCGGGTTGTGTTATTTAAGTGCACGTGGTTCGACCCCGTCAAAGGAATGAAGGTGCATACGAAGTTCAATTTGGTTGAAATAAATCACAAGAAAAGGTATATGAAGTATGAACCATTTGTCTTGGCACAATAAGCAATTCAAGTATGTTATGCATCATATCCTAGTTTGAAACGTGACAAAACTGATTGGTGGGTTGTATGTAAAATCAAAGTACGGAGGAAAATTGAGGAACACTGGAAGGATAGAGCCTACCAACAAGAGGAAGTGTGTAACACGGTTGAAATTGAGGAATATAACATACAAACTTTACGAGATCCGTGTGGAGCAATGATAGATGTGGATCCAACTGAAATTTGCGAATTAAATGTACAAGAATGTTCAGAATCTGATTTTCAGACGGATGACGAGGACGAGGACGAGGACGAAGACGAAGATTAAAATTACAACGATCATTTAGTATGTGCATATTTGCGATGGACATATTGAGTCCGTCGCAAATTTGCGACGGACTATACTGGTCAGTCGCAAATTTTGCGAGTGAATTTTTACCATTCGAAATTTGTGACGGATATTTATTTCCGTCGCAAATTTGCAACGGATTTTTTTTAGCATCGCATATTTGAGACAGATTTTAATTTCCGTCGGAATTTTTTTGATACATGTGGAAAATTTACGACGGACAGAATTTTTACCGGTCGAAATTTGCGACGGACTTTTTATGTCCGTCGCAAATTTGCGACCGGTTCGAAAATTTCCCACAAATTTTCGAATAGGAAATTTTTTCTCGCGCAAAAATTTGCGACGGACATAGAAATTCTGTCGCAAATTTGCGACGGAAAGATGATTCCGTCGGAAATTTTTGCGTGGAAAAAAATTTCCCACAAATTTTCGAACCGGAAAAATCCCAAAAATTTGCGACGGACTAAAATGGTTCGTCGCAAATTTGCGACGGGCTAAACAATTCCGTCGTAAATTTTGGACTGATAAAAAATTTCGGACATATTTTCGATCGTGAAAATTCCCTCGCAAATTTGCGACGGACAAAAAACGGTCCGTCGCAAATTTGCGACGGACTAAAACGGTCCGTCGCAAATTTGCGACGGATTAAACTCTTCCGTCGCAAATTTGCGACGGACTAAAACGGTCCGTCGCAAATTTGCGACGGATTAAACTCTTCCGTCGCAAATTTGCGACGGAGTCGACCTATCCGTCGCAAATTTCGAACCGGAAAAAAAATTTCCGACGGATTTTTTTACGTCGCAAATTTGCGACGGATTTTAATTTTCGTCGGAAATTTTTTGTCGGTCGAAAATTTGCGACGGATTTTATGTTCCGTCGCAAATTTGCGACCGACTTGGTTCTGTCCGTCGCAAATTTGCGACATTTGTACTCACCCTCCCTCCCCCCTCCTCCTCCTCCGCCTTCCCCGACGCAAATCTGCAGATCTGCGCAGTTCCCCCGCCGCCGTCGCCGTCGCAGTCGTGGCCGTCGTCGCCGTCGCCGCCCAGCCTCGCAGCCGCCCCGCAGCTCCCCCGCCCGTCGCCGGTCGCCCCGCAGGCCCCCCCGCCCGTCGCCGGTCGCGGGCCAGGCGCCCCGCAGCCCCCCGCCCATCCCCCGCCCCCCCGCCGGTCGCGCCCTCGTCCCCGCCCCGCCTCGCCGCGTCCGAGCAGCGGACCGAAGCCTCGCCGCCGCCGACCAGCAGACCGAGGCCGTCGCCGCCCAGCCTCGCCGCCCAGTCGCCCGCCCGCCAGGAGCCGCCCCACGCCGTCCGCCCGCAGCCGCTGCCGTCGCCGTCGCCGCCCACCATCAGCCGGCCGAGGCTCTCGCCGGAGCAGCCCCCTGCCCGTTGCCGCCCTCGCCGGAGCACAGCCACCGTCGCCGTCGGCCAGCCGCCGCCGACGCCGTCGTCACCGTCGCCGCCGTCCAGCCGCCGGCGCCGGCGTGCCGCCGTCGGCCAGCCAGCCATCCGCCTCCCAGTCGCCGGCCGACGCCGTTGCCGCCGCCCGACGCCGTCGCCGCCGCCCGACGCCGTCGCCGCCGAGCTCCGCCGTCGTTCGCCCCGTCGTGGCCGAGCACCTGACCGACTAGTCACCATTTGGGCCCACACCCGCGCCGGGACCGCCATTGTCCGATCGGGCGATTTTTGTTGTCCTTGAACCAAGTAAGCAACTCCCTAAACCCTAGTTAGTATAGTTAGGTAATTAGTCGGACTTGTTTAGAGATTATTTAGGATCACTTTTCGTTGGCTAAGTTACGGGTCGATTTCAGGATTGCATGTGGCTTTGATCGATGGTCGACTGGTTAATTTGTCTATTATGTGGATGATTAAGCGTTAAATTACGATAAGCTGATTGATTAAGCGTTTTCATAGAAAATGCATGAAAATTGAACAATTCTATAAAAAAAATCATGAAAAATTACGGAAAATTATAAAAACGGTATATGTTGGCAACAAATATGAAATTTGATCGTAAAAATTTTTAAAAATTTTTACGAAACTAAAATTTCATAATATCACAAAATGGCAAAAATTAATAGTGACCACCTATTTTGAGTGAAATTTATATTTTTTAACGTTCCGGGAAAAAAATATTAAAAAATTAAAAATTTTCATAACCTTATAAAATTGCTTAAAATAAATGTGGCCACCCATTGTGAAGGAAATTTTTATTTTTTTTGGGAAAAAATTTTTTTTAAAAAATTAAAAAAATATAAATTTTCAAAACTGCACAAAATTGCCTACAAAACATGTGGCCATCAATTTGCAATGAAATTTAAATTTTTTAAGGTGGCCAAAAAAAATTAGAATTTAGAAATTTTCAAAGTTTAACGGAATGGCTTATAATACCTGTGGCCATCCATTTTTAGTTATACTTAAATTTTTTAACGTGCCCTAAAAATTATTAAAATAAAAAAGGACAAAAATTTTGGAAACTTTATCTAATAGCTTAGACTACTTGTGACCACCCAATTTTAGGACTGAAAACTTTTTTTATTTCACGGGAAAAAATTTATATTAAAAAATAATAATGTAACATTTCTAAAAATTTTTATATTTCAAAACTTTATAGAATATCTTAGAATATCAGTGGCCACCAACTTTTACTGAAATTTTTTTTTAGCTCCCAAAAAATATTTAACAATAATAACAATTTTTCTCTTACAAAACTTTACAAAATGACTTAGAATACCTGTGGCCACCCACTTTCAATGAAATTTAAATTTTTGTATGTGGTATAAAAAAATGTAATCAAAATGAATGCGATTTATATTGTGATGTTTGATACTTGTTGCCACCCATATCGTGTTCATATATTGATGTTTCATATCAAAATGAATGGGATTCATAATATATTTGTTCGTAGGAAATTGCACGTCATAAACACTCGACATTGGCTCATTTCAAGGAAACATTTTCTCAGTCTTTCCATCAAAATGGTAAGTTTCGTCATGTACATCATTATGTGTTCGTAATACGTATCAATAGTTCTTTACATATTCGCATAACCTTCCTACTTATTAGTATAAACGTGGAGGTCACATGCATAGAAGACAAGCCTCTTCCTCGTCCTCGTCCCCGGCCCTTTCCTCTTCCCCTGTCCCGTCATCTAACCCTCAACCACAATATGGTCTGTCACAATATAGACACGTTGGCCCTTCCTCCAATTTTCAACAACATGTTATGGGACTTGACCACATGGGAACTGAATATCCTCAAGTTCAATCTCCTGTAGCTGCCTTTCCTTCCGTTCCACCGCATTATTCGGCGGAACAATCGAATAATGACGGAAACACAGGTCAAGAAGATAACCGATTCTTCATATGCCCATTTGGAGATTCGTAAGTACTTCATTTTTTTTAGTATATGTAATATTTAGGGCTTTAGATATAGATGTCAACTGAATTGTCGATGTTGCACAATATCCGTATGATTGCAGATTCACGGATGCTCCGTTTGTTGTGAGGGAATTGAACAAAATAGTAAGAAACTTTTGGATGGGAGAGTATATTACTTACATAAGTATTCCACAAGAAGTGAAAGAAATGTGGTGGAATAAGTTCAAGGTAAGTTTTACATATTTTATTTTCTCACCAATTAAGTTTGGTGTAGTATATTCATGGTCAAGAATGATGTAAAGGGACCAGAACAACTCTGTAGTTTTCGATACCTAAAGGACCAGATATTTTCCCCGACATGAACTTTACAAAATCTGTCTATATTTGTCTGGTGCAAGGTTATGGATATGTGATCATCAAAATAACTTTCAATTTGTGTTTTTATTCATTGCAGCGGAAGTTCAAGTGGGAGAAAGCGGAAGATAATGAAGTGAGAAGAATTTTCGATAAGAAAATCAATGATTTTATACGAAATGTCATGAATAGAGCGAAGATCAAGCAAGCGAAGCCGTCTTTCATTACAGCTAACAATTGGGCAGCAATTAACAGATTTTAGGCATCTGAACAGAGTCGGCAACTCTGTGAGCAGAATAAGAAGAATCGATCTTCTAGTTCTAGTGATGGGTCAGCCACATATGCTGGGGGCTCTATCAATATTGCGGAGCATCGCAAACGAATGGTAAGTCTGTTAAATGAGTTATAAGTTAATTTAATTTGATTACTCATGTTTACATTTTGTAGGCACATGAATTGGGGACGGAACCGACATTTGCAGCTACATTTGAACGCACATTTCAAAAGAAAGATAAGACATGGACTGGCGATCGAGCAAAAGCTGTTAAGGTATGTAAGGTTATACTTTGGCTTATATGTAAACTATAATGAAAACTGTGAATGCTTTCAATATATAGTGATTTTATTTTCATCTACATTGTTAATGTAGGAAAAATATGATGAATTTTTAATGAACAGTGCTAGTGGTAGTGATGATTGTCCTGAGTCCAGGCCATCAGGTGATAATATGGCATTATGGATGGAGGCAACGGGTGGGGTGAAAAAAGGGAAAATATTTGGGATGGGATCGTTGTCAAGGATGTACATGCCGAATAATCATGGAAGTTCATCATCCACTGCGACTGGTCGAAGGAGGTCACGACAAGAAGAGCAATTGACCTAAGAAGTGGATCATCTGAAAAATGTACTTGTTCAGAAGGACGAACGAATACATAACTTGGAACAACAAATGGCACTCGTTATGCAACACCTTAACCTCAATCGCTATAACGATCCTTTTGTACCTCCAGCCAATCCAATAGGTCATGGGCACAATGATGACCAACCCATTGATGCCGAGAATGCTGCTGATGATGATGATGATGATGATTTTCTCTAGACTTTCTAGTTAAAATTCTCAAAATCGGGGGTAAGCTTGCTTCATAATCTTGGTTTTTCATAATTTCACTCATATTCATATGTAAGAACATTTATGTTCGTCCTGAAACGTTTTTTTGTTAACCCTCTTATTATTTTATACCTAGTTCCACATCCATGCATAAATGCTTCTTTTATATTCTGGACTGATTTATGTATCGACATTTCCTTAGGTCTCGACAAAAGTGACTACTTTTTGTGTCTTGCCATCGTACCAAAGCTGCGTCTTCTTGTGTATGGTTTTTCTGCGTCTTATATAGTTGTCTCGCCTCTTAGTTCATGTTTTGAATGTATTGTAAGCTTCGATATCAAAAACTCTTATCATGTCAGACTCTGCAACTTTCCTTCAGTTATTTGTTTCAATTATATGTCATTGTGGCTGGTTTGTCAGAATTTATGGTTTGTTCGTTTTTCTGTTTCAATTATATGTTATATGTTATTGTCTCCTTTGTTTGATATGAACAATAATTTATGGCCGAAATGATGTAAAAATAGTCGAATTTTGCGATCATTATAGTTCGTCGCTAATTTGCGACGAATTTTGCGACGAAATTTGCGACGAAAATTGCGACGAATTTTGCGACGAAAATTGCGAGGAAAATTGCGACGAAAATAGCGACGAAATTTGCGACTAAATTTTCGACGGATTTGCGACGAATTTTGCGACGGATTGATATCGTCGCAAATTTGCGACGAAATATTTCCGACGAATTTTGCGACGGATTATATTCGTGGCTAATTTGCGACGAATTTTGCGACGAAATTTGCGACGAATTTTGAGACGGATTTAGATCGTCGCAAATTTGCGACGAATTTTGCGACGGATTATATTCGTGGCTAATTTGCGACGGACATTGCGACGATTTTTGCGACGATTTTTGCGACGAATTTATTTTCGTCGCAAATTTGCGACGAAATTTTAAATTTTCCGTCGCAAAAATTTGCGACGACCTAGTAGCGACGGAATTTTTTCCGTCGCAAAATCCGTCGCAAATTCGATTTGCGACGGATTTTTCCACATTTTTCATCGCAAATTTCGTCGCTAATCCGGTGGTTTTTTGTAGTGATTATTAATATTAAACTGACCTCATCTACCCTAAAACCCAAGTTTCTTGATCATACAAAATGCTCGAGTCATGAATCCGCTCGAAGGTACAGCTAATAATCCATATAGTACAATGTTCTCAGTATCATTATAGTATTTATGATGTTGAACTCAAGACCAGATCTGGCTAGCTAGCCTCGACCTCCTTTAGGTTAAACTCACGAAAACCAAGAAAATGAATTATTATCATCATCTGAAAACTAAATTGCAACCAGGTTTTAGCTAGAGAGATCCAACCCAACACGTTTGGATTGCATATTCCTTTTAGGGATCTTCCCATAGTAATCAAACACTTTAATTTGACACCATTTTAGACGGAAGCCGATTCATCAAAGTTCAGGAAGTTTGAATTACATGCGAGTAGCCACTTAGACGAAGGTCATGAGTCATAAGTAAATGCAAAACCAGGATAGTCATAAGTAAATGCAAAACCAGGATTGAACCTGCCCATAAATTTTTTCTAGAAATCTATCCATACCACATGGGCT
This sequence comes from Syzygium malaccense, assembly GCA_031216405.1. Classification (NCBI taxonomy): domain Eukaryota; kingdom Viridiplantae; phylum Streptophyta; class Magnoliopsida; order Myrtales; family Myrtaceae; genus Syzygium; species Syzygium malaccense. The sequence goes on along the minus strand of CM062262.1, from coordinate 21,202,374 downwards.
ATAAAGATCACACCTTTGACAAGTGAAATTTATTAAAGATACCCTTTAAAATTCAAGGAGCAGAAAATGATGAAAGTACATGCAAGTGTCACGGTATACACATACTTTAAGCTCAGGCATAGCGAGGAAAGAAATATCTCTTGCTGTTAAATCAACTTCTTTTAATGCAACACGAGGTGGCTCCGAAGATAGGGATCAAATCAATCGAAGCACTTATCTTGAATGGTTTATTTTCCTTATTAGCAAGCAGTCATTGACGTAGGACGGATCACATTTGACACCATCACATAAGAGCAGGGATTGGTCAGGGACAAGCCAATTGATAAAGCAGCGATTTTAAGCAAATATGCAAGTGAAAAGACGAAATGGAAATGCTTAATCTCATAAGCGAATCGAGAAAATGGACTTTGAGGACAAGCTTGTCTAGGATGGAAGTTTCAGACAGAGGAGCACCACGAAAAGAGAGAATGACCAGAAAAAGAAATGCTAGGGAGGACTGGAAGCCCATGAGGAAAAATTAGACAAGACAAAATCTAGGAACGAATACATCCAGGAAAAAAGTGACCGTAACTCTAATCGATCGCCTCAAGCATGTGCCTCGCGCGCGCCTGTACGTCATTGAGCTCCTTCAGGACTTGCCTCTTCCTGTCGCTTTCCTCGTCGCGTCCCAACCCTGCAATAACCGCTGACTCAGTCGTGCGGATATAGTTGTCCAACGGAACGCAGCGAGGAAACAGACAAGAAGACGCAACCCCTGCCTCGATCGCACGGATGACCGCCCCTGAGAAAGCACGCAAGGCTGATGATATGATTCCGGTGACGACCATGTTAAGAGTACGGGTAGTATTTATATAGGGTGAGATTTCTTCTAGGAATGCAAGAAAAATGTGACTACGGAAAAAAAATCCATAGCATTATTAACATTTCAGAGATTTCTTGGGAAGAAATTATAGGACACGGTTCGAGATATACTTGCCATATGTTTCCTAACTAAACTTTCCTTTTATTTGACTTGCCGTTACAAAAAACAACAACAACACGATGCCGCTGACGTTATTATCGATAATATTATCGGGTATGGGAAAAATATTATTGCATGATCCTGATACATGTGAATCTCATACACATGCAATGTTGAATTATGCAAATCCTACCTCAACCTATAATCATCATCATCATTCATTCATTATCTTTATTCTCTTCGATTCTTTCTGTAATAAAACTCAATCTCCTTTCATTTTTCCCTTTATTTCGGTACATAACAACTGCTAACACCCTTTTGCTTGCACTCAAATCTCAGGTATCACCTTCACTTATCAAAATGTCAACGTCGGCCACACAACGTTAGACAGTTCACGTCCATATCGGCAATTTTCAATGAGGAGCAATTTTCATCGGCCGGATGAATTCAATTGACAAAATATAGAACAGTTTAGTACTTAATTGACAAAATTAAAAGGTTTAGAACTGAGTTAGCAAAAGTGCAATATATTTAGGACTTTTTGGGACAATTTCCTTCTTGTTAACATTAATTTGAGAACACTCTAAATAAGCCTAAATTACTGAATGGACTATACATAGAGTAATAATATCAATATCAAGTACAAAAACTCTTCAAATAAAGCTAATTAAGAAGTAAATTGAATGGACAAACAACTCGTTTCTATAAATAAAAAGTAGAGGTAATTTGACGCTTGGGCAAGTGGGAAGGTTTCTCCTTATATTTCTTATGGCCCTTTTTAAGTTGTGGTCACGGCCTCAAGGGCCTATTTGGAGTAACCTAGGCTTTCCCCAATACACTTTTCTTTTATGTAGAATGATGGAAAAAATGCTCATAACTTTTTTAAAGATTAAATTTAGAAATTAATTGCACTAAAAGTTCTAAAAGTTGTCATGAAAGTACAATTGAGTTCTAGAATTTTCAAAAATTACAATAAAATCCTAAAACTTGTCAAATTTGTATAATCAAGTCTTCCCACTAACTCTGTACAACTTGACTAACGGAAAATACTACCATGATTTTTTAATTGTTTTTTCTTTGATTGCTTTCATGTGTTAGCCACATCAGTGCCACAAAGCAACTGATTTTCTTTTTCTTTTTTAAAATTTAGCTTATTTTTCAATCTAATTTAAATAAAATTCGGTTAAAAAATCATATTTGGACCCATTTACATTTGATATTCGTTGAAGTTCATGGATCTTCTTTTTTTTTTTGTATGAAAAAGGGCTAAAGCCGAATACATAGTTTAATGCCGTAAATCTATTATCCCTATTTTATTATCTAATAAGACATGAAGTAACTCTGTAGGAAGTAATGAAAATAAACTAGTATCCAAGCGCTTGCCGATTCTAAAATTAGCAAGCCAATTAGAAAAGCGATACCTTTCCAAAAGTTTTTTTTTTTTTTGGTAAAGAAATACCTTTCCAAAAGTTAAGGTGCACTTTAAACTCAAAGTGAGAGCACAAAAGTTTTCTAATATCTTTAAGCAAAGCAGGGTCAATATTGATTTTTTTTTAAATTCTTTTCTATTATCAACCTTAATGCTTAGAAGAAAGATTTTGATGAATCCAACTTACCACTATAAGTGAGATACAAGAAAATTTAAGAATTTTCTTATCTACCATTTTCAATTATCAATCGACAAATGTTGTAGTTTCTAACTTTCATTTGTCTCTATGAGCTTAAAGTTGTTAAAATTAATTCCAGAACATACTTTAAATAAGCCTAAATTACTAAATGGACTATAAATATGTTATGTTTCTTCGGTAACGATAATCTTGTAACTTCATTCGACAACCTTTTAAAATCTCTTTTCTTTCTTTACAGAAAAAAATGGTGGTTTTTGTTCTTGATGTTTGTCAATTGAATTTTACTTCTTAGCTATATTAAAAGAGTTTTGAACTTGACATTTTTATTTTTTTACTCTATATCGGTATGTTTTGCTATTATTAAGCAATAAATCACAATGGCTAATTACTATTTGAGAGGTTATTAAAAGCTGGGCAAAAGTACACCACAAGTGCCATAACTTATATACGACGATCACTTTGATGCCATAACTTTTTTTCGGATTACTTTGGTATCAACTTTCTTGAAAAAACCTTACCAAAAAAAAACTTTCTTGAAAAACGATCATTTTAGTGCTAATGCTGACGTGGTTCGTCGGAAATCCAATGTGGCGCTAACACGACTCGCCGGAGAGGTCCACGGCTTGCGGAGAGGTCCAGTCAGCATTAAAAACTAAAAACGACACCGTTTAGCCCGCTGACGTGTATTTTTTTAAAAAAATTAAATTATATTTAATTAATTAATTTTAAAAAAAAGTCCTGCAGCAGCGGCGAGGGAGCCCTCGCCACTACTGCCGCCAAGCCACCACCACCGGGAAGGACTGGCGGTGGTGGGTGCAGTGGTCGGCAAGGGTCGCCGGCCCCTGGCCAGGGCCCGACAACCCTCGCCGACCCCCGGCGAGGGCCTTCGCTGGGCAAGGCGAGACCTCGCCGTCGCCTGGGTCGCGACGGTGAGGTCTTACCTCGCCCGGCGACCGTCGCGACCAAGGCGACGGCGAGGTCCCGCCTTGCCCGACGAAGGCGAGGCCGACCTCGCCGTCGCCTGGGTCGCGACGGCGAGGTCTCGCCTCGCCCAGCGAAGGCGAGGCCGCGCCTCGCCGTCGCGACCTAGGCGACAGTGAGGCCACGCCTTGCCGTCGCGACCCAGGCGACGGCAAGGTCTCGCCTCGCCCAGCGAAGGCGAGGCGAACCTTGCCGTCGCCTGGGTCGCGATGGCGAGGTCTCGCCTCGCCCAGCGAAGGCAAGGCCGCGCCTCGCCGTCGCGACCCAGGCGATGGCGAGGTCTCGCCTCGCTGGATCCGGCCCTTGCCGACCACAACGCCCACCACCGCCAGCCCTTCCCGACGGTGGTGGCTTGGCGGCAGCAGCGGCAAGGGCTCCCTCACCGTTGCTGCAACTTTTTTTTTTAAATAATAATAATAATATTATTTTTCTAAAAATTCGAAAAAAAAGCCACGTAATTTCTACGTGTACAAGTCAGACCATTTTTTTTAATATAAATGCCAGGTCAGCTTTTTGACCGAAATTTTGGCCGAAGTCACTAAAGTGATCTATTTTCCTCCGACTTGGCACCAAAGTGATCTGAAAGAAAATTATGGCACCAAAGTGATCGCCGTACACAAGTTATGGCACTTGTAGTGTACTTTTGCCTTAAAAGCTGAGTCAAGTGGTACACTCGTGTTGCATTTAGCTCAAATTTAATTTGTATCACAAAAACTTCCAAACTGGTACATCCGTGCCACATTTACTCTAAATTAATTTTTATATCATAAAAAATCTCAGATTAGTATATCGTACCACATTAACCCCAAATGGGTATACCCATACTACATTTACCTCAAATTGTAGTAAATCGAAGATTTTTGGGGTAAGTGTGCCATAGGTATGCCAATTTGAGGTAAATGTGGCATGGTTTTATCAGCTTGAGTCTTTTGTGATATAAAAATTAATTTAGTATAAATGTACAGCGGGTGTAATAGTTGAGGGATTTTGGTGGCATTAACCCTACCTTTTATGGTCCTTTTGTTGTACGTGGTCTCACGGTTCTTTCTTTAGTAAGGTATGCTTTTCCACAACACGTAACTTTTGATTTTTAAAAAGTTATTCTTGCTCAAATAAGAAATAGCCGCGCGTCGCCACAAATGAGAGAATATTTATTGCTAATAGAACCATGGAGAAAATGCTAGTGACATTTTTAAAGATTTCATTCATGCATTTAGGATATAGATCGATGTAGTTAGGAGACTTAGGAAGAAAAGTAGTGCCTAGTTAGTAATTACCACTTGGGTTCTTACATCGTTCTTGGTTGCTACTTAGAATTTGTCGAGTTGTCAAATGAAAAAAGGAATATTATTCAAACTAGTCGATTAACTTTCGAAATGCCGGTCAATGAAATCTAAATTACGAAAGTCTTCGTACCATCTTAGTTGGCATTTTGATCTGCCCGATCGTTGGGGTGGATTCATTAGTTTGGAGGCAATCATATGCTAACGAAATAATCTTGGACCATCGAAGCCTTATTGTGCAATTTGTTGCTGCCATTTGGCAGTATGGATAACTTATAAACCAGTTTAATCTTCCATTCACCATCATTATTGATTTTACCGTGGCAAAATCCACTTTGATAGTCACATTTTTTCCCATTTAAGAGTTATGTCATTTATTCGATCAAAAAAAAAAAGAGTTATGTCATTCACAACTTTTCAGCACAGAATAATAGAAGGAATAGAAATAATGTTATGCGTATAACTCAACAATGAAAGGAAAGACATATAAAGAGAAAGAAAAATATTCTTGTTTTAACAAATATCTCTCTTTCCAATTATGTTCAGAGTAACCATTTGAAGGTAAACGAAACAGTGAACCGTTTTCCATCATCAATCATCAATTCTTGCATTTAATTGAAGTTGCAAATTAATAGCAGTCAAGACCGTTACAAAACTGTTACTAAACCGCTATGGATTAATGGCGATGGTAAAAAAACTGTTATCAAAACAATAGCTTTCAATATTGCAAAATTTATCGAAAGATAAAACACATAAAACATTATATTATGTGAATCTCACGTTGACCTCAACTTGCCTTGGCGTCATGCCATAATTTTCCAAACCATCAAACTTAGATTGTTCAGCATCATCGTCTTCATCTATATCCCCTACAATTCTTTTTTTTTTTTGGTCGAAAGAAAAATTCCATTCATCATAATAATACTCGAGAGGTACATAGAAAGCTTACAAGTCTAGCAAATTCCAAATAACTGCAAACAAAGCAAATACTAGAATACAAATAACAAAGCACAAAGCATAGTCTGCAGCTACAATCACACTCTCATCCCTCAAGAACAAATTTGCAACCGTAAATGTTCGACGGCCGATCACCAGATTCAGTGATGAGCACATGCCAAGATCCCCACTCCATTTGCAGTGGCTTGCGGTGCGCGTCTAAGTTCAACGTCCTCATCACCATAGCCGTGCAAAGACACTAACATCAATATATTGAAAGAACACAAATCAAATAAATGTAAGAAGCTCCTAAATCTAGACCTAAATCTAAATTGGGAGAATAAAACCCCAGATCTAGACCTAAATTTAAATTGAGAGAGAAAAGCGGCCTACCCTCAAAGAGATTGTAGAGCCATGTCACGGACATCTTCTCCTGCAATTCACTCTACAATAGATCTCTCAATTAATTTACTCGTTTTTTTTTCCGTACATAACAGCTAATGCCGCATCTTTTTGCTTGCTGCGCCAATCGCAGGCATGACCTTTCACCTTCTTGTGTTCCATTTTATAATCACCCTCCTTTAGTGTTCTTGCTTGGCGTCAAGGGTCGTTTCCGTGCGCTCTCTGTGAGCTCGTCTACCACCTCCTTCCTCATCATTGTCACCATCAATAACAGCTCGTTCACCCCCTCCTTTAGCCTGCACAACCCCTCCGACATCGCCTCAGTTGCCTTCTCCAGCTCTATCGCGGCCGCCCTCAGCCTCCCCACAATCTCTCCACTGTCTCCTAATGCCACCACATCCTCAATGGTCTCAAGCACGCGCAACACGCTCACCTCCACGTCGTTCAGCTCCTTCACGCTTGCCTCCATCTCATCAAGCTCCCTCAAGATCTGGGCTTCCTTGTCTGTATCCTCTCTGCATTCCGAATCCACGATAACCGCCGATTGGATTGCACGGACAGGGTTGCCCCAGGGGAACTCCTCTGGGATAGGGAGGCCGACGACCGCCCTTGATGAAAGGCGCAGGGCCGAAGATATGACTCCGGTGAGGAACGCCGTCACGAAGCTGACTGCATGGATCGTATGGCAAACAACTCTCTCAACCGGCGAGACCATCCCCCATGGGGCCGACATTTCCATGCTCGCAGCCAAGTTTCTGATCAGCCCCTCAATGTCACCCGCAGACTTCACACACCCATCGCCGCCCTCGCCCTCGCTCACACAATCCGCTAGCAAATCCCTTGCTCGGTGAATATCCTCCTCCGACGGGTCACCGTCCGAGTGGAGGAGCTTAACCGCGATCCTCAGGTTAGGGCAGCGAAGACCCAGTCGCTCGACCTCGGAGGAGATGCAGTTGCAGATATCCAGGACCTTCAGGCTGCCGTCCGAATACCACGACGAGAGGCTGTCGCCGTCATCCAAGTTCAGCTCGTACATCAAGGATCTCGCCATGGAGTGAGCGAAGGCGATCGCCTCGACGGTGGAGGAGAACCAGGACAAGCTGGCAGAGGCAGGGCTCAGGCCCCAGAGGTGAGAGCGGAGGGACTCGTGGAAGGACTTGGAGATAGATTCTAGCTCCTCGACGGTGAGCATCGCTCCCTTCTTGCTGCCGGTAAAGACGAGGCGGGTGTCCATTCTCACGAAGCAAAATGAAAGCGAAAGAAATTTCTCTTCTTCTTCTATTTTCCGGGAAAACTGAGGCGAGAAAGTGATGGAAAGTTTTGATGAGTAGGGGGCTGCGAGAAAGTGCAGTATTTATACAGGGCCTGTTTTCTCCGAAGATTGCAAGAAAAATGTGATTATGGAAACAAAAATCAACAATGATTTTTCTATGCTTTTCTGGCCTCTTCATATTTCTAGAACACGGTTTAAGATACACTTGCCTCTTATTTCCTACCTAAACTTTCCTCCTATTTGACTTGCGATAGCAAAAAAACCTATGGTAACCTGTTGCGGCGGATAACAAAAGGTATCGATACAAATATTTTCCTTATATTTTTTGGAACAATTATTTCCTTTTGCTTTGTGCGGCAAAGCAGGTGAGATAAATTTGCCAATGACAGAATTAGGAAACTTAGATACCAACGACGATGTTAGAAATTTGATACCTGGACGTGTTAAGTATTTATGTTGACATGAGTAATAAGCTTGGGAAATGAAAATAGCGGTATTTATCATTTGGAATCCTGCGTCCTGAAAATCATTAATCAAAAGTCACCAAAAGTCTCAAATTATTCCTACTATGACACATTTACCCTGAACATTTTTTGTGACATAAAAATCCTAAGCTATACCTGCTATGGCACATTTACCCTAAATTGTTTCTTGTGGCATAAAAAAATTCAAAACTTATATCTATGTGACATATTCACCTTCCGTTAAGATTTCATTAAATGATTTTTCAGCCAAAACAATGTTGTTTTTTACTCCATTTAAGCCATATGAGTGTCATGTCAATACCGCTTGCTTTATGACGACTATGTAGGCAAATTTTTAGTAGTTATCATTGACAGAACTTTGACGAAAGGGTAAATATGTCTTGCAAGTACAAGTTTAGGATTTTTTGTATTGTGAAAAAAAATTCATGTTAAATGTGTTACAGTGAACAAAATTTATGATTTTTTGTGCCTTTTACCCTAAGCTAATCTAGTAAGTTGGCCAAGTTGAGTAGTGACTTTTAAATTACGGAATTCTTGTTAGCATCTCAGTTGGCAATCTATTAACATTCGTTGTAAGTCTTGTTTTTTAAGTTTTTTCTACCATCAACCTTAATGATTAAAATGAAGATTTTGATGAATTCAACTAACCACTACAAGTGAGACATTGATAGAGATGGGTATTTGCTTATCTACTATTTTCATTGATATTTTCCACTTTATATTTGAGGCATTTTGTTTATACATGGTAATAAGTCACAATGGCTAATTACCATTTGGTAGGTAATTAAAAGCTGGGCCAAATGGGAAGGTTTCCCGTTATACTCTTTATGGGCCCTTTTGAGCTGTAGCAACGCGGTCTCTACTAGGCCTTTTTGGTAGTAACCCAAGCTTTCCCTAATACACTTTCCTTTTATTTTTGAAAAAGATATTTTTCTCTGATATGAAATATCCAGGCGTTGCCACAAATGAGAGAAATTTTAGTGCTAATTGCATGATGGAAAGAGGGCTAGTAACATCTTTGGAGATTAAGTGTATGCATGTATTAAACTTAGGTATGAAAACAAGTGCCTAATTAGTGATTACCGTTTGGCTTCCTATATCATGCCCTGATCGCTATGTACAATCCATGGAGTCGTCGGACGGTTAAAGCTATTTTCCAAACTAAAGTATTAACGTTTCCGAGGTTAGTTCGCGATGTCTAAGGTATGGAATTCTTCGTAGCATCTTAGTCGGCATTTCTACCTCTACATTTATCGTGGTAGATTCGTTAGGTAGCCATGCGCTAGTGAGATATTCTCTTGCCATGGAAAGCTCAATGTTTAATTTCTTGTTGCTATTTGGCTAAGTGGGTAACTTATAAACCAATTTAATTCCCCATTCATCGTAATATTAGATTTTAATGTGGCAAAAGTCACTCCCATCATCACAAAAAAATTTTCAATAAATAGTTATGTTATTCACAATTTTTTAAGAGCAACCCCATTTTTAATTTAAATTATTGGATTATCAGGTGTATTTTTATATCCTTTGTTTTAAACATTCTGATTAGATAACCAATTGGCCCATCTAAATGATGTTTTTTTATTTTCTGTTCTTATTAACTCTACTCTAAAAACGCGATTTGCCATCGAAAATAATTTTTTCTAATTTACTTAATTGTATTTTCCAGAATATATTTGGAAGAAGCGTAACGCTGAGATATTTACGATATTGCCCCAGGTGAGAGAGGTTTAGAGGAAAGTGCTGGATATGGGCTCTACTTGCTAATTGTGCCCCTATATGGGCCAAATCTTGAAGAACCTTTTTTTTTATTTATGTTTTATATTTTAAAATTCATTTTTTTTGTGGAATTAGACGGTGATCAAGGTAGTTCAACGAGTATCATGATCTGTCTTGGGCCAAGAATGCCTCTATTGAAAAAAAATTAAAATTAAAAAAAATGCTTCTATATCGATCAAACTTGTGGCATCTCTGGTCTTAATCGGAAAAAAAAACGATGGCAGTCTTCATTCTTGATGTTTGTCGATTGAATTTCACTTCTTAGCTTTAATACGAGAGTTTTTGGACTTGGCATTGGTGTTTTCACCTCTATAACGAGATGTTTTGAATATTAGGTAATAAAACACAAGGGGTGATTACCAGTTGGGAAGTAATCAATGGCTGGGCCAAGTGGGAAGGTTTGTCACTACACATTTTATGGCCCTTTTGTTGTTGTTGTGGGCGGTCTCACAAGGCCTTTTAGTAGTAACGTCAGCTTTGCCCAATACAAAGGCCTTCCAGTAGTAATGATTGCTAGTAACATCTACATAGATTAAATTCATATATTTGGAATATAAATCAATCTACTTAGAAAAAATTAGGAATGAAATATAGTGCCTGATTAGGAATTGACACTTGGGTTCTTACGACATGCCCTGATTGCTACTTAAAAAATTTGTCGGGTTGTTGAATGGGTAGGCAATGACGTCTGAACTTAGAATTCTTCGTGGCATCTTAGTTGGCTTTTCTACTGCCACATTCATTGTGGCGGATTCATTAGCATGAAATTATTAGGTAACAAATATGTTAGCAAGATATTCTCGGACCGCATAAGGCTTGATGTTTAATTCCTTGTTGCTATTTGGCCAAATGGGTATCTTATAAATCAATTTAATTTCCCATTCATCACAATCATAGATTTCACTGTGACAAAACTCACTCTCCTCGCAACATTTTCCTAATGAATAGTTATGTTATTAACATTGTTTTGAGAGTAACCCCATTCCAACCTTAAATTCTTTGATTATCAGTTGTATTTTCTATATCTATTTCGCTGAAAAGGTGTCGACTGAATAACTTTCCAAATATGGATTAATTAACCTATTGATAAAGAATGTGAGGGGTCCTTTGTTTATTTTTGGACAAGAAATGTAATCGCAAGAAAATTAAATATGGATTAATTAACCAATTTCTTCTTCATTCTTCTCAACTAACCAACTCCGTTCTCGTGATCAGTTGGACGGCTCCATATGGACCCTCTCCCGAAAAGCTGCTCTCTTCTGATGTCCTTTCGGATCCGACAGGTAAGTCAATATCTGCATATGCCTCACTTTTGCAGATTCTAGCGCAGGTTTATTGCTGGCCCTACTGAAGTACGAGCTTCGAGAGCTTGAACTGCAATGATCTAATTCTAGCTGACGAGAGACCATCTTATTCTTTGTTCTTACACTAGTCTTCTTTGGCATCACATATGCCCTTGTCTATGCGAAGGCGCCTCCTTTTTACTGGGGACTCGTCCATAAGCATTGGTTTGAGAGTCACATGGAGAGACTTGTGGCTTTTTCTTTTGAACTTGTTGCTAGAATTGATGGACGCAGAGGAGCCCAATGACTTATGAGGGATGAGCGGTCTCGATTTCGCCAGCTTCATCGCTGAGTTTTCTCTAGCCATTTACTTTTGACTATGTTTACATCAAAAATTAACCAAATCAATTATAACCGGCATTATATCGATTCAAGTAAACACGTGATCCGAGACCAGGTAAGATGTGGTTATTGGCAAGACGACAATCACAGGAGCCCTTAGCGATGGTCATACCGACCACCAAAATACTTGTCGGTAACCATCCTTATTGATGATCCTGCTCTAACTATCAATATACAATAGCGATTGGTTGACCATGTCATGGTAAAAATTGACCAAATGTTGAAAGAGGCAAATATATCGATTGAGAGGAATAGATTGACCGTGGAATGAGAGACCATTTGAAAAATGACCATTTATGAGAATAAAATGAGCGAGAAGTTTAGGACTAGTGGCATTTGAATTTGAAACTGCTTGCAGATAAAACAGATCGTGATCGAAGGTGAATTTGAAGGAATAACAACTTGGATGAGAGTCAAGATGACGACAGATAAATGTGGAGAATCAGGGCATCATGTTGAAGGGGTAACTGCTTGGAGATAAGATGTTATGGCAACGTGAAGATGTGGAGCCGAGGGCTTTGGAGATGTGAAGGCATGAGGGAAACTGCTGAAGAACTTCTTATGGGCAGTAAAATTGTATACGCTATAAATACTAGTGCTTGTGTACTGTAGAACCCCGCAAAACAAACAAAACTATCTTTCTACTAACTTTCGATTTCTGCACTTTAGTTGTAGTTTCCAGATATCTCATTGTTGATTAAATTCTGGCATGTATCTTAATTGTACCTTTCAGATCTTTGTCATCAATTAAAGTCCGACATTGTATCTTTTTGTCATCACGCTTTGTTGTCTCAATTTGATTCCGGCAAAATGTTGTGTGTTTTGACATTGATTAAATTCCGTCAAAGTATATCTATCTATTTCATGTTCCTTTTACACGGTTAGTACAACTCTTATCTAGAATCGCTACAAAACCCGTCTCCTTATAATAAAAACTGAAAAACAACTTTCGGTGAAATATATTTCGTTGTCGAATTCAATTCCGACAAAACAGACTTACCGACAATGGAAACTTCTTTGGCACATTAGCAAAACTTGGCAGAACCATTAAACTGTGAACCATACTATTTTCATACTAGTCACGTGCTTCAAAGACTCCAGTTTCTCCATCATAGCCTTCATGTTTTGTGTCGCCGCTAGATTCTTTTTCTGTTTCAAATTAGAGAGGGACGAGGTGGTACCATGGCAGCGCACGTATTTGGTCTTGTTACATCCATCCATTCATCCAACCTGTCATGGCTGAGAAATATTTTAGGGCTTACTTCTAAGAAGTCAACAGTGTTGCAGAGCTGCCGGAATGTTTGCTCTTCCACTTCTCAGTGAGTTTATTTCTGTCAGTTACTTACTGATGATGGTAGGAATCAACTATAGGAGCAGCATTCTTCTCGCGGACAGTGGGTGTCAATGATGCGTCGGTGAAGTTTGAGATATGGGATGCTGCTGGTCAGGAAAGGTACCGCGGCTTGGCTCCTATGTACTACAGAGGCGCTGCCGCAGCTACTATTGTCTATGACTTCGCTATCACTGTATGAAAACTTCCCTTTCTCGTTTTCTTCATCGTTTGTAATTTTTGTGCCTGTGTTAATCAATTAGGAAGGTTACTCTTCTATTAGGAATAACTTAGAAGTTTTGAACCTTAGGATAGGAAGGTTAATTACCTCTTCTCTGTCAACAGTAGCAATTGTATATTCTGGACAGTCTTTAGCTGCTGTTGCTTTTGTGGTGGAAACAGCTAAGAGGTTGCCCAGAGTTCAGGCTATGCAGAATTCAGCACCAGCGGGGTTGATTCTAGCGGATAGAAGCTCTGAAGAAACCCGATCTGCATCCTGTTGTTCTTGAGTTCTTATCAAATCTTTGTTCATTCCTTTCCCTTTTCTCCTCACGTTCTATAGTTCTCTTCCCCTCAAGTACCTTGATCTTTCAGTTCTTGATGCATATGAATAAAAACGAATTTGACTAAAACACCACTTGTGAAACTGGAAAACCAATTGGAGTTAGGGCTTTAGTTCATACAAACCCAGTGAATTCCTCGTTGATCAGTGAAGACTGGAATCTCTCTCTCTCTCTCTCTCTCTCTCTCTCTCTCTCTCTCTCTCTCTCTCTCTCTCTCTCTCTCTCTCCGTATCATGTATAATAATAAACAACCATCTAACCTTTTCCAACTAGACGGAGTCACGCGTGAATCTGTTTGTGCTATTATGTTCGATCTTGCAATACCATGCGGGTTTCTCACTTTCTGGCAATGCCAGCGATCTTCCACATCTTTCAACCATTTTCATGACAAAGATGGCGACGAAGTAATATATCAAATGAAAGTAATGAATATTAGCAAGTTCGAGTGGATTTTCTCAATAATGTTCCCAGAAACTTCAAGCGTGCATGGCTTCAGGAGTCACCGTTGATAAAACTATCTTTGATTTCTTTTCATGCAACACGACGTGGCTCCGAAGATAGGGACCAAATCGATCGAAGCCCTTATCTTGAATGGTTTGTTATCCTTATTTGCAAGCAGTCATTGACGTAGGACGGATCACATTTGACACCATAACATAAGAGCAGGGATTGGTCAGAGACGAGCCAATTAATAAAGCAGCGATTCTAAGCGAATATGCAGGTGAAAAGACGAAATGGAAATGCTTAATCTCAGAAGCGAATCGAGAAAATGGACTTTGAGGACAAGCTCGTCTAGGATGGAAGTTTCAGAAAGAGGAGCACCACGAAAAGAGAGAATGACCAGAAAAAGAAAGGCTAGGGAGGACTGCAAGACCGTGAGGAAAAATTAGACGAGACAAAATCTAGGAACGAATGCATCCAGGAAAAAAGTGACCGTAACTCTAATCGATCCCCTCACGCACGTGCCTCGCGCGCGCCTCTACGTCATCGTCGAGCTCCTTCAGGACTTGCCTCTTCCTGTCGCTTTCCTCGTCGCGTCCCAGCCCTGAAATAACCGCTGACTCAGTCGTGCGGTATGGTTGTCCAAGGGAACGCAGCGAGGAAACAGACAAGAAGACGCAACCCCTGCCGCGATCGCACGGAGACAGTCGCACCAGGGGAACTCTTCGGATGAGGACATGGACGACCGCCCCTGGGAAAGCACGCAAGGCCGATTGATATGATTCCGGTGACGACCATGTTAAGAGTACGGGTAGTGTTTATATAGGGTGAGATTTCTTCTAGGAGTGCAAGAAAAATGTGACTACGGAAAAAAATCCAAAGCATTATTAGCATATCAGAGATTTCTTGGAAAGAAATTATAGGACGCGGTTCGAGATATACTTGCCATATGTTTCCTAACTAAACTCCTTTTATTTGACTTGCCGTTACACAAAAAAAAAAAAAAAGCAACATGACGCCGCTAATATTATTATCGATAATATTATCGAGTATGGGAAAAATATTATTGCATGTTCCCGATACACGTGGATCTAATACACATGCAATGTTGAATTATGCGAATCCTACCTCATCCTATAATCATCATCATCATCATTCATTATCTTTATTCTCTTCGATTCTTTCTATAATGAAACTCAATCTCCTTTCATGTTTCCCTTTATTTCGGTACATAACAACTACTACACCCTTTTGCTTGCACTCAAATCTCAGGTATCACCTCCACTTATCAAAACGTCAGTATCGACCGCATCACGTAAGATAGCCGACATCAATGTTAGCAGTTTTCAATGAGGAGCAATTTTCATCGGCCGGATAGACTCCATTGGCAAAACATAGAACGATTTAATACTCAATTGATAAAATTAAAAGGTTTAGGACCGAGTTAGCCAAAGTGCAATATATTTAGGACTTTTTGGAACAATTTCCTTGTTGTTAACATTAATTTGAGAACACTCTAAATAAGCCTAAATTACTAAATCGACTATACATAGAGTAATAATATCAATATCAAGTACAAAAACTCTTCAAATAAAGCTAAGAAGTAAATTGAATGGACAAAGAACAACTAGTTTCTATAAATAAAAAGTAGAGGTAATTAGACGCTTGGGCAAGTGGGAAGGTTTCTCCTTATATTTCTTATGGCCCTTTTTTAAGTTGTGGTCACGGCCTCACGGGCCTGTTTGGAGTAACCTAAGCTTTCCCCAATACACTTTTCTTTTATTTAGAATGATGGAAAAAATGCTCATAACATTTTTAAAGATTAAATTTAGAAATTAATTGCACTAAAGTTCTAAAACTTGTCGTGAAAGTGCAATTGAGTTCTAGAATTTTCAAAATTTATAATCAAGTCTTAAAACTTATCAAATTTGTATAATCAAGTCTTTCTACTAACTCTATGCAACTTGATTGATAGAAAATGCTACCATGATTTTTTAATTGTTTTTTCTTTAATTTCCTTCATGTGTTAGCCACATCAGTGCCACAAAACAACTGGTTTTCTTTTTCTTATTAAATTTAGCTTACTTTTCAGTCTAATTTAAATAAAATTTGGGTTAAAAAATCATATCTGGACCCATTTACATTTGATATTCGTTGAAGTTCATTGATTTTTTTTTGTATGAAAAAGGGCTAAAGCCAAATACAAAAGTTTAACGCCCTAAATCTATTATCCCTATTTTATTACCTAATAAGATATGAAGTAACTCTGTAGGAAGTAATAAAAATAAACTAGTATCCAAGCGCTTGCTGATTCTAAAATTAGCAAGCCAATTAGAAAAGCGATACATTTCCAAAAGTTATGGTGCACTTCAAACTCAAAATGAGAGTACAAAGTCTTCTAATATCTTTAAGCAAAGTAGAGCCGACATTCATTTTTTTTAAATTCTTTTCTATTGTCAGCCTTAATGCTTAGAAGAAAGATTTTGATGAATCCAACTTACCACTATAAGTGAGATACAAGAAAAATTGAGAATTTTCTTATCTACCATTTTCGATTATCAATCAACAAATGTTTTAGTTTCTAACTTTCATTTGTCTCTATGAGCTTAAAGTTGTTAACATTAATTCGAGAACATACTTTAAATAGGCCTAAATTACTAAATGGACTATAAATATGTTATGTTTCTTCGGTAACGATAATCTTGTAACTTCATTCAACAACCTTTTAAAATCTCTTTTCTTTCTTTACCAAAAAAAATGGTGGTTTTTGTTCTTGATGTTTGTCAATTGAATTTCACTTCTTAGCTATATTAAAAGAGTTTTGAACTTAACTTTTTTATTTTTTCACTCTATATCAGTATGTTTTGCTATTATTAGGCAATAAATCACAATGGCTAATTACTATTTGGGAGGTTATTAAAAGTTGGGCCAAGTGGTACACTCATGTTGCATTTAGCTCAAATTTAATTTGTATCATAAAAACTCCCAAATCGGTATATCTGTGCCACATTTACTCCAAACTAATTTTATGTCATAAAAAATCTTAAACTGGTACATCATACCACATTAACCCCAAACGGGTATACTCATGTCACATTTACCTCAAATTGTAGTAAATTCGGGATTTTGGGGTAAGTGTGCCACAGGTATACCAATTTAAGGTAAATGTGACATGGGTTTACCGGCTTGAGTCTTTTGTGATATAAAAATTAATTAGTATAAATGTACAACAGGTGTAATAGTTGAGGGATTTTTGTGATATTAACCCTACCTTTTATGGTCCTTTTGTTGTACGTGGTCTCACGGTTCTTTCTTTAGTGAGGTAAGCTTTTCCACAACACGTAATTTTTTATTTTTAAAAAGTTATTCTTGCTCAAATAAGAAATAGCTGCGCGTCGCCACAAATGAGAGAATATTGGTTGCTAATAGAACCATGGAGAAAATGTTAGTGACATTTTTAAAGATTTCATTCATGCATTTAGGATATAGATCGATGTAGTTAGGAGACTTAGGAAGAAAAGTAGTGCCTCGTTAGTAATTACCACTTGGGTTCTTACATCATTCTTGGTTGCTACTTAGAATTTGTCGAGTTGTCAAATGAAAAGGACTATTATTCAAACTAGTCAATTAACTTTTGAAATGTCAGCTAATGAAATCTAAATTACGAAATTCTTCGTACCGTCTTAGTTGGCATTTTGATCTGCCCAATCGTTGTGGCGGATTCATTAGTTTGGAGGCAATCATATGTGAACGAAATAATCTCGGGCCATCGAAGCCTTAATGTGCAATTTGTTGCTGCCATTTGGCAGTATTGATAACTTATAAACCAGTTTAATCTTCCATTTACCATGATTATTGATTTTACTTTGGCAAAACCCACTCTGATCGTTACATTTTTTTTCCCATTTAATAGTTATGTCATTCAAAATTTTTCTGCACAGAATAATATAAGGAATAGGAATAACATTATGCGCGTATCACCCAACAATGAAAGGAAAGACATGTAAAGAGAAAGAAAATTATTCTTGTTTTGAAATATACCTCTCTTTTCAATTACGTTCGGAGTAACTATTTGTAAGTAAAAGAAAGAGTGAGCCATTTTTCATCATTAATTCTAGCATTTAATTGAAAAACATGACAAATCCGTTGTAAATTGACAGCAGTCAAGATCGTTACGAAACCCGTAGACAAAACAACTAGTGCTGATGCGGCCAAAACAGTTACAAAACCGTTACTAATCCTTTCTAGATTAATACCCTACATTTCCCTCTGCAATTAAACTATATCTCTCTATTCATTTATTCCTGTTTTTTCTTTTGCTGTGAACTCGTCTTCGACCTCCTTCCTCATCCTCGTCACCTCCAGGAACAGCCTGTTCACCCCATCCTTCAGCCTGCCCAACCCCTCTGACATCACCTCCGTGGCCTTCTCCAGGTCAATTGCGGCCGCCCTCAGCCTCCCCGCGATCTCCCCACCGCTGCCTAATGCCACCACATCCTCGATGGTCTCGAGCACGCGCCACACGCTCACCTCCACGTCATCGAGCTCCTTCACACTTGCCCCCATCTCATCGAGCTCCCTCAAGATCTGGGCTCCCTTGTCTGTATCCTCGCTACATTCCGAATCCACGATAACCGCCGACTGGATTGCGCGGACAGAGTCGTCCCAGGGGAACTCCTCTGGGACATGGAGGCCGACGACCGCCCTTGACGACAGGCGCAGGGCCGAAGATATGACTCCAGCAAGGAACGCCGTCACGAAGCTGACCGCATGGATCGCACGGCAAACAACTCTCCCAACCGGCGAGCCCATCCCCCGAGGGGTCGACATTTCCATTCTCGCAGCCAAGTTTCTGATCAGCCCCTCAATGTCGCCCACGGACTTCACACACCGATCGCCACCCTGGCCCTCGCTCATCCAATCTGCGAGCAAATCCCGTGCTCGGTGACTCTCCTCCTCCGACGGGTCACCGTCCGAGCGGAGGAGCTTAACCGCAATCCTCAGGTTCGGGCAGCGAAGACCCAGTCGCTCGACCTCAGAGGAGATGCAGTTGCAGATATCCAGGACCTTCAGGCTGTCGTCCGAATACCACGACGAGAGGCTGTTGCCGTCGTCCAAGTTCAGCTCGTAGATCAAGGATCTCGCCGCGGAGTGAGCGAAGGCGATCGCCTCTACTGCGGAGGAGAACCAGGGCAAGCTGGCAGAGGCGGGGCTCAGGCCCCAGAGGCGAGAGCGGAGGGACTCGTGGAAGGACTTGGAGATAGATTCTAGCTCCTCGGCGGTGAGCATCGCTCCCTTCTTGTTGCCGGTAAAGACGAGGCGGGTGTCCATTCTCACGAAGCAAAATGAAAGCGAAAGCAATTTCTCTTCTTCTTCTCTTTTCCGGGAAAACTGAGACGAGAAAGTGATGGAAAGTTTTGATGAGTAGGGGGCTGCGAGAAAGTGCAGTATTTATACAGGGCCTGTTTTCTCCGAAGATTGCAAGAAAAATGTGACTATGGAAACAAACATCAACAATGATTTTTCTTTGCTTTTCTGGCCTCTTCATTTTTCTAGAACACGGTTTAAGGTATACTTGCCTCTTATTTCCTACCTAAACTTTCCTCCTATTTAACTTGCGATGGCAAAAAAACTATAATAACCCATCGTGGCAGATAACCAAAGGTATCGATACAAACATTTTCCTCATATTTTTTGGAACAATTATTTCCTTTCGCTTTGCGCGCGGAGCAGATGAGATAAATTTGCCAATGACAGAATTAGGAAACTTAGATACCGGCTACGGTGTTAGAAATTTGATGCGTGGACGTGTTAAGTATTTATGTTGACTTGAGTAATAAGCTTAGGAAATGGAAATAGGCGTACTTATCATTTGGAATCCTGCATCCTAAAAATCATTTATCAAAAGTCACCCAAAGTCCTAAATTATTCCGCTATGACATATTTACCCTGAACATTTTTTGTGACATAAAAATCCTAAACTATACCTACTATGGCACATTTACCCTAAATTGTTTCTTATGGTATAAAAAATTCAAAACTTATACCTATGTGACACATTCATTTTTCGTTAAGGTTTCATTAAATGATTTTCCAGTCAAAACAACATTATTTTTTACTTCACTTAAGCCATGTGAGTGTCATGTCAATACCGTTTGCTTTATAGCAACTATGAAGGCAAATTTTTAGTAGTGATCATTGACAGAATTTTGATGAGAGGGTAAATATGTCTTGCAAGTACAAGTTTAGGATTTTTGGTATTGTGAAAAAAAATTCATGTTAAATGTGTTACAGTGAACAAAATTTATGATTTTTTGTGGCTTTTACCCTAAGCTAATCTAGTAAGTCGGCCAAGTTGAGTAATGACTTTTAAATTACGGAATTCTTGTTAGCATCTCAGTTGGCAATCTATTTACATTCGTTTTAAGTCTTGTTTTTTAAGTTTTTTCTACCATCAACCTTAATGATTAAAATGAAGATTTTGATGAATTCAACTAACCACTACAAGTGAGATATTGATAGAGATGGGTAGTTGATTATCTACTATTTTCATTGATATTTTCCACTTTATATTTGAGGCATTTTGGTTATACATGGTAATAAATCACAATGGCTAATTACCATTTGGTAGGTAATTAAAAGTTGGGCCAAATGGGAAGGTTTCCCGTTATACTCTTTATGGGCCCTTTTGAGCTGTAGCAACGCGGTCTCAACTAGGCCTTTTTGGTAGTAACCCAAGCTTTCCCTAATACACTTTCCTTTTATTTTTGAAAAAGATAATTTTCTCTAATATGAAATATCCAGGCGTTGCCATAAATGAGAGAAATTTTAGTGCTAATTGCATGATGGAAAGAGTGCTAGTAACATCTTTGGAGATTAAGTGTATGCATGTAGTAAACTTAGGTATGAAAACAAGTGCCTAATTAGTGATTACCGTTTGGCTTCCTATATCATGCCCTGATCGCTATGTACAATCCATGGAGTCGTCGGACGGTTAAAGCTATTTTCCAAACTAAAGTATTAACGTTTCCGAGGTTAGTTCGCGATGTCTAAGGTATGGAATTCTTCGTAGCATCTTAGTTGGCATTTCTACCTCCACATTTATCGTGGCGGATTCGGTAGGTAGCCATGCGCTAGCGAGATATTCTCTTGCCATGGAAGGCTCAATGTTTAATTTCTTGTTGCTATTTGGCTAAATGGGTAACTTATAAACCAATTTAATTCCCCATTTGGGGAAAAAAAAATTCCCCATTCATCGTAATATTAGATTTTAATGTGGCAAAAGTCACTCCCGTCGTCACAAAAAAATTTTCAATAAATAGTTATGTTATTCACATTTTTTTAAGAGCAACCCCATTTTTAATTTAAATTCTTGGATTATCAGTTGTATTTTTATATCCTTTGTTTTAAACGTTCTGATTAGATAACCAATTGGCACATCTAAATAATCTTTTTTTTATTTTCTGTTTTTTTTTTTTGATAACCCAGGGAACCCCCGCACGGCCGACAGCCGGGAGGTAAACCCTGGGGGCGACACGTGCTAGCCACCACACACGTGCACCGGTTAAGTCACCCTGCGGCGCCCGGGATTCGAACACTCAACCTTTTGCGAGAGGAAGAGTGCCCTCTCCAGCAGCGCCACCCAGGCGGGTGGTTTTTTTTTTATTTTCTGTTCTTATTAACTCTATTCTAAAAACGCGATTTGCCATCGAAAATAATTTTTTTCGAATTTACTTAATTGTATTTTCCAGAATATATTTGGAAGAAGCGTAATGCTGAGATATTTACGATATTGCCCCTGGTGAGAGAGGTTTAGAGGAAAGTGCTGGATATGGGCTCTACTTGCTTATTGTGGCCCTACATGGACAAAAAATTCAAGAACCTTTTTTTATTTATATTTAATTTTTTAAAATTCTTTTTTTTGGTGGAATTAGTCGGGGATCAAGGTAATTCAACTAGTATCATGATCTGTCTTGGGCCAAGAATGCCTCTATTGAAAAAAAATTAAAATTAAAAAAAAAATGCCTCTATATCGATCGACCTTGTAGCATCTCTAATCTTAATCCAAAAAAAAAAAACGATGGCAGTCTTCATTCTCGATGTTTGCCGATTGAATTTCACTTCTTAGCTTTAATACGAGAGTTTTTGGACTTGGCATTGATGTTTTTACCTCTATAACGAGATGTTTTGGCAAATATTAGGTAATAAAACACAAGGGGTGATTACCATTTGGGAAGTACTCAAAGGCTGGGCCAAGTGGGGAGGTTTGTCGCTATACATTTTATGGCCCTTTTGTTGTTGTTGGGGGCGGTCTCACAAGGCCTTTTAGTAGTAACGTCAGCTTTGCCCAATACAAAGGCCTTCTAGTAGTAATGATTGCTTGGAACATCTACAAAGATTAAATTCATACATTTGGAATATAAATCAATGTACTTAGAAAAATGAGGAATGAAATGTAGTGCCTGATTAGGAATTGACACTCGGGTTCTTACGACATGCCCAGATTGCTACTTAAAAAATTTGTAGGGTTGTTGAATGGGTAGGCAATGACATCTGAATTATGGAATTCTTCGTGGCATCTTAGTTGGCATTTCTATCGCCACATTCATTGTGGCAGATTCATTAACTTGAAATTATTAGGTAACAAATATGTTAGCGAGATATTCTCGGACCGCATACGGCTTGATGTTTAATTCCTTGTTGCTATTTGGCTAAATGGGTATCTTATAAACTGATTTAATTCCCATTCATCACGATTATAGATTTCATTGTGGCAAAACTCACTCTCCTCGCAATATTTTCCTAATGAATAGTTATGTTATTAACATTGTTTTGAGAGTAACCCCATTCCAACGTTAAATTCTTCAATTATCTGTTGTATTTTCTATATCCATTTCGCTGAAAAGGTGTCGACTGAATAACTTTCCAAATATGGATTAATTAACCTATTGACAAAGGATGTGAGGGTCCTTTGTTTATTTTTGGAAAAGAAACGTAATCACAAGAAAATTAAATATGGATTAATTAACCAATTTGTTCTTCATTCTTCTCAACTGACCAACTCCGTTCTCGTGATAAGTTGGACGGCTCCATATGGACCCTCTCCCGAAAAGCTGCTCTCTTCTGATGTCCTTTCGGATCCGACGGGTAAGTCAATATCTGCATATGCCTCCCTTTTGCAGATACTAGCGCAGGTTTATTGCTGGCCCTACTGAAAAATGAGCTTCGAGAGCTTGAACTGCAATGATCTAATTCTAGCTGACGACTTACCATCTTATTCTTTGTTCTTACACTAGTCTTCTTGGGCATCACATATGCCCTTGTCTATGCGAAGGCGCCTCCTTTTTACTGGGGACTCGTCCATAAGCATTGGTTTGAGAGTCACATGGAGAGACTTGTGGCTTTTTCTTTTGAACTTGTTGCTAGAATTGATGGACGCAGAGGAGCCCAATGACTTATGAGGGATGAGCGGTCTCGATTTCGCCAGCTTCATCGCTGAGTTTTCTCTAGCCATTTACTTTTGACTATGTTTACATCAAAAATTAACCAAATCAATTATAACCGGCATGATATCGATTCAAGTAAACACGTGATCCGAGACCAGGTAAGATGTGGTTATTGGCAAGACGACAATCACAGGAGCCCTTAGTGATGGTCATACCGACCACCAAAATACTTGTCGGTAACCATCCTTATTGATGATCCTGCTCTAACTATCAATATACAATAGCGATTGGTTGACCATGTCATGGTAAAATTGACCAAATGTTGAAAGAGGCAAATATATCGATTGAGAGGAATAGATTGACCATGGAATGAGAGACCATTTGAAAAATGACCATTTATGAGAATAAAATGAGCGAGAAGTTTAGGACTAGTGGCATTTGAATTTGAAACTGCTTGCAGATAAAACAGATCGTGATCGAAGGTGAATTTGAAGGAATAACAACTTGGATGAGAGTCAAGATGACGACAGATAAATGTGGAGAATCAGGGCATCATGTTGAAGGGGTAACTGCTTGGAGATAAGATGTTATGGCAACGTGAAGATGTGGAGCCGAGGGCTTTGGAGATGTGAAGGCACGAGGGAAACTGCTGAAGAACTTCTTATGGGCAGTAAAATTGTATATGCTATAAATACTAGTGCTTGTGTACAGTAGAACCCCGCAAAACAAACAAAACTATCTTTCTACTAACTTTCGATTTCTGCACTTTAGCTGTAGTTTCCAGATATCTCGTTGTTGATTAAATTCTGACATGTATCTTAATTGTACCTTTCGTCAATTAAAGTCCGACATTGTATCTTTCTGCCATCACGCTTTGTTGTCAATTTGATTCCGGCAAAATGTTGTGTGTTTTGACATTGATTAAATTCCGTCAAAGTATATCTATCTATTTCATGTTCCTTTTACCCGGTTAGTACAACTCTTATCTAGAATCGCTACAAAACCCATCTCCTTATAATAAAAACTGAAAAACAACTTTCGGTGAAATATATTTCGTTGTCGAATTCAATTCCGACAAAACAGACTTACCGACAACGGAAACTTCTTTGGCACATTAGCAAAACTTGGCAGAACCATTAAACTGTGAACCATACTATTTTCATACTAATCACGTGCTTCAAAGACTCCAGTTTCTCCATCATAGCCTTCATGTTTTGTGTTGCCGCTAGATTCTTTTTCTGTTTCAAATTAGAGAGGGACGAGGTGGTACCATGGCAGCGCACGTATTTGGTCTTGTTACATCCATCCATTCATCCAACCTGTCATGGCTGAGAAATATTTTAGGGCTTACTTCTAAGAAGTCAACAGTGTTGCGGAGCTGCCGGAATGTTTGCTCTTCCACTTCTCAGTGAGTTTATTTCTGTCAGTTACTTACTGATGATGGTAGGAATCAACTATAGGAGCAGCATTCTTCTCGCGGACAGTGGGTGTCAATGATGCGTCGGTGAAGTTTGAGATATGGGATGCTGCTGGTCAGGAAAGGTACCGCAGCTTGGCTCCTATGTACTACAGAGGCGCTGCCGCAGCTATTATTGTCTATGACTTCGCTACCACTGTATGAAAACTTCCCTTTCTCGTTTTCTTCATCGTTTGTAATTTTCGTGCCTGTGTTAATCAATTAGGAAGGTTACTCTTCTATTAGGAATAGCTTAGAAGTTTTGAACCTTAGGATAGGAAGGTTAATTACCTCTTCTCTGTCAACAGTAGCAATTGTATATTCTGGACAGTCTTTAGCTGCTGTTGCTTTTGTGGTGGAAACAGCTAAGAGGTTGCCCAGAGTTCAGGCTATGCAGAATTCAGCACCAGCGGGGTTGATTCTAGCGGATAGAAGCTCTGAAGAAACCCGATCTGCATCCTGTTGTTCTTGAGTTCTTATCAAATCTTTGTTCATTCCTTTCCCTTTTCTCCTCACGTTCTGTAGTTCTCTTCCCCTCAAGTACCTTGATCTTTCAGTTCTTGATGCATATGAATAAAAACGAATTTGACTAAAACACCACTTGTGAAACTGGAAAACCAATTGGAGTTAGGGCTTTAGTTCATACAAACCCAGTGAATTCCTCGTTGATCAGTGAAGACTGGAAAATCTCTCTCTCTCTCTTTCTCTCTCTCTCTCTCTCTCTCTACGTATCATGTATAATAATAAACAACCATCTAACCTTTTCCAACTAGACGGAGTCACGCGTGAATCTGTTTGTGCTATTATGTTCGATCTTGCAATACCATGCGGGTTTCTCACTTTCTGGCAATGCCAGCGATCTTCCACATCTTTCAACCATTTTCATGACAAAGATGGCGACGAAGTAATATATCAAATGAAAGTAATGAATATTAGCAAGTTCGAGTGGATTTTCTCAATAATGTTCCCAGAAACTTCAAGCGTGCATGGCTTCAGGAGTCACCGTTGATAAAACTATCTTTGATTTCTTTTCATGCAACACGACGTGGCTCCGAAGATAGGGACCAAATCAATCGAAGCCCTTATCTTGAATGGTTTGTTATCCTTATTTGCAAGCAGTCATTGACGTAGGACGGATCACATTTGACACCATAACATAAGAGCAGGGATTGGTCAGAGACAAGCCAATTAATAAAGCAGCGATTCTAAGCGAATATGCAGGTGAAAAGACGAAATGGAAATGCTTTATCTCAGAAGCGAATCGAGAAAATGGACTTTGAGGACAAGCTTGTCTAGAATGGAAGTTTCAAAAAGAGGAGCACCGCGAAAAGAGAGAACGGCCAGAAAAAGAAATGCTAGGGAGGACTGGAAGACCGTGAGGAAAAATTAGACAAGACAAAATCTAGGAACGAATACATCCAGGAAAAAAGTGACCGTAACTCTAATCGATCGCCTCAAGCATGTGCCTCGCGCTTGCCTCTACGTCATCGAGCTCCTTCAGGACTTGCTTCTTCCTGTCGCTTTCCTCGTCGCGTCCCACCTCTGCAATAACCGCTGACTCAATCGTGCAGATATAGTTGTCCGAGGGAACGCAGCGAGGAAACAGACAAGAAGACGCAACCCCTGCCTCGATCGCACGGAGATAGTCGCACCAGGGGAACTCCTCGGATGATGAGGACATGGATGACCGCCCCTGGGTAGTATATATATAGGGTGAGATTTCTTCTAGGAGTGCAAGAACAATGTGACAACGGAAAAAAATCCAAAGCATTATTAACATATCAGAGATTTCTTGGAAAGAAATTATAGGACGCGGTTTGACATATACTTGCCATATATTTCCTAACTAAAATTTCCTTTTATTTGACTTGCCGTTACAAAAAAAAAAAAAACAACAACACGAGGCCGCTGATATTATTGTCGATAATATTATCGAGTGTGGGAAAAATATTATTGCATGATCCCGATACATGTGAATCTAAGCCGCATGCAATGTTGAATTATGCGAATCCTACCTCATCCTATAATCATCATCATTCATTATCTTTATTCTCTTCGATTTTTTCTGTAATGAAATTCAATCTTCTTTCATTTATCCCTTTATTTTGGTACATAACAACTGCTACAACCTTTTGCTTGCACTCAAATCTCAGATATCGCCTCCACTTTATCAAAACGTCAACGTCGGCCGCACACGTAGGACAGTCGGCGTTCACGTCAACAACTTTCAATGAGGAGCAATTTTCATAAGCCGAATGGACTCAATTGGCAAAACATAGAACGGTCTAGTACTCATTTGACAAAATTAAAAAATTTAGGACTGAGCTAGCAAAAGTGCAATATATTTAGGATTTTTTTGGACAATTTCCCTGTTGTTAACATTAATTTGGGAATACTCTAAATAAGCCTAAATTACTAAATGGACCATACATTGAGTAATAATATCAATGTCAAGTACAAAAACTCTTCAAATAAAGCTAAGAAGTAAATCGAATGGACGAACATAGAGAACAAAAATTACCATCGTTTCTATAAATACAAAGTAGAGGTGATAAATCCCGACGGCTAATTACCATATGGGAGGTAATTAGAAGCTGGGGCAAGTGGGAAGTAGAGGTGGTAAACGGGTCAAGAACCCATATATTAACCCATAAAACCCATATTTAATGATTATGAGTTATAAATGGATTGGTTTTAGTTTTAAAAGTAGACTTAAAAGGGTCATTAATGGGTTGCTTATTAATTTAATGGGTATTAAATGGGTCACAAATGGGTTACCCAACAAGCTTAAATGAATAATAAACATGTTATTTTCAAAAAAATTTCAATTTTCTGATTTTTTTTTATATTTATATTTTCTTTTTCTTTTTCTTTTTCTTTTCTCTTTTCTTCTTCCTCCGCCAGGATCGGCCACCACCAAGGAAGAAGAAAAATGAAAAAAAAAGGAAATAGGAAAATAAAAGAAAAATAATTAAAATATGATTTTTTAAATAAAAATTAAAAATATGAAAAAAATTTTCATTTTCCTGAAAACATTTTCTAGAAAATGTCATATTTTCCGCGAAACAAACGGAACCTCAATTTTTTAAAAAAATATAAAAATTATCCACTAGATTTGTATTGCATGAAAATGTTTTAGCAATACAAATTTTTTAAACAATTAGCAAAAATAAGCTTTCCTAGATTTGGTTGAATGGGTTGGATCAAGTAAGTGTTGGGTATGGGTCGGGCCAAATATGGGTCGAAGAATTTGCCTTGCGTTAAATAGGTCACAAACGAGTTAAATGAATCAATTTGAATCGGACCATTTATGACCTGACTCGACCCACCCGTTTAACAGGTTTACTGAGAAGATTTCTCCTTATATTTCTTATGGCCCTTTTTTAGTTGTTGTCACGGTCTCACAGGCCTTTTTGTAGTAACCTTAAGCTTTCCCCATTACACTTTTCTTTTATTTAGAATGATTGAAAAAATGCTCATAACATTTTTAAAGATTAAATTCAGGGATAAGTGAATTAAAAGTTCTAAAACTTATCACAAAAGTGCAATTAAATTCTAAAATTTTTAAAAATTACAAAAATTTAACGTCGTAAATCTACTATCCAGATTTTATCACCTAATAAAATATCTAGCAATTCAATAGGAGATAATGAAAATAAATTAGTATCCAAGAGCTTGTCAATTCTAAAATTAGCAAGCCAGTTAGAAAAGCAATTTCCTTCCCAAAAGTTACATTGCACTTTAAACTTAGTAAGAGCATAGAAGTCTTCTAATATCTTTAAGCAAAGCAGGATCAGCATTGATCTTTTTTAAAGTAGTTTATATCGTCAACCTTTAATGCTTAGAAGAAAGATTTTGATGAATCTAACTTACCACTATAAGTGAGATTGAGGAAAAATTGAGAATTTTCTTAGTTACCATTTTCGATGATCGATCGACAAATGTTGTAGTTTCTAACTTTCATTTGTCTCTATGAACTTAAAGTTGTTAACATTAATTTGAGAACATACTTTAAATAAGCCTAAATTACTAAATGGACTATAAATATGTGTTATGTTTCTTCTGTAACAATAATCTTATAACTTCATTCATAAACCTTTTAACATCTCTTTTCTTTCTTTACAAAAACGACGGTGGCTTTTGTTCTTGCTGTTTGTCAATTGAATTTCACTTCTTAGCTATATTAAAAGAGTTTTGGACTTGACATTTATATTTTTACCCTATATCGGTATGCCTTGGTAATAATAGGCAATAAATCACAATGGCTAATTACAATTCGGGAGGTTATTAAAAGCTAGGCCAAGTGGGAAGGTTTTTATTATACTTTTAGGGCTAATCCCACTAAAAACTCCAAACTAATACACTTTAGCTCAAATTAAATTTTGTCTCACAAAAACTTCCAAACTGACATACCAATACCACATTTACTCCAAACTAATTTTTATGTCATAAAAAATCTCAAACCGGTACATCGTGCCACATCTACCCCAAACGGGTATGCACGTGCCACATTTACCACAAATTATAGTAAACCTAGGATTTTTGGGGGTAAGTGTGGCACAGATATACCATTTTGAGAAAAATGTGGCATTGGTTTACTAGCTTGGGATTTTTTGTGATATAAGAATTAGTTTAGCTTAAATGTAGCACGGGTGTAACGGTTGATGGATATTAAGGGCCCGTTTGGCAATGTGCTAAATAGTGAAAATTTCTGTTCTTTTGTTCCAGAATCAGTTTGGGAATATAAATCCGTTTGTTAAAATTTTTGTGCCCGAGCACAATTTTGCAAAAAATTGATCCCAAAATCAGTTTTGAAACAGAATCAAGAAGGAAAAAAAAGTAGTTGCTTGATTCTGGAACAATTTTTCCGGAACTGATTCTTCTTAGTTTTCTTATTTCTTTTTTATTTGTTCTTTGTCTTCTTCCTGGCCCACCGCCAGCCTGCCGCCGGCGACCGGCCACCGGCATCGACCAGTGCTGGCGAGGGTGGCCCTCGCCGCCCTTGGCGACAACGAGGTCGGCCCTCTCCACCCCCGGCAACGGCGAGGTCGGCCTTGCCCAAATCTGGCGAGGTCGGCCTTGCCATCGCCACCTCCGCCGCCGCCATTGCCCAGATCACGGCGAGGTCAAGCCTCGCCCTACCAAGGCGAGGCCGACCTCGCCGTTGCAGGGGGTGGCGATGGCGAGGTCGGCCTTGCCAGATCACGGCGAGTAGGGGTGTACAACTGGACCGGGTTTACCCGGAAACCGGACCGGCCCACCTGAAAAACAGGTCCGGGAACCGGTTCCGGTTAAAATCGGTCCGGGAACCGGTTCCATTTTTTTGGAACCGGTTAGAACCGGTCCGGTTTCCGGTTCCGAGTAAAAACCGATCCGGACCGATTTTAAAACCGGTTTTAAGATAATATAAAAAAACAAAAAAAACCCTAGATCTAGATCATGATCACTGTCTCAATTCTCTCTTTGCCTCTCCTCTGTCTCGGTTCTCTCTTTGTCTCAGTTCTCTCTTCGCCGATCGTCGCAAGAACGCAATTACGCAACCGAGGAGGCTCCTTGTTCCCTTCACCCATCCGGCTCTCGCTGATCCGTGAGTCCTCCGTTCCTTCAGTCTCTCTTCTTCATCTTTGTTGCAAGGTGAAATGGTTTCGCGCTCGAGCTTCGAATCTGTTCTAGTGTTGGGGAAGTGTTCGAGTTCGAGTTTGAGGTTTTGCGTTCGAGTTTTAGGGGTTTTTCGCCGCGGGCTTGGGTTGGCGTAGAAGATTCTCTAAGTTTTGATGATCAGTGAAGGACTTGAAGGAATAGACGCCATCTGATCTTGCGAAATCCGGCTTGTCTGAGTTTTTTTTTTTTGAAACTTTTATCTCTTGCTTCTTGGACTTCTGAGTTTGTTTAATGGAAGAATGTAAGCGTTGGTTGCGTACCTGACTTCAGTGGTTGGCCTCAACTCGAAGCTCTATATGTTGCAATCTCATTATACTCGAAACTGGTTATTATGATCTTGTCGTCATCCTTTGGATCATTCATGCAAGATTGCCCGCTTTAGAGTTTAGATTAGTGAAAGCTTCTCTCAAATTTTTGGAATTGTCGTAGTTGGTTTGTGGGATTAGCTTCGTGGTGTCAGTGCACGCGCGTCTCTGTGTGCTCATGTTGGCATTTGTGTTCCTTCTTTTCCTTCAATTTGGTCAATTCTGGATTTGCTGTGGTTGGTTTACTGATTGTGACATGGAATTCTAGTGCTTGTTGTTGCTTCTTGCTCGATTAGTTCGACTAAGCTCTACAGTTTCTTTTTTGTGGTAAAAATTAGGTCCAAGAACTGGGTGTGTTCACATAGTGATGACTTTCAGTGAAATGGTTAATTCTGGCAAGAAATATTTTGTCTCTACATTTTGTTCTTTGTATGCTCAAAAGCTCACAAATCGACAATGTGATGATGACCCAAACCCGATTGGTTGCTGAAATCAATCCCCTTTGTTGTGTTGTGTTTGATTATATCATGTTCTGATCTCTAATGTATGGATTGAATTTGTTGTGGCTTAGTCTGAAACTCTCTGGAATTCATATTTGAAGCTCTCTGGAATTCATATTTGTAGTTAAAAACGCATGAAAATCTTCAAATATGTTGGTACAAGTATCGAGTTCCTGTTTGGTTAGCTTGGTTGCATTCCTCTCCCTGTTAGTTTGGTGAGTGTTTGGTGTGCAACAAGTGTGACCTTTAGGCTTTCAGTTTACAAGTTCTTTTGTTTGGTTGTGCAACAATCTTTTGGCTCTTACTTAAATTTGTTTTCAGTAAAATCCTCACATTGTTGTATAATTTGATTTTAGTTGATGGAACAAGACAAAGACACATCAATTGAAGTGGATGGATATAATGAAATGAGTCTGCTCATGAAATTGCCATTCGAAGGAGCTGCTGAAACCAGAAAAAGGAACAAAAAATGAGTCCACTCATGAAACCAGAAAAAGGAACAAAAAAAACAGGTTCTTGGGTAGACCCTGAAACCGGACCGAAAAAATAGGGTCGGTTCCAAAACAGGGTCCAAGGAAAACAGGGTCGATTTCAGGTTCTAAAAATTAGGAACTGGTTATAACAGGGTTGGTTTCAGGTTCCAGGTCTGGACCCAACCCACCCTGAAATCGATCACCCCTAACGGCGAGGTTAAGCCTCGACGAGGTCGGTCTCGCCATGGCCCGGCGAGGCTCGACCTCACCGTGATCTGGTGAGGCCGACCTCGCCATTGCAGGGGGTGGCGATGGCAAGGTCAGCCTCGCCGTGATCTGGCAAGGCCGTCCTCGCCGTCGCCAGGGGTGGCGATGGCAAGGTCGGCCTTGCCTTAGCCGGGCGAGGCTCGACCTCGCCGGCCCTAGCCTGTTGCCGGTCGCTGGCGCCGGTGACCGGCCATGGCAAAAAAAAAAGAAATATTAAAAAATTCAAAATATTATTAAAATATTATTAATAAAAAGAAATTTTATGTAGTTATCAAACTCATTTTTTTTTCTTTTTCTATTCTAAGAATAGAAATTTTGGGCAGTTACCAAACGCCTTCAAATGTTTAGAAATTATTCCTGAATACAGAATAAAAAAAATCATTTCTGATCAAAATCTGTGCCATGCGCAGCCTAACCCTACTTTTTATGGCCCTTTTGTTGTACGTGGTCTCACGGTTCTTTCTTTAGTAACGTAAGCTTTTCCAAAGCACGTAACTTTTGATTTTTAAAATGTTATTCTTGCTCAAATAAGAAATAGCCGCGCGTTGCCACAAATGAGAGAATATTTATTGCTAATAGAACCATAAAGAAACAGCAAGTAACATTTTTAAAGTTAAAATTCATGTATTTAGGATATAGATCGATCTATTTAGGAGACTTAGGAAGAAAAGTAGTGCCTAGTTAGTAATTACCACGTGGGTTCTTATATCATTCTTGGTTGCTACTTAGAATTTGTCGAGGTGTCAAATGAAAAGGACTATTATCCAAACTTCAAACTAGTCGATTAATTTTTATAATGTCAGTTAATGAAATCTAAATTACGAAATTCTTCGTACCATCTTAGTTGGCATTTTGATCTGCCCAATCGTTGTGGCGGATTCATTAGTTTGGAGGTAACCATATGCTAACGAAATAATCTCGAACCATTGAAGCCTTAATGTGCAATCTGTTGCTACCATTTGGCAGTATGGATAACTTATAAACCAGTTTAATCTTCCATTCACCATGATTACTGATTTTACTGTGGCAAAACCCACTCTAATCGTTACATTTTTTTTCCCATTTAATAGTTACGCCATTCAAAATTTTTCCACACAAAATAATATAAGGAATAGAAATAACGTTGTGCATATCACCCAATAATGAAATGAAAGATAAGTAGAGAAAAAATAGATATTCTTGTTTGGACATATATCTTTCTTTTCAATTATGTTCGGAGTAACTATTTGTAGATAAAAGAAAGAGTGAGCCGTTTTCCATCGTCAATTCTTGCATTTAATTGAAGTTGCAAATTAAGGGGGAAGAACATTAGAAGTGCTAAAAGTTGTGTACGGAGCTCGCTTTGGTGTCAAAAGTTCCATTTGGATCGCTTAAATGCCAAAAAAATTTGAAAAACGATCTTTTTAAGTGCCAACTCCGATCTGATTGATTAGAAATCTGACGTGGTAATTTTTTATTAGTATTTGAAGCCGACGTGGCTCGCCGGAGAGTACAGTCAGTGTGCAAACAATAAAACGACGTTGTTTTATTCACGATACCTACACAACGCCGTTTTATTTAGCTTCTTCTCCCCAAAATAAGAACCCTAATCCCCAAATTGAAAGATGGAGGGTGGAAGCTTAGCAGCGGCTCACATCCGGGATACCTAACCCACGAAAATCAGAACCTTAAATCCCTAATTATCAGCTCGCGCTTGCAGATGGAAGGCGGAAGCTTCAGCAGCGGCTCACATTCAATTAAAAAAAGGGAATTAGATGGTAAGTATTACTGTTTTGTGGGTTACCGAGTCCAAGAAGAACATCTTGGACTCAGTTAAATCCCAGGAGAAGATTCCATGGATGCAGCAGGTATAGAGAAGGCTCAAAGTGCAAATATTTCAAATGAGTTGATGCCAAATTCTTCGGTCGAGCCACAGAAGTGATCTTGCAGCTACTTGAAGGACGACATCAACCTCCACCTACATTAATGGACGAGTTAGATGATGTCGACTCAATGCAAGCTCAAATGAAGGGTTTAATCGAGCATTGATTGTGTTGTTGTTCTCTTGTGTAGTATATTCAAATTTGAAGTGAGCAATGAGAAGAAGTTTGTATGTCTACCATAATCGAAGATGTGGAATATTTACTTGTATTGGGTCATTTGTAAGTAAAGTGTGTTCCTGGTTTACTGCAAATTGTATGAAACAAAAGGTTTTGTTCCAATCTATGATGGAAATGGAAGGTTGGAGTTGGAATTCATTGATTGTGAGCACTTCAAAGTTTTTTTGCTTGGTTCTGTATTGTATATATTGGTTTGTTTGGTTTTTGCATCAGATGTAATGGTTTGCTGCAACCATTACTGCAAACCATGAAGAAATTAAGGGGTGGTAACAATTCACAAGTGACTATTTCAGTGCCGCAAGTTGTAAATAGTGATCGTTTCAGTGCCAAGTTTTTTTCAAAGTGATCATTTTAGTGTCAATCGCGATGAAAAAGTGATTACTCGTGTTGCACGAGTTTAAAAATAAGAACAAGTCAGTTTCAACTATGTTTCCATTGGCTTGCACCAGTCGTGGTGCATGTTGTTGCACCAGTTGAGTTGCTGATGCATCTTGTTCTTGCACCAGCTCATACAAGTGTTGGTGCAAGAAGATGCACCAATACCCAGAGTTGCACCGAGAGCTGTGTTGGTGCAACAGGATGCACCAATAGCCACAATTGCACTAGTGCTGTGCTAGTGCATCTTGTTCTTACACCAGTACTTATAGGGCGCGTTTGGTAACGTTTCTATTTCTGGAAATAATTTCTTTTCAGAAATAGTTTTTTCTATTTCTATTTCCTGGAAGAGTTTCTGAGCAAAATAATGCGTTTGGTAACTGCACAAAATTTCTATTCTTGGAATAGAAAAAGAACATAAATGCATTTGATAACTGCACAAAATTTCTATTCCTAATTTTTTGCATTCAAATCTATATCTTTTATTTAACTATAAGTACAAGTTATAAGTGAAAAAAACCAATAAGCATGGTTTATTGGTTTGTCTAATCCTTTTTAGGGGTTTAAAACCCCTTTTAATCCCTAAACTAAGGAATCTTCAAAAATACCACCTGGGCACCTCAAAAATTTAAATTCACTCAAAGTGGGTTGCCACATGTATTCTAAGCCATTATGTGAATTTTTTATATATTTTTTTGGGGTAAAATTTATTAAAATTTTTTACTTTACCTAAATCCGTTTCTTTTTATTTTTCCGAAAATTTTTATGAAATTTTTTTCATTTTTTCAATTTCGGAATTTTGCAAATATTTAAGGGTTTTCTTAGTTTTTCTAATTTTTATGGATTTTTTGAGAATTTTTTTGATTTATATGAATTTTGGGAATTTTTTAATTTTCTAATTTTTATGGGATTTTTCTGAAATTTTTCTAATTTTTATGAATTTTCTGAATTTTTTAATTTATTCTAAGCCATTATGTGAATTTTTTTTATTTTTGATTTTTTTGGGAAAAAGTTTATTAAAACTTTTTACTTTCCCGAAATCTATCTCTTTTTATTTTCCAGAAAGTTTTTTATGAATTTTTTTTTAATTTTTTCAATTTCGGAATTTTGCCAATTTTATGGGTTTTCTGAGTTTTTCTGATTTTTATGGATTTTTTGAGAATTTTTCTGATTTTTATGAATTTTTGGAATTTTTTTAATTTTTTATAATTTAATTAATTTTTTATTATTTCCGCCAAGAATGGACCGGACCGGTGCTTTGAGACGGTTTGCAGACGACGGAGGATGGAGGAGGAGCTGAGGTTGCAGCTTGAGGACCAGACCTTTCTATTTATATTTTTATTTCTGGGAACAAAGAAGTAGATTTTTTCTACTTCTTATTTCTGCTCCAAATCTATTTCTTGGCCACTTTTCTATTCCAGGAAATAGAAAAATAAAATGCGTTACCAAACGAGTTTCTGTTCCTTTTTTGTTTCAAGGAACAGAAGAACAGAAAAATAGAGAAACAGAAGCGTTACCAAACGCGCCCATATTTACTAGTGCAGGAAGATGCAGCACCCACAACTTTAACCAGCACATACATCCAGCACCCACAACTTCAACCAGCAACAATAATCAACTAACCACTTCCAAAAACAACATCAACCTCATAACAAGGTGCAAGACAAGAAAATAACAAAAACATTATTGCCATTGACATTGATTGGCTCTTTACAAAAATAAACATGTCCATAAAAAACATCAGTCCACCAATCAGTCAACGATCCCCTCCCACCTAATATGTCAAAGCGAATACATAAAAACAATGGCAACAATCCCCATCAATGAAGATACCATGTCCAGCACCCTCCCATTAGTCAATATGCACAATACCCTCGGCTCCTTTTCTTTTTGCACTTTTGAATTGATTCATAATTCGAGCACTCTTTCGAATTAGACACGTAGGAAGTTCGTTAACTGGAATTTCTGTCACATTCTTCTTAGCATCAACATTTTTTTTTGTAGCATGTGTCATGTGTGGGGACCTCTCCGTAGGAACATTGGTTCCATGATCAATCGGTTGAGATGGAACTAGTACTGGTTTTGTTGGTTAAGATGGAACTAGTGCAACTTTATTTGTCGGTAGCTGTTTTGAAGTTGTACTCGTTGTCTTCTTCTTCTTCTTTGTGCTCTTCTTTGGCTGCTCTCTTAACTCTTGAGTTGGCCCACCTTGAGATATAAGCACCTTCGAACTTCTTCCAAGCTACAAGAACGTAATTATATTGTTAACCAAATGAATTGAAATGCCATAAATTAAATACATGAGTCCTACAAATCTTACATTGAAAATAGTCATTCTAGTACGTTCATCTATGTAAATCCCATAATCATATTGCCTTATTCTTTTACAAGAACCCCTCTTGTTCGCTGTGGTGTATCACTTTGAGCAACCGTGGGGAAGCAATTTGTGCAACTTGTGGGAGAGCAACTTATGGGGCTCCCTGTCCTTATGCAACTTGTGCAGTTGGTCATATTCTCACCTTAGAAACACATAACAAAATTAAACTCAGCCCATAAAAGACAAACACAACAATGTATAGCTTACTGAATGTTTTTTCCTCGTTTGTTCAACAGTGGACTCAGTTCTTGTTGTTACTGTCCTGCCTGCACTTGTCCCTGCACTTGGGCCTAGAACAGGGCCTTTTGTTGGTCGTTCAGTAGGCCCAACAGCAACCTCTTCAGTAGGTGTTGTTCTTAGTCCACAATCAGCTCTTGCAACAACTTCTTATTCATGTTGCCTTTTCAACTGACAACCTTTCTTATTGTGCCCTTTCTTGTGCCAATAGGAGCATTTCATCTTCACCCCGATCCTACTCATCCTCTGACTTGATGCCTCTCCCTCTTGTATTCTTTGTTTTTTCTTTGGCCTTCCTATTTGCTTCTTTAGTGGTAAAGGTAGAGGGCCTTCACGATTTTTTGGCTCCCAAAATTTGCTACTTCGGATAGGCTGCATCATGAATTGGTACGAATTAAGATATGAGCTTTTTTTGTACCAATCATGTAGGTAATCCTCTGGCCTTTCTTACTTCATCAAAATGGCACAAATAGCATGGGGACAAGGAATTCCACTTAGATCTTAGGCTCGACATGAACACTTTCTTTTATCTAGGTTGACCATATACTTATCATTATTGTAAATGATCTCATATCCATTTTCTCCATTCCAAATCGGATGGCAGAACCTACTAGCAGCAATTTTCGCATCCAATTTCTTTACAATTATAGGACCGCATTCTCTGCTCCACTTGGTAGCCTCATCTCTTTGCATGTGCAGTCTGGTCATGACCATAACACGAATATCATCAAGCATGTTGATGATTGGCTTGCACCTGGCCTCTAAAATTCTACCATTGAAAGCTTCACTGAGGTTGTTGTCAATTGTATCACATTTAAATTCTTCACTGAAGAAGGCTCAACACCAGTGCTTAGCTTCTGTCTGGAATAGTGCATCAAAGCCTTCCTTTATCAGCTACAACAACCCTTGTTTGACTAATCTGAAGTCAACCATGTTGGTACTCTTCACTATCCGCCAAAACTACTTCTACAGCATATCTCCTTTGTAGTTCTTTGCCCAATTTGCATATATGTATCTCGCGCACATTCTATTCTCAGCATATGACATCGACTTAGCCAATACAGGAACAAGTCCCTACAAAAATTCAAATCAACAAATACAAGTCAGAAAATACTGAAGTAATTAATATTAAAAGGGAATTAATTGACAATGGTATTACCTTATGTTGGTCGCTCATGAATGTCTATCCTCCCCCATTGTTTATGTCAAGGTCAATTATTAAATTCTTGAAGAACCAGGACCAAGTATCCTTATTCTCAATCTTGACAACTGCCCAAGCTATCGGAAACATTTAATTGTTGGCATCTCTTCCCATAGCAGCCAACAACTCCCCCTTGCATAAACCCTTAAGGAAACATCCATCCAATCTTACAACTCTTCTACAACCAGCCAAAAAGCCCCGTTTGCATGCATCAAAACAAACATAAAATCTATCAAACCTAGGCCCACAATCAGGCAGTGGCCTCTTTATAACCTCAGCATATACCCTACTAGATGGGTTTTGAACCACGCATTTACAGGCATAATCCCATACTTGCGCATATTCTTCCTTATACCGACCCATCAAAATTTGCATCACCCTCTGCTTAGTTCTCTTGCACTGATTTCTCTACAAATTAACTCATACCTGCTCCTTCACTAACTGCTTAAACTGAAGGCATTTGATCTCGGGCATTGCTTTGATTGTATTGAAAAAATGTTTCGACAACCGCACACTTGTTACCCTTTTGTTATCAAAATGAATTGAACAAGTATGTTTCTCCTAAAATGACCTAATCTGGAATGACCCTTTCCTACTCACAGCGCCGTACAGCTTCCAATGACAATTGGGTTGTGAGCACTTAGCTTTCACAAATTCCTTCGTATTTCTAATGAATTCTACGCTCCTCTGTTCAACAATAGAACTCTCCACAATAGCTTCTTTTAATTGTTTTGCATCATCAAATTTCATGCCGACACACAAAATAGGTTTATCGACATTTGGATCATAGTAAGGGTGCTTACTTTTCCTTCGATGAATAGGTTCTTCATTATCATTCTCTGAACCAGCAGTTTCATTGCCGCAACTTTCTGTATCTTTACTTACATTACCTCCAATTGGAACTCCATCCAACTCAAGTCTTTCTCCTAAAGTTGGAAGTTTTTTTCTGAAAAATTCTCTTTGGATTTGTCTTGACTGTTGGAGTTCATCATCGTCTTCATCACTTAGGAAATTGACAATTGGCAAAGCTTCATCTTCTGACACACTATATTGAGCAACTTCCCATTCTAATCCAACTGAGTCTTCATCAACCACATCTTCAATTGGGACTTCACCCACATTTCTATCAAAATCTATCTCCCTCTCCTCCCTCACTTGGCTCTCATGTTGCCCTTCATCTAACGTAGACTCATCCCCAACCTGATTACTATCATTTCCATCATCCTCGTTAGTCTCATCATCATTATAATATTCAACATAGACCTTAACTTTATCGTCGTGAAGATAATGGTAAATTATATCCTTAATACCATTATCGTCACTAAAAAATCTCAAACCATCCTTCAATTCCTTCCCAAGAACATAATAGTGCAATTTTTGTACTTTGCATAAAAAAATACACCAAATCCCTCACAAAATCAATATATGATGGCTTCCCAACATTGACGTAAATAGTACCTTCATATCCACCACAATATTCCCAGTCGTCAACGCCAATAACAAACTCTCCACCATAGCAAACAATGACGCCTACATGATTCCCCTTCATTTCGATGCTGCACCCAAAGAATAAAAATAAAAAGTCATTCATTGGGACAACATAGCAAAATCATCAACAACTTTACATTTAATTGATTAAACAATTATCGAAAGAAACAAAGGAAGCTGATTTATTCAATTAATTAAACAACGTGAGGTCCCCAACACCCATTTTTCAATTCGACCCCATTCAATCCCCACAGAAACACTAACTAGCTAAATAAAGTAGGGTCCCCACCACTGTCTCTAGCACTCCAACCAGTTTCCTTCTGCACTGAGCCCTCATTTTCCCCTCCACGCCCTATTTTTCAATTTAGTCACATTCGATCCCCACAATTTTGCCCTCCCCACAAAAGTGATTAAACAAAAGTGAGGTCCCCACCATTTTTCCCTCCTCATAAAAGCAGTCCAAGCCGAGCCCTCATTTTGCCCTCCGTGCCCCAATTTGCCTGTCGGAACCCTAAATTCTCCACCCAATTGACCCACGGCGAGAACATAACAAACCTGAGTGAAGCGGCTGAGCGGCTGGCACAGCTACAACGACGGCTGAGCGATGGCAGGTCAGCGACGGTGGGTGAGCGACGGAAGGCGATCGAGGGAGCTACGGCGAGCGAGGAAGTGACATGAGAACTCAAGATCCGAGCCCTAATTTTAGTCCCCCTTCTTCAGCGACATCGTTTTTTAAACGCAGTCCACGTAGGAAAATGAAGCGACGTCGTTTCTTGTGGAGGATGGAAAACGACGTCGTTTATGCCATTTCACGTGGACTGTGATTTAAAATATTTGCCACGTCAACTTATTTTTCTTTAATATAAATGCCACGTATTAATTTGGCCGGAATCTCTTGCCGTTGGCATCAAAGTGATCATTTTTCCTCCGATTTAGCACTTAAGTGATCCAAATAGAACTTTTGGCATCAAAGTGAGCTCCATACACAACTTTTAGCACTTCTGCTGTTCTTCTCCCTGCAAATTAATAGCGGTCAAGACCATTACAAGACCATTATTAAACTGTTATGGATTAATGGCGATGGTCAAAAAACGATTACCACAACAATAGCTTTCAATATTGCAAAACTTATTTAAATATACAACACATTCAGCATTATATTATGTGAATCTCCCGTTGACCTTGACTCATATGCATTGGCGTCATGCCATAATTTTCCAAACCATTAAACTTGGATCGTCCACCATCGTCCTCATCTCTATCCCCAGCAATTTTCCAAAACAATGTTATTTTTTATTTCACTTAAACCACGTGGGCGTCATATCAACACTGTAGATTTTTAATAGATCTTATTGGCAGAATTTTGACAAAGGGTAAATGTATCACACAAGTACGAGTTTAAAATTTTTGGTGTCATTGAAAAAAGTTTCAGGCAAATGTGTCTAGAAAAATTTGGGGTTTTCGGTGGCTTTGCCCCTAAGCTAATCAAGTAAGTTGGCTAAGTTGAGCAAGGACCTTTAAATTATGAAATTCTTGTCAGCATCTCAGTTGGCAGTCTATTTACATCCGTTGTAATTTATTGATCCTTTTTGATACAGATGGGTATTTGCTTATCTACTATTTTCATTGATATTTTCCACTTTATATTTGAGGCATTCGTTTATATATGGTAATAAATCACAATGGCTAATTACCATTTGGTAGGTAATTAAAAGTTGGGCCAAATGGGAAGGTTTCTCGTTATACTCTTTATGGCCCTTTTTAGCTGTTGCACGCGGTCTCCGCTAGGCCTTTTAGGGAATAACGCAAGCTTTCCCTAATACACTTTCCTTTGATTTTTCAAAAAGATATTTTTCTCTAATATGAGATATCCAGGGGTTGTCACAAATGAGAGAAATTTTGGTGCTAATTGCATGATGGAAAAAGGGCTAGTAACATCTTTGGAGATTAAGTGTATGCATTTAGTAAACTTAGGTACGAAAAATAGTGCCTAATTAGTGCTTACCATTTGACTTCTTATATCATGCCCTAATCGCTATGTAAATTTTGTTGAGTTGTCAAATGGGTAAAGCTATTTTTCAAACTAAAATATCGACCTTTCTGAAGTTAGCTAGTGACATCTAAATTATGAAATTCTTCGTAGCATCTTAGTTGGCATTTCTGCCTCCACATTCAGCGTGGATTCGTTAGGCAACCATGTGCTAGCGAGATAATCTTTAGCCATAAAAGGCTTGTTATTTTATTTCTTGTCGCTATTTGGCTAAATGGATAACTTATAAACCAATTTAATTTCCCATTCATCATAACATTAGATATTACTATGGCAAAACTCACTTTCGTAGTCACAATTTTCTTTCCCAATAATTCGGTACGTTATTCACATTGTTCGAAGAGCAACCACACTTTAACTTTAAATTCTTGGATTATCAGTTGTATTTTCTACATCCCTGTTCTTAATGTTCTGATTGTTTAATCATTTGGCCCATCTAAATAATCCATTTATCTTCAATTCTTATTACAAACGCGCTTTGCCATCGAGAAGAAAATATTTCCAATTTACTAAATTGTCTTTTCATATAGTTGGGGATTGAGACTCGAGGAATACTAATCTGCATGTTACCATGTAACCAGAATGGCAGAATATATTCGGAAGAACCGTAACGCTGAGATATTTACGATATTGCCCCCGGTGGACAAAGGTTTAAAAGAAAGTGC
Organism: Syzygium malaccense; assembly: GCA_031216405.1. NCBI lineage: Eukaryota > Viridiplantae > Streptophyta > Magnoliopsida > Myrtales > Myrtaceae > Syzygium > Syzygium malaccense. The sequence goes on along the minus strand of CM062262.1, from coordinate 21,160,027 downwards.
TGAAATATTGGGCTCTGTTAGAATTAGGATAATGAGAGTAGAATTGTAATATTGTGTTTAGAGGGGTTTACGTTATGTTAAGTGTGTGTGTGTGTGGGTGTGTATATATTGAAATTCTTTCATTAAACACAATAAGAAATATCATTATCCTCTCAAACATGGTATCAGAGCCCAAGTTGCCAACAAGTCTGGACCCAATAGTCACTCATCGGGCCTAGGTCGAAGTCACAACAACCCGTAAAGAAATATATATGGAGCAACCATCTAGGTTTGTTGCTCAGGGGGAGAATCTGGTCTATCGTTTACATAAGGCCTTATATGAACTCAAACAGTCTCCCTGTACTTAGTTTGGTAAATTCACTGATGCAGTTATCAAGTTTGGATTAAAACAGTTTCAAGTAAATCATTCAGTGTTTAGTTCTGTCTCCTCAGTTAGTTGTATTTTTCTGGTGATATATGTAGATGATATTATTATCACTGGTAGCGATTCAAATGGTATTCAACGACTTAAGCAGTTTTTGCATACATAATTTAATACTAAAGATCTGAGGACGTCTTCGATATTTTCTTGGGATTGAAGTTGCCTACTCACAAGTAGGTATCAATTTATCATAGCGAAAATATGTGATTGATTTTCTTAATGAGGTCATATATCTTGGAGCAAAACAAGTTGATACAACTATGGAACCTAATGTGAAACTTAATGCTAAAAATAGAGAACTGTTACATGATCCAGTGAAATATCGAAGATTAGTGGGTAAGTTAAATTACCTTACTGTTACAAGGCCTGATATATCCTTTGTTGTTAGTGTAGTGAGTCAGTTTATGAATTCTCCTCGTACTACTCACTAGAATGCTATTCTGAGAATTATTAAATACTTGAAGGGAACACCAGGTAAAGAACAGAGGATCATCTGGCAAATATTTTTACAAAATCCCTACGAGGAAATAGAGTGGATTTTTTATGTAACAAGTTGGGACTACTTGACATATACGTCCCAACTCGAGGGAGAGTGTTAGAATTATGATAATGAGGGTAAAATTGTAATATTGTGTTTAAAAGGGTTTACGTTATGTTAAGTGTGTGCGTGTGTATATATATATGGCAAAAGAACACTACAAGTGCAATAATTTGTGTACGGCGCTCACTTTGGTGCCATAAGTTTTTTTTATCACTTTAGTGTTAAAATTTTTGAAAAACGATCACTTAAGTGCCAATTCCGGTGCCGTACATAATTTTTCGCCGGAAATCTAACGTAGCATTTTTTTTTTTAATTTTTGAAGATAACGTGGCTCACCGGAGATTGGCACTTAAGTGATTGTTTTTCAAAAAATTTAGTACTTAAGTGATCGTTTTTAAAAAATTTTAGCACTGAAGTGATCCAAAAAAAACTTTTGGCACTTAAGTGATCGTTTTTCCTCCGATTTGGCACTTAAGTGAGCCGGCGAAAACTTTTGGCATTAAAGTGAGCACCGTACACAAGTTATGGCACTTATAGTATCCTTTTGTCATATATATATTGTAATTCCTTCATTAAACACAATAAGAAATATCATTATCCTCTCAAACAGGCTCTACTTTGCTTATTGTGTCCCCATATAGGCCAAATCTTGAATTACATTTTTAATTAAATCAATTGAAAAGTTTAGAACTCATTTGCGTTTGGCACGTAACATTTAGGACTTGTAGTGCAATTCCCAAAGATGTTTTTGCCTGTGCTCAAACCACAGGCATCACCTTCACTTTGTTATGTTCCTCTGCTTTGTTGTTCTTGCCTAGCTTTGATGGCTTCTTCACCGATGGCCTTTTTCATGCCCTTGCTCTAAGCCCACCCACCATCTTTGTACTGATGCGAATCACCATCTGGAACAATCCGTTCGCCCCCTCCCTTAGTCGGTCCATCCCCTCCGACATCACCTCAGTCACCTTCTCCAGCCTAATCGCCACCTCCCTTGGCCTTCCCACCCAATCTCCGACACCTCCCAATGCCGCCATCTCGTTGATCGCCTCAAGCATGTGCCTCACGCGCCTCCACGTCGTCGGGCTCCTTCAGGACTTGCGTCTTCCTGCGTCTTTCCTCGCCGCATCCCAACTCTACATTCAATTGTGCGGACATAGTTGCCCTAGGAGACGCAGCGAGGAAACAGACAGGAAGACACAACTACTGACTAGATCGCGTGGAGATAGTCACACCAGGGGGAACTCCTCGCAATGCGGACATGGACTACCGCCCCTAGGGAAGGACATAAGGCCGAAGATATGATTCCGGTGACGACCGTGTTCTGAGTACGGGTGGTATTATATAGGGTGAGTTTTCCCCTAGGAATGCTAGAAAAATGTGATAATGGAAGAAAATCCAAAGCATTATTAATTAATTAGAGATTTATCGGATAAGACACGATCAAATTAAGTGTCTCTCTTCTTGCTTTTCTGACCTCCTCGTACATAGGACGCGGTTCGTGATATACTTGCCATGTATTTACTAACTAAACTTTCCTTTTATTTGACTTCTTGTTGCAAAAACAACAGCATGCCGCGGAGATTATTACCAATAATATTATCGAGTATGGGCAAAATATTATTGCATGATCCAAATCCATGTGAATATGATACCCATGCAATGTTGAATTATGTGAATCCTATAATCATAATTGATATTACTAGTCTTGATTTTAGGTCACCAGAGAATCCTTCTAGAGCAATTTGACATTGATTTTTTTACTTTATATCGAGATGTTTTGGTAATATTAGGTAATGAATCCCAATGGCTAATAACCCCTTGGGAGGTAATTAAAAGCTCAGCTAAGTGGCAAGGGATTCTCCTTATACTTTTTATGGCCCTTTTGTAGTTGTTGTATGCGGTATCGCAGGCCTTTTAGTAGTAACCCAAGCTTTCCCCAACTCACTTTCCTTTAATATTTAAAATAATATTTTTTCTCTAATAAGAAATATCCACGCGTTGCCATGAATGAGAGAGATAATTATTGCTAATAGATTGATGAAAAAAAAATGCTAGTAACATTATTCAAAATTAAATTTATGTATTTAGATTATAAATTAATGTATTTAATACGGTTAGGAATGAAAAATAGTGCCTAATTAGTAATCACCAGTTGGGTTCTTACATCATGCCTTGGTTGCTACTTAAAGTTTGTCAAGTCGTCAAATGAAAAAGACGAAATATCAAACTAATATATGTACTATTATGAGGTTAGTTAATGACTTCTAATTTACGAAATTCTCTGTAGCATCTTGGTTAGCATTTCGATCTGCGCATTCAGTGCGGCGGATTTTTTTTGTACGGATTTATTAAGGCAACCATATGCTAGCGAAATATTGTCAGACCATCGAAGCCTTAATGTTCAAATTGTTTGCAGCTATTTGGCTATATGGATAACTTGTAAGCCAAAGACATCTTCCATTCACCACAATTATCGAATTAACTGTGGCAAAACCCACTCTCATTGGTACATTTTTTCCCGTTATGAGTTACGTTATTCACATTTTTTCAAGAGTAACCCCATGCTAACTTTAAATTCATGGATAATCGGGTGTATCATTTATATCCTTGTTTTTATTTTTCTGATTTAATAAATAATTAGCCCATCTAAATGACCCATTTGGTTTTAATATCTATTAACTCTACTCCATAGACACGCGCGTTGCCATTGAGAAGAAAATACTTCCATTTACTTAACTATCTTTCATATAGTAGGGGTTCGAGATTAAGGCACTACAAAAAAACGATTTTTTTCCGACAAAATTTCCAACGAAAAATTCTGGAAAATTCGTTGGAAAAAGAATTTCCAACGAATTTTCCAACGAAAAAAATTCGTTGGTAATTCGTCGTCGGAAAATTTTCCGACGAAAAATTTGAATTTTCGTTGGAAATTTGCGACGAATTTTTTTTCGTTGGAAAATTCGTTGGAAAACTCGTGGCTAAATTCGTTGGAAACGAACTTTTTTTCCGACGAATTTTTTTTCGTTGGAAACTACAATTTTTTTTTGTCGAAAAATCGTGGAAATTTTTTTCCATCGAAAAAATTTTTTTTGGTCGAAAATTTTTTTTTTTGGTCGAAATTTTTTTTTTGGGCGAAAAATAGCCCTCGCCGCCGGCGAGGGCCGAGCTCGCCGGCCATGGCAAGCTCGGCCCTCGGCATGGCCGACGAGGGCCGGCCTCGTCGCCGGCGAGGGCCGAGCTCGCCCAGATCTGGGCGAGCTCGAGCTCGCCGGCCATGGCGAGGGCCGAGCTCGTCGCCGGCGAGGGCCGAGCTCGCCCAGATCTGGGCGAGCTCGGCCCTCGCCGACGACGAGGCTTGCCCTCATGGCCGGCAAGGCTGTTGCGCCTCTCCAGAACAAGAAGATGAAGAAGAAGCAGCAGCAGCAGCAGGGGCGAGAGCAGGGGTCGCCGCCCGTCGTCGTCTCCTAGCCTCGCCGGCGACGAGGCTTGGTGGAGTCGGGGGCGTCGGAGGTTGGAGTCCATGGCGCCGGAGCCGGAGCCGGAGCCGGAGGAGGAGGGGGGCGGCGGGGGAGGAGGCGGAGGGGGAGGCGGAGAGGGAGAAGGACAGAGAGGGCGCAGGCGAAGGAGAGAGGGTGAAGGCGAAGGAGAGAGAGAGAGAGAGAGAATGGATGTTCAAATTGAGCGCGAAAATATTTGATTTTTTTTGTAATTCGTTGGAAAATTCGTTGGAAATTTCCAACGAATTTTCCAACGAAAATTGTACACACTGAATTAATTTCCCGGAAAATTGAAATTCGTTGGAAAATTCGTTGGAAAATTCGTTGGAAATTTCCAACGAATTTTCCAACGAATTACAAAAATGTGGGTTTTTTTGTAATTCGTTGGAAAATTCGTTGGAAATTTCCAACGAATTTTTTCGTTGGAAATTTCCAACGAATTTTCCAACGAAAATTGTACACATTGAATTAATTTCCCGGAAAATTGAAATTCGTTGGAAAATTCGTTGGAAATTTCCAACGAAATTTCCAACGAATTACAAAAATGTGGGTTTTTTTGTAATTCGTTGGAAAATTCGTTGGAAATTTCCAACGAATTTTCCAACGAAAAATGTGCACTCTGAAGTAATTTCCCGGAAATTTGAAATTCGTTGGAAATTTCGTTGGAAATTTCCAACGAATTTTGCAACAAATTTTTTTTCGTTGGAAATTTCCAACGAATTTTGCGACGAAAATTTTTTCGTTGGAAATTTCCAACGAATTTTGCGACGAAAATTTTTCGTTGGAAATTTCCAACGAATTTTGATTTTCGTTGGAAATTTCCAACGAATTTTGATTTTCGTTGGAAAATTTGTCGCAAATTTGCAACGAAAATTTTTTCGTCGGAAATTTTCGTGGCAAAAATCAAGTTTTTTTGTAGTGAGGACTCGATTACACTAATTTAACAAATTTTAAGACTTAATTGTATTTTTGAAATTTTAGGACTTAATTACACTTTTACAACAAGTTTTAAGACTTTTATTGATGGTCAATGTTAGCGTTGAATTTTACTTTGATTCAATTGAACTCTCAAACTTTCGTAAAATTGTTCATCCTAATCTTTTTATGAGATGCAACTAGATGTGTGTCTGCGTGTGTTTTTCTTCTATAGTCGGAAGGGTGGATAACTCTCTATATATGTTTGATAAAAAGGGTGATAAAAATATGGGTAGAAAATACTTAAATTTTAATTTTCCAGCTCTTCCATAAAAAAATATAAAATAAATTCCTCATGTTCTATAGAAACTTTGAATCCCCGCATTTCTTAAACTTCTGAAAAATATTGATTTGGTTTTGTGATCTTTTCAAAAGCGCGTCTCAATTGTCATTTTACAAAGTGATATCCGGACTCATTTGAAGTTTAATCTTACAGAAAATGTAAACCTGACCCGACCCGACAAACCTTCAAACGGATTAGTTTGTTCGGATGATTTGCTTTATACGGCCAAACATATTCTTTTGCAGAGTTTACCTATCGCATGCGTGTAACCACATACATAAATCTGACCTAATGGAGCTTATCTTTTACTCCCTAGCCTTCAGTTATAGTTTAACATCGTAATTTCTTTCAATAAAATTTCGACTTCAATATGGACAATATATAGAGAGATGCAAAGTCCGTCCCTCTGTTGCCCATTTCCATTTGTTTCTTACCAAGACTACCTCTCAAACTTTCTGAACAAGTACTGCATTATCTCCAAATACGCATACAACATTGTATTATGTGAATCTCCCCGTGAACTTGACTCATATGCATCCGCATCATATCATAATTTTCCAAAACCATTGAACTAGATTGTTCAACATCATCATCTTCTCTATCACCTGCAATTGTCTCTGCAATTGATCACCTTCCCTTAGTCGGTCTCGCCCGGCTTTGATGGTCATTTCGGCACCCTCGCTGTGAACTCATCTACCATCTCCATCCTCATCCCCGTCACCGTCCGGAGTAGCTCGTTCACCCCCTCCTTCAGCTGGTACAACCCCTCCGACATCGCCTCACCGGCCTTCTCTGGGCCATTCGCGGCCTCCCCATGATCTCTCCACCACCTCCTAATGCATTCACATCGTCAATGGTCTCGAGCACATGCCACATGCTTGCCTCCATGTCATCGAGCTCCTTCATGCTTGTGTCACGGTCACAAGGTTTTCATGCACTGAGGACCGTGCACAATCAAAGAATGCTCGTCCAAACCCTAATGGAGTTCCGGAACATTCCTAGTAACGGGCGATATGGTAAATGTGCCGTGTTCTAGAGAGTTCTCGGCATAAATGTCGGTAGTTGGTGAACTGGAAGATGCGATCCCGGCCACCTGTTCAAAAGTCGATTAACGAATGTAATATGGGTCCTCTATCATATAAAGGGTGTCCTCCTTCTCATTTGATCATCCAAATAATAAAAACAGTTTTCATTCTCTTCCAGAGTTTCTCTCTTTAAACTCACTCTCTATGATCCAGGTGAGCAAGTGAGTCTATCAGATCATATCTTCATGTACCAAATCCAAATATTTGGGTATAGATACATACGATATCTTTTTTCCAACAATGGTATAGTGAAGAATGGATGTGAGAAAGATACGTTCATTTTGAGTCTCCTTTTTTTTAATGGTATTGTTTTTAACAAAACTAGGAAATTCACTTCTCATTTTTTTCTGACAAATAAAAATACAATAATAAAATAAATATTCAAATTTGATTTTTTTATTCAAACCAAGTTTTCTATTCATCTGAAGTAGAAGGAAATATAATAAAAATGACAATAAAAGAAAATGAAAGAATAAGTAATAAAATATGAAATATAGAATAGTAGAGTAGTTTAATACAATAGAAATCAATACATTGATTTTCTCAACTCATGAACAAGATCCAAGAATAAGATTAGTTGATCGACCAAGAGGAGGAAGTCTGAAGATCAACTGATATCGAGAGCATTCCAACTATCTAAGGAAGCTAGGTCGCCAGACAGGTCGTTCCCGAACTACCAACCCGTGACACTTGGCTCCATATCGTCATGCTCCTTCAAGATCCACGCCTTCCTGTCTATCTCCTAGCAAAATCCCAAATCTACGATTACTGCCGACTGGATTGCACGGATAGAGTCAATCCAGGCGAACTCCTCTAGGACAAGGATGCCCACGCCCACCATTGACGAAAGGCACAGGGCTGAAGATATGACTCTGGCAAGGAACATCGTCACGAAGCTGACCGCGCAGATCGCACGGCAAACAACTCTCTCAACCGGCAAGACCTTCTCATGGCACCAACCTTCCCATGCTCGCAGCCAAGTCTCTGATCAGCCCCTCGATGTCGCCCGTGAACTCCACACACCCATCGCCACCCTCGCCCTCGCCCTCCCAAGCTACGAGCAAATCCCTCGCTCAGTGAATATCCTCCTCCGACAGGTCACCATCCGAGCAGAGGAGCTTAACCACAATACTCAGGTTCGGTCAGCGAAGACACAATTGCTCGATCTCGGAGAAGATGCAGTCGCAGATATCCAGGACCTTCAAGCTGTCGTCCAAATACCATAACTAGAGTCTGTCGCCATCGTTCAAGTTCAGCTCGTAGATCAAGGATCTCGCTGCGGAGTGAGCAAAGGCAATCACCTCGACAGCAAAGGAGAGCCAGGGCAAGCTGGCAGAGTCGAAGGAATTCGAGATAGATTTGTTGCGGAAGCCAAGCAATCGAACAATAAAATTGACAGAATAAAAAAATAAATCGGACACTAGATTTACGTGGTTCGATCGTAGTGACCTACGTCCACGGGGAGAGCAGCACGGAATTCCACTATAGATCAAACAATACAACGGAGATTACAACCACACTCGAATCACTCAAACACTCTCGGTATTTTCCAAACCCCAATTACACCCAATAACTCACACAGTGTTTAGCCCCAATTCCTCACGAAATAATCTCTCAATCTCAATCACGACCTAAAAATCAAGTTTTCTGATCTTAGGCTAATTGATTACTAGATCAATTAAATTAATTAACCTAGCTCGAATTCTCCCAAACTCTACCAATTCGCAACTTAGGTCCAATTATAAGCATGCAAATATTTTCAATGGGAGCCGCCACTAATCATTTAAGGTAAATTGATTAGAAACCTAAATAAAATAGCGGGAGTACTATTTTATTTCTACGAACCAAAAATTATAAATCTGGGGACTTGACTACGCTAGATTATCCTAACGTCCTTTCGGTACCAATCTCAAGAAAAACGCTCAATTCGGCAATTTTGATGAATTCTAACTTAGAGTTCAAAAGTGCAATTTTTTTTATTTTCTTTTTTATGATTTTTTTGTATTTTTTATGTATTTTCGAATTTAAATTTAAGTCACAAATCTTTTAGTAGAAAGATTATAACCGCTAAGTCTTTCGAACTAAGTTTCGATCCGAAACCTGACAGATCGATCCTAAAAATTCGAAATACCCGCTATGAAAATAACTCTATCTAAAGCCTGATAGATAAACTTATTCACATGTGTGCGGTTGCGGATTAGGAGATTTTCCTAACCGATCACATCTTGAAAAGATTTTGCTATCTTGAATATCTTGGATATATTCAAAAGATTTTGAAATTTTCAAATTCTATCCAAATTTGACAAGTAATACACATCCAAGATTTCCAAAGAATATTCAGTTAAATCGCAGTTTTTAAATTAAGCGAGGCACCTTCTATCATTCAAAGATTCATACAAAATTGTAATATTGTAAACAAGGAAACAATATACTCAAAAGTCAAATTAGATGAGCTTTTTACCTAATTCGAATATTTGCTTTCCAAGTTTGGACCGGCGATGAATCCGAATTGTGGATCGCGGGACTCGATGGATGATGGATTGCAATGTTGAGCGAAGCAGTCCTCGCGGTGGTCTTCTCCCTTTGTATGCGTGACTGTGTGTAGTGCTACAGGAAGACCTTAAGTGTATGCTCTCCAATGAGCAGAACGTGAAGTCCTCCAAGTGCCGCCACTCAAGACCTTGAAGGCCCCTTTTTTATACTTTTTCTCTCTCCGCTTCTTGTGGCCTTATAATTCAACTTTGTGGTCTTCGGGGCAACGAGAGATGTGGCTTGGACTTTAGACTTTAGGCTTACAAGCGGTGGCCGCAAAAACTGATGTGATATTCATGTTGGTAGAGAGATTCTGGCCTTGCTGGACGTCGGCGGATCCTGCAAGAAAGGATAAGAACAAAGCCACAAGAGCTCGTTGGGTGAGTCGGTGTTGCTGGAACAATCAAGAAACACTTCAGGGCACCGCCGGGCTAGATGGAACTCCGTAGGAGTCTTGCTGGCTCTGAAATATGATGATGGTGACTTGGGTGACCCCGAGTTGTGCTGGTCACGGTTAAGTTGGGTGGAACAAGAGCAGATGACGGCTGCTGGACGCGTGGGTTGGAGCACGTTGTTCGGGGCTTCTGGATCTGCGACGGCACAACAGCTTCATTGGTTGTCTAGGTGCAACGATCCGTAAAGCAGCAGTAGCAAAGGAGCTTGGCTGCAAGGGTGGTCGACATCGGCAAGGATGCCAAGTCGTGGCTGTAGAGGGACTCGGCCTCTATTTTGTATTTCATGACTTCTCTCAATAATATGGCCCTGAATGTTGTGAACGAAGCCCCCGACGGAGGAGAGAGGACCCACTCAAGATTTCTCTCTAAATTGTCACTGTGTAATGGCCCCTCCCCCCCCCCCCTTCGTCCGTAAGTGGCCTTTTATAGGTGGCATACCCTAGGGTTTTCATGGAAAAAGATAGAACTCAATTTCCTTCCAAGAATGTCTAGAATATATTGCATTTTATCCTTTCCTTTTTCAACCCTTTCTTTGTTGACCAAATTTTTGTATGCAATCCACAGAATCAATTTGGCCCTCTTTCTTTATATTCACTTCCCAGGACAAATTAATTTGACAAATACCCTAATGAGTTTGGTAATGATAATTAATGAGCTAGGTCAAATTTTCATTACCGTGGGCTTAGTCTAGTTAAGCTCAGAATCATTCACTCAAGTTCATCCGCCATATGTTCGATAAATGTGCAAACTATATGGGCCTAATTAACTATCAATGAAATGCTCCTAATATCTATATGCAGTTTAACTAATTAATTTTTTTCTGGGGACCGGGATCGATCCCTAATTTTTATGTAATGAATGACTAATTGGGTCTCCAAAATTTAGATGTTAACAGCTGCCCCTTTTTAAGTGGAGGCTCACAGAGGTTTCACTCAAAGACTGAAACCTAAATTTAAACCATGCAAAATGATGAATGATCTTCTTCTAATTTTTTTTGGGGGTTTTAATTCCAATTTTTCAAATGCAATGATGCGTGATATGCAAACAATAAGAAACGTATGCTAAGGCTTCTCACTTCATGAAGAGCGGTGAAAGCGTCTTACATACGGATCGCACAAAAAGCGCCCAAGTGACACTACAAAAAAACATCTTTTTTCCAACGAAAAATTGGGAGAAATTCGTTGGAAAAACGAATTTCCAACGAATTTTCCAACCAAAAAAAATTCCTTGGTAATTCTACGTTGCAAATTTTTCCAACGAAAAATTTCAATTTTCGTTGGAAAATTTGTTGGAAAATTCGTGGCTAAATTCGTTGGAAACACTACAAAAAAAAATCTTTTTTCCAACAAAAAATTTGGAAATCCAACGAAATTTCTGACAAACAAAAATTCGTCGTCGCAAATTTTTCAGACAAAAAATATAAATTTTCGTTGGTAATTTCCGACGAAATTTTTTCGTCGCAAAATTCGTAACTAAATTCGTTGCAAAGTTTCGTCAATTATTCGTTACAAAAATGTGGCAAAAAAAAATTTTTTGGTCGAAAAATCGTGGCAGCCTCGCCGCCGGCAAGGGCCAGCCTCGTCGCCGGCGAGCTCGGCCCTCGCCATGACCAGCGAGGGCCAGCCTCGTCGCCGGTGAGCTCGAGGTCGCCCAGATCTGGGCGACCTCGAGCTTGCCGGCCATGGCGAGCGTTCTGGGCGAGCTCGAGCTCGCCGGCCATGGCGAGGGCCGAGCTCGCCATGGCCGGCAAGCTCGAGGTCGCCCAGATCTGGCCGAGTTCTGGGCGAGCTCGAGCTCGACGGCCATGGCGAGCTCGGCCCTCGCCATGGCTGGCGAGGCCCAGCCTCGTCGTCGGCGAGCGTTCTGGGCTAGCTCGAGCTCGCCGGCCATGGCGAGGGCCGAGCTCGTCGTGGCCGGTGAGCTCGAGCTCACCCAGATCTGGCCGAGTTCTGGGCGACCTCGAGCTCGCCGGCCATGGCGAGCTCGGCCCTCGCCATGGCCGGCGAGGCCCAGCCTCGTCGTGGAATGCACGACATTCTCTCAGGGAATGCACGTCCAGAAGGGGAGCTACGGGAAGAGCAAAAGGAAGGGAAAGGATTTCAATGAGAAAATGACAAAAAAAAAATGAAGAAGCCTTTTTCTTTTTTGACTGACATGAAGGGCTCTCTCTCTTTGACCGTGCAGTCCATTCACCAAAAGGGGACGTTCTGCACATACTAAAAAAAAGACGAAAAATTTCCAACGAAAAAATTTTCGTCGCAAAATCGTTGGAAATTTCCAACGAAAAATTTTTCGTCGCAAAATTCGTTGAAAATTTCCAACGAAAAATTTTTTGTTGGAAATTTCCAACGAATTTTGCGACGAAAATTGTACACACCAAAATAATTGCTTGGAAAATTGAAATTCGTTGGAAATTTCCAACGAATTTTCCCACGAATTTAAAAAATTCCAAACAATACCGGGTTTTTTTGAATTCGTCGCAAAATTCGTTGGAAATTTCCAACGAAAAATTTTCGTCGCAAAATTCGTTGGAAATTTCCAACGAATTTTGTGACGAAAATTTTTTCGTTGGAAATTTCCAACGAATTTTACGACGAAAAATTTTTCGTTGGAAATTTCCAACGAATTTTGCTACGAAAAATTTTTTGTCGCTAATTTCCGACGAATTTTACTTTTCATTGGAAAATTTGTCGCAAATTTGCGACGAAAATTTTTTCATCGCAAATTTTCGTGGCAAAAATCTAGTTTTTTTGTAGTGTGAGGGAAAGCTTTATAATGCTATGAACCCCCTCGATCTCCAAACTTCTAGTTTACTGGAAGTAAGGTTCTCAAAGTACAAGATTGCCTATCTGTTACCTATAATTTCCTACAGATGCGAAATAACATATGATATGAAGAAAGAATTTTAAGAGACGTGTTGCCTATACCACCAGGCAATCACAAAAAGGATCATGTCACATGTTCCATTGGGTGAGCATGAGGTTATTTATGCCACCTATTCCACTGGGTGAACACGGAATGAGAAATTATGCCGCCTGTTCTACTGGGTAAACATAAAATGGGGTGTGATGTCTATTCCACTAGGCAACACAAAGAGATATGTCACCTATTCCACTTGGTGAACATATGAGAGAGATCATGTCTCCTATTCCACTGAGTGAACACGAAAAGAGAAACAATGAAGAATAATTAGCAGACATACCTGAATTCTTCTTATGTTATAAAAATGACAGAGCTAATTGCATTGCACATGTTTTTACCTGAGAAAATGTTAAAATAACACATGCGCATGGGCAAAGAAAACATAATTCATGAATCTACCTGCATTACCGAGCTTCACTGGGGAATTTATCAATAAGAACAACAATTTCGTCCTTTTGACAATTTGATCACATTAAATGAGAGACCTTTAATCAGAAAGGACTTTCCACTCACTTTCAATGAAAGGCTTTTGACCCGACCTTTGATGCGGGTATAAGAATCACTCAAACTCTCTTTATCGTGCTTGACAAGGGTTTGGATATTCTCAAAATCAGTATTACTTGGCCAATCTAAGAGGTCTTTATAAGGACTGAAACTCAGGCTTGGTCAAAGGTTTCACAATGGGGACTCATGGAGTCATAGTTTTAAAAGAATTGATATCACCAGCTGCTCCGGGTTTATAAGTCAGGAATGCTGCAAAAATGAGATAGAAAAATCTTGCTCGCACTTCTTCGAACAACATTTATAAGCATTTGAAACTCTACGTTAACTCAAGTGTCCTATTCTGAAGAGACTTCGGTAAGGGTTGTAACATAGATTCGGGTGGACGTGAAATGAATGGCCTATTTTCATCAAATGGGGTATTATGAACATGGAAATTAGTGATCATCCAATCATGCTACTGGTACCATCGATCTAGCTCTAGCAATTGCTCCACAAATAAACCTTCAAATGGTTTTTTCCTTAAAGAATGATCTTGCATATCGACTCAATTCTTGTCGAAGCCTTTCTTCCTCTCATTTTTTTTGTTTTGTTTTAAGAGAGCTTTTTCTGAGAAAGAGAACTTCGATTTAATGGAGTCCTTTTACGTCCTTTCTGATGAATTTTCTTTTGAGCTCCCATTTGCCTCAAGTCACCTTGAACTTGCTTTGAGATGATTTCATTTGTTTATCACAAGAATGATCATCAATCGGGTTGAAATGAATTCACGACTCAAATTGAGTATGCAAAGGGTATAATGTGTAAGGATATAGAAAGAAATGCTCTTCATCATGTCTAAGACACTCGAGCTAACACAAAATTTGCATGCAGTAAATATACTTGAAGATTGATGCAAGTGAAAGCAAGAAAATTCTAACCATTTTGAAATTTCTAAGAAATTGCCCCAGTATGGGGTTATTCCTGACAGGGATAACAAATGAAACTCCGTTCAAAAGGTTAAGCAAATGATAGCTTGTAGTGTTTAGATAGAGGGAATGAATGCCTCTCATCATTTTGGTCGTCATACTTTTCGTGAGATAATCCTTTACCTTATCAGCACAGAATTTTCACTCAACTCGCACTGGGGATTATTATTCAGGACGTATATGGAAATGACTTGCCTTTCATCATCTTGAAGTCTCTCATGTAATATGATCGCTTCATTAGGATAGAAACAGATTGCCAGATCAAAAGCCTTCCTCAAACAAAGCTTAGTAACATAACAAGGAAATCAATTGATTCATGAAATTCAATTTGAGACTTGATAAAAACAAAGTCAGAATGAGTATAAATTAAGTGTAATACTTCTTCACAGAATCAGAATTAACTGGACTGGAAAAAACACGACCATCCATCTCGACCAAAATCAAAGCACCTCCTGGAAGGACTTTCTTCACAATGTACGGGCCGCCATAATTTGGAGCGAATTTTCCTTCTGCAAGAGGAACTATCGGCAATAACTTCCACAGAACAAGGTTACCTACCTGAAAATATCAAGGCTTGACTTTCTTGTTGAAAGATTTAGCAACTCGTTGTTGGTAGCACTGGTCATGACATAAAACTCTAAGTCTTATCTCATCAATCATGTTAATTGGTCCAATCTCTGCTGGATCCAATCTGCTTCTGACAATTATACCTGTGAAAGAATACATAACAAAGGAATTTCAACCCAACAAGTAGAACTGCTTCTATACCGTACATAAGAGAATATGTAGTTGCCCCTGTAGATATCCGAATAGAAGTCCGATATGCCATAAGTGCAAAAGGTAATCTCTCATGTCAATCACGATAGTTCTCAACTGTTTTAGCCAGAATTTTCTTGATATTCTTGTTGGCTGCTTCGACCGCTCCGTTCATCTACGGACGATATGGAGAGGAATTCAGATGCTTGATCTTGAACTCCTTGAACAGATCATCCACCAATTTATTATTTAGATTTGACCCATTGTCAGTAATTATGGTCTTAGGTGCACCATATCGACCAATGATGTCTCGACGAATAAACTTCACCACATTTCGAGCCATCACTGTCGTATAGGACATAGCTTCAATCTACTTCGAAAAATAATCGATAGCGATCAGGATAAACCGATGTCCATTTGACGCTTTAGGATTGATTGAGCCAATCACATCAATGCCCCACATAGAAAATGGTCATGATTCAGACATCTGATGCAATTCATTCGGAGGAGTATTAATCTTGTCACCATGGATCTGGCATTTGTGACAACTCTGGACATGCTGAATGCAATCACTCTCTAAAGTGAGCCAATAATAACTCATCCTCATTATCTTCCTTGCAAGCATATGACCATTCATGTGTGGACCACATACTCCTTCATATACTTCTAGCATCAAACGAACAGCCTTGGTTGAATCAACACACCTTAATAAAATCGAATTATAGGACCGCTTGTATAGGCATTCTCCGCTCAAGAAGAACTTCGACGCTATTTTCTTGATATACTTTTGGTCAAATACGGTACTTTTCTTAGGAAACTCCTGTATTTGAATATATACCTTGATATCATGATACCACGGCTTGCCGTCGGGCTTTTCTGTCATGGCCATGCAATAAGTCGATTTCTGTAAAACCTCTATCTTTAAAGGTTCAACTTCTAACCCACTTGTCACTTGTAGCATTATCGATAACATAGTCAGAGCATCGGCAAAATGGTTTTGAGTCCCTGACAAGTGTTCAAACGAAATGTCTTCAAACTCTTCCACCAACTCTTCTAAATAGGTGTGATAGGGCTGTAACTTAACATCTCTAGTTTGTCACTTACCAGCGGTACGAAGAATAATGAGGGCTGAATCTCCGAACAACTTAAGTAGAGCTACTCCCATTTCAATTGCAGCTTGTAACCCGAGGATGCATGCTTTATATTTAGCGATATTGTTCGTGCAAGGAAATATCAGTTTCACCAACATCGGATAATGTTGTCCACCTGGGGATATTAAAACTGCCCCTATACCTGATCCTGACAAGTTTACGGCCCCATCAAAATACATGATCCATACATACTCATCAATTGGCATGACTCTACCTCTAGCGGACCCAGATCCTCATTTTTCCCAGGATTTTCAGCCAGGACATCAGCAATTACTCGTCCTTTGACTGATTTTTTAGACAAGAATTGAATATTGAATTCTGAGATAAGAATCTGCCATTTTGCCAGTTTTCCAACCAAAGCAGGTTGATTGAGCAAGTATTTGATGGGATCACACTCTATTACAAGTAATATCTGATAGTGCAAGGTGTATTGCCTCAACCTGTGTAGCACCCAGACTAGTGCTATGCACGTTCTTTCTGATTCAGAATAGTTAATCTCAGAGACGATGAACTTCTTACTCAAATAATAAATCGCACGCTCTTTTCCATCCTCCTCACTTTTTTGAGTAAGCATGGCGCCTAAGGACTCACTGTGGATTGTAAGGTACAGGGTCAGAGGTTACCCCGGCATCAGCGGAACAAGCACCAGCAGATTCATTAAGTAGTGCTTAAGCTTGTCGAATGCCTGTTCACATTCTTCATCCCATTTAACCAACGCATTCTTCTTGAGAAGTTTAAAGAAAGGCTTCGCTGTCTCAGATAACTGAGAAATAAATCTGGCTATATAGTTTAGTCTACCCATTAAGTTACGAACTTCCTTCACCGAAGAGGGAGATTTTATTTCACAAATGGCCTTCACTTTTGACGGATCAATCTCAATCCCTTTGTTACTGACAATGAAGCCGAGTAGTTTGCCAGAGGCTGCCTCGAATACGCATTTTGCCTGATTGAGGCGCAACTTGAACTTGCAAAACCTGTCGAATAATTTCGTCAAGGTTTCTATGTGATCTTCTCCACGCCGAGTTTTTGCAATCATGTCGTCAATGTAGATCTCAATCTCATTATGCATCATGTCATGGAACAATGTGATCATTGCCCGCTGGTAAGTTGCCCCAGCATTTTTGAGACCAAAGGGCATCACCTTGTAATGAAATGTCCCTCATGGAGTGGTAAATGTTGTTTTTAATTTATCATCCTCATTCATCAAGATCTAATTATAACCTGAGAAATCATCCATGAAAGAAAATAGTTCGAACCTGGCTGTACTGTCCACAAGCACGTCAATGTGTGGGAGTGGAAAATCATCCTTAGGACTAGCTTTGTTCAAATCTCGATAGTCAACACACATTCGAACTCGATCGTCTTTCTTCAACACTGGGACTATATTAGCGATCCATTCTGAGTATTAGGTAGTCTCAATAAATCCCACGTCAAGAAGCTTCATAACCTCTTCCTTGATCTTCTTTGCCAATTCTGGCTTAGCTCTTCGCGGCCTTTGCTTCACGGGCTCAACCGAAGGATCAGTCGGTAGATAATGTTCGACGATCAATCGATCGAAACCCGGCATGTCAGTATAAGACCAGGTAAAGATATCTTGATAATCCTTCAACAATTGGGTCAAGCATTTGGCCACATCTTCAGGGAGACATGCCCCAATCTTCACCTCTCTAGGATTTTCCATGTTGCCAAGATTGATCACTACGGTTTCTTCAACAGTCAAAGGCTTAGATTTCTCATAGATTTCCAAGTTCCGTCGTATCTCTTCATCATTTGGGTTAGAATCGTCTGAGTCATCAGATTGACTTGCATTACATATATGAGAATCCATGATTCCCGTCCCTTCGCATGCCTCGAGATTAGTCCTTAAACATGAAAAAAAAAAAGAATAAAAAAGACAAGACAGGGCTTAACTACATGCAATTTTCGAAAATTGATCATTGCTTTTTTTTTTAAATTCATTTTGCTTTCGAAGACCTCGAGACGAGAATTCTTGAGAAGCCCAACCCTCAGTTCTTACCGTAGATGACAAATTTTTCCAATCGTTGGTTATTGTCATCGGGTTGATTTGGGGCACTTCAACAAGATTCAAAATGATAAAAACCTCTGTAATTTTATTGATATCGAATCAATGAATTACATCTTATTGGATTGAAAAACCTAAATACAACATGAATTGGAATGAAAATCGAAAAAAAGCAATAAAGATTCCTACGCAGGTGAGATACAAAAACTGGAAATAATTACTCTTGAGAGCCAGCGTCCATCTCTTCAAGTGGTCCTTTAGTGATTGCACAAATAGAGGTCTCAGCAAACCAACCAGTGAGGTAGGGTATACCATCATTAAAGTCAATGTCCACCACCCTCGACTTTAGCTTCTTGAAAATACAGGGTGGCTTGTCATCCTCAGAATCATCAGACAAACTAACCAAAATCGTTTTACCGTGCTTCTTAGGCGAGTCAGTTGGGGCTTATGACGACTTAGGAAAGATAAGCCCAAGATCATCCTCAATTGGGCTCGGCTTTAAATGCTCATATCCCCCACTACTCCAACTGAGCGAAACATGTGGTCAATGGGAGGTGGTAAGGGACTTTGACTTGCTCCTCTTCGGCCTCTGCAATAACCGTGGCCTTGCCCGCGGCTTCCGAGCCCATGATATCCCAAACCACCCTTGTGGGATTGTCCATTTGTCTCAATCGGGGTATGAATGCCTTGGCCTTCCTTCCCAAGACCCTGACCTGGCTCAAAATCATTACCGACCATGACCTTGGCCACCATGATAGCTGCATTAGAAACCTCAGTAACGGGCAACGGCATATCAAAGGAAGCCTGAATAACTTGAACTATCTCAAATGAATGATAGCTATCCTCCTCAATATGATCGGGCTCTATGTATGAGACCGATGTCGCATTGAAGATTCGATGATCTTCCTCTCCATAAACTGTAATCAACTTTGCCTCAGTCACAAACTTGATCTTCTGATGCAAACTGAAGGGCACTGCACTTGCATTATGGATCCATGGCCGTCCCAACAAGAAATTGAAAGCAGAAGGGATATTCAGCACTTGAAAAAGAATATCGAACATCGAACATCGAAGGTCCAATTTGCAGCTCTAAGTTAATCTGGCCTATCACATCCTTCTTTACTCCATCAAAGGCTCGAACAGAAGTCTTGGCTGCTTGCATAGTAGATGGATCAATGCCTAGCCTTTTTAAAGTAGCCAGCGGGCATAAATTCAAAGCTGACCTGTTATCAATAAGCACCTTAACCATGTGAGTCTCCTTGTACTTCACTGATATATGAAGCACCTTATTATAACCACGTCCTTCAACTGGGATTTCCTCATCAGAAAATGCTACTTGATCCTTGAGGAGGATCACCCCAACAAACCCCTCTAGCTTATCTTCTTCAATAGTCTTGGACACATGAATCTCACTCAAAACCTTCGTCAGAGCACCCCGATACTTACCTGATGTCTGGAGAAATTTCAACAACGAGACTTGTGCAGGTAACTTTCTCAGCTGATCAACCACATTATATTCACTAGCCTTAATCACAGTTAGGAATTCCTTCGCTTCTTTCTCGGCCACTGACTTGACCGGTTGATTATCAGCATAAGTTCGCCCTAACCTCATTATCAGATCAACATTGTATGACCATGGAACCATCTTGTCACTTTCATAAGCGTAGGGCTGAGGTGATGTCAGCACCAATACTTCATAAGCATCGGGTATAATGATCCCGAGGTCATCGTCAGAGGCGTCCTCAAGAGGGGGCATATCAGTTAGCTCAGGATCCAACTTAACTTGTTCATCGGTTAACATTGCGAATTCTTTATTCCAATCGATGATGACCTGAGATATAGTGGCCACTACCCCGAATTCATCAGCCATCCCAATCATTCCATCTCTTACCAACTCATCCACCTTCTTCTCTATTTCACTGAATGACACCACTTCACCAGTCGAAACATAACCAGTTCGGACTAAAGCATCGAACATATCCTTAAAAGGGACCCTGAAGCCTTGAACCTGCTTGATCCCCAGGCCAAGGACAACATTTGTACTGCTCGAATGATTAGGGAGTGGATTGTTCTGTACATTGGACATACTAGCTAGCTGTAGTACAAACGCTCCAGTCTCGAGTAGATCCTGTACTCGATATTTGAGCACTTGGTAATCATCTGTCGAATATCCTATCTCACCTCTATGGTAATTGCATTTCTTCAACGGATCATACCTTGCAAAGCCGGCAGCGTTAGATCTTTGTGGCTCTAAATTCAGCAAGTTCTTCTTCCTTAGCATCGCCAATACCTGAGATAACGTCCCAAGAAGTGGAGTAAACTGGCGAGGTTTACGCTGCTGGCGTGGGTCCTGCTAGCCTTGCCGCCCATAAGAGATTGGCTGCTAAGTGATAAATTGTAGCTTCGGGGCCTGAGCTGGCGTCTTATGTACATAAGTCATGTTGACTTCGGGAACATGCTCTTTGTCCTTCTTACTAGTAAATTTCTTACTTGATGAACCCAACTCACTGTACCATCCTTTCTTGAGCCCGAACTCAATCTCCTCACGCATGGCTATCAGCTAGCTAAAAGATTAGATGGTCGTTACTAACATTCGTGAACGAACCGGCTGCAGTAGAGTGGACACGAATAATTTCATTAAGTCACGTTCTGAGGGTTCAGGCATGATCTATCTCGCCATGTTCCTCCAGCGAGTGGCATACTCCTTTAGAGTCTCGCCCTTTTTCTGCTCAGCTCTCTCCAGATTTTCCCTTGTAATGGTGACATCGAGATTGAACTTAAAGTGTTTGACGAAAAAGTTTGTCACCTCTTCTCACGAGTCCTTTCAGTTGATTTGGTGGTTAGTATACCACCTCATTGCAACATCCTTCAAGCTTGTTTGAAAGGTTTGGATCATTAGAGGTCCGTTAGAAACATATCTGTTCATGAGCCCCTGGTACATTTTGATGTGCTGAATTGGATTTGAGGTGCCGTCATACTTCTCGAAAGCTGGCATCTTGAATTTCTTGGGCACTTGGACCCGGACAAAAATAGATAAATCAATAGGCGGAACACTTTGAGTTCCCTCCACTTCACGTAACCTCTAGTCGAGCTTAGTCAGGAACTTGGCATTCTTGTCATTGGGGGGTGGATGAAGAACATAGGCCGTCGGAGATACACTAGTGTCGGTTAAAATGACATCATCAAGTTGAAAGGTTAGATCAGTGTTTACTGCAGGAGTTTTATCAAGGCAGGGGCCATGACGAGTTGGAGGTGGAATCTCTAATTGAGAGGCAGCATTGATCTGTTGTTGCTTGGCCATGAGATCACTCATCATTTTGGATATGGTAGTCGCGATCTGCTCATTTATTGTGTTCATGTGTTCTTTTAGCTTTTCGTCAATCATGGCTACAATCTCGGCTTGATTGGTCATCCTTCTTTTGGTCACTGATCGAGTATTATAAAGATGAGGGGGATCCGTGATAAATTACCTACAAAAAGTAACGATCGAATAAATATAATAAGTAAGGATAGCGAGTCGGTCCATGACATCTTCTAGACCCCCAAGATGAAACTTCTTTCGAAAGATAGATTCGTCCAGTAAATTTCAAAATTCCAGATTGATTTATTCGGTAATAAATAAAATAAAATAAAAACCTGGACTAATTCTAAAATTTTCAAATTATAGCTTAATGTTTCTCATTGAATTGCCCAAAATAGAAAATGTCTCAAAGGAATTCCTAGAAAGATCGCCCAGCAACATCTATTACTAGAAAACGTCAATAGTAAGCTAACATTTCCTCCTAAAAAAAAACTCCCTAAACCAAACATGAAATCGAATGGTCTTCCTTTTTTTAGAAGCCACGTGATCTATAGACGAATGACCCTTCAAGGCACACCGTAATCGTGCATTCTCTTCAGCCAAAACATCTGCCTTTTCCTAGGCCTTCATCGGCTTTTCTTCGCTGATTTTGATTTAGGTCTGACGGGTATGCCGTGTTGTCACAACCGAGATCTTCGGGAGTATCTCAACAGGGATGGTATGATACTGAATATATCGGATCGTGGCAAAGTGACTCTTCATCCTTCTGGTGGGCTCATCTACGGGCCAAATCAGCTTCTGAGTGGAACATTTCTGCCAAACCTCAAAATGACACCTAAGCTCGGCTCTGTAGCACTCGCCCTTCTCGAACTGGACTTGAAATTTATTGGGCCCGAGTGGAGGTGGGACATTCTGCAAAACTCGAAATTGTCGTGTAACTCAAAGAGGCTGATAACTGGTTGCCCCGTAAATGCCCATCAAAGGTATGGGCTTCTGATCGTCATGGCATAGTCGAGCCTCAACCTCTCGAAATCACACAGCTTACTAAAGAAAAATCTTAGAGTTTAGATCCTTGAAGAGATGGACCCATTGTGTATAGTGCATACTCTTAGTTTGATCTTGTATTTGTTTGAACCTTAAAATAGGGTTATCAGTCATGCCCATTTCAAATACAAACATATTTTCCCAAAATTGAGAAAGGTGTGAAAAAAGCCAGATTTGTAAAAGCTTAATCGGGGCTCGAAAAATTCATATCTTTTTCTTTCTTGAATCGTGTCAGAGATATGAAAGTCTCTGCCAGAATTGTGTTTATAAAACTAACTCCACCACATATTAGTTTTACTGTCCAAGCTATCACAGGATCAATAGCATTTTGACAAAATGGAAAAATGATGAGTCCAAAAAAAGTTAAGATAAAAATCTTAGATCTCATCAGGACGGAGCTATTTTCGAAACATTCAATAAGAAAAGATACTGGGCATGCTTGACAATTACCCTTTAGCACTTTTTCAATTTCTTTTTTATTCAAACTCAAAAATTCAGCAAGCGCTACCACAGGATCTACCCAAATGGGTGGTTCAACTATATCCAACTCAATCGATTTTCCAATGGCAATACTGTATTCTTCCAGAGTCGGTGTAAGCTCAAACTTACCTCCCAACACAAATGTGATCGTCTCAGGGCACCAAAAATGAGCAAGTGCCTTCATAATCCCACTCTGAACATTTATGTCTAGGATTGGTAGCATGAATCCAATGCGCTTGAGAACGTACTGCTGACCATCTGGCTTCAACTGGCCCCATAACTTCTTGAGCTCTAGTTTCGGAGTAGGCACGAAACGGATATCGAGGCGACCCATTCGTATATAGACCACGTGCCAAATGACTCAATCTAGATCAAGGACCGACCCAAAATAAGATGAAGAAAACCAAAGATAAAGCTCAAGAAATTACCGCCTTTGGGGAGAAAGTGTCAATCACAGAGACATGCACATGAATCGTGAGTTTAAATCTTAATCAATCTACCCTAAAGGCTTTTGCAAAGAGAAATGATGAATGGAACGACATGCCGCAGTCTCGCGCACAATCATCATGACTAGTCGCAGCCTCGCATACAATAGTCATGACTAGTCGGGTCCAACTATTTCGACTTGGTTCGGTTGACAAGGGCAACCCCCATGCATCGTAGCCTCACGTGCATGAGGACAGCCCTTGAGCCATTTTTTTGGAAAAATTTTCGGGACCCAAATAGGATAACCTTTAGCGAAGCCTTACCACCAA
This sequence comes from Syzygium malaccense, assembly GCA_031216405.1. Taxonomy (NCBI): domain Eukaryota; kingdom Viridiplantae; phylum Streptophyta; class Magnoliopsida; order Myrtales; family Myrtaceae; genus Syzygium; species Syzygium malaccense. The sequence continues at coordinate 21,136,340 of CM062262.1, read as the reverse complement.
GGTTAATGAACCATCTAAATACCATCTTAAAACTATGGGTGTGACCCAGGTCAGGTCACAGGTTGTGTGTGGTGTAGTACAAATACGGTAAATCATACACATCAATTACATGCAAACACCGCTTCAATAGTACAAAAATTAAATCACAATTCCAATCCACCAAGCCTACAAAACAAAGGGTTAGCCAATCACTACTCCCCTTATAACTCTCATTCTGCAAAATCATTTAACACCTAAGAATAAGAATTCAATCAAATTTTGCCAAATCGAGTGATTTTTCCATGAAAATTTTCTAGCCTAAGTCCTCCTTAAATTTTTAAAAAATTCAATTCTATCCCCAGTGGAGTCGCCAAGCTATCGTGACCTAAAAATCAGGTTTTCCGATCTTAGGCTAATGGATTACTAGATCAATTAAATTAATTAATCTAGCTCGAATTCTCCCAAACTCTACTAATTCATAACTTAGGTCCAATTATGAGCATGTAAATATTTTCAATGGGAGCCGCCACTAATCATTTAAGGTAGGTTGATTAGAAACCTAAATAAAATAGCGGGAGTACTATTTTTGTTGATACCTATTTTTAATTTGCCCAAAATTAATTGCACAAAATTTAGGAGTTAATTTTCTTTAATTCCTAAAACAAAAAAATATTTTTATTTAAATGCATTGCATATAGAAATTAGGCACATTTTGCATTATTAGGGCCTATTAGAGTATATTTTCTAGATTAATTAAAAAAAATCAAAAATCAAGTTGGGCCGGGTCGAGGCCGGGCCGACCTGGCCCATTTTCTTTCTTTCTTTTCTTCCGCGTGGGCCTCGGCCCACTCTTCCTTTTTTCTTTCTTTTCTTCTTTTTTCCCCCCCGCGCGGCCCAGATTCCCTTTTCCTTTTCTTTTCCCCGCGCGGCCCAGCCTGCTTTTCTTTTTTTCTCTTCTCCCCCTCCGCGCGGCTGCCCAACCCAGCCCAGCTTCCCTTCTCTTTCCTTCTCCCCCCCCCCGCACCGATCACTTTCTTCTCCTCTATTTTCCCCTGTTCGCGAAGGAAGCATGACGCAAGGCGGCGCCGCTCCTCACCATCGTTATTCGGCCAGAGCAAGGCCGGGTGAGCACGCCAACGGGACTGGCATTAATTGCCAGTCCTGTCCTGCCCAGTTTCCCCTCTCCCTTATCCCCTCCTCCCACTCGGCTCCTTGCTCTTTCTGCCTCATCGAACCAGGCCCCCCTGCATTGGCCTGCAAATGGCCGCAAAAGTCGCGGGGCAGGTAGGTCGGTGCAAGCCCTCGTCACGCAGACGCAACGGAGCACAGGGTCGCTGTCGCCGCCTATAAAAGGCCAGAGAGAGAGAGAAGGCCGATCGGCCATTTTCAAGTAAAAAATAGAGCAAAGAGAGAGAGAGAGAGAGAGAGAGAGAGAGAAAGAGAGGAGTTTATGCAGGTTCCTAGTAGCGTCGCCGTCGCCTCCCGACCAGTCGGAATTCCCCCAGATGCACCGTCGACGGTGAGATTCCCTCCGGCCCGAACCACCTCTGTTCTGCTCTGTTTCTCTTCTCGGTTTGGCCGAGACCTGCGCTGGCCGTTTCGCGCGAGTCCCGGCCCATACCGCCGTCCCCCCCCCCGTCTATGTGTCGCCATCGTAAGTGAGGTAAGTCACCGGAGCCAACCGGCTCGCCAGAGGAGGTCAAGATTTCCAGTTTTTCATCACGCCCCCCACCTGTTCGACAAAAAGCCTCAATAAAACCAGTTTTTGTTTTGGTCGTCGGTCGACAAACGGCGGTTAGATGGTGACCCCGATGGGTGGAGAGGTTTGGTTTTGGTCCCAAGTGTCGAATTGGGGGTGGCGCCGGTCTGGGTCAGCCGACGAGAGATCGATTTTCGGCTTTGCCGGTGGTTGCTCCCACGGGTCCGGCTTGACCCGGTTCAGCTGATCCGACCCGGGTCAACGTACCAGGTCGGATCCGTTGACCCGGGTCGATTCCTACCCGGTCCAGATCCATCAACTCGGTTTTCCTTTTTTTTAATAAAAAAAATTTCAAAAAAAATTAATTAAAAAAATTATTATTTTTGTTTTCTTTATCCCTTCCTGTATTTATTTTATTTTAGTTTTTTAATAAAAAAATTTTAAAAAAATTAAAAAATTTTAAAAAAAAGTTTAAAAATTTTAAAAAATATTTTTCTTTTCTTTTTTTTTCCTTCCTTTTTTTATTAATTTTTTTTTTCGTATTTTATTTTATTTTTTAAAAAATTTCAAAAAAATTTCAAAAAAATTTTTTTTTTGTGATGTATTTGTTGTTTTATTTTATTGTGATATTATGCATGTTTTTGTCTTGTTTAAATTAGACAAGTCCTAAGTTACGCGGTAGTACTCTGCATGTTATTACCGTTGTATTATTATGCAGGTTTTTAATACAATTGCATGAATTGTTTTGTGTTTTTGAATGTCATCTGACTTAGTTAGGATTAGAACCTTAGGCTGCATGTCTGCTTTGATTGCTAATCGTTTCTGATTATGCACTCGTTTGATCACCTCACATGTTAGAAGAAAGGTCCTAAAATCAATCCAAATTGCCTGACAAATGTTTTCAAAAGTAAACAGGGTAAAAAGGTACCGAAAGGGCATTAGTTATCCAACTAGTGTAACCAAGTCCCCGGACGCAGTTAATCTCTGGTTCGTAGGAATAGGGTAATTCTCCCATTACCCTATTTGGGTTTCTAATCGACCTACCCCAAATTGATTAGTGGCGACTCCTTGATGTAAATCACTTACATGTTAAAAAACTTAAACCCTAAGTAGCGATATGGTATGGGCTTGAGAGAACCCGAATTAAGTCCCGAACCTAGACTTAGCACCTACCAGGCGAGCCCCCCTTCTTTTTGCATGTTGTTCGATAAAAGGTGATGGGGAAGTCGGTCGCGACAATTTTATTTCTACGAACAAGAGATTATAAATCTGGAGACTTGGTTACGCTAGATTATCCTAACGTCCTTTCGGTACCAATCTCAAGAAAAATGCTCAATTCGGCAATTTTGATGAATTCTGACTTAGAGTTCAAAGATGCAATTTTTTTTATTTTCTTTTTTATGATTTTTTTGGTATTTTTATGTATTTTTTAATTTAAATTTAAGTCGCAAATCTTTTAGTAGAAAGATTATAACCGCTAAATCTTTCGAACTAAGTTTCGATCTGAAGCCTGACAGATCGACCCTAAAAATTCGAAATACCCGCTATGAAAATAACTCTATCTAAAGCCTAATAGATAGACTTATTCCCATGTGTGCGGTTGCGGATTAGGAGATTTTCCTAACCGATCATATCTTGAAAAGATTTTGCTATCTTGAATATCTTGGATATATTCAAAAGATTTTGAAATTTTCAAATTCTATCCAAATTTGACAAGTAATACACATCCAAGATTTTCAAAGAATATTCAGTTAAATCGCAATATTTAAATTAAGCTAGGCACCTTCTATCATTCAAAGATTCACACAAAATTGTAATATTGTAAACAAGAAAACAATATGCTCGAAAGTCAAATTAGATGAGCTTTTTACCTAATTTGAATATTTGCTTTTCAAGTTTGGACCGGCGACGGATTCGAATTGCGGATCGCGGGACTCGATGGATGATGGCTTGCAGTGTTGAGCGAAGCAATCCTCGCGGTGGTCTTCTCCCTTTGTATCCGTGACTGTGTGTAGTGCTCCAGGAAGACCTTAAGTGTATGCTCTCCAATGAGTAGAACGTGAAGTCCTCCAAAGTGCCCCCGCTCAAGACCTTGAAAGCCCCTTTTTTTTATACTTTTTCTCTCTCTGCTTCTTGTGGCCTTATAATTCAACTTTTTGGTCTTCGGGGCAACGAGAGATGTGGCTTGGACTTTAGACTTTAGGCTTATAAGCGGTGGCCGCAAAAACTGATGTGATATTCACGTTGGTAGAGAGATTCTGGCCTTACTGGACGTCGGCAGATCCTACAAGAAAGGATAAGAACAAAACCACAAGAGCTCATTGGGTGAGCCGGTGTTGCTGTAACAATCAAGAAACACTTCAAGGCACCGTCGGGCTAGATGGAACTCCGTAGGAGTCTTGCTGGCTCTGAAATATGATGACGATGACTTGGGTGACCCCAGGTTGTGCTGGTCATGATTAAGTTGGGCGGAACAAGGGCAGATGATGGCTGCTAGACGCATGGGTTGGAGCACGTTGTCCGGGGCTTCTGGATCTGCGACGGCACAGCAGCTTCATTGGTCATCTAGGTGTGTAACGATTCGTAAAGCAGCAGTAGCAAAGGAGCTTGGCTGCAAGGGTGGTCGACGTCGGCAAGGAGGCTGAGTCGTGGCTGTAGAGGGACTCGGCCACACGCTCGCTTCTCTCTCTATTTTGTATTTCGTGACTTCTCTCAATAATATGGCCGTGAATGTTGTGAACGAAGCCCCCAACGGAGGAGAGAGGACCCACTCAAGATTTCTCTCTAAATTGTCACTGTGTAATGGCCCCTCCCCCCCTTCGTCCGTAAGTGCCCTTTTATAGGTTGCATACCCTAGGGTTTTCATGGAAAAAGATAGAACTCAATTTGCTTCCAGGAATGTCTAGAATATATTGCGTTTTATCCTTTCCATTTTCAACCCTTTCTTTGTTGACCAAATTTTTGCACACAATCCACAGAATCAATTTTACCCTCTTTCTTTATATTCACTTCCCAGGACAAATCAATTTGATAAATACCCTAATGAATTTTGGTAATGATAATTAATGGGCTAGGTCAAATTTTCATTACCGTGGGCTTAGTCTAGTTAAGCTCAGAATCGTTCACTCAAGTTCATCCGTCGCATGTTCGATAAATGTGCAAACTATATGGGCCTAATTAACTATCAATGAAATGCTCCTAATATCTATATGCAGTTTAACTAATTAATTTTTTTCTAGGGACCGAGATCGATCCCTAATTTTTATGCAATGAATGACTACTTGGGTCTCCAAAATTTAGGTGTCAACATGCAAAAGAATTATACACAAATCTTATCACAATATTTAATCGTTATTAACACTTGAACTCTTGGTGTAATTCCACGAACAAAATCATAAACCCACAAACAAGCACTCGCTTGCGAAGCGGCGCTTCAAGAAGTCTTTTCTTCTGCACAAATCTTCGCAGACCAAGCACTCGCACACTATAGCGCTTCAAGACTTCGTGAAAAGGAAAGTGTTATCTGACCCATTGTATTTATATATATACACACATGAAACCAAGTCCGACTCCAATGGGACTTCACCAAGGAAAGATAATCTTGTCTTTTATTTCTTTCTTGACTGAGTCAAAGAATAAAGCTCTTTGGAGTTTCCTCTTCTTTTGACCGTAACTTCAAGAAATAAGAAAGTGAATCTTTTATATTTCCCTTTTTCTCTCTGACACAAGTGGCAACAAATCCCACTTGCTTTTGAAGTCTTCCTTTCACGGTAAAACCAACGCCAAAATGTCCAGGTCGACACCTGCACCGTAACAATTTTTGGAACCACAAGAATTTGGCTTTCAACTTTCATGCTTAAACACAATTTAATTCGAATGGGATCCATTCAATGAGCTCAAACTCGAGATATATTTTAACAATCTCCACCTTGGCTCGACGTTTGAGGCAAGTCACAATCGCTTTGAGTTAATCCGAATTTCGCTACTACTTTCCCACAGCCCCAATGGGCTCAACCGCTACAGACATCTTTCAAGTCCAAGCCTTGCTTGAACTTCACCATAGCCATGGACCTCATCAGAATACCAACTCCACATGCACCTTTAACCGTTCCACGAGGATTTTACGACACAACCTCCTCAATCGCAGATAAAGCAAAACCATCATTGCATCCATATATATTCGGAGATCGAATACGCATCTTATCAATATCAGCAGCTACAGCAACTATTGGCTCAATAGGTTCCACCTCGCTACAAGCACCATCTATGTCGATTACTTCGCTAATATCCGCTAGGAATCTTCTAGCTATACCAGCACGAGAGCATTTTATGGGCCGTCTCTAGTAATGTTTTGTTTATCAACTCTGCAACCTATTGTGGTTCAATGGCACTAGTACGGTGTTTCACTATACCTTCCTTCATGCAGAATTCATTTAACAGCTCCTAGCAAAACTCCATACTACTGTCAGTCCGCACCTGCTTAATCGTTTTACCGGTCTCCTTTTCAATCAAAGCTTTCAACTGTCTAATCCTGACAACGGCATTAAACTTATGCCTTAGCACAAATACTCAAGTCTTCCTCGAGTAGTCATCAACAACTGTTAGCATAAATCTGACACTCTTCCTCGAAGGAAATCGCGATAACCTGCGAACATCTAAGTGAATTAATTCTGCAATATCCGTGGTTTCTCTGACAACCGTACTAAGCTACACTTTCCACCGTTGATCTAAATCACAGCACCTGCATATATTCAGTTCATTAGCCACATAACCGCATAGCAAATTTCTTTCACTTAGATCCTTTAGGCTTCTCTCGCTAATATGTCTCAAACGCATATGCCATAATTCAGACTCTCGAACAGATACATCCGACGTCTTCGCAGCGAATTCCGTCATTGTCTCATCTTGAAGCTCATACAGGCCATTATGCTTGATTCCTTTCGTTATCACCAAGGCATCTCAAACAACTTTCAGAACTCCACATTCTGAAGAATACTGACACCTAGCTGAATCCAGGGCACTCAAAGAAATCAGATTTTTCTTCAACTCTGGAATATGCCTTACTCTAGTCAATGTCCATACAATACCATCATGTATTCTGATTCTGACATTATCAACACCAATAACATCACATTCAGAATTGTTCCCCAACTGCACTTTACTACTATCAGTGCACTGATAAGTAATAAACCAGTTTCTGTTTGTTGTAGCGTGAAAAGAACAACTAGAATCCACAATCCATCCATCAAACGATGAATCATCAATGACAGGCAAGATATAATCTACATTATCCGAATTACCATCAGCTATAGCTGCAACATCATCCGCAGGATCAACTCTAATTTCTTTACCCTTATCGTTTTTCAATTTAAGGCAATCCCTTCTAAGATACCCCCTCTTGCCACAACTCCAACAGACAATACCACCAGTCCTAGACTGACTTCATCTATTCGAGTTCATACTACTTCTGCTAACATGTGTACTAGTTCTTCCTCTTCTTTCACCTACTAAAACAACATATACATGTTCACCAGATTCTCTTCTACGGATGTCCTCACTCATAATTAAATCTCGAACACCATCAAATGTCAAACTTGTCGATCCAGAGGAATTACTAACAGCAGTAACGGTAGTATTCCAACTATCAAACAATGAGGATAATAGAATCAAAGCACGTACCTCATCTTCAAAGTCAATGTCAACTGAGCTCAATTGACTCACGATCACATTGAATTCATTAATATGATCAGCAACTGATGCACCTTCACTCATCTTCAAATTAAACAGACATCGCATCAAATAGACCTTGTTGATCGCAGAGGACTTCTCGTACATGTCCGACAGGGCTTTCATCAAATCCGCAGTGATTGTCTCTTTCACGATGTTAAACGCAACGTTACGTGTCAACATTAGCCGAATAACACCTAAAGCTCATCTATCCAGCAATTCCCAATCAGCTTGCTTCATCGTCTCTGGCTTCTCCCTAGACAAGGGCAAGTGCAGTTTCATCTGATATAGATTATCCTCAATCTGTATCTTCCAGAAACCAAAACCTTTTCCATCAAATCTATCGATTCTCACTTTTCTTTCTTTTGTCGCTATCGATTCGCTTCAACTTAAGCAAGGCCAGGCTCTGATACCACTTGTTGCGGAAGCCAAGCAATCGAACAATAAAATCGATAGAATAAGAAAATAAATCGGATACCAGATTTACGTGATTCGATCGTAGTGACCTACGTCTACGGAGAGAGTAGCACGGAATTCTACTACAGATCAAGCGATATAACGGAGATTACAACCACACTCAAGTCATTCAAACACTCTCGGTATTTCCCAAATCCCAATTACACCCAATAACTCACACAGTATTTAGTCCCAATTCCTCACGAAATAATATCCCAATCTCGCAAAAGAATTATACACAAATCTTATCACAAGATTTAATCGCAACTAATACTTGAACTCCTGGTGTAATTCCACGAACAAAATCATAAACCCACAAACAAGCACTCGCTTGCGGAGCGGCGCTTCAAGAAGTCTTTTCTTCTGCACAAATCTTCGCAGACCAAGCACTCGCACACTGCGGCGCTTCAAGACTTCGTGAAAAGGAAAGTGTTGTCTGACCCATTGTATTTATATATATACACACATGAAACCAAGTCCGACTCCAATGGGACTTCACCAAGGAAAGATAATCTTGTCTTTTATTTCTTTCTTGACCGAGTCAAAGAATAAAGCTCTCTTTGGAGTTTCCTCTTCTTGACCGTAACTTCAAGAAACAAGAAAGTGAATCTTTTATATTTCCCTTTTTCTCTCTAACACAAGTGGCAACAAATCCCACTTGCTTTTGAAGTCTTCCTTTCACGGTAAAACCAACGCCAAAATATCCAAGTCGACGCCTGCAACGTAACAATTTTCGGAACCGCAAGAATTTGGCTTTCAACTTTCATGCTTAAACACAATTTAATTCGAATGGGATCCGTTCAATGATCTCATACTCAAGACATATTTTAACAAGATTCTAGCTCGGTGAACATGTTCCCTGCTTGTCGCCGGTAAAAACAAGGCAAGTGTCCATTTTCACGAAGAAAATGAAAGTGAAAGAATTTCTCTTTTTCTTCTTTTTCTGGGAAACTGAGACGAGAAAATGTTGGAAAGTTTTGATGAGTAGGGGCTGCGAGAAAGTGCAGCATTTATATAGGGCGTGTTTTCTCCGAGGAATGCAAGAAAAATGTGATTATGGTAGTAAAAATCAACAATGGATTTTCTTATGCTTTTCTGGCCTCTTCATATTCTAGAACACGGTTTAAGATATAGTCGCCTCTTATTTCCTACCTAAACTTTCCTCCAACGTGACTTGCGATAGCAAAAAAACAACACTAGCCCATCGCGGCAAATGACAAAAGGTGTCGATACGATTATTCTCCTTATATTTTCTTGGAACAATTATTTCCTTTCGCTTCTTGCTACGGCACAGTTGAGAGAAAATTTGTCGATCATAGGATTAGGAAACTTAGATACCGGCGACATGTTAGAAATTCAATACGTGGAGTGGACATGTTAAGTATTTATGTCGACGTGCATAATAAGTTTAGGAAATGAAAATAGGGGTATTTATCATTTGAATTGCTGCATCCTAAAAATCATGAATCAAATAGAAAATGAAATGACAAGTAGCCCTCGATTGAAAGTTATGTGTTGATTAAGATTTATTCATGATGATGTTCTATGGATGATATTCTCATCATACATGAATTTATCACAGGTACATCAATTTGAGATTTTTTATATTATTAACCGTTTATTTTTAGATCGGTTGGTTTCTTGTAAATATCAAATCAACGAATAGGAAGTCATGTGGCTCTAGTAAATCTTTTTAGTATTTTTTGCTTGCAGTGGAATCCGCGTCTTGAGAATGAGGGGTGTCAATGGGTCGGGTCTGGCTTTCATGATATCCGACCCGACCCGAAATATATAGAGTCTCGCTTGACTCGACCCGACCCGACCCAAGACCCTGTTAAGCATATACTCCAAGAATGGGGTCGGGTCGGTTCGGTCCGAGTCGGGTTTAGGGTTTTTTCTCTGCACCTTGTTCTGTGCCTCCTCCTCTCTCTCTCTCTCTCTCTTTGCATTTACATATCCAAAACGGCAAGATCTCCCCCCCAAAATCACAACGAACACAGATCAATCTGACGCGGCGAGGCAGCTGACGACGGCGCTCCAGGCCTTGACGTGGGGGAGGTACCCCGAGCGGAGCATGGACTTGACCACGGAGGAGGTGTAGACGGTCTGGCCGGTCTTCACAGCGGCCACGGCGAGGAGGCCAAGGGAGTTGGCGTCGAGGCGGCGGAGCTGGCCCTCATCGCGGAGGCGCGTGAGGATGGACTGGGCGCACGCGAGGCCCTCGAGGGTCTTCTGGTAGGACAGCTGCGACACCAAGCGGCTGAGGCAGGTGGGGTTGGGGAGGTGGTCGAACTGAGCATATGTAGCCCAGGCTTCCTCCATCTTCCTCTGGCGAAGGAGGGTCAAGAGCTTGTCGTCTTGAGAGTACGGCTTCGGGGTTGAGAGGGCGCCGCCGCCAGAGGGGAGGGAGAGGTCTCACGTGGTGACCGTGCCGCGGGCGCGAGATGGCCACCCGGGTGGCTCGGCGGCAGCGGTGGCGAAGGAGGGGGAAGGCGGCGGAGGGGGAGGCGGCCGCTGCTCTGGCGGAAAGGATCGATGGGGAGATGGGTCTCGGCGCAGAGAGAGAAGAGAGCGAAAGGGAGAGAGGGGAGGGGCTAGGGTTATATTTGGTACCAGGTCAAAAAAGCCCGGCCCGGCCCTATCCTAACAAATACCCACATCTAAAATCCATACCCATAGAAAATAAGACCTGACCCCAAAATACCCTAAAATTTCGGGTCGGGCCGGGCAGGGTCCGGCCGGGCCGGATCGGCTCGGGTTTTTTTGACACCCATATTGAGAATCCTTGAATCTATAAAGTAGCCTCTCTCTCTCTCTCTCTCTCTCTCTCTCTCTCTCTCTCTCTCTCTCTCTCTCTCTCGATAAATCAACGGTTGATACTATCGATCACCAAAATAAATATTACTACGCGAATCAACACGGTTAGTGTGGATATAATTCACTTTGTTGCCCATTTCTAATTGTTTCTTACTATGCCATTGTCTCAACCTTTCGGAGTCGTTATTGCCTGATCCCGATACATGTAATTTCAATACATATAGATCGGTTGATGTGAATTTTGTTGAGCGTCAGAGGCGCGGCAACAATATTAATTTGATGGAAGAAATTTTTTGAAGGTGAAACGATCACAATTCGCGCCTTTCTATTGCATGTCTCAATTACAAGAGAAATAGACTATATATAGACCATAGTTTGATTCGAAATAGGAAACCTCTTTTTAGGAAACCTATTCTAATTAGGAAACCTACTTGACTTAGGAAACTTTCCTAAAATATAACTAGAAATAATATCTCACAATATCTTATCTTATCTCTTAATATCTCACCGTATATATGAAAAATCAAAATATGGAAATACAAACAGACTCAAAAAGGAAACAAGTACTAACAAATTTGGTTTAATTTCTAACACTCCCCCTTAAACCAAATTCTCTTCCATCGATCATTCCAAGCAGGCTCTTGAACTTTCGAAAAGTATCGATCTTGAGAGGTTTAGTAAAAATATCTGCTACTTGATCTCCGATCTTCACATGCAATACTTCAACTTCATTCTCTTTAACCTGTTCTCGGATGAAGTGATATCGAACATCGATATGTTTACTTCGTTCATGAAAAACTGGATTTTTCGTCAAACCAATAGCAGAAATATTATCAACAAAAATCTCCGTTGCTTTCTTCTGCTCCATAAGAATATCTTTGAGTAGTCTTCTCAACCATATTGCATGACAAACACATGAAGATACAGCTACATATTCAGCTTCACATGTCGATAGAGTAACACTTGATTGCTTTTTTGATGACAACGTAAAAGTAGTGTCGCACAAGAAAAATACAAATCCGGTGGTGCTTTTTCGATCGTCGATATCTCCACCATAATCACTATCCGAATAAGCTCTAAGTTTGAAAGATTCAGAGCAATAATAGTGTAAACCATGAGAAATAGTACCTCTGATGTACCGAAGTACTCTCTTTGTAGCTTTAAGATGAGATGATTTCGGCTTCTCCATATATCGACTAACAATTCCAACACTATACATAATATCCGGTCTCGTGCATGTCAAGTATCTCAAACTCCCAATCAAGCTTCTATAATATGTTGAATCAATATCGGCACCATCATCAAACTTCGAAAGTTTGGTTCCACACTCCATTGGTGTATTGACCGACATACGGTTCTTCGTGTTGAATTTTTCAAGGATATTTTCTGCATATCCTTTTTGGGAAATAAAAATCCCATCGGCACTTTGTTTCACTTCGATACCAAGAAAATAATTCATGAGACCATTATCGGTCATCTCAAATTCTTTCACCATTGATGCTTTAAAGCATCAATCATAGCCGAATTATTTCCTGTAAAAACAAGATCATCAACATATAAACAGGCGAGCAAAATATCACCTTTTTCTTGCTTCAAATAGAGTGCATGCTCGTATGGACATTGAGAGAATCCATTCACCTTGAAATATGCATCAATTCTGGAATTCCATGCTCTCGGTGCTTGTTTAAGTCCATATAGAGCTTTCTTCAGCCTCAGTACTTTATCTTCATGACCTTTCACAACAAACCCCTCGGGTTATTCGACATAAATTTCTTCTTCAAGGATGCCATTCAAGAATGCTGATTTGACATCCATTTGATAAATCCGCCAATTATTTTAAGCAGCAATGGAAATAATCAATCTTATCGTTTCCATGCGGATGACGGGGGCAAAAACTTCATCATAGTCAATTCCGGCTTTTTGCTTGTACCCCTTCGCGACTAATCTAGCTTTGTACCTTGTCACTTCACCTTTCTCATTCTTCTTGGTCTTATACACCCATTTAACACCAATTGATTTCTTGTCCTTCGGAAGATTAGCAAGCTCCCATGTTTGATTTTTCTCGATGGCTTCAATTTCTTCGTTCATGGCTTTCCTCCACTTTTCTTCTTTGGCCGCATCATCATAAGCAAGTGGTTCATAATCTGCAAGAAGACATATAAGATGAAGCTCTTCGGTAGCTTCGTAAATTTCAGACAATCTTCTTAATCTGGGCAATAGCGGTTCATCGACACTATTTGAAGAGGATGGTGTTGATGAACTTGAATAAGATGTTGGAAAAGAAGGTGAAAATTGATCTTTCAACTCCGTTTGATTGGAATTACCACGAACATTCGCTTCTTCTTTTGGATTTTCTTCCCAAATTCCATCTTCATCGAACTTGACATCTCTACTTACATACACTTTCAAAGTGTTAGGATCAAATAATCGATAGACTTTGGATGATGAGTCATACCCAATAAAGATGAGCTTTTTGCTCTTGTCTTCAAATTTCGATCTTTTTTGGTCCGGGACATGAGCATAGGCAATGCTCCCGAAAATTCTCAAGTGCGAAACACTTGGTGTTCTCCCGGTCCATGCCTCTTATGGAGTTACACCTTCAAGTCCATATGTTGGACATCTATTTTGAAGATAGACGGCACACGAAACAGCTTCAGCCCAAAGTTCCTTGGACAAATTTTTGCTCTTCAACATGCTTCGAACCATATCGAGAATGGTTCTATTTTTCCATTCAGCCACACCGTTTTGTTGAGGAGAATACGGGGCCGTCAAGAAACGCCGAATACCATGATTTTCACAGAATTTGTTGAATATGGCTGAGGTGAATTCTCCATCACGATCAGTCCTTAAAGCCTTGATAAAATAGCTACTTTCCTTTTCAGTCAGATTCTTGAATTGTTTGAAAGTATCAAACACTTCTGTCTTTTCTTTCAAAAAATACACCCAAGTTTTCCGAGTAAAATCATCAATAAAAGTAACAAAATATCAATGATTACCATATGAGTGAGGATTGATCGGGCCACACAAATTAGAATGAATCAACTCAAGCGGCTTTTTTGCTCGATAAGTCGTCTCCTTCGGAAAGCTAGTTCTGGAATGCTTGCCGATAACACACCCTTCACATAATTGATCGGGATGATCAATATGTGGTAAGCCATAAACCATTTTCTTGCGAGAAAGCAAATTGAGTCCGCCAAAATTGAGATGGCCGAACCTCAAATGCCAAAACCATGAAGGATCATCTACGCATGCCTTTAGATATCGAGACATCTCACTCTTTATATTAAGAATAAACATCCTATTCTTCGACATCTTCACATTTGCAATCAGTTTATTATTTCGATCTCTCAACATAAGATTAAGATCTCTCATATGAACAGTATAACCTTTCTCTAGAAGTTGTCCCAAACTCAATATATTACTTGACATTTTTGGAACATAATAAACATTAGTAATAAACTGACGTGCACCATTCTTTAAGCGAATCAAAATTGTACATTTCCCTTCAATAAGAATTTTAGAGTTATCACCAAATGAGACATTCTCTTTAATTGTCTCATCTAACTCGGCAAACATCTCATTTCTCCCACACATGTGATTACTTGCACCGGTATCCAAATACCGTGTATCACTTTAACCTTCTTCATATTCTGTTAATGCCAATAAGAGAACTTGATCAGCATTATTCACCAAGTTCGCCTTTTCGTCTGCTCTGTTACTTTCTTTATTCCAGCAGTTAGAAGCATAATGGCCAAGTTTATTGTAATGATAATATCGAATTTTAGATTTATCATACCATTGACTTGTCGAGTTCTTTTCTCTTCCACGAACGCCTCTTTGGTACTGGTATCTTCCATCACTTCGAGCAGGATCTCCTTTGCTTCGTCCACGATCTCTTCCTCGAAAGTGACCTCGACCACGACTTCGATCACGATCTTGATTTGTCCCGCGATTTTGTACGGGATCTCTTCTTTACTTCTTCTCATCTCGTATGGTCAACTGCGTTTAGAGAACTTCCTCCACCGATTTAATCTTTTTCTTTCTCAATCTTTCTTCATGGGCTTGTAATGAACCCATAAGTTCATCGACTGTCATGGCATCCAAGTCTTTGGATTCTTCAATTGCAACAGCAATATGATCATACTTCTTATCTAAAGACCGAAGTATTTTCTCAACAACACGAACATCGGAAACGTCTTCTCCATTTCTTTTTATCTGATTAACAATTGCCAAAATTATCGTGAAATAATCAGTAATCGATTCAAATTCTTTCATGTGAATTACCTCGAATTTGCCTCTCAAGGTTTGAAGGCGAATCTTCTGAACTTTCTGAACTCCTTGATGTGTGTTTTGAAGAATCTCCCATGCCTCTTTAGCGGTAGTGGAGTTCGAAACTTTTTCGAACATGGAATCATCTAACGCTTGATAGATGATCGACAGGGCATATTGATCTTTCGTTCGAGCCTTCTCCAAGACATTCCTCTGGTTCTGATTCAACGTGGCTTCATCCTCTGGCTCATCATAGCCAGTGTTAACAAGTTCCCACATATCGTAGGCGCCGAGTAGAACTTTCGTTCTAACAGCCCAGTTACCATAATTTTCTTTGGTAAGACGAGGGTATTGAAGAGGAAGCTGATTATTCGTTGAGGCCATAATCACGAATCGTAAGCTCTGATACCAATTTATTGAGCGTCAGAGGCGCGGCAACAATATTGATTTGATGGAAGAAATTTTTTGAAGGTGAAACGATTACAATTCGTGCCTTTCTATTGCATGTCTCAATTACAAGAGAAATAGACTATATATAGACCATAGTTTGATTCGAAATAGGAAATCTCTTTCTAGGAAACCTATTCTAATTAGGAAACCTACTTGACTTAGGAAACTTTCCTAAAATATAACTAAAAATAATATCTCACAATATCTTATCTTATCTCTTAATATCTCACCATATATATGAAAAATCAAAATATGGAAATACGAACAGACTCAAAAAGGAAACAAGTACTAACAAATTTGGTTTAATTTCTAACAAATCTCACCACGAACTTGACTATGCATAGGCATCATGCCATAGTTTCCAAAAGTTCGAACTAGATTGTTCATCATCACGGTCTCTATCGCCTACAATTCTCTCTTATTCCTTTTTTTTTTGGTACATAACAACGACGACTATGTCGTTCTACAAGATGGCCATTATCTGCGCGCTCGCTCTGAGCCTATTCACCATCTCCTTCATTATCCCTGTCACCATTCGAAACAGCTCGGTCACCCTCTCCCCCAGCCGGTCCACCCCCTCTGACATCACCTTGGCCGCCTTCTCCAGCCCGATCACCACCTCCCTCAGCCTCTCCACCCTCTCTCCGCCGCCTCGTCAATCTCCTCAAGCACGTGCCTCACATGTGTCTCCACGTGGTCGAGCTCATTCGAGATCCACGTCTTCCTGACTCTTTCCTCTCTCTTCTATGTAGATCATCTTCTATGTAGATCATCAACTTCAAACTAGCTGAGTGGATATATCTGTGTTAGGTTCATAATGACAAGTCCATACCTGTCTTATGGTACGCTAAAAAGTAGTAGTAATCTTGTACAAAACACGTACAGCAATTTTGGCACGGACGTATGGAAATGAGAGCGTATCGTTTAAACTTTCCTTCATCATTACTATTGCGGTAACACAAAATTAAAGTCTCTGCCACATGCCGATGCCACCATCTCGTTGATTGCCTCGAGCATGTGCCTCCCGCGCGCCTCCATGCACGTCGTCGAGCTCCTTCAAGATTCGCGTCTTCCTGTCTCTTCCTCGCCGCGTCCCGACTCTGCGATAGCCGCCGACTCAATTGTGCGGTCATAGTCGCCCTAGGGACGCAGTGAGGAAACAGACAGGAAGACGCAGCCGCTGACTTGATCGCGAGGAGACAGTCGCACTAGGGGAACTCCCCGAAATGCGGACACGAGCGACCGCCCCTGGGAAAGTGTGCAAAGGCCAAAGATATGATTCCGGTGACAAACCATGTTAGCATTTATATAGGGTGTGAGTTTTCTCCTACGAATGCAAGAAAAACGTGACTACGGAAAAAAATCCAAAGCATTATTAATTAATCAGAGATTTTTTGGAAAGAAATCATAAGACGCGGTCAAATAAAGTGTCTCTCTTCATGCTTTTCTAACCTCCTCATATCCTACGACGCTGATCGAGATATACTTGCCAATATTTCCTAGCGAAATTTTCCTTTTATTTGACTTGCCATTGCAAGGGCGATGCCAGGGACATTTGATGCTATAGATGCGGTCAAATAAAATATTATCGCACGATCCTGATGCGTGTGGATCTAATACACTTGCAATGTTGAATTATGTGAATCACATCTCATCCTATAATTAATGTGAATCTGCATACCCACCGTTACACCCTTTTGCTTGCGCTCACATCTCAGGTATCAATGGTCAATGTCAGTGTTGAATAAGGAGAAAGGAAGCCAGTAATTAATAAGCCTCTATCAATGGTCAATGTCAGTGTTGGATTTTACTTTGATTCAATTGAACCCTCAATTTTTGTGAAATTGTTCATCAAGTCCCTTAATGAGATGCAAATGTGTCCGTGTGTTTTTCTCCTTTTATTGGAAGGGTGGATGACTCTATGCTATGTTTGAGAAAAGAGGCGATGAAAATATGGGAAGAAAATACTCAAATTTAAATTTTCCAGCTCTTCCATAAAAAATAAAAAAAAATTTCCTCATGTTCTATCCAAATTTTCAATCCCCCATTTCTTTAACTTCTGAAACATAGCAGAGATAAGTATGAACAGAACGCTATACCTTCATCATAAAATATTGTTTTGGTTTTGGGGTTAATCCCACGAAAAACCTGAAATCGGTACATTTGTGATAAATTAACACAAGTTAATTTTTTTATCACAAAAAACCCCAAATTGGTATACCTTTGACAAATTTATCCCAAACTAATTTTATGACCATAAGAAACTCCAAAATAATAGTGACAAATTTACCTTCCGTTAGTTTTTGTTAAATTGGGTTAATACCACAAAAAATTTCAAACCGGTACATCTGACAAACGAAGGGTAAAATCCCAAACCGGTACACCAGTCAACTACCACATGTCATCCAACTTAGCAAACTGACCGTAAAATTTAACGGAAACTAAAGAAGAGTAAATTTATCACAAGTGTACCGATTTGGATTTTTTTTGTGGTCAAAAAATTACTTTGAGTAAATTTGTCACAAGCATATCAATTTGGGGTTTTTCATGATATTAACCCTTGGTTTTGTAATCTTTTTCAAAATGCGTGTCTTAAATGTTATTTTACAAAATGATATCGGGACTCATTTAAAGTTTAATCTTACATAAAATGTAAACCCGACCCGACCTGACAAATGTTCAAATGCATTATTTGGTTCGAATTATGTGCTTTATATGGCCAAACGATTCTTTGGCAGAGTTTACCTATTGTGTGCATTTACCCCACCTATAAATTTGACCTAATGGAGCTATCTTTTACTCCTACCGTTTAGTATAGTTTGACATCGTAATTTCTTTCTTCAAAATTTCAACTTCAATATGGACAATATATATAGAGATGCAAAGTCCGTCACTTTGGAGAAAATATACAGTGATTTCAAACCACCACGCCAGCTAGCATTTTTCACTTACAGCCAATCATAATTTGACATCTGTTCGCCGACATAGAATTAAATAAGATAGAAATTTGTCCAAGATCTTTTCGGCCAATGAAGTTCTTGCTACATTGAAGTTTGTAGCACCTCCTTCCCCATGGCCACCAGCGGAGTCGCCGGCGCCGTGTCCTGCGCATCTAAGTCAAGCCGCCCCTTTCAGTGTTACTCGACGCCAATGACGGCCATGGACAAGCGACGCAACGCAGGAATGCTTCTAGCCATTGGTGGCCAAATATGGACATTTGGAGAGCAACACCAGTGAAGGTGACGACGGCTATGGACAAGGGACATGATGCCAGATCTGGAGGTTGGAGAAAAATAGAAAAAGACAGAGCTGGACGGGTGGCTCGGGCCAACCGACGCAGGAAGGGGTCTTCCATCATCTATGGCCGCAAGCTTTGCTTGTCCATGGCTTGCGAGGTGCCTTATCCACAGATCTGGTGACAGCAGATTGATAGCCGTTGTTTCGCCGAAATTGCTCCCACAACGAAATATAATTCATCGAACGTCTTTTGTTGGCTTTTAATGAGAGAAAATGGTTATGTCGCGATTTCCGATAGGAAATATCCAAGCAAACAAGAAAATATATACGAACTTTTACTACAAACTTCGAACCAAATTGTACGTATAAACCGTGCCGGAATTTAATCGACGACAAAGCTTGAGAACGTGCAAAGATGTAACGTCGAAATTTAATCGACGACGCAACACTTGAGATAGAGATACTTGCCGAAATTGAATCGACGACACAAATCAGAAAGCTACGGCTAGGGAAAAATAAAGTATAGTACAGGTAGTAAAGATAATTAAAAGATAACATTTTGATTGATTTGTCGAGGCCTTTAGAAGTGTACAATATCGCTATTTAAAGCATACAATCGACAGTTATCAGCAAAAGTTACAACGGTTACTCATAGAGGTTACGGGTGGTTACAAATAGAAGTTACATACGGTTACTAACAGAGGTTACCAACGGTTACGTTGAGTCTACTACCCTGACGATTTATGCGACTCCACTATGTTGGTGGTTGCTTCGACTCCACTACGTTGATTCCTTTAAGTTGGCGATTCTTTACTGAAGTTCTTATCCTTTTTTCACATCCTGACCAATCACGACCAACCACTTCCTTCCAACATCGACAACTCTACGGTGCTTTTCCGAGAAAACTCAAACATAAAGACCGTAAATCCAGGAGTCTTCGTTCTTTTGACTTTGGAATCAGGTCAATCCAATCTATCTTAACAAAGTTATGACTATTTTCCCAAACTAGCACATAATTGAAATTTCTGACATCAAAAAAATCACAAATCTATGTTCTTATTGACTAAGTCCATCACTTGTCGATAATAACCAAAAATTGATCATTTTTTGATGTAAACGGCAGCGAGCCTTGACGGCAAGCTCCAAATCCTGTCCATGAACAAACAATGTCCACAACGGAAGCTTTTTTGCTTCATTTGAGTTGCAGACCTCCCTCATTGTCGCCACCAACGGAGTTGCCGGCGCTGCGTCCAAGCTCACGAGAATAGACAAGCAACTCTTGACAGCCATGGATGGAGGAGAAGGAGCAGAGAAAACTCAGGCTGGATGGAGGAGAACGAAAGAGACAGAAAAAAAAGAAAAAGTCAAATCTTTTTTTCAACAACTGGTGCATCCTTTTGCTTGCGCTTCAATAGCAGGCGTCACCTTCGCTTTGTTGTGTTCCATTCTAGCATCTCCTTCCTCATTCTCGTCACTGTCAGGCAGAGCTCGTTCACCCGCTCCCTCAACTGGTACAAGCCCTCCGACATCGCTTCAGTCACCTTTTCCAGCCCTTTCATCGCCTCCCTCAGCCTCCCCGCGATCTCTCCACCGCCTCCTGATGCCGCCACATCCTCGATGGTCGCAAGCACATGCCACACGCTAACCTCCGTGTCGTCAAGCTCCTTCACGCTTGGCTCCATATCATCAAGCTCCTTCAAGATCTGCATCTGTCGGTCTGTTGCCTCACTGCATTCCGAATCCACTATAACTGCCGACTGGATTGCACGGACAGAGTCGCCCCAGGGGAACTCCTCCGGGACAGGGATGCCAACGACCGCCCTTGACGAAAGGTACATGGCCGAAGATATGACTCCGGCGAGGAACGCCGTCACAAAGCTGACCGCACGGATCGCACGGCAAACAACTCTCTCAACCGGTGAGACCTTCCCCCGTAGCACCGACATTCCCATGCTCGCAGCCAAGCCTCTGATCAGCACCTCGATGTCGTCTGCAGACTTCAGACACCCATGGCCGCCCTTGCCCTTGCTCACCCAATCTGCTAGCAAATCCCTCACTCTGTGAATATCCTCCTCCGACAGGTCCCCGTCCGAGCGGAGGAGCTTAACCGCGATCCTCAGGTTCGAGCAGAGAAGACACAGTCGCTCGATCTCGGAGGAGATGTAGTTGCAGATATCCAGGACTTTTGGGCTGTCATCCGAATACCACAACGAGAGGCTGTTGCCGTCGTCCAAGTTCAGCTCATAGATCAAGGATCTCG
Source organism: Syzygium malaccense (assembly GCA_031216405.1). Classification (NCBI taxonomy): domain Eukaryota; kingdom Viridiplantae; phylum Streptophyta; class Magnoliopsida; order Myrtales; family Myrtaceae; genus Syzygium; species Syzygium malaccense. The sequence goes on along the minus strand of CM062262.1, from coordinate 21,115,446 downwards.
CCGCGGAGTGAGTGAAGGCGATCGCCTCAACGGCAGAGGAGAACCAGGGCAAGCTGGCAGAGGCAGGGCTCAAGCCCCAGAGGCGAGAGCGGAGCGACTCATGGAAGGACTTGGAGATAGATTCTAGCTCCTCGGCGGTGAGCATCGCTCCCTTCTTGTTGCCGGTAAAGACGAGGCGGGTGTCCATTTTCACGAAGCAAAATGAAAGCGAAAGAAATTTCTCTTCTTCTCTTTTCCGGGAAAACTGAGACGAGAAAGTGATGGAAAGTTTTGATGTGTAGGGGCTGCGAGAAAGTGCAGTATTTATACAGGCCTGTGTTTCCCCGAAGAATGCAAGAAAAATGTGATTATGGAAATAAAAATCAACAATGGTTTTTCTTTGCTTTTCTGGCCTCTTCATATTTCTAGAACACGGTTTAAGATATACTTGCCTCTTATTTCCTACCTAAACTTTCCTCCTATTTGACTTGCGATAGCAAAAAAAACTATAGTAACCCGTCGCGGCGGACAACAAAAGGTGCCGATACAAACATTTTCCTCATATTTTTTGGAACAATTATTTCCTTTCGCTTTGCGCGGCGGAGCAAATGAGATAAATTTACCAATGACAGAATTAGGAAACTTAAATACCAGCGACGATATTAGAAATTTGATACGTGGACGTGTTAAGTATTTATGTTGCGTGAGTAATAAGCCTAGGAAATGTAAATAGGGGTATTTATCATTTGGATTCCTGCGTCCTGAAAATCATTAATCAAAAGTCACCAAAAATCTCAAATTATGCCTATTATAACACATTTACCCTGAACATTTTTTGTGAGATAAAAAACCTCAAATTATGCCTACTATGACACATTTACCCTAAATTATTTTTTGTGACATAAAAAATCTAAAACTTGTACTTATATGACACATTCATCCTCTGTTAAGGTCTCATTAGATGATTTTTCAGCCAAAATAATATTTTTTTTATTTCACTTAAGCCACTTGAAGGTCATGTCAACATCGTTTGCCTTATAGCATATATAGGCAGATTTTTAATAATTATCATTGACAAAACTTTGACGGGAGGGTAAATGTGTCTTACATGTACAAGTTTAGGATTTTGGTATTATGGAAAAAAATTTATGTTAAATGTGTCAGAGTGAACATAATTTATAATTTTTTGTGGCCTTTGCCCTAAGCTAATCTAGTAAGTTGGCTAAGTTGAGTAATGACCTTTAGATTTATGGACTTCTTGTCAGCATCTCAGTTGGCAATCTATTTACATCCGTTGTCATTCATTGATCTTTTTTAAAATTTAAAAAAAACCTTAATGCTTAAAATAAAATTTCGATTAATTCAACTAATCGCTGCAAGTGAGATATTGATAAAGATGGCTATTTGCTTATCTACTATTTTCATTGATGTTTTCCACTTTATATTGAGGCATCTTGGTTATATTAGGGAATAAATCACAATAGCTAATTACCATTTGGGAGGCAATTAAAGGATGGGCCAAATGGGAAGGTTTCTCGTTATACTCTTTAAGGGCCCTTTTGAGCTGTTGCACGCGGTCTCTACTGTGCCTTTTAGGTAGTAACCCAAGCTTTCCCTAATACACTTTCCTTTTAAAGAGATATTTTTCTCTAATATGAAATATCCAGGGGTTGCCACGAATGAGAGCAATTTTATTGCTAATTGCATGATGGAAAGAGGGCTAGTAACATCTTTGGAGATTAAGTGTATGCATGTAGTAAACTTAGGTATGAAAAATAGTGCCTAATTCGCGATCACTGTTTGGCTTCCTATATCATGCCATGATCGCTATGTAAAATCTGTAGAGTCGTCGGACGGGTAAAGCTATTTTCCAATCTAAAGTATTAACGTTTCTTAGGTTAGTTTGCAATGTCTAAGGTATGGAATTCTTCGTAGCATCTTAGTCGGCATTTCTACCTCCACATTTATCGCAGCGGATTCGTTAGGCAGCCATGCACTAGCAAGATATTCTCTTGCCATGGAAGGCTCGATGTTTAATTTCTTGTTGCTATTTGGCTAAATGGGTAACTTATAAACCAATTTAATTTCCCATTCATCGTAATAATAGATTTCAATGTGGCAAAACTCACTCCCGTCGTCACAAATTTCTTTTAATAAATAGTTATGTTATGCACATTTTTTTAAGAGCAACCCCATTTTAATTTAAATTGTTGTATTATCAGGTGTATTTTTATATCCTTTGTTTTTTATGTTCTGATTAGATAACCAATTGGCCCATCTAAATGATCTTCTTTTATTTTCTGTTCCTATTAAACTTTATTCTAAAAACGCGATTTGCCATCGAAAATAATTTTTTTCCAATTTACTTAACTGTATTTTCCATAATATATTTGGAAGAAGCGTAACGACGAGATATTTACGATATTGCCCCAGGTGAGAGAGGTTTAGAGGAAAGTGCTGGATATGGGCTCTACTTGCTTATTGTGCCCCTATATGGACCAAATCTTGAAGAACCTTTTTTTTATTTCTTTTTTATTTTTTAAAATTCATTTTTTTTTGTGGTCAAGGTAATTCAACTAGTATCATGATCTGTCTTGGGACAAGAATGTCTCTATCGAAAAAAATTAAAATTAAAAAAAATGCCTCTATATCGGTCGACCTTGTAGCATCTCCAATCTTAATCCAAAAAAAAAAAATTTGGCAGTCTTCATTCTTGATGTTTGTCGATTGAATTTCACTTCTTAGCTTTAAAATGAGAGTTTTTGGACTTGGCATTGATGTTTTTACCCTTATAACGAGATGTTTTGGTCATATTGGGTAATAAAACACAAAGGGTAATTACCATTTGGGGAAGTAATCAAAGGCTGGGCCAAGTGGGAAGGTTTCTCTTTATACTTTTTCTGGCCCTTTTGTTGTTGCTGTGCACGGTCTCACAGGCCTTTTAGTTGTAACTTGAGCCTTGCCCAATACACAGGCCTTTTAGTAGTAATGATGGAAATAATGCTTGTAACATCTATAAAGATTAAATTCATATATTTGGAATATAGATCAATGTGCTTGGAAAAATCAGGAATCAAATGTAGTGCCTAATTAGTAATTGACACTTGGGTTCTTACGGCATGCCCCGGTTGCTACTTTAAAAATTTGTCGGGGTGTCGAATGGGTAGGCCATGACATCTGAATTATGGAATTCTTCGTAGCATCTTAGTTGGCATTTCTACCTCCACATTCATTGTGGCGGATTCATTAGCATGGATTTATTAGGCAAAAAATATGTTGGCGAGATATTCTCAGACCAGATAAGGCTTAGTTTTTAATTTCTTGGTGCTATTTGGCTAAATGGGTAACTTATAAACCGATTAAATTTCCCATTCATTACGATTATAGATTTCACTGCAGCAAAAGTCACTCTCTTCGTAATGTTTTCCTAATAAATAGTTAGGTTATTTACATTGTTTTGAGAGAAACCCCATCCTAACTTCAAATTCTTCAATTATCAGCTATATTTTGTATATTTATTTCGCCGAAAAGTTGTGTCGACGAAATACCTTTCCAAATTCGGATAAATGAACCTATTGACAAAGGATGTGAGGGGTCCTTTCTTTATTTTTGGACAAGAAACGTAATCGCAAGAAAATTAAAAAGTATGAAGACCGGAGACTATCGTGTTCAGCCACAAAATAGGGTATTGATTTATAAAAAAAATAAACTGGACTTAAAATTAAACCATCGATATTCGTTGATTGGCTAACGTTCTTTTTACAAAGAGCATAATAATACCCAATAATCTACGGTTACAAGCGGGTATTAAGACTCCTCTACTCGATTGTTACATTGACCCATTATACGGCTCTACCACTCGACGGTTACATTAGCTCCACTGCAAAACGATTTCTTGACTTTGCCATTCGACGGTTACACAAGGGTTATGTGACTCCACCGTTCGACCTTTAGCAAAAACCCGCCGACCAAACTGTAAATTACGAGACTTGGACATATTTTGGTGTCGATAATATCCTTGTTTTAAATGATCTTATTGGACAACAAATTGGCCCGTCTAAGCGATCCATCTATCTCGATTTGGCATTAAATCTGCTGTACCGACAAAACGCTGTGCCATCGGGAAGAACATATTCCCAATTTACCCGAACTGTCTTTTCATATAATGGGGGGACCGAGAATTGAGGAATATCAACCCGCATGTCACCGCGTGAATTCACGAGATTGCCCCCGGTGGACAGCGGTTCTGCAGGAAAGTGCTGGGGCTCTACTTTACTCGTCGTGTCCCTATATGGGCCAAATCTAGAAGAACCTTTATTTTTTTTTATTTTTTTTTAATTCGCTTTTGTGGAATTAGTTGGGGATTAAAGGTAATTCTATTAGCATCATGAGCTGTCTCGGGTCAAGATTGCCTCGATTGAGAACCATACAAATTAAAACTTAAAAGAGAAAACTTCAATGGATTGAGAAGTTCGATCCAACGTGTATGATTTCCATCAAAATTTGGGGGTATTGCATTACACATCAAGCTCGAAAATAGAATTGAGCACGACAGTCATGCACTTTTGCGTCGATAGCGACCCGACTATCAATAAGTCGCAACGAGCGCAGCTAGGGTTATTATTGTAAAGGGTTTATAATAGCCACGAAAGGATTGACGAGTCTATAAAGCAATTAGGGTTGTGCGCCCCAAGAAGTGCGAGGTATTGGGTTTTGTTTTTTAACCACGAACTCGTGGACCGCGTGAGGGGACTCTTCGTGAATCTTTAGTCTTGGTATACATGACTTACCCAACTATGAAAGCAATTCCGTGACTTTGAATAACCTTTCTCCGTGAAGGAACCATTATTTCCTATCGGCTCGAGTCATCCAAAATAAAAAGAAGTTCGAGACTTACTCGAACAATTATTCAATAGAAAAGTCGAGAACGAAAGCTTTCTAATATGGGCAAAGAGTTCAGGATCGACCATAACATAAGGATCCTTTACTCCGGTTCTAAATTCTGTCTCTCTTAGAGTGTCTACGGTTGGGCTAGGAGGGTTCGGGTTCTAAGATGTGAATGGGTAAATCGGAGCTATAATCTATTTCATTCATATTAAGTATATAAGCCGTTTCAGAATATCCCTCAAAATAACTTGCATGATTGGAATTCAAGAATGCGTTTGTGTCGTCAAATTGAGATGTGAACATGGTAAATCTTAAGCTCTAGATGCTGTCAAAGTAAGCACTAAACATTCAATTTTGGTCAAAAACGAGTCCCCAACTTTTAGAAGAATGTGGCATCAACTTTTACAATCGCGTTTTGGCCGTGACACACGTGGATTGTTTCCTAAGTCAAGTCATCTCAAGCTTTTCTGATGTTACACTCCGCGTGCGGTCACTGAGGGACTTAATTGCACACCTTAAAAAAGGATTTCGGCCTTAATTGCATAGCGATTTAAAACTCGGGGGCTTAAAAAAAGATTTCGGCGTAATTACTCACGAAACAATTTCTCGAGGAATTCACAAATCTCGCCGCGAGATTTAATGGTTTCAAAACACCAGCGATTCCCCTCGCGATCTAATTTACGCAATTGATTGTTGGGGTCAAAAGCTCTTCTACTCTCTAATGGGAAAAAAATTGAAACATACCTCCTATGATTAAACATAGAAAATCCCTTTCGAACACGGGAATCTGCTCAAATCAGGAAACCGATTTCGCTAAAACACGAGTATATAATCCAATAACGACACACGAGACTTGTAAAAAAAAAATTAGGACTTATCCGGTTTTTGGGGAATATACTTTTTAATCTCCTTTCCAATGGGAATCGGAAATTAAAAAAAAAAAAAAAAGGGCGTGCCTTTCGGACGTTTACGTGTGACCAAAATTTAAGGAAGAAACGAGCTAACCTATACCTAGCCCTACTCCTATAAAATAATAATAATAATAGTAATAATGACAATAATAATAATTTTTTCAGACCTGAAATTAAGAATAAAAGGCTGGCGGCCAATGAGTGGGGCTTTGAATGTGGGCAGGGCATTCTATTGCAAATGACAAATTCCATTTCCCTCCCCCCCCCCAAAAAAAAAAATTAATTATTAAAAAAAATTAACAATTAATGCACAAAAAGGAGCCAAAGACACCAATCATGACTCACATTTCACAGCTAAGCACCCCATTTATCCCTTTGATTTCCCCTAATTAGCCCCCACCCCTCAACTCTCCTCTTCCTTTTTTTTATTTATTATGATACGAAAATAAAATAAAAATTGAAAAACATCATAAACTAATTTTTTTAATCACCAAAATACTCAAATTGATATAGCCGTGACATTTTTACCCAAACTAATTTTTTTGATTACCAGAAATTTCAAACCGGTACGTTTGTGACAAATTTACTCTCCGTTACTTTCCGTTAAATTGAATTAATACCAGGAAAAATCAAAAGCCGATACATCAGCGAAAATCCCAATCCAGTATACCGGTCAACTGTCAATGGAGGGTAAATTTATCATGGATGCATCAATTCGAGGTAAAGAAATTAGTTTACGGTAAATTTATCACAAACTTATAGTTTGAAATTTTCCGTAACATCAAATACTAAAATAAAATAAAGCAAGGAAAACAAAATCAGGAAAAAAATATAACTGAAAAAAGAAAATCAAAACCCCCACCGCCTCCCCCTTCTCTCTCTCTCTCTCTCTCTCTCTATAACTCCAAGCCCTCCTCGCGATCGTGTCGTTTGCACGGTTTTAGAGAGAGAGAGAGAGCGCGAGCCACAGCCTCCATCTCGAGGTCTCTCTTCCCGTAACCCTCACTCCCCACCCGCAGCCCCTTTCGCCTTCTTCCTCCCCTCCCTCCCTCCCTCCCTCCGCCGCCGTCCCGCCATCGCAGCCGCAGGAAGGGAAGAAGCGAAGCGAACCCTAATCCGATCACGCCGCCGCAGCCGCCGGCCATGGATCCGCAATCCGCCGCCGCCGCGGCCGCGACCCAGGTGCAGCAGGCGCAGCTGGCGATGGCCCTGGGGCCCGACCCCTCCCACTTCGAAGCCCTAATCACCCACCTCATGTCCACCGCCAACGAGCCCCGGTCCCAGGCGGAGTCCCTCTTCAACCTGGCCAAGCAGACGGACCCCAACGCCCTCTCCCTCAAGCTCGCCCACCTCCTCCACGCCTGCCCCCACCTCGAGCTCCGCGCCATGTCCGCCATCCTCCTCCGCAAGCTCCTCACCCGCGACGACTCCTACGTCTACCCCCGCCTCACCCCGCACACCCAGTCCTCCCTCAAGTCCGTCCTCCTCGCCTCGATCCAGCGCGAGGAGGCCAAGACCATCACCAAGAAGCTCTGCGACACCGTCTCCGAGCTCGCCTCCGGCATCCTCCCCGACAACGGCTGGCCCGAGCTCCTCCCCTTCATGTTCCAGTGCGTCTCCTCCGACTCCCCCAAGCTCCAGGAGGCCGCCTTCCTCATCTTCGCCCAGCTCGCCCAGTACATCGGCGACTCGTTGACCCCCTACATCAAGGAGCTCCACGGCGTCTTCCTCCAGTGCCTCAGCTCCTCCAAGAACCCCGACGTCAAGATCGCCGCCCTCAACGCCGTCATCAATTTTATCCAGTGCTTGTCCACTTCCTCCGATCGCGACAGGTTATCTTGCTTGCTTTTTTTTTTTTTGGTAAGGTATTATCTTGCTTGCTTTGTGTGTATATATATATATATATATTTTTGGTTTGATTGGATGTTTTCAATTCAATTTAGCTTTGCTTTGCTGTAATCAGTCTGATTTTGTTCGTCTGGTCATCGTAATGTCTCGATAGTTAAAACCTATCAACACGAATTGTATTTTGGCCGTCACCGCTTGAAGAGAGCAAGGTTTGCTTGCTTTAAACATTGTCTGACTCTATGGTTAATTCAATTAGGCTTGGCTTTGCTTTGCTCAGTTTAATTTTATTAGTCTCGTTATTAGTTAGACCCGTGGACACAGACTGTATTTTGGTCTTCACTGCCTGAAGAGAGTAATGTCCGCTGTTTAGACACGGTATTGCTCTATTACCCAATAAAAGTAATTGCCATTGCTCGGCTGTCAGCGCACACTCTTTGGTCAGCTTGAACTATTAGCTTGCGTTTTTCTTTCATATACCATCAGTGCTGAGAATGGCTCTTCGAAGTCACGACATCTGTGTAGACGATGCGATTAACTTTTTAGTCAGCACATGCGATATAGAGGAAATCAGGAAACAACTTAATCTACTACGTGCACATCAATCATAGACTGTCAAAACGTTAGAATGTATTCTGGTTATACACCTTTTTCTGATGTTCAAAGGGAATTTGGGCAGATTTCAGGATTTGTTGCCGGTGATGATGCACACCTTGACTGAGGCACTGAATAATGGGAACGAGCCAACTGCACAAGAAGCGCTGGAATTGTTAATTGAATTAGCTGGAACAGAGCCCCGGTTCTTGAGGAGGCAATTAGTGGAAGTGGTGGGTTCTATGCTGCAGATCGCAGAGGCCGAATCATTGGAAGAAAGCACAAGACATTTGGCAATTGAGTTTGTGATTACCCTTGCGGAGGCTAGGGAGCGGGCACCTGGAATGATGAGGAAATTGCCGCAATTTATAAGTAGACTTTTTGCAATTCTGATGAAGATGCTTTTGGATATTGAAGATGACCCGGTTTGGCACAGCGCAGAGACTGAAGACGAGGATGCAGGGGAGAGCAGTAATTATAGTGTGGGGCAGGAATGCTTGGATCGACTGTCCATCTCACTTGGTGGAAACACCATTATTCCCGTTGCTTCTGAACAATTACCTGCATACTTGGCTGCTCCTGAGTGGGAGAAGCATCACGCTGCTTTGATAGCAATTGCCCAGATTGCGGAGGGTTGTTCAAAGGTATTGCTCGTCAGTTTTTGTTGGATCACCTTCTGTTCAGACATTTTTTTCGCCTCAAATTTTGATTGTCCATCCAGATATGGTCTTAAAATTGTGATTCCACGCAGAAATATTGTCCGCATTCACTCGTTGGTATAATTGTCTGACTTATATTAATAGTCCGTTTAAGAGCGCTCTTGCTCAAATGAAGGTCGAGTACTCTGATCTAAGCATTCATTGTAAAGGTGGGTGGGTCCCATGGATTACATGTGTCATGTGAGTTTCCGATGCTGTGCTTTATGATCCTTTCGTCTGTGAAATCAGAAAGTCAATCGGACCACTCATGGTATGGGCAAGCACTGGTTGTTTGGAGACTGAAGTTTTCTTTTTTTTAGATTTTTAATTCAGCATAGATAATATCTAGATATTAATTTGTCTGTCTGGCCGAGTTCTCAGTGCTTATTATATATTAGCTCACCTTGACAGCTTTAAGACCTGTTTCTTTGGGTACTTTATCAAGAGTTCTAATGTAATGATCGAAAGAATTATTAGAGATTTCAAACCCGAGCTAGCGGTATCAGTTTTCAATACTTTGACGGAATTTGCCACCTGGCTGGTTACTGTTCTTGTTTCATTGGCGATTCCTCAAAGGCTTAGGTGAATGCCTTAGAATCCTTGGGGCTTCATGCTCTTTGAAGCATTATGACCTCAAGTAGCTTGATGCTTTTCCTTTGCTCGGTGTTTTTTTTTTCCTTCCACAATGACGTGATAGTGTTGGCAACTAGGTATTAAGCAAGCTGCTGAAGTTTTCAGTTTTTTCTATTGTAAGAATAGTACGTGCTATTCCCTCTGCTTGGCCTGATAATTTTTAATTCGTTAACCTCCTTTGTATTGTTATAGGTAATGATAAAGAATTTGGAGAGAGTTGTTTCAATGGTTTTAACTTCATTTCAAGATCCACACCCTCGAGTAAGGTGGGCAGCGATCAATGCGGTTGGGCAGTTGTCCACCGATCTAGGTCCAGACCTGCAGGAGCAATACCATCAACAGGTCCTGCCAGCACTTGCCGGTGCTATGGACGACTTTCAGAATCCTCGTGTACAGGTTTGTTGCAGTTATGGGTAATTTTATTCATATTGTGTATCATTGTTTTGAATAGGTGCACACAACTGTCTTACATTGGCGTTTTATGAGATTTGAAGTTAAGTTTCTCTAACCTACAAAAAAGAAATTTAAGTTAAGTAGGTCAGCACATGTAGTTTAGGAAAAAACTTTGTATGAGAGGCCACTTTATGTGTGGTAGTCCTAGTCATTTACAATCCATGCTCTATCTATTTTTAGACCAGGTAATTTGGCATAGAAGAAAGTCAGAAGGGATGTTGGTCACTTTGAGGAAAACATAGTTTTAAGTTGAGGAATTCGCCACAATACCTGAGAGGAACGCCGGCTAGTTTTCAGATCAGATGATTTCAAATCACTTCAGATGGCGGAGGGAGTTGAATATATGAACATGCAATATTTGTTAAGCCTGGAATATTTTATAGAACTACAAGCACTGAATCTTTCGATGAATGCACTTCAAACTGGAGTCACTGCTACTTGCAGAGCCTTTGATATAACAATGCGAATTTTGCCTTCTCTTATTTGCTCTTTTCAGTTTATTTTATATTTTAGTTTCTGACTATTGGTTGCCATCATTGATTGTGTGCACATTATTAAAATTTTAGTTGTTGAAACAGCCATATATATGTTGCACTTGGTTTAGACGACACTGTGTAGCCTCTCCAATTTGTCTGAATTGTTATATAGTAGGGAAAGTTCCTCTTTAAGTCTTATCAAGGGCTAATAGTGTTGTTTTATATTCGAACATCTGTTTTGATTATCACCTTCTCACGTGTGATTTGTCCTTGTCAGGCACATGCTGCTTCTGCCATTCTTAACTTCAGTGAGAACTGTACAGCTGCTATATTGATGCCCTACTTGGACGGAATTGTGAGCAAACTGCTTGTGCTTCTACAGGTACATCAGTAGAAAAAGTAGCACCTCCTTGGCTTTCCTTAGTTTTTGACTTACACTCATTTCCCCTGACTATTTGATGTTCGTGATCTAGAATGGGAAACAAATGGTGCAAGAGGGTGCATTGACCGCATTGGCTTCTGTTGCTGATTCCTCTCAGGTATGATCATTCAAATTTTTATTGTTCTCTTCATCTTTATGCGCATGATTGCTTACTTGTTTTTGCACTGTAGGAGCAATTCCAAAAGTACTATGATGCGGTCATGCCTTATTTGAAAAATATCTTGGTCAATGCAACTGACAAGTCTAACCGAATGCTTCGTGCCAAAGCAATGGAGTGCATTAGTTTGGTTGGCATGGCTGTTGGAAAAGAGAAATTCAGGGATGATGCTATACAGGTAATTGTCAAGTCTCAAAATTTGAAACGGATATGAAGAAATTAGCTTTTCCTCATGCTATGTGACTATTGAGATCATACAAGTGGATTTTAATAGGCCTTAGAGATCGTCTAACTTCAGTGAGATTGTGAGTTGTCTTGTTCTCTAGAAGCTGTTGGTTGTAGATGAACATTATCTCATGTACTATCTGTTTTATTTGGATAAGGATATATTTACAAATCCCTAGCGTACTGTTCAATTTTTGTTGCTTGACAAGTAAAAGTTTGAAGTTTGAATTTTGCAATTTCAACCATCATATTTTTCTCTCAGTTGTATGCTCACCTGCATCCTCTGATCTCCTGGATCATTTCATCAGTAGACAAGTGTAAGTTTACCATTTTGTAACCATATTCCAAGTGTATAACTTGGAGATTGATTGGTCTTTAGAATTTAGAAAGTTTTAGCAATTATTTGGTAATGAAGAGTTCTTGTGCTCCATCATAGTATATTCCTGTTTCCACAGTACAAGGGTAGGCAGTGAGATCTTATTTTTGTTTTTACTTCCAACTATATTGAGGGGCTCCATGTCTGTTTTATTGTTGAATTTTGGAATTCCTCTTGGCCGTTTAAATGAATTTGATTTCCCTTGCTTTTATTTTAAGGTTATGGATGTGCTTATGGCATTGCAAAGATCACAGATGGAAACGGATGATCCGACGACGAGCTATATGCTGCAAGTATGTTTTAATGTTGACTTTAATGGATGGTTCTTACTGGAGACTGGTCCTTTTGTTTCACCGTCTCAAATTATCCTTATTTTGTAGGCTTGGGCTAGGCTTTGCAAGTGCTTAGGGCAAGACTTTATTCCTTACATGAAAGTCGTCATGCCCCCTTTACTTCAGTCTGCTCAACTCAAGCCTGATGTGACAATCACGTCCGCAGATTCTGATAATGAAATTGATGAATCTGATGATGAGGGGTAATGCTTTTGCGCCTGTCTTATAATATGTGATTTGGCAGTCTTATTTCTATGTGTGTGGGGATAGTTGTCATTGTATAAATGGAATTAAAATTTCATGAAAGCTGCCTATGTTCATGTGGGAATTGGTGGGCTGGTGGTGGTGGTGGTGGTAATAGTAGTTTTCTAATCCACATGCTTTTTGTGCTTTACGATGACCAAATGGAGCAATTATTAGTGTCAACACTTTGGAAGCACTTTGTATTGCGTTAATCTATTTGGCATCTGATTAGATTGTGTAATGATGCAGAATGGAGACAATAACACTTGGAGATAAAAGAATAGGAATAAAAACCAGTGTCTTGGAAGAGAAGGCGACAGCTTGCAACATGTTGTGTTGCTATGCGGACGAGTTAAAGGAAGGGTTTTTTCCATGGATTGAGCAGGTTAGTTTATTTGAAACTTCTGTTGTTCTTTGACATATGTTATGCGCCATTTTCATGAGGCCTCACATAACTGGTGCAGGTGGCTCCAACTTTAGTTCCACTTCTCAAATTTTATTTTCATGAAGATGTCAGGAAAGCAGCTGTTTCTGGTAATAAGCTTCTCATGATCCTTCATTCCTTCTTGTCTGATTGATTGTTGGGGGAATTTCTCACATAAGTGAATCTCCCACTTTTTAGCGATGCCGGAGTTACTTCGTTCTGCAAAATTAGCTGTTGAGAAAGGGCTAGCACAAGGTCATAATGAAACCTACGTAAAGCAACTATCTGATTACATCATTCCAGCTTTGGTCGAGGCTATACCTAAGGTAATTGTTGATGATGAAAAGTTAACTTTCTGGACTGTTTATTTGTTTTTTCAAGTAATTGTGATTGATCCTTGGTATCTAAGATGGCTAAACTGCATTTCACTTTCAGGAACCCGACACAGAGATCTGCGCGAGTATGTTGGATGCATTGAATGAGTGTTTGCAGGTTCGTGATTCTATTTTGGAGTTATAACAAATAAGCTTCTTCCTTGTGACCTGGAGTTCATAGGCTCAGGTTACACAATATCTTTCTGCAAACGGAGGAGCTACTTGCCAGAAATTATAAATGACTTGCTTTCATTTCAACATTATCAATATTAATTTCTTTATTTTAGGCTGACTTACCTGTTCTGTGGGAAATATATATGGCTATCACACTTTATATGTCAAACTCCTGTTTTTTCCCCTTCCTGTACAAACTGCTCCTTTTTTCTATGATCCTACTTAATTTATTTTCCAATAATAAGAAATTCAGGGGAAGATGTTACCAAAAACGCGACGGTGCTTTTCGTATGATGAAACTGTCAATTGTTTGTAGTGCTGATTAAGTAGTCATTATTTAACTTTGTCCTTAGTCGGTATATTGTCTAACTTCTAGTTACCTCTTAAAGGGCATCTTGTAAAATTCATGATTGAATACTATTCTGGCATACATAAAATTCATATAAGAAGTATAGTCTTGTATTTACTATGTATATCTTTAGAAAGATTAACTTCTAGTTGAAAACTTTGTGCCCTTTTCTTATCTGCAAATGCAATCTGGATCTAACTAGTAGTTGTCCATTAGATCCTGCAGAGATGTACTCAGAAGCGGCATTTATTCCACCAATTATTCTGAACAATCTTTTATAGGCATTGGTGAACACCTCATGAGATGCGGTATTTGATTTCAGATTTCAGGCCCACTTTTGGACGAAAGTCAAGTCAGATCAATTGTTGACGAGATTAAACAAGTGATTACTGCTAGCTCAAGTAGAAAAAGAGAGAGAGCAGAGCGTGCTAAAGCCGAAGATTTTGATGCAGAAGAAGGCGAACTGCTTAAAGAGGAGAATGAGGCGGAGGAAGAAGTTTTTGAGCAAGTCTGTCTTTTGAAAAACTCTGTTTCAAGAAAAAAAAATTGCATGATAGCTTCAAGGAGGATTTAACTTATCCTTTGTGCTTGAATTTTCTTGTTTTAGGTTGGTGAGATTTTGGGCACTATGGTTAAGACATTCAAAGCATCTTTCTTGCCTTTCTTTGATGAGCTGTCGTCTTACCTAACGCCCATGTGGGTAAGTTCAGCAACTTCTCTAGGTGTTTCATCTCTATACAGTTGTTATGCCATCTTCCATTGGTTGATATGAATTTGTTTTGCATGTAGGGCAAAGATAAGACTGCCGAAGAGAGGAGAATTGCTATATGCATTTTTGATGATGTTGCTGAACAGTGTCGCGAAACAGCTCTTAAGTAAGCTCACTTTTGGAATTTTTTTGAGTGACTTAATTTTTTTATTTATTTCTGGACTTAGTAATGGTTGTTAAAACTTGGGTGGAACAGATATTATGATACCTATCTCCCTTTCCTTTTGGAGGCTTGCAACGATGAAAACCCAGATGTCCGACAGGTCTGCACTCGGTAATTGTTGTTGTTTATGCTCTTGGTTTCTTTCAGGCAACTGAGTTCTGGAGTGTTTGCTTTTCAGGCTGCTGTCTACGGATTGGGGGTTTGTGCAGAATTTGGCGGTTCTGTTTTCAAACCTCTTGTTGGAGGTGATTATCTGTCAGTGCTCTTTGAGGCTGTAGTTGTTCTACCATTTATTTTACTAATACCCATGAGTGGCTATCTTCTTCAGAGGCTCTTTCAAGGCTAAATGTTGTGATACGTGATCCCAACGCTCTGCAACCTGATAATGTAATGGCATATGATAATGCTGTCTCTGCTCTGGGAAAAATATGCCAATATCACCGTGATAGCATCGATTCTTCTCAGGTATCTACATTGATTTCATTTGCATCTTGACAATACATGGTATTTGCTGGGGGATGGACCAATATAAGGAAAAAGACGAACTTGGAGTTCAATGTTGCGTTCATTTAATTATCTGTTTGTTAAATTTGTTGTTTGCTGGAGGGACTGATAATGATAAAAAGAAACAAGAGAGAAATGATTATCTGAAGTTAAAAACGGAAAAGAAACAAAAAAATGATCATTGACATGTGAAGTTTCTCTCTGAAATCATGGTCCCGAGATTTTGAGAATTTGGGTCGTGGCCCTGGTTAAGTAGAGCAGTCATTGAGATTTGTCAATGTCATTTGTTGCTAGTGGCCGTGTCTGCTGGTCCCTTCACTAATTTTTTACTATGATTTCAATAGGTTGTTCCGGCATGGTTAAATTGCTTGCCCATAAAAGGGGATGTAATAGAGGCCAAAGTTGTCCATGATATGCTTTGCTCAATGGTGGAAAGGTAACGACATCTCAATCATGTTTGGTCATTTTTGTCCTTATAATAATCACACTAACAAAATCTGTTTACAGATCTGATAGAGAACTCTTGGGCCCTAACAATCAGTATCTTCCTAAGATTGTTACAGTGTTTGCAGAGGTCAGCTTCTAAAGTTTCTTTTGCTTATTTATTCTTTACTAGCCAGTGTACAAGGGAATTGATTTGGTTCTCTAGTGTTGTGTATCCCCAGCTGTCCTGTCCATAATGCCACGAGGATTTTGTAGTGGCTCAACTGATGCTTCACTAGTATAAATTTCCTGCATGGTATTTGGATAATGGTTAAAAGAAGTTTTTGGAAAATAAAATAAATAAATAACATCATTGGGCGGGCTTGTATTTTGTTGGGTGTTCTATCATATGGGAATGCTCTGGCAATGAACTTATTCTGTTCTTGACAACCCCCAAACCCACTCCCCCTCCCCCCACACCAAAAAAAAAAAAAAAGGAGAGAGAAAACAAAAATATGAATCGTATTGTTCCTGTCTAAATCATTGCAAGACTCTATGTTGATGCTTTGTTGTCCGCTCCCTTTGCAGTTGCTTTGCTGGCGATGTGCATTTCTGCTTGTATTGAATGATACATCACCTTTTATTTGCTGACTCTGAGAATTGTACGTGCATAAAATAGTGGCCACATCTACATGAACTGAGAGTGAGGCATCTTTTTGTTAGGTTTTGTGCGGCAAGGATCTAGCTACTGAACAAACTGCAAACCGGATGATCAGTCTGTTAAGGCAACTACAACAAACTTTGCCACCATCTGCTTTGGCCTCGACATGGTCGTCTTTGCAGCCCCAACAGCAGCTTGCGTTGCAATCAATCCTCTCTTCATAGAACCGGCAAAAAGAGGTTGACAAGTTGCTCTTCTCAAGGATTGCTGTCCAGTTGGTGTGTCGAATATATGCATTTGTTACCCATTCTTTTGCATAAATGGTCGCCATTGCATGATGCTTCATAGCATTCCTGCGTGATTGAGTGTGGGAGTCACCTCTACAAGTGAACTTTTTTTCTGTAGCATGTGTATAGTGCAACCATCAAGTCTATACTTAAGTTTTGAGTCCCATACTGTGCCATGAAAAGGATCAACATCCCTTTGGTGCATGCGGTTTGAGGATTGTCTGGCAGGCAATTCTTGTGGCAGTTTTGGTCCCATCTTTTTTTTGTGTCGTCCGTTTTTGTTTCAGCTCATACTTGCTGGCATAATGTATCGACTGAAATCATGCATTGTAATTCTTTCACTGGGTCTGCACCTTGTATTTGAACACTGGGCTGGTGGGGGCTGGTGTCGCTTCTTGAAATTTTGTGAAGATTAAATTATATTCTTAAGGTTTTTGAGTTTTGGTATACAATGTGGAGTTCCACTATAATTTTCTGGCAATTGTCCATTTTTGTTGCCAATGCAGTAGGACTTTGTGGAATTTCGCAGTCATTAGTAAATTGCATGGAAGACCTGTCTGTAAAGATCTGAGGTCCTCTGCTGCATTGCTTCCATCAAAATTCTTTCAAGCTTCAAACCTTAACTATGTTTTTGTGTAGACAGATGGATGGATACACCTGAAACACAAATATGGATGCACCCTAAGTGCCCACTTTAGATCAGTTTGAGCGCTTGGGGATCTAATCTGCTGTCTCGTTCCGAACTCATCGGGTTTACCATTTGCCGTCAGGCCGTGTCTGTCTCCTACTCACGGTCTCGTTTCGTGTAAGAACACCTAATAACAGTCGTGTGGGTTAGCAGATGTGAATCCTGATGCATGTCTATAGGCTTGGCAAGGGGATCTGGTGGACATTGATTTTCATGCAGTTTGAGTGGAGAATTCCGTTGCACTCCCCCAATGTCTTTGTTAACTCCAAAGGAGCACGATTACAATAAAAAGCAGAAAACTGGACGACCCTTGGGGTTTGACTGAGCGCGATATGGCTGAGCGGATCATTTTATGCTACTTTAGTAGAGAGTTACCGTTCCCTTTGTTGAGTTTGAAATTTGACTCTTGCAATTGACAAATTGCGAAATTTGGGTGCTATATTCGTCACGGGGGGCGATGGAGTCGATGCAAGCTCGGCATACATGACTAGTCGGAGAGGGGAAGAGAGGCGGTCGCGGTGGTTGATTGAGGAGACACTTCCCAGCTTGGGCCTGGTGATGATGATGTGGTCGGAGGGGGAGGCAAGGCAGAGCTAAATCGTGATGAGATAGGCGTGTGCAAGAGGAGATTAAGGTTTCTATTTTTCAAAAAATGATCTCCCGTATCGCTTACAAAAATGAACGAACGAGAAATTTTGTTATTATCCACGAAAATCTTTAGATTCATTCTTGATAATGAAAATATTTTCATTAACTAATTATCTCAAACGATATAAACAATCAATTTTAGAAAAATATTTTTCAAATCATTCATTTTTCGCAAAACAAACAGAGTTTAAGATTATCTATTATGTAGATGAACAATCAAAATTTCTATTAGAGTCACTTCGCGGGAGTTGATAAAA
This sequence comes from Syzygium malaccense, assembly GCA_031216405.1. Taxonomy (NCBI): domain Eukaryota; kingdom Viridiplantae; phylum Streptophyta; class Magnoliopsida; order Myrtales; family Myrtaceae; genus Syzygium; species Syzygium malaccense. Next base: position 21,097,474 of record CM062262.1, on the reverse strand, counting down.
GAGGAAGTGAGTAGTCTTTCCCATACAATCAGGCAGTTCAAGTTCATAGCCACAACAACTAGGGCTGTGCAATAAGGTCAAATTCTACTCCGGAATCAAATCGAACTGGTCATGGAAATAGGTTCGATTCCTAGTTTCAGAGAAAATAGGTCCACACCAGTATTGTGTAGGGAGGCTCTAGGTTTTGGGTGCTAAACCCACCTGCTCGAGAAATGGCAGTTGGAACTTATGAAGTTGGAAGAAGGAAAAAGTACCAAAAAAGTCCTAAACCTTTTGCATTGGTGTCAATTCAGTTCTAAATCTTTTGCATTGTTGCCAATTTAGTCCTAAACCTTATTTTGGTGCCAATTGAGTCCTAAACTTTTTGCATTTATGTCAATTCAGTCCTAAACCTTTTATCTTTGTGCCAATTCAATCCTTCCGATCAATTTTGACTGGATTTTGCTGATGTGGACGCCGACTGGCCGGCGGCCAATCACCGGCGCTGACGTGGACAACTTTAACAATATTTTAATATTTTTTTTGAATTTTTATTAATTTTTTTCTTTTCTTTTTTTTTCTCTCCCCTCTCTCCAGCCGGTCGTCGGAACGGCGACTGGCCGGTGGCCAGAGGCCGGTGCCAGTAAGGCTCGCCCTCGCTGGCCACTAGCGAGGGCGGCCTCGTGTTGGGCGAGGCTCGACCTCGCCAGATCGGGCAAGGTCAGGCCTCGCCCAGCCGCCGGCGAGGCTTGCCCTCCCTTGCGACGGCGAAGGCGAGCCTCGCCATGGCTAATCGAGGCCCGACCTCGCCAAATTCGACGAGGTCATGCCTCGCCCAGCCGCTGGCGAGGTTCGACCTCGCCAGATTCGACGAGGTCGGGCCTCGCCCAGCCATGGCGAGGCTCGAGCCCTCGCTAGCGGCCTCCGGCGAGGGCTCAAGCCTCGCCCAGTGCGAGGCCTCCCTCGTCGGTGGTTGGGCGAGGCACGACCTCGGCGGATCTGGCGAGGACGAGCCTCGCCCAGCCCTGGCGAGGCTCGCCTTCGCCGTCGCTGGCAAGGGCGAGCCTCGCTAGTGGCTAGGCGAGGCCACCCTCGCCAGTGGTCGACGAGGGCAAGCCTTGCCGCCGCCGGCCTCTGCCCTTTGGCCACAGACTAGTCGCTAGTCCGACGACTGGCTGGAGGGAGGGGAAAGAAAAAAAAAAGAAAAGAAAAAAATTAAAAAAAAATTAAAATATTATTAAAGTTTTCCACGTCAATGCTGGTGACTGGCCGGTCGGCGTTCACGTTAGCAAAATCCGGCCAAAATTGATCGGAATGATTGAATTGGTACAAAAACAAAAAGTTTAGGACTGAATTGGCACAAATGCAAAAGGTTTAAAACTCAATTGGCACCAAAAAAAGGTTTAGGACTAAATTGGCACCAATGCAAAAGGTTTAGGACTGAATTGACATCAAAAAAAGGTTTAAGACTAAATTGGCACGAATGCAAAAGGTTTAGAACTTTTTTGTTACTTTTCTCGAAAATAATTTATCTTTCATAAATGAACTTTACTTCCTTGCTTCTTTATATTTCTGCTTGTTTTGTATCAATATTTAATATTGAGCCGTTTTGTTCCTCGTACTGTTTTGCTGAAACTGTTATTAGTTCCTCATAGATTTTTGCTAAAAAATAAGAAACCGGTTTCTGGGTAGACCCTAAAACCAAATCGGAAAAAAAAAAAAAAAGGTAGGTTCCAAAGTCCAAAAAATTGGGAATTGGTTCTAACATGGTAGGTTCCAAATTTCAAGTCTGGAACCTACCCACTCTGAAATCAGTTACCCCTAAGAACAATGTTGAGATTAAAGTTTCTCATTTGTGCCAATTTGAGTTGGCTTAGTTGGAAAGGATTGGATTCTTCGCATCATGTCCGCAATCCCTTTTGATAGGCGATCTGTAATATGACCTTTTAGGCTTGTGTATTCTGGCGTTGGCATGGGGTAACCTCCCCACCTTCTAAACTTTTCCATACCAGAAATAAAAAGAGTTTCTCATTTGTGAGTAACTTGTACGGTGGATGAAGATAGAGAAGCTGAAAGAAAACTACTAAAGAATCATCCATTCAAGTGAAAAAGATTGTAATGGCCTTAGAACTATGGTGTCCACATTACCACAAGGTTGTTCACCAAAAAGAGCAAAGTAACAACTATTTGTGGACTAGTTTGATGAGAAAATATCGAGATAATCCCGAGTTTGAGGAAATTTGAAATGAAGAATATTTATTAAGTCGGTTCTCGGAAAATCTCGAATGGATCATATGTACTTACTTAAAAAAGGGAGCGCGCAAATATTATTTTGTCCATAACTCTTTGCATATTAACAAGGGTGACAGCAACGAGAGATTCCTTCGATGCACACCCACGAGCCAAAGGAAAGCGTTTTTGCTTGCGTGAGATTCAGTTTCATATTTGAAAGTTGCCACATTCATCTCTCTCTGTCTCTCTCGCGCGCGCGCGCGCGCAGGGCCATTTTCACAACCAAGGAGAGAGAGAAATGGGAGACTTTGATGGTTCATTGCGTCGTGGAGTGTAGGTGAGGATACAGTTGGGTCAGGGATCAGCTGCCCAGGTCACCAGAAACATGCTCAAGGAGAAGGGTCTTGGTGCATTCTATAAGGTAATGCTTTTCCTTACTGTTTGAAGCTTCAACGTGACATTTTTTAAATGACAGGTCTTCTGAGGAACCTATGCTTTCGCGATCGATCTTCATGGAATCTTCACGTGGTGTTCTTTCTTCCAGGAAATGAAAACATCAGGCTAGAATAATAAGTGGAGTTGTCAAAGAAATACTGATCTGTTGGCTAGCTTCGAGGAATGACCAGCTAAGATGACCAGTGAGTATTGTTGGTTGTTGCTAGGGGTGTTAGAACCGAACCGAAAAATCGAACCGAGATACGAACCGAACCGAACAGAACCGAACGGAAAATTTCGTGCATTTCGGTTCGGTTTCGATTTCAGTTCGGATCATCAAAATAAATCAATTTTTCTCTTCGGTTTGGTTCATTTCGGTTCGGTTCGGTTCGGTTCGGATCGAACCGAACTAACATAAACACTTCGGTTTAGGGCTATTTTGCCCTCTCTCTCTCCCCTTCTCTCTCGTCTCTCCTCTCTCTCTATGCTTAATGAACTTGAAACCGAAAATTGATCCGAACAAAACCGAACCAAATCGATTTTTCGATTCGATTCAAATTCGGTTCGGTTCAAAGGGGCACCCTTAATGGTTCAGTTCGGTTCGATTTTTTTAAAAAACCAAACCGAACCGAACCATTTACACCCCTAGTTGTAGCCATCGAGAGTCAGCCATGTTGAGCAGGAGCACAATGCGGCTTCACTTTTGAAACTTCACATGCTGCAACAGGTCCCAAAAGAAAATAATTGCTTCGACAGAACATCAATTGTGTGGAGGTTGCATAGACCAAATGTTCGAATAATCAAGTCTGATTTGTCGCTGGCTAGCAAGAAAGTACAACCAGTTTTTACTATAATGCTCATCGAAGTAGCATTCTAGGATGAACGGAATATCAAATCACTGACGGGGGACAAGAGAAGGAAAACCAACATGCCCCCCTTTTTATCGTAGAATTGAGGATTGCAATAGATTTGGAACTTTTGGAGAAGAAATTAAAGTTAAAATGAAAATAAATTGGACGCAATTATTATATCGTTAATTTTCTTGCATTTTACCGAGGTGAATATTACCCGCACGAAAAGGAAGTTTATTAGGTTAATTACCGGCGTAAAAATCGATTTACACATTTACTGTTGGATGATTGATATGTGCAAGAATTCGGTTGTATTATTATTCTTCGGTTGTATTATTATTTTCAAGTACGCGTGTCAAATATCCAATGGTACGTGTGTAAAAACTTTGCTACGCTGACACCGGCAGCGGACCTAACAATTATCTACACTAAAAACATGATTTGACCCGCACATGGAACTTACTAATAAGGCTTATTTTCTTCCCGTTAACTATAAGTCTGCTGTAAATTTTTTACTTAGTTATAAATATTATCATTCAATAGATATTTCCTTCTCTTTATTTTTTAATCACATCTCATATAATTAACGTTACTAATGATCTTCAACTTCAAACACTAATGACAAGTAATTAAAACTATATTTGTGAATGTGACTACGCAGATTGAAATTCACTAGGAAAGGAAGAAAATCTTCTCAATTAGGACCTCAAAATGGTTCTATTCTGTCCATGGTACCGGAGGCTATGGTCCTTTTTGCTTTTTTTCGGGCTTCTTCTCATTCTTAGTTGGCACCTACAGTAGAGATAGGAGGTATTTGGCCCCCAAAAGGGATTTGAGTTTTAGATACGCGGGTAATCCCGGAAAGCGCCTATACCTAATGGCTTAAGCTGCTGTTCCCATTTCCTCGCGGACCCATTATGCAAAAGGTACGCCGTTAGAGTGAGTACACTTTACTACGACAGTGAAGGAAAAGGAGTAGGAGTAGGAGCTAACTGCGCAAAGCACTGAGTGTTAAATACTAGTAATAATAAACAGTAAAGATAACTTCATGAAATGCAGTAGCGCACACCTGTTCTCTATTTGGATCTCATAAAGATCATGTTTCATGCTATTCAGGCAAATGTTTCAAGCATAAGTTGTCATCCAGAGAAGCAGCATTCCTAAACTTGAATAACACTGGATACCTTCAAGATGACACAATAATTCAACAAACAATTAAATCCACAAGACTGCGTCATCAACTCTGACCCGTTGCTGTGTCAATAGAGAAGTTAATTCTCAGAACATCTTCATCGGCCTTCTAACTTTCAGTATCTCAAAAAGAGCTTGCTATCATCTTATTTGAAGACAGCCAAGAACGTAACCTCCAATATCTTGCAATCATTCCCTTGCCTTGTAAACGGAACACGCGTCAACATTTCTAGCGACTGTGAGGTTGTATATATTTGAACCAGGGGGTAGCTTCTAAAACAAGCAAAACATAAGTGGTGAAAGTTGATTTCAAGTTTCAGATTACAACAACGCATATCTAGACTTACCTGCTCATATAAGAGTCATCCTCTGTATTGACAAGTATAGCTTCACCAATTTCAAAGAAACTGTTACCTGTAAATGTGCACGAAATTGTACCAGTACACAGCACTCAGTCTCTGCATTCTTAAAGTACCTCAGCAGCGTTCGTAAACAAATTCCCAGGAAGATAATGGGCAACAGCTTGAACTGATGATGGCTAACTCAAGAATTGATGCTGGAAAGCTCAGAAGAACTCAGTTTCACGAAATATGAAGGCTTAGGTAATATTCAGGGAGCCTCCAGAACTGACTATGTTCGGTTTGATCAATGTGCATCACAGGATACTTGCAACCAATGACAACTTTTACCAGCAGCATGCCGGGCATTTCCCTGCTTTGGTTGCTCCCAGTTCCTTCAAAGGCCAGAAAAATTGGTTTTGAAGTTTAGACATGCACTTCCAACTCTGATGAAAATATGAAGCCATCCCCAATGACTGTATGCATCAACTTCCTTTTGTAGAATCTGTATTTTATTTTTGTGGCACTGCTGTGTAATAGTTCGGTTTAGGTAATTGCTTATCTAGAGTTTGTCAAAGTTTCCAGGTGCATGTGCATTGAGCACTATTTTATACTGACACAAACTTGTTGCAATGCAAGCAATTATTAGCACATCGGACAGAATATTTAGCAATTTAAAAGCATCAAAATAGAATACTTAACATCATGAACAAATTACAGGAAATTAGAAATAAAACCATCTTCTGTAGCTCATTTGTTGAAAAGAATACAAGATGAAGGTCATCCCTACTCACTTTCACCATCAGACCATTGTCCAGTAAAGCCCTTTTCTCCCTGCATACGAAAGCTTTTTTATTCTCAGCCAGATCCATCATCAACAGGGAAAAAAAATCAACAATGGAAAGAATATATACCGCCAAAAAGTCTTGAAAGAACAGATCAGCATAAACCAGACAAAATCCAAGTCACCGACCACCTAACAAGTGTTGAAATTATAGAAACTTGAAGCATGATGGTCACATTGGTACTTGCCAAAATTGTTTTATAGTTCTCGTGATAGAAAGATTGACAATTCAGCACTACCGCATGTGTCATAAGCAAAGCTAGCAAGAGTCACCATTACGAAATAAAGAAATAAATAGTCAACAGCATGACTGTAATTTTATAGGATGTTCCCGAAGGGAAGATTGTAACTTGCAGTGAGATGCATGGCACAAGCCGCACAACCTAATGAAAACAACACTGGTCTAAATTTTGACAACTGAATAATTAAAAAGGAGAACCTTGGAAGACATCACTGCGGAAAAGTAAGATTTGTTAATTTTCGTCAGATTTCATATCTAGATGTAACAATTAGACATAATCATTCTATTTCCCTCAGTACTTGACTTGACGCACTCATGGCACTGTTCTTTTCCACTGGTCGTCTTTCTTAAATAGAAGCTAGTCAGGGTTTTTTCTTTTTTGTAATTAACATAAAAAGATAACAATCTCAAAGCTGCTAGCAGCATATACATGCATATAGTAGTGTTGTTCCAGGATATGCATGAGAAAAATCTTGTCCAAGACTGAAACAAGTTACATCGTTCATATAGCATATACAAGACAACAAGGAACAAAAAGGACAGTAAAGCGCTATCAAAACGAACATACCCAGGTGTAGCTGAAACCCATTTCAATGGAGGTGGAGTATCCACAACGGTGCATATCACATGCTTGGGAACTGATCCATACAACGGCGTATCGTTAAAGAATCGCAACATGACCTTCATTTCCTCTGTTAGTGAAACATATCATGCCAACTTTAATGATAATTTAAGTAGCATTGAATAAAAAGAAGTGATTAGAAACTGCACTTTCCTCTTCTTGTTTGAGTGTATTTAAAATAGAGAAGAGTGGAGGGAAATAAAGTAAGAAAATGGACTAAAAGAGGCTCTACCAATTCACATGCGTAGACAACATAAAAGGTAGTTGGCGGAATTTTCCTCTCATTTCCTCCCATTTTTGGGAGGCCGAGGGCCCAAGTGGAATTGGTTACCTCCCATTTTTCCTCTTTCCCACCAACTTTATTGAGAAAGCAAGGGAATAAATTCCCAATGTTATCATTTTCCTTTATTTCCTCCCAGTATTCTCAAAGCAAACGCAGAAGGTAATATTCTACGTACCTTTCAGGTAAAAACCACCGTTTCCAAACAAATCCCTTTTCACATCCACTTGCTCAAATGTCTAAGGGCTGATAATAAATGAAATTACATGTGGCATATACAAGGTGAAAACCTAGCCTTTTACTAGAAAGAAAGGAGGGGGGTGGTGTAGCTTACTCTATCAAGGTGACTTCGTCCCCCATCATGCACATGCATATGTAGGACTTCTCCTCGACAAATACCTCTGGATCTGACGAAAGATAGAGAAAAAATTACTTCATTTTATTATATGCGCATTGAACAATACGAGTTCATTCTTCTCTTTTTGTGTATTGGAGTTTTTTGAGAAGGTAAGAATAAAACAGCTTGCAATCAGCCCAATTAGGACTAATCTTGGTGATCTTGTCTACTCTTTAACGGCAAAGCACTCTAAAGAGATTCAGTCACATGATTAACTATGGAAAAGAATTCTCATATAGGTCAACCTGTCCAACAATGAAACAACTCCAGGGTTCCAAATGCATCTTCAAATGTAAGGTCAGAGTTAAGGCTGACAAATGACTTAGGTGATTAATAACTGATCATTTTCTCTATTTGGAGTGATCTAACAAGGCAAGCCTCAAATGATTTACGATCGGCCCAACTAGGACATATGTGATGGCAACATACTCTAATAGAGTTAGTTTCATGATTTAACTATTGAAAAGAATCCTCCTATAGCTCAATCTGTTCAACAATGGAAAAACTCCAGGGGATGAAATCCATCTTCAAATGCAAGATCAGAGTTAAGGCTGATGAATCAGTTAGGTGATTAAGCAGATTTAAAGCTTGCTTGGGTTTACCGTAACATTTAGTATTGGAGTTATTGTGCTTTACAGAGTTGTATACTCATAAGGTAGCTATAGTGTAAAGGGCATTTTGTTAGAAAAATCCTAAAAATGCTGCACTGAAGGTGCTTAATAAAGTGTTTGACAACTAATGCTGTGAGGTGCTTATTTATTAGGAGTACAATAGAACACACAATATAACTTTGCAAGACTAAATTTATTTCTCCAATACTAAAAACGAATTTTTTATTAAAGGCTTTTAAGATTTAAAACCACTGAGGTCTGAAGAAACTTTCATATACGAAGAAGAGAAGTAAGCTGCAAAAGCACCCGCAGGTCACTTCTTAATCACAACTTCTAAAGTAGAACACCCTTATAAAAGCACTATCAAATTCACTCAAGACTCCACAAACCTGAAGCTAAATAAACAAATCGATGTGACTAAACTAAATTACAATATTAATTTAAGCTTTCTAAACTAATAAACAGGAGAAAAAATTACAAAGGCTCTTTGCAATTGACTAAATTATAATTCAGAAAAGGTAGAAAGAAGTGCCTTCTCTAATTTTAATATGGTGGTGGTCGACTGGATCTGACTATGTCAGAGGAGGACATAGTTCCACATCAAAACCCAAACATTTGTATGTTATAGACTTCTCTAATCTCTCTAAGTTAGGCTAATATTTGCATAAAAGGAAGGGGAAGATGGATGCTTACTTTCAATAGATTCATCTGTATTAAACCGTGCAGTCAGTTTATTTCCACTCTTAACATTACGGAGCTCCACCTATGACAAGCAATCGATTTAGTGCAAACTCAAAAGCAACAAAGAAGGAAATAACATAAACTGAACAATAGAGAATGAACGTAAAGACATTATACTGCGACCAGGCATTCAGAATCTTCATAAGAGCAACAGAAAAGAGTACATAACTTTCATTCAAGCAGTTAAAAATATTGCAACATTGGTTGATTAGTATGATACCTACCATAAAGAGTTTAAGATTGGAAAGTAGAAAGCCTTGGGCACCAGACCAAAACGGAAATAAGGTTTTAAAATAAAATCAATGAAAAAAGATAGTCTCCTTTAAAGCAATCCATGAACATACACCCACCTAAAAGTTCTCCAAGTTGAAGCTAACTATAATAATCCTTGTCTAATTTTCCCTTTGGGTAATCAACTTGCACCAAGTGACAGCAGCATTTTTGGCATAGACATACTGTCAAATAAAGTCAACTTTTTGTTGCAAAACAAAATAATCCAGTACAAGTCCCCATCCAGGTGATGATCAGTGGCCATGTGATGATGAAGTTCTTCATTGCAACCTAGATCAGTCCTTGCTCAATGGTGAAAAGATGTAGATGCGCTAATTTCTCCTTCCCCACCAAAATCCACTCAAGATACACACGAGTTTGTTCAATTGCTTAAGCAACTTCAAATGAACTTCAGGATTTTAGGATTGCAAAATCACTAACCCAATTGTTCTTGCATCACTAGCAGGCATCAAATAACATCAATCTGACCTGTAAGGTTCTATGCCACTTGATCAAACGTTCCACGTAACCCATGTAATTAATGTCAAAACATTCTTGGACTAATTTGGGTTAAAATTCTGAGAACAAAATCTCAAACACTTCACTAACAGTAATTTTTGCCTCTTGTAGACCAACCTTAATAAGCAACTGAGAAAATCAAGTATTGCCCTTTATACTTTTAGGAGTGCCTCAGTCAACCTCTACAATTTAAAAGGTCACAGTCAACCTCCTGAAGTTGTATTTTTTCCTCAATTTGGCTCAGAGCCGTAGTTCCAATCCCACTCAAAGCCCGTGGCATCAAATGAGCAAATTCAACCCATGGGTAAGGCTAGAATACTTTGCATACTCCTTTTCTCTCGTTTATGCCATTCAAAAATCACATGCTATTTTTTAAATCACTCCAAATTAAACAAAGAGGAGACGTGTACTTCACTTTGGAACTTCTGTCGTAGAGAAAAGATGTTGTAAACATAACAAGCCTCAGGATGTCAGATTAGAAGCCAGGGTTAGAATTTTGGACCAAACTTAGACGAAATAAAATAATGAGTTGACTAAGACAAATTAAATCATAAGGTATTGAGATAGCCATGGAAGATCGGAGGCCAAATGTAAATGGTGCGTTGTTTCATAAAGGTAATGATTTGTTAATATATTTTCCTAAAAACGATTTTCTATATCGTTTAGAAATATTAGTCAAAGGAAAAAAATTTCATTATAAGCAACAAATTTATGCTTAAACATTTTTGTTGATGATGAAAATATTATCCCTCAATTTTTATAAGCAATAAAAGTGATCAGTATTAGAAAAGTATTTTCCAAATTGTTGATTCTATGTGAAACAAACACACCCTAACTGTAAAACAATTGATGCCAGAAAAACACCACAATACTCCAAATCAAATTGTGAAAGCATGTTGCAGAAACATAGACATTTGTTATAAGACCTGTATCTTGGCAGATCCTCGGCCCTGTTGGTTATGATCAGCTTTCACAACCTAAACAAATGTATCTAACAATATTAGAGAAGTTATCGTGTTTAGACATGTTTAACAGGCAATATAAAATGAATAGAATGAACCAACCTCGTAGAGACAATCTGAAATACACATCAATGTACAGAGATGAGTGAAGTCCATCAGCATGCAGAATTTAAACAAAAAGTGAAGCTAGAAGAGTCTGTACAATCACGATCCAACCTTTTCTTTCAACAACATTGCCAGGTCTTACCTGCAATATTGAAGATGTGATTGGAAATGAATAAAGATACGACTGCACGAAAAATACCAAACTGAACAACATGATACGCTCACTCAATGCGCAAATCCTGATTTACTACTTAACAATCAAGTCTGAATATGAAACAGCTGATACTCATCAAACTGGCTACCCTATATGCTGTTTGATGTTTGCTGGATATCCCTATCCAATTATTTGGAAGAATCTCTCACAGTCGCACCAAACTTATCCTGCTGCATCTCGAATCTAACTATCTCAAAATTCGCGACCTGAAATGTCAAGTTCATCAACTGGGGACTCACCCTGTTGCGCAAAACCTACGAACCCATTTAAATAGACCGTCGACTCACTAATCTTGTTAGTAAGCATGTTCGGAGTACGAAATTCGACCAACGACCACAGTGCAGCCAGCACAGAGAAATCCTTGAGAATAAGAACAATTTACCCACAGAGGAATAATCCAATAATCACATAACAGCAAGGCCATGTACGTACTACCCAGGAACCCCTATTCGCATCTCCAATGAATGGAGCATAACATCAAACACATCACGCGCTCTCCAACCGCTTATCTCAACAACACACGACCTCATACTTTAAAGAATGAAAAGTTGAAATCAAGACGCCCTGAGCATTACAAGACCTCAGCTCAGCTGGGCTTTCAAGTAACAAAAAACCCATTGCGCCAAACTGTTCGCGCATCGAACGAACCGAAGCTTATCGCGAATTCCGACGCCAACCCAGCAAGATGGGGGAACCACGTAAGCCGAGCGCGTTAAGCTATCTGCTGAAAAACGAGTTCTTGCTAGCCTGCGGCAATGCGCGCGTGAAGAGGAACTTACGTCGGATCCGCGGATTTTGACGCCGCGTTGCTGGAGGACGGACCATGGGGAGCGAAAGAGAGGCCTGGCCGCGCCATCGCTCTCGGAAGATGGCGGAGACGGCGGGTGCAACAGCGAGGGTGCGGCGGTCGTCGCCGCCGACGACGAGCGGGGAGCGGAGGAGGCAGCGGCGGCGAGCAGGGCTCGAGAGAGCCGCTTGCTCGCGAACGATGCGTTCATGGAGCGCGCAAAGCAGAGACACTACTCAATCTGCCTCTCGATGCCGGGGGCTCTTGTGGGAGCCGTTATATTTTACCGAAATATGTGTACGTATATATACATGCATATATATATGTATATATATGTATATATATAAATATATATATGCGTGTGTATTGCGTTGATCCTACCATTAAAAACATTAATGAAATGCTGAAGTGGCCGTTAAAGAACCATATCGATTTTTCACATGTCAGGCCGTAGTGCTCGAGTGGCTAAAAAATTGAATACGGGATTATATTAACGTTAGCTACAAAGAAAGTGCAGAAAAAAAAAAAGAAAGTTATTTCACCAATGGAGGATGGATGGCAGGGTCGCCTCGTGATAGCCATTGGCGAGGGTGGTCAAACCCTCGTCGGGGCTTGGCCAACAGCGGCGCTCCCCAACCCAAGCACCATAGGTAGAACACCGAGAGAGGGGGGGGGGGATCGAGCATTCTCTAGTTGAGGCAACGACCCTTGTCTCGTGTGCCTTAAATATCTCCCTCTCTATTCAATGAGAGAGAGAGAGAGAGCATGTGGTTCACGCAAGGTTACGCCCCTTGCTGGCCTCGCCACTAGTTGGAGAGGGCCTGCCGCTCTCGTGTTCACTTGAATGTCTCCCTTGATTTCCCTCTCAGTTCTGTGCAAACGTTTGGGATGGTTTATTAAACGGGGACTGTTGCTACCGTTGCCCGAGCCTTGTAAGGGTCCTTCCGTCCCCTCTAGTGGTTGGGCGTCGCCATTAGCTCACCATGTGCAAAGACCTCGTGATCTGGTTTTGTCACTAGGCCAATCACCTCTGCGGTCATATGAAAGCTCGATCTAGTAGCACCCAAGTTATGGCCCGGGAAAAAACCAAACCCACGACTGTTTTGGAGCTTGGGGATAGGTCTGCCTCGTGCCCAGTGGGTTAAGGCACAGGCCTAATGCTCTGTCATGAGCTCATAGAATGCGCCCGCCCTTCGGTCCAATAGAGCAAGATTCAAGTTATCAGAACAAAAGGATAGGTTTCAGTTTTCACCTCTTGCATCATTTGCACTAGCTCGTGCCCTCAGTGACGCATCTAATCTAATCTAATCTATTATCTACTTTTGATATATATATATATTACGTTTTACGAATAAATAAAAAAAGAGAGGAAAATCACTATGCAATGGATCATCAACGGCCCATTTGATATTTCTTAGCAAAAGGGACTTGCATTTTCTCAAATGGTTAAATCATCTACCTTAAAATTAACAAGGGAAAATGACACGAATGATCCCTCAACTTTGGCCAAATATGCAATGTGATATCTAAACTTTTAATTCATTCAATGTGGTCTTTGAATTTTAACTCAATGCTGCAATGTGGTCCCTCAACTTTCAATTTATTCAAGATGGTCCCTAAATTTTTAGTATATATGAAAATACTTAATGCTGTCATTTCGTTAATTCAAGTTTAAGAATTACATTGAATATTTTCATATAATTTAGTAACTAAATTGAACATATATAAAAAATTCAGAGATTATATTGAATAAATTAAAAGTTGATCGAACACACTGCAGCATTGGGCTAAATTTCAAGGACCGTATTGAACAAATTAAAAATTTAGGGACCACACTATATATTGAGTCAAAGTTCAATAACTATTTGCATCATTATTCGAATTAACAACAGCAAAATCATTTTTTGCCACTTCAAAAAGGACAGAATTCGCAGTTTCGTTAGTCAAAAAGTCAAACTTTTTCTTTTCTTTAAATTCCGCTTGCTTTGATTTTCTATAGCATTGCCGAGGCGCTTGCTGGAATCCACGGAAGGATTTTGTGAGACCTAAGGCGCATTTGACAACTTGCCAAATAGTAATTGATTCTGTTATTTTGTTCATAAAATTAGTTTGTGAATAAAAATCCGTTTGTTAAATTTTTTGTGCCTATAATCAATTTTGAAACAGAATCAAGAAGAAAAAAAGTAGTTTTTTGATTTCGGAACAATTTTTCCGGAACTGATTCTTATTGATTTTTTTCCCTTTTTTTAGTTTGTTGTTGTTCTTCGGCCCTGCCACCCGCGGGCCACCAGCCACACGCCAGGGCCGGCGAGGGTGTCATGGCCCTCAGCAATGGCCGACGAGGGCGTCATGGCCCTCAGCAATGGTCGGCGAGGGCGGCTCGCAGCCGCGACGGCGAGGCCTCGTCGTCATCTGGGTTGGCGACAACGAGGTCGATCTCACCAGATCTGGGGGAGGTCGAGCCTCGCCCAGCCAAGGTGAGATCGAGCCTCCTTGCCGTCGCGACCGACGAAGGCCGCGATGCCCTCACCGGCCCTGGCCTGTGGTCGGTCACCGGCACCGGCGGCTGGCCATGACCAAGGAAGGGAGGAGAAAGAAAGGAAAAAAAAAAGAAATATTAAAAAATTCAAAATATTATTAAAATATTATTAATAAAAAGAAATTATGTGTAGTTACCAAACGCATTTATGTTCTTTTTCTATTCTAAAAATAGAAATTTTTGACAGTTATTAAACGCCTTCAAATGCTTAAAAATTATTTCTGGGCACGAAATAAAAAAGAATCATTTATGTTCAGAATCTGTTTCTAGGCACAGAATGGTTGCCATGTGCAACCCTATTCAATTCACAAAATTTAACTCCTTCATCGATTTTTTATATTGTCTTTAAGGTATCAATATAAATTTCTTATTTTAAATCAGCATTGGGCGATTTTTTATTCTCCATTTGATGAATTAAGAAGTTAACTATATAAGGTAAGGCGGTCATTATTCTGATTGATGTTAGCTTAACTATCTCTTTTACTATACCATATAGACAAATATTGCCTTGTAAAGACCTATAAAACAGGTGAGTCGGGTTGGGTTTGGGTCGGGTTGAAAATGGCCCAAACCATATTGACCCATATCCATGCAATCCAATTCTAGTGATCCATGCTCGACCCAACTCGTACCCGACCCGGCTCATATTAATAAAAAAACTTCAGTATTAATCTAATTTAGAAAAATCGTTTCTTGTAAATTTTTAAAAATATATATGTTTTAGACAATTTTTATAATTTTTTAAAAAAATTCTGATTTTTTTTTGTAATTTTCATTTTTTTCTTCTACTTCCGGCGACGATTGGCGACCGGCGGTAATCGGTGGCCGGTGGTGACCGGCGGTAAACGGTGGCCGGTGGTGACCGGCGACGGCCGGCAATGGATAGCGGTTAGGGATGTCAGAACTGAACCGAAAAATCGAACCGAGATACGAACCGAACCGAACCGAAAATTTTGTGCATTTCGGTTCGGTTCGATTTTCGGTTCGGATTATCTAAATTAACAGATTTTTTTTTTCAGTTCGGTTTATTTCAGTTCGGTTCGGATCGAACCGAAATGAAAATAAAGCCTAAGTAAAACTGAAAAGGGTTTTAGGGCTACTGCGTCTGCTCCGTCTCCTCCGATCTGAAGGCGGCGGCGACGACGACGACGACGACAACAGAACTGAAGGCCGTCGCTCCAAGAACTGAAGGTGATGATCCTAGTCTTTGCTGGCCCTTCCATCGAGAGCAGAGACCGTCGCTCGCTCGAGGAAGCTCAAGGTCTCTGCTCGCCCTTCGATCGAGAGCAGAGACCGAAGTTTCGTGGGTCGAAGTTTCAAATCAATTTCCGGACACCCTTCTACGTGTACGGTCTTCTTCTTTCGCTCTCATACTCCATTGTGCTTGCTCTGTGCGATTGGGTGGGTTCTTGTCATTTCGTGCTCAAGCAAATTGGGCCGACAAAGTTGGTCTTGCAAAGCTGTTTTCTTGGTATATGAGTTCCTTTTCTGGGTAGAGCGAGGTGTTCCCTCGAAACCCTCTTGCCTTCTGGCGCTTTCTCCTCGCGCGCGCCGGGGTGTTTTTTCGATCATAGTCCGTTTCGGAGCTGTTTTTCACGAATTTGGGTGGTTGTTGTGCAGGAGTGCCTCATCATCTTTTGGGCACCGTGAGCCCGAACGTGGAGTTCACGGCCAAGGCGTTCACGGCCAAAACAAAAAAAAAACAAAAAAGAAGAAGAAACCGAAAATCAAACCGAACTAAATCGACTTATCGGTTCGGTTCCAATTCGGTTAGGTTCATATTCGGTTCGGTTCAAGGAGGCACCCTTAACGGTTCAATTCGGTTCGATTTTTCAAGAAAATCGAACCGTTTACACCCCTAATGGCGGCATCATACGATCGGCGATTGAGAGTTAAATATGGGTTATGAAAACAACCCATCATGATCAATTATAACAGATTTTGTTTTTTCATTAACCCATTTTTTGCCCACTTTTTGCTAAACGAGTTACCTATTTTAGCAGGCGCCCATTAAATATGAGTTGCAAAATGGGTAGGTGCTAGCTCTACTTGTACTCATCGATGTGTACCATGGTTTTATAGTGTTTCCTTTGTTACCCATTTTGTACCTAGGATTGTAGCGTCGGGAGGAAGATTAGCTAACGACGATGTTTTATATGTCAACGCTCCCCTCGTGGAAAGACAAATTCGATGACGAAGGCCTCAGGCGCGCATTCCAGGTGCTTGCGAGCGAAAGAATGTTTGAAACCCATCGCGCGTAACGAAAGGGAAATGGTCGAAAGAGGGGCGTGATGAATTGAACCGGCTATCTTTGGGTCATGTACCAACTAAATTTATGCGCGCAATCGTTTTATTGACTCGAAAAGCTTAATTTGTTAGCATGAGGTACGGAATATATTTTATACTTGACACCATTTTCATTTTTCTTGTACATACATCCAATATATAGTATCGTCATGACTCTTTGGACAATCTTTTTCGGTCGTAATTTTCAAATTACATATTTGATTCAAAGAGTCTTCTGAGTGCATTGCTCCTCTTAATTAGGAAAGATCCTTTGGAAGTGGAAGGATTTTGTTCATTGATAGCTGGTTTTCCATCACCTAAAAGGAAAAACAATTTCTTTCCTAAGCCCTTTTCAAATTCAAGAGACTAAGCATCTTTCATTTTTGCATGTTTGGAAATTTGCGAGTATGCTTTATTATTTAACTAGTAATATTATCCATGTTTTGCATAGATTTTCTCCATTGCAGTCAATGTATATTATATATATCAATAATTTGATACACTAGATACAGTGGAAGTATATGCCATTTTATTTTTATGAAAGAGGTTCTTTGCCCATGCAGTGCATGATTTTAAATTTCTTTTTCTTTTGGTAAATTATGATTTTAATTTCGATATTTGCTTATTTTGGTTTGATTGTGTGCTTTTTCAAATAGAGAGGAAATTGATTAAAATGAAAAAGGCAGAGTAATATAGACCAACATATTTTGAATGCTTAATAGTAGCCATCTTGCTAGACTCCAATTAGAAGATCCAATCTTTTATTTAGCTTCACCAACTTTTCTTTGTGTTAATAATTAGTTATCTTTTAGCAATTTTATTTAACTTTCTTAATCACGCCTTAAATTTACCAACTCTTGTATGGTAGCTTCATTGATAATGTATGTTCCAACATACCATTTATAGTTTTCATCTATGTTAAATATATTAAATGTACACTAATATAAAATAACCTATATTTGAATCGAAAATGCTTGCCTGACGATCCGTTATTTTCCCAGAGATTAATGGACCTTTATGGCACACAAATTCCTTTCTTGGAAAACCAGGTGACTATAGATCGCGTGATCACAAAGTTGTTCAAAGTTTTGGTGAGTAACGACTTTGCTATGGACCATATAACTTTTGCATGGGAACCAGATCATTTGCTCTTCTGATTTTAGGGGAGTTGTAGAGTTTTAGAACATTATGGAACTTCCGGCAACGGAAGTCGTGACATATGATTATAATTGTACTTACAAAGCACCATTATTCTCTTAGATAATAGCGACGGTTATGCTGGCGGCGTCCTATTTGAATATATATCACGCAAATTATTACCGTTTATATAGATATAATTAACTACATATACAAAAAAAAATACATATTTCCAAAACATATAGAAAAGATCCGACCCGTATTTGAAGATCCGACCCGCATTCGATCGGAGCGGACCCGGTCCATCTCGGATCTCCTCATATGGGCCTGAGCTTCCAGCTCTCTCTCTCTCTCATCTTCTTCCTCCGACCATCTTTCGTCCCCACGCGCCTGCGAATCCGCATCAAACCGAGCGGAGGAAAATTCGCACGGAATCGAGCTCGCCCGGCGCAATTCCCACTCGAATTCTCGCCGCCGCCGCCGCCGTCCTCCTCCGCCACCTTCCCCGGAGCGACGGGAGCCGCCGCCGGTTAGGGTTCCGCCGCCGGCGTCGTCCGTCCCCCCCCCCTCCCGCCTCAGCTCGAGCTCGCCGGTGCTCGCTCCCTCCGCTTCCGTCGGGAGCTGATTCCGCGGCTCGTTCCGGGCCTTGATATTCCCCTTCGAGCTGCGGTCGCGGCGGAGCATCATTGCTTGGAGCTCCCGCGATGCGCGCGCTTTAATAGCCAGTTGGTGCGTGCCGTGGAGCTTGGGGCCTAGCCGTTGCCGGAGGAGCTTCGTCGTGCTGGAGTGGAGTGATGTGGACCAATGTCTTCAAACTGGTGCGTGCCTTCCGATGCTCCGTTCGTTGGGTTTTCTTGTCGTTGTTTCGATGCCGGAGCCTTCGCGAAGTTAATTCTTCCGTGTTCCTTCTTATGGTTCCAGTGATGTTGGATTGGGAATTGTTCTGTTGTTTAGAATTCTGTGCGTGATTCGATTTTTACCGAGTTACTGAACAGAGTGTCGTGTGCCTCAAGGCGGAGAGTTTGTGTTGTTATACACGTCTGCTTCTATAGTCATGTCTTACGGTCAGTGCGGTGGGAATGTCTATGTAGTTAAGAAGCTTCGAAGCTTAGTTTACTGCTTCTGGTATAGATACAACTAACTCTGCATGATTACTGACCGAATTCGACTATGCCCTGTCTACATATAATAGTGCAAGAAGCTTTCCTTTTCGGCTTTGTTGCATTGGACCTTGCTCCATTTTAATTTCTTTTGTTTGGGTTGGGGCTGCGGGGGGGGGGGGGGTTGGTTTTCACCTGTTGATCGTTTAACGAAGCCCTCGAAACTTGCTCTGCACCATACTGATTAATATGTGTACAATGTAAAACTTGATTGTTGGGTTCTGAAATGGCAAAAGCTAAGAATTTGGTATTTACTTTCTATATATTAAGTCCACGTATTTAATTCCAGTTAATAGTTGAATCTAAACAGGGTTAACAGCCTCGTTACTTGAAGGAAATCGAGAAATTTAATCGGCCATGCCATGCCTCTAATGCTTACACCCCAATATCCCTTTTTGTTTCGATCTATTTGATGTCTGTGATGTATACTAAGTCAAAAAGAGTAAGAAGTTAAAAAATCGGGAGACATTGGGAGGTTTCCCAGTAAATTTGCCTTTAATCCGTTGCGGATGAACGGGAACACATGAAGGATTATGAGGAAAGAAGATTCCCGCTATTTAGGTCTTAGATGTGTGGAACATATGGTAATTTTGCAGATTCAGTTCAGAGATTTTGATTTCCGGCTTTCTCTTGCTTCTCTCTAGAAACACTTGCTGATTTGTCAAAATTGTCAACACTTGCAGCCTAAACCTCACTGTCATGCTTTCCACCAGCAACCCATCCACTTGCCTGTGCAGTAAGAAATAAGTTTGAAAATTATCAAGCTTCTTTTATTCATCTTTCTCCAATTACTTACCTTGAGTAAGTTTGCCGTTACCTGAGAATACTTTCTCATATTTGATCTCCTGGCTAGAATAGAAATCTTGCTCAGGAAGTCGCAGTTCTGCTGGTGCTCTTCCTGCCATCCTGGCTGTCTTGTTTAGTTGCCTGTTTTTATTACTTTATCCCGATCGTTTTGCTTGGGAGGATATCTCAAAAAATGTAGTTGTATGATGTAATGCATATTTATGATGAGTTATTGTTGATTCTCAAATGGTCTTGTCTTGTTTAGACAAGATGAACCAATAGTGCTAGTGGTATTGAATGGTGCTATTATCTGAGTGGTTATTTCAGAACCTTTTTCTATAGGTATTACCTCATAATTCGTCCATTTGTCTTGCCACCTTCCACCTGGTAATTTTGCGCATGATAGACAAAGTGTTTAAGAGAAAGAACTAGGGAAGTGCAACATGACATGGTGAAATAATTTACTTTTTGGAGGGACATGATCATTTTAAGCTTACTTAGTTGAATCAGTATCTTCCTGTCTTGACTTGTGATTCTTTTTATGTAGAAGATAAGTCAATTTCCTTCCCCATGAAGAGGGCATCAAGGGATCTATCGCGTTTTCTACGAATCTATTTTTTTTAACAACATAGCCTACTAACAGATACTGGGAGTCAAAACACTTCTTGGAATCTATCAGCTGCTCCATGAGTAGATTAGTCTCAATATACGCTGCTAGTGCATGCGTCTTTGTTTCTGCCTGCCTTCATGTTGCTTCTTCATTATGTGTCCCTTCCTTGCGTAGATTTCGTTTTCACATTGATTAATACAGGTTGGTCTCCATCAATTATCCTGGTTCCAGTTTCTGCCTCTTGAATCAGAGTTAAACCCTTTACCAGACAGAAGGTTAGACTCAGGCTGTCTCACACACTCTTTCGAAATGCCAATATAGTAATGATAATCTAGATGTGCAAGTGCTTTACTAAAAGCTTTTCTGATGTCTAATATACGATTTTCTTTATATTGGATAGCGTCAAGTCAGAGACAAAGGATTCTGCTACTTTCTTGGTGCTTTCATCTCATCTTCAGTTGCAGAAGAAAGGCTTTCTTAGCACATGGACTAATTCATTTGTGGGACCTTGGGATCCATCTCAGGGTTTGCACAATCCAGGTGAGAATGCAGATGCTTTGAGATGGTGGGTTTTCATGGTAATCCTGGTTATATAAAAGAAAATAAAGGAGATACATTTTTCGCTCTGTTGCTTCTCAAGGAGGACTGAGAAGGCTGTCATCTTGCTTATGCAACTTCTTTTCTCCAGCAAGAGTGTCTGTAAAACAATGGCAAACTCTTTCTTTGGGCAATTCTATGTTCAGTTCTTGTGCTTATTACATCTAGATTCTTCTCTATCAAGTATCTCGAGCCTTAAAAAATGATGCCCAACGTGAGAAATTTGGAAAAGTAATCCTGGATTTCTCAGCTGTGATTTGAGATGGCAGTTTTCAGGTTGACCTAGTTTTAGTTTAAAGTTCTTGAGGTGCAACCTTCCCAATATGCTTTTAGAGTAGGAAGCAGTTGCCTTTTAGGTTTTGTTTGTGACTGTATGATAACTTGGTGTAGGTTCTCGTTCCACTATAGATATTTTGCTTGAGGCTTTAAAAAAATTGCAAACTAAATATTGCAAGGTTTTTTACCCAGAAAGTCATCTTCCCCCCATCAACCCTCCATTCCTCCTTTGTTTCTATGGTTATGTAATTGCTCTAACAGCTTAAAAAAATTCATAGATGAAAAAATCAAGCTCTGGCTTTTCCTTCATGGTCGCCACTTATCTGTTGCCGAGACTGCACAAGCAGCAGTATCTGGACTAAGAGGTAAATTGAGTTCTCCATAAACACTGATATATCAGTTTTACTTGTGTAGCTTTCTTTTCATTGACCTGTATAGCTTCAGATTCATTTTCTGATGTTTGTGTTTGCACTTTAACTTTATGAATATACTTGCCTGTTCTCTCTGTTTATATTTGTTTCTAGGAATGAGGTTGTTGGCAGATATAGAATTTCTTGGTTTTTTTTTTGGTGCGAGGGGTTTTATAGTTTCTTTTCTTTGTTGATGGAAGTTGTGGCATCTGGACTATGGTTGGCTCCTGGGGACTCGGAAGAGGTTGCAGCAGCTCTGTCTCAAGCTCTACGGAATTGTATAGAGAGGTTACTCTCTTTCCAGTTAACTGTAACGATATAAATGTGTACCTATGTATGTACAAGTACGTGCATGTAGACGCATGCACCTACATCCGCTTGTGATGGTTAGAACTTGACACTTACCTGGTTGAATTTGGCAGGGCACTGAGTGGACTTTCTTACATGAGATATGGAGATGTATTCTCAAAGTACAATCCATTTCAGAGTGAAGGAATTTTCAGGTTTTGCTTCCCCTTTTCGTTGCACTCCCGTCCCATCCTGTTCTTCTGTTCTTTTTGCTCCTTCTCTGCTAAGTCTTTGGTAGGACCACTGGAACTTGATCTATCATCAAACTGTCGGTTGGTAATTGCAGGAGAGGTCAACCAACAGTGGAATTTGTCTTTGCTGCCACAGAAGAGGCGGTCTTTGTACATGCAATAGTTTCGGCAAAGTGTGTACACTCATGCCTTGGTTTTCATTTCTCATTTCTCCTTTAATAAACATGTATGGTGATTGTTTTTACCTGTACCAGGCATATACGTGCCCTTTCAAGTGATGATTTGGAGAGAGCATTGAGGCATGCTTCTCGCAATTCTAGCCATAGACATCCAGGTTGGAACTTATGGGTCTTGGATATCTCTGGTGATTTTAGATCTTTATCTGGCATATAATTTTAATTCCTTGCATCTGCATGGTCTTAATTACATAAAAGATGTGTTACGGTACTGATAAGAAAGAGAAATGATAGCATCAAGAGAATTTTTTTTATTTGTAATTAATCAAGTGCCCACTTACGAAGTGATGCTTGCTCCAGATAATTAATGCAGTCTCTGGTTTTAAGAGTCTGCTGACCCGATATTCTTCTCCTTGCTATTTATTGATGAGCACAAGCGTTAACAGATGGAATTTATCAAGCTCAGTGATCAACCACTAGGATCCTAGGATTTAACAGATAAATCAATGGTGATGTAAAAAGCTATGCTTTTAGAATCAGACAGAACCAACTGGATGAGCTAATTGCACAGGAAATTGTTTGCACCTCTGTCTTGTTCTGCTCATAGAATCATCTTGGTAGAAAACCAGATCTAATCAAGTTTGACCTCGTCAAACTAGTAATGGTCAGCCTAGTTTTTTCTGGTTTGCACCAGTGTTACCGGGATCACTGCTCACTGCTCCCCCCCCACCAAACAACAATCTGGTATGGGGGATGCCAAATGTGGTTCCTTCGTATCTTAATCTCTACTTCTGGAAATTTTATTGCAAGCTAAAAAACCTTGGACTCTGGAAACAAAATCGTAACGTCCCCATGCCCCTCCCGCATGGAAGAGGGGGAAGGGTTTCTCTCGCTTTTGGCATAGCAGGCCTCCAGCAAGAGGACCGCACGACGGGCTATCAGCTCAATGGTAGATCCTCTTCCCCAGGGATCCTAGATGAGGGAACCCTAAGAGAGCCGCTGGCTCTAACTACCGTCCATGTACGATCCATACTAAGTCTAACCAACTGCCCATCCTACCTCCTCTATGTTCTTGACAACCGATCTGTCTCAGTAGAGTTTTTAGTAGCATGTTTCGGTCTTCTTCCCCTACGCTCATCACAAAATATTTCTAAATCCCAATACACCCAATGCCAGATGGAGCAAGCCAACCAGTCTTGGGGTGGTGAGAAAGAAGAAGAAGAAAAAGAAAAAAAGAAGATGGGGAGGGGAAGTCGTGCCGGGGGGCGGTGGGTGCGGGGGGGGGGGGGCACTTTGAGATTAGACATTTCATCCTTTTCTATTGATAAGACAATCGGAACAAAAGAAGGGCTTGTGGGCTCCTCATTTCTCTTTATTTAAAGTTCTTTCATTAGTATAGAAAGTTCTTAAGCCCAAAGCAATTGAAGTGTAAAATCAAATAGAAAGATGCAGTCATAAAAGTTGAGTCTGCATAAAAATTTAGTTCAGCCAGTTCATACTTAGTACATGAAATTTAAAAGGGGAAGGGTGTTATGTATGAAAGAACATGCACAATGATTTTATGAGCAACACACTGTGAACTTGCTGCAATCCCAACGAGCAGACTGTCTAAGCCTACCTCTGTGTTTCGTGAACTGAAGAAACTAGCATTCCGCAAACTCGAATATCGTACTACTTAGCATAATGAACTGTGGTCCAGGTAACATTCGTTTGCATGCCTGCTGTAGAAAGAATTAGTAATTGGTGAAAAGGGATTTGAGGCCTTCCCTCTAAGCACTGATGTTTAAATCTTTTTATTGGGTTATTATTTGAGAGATAGTTTAATATACCCTTTCTTTTGATGGAATATAGTATTAATGTATGAATTTTGCTTTTTAGTTAGAATATCTGCATTAGGACATTGTTAATTAGTTTCCTAAGGGAACTTGTTAAATCAGTTGTATACGGTGAGATGCTATTAATAATAGGGAAGTCATTGGAGAAGAGTAAAGTAAGTGGATGTACACATCCTGTTGCTTTTTCCATTCAGCTTAAGCAATGGTCTAAGGGCATTGGTTATCAGAATTTCTTGTATTCATACTTTCATCAAGCATTGGCGTTTAGACTGGTTGAATTGTCATCCGTCTCTTTCATTGGTTTTATGCTTATCCAGTCCCATAAGCAGTGATATGGTGAATTAAATCAGCATTGGTAGCCTTGTGATAAGGCAAGATCATGTAATGCCTCTAAGACATGTTAGATGAGACATAAAAGAACATGCTTGGCTGGTTAATAATGTACATGTATTTGCAATCTTCTTGCTTCAACTGGCAGCATTTTTAAAATCTGCACTGCAATTATTTGCTTTTCCTTCCGTTCAAAAGCTAGATTAGCTTCATTCAGAGTTCCTGTGAAGGTGTGGAAACTATGTTTTCTTGAGAAGGTTCATCTTTGTTAAGATATCCCTCATTGCTTGTCTATGGGATTTCAATGGCCCCTGTATTTATGTATCTCCTTCCACCTATCAGCTTAAACTTTTGGGTTGGATGTTTTAATATGGTATCAAAGTCAGGTTTTGCCCCGAATTTATTTTGCATACGAGGCTTCTTGTTGTTCAATTCCACGTGCAGTTCACAGAATGGTTTGTCTGTAGGAGGGGGTGCTAAATATCCCACATTGTTTGTCTATGTGTCTTCAATGGACCTTACATTTATACAGTCTCCTTCCACCTATCAGCTTAAGTTTTTTTTGGGTTGGATGTTCTGACAATCATCCGTAATTGTGCTTTTGACATGATTTTAAGTTTGACAACATTTGTTCTTCACTTCATAAGTAGGCGTGATGATTGGATGGCTTTTGTGATAATCTATATTAACTGCAAGTATCATCATGTATCATCTCCCTTGGCATCTTAAAGCCCATTGTTTAATTAATGAGACATCAAGCAAGGATGTTATTGATTGTGTTACTGTGATGTTTATTGGTGAGGTCTTGGAGGATGGACAGTTATTGAAAAGCAAAACAACTTAATAATTCATTAAAATAACAAAAAGGGAAATGATCATCATAGAATTTTGGTTGGGAGATACTTGAGAAATATCCAAGTAGGCTTCTGCATTAACTGTTGAAATGCATTTTCACGTGCATGATCATTTTTGCAGTGATTGTATCTCCTAATGGCATGCGTGGAAGGCTAATTGGTGGATGTCCAAGTGATCTTGTCAAGGAAGTATACCTCGGGTAGACTAATTGGAGTTACATCTAGTTTACATTCTTGTTTCTTTGTTTTGATGACGATAGTCCTTGGTGCTAATCCTCAGCATCTTCTGTTACTTTTGGACAGCTCTGGCAAGTCAAAGGCCTCGAGTGGGTTAATAGGTTTACCGTCTCATGTTTCTCAAGGTTTTAGTTGCCAACTGAGGGGACAAACTTGTTACGCTGAAGTAACTGTTGGCTGCCCAATTACTGAAACTGACAAGGCATTAGCTCAAGGCTCAAATACTCTTAGAAGCGAATGCCTTCCTGCAGGAAGATGCGATCAGAAGGTCTCTCAGGATCATTCATCAACTTACGAGAAGACATTTATATACCCAAATGAAGCAGTGCTTGTCCCAGTCTTAAACGCATCTCTTACCAGATCTTCATTGAGAAGGTGCACACTAGTTTGCCTAAAAGTTCCTAGCCTCCTAGGTTTTTTTTTCCTTTTTATGTTTCTAATTTTAAATAGCCAAATATATCTGACCTAGCAGTCAGTTTCAGTTGGACTCGTCTAGATATGTGTACGGCTGCATATCCATTATGTATCTCTTTCTGACAACCTGGAATTTTCACCATGTGTGGAGTTTGCTCTCCTGCACCAACTGCTTAGTGCACAGCTTTCCTTGCATGTGCTAGATGGCCTCCTGTTGGAATGGTCTAATGGAGATATCTGCCTAGCTTGAACCCATATTGGTCATTGTCTTTACATCAATTGAGTCACTCTACGTATCTGTGATTTTTTGATGTTGCAGATTTTGGCTGCAGAATTGGTTAGGGCCATCACTGATGGGTTCATCTTACTTTATGCATTGGTGAGTCTATGATTCGTGTTTTGAGTTTGAGTTTCAATACATCACCAAACACAAACTTGAACTTGCTAACTATTAGCTCTCGTACGCTTTTCTAGTTAAGATGAGGACACAACTTATTGCAATATATGTATGTAAATATATTGCTTTGGACCGCGATTTATTTGTTCTATCGTATTAGAAAGGTCAGTTTATGAATTCAGGCACCTAAGGGGTGCCAAACCATCAGTAAAAACATAGGTTTTGTTTCTTTTGGCATCTTTATCCTGCATTAATATCTTAGTCCTTTGGTTCATCTTATAAAAAGAATCTTAGATGCAGAAACAAATATGTTTTACCTCTCTCATCAATGTCTTATCTTTTGCAGTGGACCACATATGGACACTCTCGAGGATAGCAACGGATTACGCACTCAGAAAAGTTATTATAGTAGTAGCAATAGCAATTCTAGCAGCTTAAGCAGCATAAGCAGTAGCTCAAGTGAAAGCGACTACAACATGACTTCTGCAGCAGGAGATCTTGAAGCAGATGCAGACTCATTGATATCTTCTGCTGACTTGCAGAATGACCGCCAGAAAATGGTATAAGTGCTATGTCCTTACTTTTCAGACTGTTATTTATGGCCTGAGACCTGAATCCTGTCATCTCAAATTGTCTTAGCATGGACATGCGACTGCTTATCCTAATATCTCGAGCCATCTAGCATTTTCTCTACATTCATATCTGTAGGGCCATTTTGTGGACCATATAAACACTCGCACGTGTTTCTTTCGCCTCTTCTTTTTGGCCAAATTCATTTTTGCTTAGTTAGGCTCCATATGTTTCATGGAAAATGTGATATTTATGGAAAATATTTTTCAGGAGGTCATTTTCTAGAAAAATAACAATATTTACCAGTTTTTGGCGTAAACCTAAAAATGAACTAGAAAATATTTTTCGCCATTTGGTATGGAAAATCTGATTTGATTTTCCCCTGTGCACTTCTTTTAATGATTTTTTATTTTTATTTTTATTTTTATTTTATCTTTTTTTAAATTCGAATTTTTAATTTTTTAAATTTTGTTTCTTTTTCTTTTTCCTTCTTCTTCTTCTTTGACAGCAATTGGCCACAGGTAAGCTTGAGCCTTGCCAAATCAGTGAACTCGAGCCTCATTTGCCTTGGACGATCTTGTCCCTTGCTTGTGGCCAGTTGCCGAAAGAAGGAAAAAGAAAATTTTAAAAATTAAAAATTCGATTTATTTTTAAAAAGAAAAAAGAAAATAAAATAAAAAATTAATGAAAGTAGTGCAAGGAGGAAAATGTGATTGGTTTGGGTGAAAGAAAAAGGAGGTAAAATGATTTCTTCTTTTCAAAAAGAGGAAATCATTTTCCCCACTTTTAGATGTGTTTTTTCCATTGACGGAAAATGTTTTTCTTGACTAATTTATTTTCTATGAACCAAACGCTGGAAAATGAAAACCTTTTCTTGGAAGTTGTTTTCCGTGAAACAATGGAGCCTTAGAGTGTGTATGTGTGCATGAATATGTGCACATGTATGGGTGTGTGTGTGCTTGTGCACTCGCGTCTTTTTTAATTTGAGGTGAGGAGCGGGGTTGGTGTGGCTTGCTCTGTGTGTGTGTTGTACATATTGAGAGAACTTTAAAATTTTTGCATCTAACTTATTTTGCTGCTTATCCATCCAACTGTAAAATCTGTCAAGAGATGTAAAATAAAAACGAGACCCAGTTTATCTTGTTATTGGAATTATGTGCACTTGCAGAGGAAAAGTAGGCTTTGGGAGGGAGGGAGTATATTTTTAGTACAATTTTGCTAAGATTTTAGTGCATGTGTATTTTCTTATTTTTATAAATCTCTATTTGAGGGAGGGAGGTATATTTTTAGTACAATTTTGCTAAGATTTTAGTGCATGTTTATTTTTCTTATTTTTGTAAATCTCAATTTGAGGGGAGGTATATTTTTATTGTCCAAGTAAGAGAAATGATAGGATGCCAATGATTCTTAAAATTAATGCTTTTGTCTATTCTGTCACTGATATTTTGGATGACAGCCAAGTAATTATCATTTATTTTAAACTAGGGCACAAAACGTCCTAGATCAATGATAACAGAAATGTATGGTCAAGTGGACACTGCTGTTCCTATGCAAGAAGCATACAAGTCCGATTTTGGATCTTCAGAAGTTAACACTTCAGCAATTACTGGAGTTGCTAATGAGCAGATAGGATCTCACTGGGATTGGGATGATGACGATAGAGGTGTGGCCATGGATATTCAAGCTCTGTTATCTGAGTTTGGTGACTTTGGGGACTTCTTCGAAACTGATGCTTTGCCTTTTGGAGAGGTACATATTAATTTATGTAAATTCCTTCTCAACTTTGTCATATGCAGTAGGTAGTTAGAGTTGCTTATTCTCATATCCTTGAGTACACTAGTAGTTCTCTTCTGTGGAGTTTTCTTTTTTTTTTTTTTTTAGTGAGTATGTAAATTTCCTTCATTTTCAGACAATTTTTTCACTGTCATGGTTGCTGTCCCATTTCCTTTACAATTTTGTAATCTTTTCTGCTTTTACTTGACATGCGGTCTATTTTCAATCAATATTGTGAAAATCGAGGTAGATGTTATGCTTTTCTTGATGAATATATTTATAGTTTTACAAGTATTAGGAATATTATTTTGCGACTCTGGAAGGAGAAAAGAGTATTACTTTTCAATGCCATTTTAGCGTCAGTTTCTAGGTAGCAGCTGTTAGATGCGTTGCCCTTTGTCTTTGTATACTCACTGAATCATCATGTCAATGTGATTAAGTATCTTTGAATCTCGTTGTGAAGCCCCCAGGAACTGCAGAGTCGCAGACTCTTATGTTTTCTGGTTCAGATTTGGTAGTCGGCAGTAGTCCTGTTGGCGTGGTGGATGTTTCAGAACATATGGTTTTGCCCATTGGTTTTCCATCTTTAGAGAGCTTTAATCCTCCAGCGGTGTCAGATGAATTTGTCAGCAAAAGTCAAGAGATTACCCTGCCATCTGGGCCAATTGTTGACACTCCGGCATCTAATATTGGTGAGTTTGATCATATTATCAAAGTTGAAGCCTTGATGACATTTGCTCGAGAATATGGAGCAGTTGAGGCACCTGCTAGTGACTTCTCTTCGTCAATTTTCAAAAACCCATATGTGCCAAAATCTTGTAATGTGGAGAGTGCAAATTCTAGCACTAATAATTATAAGTATGGTGCTACACCTCCATCTTCTCCTTGTCTGGATGGATCAGATGAGAAGAATGGTGTTGCTTTGACCTCAAAAACGTATCAGGGGAATGATGCTCGGTTAAAGAATTATTACACTCATGTGGAGGCTGGTAAAGTAAAAGATGGGACGTCATCTAAATGTAACGATAGTAGTGCTATTTCTATGGAGCCTGCTCCATCTTCAGTTTCATTCTCTAATGTTGGTCCTGCAAATGTTGTAAAGCCTGTCCAGAAGAAAGTGATCGAAGGTACCATGGAGCATTTAATTCTTTCTATGAAGACTGTGCTTGCAACAGAAGTGGAGTGTCTTGCATTCCAGGCATCCATGTGCAAGATACGTCATACATTATTATCTTCCAGTGCCCAAGCGCCAGTAACTTCAAGCAGGTTAAGTGGGAGTGCTATTTTAAATCATCTGCCTGGTGAGCAAAGCACAATGACAGATAACATATCTAGCATGTTTGAGGTGAAGAAGAAAGAATCTATACCTGTCAGAATAGCTGGTGATGTTGATGGAGGACTATTAGATGGACACCTCAATGCTCCTATACGTGTTTGGCGCACTGTTGGAGTTCCTAAAGTTCCAAAACCTTCTAGTTCGCCTGGAATTGAAGTATGTCCATCCCCACTTAACTCATTTAGTGAGGAAGGTGGGCTTTCTTATGGGCAAAGGCAACCACTTCAGGAGCTTCTAGATGGAATGCAATTTCTTGTCCAGCAAGCTACGTCCTTTGTTGATGTGACTTTGGATGCAGACTGTGGTGATGGGCCTTATGGTTGGCTAGCATTGGAAGAGCAATGGCGGCGTGGATTTTCTTGTGGCCCTTCTATGGTTCACGCGGGTTGTGGAGGGACTTTAGCCTCCTGTCATTCCCTGGATATTGCTGGTGTGGAGTTAGTAGATCCACTTTCTGCAGATGTAAGGATTTTCTTTCTTTATTTCGTACTGGTTGCTGCTCCTTTTATTTTTTGTTCTTGAGGCAAGAATTGCTGGCTACATCTTAAGGACAAAGATTTCTGTCCTACCATAACTTTGTTTATCGTGAGCTGACGTGTAATTATTTTCCCTCCAATTACTTGCTGCTGATGGTTGTAGTTAAGTATGCGCCGCTTCTGATGTTTGTATGGAACCATTCTGGCGCCTGTTATCATGTGTTTCTTTTCACAACTAAACAACAAGAATTGTGTCTTCCTACAAATATGATACTGTAAGATAGAAAAGACAATAATTAGGTTTTGACCTAACTGCTTTAGTACCGATATCAGATTGTTAAGAATCTGATGTCTATCTTCTTCTCTGAGTCTTGTGAATAGATATATGGCCTTTCAAGCTGCAGTGATGACAGGGTTTTGAGATTATTTTATGCAATAACAATATCCTTCCTCGTGAAATTCTTTATGGGGCTGTGAAACATGTTTCCTTCTGGTCTATATGTCTATTCAATCTGAGAATCCTGCTTTTTCATTGTGACTCATCTGGATGCAATCTGTTAATGGTTTTTGGAGCGTTGTAAAATATCGCCACTTTATAGTAATAGCACAAACTTGTCGTCAATATGTCCGCAACATAACGAGACCATTGTGTCAATATTGTCCTTACAGTGAGAGCCCTAAGTTCGATTGTATGCCAATGGATTGTATATGCTGCCACGAACACCTAAGATGCACAGTTGAACTAATTTCTCAGAGTAGCTTCCAGACATGAGAGGAAGCATCATCATCCGACTAATGTGTGAACAAACCTTTTCGTAGGTAAAACAACCTAAGTATTTGCCACCAAATCAAATGAATTTCCCCGTATGAAGTATTCATCCAAATTTTTTGTTCTTAAATTGCCTGTTCTCTGTGGTTCTTTCTGTTGGAGACATACTTTGGAAGCGTCATAATCTTAAATATTTGACATTGCATGCATTGTGAGCACCTAGATCCTTATGTGGGGAATTGTATCCCAGGTCCAAGTGGCATCTGTGATTAGCTTGCTACAGTCAGACGTGAAGTCAGCCTTAAAAGCTGCATTTGGCAATTTGGATGGTCCTTTATCTGTCACTGAGTGGTGCAAGGGACGCAACCAGCTAGGTGATGTTGGAAACATGGCAGATGGATTTTCTTCAGAGTCTAGTGTAGGTGAGTGTAGAGATCCTTCAAGTACTACGACATTTTCAGGTGGAGAAGTATCAAGCCCATCGCAATCCACTGCAGTTGGCTCATCTAATATAAGAGGTAATGGAAAGCTAGACAGGACATAAGTTGCAATTTGATGATTGTGGAGATATATCAAAAGGCTATTTATTTATCTGTCAGTATCAGAACAGGACGTTTGGGCAATGCGTCAATTGTTCAAACTTTGTAAGGTGCTCATTTTGTTGTCAAATTACACTAAAAGTTGTTGGTATTTATACTTTACATGGTTTTGCTATGGAATAGTGACTAGTGGCCTGGATGGATCTAAACTGGATGACTCGTGCCAAAGGAGATTAAACCAAGATAACAGTTCAGAGTCTGGACAGCAGTTCTCCTCCCGGCTAAGGCCCACACTATATGTCCTTCCTTTACCTGCGATACTTGTTGGGTACTTCTCTATTTAGTTTCTTGTTTTCCTTGGTTTTGTGGTGTATTCAAGGGCCGAATAGCATCAAGTTGCCCAATGGGAAAACCAAAAAAAGAAGAAATAGAAGAAAAAAATCCATGTATTTTGCTTTGAATCTCCTTTTATGAGGTGAAATGCCTCTAGTCTAGTCTATTAATGCTGTATTTGCTCAACAGTTGTCTTGATGTGATAACAAGGCAAGTTGATAGTCTTAGTTGGGGTTCCAACTGTGAATTAGCATTCTTGAATGCATAGCTCGAGTATTTGCATCCTCATGTGATAACTCATCCGTGTACTTATCAGAGGTTCAGTCTCCTGCACTCATTTGTCTTCCTCATCAATAGTTGTCTTGATGGTTACAGAATGAAAAGATAAAAAGTTTACCTTATAATAAATTTACTGATTCTTGTAATGATTGTGGAGAGGCATATCATCTATATATTGTGCATGTCATTGGTTTAGGTATGTAGCAGTTTACCATTAGCCACTTTTCTGTTTTACTGGTTTTCAGTGGTGAGGCTGATCCATGATCACGTGAAATATGCACATAGAGACATAGAGAACTGATTCAGAGTTTTTAATGTGTGCCAATCATCTCTAATACCTATAGTATAGCCAGCATATATATATATAATATGTATGTATATATATATATATATATATATATGTATGTATATATATATATATATATATATATATATATATATATACGTATCTTTTCATGATTGTGGAAGCTCTGGCCATCGTGCTTAGGATTCTAGGGTATTCGCTATGGCTCTTTGATTAAACATTATTACTCCTATAAGTAGTGGAATCTTTCACTAGGGATTTGTTTTTAAAGTTAAAATAGGAAATCATCTTTGCAGGTATCAGGATGATTGGCTTAAGACATCTGCTGGCTCTCTACAACTTTGGGAGAAGGCTCCTCTTGAACCTTACGCGCTCCCAAAACCTGTGAGCATCGTCTAATCTACACCCTTTTCTGATCTAGGGTCTGTCCAGATTGACTTTTACATTTGACTTTTTCACTTAATCAAACTCTTGTGGCCCACGCACTGACTTTTGTTGTTTTAAAATCCGAAACACTTGAGACTTTCACAAAATGCAAACATTGACACGTAGGTTCACATATAACTTTTTTATATTTTTAAAATTTTGAATAATATTCTAAATGGCGGGAAAGCAAATAAGTACTTTTGCTTAACTGAAACATCAGGCCCTAATGAAAATTTACTAGCATCATCTCTTTAGTCTCATTTTATTGTCATGACTAATGCAGGTCAGTTTCTATGTTCTATGCCCTAATATTGATCCCTTAACTTCTGCTGCTACTGATTTTTTCCAACAACTTGGTACTGGTGAGTTTGTACTTTATGGGTTGTATTACTTATACACAGGCTGTTGTGGATTTAAGTTGGCCTTTCGATGAACATTTTCCTTATTTTATGTATGGTCTGCAACTGCTGGTAAGGATGACCTATTTGTCAAGATCTTACTCCTTTAGAGTGTCTTTATGAGAATTGGAAGGTATAGGCATCGAGGGGTATCGGCGGCCATGTTTTTCCAGAATGCATGAACATGATGGTCTCTTCGCATGGAAAGATCATGCCTTTTGCTGTTTGTATCCACTGTTGAGTAGTGTAACTCCCTTGAAAAATCTTTAGCCGTATTTCTGTACTTTTTAGTGAGAAAAACTATCTAAATGCTGTCTAAGTGTCTAAACTAAAGCCTTGACCAAGGTGGTGGTGGTTATGGAAAAGTGAGGGTTTCTGCTCTTAGTTTTTAGCTGAAAGGGGATATATAGCCTTTCTCTGGACAAAGAATTGCCACATGGTAACATTCCTGTGTTATTGTTTGAGGAAACTTGGTGGCTCTTTTCTCGTGATTGTTGCATATTTTGTTGCAATAGTTGCTTGACCACTGGTTTTTAGATGATTGGAACACTTGTAGCCTCTCCTTTACATAGGTACATTTTGTGTGGGGACGTTGGGACCTGGATTTTCATGATCAAAGGGTACTCGTGCCTTTCTGATTATCAACATTAGTTTGATCTTTTGGTATGAAATGTGCCTTTGTTCCAACCACCCGTGTGAGAGAGCCCTATACACAGGATAGGCTGGTTTGCTTGAAGATAATCTTTTCTATTTGCCATTAAGAGGAATTGTCCCTCATTTTCCTGGTTTTCTTCCTCAGTTTATGAGACTTGCAAACTGGGGACTCATCTACCCCAGACTGTGGGAAACCAAATGGAGATTGATTCTGGAAAAGCATCGAGTCCTGGTTTTGTCTTTTTGGATTGCCCTCAGTCAATGAAGATGGTCAGCAGTAACGCATCTCTTGTGGGATCAATGAGTGATTTCTTTCTGTCCCTTTCCAATGGCTGGGACTTGACAAGCTATCTCAAGTCTCTGTCAAAAGCTCTCAAAGGATTGAAATATGCTCCATGTTCAACTACAAACCCTAAAGAAGGAAATAGCAGTTCTTGTTTGGTAAGCAAGAGTGTGAAACATCCTTCAATGCATCTCTTGCACTGATTGGAGCAGTTCAAATTTGCCATGTCATATGATGAAGTTGAAAATAACTGTGGAATAATTTTCTCATGCATCTTTTTTTCGTGTTGTCTGTTATTTTTCGCTTTTTTGGCTATTTCTGCAAGCTTCTTTACCTTCCATCTGTCATTCTGTAGGTGATCTATGTGGTTTGCCCCTTCCCCGAGCCAAATGCTGTTCTAAAAACGGTGGTTGAGTCTTCTGTCTCAATGGGATCGGTCATTCTCCCACCAGAGAGACGTGTGACATTGAACAATCAGGTTGGAAAGGCAATGAGCTGCTCGGCAGCTGTGGATGAAGCATCGACAACAAATATCTTGGTGCTTTCAGGATTTAGTATTTCAAAAATAGTGCTGCACATTGTGACAGTTGATGCCATATTTAGGGTAACGAGCCCAACTCTCAGTGAGCTTACCATCCTTAAGGAGACTGCTTTTACTGTCTATAACAAGGCTCGACGGATTTCACGAGGGTCCAGTGATGTTCAGTCCTCATCACTATCAGGTAGATCCCAGTTGGCCATGACCCAAATGACCTCTCCCATTTCTTCTATGTGGAAAGAGTGTGTTGGTCCTCGAATTTCAGGGCCATCCCTTACCAGAGAGGGTGAAATGGATGCCAGTTTGAGGACTGCTGCGTGGGATAATTCATGGCAAACGAGGACTGGAGGACTAAGTGGCGATACTAGTAGAGCTGGGGATTTTCTCTCACAAGAGGAAGCGCGTTCTATGTTTGAACCTCTTTTTATATTGGCTGAACCTGGTTCTCTAGAACATGGTGTATCGCCCACATTTTCTGCTAGTTTAGTTAACGAAACGTCAAAAGGACAATCAGATGATAGTGGTGGAGGCTTCATGCAAAGTGCAAACTCAGTGGGAAGTGCAGATTCTGCATCTAGCTCACAAGTCGATGGATCTGAGTCAGACAGCTATGGGTCTGGCCATAAAAAATTACCAACCATACATTGTTGCTATGGATGGACAGAGGATTGGCGTTGGTTGGTATGCATATGGACAGATGCTCGGGGGGAATTACTTGACAGCCATATATTTCCCTTTGGTGGAATTAGTAGTCGGCAGGACACAAAGGGGTTGCAGTGTCTATTTGCACAAGTTCTACACCAAGGCTGTCAAATTCTTCAGATCTGTTCAGATAATGCTGCCGTCAAGCCCAGAGATTTTGTGATTACCCGGATCGGAAGTTTCTATGAACTTGAATACCTAGGTATGCGAGCTTTTTCCTCGTTTCATATTTCAATTGTCTATAGGATTATTATGTCATTGTCACTCAAGTTACTTCCCCTCATTTAATGATTTTGAGTCGAAAGCCATTGCCTTAGGATTTTTGGTCCCTCAACAGCTTAGATCTGTGAAATAATCCATACTGGGGAGTAGTTTTTTAATGATATATATCTAAAGGTCATCTCTTTGCTCTTTAACTCTTAATTGTAAAGGACAATGTGAAGAAATGACAGGAATATATCTAGATGAAATACTCTACTCAGTCTTTTAGCTCCTCCACGTTTTCCTTTGGTTACTGTTGAAGTATTATCTCACATCGATTGACAACGGGTCCTAAATGCTCTTTATATTCATGTGGTCTCCATCCACCTAATAGTTTAAGCTTTTGGGTTGGACTTTCTAACATGGTATGAGAGCCAATACTATCCCTTTCGTGAATGTGCGTGGTAAAAATTCCATATGAATGTGCGATGTCAAAATTTCACGTGTTGCTCGTAATCCGGCTTGCACGTGAGTGGGGGTGTTGAAGTAATTATCCCACATCGATTGACAACGGGTCCTAAATGCTCTTTATATTCATGTGGTCTCCATCCACCTAATAGCTTAAGGTTTTGGGTTGGACTTTCTAACAGTTACTTTGGAACTCCGTTTTCCCTAATGAATTTGGTCCATTCGTGGTGGTTAGAGTGGCAGAAAGCCATTTGTTCAGTTGGAGGAGCTGAGATGAAGAGTTGGACGCTGCAACTACGGCGATCAATGATTGAGGGGATGTCTGTGGGAGCGAATGGGGCTTCCTTGCAACAACAGGAGATGAATTTGATTCAAGAGAGACCCCTGCCTTCCTCACCCAGTCCGTTGTACAGTCCTCACTCAAAATCCTCAGGCTATATGAAGGGTGGTTTAGGACCTTCAACTGCTAGAAAGCAGGTCATGGGTGGACATGCAGGGGTTGAAAGCCCAAGGGGTCTGCTTCAGTGGGTGCAGACCATCGGCTTTGTTACTGTTTCTGTTGACCATTCCTTGAATCTGGTTTTTCCTGTGGATGTACCATCTCCCGGTAAGCCTTGTGTCTACTTATCAATTTTCCCTCCTTTCTTTATGGTTGAAAAATAATAATAAAAGGAAAACCCCTTGTTGGAGCCCCTACTCCAGGAACACTGCTGGCTGATTTCTTGACAGACATTTTTGTGGTGGAATGTGCTTATTTATTTGTCTCCACTTAAATCTGGATGGAGCGAGTGGTCAAACTATTCTCAAATTCATGCCTAGTGTTGAATCTATCCTATTGCTGTTGGCTGTGAGTACATTTCAAATAATTTTTTGGTTGTGATCTGATCCATTATTTGGCCTTTTCAAAGCCGTACTTGACAACCAATTTGGGATCATTTTGAAGGAAGGTGCAGATATATGATGGATGCCTATTTGACTGCCAATCTTTCATATATTGATTACCCATCTTTTCATAGCCGTAGGCTGGAGTGAACTTCAAGTTGGGCATTTACTCCAACCTCCTTTTCAGCTTTTGCCCCTTGAAGTTTGTAGTTTACTATTCATCTAGATACCGTTCCCTAAATGTAGAGAATATTTGGAGTCCATGTGCAATCCAGCATCTTTATTGGGAATGCATCCATCTCCGTCAAGTTGAATGAGATGCTTTTGGTTTATAAAGGTTGCGTTTCATAAGGACACCCTCTATGTGCAGCAAGGCAGTTGTTTGCACTAATATTTCTCCCATTGGAAAAATGTTTCCCAGGATAAGAAAACTAAGAAGGAAAACCAAAAGAGAAGTTAAACTGAGTGATAGAAGATTGTCAATTCTAAAATGCTATTTGTTGCCCTGTGTTTGGGGGACCTTTAGTAAATATTCTTTTTGTGTGTACTTTTTTTCATTTCGTTTACTGGTGGATACGATGACATCCGCATACCAATGTTATGTGCTTTGGTAGTTTACTACCTTAAAAAGAAGATATATTGTGCAGGAGGAGCTCAAAATGGGAGCTCTATGGGTCCATCCAGTTATCTGGAAGGTTTTACACCTGTGAAGTCTCTTGGTTCTACATCTGCATCTTTCCTGCTAATCCCATCACCCAGCATGCGCTTCCTCCCTCCGACACCTCTTCAGCTTCCTACATGCCTAACTGCTGAGTCCCCGCCACTGGCCCACCTCCTTCACAGCAAGGGTGCGGCACTCCCTCTTTCTACCGCCTTTGTGGCCTCAAAAGCTGTTCCTACCACAAGGAAAGATTTCAGGGGCAACCTAAAGGAAGAATGGCCTAGCGTTCTGTCGGTTGGGCTCATTGATTATTATGGAGGCAATAATGTTAACCAAGACAAAGTCAGCCGTGGCATCGCAAAGCAGGGGGGAAGAGCTTTGAACTCAGAAGCTAAGGATCTTGAGGTCGAGATGCATTTAGTTCTCGAGTCTATTGCGGCAGAGCTTCAGGCCCTGTCATGGATGACAGCGAGTCCTGCATACATAGAACGAAGAACCGCATTGCCTGTTCACTGTGACATGGTTTTAAGATTGAGAAGGCTTCTTCATTTTGCCGAGAAGGAGCTATCTCGACAACCAGAAAAATTATAGGGTGCAGTTGGAGAAAGAAGACATTTGATTTCACTTTCTTACTAACATATTTGGAGGATCGTCACACCGGTAGGATCTCTAATGGGTCAGGTCAGTGTATAGTGTAGAGTAGATAGTGGAAATCCGATTGTACATGTAGCGTCGCAACTCTTCTGTAGACATCTTCTTCCGTCAGTTTGACCTTCCTCTAGTAAATTTATCTCGGGTAATCGCAAGGTGGGATCGGCGGGTGTAGTTTTGACTGAAGTTGCAGAAAATTCTGTAATCTTTTAGGACAGCTCATCTAACTCAAGCCTGTATAATTGACAGTTCTGTTTGATAAAGTGGCCTGGACATTTTGTCCATTGTTACTCTGATTCCTGGGTTTTCTTTTTCGAGCTTTAAGAAAAATTGCCACCGGCTCGTTAAAATATCCGTTCATTTCTCCGTTGGATATTCTACGGTTTCAGAAAAAACCTCTTTCGCCCTGTCGTCACCATTACTTGCTGATGCTCGGTTTTCAAATTTCAAAAGCTTATCTCCGCTTGCATTGCGGCTGTAATTGATCGACCCATCTCACGATGACGAAGAGTTGTACCGAGAAGAAGAGTACCATCAAAATTCCGGGCTCAAGCGTGTATCTGGAGTTGTTGAAGCGGGAAAGCATGTCGAGATTGATTGATCTATTCTAGATTACTGCAGGGGGGATCCAACATTGTATGAATTTGTCTCTCCTGAAGTCTAACTTACAGAGAGAGCGCCATGACCCGTTTTACTATTTTCCGTACGTTGATCTATTCTAGATTATATAGGAAATTTTTTTTTCCTTCATCCAACTGCGAAGTAGATTGAGCGGGAGCTCGAGCGCAAGTTTACTAACATAAACATCACCCTGCATGAACATCAACTGCGCGTTCTAAGTAGAGTACTGCAGAGGATCAGTTAGGGTAGATTTATCAAACATCAGGAGGTGACAACTTAATTCTGAAGAGTTCTTGGAAGAGGTCCCCATTGATCCTTGATGTTCGTCCAGTGCTTCCTTACGTACCCTAAAAAGATTCATGCCTTTCATAAGGTAAAACCTATTTAAATGGCACATTGGACCATTTCCCCCCTTATCTTTTTTCTTCCCTGGGAAAAGAGATTACTGTCTAATTGCTTCACAGCCTAGGGATCTCGAGGTTTGGACAAGACTTAGAATGGGCACAGTTTAACGTCTTGCCCAGGACGAACCAGTACTTGCTTATGAACCTTAATAGATCCATGCCTTCTATAAGGTATAACCTATCTAAATGACACATTGAACCATTTCTCTGCGCATTGCAATTTGTAAAGAGAGATTAGAAGCTACTGCAAACAACATTATTAAACGGGTTACTTTTCTTCAGAACAGTTTTTTTTCTTCTTTCAAAATTTTAGATAATTGGACTTTATTCAAATTGGGTTGACTATACAGTGCCTTGCTAAAACCTGAGGATGGGAATCACATAAAGGAAAAATCTTTCAACATATCATTATATAATTTAATAAAAAAGAAATCTTATTCATTAAGAATAATTAAGGGGGGGAAGAGTAAGAAGAGAAAGTAACATGGGTGCCATTCATTTTTTTGGAAGGGGGCCACCAATCTTAGCTTACATCCAAAGCTTTGCGTGCACCAACCAAAGACCAATTGTGGTTGCTGTCTTCTTCCTTTTTACAGACTCCCATGTGCTCCCCAAAATGATAGGGCACGCCACATGTCATTATTTTTTTATTTTTTTATTTTTTCTACCAAAATTCCGTTTTGTCCCCTTTCCATTATACAAAATGGGATAACAAAAGGAAAAAATTGAAATGGGAAACAATTTTTTTTCCTATTCTTGATTGATACATGTGGCTGTTGCCTGTTGGAGAAGACTAGGCCCTGTCCCAAAAGATACTCATTTGTATTTGACAAACATAAAAAAATATGGAAAATACTGTAACATGCCAATTTTTACTAATACACAATTATGGTTTCACATCAATTTTTTTATACAAGAAATTATAGTTCGAAAAAATACTTTTGTGGCTTGTTTGGGAGAAAGAGAAATTCTTATTCCAAATGGAATGAGCATTCCTTTTACTAATGGGGTAGTCATTCCATAGGTTTATTCCAAGACTCAGAAAATTAATAATTAACATTGATAATTACATCCATTAACAAAATAAATTAATTTTTTTAATGTTACTACAAATGATGAATTAGATAATGATTTTAATTTATTGTATTTCTATTAATAACTAGGAGAAGTTCATTATTACTAATTATTTGACGTATTAAAAAAATAATTGATTGTTTGAACAAAGTATACTTCTATTTGTGCATATTATTGGTTATTTCTTTGTGAAATTTACTAGATTATTTAATGTTATTAATAAGTTTTGGAAAATCAAATAAAAATATTTAATGTTATTATTAAGTCTTTAATGATTTTTTATGTTTCAGAATAATTTCTGGTATAAAGTAATTTGACTAAATTAAATGTTTTTGAAATTTTCATTACATTCAATTCCATCATTTTTTTTCCTTACAACAAACCAAAATAATACTGATCCCTCCATTTTTACTTAAACCTAACAAAAGAATCAAGATTCTCATTCCATTCCATTCTACTCCATTCCTTTTTAATTCTATTCCATTCTATTGCACCAAACATAACCTTGATTCTCAATTACTAAGCAAAGCCTATCGAGAATTATATTAGGGAGAATCATATATCTCGATTTTGCTTAAATTCTCAAATTAATTTCATGGAGGTCAACAAAATGGAGCTGTCTTGTCCGTTAAAAAATGGGAGTCAGATCACACAACGCAAGTATGGACGTTATTGATTTTTTCTTTCCATTCTAATATGAAACGTCCCGACCGGACTCTTCATAAACAGGATGGGATTGATTTAATAAAGCCCCATAATTTCTTTTTTTTCTTCCATTTTTTGGTGTAATGTCCGCAATCATTCATAATGACACAAGACCTTTCCTTCGAAAGACTTTCTTGCTAACTAACATCTTTTTGACAGCAAGCGCAACATGCGTCAACTTTTTAACATAAAAAAGAAAGTCACTGACAAGAACAAAGATTACTGTCGAAGTTTTCTCTCATCTTACAGATTCTATGGTCTTGATGGATGTCTCTGGAGTCACCCTCACCAGATTAGAAATATGGAGCAAACTATCATCTTCTCATCTGGCAAATGTTTCATCCATTCATGTGCTTGAATGACAGGTTGGCCACATTACATGTGTTCATGATGGAAATTGAGCCAGAAAGAATGGTCAATCATGGTGTCTGGACTGTGGTCTTCGTCTCCAACCACTCATTGCCTTCCACATAATCCACCTAAAGATATGTTAGGTGTAAGCTTCACACCCGCCCTGTTTTCTTTTTGAATGATTCCAATACAAGGAAAAATATCTCCTAGTTTCACATTCCGTCATCAGCGGCACCATCGTTCTCCAAAGCTCACTGCTATTTGATAATATTCATATATATAGAAAGTGAAGTTTGCACAGTAACTGGTTCTTTGCATATTGGCAATTTTTAGAAGATTTTGCACAATGTTCATATTGGCTTGGTTGCTAGCCCGGCGACTAAGTTCGCAACATCACAATTTTAAAAGATAAATTGATTCAATTCAGTTCGTATCAAGGCTTCCCTTAGGTATCATGGAGCAAAATGAGAGAGTAATTTGGAACAAAAATGAGAACGTGTGTATGTATATTCACGAAACTTCCCAACACTTTCTTAGAAGGAGGAGCACAACTGTTCAAGCCCCGGCAATTAAATATGTAGGGAGGAGATCCAAATTGCCAGAGAAAATATAAGTATTAAGTGAAAACATTATTACCGCAACAAATGAATCGTCCAAGATACACAAATGACAAGGGCATGAGGAACCCATATCAAGAAGAAAGACAGAAAATGGGAGTGTGTCTACAGACACCCTCACATCACATGTCTCTCCATGATCTCCTAAGATTCTAAGACAAATATACCCACATTCCCTATTAAACAACAGAATTTTATACTCACCAATGCTTAGTATAATACAAAGTCCCCTCCAAACACACCAAACTAAAAGCAGATCTCATCAATCACATCATGAACACCAAATCATCAGAAACTTGTAACAACCCCAAGACTCTCGCGTGTGTACAAAAGAATAAATGAGAGAGATATGCGAGCTTAGGGAGAATACATATCAGAAATCAAAATAAATAAATAAAAATGAGGGTGCAGAGTGAAATGTGCAACAATACTATGATCTAAGTGGTCATTGCTTTTTCTGTTTGGCCGGATGAGCGCATGAATTGGAGACGCTTCAAAGAAGCAACCCGAAAGCAAGAGCAGCAATGGATGCCAAAAAGGTGGGGACAAAGACCGTCGCGTCGGAGGTGGGGCTAGGGGCCGGGGCATCGGCGGCAGCTGCCTTCTGCACGGTGGCGGCGGCCATCAGCACCACCATCATTGCCACGAAGAGCTTCATCTTCATTGCCTCCATTTCTTTTCTTGATTATTGCTTGTTGAACAAATAGAGCGAGAGAGGGAGATGGAGAGTATCCAAGAAACGAGAGTCTCTCTACTGTAAAGGCAGAGAGAAACAGAGGGGGCAGGGTAATCTAATGGTATTGATACCGGGTGGAATGATCACTATATATAGTCTGCAAAAGAGGAGAGAAAGAGATCGACAGAGAGAGGGATTGACAGGGTGGATCTTGGTGGTGTTGCTAGACAGCTGGCTCTATGCAAATGTGAGGCTGCCCACCTTTTGCTGTCTTTCTTAACCACTGTTTTGGAAGATCATGGTTATTTTCGGTTGGTTTTTGTTTAGGTGTTTCTGCTTTTCTATTTCCCCTGCGAAAGGTTTCACAAACCACAGGTGTGAATGAATGAGGCGGAAATTCCATTTGGGGGGGTTTGTTTTGAAGGAATGGACCCTTCTGTTCCGTTTTCAGGTGTAGGTGAGCTGTGAACGAAGTTACACCAATTTGTTTGTCAATTAGGGTTTCGCCTCTTAGACGACTCCAATAGATATGTATGTAGTTTTCAAGAATTTTTAAGAAAAATCCCGTTTGTCGAGTGCAACATGCTGTGCACGAAAATCAATCCCTTCCCATATTGCGGATTCATTCGTCAGTCAGGCAAGTGCCATTAGGCATGGACACTTTTACGGTATCTCACGTGTATTATACACGTATATGGTAGAAATTTCAATCGAGAGATGTTGCTCAATTTTCATATTTAAGTGAAGCCAAAGAAAACATAAAATTGATTAAAATAAGGGAGGATTTTAGAGAATCGGTCACTGGTAGAATGTGAATAGAAAAGGACAGATGATGCATTAAATAAGGACGTTACGGCCTCTGGAATAAATTTTTGAACGTTTCCTTGGTGATGAAATCTAGAAAAATCATATGATAATCTCATAAACTTAAGATCTAAGTCAGGTCTTTGCAATTAATCACTGCACTAACGTGGTACAATTTTATTCTAAAACAATTCCATTAGCCTATGAAAATGACCAATCACCAGAACCCGCAGACGTGCACTCTGATATTGTAGCTGCCAGCAATCATCTTGGTACAATTCATGTACAATAAGCCACGCATTAAATTTTAATATCACGTTTCCATATAAATAAATCTTGTTAGAATCTACCTTATTACATAAGTTCCAAGTCATTTTTATTGTAGGACCAATGTTAAGATTGGAGACATATATGACGTGAACAATATGGAAACCTAAAGTCTACATGAAAGGGAAATTGTAACAGATTGGTAGGTGCTTGTGAATGATTTTATTATATAGAGCGAAAGTACCCAAGTTTGCACAGTAAAGCGAGTTTGTTGTAGGGTCTCTATATTCCCCTCCTTATCCCGAGTACAGCTAAGACGAAAGCCACACATGAAAGGAAACACTCGATTTGATTTGAAGAGTCTACCCTAAATTAGAATCAAATTGCAAATATTGGATTCCTCGATACGTAAAAATCCCGACATTTAACAAGAAAGATCATTCGTTGTAATTGCAAAATCCGGTAAGCTTACACAACTTACAAAGGAGGGGCGATCCGGACTAACCGATAAACATTTCCAAAAAGCCGTACATCCACCGCGAGTTCAGCCAAGATTAGAGGTTCGAAAAATTTCAAAATATGCACTCAAAACTTTTTCAAACTTTCCGACAGCAAGAAAAAGCTGGTGACCCACGAGCGTTCTCGACATCCTCAAGAACCTGCGAGTGGGGACACCCCCTTTGGCATCGCAGATTATTCGTGTGAAAGGGTGGCCAAGAACTTTCTGAACCACCAGATGTACAGCTGCGAAATTTCGAGCTGCAAGAAACATCTGCTTTTCCCAATCTGAACAGTGTGTGGTTTTCTCGTTAACGTATGAAATGATGAAAGAAAGATGGCTTGATGAGCAGTGAGAGGCTCCCAATCAATGATCGAGAAACAACGGCGGTTGTTCATCTGCGGCAATCAAAGCGTCCCCCAATTCAAATTGCTCACGCATTTC
Organism: Syzygium malaccense; assembly: GCA_031216405.1. Taxonomy (NCBI): domain Eukaryota; kingdom Viridiplantae; phylum Streptophyta; class Magnoliopsida; order Myrtales; family Myrtaceae; genus Syzygium; species Syzygium malaccense. The sequence continues at coordinate 21,052,567 of CM062262.1, read as the reverse complement.
AAACCAAACCACCCTCATGAATGGTCATCGTGGGTGGCCTCAACGTCCAGACAAATTGATTTGATGTTGCTGGATTGCTGGACACTTTAGCAGGACGAAAGTTGGATCTTTTCGAACGTGCAAGTGACCTTGTAGGCTTCCTCGTAGAAGGTTTCCTTTGTCTTTGCTCCTCAAATATATTTTACTAAATCCCAACTTTGGCTTGGTCCACTGATTGTATGAATATGTGAGCGGGCATTACACAATGCTGGTTTTGTGTCAAATATACCATCCTCCTCTTTTATCTTATTATGCGCTAGGTTCTTTCATTTGTTTTAGTATAGCGATCGAATTGTGTAAGAGTCAGCTTTCACACATTTCGATTGCTCTACCTTTCCGAGTGATCTTAGGAGTGCACTCCCCCATATCGGTCCGGTACATTTGGGATTTTATTCCAGGAATGCTTTTGACAAGGCTTGAACTCAAAACTGCAAGAAGACGAGCAAATGTCATTGCCATATAAGTCAATACCCTTGTTGATTCCTAGTATAGACTATATACCTCTTCATAATTTAATCTGAGCCCAAAGTACGGGAAAAGTACCAAAAAAAGACGTAAGTCTATTGCATTTGTACCAATTCGGTCATAAACTTTTCAATTTGATAAATTTATTCCTAAACCTTTTCAATTGATATCAAAACCTTTTCAATCTGGCCAATTTAGACAAGAAATCACTAATGTGGATGCCAACCACCTCATGTGGCATGGCCGAATAGTGTACGGGTCAGCTTTTGCACTTCTCGATTGGTCCACCTCCCCAAGTGATCTTAGGAGTGCACTCCCCCATATCGGCATGGTGCATTTGAGATTTTATTTCCAGAGTATTCCTAACAAGGCTCGAACTCAAGATTACAAGGAGATGAGCAAATTCCATACATTGCTATAAAAGTCAATACACTTGTTGATTCCTAGTATATACTATACCTCTCCATAATATAAGCTGAGCCCAAAGCATATAATTCCAACCTCAAACTTTGTCCGAGAATTTAAAAAAAGCAAATGTATGTTATTGGGTGAATTATGTCAGTATATAACTAAATTATTGAAAACAATGCTCATTTAAAAGGTTTAAAATAAAATACCGAAAAATCATTAAAAATAACTTTCACTTAAACCCCAAAAATCTCTTATAAGTTCTGAATATATATTAAATCTTTATGACCATGCAATAATTTTGTAATTTATTTTATGAAGTAACTCAAACCTTACATCGTTTTTATTTCTTTAGTATTTATTTTTTCAATTCTCTTTTGCGCACGGAGCTAGTAAGGGAGAAAGTTTGAAGTAAATTTCAACACCAAGATCTGTTGAAAGTCCTGCATATAAGCTCAGTGTTTCTCTCATATACATCATACCACCCCCAATCTCTACAAAAGTTTACCATACGAGGTACGAAATTGCAAGCAAGAAAATGATTGATGTAATTTGAGTTCAGATTTACGTTTGATTAATTTCTTATAGTTATTAGTATAGGGATCTAAGCAAATCCTTAAACCGCTTTATCCCGAGCCTCATCCAATTCTCAGGATCCTCGGGATATAAAGCAATTACAGGACATTCCCTCCTACTGGGGAAGATAGAGATTCGGGTAGAATTGAGAGTGCGAAGCGTGCGATCACCGACACGTTAAAATAGGATGGGGACAGGCCGCAGAGGCCTCGTAGGAGCAAAAACTCCATTCTTTTATTGAGGTTACCTCTTAAACGAAAACTAAGGATCCAAGGAAAGCCCTTGTTATTAGGTTACCTCTTGATTTTTGTTAATTTGTGTAAAAACCATCTTAGTTGTATTGCAAATTATAAATGCTCGACACTTACAGTCTCTGAACTTTTTTTTCTAATCGACTTAGATCTTGCACTTGTCAAAATTGCACTCAATCTTGTAACTGTCGAAAAATTAGGACATTTCGTGGAAGCAAGTAGTTGCGGACCCAAGATTTTAGTTTGAGAGGGGCTGGCGTAAATAGTTTGTAGCCACTGGGTCAAAATCAAAAGGCCAAATGGGACTTTACGATTTGATTACTTCCGCAATGGACAGAAACACTGAGTGAATAACTCAAATTTACTTCTACATTGCAAATTTACGTGACAATAAAATAGCAAAATTCATGGTTAATTCGTCGGATTAGGCACATTAGAGACAAAAGTACCAGCTAGCCGAAAGAAATTTGACTCAAAAGAAACCACCCTCAATGTCCCAAGAAGGTCTGCAGACACTCGTTATGATAAGCTTGAGGGCAATCCACTCTTCTCAAATGCCATAACAAAGATCAATCCTAATCTAGGAAAATGACCGAAAGTACCATTCTCAGATGTGATGCTCACACAAGTTTGGTAAAGCACATATTGCAATGAAGGTAGACTCCACTAGCCCACGACGTCGACCGGCCACGGCTCGAGCAGTCCGGGTTCAAGCTGATTCGAGCACTTGCGCTCAACTTTTTGATGGTCATTCGTCTTGTCGTCATTCGTCGCATGCATCCTTAGCTATATTCATTCATATTTGGACTTGTCCTACCTTCTAATTTGGGGGTTATGAAAAAATCAAGATTGAATAGGCCTTAGTTTTCTCCGATATCTCATTGCATTTTTTGCTTTTCGATTAATTACATTCAACATTTTCGTATTTAAAAGTATGTTATTTCAAAAAAAATTAAATAAATTGATATAAATGCATTTAGAAGTTTCCCGCATTTAGTGTTAGAAATAGTCGAATAATCATTTTCACTCATTTTGTCATAATGTATTTTAAATTTTATTTTGCCCTAGAAGTTTAGGTGATTTCATATTTGGCTTTGCATAGCGTGTTCATCATTATATATTACTCACGGGAGTCCCCTGTCCCGTGGGGTAACGGCAAGGCTTTGTATTAATTTTACATAGATACAGCTCGAGTTAATTTGAAATTCGCTTTAATTACATGTATTAATACTGAGTGAATTTACTGTGTGCGTCTTGAAGCATGGCCATAGAAATTTGCTTGTTTAGGAATAAAAATTCAGAAAATATTGCATTAAGGGTGAGCAACGGGAACCGTGTGGATCAAATCGAATCAACCAGTTTCGAGCGGTTCCTGGAATCATCAGTCCAGTTCCCGGTTCTATAAAATTGAAACCGGTAATTTCGGTCCAGTTCTCAGCTCCGAGGTGAAACCACTCATTTGGACCGTCCAAACAGGATTGATTATTTTTTTTTATTTTTAAAAAATTTTTAAACCCTAATCGCTCTTTACCCTCTCTCACGTCTCTCACGCTCGCTCTTTCCCTCTTGGCTCTAACCCTAATCGCTCACACTCACCTCACAAGATCGCAATCCCTCTTAATTTACTACTCCCGGTGACTTTGTCTCTGTAGCCTTCTTATTGAGCTTCGTTCATAGTTTAGGTAAAGCTTCCATTTCTCTTATTTCCTTTTTGGTTTTGCTTGTCAAGAGCGATATATGTTTGTTTTTCCTGAGTCTTGATTCATTTATTTGGTCATTTGATATGAGATTGGATCGTTTGTGTGTCGGATCTCGTCGTGGTCTTCACCATTTGTGGTATATTCAGTAGTTTTTGCTGCTGAGGAGCTTGTGAAATTGAGATGTGCTGACTATAATTGTATCTATCGTCCTTTTTTCCTGTTTTGTTTACTCAGATCCTTGGTTGAATCATAGTCGATTGTTCTGTTGGTGATTCTGCGAATGGATTTAGCTATTTATATCTGAAAAGCTTCACATGCGTTGGCTTTGAAGAATTTTCACAAACACCTCGACAGTTCCAAAATTGCAACTAGTTCCATTGGACCATCCAGATCGGTCCAATTCAGACCTATTCCAGGACCAAGTGATCCAATTCCCGGTTCCTGAGTGAGACCGGAACTGATCACTTCTAGATTGCATGAAATAACATTTTATCAAAAAGAAAAGACGTCGGCAATAAGCGTTAAGTAAAACTAGCATAATCAAGTCATCGAATCTAAAATCTTTGATTTGTAGAAGTAAAACGACCCTTCACGCATTACTAGTCTCCTGATAGGCCTAGAATAGATTAATGACAACTCTAGTCTTAATCAATTAATAATAAACAAGAAATCAAGTTGTAATCGGTAGGACTTGAGAGAGTCCGTGCGAAGCATAAACATCACCTCACAAGAGGGCTATATACACTCTTTGACCAATAAAAAAAGACAGATATATACAATCGCCTGGCTATCCATTAAACCACTTGAGTTTCATCTCGAGGGTCGCAACACTAACCTCACCCATGAAAGAACTTATCAAACCCATCATATCGATTCCGAGTTCCAGCATTATTGACCCCGAGTTTTTGACGGAGGCGAAGATTTCTTTCACCAATTGTCATAAATAGACACAAACCCCATTGACCACTGGTTAGGGTGAACGACCCGAGATTATGTGTGCGCGCACGCGCACATGTATGGGCTAGGTTAGGGTGATTCATAAAGGATTAGCATTCTTTAGATTACCTGAAACTTTGGGAATTTCTCTACCGTTGTCATTTCAAAGTGGTGGATTTCTATAACCCATAAATAGCACCCTTATCATTCAATCGTGTGATGACACAAGCAGGTAAGAGCTGTTTGACTATCTACATGTATGGCTAATTGAATAATCAAATCCACACTAACATTCAAGCAAAAAAAAAAAGAAAAAGACACCCGACCCTTTTACCCCTAAAAGAGAGGAGAGAAAGAAAAACTACACCAATTGCATACTACCTTTATGCAACTCCTTTGGAACCAGAACAAGACTTGTGTGAACTCAGATCCCCTAACCAACAACAGTGGAAAGACAGAAAAAGAGAGGAAAGCCATACCGTTTTGAGGCCTGCATTTACTGGATTTCAGCTAAATTTCAGATGTACAGGACAATATAGAGAGATGGACTGAGTAATGCGCACCAGACACCAACCCTCCCTCCTTTTCTGGGTATTTTCATATTCCTGTTTCTAGGAACAATCTTTCGTTAAATCTTGCCCTTCAGACAAGGCAGACACTGGATTTCTGATACTATGTGCCATCCCAAACATAGGAAAAATTATCTAAAAAGTCTTAAACCTATTATATTTTTATCAATTCAGTCATAAACCTTTTAAGTTTGTCAATTCAGTTCTAAATATTTTCACTTCTTGCCAATTGAGTCCATCTGGCCAATTTTGGCCAGCCGGCACTGATGTAGCTGCTGCTGACATGGCAATTTTTTTATATTTTTTTTTGAATTTTTTAATCTTTTTCTTTTTCTTTTTCTTTTTCTTTTTGCACTTCTTCCCTCTAACCGGTTCGGCGACCAACCAGAGGCGCTTGCCAGCGAGGTCAATCTCACTGGCGAGAGCAAGCCTCGCCCGCCACTACTAGGCTGACTTCACCGTTGCTGGGCGAGGTGATGCCAAGCAACGGCGAGGTCGACATCGCCGGATCTGGGTGCTTGCCCTGGCTAGGCGAGGCTTGACCTCGCCCAAATCCGGTGAGGTCGAGCCTCAACTAGCCATGGTGAGGCTAAGCTCACCATCTCTAGGTTTCACCTCGCCCAGCGACAGCAAGGCTGGCCAGTGCTGTCGCAGGTCGACCTCGCCGAGCCATGGCAAGGCTGACCTCGCCGTCTTTGGGTTTCACCTTGTCCAGCGACAGCGAGGTTGGCCTCGCATTGGCTGGGCAAGGTCGGCTTGGCAACAGCGAGCGAGGCTCGCCCTTGCCAGTAGCCAGTAGGGGCGACCTTCGCTAGAGGCTGGCGAGGTTGACCTCGCCGGCCCGCACCTTTGGCCAGTTGCTAGACTGGCCAGAGAGAAGAAGGCAAAAAATATATATATTTAAAAATTTGAAAAAATATTTAAAAATATCACGTCAGCGTTAGCTGGATGGCCGGCAACCACGTCAGCACCAACTGGGGAAAATTGACTGGAAGGACTCAATTGGCAAGATGTGAAAAATTTTAAGACTGAATTGATAAACTTGAAAGGTTTAAAACTGAATTAACAAAAGTGTAAGGGTCGCGCTTTTTCCACCCCTACCATGGCTAAAACACTCCTTATTATAGTATTTTGACAATATTAATCCTTGTGGGTCCCATTTTTTTTTAGGATCCTTTTTTGTTCAGTTGTGGTGTCTCATTTATTTTCTTCTTTATTTTTTCTTATGGGTCCCATTTTCCTCTTTCGTTACTTCTCTCCATTTTCCTCCTTCGTTACTTCTCTCCGTAAGTTCTTAAATTTGGTCATGGTTCAAACATTGGTGGTATAAGCAAAAAAAAAAAACTCTCTTTTATGATATGTCTCTGTCATTTGTCATCCAAACCACGTCGCACTCATTGGTTTTTCAATCGTTAACCGGAGTTTGATACCTTGGCTCCTGCATTGAACTTTACGCCTATCAGAACACAATAATTCGAACAATAGACAGGTAATAGGGCCACCTCATCACATGAGGGTTCAAACTTAAGCGTTGAGTTTGCAATCACCTCTTCAGTTGTCTCGATCACCAGCGACGGCAACTTGGTAATTAAGATTGGTGCTGAAGTAGGAGAGACCGCAAGGGTGAGGAGAGGCAAATCCTCGCTGATTGTATTTTTGGTTTGCATAAACAACTTAGTGAGGGGGGGGGGGAGATTTGAGCCATGTATTTGAAGGCTGGTAAGGGATGGTGAATCAACAATAGCGATAACAATTAGGACCAAGAAGACACAGATGAAGACGCAGTGATTACTTATGAGCTTGATTAGTTTTTGGGGTGAGGGCTTCAGCTTTTGGATTTGAAGCTTTAATGGGTTTTTTTCTTGTCTTTATACTCAATCAATCGAAAAGTTTGATACGAAATGGAATAATTCAGATTTGACATGAGATGGAAGAGGATTAGTTGGGTGAAGAGGAGGTTTCTGCAATCTAGGCTTCAACACAGATTATTGACATGAGAGAGATGTTTAAGAAAGAGAGCATAGAGAGAAAAAAGTGAGAAAAAGGAAATTGGCCTTGCCAGAAAAGAAAAAGAAGAGAAACAATTGAAGAATGCTTAAAAAAAGTGGAACCCACAAAAGTTAATATTGTCAAAATATTATAAGAGTGAGTACTTTAGCCATAGTATGAGTATAAAAAGCGCAATCTGAAAATAATAGATTTAGGATTTTTTAGATAATTTTTTCCTAAACACACGCTATATTTCTGTCCATAGTGGAACAACGTTTAGATTGTGACCCCTCCATGATCTTTCCTCCGCTATTTCCTGTTTTTGGAAGGACAGGAGGAGGATAAAAGTTGAAACAGCCATTTTAATTAGGAAAGGACAAAAAAAAAATGACACACGTGAAAATCATTGTGCCTCGTTAAGAGGAAAAAGAGAGTAACAAAAAAATTTCATTTTTACCTCTAACTTGTGCTAAGTTTAGATGCATCCTGATTTCTTACAATGATTGAGATGATCCCGTCACTCAGGACATGCGGATTCAAAAATTGAATTGAAATGCAAGCAAAGATACGAGGCTCCATTTGCGGTTTTCTTTTGAAAAACATATATTTTAAATCTTCTGGTTTTTCTAATTTTGACTTCTCTTTACTTCAAAACACCAAAAAATTATCAAAAATATGCAAACATTAAGATAAAGATAAACATGAATATATCACCAGTTTTTCCAAATAAAAAAATTCTAAATTTTGGGTGAAAAATCATGAGTAACAATAACAATGAAGTGCAACAGAGACCTTAGAACACAAAACTACAATGGAAAGTGAAAACTCAAAATCAACTTAAAATTTCCAATGAATCCTCTACAAGAGAACAAACATATACCAAAAGGATACCCCTCTCCCCCTCCCTCTCTCTCTCTCTCTCTCTCTCTCTCTCTCGTTTCTATCTCTTCAAGCTATCATACTAGTGAGGAAACAAAATAATACATTCATAGTCATGCTCCGCCTTTCTGTGCATTCTTCTTCTCCATCTCTCATTCTGAATCACTCTCCATGCTTCCCATTGCCTTCAACCCCCTGGGTTTCTGCATCCACAAATACCACCATACATTTTCACATTCAACAGATCAAGATCCAATCAAATTCTACTACTATCTCACCATGAACAACCCCCAAAAGGAAATTCATCTTATTTTGAAAACAGTAGGCAGTGAAAAATATTGAAATTTATCAGATCTCTTAAAAGGATCCATTTTGATTACACATTTTCCATTTGCAGAATCTTTGCACCATTCTTTAGAGTAAGTATTCCCCGTGTCATTACTCGAATTTCACTCACTTCCTTGGATGATTCATATTATCAGCAACAAAAACAGAAAAAGGACTTTAAGGCACTGAGACGTTATAATCCAATATTCAGGAAAATTTAAAACAGAAGACAGAACGCAAGTGTACCTTCTTCGAAGCCTTCTTCTCTCGAACCTCATATCTCTCCTGGGACAAGTCAGAGAGCCAAGCACCAGGACTCACCAACTGCATACATAACAGAGAGTCGAATACAAATTCAATCAACAATAACTCATATGAGAAAAATTGGATCTTCTACATTCCTATGATAGAACAACTTACAAGCACACTTCTCTGGATTAATTTGGCCCTTTTCTTAGGCCTCTGAGGGAGCTTACACCCTTTCATCGCCATGAAATCCTCTTCCTTCTCCTTGTTGGACAAGGAGAGGAACAATTTGGGCCACACAACGGGGCCTTTCTCGTTCTTCATATTGTGATCCAACAACACCTTCCCATTCTCATCCGCCCCCAACGATCCCCTCGTCGTGTAGAACCGGTCTTCCTTCTCTGGCGACGCCTTCCGTTTATTCATGTGCGCCTCCAAGTTCCGACTGATCAATCACAGTGCACCATAAAAATCACCAGTGTGTTGAATGTTGCTCTCTTGCTTTTTAATCAAATCTTTCTTGAAAGTTAGAGATATGGACTGATGGGAGTAAATTTAGGGTCAAATAGGAGTGGAACTGCCAATGTATGATAAACAGTGGTAAATCAAAGGCATCTGCGAAGTGATTCATAAACTTCTGCAGCTTCTCACCATTATTTAATAACCTAACACCATGCCCTAATAGTACCCTCCTTAAATACTCACATCAACAACAGAACAAAAAGGTGAAAAAAGGAAAAGGAAACATCCCCCATAATTTTTCAGGAGAAAAACAATACAAGGGCAAGGAGAAACAATGCAAAGGGAAAAACTTTAACAAATTCCAATAAAGCAACAAGACAACCAGATTTTGATTTCTTCTTCTTATTATATATTTTTTTTTATGTTTCCCATTTTCCTAGAAGTCATTTTGGTCTTACCTGTTAAGACCCCGGTGAGGTGAGTGATGGGATGAATCCCTCTTGGTATTGACGACGCCGTTCATGATTTTCTTCTTCCCAAAAGAATCAGAAGACAATTTGCTGGTGCTGCTGTTATTGTTGGGGGTGTTGTTGGTGGAGGAAAAATTGTGGTCTTTGTTCTTGACCTTCACACATCTGTGCCTCTTCCTATTCCCCCACTGCAATACAAAATCTGGCTCCTTCGCTCTCTGATTCTTCGCTTCCTTCTCCATCTTCTGCACAACAGAGAGAAGAAGGGAAAGAGGATAAGGACCCAATACATTCGGCCTCTGAACATCTCCGTCAGAAGCGAAAAAAGAGAGGAAATTGCAGCGAACACCCCCAACCTCAAGATCTATAGTCTAGGACCCATTAACGAGATCTTCCAAGCATTCACCAAGAGTCCGAACAGACCCCGCGACGATCAGGAATGCAGTGGCAAGAAAATGTCACTCCAGAGTATCGACTGGTCTGCTGAGTCAAAGTCGCGAAATTGCTCGCCGAACCCCACTGATTTTTCTCACGAGCCAGACAGAGCACACCCTTTTGGAAGGAGATAACGCACACCCAGAAGAAGGAGAAGGAGAAGCAGAAACAGGGGAAAAGCTCAGAGCTTTTTCCCCGGTTCCAATGGGTGGGGGAAAAAACACGAGATTTTCCCAGCAGAAACAGAGAGACGGCAGAGGAGGAGGAGCAGATCAATGCGAGTGGGTTACTGGGAGTGCAATGGTTTTGTGGGAAAGGGCTAGGGGATCAATGTTTCGGCGGTCTCCTTTGGGTTATCTCCCTAATCTTTCACACGCTCTTCCTCCTCTGTATGGGCCTCTCTCTCTCTCTCTCTCTGGCTGTGTGTCTTCTTGGCTTCACCCTATTGCACTTTTCCCTTGTGACTTGGTTCATTATTATTAGTACTTATTTGCATTGTTTTCGCATTCGCCAGTAGATGCTCGGCTGAAGCCCAATCTGGGCCGCCCGATGGAAAATGGACGGTCCGATTTGTTTCCCTCCAATTGGTCGGAGGTTGGAGAGGCCCTCTCTCTCTCTCTCTCTCTCTCTCTCTCTCTCTCTCTCTCCCTGTGGGTTCTTTCTTGGAAGTTGGGCAGGAAGCGGAGCGGACCCGATGGCACGTGACCGGGGGCTCGGGTCACGTGACAGCGTGTCGTCTACCCAGAGAGCAGCGGCAGCATCTGAAGTGATGGAGAGACTGAGAGAAGAAAAAGGGCAGAAATCTCGGAGGGACTTCACTGCCGTGGATGAATCTTTTGGTTTGTGCTTGTGAATGTCACTTTTGTTCTCTCCTTGCAGTCTTTAGCACCAAAAGGACTAAAAGAAAGAAGACCCAAGTGATGGTCATTGCGTAGTAAACACTCTCTTGGTGCAAGCAAATGTGAGAACAATCCGCCGCACTCGGAGTTTAAGGAGACGGGCCAAAAAAGGAGATTGTGGAAACCGAAATCATGGGTATGGCGCCGATCCGATTGCTTTCCCTGAGTTAGGATGATCCGATTACTTTCCCTGAGTTAGGAACATGCACTTCATTGTTATCATCATCGAACTATAACGGTTAGAACCGGTTTCCCGAAATAGGGTTACCATCTTGGTAGTTGGAAGATACTCCAGATGAGGAAGTCTTAGGGCCTTATTTACATAATCCGGCGAATAAGACTCCGGGGAGTTCATAAGAATCTCGGGACACTTTTCTTTGATTCAAAACAATCTGAAGTATCAACCCCAGAAGGAAGAACGAAATTGTTCATAGACGGGTTGCGCATTGGCAGAAAAAGAAGTCGGTAATTGGGCACGGACGACGCAAAGTAAGACACGATGGAATGCGGGAGATTATATTGCAAATCGAACACTATACAATATCCACCTTTCTCTCCTATAAGTGCAAAACAAACTGCAGCACATCTCTACATTTCTCTAGCTACAGCATTTTCTCATTCTTTCCCCTTGTGAGGGAAGGAATTTGTGTGAACTATTTGTCATATGCTTTTCGATATTTCCACCCTTTACAAAATAAATAATCCTATTCTCATCTCGAAACATACTCATTTACAGGTTGACCCCGAGTACGCTTGTCGATGCTGGCATGGAGCCGCAAAACTCAAGCGAGATCAGGCTGAGATAGCCTCTGAATTCCATCTGTACAAGATCAACTAGACATGTCTTCATAATGGAACTCGAGCCCTACACGAATGACATCTTCCATGGCTGCATTCCCCTCCAAAATGACATCATCTGAGGTTCGAGAAGCCCGTAGGTGATCTTCAAAGCCATTAGGCTTCTCAAGGCATCTGCTAGACCTGCTGGCACTAAAGATAATAATTTCAGAGGCGGCCTGTCAAAATTGAGATCATGTTAAAGTAGCTTAAAAAAAAAAGACGACTCGCAGATTCTTTTGGCAGCCAAGATTTGGATTTTCTAATAGTGGTGAAGTTGAAATCAATATATTAAGAAGCGAAGAGATTAGTCTAAAAGAACGAGAGAATGAACAAGATAGTAAAAAAAAATAAAATAACCTCAAAACTCGAGCACGGCTCATGGTCCCAAAATCTACTTGCAGGCGCAGGCGCTCAAGCCAAGCATGCATTCTCTTGCAGGGGCTTGTCCTCAGCCCAAGGACGAAGCGGCTACAGAAAAGCCACTGATGCAAATTACAAAGCCTCCAGGGTTATCGATGCTTTGGTGAAAACAGATAGAACAAATGGAGCTTCTTCACCAGGATGTATAGTTGTAGGCACAATCGTGTAACCCTTGGGATCAGGATCCAGTACCATCTCACATGAAATCTCTCGTGAATTTACATAATCTGTCCCCCCGACTGATTCGTGTAGGTATATGTTATAAGCAGCACGACGACCACGAGTTTTGAGTATCCTCATCCCAATATAAAACATCAACGAATCATGACTAGATTGATAATTCCTGAAACCAGCTGTAGTCCTTGAGAAACTCACACCCTACAAGTCCATAACGTCAAAAAGTCACGTGAAAGACACAAATAGTTAAGAGATGGAAGCTAGTCTCATAATAATCAGCAGAGGTACCTGAGTCAAGGTAATGAACACATGCATTGGCGATGATGCATCTGGACCATTTGCCCTCAAGCGGAACTGAGGATTTTGATGCCAAGTATCATAATCCTGGCATCCACCAGCACTGTAACCATGCCACTGGCCATGGACTGAGTAGCGCATCTCTGGAGGGTAGACACGACAGACATAGATGGATCGGAAGTGTATTTGGAAATCTTGCCAAGACATCCAGAAAATTCCTTCTTTTGACTGCTCAAATACAATAATCAGGGACACGGCATGAGAGTTATGGAAAAGAAACAACTATGAGACGCCAAACAATGAGATGCACTCATCAATCAATCATGTCATGCAGTGTTGGAGTTGATAAGCGGATAGATACAAAGGTAAGAGGGACCACGGTGAAAGTTTAACCTGCGAAATATGTTTCAGCTTGTGTCTCATCCTGTCAGTCCACTCAGGTGACGAATCAGACCAAGGTCCATTCCACTCAACTTCATTGGCCCATGGATTTCGAATTTGAACAAGCTTATGACCATCCACCTCTCTTACCTGGACAGCAGTACAAGCAGGTTATTAACTTAAAAGGCAACACTTAGACATCATAGCAACACCAACCAAATAACAGGAGATACCTGCAACAATGAGTAAGCATGCCCTTGCACAATGCCACTGGAAGAAATATGAACATCGGAACCTGAAGGACTACCAGCACCAAGCAAAAATCCTTCTTGTTTAAACCGCAACAGCTGAGACCACAGCCTACCGCTTGCAAGATCAATCTGCGCCTGAGCACTTCTCATGTCGATCTCCTCACCAGCTCCACCTGTAAGGTCTACCAGCGCATCTTGAACAAGCCCACCTTCAAGTGCCTCATAAGAACCATGTAGTTTCGCATACGCCTTCTCTAGTATAGATACCCATAGCTCATTGCCCTTCTTACTCGTGGCAAATGCAGGTTTACCCGGAGATTCACAAGGAATCCAATCATCAACGACAACTGGGACCCACTCACCCTAAATGAGATTCAGAAAATAAAGAGTTATGCCTACTAAACTTCATTCAGTAACAAAAAAATGGCAAAACAGCCCATGGAGGATTTAATAAAAATAAATCCTACATTTAACAAATATACACGTTGGAAAAGAATAAAACCAGACCAAAGTATCATATATCAGAGAAATAGAACGTGGAATGATCACTCCTGCGTAGCACTGTCTCCAAGGTGCAAACATTTAAGTGAGTAAGGCTTCTTTACCAGTTGTAAGTACGCCTTCCAGTATCACAACAAGAAGCAGCCCTACATAACTAGGTCAAGGCCTACTTCCCTCTAGCTACACAGTGCTACAGTAAAACAAAAACATGAGCACATATTTCTTTACCCCAAAATAGACCCACACATATGATAGGCAAGCATCGAGCATAAAACTGGTAGCACTGTAGGTCCCATAAAGACATCGACCGATAGAATGTTTCAACACAACCAGCAGCAAAAGGAATGTCATTGCAATAATTAAAAACTTAGTACCTGGATACAGAAGCGAACAGTGTAGATTCCTTCTTCATTATATTCTGGAGTAATAATAACTTCTGATATTCGTGAAACTTCAGTTAGCACCGCAACAGCACTCAAGAACCAACAGTCTCCCAATCGACCCTGTTGAATTTTGACCAACATGGTTAGGAGGGAAACAATAAAATCATAGATCATTGAAGAAACGACTTTCAAGTAAGTAAACAGGACAAAAATTTTAAGGAAACAAGTATTCTAAACTTGTGTGTTATTTGCAAAAACAGAATACCTGACAAACATCAGATGGATTAGCAGTCCCAGAAAACAAGCATGGATGAGAATCCAAGCGGGTCTCTTTCAACATTTCAGTGGGTCTCATCCACTCAGAAACAACCTATTTAGAAGTTAAAATTAGTGTACTATCTAACAGTAACAGAACCATAACTGAACAGTACCTAATGATGCAATGTCAAAGGAACCTGTCAAATGGAAAAGATACCTGCAACTTTGGAGGGGGATTTCCTGGATCAACAAATAGAGAATTATCAACTGGAGGAAACTCCTGGTCAGTAAAATGAGTTTCACCTCTTGCAGCAAGGGCTTCTTTGACAGCCAACTCAACTGACAACATCCGTTGATTAATTTCTTCTTGAGTTTCCATCCTAGGTTTCCTGAACCTCCTAGTAAAAGAATCAACATCGACCACCACCCCATCACGTTCTGGCCGTCTTCTCCTCCCGCTTGAATACTGTCCATCCCAGTCTACATCATCCCTATCATACAAATCAACATCGGCAGGGTCGCTTTCCCATCCGTCAACCTAAGTAGATCGTAAGGAGAAGTTAAGAACCACTTCTTTACTAAAATAAGATAACACATCAATGCAAGTAAAACTTACTCTGGAGGGAGAATCTGCCCAATGCCAATTATCTTCAATAAAATCAATTGTACTCAGTTCAGTTGAGCCAATGGCAGTATGAAGAGATGCCACCTCATCTTCAGTTAAGCACCTTCCCCAAAGAAAAACATCCATGATATGCATCTTCGATTCAGCTCCCTCACTGTCTGACCTCCCGAATGAATCCAAACCTATGGGTGGTCTAACCCCAATCCAGACCTCAGTCCCTTGTTCCCATATACTGTTTCCCACAGACAATGGCAAATTAGGCTGGTAACCATCAAAGCCACCATCCAAATAGCAAGTTGCCTCACCAATGTCAGCATCAATTGTCATGGTTACAATGTGCCACCTGAAAAGCAGTTATGAGAAGCAGCTCAGGAAGCAGGAAATGCAGAACTAGTCCAATCATGAAATCTAAATAATTCAAGTCTTAAATACAGAAGGGTGGAAACGATTATAAGAAATTTCAGTATTTAATGACAAATAACCTTCCATCAGTAATACTCGTTGCACCGATACTCCACTCCCTCACCGATGTATGTCTATCATTTTTGGTAATCAACCTTAGTCCGACTTGTCCAGCTTCAATACCTTGTTCAGATCCAGCCACTAGAATTTCCCAACAGACCTTCTTCTGAAACTCAGTTCCCAGAAGACAAACCGGGCCAGACTCAGGTTGAACCATGACAGCAACAGAAAAGCTAACTTTACGACTTCGACAGACACTACCATCAATAGGACCACAGTGT
The DNA here is from genome assembly GCA_031216405.1 of Syzygium malaccense. NCBI lineage: Eukaryota > Viridiplantae > Streptophyta > Magnoliopsida > Myrtales > Myrtaceae > Syzygium > Syzygium malaccense. The sequence continues at coordinate 21,037,040 of CM062262.1, read as the reverse complement.
CTTCCACTGGATGTCGGTTCGTCGTCAAGTACACAGATGGCACCGGTGATCCCAGTCTGTCAGCCCCAAGAGTGGAATATGAGTGAGACTAGTCGTGCTAACACATAATACTGCTCAGAATTTAAAGATTTACATAAGATAACAATCATGGAAAGGACACAACGCAGAGCATCTGTTTCACTTTCCGTAGACGTCTTTAATTACGATCCAATTGATTATATTCTACAGAAGTAAACTTCTAGTCGGAGAAATAGGGCAGCAACCTATATTTGTCAACAGAGAGGCACAGCAAAAAGCATTTCCAAATAAATAGGTACCGTGATCAAACATGGTTGTGTGAGAAAAAGCAGACACTTATCCCAGCTATAAATTAAATGTCAATATGGAGATTGCCTCAAGAATGTGTGAAAATGAACATCTCTGCGCAGCTAAATTTTCTTCTTAAGTGGGAATTAATTTCTGTTGGACAGGAAACATATAGAAAACCATATTTACTACTTCATAGGCTGCCCCCATGAATCTCGATCACGATTCAGATGAATTTTATGATTATTGCTTCCTTAAGAAGAACGAAAAGCTGCTAGAAGTGATAAGACAAAAGAAGATGCCAGTACCCGTAGTAAGCATAAAAAAATTGAAGAGAAGTATTTGTAGGGGACAAATTTATCACAGGCCATGAATAAGTAATGCTGCAAAAATGCATAGAATTGACTAGTCCACAAGATCTTCAAAGGATGCTGATGTTCTAAGCAATCATCTAAATAGATGAACTGATGGTAAATGAAATAGATAGATTTGGAGCCAGCATAGACTAATATTACACCTTTTTTATTTTTAGTCTCCTAAGTATATGAACCACAGGCTACAGGCTACTCAAGATATTACTGCATCATAGCAATCACCGCATGGAATGAATATAATGGACTAGAAAGGTTACAATATGAATCAGGAGGCTGATGAGTCACACCAAAGGAAAATACTACATTGGGTGATTTCTACATATGCAACAACACAGCAACCTCATATAGATGGGCAAATACGTAAGTACAAGAAAAACTGTGCTAATTATATAAAGGATTTACTCAGCAGTTTTAATCAAATTGAGAATGGTACTCCACTAAGGATATATGGACAAGTCCCTAAACTAAAAATGAGTAGATATACTTCCCTTGGGAGTCGTATTACTTTGCATACACCCGAACATTTGTATTACTGAGTGAAATGTCCGAGCAACAATAGGAAAACAAACAAATCAAGAAAAATGAGTAACTGAAAATCATAATTTTCATGACGACACCTTCAATTCGACGATCGGTTTCCCATGTTACTGACTGTTCCTCAACTATGAATATAATATGTGCAGCCGGTGTTGATTATTGTCCCTAAATGCCTACTATTTAATGATATCCTATCATAAAAGCTTCAATTTTGAGCATCTCTACTGTAAAATAGAAGACACTACAGAAACTACAGCATGTCAAAAAAAAAGTAAATAAAAGAAATCATTACAACCTGTAGTGCTCGTCTAGCCAACTGAGCACTGTGTATCCTACGTGCAATGCTTGCAACCCTTTCTCGTGCAAAAGAATCATCAAGAACAGAATCACCACCAACAGCACGTACGGCAGCAGCCATTGCTGCTGCCTCCCTGCTGCCAGCATTAGGAATAGAAGATATGAGAGAAGCTTCTATCTCCTTCCACTTGCGTTCTTCCTTTTCTAAGAGAGCCTTTCTTCTTTCCTTACCCCTCCCCTCCTCTTCACGTCTCTGCATCAAGATTTCCTCTTCCATTTCCTTTTCCCGAATGTAACTAAATCCACAAAAATATGGTGAGGAAATCCGGTACATGGACCAAAAGAAAGTAGAAAAAAATGAAAAACAGCAAAGGTCTAAGCTACCTCTCTTGAATAATTTCAAACTGCCGACGGTCTTCTGGCATCCATTTCTTAATTTTCTTCGCACTGAGGTCAGAAAACCCAATGCTGTCCAGGAAGAGCCTCAAACGAACCTCATCCTACACCACAGATACGAAAAATATTTTCGCTATTCCTCAAGACAAAGAAAATACACATAAGGAACGTAGAAAGTAAGTTAAATTTTCAATTACCTGCACTCGCTCTGCCTTTGCAGTCAAACCAAGCAAAAGAAGTAAATAACCACCAAATTTGTCCCACATGTACACCCATTCAGTATCAATAGCCTCTTCCAAAGCCAAAATTCGTGCATGAGCACACATTTCTCTTCTGTGATCAATATCACTAGCCCTGTCATGGCAACAAGTCCTATATCTAATTCTATAGAAGAATGACCCGACAACTTGCTCCTCATTTCTTAAACGATCGCGCAACTTCATAACATCAGCTCTGGGAAGCACAAAATTTCCAGCCCTATCACGCATAACTGTTGGATCACCAACTAAAAGTGCGGCAGAACTGGCAGATCTTTGTGGAGCTGAGTATGTTCCAGATAGAGCATTTCGAGTCTGCAAAATACTCAAAGTAAATAAGATACTCAAAGACAAAACAATACTTAAGACAGAGCACAACTACGCAAAAGTTCCCAAAATCACAATAGAATTATAAGATGAAAATGAGGAATCAAGTAACCCACCAATTGAAAAGGATAAGACAACATCTCTCCAAAAATTTAAAAAAAAACCAAGCGAGACGCATGCAAAACCAGCAATTACGCCAGTTAGGAAAAAACAGCATGCAGCAAAGAGTTTGAATAAGGGACTTTGAACTCCCTGGCCATCACACACCAACAAGCCATTCCTAACTCATCACATGTGAGTAACAAAACCAGTACAGCTGGTCCACACACTAGTCTAGTTTGGAAACATTTGCAACCAGGAAAACATGTTCACATATATGCATATCACCACTTCGACATGCATGAGTACAAATCCCACTGCCCACCCATGTTATGCAGGTGTCTGCACAGTATACATGCACGCAGACACTGCAACTACAAGACAGCCATATTATCTAGAATCACAAGGTCATTCCATCCCCCCAGCAATGAAACAACAGTCATAAGAACACACGGTCAACGTTGACTAGAAAATTGTGTAATACAAGTTATAGACAATTATGGCAATACATCGTCCTGAATACACAAGCTGCAGGGTATGACTGCAGTGGGCACACTGCCCTCTAGTTAATTGCAGAGTTACTGAGAAAGAACTCGTCAGATACATAGAAAAAGTAAGCAATCAACAAAAATAAATAACAGATTAACTTTCAGAGAGAAAAAAAAAAGCTAGTTGATAAATTTTTGTCTTTTTATATGGTGAACATGCGTGACAAGCAAAAGAACCTGAATTTTAAACAGAGGAAGTAACTGAAAACCTGAGAATCATAGATCCCATCCTTACATACCTTAGTAGCAGATCTAGCAATCGCTTGAACAATTGTTTCCTTACTCAGGAAGTGCACTGCATCTTCCATCATCTGAATATGGAAGTAAACAAGTGGATAATCAATTAAAGATTTGGAGGCAGTGGAAGCAATAATACACAAATTATTGACAAATGAAAGAACTTGTTCAGAACCAATGACATTCAAAGTCATAATGCAAAATGACGATAAGGAAAAAGCAATTAACTCCTGATACGCAAGTAGCAGTCAGAAATAAATAGTAGTACAGCTATTGCCAGATAAGACCAGTGGACAAACCTCAAGAGTTAAGCATGGACGAGAAACAGCAAACCCAAAGGCAACCACAAGGGTAATTGCTGAAACAGCAGCACCAGCAAATGGAGGATAAATTTTCAAACTAGCAACAACGCCCCAACCTTCAATTGCCAATGCAACCCCATAAAGCACAAGAAATGCAGCACTGCAATATTTTGTACATCAAAATAGACATTAAGAAACCAATTGATCGCGCATACATGATAGGAACATGGGATATGGAAGTGAACTATGAACTGTTAAATGACAGACAAACCTGACATTCTTTCCACAGTCTGCATGAGAGTCATAAACATACACTGGCAGCACTCTAGGAGAGTACACTACAATGGGTGGTGAAAGAAGAACCTGACAAAAAGCTCATTTTGTATTAAAGGAGAATGGGAATACAAGAAACTAGAGGTCTGAAAATGGGATATGGTGAAATATAATGAGCACAAGAGTACAAGACCAACTCACTGTGAGTGCTCTTCCACCAAGAAGAAAGAGAAAAGCAAAGTAACCCACAGATGCTCCAACAAATGCTTTATCTGATAATACATAAAAACATCACTGGCAGCATTATAAACGTCCAGATTTGATAATAAGGGGAAACCGCTTAACCAAAACCAAGAACTATGGGAACAAGATAAATCAGTTCTGTGCTCACCATTAAACCAGCCAACGAGGAAAGCAGCCAAAGCCAAAAGGAAAGCGAGGAAACACACAATTAACATCTGCATCCTAGTCAAGTAGAAGTTGTTCGAAGCCCAATGATGGATAACACCAATAGCCAGTACAACAAGGAGGAGAACTAACAGAAATGCCACCCCAATCTGTCCAATTGCATAAAAATACAGGATGATAAATCAATCTTACACCCAAAACAGTAAAAGCAAAAGGAGATACACTTACCATCCAAGGTGTGATTACAACTATGACAGCTGATATTGCACCAAGCAGGAGGAGGAGTCCAATACTAACAAACACATACACACCTCGAGAAAGCTTCCAATCATCATCTTTCCTGGAAAATGCATGAATCTAGTTGAGTATAATGCAGCAACCCATCATGAAATCCAGTATTGCAAGTGGTTACTAGCAATTTAAAATTTTGGATTGAGTTAACCACTGGATAGAAGATCACAAAGCTAACTCACCATTTGTACAATCCTGAAGAAAGCGATAACAGAGCAGGAATGCCCACCAAAGGAAGTAAAGCAGCAAGAAAATCCCCCTTCCTTGGAACTTGGTCACCTCTGGATTTAATTACCTCAAAGTAGGAGACACCACAAAAGACCACCAGGATAGCTGCAAATTTGAGAGGACAAAAGAAATAATTAGGTTTAGAGCATCCCTGACTAGTAAGCCACCATAAACGCACCTCCCATGCTAAGCACAAAGTTATAAGGAACAGGGGAAATACCTTTGAATATCCCAATGCATATAGCAGAGAAAAGAGTGAAACGATATGTAGCGAACCACGAAACAATGGGCAGCACACCAGTAACAACTAAAGCAATTGCAGATGCCATGGCCCATCCAAGGTAATAAGATGAGGCATAAGGAGAACTGGAGCTTTTCTCATCACGAGTCAATCCCTTGTACCCTAAATCCTCCAATGGCTTTGCAGACACAATTGCACCAAGAGCCACCACAGCCAGCGAAAACAATGATGCACAGATAACAAGAACCACTCCCTGTGAATGGCAACAGTTGAGGAACTTAGACTGAGAATTTCACCACTAAAATCCAGATATCCATATGTACAAGTACGTATATATACATTTAATCCAAAACAAATTAGCAACTGGTCTCCATCAAAAAAATTAAGACAGAAGTGAATTACTTGTCCTTGAAAGGTAGCTAGCAACTTAATATAGCAGTAAAAGAGAGCAGAGATTCAGAAAAGCAACTTCACACAGATGATACCAAAGAGCAGAAACTAGAAATTCTAGGAATATCAAGTAAGTGAACAAAACAATACCACCCCCCACCCAAAAAAAAACAACATAATATGGATACGCTAATCTTGCCATACCTTAACCACTCAAGCGAAGTAATACAAGCATTGACAGCCATGAGATTGGATTGGACATGTATTAGAAAGGAGCTAAAATGACGTCAAAACACAGTAAAAATAACAACTTCTGATAGATAATTCAACTATAAATAGAGATATAGAAACCAAGCCCAGGTACACACCTCCTTTTTCCCACGAGTAATGTTGCTTCCAGGGTGATCTGCAGAATGGACTCGTGGTACCCAAAACTGGTAGCCGTTAAGGATCCATAAGGGAATTCCAACAGAAAGGCATGCTACCATAAGAGGTAGGGTCAAGGACAATCCAAGAAGAACTGACGACTTGCTGCAACCATGCAAAACATCTTAAATACATTAGCAGCCATTAAGATCACTCAGTTACTGAAAATTAGCAAGAAGTAATAACATCAACATTAGGACCCAGACACGTGGATAAGGAAACATGGTCGATAGTCACCTGATTCATCTCTAATTATTTGGCAAGCACTCTAGAACACAGACGACCTTTCCATATGATCTCACTTTTAGCATTAATGTATCACACGTTCTAGAAAGTCAAAAATCTGAGACAAACAGGCCATTTCATACTTCCTAAAATAAGTTCAGATTATTCCCATTTAAGATGCTTGAATCAGATAACTGTCGTAGAATCTAGACTACATATTAAGAATAACAGCACCCTGTCCATAACCACGATAGAAACATGGCAAATAACAGAGACCGATACATCACTTCTCCCAGGATGAAAGTCCCTTTGTCATATGTAATACCTTGAACTATGCATTCATTCCATGAAAGAGAGGTGAACTATGATTTCTAGCTTGCAAATATCAACAGTGTGTAGAAGTCAAACACAAAGATGAATGTTGTAGGACTAGGTGCATACCTCAGAAATGAAAGTAGCAACCCAACGCAAGTACTGAGGAGCCAGGCAATAAAACCGTACTGGGGAAAAACCAATGTCCATGAGAAAAAACCAGCAGCAATTGTATAATATTGAAGAGATACATGCAGAAAATTCATAGACCAACAACCGACATTAATATTAAAATAGTGCAAAACACCGTACAAATGCCAATTGACAGAATCGATACCTAGTTCAGCACTCAATAACAAGCTAAAATACATGGATACAGAAAATTCCAGAGGCACTATGTCATTGCAATAATCAAGCCAAAAACAGTCGGAGATAAAGCAAAAGTCATTCACAATAGTCCACGTGCCCAAATTCGACCAAACATGATTCAGTCATAATCCAACTTCTTGGACATGTACCTTCCGAGGTTTAGATGTCATAGCCATATCTTCTGCTTTAAGGGAGCGAAGGAAAGCCATTATTGAACAGACAACAAGAGACAACAGCAAAACAGCAATCCCAAACTCGAACTGCAAAGCAGAAGCAAAATTAGATAATCATGATCCAGAGCAACGCAGAGATAGATGTTAGGCTTTTTGAGTTACAATCCAGAATCAGAATATATTTTAGTATTTTGAGTTAGAGACACATATATGTGCTTATATATCTGCATATAGATATAGCATATATTTTGAAAAAGTACGAGTCCTTCCAATTCCTACCTGCTGATGCGAGGTACCTATCATCTTAATAGTCTTTGGACGAAAAACTGCAACCACAATAGTCTCAAGGATAAAGATAAAACTAAATATGAGCCATGCCCTCTGAGGAGTGCCTGCTACATGATGCAAAAGAAAGCGAGAGACCTGAAGCCATTTTTCAAGCCCACGAAGCCTTAGTTCTTCTGACAAAGAAATGTGGTTAGGCAAAACATTGTCAACACTATTTGAGTCCACGATTGCAACGTCCGTATTATCACGGTGATCTCTATCTGCATCCAGACTACTCCTCTGTAATAATGCCAAGATAGTCGGATCCAACTTTTCTTTTAACATCACAGCAAAATTAGGATCCAATCCTTTATCCTGCAATAAGCTAGTTAATTCTATATCACCTTGTCGTCCACACTTTTTTAACATTGAGGTGATCCTAGGGTCATTTAACCTTTCCTGGAGTGCAAAAGCTAAATTCATATCCAAAGTTCGCTGATTTGCAGAAGATGTGCTGGATTCACAGCCTTGGCTGTCAAGACCACCACTTGAACAAACCACCAGGTTATGGTCAAGATGCTTATCAGCAAAACAAGTTATTGGCTCTGGCTCTTGAATGACAGAGCGGCAAGAGCTACTCCTCAACGCTACACTAGGTCTTCCACTATCCATGCTCTTGTCACTCACAATACCCTCCCGAGAGCTAGTAGCGCGACACAAAAAGGGGTTATTCCAGCTGCTTGCATCAATGGTACTTTGTCCTAAAACCCTGGAACTGGGTTCAAGATGTCCTGCTTCAACGCTACTACTTCGTTTAATGCTGGAGCCACATCCTTCTGACGAACTGGACGAACTGTTCTGCTCTTTCCTTCGAAAGCCCTCCCTCAAGCGAATTACAGTGCTCTCCAACGCATCTCTGCGTGCTGCTGATGGATTTGTTACTGATAGATGTCGAGAAACAAAAGCACTTAACAGCATTGATGCTACGACAGCATAACTGATACAGTGTCCTATGTACCTGAAATGAGGAATTATTGACAGCTATAAGAAAAACATGTCACCCACAAACTAGAGGACTCGTAAGAAATGCTTAATCACAAGACTCAAAACTAACCAGAAATGCACTCCAAAACAAATAAGGAAAACTCGAGATACGCCGGCAATCAAAAGAGCTAAAACACGGCTCTTCAGAAGCTGAAACACATACAAGCAAGCCCCAATGTTCCAATCTGAAAAAAACAAAGATGTACATAAGACTCAATTTGCACAATAGACAATCAAGTAAGTGAGAACAACTGGACTGCACTCAGCTACAAAAAAGAAGAGTCTCAGACAGAATACCAAGGATTATTATGGCTGCTGACGTAATTACTCCAAGCCAAGGCGCCTCTTTTGCAGTCAAACCATACAGGACGGAGTACACAATCAATACGATTATAGAGCCAACATAAAGAATTCCAAGATGAGAAGCCCTACAAGAATGCAGCAACACAACAACACAATTGGAACAAGTTAGAAAAAGGTAAAAGATCTGGTTAGTGTTAATCGTTTCACCACCGGACAAGTAAGCGCATCTGATTTAAAAACAAAAGGAACCCTAAAAGCAACTGAATCCTCTGTACAGAAAAGAGGGAGAGCAAGTTCAACAAGCCCTCTGAAAAACGATAATATTGACAACCGCTCCAAAAGAATAATTCAAATCATCATATCAAAATCCAAGTTAATGAAAACTGTGCCTTGTGCTCACGATTGAAGTGAGCAGATATTCCCACAAAGGATGCCAAAGAGATAGTGAGCATAGTTCTTCACCATGCAAGAAAAATGCTATATAGTATTTAGTTGAATCTTGCTAAAAACTATAAAGGTGCGAAATGAAACACAAATAACAGCGTAAGATATCATTAACTTGCCTCCTAGACTGCCGAAAGTACAACTCATTAGGATCAGGTGGGTCTGGTAAACATGTAACAGGGCCCACTTCGATGCAATCTGAATATGCAAATCTATAAGCTTTACGTACATACTCGTCCACATTTAAGCCATTTCCTGCAGGTAATGATTGCCGGAACATTACAATATAAAACATATATTGCAAACGACTGCCTAAATTGATGACATTACATTATCAGTGAGTTAACAACTCCAGATTCTAAACTATTTTAGTGAGAAAAAATCTGCATAGCTCACCATTGAACACTATTAGGCATACAAAAAGCATGTTGATTGCCAAGGCAACTGCTGATACACCAAAAAAGAAACCCGACGGTGAATACTGCTCAGATGCCCTCAAACTAGCTGTGACATAGACAGCACAAAGCTCATATGCGCAAAGTAGGGAAACCGCCAAAAGGAGAAGAATAGCAACAGCCCCTGTAATTAGAAAAATAAGAACATCAATATGGCATCAAAATTCATCATTAATCATTTCTACCGCTTTCCCACTTCAGTTTTTTAAGACACGGCATATACCTCAAGACTTAAAATAATACAAAGAAAATACACTTCCACAGAGCACACAATCAAAAACACGTAGCAAAAGCTTCAATCATCTCCAATTGATGAGAAAGGCACCCTCCAATTCCAATCTTTTACGGTCCTATTTCTACAGGAAAATCCAAGCGCTTTCCCTTGAATGTGATGGAAGCTAACTTCATGGACATTTCATTCAGCTCTCTATAGCCTCAACAGACTTTCTTCCTCTTGTTACACAATCCACACCAAATCCCCTGATCTCTCAAATCAAAAAGATCGGGCTATAAACAAGTAAGAAACACTCAACGAACTAATCAGTTGTGTACTTGGAAGAGGAAAAAAATGAATCCTTTGCATCATCGATTATAAGTTTACATTCCGGTATCTCCTTCCAATTGCAACAGTATTTCTTTCTATCCTTGTCTCTTTATATCCCTGTACGTCTCCCTAACCCTTGATATTTCAAAAACTTCGAAAAAATTCTTCTTAGCAGCAAATCAGTTTGATGGCTTTGCAAATGCCCCCAACAATCCAAGTTTTAATTCCATCATATTGTTAATTTAGGCCGCTTCCACACAATTACCACACATATCTCTCCCAATGCAGCATTCTTGGAACATTATATGAATGGTATTCCAAGCCAGTAAACATTTAACTCAACAGAGCATAGCCGATTTAATGGCAGTTCACAAAGTCCCGCTCTGTGTTATACGGCTGGCCTACTACGACGAAGCATGGAGTTTAAACCAAACCATCCATCTGTAATTGTATTAATAAAGGAGTCCCTCATTAAAACCTCTTCATATTCTACTGCTTCAAGACAAGGGAAATATGGAAAAAAGCAAAAACAGGTCCACTCTTGCATTTGTTATTGTTGAATAAAACATCTACTTCTTGTCGCATTGTAGTTGTTGGAGGAAGTTTTAAGTCTTCCCTGTACCATCCTTTTTTTAACTTAGCAAGGAAACTTAAAGAAGTCTTACTTCCAACACGAATCGACAATATTTGCCAAAGCTCGACAGAAAGATTCCCTATAACGACGAATCTCCACAAATTATCCAGAAAAGGAGGTGTCCGCTCCCTTTCACAAAAAAACATCCTCTCTTTCACCAATCAGATGACTGCCATAGAACTTGAAAAGGAACAAGGACTCTACATTTCTATTTTAGATCGGTTTTGAAAACCAACACACCATCTTACCCTTTCCTCAAACCACACTATTTCCCCTTACTAAATCCAACATACCATCTGAGCCTTTCCTCACACCACAATAATTCCCCTTACTAAATCCTCCAGGCATCAAAGACCATTTTCAACTATGTTGCAACATTCTGTTGATTGAAATCAGTCGATTCTCTCTCTCTGCTCATTTTTGAGTTCAGGTAGACCAAGGTGCACCTGCTTCAAAATCTAAAATAATCGTGTCATGATAGACTATAAACTAAACAACACTAACAAGCATTTTATAGCTTCATCGAAAATCCCTACAGCACTGAGGTAAGTTTTGGACTTACACTCTGCTTGGGAAAAGGAGGAGGAAGATGGGGCAAATGAAAATTTGGGCGAAAGATAAGGAAAATTTCAAAAGTCCCGAACCATGCTTCAAACATTTAGTGAAAAACTACAGACGCCAAAAGTCCTAACAGGATAGCAGTTTCCAATTTACTAGAGATTCTTGAACTGGACTCGCCACATATCTACCACTTATCAAATAATCTCGCATAATGAGATCTTCTCTTGGCACAAAAAGAGAATCAAGACCCTTACAAAAGCTTAGGGAACCAACCCACCAGAGAACCAAATATATGAGACAAAAGCAGTAAATAGTCAGTTGAAATTTTAAAACACCAATCCAACTAGAAGACCCAACTTTATCAGTGGGATAATTTGAGAAAATACAAAGTGAGGGAACATACTCGAACTTTGCCACTGCGTTCTCCACCAAAGCATGATCGAATAAAATGCCAACAGTAGGGCAGTACCAGCCATAATTATGGCAAGACCAATTAAATCTCGCCCCAGTATCCAAATCAACCAGCATCCCCATGTGATAAGCACAGCCACCGGAGAAATGACAATCGTCCAAGCAGAGATGGAAAGAAAATCGCATAGCCTACCCAGCTGAGGTCCTTGTAGAACAGCAGGCCATTTCCTGGCAAAGATCCAACTGAAAAGGGGGCAAACCGATCGATGTAAGTGCAACCACAAAGAAAATATAGGAGAGCCTTTAAAAACAGGGAAACACCTTTTAGTGTTTAAATAAAGATGGCTTTCCACACTAAACTTGGTGGTGCAGAAATAGCACTGCCAGGGGACAGTATCCGATGGACCTTATTGACAATAACAGTTTTACCTATTGACTTGTTATGTGGGTTCACGCCCTGTCGGTGCCATTTTGCAATATTAAATATTTTACTAATAGAAGACCAACAAGTACGATCAGATACCAATATTCACCATCTCCGTGAAAGAGTTTGACAACCAATGTACAGAGTAACATGCAAAAACTGTTCCTACCCAAAGTATATTTCGTGCTCCTAAAACAGTGAACAACATAACATTCACGTATGAGGGGTGCAAAATATCAAAGCTCGTAAACATTTCTCCAGAAGCAAATAAATAGGACGACTATGCTCTATAACAAGTAGAGGGGAACAAATTGAGTTCTTCAGTTGCTTCTGCATTTGATGCATCTTGAATGGTTTGAGCATTAACTTCATCTCTTCGATGCACCTCTCCCAGATAATATCCAAGACTAAGTGGCATGCTATTTGTTAGAACATGTATGAAAGACTTCAAGTCCATTTAAGATTGAAAATCTACTCCTCTCAGTATCTTGCGGAATACTCATGGGAAATACAGAAGATTACCACACAGACAAGCCTCATCCTTTCTGCCCTAATGCACAAAGTATCACTTTTTTTGGTACTCCTACTGCATTCGGTCGAAAGATTGACTTTCCCAACCCATCCTATATGAAATGACCAGCATTATAATCCTCCCAGTGCACTCATTTGCTGATATTTTCCAGCAAAGTACTTACTGGTCCAAAAACAGGGAGCAAAATCCAAAAGGATACAATACAGAGTATCAGGCTGCCTCTTGTTCGACTGCATACATACAAATATTTGCTCATTTAATATAATAACACCAAGTGCAATACTTTTTTTGGGAAAATGGCAAGTGCAAAACCTGACCAACAATTTATCTCCAAATTTGACTTGAAATAGCCCCCCCCCCAACCCAAACTTTCTTGTACCGAGTCTTCCCATTCCAATCCATAGGGGAAGAGATGAAGATCTGCCAAGGAGATGCGGGCAACATGCCATGCAATGTCCGGCCAACAAGTCAGCAAATGAGAGTAAAAAAAAAGTCTCATCAGAACCGGGACAATGATATTGAGTCTTCAGAAAATTTTGGTAATACTTCTCCTCGAATCACGTTGTGATCTAACAGAAACCAAAGCCTAGGGCAAGTCGCCTTCATTACATTCCATAAGGATTAGGAGTAAGCATAATAGAAACGGATTAGATCCCCGATAAACATTCTGCAAGTTCCTGCTTGTTTTTCTCCTTGAGTCTCAATCCTTTCACAAGTGTCATTTTCAAATGGCAAGCAGATTTTTTTGTGTGATCTGGATTTGGATAACAGAGTTGAAGACGTTACCAAGTCTTTTAGATCCACCTATCTTGTGAATGTATACGCAAACCTCCTTAGTAATCCACAGACACAAACACAAGTGTACGCAAGCGCACAAGAGGGAGTAATATCTGCGCATGCAACATGAAAAGGAAGAACCTGCCTTCTCAGGTTCACTCATAGCCATCAAAAGTCAATACATATGAGATTCAGTCATCAAAACAGATTGGCGCTAACTAAATCAGAATCAAAGGCAGCGATTAAAGCCTCGAAATTTTCAATTCATTACGTTACGGAACATGATTATGAACATTAGACTAACACAAGAAGAACAACGATGCAGGACTGGGCTCATTCCCAAGAAAAGCAGGCTCATTAACTCACATAAGAACAAAACCGATGCAGGACTGGGCTCATTTCCGAGAAAAGCAGGCGCCATTGGCATACTCAAAGATTACCAAAACCATCAATCTACCAAAGCAAAAGACCCATCAAAAAAATGATGGAGCTTACCTGTATATCCGCCAGGGCCGCCAATTGACATACCACAGTATAGAAAAAGAACCCGAACCCAAAACCGCGAAAAGGGTCCCGCAAATCGCGCAGGCCAGCAGCAGCTCCCGCTCGTCCCCCTCCATGGCTTCACTACCTCAACTGCTCCACAAAAAAAAAAAAAAACCCACAACAAAAACCCACCTCCATCAGAACACCTGGACAGCGCCATCGCAATCGACAAAGCCCCCCAAAACGAAATCCAAAAATATTCCAAACCCCAGCAAAAGCAGCCCCAACGCCGGTCACCGCACTCAAAACCGGCCGGTCCTCTTACCTGCTCGAGCGAAGCGGGGAGGAATGCGAGTGCCATGACGGCGACATCCGCCGCGAGCGACCCGGCCCGCGCGCCGAACCGGAGCGGGGGAAAACACCCCCGGGCTAGGCCGACCCGAATTCGGGCGCACGGCGAACGAAAGCCCAGCCCCCCCCCCTCCCCGGCGCGGCGAGGTTCTCCCGGAGCTGGGCCGGTAATGCCCGAGGGAAGCGGCGGCCGGATTAGGGTTTCGGGGGATTGAGGGCGAGGGGTCGGTCTTCGTCGAACGATGGGGCTTTCTTCTTCTTCCCTTCGATTGCGCGCTTCGAGCTGGAAGGAGAGGAGGGAGGAGGAGAGTGAAGAGATGAAAACCCTACTCTTATGCGAACTGTGCAGGAGGTAAAAAAGACAACTTTTTTTTTTTTTCCCCTCTCTTGGAGAGAGAGAATGTCCCTGTCTTCACGAGAGAGAAGGAGGAGGAGGAAGAAGGAAAAAAAAATGCAAAAAATGATGATATGATATAATATGATAAATTAAAAAAAGAAAAAGCGATGAGAGAGAGACTCGTGAAAACAAAAAGGAAAAATGAAATTAAAAAAAAGCTTGACACGGCGCCCCCCCCCAGTCGCTGCTGGTGCGCGTGCGGTGCACGGACCAATCAGGGCTCGCGGGGATCAATCAGTAGCGTCCAGCGGAGGGGGGGGTGAGAGGAGTGTCAGTGAAAATGATATGTGCATGGTCCTGAGTTTTTGAGTCAATCAAGGCCTCTATTTTTCCTTTTTCCCTGAAATTGAATGAGTCCTTTTTTTTTTTAATCTATTCACTATTAATCCATGGAGATTAGAGTTAAATTTTCAGGTTTTTTTTTTTGGTCCGAAGATGTCAAATTATAAGGAGCAGCAAGGTTTGAAGAGCGAAAATAGACGGGTAAAAAAATGTACAAAAAGGTTCGGTCGGCACCATTCGAGAGCACGATGCATTTATCCCGTAACTGATTTTCATCTCACGAGGAAATTCAAATCGATTCCTCGACCCAAATTTGGTCTCCGTTAACATGCCTTGTGATATCCTTCAACACACGTGAAAGACGGCTGCAAGACTGATCTGATGTGAAAAATGACAGATTTTCACGCGTGTTGACATATATGCATTTTAGCCGATAGTAAATTTGGGTCGGATGTACCAGTTTAGGATATTTCATGAGATCAGAATTAATAAAATTAATTTCGAGCAAATGTGTAAAGAGACACCTAATTGGGATTTTTAGTGACCTATTTGCCTCGAAAGGTATCGAAGCCCGGTCAAATAAGAGACTCCAACGCTCATCTCCATCCCCCAATTGGTCCAACCACCATGAAGACCAACCCCAAGTAACTTTTGCTTGCCTACATGCATTCAAGCCATTATAAGATCTTGAGAACAAAACATTCTATGCACAACACAATTAATTGCGACGCATTAAAACTCAATAATCGAAATGGGGTCGAAGCAATTCCGGATCCGGATCCGAGCGGAGCGAAGAACATCATCACCCAAATCATCAATGCCCAAGAAGACACTTTCCTTTTTCATTTAAATTCAAATTCAATTATGGGTCAAGTTTTCCTCCTCCTCCTTCTTCTTTTTTTAATGTTTCATGGGGTCAAATTATCTTTTGCCCTTAAAGGGGGGCAGTTTCTTGACTTTGGCCTAAAGAGAGGTAGGAGAATTTTGAAAAATGGGTCCGTTTCCTTTTCTTCAATTTTTTTTTATCCCCGCCTCTCTCTCTCTCTCTCTCTCTCTCTCTCTCTCTCTCTCTCTCTCTCTCTCTCTCTATTTTGCTGATTAGAAAATGACCTGTGATCAGGAGGAATTTGTCACGAGACAGAGTAATAATTATTTTTTATTTTTTTTTGGGGGGGTAAGATGGGAAGCATGGGATGATGGCAGCATGCTGCAGAGAAAACGGTGTCCTTATTATGCATGCCAACCTGACTAAATCAGCCAGCGGGACTTAGTACCAAAATGCATGGGGCCAAAAGGAAAATGGGTTGCAGAGGCTATTGTCCACTGCCACTCATGGCAAAACTGAGGAAAAGATGTGATGTTGCAACGTGGGGATCAAGGTACTACTGGGACTCTGTTTTTCTTCTTGTTTGTTTGAAATTGGTTGAATTTGTGGTGGAAATAATTCTGACGGTGCGTTGGAGGTAGGGGAAGAGAGAGGAGAAAATTGGGATACCAATGTGGGTGCAGGTCGGATAAACAAGGGGAGACAAATTCGAGCGATTTATCGGGATTTCGATTATTGGCTAGTATTGTTACACTGACTTGATGAGTATATACTGATAGAGGTGAGCATGGTCCGAGTTTGGCCTATCCAACACCTAACGTAGGGACCAATTTGCATAATGTCAGTCCCCAATTTTTGGGACCGAGGAATGACCATATTGAGCCTGGAATCAAGGACTGGGTTTCGGGGTCAACCCGGGATCAACTGATTCTTTTTTTGTGTCATCTTTTGTATTCCTTAAAAAAAACCTAACATACTCTTTGAAATTACATATCCACTGACAATGCGATACTGAGCAAACAAACGATGAACACCAATACTAACTAAATAGAAATCTAAGATAAGTTAACAATAGAAATTTCCACTAGCCAAAAGCAACAAACTATCACAGAAGACGAACACATAAAATAAAATAAACACTAAAAGGTTCAAAATAGTAACATAAAACATTAATTATAGAACTTCATATCTTAAATATTCATAATTAATTGCTTCAAAATCTGAACACTAGAAAACAAAACAAACAACAAACATAGCTAATAGCCTAATACTTAACCATGGTTTTAAATTTAAATTATATTAGTTCAGTTGATAGAACATCTCGTTATTCAATTTCAATGTGTAATCTCTATATATCAATGGTAATCACCTTGGTAAGACAATCCATATCTAAAACAAAAGAATTTGTTCATTAAATATACAAAAGAATTAATAAGTAAAAAAGAAATATGCACGGCTTCAATTTACCCAATTCATACCTTTCGGCATTCTTAATGCACTCTTCAACATTAATAAACTTACCCAATCCAAACCACCGAGCCTTCCTCACTCCTTCAAGCGACGTGGCGTAGCTATCACTAGAACCAGATCAACAAAGTCATCTGCAACTCTCGAATTCACAAAACTCAAAGGATAAGACCACTTAAACCTTAAGTCTAACTTATCTGAAACATTGAAAGACATCTTTAATCGCCAATCATAACCAAGCAAAATACTCTATTCCAATAAAGTTAAGCTCATCATCCACTAAGCCTCGTAATAGATGAATCGGCAAAATAGAAAATCGATATGAAACAGTGAGAAGAATCAGGTACACATCTATAGTAGCAGAGATACAGCTGATTTAGTCACTAGAGGTAGAAGCACGAACAAGAGGGAAAGAGCATCAATTGTTGAGCCTAGCGGTATAGAGAGAAGACGAAGAAATTGCCTTTGAAGAAGAGTTGGAAATGGAAAATTTCAACGATAATATGAGATTGAAGGAGAGAGGGAGACTCTGAGAGAGGAAAATGGCGAAAGAAGAAGAGGGGCATATAGTTATATACCTAGGGTTTGGACAAAAAAAAAAGATAATTATAGAGCCCCAGGACCAGGGACCAACCTACACAATACAAATTCCAGTAGTCCCAAGACCAAAGACTCGTCCAGTGCCCCTAGGAATCGGACCAGGACTAGTTGGGTTACACCGATCCAAGTTCGGTCCATGATCAATCCTAGACTGATGCTCACCCCTACATGCTGATTAAGGTTCTCTACTACTAGGCCTTTTGAGAGAAGAGCATTATGACCAACATCCAAGTTAGGGATTTTCTTTTTTTAAATTTGAGGAAACCAAATGTTGTGATCTGGTACATAGAACGGCCAAGCTATACATCTTGGGTAGACTTGGAAAAAAATTCGGCATCAAGTCCATAAGACTAAGGTGTTCTCAAAAGAGAGCCCAGTTAACATCATGATTTACGAGTTGAGATATCAATAAGACTTAGAATTATATCTTTTTAAATTATTATTCAATCAAATAGGTTTCTTCTCAATAGTTAATTCTCATTTCAAGACACACTTTCTCAAATAGGAAAGGGGTTCAAAATGATTCTACTCAATAAAAATATTATACTGGTATTCCAAAATATATGATGAAGTTCTCTCCAGCTTTCATTTTATGAAGAGTATATTCATGCTTTATATTGATATATGACATAAAACCTTATCTCAATCTCTTTTTTGTATCACTAAGAAAAAGGTAAGTTGTAACAATGGTTGAGATGTTACCATAGGTATCTTTTGTAACGACCCACACTGACGAGAATAGAAACCGGAGGATTGCTGGGATAAGAGGTTTCAAACAAGATGCGGTTCCTCATAGTCTTTCTAGATGGCGAGGGAATAGAAATGAACTAAGTTAAACACTGAACACGGAAAATATTTGTGCCATGGATTATACATGTGAAATTGAAATTAACTCTCAAAACACATTTGAACTCCAAATGTTAAGCGCTATTGAGTAAGAGTAATACCAAGATGAGTAACCTATTGTGTGCGTGGAAAAGGACAAAACCGTCATTTATGAGACATGCCAAAGATGATAATGCATCAAGTAACTTAACCTAGACATATAATAGAAGGACCCACCTCTGGTAGGTGGATGCTTCAAGGACCAACTGTTGAGAAAACCACACATTAGATTTTGAAGCTAACAAATACTATCCATTTTCAATTTTGAATTTGATAATTGCATAGTAGTGTCATTCATATTCAATCTTTGATTGTCTCCACCACGAAGAAAGAGTCTATATTAAGAGGATATTATTCGGACTCTATTTATGGCTCAAATATCGTGACTAAGGAAAGCTATAACAACAGTGTGGATATCGTCAAATCCATTATACATGGATGCATCCGATTATTTTAGACTCTACGCTCAAGCTGGATACTTTTAAACGCATGTTCGGAAGTATAGAGACATATTCATACGCATGAAAATATATTCAAACACAAAATTTTAATTGTCACATCTAGTGATTTGGCCTGGATTTCCATCTTCAAAAAGTTTTGATCTTCGATCCCAAAGATTGTTTTGCAACTAAATCCTTCATGCAAAATATCTCTAATTGATTGTCAATCACTTCGTAGACAAGTTGCCTTCTTTAATCGAAGAACTCCACTTATGGAAACTGAAGATTTGTTTATTGGGTGACCAAATCAACGGGGATTCAGATCTTATCTATCCATGACTAATAAATCTTCATTTTGTAATCTCGTCCAATAGGTTGATTGAAGAGTGATCCTCTGCAGACTATCCAACGGGTAGATTGAAAGTGGAGAAATATAAAAGGAGACCAAAGTGCCGAAAGAAGAGAGAGGTCTAGAATAAAAAAATTCAAAAGTTTGAGAGTATTTCGATTCTGCATACTTGCCTTTCTTGAGCTACAAAATGTAATCTTTGAGAGGCACTGAAAAGAGTGAGATAGAAAGACATATCATACATTGAGTATTGTCACTCAAAGTTGTAACATCTTAATTGATTAACTAGTGAAATTCACCCAATAGATTGTCGGCTGGGAGAGTGAACATAGGCTTGCTCTAAGTCGACATGCAAGAAATAAACTTGTAAAGATCTAAGAAATTTATTTTAGAGGACAATTAGTTGGAAGTGAATTTAACAATTATCAATCTGACGAACTTCAATTGACTCTCACTTAAATTCTCAACATATTTGGTTAATATTATCGATTTCTATAATTATTACCAAGGTTTACAAGATTCAACTTATTTAAATTGGAAAATATAGTCGGACAAAAAAAAAAGATTGGAAAATATAGTTCAACTCTATAATTTACGGCTTTTTCCAAAAACTTACTATGAGCACATTTTAAAAAGTTACAAATATGCTGATATATCGATTCTATTATCTTACGACTTATACAAAGGTCTCGTAGGGTTTTGTCATAATCAAGAACAAAAGGTCCTAATCCCTGATAATTTACGACGTTTTTCGGGAGCTTAGATATTTTCCTTGTAACATTGTTCAAAGTGTCACAAATATTCTAATTTAAGTACTTTACGACTTTTTACAAAGGCTTATTACCTAATGCCAATTATTTAAATATTTTTATTGATTATAGATTATCAATGTTTTCCTAGAGCTTGTGACTTTTCGTCGTAATGCAGTTTAAGGGGTCATGGTTATTTTTACATTTAACATTTAATATTTTACGATGCTTTTTAAAGACTAATGATTTTTTGCTAGGACACGTGCAAAGTACCGTAAATTTCTAAATAGTTAAATTCTTAATATTTTACTATGTCTTACAAAAGTTGCGTCGTCCACTCTGAAGATATTGTGAAATGTCATAGGTATTTAATTTTTTTTTATGATGTTATACATGCTCATAAGACAACTTTCAGCGTAATTCATTGTACTGTTCACCGACCATCATAAATACTTAGGTTAATATCACGAAAAACCACAAACTGATATATATATGTGATAAATTGGGAAAATTTCAAATAAGAGCTTGAAGTGGACTTTATATCAAAGAAAGATATAAAGTGACATGTCAGTCTCAAATAAAGGCCTAAAGTGGCCATGAGAGTTTCAAATAAGAGTCTGACTTCGTCGATCACCGGATGGCGAAATATTCGCAGTCCGATGACCAGCGAGGTCAAGGGCATTTTCTTCCAAAAATAATTTTATTTCTTTCTTTTTTCCTTTCTTTTTTTCCTTTTCTAATCTTCTCTTTGTTTTGCCGGTGGCCAGTTGCCGGTGGCCAAGCCAGCCATCGACAAAGTCGGGGAAGGGCTAGGTGAGGGTCATCCTCGCCTAATCTGGTGAGGGCCACCCTAGCCGTCAGCAGGCGAGAGTCGCCTCGCCTAAAAATGGCGAGAGGCGGCCTCGCTTGTTGCCGGCGAGGGTGGCCCTCACCCAGATTTGGCAAGGGGCAGCTCACCCATGGTCGGCAAGGGTGGCCTCGCCCAGCCCTTCCCGGGCTTCGTCAGTGGCCGGTCGGTCGGCTACTGGCGAAAAACAAAGAGAAACCAGAAAAAGAAAAAAAGGAAAAAAAGAAAAGAAAGGAAAAGAATTCAAAAAAAGTTAAAAGACGTAAATGCCCCCACCATTCAGAAAGTTAGACCCTTCTTTAAAACAGAAATAGCCACTTCATGCCTTATTTGACACAAAATCCACTTTGGGTCCTTTATTTGAGAAAATGAGGGCATTTCGGGTCCTTATTTGACACAAAATCCACTTTAGACTCTTATTTGAGAAAATGATGGCACTTCACACCCTTATTTGAAATTTTCCCTGATAAATTTACCATAAACTAATTCTTTTACCACAAAAAATCTCAAATTGATACCCATGTGACAAATTTATCATAAATTCATTTTTTGACAATCAAAAACCCCAAATTAGTACATTTGTGATAAATTTACTCTCCGTTAAATTTGATTAATATCACAAAAAATTACAAACCAGTACACCTATGATAAACGGAGAGTAAAACCCCAAACTTGTATACTCGTCAACTGTCGTGTGTCATTCAACTCAGAATTTTGACGGTAAAATCTAATGGAAATTAACAAAGGGTAAAATTATAACAAGTATACCAGTTTGAGATTTTTAGTGATCAAAAAATTAGTTTTTGATAAATTTATCATAAATATACTAATTTGAGATTTTTCATGATATAAACTCTAAATTTAATGAAAGTTTCGTCATGATTATAAAAGTGCCAATAAATTAATGAATATTAGGACAATGCCGTGGGTGGCATCATTATTATACTTTTTTTTGGTTCGGAGCGTGATTACTATACATTGAAAATGTCCAAAACGCCTTTGAGTTACTCAAACTTTAACTAAATCCACTCATGAAACTCATATTTATCCACAAGTTCATTGATATTCATCACATGTTTCAACCACCTTCTTGTTTCACCCACTCTTATAACCACAATTTACTAGCTACTATCAGAACTATTTTACCACTAGCTTTGCCAACAAAGTTACACTTATCACTCATTCATTGAGATGCGTCTCCTTCATTTTCAACCATATGTTTTAACTGTTGAATGACATCATGCATGACATAAAATTAACATTGGTTAGTTAATGTTTAAAATAATCTAAAGTGTGAGACTTCTTTCTCTTTCTCTAGTTGGGGCCTTGAATTTCACCATGAAATCCTCTCTCCACTCATCATCGTCAATAATTCTACTTAATTCCACGATCAAATTGCACGTATCCAAAGAGCCCAATTTCTAGGGATTAAAGTTGGTTAATCCAACGGTTACTCTTGATTCTTGTTTGATTTTAACTTGAAGTGAGGATAGTATTAATGATAACATAATGAGCTAAGAGGCAAAACTATATTTATGAGTGATCTTAGGTGACTTTGTATCATGGGTGATGTTAAGTTGTCGATTTAAGATTGATGCTTGTTAATACTTAACTTGTACTCTCGTCATAAGATTGTTACTACTATTACGTGAAAAGCCCACTGTGTTCATGATACCATTAGAAGATGCTATAAGTTATCTACAGATCATGGCTATATTTCATGAACAAAAACATGGTTGAGTGACTTCAAGAGAATTTTGAATGACTTTGATGGGCAAAGTGTTGTAGAGATGAAACTATGCATATAAAGGGACAAAATAGTATATTTGTGTAATACAAGGGCTAAACAGTAAATTCAAAACATATAAATTCCTTTGTGAATACTGAAATTTTATTTTGTTCAAATGTTTATTAGTTAGTGATTAAAATTAAATTAATTAAAGCAAATATAATCGGGTAAAGAGATCTAAGTATTATAGAATTGGGGTTATTTTGTTATTTCAAAAAGTTAGAAGTCTCATAATTAAAAAACTAAAAATTTTGGGGACTGTTTACATGGGAAGGATGCTTATGATGGTAGTTTCTTAGTTATTTTTAAAATTGACTAGATTAGGCAATTTATTGTAAAAGTGAAACATTTGCTTTGTATGAGCATGTATACAAGATTTTGGGAAAAGACAGATATTATACGGTGCAAGACATGTCTTAAAAGGATATAAAGTCCTACGATTCATATTCGAGATGATGTGGCTTGAGTATTTTGTTGTGAGAATGAATAGAGAATAGCTATAATCATGCAGTTACACAGTCGTATATTTATCATCTCTGATGTAGAGCAAACCCATGATAAATGGATTGAGGTGTGGCAAATAATGTTTTTATTATTGCGTCTCTCATGAGTTGGTGATAACAATGTCTTGTTAGTCGATATAAGTCCTAACCAATGATGAGTAGGGATAAATGCTCACCTATGTAGATCGGTGAGCTAACTACGTAATATTTGCGCATCATGAGATTAGCATGTGCATCCGTATGCATTTGACTGTAAAATTACATGTTAGCTCATGGCATCTATTTTTTCATTG
Source organism: Syzygium malaccense (assembly GCA_031216405.1). Classification (NCBI taxonomy): domain Eukaryota; kingdom Viridiplantae; phylum Streptophyta; class Magnoliopsida; order Myrtales; family Myrtaceae; genus Syzygium; species Syzygium malaccense. The sequence continues at coordinate 21,013,364 of CM062262.1, read as the reverse complement.
TACGAAGGATCATGGTCATTCATATATAATGCATGAATGACATTAATTTACATGAATTTAGATAATAAATTGATCTCTCTATTGACAAATATATGCGGTGTCACTTGTTGATTGCTATTGTGCTATTGTGCTTTCGATTCTGGCAATGAGTAGATCTCTTACTTTGGACTTAGAGATTTTATTTATTGGGTTTAGATTCACCCGAAAATATTTTACAAATCGGTCGAGTTCGGAGTTGAGGGCCATTTATGTTAGCGTTTCCTAAGATCTCTTTAAGGACTGGATTATTGTGCCCGACAAAAGTAGGGGGTGTATCTTTTGTACTTGGGAATTCCATTATGTATAGTAAAAAAGGAATTCGTACGTCATTTGAGGCTCAAATGTTAATTCATTCGAGATCCAAATTGTGCGGAAAACTTAGGTGTCTTGCCAAGAAAAATCAATAATCCATATTCAACTCGACTCGTGCCCGAAATAGCCCCACCTCGAAAAATCGAATCATTCGGTCATCCAAACCAGACCGGACTCAAAAACTAAGGAAATCGAATATTGAATGAACCCAAACCCAATGTTGGCCGAACTCATGCAAACCCAAATTCAAATCTAAATTCTGTTAGTTAATGACTTGTTTTATGAATCTAATCTGAAATCGAATTCAATCGAATTGAGATTAGTCCCGCTCATCAATTTGCCGGCTCTACTGCAACATAAATGTAAATGTACTTGTGTCTAAGCTATTCAAACCTAGCGACCGAGAAGCCAAGTCCAAACAGAACTCGAACCACATTTGAAAAGTAGGCAAACAAGCAGAACCCGGACGTTCCGAATCCGACCCGACTATACATGAATGATTTTTTGTCAACCGAAACTACCTGAATTCATATACGAGTCGAAACCAAAGTTAACCAAGTAGAAACCGATTCGATCCACTCGTTTGCCCGCCACCCCTCACCGTTGTCGGGTGACGGTCGGCGCCCTCTCCACCACTACCTATTTAGCCCCCCACCCCCTTCATCTCTCCGTTTTTGCCCTTTTTCTTTTCTAATTCATCTCAATATAAAGTTTTTGGCGTTTTTCTGTGGTACGCCCATTTCTCGCTACATTAGCGCCATACGTGCAAAAATTAAACGGAAAATTAACCAAAAAAAAAAGAGAAGGGCACACTGATTATCCATCCAGGAAAAGCCGGTGGACTTAAGGAAGGACTGAGGCAGAAGACAATGACAAATTTCATGAACCGTGAAACGAGAGTCGCAGGACTCGGATACACCCTTGCAACAAGTTTTAGGGTTCCGGCTATAATTATTCTTGAAAAATATCAAGAATAGTTTTGTCTGTCACATGTGGTGTCAGTTTCAGTCAAAAAGGCATCCGTATCCAATAATGCGACATTCAAAATACAAGACCAGAATAAGAACAGTTAGGTCCATCGGTTTGGTTTATTATGGAAAACAGTCAAAACCAAAAGGCAAAGAAACCATTTGCTTTCTCTACGCAGCGACCACGACCGAAGGAAGATAACACCAGAGCACTTTCATAGAACAAAAAGCCAACCAAATGGGGCCAAACTAAAATTATTTATTTTCTTGAGGTTACTCAATCGAGAATGAATTTAAACTTTAGTGATTAATATGGCTGCCGTCTGGTTTGTTACGGCAGAGCGAACTGATTATCTCGCCAAATCTCAGAATCAGGTGCAAATTTTGACAAGGTTTCTCAGCATTCAGATTCATGCATGGAGTACAAGGACAGTTTGTAATGTCTAACGAGGTAAACGGGGTTATTTAGCTCTCCACCCTCAAATATGATGCACGCTTTTCCTCCCTCACGCACCCACTTCTGATACTCCTATGCATCATCATCAGCATTCACATTGTAATTCCCATGTGTGTAGACTGTACATCTTTGGTTCAACTTGCTAGGCATGGCACTGAGAGGCTTTTCTAGAGCCAGAAGCTGAGAGCCTATCACATCCACACTAGCTCTTTATTTTCTAAATTTTTTTATTGGAATATCTCGAGCCAAGCTTCACCCTGTTCAACGTGCTAGTGTAGTGAAAATGTTTGGAGATTATTTCCTTTTGATCGGATCCTAGGAAATACATCGGATAAGTAATCAAATTGAAGACCTTCCATCCAACGGCTTTATCGATCCCTCAGACAGTTAAGATTAGTCATGCTCTTGCAAATGCCTTCTTCTCAAGACTCGTAGAGTCATGAGCACTGGTACTACCTGCTAGTGCCAGTGAACCAAATTAGTGAAGGCTCAATCAGGGGACTGCATTATTAAGGCAAAACGGAGGCCAACTAAAAGTCAATTGCTATCATCTTCACACCCATGTCTCTCACACCATAGTATAGGCAGGTTGCTGAAAGTGACATGCAATGGACAAATTCATAAAAAGTCTTCCTACAAATCCATTCAACTTGAGGACACTTTTGGGTGAAGGAATCTCGGAGTTGGGCGCCTCCGGAACATCAACCGGAATAATAGTGGCATTTTAGGTTAAGCATGTGAAATCTTTGGGTGTTGCTTACCAATATAGAAATAGAAAAAACAAATCTTTGGGTGTTGGGTTGATGTCTAAGTTGGTTGTTTTTGTTGTTTGTGACCGTGTGAGTGCTGTGCTTTTGAAAAGGAGATGCAAATGGGGATAAGATCTGTCATCCACTCACGTCCAGCTTTACTCCACACACTTTCTTAAGAAGAATACGAACCTTCAAAAGAAGAAAAAGTGGATATCATAGATTTGATAGCTTTTTAGGTGATTTGGCAAAGTGCGAGAGGAATATAGCATTCTTGAAAATTCACAAAATGGTACAGGTTAGATCAAAGAGCCTAGGAGAGAGGATGGTTCATTCATTCATCATTGACAAAACACTCCAAGGGAAGGAGCAAACAAACAAATAGAATACAAGGAGTATTCAAGGGCCTGTTTCTCTTAGGGCTCTGAGAAAACTTTTGGCCAACCCCTCTAAAGACCCACTTACATGGAGAGAAATATTCTAAGTGAAAATACAGTAGAGTCAAAACTTTCCCACTACAGAAAAGCGAAAACATGTTCCTAGGAGACCCACCCTAAAAAAGGACCAAGAAAGGGGTATACAGAAGAGAGAAAAGGGACATTGACACTAAGGGTTGAATGATACATAAGGAAACAGAAAAAGGAGGATTTTGGGGACTACTTATTGTCATGGACAATTAGGGTTTTTGCCGGGACCCCCATAGTAGAAGTAGTGACCCCAATCGCCGTTATCGCCGGTTTGGACATCGTAGCAGTTGGATTGCTCGGTGAAGGTGCCAATCCCCTTAGGAGCCCTGAGGTTGTTGGAGCTGTCAACGACTTGAATGTTCCTGAAATAGCTGGCCTTCCCGAACCCTTCTTCAGGAAAATGGCCGCTTCCCATTTGAGTTGATGTGTGTTCACCTTCAGGTTCCGAGTTCACAACCTCACCTCCCCACTCGATCATGGAAGCGCTGTCCGCCAAGTACGAGAAGAGGAAAGAAGGCCAATAACCGAGGACGTAGTCATTCCCAAATTGCATCCACCAGTGGCCTTCTTTTGGGTCCTATTGGAAATTTCATGAAACTTCAATTAGCGACAGAGGCTAAGTAAACACGAAGAAAGTGAACAGGAACTAGAATATGTTGATATGACTTGTGATCCTGTACTATCTGTTTGATAGTCCTTACATAAAAATCTAGAATACGCCCAATTGGTAATAAAACAACACACCCGGCATGTGCTGCTATGGCTTCTAAAGCAGTTAAAGTTCAATAATTCATATAATATATGACGACTACACAAAAGACAACTCCAACCGGATGTCACATTCACATTTCTTGATGGTACTGCCTCCATTTTCTTTAACAACATTTCTGAGAAATTGATTTGCAGTCAGTTGCAGCAATTTAATAGGCGCAAGTCGTTGGCATTCTTGACTTTACCTTCCAGATGAGTATACTGATGTCGTATTGAGAATTCCGGTAAGCAGAAACAGGGGAGATGCTCGCTCCCATTGCTATTTCATTGTTGATTTGAATGAAACCGGAGCAGAGGAGGTTATAGCAACCCGTGGCTTGATACGCATCGCTCTGTAGAACAATTCGAGTTGAGTAAGCCGAAGGTAAAAAAACCATCAGACACAGCAAATGTACCAATGTCCGTAAAGGTTTACCGTCCAGTAGGTGAATAACCTAGTGTTGTTATCGCCATACAGATCTGGACTCACCTGTACACATTAGTCAAGAATTTAAGCAACTGCATAACCGAAAATATCAGTTCCTACAAGCATCAATGGAAAATCTATGGATTTTGACATCACCTGCCAACCGGCCTCAATGCTATTCAGATCTTCACCGAATGAACCTCCCAATAGCCAGAGCTGAGATAAGCTGAACTCATTGGACTGTTGAATTTTAGGTTCCCAGACATTTATGGTTGCTTTTGCTCCATAGAATCTGTCTCCCTCAACATAAGCTATTGCATGCTGAATGCTCCAAAGAGAAACAAACAAACTAAACAAGATGAATGACACAGAATCCACATCAAAAGGCAAGAACAGGAAAAAGGTTGAAAAGCTACCTCGTTTTCTTTTTCTTTTCCAGAGGGAATTAAAAGAGAGAGAGAGAGAGAGAGAGAGAGATAGAGAGAGAGAAGAGAAGAGAAGAACAGATGCTTTACCTGATGACCACTCTCATTGATGAGGTTAGGGTCCGCGGACCTGGGTTGTGGAATACTTCTGCTCTTTTTCCTTCCGTATCTCTTAACAGAGCTTGCTCTCAGGACATCATCTTCCTTGGTCCTCCTTATGGGGATGGTATTTTCGGGGCATTTCCCATTCACGTGCCACGGCTGATTAATGGGGTTTGCTCTTTCTTTGGTGCTTGTGGCCACTTTGTTCTCGTCAAACAGGCCTTCCGGGTGATATTTAGGTCTCATCTGGTGAGGAAAACAGCACCCAGAAAGACAGATCAAAAAAGGGTGATGGTAAAATTAGGAAGGAGAAAAGCAAAGAACATAAGAAGAGACAGAAAAAGAGAAAATCTGCATAAAAATGTAAATGCACCTGGATTTTGTGGTCTTTGAGGTAAGGGTGATCAAAGGCTGGTTGATCAGATATGGGGACACAGTCAATAACATCCCCATCTGGACTCTGAAGCACATTACAAAACGCATGAGATCAAAAACATGAAACCCCAGGTCCATAAGAAAACAGTCTTAAAACAGAAAGTATCTATCACAGTTTTAAAAGCTGGTACAAGTGAGCTAAATTGTTGCGGTTCAGTCCTATCCAGAGAATCCGAGTACATTGTTATTTCATCATGCTCATTCAAGCTTCTAAGAGGGCCAGATAGGCATCATTTCGAGATTGTGCCTTCACATCCAGAAGACTCAGGAGTCAGGATACTATTGGAGCTCCAGCACCAAGATCCCAACTGACCCAGAAAAGGTTGTTAGTTATAAGACGAAGCACGCACCCATTTGCTTCATTCTTAGTCTGCAATCAATTTTAATTAGGTAACTGAAAAGAAAAAAAAACAACCTCTTTTAAATAAGGATGTCATGATTCGGTCAGACCCAAGAAATAGGAGGTAAGCGTTCATCCTCACTCAAAACCTCTTTCAAATCAAAGAAAAAAAGCATTTCTTATTCCAATCATTCAAATTTCATTTCTCAAAAAATATGAAGCCACTGAACCTGTGCAACAAAAAACGAAGAGCTGCGATTTTCCCTTCCTTTTTCTTACTTTCCCCCATTTTTTTTCCTCAGCGACAAAACATTTAAAATCAGTTAAAGCACGACCTGAAAGAGACTTTACAAGTGGGAAAGAAAAGAAAAGAACAGATAAAGCAGAGGAAAAAGAGGCGAAACCTTAATGCTTTTCACAGCAGGTTTATTCAAGCGCCTCAAGTGCTTCTGAACCTCAAGCGTCTGCGTCGAACCGGAGCTCAACCGGGCAGCTCCGGACAGAGAGATCAAGCTCCACAAGCACACAATCACTGCCAAAGCTCTTCTCCTCTTGCCCATTTTTCCTCGAATCAAACCTTTCCTCGAAAAGAAAAGAAAACCCAGAAAAGAAGCACCCAAGAATCACCAAAGAGACTACACTAGAGACCCCAGTGTAGCATAGAGCTCGAGCCCTCACCACAACACAAGGCGAAGAACAATGAACTGGACTCCTCTCCCTCTCTCCCTCTCTCTGCTTATCCTGCGCACACCCCTCACCCACAGGCCTTAAGCCAGAATTTCTCTCAGTGGGGAAGGCCCTGCCTCCACAAAATTCCAATAAATATTTTTGCCCACTTCCCCCCTCCCTCCCTCTCTCTCTCTCTCTCTAAAAAAAACTGCTTTGCTTTCTCTCTCTTTCTCCTATGCGGTAAAGCTCACTTTTTTCTTGTCATGTTCTCCTCCCTCTCTCTCTCCCCTGCTTTTTCATTAATTAATAAATCCGCCCACCACCACCTCTGTCTGTCACTCTCTCTCTCTCCACCATTGCGGGGGCATCAAAGTTCCTCTTTTTATCCACTGTTCCGCGACCCAAGAAGGGCAGAAAGGGGAAGAAGAAAAAGAGATGGTGCGCGAAAGTTTTGGACGGAGCGCGTCCTCTGTACCAAGGGACATGGACGTGGGTGGGTGGGAAAGCGAGTCGCCGACTCACTCTCGCTCGGTGACTTGCTCGTCGTCGCCGTGTGCTGCACAGAGAGAGAGAGAGAGGGAGGGTTCGGCAGACAAGCCGACGTCGTTTTTGTCGCTTACGTGGGTCTCCGCTGTCCTCCTTTTGAGAAAACCCCGGGTCACGTTTTGGCCTTGGTTTCCCATTTTGCCCCTCCCCTCCGAGTTTCGAAATTGACCCGAGTTGTTTAATATACTAAACACTCTCTAATTTTAATCTAGTTTTCACCCCCCCCAAAACCCTTTTTACTTTTTTTAACTTTTCATCTTTGCACACTAAAAGGGCGCGTTTATTTTTGGTTAAAGACTCGAAAGCACTTTTTTTTTTTTACTTTTCCCTTAAAATTAAGAAAGTGTGAATAATTAAAAGTGAATTCGCCAATCAATATGACCATATACCGAAAAACTCAGAGTGTAGGAGCCGCAATACCTTGTAACCGCTCCGAACAAATTTTGAAATTTGACCCTTCTTCGAAGGAAAAATTAAAGCGTAATTTTCTTAGTTAGCAAAGTGGAATCAATCTTGCCTCTAATCTCTCTTTTGCGTTTTTTTGTAATGGGCATTCGTGAATCTGGACAAACATTTCTTCTTTGCAGATCTTAGAATGAGAAAAAAAAAAAGAGAGTAAATTCTTTGGTATTACGTAATGATAATACATTGCACTTTTCTTCTTAATTATGTAGTCAGGGGGACTTCCTTGGATCCTTGGTGGTGGTTAAGTATGTTACCTCACCAAAAAGAAGGGAACCGAAGCTTCGACAAAGATTTTCGCGGCCTGTTCATTTGCATTGTAGCGATGGCGGACTCCACAGATACGTTCCTTCTGCACGCCCGACCCCCATAAGTTCTCCATTCAAAAACTTTGCATCTCAGTAATCTCGAGATTCGTACGAGGACCGAGATAAAGCCTTTCAGGGACTTGCTCGGGTCCATTTCTTCTCGATTACATAGGGTTATTCTTTTCTAGTGAATCAGTGGCAAATCAAATCAGATGGAAAGCTCAAGCAGACATAACAAGTTCTCTGATTACAATCTTTCTCTTGCAAATTTTTCTGGTGGGCAGTTGAAAGAAACTGAAATTGACTGACCCTGAGGGGCAACTCATCATTGAATAGTTGATCTCCATGCAGAGTTTGGTGGGGCTTCATATTCTATTCACATAATTACTCCCTTTCTCCCCATCAATTGAAGGAATCCCATGACAAAAATTTCCATCAACCACACAAATTTTTAAAAAAAATTATAAAAAAAAAATCAAACCAATTTCATAATTTTTCAGCATTGCAATCAATCAACTTGCAGAACGTGGAGTCTCATCCACGATAATGTTTTTTTTCGTGTCATCCTAGACAAAGATTCTTCTGTTTTGATCGCACTATGCAATTTTCTAAGCATCTTTTTTATTTTTCGTTTTTTCGATTTCTGGGTTTTCTGGCAATTTTTTTTTATAATTAAAACTTTGGTGGGTGGCTGACAAATTTCGGAATCAACCCATTATAAAAGTCGGGAAGACAACGGTCAAAATTCGCGATTTTCTACGGTCCCGGCTCTGGAAGATCACAATTTCCCAAGCCAATTTAATAATCGATTGAATTATCACTCCATCGATTTTGAATATTTTATAAATTAGTGAATCTTTTATCGATTATCGTGTTTCTTTTCTTCTTTTTTTTTTCAGTACATTATTGGGGGGAGTGGATCCCATCATGTCACTAACCTGCAGGCAACAGGGCACTGAGCGTCACAGGAGAACAGCATTCATACGTACCACATACACGTGCAAATGATTAAATAATTTCGGTCAAGGGTTCCATTTTTCACCGTCTTGAAAGGAACTACGTATAAACAAATTAGTGATCCCATTTGGAAAAGCCACTTTTTTTTTTTGTTGAGTAAATGATACAATGATCATTGAACTTTAACTGAATATGCAATATAGTCCATAAATTTTAAGTTTAGTCGATATGATTTCTAAACTTTAGCATGATATATAATGTGGCTTTTCCATCAAACAAATGACATAAATGTTCCCTGAACTTTGACTCAATGCGTAATGCGATCCATAAATTTTAGCTCGATGAGCAATGTCTTTCTTAAACTTTTAATTTGTTCTAAATGATTCATGGATTTTTTGGATATGTTCAATTTAGTCCGTAAATTATATGAAAATATTCAATATTGGCCATGAACTTGAATTAATGGAAGGACAACATTAGTTCGATGACTAAATTGAACATGAACTAAAAGTCTAGGGACCGTATTAAATAAATTAAAAGTTCAGAACGACATTGCACGTCGGTTAAAGTTCAAATAGCACACTGAACATATTTAAAGTTTGAAGATTACATTACACGTTGGGCTAAAGTTTAAGAAATAAATCAAGAGATCTTTCTTTATTTTCGAGTCTGCTTATTTCATCGACAATTTATTGTCGTGGAAAAATATTTTCAAAAAATTCAGTTCTAGAGAAAGTAAATCATTTTTCAATTTCTGTTTGTGTTGGAAATAAGTTGAACAAATCAATTTTGCGGTGCTCGATAGCGAGTGAATCCATTAAATGCAACTCGAATCACGCCAATGGCATGTAATGATTAACAATATGGAATCGACATCTTTTTTGTTTATTTTGTGTTACATCAGAATCACAGAAATTACGAAGTGATTAGAAAATAGACCATATAATCATATATGCAAGATGCTATATACGAACATATTTTCTTTGAATACAAAAATATATTAGCGCTAATGAAGCATGTTAAGGAAATGGCACACGAGATTTATGAAAAAAATAATAAATTAGACTTCTCAAAAAAATGAATTGATGAGAGATAGAGGGCATAAATAAGAAATCAAGGGAAATGATTTCCTCCTTATCAGAAGAAGAAGTCGTTTTCCCTAATCCAAGCATATTGTTTTTGATCCATAAATAACGCTTTCTGTCGATCGAGCATTAGAAAGTCTGAAAATAAATTCCCGAAAAGTGGCTTTTCACGAAACAAGTTGACCCTTCGAAGCCCTAATTACTAAACTCGAGACCGTTGAACTGCGCCCTCCAACAAGGTGATTGATCTTTTTTGGTACAAATTTTGAGGATGGGCATCGAACTTCGTACCTCCGTTTTTAAGGCTTGAATTGTGGAAGCACCCTACCCGTTAGGACGAAAAAAAATGCTATTAGGTACCTTAAAATAATTAATGATTTGAAAAATAATTTCCTTAAAACGATCGTTTGTATTTTTTGAAATAATTATTTAATGAAAATTATTTTTATTATCGATAACAATTTATATCTAAACATTTTAATGCATAACAAAATATTTTTTATTCGTTTATTTTCACGAGCGATTTAAGCGAACATTTTCACAAAATCTTGTTTTAATTAGTTTTTGCGCAATTATAGTGTCTACCTTTCATTCGCATTAAATTTGGAGGGCCATTCTCAAAGCGACCCCAAAGATATTTCTTAGTTACTTTTAGATTATTCAAGAAGCTGTTTACTCGCACAGTAAATATTGCGAATCTCGATTAATCCGTCGTCTCAGTTTTCTAACGGTATTTCATTCGATTAAAAACCCGCACTCGACCTAAAATTGGCGCTTTTATTTTTTATTTTTTGTACACGTTATGAAAATATCTCGTGACATCGACACGGAGCAAAATGCAACGTCAAGATCATAGATGATGCAATTTTGTCTTTCGCTGGTCCATGTTTATACTTGCTCTTTATTGCCCTTGCTGGCATGAAAGCCCCCCTGAAAACGCAATTCGATCGGTCAATTACACCATTATTGGTCTATAATGCTCTCTTTTTATTGCTCCGCCGCTGCGCATGTCTCCCTGATAATTGCCCCTCAGCAACTCGTAATGGCGCTATAGATCCCCGTTACAGATAAAGCCAAAAATGATCTCTTTTTTATTTGGTTGATTTCGAATCGAAAATCGCACTCAGCCCCGTTCGTCTTCATTTTCTATCGGTCCGGATTCAGTGGGTCCGATGAGTCACGACCGTTCATCTTATGGATCCCACATGAGCCCTGCATGTGGATCCCGTAAAATCATCAGCTGCGATCCACCGAGTTCACAGGATAGGGGTCTAGGCGAATATAAATCAAAGTAATGCTTGGAATTGTCTCGACTTTGATTGTTAATAAAATTAGATAATTTTAAGACATAATTATTCGAGAACCGGGAGGTGAAGAGAAAGAAAGTGAACTTATACATGGAGTTAACTATGATTATATTGGGTGAACTACAAGAAACACTCGTGAGCGAAAACCAAATTACATATTGCCTCCAAAGCTTTTTAGGGTCGTTGCATGCCCACCGTCGTTTCAATTTTGGCAATTTGGCCCCTCAATTTTATAAATCACTAGCAATGTGTCTCCTGACATTTATCGTGACCAGATTTTACTTGGAGCATCCAATCATGTGGCTGATTTCTGAGGTCAATCGTTATATAAGTCTATCGCATAAAAAAAACTAAAAGAATATTTCAAAAATATATTGCATTGGAGGGCATGCAGCTAAAGTTCCAACGAGAATTTCACCGGGTCATTACCAAACGCACATCGTTATATAAATCTGAGATATTTATCGGAGTGGTAGTCTATGTTTTTTCTCTCGTATATATAGATGACAAAATGACCAATTTGCCTTACATAATCAATCGCGTGTAGTCACGTGGTCAGATACGTGAACAAAAAATTTGGCCTGAAGCCAACGAAAAGGGGGCCACGTCACCACTGGTTTCGAAAAATGAGGGGGCAAATAGCAAGAATCGAAAGCGTTAGGAGGCAAACTTGCGACAATCCTAAAAACTGGAGGGGCAAAATGTAATTTCGCCCCCCTGCAAGGATTGCTTAAAAAAAAGGAAGCGAAGACTACGTATGACAATCATTCTGTGCTTGGGAATAGATTCTGTTCAGAAATGATTCTTTTTATTCCGTGCCCGAGAACAATTTCTAAACATTTGAAGGCGTTTGGTAACTGCCCAAAGTTTATATTCTTAGAATAGAAAAAGAACAGAAATGCGTTTGATAACTATACAAAATTTCTTTTTATTAATAATATTTTAAATATTTTAATATTTATTTATTTTTTCCTTCCCTTCCTTGGCCATGGCCGGTCGCCGGCGTCGGCGAGGGTGTTGTGGCTGTCACCGCCAACCTTGCCGGTCGCGACGGCGAGGTCGGTTTTGCCCAGCCAAGGCGAGGCCTCGCTGTCACGGCTGCGAGCCGCGCTTGTCCAAGCGGCGAGGGCCGTGACGCCCTCGCCGGCCTTGGCCTGTGGCCGGCGGCGGCGATAGGCGACCGGCTGGAGGCAGGTGGTGGCAGGCGGGCGGCTGGCTGGGAAGAAGAAAAGCAACAAACCAAGAAAAAAGAAGAAAATCAAGAAAAATCAGAAAATGGAAAAATTGTTCTAGGATCAAGAAACTACTTTTTTTGGTTTATTGATTCTCTTCCAAAACTGATTCTGGAAATAATTTTTTGCAAAATTGTGTCCGGGCACAAAAAATTTAACAAATGGATATCTGTTTCTAAACTGATTTTGGAAGCAAAAAAACAGAAATTCTTACTGTTTGGCAAGTTGTCAAACGGGCCCAACTGGAAGGGTTTAATTAAGCAAACGGGGCACCTCGATTGCCTTACAATTTTTTTGCAAATTCACACGTAAATTCTGATCACAATTCTTTACAAAACTAGCAACAATTTTTTTGTGAAATCCTCGGGAAGGACATGATAAAATATCTAATAGGGAAATAGCGGAAGGGGGTGAAAATAAGGGGTAGAAACACTGGGGTTTATTCCGGTGGCTATCCTTCCTACCCGAAAAGGGAGGAGTGAGGAGTTCGAATCTCCACCTTCTTAGGGAGTTAGGGATGGGGATGTGTAGTTTCAGATGTGGATTGCGATTTTCACGCCCCGTAAGAGGCGTGACAAAAATTTGTAGGAGGCGTGATAAAAGTTTGAGAGTGAGCTGAAAGTTAGAGTGGGATAAATAAAAAAAATATTAAAAAATAAATAAAGAAGGAGTAGGCCCTCTCATAAGGTTGCTGTTTTCCGTCCGTACCGTCATCGGTAATGAAACAGGAACTGACCATCAAGCAAGAGAGAATCGAATCCAATGGGGTGGAAGCGTGAAAAGCTGTCGTCCCCTCCACGTTCAAATCTCTCATCACCCCCCCCCCCTCGTGCGCACCGTAGGGCGCGTGCGACCGAACGTATGCGATCCCCTCCCTCCCCCGCCCTTCGCACCGGCCACGTGGCACGGGCCGCGAGAGGGAGGAGGGGGGAGGGAGCCGGGGGGAATCTGATCTGACCGAGCGGGGTGGGCCCCTACGCCTCACCCCCACGCGGGCGAATCGGTAATTTCCCCCCCGGCTGACCCGAGGTCATCATCGCCTCTTTCCCCGGTAATAGACAAAAAAAAAAAAAGAACAAATCAAAGGGAGTACAACGGACGCCCCCCTTTTTTGTTGCGTCATTTACGCTTCAATCGTGGGTCATATATTTCATCCGGAAAAAATGATCAAGTCACGATTCTTCGATCTACCGTGAGATTAATGACATATAATTAATTATAAAAATAGGTAAAAATTAATTATAAATTATCATAAGGTTCATCCTTTCGAAATTTTATGGTTCATAATATGCTGTCCTTCTCACGGTGGCTCAAAGACTGTTATGCTGATAAAATCCGAAATATTAACAGAATGCAGGTATCGACGTGCGGATTCACACACAACCTTTTGATATTCATATAGTATTTTACATAATGGAAAAGTCACGAACTCGAGACTTTAGGTCCGTGGTTAGGGCTTAAAGGCATGGGTCATTAACCTAGGCGTCGGACCGACGGCATCCATCGAAAACGATGGATGCCGTGGCTAAGAATTTTGGGAATTTTGGTCATTTCCGAAATCTCCGGATATGATTTTTTTGGGCACCGGGCACCGCTCGGGTATTGCGAAAGTATGATCTATGTCCGACCTATGAGACTCTCCTCGTTTGACGTCCGATTGACCCAATTTTTTTTCTTTTATTGCGCTTGCAATGCTTGCAACTTCTGCCAGTACTTTCCTTTATTCGCACTAAAAGATAATCCCGACTCGTCCCCTGTCCATCCAACAAGCTTAGCTTGACTTCTGTCTTTTTCATCGTCGACTTCACTTGTGGAAAAAAGATGATACCGTTGGACTATCTAAATTTCTCCAAGAACGTGCACAAATCAATGCTTGAGTTAAGGAGAACGAAATTTGGCATCGAAGAAGAACCAGGCCGAGTTGCTCACAGCTATGACTCCGTGGTTCTTCGAGTAGGACCCTTTTCCGAAACCGGCACGCCGGGTTTCGCAGGATCCTCGCTGACCGACCTCCCCGTCAATAAGCTCTCAACTTCACCTCTGTCCATCTCCATATAATAGAAAACCCTAATGGCCCTTGTTGGCGGGCGAGCGAGTTTGGCCAAGAACATGCACAGGCCAAGGCTTGATCTGAGGGAGGAGGAGTCTGTCTTGTGTGCAAGAAGTACGTGATGGTTGAGCTGTTCTTGTGTGTGATGTGGGGGCGCCCCATGTTGGTGGTGGGGACATCGCGGTGACTGTTCCTTTTCACATGCCAAGTGGGCAATGTGTCTTTCAGGACTTTCTTTTGTTCTGAGTCCCCGACTGGAGAGAGATCAGAACGAACCTCTCTCCATCACTCCTTTGGACTCATCATTCTTGACAAAACTCTCGCTCTGCTACGTTCGAAAGATGCTTTTTCCAATCGATTTCAAACGCAATGTTTGGCCAATGAGAAGGGCCACGAACAGTTCCATATATTCTTGCATGCGTACCCTGTATCTGTGTCACAGTTCGGTCCCTCCATGCACTTAAACAGTGAATGCCCCGAGCTCAAGGCCAAAAGCTTGGTGGGGACGAAGCTGTGAGCACCGATGGCCGACGTGCAACGATCGATAGGGATATAGGATTTGAACACATGCGCAAATATGTCTGTGGTCATAGACTTTTGATTCTAATGGCTCTCGTTAGGGACATAGCTTGGAACAAAACAAGATTTGATTAGGAGAATATTCGCTCGAGATATTCATGCGTTTATATGATCTGTCCGTCGTTCGTTTCTATCCTAAAATAAAACAAAAAATTTGGGTCATGCCCTGTGTTGGGTGGAGAGCAACGAAATACAAACTACATGAAGCAGCAAAGTGTTGTGAATAGCAGCCCGTTACTTCTCTCATTCTTCATTGATAGATGATCTTGAGAAATGAGTAGTCACGTTAGAATTTTGGAGTCACATTTGGGAAAAGACAACTTACTTTGGAAGCAGGGCACAAACCGATTTCCGCTGTTCTTGGTTCTTATCATGCATTGCGACATCGAGGTTTATGAGAAGTCGGCGAACATCGTCTTCAATTACCTAGCTGGTTTTTTTTTTGGGCTGTTTAAGTTCAAAACTTGTACTTAACATTTAATTGCAGAATCCCACACTTTAGAATTGAGTTTTAAACAAAAAAAGAGTTCACATTTGCATCCTTTATTTCTGTATTTTCTTAGACTCCAACTTGTGTGAACGTAAATTTTCGAAAATTAGGCTCCAATCGATATTTAAAATTATAGGCGTAATGCAATATGTAGTATAAGAATAAGAAAAAGTTAAGAATGATTTGTATAATTTTCTGTATATTTATAATAGCGATGCACCAACCGTTGATTTTTACAAGAAAATCATCCATGATTGACAGATGACGAAGAGCAAAAAGGAATGAGGTCCATTTGTTTAATTCCATGATTGCACGCGCCGACACTTGGGAAAAGCCATGCAATAATCTCTTATCTGTATTGACAAGGCAAAAAGATAGCTCCAAAATTGCTATTCTGAAAGCAACTTGGAAGTTTGGACCGCAGTTTTAATAAAGCCAACAAAAGATATTATTATGACGAAGACACGCTTATGATTATCGTGTCATATCTTTAAAACTCAAACATGATACATTTTTTTAATAAATTGCACGACGCAACGCATTTAACATCTTTAAAATGTAAACTTTCTTAATTAAGTGCATAAAGATTTGTCAAATAGTATATTGATGTGATTAGATGTATATGGGAATTTCGATATCGAAGTGGGTGCCATACGTACGAAGGTACATTGGTCCATTTGTTTGATTAAACTTGATGGGTCAACCTGTAAACATCACATTTGTTGTTTTATGTCTAAACAGGTTAATCTGTTTATGGACAAAAACCCGATTGAGCTCTATCCAAACACGCTTAGCTTGGTGGTATCCAAACGAGTCAGTGTAAAATTTGCCAGCCCTATTTGCGAGCGGGGATTTAATGACAAGTCAGCTTGGAATTGTTTCAATCCATGTGATAGAACAAGCAATGCTAGAAAGCTCAAAAGTTTGACCGAGTTGTTAATTAAGCGCTTAATTTGGATGCAGTCAGGCAAATCTCATACTTAGATAATGTCATCTTCCACTTAGAGTAATCTCGATGGTATCACTATTGTGTTAGACATCTTGTGGCTCAAGACTTATTTGATATACGTGGACGACATAGTTTACAAGTATCAATAGGGATTAAATGGAATGATTTATATACACCCTTAATAAAAAAAAAAGAAGAAAGGATAAGTGCACCAGAAATCTTAAAACTTATTATGAAAGTGCGATTAATTTTTAAAACTTTCAAAAAGTGCAATCCAATCATAAAACTTTTCAAATTAGTGCAATTAAATTATTCCATTAACTCTGTCAATTTGACTAACAGAATTACTAATGTAGTATTTTTAATTATTTTCTCTTTTCTATTTGGCGATCAGTTAAACTAAAGCACGAAGTATAAGGCCAATATGACATCATTTTGGTTCAAATCCTAATTTTTCTACCCAAAATCTTACTTAAATTAGATTGAAAATTTTTCTTAAAAAGTACCCAAGCTATAAAAAATATTGACCACAAGGCCCTCGTTCGAGGGCCATCGCCGCCGCTACTCATCACCAGATAGGGCGAATGAAGGTTGCGGGACCTCGCTGATGATCGGCGACCCTCTCTAGCCCCAAGTGAGGACCTGTTGCTTAGATTTGGGGGAAAGCGTGACCATCACCCCAAATTTGGACGAGGTAGGGGTGATTGGTCATGTTATAACTGGTTCCCCATTTTTGGAACCTGAAATTTACTCTATTTACTTTGAAACTTGTTTTGGAATCTGCCCTGTTTTTTCGGTTCGATTCCAGGGTCTACCCGAAAATCTGTTTTCTTTTGTTCATTTTTCTGGTTTCATTTTTTCTAGCAAAATAATATGAGTAGCAATAAAAAAATTCAAAATAAAAGATGAATAATAATAAATATAATCTGCCAAAAGCAACAATCCCTAAGATAAGCAATTGAAATTACTATCCACTAAAAACAACAATCCAAAATATAGTAATAACATATTTTTAACACTAGCTAAAAACCGGTTTCAAAATAGGTTCAGTTTCCGGGTGGGTCTTCACTTGAAACTAGAAGCCGAACCGGTTTCAACCGGTTCCCAAAAAATGGAACCGGTTCAAACAAGAACTAATTCCAGACTGATTTTTCAGGTGGTCCAGTCCGATTCCCAAATAAACTCGATCCGATTGCACACCTCGAGGGCAAGGGTCGTCGCGGTTGACAACCCTCACCTAGGACCAACAAGGCCTAAATGACTCCAGTCGGCCCTTTCCAGCAATGGTGCCCCACCGGTGAGGGCTTTGTTGCTTTTTTTTTGTAACTTTGATTTTTCTTCTAAAAAAGTACCTTTTTATTTTTTTTAAATCCAATTTAAGTAATATTTAGGGAAGAAAATATTAAGAAAATGCCACATAAAAGAGGGTAAATAATAATAATAATAATAATAATAATAATAATAATAATAATAATAATAATAATAATAATAATAATAATGCCAAGTTGATATTTTCCGTTAGCCAAATTGACAAAGTTAAGGGAATAACTTGATTACTTTAATTTAACGAGTTTTACAACTTGATTGCATTTTTTTAAATTTAAAGAAGCACTTTCACAATATGTTTTAGTTTTTTTGTGCGCTTATCCTAGAGAGAAAAAGCAACGCTAGGTGTTGTCACAAAATGCCTCTCTCATTATATAAACCACAACTTTTCGATTATATAGCCAACCTCTGTCTCTAGACTTCTAGTAATGTTCTAAATTGATTAATAAGGGAAAGAGAACTTTCTAGATGTAAACCTTTTTTAGTGGAGAAAAATCTAGATACCACACCCAAGAAATAGTAATCAAAGCAATTAGTGTCCAGTTTAAAAATATGAATTGATAGGTCATGAGAGATCACATGTATATAAGAGTCATTAAAAACTCCAATGGATACTTTAACACCCTCTTTTATGTATATATCATATTGACGACATCGCGTGGAGTTGAAGAATAGGGAGCCTCACACGCAAAATAAGTTTGGGGTGGAATTTGACTCTGATATCATTTAAGAGTGTCTAGCTAAAAAATTTAAGTAATGTGAGATACCTTTTCACATAGAGAAAATGATACATACAGTCCATGAACTTTGATCCAAAGTGCAATTTGGTCAATGAACTTTTAATTTGTTTAATATTGTTCTTGAACTTTAGCCTAATGATCAGTTTGGTCCATGAACTTTGAATCTATTCAATGTGATCCGTAAACTTTTAGTACGTGTTCAATTTAGTCCCTGAACTATTTGAAAATGTCCAATGTAGTCCTTCCATTAATTAAAGTTCAGCGACTATATTAAACATTTTTATATAGTTTAGAGACTAAATTGAATATGTACTAAAAGTCAAGAGATCACATTGAACAAATTAAAAGTTTAGGGACCAAATTAAACATTAGTCTAAAGTTCAGGGACTACATTGAACAAATTAAAAGTTCAGGGAACAAATTGCACATTGGACCAAAGTTTATGGACTATTTGTGTCATTATCCCTTTACATATATAAAACCGTGATACATGACCCATGATCGAGAAGATATCATCACTACACAGAAAGATACTTGGCCTTTTTAAAGCTAAACACAGAGAAATCACCCAAATCAAAAAAGTACTAGGGCACAACTTCCATCTCCACCAAATGGAAAGTGGGGAAAAGTATGGGATGGAAAGCCATGGGGTCCATTGTCAATTTATCAAAGGGGAAAAAAGTGTTATCACGTTGCCTTTTATCCGCGGTTATTGCTAGTGTTTGATATACATAATAATATATTGCCCAATTGATGACATACTGAGGTCCACACCTTGATAGAATAAGTCTATAAAAAATATGAACACAACGTGCTTTTCCTACGATTGATCCTGTCCACGCGGGAGCGAATTTGCCGAAAGGTGGGCTAGAGCAATTTCTCTACTTTTTGCGCTCCAAAGTTGTGTGTTGGACGATGGTTCTTGTTCTTGAGGGCTTTGTTGATGGAGACTGTAATGATAATGGAGAAAAAGATTTGAGACCCCGCCACTTCCGGAGGAGGGAAAATTCTTAAATGATCCCAGAGCTCAATGCGTCCGAACCGAACCTTTGTCGTTGATGGGTTTCGCCTGATATCCACACGATCTAAACGCGGGATGCACTAGGCTCACATACACGTGGTCCGCTCAAAATGTATTGGAAGGAAGGGGGACGTGGCCGCGATTGGTGCACTAATTACGGTATTTCAGACGGCCCTTGATTGAATAATCAACCGTGATTACCTTTGACTATATGTATATTATTTTCTTTGGTGGGAGAATGAATGATCAAGAACCCATTCGCATTCTCTTTAAACAATTGCCAAAAACCAGGCTCCAACCGTTCTTTTTCCCAACACCATCAACTTGAATAATTAGCTGAATACTAAAATAACAACTACCTCATATCAATGTCGTTTCAGTTTGTACCAAAAGTAATCATATATAAGACACATTTCTTTTAGAAAAATACGAAAAACCATAGTATATATGACCTCAAGGTTCTCAATCAGAGGACTTAGGGTTTTCTTGAGACTTACGAATCTTGCAGCAATATAAGAGATGGCCCCATGTCTCCCTATGGCCCGCTCTTCGAACATCTTTTGTTGGTGTATGCAATACAGCTATGGTCATATTTGACTTATGTTTTGATGCATGTATTGCCTGAAAACAGAGAAAGCACAACAAGAAAGGTCAACATATGCAATCGAGGGGTCTCTAGCGAAAATGTCAGAGAGAGAGAGAGAGAGAGAGAGAGAGAGAGTTTTGCTGGTGTGTGCAATACAACTACGTTGATATTTGACTTATGCTTTGATGGATGTATTTACCTGAAAAACATAGAGACCATAACAAGAAACGTCAAACACACATACAATTGATGGGTCTCTATCGAAAATGAGAGAGAGAAAGAGAGAGAGAGAGAGAGAGAGAGAGAGAGAGAGAGAGAGAGAGAGAGAGAGAGAGAGGGAGAGGGGGAGAGCATGTAACTCTCTCGTGCCATATTGATACCGCAAATATAGAGTCACGGGCTCTGAGTTCTCTAATTCCACAACAACGACATACGTTTTTGGCATTTTGGTGCCGGATTAATTGACTTGTCAATCGCTGCACTTGGTGGCTCCGAGCTGTACCTCACTTTTACTACGAATTTTCAGTAACGTACTGTGTTGAATTAGGGGCTTGACATGAGCATGAAGTAGTACTTGGAGAACACCTAGATTATGACATTTCCTCGGCTAGGCACATGTATTGAATAATTGGGATTGAATGTTGGGCCATGATGGTTCAATTTTTTCATATTCTGCGCCTCAGTATTCTCAGGGCATACGCCTACTTGGTTAGGTAGATGAGCCATGTACATTGGGGCAGCTCCGGAGTATCAATTTTGACTTTTGGTTTTACATGTTGTTGGTAATCAAAAGGCTGTTAAACTTAAATCAAGGAAAATTATCATCAATAGACATAGGAGTAATGCGGAATTGAGAATTTGTCATATTTGGGTTATAATGAAGAGTATATGAGCCTCTTTATAAGCTTTATTAAATGAATATCTTAGGTACAAGATAAACATAATATCAATTCAGTATCAACCGAGCCCATGCACAATTCACAATTATCTCTAATATTCCTTCAAACTTAAGGTGATTTAAAAAAAATTGGAATTTGAAGAAAAGATCCGAAAAGCGTTTGGGTGGATCAACAAGTGGTTTAGTGTTTTGAAAAGAGAACCGGTCAAGTACAGGCAATGCAGTAGCAGGTTGATGTTGTTGGTGCGCAATGTAGCCTCGCGACAGGAAGCTACACAACAATGTAGCCTTGCGACAGGAGGCCATGTGGCGTTGTGTAGGCCACGCGACAGGAGGCTACCGTGACGAGAGAGAGAGAGAGAGAGAGAGA
This sequence comes from Syzygium malaccense, assembly GCA_031216405.1. Classification (NCBI taxonomy): domain Eukaryota; kingdom Viridiplantae; phylum Streptophyta; class Magnoliopsida; order Myrtales; family Myrtaceae; genus Syzygium; species Syzygium malaccense. The sequence goes on along the minus strand of CM062262.1, from coordinate 20,992,318 downwards.
GAGAGAGATTAGTACTGATAGAAAAAAAATGACACTAGATACGAGATGTGCTCCAATTCTACACTCAGTGCACACCGGGGTGTGATGTGCAGTCGAGGGTGCACCTAAAAAAATAACATACCTCTATTAATGCCTAACAGAATTGAAATCTTACTAGAGTTGCAATGAGAATTGATAGAAGCGGGTCAATCTATAAAGAATTCTGCCTTCACATCTAATGTATATATGGTTAAAGTTGGAGCCGAGAGAATGTTCGCTCCGTTGCTAACCATCTGACACTTGACTTTGTCTCTATATTTGCCATGTGACATAGTTTTGCACGTCATGCACATGACCAATAAGCTTTTAACTTAATGATTTGTCATCCATCAGTTCCCATCTCTTATCGGATTAAAGAGAATTTATTTGAAGATTTTGTCTCCTATTAGGTTTAACCTAAGAAAACGATAAACTAGAGAAAGTATTTTAAAATATACTCTACATTATCATGGCTTAATTTTCAATGAAGTTTCTTGCACGTACTGGTAAACTGCCAAAACCTCGAGCCAAATATAAAATTATGCATAGACGAATCACTCAACATTATTGTGATGGTCGAGCTGGTCTCGTGTGATCACAGTCCAATGGAGCGACTGTTCTCTTCACATGCCAAGTTAGGCATATAAGTCATTCAGGGACCTTGTTTTATTCTCAGAGTCTCTGGCTGCAGTGATCAGAACGAAGCTTTTCCCATCACTCCTCTGGATTTATGATAAATGACAAAACCCTCATTCGGCTTGGTTGAAAGATGCCTTTTCCAATCAATTTCAAACGGATGTTTTGGGAGTCTATATGTACTCATAGCCATAACCCATGTCACAGTTCAGTCCTCTTTAAACAATATATATATATATATATATATATATATATATATATATATATGTGTGTGTGCTTACGACACATTTATCCAAACTTATTTAATTAATTTTTGTGTTACAAAATCTACAGATCCATCTGTTAGCTTTCATCTAATATCTCATTAAATTCCTGGCGTGGAAACAGACGTGACGAATAATTCGAATGATCGGCATGCGATTTGAATCAAACATGGAAATTCAATATAACTTGGTCTTCCAACGACGTCATTTTAAGGAAGCCAACTGAGATTGGGAAATATGCTAATTTTGCTTTAAGAGTTCCCTCACGTTTCCAAATTTGCTAAAATCTCTTATTTTGTCCCATTTTCATCCTCTGATTTTGATAGATTTGTCACAGGTGTATTAGTTTTGAATTTCTTGTAACAAGAAATCAGTTAGAGTAAATGTGGCACAAATATATTAGTTTGAGATTTTCTATGATAGAAAAATTATTTAAAGTAGTTTGGGGTAAATGTGGCATCAGGTATACTGGTTTGGAATTTTTTGTGATACGAAAATTAGTTTTGGGTAAATATGGTTCAAATATGGCGGTTTTGGATTGTTTGTGATTCTATCCTAATGTTCCATATATTTTTAGTTCTTACTCTTACATAGACTCCGGGCCTCTCTAATCTATAGATTGACGTAAATAAAGGCACTCAAATGAATGTTAGGTCAGCATATTATAATATGCAGGAAATTCATAATAAAATTTTGTTGGCATCGTTCAAGTGTGCCACTCCAAAAGGATTTAGAAAATGATGAAAATCGTTGGAAGGATTAAAACATGAAATTTACTTTCTTCATATATATATATATATTTAATTTTTCAATAACGGAGCCAAAGACAATTTCTAAGTTTTGTAAATACAAGAAGTATCGTAGTGAGCCAAAAAGGCTCAATGAATGCCCCAAGCTCAAGGCCAAAGGCTTGGTGGGGGCGAAACTTCGAGTGCCGACGATTGACGTGAAATGAGTGAGAGGGATCGATAGGAATAGGGTTGAACACGAGCACAAATATGTCTGTGGTCACGTACTTTGATTTTGATGGCTCTCATTAGGGACGTATCTCGGAACGCAACAAAATTTGATCAGGACCATACTCGCCCGAGATATTGATGTGTTTATTTACTCAATCGGTCGTTCGCTTCTATATTTGAATTTCGATTATTTTCCTCATATCGAGACAAATAAACTTTGGATACGGGTTGTCTCGATTTAGAAGGATTTGAATTGGATGAATTTACCCCTTAAGATTACGAGAGATCTCAGTTCTTGAAATTTAATGTCGTGAGCATTTAAGTGATGATTGATATTGATAAAGAGGTTTCATGTCATAATAGCTTGACTATCTAATCTCTCAGCCCAGCATTGAAAAGAAATGTTAATTTAAAAGGCGATAATATTTCTGGGAAAATTACAATTAGCCAGTTATTTTTTTTTGGTGCCGTTTAATTTCAAAACTTATACTTGACATTTAATAAGAAAATCCTACACTTTGGACTAAAGTTTTAAACAAGAAATTTTAATAAGAAATTTTTTTTTGGTGTCGTTTTTTTTTCTCGAAAGGTCCGGTTCAATGTATATATTTTAAATAATGGGCAGATTCGAGATGTGGAATATAATTCAGAAAAGAAAAAGTTAGAATGGTTTGTGTCATTTTCTTTAATGTTATTATCTCGATGCACCAATTATTGATCTTTACATTAAAATCATCGATGATTGACAGATGATTAATAGCACAAAAGGAATGAGGCCCATTTGTTTAATCCCGTGATGGCATGCACCGACACTTGGAAATAGCCATACAATCACAATGCACGTCGCAACCTGCCCATTCTCTGTTTGTATTGGCAAGGCCAAAAGATATTGCTCCACATCCTATTACGAAAGCAACTTGGAACGAGAACTTTTAATGAAACCAACAGTATATTGTGATGTAAAATTTAAGTCTAATCCTCGAATGCGACATGTCTATTAATTATCGTGTCGCATCTTTAAAATCTTAGGCACAATGCTTTATTACATGAATTAAACAGTACGACACGTGTGTAACACTCTTAAAGGATAAACTCGCTTGAATAAGCATGTGAAAGTATGTGTAAAAGCATATTAGCGTGTCTAGTTGTACTTGAATGGGTAGCACTTTCTCACATATACAACTTGTTTAGTTCTACGTATCAAAGAATTACAAACGGGCTGAAGCATCGACCTATAAAGATTATGTTTACTATTTAAGTCTAAACAAGTCAACCTGTTTATGGTATAAACATGGTTAAGCTCAATTCGAACAAGCTTAGCTAGATGTTTCCTAATAGAGTCAATGTTGAATTTGCCAGCCCTACATATGCGTGGGAGTTGAGCGCTTAGTTTGGATGCGGTCGGACAAAGCTCATACTTAGATCATGAAATCACCCATGTAGAATAATTTTATGGCCTTACCATTGAGTTAGACATCTTGTGGCTTGACACTTGTTTGATTGACGTGGATGGTATAATTTGCGAGCATCAATGAGAATTAAATAGAAAGATTCAATTACCCCTAATAGAAAAATAAAAGAAAAAGCAATGTGAGGTGTTGTGACAAAATGCGTCTCACTATATAATCCAAAGATTTCGGCTTTTCATGGTTAACTCCTCTCTCTAGACTTTTAGGGTGCGTGCATTTCACTTTAAATTTCACGACAAAATAAAATATTTTTCATGAAAATCATTTAAAAAAATTGTTAGATTTCCTTTGTTTGACAGTTTAAGAAAAGTGTGTCCTTCTTTGTAGAAGGGGAAGTCGTTTTCCCCATCTAAGCTTAGTGTTTTTAGTCCTTAGAAAATTTTCACTGGATACATTAGTTTTTCATCATTTTTTTTTGGTTGAAAGTTTTTCATCATTTGAACACTAGAAAGTCGGAAAATAATTTTTCAAAAACTGTTTTCCTGCAAACAAATTGACCCTTAGTTATGTTATAAATTAATTAATAAGAGAAAGAGAACTTTCTAGATATAAACCTTTTTTCTAAGGGAGAAAAACCTATATGCCACACCCAAGAAACAACAATGAAAAAATATAATTGATAGGTCAAGAGAAATCGCATATATGTAAGAGTCATTGAAACTCCAACGACAATAATATGCAATACTTTAACACCTCCTCTATATACAAATCACATAAACAATAATGCTTGGAATTGTCGAGCGAGGAGTCCCACACGCGTATATAAAGTCATTGAAGCCCTAGAAACAATGTGAGATACTTTTCATCATAAATAAAGCCATGACTCATGGCACATGAACCAGAAAAGACCACTACCCAGAAGATACTTAGCCTTTATTAAGCCAAAACACGGAGAAATCAACCAAGCAAAAGTACCATGGAACAACTTCCATCTCCACCAAGTGGAAAGTTGGGAATAGTATGGGGTGGAAAGCCAGGGGGGTCCATCGTCAATTTATCAAAGGGAAGAATAGTGTCATCACATTGCCTTTTTGACAATGGTTATTGCATGCAGTGGATATATATATATAAAAGAAGATAATGCCTAAATTCATAACATATTGAGCCGACCACACATTTTTGTTCTTTGGCAAAATAATCAAAACTATATGAGGCTCACACCCTGATTCTTGATAAAAATGTCTTGAAAAAACATGAACATAATGTGCTTTTCCTTCGATTGATCCCGTCCACGCGGGAGTGAATTTGCCAAAAGATAGGCTAGAGCAATTTCTCTGGCTTTTTGCGCTCCAAAGTTGGGTGTCGGACGATGGTTCTTGGTCCTGAGGGTTTGATTGATGGCGATCCTAATGATAATGGAGAAAAAGAATGGAGACCCCACCGCTCCGGAAGGGGGAAACAGTCCTTAAATGATCCCCGTCCATGTGAACTCAATGTGTCCGAATCGTTGATGTTGGTGAGTCTCACGTATTGCCAATGTGATCTAAGGGTCGGGATATATACTGAACTTATATACACGGGGAGAATTATAAAAAAAAGTCATAAACCTATCCATCTAATCCTAAACTTTTTTTTGATCAATCGAGTCATAAACTTTTTGCATTTGTGTTAATTCAGTCCATCCAGTCAATTTTGACTGGAAATCGCCAATACGGATGCTAACTGTCCTACGTGGCGTAGCTAGTGTTGATGTTGGCATTTGAAAATAATATTTTAATAGCTTTTCAATTTTTTTTCCTTTTTTTATTTCCCTTCTTCCTCTAGCTAGTCATCTGATTTCAACAACTGGCCAAAGGCGAGAGTTGGCAAGATTGATCTCACCAGCCGTTGGCGAGGATAAGCTTTGCCCACCGTTGGCAAGGCTCGACCTTGCCCAACCACTGGCCAGCCACTAGCCAACCATTGGCAAGGGCGAGCCTCGCCCTATAGCAGGGCAAGGCTGCCCTTACCTAGCAACAACGAGGTTGCCCTCGCCAATGGTCAATCAAGTTGACCTTTAGCTAGTCGTCAAGGTCCGACGATCGACTAGAGAAACAAAAGAAAAGAAATAAAAAATTCAAAAACTATTAAAATATTATTTAAAAATATTCACGTCAACGTTGGCTGCGCTATGGCGCGACGTTAATGCTAGTGATTTCCAATCAATTTTGGCTGGATGGACTGAGTTGGCACAAAGGCTAAACGTTTAGGACTTAATTAACCAAAAAAGGGTTTACGATTGAATTGGCATAATTACACTAGGTTGAGGACTTTTTCGGTGATTTCGCCACATACACCCGGTGTACTCAAAGTGTCTGTAAAGGAGGATGTGGCCGTGATTGGTGTGCCAATTACGGTATTTCAGATGGCCCTTGATTGAATAATTAGCCGTGGTTCCCTTTGACAATGTATATTATTGTCATTGGTGGGTGGATGAATGAGTAAGAGCCCATTGGCATTCTCTTTTAATAATTGCCAAAAACCAGGCGTCCACTGTTGCATATACCAGCAAAATCCGCATACCCTTGCTTTTTCCGAACACCATTAACTTGAAAAATTAGTTAAAATACCAATTCCACAGGGAAAGTGATTTGTTCTCTTCTTTTGTTTAAAAAAGTTTCACTTTCCCTGTTTTTCGGGGCCATTGCATGTGCGAGATGTATAAAAAAACACATTTGTTTTGGAGAAATACAAAGAACCGCCGTCTAGTATTACCTCAGATTTTCGATCAGAGGATTTAGGGTTTTGTAGAAATTGTGAATCTTGCAGCAACATAAGGGATGACCCCATGGATCCCTTTTAGCCCGCTATTTGCGTTTCTTTTGCTGGTGTGTGCGATACAACTATGGTGATATTGACTTGTGTTTTCATGCATGCATTTGCCTGAAAACATAGAAAGCCTAACAAGAAAGGTCAAACATAAACAATGGAGAAAATGTCACAGAGAGAGAGAGAGAGAGAGAGAGAGAGAGAGAGAGAGAGAGTCTTTTGGTAGTGAGTGCAATACAACTATGGTGATATTTGACTTATGTTTTCACGCATGTATTTGCCTGAGAACATACAAATCATGACAAGAAAGGTCAAAGATATACAATAGAGGGGTCCAGAGAGGGAGAGAGAGGTTATGTAACTCTCTCGTGCCATATAGATACGGCTGCATCAGTAGAGTCACGGGCTCCAACTTCTCTCATTCCACAACAAAATGACATGTTCTTGGCATCTTTGTGCCGAATCAAATTGACTTGTCAACCGCTATGCTGGGTGTTACCGAGCTATTCCGCAGGCGAATCTTGAATAGTACCCTTGAATTAGGGCTTGACATGAGCATGAAATAGTGCTCTGAGGACACACCCATGTTATGAAACTTTCTCAGCTGGCCATGTGTTGCATAATTTGGATCGACTGTTGAGCGATGATGGTTTCAATCTAAACGCAGAATAGATTACATTCCGGGCCTCGAGTCTTTTCATGACGAATGTTCACTTCGCTAGGTAGATGGGCCATGTATGCAGGCGCGGCTACTGATTATCATTCTTGACTTGTGCCTTCACATATGGTGGTCATCAGAGGCCAGTCAGACTAAATCATTGGAAAAATATCATTAACAAAACGTACTGACGCTCTTCTCATCATTGCATTGTACATATAGCATATGAGAGAGAGAGAGAGAGAGAGAGAGAGAGAGAGAGAGAGAGAGATTTTTGCACTCTATTAGATTCTTTTTGAGTTCGAAAAATTGTATGTGATTGAGCATATAGGCTTAAATTATTTGACTTGAGTCCTTGCAAACCTAATCGAGTGGTTGATATTCGATAGTGAAATCGTAAGACAAATATAGCCACGTAATTTTCAAAAAAAAAATTGTAACTTCGAGTTTAAATCGAGATGATGCTATAAGTTTTTCTTTTAATCTTCGAGTCGAACCTAACCAGGTTAAAGTGTCCTCTTGACTTTATGGATGTGTCAAGAGAAGCAAGCTTGCGCTTGAAAAATCGATCTTAATTGGGCTCATGCAGATACCAAACTTTAACTATGAAAGTTGAGTAGAGTTACAGTAATAGAATGTGCCCCTTTGACTCGGTTCAATTAGACTATTGGAGTCACCTTTGTAGTAATTTTGTAATTGGGGAAATAGCAATCTTGTTGATAATCAACCTTTGAGTTGATTTACATTCCCATAACTATAATATGTTTCATAACATATATTGCCAACTTTTAATGCCTATATGAATTGAAATCTTTCTACAGTTTGCACTGACAGTTGGTAGAGGTGGGTCATTCTCTAAAAGATTTTTCCTTCGTATCTATTATATATAGTTAAATGTCGGGACTAAGAAAGTGTGCTGCAGTGCTCTTAATGCAGCACTTCAGTTTTCTATGTGGTTGCCACATGGCATGACATGTGGCATAGTACTGCCACGCGGCGCACATTCGACCAATGACTTTTCAGCCTTAATAACTCGTCACATGCTAGTTTTTATTTTTATTGGACTTAAATTTCAGAAATAAATAAAGATAAATTATATGAAGATTTTTTTTTGGGTAAAGAGTAAATTATATGAAGATTTTATCTCTTATTGAGTTGTAAATTCGAAAAAAAAAAGAGAATAATGTCAAAAAATCGATAAAGAGCGAGTACATCAAGAGTATACCTCTTATTAAATTTATATTTAAAAAGGATAAACCAGAAAAAGTATTCTAAACTATGATATTCACTCACATATTTTCAATTTAGTCTCTTACATATATTGGTAAACAGCGAAAACTTTGACTCAAATATAAGATTATGTATAATTACATCAATGTCCACTAATTCTTATTTGTAAGCATAATTATTCTATCGAATTATGTATTCACGATAGAAAGTTTAAGTTTGAACGAAGAAATGGGTCGGTTAGATGAGTTATATCACATTAGAAGTTAAAAATTGAAATATGCAAGTCAGCATTTCTAATTGACTTCTATCAATCACTAATTATGCATACTTAATTAAAGTATTTTAGCATTGAGGGTTTGAACAAATAAGTGACAAATGTTGAATCATGCGTTTATCTAGGTCATCATGAAGGGTAAGAAACATTAATGAGCTTATTTTTTTTTTCCAAATCTAACATGTTCTTTCATCTTTACTTTCAAAAGAGTAATTATGCATTTGCATACTATAAAATTTATCTACTAACTTATTGCAATTGCTATAAGTAATCATGGTCAAGCATAGAGATAAATAGGTTGGTGGATTCACACCCAAATCATTCAATATCGAGCCTTGATCTGGGCCGGGCCTAAAAAGTGACCCGACATTGCCAAGCCCAACTTCCTGAAATTTCTTCCAAAAATTTAGGCCAAGTCAAAGAACCTCCTTTTTGACTCCTTATTCTGACCCAAAAAAAAAAGAAGGAACCTCCTTATGGGTCAATGGTCAAAGCACCAAGAGACACTTAATTTCATGTTTTAACCCATTAAAGCTTGTGACAAAATAAATAAATTAAAGAAAAAAAAGCCAACCTAACCTAGATCTTACCTACCGGTCAACCAATGAACAGTGTCAAGAAACAAAAAGAGACAGCTGAAAAAAAGGTTTCTTATGAACAGGTCCGTGATCCCAAGTTGTTCCTTTTTCTATCTTCTCTGTCCTCTTTCTTTTTTTTTTTTTTATCTATGACCTTCCGGTATTCGAGGTATCCCCGACTAAATCCGGAAACGAGCACTGTCGGACCCACAAGGGGGGTGGCTCTCCCAGCGCCGTTTGCTCCATACATAAGGCTCGAACTCGAGACCTTGCTTAAGGGAACCCAGAAGGAGAGAACAAGAGAGGAGAGGGTTACCATTTCAATCGAAGAAGGGAGACTCGGTCTGGAATATAGTGCGTCAAACTCAGTCGACATCGATCATGGAAATTGGTCAATCTGCGACGGTGTAAAAACGACGAAGCCCCTTTTGTCCGATAATAAACGAGGCATGATTTCCCAATCTAAGACGACTTTTATCTACTTGTACCTTTCAAAGTGCCCGATGAATCTCGATTGGTCGTGACAGTCTCCCAGTCTCATGATAATTACCAAAGCTACATTTGATTCAGGATGTGCTTTCCAAACTCCTAGTGAATTTGCAATATCCCATGGGCCAAGTGAAGCTCTCTTGGACTTTGTCTCTCAACATCTTAGAGTTTGGGCTTTGTTGCTTAATGAGATGGGCTTCTTAGTTTGATCATGGGCTTTCTAGTCCACTGGCAGAGAGGCACTCCAACAGCCCATAATAAAACCTCGTACGAATTTGTTTGGGCCATAAGCAGCTCTACTTGCTTGTGTGACGTTAGAGATGCAAGAACTGGAGCTGCAAAGTGATGTGAGAAATTGCAAGTTGTCATTCGAGAATTGAATAACAATCTACCACATGTGGTTAAAGAGTGGGCAATCTGTCAATGGAAAGTAGTTTTGTTCAATGGTCTATGGATGGTAAGTTTAAATGATAAAAGTCGAACCCAAAATCTTGATTAGTAATTAAATGTTTGATTTAGGTGTGACGGATCTTGTATTCAAATAACGGTTCACTGCTTTATAGATGGATAGTTTTTACAAGTATTGGTGTGGATTAGTTGAGTCAAAGGTTCGGATATCCCATATTGTTAAATGCAAATGACATAAGTGACCCTAAATCATCAATAGCGAAGACATAATTCAAGGTAGAATTGAGATATTTAACCTTAACAGATATTGTGCTTGCCACCACCCTTATTCAAGTCCAGTGGCTGGCCACTTGGGTCCGGACGCTGGCGCTTCCAATAATGTCCTCATGGAACTAGGTTTGGGTGCTCGGATGGTCAATGACGGAATGGGGATTGAAGTGAATTTTGAAAGATAACTTTAAAAATAATTTAAAGTGAAAAACGTAGTTTTTGAAATTATTTTCTCACGATGCTAAAAATTTATTTAGAGAGAGATTCACATGATCCAAATAGGGGTGTGCAAAAAGAACTGCCCAAACCAGGACCACATTGATCAGTTCTAGGCAATTCCCATAATGGAATAGGTGATTTTCGGTCTAGTTCCTGATTCCATGGGTGGAATTGTTCACTTGAATCATCCGGATCGGACCGATATATATATTTTAATTTCTTACAAATTTATTAAAACTAAGTCCTAATCCCTTCACATTGTTCACAACACAAAGTCATAAATAGACGTATTAAGGCGAAATAGAGGTACTCGTCCTTGGTGGAGTCACTCTCTTGCTCGACTGTCGCTCGCGGCTTGCCTCCTTCTTGCTTGACTGTCGCCTCCCTCTCGCGATCTCACTCTTGCTCAACTCTCGCGGTCTCACTCTCTCGATCGACTCTTGCCTCCCTCTCTTGCCCTATTTTCGGCCGATTGTCGTCGCAATCGCATCTCATCGAGATAAATATTCGGTTTTCTTTTTTGCTGTTCTTTTGTACACCATGTTGCGTCTAGATCTCATCTTTGAATCATACTAAGCGTGTTCATTAAAATGCCTGAACGAACTACGTGTACAAATCCGAGAAGTATTCTTACGCCGTTGTCATGTGGTGTGTCCTATTCTGTTTGTTTTGCGGCGAATTTGCAGTTTGGCCGCTCTTTGCTGCTGCTATCTATAGTGTCTATGCTCGAGATCGTTTTGCAAATTTCGGCCATTTCGCCTTTAAAATGTTGTTTCGGCCTTTGACACTCACGTGTTATGTTCAATTCAACGGTTAAAATGTTAGTTAAAATGATGTTTTGGCCTACGAGATTGTTAAAATGTTGTTTCACCGGTTTCATTAGCCCCGCTTGGGAATCGGACCGGACCCGAGAACCGGGTCCTGAAAATCGGTTCGACCAGAGAGACGGCCAACAAAGTTCGCGGTCCGCGCTCGAAGCTCTGAAGCAGAGACCATAACCAGTTTGTGGGGATAGAGAGAGAGAGAGAGAGAGAGAGAGAGAGAGAAGGTGATGGCGATGGAGGCGCTGAACATGAAGGTGCTCACCTTATCGTCGCGGCCCTTGAAGCACCTCCTCCGCTTCGCCGCTTCCCCTCGCCCCACCCGGCCCAACCTCTTCTTCGTCCGCTCCTCCTCCTCCTCTCCTACTTCGCCCCCCTCTTCCGCCGCCGCCACCTCCGGCCGCGGCCGCCGGTCGCCGTCCTCGTCCTCTTCCACCTCCGACAGAGAAGCCGTTCGCGCGATTCGCTTGAAAAAGGTCAATCTTTTTTTCTTTTTTTTTGTGTCCGGCTCGTCGGCTTGGTGGTCTTGCGTTCGAATTGAGCTTGAGATGAATTTTGGAAGGAGATTTGTCAGTTCGTATTGTGGCAGGGGATGAAGGAGCGTGTCTGGGATTTTGTTGAGAGTTAGAGCTGGTTTCAATTACCAAATTTTTATTTGTTTGGAGGTTGATTATTTTGACTTCTCGTAGCATTCTCTTCCTGGGAATGCCATCGGAAATTATCATGAATTGCAGGGAAAAAATGTGAAGAGCTCAACGTCTTAAATTCTGCTTTCTGTTACCAGTTCGATTTGGAATGCAGTAAACAAAAAGTTGGAACCTTTCAGTGCCAAGAGTCGTTCATCCTTTTTCGACCATCTTCGAGTACTTGTAGGCCCAAAGAAACAATCTAAAGCTGGGCCAACTTTCATATTCAGTACATTGATGGTGTGTCGGTTCTATAGGTGGAAGAATTGAGGGAGAAAGGTCTCGAGCCCTATGCCTATAAGTGGGATAGGACTCATTCAGCTAATCAGCTGCGAGACATATATAAGCATTTAGCTAATGGCGAAGAGTCGGATGGCGAGAATGATCAAGTGTCCATAGCTGGAAGAATCACCGCTCGCCGAGCATTTGGAAAGCTTGCCTTTTTGACCCTCCGAGACGATTCTGGAACAATTCAGGTTTGCTCTTGTTCTGACTCGACGTTGTCTACTATTTCCTTAGCTAACCGTGCGTCAAGTTTGATTTTGGGGCAGGTATAATCCGGTACCTGACCCACCCAAATCCTAATGGGACATAAATGAGATCCGAGTTTCGGGTAGTGGGACGGGTCCAGGGTCAACTGTCAGAAATCCTATAGGGTTTGGAACGTATATGGAATTTTATAGTCAGGAAACCAGATATTTGAAACCGATATGTTTTAATTACTAAAATGGCCTTATTCCGTTATAGTCTTTAGGTTATTTGGCAAATGTACGTCATTGTTCTAATCCTACTGGAGTTTGGGACGTTTTTGAGATTTACTAAATGCTTAAGGTTATTTATATAATTTTGTAAACCCCTAAAGAAATTAATTATGATATAACATTTTCAGTAGCAAACACCATTACATGCCTAATTTCTCATTATAGGATTGTTGCATTTTAGATTTTTGTGATTATGAGGCTTGAAGTTTTTTGATCTTATATATGTTTTTCTATACTGCAGTTTTTCGAACTGGACAATGCATAAGTTTTAGATTAAATATTGCGTTTGGAAATTTGACATGGTTTGTTATGTTTTTAGTGTGGGATACATGTCACCAGAATAGTAACATCGCTGGTTGCGGGTATTTGGTGGGAATCTGACAACTTTAATGAGGCGGGTTTGGGATCTTATGTCCAAAATCGTAACAGTGTTTGGGAAATGACGAAAAGTTTGTGGGACGGATTTTAGTTGAGAAATGTTTAGCCACTCATTCCAGAGGCTCGTGAACATCCTCATTAAGAACTTTTATACTTTGTTTGATTTGATCGTGCTAAATCCTCTGTACGTAGTTATACTTTAATTTTACCTAGAAAATCAAACCATTTGAAGTGTCAGAAGATGCATGATGCAATCACTGTTTTCATTTTTTTTTGAATTGTTGCTCTGAACTTTTTACGTTCAATAGATGCACTTGCTTCCATCTGCTGACTGGACAATAATTGGAAGTTTCGAGGTGCACTGAAATTCATGTCGCACTTATTTAGGATGAAATAAACTGCTTCGTAGTTAAGATCACCCTTTACTGATTTAACATTCCTTTGTGCTATATTTCTTTTCTTCTTTTGTTTTTCTACCGAAACTTATAAGATCAGTCTTCTTTACTTTGCACGGTTTACAATTGCTCGTCTCATACTTAGATGACCCTAAACTTTGTTGGACTATGCTGGTTAGTATTTGTATCACCTTCTATAGTAGAAATGAAAGGCAGCTACTTTTACTACCATGGCTATACTTGTTCAATATAGTGGCTAGATAACTGATTGAAAGTACCAACCATTTGTTTTAGCTTTACTGCGAGAAGGAGAGGCTGTTAGACGATCAGTTTGAGCGATTGAAGACCCTTGTAGATATTGGTGACATAGTGGGTGCAAATGGAACTATAAAGCGGACAGAGAAAGGTATATAATGATTCCTCTTCTTTACATTTAGTTGATATACATAAGCCATAGTAGATCAACATAAGCTGGATTTCCCTTTTTTTTTTGTGGGTTAGGTAAATCTGTGGTTCTAATCCTTCTCTGATGTCTTGTAATGAGGTCTAGCTACTGAATTCGCTTATTCATGATTTATGCTTCAGGGGAGCTTTCCGTGTGTGTCAACTCTTTCGCAATTCTTACCAAATCCTTACTCCCGCTTCCTGATAAATATCATGGATTAACAGATGTGGATAAGCGCTATCGCCAAAGGTAAAATGCTTTCCTGCTTATTTGTACTGTTTTTATTACAGGATAGATTATTTAGCTCCCCCTTCATTATAGTACACTGCTATTAGCAGCTTCAGCTAATAAGAGCTCAAATAATCTAACAAAATCTTTTAGTTCCACTTGCTGCCTGCTTGTGAATGCCACATCCCATCTACATCTTTGGTTCATTGAAACTGCATCAGAACAATTGATTTCTTTTCCCTGCCTAACTGAAAAAGAAATGCAAAGAAATCTTTAAAAATTCATTCCGGCACCACTAATCATTCTAAACTGAAATGGCATCATCATTGCTTATTATAAATTCGACTCGACATGACAATAGAAGAATCCCTACCTCCTCTATCCATGTCCATATGGATTTTCTATAAATTCAGTTAGCTTGGCCATCTGTCTACCCTAAAGTCTTGAGTTCACCAATTTTGGTACTAAACCGGAGGCAGTTATAGATGCTATAACAAAACTTCATGAGAAAGTAGCTAGAGAAATCTTTGAATGGCCTCTTTAAACAAAAAGGTCTTTATATCTCAGAGGAAGTATTGTATCATAGGTCTGCTGTCTGCCGTCTTCCACTTATTACTGTATGACTGGAAAACAATATCTATTTTTGAGCGTAGAACTTTTGTGAATATGTAGGAAATAGTCATCACTAAGGATGGTTGTAGGAAGAACAATAAGCAAAGGCAGGCTTTGCCAAAGTGAGAATGACTTGCTTGATTCTAGGTGGCATGATGGATGTTCTGTTTACTCGACCTGTCTCTGCTTTATCTATCTCTGTTCAGGTATGTGGATATGATTGCAAACCCAGAAGTGGCTGACATTTTTCGTAAAAGAGCGAAGGTAAAATTTCATGTCTCTTCACAGCTAAAAAAATATTCAAGTCTTATTGCACGGCATCGCTATTCAACTTCTCTACTTATGGGAAAACTTCATATGGGTTTGATGGGAATTATAACTATGTCGAAGCATATTAATCAGGTGTCCAAAAAAAAAAATACTAATCAATGGGTTGAAATTGGAAATGATTAACTACTTCATGCTTTGCTACATTTCTTTCAATTTTCATGGTACCGTTCAATTTTTTCCTTTTGAATTTATGTCTCTAATGAAACCGCCCAGAGCTCGTGGTTTTTTACAATATATCCATTTTTTTTAATTTGCTATTTTTTTTTTGTGATGGTTGTGATTGAAATAAGAGAGTTAAACTAGACCCTTTCTCTGCTCCCTAAGGTATGGCTATGTGGAAGTGCAGAGATTAATCACATTAAATGTGTTAAAGGCTTTACTTCGAAGAAGTTAAAGCAAATGTATTATTTTCATTTCGAAGAAGCTGAAGCTCATTAGTTCTGTCATCTGCCTTCTAAACTTGTATATAATATTAGGAGTCCTTTTATGTCTATTTCCATGGCAAAGGAGGTAAGCTGAGAGTCTCCTTTTTGACGTGGTTGTCTTGCCTGCTTGTGTAGATTGTATCAGAGATTCGAAAGACAGTTGAATCTGCGGGTTTTGTTGAAGTTGAGACACCTGTCTTACAGGTTTGTTTGTTCCTTTGTGACATGTAATTCTATCAGATTTTGGCACTTGTGGCTTTAATAGTTGGTTGTGTTCTTCTTTTTGTTGGTTTTGTGTGTACGTGTCATTTGCTTTCCTTGTTCTGGTTTTTTATTTGGTTCGTGGGGGGGGAGGAGGAGATTGTATTAGTTGGTAGGAAGCCATATTACTTGGTACTTGTCAAAATTCAGCATGTTCCTAATAATTTAACTACTCAAAATGTACAAGCTGAGGAATGACCACATAAAGAATCTCCATCAGATTAGTCTATAAGATGCTACATCCTTCATGAACGAGTCAAAATGCTGAAAATTTTGGTCTAAAAGCCTTGAATTAGATTAGTTTTTCATTTATGGCACATCTGACTATTATCTTGAATCTTAGTTAATCATTTTAATAGATTTTCGTTTGAGATGAATAAATTCAAAACATCACCAGCCGATTGTAGGTATAATTTGAGTTTCAAAAGTTTTTTGTCTGTATGTTAAGATCCTTTTCTTGCGGTGAATACCTCTTGGCTGTAATGTGCAGAAAATTTGCTGATATTATGCCAAAGACAAAATCTTTGAAGAAAGGTCAAAATAGTATCAATTCTTCTTTTTCTTATATTTGGTTCATTATTTTGGCCACTATATTTAATACATAGGTGTCGCAGCATAGGTAGGATCTAACATATGGAGAAGCAATCCTAATTGAACTGATTATGTCACCCTTCTAAAAATTAGACCAGTTCTAACTAAGACTCGCTGTGAAGGATTTGAAAATTGGATATCCAGATGCTGTAAGTTTTATTGCACATAGCATAATTATTTTGATGGTGTTCCATTTTTCACTGCGAATCAACTCATGGAGCAATAGCTTGAGAAAGTCCTCGTACTGCCTAGTTATCGCATCTTTAAACTGGAGCTAAATTAGGATTTGGTCTCTATATCTGCTCCAGCCTTTGTAAAATGAAATGAGAGAGCAAGGAATATGTGTCTGCATCTGCTAGTTGAACAGCCTTCATTTACACTGGCATGCATCTTTGTTTTATTTATTTATTTTTTTTTGGGGGGGGGGTCGGTGGTCAGAGCATGCATCTTTGTTTTTTTTGGTTGGAACAAGCATCTTTGTTTTCGCAAAGTGGTTTTTAATCGATTTTGTGGACTAGGGAGCAGCTGGTGGAGCAGAGGCCAGGCCATTTGTTACATACCATAATTCTCTTGGAAGGGATCTCTACTTGAGAATTGCAACTGAGCTCCATTTAAAAAGAATGCTGGTAAGTTACGTCTGCAAGTTGGGTTTCCTCTTGCTTTTCATTATGGGTTTGGAAAGCTATTCTCTAATGTTAACGGTTAACTTCAGTAGGTGAAGAAAGAATGCTTGAGTATCAATTTTACCTTTATTATCATATTGGCCATGGTTGGTTTCTGCTGCATGATGGAATTACTTGCCTGATTTTTCCTGTTTTATACATCTGTTTTTTTTTTCGAATTTCAATGTGAACCTGGCATTCTGATGCAGCCTATTGGTCTCTGATGAGGCAGGTAATCTTTTCTAACTGTTCTTTGTCTGTCCTTTTTTCCAACTTATGCCTTTGGATGTATAAACATAGATTTTTATCTACTTAGATATTTATTTTCACTAGCCCTTTCTCAATTTCATTTTCTTTTTTGCTACTGGATATGCTACATTTATTTATTTTTTCTTTCTTTGCACAAACTTTTTTTATTTGAAGGTAGTATTGTGTAGTGCTCAATGTTTTGTACCCTTGGTGACAGTGAATGTGAAAATTTCTTGCAGGTTGGCGGATTTGAAAAAGTATATGAAATTGGTCGAATTTTTAGAAATGAAGGAATTTCAACTCGTCATAATCCAGAATTTACCACCATAGAGGTACTTTCTGAAATGCCACTTTTTCTCGACTTATGAAGTCATCAATTTGAATGGTTACCACAAAGTGATGACTGTTAAAATTGTGCTTGTTATGTATATTTATTAAATATTGATAGTATTTATTTTAGCTTGATTCAGATGTATGAAGCATACTCCGACTATCAAAGCATGATGAACATGGCAGAGGAGATCATAACTCGTTGTGCTTTGGCAGTTCAAAATAAGCTTAAAATTGACTACCAGGTAAATCTGTTAACTGCTCACATGTTTCCCAGATTCTTTTGAGTCTGATCTCGGATGCTTGCCTGGCTCTTTCCTATCCTTGATCTGACAGTGCACGAGTCTTCCATACAGGGGTCAGAGATAAATCTGGAAAGGCCTTGGAGGAGAGAAACGATGCACAATCTTGTCAAAGAAGCCACAAAAATTGATTTCAGTGATTTTGGAGATGATCTTGAAATGGCTAAAAGAGTTACTCTCACTACCTTAGGGGATGGCCTTGATAATAAAGATAAATTAACCATTGGATCATGCCCATCCATTGGCCACCTTGTTAATGAGGTTATCCACAAATCTTTTTTCAGTAATATTTTTGTTCAGCACTTGTCACTGTCCATACCTGCGTGTGATTTAATTGACCATTTCCAACTTTGGAGTGTTGGCATCCAAAGCCACAGACCGTGATAAGTTTAGTTAGGCACTCGTTGAGGGTTCTGGGAAATCTATCAGTTGGATCTTTTCATCTTTCATTTTCATGAAGAACTAACAGCTCATTTATGATTCCATGTTTTGCAGATTTTCGAGGTGGTGGTTGAACCAAAGCTTCTGCAACCCACATTTGTCTTGGACTATCCTATCGAGATATCTCCCCTGGCCAAGCCTCATCGAAGGTATTAAAAATTATATCAAGAAGCAATTCCGTTCTATGCTAACTTTCCTTGAAGTATGTCTAAAAATATTTCTACCGATGGCATGTTTATTAGAAAGCAATCAAATATTCTGTTGGAGGATTTTGAATTTTCCGGTCAAGTCTAGCTTTCGTTGATATCACCTGTCTGTGCCGAGCAATTCGCAGAAAACATCACATGGACAGACGCCAAGTTTTATCCACGTTCCTTTGTTGAACTTCTATTTGTAATCTCTCATTTTATATCTCTCCATATTTAGGCATGCAGGCTTGACTGAGAGATTTGAGCTTTTCATTTGTGGTCGGGAACTTGCCAATGCATTTTCGGAATTAACAGATCCAATGGATCAGGTAAATTTTTTTGACTGAATTAGCTTAAATGTTTGTTTATATGCGAGGGAATGTTAGAAACAAAGTAATCTGCCCAGAGATGTATTACTGCAATCTAATAATTGCTTCAATCATTTGTTCATACTCTGCTGCTAAAACTAATCTTCCTTGTTGTAGCACACTTATGACTCTGCGGAGCATGCGATAAGGTCGTTCATTGATTTTTCATTGCACCTAAGCTTTGTTTGGGAAGAATGGTAGGGAGAAAGTGAGAGGTGGCAGGTGAAAATGGGTCAAAATTTAAAATTCTTGAGTAGACACCTTTTGAATTTTCTCCCACATTCTCTCCATCCAACCATGCAACAATTTGTCACAAGTAGACCAAGATTAACAGGAAGAGTTTCTCAAGCAACGCTTGCCAATGCTTTTCCTTTGATTAGGGAGTGAAATTGATTCTTCTTCTTTATTAGTTTTTTGTTTTTTCAAATTCTAGAGAGGACGCTTGGAAGAACAAGCGAGACAACATAATGAGAAGAGAGCAGCATCGCTCTTAAAAGGCGCTGCTACTGAAGAGAAAAAAGAGGAGGATGATGAATCTTACGAAGTGACTCTTGATGATGACTTTCTAACGGCTTTAGAATATGGGATGCCTCCGGCTTCAGGAATGGTTAGTGTTTGCTTGACCCATGTGCTTGAATTATGCATAGTGTTATATGCCTAGAGATACTGCTGATTAGAAGTAATACCGTGAAATCAGCAACTGTGATGGGCTATTGAATATCGTGCTTGCCAACTAGTACATGTGCTATACCACGTCCTGGAGCAACTTTACACATGGATAAGAACATCAGTTTCCTTTGTTCTGCTTCAGGGCCTTGGGATCGACAGGCTTGTGATGCTCTTGACGGACTCCGCTAGCATAAGAGATGTGATAGCTTTTCCAGTCCTGAAGATTCAGCAATGAGGTGAACAGCGAGAGTGTCTATGTAGATTATATCTCCCGCAAATTTCAATGGGATGAAGGGCTCTTCAACTCATTCCCACAGTCTTGAAAGTTACTAATTCTGTGAATTACTGACTTATAGAGTGTCTCGCCCTTAAATCTCATTCAGTGAGTTGTTGTCGTGTGTGGAAAATTTTGGTAGTTCTTTGGAGATGTTTTTATCTTGGAGTACCCATTTAGCACTCGGAAATCATTGCATTTTTTATTCTATATGTATTAGAATGATGCAGTCATAGAGAATGGAATTCGGCTGATTTAGGCATGTATTGGCCCTCTCGATCTTTGTGTATTTCATCTTGAAGGCGGTACAATCTGTGAATCTCATCTTTATTGAATTGGAGTAATGTATTCTACTGAAGACTTGAGAGATGTTGCCATGCCTTGGTCAGCTTACTTCCCATATCAGTCATGCAATATATGGTTTTTCCAATTAAATTCTTTTGAATTTTCGCAAATTTCCTGTTAAATTCTATCAATTTTTCACGAATACGCATTCCTTTCACTACAAAAAAACAAGGGATTAGCGACGAATTTTGCGACGAAAAATTTGGCAAAATCCGTGCAAATCGAATTTGCAACTAAATTAGCGACGGAAAAAATTCCGTCGCTAATAGGGCATGGCAAAAAATTCCGTCGCTAAAGGGCGTTGCAAAATTTTGCGACAGAAAAAAATTCGTCGCAAATTAGCCACGAGCACTATCCGTTGCAAAATTCGTTGCAAATTAGTCACGAACTTTATTCGTCGCAAAATTTGTCGCAAATTTAGTCGCAAAATTCGTCGCAAAATTCATCGGAAAATTTGTCGCAAATTAGCCAAGAACTTTATCCGTCGCAAATAATTCGTCGCAAAATTCATCGTAAATAATTCGTTGCAAATTAGCCATGAACTTTATTCATCACAAAATTTATCACAAAATTCGTCGTAAAATTAGCCACGAACTTTATTCGTCGCAAAATTTATTCTTCGCAAATTAGCCACGAACTTGATTCGTCGCTACTTATTTGTCGCAAATTAGCCACAAATTGTAATGGTCGCAAAATTCGTCTCTAAATATTCGTCGCAAATTTTACACCATTTGGGCTATCAAATCTTGTCCATAGCAATAGCTACACATTAATGAACATCATGTAATACATTCAAAATAATCAAAGGACACGAGACAACCATAGATTCCGCTTTAGAAACAGAAATGAACAAACCAGACACAATGTCATATAATTGAAAAATATAACTGAAGGAAAGATGCTAGTCCATAAAAAATAATGATATATGCAAAGTTGCAAAGTTTGATATGATGCCATTTGATATCCAAACTTATAATACATTCAAAATATTCATAGGAGGCGGGACAACCATAGATTTTGCTTAAAAAATGAAAAATTAACAAACCAGACACAAGATTGGACAGCTTTGGTACTTGACAGGACACCAAAAGCAGTCACTTTTGTCAACACCGATGAAATGTGGATACATAAATAAAGATATTCAATCAGTCCAGAATATAAAAGAAGCGTTTATGCATGGATGTGGAACTAGGTATAAAAAAGCAAGTAAGAGGGTTAACAAAAAAACGTTTCAGGACGAACATCAATGTTCTTACATATGAATATGAGTCAACTTTGACATCCACTGTAGTTTTTTCACCCTTGTAAACCGTATCTCTGTCACCTAGGAAAAATTAGATCCTTGTCCAAACAGCATTCAACAATTTAATGACTTAGAGAGGTAAATTACCAACATCAATTCCCAGGAAGAGAGGACTCAAAGTCAATTAAGGCATCTATTTTTACAATGTTCAAATATCATGATTTTTTGTAACGAGCATGTCATCTTGGGATCTCTAAATTTTCAGTTTTTCGCAAGTAAAGAACCTAGTTGTAAGAAAGTTATGCACAAAAAGTAATTGTAGGGCAGGAACATATTAGGTGAAACTGCACTTATGTCACAAAAGATTGTTAAGCAAGCTTACCCCCGATTTTGAGAATTTTAACTAGAAAGGACAGAGAAAATTATCATCATCATCATCAGCAATCTCAGCATCATTGTGTCGCTCATCATTGTGCCTATCACCTATTGGATTGATAGGAGGTACAGGAGGAACCTCATTGTAATTGAGGTTGAGGTGTTGTATAACGATTTGCATTTGTTGTTTCAAGTCATTTATTTCTTCGTCCTTCTCTACAAGTATATTTTTCAGTTGGTTCAATTCTTGGGTCAATTGCTCGTCATGTCGTGTCCTCCTTCGAACAGCCACATTGGATGATGAAGTTGTAGCATGATTCGTCATGTATATCCTTGATAAGGATCCCATCCCAAATATTTTTCCTTTTTTCATCCCACCCGTTGTCTCTACCCATAATGCCGTATTGTCAACTGATGGCTCAGACGCAGCAACACCATCATCACCACTAGCATTGCTCATTAAAAGTTCATCATATTTTTCCTACATTAACAATATAGATGAAAATAAAACAACTTCATATATATAACTACCATAAATATTAAAAGCATTCACGGTTTTCATTTTAGTTTCCATAAAGTCCAAAGTATAACCTTACATACCTTAATAGCTTTTGCTCGATTGCTAGTCCATGTCTTATCTTTTTTTTTTTAGATGTGCGTTCAAATATAGCTGTAAATGTCGGTTCCGTCCCTAATTCATGTGCCTACAAAATGTAAACATGAGTAATTGAATTAAATTAACTTATAACTTATTTAGCAGACTTACCATTCGTTTTCGATGCTCCTCAATATTCATAGAACCCCCAGCATATGTGGCAGACCCTTCACTAGAACTAGAAGATCGATTCTTTTTATTCTACTCACTGATTTTCTAACTTTTTTCAGTTTCCCAAATTCTGTTAATTTCCGTCCAATTGTCAGCTGTAATGAAAGCCGGCTTCACTTGCTTGATCTTCGCTTTATTTATCATATTTCGTATGTGATAACTGACTTTCTTCTGAAAAATTATTCTCACTTCATTCTCTTCCTCTTCATCCCATCTGAACTTCCGCTGCAATCAATACAAAAAAAACTGAAAGTTATTATGATGGTCACGTATCCATTACCATGCACTAGACAATTCGGTGATAGATTTTGTAAAGTTCATCTCGAGAAAAATATTTGGTCCCTTTAGTACCTAAAACTAAAGAGTTGTTCTGGTCCCTTTACATCATTCTTGACCATCAATATACTATACCAAACTTAGTTGGTGAGAAAATAGAATATCTAAAACTTACCTCGAACTCATTTCATCACAAAATTTTCACTTCTTGTGGAGCACTTATGTAATTAATATACTGCCCTATCCAATAGTTTTTGACTATTTTATTCGGTTTCTTCACAACAAACGTAGCATCCATGAATCTGTAAACATATGGATATTGTGCAACATCGATAATTCAGTTGACATCCATATCTAACCATAAATATTACATATACTTAAAAAAAATAAAGTACTTACGAATCTCCAAATGGGCATATCATGAATCGGTTATCTTCTTCACCTGTGTTTCCCTCATTATTCGATTGTTGCGTTGAATAACAAGGTGGAACGGAAGGAGATGAAGTTAAAGGAGATGGAACTGGAGGAGATTCAGTTCGCATGTGGCTAAGTCCCCTAACATGTTCTTGAGTGTTGAAGGAAAGGCCAACATGTCCATATTATCCATCAGCATATAGTGGTTGAGGGTTAGATGAAAGAACAGGGGAAGAGGAAAGGGACGGGGACGAGAACGAGGAAGGGGCTAGTCTTCTATTCATATGACCTCTACGTTTATACTGACAAGTAGGAAAGCTAGACAAATATGTAAAAAAATATAAACACGTATTACGGACACATAATGACGTACATGACGAAACTTATCATTTTGTTTCAGAAGTAGAAAATGTTTCCTCTTAATTAGCCAATGCCGAGTGTTTATGACATGCAATTTCCTACGAACAAATATACTATGAATCGCACTCATTTTGATATCAAACATCAATATATGAGCACGATATGCCATGCTAAGCCACAATAGCCATAATTAACCACACGATCCACTTTCAAACCACACGATAATTCATCAAGTAAAAGATCAATCATGAAACATCAATTTCAGCCGCATGATCTTCGTTCTCGACCACACGATCATCAATCAACCTACACGATCGGGCCATAGTTAACCAATCAGCCACAATTAAGCAAATCAACTACACGATTAATCTAATTAACCATATGATTGGCATTAAACAACAAAGGGTGTGAATGGTAACCATTCTGTTTCAGAAATCAAATTATTGCCAAAAATTGATTTTTCGCATTCTTGCTAGAAATTGACTTCTGAAGGAGAACTCTGTTCGGTAAAACATGACTAATTTTACTCCCGAAATTGATTTCTGGAACAGAACTCTATTTTGACTTGCTGAATTTTTTTGCACTTAAAAAAATTTAAATTTTACTCAATCTGGGTAGCCATGGGTATTATAAGCCATTCTGTAAAGTTTTTAAATTTTAGATTTTTTTAATTTTTTTGGGCACCTAAAAAAATTTCTGCCTAAAAATGGGTGGTCATAAGTATTCTAAGCCATTCTGTGAAGTTTTGAAATTTTTGAAATTTTTAATTTTTTTGGGCACCTAAAAAAATTTAAATTTCACTCAAAGTGGATGGCCACAGGTATTGTAAGTCATATTGTGAAGTTTTGCAATATTTTTATATTTTTATATTTTTTAACTTTTTTGGGCACCTAAAAAAATTTAAATTTCACTCAAAGTGGGTGGCTACATGTATTATAAACCATTCTGTGAAGTTTTGAAATTTTTTATTTTTTTAATTTTTTTTGGGCACCTAAAAAAATTTAAATTTCACTTAAAGTGGGTGGCCACAGGTATTCTAACCCATTCTGTGAAGTTTTGAAATTTTTTAATTATTGATTTTTTAATTTTTTGGGCGCCTATAAAAATTTAAATTTCACTCAAAGTGAGTGGCCACAGGTATTCTAAGTCATTCTGTAAAGTTTTGAAATTTTTTATTTTTTTGGGCACCTAAAAAAATTTAAATTTCACTCAAAGTGGGTGACCATATAAGCTATTCTGTAAAGTTTTGAAATTTTTGATTTTTTTAATTTTTATTTGGGTACCTAAAAAAATTTAAATTTCACTCAAAGTAGGTGGTCACAGGTATTCTAAGCCATTCTGTGAAGTTTTGAAATTTTTTATTTTATTATTATTTTTTAATTTTTTTTGTGCACCTAAAAAACTTTAAATTTCACTCAAAGTGGGTGGTCACAGGTATTTTAAATCATTTTGTAAAGTTTTGAAAATTTTGATTTTTTTATTATTATTCTTTTTTTTGGGTAGCTAAAAATTTAAATTTCACTCAAAGTGGGTGGCCACAGTTGTTTTATGCCATTTTGTGATATTTTGAAATTTTGATTTTTTTATTTAAAAAATTCACCAAATTTCATATTTTCCCAAAATCTGACTTTTTTTAATTTTCTGGAAATATTCTTTAGAATTTTTTAATTTTAATGCATATTCTGAAAAAACGATTAATCAACCACACGATCGTCATTGAACGCTTAATCGGCGACATAATCGACAAATTAACCAGGCGAACATCGATCAAAGCCACATGCAATCCTGAAATCGGCCCCTCACTTAGCCAACCAATTCGACACTAAATAATCCCTAAACAAGTCCGATTAATACTCAATATACTAGGTAGGATTGAGAGAGTTACTTACTTGGTTCAAGACCAAGAAAAACCAAACAATAATAATATTTTGGCCGGTCGACCAGTGGTGGGCTCGGTGCGGGCCCAAGTGGTGGCTAGTCAGCCAGGCTCTCGGCACGGCACTCGGCCACGGCTGGGCGAACGACGGTGGAGCTGGGCGGTGACGGCGTCGGGCGACGACGGTGTTGGGTGGCGGCGATGGCGTCGGGCGGCGATGGCGACGGCTACGAGCTCGGGCGAAGCTGGGTGGCAACGGCGTCGGGCGGCTACAGGGCGGCGACGGCGTCGGGCGGTGGCTGGGCGGCGGTTGGGCAGTGACGGTGTTGGGCGGCGACGGCTAGGCGGTAGTTGGGCGGTGACGGCATCGAGCGGCTGCTGGGCGGCGGCGAGCTCGGGCGAGGTTGGGCGGTGACGGTGTCAGTCGGCTGCTGGGCGGCTGCGAGGTGGCGACGGCGTTGGGCGACTGCTGGGTGATGACGGCTATGAGCTTGGGCAACTGCTGGGCGGCGACGGCGTTAGGCGGCGACAGCGATGGCTACGAGCTCGGGTGAGGCGCGCGGGCGAGTTGGGTGGCGGCGAGCTCGGCTAGGCAAGCAGCAAGCACACGCGCAGGCAGGCGACGACGGCGACGGCAGCTGCGAGCTGCTGGGTGTGCAGGCAATGACGGCGACGACAGCTGCGAGCTGCTGGGTGTGCAGGCGACGACGGGTTGGCGATCAGGTCCAGGGTACTCGGCGACGACAACAGGAAGAAGAAGAAGAAGAAGAAGAAGAAGAAGAAGAAGAAAATAAAAAGAAAAAGAAGAAGGAAAAGGTCTGAAAAAGAAGAGTGGATATGACCGAGGGGCACGTGCGCGGGCAAGGGGGGAGAGAGAGAGAGAGACGGGCGCAAAAATTTGAAACGTGCGCGAATGTGGTTGCGACGGATTTTGCGACGAAAAAATAAATCCATCGGAAATTTGAGACGAATTTCAAAAATAAAAGATCTGTCACAAATTTGCGACGGATTCTAAAAATAAAGGGTATTTTTGAATCTGTCGCAAATTTGCGATAGATTTTGCTTTTCGTTGCAAATTTGCGACAGACAATATTTTTCCGTTGCAAATTTGAAACGGACAATATTTTTCCGTCCCAAATTTGCGACGGAAAAATATTGTCCGTTGCAAATTTCCGACGGATTTATTTCGGATTTCAAAAATAAATGACATTTTCGAATCCGTCGCAATTCGAAAAATTGCCATCAATTTCACTTCCGTTGCTAATTCTTCGATGAACAGTAGCCACGAATAAGTTGTTGTCGTAAAATGAGCGACGAAATTAGCAACGATCCAAATCCAATGGAAAATAGAATATCGCAAATGTCATCGCACGAATAATATTTGACTTGTCGTCATTTAGCGATAAATTTTCCGACGATCAATTACATTAATAAGAATAATTGACAACAATAATAATAACAAGAACAATAATTATGACAACCAAAATAACATTTGTCGCAATAATAATTACACATCATTAGTGTTTTGTTACAAAAATTTTAATCTTCATGCTCGTCTTTGTCTTTGTCTTGATCTGCATCTTCGTCCTTGTCTTGATCTTGATCTTCATCTTCTTCATGAGCATCATCTTTATCATCTGTCTCAAAATTAGATTCTGAACCATCTTGTACATTTAATTCGCAAATTTCAGTTGAATTCATATCTATCATTGCTCCACATGGATCTTGTAAAGTTGAAATGTTATATTCCTCAGTTTCAACCGTGTTATAAACTTCCTCTTGTTGATAGGCTTTATCCTTCCAGTGTTCCTCGATTTTTCTCCGTGCTTTAATTTTACATACAGCCCACCAATTAACTTTGTCACGTTTCAAACTAGGATATGATGCATAACATACTTGAATTGCTTGTTGTGCCAAGACAAATGGTTTATATTTCATATACCTTTTTTTGTGATTTATTTCAACCAAATTAAATTTCGTATGCACCTTTATTCCTTTGACGGGGTTGAACCACTTGCACTTAAATAACACAACCCGCATCATTAATGGTCCAGGGTACTCTATCTCTATGATTTCATCCAACAAGCCATAAATTATCTTTTGAACCGTCACCATTGGATGACCGAACAGACACACCACTATTCATTGTGGCTTTTCCCATTCCATATTCTTGAGTGTGAAAATTATATCCATTTATGAAATATGCTGGCCAACTTCATACTCTTAACTATGGACCCCATGACAGATGATATAGCAATCCTTGCTCTCCAAGTTCATTATGATTACTGTGAACTTAAGGTTACACACGTAAAATCAATAATATATATTTTAATAAATGATGTATAAAATTTTAATAACTTGGTTTTGATCCATAGGCAACTTACATATGTTTTGAACCATGCTGCAAATTGTTCATCACACAAACGGTCAAACTCATTTGGTGGTAGTCCATACATTGAAATTTGGAAAATCCTAGTAATAAATACTATTTATATATTAGCAAATATTTGACACACAATACATATATTTACAAATTTACACTTACTCGAAGTATGGCTCGACTTCTGGGTAGTTCAGTAAAATATATGTATGGGCTGCATGCCGTTTTTCGCCTGTTAAGTAACGAAATTGACATGTGTCGCTTGGTCGACCCAGATAATTGAAAATAGAGAATGCTTTGCAATTGGGATCAATGTGGCCCTCATCATTTTTGCTTGCTCTCAGCCTCTTGCACTGCATGTGCGGTTCAAAATAGTATGATGTAAATATTGTCACTTCTTCCATAATATATGCATTACAAATTGAAACTTCAACACATACCTTATTCTTCACTTTTTTCTTCAAATGATATAAGAATCTAGTTGCAATAGAAAAAAGCTTATCGGAACATAATATATAATAAAATAATTTGAACTTTATTTAAAAAAAATTACCTCTCAAATGGATATATCCATCGAAATTGGACAGGACCTGCAACTTTAGCCTCATAAGGCAAATGAACTAAGAGATGCTCCATCGAATAAAAAAACGATGGAGCAAATATCATTTCTAAGTTGCAAAGAATAATTGGAATCTCTCTCTCTAGTTTCTCCATGTGTGATGTTTTTAACACTATCGAGCAAATATCATGCAGAAAATTGCTTAACTCTGTAATGGCACCCCATACAAAGTTCGGTAGAACTTCCTTGAAAGCTATTGGAATTAGTCTTTCCATCAATACGTGACAATTATGACTCTTCAAATCTGTCAACTTACATTCATTCAAATCAACACATCTCCTAAGGTTTGAAGCATATTCATCAGGAAACCGCACAGATTTCAACCATTGATAAATAACTTGCCTCTGCTCCTTATTCAATATATAAATTGCTTTTGGTTTTGGTCCTCTGCTGCTTACATCCACATCTAGTGTTGGCCGATCACAAATATCTCTCATATCTTTTCTTGTATTCAAGTTGTCTTTTGTTTTTCCTATGACATTCATCACAGTATTTATGACATTGTCGAAAACATTCTTTTCTATGTGCATGGCATCAAGATTATGATGAATAAGATGGACCTTCCAATATAGTAGATTCCAAAATATACTGCGTTTTGTCCACTTATGTGTACTTCCGTACGCAAAAGTCGTGCCGTGAGGGTTCTGAACAACAGTTGGAAAGTCCTGCACCCGCTCTCAAATTTGATCGCCAGTCAACCTCAATGGTGGAGGTGTTTTTTCAATCCTATTCTTGATGAACTCTTTTTTATTCCTTCTGAATGTATGATTTATCGGTAAAAATTATCTGTGACAGTCAAAATAGCTGGGCTTCTTTCCATATTTTAATCTAAATGACTTTGATCTCTCCAAACATATCGGACATCCTAAGATCCCAGCTGTACTCCATCTAGATAACATTTCGTAAGCTGAAAAGTCATTTATCATCCAAAGAAGAGCAGCCTTCATTACAAATGTTTGATCGATGGAAACATCATATGTAAGAACACTTTCCTCTTATAGCCATTATAACTCTTCATTCAATGATTGCATATAAACATCTATTAACTTTTTCGGATTTTGCAGGCCAGTCACGATCAATGTCAAAAACATATAAGGTGTCTTCATGCACATACCAGGTGGAAGATTGTACGGCGTAAAGATAACTGGCCAACATGAATAACTTTTTCCTGATTTTTCAAACGGGGCAAATCTATCGGCACAAAGACCTAACCTGATATTTCGAGGCTTTATCGCAAACTCAGGGTATGTTCTATCAAAATGTTTCCATGCCTCTGCATTTGAAGGGTGACACATGAGACCCTCTTATGTTTCATGATTTGCATGCCAAGTCATGTGTTCAGCAGTGGCTTGAGATGCATAAATCCTTTGCAATCTGGGGATTAAGGGCAGATAAAACATTTGCTTGCATGGTCTATGCTTCTGATTACGACCCTGCCTCCTATTAATCTTGTAACTAGGTTGCCTACAGAATTTGCAAGATTCTGTCTTTTCATCATCTCTCTAATATAACATATAACCCCTACTACATACATCAATTCTTACAACCGGAAGACCTAAGTTATTCACTAACTTTTTCATATCGTAAATTTCACTTGGCATGATATTATGACGAGGCATTGTTTCCTGCATTACTTCAACAAAAGAGTTGAAGTAATCTGCAGACACATTATGCTCTGCCTTGATAGTTAACAGTCTTGCTATCATTGATAACTTAGTGTGGTTGTCACAACCTGCCCATAAAGGTTCATCTGCTACTTTCAAAACTTCCCAAAACTAATTAGATTAAAAAGTTTCATTACACACATTCTCATCAAAATCCGTTACTCCTATCTCTTCCAATTGTGATGTATGACTAGTACCCACTTATTCAAGTATAGGACTAAAACTAGTACTTGCATGATTCGATTCTGAAACAAAATTCTGACCAGCTACATCAATCGCCATTCTCTTGTATGGGTTCAATTGGTCATAATAGCTACATTCTTCTTTAACTAAAAATTGGTCACTTCTTCGATATCCTTCATCAGATATAAATGGTTCACCATGGCAAGTCTAATTATAATAATTCGGAAAAAACCTAAATCTACAAAGATGTTCTCTAACTTTATCACACACATTAAATTTACCATTATTGCACTTTTTACAGGGACACCTTAACTTATTTCCATCCATGAACTCATATTTACTACTAACAAAGTCTAAAAATAGTTCCAACTCAGTACGAAATTCATCGGTCAATCCTCGACGTCCAGGTAAGTTCTTATTATACATCCAAGCCCTGTCTCTTTGCATTGTGTTTGCATTAAAATAAAAAAATCTCTTAAAATATTTAAAATATCATATCTACCGTTCTTAATTAAAACCATAAAATTATGAAAATTAAAATTTTGTTTTTCACGCAACAATTACTTTGAAATTGAAAAAATTGAAAAAATTGCCATGTAAAAAAGACTTATCCAAATATTTGACTGAAATCTTGATAGTCGAAAGTGGTCAATTTGATGAGAATTGCAACGTTCACTTGGATTGCGAGATCTTCAATTGGACACGTACCTAAATAAAAGAAAAATCACTTAACATTCATTTTTTAATAATTTTTTATTTTTTCCGAATTTTTTAAATTTTTTTCCCCTTATATTTTTCTCCAGTCGCCGGTTCGGCGACCGGCTAACGCCGACGAGTTCGACCTCGCCCAGATCTAGGTAACGGCGAGGTCGATGGCCATGGGGGGAGGCCGAGCGGCCTTGCCGACTAGCGGCCTCGCCTAGATCTGGAAGAGGCCTCGCCGGCCATGGGGCGAGGCCGCCGATCGACCTCGCCGTCACCCAGATCTGGGCGATGGCGAGGTCAACCGCCACACCTAGGCGAGGTCGCCGGTCGACCTCGCCGTCGCCCAGATCTGGGTGACGGTAAGGTCAACTGCCATGCGGGGAGGCCAAGCGGCCTTGCCGGCCATGGGGGAAGGCCGAACGGCCTCGACCCATGGCTGGGGAGGCCGCTCGGCCTCCCCCCATGGCCGGCGAGGTCTCGCCAGTGGCCGTTCGCCGGACCGGCGATCGGCCAAGAAGTTACAAAAAGAAAACAAAAAATAGTTAATAAAAAAAATTCGAATTCAGCGATGAATAGTTTTGCGATGAATCGTATTCGTCGCCAATTAGTCACGAAATTAGTTACGATACTTATCGGTAAAAAAGCTTTACCGAGATTGATTTTTGCGCGCACGGATTATTGAGAGAAACGAAAGAGGGAGAAGGCGGGAGAAAAGCGGGGGATGTGAGGAATCAGTACAGAGAGAGAGAGAAATTGACGGGTGGGATGGATATGACGAAAGTTATTTTCCGTCATAAATTACAAATTAGAGACGAATTTTTTATCTGTCGTAAATTAGCGACGGTAAAAATATCCATCCCTACTTTCGTCGCAAAATGGTAAATTTCGTTGCATAAATTAGCGACGGAAAATAAATCCATCGCTAATTTTGTCGCAAATTTGCGACGGAAAATTGGTCGTCGCTAATTTGCGACGGAATTAGCGATGACCAATTTTCCGTCGCAAATTAGCGACGAACAATTCTCCGTCGCAAATTTCCGTCGCAAAATTCATGTTTTTTTTAGTGTTTGGCCTGTATGGAAACTTTTTCCACAGATGTTGCGGTTTACACAAATTACTTGGAGCACATGAAATCTGTTTAAGACGACTAATACAACTATGTAAAATTGTCTATTATTTTTTCATTGTTCTAAACCATATGGTTTTTTTTTGGTTTTCAAAATCGGGAGGAAAAATCATCAATGGAAATCATAATCGGAGCACGAATCTACTCTCCCGTGTGCCCGTTGTGAGCCGTTAACAGCTGCAAGCATTCCTTTGTTAGCTGTCTGATCATATATGTTTTCAGCCGTTTGGTCTAAAATTTGTCGACGTCAATTGTACACGGCAAGTTTGCCTTGCTTTTAGCTCCTGGCAGCACAGGCGAACAAGCCAGGACTTATGCAGGTATCTTTTTTGCCTTAGTCAATGTGGCTCTCATCTGCACTGAGGTCAAAACGTTTCTCTCCACCTTACCATCATTTGACAAACATATTGTTTTGCCATTTCTTCCATTTCTTCTCCTATCTTTGCCTTCTGTGATGATGGCATTGCTGTGCTGCACCCCTGCCAAATTCGCTAGCACCACACGCCTGCTGCACCCGTGCACGCATGCGTGTCGAGTGCATGCATGTGGGTCATTCCTCGCATTCCCCACTCGAGAGCTTGTCGGGGAGAGAGAGAGAGAGAGAGAGAGAGAGGGAGTAGTTGTTTAAGATACGACAATGCTCGTGTATTGACGTCACCGTTTGACTTTGGAGGGATTGTACTCTTCTTGTGCATGGATGCTGCAGATCGGCATGCTGTCATGACAGAGCAAGAAGAGCGAAAAGCAAAGGACAAGCGATTGACATTTGGTGCAATTTGAATACGGTGGCTCAAGAACCGGAGAGACGAATGTGGAAGATCTTGGTAACAGTTGATCTCTTATCGAATTATATATATATATTTCTTAAAAACATATCCAAGTATATTAAGATATTAAAAAGTAAAGATTAATCAACTGAAGATGTTCTATCCGCATCAAGTACCCACTCGTCTCATGGATTATAGAAATGGATAATAATATAAATAGTTCTTGAACTTTGGTCCGGTGTGCAATATCATCCTTGGATTTTTAATTTGTGCAACATGATTCTTGAACTTTAGATTAACGTGTAATGTCGTCTTTGGACTTTTAATTTATTTAATGTAGGGATGAGCGGTTCTAAGTTCTTTAGGTTCCAGGTTCTTTACAAATTCCTCCTAGAACGTGGAATCTACCTTCAAGTACAGGTTTCTCATTTTTTGAAACCTGGAACCTATCTGTCGGAATCTGAAACTTGAGACCTACCCTATCACAGGTTCCACGGTAGATTCTAGAGTCTAATAGGTTCTTTTTTTTTTTTATTTATTTCATACAAAACGAAAATGAACACAACAATATTGAACAAACTTGTCATTCATCAAAGAGAATACAAATAACTAGTTTTTCTAGCATTATGGTTCAAATAAATATAATTAAAATAAGAAGCCATTGCATGAATCGATATTAGGAGTGAGCGGTTCCATGTTATGTATAGGTTCCAGGTGGAACCTATCCACAATATTAGGTTTATCATTTTTTGAAACTTGAAACTTACCCCAGGGTCAATTCCATGATTTACATGTGTTTCCACCTATATTATTAATTGAACAATTACAGTAAATCATCATCTTTAATGACTACCACTTGGTAGTACGATCAACTGATCACAACTTGTATTTAGACACATGAAGAATATAAAACATTAACAAGTCATAAATGAAAGCTTAGATTAGTGATTCCAGATTATACACTCATCATCTAAAGCCATAAAACTCTGCAGGATCACCCGAAAACATAGATCAAGAAAAAATACAAAAAACTTATTAGGTTTCACTTCAAGTTTCACCTACCTAGAACCTGAAATCTACCCATTAAAACAGATTTTCTAATGTCAATCGATAAGAGACTATGTGGTCCATATGCATTTTCCTCCTTAAAATTATGGAAAATCTTGACTCGTTGAAAATGCTTGAGCATATGGAAGCTTCCATCACACTCCATTCTCTCTTTACCATCTATCTGCACTTCGCGGCATGCCATTCAGGGAAAAGAGACCACTTTCCAAAAAGATTCAAAGCCATAATGAAACGCGAGCACCGGTGATTGCTTTTGATAATGGCAAGCGTGTCTCATCATGACCCTCCATTTGATAGATTCTCTCCATCACGATGAACGGCTGCGATAAGACAGAGTTTGGTGATGACGTGGTTAGGGCAATGTCAATAAAAATCCTAAATTATGTTCATTAAGACACAAAAAAACCCAAACTTATACTTATGTGCTACATTTACCATTTTTCAATAAGATCTGTTAAAAATATGTCTATATGAATGCCAGAAAACAAACTGTGTTAATCAGGCACTCGCGTAATTTAAGTGAAATAACAACGACATTGTTTTGATTGAAAAATCATTCGACGAAACTTTAATAAAGAGTAAATAGGTCAGATAGGTACAATTTTGAAGTGAATGTCATAAAAAAAGTTTAGGGTGAATATGTCACACGAATATAATTTGATGTTTTAAATATTACAAAAAAATTCTGGATAATATAATTTGAGGTTTTTCGTGACTTTTTTACTAGTATTTAATCAATGTTGGGTCGGGAGGTGGGGTCCATCGTACGGAAGATTGGCCTTGTGCAAGACTCCAATTAATGATACACAAAGTTAAACCGTGATCAAGGGGCATTAGGTGATCAATTTATGATAAGCATGTCAGCTATCAATACAACTTGAAAGAAGGAATAGCATGTGGGGCTTTTCATAAGAATAAGATTCGATAGTTTTTGATTTTGTTTGGTTAAGTATGTGTTGTTTTGGACCTCCGAACTTTACTTAATCATGCCGATAAATCGTCTAACTTTCTAGATTTATCTGATGAAGTCCTTTTTTTTTAATCGTGATTAGCAATGTCGTCAAATGTTGACGTGGCATTGCCAACGTGGTGCAAAACGGGGGCCCTCACTTGAGTATCGCGGGGGTTACATTTCGCCGGTGAGGGTTGTTGCAGCTCGGGCTGTAGCGGCAGCCGCCTCTTGCCCCCTCACCGCTGCCCGTTCTTTTTTTTTTTTTCTCTTTTAGGTTTTGTGTTTGCTGATGTGGCATTTATTCGATATTATATCATAAACAAATTTCCTCCACGTCCCTTCAAGAGACCGAACGCGTCGTTGATGGTGGTCGACAAAATGGCAAGATTGCAAAAAAAATCGAGAAAGTTAAGAGTACTCAATTGCAGCACAACGAAAACGTCATATTACCAAATTGCACGGACCACGTTAATCACGGGACAAAAACTATACGTAACCTGATACTCATTTGTCTTTTTTCATGATTTATGGAGATTCGAATTGACTGGCAACACAAGACTTTTGTTTTGGCCGCCATATAGGGGATTGGTAGGTAATCTATCTAAATACCAATAATATTATAAATCAACACGTCCGCTTCGGTTGACCATAGTCCCATCGACTTGTGATTGGCAAATTTCCACAGTTAAAGACGCCTGCGGTGAGCGCATTCCAAAGAAATTATTGGTTCTCAAATCTCGAATTTTTCAAAGGAGATCAGACAAGACACGGCATGACAACGTGAGCAATTCGTCGTGCAAATTACGTCACCCGGACCCGTCAGAGCCTCCACGAAAGGCCAAAAAAACAAGAGACGAGGGCAACTAGAATTAGAATGCGTAGCATCGTTTTCACCGTGAGGACCCGCATCGCGGCTGTTCCTTCCTTTTCTCTTCTGATTCCAATCCATCCATCGAACCCAAATCTCTCTTTTTTTTTATTATGCTGCTAAATATTCCTCGGGGCGGGCCAGTGCCGATGGCAGGTAGGGCGGGATAGGACTAGTATCGCCGGGGCATCTCTTGCGTGGAAAATGCCCCCGCCCCGTTCGAGACGGTATTCCACCGAGCCATGAGTCCCTATGCCTCGTGCCTATCTCTAGCAATCACGTTATATCTGCCGTAGTTCCTATAGAAAGTGCAGCATCGTGCAACAACTTAAAACTTGTCGATTGATCGTTAAGATCTATAGTCTTGTTGTCAAAGGGTTACACGGCTCAGACATTCCTTCGGAGAGATAATATAGATTTTTTCAATGAACATGACCAGAGCCGTTAAATGAGATCTATTTACTCGAGATGAAAACGATATGAGACAAAACATAAGTTATAAAAAGATCGCGTTCAATCGACGTACGAAATCAAAATAATCGATGCGGATTAGAAATAAAATAATCACAAACAGATACGAGTTGTCACCAACCTATCCATTGAAAAAACCAAGATGGAACGAAGACAAAGATATTTTCATCCAAGGTTAAGTTAATGTTGGCAGCTCACCGAAAAGTCGGCAAAGGAAAAGCGAAACGAAAGTACTGTGTGCGTGTGTCGAGGATGTTGGGCAATTAATGTTCTGTTTCTTCAATCTCGAATTCATTCAGTGCGCC
Source organism: Syzygium malaccense (assembly GCA_031216405.1). Lineage (NCBI taxonomy): Eukaryota > Viridiplantae > Streptophyta > Magnoliopsida > Myrtales > Myrtaceae > Syzygium > Syzygium malaccense. The sequence goes on along the minus strand of CM062262.1, from coordinate 20,955,860 downwards.
TCGTCGGACGACTTGCCCCACTTCCGTGTAGTGCAAAAAGCTTCGTCCTTCCACTCCACCACCCCCTGTTTGCCCGTTTGATCTTCTTCAACCTTCGCCCCGCCTGCGGAGTTGTTCATGGCTCCACAGTAATGGGTTCGGAGGCTCTTCCCGGGTGCACGTCCAAGCTCCCCGACAAGGAATCTTGACAGCTTCGGGTTTCTCAGCTGGTGCTCTGGCGATTCCTGCTTGATAGCCGCAAGAAAGAGGTCGAATTCGCTTCTGGGTCTTGATTGCTTCTCCCAAAGGCAAGGTCTTTATCTCCATCCATAGTCAAGAATTTGGAAAGCGAGGGGTGGTTCTTGCTTCGGTGCTGGCCTTTCTCGTGATGTCTCGATTTGGGTCTTTCTTGGGCGTCATCCTCTGCTGTGTTTGACATCTCTTTTCCCTCTGTGCCGATTCGGAGCGATGGGTGTGATCTGGGTCAGGTCTTAGCACATCACCCCAAAACACTTTTTGATGAGGTTTTTTGTTTGCAAGCTCCATTGCCCACCTTTCGTGTGCTTCTGCAAGCCCTCCCCTCACATTTACGCTCCCGGACCGTTGAAATTGGAGGATGCCCCGCATGTCCCTCCACCAGAAGTCTCGGTCTCTGATGGCTCTGATCAGTTGTGTGGAGAGACCGCAGAGGTCGGAGATGATGCGGGTTTAGATGAGAAGAACGGAGAAACTGATAAAGTCATCATCAAGAGCTGCCTCAAGAAGAAGAAGGCAGGTTTGGAAGCACTCTGTGCTGAGAAGAAGCAAGTGCAATGGGTGGACTTGTTAGGGAAGGAGCTTGCTGAGGTCAAGGAGTTTGAATCTAGGTGGGTAAATTTTCTCTTTCTGCTTCGTCCTTGTTGATAAATTCCTTTAATCTTTTGGATTCCCTTGCCTTTTATTTTCTGTAGGGTTCTATTCCTGACTATAGTCGGATGACATGGAATTGTATTGATTTTAGCTATGGTTTTGCTAATTTGATAGTCAGTTTGGTCTAGTGGTTGAGGAAAATTTGGGGGAAAAGTGGATGAAATGGTGACATTGAGATAAAATGTTCCGCTTTAAGCTCTTTCCACGAGAATAGGCAAGGCCACATAGGATCACGGCCTGTGGGACAGTAAAAGTTTCCATATTTAGGCTCTTCATTGGGCTTGAGTGTTTGGAGAGTTTGTTCTGAGAAGTCTCTGTCTCTCCCAAACCGTCCCACTGGTCTCGATATTGCTCTATCACCAGAAGATATCAAAACCTGTTTATCTGTGAATGCATATTGGGAGCTTCTGCTCTCATGTTTGAGAAGCTTGCAATGTCCTTGCTTTTTTGGTTGTCTTTGGCGAAGCAAGAGCTGCGAAGTGTGGTGATTTTGGATGCCAATGGGGTGGGTGTGCCTTTAATAATAATCTACTGGATGTTAGAAAGAAGAGGAATGAGAAAACTCCTTTTAGCTGTCTGATATAGGAGACGCAAAAATTGCGCATGATTGTGATAATATTAAGGCCAAATAGAATTTCGACCTGATGCAAAAAAGAGGCATGGTTAAGGATAAAAAAAACAGTTCAGCATAGCATGATTATTACTTCTCTAAGTATCACTAGTTGTCTGCTGGAAATTGAATGGACTGTGCAGGTGTATAAGATGGCCGTCATCACGGTTGAAAAGGGATGTCTAGCGTGTTTTGCATCAGGAAATAGAGAAAGAAAATGGCAGAGAAAATCAGCTCTACTTTGATTTTGGATAAAACCTATGAACCTATGTGTAGATAAATTAGCTGATCATGCTATCACTGAAGGAGGTACTTTGGTCCAGTATACCTTAGGTTGGTTGATGCAAGCAAGATGGATGAATAACACATTGTCTCGATTCACAAGAGGCATGATTGACTTTCAGAAAATCGTTGAGAGATCAATTTGGTTTTGTCTTCTAAATACTGTGTGCAAGAGTGCATGTTGATCGAAAACTTGAGTTGGATTTTGTATTAGATTGAGTTGTCTGTGCAAGAATGAGCTGGCCATTTATTGTGGCTTCCTCCAGTTACATGTATGTTGGAGTGGGTTTGAAAAATATGGATCCATGTCCTACGAGTTTTTCTGATAACCCTTGAGTGAGAGGATAGAGAGAATTTGAGAACCACAAGTTTGTAGGCAAGCGCAAAAGCGCATCAACGGGACTGATGACATTTATAGACTTGCTTGTAATTGTAGAGAAGTGCTTCAAGAAATAATTGACTATATTCCATGTATGCAATGCGTGCATGCACATGGCTGTGTGTGTATTCGTGTGTGTGCTCACATGTCGAAGGGTTAATGTTGGATCTTGCAAACGGGTATTCCACTCATGGTTCGGTTTTATAAGTTTGCCTGACTCTGCTCCTTTCTCTCTCCTTGTATTGACAGTGAAGTGGAAGAAGATTATGGAGGTAATGGACACAATCTCTGTGTCATTCTTTGAGACCTATTCCGTCTCCGGTGCTTGTATGAAGCAAGCATTCTGATGATAAGACGCTCGTAGATCGTCGTCGTACGTCTCTTTTCAACTTTAGAAGAAGTTTCTTCTTTCTGGAGTCGGTATCTGGAGATTCGTTAGGTCTCTCTCTCTATGTATAGATATTGCTGCTCTGCCCTCAATGCAAGACTCATTCCATACGATTGCTATTCAAATAAAATGCGTCAAATATTCTTTTCTTCTTCTTCTTTTTTTCCCCAAGATTTCTCTCTCTCACTCACAGAGTAGTTTTGAGAACAAACTATTGACACACTGCACATCCAAATTCAGGCTCCCCTAATTATGCAAAATACTCCAATCATGTTCACATTAAATGTCATCCGTAACTGTTCAACCAATGGATTGTCATCATCAAAATATATTCCTAAGGTTGATTCACCTTCTAACATGATCATATCAAACCCGAGATAGAATTTTGAATTTAACTAAGGGTCTGTTTATTTAAAAGAAAACTGTTTTCGGTAAATTATTTTCTGACAATCTAGTGTTTGGATGACGGAAAATGGATCTACGAAAACATGTTTTACGAATTGAAAACAACAAGCTTAGATGGGGGAAAATAGCTTCGGTCAGATTGGGTCACAAATTCAAATTGTAACTCAGTTTCACTTAAATGGAATTTGAGGAATTCAATCATACACAAAAGAAATCATTAAAGTTTCTTCCGTGAATAATTCAAATAAAGTGACTGATTTGGTGGTTTTTGCCTTATTTATAGGAATATGTTTGTCGACACAAGCAGAACTTTGGACTTTATGGTTGGGATTCAACTTTGCAAAACAATTTAGTTTTCATAAGATCATCATTGGGTTTAACTCTTAAACCATTACTAATTTTGTTAGTCCAGATCTTATAATTGATAATGCTAGCCCTACTTTACTTAAAATATCAGAAGACTGCTGGTCTCTCATTTTGAGTTTAAAGTGCAGCATAACTTTCGTGAAGGAAATAGCTCTGCTGACTGACTTGCTAATCTTGGAATCGATAAACGCTTGGATACTAGTGTCTTTCAATTACTTCCTACTTCATGTAGATTTACAACATTAAATTTATATATTCAACTTTAGCCCCTTTTCATACAGAAAGAAAGTTTTTACTCTGAAATCCGATGGAAATAGACAGAAAGGAAATAGATAGCTGGGCAGTAGTTCAACGCCGAACCTATCCACTTAGGTGGGCCACTGACCCAGAAAAGTAAACTTAATATATCTGGGCCATCGCTCCACGTGTCAAATAGTACATTGATAAGAAAAGATGCCGTGCAAGGTACGAGGACCATTACGCTTTCCCTTAGGGATTTTCTGATATTTGACTGGATCTACAAACATGTCAAGCTTGAAAACTGAACAGAGCAAAATTGCTAATGCCCAAAACAAGTAGGTTAATGCGTATCCCACAGACAAGGCTTTTGTAGTGGACTGGGAGAGTTCATTTGGCTTTGCCCTTTGCTCAATTCTCGCCAAAGTACTGATGGGCATTGCTGATGTGAACTGATGTTGTAGCCAACCTCAGAAAAATCAGTCCAAAGAAAGCACATGGTCTTCCTTGGAAAAGTCTCCTTGGATTGAGAATTTCTCAGGTCCTCACGTCTCCAATCGCATCATATAAACCACCACTTGGTAGCTTCACTTGTCATCAAGACAAGTGGTGATGCTTCAGTATTGCATTCTTTTAGCTTTCATATTCTTCTTTGTCCTCTTCCTTTGCTCGATCAAGAAACTTGTCAAGTTGAGGGCGCGCACGAGTCCTAGTCTCCCTCCAGGAAGCCTAGGATGGCCACTCATCGGCGAGACTCTGGAGTTCCTCCGAGTGGGACGGCTAGGAGAGCCCGAACGGTTCATCAGGGAGAGGATGGACAGGCACGATGCGAGGGTCTTCAAGACGTCCCTGCTTGGGGAGCCGATGGCCATCTTCTGTGGGACTGCGGGGCACAAGTTCTTGTTCGGCAACGAGAACAAAGCTGTCAGGGTCTGGTGGCCGAGCACTGTGCAGAAGCTGTTCCGGTCAAGCCTGGTCAACGCTGCTGGTGAGGATGCCAAGGCCCTGAAGAGGATGCTCATGAACTTTTTCCATCCTGAGGCGCTCAAGAGGTACATTGAGAGGATGGACATGATCACCCGACACCACCTTGACACGCACTGGGAAGGAAGAGAAGAAGTGCCACTCTATCCGATGCTTAAGGTCTACACTTTCGAATTGGCCTGTCGCATCTTCACCAGCACCGATGACCCTACACGAGTTTCAACCCTGGCCGCCCTATTCGATGTTTTCATAAATGGAGTTGTGAATTTGCCTATAAGTTTCCCTGGAACGGCATTCTACTGTTCAACCAGGGCTGCCAGTCGAATCCGGGAAGAGATTCGATCGATTGCTAGGGAGAGAAAATTAGCTCCGTGGGAAAAAAAGGCGATGCCTGACCAAGATCTTTTGTCCTTCTTGCTCACTTCTGCTGACGCTAATGGACGGTTCTTGAGTGAGATGGAGATCATTGACAACATACTCCTAATACTATTCGCTGGGCACGACACCACAAGATCCGCCATCACGTTGCTCATGAAGTATCTGAGTGATTATCCTGAAGTCTACGAAAAGATTTGCAAAGGTTATGAGCTTTAAAACACATCTGCAAGGCCTTTTTTTGTTGAAATTACAATTATTCAGAACGTTTTAACCTGTTGTAAGCGATGTTAAGCACTATGTCTTCGGTCCTTTCATGTTTACGCAGAGCACGAAGATATTGCCAAATCAAAATAACCGGGGCGGTTGCAGTGGGAGGATGTGCAGAAGATGAGGTACTCAGTGAATGTGGTCGCGGAAGTTTTGAAGCTGACGCCACCAGTGACAGGTGCATTCCGAGAGGCCCTGGTCAATTTCACATATGCTGGTTATACCATTCCTAAGGGATGGAAGGTACTCTCGCAATCATCCTCCCGTAACTTTGTAGGAGCAGTAATAGAAGAATGGTTTTGAAGAGAACTGAACTATATGAATTTTTCCGATGATCAGGCTGACCAACTCTATGAGATCAAACGAGCATAAAAACTTTAATTTAGAAATTACGTGACTGCAGTTTAACTGACTGGTGCATCTTTCACTGCGTGTGCCAGCTATATTGGGCTACTGGCTCGACACATAAAGATCCAGTACTTTACCCGAATCCTGAAAAGTTCGATGTGTCGAGATTCGAAGGATCAGGATTGAACCCTTTCTCGTATGTACCATTTGGAGGGGGGCCAAGGATGTGCTTGGGGCATGAATTTGCCAGGATTCAAATCCTTATATTTCTGCACAATATGGTGACAAGATTCAAGTGGAATTTGGCAATCCCGGATGAAGCAATTGGTTATGATCCCATGCTTTCGCCACAGCAGGGGCTTCCGCTCCGTCTTCTACCCCATAGACTGTGAAACAGACGCTAAGTCTATCATCTTCAACTGCTAGTGAGCCTCTAGTCTAGTTAACAAACTCCGAGATGAATTATCTGAATTTTGAAGATGCAGGTCATCTTCTCGGGCATATAAGCTCGAATATGTAAATCAATAAGGGTCAATATCACACTGACCAATGCAATACTATCATTTCTATCTGGAAACTGTGCTCTTTACACTTTCCCTGTAAGGTATGTGCAGAGTTATGATCTCCTAATGTAGGAGTTCTAGTAAGTCGGAGAAGGTTAAATATTTTTGCTCTTTCATTATATTTGGTGGGAAGGATCGAACTACGTATGTTTTCTCTGCCGTATGTAGAGCTTTATTTTCTTCAAATTGATCGTTTTCCTACTCTCACCGTCTTTATTGGTCTTCACTTAGAGCCCGCTCCTCCTTATGGTGAATTATCCCTTAAAATTACTCAACAACACTCGGACTCGACCTCGAGCAGGTGACCGAGTAGTTGACACAACAGCAATGAACTATAATGACCACTGTTTCTGATGTTGCTGTTAGGTGAACATAATGTGTTATGTATCTTTCATGTCAGAAAGAACATTGTCTGATTTGCGGTAAGTTGGCAGGTCTCACAATGTAATCCATAAATATCTAATGCGTTCTACCATTCACCTCAGTAGACGCCATGCCTGAGGCTTCCTTCCAAACCATATCACCCTCTCCACGATCAACTCACACTTGCAAGCTGATCATGCGCGCATAAGCTGCAAGGGATCCAAATAATGGGCAACCTGAATTACACATATCATCATGCGAAAGAAGGTTGTCTGCAAAGTGAATACAACTTGTCTCGTGTTTTTGTCCTTGCTACTTCGAGAGAGAGAGAGAGAGAGAGAGAGAGAGAGAGAGAGAGAGAGAGAGAGAGATATGAATAGAATAATCGATTCCTCTTCAATTTCTCACTGATATACTTTACATCCACCAGAACTTCACATTTTGGGGAAAGGTAAAAATAAGGTAACTACCAGGAAAATTTCCACTCAGGGCGTTTCCAAGTCCAACATAAAAGTGATGCGCATAGTGAGAATGAATAAATTTTCCTGAAGCTCTGTCGGTATAAGCAGTTGCTTCTCCGATCCTTGTCTTAAGCCTTGCCTCGGTAGAGAACCAAGGTTCTTCAATTGCACAGCCAATTTTCAGCACTATTTTTTGTTGAAGCCAAATAAAGATTTGATGGCGTCGATGGCGTTCTCATTGATAAAGGATTCGTCAAACCTTTTAAGAAGAGGATCAAATTCCTTGGACTTCCTTACATTTTCCAAATCAGGATCCGTTCGAATTCTCTGCATCAACAAGCAAAAACATGAGAAACGCAAGCTCAGCTAACTACGACACTCATCATTCGATTCATTACCTTAAAGTCTTCGAACCCTGCTTCTAAAGCATCTTCCAGGGCAGAAAGTCCAGCTTGTACCTGTTTGTGACCATTAAAAAATTGGATCTGTAGCTGCTAGGAAAATAAAACGACATAGCCTAAACCAGAAAAGCAGTTGTGGTTATAATAAAAAACCAGAAGCTACCTGATCAAGCTTAGAATAACAACAAGCGACATTGTAACTTGCGACAGATGCTTCATTAGCATCAGGTTTCGATCCCAATACAGACTCAAATTTCTCCAATGCTTCCTCATATTTGCCATTCCTACATCGATTGACCCAGGAAAGAGAGAATTAATAACATAACCAAGGGCAATTCTCTGTTCAGCGGCAGCTACAGGATCCACAGAAATAAATCAGCAGCAGAAAACTTGCGCAACAATACTCATGAATCTAAGAGCAGCATAGCCAGAAATTTTGATGGAGTTTGATATTATAGTCCCTCAGTGACGCACTTGCATCTGTATGAAAGATTATATTTCCAGCACATACAAATACGGTCCACCCATCGATGACATAGTAACAACTGCAACTAAATTAAAAAATATTAAACCATAAAAAAATAAACAAAGAAATGACACTACCTATAGAGCAGCAGCCCTTCACGGAGCTCCATCTCTCTTCTCTGTTTCTGTTCTTTTTTCCTCATGTAATTTTGCATCTGCAACAGCCAAATTTTTTGGATATGCCAGTCTTTTAAATTTATAAAAAGCAATACTATTCGCATAAGGGTAAGTGCTATGTAAAATTCAATAGGGGAAGATCAAACAGAACACCATCTTGTACTTACTTGGATTTCCCTCACTCTGTTACTTATTACCCCGGAGTTCCTCTCTGCTCTAATGATCTCTTTCTCTGTTAGCTCACCAGTTTCCTCCAGTTTACCTGATAAGTACACAATTTGTGCAGTTCAAGCCACGGTAAAATGGCACCAAACTTTTTTCTTGCATAATGGTGTAGAAATCAATAAGCACTAGATAGATTGAAAGGTTCAATAAAGAAGGAACGAACCGTATCTTTTCTGCATCCTCATTAGCAATGGGCCAATCCTTTGACGGATAGTATACATTGTCCTTCCATATTCAGCCGCAGGCCATATCTCCGTCCCAAACACTGCACTGCATACAACTACTAGACTCGTGTCATTGTCTCAATGTGCACTCTTAACAAAATTTTCCAGGATGACAATAGCAGGAGAAGCCATAGATACTGGACAAAGAAACAATTAAGGCCGAAAAAGAAGTAAATAAGGAACTTGGAAGCTGCATAATGTAACACTTCATCGATTGATGTCAAGTATCTCTAGTTCCATTGTAAATTTACTCAAGAGAATTTTTTATCTGAACCGCCAATTTGACCATTAATAATCAACCTCTATTAGCAAGTCGGAAGCATATATCAACTAATTTGCAGTTCCTTACTATCACTCACAAGTCGCCAACGAACTCAATATGAAGGCAAGACTATCAGGTCAGCCGTCCAGGCTATTCATTGAGTTATTTCCTTAAAGTTGCAGGGGCTCAGGTCACGCATCATTTAAGCTTCTTACTTTGAGCTGTCTCAAACATGAGCTACTTAACTTAGCCCCATCTTCCATTAATCTGCCAACCAAGCTATTGTCCAACACTTATATTCTAACGCAGTCACAAGCTAAGGCACTATCAACCATCGTAAGACCCAATTGTCATTTACCAATCGGTGCACTCGATTGATATTCTTTTTGATTGGCCACATTATGTAAATACTTGTGCTGCCTAGCACTTACAAATTTGCAATGAGCTAAACAGCAAATTGCGGCTATACATTGAATTGCTGCAACTGCAAGTAAGCATGAATCCAATGTATACGAAACTGGAAAAGATGGTCCCTTTCTCCTCATTTCTTGCACAAACATTAAACTATCACAAAATAAAACAGACCCAAAAAAGATAAAGAAAAAGGAAGGAGAAATTCGCAAAGAAAACCTGGTGGCGAGTACTTTATCCCCCACAGCGAACATGCCGGTCTTGTCAGCAGATCCACCGGCCCCAATTGCGTCAATGTAAGTCCCACCATCTCTTCCTTTCACAAACTTCAACCCATATGGCTGCTCTATCTCCACCTCATACTCCTCATACTTCTCTTCCCCTTGTCCGTCGGCTGCTTCCGACGACGTCTGCGACTCAGTTCTAGATGCCTTCACCACCAAAGCGGACGCTTTTACCAAGTGGGTCTCCGAGAAATGACCAGAAAGGCTCAGGAGAGAGCCGTTCTTGGATAACGAATGCTTGGCGTGGAAGAGCACGACATGGGTCGGCTTGTTCTGAGCGGTTCTTGGTAATGGCGGTGAAGAACAGAGAGAAGATGCATAGCTTCTCTGAGCTATAGACATGATCCTTGACCTGGCTCTAGCTCTCCTCCGTCAGAGATCAGAGTGAAGAGAGAGAAAGGAAGTCTGGATTTGGTTGAAGAATGGGAGGGAGAGAGGGAGAGAGGGAGAGAAGAAAGAAGAGGCTTTTTGGATTGCAAGAGCGCTCGGACTAGTGGCTGCAAACGGTCGGGCGTTAACGTGGTCTTTCGCTTCGCTCGGAAACCGCCACGTGTCCGCTTGTGGATGGCGGCCGATGTGGAGTGTGGGAATATGAAGCATCAGATACTCCCCAGATCCTGTGAGGACACGTGGCTGGAAATGCAGCGTATCTCTGTCTCTACCCTTCTTGTGTTAAGTGATTTTGAGGTTTGAGTTGGGTTGGTGCTCTAATTTCATTTACCTAGCAATTCCATTTTTATCTTTATATTTCTAACATTACTCTTCATAATTTGTCCTTTAGCAATCGCATTATTTTTAGAAACGATTCTTGATGCTGCTCACATTTGCGTTTGATCCAGCTTGCAAAACTATAATTAGTCATCCACATGCACCAAATGAGATATTGGTAAACACTTTCGGGACTACCTTGATACCTATTAATCTTTTTAAACCGTTCATCACTCAATAATGTACGGGACAAAACCTCTTAATAACAATAATGTATGAGGAGAGGGGATCATCTTGTCTGAAACTCCTACCTCATTAAAATTAGCCAAAAGCGCTACATATAGGCTCCATTTTTTTCACGGAAAACAACTTTCAAAAAAAAATTTTCGGATCTTCCAACATTTGATTCGCAGTAAATAAACTAGTCAAAAAAGACATTTTCAATCAATAAAAAAAAACACCTTCAAAAAGTGTATTTCCTCCCGAAATCATTTTCCCTCCTCTTCCTTGTGGTTAGCATGTCCTCCTTCATACGCTGCACTCCGTCACCTTCCTCTTGTCGCCTGTACACTCCTCATCTCTCTCCAGCTCCAGAGTTCCTCCTTTGCCTCTCCACCTTCGGACTTCCTTGTCCTGTCTGCCTACGTGATCCTCATGTCTCTTTGGCTCCGGAGTTCGTCCTCCTCCTCCGTCGCTTCGCCTCCAGTGTTCCTCCTTCTCCCCTGCCTTGTTGCTCTGCCTTCAGAGTTTGACTGGCCACAGGTGAGGGACAAGCTCGCTAGCAATATGACGAGGTCGAGCTCGCCCTTGCCAGCCTTGGGCAAGGCTCCGATGCTGTTCCTCACCAAGACTTACCAGCCCATGGACAATCCAGCACTGGACGAATTGATTTCGTGGAATGAGGGCGAGACGACGTTCTTCATGTGGTGGCTAGCAAAATTCACTAGGGATTTGCTCCCCAAGTATTTCAAGCACAACAATTTTTCCAGCTTTGTTCGTTAGCTAAACACTTACGTAAGTTTGCGATTGCGATTCCCAAAATGCAAATTTGCTTGGTTTAGGATTCGATTTCTGCGAAATCTTCTTCGTGTTGATGATTGCAATCGATTGGCTTCTAGAAATTTAGAAAGGTGGTGTTGGATCGGTGAGAGTTCGCCAATGATTGCTTCCGGAAATTCGAGAAGGCCCCTTGCCAGATCTGGCGATGCTCGGGCGAGCCTGTCCCTCGCCTGTGGTCAGTCGCCATGGCTGGCCAGATTTTTTGGTTAATTTTCAGGCATTAGCTAAACACCGGAAAATATGATCATTTTCCAAGAAAATGGCTTTTGAAAAAACATTTTCAAGAAATGTCATATTTTTCCCAAAACGAAGCCTTAGCAACAAAGAGAAAGAGACAGGTGAGAGCCATTGTTCAATTGGTTACATGGATCTTTGGTCGAAATCGAGATTTTTAAATATAGCCAATATAAAGTGTCACCTTACCAAAAAAAAAAAAGTGTCATTCTAACCTATCGTAAGCATCGTACGTATCCACCTTTAGCCCTACATACCCCTTCCCTCTCCTTAGGCTCTTAATGCGCTGCACCACCTCGTGTGCTAGAATAGAAATTTCTGTCGGTATGCCTTCCAAAGCACAAAAGCCTGTTTGCTGTGGAGAAGCTAGACTTTCCAGCAAAGGTCTCAAGCGATTAGCAAGGATCTTGGGGATCAATTTATAGGTTGCATTACATAGACCAATCGCATTACCTTTCTTGGGGATGAGTCACGTGGGTGGTACTCGTCTACTTCAACGTGAATGTTTCTGTACCATTTTCACCACTTGCTCGCCACTATTCCCCAACTTTGCACATAGAATACCATACCGGCAAGCCATCTGGGAACACCACGAAATTCATCATTTTCTTCTTCCGTAACACATCAACTCACTAGGCATTGTGAACTCTACTTTTTGTTCAAGTGAATGCATACCTAACATCGGTTAAAATAATACTGTTATCTCCATTCGATGACTCTTGTTCGATGAGGAGTATTCGAGTGTGACGTTGCCGGTTTGACGTTAAAAATGGGCAAATTATACACAAAGCATCCAAACATTTTTTCAAGTTCATGATCGGTTAGAATTTGACGACTCGAATTCGTTGCTGATGTACTGCCACCTCTGTAAGACTTGTAAGCCTCAGCGTGACACTGATAAGATAAAGATCGACATGGCAGGTGAGAGAGGATGAATCCCAGCAAGACTAGGATTCTTGGTTGTCAGGTAAGAAGATCATAGTCTTACGAAGACTTGGCCCGTGGAAAAAGAAGGAAAGATCTTTTCCGACTCTCACGTAAATGCTCTTGTGTGAATCTGATACGATATTTATGAATTTCTGTCAAACTCATATCCAAAGCGGAGCGATTAAGTTTGACTCTGCAATGCCTGTCACTCAAATGGTACAATTATTTAATTCCTGTGTATATAAGTAACATCGAACCCAATAAAATCCTTAAAATACTTCATCTCTGGCCTCGGGTTATCTGAGATGTAAAATTTCTAAGGGGTATTCTCTCTCTGTAGAGAAGAGAAGATAAAATATAAGAGGAATTTGAAGCACAGGACGTGCGGACATCAACATGTTATGATAAGGAACACATTTGTGAAGCCCGCCGTCCTTATAAATCAAACGGAAAAACCATGGAAGTCCCTATGGGAGTCAAGGCTCCTCTTCCACTCTTCGTTTTCGCGTATGCCGTGATGTTGGATCCCTTCCGACATCACGCCTATGGACTTCACAATGGCTAGTGGTTCTTGAAATATAGCAAACCCTCGGATGAAATCGCTCAGTTAATGTGCATACTCCTCTTTCTTGCTCGACCCGAATCTAAATGGCCCCAAGCCAAACTCTCTCGGGGTTGCTCTTATGGAGACGAACCTACTATATTTGGTACTTACTCGGTGTCCTTCGGCATCGTCAAACCGCGGTATTTGGAACGGTTGCTCAAAGGGTGTTATTAGACACGAGAAGGCATTTCATGAAATTGTTACACCGTAGTTACACCTGGTGTAACAAGCCAATAAAAAGTGATTGATTCCAGACCACGTCGGGCCGTGCAACCAACACAAAAAAGGAAAAAGAAAAACTTTTCCGCCAGACACCCATTGTTAGAGAAAGAAAAGGAAAGAGAATGAAACAAGCCTTAAAATCAAGATATAATTAGGCCAGGAGGGCTAACATTACCATAGATAAACCATTAAATAGCAAGGCATACAGTACAAGTCCATAAAAAGGAGATGTACATCAAGATAGACAACCAGACAATGACCCCTGAGCACAATGTTAGCATAAACTCAGAACCCCTCTTTCTCTACACCTTTACAGCTCCGTTTATTTCTATGCAACAACAAAAATTGCCGATCTTGGCATATGCAGAAAATATCACGCAAGATTCTCTCTGCAGTGTAGGTCATGCAAAACTTCCAACTAGCTCAACAACAAGCAAAGCATCAAAATAACCAAAATGAACTTCTTTTGTTCATGCGATTTATTTGAGATTGCCCTCATATCTGGACTTCGTGATCTCGTAGCTTTCCTCTGCATGCTTTTGCAATATATAATAATTACACTCTTAAGTGATCAAAGCCTTAGCGGCACCAACCCCACGATGAAGACAGAGGCTGCAGAGGAGTCCAAGACTCTTTTCTCTGGTGAAGGGAATTCAATGATTAGATATGTACCGTCCCATTGAGCCACACGAGAAATAAATTCTGCATGTAAAGTATGATATTGAAGAGATTTGAAGATTGTGTTGAGAAACTCATGAGACTATAGTACACCTTGTACACCGCATCACAAGACAAATCAATATGATTATACCTATAGATACAGCTTCTTTAGACGGTTGCTTGATGAGAGAACTTTCTTTCCATATGGACTGGTTCGCAGCACAGGAATATGGGGTCTTATTGCCTCCACCAGTGCATCTTCAAGATCTCCCTGATCAAAGAAAAGTACAAGTGAGCCTTAGCATCTTAAAAGTGCAGTTATTTTTTTCATGAACCAGATAGATACCATGTCTTAATCTTTTGTCTGCTAACAGCAAACAACAGATGTTGTGCTTCATGCAACAAGACCGACTCTTGAAGATAGAAATGGCAGCAACTAAACATGATTTTACTTGCTGCAACTAGTAAAGCCACAACACTTTGGCAAATAAAATACATAGCCAAGCTCTCATGAAGGATCGAGTCAATTGCCTACCATATTAATCCTAGCCAAAGGTACCGTTCAGCATTTCAAGTTCAATCACATTGACTATAATTTGATTGAGCTCAGGTAAAAAGCATGCTAAAAGTTTCTTTGCTAAAGAGAATAAGCACGTGGCTAATACAACTGTAATTTTTCAAATGAGAGAGAGAGAGAGAGAGAGAGAGAGAGAGAGAGAGCCAAAAGAAATACAGCATAAAGTTTGCAGAACCCAAAACAGAACTTCTACCGTCTATAGGCTTTTCAAAATGCATATTACTACCATGTGCGGAAATGCCCTTCTGTGTATCCACTTTCATTACGGATTGGGTAACTTAAACTATATTCCCCAGTTATCAGTTCATTCGCACCGCTCGTCCTTGGCTTTCTAATACTTCCAGTTTATTTGAAACCTAGTTCTGCTGATCGCATCTCCCATGACCACTCCTACAAAATTTACTTGACATCAACCTTTCAAAACCCCTTACTCCCCAAGGGGGATCAATTATCCAGAAATTAAGTGAAAGAAAAGTTAGAGAACCGAAGAAAAAGAGGGTCAAGACTCGTATTTATGGAGTGACCCATAGGAATAAAACAGCTCCTGAACGACCAGAACAGTTGTTATCTCTGCACCGTGACAGATACTCAGGACAATGGTAGTCATTTACACCTGGAAAAGTAAACGAGTCCTTGGAACAACAAAATACTGGGAAAAGATGCTTCTAGTAAGTCCCATGTGACACCATAATTTCATGCTTCTGCCAGGGCTTGGTGCCCTAGCTGACATTGAAGTTTTTAAACTTTTTGACCTTGAGAAGATTATCCAAAGTGCACCGACATACCAAATCATAGACTTTATGATAGTGTAAAAGTACAACTACACCTAAATCTCACTTCATACTAAAGAAATACATTAAAAAATTGCAGAAAATCCTCACACATGAATTTGAAAGTTATAACCGACCTCTGAGATGTTCAATGCAGCTTGGATGACATAATTGCCATAAGCATCTTGCATAATTTGATCTAACCTAGGATCATCAATAAGCTCCTGGATTACACGTCTACCTTCCCCAATAGAATGTTTCAGACACTTCTCGACAACATTACTGCTATATTTTTGCATCGATAAGTCCCCATATCTGCCTTCCAACTGATCAATAATTTTTACTACCTGGGAGACTTGAAGCTCAAAGATGTATTGCACAACATAGTTCCTGCAGTGGCAAACAAAAATTCGAAGCTCAATCTAACTATGTACATGGCATCATGGACTGCAAGTGGTATAGGCATCATGGACTGCAAGTGGTATAGGCAAGAAAAACATGTAGCAGTCCTGGTGATAATTTCTTATGAAACATGATTAAGTCGTCAGCATACAAAGCACTGAACTTAAGTTTTGTTAGAGGAAACTTACGCTCAAGTAGGGTTGTACAATCTACAGCACACCGATGATAACAGACCCGTTGTGCAGTCCCCAGTTTTAAAAGCTTGCTAAGAAAGGGTTTGAGGATATTAAAACCCTTTAACATTAGAGTACTAGGACTTCAAACTAACAGATGCTAGTATCGTTGGACCATGGAGATGCAGTTTTTACCAGAGAATGTTCTGTCTATATTCCAATAAACCTAGAATCAATTTGCCGCATCTAGGGCCATGCTTAATTCTTTTAAGTAATAGATACCATGCTGGTAACTTTTTTCTTATGAGATGAATTACACTCGAACACAGTGAATAAACACACAACACATACTTTTTCACTAAATCTTACAGGCAGCTTGACATATAAAAGGAAAAAGAATCAAGCTAAGCAAGATAAGACAAACAAATACCCAAATTGATCCTGGGAAAGGATTAGCGAATTTGAAACTATTTCAGAGATCAGATGTTTCCTATGCTCCCCGACAGAATGACTAAGGCATTTCTGAAGCACACAGCAGCCATGGCGATCCGTGGCTAGTTCAACGCAATTAGCAGCTGCAGCTTCAAAAAGGAACTGCAGCAGAAAATTGTCAAATCACTCCAATCTCATTTTAACAAAAATAACTACAACCCAATATGCGGAAAAATGATACATGATGTCCTATTATGCAGAAATATTGGCTTATATTTTCCTGCTGGACCTATTAAAATCTAATAAAGAGCAGTGGAAGATAAATTGTCAAACAAACTGGAAGTGAATCTCTTCAAAGGCTTCTCGTGAAAGCACTCAGATTAAAGCAAAAAATGTAATTCTCTCAGAAATCTAGTGAAACCAATCTCAAAAGATAATATACCATAAGTCAGAGTAACACAACACGGACCAAAGGAGCTGAGATGTACTTAATAACTTGTGTCAAACGAAGAACGATAAAAAAGGAAGTTTCCTGATATTGTTATCAACTAAAAACATATATTAAACTGACACGAATTTAGTCCTTCCAAATTAACTATAACAGAAGGCAAAATCAAGAGAAGACAATACACTCTTAAACATCATCTGGTTTTACTCCTGAACTAAGTGTGAGAAATTCATAGTTTCTGTTTATACCCCAGATTTGTAATGTATAGATGATGATATTCCATCTATAAAGAGATTCCAATCACCTTACTCAGGAGGATTACTAATATCCTGCGTTTGAATTTTGCATGAGTTAAAAAAGTGATCATGGATGAGGAACATCTTCACAGGAGTAAACTACAAAACCAATCCCCAACTATTGTTTCGCACCTGAGTGTAAGCAGGCATCAAAAACTGCAAGCAGCGCTGGGCAACATGATTGCCGTTCATGTTTTTCATCAGTGTCACTATACATGGCTTCAGAGAATTAACCACAATTGAAATATGCTCTGGAGTTCTGAGGGTCTCGATGACTTTTTGAACAGCTCGGGTCCTGTCATAAGAAGAGAACAAGCCAGAGTTAACTTAAGTTGATGCAGGGGGAATCAGCAGAAAAGGTTGATCAATCGTATACACGTCTATTTGTATTTACTTGCAACAGAGAGAGAGAGAGACAGAGAGAGAGAGAGAGAGAGAGAGAGAGAGAGAGAGAGAGAGAGAGAGAGAGTGCACCCGTGCATATCACATGAGATGCGACCTAGATCCCCTGGTTTCCTAGTGATCTCTTGAAGCATCCGTGTTCGCTGATCTTCACGACAAACTTCCAAAAGCTTCTGCACTAAGTAATTCCCGAAAGGATCTGTCATTAGCTCAACTATGCAGTCAATGACCTCAAGAAAGATCTTGTCAACAGCCTCCTGGGGCCCCTCTGTTATCTTCTTTTGTAATAAGCGGCAACCATGTTGGTCCCTAGCCATGAGAGGAATTCTACCTCTGACTTCATCCACAGTTTTAGTCTTCTGATATAGCAACCTAGGGTCACAACTTTTAAAATATGCTGCGTCGTTAGATAAGAACCATGAGTGAGAATCATCTGCCATAAAGCATCTAGCAGTCGGATTCCATAGGCAGCAGTGGTGTAGCCCGTTTAAGGTGTGACTTCCATTTTCAGTAAAATGGTTAAGTGCTTCATTTCCTGAACCAAACTTCAAAATTCTTGGTGAATTCAAGTCGTGCGGTCTAGTTGGATTCTTTCTGGCAGAACTCCCTTGCAATTTTCTGTCCAAAACATGCACATTGCGAACATCTGTGGGGGAAAGCCCGAAATTTGCTTGCTTCAGGCACCTTGCATTCACATAATTGTTCAAGAATTTTCCTTGCTCAAATTGTCCAAATTGGTGAGATCCTGACACCTGGTTGTGCTGCATCCTTTGATTTTCATGCAGTATCCCGTTCACATAATTTGCACTCACTTGGACCGGAAGTCCATCTTCCAAGTGACAGTCACCATTCTGCTGGACATGAAGGTTTTGCTTCCACATTAAGTGAGAGTTTTCCTCCTCTGTGTTCCTCCAAAGAATTGGGCACTCATTCCTGTGTTGTCTATGAAAGTAAGGAAGCGGGGATAGTGCACTGATGCATTGCTTCTGGTTAGAGCTTACGGGAAATTCTACAGCAGGAACATGCAGATTGTGCAGCAAATGGACCCCATTAGTTGCTGCCGTTGATGAAGCATTGGAGTTACCAACCGACTGAAAACCACTAACTTGCCACTTTTTTAGACCTTGAGCATCAAATTTACTCAAATCCAGACACCCTTGGCCAATTTGGGTCCCAGAGAAGTCATCAAAACCAGAGGGAGCACTAATTCTTGTCTGAAAAGGATAGAGTGAATGTGCAGCTAGATTATGAATCTTTAAGTTGTTGCAATATTGGCTTTCCAATAAAAAGGCATCACTATGCATAGGCATACCATTAGCTGAAGGAATACACACAGCTTCCCCAGCCAAACCATTCTCTAAATTCAAATCTGCAAATGCAAAAGCAACAGATTGTTCATCAGGCAGTCTTATTTCATTCACTTGAGGGTTCTTGTCAACTTGATCAGCCGATGCTTTTTTCCCGGGCAAGCCGCCATTGTTTGGAAAATTCTCACTGTGAGGCCCTTTGCTAGACTCAACCAAGATAGGAGACATCGAATCGCCCAAAGACACCCTTTCAAGTCCAGTATCCTCAGGCTGTCGAAATCCAGAAGTACCATTGGGTATTTCACAGAGAAGCTTCTCAAAATCATCAATATCTAGTCCCTTTCTGTTTCCTGTCATTTGCTGAATAGCCAAAATCCTCTCTGGCAAACAGGGACAATCTCCACTGCCAAATGCACTCCTCAATAAGAACCTTCCACCAAACAAAAGAATGAGGTTAATAAACCATTCATATCCCAAAATTCAGCTAAATTGTCAATGATTGGCTAGACCAAACATCCATCAGCAACCCATAAATGCAAAGAGACTTGTCAGACATCTGTGCAGATCACTAGCGGCATTCATGGAATCGGAGCATCAGAAATACGTCCCGAGCAATGTAAAGAAAGTGGTCGGCATCGACAATATGATTGAATAACGGAATCCACTATTCTAAACCTTCCCATTTGGATGATATCATTCTCCGGTGTGGTCATGAAATCCAGAAACAAGAATACAATCAGAGGTCCCTTACAAGGAATCGATCTCTTTGGAACGGTTGTCCTCACATTAAACCAACAGATGACCAGAACTCGCATTAGCCTGGTCACCCATAGCGTTTAGTGACGAAATGTACCTCAAAAAGCACAATGAACCAGACCCCAGTAAATAAAGCCAAGACTAATATGAAAAATTCAAAGCCATTTGGATCATCAGGGGACCTTGTTTCCTCGTTTTTCACGTCTGGTACACAAAACTATCTAAACAAGACTACTCATCTAACCGGAACAGACATTACGCGAAAAGGGTCAATTTCGCCAAAACCCAGAAAAGAATCTCCATGATCAGATGAGAGGACAACGATCCTCGCAATGCACAAGACAACGGGAGACGAAGAACAGGGTACGAAGGACAAGCGAACCGCCAAAACGACGCACGAACAACAACAATGCAGAAACAGGGGAAACAACTCCCGCCGATTGCGAGACGCACCGAGGCTCGATCACCCCCACGTACCAGTCACGGGAAACGGGCAGACGTAGGAGACGATTCCATCTAAAATTCCATCACAAGAAAACCGAGAGAGCCGAGCTCCAACACACACAAGAGCGAAGCCGGGGAGTCTCAGTGATAAAAGCAAGAACGGGGGAGAACAAAAAGATGGGTTCTCTTGGTTTTTCGAGTAAAATTAAAGGGGGGAATGCGAAAGGAGTGAGGAGCGTTGTTGGTGGAGGTGCGGCGTGAAGCAGAAGGACGAGGTGTATCAATGACTGCTGAAAAGAAAGAGAGAGAGAGAGAGAGAGAGAGAGAGAAGAGGTATTGCTGGTCAGACAATCAAGGGAAAAAATCAGAGAAACTACTACAACAACGCACCAACCAGAAAGGAGAAATTTTTGTTAAGAACTAAGGAAGCCCATCATCAGCATCATTCATCACTCATCATCCCCACCCATTCCTCCCTCATGCATGGGCTCGAGAATGGCATGTGTGCTTGTCATCATGCCTCTCTCCCTCTTCCCTCTCTCTCTCCCTCTCTCTCTTCCGCCCTCCTTTGTTGTAACCGGTGGGTTCTTGGGTTTGGAAGCTTTCTTGTGTAAAGGCCTTATTATAATGTCCTCCCTCCCTTTGCCTTTCCAATTAGAATATGTGGAGGTGGGGGATAGCGATGTTGATGTTCTTCTTCTATTCTATTGCGCATCTCTTCCCAACTTAAAATATTTTGGACATGCTTCCTAAGTGTACAGTTTCCATGTTCCCCACAACCCCCTCAAAGATGTTGCAAACGTATGACGCGATGCAACGAGCCGGTTTTCACGTGTTCCCCTCCCTCCGGTTATGCTTTTACCTTACGTAGAGAGACGTGAAACCAGATGCATGAACAAATAGCCGATAAAGGTTCGAGGAACTTTAGATTCATCGGCATCGAAATCCGTACGCGGTATTTGCCTTAATGTGGTGCGGGGGCATTTCACTCTTTAGCAATTTGTGTTGCACGTTCTTTGCATCTAAACTTGGCCAATTCATGTAGCAGCAAACCATCGGTGTTGTTGTTCTGGAATTTTAGCCACCTAGGCAAATCGTGCAATAAAAAATGCCACCTCGGACCGACAATCCTGATTTCCGACATCGGAGACTCGCCAAAGGCCAGCTTGGGACTTGACAGTGCACGATTTCATTCTTCCTTCTTTTTATTTTCACGGTGAGATTATGATCCAATTAATTCCAAATAAGACATTTCTTTTCACGCGACTCTAAGGTCCGAGATTGGTAAGCGCGTCTTTTGTTTCATAGTTCTAGGTTGACCTAGCCTCTCTACTATTAAATTAGCAACGACCATAAAAGGTAGCCGGTGAAATTTCTCTTTTCCAATCTTAGAAACTTCAAATCCATGACAATCTTCGTCCCCATGATGTCCGACTAATCTCTTGGGTCGATTCAGTTGCATAGTATTTTGGCTTTTAACAGAGAAAATTCAAAGGTCTAGTTTGCCACGATATATGAAATTCACTTGAATACCATTTTGAGTCAATTTTAATTTTCCCCACAATTTCACTCTAGAAAATCTCCTTAGTAATCAAGTATTTTAAAGAACTTTAATTTTGTCTAATGCACAACGAAGGTGTAAATTGTGTTTCGGATTTTCCCTATTTGTTAGTATCGTCCACTTGTCACTAATGTTTCTCCAATTCCCTTTATTAACGAGCTCGATTTAGTGATTACTTGAGATATATTTGCGTAATTTCAGGTGGAGCTTAAGCTACTCGAATATGTTGTTGAGTTGAACTCGAACTCGTCTATAGTCAGCTCGATAACCTCTTCAACCTAATCGAGTTTCTATTTTTTTTTTATTTTTTGAAAACATTTAACCGTTGCAAAAGTAGACAAAAATGATCGTTAAAATTCCGTAGCATTTGAGCTTATAATGCTCGAGCTCGAATTCGAGCTTACTATACTCGTTTACAAGTTAATTGTAATTGAGCCCCATCAACTCAAGGTCGAATATCTTGATTTTGTGGTCTAGTCGAGCTCCGGCGCGATAATTAATACTCGATCAAAGTCAAATAAAGTTTCCAGCATCGAGTATTCTAGGTCCAATAGAGTACGAGCTTGGCAGTGCATCGACTCGTCTCGGCTCGATTAAACCTTACTTGCAGCTTAAGGTTAACGAAAAATATTTTTATTATTGACAATAATATATGTCTAAATATATCTGTGGAAGATGAAAATATTTTCGTGTATTTATTTTTGTAAAAAATACGAGTGATCATTTTCAAGAAAATATTTTCTAAATTATTCGTTTTCCGCAAAACAAAAACTCTTCTAATATCTCCCGGTAACATAACCAACCTTGCCCATGATTTCCACCTTTTGTGCCTCCATCTCTGCCGGCCTTATTTCAACGTTATAATTCTTTTTTCAGGTATATAATAATATCTCGTTATATCGGTCATAAAATCAGGTGTCGGATTTTTTGTCGTGATATTTTCAGGTAAATTCCAAAAAGAAAAAAGGAAAATATGGGAGTGTGACGGTCTGATTGGGACTTGCACGTAAAGAAATGTCTAGTGCTAAATTTAATTTCAATTAGGCATAATTTCTTGAAGTATAGCGTTAACTATTAAGGAGTTTTTGTCATCTTTATTTTAATAGTGGCCTGATGTGAATTCAATGGATCTCCCCATCACCCAACCCCATACATCACAGGTACAGATGCACGCATTAGGGTGGTGACCAGTATTAAAAAAAAAAAACATTACGATCCTTAAAACATGGGAAGTGATTAGGACAAAAAAATTTCTCACTAAATTTTGATCTGCTTTGTTTTATCTCTAATTCTAGGGAAAATTCCTCCGACACTAATAAACTTATTGTACTGATGTTGACCTAGTCCTAAACTTTGCCAATTTTGCCAGTTGAATCGTAAATCTTTGCGCGAAATTCTTATGCGGTCCTTCAAGTTAATTTTCGCCGGACATCGCTGACGTGATGATCCAGTCGTCACCGGCTGTTCTACATGGCACAATGCCATGTCGACGATTTTCAGCGAATATTGATATGAAGGACTATTGAAAATTTCATACAAAATTGAGGACTAAATTAACAAGATTAAAAAGTTTAAAACTGAATTGGCATCCATACGATAAGTTTATGATTCATTGGACAATTTCTCCCTAATTCTATCTCAAGATTTTGTGCTAATTTATTTTGACAATTCTGAATTAACTCACTTGAGGTATATCCGTTTTGACACATCCCATCCTTGCGATTTTGTCATTTGGGGTATAGGTTGGTAATTTCCTGGGAGGTCAACATCCTCGTAATGTTCTCACCTGAACATGCTTAACATTAGAGTTCCAATGCTAAACAATGTCATCATGTCAAAAAAATGTTTCTTATGAGTTAATTCAAATACTATATTATATTATATATATATATATATATATATATATAAAATCAAAAAACGTTTTTCCAAGTTAGTATGCAATTCAGTTGATTCTTGCCCCGTTTGCCATCATGAAGCCTACCAAGAGACACTCCCTGTAAGGGCCATCTCACCCAATCGATCACACCCCACTCTCGTTAGATCGAGTTGTTACAGGCTCACTAGCTTATGTCTGGTTTGTCCCCAAACAACAGACTTTTTTTTTTTACGTATTGAGGGTTACTTCTCTTACACTATATTGTAACGCCCTTAGACTAACTTAGTCAAGGTATTATTTGTATTGGCTAGAAAGACTACGCATTAAAAAAATCGTTAGAAGATTTATAACTAAATTGGCCAAATTGAAAATTTTAGAATAATAACTTTAGGACTTTTTGAGCAATTATCCCAAAAATGAAGTTCCATAAATGAAAATGGAAAAGGAAAGTCAATCTTATTTTCCCATGGAAGATCGAACTAGTGATTTATTTCATGTGAATTTTTACTAAAATGCATCCAAAACGAATTGCTTGGTGAAAAATTAAGTTGGAGTTAGGTAAAGCAATGATAGACCAGACTGCGGTGGACATACATTAAATAAATGATCTAAATTCACAACAAGTATAAATCGAAAGGTTAACAAGAAAAAATTTAACAATTTGGTATATGTGAGGGAGGACTAAGCCAGCTTGGAAAATCCAATTTAGGTCTTCCTAATGGCTAATTATGGACTCGAAGAAAAGGAGCTTATCTTAGGGTCCACGTAAATGATGTTACTAGAGAGTTGATTTTGAATTTAGGTTAATTGTTCTATTGTTAATGGGTCTATTTTGTAACATAAGTTTGTGTCACTCTAATTGCGATTTCTTAGTATTTCCCATAATATTGAATTCGTTAACGATGCGGGTGACATGGTTATCCTAACAAGTCAAATCTTTCTACATCTCGATGACAAGTCAGTCCCTCAACCGCTACTATATCATGGTACTAAGCGGAGTTTTTATAGTTAGATGATCAAATTCCTTTTCGCTTTTTTTATTTTATTTTATACTTTTGTATCGATCGAGTGATATCTTGAGGCTATTGTTATGCGCTAGGGAAAACCCACATTTCTGATCTATTCAGTTGCACCGATCACTAATGACGACATTGGAGATGTAATAATTAAAAACTTTAACTGCTAGAAAAATGCATTGTTAAATATTTAAATGTTCTAATACTACTCCTCATGTATAAGTTGTTGGACTTTGGTTGAAAATTAAAACGTGAAAATATATAATAAGAGACGTAAATCGGGGTTTAAAAAGATCGAAATTGGGGAGTTTTTGCTCTGATTTCTTGTACTAATTTTGTGGAACCACAATCAAACCCACTAAATGTATAAAATATTTAAAAAGTACGTAAACTATTTGGATACTCCCATAGAAAAATTTTACAAGAAAATAATCTCCAAGAATGATATCATTATATCGATCCCAACTTTTAACAAGAAGGTCCAAAATTAATGTAACGTTAAAGCTTGAGACGGCGAGGGAGCTGGAGACGGTAGGTTAATCATGAACCGTTGTAGCGGCCATAGATTGCATTGAATCACTTTTCACCACCATCATTTTCTTCGAAAAAGGCTAAATCAATACGGGTTAATAGTACGAAAATCTTAAACTGGTATATTTATGATAAATTTATCACAAAATAATTTTTTAAGCACCAAAAATCCTAAACTGATACATTTACAACAAATTTACCCTTTATCACAAAAAATTACAAACTGATACACCTGTGACAAACGGAGAATAAAATCTCAAACTAGTACATCCGTCAACTATCACGTGTCATCCAATTTGAGTAAATTTCATAGATAAACCAGTTTGGGGTTTTTAGTTATCAAAAAATTAGTCACATGTATACCGATTTAGAGTCTTTCATGGTATTCACCCAATAAATAATCTCCTTTCCAAAATTAAACCATGCCTTTTCTTCTCATTTTGCTGAATGGATTGGTGAGTTCATTTTCAGTTTTTTTAAGTCATAATTTTACTTTATGAAGTTTTCTACCAAAACCTAAATACTGTTCGAACTTCAAAATGTGCGTACTATGTATTAATGTTAGCACATTTTGAAATGTTTTATAGATATTTCGTGCTCAGTTAAATATTAATTAGGTAAAATGCAAAATGGAAAAAAAAAGTTAGAATGAAAATATATTAAATCGATTTTCTTTTTCATTTATGAATATTTCCGTGGGAAGTTTTCGAAACCTTGCCTACGAAGTTTTCTGTCAAAATGTACCGACAAAGGCACCTCTCTCGAACATGAGACAGACGTATGACTATTTCGTCATCATTGTCAGTTCTGGACATGGGAAGATTAGTCTTTCTTTTTCCCTGAATTTTGTGGTCAATTCAAATTTTTTTTTTCGTCCGGATCAACAGACGATAGTTAACTTTCAAATGTGTCACTCGATAAGTTTTCGCTATTCCAATTTGTAATTCTCAAATGTATTTATTGAACAGTAAATTTCGTTGTTTAAATAAGTGCAAAAAATGCATTTTCTAGATAGAAAAAAAAGAAGAAGATGAATCCGACCAAAAAAAAAACAAATAGAAGATGAAAAATGGTATTCAGATGAACACTCATTAGGGCTTTTGGTATTTTCCCCCCTTTTTTTGGAGATGGTTCAGTGGCCTGCTTCGTTTTATAAATAAATGAAAAAAAATGCGTTTTTTTTTTAAGAAAATAGAAGATGAAAAGTGGTATTCTGATGAACAATCGTTAGGGTTTTTAGAAATTTTCCCTTTTCTTTTTTCTGGAGATAGTGCTGTGGCCCGTTTCGCGTTTTAGAATAAAGTACAAATTTCTAATCTGGTCAAAGATAAGCTATTTGCACCGAGATTAGAAATTTATAAAAACGTACTTCTTCATAGGCTAATCTCAACGTATCGCGTAAAGTAAGAATCGGAACTGAAATTTCAAGCGTCTTTAAAAAATCAATATCTTTAATTTAGGTTTATATCGTACCGCACGACGGCATTTCAGGGCGACAAAAGGTACAAGGGCGATGATTCGACTATGTACTTGGTTCACTAACTATTGTAGATGCACTAGACAATTTGGTGCACAAAGATTCCTCCGGTTTGTCCATATATTCGCCAATTTCTTTGCACGTGGGATATATATGCTGATATATATACCCAATAATATTCAGTTCATGCAAATGCAATGAATTAATATGTCCCCCGATTAACTCATTTAGCTTATCTCTCTCGGCATTAGTTGGAATCGAGTGGTGGTAAAAGGCCATGAGCATCCATTACTAGGAGTGAGATGAGGTTAGTGATAACCAGCTAATTGCACTAAAGCCCAAACAGCCAACTATTCTAAATTTGGGCCAAAATGGAAGGAAGAAAGCATGCAAAGTTCTGTGGCCAAAATCCAAGTTCTTTTCTTTTTGGCACATGTTTGCTTATGGGTCGGGGTCATGAGGATCAATTCTCGGTTCCATGGTTTTAGATAATCGGGGATATCCAAATCTTGACTCGACTAATTCCCACCGGGGCATGCGAACTACCCAACGAGACTTCACTTATGGAGGTGAGCCTAACTTTGTTAAGCAATATGTTGTATGTACAATCATTGACCCGTGTAATAACAACTTAGGGTTTCCGGAAAAATGGTTTTTCAACCATGCTTTCAAAGCATTGGTCTCGGGTTGAAATCTTTGCACTCCTTAATCTTATCCTATATGTTACTTTCGTTATTCTGTTTGTTTGGCTACTCCCCGATCTCTCGTTGACCTGATTATGTTGACATCCTATTTTGTGCGCGTAAGGGACTGGCTTACACACGAGAGATGTCAAGAAATATATTGTACAATCCAATTGATGGGTAGCTTTCTAACAACTAAAAGCTTTTGGGGGAAAGAAAAAAAGATTGTCTTATCTAACATCCTCTAAAACGTGCGAAGGGTCAAGACTTTAGGTTCCAAGGCATTCCAGCCTGTTTTTCGTTTTGCCTTTTAATGTTGCTTGTCAACTGAACCATTCATGCATCGACAAGTATTCAGCATGGCAACACATCGCTAGTTTTTTTCAAACATATTGAAAAGAAGAGGAGCTGATCACCAATGGAATCACACAAAACGTCAAGAAGCAAGAACAGGGAGGGATTACTTTAATCCAAATTATCCATATTGGCTGCAGCATCTTCACAAGTTGATCAGGACGTAAAAGAGGACGACTTAGAAAACTTGTAAGCGTGGTTAGTCCAAGATGGGCCTGCACCAAGACATGCTACAAGGATGACCCGTGTCCCTCCTTTCCTCGTACCAGCCTCGTAGAATGGAGCGAGGTCTTCGACCATTGCACGCTGAGCTTGTCTTAGGGTTTCAGATAGCAGTAAAAGGTCTTGATGATATTGAGAGAAAGAGGGAAACTCGAATTAAAAGTGTGACGGTATATATGCCCAAGTCTTACATCGGATCGTTGAGATCTTGTGACTCCCCCATCAAACTGCCAACGTCTTGGATGATTTTGGCCTAAACAATCAAGCGGTACTCTTATTATTTAGTGCACGATCCAATCCATTCCTACCTATTCGCTTCCTTAAAATTTGCTAGGGGTTGAACCTTATCTGAGTCCTTTCACCCTGCAGTCACTCTCCCGTTCTTGTCGGATCGGCCTGGGCCTAGCCGTCCTCGAATCACACATTTATTAAAGAGAGTCATGTTTGATATCATCTGTAATGATTTAACCTATTTTACACTGGTCAAGTTTCGAGAAAAAGTATTTAAAATAACAGACGAAATGATAAACATGACAAGACCTTAGTCATTCAATGTGGACTTGGGGTGTCATATGCGGACGGAGATCATTTTCACTAGTCGTATTATATACCAATATGTTAGGATGCACATATGTTAGGACAAGGTGAAAAAGCGCAATGGTAAAGACCCTCGTCTTGCTCAATGAAGATCCTTAATTTGAGTTGTAGTAATGCCACTACTTTTGGATCGATGCTGCATTATGCGTAAGAAGTTCCATATTTTAGAAACTCTGTAATACTTTCATTTGTTTCATTTGTCGTTGGATAAATTACTACACAAATTCGAACGAAGAAATTAGATACAATGATTGCAACGTCCTTTCCATATTGCCCGAATGTTCTTAAAAAGCTAACGTAATCAAGTTCAATTTTGATTTCACTTCAATTTTTTGTTGCCACCGACCAGTAAATTGACTAATGTGAACTTGAATTCCGTTACAACTCAAGAGTTAATGGTTCTGTGGGAACGCAGCTAGTGCTAAACAGCTAACCTATATCTGAGTATTTGTTCTATCATATCTGATGGAAAAAACAATTTAATTTCTACATGTGATAATGAAGCGTAGTCCTGCGTTCATATGAAACATGGTCAGGCGTTCATATGAAACGCAGTTGTTCCAAAATAAGTGTCAAATGCATGCAGTCTTCACACCGACCTCCGACACATTCTTTGCACTGGTGGTGGCTGGAGCGTCCTCCATTTACAAGTGGATATTTGAACTCATTTAGGCACACATGCCCTCTAGACAGACGTTTCAGTTTACTCTTTCTTTCTTCTGAATGACACAAGAAGGTGAGGAACATCACTAGGACTGTTAGAGATACCTAAATTCAACATCAAAGTGTTATCAGGTTGCATAATGCCGACTTTGATCCTTCTGTTTCTGCTACTGTTGCAGCGCATTTTGACGAGTGGTTTTTGTAGGAAATTAGTTTCCGGGAAGCATGTTATCTCTCATGCAATTATACTGGTGAGTATGTCATAGGATTTCTATGTATGAATTTCCAAATTTGTAATCCCGTGACTACCTTTCTGAGGTTTGAGTTGGTTCATTGAAGGTCACCAGCTTAATTTCTTCTTTCGTTTGTATTTCTAACTGTGTATGTAGCTTGTGTTCTTAGAAAGGATGCCTGTCGACATAAGAAACCGCAAAAAGGAAAAAACAAACGAGATTATATTTAACTAAGGAAAGTTATACAAGAGAAGGGAAAGCATTACTTCACGCATATATGTTCTGCCAAAGATGGGCAGGAAGTCTTAGAAAGGGCTGGTGTTTTGTAGCTGAAGAGAGAAATCTTCCATGCATTACATCATTTTTCACGGGTGCCAAGACATAGATGAGCGAAGAGGGCAAAAGATAAGAGGCAAACTCAAGTTCCATATCAGGAGATAGCAGCAGAAAACCTAAACATACCTGGGATACAGCGAAAAAGAACCTAAAGGACGATCCGAGATGAAGAGGTGAATTTGGTTTTATATAGAATACCACCTCATTGCAACAAAACTAGATGAACCTTCATTTGTGATTTTAATCTTCAGAACGCCTGTAATCAGAAGGCGGGTTGTCTCCAAACACTTGATTGATTAAGTTATATTGGTTGGCGTCCGTGCTGGATGCACCGGATTGTGATGAACCGGACTGATCTTGCAAGGAGGAGCTGTGATTGTGAACCCCTTCGTACACAACTCGTAAATCTCCTGGCTCGGTCTCTGACCATTCAGCTCTCTTCTTCGCATTGCATCCGGCCCTTTGGCACTTGAAGTAGCTCCTAATCAAATGAAAACCAATGGTAAAATATTACAATTGTTTTCCTAGCTACACCTCCCACAAATACTCACTCAACTTAAAAAACCTCAACTTCATTCATCCAGAGAACATCAGCTTCCTCAATGATGTGCCTTTGAGAGGCTGGTTTTTAAGAGTAAAGATCAAGTTTTCATGAATTATTGACAAGTAACTGGTTATTACCTAAATTTGCCAATGTTCTTGATGAATTTTTGGCCATATTTCCTCCATTCATAACCATCTTGAGGTAATTCCAATCTGTTACCGGTGTCTCGGTCCATGTCTTTCGTGGCCAATTTACTTCTACTCAGCTTCCCCTATGAATGAACAAATATAAAAGAGAGGATCGCGCATGAATACCTGCTTCTTTGTCTAACTTGAAGTACCTATACTCATAAAAATCACACATCTTATCTTTGATCTATTCAAATGCATTTGAGAGAGAGAGAGAGAGAGAGAGAGAGGCATTTTCTATGATATCGGTATTTAAGACACCAATTAAGTGGACAAGTTAACGGGCAAGCTGAAGTAGACCTACCCAGAAAAGAGGTACCAAATGGGTTGAATCTTGATTACATTTTCAAGAAAGAACTGTCTTTCTTGATGTTTAGGGCTTGAGATGGGGAAAAAATAAAAGAAAGAAAGAACTGAGCGGGCAGTGAAATAGAACCACTACCAAGCTGGTCTGGATCTATGAATCTGTGAACACTTCCAAGAAGAAAGAGATCTGAGAGAAGAGAAACAGTTTGTACAGACACAGATCTGTTCATAAAAGGCATAGACTTAATTTGCATCATATAAAACAAACCTCTTTTCTAGGTTTTCTTGCAACAGTAGCTGCAGAAAAAAGAACCCAGACGCAAGAATCTTACACACAAGTGGAGAGAATTTAGTCCACTCCGAGAAGTAAATGCCAACGAAGGGGTATAAATACCACAAGTTTCGCCAAGATCAATAAAGTAAACACCATCTCAATCAAAGTAACATCTGAGAAGCATCAGGACATCCAATCTGGGAGGGCTTTGGCTTGGGTTCTGAGAAAATACATGGCAAGGGTGAGGAAAGTGCATGAAAGCAACGCCCGCACGCACTCACCTCTTATTTTCCACATATCCTCAATGGTTTTACTTCATTCTCCTCAGCTCCCAATTTTCCAAAGGAAGACAAACAGAAGCTCGGTGGGAAGAAGTGAGGAAAGAGAAACAAAGGGTATCGTGATATTGGTACATACATGGTGGCTGCTGCTGCTCTGAGTAGGGAAGCTTCTCTGATGATATCTTTCTGTTCCCCAAAAGGCCAAAAACCTACTTGAGTTCTTAACAAGTGGGAGAAAACCTGAAAGTGAAGTGAGAGAGAGAAAGACCAAAAATAAGTGAGAGAAAGACCGGACCACTCCAGCTAACCATCGCCGTGATGGATAGTACACGTCCAAAGTTCACTTTATTATAGATTCAATGTATAGTGTGTTCATATACTAACACATGAAAACTCGAGAAAATTCTTAATGAGCGGTTGAGATCTAATAATTTGCGATCAAACGACTTTTCGATTGCTGATGAACAATTTCTAATGAGATGATTTTCTATTCTTGAAGATCGGTACCTTGAAGATAATACAAACCACCGTTGCCCCACCCCCTTTCACTTTTGTCTCTCTCAATATCTGACACTAGTCGTATTTCTTACCCGAACAATAATGGAATAGAAAGCAACGCCACAAAAAGAAATGAATTCGTCTAATCAATTATAAAATAAGATTTCATGACATCATTCTCGGAAAATAATTTTTTTGCCTTTAGCATCGTTCTTCTTGTTATCGGCTAGACCATTCCTTTAGACAAATTAGAGCGAAAATTGAACCCATCCCAATAAAAGAAAAAGAGGGTCTTGTTAATAAGTACATAATTAAAGTGCATCTTAGAGCATTTTTGACAATTGAAAAAGAACATATCTCGAGACGGTAACATATTTTCGAATCAATTACGATGTTATCGTATAAAATAACACCGTGAGTGCAAAGAATGTTTTACACAAACGGGATCATCGGCCCTTAAAATTTGAAAATTAAGATCACACATTCGCTCTTTCTAATCAAGTGTCTTAACTTCCAAGAAGGACGTGGAATGGGTCGCATCATAATATTCAAAATCTATTATTAAAATGAACCTTGACTTGGATAGTAGTAAACCCTTCTTTCTTCGGCGTGCCCATTGCTTTTGCTTTACTGAATAATAATAAACATATAAACGTTCTGGAAAACTCATATTATTGGCTGGGACGGTCAACTTCTAACAGTTGAATGAGTGGTGAGGTAAGGGAGAGAATAACATTAACCCTCCCGAGCTTCGGCCACTAAAGTAGGTGCACGTGTTACAGGCTTAAATTTCCAGGAAATTTTGTGTGCCGCCGCCGCCACCCCCACAAGAAAATTCAGAAACTCAAAAGTAAAAAAAAAAGTTAAAATAATATTAAATTCAATAATTATATATATATATATATATATATATATATATATATATATATATTCAAACTTACGTGCCGATATTAAATTGCTATGCAAAGGCTTTATCTTATATCTCATTAGACCACGAAATTCATATGACAAAGAGCAAATACAGGGTAGAAAAAGATACAGGGAATATTGAAGGTACAAGATGTACGAATGTCGACACGTCAAAATAAAGATCGTATTCATTGAGCTCGCCGTCACTATAATATAAATGAACAAGTCGCGGAGGCTCTTGTCAGATCTTCGTCTCCCCCTCTTTGGTAAGGTTAACTCTTAATCGGGCACTAATGATTCAAGGAGAGCCCTCGACGAAGGGCGCGAAAATTCTTTGAAGCTTCGAATTTTGACAACAAAAGAAAAGCGCACAGCTCTCAAGATTCAAACAACGTTAAAAACATGTCTCAAAGACGGGAGGGAAGACCCGTAATAAAAAAAAAAAGAAGAAGAAAATGTCAAGAGAAGGTGCAAGAAGAACCTAAAAAATTGGACCGGATGCAGCTCGAGCAGACAGGGATGTTTCGTAAAAATTGGTAAGAGCATGAAGCGGACAGCTGGGCGTGACGCTACCGCGGCGACGTCACCCCCCGCGAATTCTTCCCTCACCTTCTTGTCGCGACTTGCCCGGGACGGACGTCCTCGCTGACGTCACTGCTGGTCGGGTCAGGCGGCGCGGGCCGGGCGGAGAGCCGGAGACAATGACGTCACGGCTCAAATGCGGGTCCGTACTGATGGGGCGGTGGGCGGCCTGGGGGAAAAACTGGCGTCGGCAGGTTTCGTCAAAAAATGTGTACAAAAGAACAGGGTCCCATGTCGTCGCCCCCACGCACACACGCCCCCAAAGAAGTTCCTTGTCGGATCCGGCACGCACGGCCGCCGGATTTGATGGGTCTCGTTTGCGGGATCCACGCGAGACCCGCCCCGTCGTTCCCGGCGGGATTCCATCCGGTACGCGCATCATTCGAGCGCTCTGGCGCATCTCGATAGGCTGTTAAGGGACGGGCGGACGGGATGATTGCCCCGCTCTGGAGGGCTTTCGCCCCTCGTGGAGACGACCTGATCGAGGTAACGGGGAGCGGCTCCGGTGGGGGGGGGATTCGAGCCCGCGGGCGAACCGTTTGGTAAACCTGCTCTAAGCAAGGAGGATTAACCGGCGTCCGGCCCCTCTCTGCAGGAAAGATCGGACTGAGGCGATACTTGTCGGCTTCAGGTCCCGAGTTTTGTTGCTAAACCGTTCGTCGCCGGAGGTGACTCGAGCCGTGGAAAGACATCTTTATCACTTGAGTCACCAATAGCGACAAATTGGTGATGCAAGTGATTATTTTTAAATATTTAAATATAAATTATTGTCGATAATAAAGATATTCTCTGTTGATTAATTATTTCAAGTGATGCAAGTGATTATTTTTAGGAAAATATTTTCTAAATTATTCATTTTCCGCAAAACAAACGATTCCTTAGATGTCAAAGGCAATAGACAATGATTTGTCACACCTTGGGCACCCCAAGTGACAATCGAAACCATCGTCGCCCTAGGAATCCAAAGGCGACAAAATTAGCTCGTATCGGGAAAAGATGAGGAAATTTATTTTGTCGCCTTAGGTTGATTTTTTGGCAAAAATAAGGTCAAAACACGACGAAAATGTTATCGCAATTCGTGCTTTTTTATTGTTGTTTTAGACTAATTTTTATGACAAGTTACCGCGACAAATTCTTAATTTTTGTTGCCTTAGGCTCTTATTTATATCTACTTATAAATTGAAGTTTGATTGCAATGGAGTTTCATAGCATAATCAGTTAATAAAAGCATTGACACAACAATAAGTTCGTAAGATAAAACACACATAATAAGTTAAATTACACTCATCATCGATGGTGTATTTTTAAATGGTTAACTAATGCAAAGAAAGATTGATCAATAAAAATTCTTTAGAAAAACACATTAATTTGGTTTGATCATTTCCTTTTATTTTTTTCTAAAAATATTTTCATTAACGGATTGTTTTTTTCCATTAATTAACTCTAAAAAAATATACATAATGTATAACCAATTTTTGTAATGCCTTTGAAAGAAAACCTGCCAGAACTAGTGGATAGATTAAATTACACTCCTAGCGATGCAACATACGCTTATGTTGCGAATAATAACTATTCTGTTTCTTTGTTTTTTTATTTTTCTGTTGCTAAAATAGGTTTGGAACAGAAATTCGTTTGGTAACGCAATTTCATTTTTCTATTTTTGGAACAAATTTTGATTTCGGAAATAGTTTTGGAACAAAAATGAGAAGTAAAAATTTTGTACTTTTCTATTTTTGGAATAAAAATGAGAAATAAAAATTTTTCGCATCGCTCGTTCTCGTTACTAGTCAGTCACCCATCCGCCGTCCACCACCGCCCACTTGCCGTCCACTGCCTCCCACCATTTGCCCCCCACCGTCTCCCACCACCCGCCATTTGCAGCCTGCCTCCCCCCTCCCGCAGCCGCCTGCCGTCTGCCACCTCCTATCGTTTGCTGGCCGCCGTCTCCCACTTGCCATTTGTCCCGCCTCTTGCCGCCGTTCGCTGTCCGCCGCCCGCTTGCCGTCCACTCGTCGGCTACCCGAAAAAGAGAAATTTTGTGCCGTTATTAAATAATTTTTGTTTCGGGAACATAAATTTTTTGTTATTATCAAATGCGTATTTTTCTCAAAAACTCATCCATGAAATAAAAATAGAAAAATATATTTCTGATCAGAAATTAATTTCTGAAATAGAAGGATCGTCATTCGCACAGTTCCGTTACTAAGTTTCAAGAAAACTGGTTGTTGGAGAGGGACTACTGCTACAACTACAAGTTTTCTCATTTAAGAGATTATGACTGGTCCAGAAGAAGCAATAAATTGGGGGTATATTTGGGACCATTGCTACAAGTTTCCACGATCGAACGGGATCTTTGTAAAGTTGATCATTATGAATGTTGTTTTCTAAATTCCGTAGATTCATTCTTTTATTTTATTTTTTTTCTCCTGCTCTATAGGAATTTTCTCGCTCATTTGATTGATCATTGATGTGAGTGCGGCCCAAAGAAATATCTCCACCTACTACCAACAATCTTTCTTCGAAATTCTACTGAACGGGTCAATCCTGCCCGCGCTCCATCATGCACATAAATAGGGTCATCTTTTTTTATTGAAGCATTTTCCCTTTTTATTTTACTCTTTTTCTCAAAGTATCTTATTTAGTTCTATTAAAGTGGCTATACATATATATATCAAATCTTAACAAATTTTTTTCGTCTAATATATTTATTGATATTTATTATAGTTGATTTAGTTTTACCCGATGTCCATATTTTTCACTTATTTATGGCATACGAGGGCAAAAGAGAGACCTCTTTCAAGAAAATGAGATGAAAATATACTTTTGCCTCGGAGACGTCATGTGTATTGCACATGCTAATGGGAAAAAAAAAATAATAGAGGATTGACGGTTATAACAAAATAAAATTTTAAGGTGATATTGCTTAACAGTTGAAAAGTTTGGGTAAACGTGTACTGCCCTCATAATTCAGGGAGGTTTGGTGTAATTTCTCCTAAATATATTTCAATATGTTAATTTATTAAAGAGCTTATGTGACATCGCATGTAGATTTTTACCCGTTTCTAGATAGTCCTTTAAAAGAATCAAATTTTTATTTATTTCGAAGATGTGGGGAAGATGGGCATAGATTTGCTTTACCGCATCATCCGGCATGTTTTACAACTCGAGGTCAAGTTTTTTTCTAACAAAGGGAGAATGATGTGGGGTACTTCAAGATTTTATTTACATGCTTTTTTAATAAAGGTTTAGGATTTCAGAATTCGATATTTAATTTCCTTAGTTTGCTAGGGTTTGTACTCTAGAGATTCACTATATATCCTTTTGAGTTAATGAAAAATTGAGCATTTCCCTTCTGTTTGCTTCATGCATGTTCCTTTCGGGCGTGCATGCTAGGAGTTGCAACTCATTTCGTTCAGTTTTAACCGCTTCACACATTAGATCTGTTTTGAGCCCGATGACCCACACAAATTTATTCAGGCTTGAAATGCGAGTATTCTATATTGGAGAGCTCAATGAATCACCCAAATTTATACACGATCCATGCTTAAGAGGGGACATGGATTGCCGGGGCAAGACTGTCACGGCGGCAACAGTGCGATGTTTACCAGAGACAATGGCGGTAACTTATGGATGTTAATTAGCCTTTTGAGTTAGTCCCAAGACTTGTGTAACATGGCAAGTGTTATACATCATGCTTCTCCAATTATAAATGCATATAAAAGATGTTCTCCAACGATCATCAACTTTTGTCATGCCTACCTTCTCAATGCAGTTCCAATCCATTGCCATGCCCTCCTAATCACAGTAGGACCACTTTTCTTGTTACATACAGTGGGTGAAGAAGCTCAACCTCTTCAGATATGATGAGACCCAATCGATTTGGCGCGAGTTGTCACCGGGTAGCAGCGAGGAGTGCATCTTCTATCAATGCCGAATGCTCGTTTCATGTCCTTCTTCTTGGAGTGAAGTGAATAGATCATGTTCTAGGACTAAGAGTATGCAACACAATCAATCCTAGACATTATGGCCATGCATTTTGGAACAAGACGCCGAAGCCACGGCATCTTTATTTTGTAATGGCGACACGAACTTCAGCAGGACTTTTCGGGTCTCTCGATCCTTACAGCAATCAGTTTCTTCAAGATTGATTGTGAAGTTCTTATTAGTATTTATGGAGCAATGCGCATCAAACCTTCAAGAAACTCCACAAGCTCTACCTTCTGGTTGTTCAGTTATTTCCACCCAAAACAATTTGTCATCGATTTCACAGACTATGTTTGACAAGTACCCATGCAGAGTAATGAGCCACACATTGTGCAATCTGGACTGTCAAAAGCCATGAGATCCACATCAGATCAGGGTGACAATGGGATTCACGGCATCGGACAGTGCAGAGATTGCACGCTTGCAATGCCCTCGTACTACCAGGAGCGAAGTGCCGAGAAAGAAGCGGAAGACGAAATCTAGACCTCAGCTTTTACTTCAAAATCAAACCCCAGTTCATCTCAAGAGCTCGAAGTAATTTGGAATGTTCACCTTGCAGAAGAACCCCGTAAGTAATGAATTCATTATCGAAGCTTGCATTCAAGAAGCCAAATGCAATATGGAATGAAAATTTGTATCAAGCAAGCCAATCGCGTGCATACATTTACGGTCAGATCGATATTTACATGCTCAGTACAGTACACCAGTTCAATTGAAAGGTGTCGTGAGTATGCCTCCGCACTAAAAAAACCACACCCTGCTCTCCTTCCTTTAGATACACAGCAGAAAGCTATCTAAATGAAAAGAAAAAATCTCCTTTTTTTTCTGTTGCAGGTGGAAATCACTGAAAATGGAAAAGAACCCAAGAAAATCGACAGTCTGAATGCAATTCTATTGTATATCTTCCTTTTGTTTTGTATCAGCATCGGGAACTTCGTTACTAATCACAGTCACAGTAGTCTCCATCGAAACCTCATCAGTTACCAGAAGAGGCTCCAAGGAATCTACTATGTCTCTCATAAGAGGCCTAGCTTTGGGGTTCCGGTTCAAGCAATGGAAGGAGAGCATCGCCGCTTTGTGCACTCCTTTGATGGGATAATCACCATCCAGCCTCGGGTCCACGAGGTTGAGTATCTTCTTCTTCTCTTTGAGCAAAGGAAGCGCCCAATCTGTGAGGTTTTGCTCCCGTGCAGGCCTAGATTTATCTAACGATTTTCTCCCTGTAAGAAGTTCTAGAAGGACTACGCCAAAGCTGTATACATCACTCCGAGGAGTCAAATGCCCTGCACAGAGATGGCTTCTTGTAATGAAAACAAAATGCATAAAGAGATGACTTATTACAAGAGAGCAGACATAAACTCAGTCTTCCTGTTCATTAGAAAAAGCTCTTTTAGAGAAAAAAATTTGTTCAAATGCTAGCACAGGCACAAACAAGATTACATCATAAGTTAAAAGTGCAGTTTATAGAATTGTGACCTGTCATTATATATTCCGGCGCAGCATATCCATATGTTCCCATTATGCGAGTGGAAACATGTGATTTGTCTCCAACAGGTCCATCTTTTGCAAGACCAAAGTCAGAGAGCTTGGCATTGTACTCCTGTTTGGTTAAACTAGATTTGTGAGCTAAAGACACCCAAATGCCAAGTAGGAAACAACTATTTTGGTGTCTACTGAACTACCATTTTTCTAGTCCAATACAGGGATCCGCAATTTTTACTTTTAACCATGACCCATACATTTAGTAATTCACTCGACAAAATACTACAACCAGAGGATGAATTTGAGCTTTTACATGTGATTTGGTGATTTTGTAGTCGGTGAATGGGCATGCTTTATGCTATTGAACTACCTTACAAGATTACAAATTCCACTGTCTGCAAAATTATGTCCATGCGTGGATCACGGCATTGTTGTTTGCTCTCGATCACAAACTTCAATACATGTTACTGAATCCTGTAAAATTTCTTCCTCCGTTCAAAGTAGAAAATTATAGAGCATTTGATCCACTGACCTGATCTAAGAGAATATTAGACGTCTTGAAATCACGGTAGATGACGGGCTTCTCAGCTTCATGGAGGAAAGCAAGACCTTTGGCAGCGCCATATGCAATTTTCATTCTGATAGACCATGGAAGAGGGAGCAATACTCCTAACAAAAACAGAAAACAAGAAAATCAGAGAGTGCGCATATATTGGACTTCAAAGAACAACAATCGATGTCTCAACAATAATTACTGAGAACAAAGTTTTTCAGATGAACAAGCTAGAGTCTGACACTGGGGATACAGAGCAAAAATCATCAGGGGGGAGAATAACTGAAAAGGATATGTGCCCTCCTTTGCCATTCAAGGCATTAATTTGGAGGGTTTCCTTTGGACAAAAGCAACCGTGAAAGAAAGATGTATATTATCCCACTAGATACTGTGGCTTTTCAAGGATACCGATTATCAGAGGGTAATCGACACATTCTTTTTGTTACTTCTTCCCAAGGAACTTACATTACAAACATTATTTACCCTGAACTGACTTCTTAAGTTTCAGAAGTTGAACCTATCCTAGTTAATTAGAAGGAGAAAGATTGATCATCAGGGTGAATCTTGAAGCTTCATAAGAGAGAGCTAACAGTAAATGAGGCATGAATAAGATTGAGGACCAAACTAAAACCACTTTTTCCAGTGCATCTAACATATTTCTTCCTTATCCTAAAAAACTTCCCTGTGTTCTTCTTCATAAGAGGGAGCTAACAAAATGAGGCGATTAACATTGAGCAACTACCAAAATCGTCATATTCTAGTGCATCCGAAACATTTCTTCCTAACTTCTCCGTGTTCTTCTTTGTCATTGGTAGGAAAATTGTAAGGGACTACTTACTCGAAAATAAGTTATGCTCCACGCTACCCCGAGCCATGTACTCGTATATCAACACCCGATGTTCATCTTCGCAGCAGTACCCGATCAATTTCACCAAATTCGGATGAGAAAGCTGCCCCAGAAATATGACTTCTGCCTAAAATCCAGAAAAGTATTAATCAAACCAACTTGAAAAAGCAGGATACACTTTCAAATCCATCGAAAAGAGGTTACAGCAATTTAAAAACAATCACTTCATAATTAAGCTAGGGAAAGGGCAAAATTTCTCACCAGCCACTCACGGTGGCCTTGATAACTGTTATCGCCGTCATGAACCTTAACAGCAACTTGGAGAGGCTCCAGTCCCTCCCGCAAATCCTCCAAGATAAACCCTTTGTACACGCTTCCAAATCCACCGCCACCCAACACCCGATCTTGCCTGAAATTTGCAGTGATGATCCTCAGCTCGCTATAGGTGAACGCAATCAGCGGATTGGCAGCTGCATCACGGCGCAGATCTTCCACTTCCTCAGGGTTTGACGGTAATTTACGTTCATCCCCTTTATGTTTTGCGGACGGGCTCTCATTCTTGGGGGATTCTGAAAATAGAAAGGCAAAAGCCTAACACAGTAAGCCAAAACCCTGCCCTGACAACGAGAAAGAATACCAACATTTCCAAACAACTATGTGCCATATTCATCTGGATAGAACATGGTAAAAATGGACGGTAAAGGATCTTAAAAATCGAATCCAATATCTTTTGAATGGTAAAGGATCCCAAACTAATTTTATGGAGGGAAATAACATCAAAAATGACATGCACGGGACAAGACTTGAAAGCCTCATATGCATGCATCAAAATGAAAGAAGGTGCAAAACCAACCTTCTATCTTTATACAATCACAGATCTCACAAGGAACATCAAATTACCATATTCTACAATGGGCAAAGAAAATAGAAAGAAAAGGTAGATTCTGTCAGGCAATGCGCAGGCTAAAAATAGTGTATCCTTTGGGTCAAGAAAAACAAGATTCTATGAAGCTCTAAGAAGATTCACATAGAGTTCGAAAAGGGCATATCTTGCACAACACCAATTCTGATTCCGAATGGGCCGCCAACTTTCTGAAGGATGATGGCAAAGAATATGAGAAATTTTAACAAATCGCACGTTACCTGATAAACTAAGAAATAAATAAATAAAAATGGAATAAGAAAGGACTAACAAGACAGACAGCAAAGAGAAACTGCAAATAAGAATGAAAAACACAGTACCCGAAATTTAAAAAATAAATGAGGCAGGATTAAAAAAGGGACAAACAGAGTATATACCCACTAGCATCTAAATTTGTTCTCAGTTCACCTGATCTTTCATCAAAGGCGCTTCCATGATCAAACATTAACACAACCCATTTGCTGCTAAAGATTCACTTCACCATAGAGAGAGAGAGAGAGAGAGAGAGAGAGAGAGAGAGAGAGAGATTTGAATACCAACCTGACTTAGCATTGGAGGAGACTCTGTAAATCGAAGGTTTCCATCTACACAAGCAATTCCCCATCACACCAAGACCCAAAAACAGCCCAGACCCCAACTCCTTTTTCACCGGCTGCCCATCATAAAAAACCGAAGCTTTTCTCGTTCACTCCTCCGGCAAAAACCTCAGCACCGCCACAACCACAGGAACGCCAGACAAATTAGAAAGACGCAACCTTTTTCCTCTTGTGGGATTGTGGTAAATGTAAGGAAGAGCTGGGTGCTAGTGTTGGTGGGAGAGAGAGAGAGAGAGAGAGAGAGACAGAGAGAGAGGGAGAGGGGGGGAGAGATTCTGGGTGGCAATGATGTTGGTTTAAGTGAGTGTTGAGGTGGGTGCCATGGCGGAAATGGACCCACACACACCAGCCAGCAGCCAGCAGCAGCAGCAGCAGTTTCCTTTTCTATTCCGAATTTTTCTTGTCCGTTTCTGGTTCGAGAGGCTGTTCATGTGTTCTTCATTCTTTGGTTCTGTGGGCTGTCGAGATGAGTGCGCTTATAGGGCGCGTTTCAATTCCGGAGCCGGCCGGCCGGCCAATCCCTTTCATCACTATCCACAAAATTCCCTCTGTGTTTTCCATTGTTGGGGTGACCGTGTGATCGTACATTTGCTCGGAGATATAAAAGATTCAGGAGAAATGACACAAATAGTCCCTGAATTTTGACCCAATATATATTTTGATCCTTGAACTTTTAATTTGTTCAATATAGTCTTTAAACTTTAATATAATGTGCAACGTGATTCCTGAACTTTTAATTTATTCAATATCATCCCTGAACTTTTGGTACATGTTCAATTCAGTCCCTGAACTATATGAAAATATTCAATACAGTCATTTCCATTAATTCAAGTTCAGAGACTACATTGAATATTTT
This sequence comes from Syzygium malaccense, assembly GCA_031216405.1. Classification (NCBI taxonomy): domain Eukaryota; kingdom Viridiplantae; phylum Streptophyta; class Magnoliopsida; order Myrtales; family Myrtaceae; genus Syzygium; species Syzygium malaccense. The sequence goes on along the minus strand of CM062262.1, from coordinate 20,913,700 downwards.
CACATAGTTCAAGGACTGAATTGAACATATACCAAAAGTTCAAGGATGACATTGAACAAATTAAAAGTTCAGAGACCATATTGAACATTAGCTTAAAGTTCAGAGACCACATTGAACAAATTAAAAGTTCGGAGACCAAATTGCGCATTGGGCCAAAGTTCAGGAACTTTTGTGTCATTATCCCAAAGTATTAATATCACGAAAAACTTTAAATTAACACAATCGTGATAAATTTATTTCAAACTAACTTTTCGATCATCAAGAATCTCAAAAGGGTACATTTGTGACAAATTTATCACAAATTAATTTTTTAACCATATAAAATCCAAACCGGTACAGTTATAATAAATTTACCTTTCGTTAATTTCCGTTAAATTGAATTAATATCACGAAAAATCACAAACTGATACATCGGTAACAAATATACCAGTATACTTGTCGATTGTCACGTGTCATTCGGTTCAATAATTTGACGGTAAAATTTGACAAAAACTGATGAAGGGTAAATTTATCACGGGTATACTGATTTGAGATTTTTGTTGATTAAAAAATTAATTTAAGATAAATTTATTATATATGTATCAGTTTAGAATTTTTTATGCTATTAACCCTATTTCCAACGCTTCAAATGCCAAAAAACATGGGGTCGAACTACCATTAAGTCTTCCAGACCTGTTTGCGTGTATTCTTGTTAATGTTACATGAACGACTTCTTTTCTTATTCAGTCAAAATTTAAAATATTATTTAAATTTTAAAAAATATGAAGGAGTTAAAAGTGAAATCACACGTGAAGATTCCCATTTTGTAAAAGTTTTAAGTGATTTGAATTGAAAAAAGTGCGTTTATCGCAAAAATTAGATTAAAAAAAATAGTAAAAGAAATAAAAATCTATCCGGACACACTTTTAGTCGATGCAATTAAATTTTTATATTACCACCTTTACTTTTATTCATCGCATGATAGATGTGACATCGATAGCGTGGCACAAAATTCATGTGTTTTCCTTTGTTTGGTGCAAATTAGGCACCACATCGAGCATCGTCTGCTTTGCGGGCAAAGCTTGCAGTGCTCAACCTTACATGTCGCACCCGCCATACGACCCCATTGCATAGATCAAGCAAGACAAAAACTACGACGAGCCGACGGCATAGAACACTTGATATATGATGATATTACAAAAATTTATGATTGGGTGGATAGTTTAGCACTTAGTAGGGTGCATTTGTTTTGCGAAAAATAAATGATTCAGAAAACATTTTCCAAAAAAATGATCGTTTATATCTCTTGAAGTAATTAGTTAATAAAAAATATTTTCATCATTGATAATAATGAATATCTAAATATTTTCGTAAACGATAAAAATATCTTTTGGTCATTCGTTTTTGTAATTGATGTAAGAGATCATCTTTAAGAATATGTTTTTCAAATTATTTATTTCTCACGACACAAACAAAATATAAATAAATAAATATTTTCTATACCTCGGCATCTATATTTATGCTTGTCCTTTCCCATGTTCCCACGCAAGCATTTGCAACCCCCATTACCCACCACTACTTCTTTTTTAATGGGGCAGTTCCCTATGTTATGGGAAGACTCTTGCCATGTTAGTGAGTACACAAAGGCTGCATTTGGTCGTCCGTATAAAATTCGAGATAGGATATATTTTATCTTATCCCATGTTTGGTAGATGTCTCGGATAGTATAATGTCGGATATAGAGGGGATATAACCCGGATAAAAAAATCCGAGGGGAGGGAGTAGGATAAGGTCGGATAGGATTTCTCCTATCCGTCGTATAAAAGCAAATTTTTAGAAACCCTACCCTTCATTCACACGCTCTTCACCCACGCGACTCGTCGAGATGCTGAACTAGAAGGACCCGCAGGAGGAGGAGATTAGGTGGTCTTCTGCGGAAATACTGTTGAAGCTTGTCGGGAAGAAGCGCTTTTCCGCACCTTGCCGGCGACATCAGAGAAGCTCCGACCCTCTTCGTCGCTTCTTCTTCTAGGCGCACCGACTGTTCTGCTCTGCTCAGCTCAGGTATTGTTACTGTCCTCTCCAGTTTCGCACCGTTGTCAATGGCGTTCATCGTGTTTGTCGAATGGTATCTAGTTAGTGGTGGAGTAAGGAATCGATGGCCCTTCTTCCTTGCAATTGCTGATTCAGTTTTGTTCAAATTGTCTGTCTCGCTGTTTCGATTGTTTGTTTTGTGCTTGCGATGCTCTATGGTTCGGTAGAGTTGAGGTTTGGTAACTTGGAGCTTGTCTCTATGCTCTTCGCGGCTTCAGTTGATGTCGAAAGATGGCTTTTTTTTTTCACATTCGAGTTCCATCTTTGTTATCCCATTTAAGATGTTCTTCCGATGTTGTTATGTGTAAACCCTAGTATTTGATGCTTTTGCAGATCAATGGGTGGCCTGACTCTTAACAAGAAGAAGAAGGGTGCGGGTGCGGTGAAGCCTCCACTTAAGAAGAAGCTGAAGAGTGATTTGTTTGCGGAAAAGCGTTCGAAGAAAGATGATGATGACAATTTTCTTGTCCATTTGTTTCTATTTTCATTTTTTTTTGCAAAGAAATTTGAAAATCTAATAAAATGTCATATTTTCAATTTTATTTGTGTATGAGAATGTTATTTTTATAGTAATAAGATCGAAATATTTCATGAGCATCACGTAGGGGTATATATATCCTTTATATTGATATACAATTTCTACCCAACGCAGGATAAGATAAAATATGAGAATATCCGACTTTAAATCCGTACTTCACCAAACAATAAATAGGATATGCAAAATCCCTAAATTTCATATCCTATCCTATCCAATCATATTCTGACTAGAAATACGGACGACCAAACGCAACCAAATTGTTAATTATGCTTCCACAGTTGCTGCTATTCATGGTACGTGGTGGCTCGTTTTCAATAGTCCTGTAAGCCCAAAAATAATTAATTAGATTTACACGTTCAACTTTATTGTGTCCTCTGTTGTTTCTATCTTTTCGTGCCAGTATCGTGTCCTATATGCTTGAACGAGAAGGAAACGTCGGACCAAAGAAGATGCACCTGGCCTACATGCTATCATGCGCAAGCCCTTTATCCCAACCTCCATGATTTTGTTCGTCCTCGACACATGATATTCGTCATAGGTACGACGGAGGGCTGGCAATTCCTATCGTATCGTCATATTCACGTTGTTGCCAAAGCGATTTATTTTATCAAAAACAACAAAAGCTGTGTTTGATTCGTATTGGTTCAAGTTAATAGTGTCGTGTTCAAATTTGTCTCGATATGCTCCAATTGTATTGAAACCGAATTGTCGTTGTCGTCCCTAAATAATGACATCGATAGTACATGCTACAGGCGCTCTCGCGTGGTTAGGATGGACCAACCGATCTAAATCTGGAGATTCATTGTCAAATGTTTCCAACAAAGCTAGAGTTCTATCCTACGCTTATTTAATACCATAACCCTAGATCTTTCAATAAAGAGAGAAGCTACAAGAACCGTGATCAATGACGAATTGGGTTTCGCTTCGTGTCATCAGAGGAATGACGTTTTGCCACTTTTGAGCTGTGAAAGTTAACACGAGGGTTGACTATGAAGTGGGTTACAGGTGGCTGGTTCTATCGATTTTCATGCACAAGTCGAAGATGTTACGTCTTAGGCTTCGATAATAATTCTATACTCGAGAACAGATTCTGCTTAGAAATAATTTTTTTTATTCTATATTTAAAAATAATTTCTAAACATTTAAAAGTATTTGGTAACTGCTCAAAATTTCTAATCTTAGAATAAAAAAAGAATAAAAATACATTTGGTAATTACACAAATTTTCAATTTATTAATAATATTTTGAATTTTTTTATATTTCTTTCCCTCCTCTTCCTTGGCCAAGGCCGGTCGTCGATGCTGGCGATCGGCCATAGGCCAAGGCCGGTGAGGGCGTCGCGGCCCTCGCTGTCGGCCTCGCCATCGGCACCCAGGCGACGGACCTGGGTGGCAACGGCGAGGCCAGCTTCGCCTTGGCTGGGTGAGGCCTCACCGTCACGGTTGCGAGCCGCCCCTCACCTGCCCTAGCCTATGGCCGGTCGCTGGCAGGTGGCGGGCGGCAGGCCAAAGAACAACAACAAACCAAAAAAAATAAGAAAATGAAGAAGAATCAGAAATGAAAAAATTGTTCCAGAATCAACAAGTTACTTTTTTTTTGCTTCTTGATTCTATTCCAAAACTGATTCTGAGAATAATTTTTTGCAAAATTGTGCCCGGGCACAAAAAATTTTAACAAACAGATTTCTGCTTCCAAACTGATTATGGGAACAAAAGAATAAAAACTTTTACTATTTGACAAGTTGCCAAATAGGCTCTTACTTCGTACGTGTTCTTCTTATTCACCTTCCAGGTTTAAGGAAGAATCAGCATGTTTGTCACCACAACATCAAGCTCGACAATGTTCCTATCCTTAAAAGATTCAAACCATGTCGTCAGATAATTTTTTTGTAATGCTTGAACCCTAGTTTTGCACTTATTTATCAGCCGGCAGCATACAGTTTTACAACGATCGAGAAGTTATGATGCTGAACTGTAGTAATCTTGAAGATGGAGTGAATTTGTAGATATTTTTTCATATTAGTTTATGGCACTACCCAAAAGAGAGGGATATACCCAGATGAAAAGGCTAAGGTGGAGCTGTGTCCCACCTTCCATGATCTTGACTTGAATTATATCATATGGGTTTTGGTTTTTAAGGTTTCGACTTTTTTACAGAGTAATCTTCTTCTCTTTCTGTGCTTTTGGTTTTTAAGGTTTCGACTTTTTTGGAGAGCTCAGGAAACTATTGGCATTGGTCAGATCATATGGGTTGGACAAGGGAGTGCAGATGAATGTGAATGGGGGGTTGTGACCTACTACTGATCTGGGTGGTGGTGGTGGTGGTGGTGGTGGTGGTGGTGGTGGTGGTGGGGTCTCTGTCTCGTCATCCATGGAAGCTCTCTCTCTCTCTCTCTCTCTCTCTCTCTCTGGTGCTGGAAGTGGAGTAGAAAGACCTGGAGGTGGAGGTGGACCAGGAGCAGCGACAATGATGGAAGAACCAAAAAGCGTCACTATGAGCCCCACTTAGGCTTTGGCATGCGGCTGATCTCTCTCTCTCTCTCTCTCTCTCTCTCTCTCTCTCTCGGCTACGTCCTCAACGTTACAAGAATCGAACAGCCATACCCCGCTCAATTTCACATGTCCTAGAAACTCTAGGTGGTGTTTAAAGTAGTCTCACATAAATGGTCCTCGAATTTTGACCTAATATATAATGTGGTGCATAAACTTTTAATTTATTCAATATGATCTATAAACTTTAGCATAACGTGCAATTTCATCCACAAATTTCTAAATTGTTTAATGTAGTCCCTGAATTTTTAATACATATTCAATTAGTCTACGAACTATATGAAAATGTTCAATATTGTCCTTCAAAATACTGCAACCGATATGGTCAGTAGCTGCCAAACGAAATTTGGTGCTAGAAGCAGTTCTAGCGACCAAATCGAGAGGGCTTGTATCATCTGGTCGCCGGAACTGGTCTTTGACCACAAAAATTAGCCCTCTAGATTTTGGTCACAACTAGAATTCAGCTTCAAATTCCTAATCCCAACCCTAATCTCACTCTCTCTCCCTCTCCTTCTCTCCCGTCCTAATTTAACGACCCGCGACCACACACCTCCTCATCACCGTCGACCCCAGCTGTCATTGCCGCCATGAGCTCCTACCTTGGTGGCCCCACTTCTTCCTTTAAAAAAAAAACTTTTTGGGGGCTACACATGACCAAACTGGGGTCGTGCCCATGCGCCACCCATCGTGTCTACGGTAGTCATGGCCACAGTTTGGAATCGGCCGGCTCTAGTTCATGGCCATGTATGAACCGGAACCAGCCGGTTCCGGTTTCGGCCAGTTTCGGCCAGTTTCGATTATCTTTTTTTTTTTTTTTGCCTATTGCCAAGGCAGCCTGCAAAGGCTGCCCTGGCAACGAGCCGCAGCAAGGCCTGCAGACATGCAGGCCCTGCTGCAGGTTTTCTATTTTTTTTTAATAATTTATTTTTTAAAATTTTTAATATATTTTTTTGGAATTGGGCTCAGAACCGCAGGTTCCGGGCCGGTTCCAAAATTGCTGGAACTAGAATCGGGCCCGTAGGCCACGGGCCGGTTCCAACTGCTGGCCCGGTCAACGGGCCGGTTTCGGGCCGAACTCGGCCCATGGCCATGACTAGTCTATGGTGACCTTGGGTCACGTCGCCATTCATGGGCCTATTCTCCGCTGCCACCCGTGGCCATACGGTGAAGACTCTAGTCTCTTTTTTTGTTGAATTTTTTTACATTATTTGTGCTATACATGTTCATTTTTAGGTTTCAATGGTTCACCTTAGTTGGTCAATTATATCATTTGGAGGTACGTTTTTTCATATAATTTTTCTGTGACTACTTTCTAACTTGTATGGAATTTGAAAGCCAGCATGTCTGATGTCGACATTTGATCTAACGAGCGTATTTAATGTTGATACTACATTACAAAGTTACAGCCGTTAAATTATTGCATGCTTGCAGAATCATTACAATTAAAACCCTAGATTTCCCATTTGAGAATAGTTTGCAAAACTTGTGTAGGTCATGTTTCTTCTTAAATAAATACGACCTCGATTAAAAGTTTGGGGATCAAAAAATTTGCATCGAAGCGCACATACTTTCATTTTGGAAAATTTTTACATTGCATAAATTCCTTTTCTTCTTTGGACACCTACCAGAGGGAAATTAACTAAAAAATCATGACCTTATTATACAGCGGCCAATTAAGTCTTAAAATTTTCAATTTGATCAATTTAGTCATGAATTTTTGTACGGAATTTCAATGTACGGTGCATATCATCATCGACGGACACATCATACCCCTCAAAAAATCAGATTTGACCTGGTTCAACAAGCGGACTAACCAGAATCGGTATGGACCATTTATGCATCAAAGATGGTATGGACGCCTTACGAGCTGAACCATAGGACTGCTTCATGCTATAAGTAGGCAATATATCTATTAACTCCAATTGACTTGCTCCTTTTTGAAAAACACATAGGTGTCAATTTGCACTAAAAAAAATGTTGAACTCGCGACCCTCTTAGGTGAGAGAGTACTATCGCCCTTGCCATCTCATGTAATTAAGTTAATTAATTAAAATTATACATAATATTTATATTCAACCGGCCGCTTTTGAACCGGTCGAACGGCATACCGCCCAGTGATCCGGTATGATCTCCGACCCAGTTTTAAATACATCGGATTGGTATGGAAGAAAAAGAGCAAATGTCTGATTTGATTTCAATCCAGGTTACAAATTATACCGGATCAGTATAGATGAGGCCTGTCACTTTCGGTTTTAATTTTTGTCGAGACGAAAAGAACAACACTGTCTCTTTTCAGCCGTTGCTTCTTCTTATTTTTTAATTTTACTCCAATAATCTTTTTAATTTGTAGAAACCAAAAAAACTTGATTGAAAATGAGCGAGAATATTGCCTAAACCCAGTGGGAAATAGGGACCCTCTCACGTGAGAAAATAGCGCGCTCATCATTTCAGTCGCGTATGAATATGTAATTAAGCTGCTTAATGATATAATATTTAAAATGAACAGGCCAATATAACCTGTTCAACCGATCGAATCGATTGGACCACATACCGCCGAGAAATCCGGTATGGTCTCCTATGCGGTTTTAAAAACATTCGATTGATTTGGAAGAAAAGAGCAAAAGTTTGATTTGGTTTTCTTTCTGCTTACAAACCATACCGAATCGACATCAATGGTCCTCTTAATTTAACTTTAGATGAGGCCCAACTCTTTCGAGTTGGGCTTTGAATGAGGCAAATGGGGCCGAATTGTGTAAAAAAAAAAAACCGTTAGATTTTCTTCCTCTTTCCATTGTAACGTTATTTTTTTGTCTACCGTTCAAACCTACCCGATTGGAAGCCAAATTAGCCAAATTAGCCAAATTCCGTTAACTTGAATTAATGGAAGGATAATTTAGGGACTAGATTCAACGTTTGCTAAAAGTTCATGAGCCGTATTAAATAAATTAAAAGTTCATGGATAACATTTTACATTAGGATGGGGGCTGAGCCAGTTGGGGAGGTTAGTGAATTATAGGAATGTGAGATTTAATGAGTGCTTTGGGGGTGTGAACCAAATTGGCAAAAAAATGATGTGAGAAAGGATTCAATTTAATGTGAATCCGATACTGTGTCAATTAAATTCTCATTGTCGGGTTCGAGGTCCTAAGAACGTAACATCCCTAGTTGCTAAGCGAAGAAGAAATGCAGTGAGAAACATGAATGCCATGTTGATGTAATGTCAACGTTTTCAATTAAGGGTCAAATTCTGTCGTTATCAAGGATTTCGATACCTAACCTTCATGAAATGTGTGAATGATCCCTAATTCTCGGCGAAGGGTTCGGGATCCCAAATTTACAGTGCCTCCCAGTTGCTAAAAGTAGAGGAATGCAGTAAGATGAATACAGGGGAATACTTCTTTCTTGATGACTCTTGGCTATAATTATGTTAAATTGAAATTTTCACTTTTTAGCTAGAGCTTTTCCACCAAAATATTCAATCAATTAAGGTTGGCTTCATCAATATTACCAATTCGTTTATCCTTTCGAAGGAGGATGCAAGGTAGTAGAACTACATGATCCACAACAACACAGCATTAACCCAAGAGCTAGAAGAACACAATCTTAAAAGTAGTTACTGTCGAGCTAAACTAGCTCGAGTCCCTTCCAACATAATACTAGATTGTGGGGACATATGACAAAGACACAAAGCTTTTCCAAATCAAACTCTGCATGGTTCTCTACATATCATTGTTATCTCGAAAAGAAAAACTAGACGAAATTTATTAGACCGCTTGATGAAGTTGAGAATGTTTTTAGTTCCATCTCGGCTTCGTCGTTGTTAGCTGGCACATCCGTTGGGTAAGTAAGTGGTTTTGGAGGCATTGGAAGATTATCAATATCTCTTTCAAGCATTTCTAGGACTTTGCTCATTGAAGGCCGATGGTCAGGGATTAACTGTATACACCAAAGTGCAACTATTGTCATCTTTATTATCACATTCCTTTCCTCTTCTACTACTTCTTCCATTTTAACACCTTTTCCTTCATTAACTTGATCGTACACCCACTGCGGAAAATAAATTTGGCTTGAGCGTTCCGCATGTTCATCTAAATTTCTCCTTCTGCCTGCCATTTCCATGAGCAACATCCCAAAGCTATAGACGTCCGCTTTATAAGAAACACCACCGATGTTCTTGTAGAACAACTCGGGCGCCATATATCCGAAGGTTCCTCTTGCAGCAGTCAATGAGACTATGCTCTGATCAGTGGGATAAAGTTTTGCAAGTCCAAAGTCAGAAACTTTCGGAGTGAAATTCTCGTCTAAAAGAATATTATGAGGCTTGATATCAAAGTGTAATATTTGCATATCACACCCCCGATGTAAGTATTCAATCCCCCTCGCCACCCCAAGAGCAATTTCATATATTTTTTGGTAATCAAGAAACTTATCATCTTCCTTGGTGAAAATGTGCTTATCCAAAGATCCATTTGACATGAGATCATACACGAGAGCTTGTTTTGAGCCTTCAAAACAAAAACCAATGAGTTGCACTACGTTAACATGGTGAATTCTTCCGATACTAGCCACTTCACTGATAAAATCCTGGTTGTGGGTTTTGGACTGCTTTAAAATTTTGATGGCCACTTCGTTGCCGCTTCTGAGCGTTCCTCTGTACACAGAACCATACCCTCCTTCACCTAATTTGTGCTTAAAATTTCTAGTGATCTTCTTAATATTTGAGTAAGAGTACCTTATCGGCGAAAAGTTGTTATGAGCTTGCAAAAATTCTTCGATATTCTTGTCCATTGCTAAGTGCCTTCTTCTGTACTTGTAGATTAGAAATATCGCAACAAATGGTGTCCCGATTACGAATTTTGCTACACAAAAATACACTGAGGAAAATATTGATAGGTTAGAATGAGTTATTTTCTTTAATTATATGACGAACAAATCATTGCGGCTTACCTAGTAGTACTATAAAACCTGCAATTGTCCAAAGTACAATATCATTTAGGACACCTGCGAAAGGAGCAAATGATGTGAAAAGGAATTGAAGGAAAAAAATTTGGGAAACAAAACTGACGAAACAGAGGAGTAGCAAGCCGCTTTGCAAAAGTTGAATTGTCCAAAAGAATATGAGAAGTGGGACGCGTGCATTCGCAAATAAATGGAAATAATAAGCTTCGTTTCACGTAGATGATAGACAACACAAGAAACCCCCTTTCCTTTGTTTGGAGTCAACAAATACAGAGGAACGGTGATGTTCATATTTAATAAATCATTTGTTCCTCCTATAGATAGATGAATACAATTTGTAAGTAATTTGTTAACAAATGTCTCTTACATTATTAGTTAAGTAACTAACTAATTAAGAAATAAGAAAATCTAAACTTTTAGTTTTTTGCGAGTCTTGCAACTCCTAATAAGTAACGTGAGACTCCCAAAACCTTTCATGTACACAAATGTTGACTTATATTAACATGTGTATTTTGTGATAAGTTTCTTGGATTCTAAATATTTTGGAGAAGAAAGTAGCAAGTCAAAGAGTGTACAGAGTCATGGAAAGTTGCTGTAAAATTTCACTGCCAACCGATTCTTACCGCCGTAGTAGTACTTGGATCCGCAAGCCTGACCTGTGTAGATGCTGTAGACATCAAAGAAGCAAAAGAAAGTTCTCTTCACCGCAAATACGTCGAAGTGGATAACAAATCCGTCGGCCATGACGTTATGGATTAGCTCGTAGCTGGAGCTGCCGTTAATCTCCATCGGCCACGGTACCCACGTCCAGCTGCTAATGGTGCAAAAGTCCCTAACATCCGATGCTTTCGGACGGACCAGAGCATACGAGTTCCAATTCGATGATGTGTTGGACGAAGACGACCCCGGGATGCATGGACCGGTAGAGATGTAGAATGGAGAACTGACCGGCTTTGAGCAGTTCACAATTACCAATGTAGCGACATCCAGATAGTATGGGCTGTATGGATAGCGGGCGTTCCTGAATTTGTACCGGACCGACGATTGACGGGGGAGAGACGAGCAATTGTCCTTTTGCAGCCCGTCATCGACCAATCTAATTTCGCGAGCGGAGTAATCGATGGACTGCAAATAGTACCGGTCATCACGGAAGTATAAGATGGTGTGATTATCTTCGCAAGCCAGCTCTATCGGCGAGTCACCGCATCCCTCCGAGCCACTCAATCGAAATGGATAGCTTATATTGTGAATGTTACCGCAGGATTCAACAAGGCACCGCCGATTAGTGGCCTCGGCGCTGCTGGTCATCGCTCGCAAAAGAACAAGAATGAGCAGCAGCACTTGATAGGCTCTCATAGGGCTGACAGCGTTAATCATGTCTGGATCTGTCATTGTGCAAAAAGAGAGAATGGGGAGGAATTGCTTGGCGTGAGCGTGGAGGAGGCAGGATAAATAAAGACTGAGAAAAGATCGGATCATCTGCGAAACAAATTCATGCAAGTCAAGAAGTTGAAGAGGCGAACAATGCTGAAGTTTCATTGTTAAGTGGAGTGTCGGGCACGATACGGTGGTCAAGGCCTAACTGAGAATGGGGGAGAATTGCTCGGCGTGAGCATGGAGAAGGCAGGATAGATAAATAGGTTAATATCACAAAAAATCTTAAGCTCGTATACCTGTAATAAATTTACTATTCGCTAGTTTCCGTTAAATTCTACTATCAAATTACTATGTTGGATGACAAGTGATAGTTGACATGTGTACAAGTCTGGGGTTTTATCTTCCTTTTATCATAGGTGTACTAGTTTATGATTTTTCGTGGTGTTAATCCAATTTAACGGAAACTAACGAAGGGTAAATTTATCATAAATTGACTAGTTTGGGATTTTCGGTGTTTAAAAAATTAGTTTGGGGTAAATTGTCACAGATGTACCAGTTTGGAATTTTTGGTGATATTAATTCAAATTTTTTAAAACATTCACCCAACTGTCGAAAATCCGATGCGGCATGGTACCTATGGCAAACGTTTTTAAAAAATATAGCATTCAAGTGATTGATTGAAAAGTTACATGACACTTAAGATATTAAAAAAAATTATAGCACTCAAGTAATCGAAAAAGAAAGTTATGGCTCTCTAGTGAGCATTTTATAAAAGTTATGACATTTGTAATATATTTTTCCGAAATAACTAAATATAGATTAGTGTAACTATCGAATTTATACTAAACTAAATTTTGAGCATTGATAATGGCGAGTTCCGCGTGGATCTCATCAAATTTAATAATCTAGATCAATTTTAGTACATAATGTTACGATATTCAACGATTCACCAATTTTAGAAAAGAAGAAGAAGAAGAAGAAGCTTTTGGTTTTGTAGGGGGTTGAGTTTGGGTTTGGCCTCTCAATCAACAATCAATTCTTTGGTTCTAGTTAGGGGCGTCAGAATCGAACTGGAAAATCGAATTGAAAATTGAATCGAAAACCAAAGTGAACCAAAATTTTGTGTATTTTCGATTCAGTTCGGATAATGCAAAAAAAAACCACAATTCTTTTTGCCGGTTCGGATTTTATCGGTCCGGTTCGGTTCATTCGGTTATGAAGGTCTTATTTGGCTCTAGCCTAATATTCAAATTAAAAGGACTTGGTTCTCTCAATTTGGAAATGTAAATTATTGATGAACTTGTCTGATCTTATTATTAAGCCGTACTATTCATTCTTTCCTTCGCAGATTATAAATCAGAGTTTTGTAGATTCTTTAAATTTGAAATCTACTCATAAACCCGTTTTTTCCCCACTTTTGCACAATTGATTTTTTTCTATAGTCCTTTCTTGTTATGCTTGGTGTTTGGAGGACGTATTTTTTGGTTTGTCCAAGGTAAATTCTAACTAATCCAGACGAAATTTCTTCCTTACTTTCTATAAGAGTTTCCGCGCGATTGGCCATCGAACACGCGACAATATAGACAGTTGAGGCTGTCGTCCTTGGCTCCAGTTTGGCTCACCGAACTTTAATTTACTTGTAACTAATAATACACTTTAATCGGAATTTAACCAATTTCCTTAAGAATTATCGATAGGGCCTAACAAATGGTGCTCAAGGTCCCCTTAGGTTTGACTTAAAAGTTCAAAATCCAAAATTTCAAAAATTTCCTACAAAAGAAAGAGAAGCTAATAACACGAATTACAAGGGGGCGAAACCCTCTTTTGTGGTAAGGGGCGGTGTGACGTGAAGAGGTAGAAGAGGGTCTTATAGCCGTGACATCCTAAATTTTCTTTCTATTTGTTATATTAGTTATTGTTGTATTATATGGAAATATTATTTCATACTAAAATTTAAGTAAAACACCATCGACATGGCAAAGCCCCAGAATTGCTCAAACTCGACGCTAGATCTAGACAAGCGTCACTGCTTTTTTAGCTCGACACCTCTAATTTCGAGTCTGGCCATGACACCTCTAATCGGAATTGCTTTTTTTGGTGGTGTCGATCGAGGGAGTGGCAGCGTCCGTTGGGAAAAAGGATAGTGATCGGCAATATGGTGGGGAGAAAGAGAAATGATATGGTAGAAGAAAAGGCATTTCATGTGAGTGTCATACCATGTTATAGTGATATGGGATGTGATTAACCAATGAAAAGTGAGTCTCTCCAATGTCTATGTGCCAATTAAGTTGACATGTATATTGTATGGCCAATAGTGTGACGGGTACATAAAATAAATTTTCATAGTAGAGGGGTAGTTTGATCTTTTAGTTAGGGATTTTTACGTAAAGATTAACATTGTGACAAATGTCAAAAACTTAAAACTGAGACATGTATTTCATATAGATAAAGAGTTTAAGAGGATTTTGAAATTTTCTCTAACATGACAAAAATAAACATAAGCTCAAAAACAATCTTCATGTTCTATCCTGATTCCACTTCCACTTTATATCCTCTATTTTTTAAGCTGTGAATCCATGATTTTCTGCTGTCACTTTGGTAGCTTTGTCATCAAATGAACGGGAGAAGGAAACTTCTTGGATGACCACCCGTTGATTGATCAATACAATAGGGAAGTTTGCAAGAATCAAGGTGTACTTTGCAATTGGACTGAGGAATACTCCCACATTCGATGAATTTTTCTAGTATGACTTAGAAGATGATGGACAAGAGTCATTTGGCTGTTTCGGAGATTAGCATCTACTTGTCGTTGTCTTCCCGCGACCAATGTTGAAAGTTAAAAGTTGTTAAACAATAAAATATTTTCGAGATGCAAAGTTCTTCTTATCTGCCCTTCGGTCGCAATTGCAAGAAATTTCCATGGTACATTCGAGTGTTGGTTGAATTTTGGAAGAAACATGGGAAACATTGGGAAATAGTGAATTAGCTCAGCGAGATTACAACTAATGATAATGATCTAATGATGGTGTTGCGCAAGTACATCTATAAACTAAAGTTGCCTTCCTACCTAATTCTGTTTTTTCAATTAAAATTTATTCGATAGTTGTTTTTTTTTTTTTGGTAAAGGTTTATTCGATAGTTGTTGTGCTTAACAAATTTTCAAAAGGCAATTGTCGATTCTTAACTGTGGCAGGACGTAACTTTTTAAGGTTCCATATGGAACCTAGCTGGAAAATATAACAAGGACCAAGACTTAATAAAAGACCAAGACAAATAATCAGTGACTAGCGAGGCAGACTAATGAATTCTTCTTTTGTCAGCCAAATTAGACTTACTAGTAGTCCCCGGCCTAGATTGATATAAAATGAAAGTTCAACAAAATCCAATCATGATCGACCAGCAAAAAAATAAACCCCATTTATGGCTCTTTAGAATTCACTAAGAGAATAGTTTAGTTAGCTCCAATAACTCTTCCTAAACTGTTATTGAATAGTCAAAGTCAATGGTTGTCAACCGATAAAACATTTACAACACGCAAATATTTGATCATTCTCCTTGCTTGCCCTTTTGTCCCAATTTCATGGCTATTTAGAAATCCATATGCAATTTTTTTTTCCTCGACATTAACCATTCATTTTTCAAACCTTTTATGATGATGGACCGTATCAAATAAAGAAGCCTAGTTGCAATGAATTAGCAATCCTTGATGACGTGTTTTCAACCTTACCCAAGTGTGCTTGTTCGAGTGAAAAAAAAATTCCGCGAATTAGTCTTCTGCACTTTCATGCGTTTGTTGAAAGTGATTAGTCAATAGAAAACTATTTACAGTAAAAAAAAATTGCACTCTTAAAGTGAGGAAAACAAATTTCCTAATCTAAAAAGGAAAAACATTTTCCTTGAAAAATGATTTCCACCAAAAACATTTTCCTTTACCATGAAATTTTATTCCAAATAAACACATAAACAAGTACATCAAACCTTTTTAATAATGGACCGTAAGCCGCGCTCTATTTTTTGGCATATCTTTCGATACCGAATCAGAATTTCGCGAACAATTTCGTAAACTGCATGCCATTTTTTATTCGATTTTCTTTTCTTTGTTTTTCTAGCAACCGAGGATGAAACTTATTTCTCCGTTTTCAATTTCGACCACCAAATGCAATTACCTAACAATACAGCAGAAAGGCGAAGATCGTGTTTTCTCATTTTCACACGTACAACAACAACCGAAGATATTTACTGATAAATGAATAAGCACATCAATTAAGAGGGAGGTGAATTGGTTGTTCTCGGGAAAAGGAATTCGTGAAGGTCACGTAGAATGCGCTGCCGTAATGGAAAACAATTATTGAAAAGGGAAAAAATCATCAAAAACCCCAAACTTTTCTACCTGTGACACATTTACCCCGAATTTTTTTTTGTGATACAAAAAACCCTAAATTTTGTTATTTGTGATACATTTACCCCAATATACATTGTCCATGAGTATTTTCGTCTTTTTAGCTTTTTCTTTTTCTTTTTTCTTTTTTTTTTCTTTCCAGCGAGGGGGGCCCTCGCCGGCATCCGGCGAGGGCCGCCCTCACCGGCGTCGGGCGAGGCTCGCCCTCGCTCGCCCAGGCGAGGGCGAGCCTTGCCGGCGTCGGGCGAGCCTCACCCTCGCTCGCCCAAGCGAGGGCGAGTCTCGCTCTCGCTCGCCCAGGCGAGGGCGAGCCTCGCCGGCGTCGGGCGAGGCCGCCCTCGCCGGCGTCGGCGAGGGCCGCCCTCGCCGGCGTCGGGCGAGGCTCGCCCTCGCTCGCCCAGGCGAGGGCGAGCCTCGCCGGCGTCGGGCGAGGGCCGCCCTCGCCAGATCCGGCGAGGCCCGGCCTCGCCGGCATCGGGCGAGGCTCGCCCTCACTCGCCCAGGCGAGGGAGAGCCTCGCCGGCGTCGGGCGAGGCTCGCCCTCGCTCGCCCAAGAGAGGGCGAACCTCGCCGGCGTCGGGCGAGGGCCGCCCTCGCCAGATCCCTCGCCGGAAAGAAAAAAAAAGAAAAAAGAAAAAGAAAAAGCTAAAAAGACGAAAATACCCATGGACAATGTATATTGGGGTAAATGTGTCACAAATAACAAAGTTTGGGGTTTTTGTTGTCACAAAAAAAAGTTCGGGGTAAATGTATCACAGGTATAAAAGTTTGGGGTTTTTGGTGGTTTTTTCCCATTTGAAAACAGTATCTTCTATCAAATAGATAATAAAAGAACTAAGGAGACGGAAGAGATGCACGACAGATTTGTAGTGGCTCGATCTTCCACTCGGCATGCTCCATTCTCTCAGCTCTAACAACGCCGTGGAATCCGCTACGTAATTCTCGAAAATTTATAGTTTGCAAAAGAGTGCTATATCCACACGAAGCTTCAGCAAACGATTTCACAAATTGAAGAACCTCTTCCAATACTTATAACTCGCTCTCTTCCCAGATTACAGAGGCACAGACTTAACGATAAGAAGATGAACATTCAGAGCATAGACTAATTTGTGTTAGTTTTCCCCAACTTTGCTGCCTTTTGGGGTGGGTTGAAAAAAAAAAAAGGAGTTGGAAAATGCAACTAAGCGAAGCGAGATGGTGGAAGACTATGTGACTTGCTTTCCCTCGCCTCGCGCCATGAAGTAGGTTAGCTAACAACCATGATTTGAAAGTTGTGTGCTTTCTAGATAATTACTCGATCAGAATCGATTTAACTAAGTATATCCATTGCCTCCTCCCCACATTACCTTCTTTCAAAAAAATTTATTGTAAAATTTAAGGCAAGTGAGTCGCAAATTTAAAATTTGGAATAAAATATATTAAGCTATTCATGAAGGCATTTTGAAAATTAGGCTGTTTCACAGCTTCATTTCGAAACTCAAATTGGTTTCACTGCCATCATCTTATTTTGAGCGGAATGTTAGATACATTTAATTTGATTTTATGTAATCGATATGCTTCGCAATTTATCAAATCTCGCAAATATTTGGAATATCGTCCGCGTCTTTTATATAGTGTCATTATGTCTAAATTTGGGATATCCTATCTTCCATGTTTGTTTGGGAGCTATGTCTATATAAATGATTGTCATTGCTTGTGCTATGCAATTTATGATATAAGAAAAGCATTCAATTTATTTGTCTCTTGTTAACACAAAATGATTATTTGTGCAACCAAGTCCCCGACCCTAACTTGACAAAAGACCGCATGATTCACTTAGTAAACAAACAAAACGAGTTTAGCCATTGAGAGGGCATAAATTTAGATTATTAGTGCAACCAATTAAGTCCTCGACCCTAAAATCTCTGGTTCGTAAGAAGCGAGACATCCTCCGGTGTCCCACTAGGCTCCTACTCGGCCTTCATAAACTAGTAGCGACTCCCAAATAGGATATAATCTCAGTTTAAAATCAAATCATAATTTTGCAACGTTGCACCAAGTAAGAGTTTGAGAGAATTCACGCCAAATGAGGGTGAGCACTTCAAATATGAGGATCTTTCGCTCCCGCTCGACATTAGCTCTCAATCCGCTCGCCCCCTAATCCCCCCTTGAGGGGATGGTCGCAACATCATATGTCCTTTTTTTTTTCCCTAGATTACCCCGCGCCACTCCTATGGTAAATCGCATTACTTTTTTCTTCTTGGTTATTTTCATTTCGCTATAGATAATCAACCCATAATTTAAATGATATTAAAATGGGAAAAAAGATATAGAGAAAACAAAAAGAGAAGCTTGCCTGAAACTGACCTAAATCTTCCGAATAGAACGGAAACAGACGAACCACTACAAGCCACCTCACCTCATTGACTCAGTTCAAAAACGAGTGAATTCATTTGTTTGGTAGAATACAAATGATCCGAAAAATATTTTTCTAAAAACGATTCATTGTATCGCTTTTACAATGAATAAAAGAAAAATATTTTCATCGTTCACGAAAATGTTTAGACATAAATTATTGTTAATAATGAAAAAAAATTCATTGACTAATTATTTCAAACGATACAAGCAATTTTTTTTTAAAAAATAATTTTCAAATCATTTATATTCGTGAAACGAGTTAATCATATTTTTAAGTTCTCTCTTTGTGCGCGACTAGGGCTCTCCTTGCACACCACCACCCCTCTGACCCCCTACGCCTGCATGCCGTCTCCCTCCGCATCCTCGCCCCCCCCCCCCCCGAGCCTCTCCAAGGCGGCGGAGTAAGTGATCCAAGTCAAGTTAATCAATAAGAGGATCGCGATCCCAGGACTGAGCGCTGCTGGTGGTGGAGTTGGCGACGGTGAAGAGCGCGATCAACTACCAAATGCCGGCAATCGTGCTGATCCGGGTGTACTTCATGGCGGCGGTGGCCGCTCTTTATCAAAGTACAAGAAGGAGAAGGTGAGTATTTGGCCTCAATCTTCCCATAAATGATGACCGTTGTGGTGGTGGTGGTGGTGGTTGTTTCTTGGTTTCTTCCGTGTTTACATTACAGCAAATAGACTCGACTGGGTCTGGGTGTCGTTTGGGCAGGCCTAAACCCATAGAACCCAAGTGGGCTTTGCTTTTTTGTACACTCACACCAATACATTTTTCCAATTTTATTAAGTGGCGGAACAGCTCGGCCCATCAAATATAATTTTTTTTTTATCGAACCGTCAAAGATGGATTTAAAAATGGGTTGATAATCTATTTTGACGGCTCTATCACTGGCAGGAGCCAAACTGCTCGTTTTCCTACAAGGGCTTGCTAGTAGACGCCAAATGAAACGGCATTAAAATTCATCACAATCAAAGAGTAAGTTTTTCGACAAACCGGAGAAACACGCCTCAAGAAATTAAGGTGGGTTCCACGGAACCTTGATGGGTAGAAGAAGATGAACAGTACACAATCGGAAGATGAAAAGGAAAGAAAAGGAAGAACAAACGGGATCGTTTCGAGTAAAGTTATCCACATCAAATCGCCAGCCTGCCACGTCAGGTAATCCGTACTGACTAGATCACCACGTGAGCAATTTCGAGCGAAAATTAATCGGGAGCGGTATATGGGAATTCAGCGCAAAAGTTTAGGACCACATATTCGTCCAGTAGGTTCAGTAATGAATCGATGATTTTCCCTTGATTAGTCGAAATCAAGCTAAAAAAAATTATTAGGTTCCAATAATGACACGTGTTCTTCTTTCGCCGCAATTTTCTGACGTGTACGTAACCCGCTATTACTTTATAAAAAAAACAGATGGACTTATTTTCCCAATTTGCCCTTACATACGGATACGGTCAAAAAAATTTACGAATACAAAATTCGATAACTCGAGAATTATCGAATATCTCTTCAGTCCCAACGGTGGTGTTACACTTCAATCTCTCGCTTTTTTCCCTTACAAAAGATTGTGTGAATTATTTTATTATTCTAAAAATGCAATGTGTTTCGTATTAATAAAAAAGTTAATACCACGAAAAATTCTAAACCATTATACTCGTGACGAATTTACCCAAACTAATTTTTTTACCACAAAAAACCTCAAACTAATACACTTGCGACAAATATAACATTTGTCAAATTGAATTAATACCGGGAAAAATCATAAACTGATAAATATGTGATAAATAGAGAGGTAAAACCTTAAATCGGTATACCCATTAACTGTCACATGTTATCCACCTCAGTAATTTGACGGTAAAATTTAACGGAAACTAACGAAGGGTAAATTTATCACAGGTGTATTGGTTTGAAATTTTTTATGGTATTAATCCTTGATAAAAACTCTATTGTGTGTGCCAAAATGAAAGGTTGCTCTCGTACGTTGGGACGGTAATATATATTGGTCGGAAGGCATTTTCATATTCGAACAAAAAGCATATGCTAAGGCCCATTGGTTCCATGACAAGTAATTCTCGAATGGATTCTTACGTTAAGAAATCTCATTCTCCGTTTTTCAATTACGTGAATCATGAAAGGTTTAACCCTTTTGAAAAAGAACTCTTATCAGTGGCGGTGATAGCAATAGGCGACTAGTGATGGCGGCAACTTGTGGCCAACAATGGTGGCGGCAGCCTGCAAACGACGGCAGCAGCAACCATCAGCTGCGACCATCGGTGGCGGCGACAAAGTGATTGAATTGGGTTTTGGATAGTTTAGTGATATTAACTTTTTGAGCGATTCCTATTCCATGTGGAACCCAATTCTACATTTTGATTACCCTCCAAACATGAAAATAATAGGGTTCGGAATCCCATCTCTCGAAGAACCCAATTGCGCATTGACCCGACGAGGCACATCGGTGATTGGTGTTGATGCATGCACATGTGCGCGTGTAACATAAAAATCGTGGGTACCGTCAAAGTAGATGGATTAGCAAAGGGATCATGATACAAATAATTCCTAAATTTTAGCCTGATATACAATGCGGTCTTTGAACTTTTAATTTATTCAATATAATATCTGAACTTTAGCTTAATATTCAATGTGGTCCATGAACTTTTACTTTATTCAATGCGGTCCCTGGACTTTTAGTACATATTCAATGTAATCTCTGAACTATATGAAAATGTTCAATGTAATTCTTCCATTAATTCAAGTTCAACGACTACATTAAACATTTTCATATAGTTCAAGAACTATATTGAACATGTACCAAAAGTTCAAGGACGATATTGAACAAATTAAAAGTTCAAGGACCACATTGCATATTGAGTTAAAACTCAGGGATCACATTGAACAAATTAGAAGTTCAAGAATCACATTACACACAGGGTCAAAGTTTAGAGAATATTTGTGTTGTTTTCCGGTGGCAAAAAAGGTTGGAAGATCATTTTCACATTCTTCTTCGGTGTTCGCAAGCTCGAACGCCCTTGCAGTAGCGATTCCCGAGGATCAAATGCTTACACTATGATCGCTGACGAGGGCGATGTCTTGCCAGGCCTACGGTGACCAACTCGTCCCTTATGGGGGAGTCTTTTCTCGTGAAATTCCCTTTAGAGCGAGAAATATTAAGCGGTTTGAAAGTGCCGTGCCAGTTGCTAACGTGGCGTGCGCGCTCATTCCGCCTTATCCAATTAGAGTTTGACACATGGACATTAACTTAAAATTAAAAAAACTAACACAAATATAATTTTTTTTTCTCTCTTCCTGCCTTCATTGCTACCATTTAGATGTGGCCGAAGTCATGGCGACCACGGGAAGATGGAGCCGACCAAACGAGCCACCATCTCAGTCGCTGAAGCTGTAGTCGTCGACCATCCATGGTTGAGCCACGACGAATCTCCATCTACGGTCATTCTCCGTCCAGCCCTTTGTCGTTGCTCGCAGCCAAGCTCATCATCGGTAGATCAGGAGGTTCGTGGTCAAGCCACCCCTCCCTCATCGCCATGACTCGCAAACAGAGCCACCTTCTTCGTCGTTGCTTGCGGCTTATCATAGGTAGTTAGGGAGTTCCATGGTCGAGCCACCCGTCACCAGATCCA
The DNA here is from genome assembly GCA_031216405.1 of Syzygium malaccense. NCBI lineage: Eukaryota > Viridiplantae > Streptophyta > Magnoliopsida > Myrtales > Myrtaceae > Syzygium > Syzygium malaccense. Next base: position 20,891,764 of record CM062262.1, on the reverse strand, counting down.
GACCCATGGCCATATTCCTCATCCTCCCTCGAGTGCCTCCTCCTCCACTTCACGACCTCCTCAGCTTCTCGGGGCGGCGGAGGGATTGGATCTACAAGCGTCACCGGCCAGGTCCGGTGCGGCGACTTGGGCGGTGGCGACAGCCAAGCTCGATTCTCAGATGGGCGGACGTACCCGGAAACCAAGGCAAAGGGAAGCTAGAGATCCTTAGGAAGAGATCCTTCCGTCGTATCGGAGAGTGCCTTTTCCCTATTTCCCTATTAAGCCTTTTACAAGTCCCGTTCAGGACCAGCTCTAATTAGATATAGACATAAAAAAAAAAAAACAATAATGCACGACACGTCAGCGGCAGATATGCCACGTGAACCTACCGACAATTCCATGTTTCGTTTTCTCCGTTTCCCCCTAACCTCAAAAACGATGATTAGACGTGCTGACTCGCTGACTCTATCCTCCTCCTCCCTCCTTCCCAAGCTCGGCTCGGCTCACCTCTGAAAGCTCAAGCTCCGCGCTCGCGCTTCGTTGGCGAAATCGCACCGCAGCTCCCTCCCCCACCCGCCGCGACAATGGCGACCCCCGCCGCGCAGCGATTCGGACGGCGGCTCGCCTCCTCGGCTCCTCGCCGCCTGCTCTCGTCCTCCGCCGCCGGCGAGGGCGCCGTCCAGCGGAGCCAGAGCCAGAGCCAGAGCCAGAGCCAGAGCCCGTCGCTGAACCTCTGCTCCGCCATCAACCAGGCTCTCCACATCGCCCTCGACTCCGACCCTCGGTGACGCCCTCCTTCGCTCTGCGCTTCTCGTTTCTGATGTCGAGCTCGAGTCGTCGGGTTCTTGTTCGCTTGATTCGGGACGGGTTTCGGTGTTGTTGTTGTTTTTTTTTTTTTTTTTTTTCAATCAGTTTGATCGTTCCTGTGATGGAGTTGAGTCTCTTGCGTAGACATAGCGAGACAAAGGGGGAAGAAGTAAGGAGCAAAAAAAGGGAGAGAGATGTTCGTTTGTGCAAGGCCTTGACGGGGTCTCTGCTCTGGTCCATGCATGATGATGTCGCTCGGTCAAATGATGGGCTTTGCTTTTTTTTTTGTTTCTTTCCCCCCGCTGTGAGGTGATCGCACTTCCGCAGTAGGTCATCGGTCAGCTCCGGAAAAGAAATTTGTGCTAGATTATGATCTCTCAGTCCCGTGGGCAGCATCAGGATTTGGGTGTTCAGTTTAAATATGATTTCATGTGGTGCAGTCAAATTTCGGATGTGAAATAGTTTATGGGTTATGTCTCTGTTGTTGGTATATGTCCATGGCACTTGCGTGCTTTGTATGTAATTGGTCCGGATAAAGTCGAGTTAACTGCTGCTTTCTTGATATCTTGGTATTCTTGAAGTGAAGCTCGCGATTCTTAATTCACTTCGAAGGACACTCTTGGTGTTTCATGGTGAAACTCATCGTTCGCATTTTTTCCTCTTCAGTTCTTATGTATTTGGAGAGGATGTGAGCTTCGGCGGGGTCTTCCGTTGTACAGTGGGATTAGCTGATCGATTTGGTAAAGGCAGGGTTTTTAATACCCCTCTGTGCGAGCAGGTATTTTTTGTTCTAGTGCTGTCCATGAATTATTGATTATCCTGACTTCTCAGAAGGGAAAAAGAAGTTGTCCCACGATTCTTGGAAGAAAGGAGTCGCATCCTTAATTGCCTGGTTGATAATGTTTGACTGTTTTCCACAAAAAAGGTGTCTGCTTTTGGTGATCAATACCAAAGTGTGACGTTTCTTGTCATTCTTTGTCTATCACTCTCTCTTGATCTCCTTTTCAAATGAGAAACACTTCACAAGTAATGTCTAGTTTGTGGCTTCTTTCTTTATTTGATACGACTGAGCATTAGCAAATCATGATTTTCTTATAACTTTTCTGACATTGTAAACAACTGCATAAGCTTTCATTCTGAAACGATTCACATGCAGGGACTTGTTGGATTTGGTATCGGTCTTGCGGCAATGGTCAGTACTTATTTTTTTTTCTCTTATGCGATTCAGGATTTTCAAACCATATTTGTTTTTGAAGATCTCTCATTGGATTTTTTATGTTTATATTGCATTTAGGGAAATAGGGCTATCGCGGAAATTCAGTTCGCAGATTACATTTATCCTGCTTTTGATCAGGTATGCATTCCATCTTGCAAATACTGTATTGCCACATGTTTAGATTTAAGTAACAGAAACTCTTGTTTATGTAGATTGTTAATGAAGCTGCTAAGTTCAGATATCGTAGTGGGAATCAGTTTAACTGTGGAGGTATACTCATTGTCAGTCAGTATTTGATGGTCAAATTAGATTTTCTTTTGCCAGTTGTCGCTGATGACATTTAATGTGATACTCTTAGGCTTAACTATAAGAGCACCTTATGGAGCAGTAGGACATGGGGGGCATTATCATTCACAGTCCCCAGAAGCATTCTTCTGTCATGTCCCTGGTATCAAAGTATGGCTTTCATTCCCAAAATCTGGATTGCTCCTTTCAGGTTCATTTTTCTCTAGCGAATTCTTCCCTATCTTCTGGGAGTCTGAAGGAAAAGACATCTATTTTATGAGTATTGACCATTACATGAACATATACATACCATTTCATTGTTTGGCCTCTCAGAGTTTCTGCTGAATCATTGTATGTGAGGTAGAAAAGGACAGGACAAACCTGAAAAGTGTAGTCTTTTTCCCTGGCTCAAAATTTTTTTTGCATGAGCCAGTCTAGTTCAGGAGACTGATTAAATTAAATGAAGTGCAACCTATCTACATGTTTATCTAATATTCATAACTTGAGCAAATCTTAAGTTCTTAAAAAGCACCAATGTTCTACTTTGGAATCTCACCAAGAGAGCATCTTTTGACTTCAATGGTTCAGGAATTTGGTGTTTGTGATGATTGCTTTTTTAAGTGCATCGAAATCATGGACGTGATTGGGTTTTAAAGATTAGAATTGATCAAATTTGCATCACTTAAGAACAGATCAGTGGTTAGTTAAATTGTCTGTGGTATAGCCATGAAATTTACTCGAGATGTTCACTGAAATTCAGAGACCTTTTTTTCCCTCAATGAAACTGATATTATTTCATTACTCAATTAAATTGTGGTTTAGAAACTGCGACACCTTTATTAAAGATTCTTTTTATAGGTGGTCATCCCTCGAAGCCCAAGTCAAGCCAAAGGACTATTACTCTCGTGCATACGTGATCCAAATCCTATCGTCTTTTTTGAACCAAAGGTATTCAGTCTTTCAATCTAAGCTCGATGACTAATGATAACTTTGTCCAACTTTAAGATTTTATATTTTGGTGGATTCCAGTGGCTGTATCGTTTGGCTGTCGAAGAGGTTCCTGAACACGATTACATGTTGCCATTGTCGGAGGCAGAGGTACCCTTCTTTTAGCTCACGCAGTTAAAGACTTAAGATTCTAACAAAGTTCCAATGTCATAGGTGATTCGTGAAGGCACTGACATAACATTGGTTGGATGGGGAGCTCAGCTTTCCGTCATGGAAGAAGCCTGCCTTGATGCAGCAAACGTAAGCCTACTCCCAGTTTATTTTCCTAATGATCTACCTTCCTGCTGCTGTGGGCCATCTCAAAGTGTGGGAAGTCTGGACTTGAATATAATTTTTTTTCTGTTCAGCATTGATAATTATGGTTCTGACTCCATTATTCCAACATCTCATCTCTTGGAGTTTTCTGGAAAGATGAATGGCATCACAATTCTAAATGTATAATGTTTATCATGATGAGTGCAGATAGCTATGATGCCATTAGATTTTCTACAGCTTGTGCAGCACTTGTGATGTATAATGTACGTGTCATCTACAAATTAATGTCGTCAATCCCCTATGTGTCCAGACACGATACTGCCACAAAATTTAATCACTAAAGGGCCTTGAGATGGTTTGCTTGTTTGAAGTCATCTAATGTCCTCAAACTCTCATTATCAAGAAACTTTGCAGGATGGGATCTCTTGTGAACTGATAGATCTTAAAACTCTAATACCCTGGGATAAGGAGACAGTGGAGGCATCTGTCAGGAAAACTGGAAGACTTCTGGTACATTCTGCTTTCCCTCTGATAACATGAGATTATTGAAGTAACTCAGATCCCTATTTGCAGATTAGTCACGAAGCTCCTGTAACTGGAGGTTTTGGTGCTGAAATCTCTGCTTCAATTGTTGAAAGATGCTTCTTAAGAGTAAGCGTGAAGACATTCATCTTTATCTCATTCTCTTTTCTATGGCAATTCTGGTTCAAGGATTCTCTTTCGTCTTATGCACAGTATAAGAAATCTTCTAATCCCTAAAAGCGGTATTTGTTTTGCAGCTAGAAGCCCCAGTTGCCAGAATCTGTGGTCTGGACACACCCTTTCCCCTTGTTTTCGAACCCTTCTATTTACCCAACAAAAATAAGGTGATCAGTTTTTGTCTTGTTGCATTGCCTTCACATAAGAAGAATGAAGAATTTGCTGATTTTGTGACCTTTTGTTCTGGATGCAGATACTGGATGCCATAAAATCAACTGTAAATTACTAATGGGTACTTGACTCGCATTGTTCACTCCAGTCCTATGCCTTGATATGATGTGCATAACAAATTGAGACTGGCAAAATTTTAGAAACCAGTTGTTCGATACTTCATGCCTGAAAGATTTGACTGTATCAACCCCTGCTGTATGTGAAAGTGTCCATGAATGATTTTTCGGGGTAGTCCATGGGTGGAATAAAGAGTTTGTCTTTCCTTGCCTTGGCTTTAACCCTATTCAACTCTTGTTAATGTATCTGTAGATTCGGTATGTAGGAGTAGTTTTGCTCAAATAAAAATAAAATGAAAGGTTTTCACACTTGAAGTTCCGCTTAGTATGTACATATGTATGTACTCGGTATCTATCACACCGAGGTTGTCCTATGTGTTGCAGGGAGTGAGAGGTTCATTGTTCATTTCATTTCCATGATCAGTAGAGCGCTGCGCTTCACTTGTCGGAAAATGTACATGACAGAACTAATTATGAATGGAACGTTACTTTTCGATCATATTGGGAATCAGTTGAGAAAAACGTCGTGGTATTATGTAGAAGTCTGACAGCTAGCTAAAATGGTATCGCTTCCTGGACTTCGAAACTCGAAATGACAATGAACCTTTAGACTTAGTGCGACAGAGGCATCGACGTGCTTCAATGTGCCCATCGAGCCATTTCCTTCTCTTCCTTTGGGACAGTAATATCGTCATCGCCCCAGAATGGACGAGGATTATCATAAGATTATGTCAGAAAGGGCCTGTAAGAATCCAACTTCAGGGCTCTTGAGCTAAATTGAAGCAATGAGAAGAAAATCCTGACGATTGCTAACCAAGTGAAGGAACTTGCTCAAGTGCAACTACGGGCTAGCAAAATTTTCAGGCAATTACATCTAGATATAAAGATTTGTACACAAAGTGTGTAGCTTCCAAGTTCGAACAAAATCTAACTCCGCGGTCTGCCAGTACCAAAAAAATGCTCTATTTCTAACCATGGCGGAGATTCCGACCGCGAGTGATTCTTGTTGGAGTCGGTGCCACTAAATCATTATTGCGACTGGTGCAGAAAAGCATGAGTGGACAAGGTACAATACGTATCGATGACGAGGCCGACGTGATATATTTGTCCGATCATATTACTTGTGTTATATATATTACAATCAGCCCCACGTGTCATTGTCGCGTCGTCTTAGCACCAAATAAAATAGGGTGAATTCCCTAAAAAACCCCAAACTTTAGATCAAATCTCAAATCTGCTCCGAATTTTTTTTTTGTCTCGAAAAAAACCCCAAACTTTAGGTTCAGTCCCAAATCTGCCCCGAACTTTTTTTTGTCTCGGAAAAAATCTCAAACTTTAAATTCAGTCCCAAATCTACCCCGAATTTTGTTTTATGTAGAAAAAATCAGCAAATTTCAATTTATTTTAAAAAATATACCCCGTGATCCCATCCCAACTTGACGTGGCACTTCCACGTCATAACAAATCAACATCAGCAAAGTAATGGGGTGATAGAAACAGACCGACGTTGAGTTTTCACTTGGACAACAAATCAAACCAAATAAAAATTGTTGAAATTCTCCGAAATAAAACCAATTAAAATCATTTATTATCGACATGGAAATGCCACGTCAAGTTGGAACTGGATTATCGGGGTATATTTTTGAAAATAAATTGAATTTTGGTGATTTTTTTTACATAAAATAAAATTTGGGGTAGATTTGGGACTAAACCTAAAGTTTGAGATTTTTTTCAAGACAAAAAAAAGTTTATGGTAGATTTGGGATTTGACCTAAAGTTTGGGGTTTTTTCTGAGATAAAAAAAACTTCGGGGTAGATTTGGGACTTAACTTAAAGTTTTGGGTTTTTTCCGAGACAAAAAAAAGTTCAGGGTAGATTTGGGATTTAATCTAAAGTTGAGGATTTTTTAGGAAATTAGGCCAAATAAAATACTACCGAGGACAAGCGAGGTGAGATTAGGATTGGCTTGAGACGGCTACACTCGAAACTAGGATAGAATCTTTTTTCACCGATGTTTATCTGCTTCGGCCTTTAATGTAGAACAGCTGACAAATGCTTATACGAAAACACCGAGCATCATAAGAGCAGGCGGTCCCACCCACGCATTAAATGACGAACGGTTAACTTCGAACAATTATGGACCGCCCATGCATTAAATGACGAACGGTTAACTTCAAATAATTATAATTTTTTGTCCGAGAGAAGTTATGACGTATACATTATATCAAATCCTGCAAGATCTTCCAATTGTTTAACCTCCAAATTCATACGTTTTCCTTAATTTCCGTACCTTCAAAAATTTCGGACGCATTATGCAGATTTTCGAGACACATTTTGAAAACTTTCCCTTTTATCAACATTTTTTTCTTAATTCTGTTATTTAATTTTAATTATTTGATTGTTTCCTGAAAGGCTACCTCCTTGTAACTAGACACCTAAGACATTATAAACGATATCCTTTTCCAAGTATGTCTTCCTCTATATCAGCCTTCCTACTCAATCTTACTTCAATAAACAAAGCTTTTCTACTCCAACCCATGATGATGCATACTTCCGGCACTTAGCGTTCCACATATTCGACGCATTTCTTTCTAGTGAAATCGTAATCTTTGCCTTCCCAAAGACCTAAGAAGCACTTCAATTGCTCGATACAGCCACGTCACTCGGTCCAGATCAAATTTGAACGATAATGCAAATCATCCTTATACCAACCATTGAGATTTGAGAGCCATCCTCACCCATAATGTTTCTTGAAATGAAAACACACTTGTAAAAAACCAAGAATAGGAAAAGAACATAGCCAGAGAGAGCAAGCTCACTTTGCTGTCCTTTTAAGCAGCAAGGGTCCAGAAAGTCAACTCTGACACCATTAATTTTTTTTAGTATTTCTCATTGGTGACTTTAAGAGGAAGGAAGCTGTAATTTTGCACACTGGATGCAAGCAAACAAAACAATACTATTTCCTTTCAAGATACTTGCACACAACAACTTAGTCTTTCTTGCTCTCCCTTAATTTATCTTCGAATTGGCAAGGGCCTCGAGCGCGATATCCTTCCATTATTTACAACTCAACCCAGTCTCCACCCTCAATGCCAAGCTTTCCCACCCCCACGACTGCTCGAATTATGTCAATCTGATCTCGACATCAGATATCTGTCACCAAATAAAAATCAACAGGGCTCAGATGCTAGAAGCATAGACTACGCAAGCGATAGAACATAAGCTTAGTGTATCTTCCTCTATGTCACGCTCCTTTGCTGGATACTTCTGACATGTCCTCAGGTTTAAACACAATTGAAGATCCATAACAAGTATGAGCAACGAGAAAGGAACTTCAAAAATCAATTGATAGGGGGATATCACATGCTACGATTTGGAGCCAGAAACAGACTACTTGATTGATATTTACCAAAATTGCCACATCCTATACGAAGAGAGAAAAGAAGTAACATTGTTTAATACAACCACTGCAAAATCTGAAACTTGACTAATCATAAATTGAAGATCTTCAATACCCTATATACATACATGTGTCTGTTCATATGCATCCATTGCTTCCAAATGTATATGTGCATGTATGTTCATACCAAAGTTATGTCATTATGCATGATCGCATGCATGTGCTCTTTTATTCAGATATCATAGGCTTATGTTTGCAGCTGCTGCAAACATAACATGGGCAAGGCTATGGGGCAAACTTCATCTAGTAGCAGATAAAGTTAGGACATGCACATGACACATGACCCTTTAGTTATGCCAAAAGCCACGCGTTTGCAGAGCCAATGAAAATTGAAACGAAGAACAAAGAATGCTGCAGCGTCAAAAGAATAAGAGCTGTACCATTGCTGAATTTTCCTGAACTCAGTGAGCACAGGGTATATGTTCTCAAAGGCAGTGTATGTCTCATCTCGCACCTGGATAATCAAATAGTATGAGCGAGGGCTAATATGACTCCAGAAATACCCGTAGAACCAAATGCATGAGTACAAGCTAGATAATCACCTTTGCCCCAGTGAGGACAATTTTTCCTGACACAAAGATTAGCAGCACGATTTTTGGCTGTTTCATCCGATATATCAAGCCAGGGAACAGCTCTGGTTCATACTGCCACAAAATTCAAACAAAAAGACACATCAACCAACAGTTCCAAGAAATGACTTGAGACGAATTGCAGATTATCTTCCGGTAACAATGACTTTAAAATAGAAAATCCAGTAATACTGAGGCCAAAAAAGAGCAGAGGGCTCCTGCCATCACAAGAGGTAAGATGTGCAGCTACAACTTACACTTGAGAAGGCACCATGTGAATATGCAAGACCTTCAAGCCTGATAGGGAATTTCACATCACAAGAACCCACGATATTTTGAATTTTGAAATCCTGGCAAAGACAAGCACCATAAAGTAACTCAGTAACTACAAGCAGTCAACCACAATATTCTGTAACAGAAAGAGAAAGAGACGTATGTACCTTAAATTTAGCCGGGAATCCAAGTTTCTGAATGATTCGAGCATACTGGCAGGAAGAAAAAAAGGTTAGCCTTCAAGTGATCATCGTGTCGAATTGCATTATTGTTTCATTCCAAATCAAGATGCAAGTTGCAGCCTCGACTGAACTTATCGTTTCATGAAGATTTGCCTAATTTTCTCTTATTCATGTACTAATGAACATTGCTTGTGACAAATCCAAAGACTAACTGCTTCTTATGACACCATCACATCTAATTTTCCATTCCCATTAATTTACAGCTACAAAGATATGACAGTTCCATAGAAAACCAATTAATTGTGAACCTAGACTTTGTACGATGGTGCTATTTGTCATTGGCCATACACCATTCCACTCATCAAGTTACCTTTCGTGCTGCTAACTTTGATTGTTGTTCACTCTTGGCTCCAGTACAAACCTGAAAAGCATAGTGCACTCAGTAAGCAAAGATAACAACCCTAAAGAGGAGCAACAAGCAGACCTAAAATTATGCTCAAGATGGCAAGGAATACATACATGCATCTTTCAATCAAGATGACAACCATTAAATGTTGATACAAAGCTTCTCATGATTATGAGACGTATTGTTGGCCTTGTAATTATGTGCCACTTTGCATTTCTGTGTTTTCTGATGATTATGAAAATGTAAAGACTGCTAGCCATAGAGCAAGGTAGTAACTATATGCATACAACTATATGTAGTCGGTGCCGGAAGGACGAAGAGATGAATAGAGGTGATTGCTTGCTTTCTTTCAATCAGAGAAATACTCAAAATTAATGACTAAATAAGTTCTAAAGAAAATAACTCAGGCATACACAATCAAGGGGATATATTTCTATGAATTCAAAAATGACACAGAGAGAAATTTCAGAGGTCAACAGAAACATATTAGGAGTCTGATCTAACATGACTTACCATTTTCCCTGAAGCAAATATCAATGCTGTCGTTTTTGGCTCCCTTATTCTCATAATTACAGCAGCGAAACGCTGCAAAAGATATACATTTGGAAACATTAATCCGTAGAAGTACAAGAAAGTATATTATTGTGTAACCAAAATAATTAGCAATACTAGATCTTAAGGAACTAGGTCAAAAACAATTAACAAAGGGAATGATGCCTCAGGCAAATACCTTAGGATTATACTCAGCATTTCGAGCTTGCAAAGCAATGGCCTTGAGATCCAATTTGCAGTCCAAATTCACTGTTGAGACTATGTTCCTGGATAAGAAACACAACACTAATTATTCTCTTTGTAATACGTGCATTAAAAATAGGAGGTGTTTTGATTGCTTTCATAGAACAAAGTAAAGCATCCAAATTGTCTCAGGAAAGGGAGATTATAGTTTCCCAGGCAAGACAATACCACCCACCCGTTGTCGTGAGATAATTCATGTCCCCATGTTTATGCCGAACAAATGGGCAAACAATGCAAAAAGAATAATATAAGGCCACACAAGACCTTCCATGAACATTATACTGTGCAAAAGCAAGAATTAGACATACATCTACTTTTTCAAAAGAATAGATCTTAGAGCTACTCACACATACAGATGCATTACTAGCTTAAAACCATGACAGCACCAACCAAACTAATACTCATGCATACAAGTGTGCACATATTTGGTGAATTTACTTAACCAGTAAAGTGGCGTCCCTATAGTGCAAGAGATAATTTACAGGTCATTCTTCAGTTGTCGTTAGTTACCAGCAATCATGTTTTCCTATGTCCTCTAATTTAGTGTAGCCCTCGCATAAAGAACGTATGACACAACTTTGAAAGATCTGTGGAAGGGCAAATTAAAGTTTGGGAAATGGAGCTGCTCCAATTATCTATCTAAATACTCTAGGGCACAAAACAAGCATTTATGTACCCAGTTTGTAACTGAGAAAACTTTTGTGAAGCTGCTTCGGCTTCCAAAGAGCTACATCAGGTTCAAAAGAATGAACGGCGAGCATTCAAAAGCACAAAAAACCATAGGTGGAAGATCTGCACTAGTTCAAAATTTTGTTCTCAAGAACTAACCAAGGGTATTTTGCAGCTCCGATTTTTCAACTTTTATAGGTTTCTTTTGACTCGATCATTCTTGAAATACCAAACCCACTTGAAAGAAATTACACTTTAATCCTTGAAAATTAATTTTATGAAGTAAATCAAATAGTTAAGCTCATTCACTTCCTTGATCATACTATCACATCAAAACATCACTTGCCAATCCATACAAGACAACGATGCAGCAACACCAACAGCTACAGCGACCTCGACCGGGCTCTCAGTAAACCAGAGAACGACAAATCACAGGCGCGAAGTCGCAAGACTCACTGAAGAGTAGGAACGATTCCTGAAGGATGCTTGGACAGATCAACCGGTTGGCTTCCCTCCAAGCCCTGATCCGCCATGACTCGTCCCCTCCAAAATCTCCACACACAAATCCAACACGGAAACCCCTGTCCACCTACAGAGTTTTCACAAAGGCATAACAAGATTAAGCCAACCCTCACGTCACATCATGTCCAAAACAAACCGAAAAAAAACCCTAATTATCTCTCTCTCTCTGTCTCTCGGATCCTACAACAAGGAAGAAGCTAATCCATATTTTCACTCAAAAAAGCACAAACAAGATCGACCCATCTCTCTTTTCTGAGCCCTAATCACATCTTTCAGTTTCAATTACTTCGGCCAGTTCACGAATTCTTAAAGAACCCAGGTTTTCATTAACGACCCACTTCTTTTCCAAAGATCTGAAGCCGAAATCAAACAGACCCAGATCCCGAAACCAGAAAAGATCGGACCTTTCCTTCGAAACCCGGGGTTTGACCGTTGGGATCGGCTCAGGGGGGGACAGATCTGAGCGGAATCCAAGGGGGGAAACCGGCGGGCGGAGCGCCAAAAGTTCGAAAAGGCGAGTCTTTTATAGGCTTACGGACGAGAGATTTGTAATGGGAGGCCTTAAAAATGAGAGAGAGATGAGAGGAGGGAGGGAGAGGAGAGGGAGAGACGAGACCGGGAGGAGAGGAGGGAGAGAGGGAGCGATTTTGTGAGGGAAGTGGGAGGACCGCTGTGGTGGTCTGCTGCTTATGGAGGCGACGGCAGGTTGCGTAGGTTCCTTCGGACAGCTCCTCCTCGCCCCCTTATATTCGTCTCCCCAAAGTGCCCTCGCGGACCGGCCCCGGGACGCCGGGCTCCGAGGGGCGTTTTGGGAAATGCGGTGCGGGGAACGCTGGGGATACGGGGCAGCGCTGCGCGACCGTCCAGTGGCTGCCCGCCACGTCAGGGTGAAAACGCGTCCCGTCGTTTTGGTTCTGTCCTGTACGAAACGGCGACGTCGATTTTTTTCTTTTTTGGATTTTCTTTCTCTTTTTTTTTCCTTCTAAATGTTGGGGAATTAAAAGGGACTTTCTCTGGATTTATTGGCCCTTTTTTCATATATTTTTTTGTTTGGTTAAAGCCTACTTTTTTTTTTATATTAATTGACTCAATTACCATTCGAAATTCGACCAAAAAAAAATTACCATCCAATTCAATATTCCAATCAACATTGCCCCATCTATCAATAGAGTTAATCTCGTCATCTCTCTCTTTTAGCAACAAATTTGTGCTAAACTTTCTGAATAAAAATCATTCTTTTGTATTAGTAAAAACAGAAAAAAGCCTTCATCTTTTAAGTAAAACTATGTTTCATTTAGCAAAAAACAAAAAAACTATGTTTCGAAGGTTGGAAAAGATTTTTCCTTTTGGCGATCATGAAATCATCAATTTGTTCTTTACCCAAAAAAAAATCATCAATTTGTTAAAGATGTAATGCCGTTAATTTGACTTATTAGAAAATCGTTCATTTAGCTCCTTTTGTTTAAGTTTTAAGTGATTTTAGTGGAAGTCCATTCAAGTTTCTACATACGAAAAACTTTGACAATAAGGTCCGTGAGTGATATTGATAGTGTTCAATAAAAAAAAGTTTAGCTTAATCTTTCTCTTTCCTTTTCTCGTTATTTTTTCTAGTCCTTATGTTTAACTATCGGAAAAAGACAAAACAGACAGATTGGATTTCTAACTGAATAAACGGTCGAATTTTGTTTTTGCTATTTCGAAGGAAAAAAATGAATCTATCTTCTCAAGCCAAGTTCAGGAAACGTTAAAAAGGGAAAATATCAAATTAAATCGAAATAGGAAAGTATCAATTCATAGATCATTAATTTACCTAAGTACATATATAGTAAGGGTTAATATCACAAAAAAACCCAAACTGATACATTAGTAATAAATTTACTCAAAACTAATTTTTTGATCATCAAAAACCCCAAATTGATATGCTAATGACAAATTTATCCTTGTCAATTTCTATTAAATTTTACCGTCAAATTACTGTGTTGAATGACACGTGACAGTTTACGAATATACCAATCTAGGATTTTACCCTCTGTTTGACACAAGTGTACTATTTTGTGATTTTTGTATTAATTAAATTTAACGGAAATTAACATGCGATAAATTTGTCACAAGTGTACCGGTTTAGGATTTTTAGTGGTAAAAAAATTAGTTTAAAATAAATTTGTTACAGGTGTAATAGTTTGGGTTTTTTAGTGGTCAAAAAATTAGTTTTGGATATATTTATCACATAAGTATCGATTTGAGTTTTTCGCGATATTAACCCTATTAGTAATGCATGCTTAATGAAGTCGAAACTAATTTGGTCAGTTGACATGCGATTTCGACTTTATTGCACATTATTATATCATGAGACGAGAAAAAAACTAAATTCATTTCCATTTTCGACCCAAAAAAAAAATTCATTTCCATAGGTTTTGTTGAAAATGCAGATATTCCACGTAACATGACGTCGGCACGTTGACAACCGTGTCTGCGACAAAAACGACGTCGTTTCTGGCGCGAGAGCCTTCCTCCTGCTGCTCTCTGTCTGTGTGCAAGTGAATTCCCAAGATCACGGTCGAGACACCTTGAAGAATTACTGCTTCTGGGTTTCGACTTTTTGACCACGTCCCTCCGGACATGAACTTCTTGCCAATCATCTCCATCTCCATCGTCGTCACATTGGTTCTGCTGTCCAGCGGATCGTCCTCGACTTCACTACCCAATGACCCACTTCTTGGGATTGCTCCTGGAGGTTCGAGCTCCTCGCTTTCTTCTGGTGTCTTGTCTGTGAAATTTGTTATTGGACAAAGCTTGCTAGAGTGTGTGGGGTTGTTGGGTTTTGGCTTTTTGAGGTTGTGGTTGGATGATTGATGAGGATCTGCGTGATACCCAGATGTGAAATATTACAGTTCATCGGACGGGATCAAATGTAAGGATGGATCGAAGAAATTTACCAGAGCCCAGCTCAATGACGATTTCTGCGACTGCCTCGATGGCACGGATGAGCCAGGTCCTTTTTGAGCCATCTTTGAGTAATTGGTTTGCTATATCGTCCTTGCTATTGGTTGGTCTCACATTTTGCATTGTGTTTGGATCGATGAGGGGATGCAACGGAAGGGAAATAAGGACAGAGATTATGAATAGGATGAACAATGGAAATAATAGAATAAACATTTCTTTTTTAGGCCATAGACCTTCCCCCGGGCGCAAAACTGGGAGGAAACAGAAGTAAATTCATGAATCACTGTCGCCCTTCTTTTCATTGATGTCCTTCTTGTACAGTGATGAGATGCGTTTGAAGAACTCCCGGTTTTCTTCTTTGCCAAACAAAGCAGACGAATTGTTACCTTAAGCAATTTTACCGGATATTATAAACTGGCGGGTATATTATTAGGACTTAATCTTTTCCTTCGTAATTGTCATGAACAATCAGTTTTGCTTTATAGATCAGCAAAAACTAAGGATTGCTTTATTTGATATAAATGCTTTTGAAGAGCAACGATGCGTATTAAGTTTATATGGGACTTTCATGAACTGGGATTGTTGAGCGATGCCCTCTATTGATATCTTGGTAATGATGGTTCATCAAGAAGGTCAGCCAGCCTCATGTTAGTTCAGTTGTATTGTGCTTGTCACAAACCATGAATTTTTCTTCTGTTAGGCTTGTAGTATGAATTAGCCATCCTGGTTTTAGATAATCTACGAAATAAATTACTTATCCAAAAAAGACTGTTACTTCTCCTAGGGTTTATTTCTTCTTTTAGAACATAGTATGTGTGCAAACACCTAGTAGTGTCCATATCTGGACCCGCTTTGATGTTAGACTATTCTAAATTACACTGTTACTTTTACCAGGCTTTGTTTCTTTCTTTAGAACATCGCATGTATGTCTGCAAATTCCTTGTAGTGTCCACCACTAGAGCTATGTACTCTTCTAATTGTAACTTCACTTTCTCTGATTCGATAGTGCAGGAACATCAGCATGCCCAAATGGAAAATTTTTTTGTCGGAATGCAGGACATGCTCCTGTCATTATATTTTCTTCAAGAGTAAATGATGGTATTTGTGGTAAGTAGTTCATGAGAACTTTTTCTTCATGGTCTTGCCCGTTCCAAGCATTTATTTCCCTGTGTTGTTGTGGACCTCGTTCTCCCTTCTGACCATTTGTACACAACACATGCATGTAAGTTCATGTAAGGCCATCGAACAAGATCCTGCTGCATTTGAAACGGCCAACAAGGTTGCAATTCCTTCTTAGACATGGAAATATTAGCTATGACATCATGTATGGCCAAGGCCAGAAGTCCTCTTTACAGATTTTAATTGCTTCAATGCCAAGGATATCTCTAATCTTCACTGCAATGAGATGTTCCATGCTTTAGTGTCATGAGGCGCTGATTAATCATATTTTGTGCAACAACATATTTATTTTACCTGCTTTAGCAACTTCTTGTCCTGGATCGTCTTCCTCACCAAACAAACATCATCGGTAAAAGTTTACTTTGGATACTATTTAATGAACCCCAGTACCATGAAGACAAGTGAACAAGGGTAAATTTCTAGTGATAACAGATTTGAGACTACTTCTTAGGAACTCTCCAACTTTTGAGGACAAGGACACTAATTGTGAGATATGCATATGGGAAATGAATAGAAACTTTTTTTTCGGCTTTACATCTTAAGGATCGTTTGAAAAGCTAGACAAGAGCAGCTTTTTCAATGGAGAACAGTTTGCTTGCTCAGTCCGGTTCAATCCAGTGAAAAGAAAGTGGTCAAAACTTGGTGAAATGGAGAAGTGGTTGAGTTGGGACTGATTTTTTCCTTAACACTCATCAATGAACAGGGTTTCTGAGAATATGAGAAAAATTGCAGGAAAGGGGAAAGGTTGGAGAACAGAAGGTGCATATTTAAATAAAATTTACATGCTAATTGTTATATGCACGGAACTGCAGAGTGATCAATTGTAAGTAAATGGATGATGAATGTGTAGATTAAGTAACATCATAACATTGTGATAAGACACTAGTTAATGCTTAGACTAATTTTCCCTTTCCATCGTTTAGGATTTTTGTCGATTGGACAATTACTAAATGCTGAGGTCTTATAAAAAATTTACATGCTGACATCATCTGACCTGGATAGGTTGACAGAATTACTAAATCGTTCTGGTTCTTGTAACACTGATTTTAGCATCTGCTGGACAAAGGGGTAACTAGCAGGTGGTCATTCTTTTCTGCTTCCTCTTGGTGTTTCGTCCTAATGTATGTTCTTTGCCTGTTCCATGATATTCAGACTGCTGCGATGGGAGTGATGAATACAACGATAAAGTGAAGTGCCTGAATACATGTCAGGAAGATGGAAAAGCAGCAGGAGAAGAGTTGAAGAAAAAAATTGCTGTGTACCAGAAGGGCGTTACCGTACGTAAACAGGAAGTGGAACAGGCAAAAGTAGCTCTTGCAAAAGACAAGGAAGAATTGTCAAAACTGAAAATTGAGGAGAAAGTACTGGAAGTGCAGTTTGAACAGCTTAAAGGTTTGGTTTTTCCTAATTTGGTGGTATCTTGGCAAAATAACTTGAATTTAGTCATCGTGATCTCATTAAATCTGAGTTCGCCATTAAAACGTAGTTGCTGGCTATGGCTCATATATTTCATTTGTTGATACTGCATCTACTGCTGAAGTTTCAGTGATAGCAGCATAATATGGTCTATGGAATTGGGAAAACTAAAACTCTGATGATGATGATGAACTCATTATTGAGATTCTACTTGATATAGCTTGCAAATAGATATTTTACAGTACTAACTGTTTGATAATTTTACTAAACTTACAGTGCCCCAAAATAGCCTTAGTGTCATGGTCACTATTTGTTATTTCTGTTGTTCTACACGTGCTTGGACTACCCTTCTTCCATGTTTGGGCACTTTATGATGCTTAGGTTAAGATTTCTTTTACATGCGTTCTTTTTTGTGTTACTTTCAATTGTTTTTGTCCTGCTTCATCTCTCAATATAGAGCGCAAAGAACAAATAGAGAAAGCAGAGGAGAAAGAGCGCATGAGGAAAGAAAAAGAAGAGAGAGAAAAAAGAGAAGCTGAGGAGAAAGCTGGTGTCAACCAAGAGAGAATTGAAAAGGGGATAGGAGGTGAAAGGGATACGTCAACTACAGAGAGTACGCATGATGAAAGGATTGGACTTGTGGATGATTATCCATCTGACCAGGTTCAATAGAATTTCTCTATCCTATTAACTTTTTGGCGAGTTGTAGGTCAATGGGTTGTAGAAAATTGTTGTTTCTTAATTTTTGAATGTTTTGTCGTGGGATCTATATTGCTTGCTGCATGTTTTGTAGTGTGCGGAGCATGATCTGCATGGACAATATCTTAAATTATATTTTTTTTGGTCAAAATAAAATTACCTATGGACTGCTTGAATAATGTTTTGTTTGCATCATGGCTATTGTGCTTCTGCACATGCATGTTGAGTTGATACCTTTCTTTTCCTTTTCAGTTTTAATAGCAGGGCATGCTTACAAAATTTTGGGATGCATATTAGTATGTTAACTTCCTATGCGATAAATTTCCTCCCAGTTCTTTACATGTGTGCGCTTTCGATAGGATTTGGAAGAAGATTTGGCAGTAGAACATGATCATCTATCGACTGGAGTCCAAGATAAGGGAATTACTGTAAGTCGTCAAAAGTTTAACCAAGCAATACAGACAATTAATTTTCTGTAGTCAACGTAATTCCAACAATTTGGACATTTGTTGTTCTGTATAGCATGCTGTGGAAAAGAAAGATGAGTCGGTAACGCCAGCAAGCGAGGAAGAGTCAATCGTTTCATCTGAACCTATTGTTGACGCTGAAAGCAAGGTGGCTAATGGCTATATAACTGCATAAGTACTTTTTCTCAACTCTTTTGGTTTTATTACTTTAATGTGACTGCAAACCCTTAGATTTCTCTGGTAAAATCTGGTGCAATCATAAGTACGTATTATGTCATAGATGCTATTCGCTTACCACTAATACTGCCTATGCAATTCTGCGATGTGCATGAAATTTTTTGCTCTCATACCAAACTTTGATTTCAGTCAATCATTGCAGAGAACGTTATAGCTTGGCGAAAGTGAATGTCTGACAGAAAATCATTTCGGCCATAGAAATTAGAGTCATCCTCACCACCTTCATTAATGAACTCCTCTTGTCTCGTCTTTTTTGTGCAATATGATCCCATTCAATGTTTTGGGTATCTCTGCTTTCTTCGGATGATCTTCCTTGAAATGAATTGGTCGAGCCTGCTCCTTTTCTGCCATTGGCAGTGTATGAAACATAACTCGCATGTCATGGAAAATCCTGTCAGGTTTAATGTAACATGGAGAAATATATTCTGATCATAATTTTGAGGCAATAGTTCTAATAGAAAATGCGGCTATTCTTCGAAATTTGGCAAGAGCAATTTTATTTCTCTATTTAATATCCATCAAGTAGATATCATGGGTTTGAGAATGAATACCTTTACTTGAGGTGTTTACATGGCTGCATGTTACTTTTCTTCCTCTTGCCCCATGCACATTTTTTTTATTTTTATGGAGTTTCTGAAGTTCTTGTGGTCTTGAATTTGAAATGATCTCAGATATCTCACTTTAACCGGCTTTTCCAAAACTTGTGAATGATTCTTTTATTACTCATAGGGAGATGATGCATCTGAGAATGCCGAGGAACTGTCAAAGGAAGAGTTGGGTCAACTTGTTGCTTCTCGTTGGACAGGGAAGAAGACAGAGAAGGAAAGTGGGGAAGACTTTGCAAGAGATAATAATCATGAGGAACAAAGTAGCGAGATCCCAAAAAACATGCGTGATGGTATTGATGATATATATGCATTAGATACTGCTGACAGCGAAAAGAATGAGTATGATAACGTGGAAGATGGGTTTGATGAAGATTCTGCAGCTAAGAATCATTATGATTTCAGTTCTCATTACAAAGATGAATCAGATAGTGACTCAGACGATGATTTAGACTTAGAAGGTTCGTTTTTACGGCTTCCTGTGAATTTGAATATCCTGTTCTTAAAGATCACTGGAATTTTAGTAACCTGATGTGTCATGTTACGTGGAATAATATCAACTTATAGATCTAGCAATCCAGAAGTTCTTTTCTTGGGTAGAGAAGATGAAGAAAATGTGGCGGGGAATTCTTCGAGCTATCAATATATTCCAGACTCCTGTTGACATATCTGGTTGGTGGTAACATTATAGTTTGACTTCTAATCTTAATTTCGAATGGCACAGAATCACATCGTTTGTTTATTCTTTTTTCTTCAGAGGCTGCTCAGGTACGCAAAGAATATGATGAATTGAGCACCAAATTATCTAAGATCCAGTCAAGAATATCAAGCTTGTCACAAAAGCTGAAACAGGATTTCGGTGAGAAGATACATCTATACTTGTGAGAATATCTTGGACAATGGTGCTCTTGTGAACTAAAACTCAGAATTAAATGGTACAGGCCCAGAAAAGGAGTTCTACTCATACTATGATCGCTGTTTTGAGAGCAAACAGAATAAGTTACTACTTCTCTTTTCTGGGATGTTCTTTCCGATCGTCACGTTTTTCAAATTGAGTCAACGACCAATTTGCAAAGATCAAGCTTTCTCAGCAGTCAGTGTCCTAATTTCTCATCTCTTGATCTAGGTATGTTTACAAATTGTGCCCCTTTAAAGAAGCTTCCCAGCATGAAGGGCACTCTACAACTCGCTTGGGGTATGCTTTTTATATTATTTGTCATGAAATTTTCATCTATGCAATTGCTATTCTCATGTTAGAAGAGTTGCTAGTTTATTTGTGTGTTGTGCTGAGAATCACTTTCCTTACATCATCTTTATAGAGGCACCAATTTTCTTCTTCAGCTTGATAGAGAGATTGCCGAGAAATCTTAATTGATGATTGGTTTAAGGAATACATCTTAAACTCTTAAGTCTACTCAATTACTAGTGGATCAAACATAGGTTAGATTTGTTTCTAATGCAGATAAACCTGTTGTCTATCTACAAGTAGCTAGCAAATTGCTCTAATAAAACTTGGCAGTACTGACTTTTTCCATCATGAATTCAACCGACAAAGCCTTAGGCCTTAATTGCAAATAGAAGAAATCTCAGGGCTAATTCGTCTTGGCAGATGCCAAAATGCCCACTTGTATGAATTAACACTATTCATGTAGCACCTATATTTTTTTGTCCCCGAGATATTTAGGAAAAATTTACTTTGCCATGATTAGATGACCGAACCAGACTGTAGATGTACAATTTTGTAGGCGTTTGAATTGTAAATTATGGTAATCTTCTTCTAAATGAGACATAATGTTGGCTCAGATGAATTGAACCATTCCTTATTCATATCTGTCATCTTTAGAGGGAAAATGTTGGTCCCTCAAAATCCATGCAATTTGTCTGTGGTCTCATAAACTGTTAGAATTACCATGAAGATATTCTTTAATTCTTCTCAGCTGATTGATGTTGCACATGTTCAAACCCTGCATCTCGGATATTAATTTTATTATCCTAGTTTTTCTTTTTCGCTCGTCACAATCTCCATTGCACTATACTCCGTCTGGATTTTTTATTCATAATACTGTATGATGGTTGTCATGTGCGGTTACTAGGAAGTGGGACAAATTTGACGACAGTTACAGAGTCATGATCTTCTCATCTGGTGACAAGTGCTGGAATGGTCCAAACAGAAGTATGAAGGTACTTTATTTGATGCTTTAGAGTTTAGATTGTCATAAATAGACATGGTTGAGAGTTTTTTTCCCTCTAAGACGTAATTTATTTGGTACCAATGTCGACTTCTCAGCTTTGCGATTCTCTTAGAAGGATAAGCCGTTGCACAATGTGCTAAATTAAGGGATCGAATAGCTGGTATATTGGCTGTTTTGCAAGGCTTGCTCGATTTCCTTAATTTTGAGATGAGGCCGATTTCGATTGATCATTACGTGTCAAGAAATGCCAGCCTCTAAGTGGGATAGGTGGTGGTACGTAGTGCTGTTATGATGTCTGCTATTGCACGTTTACAGGTGAAGCTGAGATGTGGGTTGAAAAATGAGGTTACTCATGTAGACGAACCAAGTCGTTGCGAGTAAGGATTTCTTCCCTATTACTGCCTGTGTGTAGTTGTACGTCTCTTTCTTGCGTAAAATCTGGTTCTCTGTGACAGATATGAAGCACTGCTATCCACTCCAGCTCTTTGTAAAGAAGATAAACTGAAGGTACTTATTCTGTCATGTCTCCACTGTTTCAAAATCACCTCTTAATTCAAGTAGTTTCTTATGGATGCCTAAATTTTTCTACTAACGTGCTACAGGAACTTCAAGATAAGCTAGACATGACGAGTAGAGAACTGATGGACGGCCATGACGAACTATAATAGATGGATGGAATCAATGAGTTGGAGATTCCTTTCGCATGCTGACTTATTGAGCTTGTACTATCCACTTTGTTCATAAGAGGCTTACACGTAACATCATAGTTGGTAATTCACAGCAGATGAAAATGGCGATGACTATTGCTATAGGGAATCCATGAGCAGGCTATTCTTTTTAACACCCATCAGTCTAAACTTGTACCACGTCACGACAGTCCTCTCATCTCTCCGTGCAATCGAGCAATTACCAAGTCGAGCGTGACAGTGGTCGTCGCATCGTAACCAATTCAATAGTTGCTCGCAATCCCATCGACCTGCCAACTGTATTGTGGGCTACAGAACAGCTAGAAACGCTGGAACTGCACGCGGGGCGAGCAGTTTTCTTGACAAACTCCAATACAACATGCGCGAAAAAGGTCAACTGGTTGTGGGTTTTCTCTTTTTCCCGGCCGTTCGAGAGTGGACAATACGTTGATAAGGACGAGAGAAAGTCAGAGATCAGAATACCAAGTGGTAATAATAATACTAAGAACAACATTTCTCCAGCTAAGAATTGGAGACGCCACCTTCCTTGGCGCCGAGCGCATTCATGGTGATGCCAAAGTGATTTAAGCCATCACGGTCCATCCTATGAATCACGTTGAAAAGAGACGAAGAAGAAAATGATGAATGGACGACAGGACTGATCAAGAATTGTAGAATACGCAGCAAGTTCAGGTCGAGGAGAGGAGCAACCCATCACAATCTCCAAAAGCCAATATTAGAGTGCTGACTTTTAAATGATAGTGGGTGATTTCTGGCTGGTCGACACAAACATAACAAAATAGAAAGTAAAAGCAAAAGAAAAAAATCGAGCCATAAGCTTTATCATGATTCGTCCTTAAACTAGCTTCGATTATAAAAACCTTCGTCACGGGGGCATTGCCCCCTACAACCCCCGCTCGCTCATCTAGGAAGATCCCGTGCTTTGTTGTCGATAGGGAGTATAAATCACACCTCAATAATAGATGTTGATCAGCCGAGGCAAAATACTTGTCCAGGACTTGAGTCCATCGCCATTTGGGATCCGTAGTATCAACGACCGTAATTCACTGGATCTGCTGAATTTGTGTCAGCCCCACATGGGAGCCACATCACTAACGACTGTGGTTTGCTGGATTAGCTAAACTCGGGTCCGGCCGGAGAAGGAATTCCGCTGACCGGGCATGCTCGTGGCCACCCATGTTGTGCCACTGCCTATCATGCTTACACAGTGGACACTAACACATTTTTTTGTTCGAACTTAGGCATGTGACTTTTCATGTTGTCATGTATTCGCAAGCCCCCATATATTCCATCTCCTGGCTTTTTGTAGTCCATGATATCATTCTATAAAAATAACGTGAACGACTATTCGTGTATAGCATGCGCGGAAAAAATGGAAAATGATTTTATTTCCTATAACCAGGATTAGGTGTTCTAAGTACTTTCTCATGTGTTGATAGAGTCATCGTACATCATTTCACGTAATTTATGCAACGGGTGCACATGACAATGATAGAAATCCAAGGATCTTATCAATCAGTGCCTACTAAAAACAGTAATAACGCATATCAAACGCGTTCCAGAAATTGGGTAATGACGCAATTTGAAAAAGTCACATACTTTAAATAAAAGTAATTATATTTCCAAAACATAATTAACGGTCCTTAATAATTGCTTCAAAGGCACTTTTTAACGATTTTCCTTGCAATGAGTTTTGACTCGGTGTGCTTGCATCTCAAGTGAATCGAAAACGATATTCAAGTGATTCATATCCAATGATAAAAAGTGAGTAATCTCTACTGCTTGACACCAAAATTTAGATCATTGAACTTCGATTTTCATTCATTATATATATATAAATACATGTCGACTTAATATTGATTTACTTTTCATCAATCAACTTTAATGATTTATAATCTTTTTTTTTGAAGAACTACGACTTGGTTGCTCACGTGGGTATGCAGCATGATGTGGATGTGAGGGATTGCACCATATTATCATAGGGTCAAAATGTGGACCAAGACTCTGCACAAATCGATCGTACACGAGCCCAAATAGTTTTAGCGATTGAATGATGCGAGACTCACGTGAGGTCATGTAACTTAACAACAAGACTCGCCGGCTCTTATGTTTCTCCATATTTGCGCTTGTCAGAAGAATCGATTAGGGGTGAGCAGTAATCCAGGGCAAACCCTGGTATCGAATTGTACCAATCCGTACCGATCCTACCTAGCCAATTCTGGTCCGATTCCATGTTCCAAAAACTGAAAATCAGTTCCAACATCCAGCTTTCAAGAGTTGGAACCTACAATGCTCATCCCTAACTTGCACACTAACTTGTCCAGCAAAAGTCCCTGTACTTTCGGGATGATGCTTCTATGCCTAACAACACCGAAAGCCACAATCACTTTCCTGGCTGAATGGTGTGCTTTGTAGCTCTTGGCGGCGTGTAATCTGTCCCCAACTTGGTTAATGCCAACACATGGGGCAAATTTTTCGAGGACATGCATTAGTTGATCCCCACCTCCTTCAAATAATTCAATTTTTCGCTTGACCAAGCGATGAGTCGGACACTTCCCCATCGCTTTCTATTTCTATTTTTTCGTACCGCACTTCTCGCCGTCATGTCGCTCCGTTATTTTGTTGCGACCGCTATCTGCCTCGATTTTAAATTAGGCGATGCTTTACTAAAATTCATCCTCTCAAGCAAAAAAAAAGAAAAAGAAGAGAAAAGGAGGAAATTGGCCGGCTCCTAAGCAGGCTCGGCTCCAGCCGCTCACCCCTAAAATCGATTCCGATTTTATTTTAATGATTTGAAAACAAAAAAGAGGGAAATAAACAAAGAAAAGAGAATCCCCAAATTAGTAATTTCCCAACTGGATTGTCGGTCAAGAAAAGTGTCCCGCTTTGCGGTCCGAATCCCGTGAGCCGTCGACTGTAGCGTGAATTCAACAAAAACAGCTCCCGGTTTCTCTCTCTGTCTGAAAACTACCAATATATAAAGCCCGCACCCTTCTCCCCCTCATCTCCACTGTCAGGTCAAAACCCAGTCTTGCTCTCTGTCTCTCTCTCTCTCTCTCTCTCTGCTGTTCCCATTCTCTCTCTACCTCCTCCTCTTCTCTCTCTCTTCTTTTCGATCGGGAAGCGGCCGCGCGAGGGGGCGGGGGATGGACCAGGTCAACGGCTCCGTCGTCGCCGCCGCCGGGGTTGGCGGTGGGGGTGGTGGTGCGGGGGCCGTGATGAGGAGGCCGAAGACGAAGATCGTGTGCACCCTGGGGCCCGCGTCCAGGTCCGTGCCCATGCTCGAGAAGCTGCTGCGGGCCGGCATGAACGTCGCCCGCTTCAACTTCTCCCACGGCTCCCACGAGTACCACCAGGAGACCCTCGACAACCTCCGCCAGGCCATGGACATCACCGGCATCCTCTGCGCCGTCATGCTCGATACCAAGGTAAGCCCCCGCGCCCCCCGCCCCCCGCGCCCCGGATACCCCGGGGCTCCCGTGTCTCGCGTGCTTTGGATTTCGATTTCCTGATTTTGTGAACCGCGGGATGAGGCTGTCTTTGGACGGTACGTAGCGGTTGCGGATGGATGTATCGACTTTGATATGCATCTGGGTTTGGATTGGATGGGTCGAAGATCGCTGGAATATGCATGATTCGGTGTGTTGTGTTGACTGGTTGTGTTGTGCTGTGCTGTGCTCTGGTGGTTGTCATGTTCCGGCAGCTGCTTTGTGCGCTAGTTCTGGGATTATGCTGGCCAAGATTCAAGTTGAAATCTGATCTGAACATGTGTGTGTACGTTTACAGTTGGAAAATCTAGATGACGACTGCTGTACTGATGGCCCCGTGATCTTTGAGCGTAGGTTTGCAATCTGAGCTGCTCCGCTAGTTACTAGATATTTCTTCTACTTTTTCTCGACTACAGCTTTTTCGACTAGCACCATGTGCCTCGAGGTGATAAGTCCCAACGGTTGAAGAGAAGAAAGTCGCTCTCTTTGTTTCTGTCTTAACAGAGTGTTCTTTTTAGAGGTGGAAAATCTTTGAATTGCGTCAATAAATGCTTTGGAAAGAAATTAATTAGGAGCCATTTGAGGTGAAAATCTCGTCACTGCAATATTTGACGGTCTATTATTTACATTTTACACTCTTGTGCTGTTAGTAATTCAATTTCGATCCACTTACTCTTTTATTAGGTAAATGAAGCCAGCAAGCTCTTCCACAGACCAGAGCAGTGCTTGTCTTGTCTGCTCGTGTGGCTGATTACAAAAGTTTCCTGATGATTTGGTGTCCACTCACTCACACACAGAATAAATGAAATTTCTTTGGGGAGACAGAGAGAGAGAGAGAGAGAGAGAGATCTCCCTTTTTGCCAATGCTGCTGACATAGATCTTAATTGGTGTCGAACAAGTATCATATGTGAGCCAAACAAAATGTCATGCCAATGGGCAGATAGGCTTTTCCTCGCTCAAAGTACAAGTGACCTAGATGTTATTTAGCCATGAAACTGACAGTTGAACTTTTAGAAGTCGAGCAAAACTTACTTTCATATGCTTTAGAAGAAATTGTTAATTGTAAGAGTGGAATTTACCTGGTGTAACAGTTGAATGACACAGGATTAACATCTGTGTTTTCCACAGAAGTAAAACTGAACTGGTGATGTTTGAAAATAGGACAATGTATCTTGCTGGGATTCATAGATGCGCTTTCTTCAGGATGCTACTTCTTGTGCGATATACAGTCTTGTTGAAATCTGTTTTTAGCTGGAATTTTGAGGTCGACCTCAGCAAACTAATCTCTCTTGTAGCATCTATTTATGTCCAATCAGAGGCCAAAGATACATTTTGCTTTCGGTAAGCTATTCATTTCGATGTGTTCCACTGTATCTTGTTTAAAGCTTCACCAACAATCCCATTGTGAAGATTGTCCAAAATCCTCCTTTCTGTCGGCTTCTATTGACATGAGATGTTGGCATGTTTATCTCTTCCATTAGGATATTCTTTGCGTTTGCTAATGTCGCTCCTATCATTTTAATGCATAGCCCTCAGTTAAGACAAACATGAATGGAATTCTGATTGCTAACCTTCAATGCTGCAGGGGCCAGAGATTCGAACTGGATTTCTGAAGGATGCTAAGCCTGTACAATTGAAGCAGGGCCATGAGATCACGATATCTACTGACTATAGCATAAAGGGGGATGAGAATATGATTTGCATGAGCTACAAAAAGTTGGCCGAGGATCTAAAGCCCGGAAGTGTCATTCTTTGTGCGGATGGGACAATCTCATTTACTGTATTATCCTGTGACAAAAAACAGGGTTTAGTTCATTGTCGCTGTGAGAACTCCGCAGTTCTTGGCGAGAGAAAGAATGTGAATCTTCCTGGTGTTGTCGTGGACCTTCCAACATTGACTGAGAAAGACAAAGAAGATGTTATGCAGTGGGGTGTTCCCAATAAGATTGACATGATTGCTCTTTCCTTCGTTAGGAAAGGTTCAGACCTTGTGGAGGTACGGAAGATGCTTGGGAAGCATGCGAAGAGCATTCTTCTTATGTCAAAGGTATGATGAATCTTTTCCTTAATCTGGACCAATGACTTCTGTTGTCCAAGCTGCTGCTAACATGCATTTATCAGGAAGCAATTTATAAAGTTGTCTTCTCTTATAGAAACTAACAAGTGACAACTAGGAAAATAGTTACTTTTTTGGGCTAGTATGAATGCTGTACTAAACGATCTAAATTTTAAATGACAATTACGTGGATAGAGAAATGCATTTCTGAATATTTGGATTCTTTCAAATGTATTAGTACGGCATTATAGGTCTTCCTTGGGTTTGGGGTATCCTAGCAGCCAATGAGTTGCAATTTATAAGATTAGTCAAGATTTCTATTCTAAATGTTGGTTGGTCCTTTTTTGTGAATGACATTTGGTAGGTTGAGAATCAAGAAGGTGTTGCAAATTTCGATGACATTCTTGCAAATTCTGATGCATTTATGGTGGCTCGTGGTGACCTTGGAATGGAAATCCCAATTGAGAAGATATTCCTTGCACAGAAAGTGATGATCTACAAGTGCAACATTCAAGGTAAACCAGTGGTCACAGCCACACAGATGCTTGAATCCATGATAAAATCACCCCGGCCGACGAGAGCGGAAGCTACTGATGTTGCTAATGCCGTCCTTGATGGCAGCGACTGTGTGATGCTAAGCGGTGAAACGGCTGCAGGAGCTTATCCAGAGCTCGCAGTTCGCACCATGGCAAAAATATGCCTAGAAGCAGAGAGCACTCTTAACTATGGAGATGTTTTTAAACGAATAATGGAACACTCACCAGTTCCCATGAGCCCATTGGAGAGCCTGGCTTCTTCTGCTGTTAGAACGGCCAACTCTGCTAAAGCAGCTCTTATACTGGTTCTTACTAGAGGAGGAAGCACTGCAAAACTGGTGGCTAAGTACAGGCCAGGCATCCCCATATTGTCAGTTGTTGTCCCTGAGATCACAACAGATTCATTCGACTGGTTGTGCAGCGACGAGGCCCCAGCAAGGCACAGCCTTATATTCAGGGGGTTGGTGCCTGTTTTATGTGCAGGATCTTCCAGGGCTTCTTCTGCAGAGACTACAGAAGAAGCCATTGATTTTGCACTTCAGTTCGCCAAGGCTAAAGGACTGTGCAGAAATGGAGATTCCGTAGTGGCTCTACATCGCGTTGGAAATGCTTCCGTGATCAAGATCTTGATTGTGAAATAATGGGAGGTATGGTGATGTTCGATTTTGCATTTGTCTTGCAATTTTTGAGAGAGGATTTTTACTCTGGTATATCTAGAGATACGAGTCTATACTGCCTTGTGTAATTCCTAATTGAGATTATCATAATCTCAAAATGTTATGGTGAAACACACACAGATGCACAGACTTGTGAATGAATTATTTGGAGACTTTCTGCTATGCTCCAGATGGGGTCCATCTGTTTGGTTAAGAACATGGGATCCTATTATTTGTCAACTGTTCTCTTTTGATATTACTAAGATTCCATTTAGTGCCAGTTTACGTTGGTGCTCGTGTTAATGTTTCTTATGCTTTATTGTGCTGCGATATATTATGGCTATGCCTGTAGTGTTTGCGGTGTCGGGGGAGTGTAGCATAGTGTTCTTAGCCATGTATGCCGATGTTCATTTCAAATTATGTAATTTTAATGAAATTAAGTTTTCACCTAAGTAGTAGGTTGATTTTTTAAAAGTGAAGATGAATTCTATTGAATTGATTTGGTTTTTAGATTGGAAAAAAAAAGTTAAAATGATGAGAAAACTTGAAAGGCAACCGCAGAATCTCCTTTAGTAGCCTGCATGTGTAAGAGAAAAAAATTAGACTGAGCTTTTACTACTGATCCACCCGTCTTGAAGCAGAAGAAAAAGAACAATCTCTGGCTCTTTAATTGTTCAAATCGTAGATGAATTTGCCGCCAAGTTTGGCACCGGTCTTATATCTCAAGTTTGTCAATGCCATTTTCATCGTCGCATGAAATTGAATTTATATCTCATCTAAAACTTTGCAACGATCGACCAATCGAGCAGACCTGGAGAGGGACAAGCGATTCATGTCGCTGCGGTCTAGGATGTGCATCAACGCCTCAGTCGGACCCAGCGTGGTACTTCCCAAAATAATTTAAAATGGCAACCAGCAATGCATGATGGGTTGCGTTTGGTGATATAGCCTCCATGTCCACATCCATGTCCACATCAATTTTGGTAACCTCCATGAAGAAACGACGGAGGAGGGTAGTTTGACATCGTCAACTTCTGATTGTCGTGCACGACAAGCCCAAAAAAGAAGAAAACGATTCGTGGATCACATGAATATTCGACGCCTTCTCTTCTGTGGAAGTACATGGGAAAGAGTCGGATACCACATGGGGAGCAGTTTCTGAAAACGTTCGCCTTAGTTGTGGTTTTCTGGCCCACCTCACATGATGTAGCCCCACTCCTCCTAAGCTCAAACCAATTCAAAGTTCAAACAAGCATAACATCCAAACCCCCATGAACACTGCCAAGGATTCCCTGCGAAAGCGTGCTGATAATCGCGATGGTCGTGCAAGGAGCACTGAAAGTGTCGAGAATCAGCTGAAACCGGCATTAACCTCGCCTTGAAGTGATCGAACTAGAATATGCTTTTCTTCACGGACGTAGCCAATTTGATGCGAGCGCTCCGACTACTGCGCTTCGCATGAGCAGGCCTAGACAGGATGTGCACAGATGTTTATTTTCCAGAGTAGATGCCGTCATGCTACCTGGCACCTTCTCAAGTCGCGCCTCAATGAAAAGCCTATATGTGAGATATGCACGCTCACGCTGAATGGCTCCTCTGCATCTTATGTGGCCTCTAGACCCTAGATTACTTCAGCTTGACCTTAGGCCGAATGCGCGTACTCCAATGGTTACAATTGAAGCCAAGCCTCGATGTACTCATCGAAAACTCTTTCCCTAGTCCGGGGGAAACTCGGATTATCAAAAACCTGTCTGGACCAATGGCTCCATAAGCAGAAGGTCAGGCTCATTCGTAAAATGTCTTATTGTATTTGCGTCACAGTTTCATAGCAAGGGGATTTCATGCACGAACTGGTCAAAAATTACAAGCAGTATCTCTGGCCAAATTCCCTGTTATACCACGTTCACGCTTCGACCTAGTAACTAAAACTTTGGAACAGTTGCAAGTGAAAGAGACACATTGTGGCAAAGAGATCCCGCTTTTGCACTTATCTTGTCTGCAACAGAAATCAGAAATTGACCCGCCTTAAATGTGTTGCATGCATCTTGCTATGCCTGCTATTCCTCTCCTCTTTTAGCTTCTATTACAACAATCAGATCTTGTCTGCAACAGAAAATAGAAATTGGCCTACCTTAAATGTGTTAGAAGCATCTTGCTATACCTGCTATGCTCATTGCCTTTGCCTTCAGTGAGATCAAAGGGACATTAACCTGTTTTTTAACCCCCATCTCCGTCATAGGGTCTCTCTTCTCCTCCTTGTTGGAGCACCGGAAGCTGCCACCCCACATGTCAGAATCACTTCAACGAGCTTTTCTCGTCTTATGATCAGTGGCCTGTGCCAAGTTCTCTCCGAGCACACCGACTTCCCCAACATAGTTTCAATTTCTACCATTGGAGAGGTTAAAAAGGACCCCCTTGAAGCATCATATATTTGAAAACGAAAAAGGGTAGCAGATTGACAGCAATGCCAATCACAGTCGCGGTAGCTGTTTTATCATCACACGAGGATGTGCAAATCCTCCTCGTTTCTATTTTAAAAAGCACAAAAGAAAATACAAATTTCCAACAAATGGGAAAAAAAAATAGTAATATCTTCTTGGAAAATTCCACATAAGCAAGTACAATACTATGTACAGGCGGAATGCAAGATCACTACAGCAACAAGCCAAGGAAGAAATACCAGGACTGGTAAGAATTGTTCTCGATTCTCACCAGTTTAAAATGAAGCACCTTCATGTTCGTTCGATGATGAACCCGACGGCGAGGAAGTAGAATTTCCTCCCCCAGAATGCGATCCAGAGTTGGAAGAAAACAAACCACTGAAAGGCCATGGGAATGAAAACCTCCTGCCATTTTCATTTCTGCGGTTCCCTTCTCCTTCTTCAACACTGCCCCGAGCACTCTCACTCTCACTCTCCCTCTCACCTGTGTCATTTCCATTCCTGGACCCATCAGCATCAGTCTTTGGTTCATCAATAGGCAACTGAAAACGGCAAACCGGGCAAGAACTATGGAGCTCAAGCCAAGGCAAGATACAGCCAATATGGAACTTATGCTTACATGGCATCTCTTTAGCTTCTGCTCCAATCTGGAGATCATCCAAGCATACTGAACACTGAACATTCTCCGCCACCTTCACGGTTGGCATAGCTTCAATGGCCTCCTTTCTGGCGGGTGGCGTACCGTGTCCATTGGGATCGTTTTCCGCCAAATGTTGCAACAGCAAATCCAAACCAGGGCCGACAAAATAATCGCCCAGCGAGCCAATTAGGTTTGAGTTCTGGTTCGAATAATCTGACGAACCCCGAAGGACTATTGTTTGATTGAATGGATTTATCAAGATGACACGCTCTCTTTCCCTATGCCCATCCCTATCTCCATCTCTGTCTCTAGCAGTACCTCCATTTTCTGATTCAGACGCAATTCCAGCTCTAGCGTCTCGCAGCAATCGCAAGATAGTGGCTGAGCTTCTCCTCCTCCTACGAATTATGGATTCAATTTCCCGATCAAACTCAGCATCGAATCCATGATACGACTCGCCCTCCTCGGTATCATCATCTTCATCTTCAAATCCCAAGCGTCTGAACCTACGTCTTCGACGGTTATTGCCCATCATGCCAAGCAAAATCGGTGCCCAAAGAGAGAGCGCACGGTCTGAACCAAAGTCGCCATCAGAGTCCCGTGTATCCCTCGTGATGGAGCTCATCTCTTGAATAAAACCGCTTTCGCAGTACGGGCACTTGATCTCTGCTTCCAGAATGGGATTCACCACTCGGGAGCACATGTGGCACCAATATCCTGCTACCATTGCTTCCTCCATCTTGTCTCTCCCTCTTCCCCCTTCAGTTCTGTCATGCCCAAAGCAGTGAAATTAACGATCATCATAGGCTAATAGGTAGACCGAGACAATATGCAGCCCAAGTCTACACTCAACAGCAGAGGCTCCACGTTGTGCGAAACCATAACAGATCCAGCTCATAAACAATCAATTTGTGACATCCAAACATCAAAATGTCCTCTGAACATGCACAAACAAGGGAAAAAAAAAACTCCAAGATCTGATAAATACTGAAATCATTCGGCAACCCAACCGATTACCTTCCGAGGTCCAATTGGGTCCATCTTAAACTTTGTAGCTCGGAATAAACGGGGAAAATCAAGAAGTTCACAGATACAGCAGGGGGCCAAAAATCATCCTTCAGCTGGAGAGAAGGGTTAATCTCGAACTTGTTCCTCAACAAAACATGTTGGACCAAAGTCAACGTCTTGCGTTCAATCTACTTTACCCACCCACCCCCCCTCAAAAGAAAAAGTTTTTCTGCTTTCAATTTATTAAAAAAAAAAAAAGCAAGATGCACATCGTGAAGCTCACCAAAGTTCAGAAGGATCCCAAACAACACCAAACCCGGCTGCTTCAAACTAAGCTCCCAAATATTCGCACATCGCCTCGAAAATGGAAAAAGGAGAAATCACCCAGAGCGGGTTCCGCTCTGGAAAAACAACCGCGCTCCATCACGGGGGAGAAAGAAAAAAGAAGAAGGACAAAATCCCAGAATGAAGCCAGAAACACAAGGATCTGGGGCAAAAAAGGGAAAATCGCAAGCGGGGCGCAGGTTCCACCCAAAACACATCACCACCGCACAAATCCAGACGCACCCGACACCACGAACGGATCAAGGAGGGAGAGGAAGGAGGCGGCAGAGCCCCCACGACACCCACGCGCTCGTTCGATCCAACACCGGACGAGGACCCAGATGGGAAGGAAAGATCAGAGAACCGCTCCACAGAGAAAGATCGAGGAAGGCGGAGAGGAGAGGGGGAGAGAGAGAGAGAGAGAGAGAGAGGAGAAGGATACCGACCCGACAAGACCGTCGCAGCTCCGGACGCGTTGCCGATGTCGCCGTCGCCGTCGCCGTCGCCGCCGTCGCCTTCCGGCGCCTGGAACAGGGGGAATGCCCGGGAGGGAAAGGAAGAGAGAGAGAGAGAGAGAGAAGAACGCAAAGAAGGAAAAGGCCAACGCAAATGGGTTTGAAGATTCTTGGCAAAAAGGACAAACTAACCGCGTTTCTCTCTCTCTCTCCCCTCTCCTTTACGACGCCTGTCCTTTTCTCCCCTCTCTCTCTCTCTCTCTCTCTCTGTCTTTTTCTTCTCCCTGCTTTTCTTCCACTTGTCTCGTTTTCATACCTCGAATTTCTCCCGTTTTTAACAGGTAAATAATTGAATTAATACGACGAAAAACTCTAAATTTATAGATTCGTGGTAAATTTATTTTAAATTAATTTTTTGATCATTAAAAATTTAAAATTGATACATCTATCACAAATATATCACAAATTGGATTAATACCTAAAAAAATCATAAATTGATATAGCTGTGACAGACGGAGGGTAAAACCCAAAATCGGTATATCTGTCAGCTGTCGCGTGTCATTTAACAAAGCAATTTGACAGCAAAATTTAACGAAAACTGATGGGGGTAAATTTATCACGGGTGTACCAGTTTGAAATTTTTTATGATAAAAAAATTAGTTTAGGGTAAATTTGTCACAAGCATACCAGTTTTGGGATTTTTCGTAGTATTAACCCTGATACACTTGTGACAAATTTACCCCGGACTAATTTTTTGACCACCAAAAATCTCAAACTAGTACGCCTATTACAATTTTACTAAGAACTAATTTTTTGACCACTAAAAGCTCCAAACTGGTACGCTTATGATAAATTTACCCTCTATTAGTGTCCGTTAAATTGGATTAATATCACGAAAATCCACAAATTGGTAAACTTGTGACAAATAGAGGGGTAAAACCCCAAATTTGCACACCTGTCAACTACCACGTGTCATCAAACTTAACAATTTGATAGTAAAATTTAACGGAAACTAACGGAGGGTAATTTGTCACATGTGTACCAGTTTGAGGTTTTTTAGTTCGAGTTGAAATCGTTACAAGTATACCAGTTTGGGGTTTTTGGTGGTCAAAAAATTAATTCTGGATAAAATCGTCATAGGTGCACCAGTTTGAGATTTTTTGTGATTAAAAAAATTCGTTTTTGGTAAATTTATCACGTGTGTACCAGTTTGGAGTTTTTCGTGGTATTAACTCTAACCCTAAATAATTCTCATTTTCTTGGTTACTGAATTTGCCCCCCCCAAATATTTTTTAAAATTTTTCAATCAAGCCAATTCGGTTTGTCCAAGGTAAGTCATCATTGGGCAGGCTCGAGCCGGACCGAACCGAACGATAAGGTTGGGGCCTATGCTTTTACCTGAGCCGACTCGACTCGAATTCTTTTACAATATATAATCTTCAGTCGACTCGAATTTTACTATTAAGTACCCTTATCTGAACTCCCCCCTAGAAGTCTTTCAGCCCTTGTGGCTCGACCCGGCCTAGGGCTGGCCGTTATGTCCATGATTTGGTTTGTTTTTCAATCGAGTCTTTAAATTTGCGTGATTGTTCTGATTAAGTCTCTCCGACTTCAAATTCGGTTATTTAAAGTTTGACTTGTTTGTCAAAGCAAAATAAGAGTTTGATGCGGATAGCTTAATTTTCAGTTGTTCGTGTTGGGGAATGTCGTTGCTTGATGTCTGATTGTGGTTTTCATTCCGTATAGTCGATAGTCCAAGATGAGTAAAAGCTTTTTCTCACGTAAGGCCTCGTCGGCTTCGATGAACATGCAGCTCCAAATAACCGGAATTTAAAGTTGGTGAAACTTGACTTGAATAGCTGCACAAGTTTAAGGACTTAATTAGGCGATTTAAAAGTTGATGGACCCGATGCAAAAAGATCCGTAAATTTAGGAGATAGAAATAAAAGTTTTAGC
This sequence comes from Syzygium malaccense, assembly GCA_031216405.1. Taxonomy (NCBI): domain Eukaryota; kingdom Viridiplantae; phylum Streptophyta; class Magnoliopsida; order Myrtales; family Myrtaceae; genus Syzygium; species Syzygium malaccense. Next base: position 20,856,343 of record CM062262.1, on the reverse strand, counting down.
TTGCTTGGTTAACGCTTGATTGATCTAGCTCTGTCAAATTAGCTTATGCATACTGTACATTGTTGCATGATGTTTGGTCCAATGTGGCATGTGCTATATTTGAGCTATGCTCATAGTTGCATAAGGCCTTACTCGATGAATGTAGACGGGAGGATGTGCGTGCGCATTCATTAAGATTAATAGATTTAAAGCTGTTGTTACCTATCTTATTAACTGTTGACAGATGATTACAATTTTTCCATCCAAGAATTGTTCGAGTGCTGTAATTGTTCAAGGCTGTCACCAGTTCGTTTTTAAGTAAGATTTCAAAGAACGCCTTCGCATTTATCATTTCTTAAAATATAAAAAAAACGAAACATATAAAATGATTCATTTTGATGATTAGTACCATAATGGAGCATTTACTATTCTTTTCTTTTCATTTATCAGCCAATGTCTGTAAAAAAAGAAAAACTCGAATATGACATTCCCACCAAAAGGTTAAGCACGATTCTTTAAATAACAAAGATAGGTAAGATCGAATTTCATCTATCCAGATCTAAAATTTATAGTCCGTGACAATTTATTTATGCAGCGCTACGGTTCACCGATAAAAAATACGGCTTTTATTAGATCCATCATCGATATAAAAGATAAGTCATATCTGTCGCTCAAATGATTGATCCCGAAACAAACCGGTCAAAAAACCGATTTCAAATACACAAGTCGCTCATCCCAACTCTTTTTTTATACCGGCGACGGCAGACCTACCAATAATTCTTACAAAAATGTTAATTTGACCCCAAAAAAAATGGAGTCAAGGTCTTCACTTTTTTTTTTTTTTGTAAATTATTTCTTTTATGGAAAATGATTTAAAACGGTCTTCTCTCCTTTGCTTGACTGAGCTATAGGACCGTCGCGCTTGCAAACGCAAGTTCACCGCCGTCGTCCCCATCCCCTCGCCGTCGCCGCCGCCGCCGCGGCCGTCATGGAAGACCACCGCCATCACCGCCACCACCGCCCTCACCGGATCTCCGTCCCGCCCCGGGCCGCCGCCGCGGCCGCCTCGAGGCCGCCCTACCCCGCCTTTTCCTTCCCCCCGTCGACCCCGACTCCGACGCCATCGAAGTCGCGCGGCTTCTCCCTCCTCACCCCCTCCTCCGCCCGGCTCTCCGGCGGCGGCGGCAGCAGATCCTCCCTCTCCTTCCTCTTCCTCGTCCTCTTCTCCCTCCGATCCCTCTACGGCCTTCTCCCCTTCCTCCGCTCCTCCCCGCGCTCCTTCTCCCTCTTCCCCTTCTCCTTCCTCGTCTCGCTCCTCTCCTTCCTCCTCTCCCTGTCCTTCTCCCTCCTCTCCCCTCCCTCGCCGCCCTCCAAATCCCCCCTCCAGCCGAAGCTCCAGGGCCGGCGGCCCCTCCTCGTCCTGGCCTCCCTCTCCCCCTCGCAGAACAGGTCCCTCGCCGCGAAATCGGTCCTCCTGGCCGTCGTGTTCCTCCTCCGCTTCCAGGCCCTCAGGTACTGCAGTGCCGCGGCGATGATCCTCGCCGAATTGTCCGGCAACGTCGCCGCGCGGTTCCTCGCCGAGGGGAAGATTAGGGATTCCGGCTATCTGGGTAAGAACCGATCCTCTAGGGTTCGTGGGTTTATTGCATTGTTTCTGGGATTGTTTCTATTGGCTCTGAGTTGGGACAGGAACATGTGTTTCCCCTTTTCCGGATCATCGTCTTCTGTTGGTAATTGGAGGTTCTCGGTATTGCCTAGAGAGAATTGTTTGAGGATATGGCCGATGCTGTTGCCGTTCTTGTCCGGGTTTTTGGGGTGTTACGAGCGCGTGTCGATGAATCGGGGAGTGCTTCAGGAGCTGGGGCAGAAACGGGTTAGGTTGATTTCGCTGCTCTACACATCTGTTGTGCTCTTTGTTCCTGCTGTTGTTAGCATTCTTGTGTTTGAGCACGAAGGAGATAGTATTTCGGTTACCAGTTTAGGTTGGCCTCTAGCTAATACTGTTGTTTTTGGAGTGCTGTTGAGTGAGAATTGCAGTGATGAGAAGTTTGTGAGCTCTAAAGACTTTCGGAGGGAATTTTTGGTTACGTTCGCGTGCACGGTGGTTTTGGAGTTGTTCTACTTCCCTGAGCTCTCGCTTTGGGGATTATTGATTTGTGGGATACTTCTTTATGTTGCCGTTGCAGAGCTGGATCCTGTTTATTCGAGTTACGCTGAGTTGGGTTTGGAATCGTCGGAGCCATTTACTACCTCGATCATAAGGCCTATCCGTCACATTTTGAGCGAGAGGAAGTCTCGCAAGATTGCGCTTTTCCTCTTGATCAACACTGGGTACATGGTTGTCGAGTTCGTAGTTGGGTTCATGAGCAACAGTCTTGGTTTGATATCAGATGCATGCCACATGTTGTTTGACTGTGCTGCTTTGGCTATAGGCCTTTATGCTTCATATATATCACGCTTGCCTGCTAATGGCCAGTTCAATTATGGTCGTGGGAGATTTGAGGTTCTCTCTGGGTATGTCAATGCAGTTTTTCTGGTGTTGGTTGGAGCACTTATTGTGTTAGAGTCTTTTGAAAGAATTTTGGACCCGCAGGAGATCTCGACCAATAGTCTGTTAACCGTGTCCATTGGCGGGCTTCTTGTCAATGTGGTTGGGTTGATATTCTTCCATGAAGAGCATCATCATGCGCATGGTGGATCCTGCTCTCACTCGAATTCCCACTCCCGTTCCCATTCCCATTCCCATTCCCATTCCCAACACCAACATGACCACGACTGCCACAGTGAGGATCAGAAATGTATTTCTGTCGACCATGATTGCCATGAAAAATCTTGCTCTGATCATCATAACCAGCATGGTCACCATCATTCTGATCACCATAGCAATGACAATGCTAAAAGTGCTTATCCTCCTTCGGGGAGCTCTAGTTGTCTTGGTCATGACCATGCTGACATTCATAGTGAAGGTTCTCATGGGTGTGACCATGCTCATGGTCATGACCATGCTCATGCTCATGGTCATGACCATGACCATCATCATCATGATCCGGTCTCCGCACATCATTACTCCACTGGAGGTCATGCAGACGGACGTCTGCCTACTCAGACAGCAGCTCCACACTCCCATGGGCACTGTTCGTCCATTAGTCACATCCACCAGAGAAATCTACCATCAAGTGAAGGGGAAGCTAAAAAACACAGTCACCATCACATTGACCACAACATGGAAGGGATATTCTTGCACGTTCTAGCAGATACAATGGGAAGTGTTGGAGTCGTTGTGTCGACTCTGTTGATAAAGTACAAGGGATGGCTGGTTGCAGATCCTGCCAGCTCTATATTTATTTCCATTTTAATTGTGTCCTCAGTCATCCCGTTGCTCAGGAACTCGGCAGAGATTTTGCTCCAAAGGGTGCCTAGGGCTCACGAACAGGATCTATTTAATGCTCTAAACAATGTCACAAAGATAAAGCAGGTGAGAGGCATTCCACATTTCCATGCATGGAGCTTTACGAACACAGAGGTAGTGGGAACAATCCATCTTCATGTCGAGACGGAAGCTGACAAGGCTTCCACAAAAGCACAAGTTTCCCACATGCTGCATGATGTGGGGATTAACGATCTTACGCTGCAGGTGGAGTGTGTCAATCATACTTAATGCTGATCTTGAACTAATGCTGAGTTTCATCATTTTCGGGATTGCTCGAAGAAAAGAGAAACCCCCCCTGTATGACGACTGATTCAAATTGCTGTCGCTGCTGATCTTGAACTAATGCTGAGTTTCATCATTTTCGGGATTGCTTGAAGAAAAGAGAAACCCCCCCTGTATGAGGACTGATTCAAATTGCTGACTAAAAATGTCAATGAAGCTCCAGATACAGTGCTGTCGCTGCTGTTCTGGGTTTCATCTCGGTTACTCCGTGTGGTTCTCAAAAATTCATAATGAATGAGAAGATGCAAGACATCCATCAATCAACTGCTGGAATGCTCGTCTTTTTTCTGGTAAGATTGCATGGCAAAGGTTGTTGTCGCCTCAATGTCATCGCGGTTCCCTTTTTGGATTATTGGTCCATAGAAATTGGATTGCTTTGATGTAAATAACTAGCTTAGTACCCGTGCAATGTGCATGCGCGGGAACTCCTTTTCTCTCAGTGATATAGAGTCCAAAGAATTTTCTGTCCCGGTTTTGTTTATGTAGCTGTAACTTGTGAATGAACAAAGGAGCTGGGGATCAGCACTTGGTTGATTTAATGCCGAATGTTAAAAAGTTTTGGATAACATTAGATTTTGGAATCGAAGAAACTTGTGTTAAGCTCAGATTGTAGTATGAAGTGTTCTTTCAATATTGCGATTTGGGTCAATTGTGGGTAATGTTAACAGAACAGGGAACGTGCATTGGAGTTACAGGCTACCTAGAACTTTCAGCTGGATGTATGGGCTGCTTTTGTCCGTCTCGTGAAGCGACTTGAATTAGGATATGATTGTATTGAATGACAAATTAGAGAGACATGACAGAGATGATGGAAATCCTTTTCTCTTTGTGCAATCTGGTGTTTGGAACTTTGTTTTTTTTCCTTCTTTTTCAAATTGAGGACCTCAATTTTCAAGAATTGCCTTCGCGCGGTCATCGTGGCGCAGTTTTTATTGTGACTTGAAACGGTGGGTCATTTCTTTTTGCCAATAAGCTGAAAACCTGGTTTTTCTTTTCCTTCGTGCCTCCTAGACTTTTTCTTCCTTCCTCTGCACTGCCGTTGCAACTACTCGTGTTGACCTGTTGTGGCTTGCCGCCGTCACCATTATAGTCACCGCCCTAGCGTGTGGTGGGCCGAGGGAATGCGGGTCCTCTCATCGTGGCGGTCATGCTCGATCGAACTGTGGCATTTAGTAATAGAATTTCTATTGCACTGGCCTATTGTAATTGTGTGTGTGTACTGTATTGCATCTGGAAAAAGCTATGAATTTTGTTAATTTTATCACATTTTGTGACTTAGAAGACCAAGCAAATGGAGTCTTTCTTGCAGCAGCTGGCGTTTGAAATCGTTTTCCGCATAGGAAAAGAACTTCTAATCTGTGGATGGAGACCATAATATTAGTGACTTCGTTAAAAATAGCCCGAAACACTCGTTAAACAATTAAAAATAATTTTTTTTAAATTTTAATGAATTGGTTGTCTACATTATACGAATATTTAGATTTTTAAAAATCGAATATCTCCTCGTTAAACACGTTTAGAAAGTGTCTTGGAGCGGTAATAACATGACCTAGAGGAGCTCGAGCTCGAGCTCGAGCAGTAGGGCATTCTCGAGGACAGAAGACTGACGACCTTTGCCTCCACCAGCATTCATAAATAATACCGACACAGAACAGAACTCAATTCCAAATATATGGTAGGTTTTGAGCATCCCACACATCAAGATCTGTTCCACCGGAGTAAAAAACCCAACATTAAACTGATTATTCGTCACCAACCTCGACAATTCATTTATCTTTTGCGAAACAATCTTACCTTTTGAATACACTGCGTCAAATTATTGAAACCCTGTCTTAATTTAGTCATAGTTAACAATACCAACCGATGTAGCCCTATTATAGCGAATTTTTTTGGCTTTATCTTGAACCATTGGGAAACGAGCACAAGATAAAGCAATCGAGGGCAGATACTTGTCCGGATCTGCGTCCCCACGAATCGAGTCCATCGCGACCACTAATGGCGTGGGTCCCACGAGATTAATGACTATTTTCGGTCCACGACCGCGCAAACCCCGCCGAGTCTTGACAAGACCTCGCGGTCGAGGCAGGACTTTGGTTCAAAGATGATGCGTGGTGGTAGATATATAGCACACGAGATTGGATGATCACGCAACAAGGAGCTTGACTTGCAGATTGATGGTGGAGTCACGTGACCTTGACTGGTCGGACGAGGTTGATGTCAATGACCTTCGCTTCATTGGCGAAAGGGGAAAAGAACAGCTCACATCTGCTGCGTGGCCTTCACTTCATGTTAAAGTCGAGAAAAGCAGACGAGAAAGCAAAAGGTCCCGCTCCTAAACGCTATTTGCCAGGCCTTTCCTCAGCACAGGGTCGCTCCCCTGTCGTCCTTTTCGAACTAGGGACTCAGAAAATGAGAAGCGGAAGGTAGCATCAAACCTAAAACCACGTAAAGGAAGGGAATATGTTCAGGCATCACTAGGTGGGATATTCTCTGGACACAAAACAATGTACAGGGAAATTTCGAAGGCAAAACGTTGTAACGTGCAATCATCACACTTTAAGATTCGATTACGACAAACCGTCGTGACTTCGTAAATCACTTTCCCCGAAATATTACTCATGATATTGTATCTAAAAGGCATTGCAAAAATGCTCCAGCTAAAACGCACCTGAGCAGCTGTAATCATGGTTACACAAATACTCTGAAGATATCGCAAAACATAGCTTGAGAGAGATAGAGAGAGAGAGAGAGAGAGAGAGAGAGAGAGAGAGATGAACGGCGCTCAACGTGCCAGGCAAACATCCGTTCTAACACTCTTAAGACATCAGCAAAACATAAATTGAGATCAGAACTAGACAAATAGGCCATTTACCCAACAAAGGACCACATCTATGCCACAAGTAATGCTATTTTCTTTAAAAAGAGAAAGACGAGAAATCCATGTATCATCCGTACATAATCATGGCCATGCACGAACAATTCCGACCGCCACCAAGAGAAGCCTGACATGATAGCCTATGCAAGTGGCATTCAAATGTAGCTAAACCAAACATTTTCCATTGAAGTTCCCTCTCAAAATTTAATGAATACAATATCATTCAATTAGTCAATTCCAATTTCCACATAAGCCGTGAGTATGATCCTTCTAATTTACACTCAGCATCCTCTCCATGCAAAAAGAATGGCAAAAATAGGAAAATGTACAAAGCCATCCCAATATAATTCAACCTGCAAAGTTGAATGATGAAATCTCAGAATATATGGATGCAGTAGATAGAAAAACATATTTCTCATATGTCCTTTACCTATACACTCTGAGGCTTATTTGCAATCTCATGCTGAGATATGGTTCTTGAACTATTAACCTGCAAAGACACATTAAAATTACAGAGGACAAAAGGAGAATCTTGCACCCTAGTCCTAAAACTGGGCTCATCTTCCAACAAATTCACGAAACACCAAAAAATTTTCTAGCAGTTTTTTGCCTTTACAAATATATGTCCATCTGTCGGAGAAGCCGGGAATATCTGTATTTAAAGTTGCATGGACAACTAACAAAATAAATGTTCATATGTTCATGCTGCTTAGAGACTCTCTCTCTCTCTCTCTTTAAAGTTTCATGGACAACTAACAAAATATATGTTCATATGTTCATGCTGCTTAGATACTCTCTCTCTCTCTCTCTCTCTCTCTCTCTCTCTCTCTCTCACCCGCACGTATTGTCGGAGATGGGTTGGCTGTCCTTAAGCCATATAGCTTGTTTATGCAATTTAAAGAGGTCCCAAGTAAAGGAGACTGGTTTCAGAGTAGGTAGGTTCCAGACCAAGAACCTAGAACCTACCCTGTCAGACCGGGAACCGAACAACCAGTTCCGAGGTCAACTCAGAACCGGGCCTGATCTTAAGTATTACTACTATAATTTTAGGAAAACATATCTCCAACAATATCTATCTTTTTTTTCAAACAAAGAACAAAAACAAAAGTTAAAATCCAATTTAAAACCTGTTCAACCTGAGAACCGATGTTCATGGTATAAAACCGGTAACCTAATGGGTCAAGACAAGCTCCTCAATTTTTTATGTAGAATCTACCAGTTCCCCTGTGAACTGGTCTAACTGGTCAGGTAAGGCTGGTTTGGTTCAGTTCTCGGATTGAATCGGCCTAGTTATTCACACCTAGTCTTGAGCACGACATGTTTCATGAGATAAACTAAACATCAATCTTGCAAGTTCCCTGCCTCCCCTTTTTTTTCAATCAGTTCATCAAGTGAACCAAGTACTGTATTTATAAAGAGTTAAATTCTCCACGAATCAATCCTTGAGTATAATCACAAGAAGTAAAAGGAAATATTGAGATCGCTACATACATCTGCATCCCGAAAGGACCTCCCAACGGATGTCTTCAGTTCAGAAGCTTCTGCGGCAGATAAAGACTCATCATCGCCAGTGCCACTTCGGTTAACCTACAATTGAAACATGCAAGATAGATGGTGTGAGAACTCATAAATTGTACCACGTCGCGAAGAACTCCACAGCTTCTGAGAACCTGAGCCCAAGGATAATGCTTAAACGCTCTAATCAATATACTCTCAACTCAAAGAAATGTTAGATTAAAACACATAGTCAGATCAAGGAAACAAAACATTCTGCACAATCAGCTTTGCAGCGCAACCACTCCAGAGCAGATTTTGATCCCAGGAAAGCACATGTTTAGGGGAAATGCAAGAAGACAAAGAATGGGTTTTCACACGCCATGTAGAGAGAGCCTTTACTAGTTCCTAATCAAGCAAGTCGTGACAGATGTCCAGATTTTCCATGAATGAAATGAGATGTGTAAACAAAAATAAACGACCACATTATGAGGAGACATCCATTATACACTAACTAAATATTCACTGAAGGTCCATTGAAGCAAAAGTGATAAATTAATTTGGCTCATTTCAAGATATATGGAGAAGTGTATAAAACAGAAATAGATATACTGAAGATTTAGTAGGCACTTGCGCTGACCCATGCATCATTGATTTGGCTGCAAGGTAAAGGTTTTAAAGCAGGGACTTGTCAAGAATTTCCTAGAGCTCTTGAAAAGGTCATGATTGATCACAAGCATTGCTACAGCTTCTAATGAAGAATAACACAGCTTGTAATCAAAACAGTTAAACTGTTAACCCTACTTAATGCTTCCACTACGAAGGTGCTACCATGGAGACAAGGAAGCAACTTATGACAGTATGAGATCAACCATGTCATAAAGTTACTATACAAGGAAAATGGACATTTTACTGGTCAACATTAACAACTATGATAGCACTTCTTACGCAAAATGGAAAAGTTGCTGGTGATGCACTACTATGGTTGATAAACGAGGCACTCCCTAAGATCATATCTGGTCTAGAAAATGGCTCCAACTATATTCTCCAAAACTTGCTCCATAATGATTTTTGTACTCCCATTTACAAAAAACCTCACTTACTGAAGACAGTATTTGACCCAAATATCCTTCTGTAGCCCAGATACTTTCAATGTCACTTCACATTTCCAAATCCAATGTATCAAAATGTTAACTGATATTATAGTTTCAATAACCACTTTCTGCTGCATAATGTCCTCATCATATCAAAGTAGTCCTCCAATTCTTACATTATCAGTCAAGAACAGCATATATAACATACATATTCTCTATTCAGCAGAATGAATCACACTTTCCTGGCAGTAAATATTATCCGTGAGGGAAAAGATCCAAAAATAAGCAAACAATGGTGTATGGACAGAAATCAGGTAAAACAACATGAAACATTTGAAAAACCATGCAACCAATTTAGATGACAATCCCAATAACTCGGAAGCATCTTTAGTGGGGAAAAAGAGCGAGCCAAATACAATTAATATAATAGTAGGTGAAAAAACTATACCCTACTTAAGCGTCTGTCTTGACCATCTTCAAAAAGTGATGAATAATAAGAGGGGTCATAGATTGAGCCCCCTAGTATCTCATCAGGATCTGGGTCTTGTCTAACTGCAGCAGGAGTCACCGGACTTAAAAAGCTAGTTCTTGAATCAGTATCTACCTCATGGGGATATGCACTGTCTACACGTGAAACCCCTAGCCTGTATATCTGAATCCATAAAAACGAGGATGACAGCCTCACAGAAAACCCAAATATTTGCATAGCCAGCGCGAGTTTCACTGAAAAGATGAAAAATACTCCATAGTCATCAGAAGAAATGTTCCTGCATTAACATAAAATACTCCAAGATTATACATAAAGGAAGTGCAAGAAGAGAAAGACTGTTCCCTGGAGTAAACTATTCACTAAAGTAGGTCATGATTATTAAACTATTCACAAAAGTAGGTCATGATTATTTCACAGGGAAAATATATTTTATGCCCTACAATATTCTTAAAATTTCAATTTGACATCTATAAATACTTTCTCATTTTCAATATCACCTTCAACTGTTTGGATAAATTATTAAAAAACCATTGCATATAAATTCAGTTCAATATCTACAAGACAGACTTAAATTAATTTTCCTAACAATATTGTTGTTAAGAAAAGTACTCGCCAGGAAATATGACCTTTGAGTCACAATTCATTTCCGAGCAACTCTTGGTAAAGTAATCAACTTAAAGGAACTTGGATAATTGTGGAATCATTGACTCAGAACTATTTTGAGGCTACTTCAGAATGAGGGTTTGGTGGAAAAATAGAATGACAGCATATTAGATTCCACAATCATAATCCTTGGACAGTTTTTATTACTGATGTTGGGGACTGGGATTTGATCAGCAACTTATATTAGGTATATAATAAGTATTCTTGTTGTCAGTAGTGACAGGCTTCCTTTTGCAATTATGTTTCCTGTTCAGGTTTATTATTTCGTTTAGATTAAGTTAAGGAAGACTATTGAATTATAGCAAGTCTTTCTTTGAATAGCGTGATGCAATTTTTCTCTTAAGCTTGATACTTAAGAAGCCTTAGTTGCATGCTTAGGAAACTTTAAGTGTAAAGCAAAAAGAAAAAGGGATAAGTGCACTTGAAGTCCTAAAACTTGTCACGAAAGTGCAATTGAGTCGTAAATCTTTCAAAAAGTGCAATCAAGTTCTAAAACTTATCAAGTTGATACCCTCAAGTCCTTCTATTAACTCTATTCCAATTGACAAACAGAAAATGCGAATAAGTTTTAGGACTTGAATGCACCATCTTGATAAGTTTTATAACTTAATTGCACTTTTTGAAAGTTTTAGAAATCAATTGCACTTTTGTGACAAGTTTTAGGACTTGATTGCACTTTGAAAGTTTTAGGACTCGATTGCACTTTTGTAAAAAGTTTTAGGACTTCCGGAGCACTCATCCCAAAGAAAAATGCGCTCGTTTTTTAACATTATTCATTGAGAGTTCTCCTTCACATTCTCTGTCCCGGCTTACTAAGTTGGGACTTGTCCTATATTAGGTTTTGGAATCAAAGCAAATGTTTCTACCGTTGACTTATGATTTTCTCTAAAAATGGTGAGTGACACTAAATCGAACTCTAGGCTAACTAAGTTGGACTATAACTTCGGCAAATTGAAATCAAAATTTGAAGCTTTTCGCGAGGTTCATGATAATATAAAGCAAGTTTTTACAAAGAGGGCTTTTCAAGGAGAAGAGAGATTAGTGTCCATCCACTCTTCACGTTTGGTTGGTGGAAAAGTTCAATTTCACACTTATAGCTTGTGGGGAATGATAGAAATAGTCTTTTGTTCTTAAAATTTGTACATGGGCGGCTTACCTATGAAGTCATTTTGTATAGGGGTGGTACCTCCTTGGTACCCTTTTTCTACAAAAATTTTGCAAATCCTCCGAAAGATTTATAGATGAATAAATAAAGCAAGTTTTGGTGCACTAATAAACAAAGTTCATGAAATTTTTTAGCAACTAAACACAATACCCATTGCCCGTGGATTGTAAACAGTTAAAACCACAAATAACCAAGCCTCTCTAGCATGGGATACAGAGTTTTCACGGTCTTCAAGAGTTAGAAGAATCTTTCCCAGAGGGTGAGGAACTAGAATCACATGACATGAATGTCAAAGAAACGGGCAAGGAAGAAAGCTTCAATGTTCATGCTTCAAGCGTGGAGAATTAGGCCATGTGGTATACCAAAATTCAGTGAAGACGCATGATAAGTCTCCTTTTCCCATTCTCAGTAGGATGTTAAGTTTCCTTTTCCAATACCTATTCTGACTTTGAATAGGATTGCTGTTTACCTTCCTTTTAAATAGAGCGAATGGAGAGTACCGAATCCTAGCAAGTTTCGCTTTAATCGTGATGCCATAATTCTCTTAAGTATGAGGCCCAAGAAGCCTAGGTGTGATGCTTAGAAAGCTATAGATTGAGAGTTCCCTTACAACTTGCGCTCATTACTTGTGGGACTCATGGTCCTGCATCAACCTCCCTTCCCATTTGTTAGACTGACTAAATCTCACAAAGAGCATTTATGGCATGCCAAAGATTGATGATCCAAAGTCTATATTGATATTTCTACGTCAGTAAGATCTGCAGCTGAGCTTTGCATCGAATGGTGGGAAAGGTCCCAATCAATCATCATATACACAAAAGCCTGTAATCTGTGAACTAATAACGAGGATGATGGGTTCATGGGACTTAATTTCCGCTGGGAAAAAATCACTACAAGAATGGACAGTGAAGTGAACAAGAATTAAACCTTTCACATCTAATAATTTTCTGCAAGTGGGTCAACAGCTTCAACATCAATGGCCAGGCATGACATAAAGTCAAAGCACCAGTTCAACATAATTGAAGTATTTGGGAGAACTATTGGGCAGACAACGTACCATATCTCATAGGTGAAGAGAATGAACCAGGAGATATCGAGCAGAATTGCGCAGAAGAGAAGGACGGCGTAGGTTCGACCCAGCTTCTGGCTGCTACTCTCGATAGCCACCAGAGCAAACAGGGCAATGGCCAAGTTGATGAGCAGAATCCCGTTGTATATCGCGCCCAGCGATCCCACCAATGCGCAACCAATCTAAAGTCCATAGAACATCACCAATTCCAAACAAACAATCAACACCCACCAAAAATCGTAACCCGAAAACCAGGAAAAAACCTAGCTTTGAGCCCGGGAACACAGAGAATCCCGAGAGAGAGTTTAAGAGAAAAGAGGAGCTCACTTGGATGTAAATGAGGACGACGGCCAAGGACTGGAGGCTGTCGTAATCGCGAAGGAAGCGCCGCATGCGGTCTCCCAGCGACCAACAAGGCATCATATGCCCCAGAGGACCGGCCGAATCTCGCCTACGTCGATCTGGCCATGCGTGAACCGCGCGCGGCTGCACATGAACAGAAGTGGGCGCCGCCGCGGCCGGAGGAGGAGGAGGAGCCCGAAGCGCGAGGAGCTGTTGCTCCTGCAATGGCGAGAGATACGCAGCAACTGAAAGCGGGAGCTCTGGTTTTTCGGGGAAGGAGGAAGGAGGAAGAAGGAAGGAGAAAAACTGGTTGTGCTTTACAGTGTCCGAGGTTGCGCTTCCGTTTCTGATGACGGAATCTCGTTCCAGCGCCCACGTGCAGCGCACGTGCGTGATTGCTCCTCAGTGTTGTCTCCTCTCCTATTTGTCACGGATTGGTGGGTGTTCTGTTCTTTTTTCATGAATATAAGTTGAGTTCGACATTGACCAGAGAGAGTTGACAAGAGAGTTTGTTCCTCTCTTTATGGTACCCGGTTCAAATCGTGTCGGGAGCACTTCGACAGTGAAATCTTGAACGGATCGGGCCGATGCGAAGGAGGGCTCTCTTGGTAAGGACACGAGCGAGCTCCCGATCCGGACGGGTTATTACTTTTTCTTTCTTTTTAAAGCGGCATGGCCAGCAGTTTAGTCCTGATTCAGCAGCAGCTGTGATGAATTTTCTTCAGGCTTCAAAGTAGATGAAGAAGGTGGATGCCACAGCTAGCTACAACACTTGTTCCTAAGGTTGGGAGATGCCTCGAGGATGACTCGATTTAGGCGAATCGCTAGGGCGTTGGCTACTTGATTGAAGAAGTTTCTGCCTGATTTTATTGGCTACAACGAGGCTGCATTTGTTGAAGGTAGAAGGGGTTTCTGACAACATACTCTTGGCTCATGGATTTGTCAAGAACTATCTGGGATTTCTCCTCGAGCAATGACCAAATATCATGAAAGCATTTGATTCAGTGAGGTGGGATTTCCCTTTTTGCTGTGCTATATGTCATTCAAATGCCTCGGCAGTTTACTCTGTGTTAAAACTTGTTATCTCTGGAGCTTATTTCTCTATTTGTTTGAAATGGTGGCCGTTGAAGGTTTCGTCAAAGGAGAGATCTGAGCGTGCGCTGTGGAACTGAGGGTCCTTACGTTATATGAAAATGGGATGGTGATCGGAATGCATTCTACGGAGGTGCTTGGCAAAAGTTTCTTGAAACTGAAGCCTCCAGGCTCGATTGCATAATGCTCTGTCCAGCCCATCGACTCGACCCTGTTGGATATTGTAAATGTTGGGCTGAGTGAGCCAGATCAATGAGATTGGCTTTCAAGACGAACTCAACCAATTACCTTTAGTATCTCACCGGGGCTCCTCCTTCTCTTCTCAAGACAAGTTCGTTTATGTTAGGGCTGAGCGGTTCCCGATCCGGTCCGGTCTAACCTAAGAATCGAGAACTAGACCAGAAGGACCGGTTCAAAATTTTTAGGATTGGAGACCGGACTGGCTAGTCTTGGGACCGCAGTCTGGTCCGGTCCGGTCCGGTTCTAACGGGACTAATATTAAATATTATTTGTGAATTGAGAACCGATTATTCTATTTTTTCATTTGTAGTTCTGATTTGATCCTATAAGGCAATGGAAAAAATTAGAAAAATATGTATAATATATAAAAAAATTGAACAATTGGTTCTAAGGGGACCAATATTAAATATTTTTCATATATATATATATATGAAAAAATTAGAAAAACATATGTATTAATCGGTCCGGTTCGGTCGGTCCAGTCCGATCCGGTTTCCACTCTAGAATTAAGAACCGGACCGCCAGGAAACCGGTTTCACTTTTAGGAACCGGGAACCGGACATATATTCTCAAGAACCAGATCAAATTGATCGATCCGGTCCCAATTTGAGCAGTCCATCTTGCTTACCCCTAGTTCATGTCCCCTGCACAAAAACCAGGACATACCTTCTGTGGACACTTTGTCTACTCCTTACCTCCTAATATTATGTTTGTGGAGAAAGACCTAGGTTCCTACACGATCTTTCTGGGCTCTATTTTCAGCTCAATTCTATATCATCTTCCTAAGTAAATGTCCAAAGAACAGATCTTTCAGCTCAATGAGGGTGACCGCAAAAGTCACCGAATGGTAAGTCTTTTCCTTCGATTTGTCCTATTTAATAAAATAAAATAAAAAATGTGCGGGAGGACGTTGCAGATGTCTGGGACGAACACGACTTCTTCTAACACTAGAAAACCACCGGAAAGACACCTGGGACCAAAGCATGTCGTGAAAGAGGCATAATGGGCCGGTGTGGCTTCAACCGTGTCTCCGGACACAATTGAATGTAATTATCATGAATGTAAGGGACCTAAAACGTTTATCTATTGTTTATGCCACATACTTATGATATGCCTCAAGTCCACTCAAAAAAGTCATTCCTACTTTAAACTCAAATCACACGTTAAAGGGTAAATAACATAAATGGTCCATGAACTTTAGCCAAATGTGTAATATGATCAATGAATTTTAGATTTGTTCAATATGATCCTTGAACTTTAGTCCAATGTGTAATGTTGTCCATAAAATTTTAATTTGTTCAATGTAGTCCCTTAACTTTTAGTAATATTCAATTTAGTCCTTCGACTGTATGTTATCCCTAAATTTGAATTAATGAAAAGACTACATTTAATATTTTCATACAGTCCAAAAATATAAATTGAACATGTACTAAAAGTCTATGGACCATATTAAACGAATTATAATTTTACCAAAAAAAATATTAAATAAATTATAAGTTTAAAGACGATATTGCACATTGAGTTAAAGTTCATGGATCACATTGAATAAACAGATTGGAAATTTTGAGAATCTTATTAATTTTAAATTATCTAGAATTTTTATTATTCTTGACACTCTATTTGTTTCGCGAAAAAATGAATAATTTGGAAAATATTTTCCTGAAGATGATAATTTGTATCTCTTGAAATAAATAATCATTGATAAATATTTTCATGATCAATAATAATTTAAATATAAATTTTTTTGTGGATGATGAAAATAATTTTTAATGTATTTATTATTGTAAGCTGTATAAGCAATTTTTTTTTAAAAATATTTTTAAATCCTTATTTTTCGCGAAAAAATTGTCGGAAAAGCTCATAATGGTCCGGCCTCGAGGTTCTCTCTTTACGAAAGAGGTGAGGAGGCGGGGGAAAGGCCAGAGACGCCGCCGCGCCGCTACAGGAAGAGGGAAGAAGGCGATCAATGGCCGAAACATCTCCATCGCCGCCCGCGGCGGAGCCGGCGGCGTCGAAGCAAAACGGGAAGTCGATCGCCGACATCGCGGAGGATGTCCAGCGGACGGTGTTGGAGTCCAGGGACTCCGCCATCCAAACCGCTCGTTCTCTCCACCAGAACTCCTCCACCCATATTAGCTCCCTCCAGGTCCCTTCTTTTCTTTTCATTCATCTCCTCCGTCTATTCCATTTTGGTGCTAGGAATTGATCTCCCGATCTGGGTTCTGCCATTTCTTTGATTTTGGAAGTTTCTGGCGGCGAGGTCATAATCCGTTCGTGTCTCGATGAATTGGGTTTGTGGCAAAGTTGACACTTGGGCACTGTTAGTTTGTAAAAATTCGATCTTTTTAAAGTGATGTTTGCGATTTGGTTGTGTGTTTTGAGTGATTAGTGGGAGTGTGGTGAAGAGTTCATGATTCGTCCTGGAGGAATGATTGGTTCATGCTGTCGCTTTTTTTTTTTTATGTTCTTGATTTTGAAGCTGCTTGCGGTTAATTCTTTTTAATCCTTTTCAGGAGTTGCTGACAAACATGAAATCTCAGTATCATGCATATGAAGATGCTTTCGTCAATAGGGTCAAAGGTAAATATAAGTTTTACTTTGGGATATTTGGCATTGGATGCATTATGAGAAATGCTTACGATTTGAGCTTTATTTATTTGCTTCAGTGACATAGCTTCAAAATGCCACATGAACTGTGTTGATTGGATATGTGTTGATCTTAGAACTTCACGGTTGGAAGGACTTGGAAGTTCTGACCACAAATTCAACTTGGGATTTTGTTTCTGATGTGATGAAATTGCACAACTGAGGAGTAATCTGAAAATGATCTGTCTAGGATATGTTAATGAGAGGCCATAAGATAAGTGAGCAGCATGAGCAAATCTTAATATAGGAGCCAGTCATTGGATTAGTCTTATTGATTCTCATGATGCACTGTCTTCTTTTCACAGATGAAGTCACGAGTGCAAGGGAACATCCTGGAACAACTGTCGGGGTTTCTGTTGCAGCTGCCCTTCTCCTCTTGCGGGGTATGAGCACTTGTCATTTGTGCAATAATTTCTTAGATTTTGTTACGCATGATATTCTTCCACCAGTCATTTTCTAGGAGCTGTCAGATGCTACATCCTTTTATTGCTAGCTGTGTCAGATTTTTCACCTAGCAATACAATCTATGTTTGTATAACCAAGGTTCTGTTTAATCACAAATAGTGATTACTCAGACATAAGATAAGGAGGGAACCGATTAGCCATCGTTTAGGTTCGCATGTGCAAAATTGAACGGTTGTCTTGGACCATGGTTTTGGCTGACTGCGTAAAATGATGTCATTTCAAGAATTGTCATGTGTTGAGCTTCAGAAACAAGGTAAATAAATAATCTAAGCATGATTTGTGAAACTCTACTCGTTTCCTTTAAAGTCTTGATAGTGAGGACAGTCGCACTCTATCATCATTGGCATGTGAAGAGGATGTGGGTTTGATTGTTAGCCCCTCCCCTTTAGAAAAGAGAAGTTTTTGACACGTGGAGATTTCTAGTTAGGATGCAACTCTTTTGAGTTTTCTTTTTCAAAAGGACAGGAAATAATTTGCAATGCTACTATGTAATCCATTCTTTCTGACTTCTCCATCCTCTGTCCTTGTACATCTCTGCATCTCATTGAAGCCTGGATGTTATTTGAAAATGCTGAGGAACTCATCAGTAGATTGCTGCCAGGGGTTGAAGATCCTTTTCCTCTTTATCACATATGAGGAGGAGACGGGCGCTTTTTTTCTTTCACTTTGCCGGCACACTATAGTAGCCACCAGGACTTAGAGACTACTGCACATTTGTTGGCTCTAAATGCTTATTGTTGTTGGCATCACTTTGTAGCAAACTGATTCTTCGAAAGTGTTCCCTCCGTGCAGGTCCTAGAAGGTTTCTGATTCGTCAGACATTTGGTCGACTTCAGAGTGAGGAGGTTGCTTGCTTGATTGCTTCTAGAGAGGCTTATTGTAATACATGATGCCGATCGATACATTTGATGCATAAGTTGCCATGAAAGCTGCTTTTGGTGCAGATGGATACTTTTAAGACATTGTTAATCTCTCACTCTCATTTCTGCTGCTGCACCATTATGCAGGCACAATTTGTTCGAGCTGAGAAAAACGTGAAAGATCTTATTCTTTCTGTTGATTTGATGAAGAAGGAAAGTAGGAAGCTGTTAGAAAGGGCAGCTCTAGCAGAAACAGATATGAAACGTGGCCTTACTGACCTAAAGTAGGATCATTACCATTGTCTCGTTGTTATTATCGCCTAACCTTTCACTCTATTTTTCTTCTGAGTCTATTGTTGTTGAAATAACTGCAGAAATTCAGGAAATCAAATCCAACGTCTTGCTAAATCAATTTACAAGGTTGATTCGCAAGCAGGAGGTATGCATGCTCTGTTAGATCTTTCGGCGGTTTTTTGTTCTTGTAATGGTTTAGTTGGTCAATTCCATTTTGGATTTTCTTTTCGGTTGCTATGACCATCCTGAGTAAGATCTTTATTTAGTTAGTTGGAAAAATCATATCTGTCTATAGGATGTTTAACTTGTTTGGTTGAGTTCTCAATTGCAAAACTTCGTGGAAGAACATAAGTCAAGACTTGTGGAACCATCGCTTATTCATTGAATCATTAATCATCATAACCATGTTCTCATTCCGTGCATTGATAGAATTTGCAATAGTGATTGTAACCCCTCTCTCTCAATTAACAGGGAGAGGAATCGAAATTGTGTACCCATTTAATTTGCCTACATCTTTGGACAGGTCTAATGGATGACCTACGTGAAATTCCTGGTCGGGAGGCACTCAAACTTCGGGCTGAGGCATGTCCGCTTTAATTTTTTTTGTGCCTCTTCTTGTTTTCTCTACTTTGTGGGAAGTTTCATTGTCTACTCTCCCTCTCCTTTTCAGGTTGCTTCATTGGCTTCAAATTTGAAGCAACAAAGAGTTGCAACGGAGAAACGAATAGTAAAGATATCTGAACTAGGTGTCGCTGTTTGATTGTAGAGGAGCGTGATGAGCATCGGGAAAGCATATCAACAGAGAATGAAAATTCGCGTACCTGCCTTCTTTTCAACTATTTGTAAGAGCAGACCAGTGAACGAGTTTTTCAAAGCTCGGTTTTGGTATCCAATATGTTCTCTTCTCTTCAATTTTTTTATACCTAAACTCTTACATCGATGCCTGAAAGACAACTGATTACGCAAGGATGAACAACTCTTTGTTATGGACTGATGCTGAAGTTAGCTTGCCGCCTGTGGTCATCAGTGACGAGTCAATGGATTGTATGGAAGATCATCCGAAGCTTAGCCTAAAGCCCACAGTTTACTCATGACTTGCATAAAACTGGCTGATTGGTCTTTGTCATCCCCCGTTAGCTACGGTCGATATGACCAACAATATGTTTCTATGTTTATTTTCCGTTCTTTAAATATTTAAATGTTAATTTATACGATCATGATTCGAATCATATAACTTGATTCAATTCACTTACAAAATGATTAAACACGAAGGCGTGAACCGGTAGTTAATAAGAATGGTCCGATTCAGTTATGAGTCAATTCAATTAATTGCTTAGCGAATAAGCTGATTTGTCAAAAAGTTCGATTGAGGGTAAAATGGATTCATCAGCAATCTACCATATCCCAAAGCCTTGAAACCTAATTTGGGTTTCAAACCTAATTTGGATCCAAACCCAAGTAGGATTTGATCAGTTACTAGGTTGAACAACCAGATCATGGCACGACACATGTTGGATGCTTGAAATCTTCTAACATAGTATCAACAGTTTGCTGGTCGTCCTTGTATGAAATCAGTCATGAACTCCCTCCTGTAATTAGCCATCCATATAAATTTTCCTGTTCTTGCAGCAATATACAATCTCGTCTACTGTAGAGCAACTATTAGCAAGTCGTTACTCAATCTCCTTGAATATTCGATGAAATTCTCATCGCAAATTTTGAAAAAGAAAAAGGAAAAACAGGGCATCATATATATAGTTGAGAACCCATGACATGGAGGGTTGTAAAAGAAGAGAAACTTCGTTGCCTTGCGTAACATTAAGTTTGCAGTCTTTAACCGATAAATATACCTGCCAGAACAATCCCTATAAAACTATGTTTCTGCTATACAGGAAAAATCGCAAGTGAAAGAGCACTCACAACAAGTGCAAGCCACAGCCAAAAGATATGCAGACCATCATGCTGTCATATTATGGTACATAAGAACTAGTCTGGTGGCGCCAGGATTAAAAGAGAAGGTACTGCCACTAGATAATTAGTTGACTTTGCTAACCTATGTAATTATATCATTCTGAAGTTCCCGTGAGCTCTGCTGAAACTATTTTCTCATCTGTGTGAAAAGCTCAGGTGGTTTTGCATTTCCACCACCACCAAAAGCAGAGAAGGCACCTGCACCTTGTTGGCTGCCGAACGCCCCAAAACCAGCCCCTGCACAATACAACGTATTATGTTGAGGAGACAGTATACCCAACCCAATGCAAGGAGAGAGACAGAAAGAGAGAGAGAGAGAGAGTCCCTCACCAGTCGAAAATCCTCCCCCAGGAGCAGCTACTGCAAATCCGGTACCGGATGAAGCAGCCACAGCAAATCCTCCAAATCCACCACCAGCTGAGGCTGCACCACCTAATCCACCACCGCCTGAACCCATACCACCAAAAACACCGCCAGAAGATGCTAAAGCAGCAAACCCACCTCCAGTAGAACCAACACCTGCAAATCCACCCGCAGTGGCGGAGGAAGAAAAACCACCAGTTGAACTAGCAGCGGCAAAACCCCCACCAACACTGCTAGAAGATGCAAAGCCAGCACCTCCAAAACCAGAGCCAATCTGTCTCGACTGTCCAAAAGTCCCAAGAACTGATCCAAGAGCGGGTTGACCAGGTCCAATCTGTGATGGCTGACCAAATCCACTGTGAGTGGGAACTTGAGCATTTGTTGGAGTACCAAAGGCTCCAGAGAATGCACTTGCATTTGGTGGTTGTGATGGCTGTGAAGATTATGGAGACTGGAAATTGAAAGAAGCAGGGCGAAACAGCTCTCCACTAGGTGCTGCCATAGCAAATGGATAGCTTGTTGGGGTTGTTGCTGCACTACCAAAAGAAACACCAAACGGGCTTCCCTTAGGTGCGGTCGAATTGGGAGTAGATCCAAGGCCAAATGCATTGAGACTTCCCAGACCAAGATCAGGTTTTTCATTAATCTCAGGAGCCACTTCCTCCATCTCATCCTCCTGTGTAGCTGTGACATCCAGACTTTCAGTCTTTTGAATTGTGTTAGTCAAAGAAGTTGAAAATGGAGTTGGAAATGAAAACTTTCCCGCAGATGGCTGCTCTGAAGGAGCATTCGGCGTTTCAGTTGATTGAGGACTACCTATCTGGTTACTAACACCCTGAACTCCAGATATTGGTCCAGAAGAAAGTTCACTGGGAGTAGACGAGACTGAAGCTTCTATTTTCACAGCAGATCCACCAGTAAAACTCTCAGTTGGAACAGGTGGGGGTTCTGAAGGAGCACTAAAACTGACTTTGGGCAAATCCTGTTGTACCTCTCGCTTTTGATTTTCCAACCTTAATTCCAGGGGTAGTGAGGAAGCGAGCGAAGGCACTGAATTTTCAGAAGCCTGGGTAGAAGAAGATGTGGTGGAGGGAGAGGTAGAAGGGGGAGGAGGAGAAGCGACTGAGAATGATGATGTTGATGATGAGAAGTTTAATGGAAGTGCTTTATTAACATCTGTTGTTGCTCTGCTAGTGAGCCAAGATCCACCAGATGACACCTCAGATAATGAATTCCCTTTGATTGAAGGAACATTAGACAGTGTAGAAGGCTGAATGGAAGATGAATTGGCCAGTGACTCTAATGGAGACGACATTGATTTAAATGGTGTTGAAAATGGTAGTGATCCACCAGGAAAGCTTTTGCCTATTACCAGATGTTCATCTGGAACCTTTTCAGGATGAGAATTGGCCAGAGGAGCACTAGGGGTGGCAGCCAGCAGTGGGTCCTCACTTCTTCGGGATCCAAAGAGTGAGCTTTCAATTATTTGGGACCCATGCTTCACGTTTCCACTTGTCGGCTCAGCAAGAACAGTCTCTTAAGTACTCAAACTAAAAGTCTCACTAGATTTTTCAAGAGTCTGCATGGGTGATTTTATGGAGATAGCTGGCATCTGATATATATCTGTGTCTCCTACCATTGTGCGCTTGATCTGATAACCGAAAACTGATTTTGACTTATCAATAATAGTCTCACCAGTATACTTTTCTGCAGCAAGATCGTTTTTACCGCTACTCATACTCCTTGGTTTGGCTTGTCCATCAATAAGTGATGCTTGGGATGCAAACAAGGAGTAACTAAAGGTACTGCTTTTTTGTGCCACTGGAACCATCGATCCTGAAGTTCCATCAACCTGTCTGAAAGGACTAGATGGGCTCTTAGATGCCTTTTCCCCAGAAATCTCAAACATGGCTGCAGAACATGTGTTATTGAGAGTAGATTAAACAGCCATTCCTCAGATTACTGAACGTACCAAAAGAAGAAAAACTATTGAATCATCACTCACCATTAACTCTCGTTCGACATGTGTAGGTAGGCGGCGTAGTGTGATTTGACTTAGCAACTGCTGATCTCTCTGAAGAGCTAAAATATGGCTCATCCATCAACAAAGACGAATTTGTGCTATCCTTCTGGTATTCTCGTGAGAGAATCCTTTTAACTGTCGTCTTTGAAGGCTCGTAACTTGCCCAGTTCTGTATCAACAAAATAATAGCCAAAGATTTTTAGGGCACCATTTAAACATGGGTGCCACGAGAAAAACAAGGGTCAGTTGATCTTCCGGTTCAGAGACTAGACACGATGATCCATCTAAATGCTTTACTTTGTATCCAAAAGTCAACAATTCTGCACCATTGACTAGTCTCCTTAACAGGACATGACTCTCTTTGCCCAAATTCTTCAAGGAACAACTGGTATAATTATGTCCATGCAATTGCATTACTTCCAATATCCCTTTCCCAATCACCATTTATTCAGCTTGGCATGCTTAAATCCATTTCACCAGCGCACTATGCACTTCTGTTTTCTGAACTATAGAGTACTCAATGGACTTGTTACTCTGCACTCTCCAGAATGTATGAATGTATGGTTTTGTGATATTTCAACAGTTTCAGATGAAAGGTCCATGTTCCTCAGTATTTAAAAGAACGAAAATTGCTGCATGTTCATTTTCCACTTCATATGCATTTTCTTAGTTCTAACCTAATTCCGCATCAAACAGGAGACGAGACTATACCGCACGACATGACATAATCAGGAAGAAGTGCTTTGGCAGACAGCTAAGTAGCTGCAGCAAGTCTCTGCTGCCGGCCGTAAGAGTACACAAGACACCACTTGAGTTAACTGGTCAGCCACTCAATCAACTTAGAGCATTACACGAAAGAGGCATTTCTTCCCGTGAGCATCAAATAAAAGTCATCTTCTAAACCATAGTATCAGCAAAAGTGAAAAATTGACTTAACAAGATAATCACCTGATCCAGAGAGTCTCTCCGTCTCCGGGCAGTTTCCGGTTCACAAGGCTTCAGGGCACTAGTCTGGTTTCTTCTAGAATGGTCTTTTGTAGCAATGGTATTTGAAAGCATGATCTTTTTATCTCCAGGACTTTCGGAAACTTTCGTCACATCAGGGGAGCAGAAAGAGGCATCATAGGAAATTCCAATTTCATCAAACAATTCCTTTTTAACGTTCTGCTTAACTGAAGGTGACTCAACACTCAACACTGACATTTGTCTTGAGAGACAGTCAGACAGTTGCTCGGCAGCCATTATTTGAGATGTCATCGTGTTATATAAACTTTTTAAGGATTGAATCGATCTGCAAAATGGTTGAATTAATGTTGCATATTACAGTATAAGCCATGTATCATGCATCAAGTTTCTTCAAATGTGTAAAGCATGCCATAGAGCAAATATGATAAGCAGAGTGCACTGGTAAAATTGTTCCATCACAACCAAAGCTGAGACAAAGATTAAACATAATGGAAACAGACAAACTCTGCCTAATGTGGCAAGGCTGCCTATATTTAATTATGCAAAATCTAGCAGTGGAAGAGTCTCAGGCAGTTTGAGCAATTTTTTGGGATTGCAAAGAAACTATAAGATGAGATTGCAATTCTAATAGGATGGCAGTAATGGCATCAAAAGGAGAAAGTCCATATGCTAAACTCAAACTCAAGATATAATCAAACCTGGCAGGCTCGTATCTATTTTGGAGAGCTCTTCGACCTCCATGAGCTTCACTTATGTCACCAAATTTGTTAAGTTCCAGAGTATTGAAGTGCCTTTCTAATTTAATCAGCTCATTAGTCAGATCCTGGAATATAACACGTAATCAGTATAATTCATCCAAACAGAAGTATATACATTAACAACATACATAAGAGATCCTAACCTGGTTTAGTTTCAAAATATGTTGCTGCTTCATCTCCAGTTCCGTACTCAACTTCTGCCAATTCCAAAGTTCCCAATATTGATCATCCTTGGCTTGTTTAACAATTCCTTCCACGTACATTTTCCTTGCCAAAACTGAAAGCCACGTGAAAAATGGCCGATAAGCTTACCTTCTTTAGACAATCCAGTGAAAAGCAGAAGCAGAACTTCACTAAATGAAGGGCAAAAAGTTGTTCGACCCAAAAAAAAGGGTTAAATGTTGAACGTATTCCATCAGTTAAACAGAGTATAAATGGCTAAAAACACAATTAGGCTACAAAGTTCAGTAGGAAGATAGTTAATTAACTCTGTACTTGTGATGAAATTTACTTTATTTACTAGCATATCGTTTCTACACAAGAAATTGGTTGAATAAAATTGGCAAAAACAGTGACTCGCCTACGGCCTTAATTTGATATATAGATGCTTCCAAATGAATTACATACATTCATCCAATTATAGAAAATCTTGAAACTGAAAGTACCTTGTACGGTGTTGTCAAGCAGGCTTTGAACTTCTTCAAGTCGCTCCTCCACTATACTCTACAATGTCCAAATCACTAAAACTAAGTAATATATAAGTGCAAGTTGATGGAACCGAAGATATAACGTACACAAATTACTATATAAGAGGAGCAAAACAACAAAATTATCAGACGTACATAATTTACTATAAAAGAGGAGCAAAACAACAAGCTGCTCATGGACTTGGAAGAAGATTCTTGATTTGAGGATCTTAGCCCAGACCCTTTTCCGGTGGAAGATTGGCAATGGCCGGACGATCTCATTTTGGTTTGATTGGTGGCACACAAAAGGGCCCCTTTTTCTTCTCTTCAGCAACAAGGTTATATACCAATCAAGGATCCCGCGGGACATTTCGGTTCGGGATTTCTTCCTTTCTACATGGCAACCTTCAGCAACCTTACACTATATCTTGGAGTGGATGGAAGTTCTTCCAAGCTTTGAAGAAGATACTCCGGATAGCTTGATCTGGTCCCCTAACCCGACTGAACCTTTCTCGGTGGCCCAGACCTGGAATCAAACAAGGAAGAAAGGCCATCCAGCCCCATGGCATTCCTTCATATGGGACTCACATTTAGCCCCCCGACACTCCTTTTTATTATGGATTGTGACATTAAAACGTCTTCCTACCCAGATTTTTCTTATGCAAAACCGTCGGATTGAATCGGGATTATGTGCTTTCTGCCACACTACTCCAGATTCCATCAACCATCTCTTCTTCGAATGTTCCGCTACCAGCAGACTGGCCTCCTTTTGGGCAACCAAATGCAACCTGCCATGGCGCAATCGACCGTGGCCAGATCTTATTCTGTGGGCCGGCAAAGTTTGTGGAAGCACCACCTTCGCTCACCGACTTGCTAGGTTCTCCTTCGGTGCTCTCTGCCACATCATATGGATTGAGCGGAACAACTCTCTCTTCAGGAACAAGAGCATCTTCATTCCGGGAATACGCAAACATATTATCAAGATGGTAAAAGACAAGGCTTTGTCCTCTGGAAAAATTCCTGACACACCTACAAATAGGAGATTTCAAAGGAACTGGGAACTCTCACCTTCCATTTTTTCTTAATTGGCTGTGTAGTTCTCTGTCTTGTATTTTGCTTTGCTATGCTGGTTTTTTGGCTAGCCTTGTTGTAAGCCCCCTCCCCCTCTTGGTCTTTTTGTACTTTGGGGCCCGGGGCTGTCTCTTGTCTTCTTTCCTTGTTAAGAACAACTGTGTTAGTTGGTCCTTGTTTAGTTCCTGCTAAACCTCCCCTGACCTTGCGGGGACATTCATATGTCCTAATAGGGTCAGTTTCGGGTTTAGGCATTAGGTTGTACTTGGTGTTTGAAAAGTTATACACATTCTTATCTTACCAAAAAAAAAAAGAAAAAAAAAACAAGAAGATTATCAGAAACAGCCGCATATACAGTAAAAGGGAGAAATTAGGAAGAACTAAAAAAACATATTAAAGCTATGTACAAAATAATTGTAGATTACAACCATCTGAAGCTATGACGAGACAGATATGGAGAACAAAAAAAGCAATTTAAGCGCTAATAGAAAAACGAGAAGTGACCTCCTCAGTATACGTGCATCTACCATATCATGACAGAAAGGAACTCAGAGTCCTTGTTTCTTATATTGATAAAGGACGCAAAAAAATTACCAAGCTTCCAGCAATCAGAAAAACTTCATCTGAAGAGTGACATAGCATAGATGCATAAGAACATAAGCTGAATTATACTAGAGTAGTGAAGGGACGCGACACAGAACTTTGAATAAAAGACTACCCTTACAAAAAATTCCAAGACAGGAAGCACTTTAAGCTACAAGAGAAACTGCAAGTGAACACAAAGGAAATATATGAGGCCTAGACATATACCTTCCACATCATGTATTGGCTAGAAAGATTCCCGATTCTCTCTTCTATCTCTTCAACTGGACCTTTCAATGAGATGGTACATGCATCCTCAAAGCCACCCTTCCGCACTATAGAGTCCAAAAGTCTGTCCAGTTCATTGACCATCTCCTTGATCTGGAAATTCGATGAAAGTTAGTCCTTAATAAACAAGAAACCATCTAAATCCAGAACAATCCCTTTCCTGCACCACACCATTAAGACTAAAATCCCAAAGTCATATGCATATGAAGTACCAATAAAAACAAAGAATCATAAGGTATTCAAGTGAAAAATCAACTATGAGTAGAATAAAATTATGTCAAATCATGACAGAGATGGCAAGCGAATTTATATTCACCATATTTAACAATCAATCCCATGATAAGCAGTGTTGGTTAAGATAAGAAGATGCACAAAATGTACAAACTTTGCAGAACCAAGATTAAGTATGTAATGGGTAAGAGGTTATGTCATCACAAAAGAATCTCACATTGCCAGATTGTTTTGATGTGATTGGAACCTTCTTAGACATCCCAGTCTTGGGCAGACTTTTTATGTTATCCATGGAGGGATACAAATGATGGCTCGATGGTAAACCCGAAGCAGAGCTTTCCTGCAGCAACTGCGAGCTACGAATAGAAGGCAATGGCTCGATAATCCCGAACTCCTTCGAAGCTCTCTGTCCTCCACCTTTGATTGGAACACCAGATAGGTTGACTGAAGTAGGTGGGGCAGCACCTTCTTTGGGTATGGGATTTCCAAAAGGAGTACTTGGAACATTGGAAGAAGCTACACCAAAGGCAGGTTGAAACTTGTTGCCTTCAAATTGATTTGAAGTGAACGCAGAACTTGATTCAAAGCTCTTTGAAGATGTGCCTTTCCCACTCAGCCATGTCTGAGATGGAGAGATCTGAAAACCATGTGAAGCTGTTTCAGCTGCCACTCTCTGACCAGCCTGAACATCATTTTGCATCACTTGATCAGTGGTACTGGAATTAACTCTAAATTTTTCCACGAATGAAGGACTAGATCCAACCCCTACAATCTGTTTAGAATCTTCTTTGCTCTCTGTGATGTTCTGTATTTCCTTAGGCAGTGGGAGCTTCGATGTTGATTGGTCAAGAAATGTGCTTTGGGGCCTTGGAAAGAGAGACTGAGTGGAAACTGCGCCAACTAAATGCTTTTCATCCAGAGCCTTCTCCATTAGATTAGATCCTTGTGGATGTGCAAATGAATTTAGATTCCATTTTCCGGTTATGGCTTCTTTCCTCTCTGTTTGATTAGTTATTTGTCTGGCTGTTGCAGACTCAGAAGACTTTGTGTCAGCTTTGACAGCAATCTCACAATCTTTTGGTAAGTTGTATCCTATTGTGTTGATGTCCTGAATTTGATGACCTGTAGAAACCTGCTGTGAAATCACCTCTCCCAAACCTGAGGAAACAGGGGAACTGACTTCTTCTTGGGCTTCAACTCCAGAAATATTCTCTTCCCCGTCAGCTGGCCGACCAGTGTCAGGAAAATCAGTTTGTTCTGCAACACTACAAAGAAATAACGCATCAGGCACTGTAGCAGAAGTGAGCTGAAGAAGCCTACCATGCTGACAACAGATTTAATAAGGTAAAACACAATCAACAAAGCAACTAGGAGAGGGCAAAGGAGAATACCAGGCAACATTGAACATAATGAGCTTTCCTTCCAGAGAAAGACAAAAAAGGACGCAAAATGGCGAAAGGTCCCTTTGTTCCTCAACTCCTAGTTGAATTCTGACTGTCTCATCCATGGATATTTTGTCAATGCAAAGCCCCAGGATTGAATTGTCGTCACCATTTTCTGACCATAATGGAATTTTTAAATCTCCTCAGTACAGATTGGTACTTACAGCAAATAAGAAAATTAATATGCATGAAGAGAAACCAAAAAGCAACAGGAGACGGTCATCTGCATGATGAATGTACCACTGCCCATCATTTTGTTTATGCTTAACTTACAATACACTATGCTGCACCAACAGCTCTACCATAGAGCTACCTAGGAAAACAATAGATCCAATCATCTCATAGGAATCCTCCACTAACGCCATTCACTCCGAGTCTGATCAACAAGAATATAAACCACATACTTGAAACAGTAGACATTGCAAAAGTGCAAGAATATGTAGTTATCTTGTCCTCGTGAAAACATTAGCACTGTCATAACCCTGATAAGGAGGAATGGACAGAGTTCGTATCTAATCTTCCCGAAAAATGAATGTAAACATAGATTAACTAACAAACAATGTATTAAATGAAAATGATTAAAAAATTTTGCAAGTCTATATATAAGTTCATCTACAACCTTATGTACCTTGAAGCTCAATTCTTGGAAGCCAGTTATCTCGATCAATATCAACAACTACTGCTTCATTCATCTCCTCACCAAGTGACCAACTGAACAGGATAATGTGCTGGTCCACATTTTTTCGGTTAGCTGCAATTGCAAGCTTGCTGAAATGAGAAGAAGAAAAGAGGTTAGCCTTTATCTGCTATGCAATATCGTTTCTGTGGATACTGCAGCAGGAAAAAATGCAGTAGCTAATCTCTGACGGTATTTTCAAAAGTCAAATATCTATATATATAAGTAGGAAAAAAGAGGAAATCTGTCGGTTTAACTTTCTCGTGAGATCAATGTGCTATTAGAACCAAAGCAAGAAGTTCAAATTTGTGAACAGGCAAGTAACTCGTGTTAATTTGGCAATTGGGTTATTTCCATGACAGAAGACCAAATTTTAACAAGTATCAACATAAGATAATTAGACCAAAATCAGGGCTTTGCACCTGACGCAAGTGATAAAAAATCACGTATTAAATGGCCACGAGTCAAAAGAAAAACAAATTGAAATATTCTAAAATTATGACTCTCTCAAACGAGATATGATAAGAGGTGCAAGCAATTAGAGTCTCAATGACAAATAAAAGAAACAAAATATGGAGAGAAAGTAAAAATTAGGACATTACCATTGTTCCAAATAGTTAAAGAATAGATGCGGCCCACATCCTGCGGGAATAATATCATCCACAATTTGAGGGAAAACATCACAAAAGGACTGCAATATCGCCTCAGAAGAGGCCTGCAGAAACGAATATTACCAAAATGACTAATTAAATCATTATATTGTAAATTTAAATTCTCGAACATAGTCCTAAGGATGTCATTCAATGGGAACAGCATCCCCACATTCAAATATGCTGCTATACATATAACAAATGGCAAGCCACCATTTGCATGTCATCATATGAAAATGGAAAACTATCGAGACATAGGAATATGCCCTCTCCTTCACATCCTAGTTGCAACATCTAGCAGCCAAGGACTAGTTTAGATATTTGTAGAAACTTTGTACAGCCACGACAGCAGGTGCACCAAAAAGTTCTCTTTTGTCACCAATGACATTTTCAGACAGTATAATTTTTATTAGAACATAAATGTTAAGACTGGCACAAGAGAAAAAATAACTATGTCACAGGATTCCACACGAAACAATTTAATTACAAGAGGAATTTGGAAACCATCACAGCAAGAATTTACAATACAAGACAATGTGGTAATTAAGGGACCATGGCAGATCAGTGCGACCAGATCTAGTAAGTAGAGACTAAAACTACTTCAATTCCAAGCCAATTACCATAAAATCACACCGAAATCAAGTTCAGAAAAGTCACTTGTTAATTGTTCTCTGAGTACACAAGAGTATACAAATTAACTTTTCTAGTTACTAAAGGAGATTGCTCATGAACCTCTCTAGCTACTTAATGATGATGCTGATGATGATAACAATGATAGTGATAATATCTGCCAAATATTTTTGAGGATTACACAATTGATAGTGAAAATTGTGCCAAGGATTGTTTCACCGACATTAAAAAAGTTGCCGTCTCTGGTCCTGATTACTTGCAAAAGATAACCTTCCTCCATGCCGTTTGAGGTAAGTTGAAAGCACCCTAGAACGATGCAATCGGGACGAACCCACTTGAGAGAATCCACTGTTCACAAATTCACCCACATTAAAAACCTTAAAGACCAAAGTTATTCCTTAGAAAGAATTCAAGTCTGAGCAGAATCCATATATGAAAATAAACAACCCTTGCACGTGCAAATATGGAGCAAAACCATATTATTTATTCAAAATTTAATCTCAGTGAAAGATACAGCATAAATGATCATCTTCCAACTAACCTCTACTCAGGGTTATAGGAAGGTATGCCTTCAGATAACAAATTATAAGCAAATTGCCAGACAAAACATCTAAATTTGAACATCATAGTCCATTTACCTTTCACACTAAATTCGTCAGACTCTCCTATCCATGGTTGGAGTGACAATGCCATGTGGAACTTCTCATTTAATTTGGATGAAAGAATACTTAGGCTGTCATTCCTTGCCACGGCAATATAATCTTCTTTTGCACTGCAGTCAACTGAAAGGAGAAAGGCGTAAACAGAGAATGAAGAATAACGAGAACGACTATGCTAATTTTTTATGTTCATTTTAAGGCATTACCGTCCAAACAAATAATTAATACACCATAAAGCAGCATTAAAGAAGTAAACAGAAATAACTTTACCAACTAGACAAAACATGATGTTTAAGGTACTCTATAAGCATACTTTGTGAAAACCAGAGCAGAGTTCGTTCCAGAGCTCATTGTAATACGAATGGGTAATAGAATGATGAAAGTTTGTATGTTTGATCCGATTATGGAACTTTCAGCAAGAGAATTTCTTGGATCAGATGACCATCAAGATTTGAATGATCTACCAGAACCCCGCAATGTAATGAAGACAGCATGCCAAGAGAAAGCGAAGCGCAAGCTTCACGTCAATTCGTAGTGTGTATAGTTTAGTTCATCCTCTGAAATCCTAATAATCAGCACTAGATAAGTTGGTCTCTCAAATTCAAAGAGAGAAAATGAAACATTGAAATAGAGTCCATGTTCTTGAGCATGAATTGAAACTAAAATAAAACGAGAACCACAAATCAAGCAGCATTATCGCGGAACAAAAAAGTAATACGGCATAAAGTAGCATTGCGGAAAGTAATTAGAAAGAACACTACCAAACTAGACAATAATTAATGGTTAAGGTACTTTACAAGGATACTTTGTGAAACACAGAGCGAGATTCAAGAGCTCATCACAGTGTATGCAAATACACCGATCAACAACACACTATGTTTCATCCAATTATGGAACTTTTAGCGGCAGAATTTGTTGGATCGGGTAGCCATCACAGGTGAATGCTCTCCATAAACAAAGAATATAAATGAAGACACCATGCTAATTTAAAAGAAAGACTGAACGCGAGCTTCACGTCAACTCTATTAGTAAGAAAAGCTATTCAATGGTACTTTCAAGTCAAGGCTCAACAGATGCAACAGCATTGGTAGCAAGTACAATTAATTTATCCTTCAAAATCATATAATCAGCAATAGCTAAGTTGGTCTCTCAAACCCAATGGGAGAAAGGACACAGTGAAATAGAGTCCACTTTCTTCAGCATGAATTGATATTAAACAAAAACCCTAGAAATCAAACCAAATCACAATGCGAACAAACAACAATAAGTAATACAACATAAAGCAGCATGGCAGACACTAAACAAAAAAAGCTTCACCAAGCTAGACAAAAAATGATGGTTAAGGTACTCTACAAGAATATTTTGTGAAAGCCACAGCAAGATTCACTCCAGAGGTCATTGTAGTGTTTACTGCAACCTTGGTTATTTTCGTTTTTTTTTCTTTCTTTCCTTGGACATTTCTGATGTACTTGAATCTTCGGTTACTTCTGTGTTGTGCTCCTCGATTCGGCTTTGGACATGTTTCTAAAACTCTATAGTCTTTTGGTGGGTTTTTTTTGTTCTTCCTTCTTGCTTTCCATGTAGACATTATCTATGAAAAACGATCCACTGCATTTGATCCACTCATGGAACTTTCAGCATCCAACTTTCTTGGATCAGATAGCCATCCCGATTGAACAATCTCCCATAAGCACACAATACAAATGAAGACGGCATGCTAATTTAATAAAGCAAGACAAGTGCAATCTTCAAGTCAACTCTATCAGCCACGTAAGAAAAGCTATATTCGGTGGAACTTTCAAACTTTCATCAATGCTCTATGGATGCACCAGCTTTTATATTATGTATAGTTCAGTCTATCCTCCTAAATACAAATAATCAGCAGTATATATGTGAGTCTCTCAAACTCAAGGGGAGAAAAGAACATATCGAAACAGAGTCCATGTTCTCGAGCATGAATTGATACCGCAACAAAGAGGCAGCGTGGAAATCAAGGGTGACAAGCAACGAAAGTCTCTACAGAACAAACTTGTTTTAAACTACCACTCATAATAAGCAGAGCCTAAGTGAAGAAGTTCTTGATTTTAAAAGCATACCGGCATCAACATTATCCATTAAATGCTCTAAAGGTTCACGAATGCTCCCAAGATACAGGTTCCTGCGACTTGTCAGAAGAATGTATGAATTTTCTCTCTTCTTTAGCCACTTCATGTCCTTTACAGAACTTCCTTCATCTAATGAGCAGGAAAAAATAGGTTGTTGCTTCTGCACGATTGAAGGGCTCAATTAGAAGCAAACCCTCGTCAAAAAGCGTATATGTATTACTCCTTTATGAAAGAAGAATAAGAGTCAAAGACAACATAATTTCATCAAATATAATTTGAAATGCAGAATTTTAAGGACTGCACATGACGTTAACGGATAAAAGGAAGCTTTCTCTTTCCAACCCCATGTCAAAGTGTTTCAATTTCTCGGTTTTAAGTCGACCTAGCAAATAATTTGCATGCAAAACCTATGGAGAATAAAGATAAATAAGGGGATAAAAATGCAAATTGCAAGCAATCACTGCCTATTTCAAAATATGGTTTGGATTTTTGTACATGTGCAGTGCATCAGATGCACAAAGCTGACAATTGTCAATGCAAGTACAACCTAATAAATCAGATTTATTAACGAAACATTAGTCTATGTCCCACAAAACGAGGCTCTAGCTAGACCAGGATAATAAAACTCAACTAAGCATCCACGTCTATAGGACTGTAGCTCATTACTAAGGGAGGATACCCTCCACCAACTTCATTTTGGCTCATGATTCTGTCTTTATTATGGATAACTCGAACCCTATAATCATTTGCAGATATAAAACGAAAGAGAACGTGACTAGAGATATCTCAATTCCCGAAGGCCAAAAGAGCATATACAGGAAAATGTCCAAAACGCAGGGCCAGCTATACCTATTCCTAATCCGAACCGAATGTAACAACATAGGCGTCGGTCAGCGTCTAACAAGAATTCTCAACGAACATGCTCAGAAAAGAATCACAACATGACGAGAAAAAGTCGACTTTTTTCCAACGATCTCCACATGTAGGGAGTGTAATTGGAAAAGGAATTCCCCCCAAAGTTTCAGCCATTTTAACATATAAACATATAGCGTGATCTAACAAAAGGGACTCTGAGTCTGAACTAACCTTATTGAGAAGCGAAACAACCGAGAAGAAGTCAACAGTCCCCTCACTAGAAGCCGCAAGCGTCAAAGAATCAGGAGAAAGCGAGAGCAAGCCAACCGCCCCCATGCGCACGTCCGCGTCGCTCAGTGCCTGCACGGAATGACCTCTCCACCCCTCCTAAATCCCCTTCGCCATCTCCATCACACGGATGGTCGGCGCGACGCAAAACCCTACAGACCAGAGCACGATTAGCACCAAATCGCACCGCCACAGGCTACCAATCGGACGAATGTATCGAGGTCTACAAACTCACCAGAGGAGTGGGCCACGAAGACGAGACCTAACCGCTCGGCGACGGCGAGCGGCCGGGACGGGAGGCAGCCGGGGCCGTACGGCCTGGCATCGCCGCCGCCGCCGTCCTCCGGGGACTCGACCGGCACCGGGTCGCCGATCCGGGCGAAGAAGAAATCAGAGGTCTCCACGCGCTCCCCTTCGGCCTCGTCCTTCAGCTCGATCGTCGCAGCCATGGCAGGAGCTGGAGTTTCCGGCCGCGAGAGAGAGGGGGAGGGGAAGGAACGGCCGAGCTCCGATCGACGGTAATCGGCGGTGATGACGAAGACGGTGCCGGCGGAAGTGCGTGAGGCTTTTTGGGCGGGAAGAGAGACAGAGAGAGAATGGAGGGAGACGGAGAAAATATTCAGTGATTAGCGCACGCCAGGTCATCCGCTTACGTGGCGCGCATGAGCTTAATTGGATCCACTCAACGGGAGACACGTGGCGCTGATTAGACTTGCTAAAAATAAAAAAAAGCTTACTTTTCTCTACGTGGGTACAGAGCTGAAAAATTAAGTTCACGCCAAAAACATTCCCCTCTCTCTCTCTCCTCTTTTCAATTTCCAAGGTCCTTCTTTACCTGCACTCCGGGGCAAGAACAGCCAAAACACTCTCTCTCTCTTCTCCACCGCCTCCGCCTCTCCCAAGATCCCCGCCAGTCGCTCCGAGCTCAGATCTGCGCCCAAGAGAAAGCCCCGCGTCGCTCCAAGCTCGGATCTGCATCTGGCACGTTGCCTCCCCCAAGAGCCCCTCCCTCTCGGCTGCTGGATGCCGAGCCCCTCCGCCTCCGCCGAGCTCAGATCTACGCTCAAGAGGGAGGGCCCGCGTCGCTTTCTTGTTCTTTGTCTTGAGTCCCCCATATGCTGAGTTTTCTTTACTGTGTGCCTGAGCAGCACCGTAAAATGGTTTCTTGACGCAAAGCGTGAAGGAGAAGCAGCGAAATCACTCACGAGCACACACACACACTTCACACGAATTGATCGAATCCGACCAGGTTCGTTTCTTTTAGCTCCTTCGATGTCCGACGAATTCGTTCTCGGACGGTGGTTTTGATGCGCGGTTTTGCGCGCTTCGTTCGTTTCCTGTTTTTGGGTGTTCTTCATTTGGCTGATTGATTGAATACGATTTGGTTTCTACAGAGGGGGGAGTAGTAGAAATGTCGTTGTGCGGCGATATGGTGTTGGACTTGAAGGCATGCGTAGTTGGGGGGCAGAGCGAGGTGAGGGATGGGGAGGAGGCATTGGGGTTCGGGCTCGTAAGGTGCACGCGGGGTCTTGGGAGGAAGAGGGTCGGGATCTCGGGGGGCCCCGATGCGGCGGCGTGGCAGGCCGAGTCGGCAGAGTTCAGAGCTCCGCTGAAGAGGTAGTGCAGCGCGAGGCTGTTGCTCAACGGCTCCGAGAAGTCCGGTCTCGCAGCCCTGCCTCAGGACATTCTGGTGAGTTGGCTTGAGGTTTCGATTTGCTCGAATGCTGCTTAAATCAATGCCCGGTTTGGATTATGATATGATAATTTATAATGGGTTTTAATGATTGAGCATTTTGGGTTTAACGGATTAGGATACTC
The DNA here is from genome assembly GCA_031216405.1 of Syzygium malaccense. Taxonomy (NCBI): domain Eukaryota; kingdom Viridiplantae; phylum Streptophyta; class Magnoliopsida; order Myrtales; family Myrtaceae; genus Syzygium; species Syzygium malaccense. The sequence continues at coordinate 20,819,801 of CM062262.1, read as the reverse complement.
GGTCATGTCGTGCACGGCGATTTGAAGCAGCTAGTTTGCGTGTCCAAGACAATCAAAGAAGCTGTAAGTTCATCTGTAGTAATAGTATTGCAATTTTTCTATGCTCAATTTGTTTCTTGCGGGGCGGCGGTTGATTCGTTTCTTCTGCTGCAGACTGTCGTGGCGAAGCAGTGGCATTTTGCGTACACGATGCCCACGAAGATCTGCGCGTTCAGGAACTCGATCGATCCGCAGAACTCGAGTGACTACAGGGAGATTGAAGCCCCGAACGCCCTGTTGAGGACTTTCAGGTCGTGTATCAGCCGGAGGAAGCTCGTGGATGTCACGACAGTGCTGTTCACCTCGCCCGATGAAGGCGGTGGACCCGGAGAGGTCTGTTCATGGAAACTGAGATATGAATTAATCAGCTTAGTGCTCCAGATCCGGGTTCTGTAGAGTGTAGATAAATTTCTTGTTGTAGATTGGTTGACATGGATTAGGCGGAGAGAGAGACGGAGACGATGAATAGGGTTATGATGAACATGTAGAAAGAATCATTGAGCCGCGGTTTCTTCAAATGTTTCATTGAAGATGGATTGGCTTCAGAAGCTTTTTTTTTTTTGTGTGTACATTGTAAAGAGACAGATTTTTAGGTGATTTCCGAGTTGTTTGAAGGGCCATGGGCTATCCTGTGGCCCTTCCCATGCTGATAAAAACACAAGAGAGGAGTGCAGAGTTAATCCTGCACTCTCCTTGTTCTGTGTAATAAACCTGAGAAATGATATATTTGCTTCTGTTGTTCTATTCTTATCTTGGTTTCATCTGTTCTTGTTTGTGATCACTTTGAAATTTGTGGCCTGACTTGCACCACCACCATCACTTTTGTATGCTTTTGACAATTTTAATTTTGAATCTTTGATGATTTGCATTGATATCTCCAAGGGTCTTGGAAAGGTATAGGGTTTTAGGGCTGCTACCTTAGAGATGATTCCTGAATCATTCACTTTTTGGGTGCTTTTTTAGATTATGACATGATCAAACAAATGATGGATCAATAAACTCTGTCAAAAGTTCTTTTCCGAAAGCAAACGATTCCGTTTTAACATTCGACAACTTTGTTGTCAGCTTGGAAAACAGTCATGTGCTGTTTTGAGATTACCTAAATTCGCCAATCTCATCCCTATAAAATGGAAAGCATTACACCTCTTGGGTATGAATTTAAGAATATTGATGTTATTCTTGACAATTAAATACAGGAACCTGATAAAAAAACGCATCTTGTAATTGCAGATTGTAAAAGACTATGCAACAAAATTTGAAATTATTAAGCGGGTAGGCAAAGTCCAATTTATTGCAACAAGAAAATGAGAAAAAAAAGGGTGGGTGATTCAGATGTTGCTGCTTCCATTTTCCTGCTTGATTGCCAGACTCTTCTTGAAGATGAATAAATGCTTAAATCACATACTCAGACGCTTTCTAAAACTTGTAACTAGTAAGTCTGCCTCCCTTAACACAACCTACATCAGCTACGATATATCTTCAAAGAGGAAGAGAGGTACTTGAATATAGAAATAAAACGAGCGAAGGCTCGGAGCATCGATTTCAATTAGCGAAAGATCCGAGCAATCTCCCAACTTTAACACCTTAAACCTCTTAAGATTTTGCGCATTCAACTTCAACTGACGAATGGCATCAAAAAATTAAATCTCATGAAAAAAAAAGCGATATTGCGTGAATATGTTGACTTGATTTCATGAATCCGTTGACTGAAATATCAAAAGACAGTCCCCGTCATCCTGGTCACTTTCTTGCTCGTATGTGATGCGAATTTCGAAATTCATATCGCCTCACTTCACCCTTCTTACTTGCAGGTGGTCGCCGTCGGCGGCTCTCCGACGACAACAGAGAGTTTGAGCTTGTTTGTACTATTCTATTTTGATTAAGATTAAAAAATAAGTACATTAGAAGTCCTAAAACTTATCACAAAGTGTAATTGAATCTTAAAACTTTTAAAAAGTGTTATCAAATCCTAAAACTTTCAAAATTGATCAAATCAAGTCATTCTGTTGATTGCATTTTTTGAAAGTTTTAGAACTCGCACTTTTTGAAAATTTTAGGACTCGATTACACTTTCGTTGCAAGTTTTAGGACTTGATTTTATTTTTTGAAAATTTTAGAATTTAATTACACTAAGATTTTCAGAGGACTTATCTTTAAGATTAGTAAGTAGTTCTTTGTCACTACATGACCATATAATGAGTTTGGGGTTTTTCGTGACATTGACCCTAAAAAAAGAGTTATATCTTTTCAATAAAGCTTTTCACATAATGGAAATACTCATTCAATGAACCATATCAAATCAAACATCAATCGTCTATACCATTAATCAATCAAGTGCTCAATATGCAATTATGATCACATTTAATATCTCGTGACATGGGCAATATGCAGACCCCTCAAACTCGTCAATGGCTTTAGAACATAGCAACAATTAGCATTAGACCACTAACATCATCCTACCCATAATTTTTTGATTACGAAAAATCTAAAATTGGTACATCTGTGACAAATGAATCATAAACTAATTTTTTGACCTCTAAAAAATCCTAAACCGGTACACGTATGACAAATTTACCAAAAACTAATTTTTTTTGTCACAAAAAACCTCAAATTAGTACATCTGTGATAAATTGATCCTTCATTAACTTTCGTCAAATTTGCTGATGTGGATGACATATGATGATGTGGCATGGTGGCGTGGCAAGTCCATATACAAATCCATAGGATGATACCACGAAAAATCTAAAATTTTCTCCGATAAGCCCACTTGCCTCCACCATGCCGAAGCGGACCTCGCGAACGCCACCTTCCTCTCCCCTTCGCAATCACCATTATATCCATCTTCGCCGCCGGACACCCCTGCCATTCCCCACCACCACCACCACAACCACCCTCTTCTCCTCAAAATCCTGAAGCTCATCGAACGCTACCTCCGCGGCTGGCATCACCACCTCCACGGCCAGCGTCGCCTCCATGACCCCTATCTCCTCTGCGACCGCGATCGCGATCCTCTCCGGCTATGCGCGGCGGAAGCACTGGAGGTGGCGGCAATGGCGGCGATGATGCCATTGACGACGATGAAGGGGTATGGAGGCTTGAACCACGAGAGGAGCAAGCCCAGCGCGGGAGGCAGCCAAGGACCCAGAGGGCCGGGGATAGATGGAACAGCAGCCCCGAGAGCGGCAATGGCGATGGACATCGCGCAGGCCGACACGAGCAGGGCTTTCAGGGACGCCATCAAAGCGCTCGACAACACCATCTCATGGATTCCTTCGCGCCGAAGTCCGAGAGTGTGAGCTCGCCAAGTGAAGTTTTCAGTGATGGAGAGAATTGGCTGGGAGCAAAGAAAACTCAGCATATGAGGGACTCAAGATAAAGAACAAGAAAGTGACGCAGGCTCTCCCTCTTACGCGCAGATCTGAGCTCGACGGAGGTGGAGGGGCTCGGGATCCAGCAGCCAAGAGGGAGGGGCTCTTAGGGGAGGCGACGTGCCAGATGCAGATCCGAGCTCGGAGCAACGCGGGGCTCTCCCTCTTGGGCGCAGATCTGAGCTCGGAGCGACTGGTGGGGCTCTTGGGAGAGGCGGAGGCGGAGGTGAAGGCGGAGGCGGTGGAGAGAGAGAGAGTGTTTTGGCTGTTCTTCCCCAAGAGTGCAGGTAAAGAATGGCCTTGGAAATTGAAAAGAGGAGAGAGAGAGAGGGGGGAATGTTTTAGGCGGGAACTTAATTTTTCAGCTCTGTACTCACGTAGAGAAAAGAAAGCCTTTTTTTTATTTTTCAGCAAGTCCAACTCAGCGCCACGTGTCTCCCGTTGAGTGGAGCCAATTAAGCTCATGCGCGCCACGTAGGCGGATGACGTGGCGTGCGCTAACCACCGAATATTTTCTCCTTCTCTAGGGCACTAGCCGTCTCCCTCCATTCTCTCTCTGTCTCTCTTCCCACCCAAAAAGCCTCATGCACTTCCGCCGGCACCGTCTTCGTCATCACCACCGATTACCGTCGATCGGAGCTCGGCCGTTCCTTCCCCTCCCCCTCTCTCTCGCGGCCAGAAACTCCAGCTCCTGCCATGGCCACGACGATCGAGCTGACGGACGAGGCCGAAGGGGAGCGCGTGGAGACCTCCGATTTCTTCTTCTCCTGGATCGGCGACCCGGTGCCGGTCGAGTCCCCGGAGGACGGCGGCGGCAGCGATGCCAGGCCGTACGGCCCCGGCTGCCTCCCGTCCCGGCCGCTCGCCGTCGCCGAGCGGTTAGGTCTCATCTTCGTGGCCCACTCCTCTGGTGAGTTTGTAGACCTCGATACGTTCGTCCGATTGGTAGCCTGTGGCGGTGCGATTTGGTGCTAATCGTGCTCTGGTCTGTAGGGATTTGCGTCGCGCCGACCATCCGTGTGATGGAGATGGCGAAGGGGATTAAGGAGGGGTGGAGAGGTCGTTCCGTGCAGGCACTGAGCGACGCGGACGTGCGCATGGGGGCGGTTGGCTTGCTCTCGCTTTCTCCTGATTCTTTGACGCTTGCGGCTTCTAGTGAGGGGACTGTTGACTTCTTCTCGGTTGTTTCGCTTCTCGATAAGGTTAGTTCAGACTCAGAGTCCCTTTTGTTAGATCACGCTATATGTTTATATGAGAAAATGGTTGAAACTTTGGGGCGGGAATTCCTTTTCCAATTACACTCCCTACATGTGGAGGTCGTTGAAAAAAAGTCGACTTTTTCTCGTCATGTTGTGATTCTTTTCTGAGCATGTTCGTTGAGAATTCTTGTTAGACGCTGACCGATGCCTATGTTGTTACATTCGGTTCGGATTAGGAATAGGTATAGCTGGCCTTGCGTTTTGGACATTTTCCTGTATATGCTCTTTTGGCCTTCGGGAAATGAGATATCTCTAGTCACGTTCACTTTCGTTTTATATCTGCAAATGATTATAGGGTTCGAGTTATCCATAATAAAGACAGAATCATGAGCCAAAATGAAGTTGGTGGACGGTATCCTCCCTTAGTAATGAGCTACAGTCCTATAGACGTGGATGCTTAGTTGAGTTTTATTATCCTGGTCTAGCTGGAGCCTCGTTTTGTGGGACATAGACTAATGTTTCGTTAATAAATCTGATTTATTAGGTTGTACTTGCATTGACAATTGTCAGCTTTGTGCATCTGATGCACTGCACATGTACAAAAATCCAAACCATATTTTGAAATAGGCGGTGATTGCTTGCAATTTGCATTTTTATCCCCTTATTTATCTTTATTCTCCATAGGTTTTGCATGCAAATTATTTGCTAGGTCGACTTAAAACCGAGAAATTGAAACACTTTGACATGGGGTTGGAAAGAGAAAGCTTCCTTTTATCCGTTAACGTCATGTGCAGTCCTTAAAATTCTGCATTTCAAATTATATTTGATGAAATTATGTTGTCTTTGACTCTTGTTCTTCTTTCATAAAGGAGTAATACATATACGCTTTTTGACGAGGGTTTGCTTCTAATTGAGCCCTTCAATCGTGCAGAAGCAACAACCTATTTTTTCCTGCTCATTAGATGAAGGAAGTTCTGTAAAGGACATGAAGTGGCTAAAGAAGAGAGAATTCATACATTCTTCTGACAAGTCGCAGGAACCTGTATCTTGGGAGCATTCGTGAACCTTTAGAGCATTTAATGGATAATGTTGATGCCGGTATGCTTTTAAAATCAAGAACTTCTTCACTTAGGCTCTGCTTATTATGAGTGGTAGTTTAAAACAAGTTTGTTCTGTAGAGACTTTCGTTGCTTGTCACCCTTGATTTCCACGCTGCCTCTTTGTTGCGGTATCAATTCATGCTCGAGAACATGGACTCTGTTTCAATATGTTCTTTTCTCCCCTTGAGTTTGAGAGACTCACATATATACTGCTGATTATTTGTATTTAGGAGGATAGACTGAACTATACATAATATAAAAGCTGGTGCATCCATAGAGCATTGATGAAAGTTTGAAAGTTCCATCGAATATAGCTTTTCTTACGTGGCTGATAGAGTTGACTTGAAGATTGCACTTGTCTTGCTCTATTAAATTAGCATGCCGTCTTCATTTGTATTGTGTGCTTATGGGAGATTGTTTAATCGGGATGGCTATCTGATCCAAGAAAGTTGGGTGCTGAAAGTTCCATGAGTGGATCGTTTTTCATAGATAATGTCTACATGAAAAGCAAGAAGGAAGAACAAAAAAAACCCACCAAAAGACTATAGAGTTTTAGAAACATGTCCAAAGCCGAATCGAGGAGCACAACACAGAAGTAACCGAAGATTCAAGTACATCAGAAATGTCCAAGGAAAGAAAGAAAAAAAAACGAAAATAACCAAGGTTGCAGTAAACACTACAATGACCTCTGGAGTGAATCTTGCTGTGGCTTTCACAAAATATTCTTGTAGAGTACCTTAACCATCATTTTTTGTCTAGCTCGGTGAAGCTCTTTTTGTTTAGTGTCTGCCATGCTGCTTTATGTTGTATTACTTATTGTTGTTTGTTCGCATTGTGATTTGGTTTGATTTCTAGGGTTTTTGTTTAATATCAATTCATGCTGAAGAAAGTGGACTCTATTTCACTGTGTCCTTTCTCCCATTGGGTTTGAGAGACCAACTTAGCTATTGCTGATTATATGATTTTGAAGGATAAATTAATTGTACTTACTACCAATGCTGTTGCATCTGTTTAGCCTTGACTTGAAAGTACCATTGAATAGCTTTTCTTACTAATAGAGTTGACGTGAAGCTCGCGTTCAGTCTTTCTTTTAAATTAGCATGCTGTCTTCATTTATATTCTTTGTTTATGGAGAGCATTCACCTGTGATGGCTACCCGATCCAACAAATTCTGCCGCTAAAAGTTCCATAATTGGATGAAACATAGTGTGTTGTTGATCGGTGTATTTGCATACACTGTGATGAGCTCTTGAATCTCGCTCTGTGTTTCACAAAGTATCCTTGTAAAGTACCTTAACCATTAATTATTGTCTAGTTTGGTAGTGTTCTTTCTAATTACTTTCCGCAATGCTACTTTATGCCGTATTACTTTTTTGTTCCGCGATAATGCTGCTTGATTTGTGGTTCTCGTTTTATTTTAGTTTCAATTCATGCTCAAGAACATGGACTCTATTTCAATGTTTCATTTTCTCTCTTTGAATTTGAGAGACCAACTTATCTAGTGCTGATTATTAGGATTTCAGAGGATGAACTAAACTATACACACTACGAATTGACGTGAAGCTTGCGCTTAGCTTTCTCTTGGCATGCTGTCTTCATTACATTGCGGGGTTCTGGTAGATCATTCAAATCTTGATGGTCATCTGATCCAAGAAATTCTCTTGCTGAAAGTTCCATAATCGGATCAAACATACAAACTTTCATCATTCTATTACCCATTCGTATTACAATGGGCTCTGGAACGAACTCTGCTCTGGTTTTCACAAAGTATGCTTATAGAGTACCTTAAACATCATGTTTTGTCTAGTTGGTAAAGTTATTTCTGTTTACTTCTTTAATGCTGCTTTATGGTGTATTAATTATTTGTTTGGACGGTAATGCCTTAAAATGAACATAAAAAATTAGCATAGTCGTTCTCGTTATTCTTCATTCTCTGTTTACGCCTTTCTCCTTTCAGTTGACTGCAGTGCAAAAGAAGATTATATTGCCGTGGCAAGGAATGACAGCCTAAGTATTCTTTCATCCAAATTAAATGAGAAGTTCCACATGGCATTGTCACTCCAACCATGGATAGGAGAGTCTGACGAATTTAGTGTGAAAGGTAAATGGACTATGATGTTCAAATTTAGATGTTTTGTCTGGCAATTTGCTTATAATTTGTTATCTGAAGGCATACCTTCCTATAACCCTGAGTAGAGGTTAGTTGGAAGATGATCATTTATGCTGTATCTTTCACTGAGATTAAATTTTGGATAAATAATATGGTTTTGCTCCATATTTGCACGTGCAAGGGTTGTTTATTTTCATATATGGATTCTGCTCAGACTTGAATTCTTTCTAAGGAATAACTTTGGTCTTTAAGGTTTTTAATGTGGGTGAATTTGTGAACAGTGGATTCTCTCAAGTGGGTTCGTCCCGATTGCATCGTTCTAGGGTGCTTTCAACTTACCTCAAACGGCATGGAGGAAGGTTATCTTTTGCAAGTAATCAGGACCAGAGACGGCAACTTTTTTAATGTCGGTGAAACAATCCTCGGCACAATTTTCACTATCAATTGTGTAATCCTCAAATATTTGGCAGATATTATCACTATCATTGTTATCATCATCATTAAGCAGCTAGAGAGGTTCATGAGCAATCTCCTTTAGTAACTAGAAAAGTTAATTTGTATACTCAACGAACAATTAACAAGTGACTTTTCTGAACTTGATTTCGGTGTGATTTTATGGTAATTGGCTTGGAATTGAAGTAGTTTTAGTCTCTACTTACTAGATCTGGTCGCACTGATCTGCCATGGTCCCTTAATTACCACATTGTCTTGTATTGTAAATTCTCACTGTGATGGTTTCCAAATTCCTCTTGTAATTAAATTGTTTCCTGTGGAATCCTGTGACATAGTTATTTTTTCTCTTGTGCCAGTCTTAACATTTATGTTCTAGTAAAAATTGTACTGTCTGAAAATGTCATTGGTGACAAAAGAGAACTTTTTGGTGCACCTACTGTCGTGGCTATACAAAGTTTCTACAAATATCTAAACGAGCCCTTGGCTGCTAGATGTTGCAACTAGGATGTGAAGGGGAGGGCATATTCCTATGTCTGGATAGTTTTCCATTTTCAGATGATGACATGCAAATGGTGGCTTGCCATTTGTTATATGTATAGCAACATATTTGAATGTGGGGATGCTGTTCCCGTTGAATGACATCCTTAGGACTATGTTCGAGAATTTAAATTTACAATATAATGATTTAATTAGTCATTTTGGTAATATTCATTTCTGCAGGCCTCTTCTGAGGCGATACTGCAGTCCTTTTGTGATGTTTTCCCTGGAATTGTGGATGATATTATTTCCGCACGATGTGGGCCGCATCTGTTCTTTAACTATTTGGAACAATGGTAATGTCCTAATTTTTAGTTTCTCTCCATATTTTATTTCTTTTATATCCGCAGGATGTGGGCCGCATCCAAACCGCTCGTTCTCTCCACCAGAATTCCTCCACCCATCTTAGCTCCCTCTAGGTCCCTCCTTTTCTTTTCATTCATCTCCTCCGTCTATTTCATTTTGGTGCTAGGAATCGATCTCCCGATCTGGGTCCTGCCATTTCTTTGATTTTTTGGAAGTTTCTGGCGGCGAGGTCATAATCCGTTCGTGTCTCGATGAATTGGGTTTGTGGCAAAGTCGACACTTAGACACTGTTAGTTTGTAAAAATTCGATCTTTTTAAAGTGATGTTTGGTATTTGGTTGTGTGTTTTGAGTGATTAGTGGGAGTGTGGTGAAGAGTTCATGATTCGTCCTGGAGGAATGATTGGTTCATGCTGTCGCTTTTTTTTTTTATGTTCTTGATTTTGAAGCTGCTCGAGGTTAATTCTTTTTGATCCTTTTCAGGAGTTTCTGACAAACATGAAATCTCAGTATCATGCATATGAAGATGCTTTCGTCAATAGGGTCAAAGGTAAATATTCGTTTTACTTTGGGATATTTGGCATTGGATGCATTATGAGACATGCCTACGATTTGAGCTTTATTTATTTGCTTCAGTGACATAGCTTCAAAATGCCACATGAACTGTGTTGATTGGATATGTGTTGATCTTAGAACTTCACGGTTGGAAGGACTTGGAAGTTCTGACCACAAATTCAACTTGGGATTTTGTTTCTGATGTGATGAAATTGCTCAACTGAGGAGTAATCTGAAAATGATCTGTCTAGGATATGTTAATGAGAGGCCATAAGATAAGTGAGCAGCATGAGCAAATCTTAATATAGGAGCCAGTCATTGGATTAGTCTTATTGATTCTCATGATGCACTGTCTTCTTTTCACAGATGAAGTCACGAGTGCAAGGGAACATCCTGGAACAACGGTCGCAAACATCACTTTAAAAAGATCGAATTTTTACAAACTAACAATGCCCAAGTGTCGACTTTGCCACAAACCCAATTCATCGAGACACGAACGGATTATGACCTCGCCGCCAGAAACTTCCAAAAAATCAAAGAAATGGCAGGACCCAGATCGGGAGATCGATTCCTAGCACCAAAATGAAATAGACGGGGGAGATGAATGAAAAGAAAAGAAGGGACCTGAAGGGAGCTAAGATGGGTGGAGGAGTTCTGGTGGAGAGAACGAGCAGTTTGGATGCGGCCCACATCCTGCGGATATAAAAGAAATAAAATATGGAGAGAAATTAAAAATTAGGACATTACCATTGTTCCAAATAGTTAAAGAACAAATGCGGCCCACATCCTGCGGGAATAATATCATCCACAATTCCAGGGAAAACATCACAAAAGGATTGCAGTATCGCCTCAGAAGAGGCTTGCAGAAATGAATATTACCAAAATGACGAATTAAATCATTATATTGTAAATTTAAATGCTTGAACATAGTCCTAAGGATGTCATTCAACGGGAACAGCATCTCCACATTCAAATATGTTGCTATACATATAACAAATGGCAAGCCACCATTTGCATGTCATCATATGAAAATGGAAAACTATCGAGACATAGGAATATGCCCTCCCCTTCACGTCCTAGTTGCAACATCTAGCAGCCAAGGACTCGTTTAGATAATTGTAGAAACTTTGTATAGCCACAACAGCAGGTGCACCAAAAAGTTCTCTTTTGTCACCAATGACATTTTCAGACAGTACAATTTTTATTAGAACATAAATGTTAAGACTAGCACAAGAGAAAAAATAACTATGTCACAAGATTCCACACGAAACAATTTAATTACAAGAGGAATTTGGAAACCATCACAGCAAGAATTTACAATACAAGACAATGTGGTAATTAAGGGATCATGGCAGATCAGTGCGACCAGATCTAGTAAGTAGAGACTAAAACTACTTCAATTCCAAGCCAATTACCACAAAATCACACTGAAATCAAGTTCAGAAAAGTCACTTGTTAATTGTTCTCTAAGTATACAAATTAACTTTTCTAGTTACTAAAGGAGATTGCTCATGAACCTCTCTAGCTGCTTAATGATGATGATAACAATGATAGTGATAATATCTGCCAAATATTTGAGGATTACACAATTGATAGTGAAAATTGTGCCGAGGATTGTTTCACCGACATTAAAAAAGTTGACGTCTCTGGTCCTGATTACTTGCAAAAGATAACCTTCCTCCATGCCGTTTGAGGTAAGTTGAAAGCACCCTAGAACGATGCAATCGGGACGAACCCACTTGAGAGAATCCACTGTTCACAAATTCACCCACATTAAAAACCTTAAAGACCAAAGTTATTCCTTAGAAAGAATTCAAGTCTGAGCAGAATCCATATATGAAAATAAACAACCCTTGCACGTGCAAATATGGAGCAAAACCATATTATTTATCCAAAATTTAATCTCAGTGAAAGATACAGCATAAATGATCATCTTCCAACTAACCTCTACTCAGGGTTATAGGAAGGTATGCCTTCAGATAACAAATTATAAGCAAATTGCCAGACAAAACATCTAAATTTGAACATCAGAGTCCATTTACCTTTCACACTAAATTCGTCAGACTCTCCTGACCATGGTTGGAGTGACAATGCCACGTGGAACTTCTCATTTAATTTGGATGAAAAAATACTTAGGTTGTCATTCCTTGCCACGGCAATATAATCTTCTTTTGCACTGCAGTCAACTGAAAGGAGAAAGGCGTAAACAGAGAATGAAGAATAACGAGAACGACTATGCTAATTTTTTATGTTCATTTTAAGGCATTACCGTCCAAACAAATAATTAATACACCATAAAGCAGCATTAAAGAAGTAAACAGAAATAACTTTACCAAACTAGACAAAACATGATGTTTAAGGTACTCTATAAGCATACTTTGTGAAAGCCAGAGCAGAGTTCGTTCTAGAGCTCATTGTAATATGAATGGGTAATAGAATGATGAAAGATTGTATGTTTGATCCGATTATGGAACTTTCAGCAAGAGAATTTCTTGGATCAGATGACCATCAAGATTTGAATGATCTACCAGAACCCTGCAATGTAATGAAGACAGCATGCCAAGAGAAAGCTACGCGCAAGCTTCACGTCAATTCGTAGTGTGTATAGTTTAGTTCATCCTCTGAAATCCTAATAATCAGCACTAGATAAGTTGGTCTCTCAAATTCAAAGAGAGAAAATGAAACATTGAAATAGAGTCCATGTTCCTGAGCATGAATTGAAACTAAAATAAAACGAGAACCACAAATCAAGCAGCATTATCGCGGAACAAAAAAGTAATACGGCATAAAGTAGCATTGCAGAAAGTAATTAGAAAGAACACTACCAAACTAGACAATAATTAATGGTTAAGGTACTTTACAAGGATACCTTGTGAAACACAGAGCGAGATTCAAGAGCTGATCACAGTGTATGCAAATACACCGATCAACAACACACTATGTTTGATCCAATTATGGAACTTTTAACGGCAGAATTTGTTGGATCGGGTAGCCATCACAGGTGAATGCTCTCCATAAACAAAGAATATAAATGAAGACAGACTGAACGCGAGCTTCACGTCAACTCTATTAGTAAGAAAAGCTATTCAATGGTACTTTCAAGTCAAGGCTCAACAGATGCAACGGCATTGGTAGTAAGTACAATTAATTTATCCTTCAAAATCATATAATCAGCAATAGCTAAGTTGGTCTCTCAAACTCAATGGGAGAAAGGACACAGTGAAATAGAGTCCACTTTCTTCAGCATGAATTGATATTCAACAAAAACCCTAGAAATCAAACCAAATCACAATGCGAACAAACAACAATAAGTAATACAACATAAAGCAGCATCGTAGACACTAAACAGAAAGAGCTTCACCAAACTAGACAAAAAATGATGGTTAAGGTACTCTACCAGAATATTTTGTGAAAGCCACAGCAAGATTCACTCCAGAGGTCATTGTAGTGTTTACTACAACCTTGGTTATTTTCGTTTTTTTTTCTTTCTTTCCTTGGCCATTTCTGAAGTACGTGAATCTTCGGTTACTTCTGTGTTGTGCTCCTCGATTCGGCTTTGGACATGTTTCTAAAACTCTAGTCTTTTGATGTGTTTTTTTTGTTCTTCCTTCTTTCTTTCCATGTAGACATTATCTATGAAAAACGATCCACTGCATTTGATCCACTCATGGAACTTTCAGCACCCAACTTTCTTGGATTAGATGGCCATCCCGATTAAACAATCTCCCATAAGCACACAATACAAATGAAGACAGCATGCTAATTTAATAGAGCAAGACAAGTGTAATCTTCACGTCAACTCTATCAGCCACATAAGAAAAGCTATATTCGGTGAAACTTTCAAACTTTCATCAATGCTCTATGGATGCACCAGCTTTTATATTATGTATAGTTCAGTCCATCCTCCTAAATACAAATAATCAGCAATATATATGTGAGCTTCTCAAACTCAAGGGGAGAAAGGAACATATCGAAACAGAGTCCATGTTCTCGAGCACGAATTGATATCGCAACAAAGAAGCAACGTGGAAATCAAGGGTGACAAGCAACGAAAGTCTCTACAGAACAAACTTGCTTTAAACTGCCACTCATAATAAGCAGAGCCTAAGTGAAGAAGTTCTTGATTTTTAAAGCATACCGGCATCAACATTATCCATTAAACGCTCTAAACGTCGCTTAATGCTCCCAAGATACAGGTTCCCGTGACTTGTCAGAGGAATGTATGAATTTTGTTTCTCTTTAGCCACTTCATGTCCCTTACAGAACTTCCTTCATCTAATGAGCAGGAAAAAAAAGGCTCTTGCATTTGCACGATTGAAGGGCTCAATTAAAAGCAAACCCTCGTCAAAAAGCGTATATGTATTACTCCTTTATGAAAGAAGAACAAGAGTCAAAGACAACATAATCTCATCAAATATAATTTGAAATGCAGAATTTTAAGGACTCCACATGATGTTAACGGATAAAAGGAAGCTTTCTCTTTCCAACTCCATGTCAAAGTGTTTCAATTTCTCGGTTTTAAGTCGACCGAGCAAATAATTTGCACGTAAAACCTATGGAGAATAAATATAAATAAGGGGATAAAAATGCAAATTGCAAGCAATCACCGCCTATATCAAAATATGGTTTGGATTTTTGTACATGTGCAGTGCATTAGATGCACAAAGCTGACAATTGTCAATGTAAGTACAACCTAATAAATCAGATTTATTAACGAAACATTAGTCTATGTCCCACAAAACGAGACTCCAGCTAGACCAGGATAATAAAACTCAACTAAGCATCCACGTCTATAGGACTGTAGCTCATTACTAAGGGAGGATACCGTCCACCAACTTCATTTTGGCTCATGATTCTGTCTTTATTATGGATAACTCGAACCCTATAATCATTTGCAGATATAAAACGAAAGCGAACGTAACTAGAGATATCTCAATTCCCAAAACCAAAAGAGAATATACAGGAAAATGTCCAAAACGCAGGGCCAGCTATACCTATTCCCAATCCGAACCGAATGTAATAACATAGGCGTCAGTCAGCGCCTAACAAGAATTCTCAATGAAAATGCTCAGAAAAGAATCACAACATGACAAGAAAAAAGTCAACTTTTTTTCAAGGATCTCCGCATGTAGGGAGTGTAATTGGAAAAGGAATTCCCGCCCCAAAGTTTCAGCCATTTTCTCATATAAACATATAGCGTGATCTAACAAAAGGGACTCTGAGTCTGAACTAACCTTATTGAGAAGCGAATCAACCGAGAAGAAGTGAACAATCCCCACAGTAGAAGCCGCAAGCGTGGAAGAATCAGGAGAAAGCGAGAGCAAGCCAACCGCCCCCATGCGCACGTCCGCGACTCTCAGTTCCCGCACGGAACGACCTCTCAACCCCTGCTTAATCCTCTTCGCCAACTCCATCACACTCCAGATCCGCGCGACACAAAACCCTACAGACCAGAGCACGATTAGCACCAAATCGCACCGCCACAAGCTACCAATCGGACGAACGTATCGAGGTCTACAAACTCACCAGAGGAGTGGGCCACGAAGACGAGACCTAACCGCTCGGCGACGGCGAGCGGCCGGGACGGGAGGCAGCCGGGGCCGTACGGCCTGGCATCTCCGCCGCCGCCGTCCACCGGGGACTCGACCGGCACCGGGTCGCCGATCCGGGCGAAGAAGAAATCGGAGGTCTCCACGCGCTCCCCTTCGGCCTTGTCCTTCAGCTCGATCGTCGCGGCCATGGCAGGACCTGGAGTTTCCGGCCGCGAGAGGGAGGGGGAGGGGAAGGAACGGCCGAGCTCCGATCGACGGTAATCGGCGGTGATGATGAAGACGGTGCCGGTGGAAGTGCGTGAGGTTTCTTGGGCAGGAAGAGAGACAGAGAGAGAATGGAGGGAGACGGCTCGTGCCCTAGAGAAGGCTACCGAGTAGTCATGGCCACGGGCCGGTTTTGGCCCGGAACCGGCCCGGAACCGGCCCGGTCAAACCCGGGCCCGGCCCGTTGACCGGGCCCGCGGTTCGGAACCGGAACCGGCCCGTGGCCTACGGGCCCGGTTCCTATTCCATAATTTTGGAACCGGAACCGCCGGTTCCGGTTCCGGTTCCGGTTCCAAATTATTTAAAAATAATAATAATAATGAAATTTAAAAAAAAATTTCATTATTTAATTTTTTTTATAAAACAAACTAATTGCCATGCATTGTAAGTGCATTAATCTTCGATTACAATGCTTGGCTTGAGTGTATTGAACTTTAATTACAAGACTTGGCTTGAGTTTTATAAACAACCCCTTTGATGGTCTCTTCATTCCCATTCGATGTGGGACTCTCGGTTTGCCTTGAATACCTTCAATATGAGACTCTTGGCTTGTCTTCATGCAAATGCCAAGAGTCCCACATTGAATGGGAATGAAGAGACCATCCAAGGGATTGTTTATAAAATCCAAGTCAAGCCATAAGTATGTGAAGTTGTATGCCTTTTGTGGCTACGATCCTTTGCTAGTTAAGAGCAAAGGGTTCCATTGGACCGCCTAGAACCGGACCAAATTCTATGGTTTACCGGTCCGGTTCTTAGTTCTAAAATTAAAAGACCGGTCTTACCGGTTCGGTTCCCGGTTCCGACCGGGAACCAATCACCCTTACAATTTTCATTTTAATTATAATTTTTATTGAATAATTCATTATTTTATATTTTTATAATTATTTATTATTTATTTCATAATTTATTTTTTATTTTTTTAAATTACGAATCGGAACCGGCCAGACCGGAACCGGAACCGGCCGGTTCCGAACCGGAACCGGAACCGCTAGGGGCGGTTCCGGTTCCGGTTCACATGTGGCCACGAACCGGAACCGCCGGTTCCGAACCGGAACCGGTCGGTTCCGAACCGTGGCCATGACTACTACCGAGTCGCAAATTAGCATAGTATGAAACGACCATATTATATAGACATTAGATTCAAAAGCAAAGTATAAACAAATTACATAGCCGCAAATATCGTACTATCTTCAAAATGCATATAAACTATTGGAGCATTTGTCTACTGACTGACGTGGGAAAAAACTTTGAATTGTGTTATTGCGCTGGAATAAAAAGAAATTGTTTCCTTAAATACATACGGGTTATGATAAAGTAGACGATAATGAAGAGAGAGAGGAGAAGGACGAGAGGGGCAAAGAATCATTGCATAATGCAAGTGTTTCGCTACGTTTTTTTTACGAGGAAAGCACCAAAGTCTTCTCTTGCGACGAGAGGAGGAGCCCAAACCGACTCGGCCCAGCCCGGCTCTAAGGGTTGCAAACCGTTAACATCCGTGTGTTCGTCGAACGACACATGATTAAAAAACACAAATTTAAAGTTTATTTACAGGTAAATGGCACAAATAGTCTTTGAACTTGGATTTAATGTGCAATGTGCTCCTTTGAACTTTTAATTTATTCGATATGGTCCATGAATTTTAACTCAATATGTAATGTGGTATGGTATCTGAACTTTTAATTTGTTCAATGTCATCTTTGATCTTTTGGTATATGTTTAATCAAGTCTCTGAACTATATGAGAATGCTTAATGTAGTCATTTTATTAATTCAAGTTCATGGACTATATTAAATATTTTCATATAGTTCAGGAAGTACATTGAACATATACCAAATGTTGAGAGATCGCATTGAACAAATAAAAAATTTAAAGACCACAGTGTATATTTGATTAAAGTTCATGAATTATTTATGTCATTATCCTTTTATTATAAAAGAGCATGTCAGTAAATAAAATGCATTAATGCTGTCAACTAGGGGTGTCAATGGGCCGGGTCGGGTCGGGCTTTCTTGATACCCGTCCCGACCCGAAACCCATAGGGTCATGCTTGACCCGCCCAGACCCATCCAAGACCCTATTCACCGCAGACCCCAAGGCCCGGGTCGGGCCGGGTTTCGGGTTTTTTTATTTTTTTTTTGGGACTCATGCTGCTGAAGATCAGGACTGATCAAACAATAGGTTACTGACCCAGTGATGATGCCAAATTATCCAACGAATGTAAACATGAAAGGCATGCTAGTCCATTCTCTAATCCCAGATGTTAAGAAATAAATGCAATTCACCTTCCTTATTTGTTCGCACCAAATTTGTGCGATTTACAGCACATCACATGTACTACTACCAAAACATATGCAAGATGCGTGCATACACCTGCACATTCTCTTAGTTTTTCAATATAACTCCTGAACATTCGAGCATCCAAGTGTTGCGAATACCGTGATTCGGAGCTCACAACTTCTGCCATTATAAGATGAGATGCTTTCTTTCAAAACCTTGTTCTAGTTAGCAGTGAATGTCAGACTTGGGGACGATATAATCCAAGGCAGTCATTGCATATCTTCACATGACTACACAAGAACAAGGACCCCAAAAGGCAAATTCATCACATTGCTTACTCTACGACTGCAGAAGGAAATCTCACGATGAATCCATAGATCATCTGCATCATTCCTTTCTCTGAAACCCACTAAACAGGACGAGACAAGAACCCAAGAGAAAAACGTGAACTTGCAATTGAAGTTCAATTGACAATGAATTTTTCCCATATGCACATCAGAATTGTTAATTGGATCACTAAGTAATGATGTCTAGTCTTTATGTGCAAAAGCTATTTCCATAAGAAAATATGCCCTGGACAACAATAGCTCCGGCAGTTCATGAATTGATTGTCAAGCTAGTCGATCTCCCCTCCGCACTTTGTTCTATTCCGAACATTCTTTTTGGTCGTCTTGGCATTATCCATGTGCAAAATCTGCAACAAATGTCAATGGTCAAACAAATTGCAAAAAGAATATCATACTTTTCACTTTAGCTTTTCTTATAGGAGAGTTAAGGAAACTAATAGGTGCTATTCACTTACTATAGAAGACTTCCATTCGATCTTTTCGTTGTCATACAATAATTATCTAGATTTCCTGATGCTACGTGACCACTGAAGCTTGACCACTCCAGAGCCTCCTCGGCTTCAGGGACATTCAAAGTAAGAAGGGAGACAACGAGCATATTATACGAGGAACACATTATCATCACTCATCAGCCAAGAAAACACACTACAGCTATAAACTCTCGGAGAAAAGACCTCAGTCAGCCCAAATTACAAAGACATCATGCGAGACGTAACTTGCCACACCCTGAATTTTCAACAGAGATTTGTCAGGGACAGTCCCCAAATCACGAGCACAACAATAGCCCTTCAATCAGACCCGTTTTACAGTCAAACCAATTCCGAAAAGTTACCTCCACAATGTTGCCAATAGTTCTGTACCCGCTCTCTTCCACCTTCCTCCTCTCATTTGATTTGTACACCACCGCTTTTGTCCCCGAGTAAGCCGATCCCCTGCAACCCGAATGACCGGTGAATCTGGTTCTGATTACGGAATGACTAGCGAATGCGGTAAGGCAAGAGCTTGTATGCTTTGTTTCGAGGGATGGGATGCTTCCATGGATGAAGCATAGATGCTAAGACCTAATCAATAAGTGTAGAGATTGAACGATGATTTTGTATGGTTTTCTTGCTTTTTCGTTGTGTTTTGGGTGGATAAGAAGTTGGAAGGTGTGTGCTTACTTTAAGATGAGCATCTCCCACTTGTGAAACCCGGCATTCCTGAGATTCGTCCTCTGCAGCTCCTCCTGTCACCACAAACCAAAAAAAAACCAATATCCCATCAAAACCCCCCATCGATGCACCGACTCAAATCACTAGATTCGAAAACAAACCCTCGCGCACAAAACAAATTACCGAAGACCCAACAAACAAGAAAAGCTCGCGCTACAAGCCCTAGCAATCCAATCGAAGCCATCGACATCCGCACACGCAGAGGGAGATAGAGACGACGCGACTGATGACAGGGTACTTAGCTTCGAACTTCTTCTCCCACCTGATCAGTGTACGGAGGAGGACGGCGAATCGGAGAGGGGAGAGGCGATTCGGAGATCGAGGACGAGGACGACGGGTGTTCCAGGACGAGGACGATTCGGAGATCGAGGGCGACGAAGAGGACGACGACGACGATGTCAGACCTAGGGTTTTTTCATCCTGCAGTGCTATGGGCGCAGAGAGCGGAGAGAGAATGGGAGAGAAACTGAGAGAGGGAGAGTCAGTGGGTCGGCCCAGAGTCTCATTGGGTGGGCCCGATTATACCCCAACCCTAGTGGTACCACAAGTTTTAGGGTCAAATTGAGACCCGACCCCAAAATACCCTAAATTTTAGGGCCGAGTCGGGTCGAGGCGGTTCGGGCCGGATCAGCCCGGGTCTTGTTGACACCCCTACTATCAACAGTGGCTACACATAATCTCACGTATTTGTACCAATTACTGGGTTGGCACACATACTGGCACACATACTGTTGGCACAATTGGGCCACGGTTGAATCCTAATGTAATTAAATAAAATGACAGCCTTTTTATTTCCCTCGTTGAAAATAAATCAAGCACTGGCTTCAAAATTCACATTTAAATCAATTCAAATCAATTAAAAAAATCCCCTTTCCTTATGTTTATCTTGATTTCTGGAAAAATAAATCCGATAATGTCAAGACTCGCTTCATCTGACTAACTAGAAAACATCCACCTTCTGACATTCATAAATATTTAGCAATTAGAATAATCTTTCTAATGTAATTATGGTATTTCTTTTTTGCCAAATCAGCAATCCAAAAGGGTAACATTCATCCTTTCTTTGATAAGAAAAATCTATATTTGGTCGCTAAATGACAGCCTTTTTATTTCCCCTGTTGAAAAATCGAGCATTGGCTTCAAAATCGGCATATAAATCGATTTAAAAAGGGGTTAGTACCACAAAAAAATTCCCAAATTGGTATATCTGTGACAAATTTATTTTAGACTAATTTTTTGACTATCAAAAATTCCCAATTGGTACATTTCTGACATATTTACTATCCACTAGTTTTCGTTTAATTAGATTAATACAAAAAAAAATCACAAACCGGTATACCTGTAACAACCAGAGGGGTAAAACCCTAAATCGGTATACTCATCAACTGTCACGTGTCATCCAACTCAGCAATTTGACGGTAAGATTTAATGTAAATTAACAAAGGATTTGTCACGGGTGTACCAATTTTGGATTTTTTATGGTGTTAACCCTTTTAAAAAAAGAAAAATACCATTTTTCGCCGGTTCAGCTTGATCTCTATAAATGACAACCCTTTGCTTAATAGGACACTCATGAAGAAAATCCGATAATGTCAAACCCCAAATTAGTGCACTCGTCAACTTTTACGTGTTGTCCAACTTAGCAATTAAACAATAAAATTTAATGTAAATTAATAGAGGATTTGTCACAAATGTATCAATTTAAGATTTTTCATAGTATTAAACCCTTCTAAAAAAGAAAAATACCCATTTCGACGGTTTAGCTTGATCTTTGGAAAACGATAACCCTTTGCTTAATAGGACACTCAGGAAGAAAATCCGATAATGTTGAAACTCACTCAACCCGACTAACTTAATAATATCAAACAGCAACTTTTCTATCTAAGTATATTTTAGGAAATATTTCAGATGGACTCCTATTCACCTTAGGAAAGTGCAAATTCTATCTGGCCTGGCTAGTAACATGTTATGTATAGTGCTTCAGAAGCTGTGAACAGAGAAACAGTCGGACATGGAGAGCAGTCGAAGCCAAAGTGACGAAGCCAAAGAAGTCCTTCAGGCATCGCTTTTTCTTTCCGTATTGAAGCACACCGGCGATCGTGTCTCCGATGGTGACGAACCCGCGATATCCGAGGACGCTCCAGAGAGCAGTCCGGGCACGCCGCTTCGCCAGCTGTGCAGATCCAACCCTCCCATTGTCCGGCGCGTGAACGCGCTGATCGACTCTATCGGGCGATGCCGGGGTCCGTTCGAGAAGCGGTTGAAGTCGAGCGACCTCAGAGAACAACAGAACCGGCTCCTCCTGTGGAAGGACCACGTCCGGGAGTTCATACTCCCGTTGCTCGAGGAGGATGACGATCCCGCGCGAGGAGTGGAGGTGACGGCGTTTAATACGGAGGGAAAGACGTTTCCTCTGCGGTTCAAAATTTGGTGCGACAAGGTGTACGTCCTCATGGGCAATTGGAAGGCGTTCGTCGAAGAAAATCAATTGGAAGACGCGGATGTACTCATGATATGGGCGTTTCGCGACGTTCGGACCGAACGTTTGTGCTTCCTGATCTCTAGGACGCCGAACGCGCCCGGACAGAACCGGACGGAGAAGGGGGTTCGAAGAGAGGGACGGAAGCGCATCGAGTCGAAGCCCCGAAAGGCGCTTTTATCCGGCTAGGCAGGACGATTGGTTCTCGCCGGCTTTGTCGCATTCGTCTTCAGCGGCTTCCGTTCCGGCTTCGTCGAGTTTTGGCGCCTATTTTGGTGATTACGGTATTTTTTGCAGATATCTAACTGTAAATTCATTGTCTCCATTGTGAATATTTCTTAGGACCATTATTAACTGTTCTTACACTTTTATCTGTTAAATAAAAGATTTAAATTTAGGATCTTGTGGTACCGCTATTAACTGATTTTTACTCCAGGATAATTACTGAATATTCGGTTTGTGTTAACATGTTCCTCACCTCACGATCAGTCCATCACAGACATAGTTGATCCAAGATTGGGTTTGACAGAGCTGGCAATACTCGACATGATCCGCTTGCATGACTTGAATGAGAGATGTAAAACACGAACTACAGAGAGAAAATCCGAACACGACATGTCACATCTCACTTCATACGTTGTCATGAACCGACACGAATTAACGCGTCTTCGTTGTAATTCAGTTATTTCACACATAATGAAAATTAAGAAAGGCAAAATTATAACATTATAGATGAGTTTCCATGGATATGAGGACCGGCCAGTGGACATCGTTGTCCATACAATCCACACTTTGTCCAGGTTATATCTGCATGAGGAAGGGTGACGAGCGGACATGTCTCGAACTTAAATTCGTGAAGAAACCCATATCCAAGTGGATTCCCTAATTTGAGTAAGTTTCCTCTTTTGAATGATTTTCTAGTTCGAGTAGCTTTTCTACAGCACTTGTATGGTTTTGTTTTAGGCTGGGAAATACTTGAGTGATTTAGCGATTGCGACTCTAAGCTCTCCAAATTCATAGTGGATTTTTCAGCGGAAATCTCTTCTTTTGGTGATTTCTTTTGTTGCGTTAGACTTGAATTGTAAGATAGTCATGCGTAATTTAGACTTTGGTTATTTTGGCTAGGCAAATGTTTGAGCTCTAGATCCATATAATGAAGGATTTTGCATTATCATTGTCAATTATTCAAAAGGCTAAAATTATTAAAAGGACGCGTGATTTTATATTTAAATATTCTATCTGGTCTCTAAACATTATTAGGCTTACCATGTCAATTGACAAAAACATGTATTATGTTTGTGATTTTTTTTAGTCTAATTAGTTGATGCTTGATGGGCCCACTCCTCATCGATCAATCAGAACAGAACAATCTTTTCAATGTATTATTGTTTTTTTTATATTGCCAAATCGGCAGTCCAAAGGTAACATTCATCCTCTCTTTGACTAGATAAATCTAAATTGTGTCACTAAATTACGGCCATTGATTTCCTTTGTGGAAAAATCGAGCATTCGCTTCAAAATTGACATATAAATCGAATCAAGTAATTTAAAAAGAAAAAAGAAAAATCCCCTTTCCGGCCGGTTGAGCTTGATTTATGGAAACCGATAACCCTTTGCTTAATAGGACACTCGCGAAGAAAATCCGACAATGTCGAGACTCACTCGATCTGACTAATTGGAGTATATCTTGATTACACAAAGGATAACATCAAGCATCATGAAGTAAAAATATTCCAATCCGAGTATTATTTTAGGAAATATTTCGACAGACTCTTATTCAATTTAGAAAAAGGGCAAGATCAATTGGGCAAAATCTAAGTATAAATATGTTACATAGATCGCTTCGGAAGCCGCGAATAGAGAAATAGTTGACTTGACATGGAGAGAAGTCAAAACCAAAGCAAGAAGTGCTTCAAGCATCACTGTTCCTTTCTATATTGAAGCACACCGGCGATCATGTACCTAAGGGCGACGAAGATGCGCGGTCGGAGGACGTTCGGGCGAACAGCTCGTGCACACCGCCCCCGGCCCGCGAGCCGTGCGATCCGGACCCTCAGCTTGTCCCCCGCGTGAACGCACTGATTGACTCTATTGGGCAATGCCGGGGGTCATTCGAGAAGCGGGTGACGGCGAGTGACATCGCGGGCCAGCAGAACCGGCTCATGCTGGTGAAGGAGCACGTCCGGGAGCTTGTGCTCCCGTTGCTCAGGACCGGCGACGATCCCGGCACAGGCATAGAGGTGAAGACGTTCAATACGAAGGGGAAGACATATCCTATGCTGTCCAAGCTTTGGTGCAGCAAGGTATATGTTCTCACGAGCGATTGGAAGGTGTTCGTTAGAGAAAATCAACTTGGGGTCTCGGATGTCCTGACGATATGGGACGTCCGAACCCGAGAATTGTGCTTTGTGATCGCTCGGAGGACGGCGAAAGATCTCGAGCAGGGCCGGACGGAGAAGGGACTCAAGGCGAAGGATGGAAGCGCAGCGAGTTGAAGCCCCAGGAGTCGGCTTTTTATTCAGCTGGGTAGGATGATTGGTTTTT
The DNA here is from genome assembly GCA_031216405.1 of Syzygium malaccense. NCBI lineage: Eukaryota > Viridiplantae > Streptophyta > Magnoliopsida > Myrtales > Myrtaceae > Syzygium > Syzygium malaccense. The sequence continues at coordinate 20,795,462 of CM062262.1, read as the reverse complement.
GCCAGCTTCGTCGCATTACATCTTCGGTAGCTTCCGTTCCGATTTGGTCAAGTTTCGGCAGCTATCTAGTGCGTACATTATGCTCAACTGTTATCTAACAAAAAATTTATGAGAACACTGTCAATTATTTTGTAAAATTTAAGTTGTTAGACGAATGCGTGATTTTAGTATTTAGATGTTCTAACGCTTTCTCTCGATGCATAAACTGGACTTTTGCCTTAAGACTAAGCGTGGAAATAATAATAAATGAAGCATGTCTAATATCATGTAAAATTTCGTATAATCATTACCAACTATTTTAAAACTTAAACTTTTAGATAATGGCGTAAATTAAAATTTGAGATATTCTAACATTCGTGTCGCGACATTGATTACCTGATTTATATCATAAAACAAAGAAGATCTATTCCCAGATCATTGTTGAATGTTGGATGAGTGTTCACAAAATACTTAATTTATGCACTGAATTCTCAAAAGGGCATGCCTTTTTCGTTAAGTACTTAATTTTATCGTGTAAAATAAGAATGCCCCGATTCAGTTACGAGTCAATTCGATTCATTGCTTAGCGAATAAGCTGATTTGTCAAAAAGTTTGATTGAGGGTAAAATGGATTCATCAGCAATCTACCATATCCCAAAGCCTTGAAACCTAATTTGGGTTTCAAACCTAATTTGGATCCAAACCCAAGTAGGATTTGATCAGTTACTAGGTTGAACAACCAGATCATGGCACGACACATGTTGGATGCTTGAAATCTTCTAACATAGTATCAACAGTTTGCTGGTCGTCCTTGTATGAAATCAGTCATGAACTCCCTCCTGTATTTAGCCATCCATATAAATTTGCCTGTTCTTGCAGCAATATACAATCTCGTCTACTGTAGAGCAACTATTAGCAAGTCATTACTCAATCTCCTTGATTATTCGATGAAATTCTCGTCGCAATATTTGAAAAAGAAAAAGGAAAAACAGGGCATCATATATATAGTTGAGAACCCATGACATGGAGGGTTGTAAAAGAAGAGAAACTTCGTTGCCTTGGGTAACATTAAGTTTGCAGTCTTTAACCGATAAATATACCTGCCAGACCAATACCTATAAAACTATGTTTCCGCTATACGGGAAAAATCGCAAGTGAAAGCGCACTCACAACAAGTGCAAGCCACAGCCAAAAGATATGCAGACCATCGTGCTGTCATATTATGGTACATGAGAACTAGTCTGGTGGCGCCAGGATTAAAAGAGAAGGTACTGCCACTAGATAATTAGTTGACTTTGCTAACCTATGTAATTATATCATTCTGAAGTTCCCGTGAGCTCTGCCGAAACTATTTTCTCATCTGTGTGAAAAGCTCAGGTGGTTTTGCATTTCCACCACCAGCAAAAGCAGAGAAGGCACCTGCACCTTGTTGGCTGCCGAACGCCCCAAAACCAGCCCCTGCACAATACAACGTATTATGTTGAGGAGACAGTATACCCAACCCAATGCAAGGAGAGAGAGAGAGAGAGAGAGTCCCTCACCAGTCGAAAATCCTCCCCCAGGAGCAGCTACTGCAAATCCAGTACCGGATGAAGCAGCCACAGCGAATCCTCCAAATCCACCACCAGCTGAGGCTGCACCACCTAATCCACCACCGCCTGAACCCATACCACCAAAAACACCGCCAGAAGATGCTAAAGCAGCAAACCCACCTCCAGTAGAACCAACCCCTGCAAATCCACCCGCAGTGGCGGAGGAAGAAAAACCACCAGTTGAACTAGCAGCGGCAAAACCCCCACCAACACTGCTAGAAGATGCAAAGCCAGCACCTCCAAAACCAGAGCCAATCTGTCTCGACTGTCCAAAAGTCCCAAGAACTGATCCAAGAGCGGGTTGACCAGGTCCAATCTGTGATGGCTGACCAAATCCACTCTGAGTGGGAACTTGAGCATTTGTTGGAGTACCAAAGGCTCCAGAGAATGCACTTGCATTTGGTGGTTGTGATGGCTGTGAAGACTGTGGAGACTGGAAATTGAAAGAAGCAGGGCGAAACAGCTCTCCACTAGGTGCTGCCATAGAAAATGGATAGCTTGTTGGGGTTGTTGCTGCACTACCAAAAGAAACACCAAACGGGCTTCCCTTAGTTGCGGTCGAATTGGGAGTAGATCCAAGGCCAAATGCATTGAGACTTCCCAGACCAAGATCAGGTTTTTCATTAATCTCAGGAGCCACTTCCTCCATCTCATCCTCCTGTGTAGCTGTGACATCCAGACTTTCAGTCTTTTGAATTGTGTTAGTCAAAGAAGTTGAAAATGGAGTTGGAAATGAAAACTTTCCCGCAGATGGCTGCTCTGAAGGAGCATTCGGCATTTCAGTTGATTGAGGACTACCTATCTGGTTACTAACACCCTGAACTCCAGATATTGGTCCAGAAGAAAGTTCACTGGGAGTAGACGAGACTGAAGCTTCTATTTTCACAGCAGATCCACCAGTAAAACTCTCAGTTGGAACAGGTGGGGGTTCTGAAGGAGCACTAAAACTGACTTTGGGCAAATCCTGTTGCACCTCTCGCTTTTGATTTTCCAACCTTAATTCCAGGGGTAGTGAGGAAGCAAGCGAAGGCACTGAATTTTTAGAAGCCTGGGTAGAAGAAGATGTGGTGGAGGGAGAGGTAGAAAGGGGAGGAGGAGAAGCGACTGCGAATGATGATGTTGATGATGAGAAGTTTAATGGAAGTGCTTTATTAACATCTGTTGTTGCTCTGCTAGTGAGCCAAGATCCACCAGATGACACCTCAGATAATGAATTCCCTTTGATTGAAGGAACATTAGACAGTGTAGAAGGCTGAATGGAAGATGAATTGGCCAGTGACTCTAATGGAGACGACATTGATTTAAATGGTGTTGAAAATGGTAGTGATCCACCAGGAAAGCCTTTTCCTATTACCAGATGTTCATCTGGAACCTTTTCAGGATGAGAATTGACCAGAGGAGCACTAGTGGTGGCAGCCAGCAGTGGGTCCTCACTTCTTCGGGATCCAAAGAGTGAGCTTTCAATTATTTGGGACCCATGCTTCACGTTTCCACTTGTCGGCTCAGCGAGAACAGTCTCTTTAGTACTCAAACTAAAAGTCTCACTAGATTTTTCAAGAGTCTGCATGGGTGATTTTACGGAGATAGCTGGCATCTGATATATATCTGTGTCTCCTACCATTGTGGGCTTGATCTGATAACCGAAAACTGATTTTGACTTATCAATAATAGTCTCACCAGTATAGTTTTCTGCTGCAAGATTGTTTTTACCCCTACTCATACTCCTCGGTTTGGCTTGTCCATCAATAAGTGATGCTTGGGATGCAGACAAGGAGTAACTCAAGGTACTGCTTTTTTGTGCCGCTGGAACCATCGATCCTGAAGTTCCATCAACCTGTCTGAAAGGACTAGATGGGCTCTTAGATGCCTTTTCCCCAGAAATCTCAAACATGGCTGCAGAACATGTGTTATTGAGAGTAGATTAAACAGCCATTCCTCAGATTACTGAACTTACCAAAAGAAGAAAAACTATTGAATCATCACTCACCATTAACTCTTGTTCGACGTGTGTAGGTAGACGGCGTAGTGTGATTTGACTTAGCAACCGCTGATCTCTCTGAAGAGCTAAAATATGGCTCATCCATCAACAAAGACGACTTTGTGCTATCCTTCTGGTATTCTCGTGAGAGAATCCTTTTAACTGTTGTCTTTGAAGGCTCGTAACTTGCCCAGTTCTGTATCAACAAAATAATAGCCAAAGATTTTTAGGGCACCATTTAAACATGGGTGCCACGAGAAAAACAAGGGTCAGTTGATCTTCCAGTTCAGAGACTAGACATAAGGATCCATCTAAATGCTTTACTTTGTATCTAAAAGTCAATAATTCTGCACCATTGACTAGTCTCCTTAAGAGGACATGACTCTCTTTGCCCAAACTCTTCAAGGAACAACTGGTATAATTATGTCCATGCAATTGCATTACTTCCAATATCCCTTTCCTAATCACCATTTATTCAGCTAGGCATGCTTAAATCCATTTCAACAGCGCACTATGAACTTCTGTTTTCTGAACTATAAAGTACTCAATGGACTTGTTACTCTGCACTCTCCAGAATTTATGAATGTATGGTTTTGTGATATTTCAACAGTTTCAGATGAAAGGTCCATGTTCCTCAGTATTTAAACGAACAAAACTTGCTGCATGTTCATTTTCCACTTCATATGCATTTTCTTAGTTCTAACCTAACTCCGCATCAAACAGGAGACAAGACTATACCGCACAACATGACATAATCAGGAAGAAGTGCTTTGGCAGACAGCTAAGTAGCTGCAGCAAGTCTCTGCTGCCGGCCGTAAGAGTACACAAGACACCACTTGAGTTAACTGGTCAGCCACTCAATCAACTTAGAGCATTACATGAAAGAGGCATTTCTTCCAGTGAGCATCAAATAAAAGTCATCTTCTAAACCATAGTATCAACAAAAATGAAAAATTGACTTGACAAGATAATCACCTGATCCAGAGAGTCTCTCCGTCTCCGGGCAGTTTCCGGTTCACAAGGCTTCAGAGCACTAGTCTGGTTTCTTCTAGAATGGTCTTTTGTAGCAATGGTATTTGAAAGCACGATCTTTTTATCTCCAGGACTTTCAGAAACTTTCGTCACATCAGGAGAGCAGAAAGAGGCATCATAGGAAATTCCAATTTCATCAAACAATTCCTTTTTAACGTTCCGCTTAACTGAAGGTGACTCAATTCTCAACACTGACATTTGTCTTGAGAGACAGTCAGAAAGTTGCTCGGCAGCCATTATTTGAGATGTCATCGTGTTATATAAACTTTTTAAGGATTGAATCGATCTGCAAAATGATTGAATTAATGTTGCATATTACAGTATAAGCCATGTATCATGCATCAAATTTCTTCAAATGTGTAAAGAATGCCATAGAGCAAATATGATAAGCAGAGTGCACTGGTAAAATTGTTCCATCACAACCAAAGCTGAGACAAAGATTAAACATAATGGAAACAGACAAACTCTGCCTAATGTGGCAAGGCTGCCTATATTTAATTATGCAAAATCTAGCAGTGGAAGAGTCTCAGGCAGTTTGAGCAATTTTTTGGGATTGCAAAGAAGCTATAAGATGAGATTGCAATTCTAATAGGATGGCAGTAATGGCATCAAAAGGAGAAAGGCCATATGCTAAACTCAAACTCAAGATACAATCAAACCTGGCAGGCTCGTATCTATTTTGGAGAGCTCTTCGACCTCCATGAGCTTCACTTATGTCACCAAATTTGTTAAGTTCCAGAGTATTGAAGTGCCTTTCTAATTTAATCAGCTCATTAGTCAGATCCTGGAATATAACACGTAATCAGTATAATTCATCCAAACAGAAGTATATACATTAACAACGTACATAAGAGATCCTAACCTGGTTTAGTTTCAAAATATGTTGCTGCTTCATCTCCAGTTCCGTACTCAACTTCTGCCGATTCCAAAGTTCCCAATATTGATCATCCTTGGCTTGTTTAACAATTCCTTCCACGTACATTTTCCTTGCCAAAACTGAAAGCCATGTGAAAAATGGCCGATAAGCTTGCCTTCTTTAGACAATCCAGTGAAAAGCAGAAGCAGAACTTCACTAAATGAAGGGCGAAAAGTTGTTCGACCCAAAAAAAAGGGTGAAATGTTGAGCGTATTCCATCAGTTAAACAGAGTTATAAATGGCTAAAAACACGATTAGGCTACAAAGTTCAGTAGGAAGATAGTTAATTAACTCTGCACTTGTGATGAAATTTACTTTATTTACCAGCATATCGTTTCTACAAAAGAAATTGGTTGAATAAAATTGGCAAAAACAGTGACTCGCCTACAGCCTTAATATGATATATAGATGCTTCCAAATGAATTACATACATTCATCCAATTATAGAAAATCTTGAAACTGAAAGTACCTTGTACGGTGTTGTCAAGCAGGCTTTGAACTTCTTCAAGTTGGTCCTCCACTATACTCTACAATGTCCAAATCACTAAAACTAAGTAATATATAAGTGCAAGTTGATGGGACCAAAGATATAACGTACACAAATTACTATATTAGAGGAGCAAAACAACAAAATTATCAGACGTACATAATTTACTATAAAAGAGGAGCAAAACAACAAGATTATCAGAAACAGCCACATATACAGTAAAAGGGAGAAATTAGGAAGAACTAAAAAAACATATTAAAGCTCTGTACAAAATAATTGTAGATTACAACCATCTGAAGCTATGACGAGACAGATATGGAGAACAAAAAAAGCAATTTAAGCGCTAATAGAAAAACGAGAAGTGACCTCCTCAGTATACGTGCATCTACCATATCATGACAGAAAGGAACTCAGAGTCCTTGTTTCTTATATTGATAAAGGACGCAAAAAAATTACCAAGCTTCCAGCAATCAGAAAAACTTCATCTGAAGAGTGACATAGCATACATGCATAAGAACATAAGCTGAATTATACTAGAGTAGTGAAGGGACGCGACACAGAACTTTGAATAAAAGACAACCCTTACAAAAAATTCCAAGACAGGAAGCACTTTGAGCTACAAGAGAAACTGCAAGTCAACACGAAGGAAATATATGAGGCCTAGACATATACCTTCCACATCATGTATTGGCTAGAAAGATTCCCGATTCTCTCTTCTATCTCTTCAACTGGACCATTCAATGAGATGGTACATGCATCCTTAAAGCCACCCTTCCGCACTATAGAGTCCAAAAGTGTGTCCAGTTCATTGACCATCTCCTTGATCTGGAAATTCAATGAAAGTTAGTCCTTAATAAACAAGAAACCATCTAAATCCAGAACAATCCCTTTCCTGCACCACACCATGAAGACTAAAATCCCAAAGTCATAAGCATATGAAGTACCAACAAAAACAAAGAATCTTAAGGTATTCCAGTGACAAATCAACTATGCGTAGAATAAAATTATGTCAAATCATGATAGAGATGGCAAGCGAATTTATATTCACCATATTTAACAATCAATCCCATGATAGCACTGTTGGTTAAGATAAGAAGATGCACAAAATGTACAAACTTTGCATAACCAAGATTAAGTACGTAATGGGTAAGAGGTTATGTCATCACAAAAGAATCTCACATTTCCAGATTGTTTTGATGTGATTGGATCCTTCTTAGACATCCCAGTCTTGGGCAGAATTTTTATGTTATCCATGGAGGGATACAAATGATGGCTAGATGGTAAACCCGAAGCAGAGCTTTCCTGCAGCAACTGCGAGCTACGAACAGAAGGCAATGGCTCGATAATCCCGAACTCCTTCGAAGCTCTCTGTCCTCCACCTTTGATTGAAACACCAGATAGGTTGACTGAGGTAGTTGGGGCAGCACCTTCTTTGGGTATGGGATTTCCAAAAGGAGTACTTGGAACATTGGAAGAAGCTACACCAAAGGCAGGTTGAAACTTGTTGCCTTCAAATTGATTTGAAGTGAATGCAGAACTTGATTCAAAGCTCTTTGAAGATGTGCCTTTCCCACTCAGCCATGTCTGAGATGGAGAGATCTGAAAACCATGTGAAGCTGTTTCAGCTGCCACTCTCTGACCAGCCTGAACATCATTTTGGATCACTTGAGCAGTGGTACTGGAATTAACTCTAAATTTTTCCACAAATGAAGGACTAGATCCAACCCCTACAATCTGTTTAGAATCTTCTTTGCTCTCTGTGATGTTCTGTATTTCCTTAGGCAGTGGGAGCTTCGATGTTGATTGGTCAAGAAATGTGCTTTGGGGCCTTGGAAAGAGAGACTGAGTGGAAACTGCGCCAACTAAATGCTTTTCATCCAGAGCCTTCTCCATTAGATTAGATCCTTGTGGATGTGCAAATGAATTTAGATTCCATTTTCCGGTTATAGCTTCTTTCCTCTCTGTTTGATTAGTTATTTGTCTGGCTGTTGCAGACTCAGAAGACTTTGTGTCAGCTTTAACAGCAATCTCATGATCTTTTGGTAAGTTGTATCCTATTGTGTTGATGTCCCGAATTTGATGACCTGTAGAAACCTGCTGTGAAATCACCTCTCCCAAACCTGAGGAAACAGCGGAACTGACTTCTTCTTGGGCTTCAACTCCAGAAATATTCTCTTCCCCGTCAGCCGGCCAGCCAGTGTCAGGAAAATCAGTTTGTTCTGCAACACTACAAAGAAATAACACATCAGGCACAGTAGCAGAAGTGAGCTGAAGAGGCCTACCATGCTGACAACAGATTTAATAAGGTAAAACAAAATCAACAAAGCAACTAGGAGAGGGCAAAGGAGAATACCAGGCAACATTGAACATAATGAGCTTTCCTTCAAGAGAAAGACAAAAAAGGATGCAAAATGGCGAAAGGTCCTTTTGTTCCTCCACTCCAAGTTGAATTTTGACTTTCTCATGCATGGATACTTTGTCAATGCAAAGCCCCAGGATTGAATTGTCGTCACCATTTTCTGACCATAATGGAATTTTTAAATCTCCTCAGTACAGATTGGTACTTACAGCAAATAAGAAAATTAATATGCATGAAGAGAAACCAAAAAGCAACAGGAGACTGTCATCTGCATGATGAATGTACCACTGCCCCATCATTTTGTTTACGCTTAACTTACAATACACTATGCTGCACCAACAGCTCTACCATAGAGCTACCTAGGAAAACAATAGATCCAATCATCTCAAAGGAATCCTCCGCTAACGCCATTCACTCCAAGTCTGATCAACAAAAATATAAACCACATACTTGAAACGGTAGACATTGCAAAAGTGCAAGAATATGTAGTTATCTTGTCCTCGTGAAAACATTAGCACTTTCGGAACCCTGATAAGGAGGAATGGACAGAGTTCGTATCTAATCTTCCCGAAAAATGAACGTAAAAATAGATTAACTAACAAACAACGTATTAAATGAAAATGATTAAAAAATTTTGCAAGTCTATATATATGTTCATCTACAACCTCATGTACCTTGAAGCTCAATTCTTGGAAGCCAGTTATCTCGATCAATATCAACAACTACTGCTTCATTCATCTCCTCACCAAGTGACCAACTGAACAGGATAATGTGCTGGTCCACATTTTTTCGGTTAGCTGCAATTGCAAGCTTGCTGAAATGAGAAGAAGAAAAGACGTTAGCCTTTATCTGCTATGCAATATCGTTTCTGTGGATACTGCAGCAGGAAAAGATGCAGTAGCTAATCTCTGACGGTATTTTCAAAAGTCAAATATCTATATATATATAAGTAGGAAAAAAGAGGAAATCTGTCAGTTTAACTTTCTCATGAGATCAATGTGCTATTAGAACCAAAGCAAGAAGTTCAAATTTGTGAACAGGCAAGTAACTCGTTTTAATTTGCCAATTGGGTTATTTCCATAATGGAAGACCAAATTTTAACAAGTATCAACATAAGATAATTAGACCAAAATCAGGGCTTTGCACCTGACGCAAGTGATAAAAAATCACGTATTAAATGGCTACGAGTCAAAAGAAAAAAAAATTGAAATATTCTAAAATTATGACTCTCTCAAACGAGATATGATAAGAGGTGCAAGCAATCAGAGTCTCAATGACAAATAAAAGAAATAAAATATGGAGAGAAAGTAAAAATTAGGACATTACCATTGTTCCAAATAGTTAAAGAACAGATGCGGCCCACATCCTGCGGGAATAATATCATCCACAATTCCAGGGAAAACATCACAAAAGGACTGCAGTATTGCCTCAGAAGAAGCCTACAGAAATGAATATTACCAAAATGACTAATTAAATCATCATATTGTAAATTTAAATTCTTGAACATAGTCCTAAGGACGTCATTCAACGGGAACAGCATCCCCACATTCAAATATGTTGCTATACATATAACAAATGGCAAGCCACCATTTGCATGTCATCATATGAAAATGGAAAACTATCGAGACATAGGAATATGCCCTCTCCTTCACATCCTAGGTGCAGCATCTAGCAGCCATGGACTCATTTAGATATTTGTAGAAATTTTGTACAGCCACGACAGCAGGTGCACCAAAAAGTTCTCTTTTGTCACCAATGACATTTTCAGACGGTACAATTTTGATTAGAACATAAATGTTAAGACTGGCACACGAGAAAAAATAACTATGTCACAGGATTCCACACGAAACAATTTAATTACAAGAGGAATTTGGAAACCATCACAGCAAGAATTTACAATACAAGACAATGTGGTAATTAAGGGACCATGGTAGATCAGTGCGACTAGATCTAGTAAGTAGAGACTAAAACTACTTCAATTCCAAGCCAATCACCATAAAATCATACTGAAATCAAGGTCCGAAAAGTCACTTGTTAATTGTTCTTTGAGTACACAAGAGTATACAATTTAACTTTTCTAGTTACTAAAGAAGGTTGCTCATGAAGCCCTCTAGCTGCTTAATGATGAAGATGATGATGGTGATGATGATGATGATAATGATCACAATGATAGTGATAATATTTGCCAAATATTTTTTAAGATTAAACAATTGATAGTGAAAATTGTATCAAGGATTGTTTCACCCACATTAAAAAAATTGCAGTCTCTAGTCCTGATTACTTGCAAAAGATAACTTTCCTCCATGCCGTCTGAATGAAGTTGAACGCATCCTAGAACGATGCAATCGGGACGAACCCACTTGAGAGAATCCACTGTTCACAAATTCACCCACATTAAAAACCTTAAAGACCAAAGTTATTCCTTAGAAAGAATTCAAGTCTGAGCAGTATCATATATGAAAATAAACAACCCTTGCACGTGCAAATATGGAGCAAACTTTTTCTGAAGGACCATATTATTTATCCAAAATTTAATCTCAGTGAAAGATACAGCATAAATGATCATCTTCCAACTAACCTCAACTCAGGGTTATAGGAAGGTATTCCTTCAGATAACAAATTATAAGCAAATTGCCAGACAAAACATCTAAATTGGAACATCAGAGTCGATTTACCTTTCACACTAAATTCGTCAGACTCTCCTGTCCATGGTTGGAGTGACAATGCAATGTGGAACTTCTCATTTAATTTGGATGAAAGAATACTTAGGCTGTCATTCCTTGCCACAGCAATATAATCTTCTTTTGCACTGCAATCAACTGAAAGAAGAAAGGCGTAAATAGAGAATGAAGAATAACGAGAACGACTACGCTAATTTTTTATGTTCATTTTAAGGCATTACCGTCCAAACAAATAATTAATACACCATAAAGCAGCATTAAAGAAGTAAACAGAAACAACTTTACCAAACTAGACAAAACATGACGTTTAAGGTACTCCATAAGCATACTTTGTTAAAGCCAGAGCAGAGTTCGTTCCAGAGCTCATTGTAATACGAATGGGTAATAGAATGATGAAAGTTTGTATGTTTGATCCGATTATGGAACTTTCAGCAAGAGAATTTCTTGGATCAGATGACCATCAAGATTTGAATGATCTACCAGAACCCCACAATGTAATGAAGACAGCATGCTAAGAGAAAGCTAAGCACAAGCTTCACGTCAATTCGCAGTATGTATAGTTTAGTTCATCCTCTGAAATCCTAATAATCAGCACTAGATAAGTTGGTCTCTCATATTCAAAGATAGAAAATGACACATTGAAATAGAGTCCATGTTCTTGAGCATGAATTGAAACTAAAATAAAACGAGAACCACAAATCAAGCAGCATTATCGTGCAACAAATAAGTAATACAACATAAAGTAGCATTGCAGAAAGTAATTAGAAAGAACGCTACCAAACTAGACAATAATCAATGGTTAATGTACTTTACAAGGATACTTTATGAAACACAGAGCGAGATTCAAGAGCTCATCACAGTGTATGCAAATACACTGATCAACAACACACTATGTTTGATCCAATTATGGAACTTTTAGCAGCAGAATTTGTTGGATCGCGTAGCCATCACAGGGGAATGCTCTCCATAAAGAAAGAATATAAATGAAGACAGCATGCTAACTTAAAAGAAAGACTGAACGCGAGCTGCACGACAACTTTATAAGTAAAAAAAAGCTATTCAATGGTACTTTCAAGTCAAGGCTCAACAGAAGCAACAGCATTGGTAGCAAGTATAATTAATTTATCCTTCAAAATCATATAATCAGCAATAGCTAAGTTGGTCTCTCAAACCCAATGGGAGAAAGGACACAGTGAAATAGAGTCCACTTTCTTCAGCATGAATTGATATTAAACAAAAACCCTAGAAATCAAACCAAATCACAATGCAAACAAACAACAATAAGTAATACAACATAAAGCAGCATCGTAGACACTAAACAGAAAGAGCTTCACCAAACTAGACAAAAAATGATGGTTAAGGTACTCTACAAGAATATTTTGTGAAAGCCACAGCAAGATTCACTCCAGAGGTCATTGTAGTGTTTACTGCAACCTTGGTTTTTTTCGTTTTTTTTTCTTTCTTTCCTTGGACATTTCTGATGTACTTGAATCTTCGGCTACTTCTGTGTTGTGCTCCTTTATTCGGCTTTGGACATGTTTCTAAAACTCTGTAGTCTTTTGATGATTTTCTTTTGTTCTTCCTTCTTTCTTTCCATGTACATTTCTAAAGTACTTGAAGACATTATCTAGGAAAAACGATCCACTGCATTTGATCCACTCATGGAACTTTCAGCACCCAACTTTCTTGGATCAGATAGCCATCCCGATTAAACAATCTCCCATAAGCACACAATACAAATGAAGACAACATGCTAATTTAATAGAGCAAGACAAGTGTAATCTTCAAGTCAACTCTATCAGCCACATAAGAAAAGCTGTATTCGGTGGAACTTTCAAACTTTCATCAATGCTCTATGGATGCACCAGCTTTTATATTATGTATAGTTCAGTCTATCCTCTTAAATACAAATAATCAGCAGTATATATGTGAGTCTCTCAAACTCAAGGGGAGAAAAGAACATATTGAAACAGAGTCCATGTTCTCGAGCATGAATTGATACCGCAACAAAGAAGCAGTATGGAAATCAAGGGTGACGAGCAACGAAAGTCTCTACGGAACAATCTTGTTTTAAACTACCACTCATAATAAGCAGAGCCTAAGTGAAGAAGTTCTTGATTTTTAAAGCATACCGGCATCAACATTATCCATTAAACACTTTAAACATCCATCAATGCTCCCAAGATACAGGTTCCCGCGACTTGTCAGAAGAATGTATGAATTTTGCCTCTTCTTTAGCCACTTCATGTCCTTTAAAGAACTTTTTTCATCTAATGAGCAGGAAAAAAATGGTAGTTTCTCCTGCACGATTGAAGAGCTCAATTAGAAGCAAACCCTTGTCAAAAAGCATATATGTATTACTCCTTTATGAAAGAAGAACAAGAGTCAAAGACAACATAATTTCATCAAATATAATTTGAAATGCAGAATTTTAAGAACGGCACATGATGTTAACAGATAAAAGGAAGCTTTCTCTTTCCAATCCTATGTCAAAGTGTTTCAATTTCTCGGTTTTTAGTCGACCTAGCAAATAATTTGCATGCAAAACCTATGGAGAATAAAGATAAATAAGGGATAAAAATGCAAATTGCAAACAATCACCGCTTATTTCAAAATATGGTTTGGATTTTTGTACATGTGCACTACATCAGATACACAAAGCTAACAATTGTCAATGCAAGTACAACATAATAAATCAGATTTATTAACGAAACATTAGTCTTTATCCCACAAAACGAGGCTCCAGCTAGACCAGGATAATAAAACTCAACTAAGCATCCACGTCTATAGGACTGTAGCTCATTACTAAAGGAGGATACCGTCCACCAACTTCATTTTGACTCATAATTCTGTCTTTATTATGGATAACTTGAACCTATAAATGTAACTAGAGATATCTCAATTCCCAAAAGCCAAAAGAGCATATACAGGAAAATGTCCAACACGCAGGGCCAGCTATACCTATTCGTAATCCGAACTGAATGTAACAACATAGGCATCGGTCAGCGTCTAACAAGAATTCTCAATGAACATGCTCAGAAAAGAATCACAACATGACGAGAAAAAGTCGACTTTTTTTCAAGGATCTCCACATGTAGGGAGTGTAATTGGAAAAGGAATTCCGGCCCCAAAGTTTCAGCCATTTTCTCGTATAAACGATCTAACAAAAGGACTCTGAGTCTGAACTAACCTTATTGAGAAGCGAATCAACCGCGAAGAAGTAAACAGTCCCCTCAACAGTAGCCGCAAGCGTGGAAGAATCAGGAGAAAGCGAGAGCAAGCCAACCGCCCCCACGGGTACGTCCACGACGCTTAGTTCCAGCACGGAAGAATCACTCCCCTTCTCCTTAATCCTCTTCGCCGACTCCATCACATCCCCGGTCCTCGCGACGCAAAACCCTACAGACCGGAGCACGATTAGCGCCAAATCGCACCGCCACAGGCCACCAATCGGACCAACGTATCGAGGTCTACAAACTCACCGGAGGAGTGGGCCACGAAGACGAGCTGGAACCGCTCGGAGACGGCGAGCGGCCGGGACGGGAGGCGGCCGGGGCCGTACGGCCTGGAATCGCCGCCGCCGCCCCCCGTGGGCACGACCGGCACCGGCTCGCCGATCCGGGCGAAGAAGAAATCGGAGGTCTCCACGTGCTCCCCTTCGGCCTCGTCCTTCAGCTCGATCGTCGCCGCCATGGCCGGAGCTGGAGTTTCCGTCCGCGAGAGAGAGTGGAAGGGGAAGCAACAGCCGAGCTCCGATCGGCGGTTATCGGCGGTGATGACGAAGACGGTGCCGGTGGAAGTGAGTGTGGCTTCTTGGGCGGGAAGAAAGAGAGAGAGAGAATGAGAGGGAGATGGCTCGTGCCCTAGAGAAGGCTGCCGAGTCGCGCGACTTTACCAAAGTATGAAACGACGATATTATATAAACATTAAATTCAAAAGCATGTTATAAAAAAAAATTATATATCCGCAAACATCGTACTACCTTCGAAATGCATATGAACTATTGGAGCATTTGTCTACTGAACGATGTGGGAAAAAACTTTGAATCGTGTTATTGCGTCGGAATGAAAGGAAATTATTTCCCTAAATGCAGACGGGTTATGATGAAGTAGTCGATAATGAAGAGAGAGAGGAGAAGGACGAGAGGGGCGAAGAATCATTGCATCATGCATATGTGTTTCGCTACTTTTTTTTTACGAGGAAAGCACCAAAGTCTTTTCTTGCAAGGAGAGGAGAAGCCCAAACCGACTCGGCCCGGCCCGACCCGGCCTGGCTCTAAGAGTTGCAAACCGTTAACATTCGCGTGTTCGTCGAACAACGCATGGTTAAAAACACATGAATTTAAAGTTTATTAATGGGTAAACGACACCAATAGTCATCGAATTTTGGTTCAATGTGTAACGTGGTCTTTTGAACTTTTAATTTATTTAATGTGGTCCCTAAACTTTAACTCAATATGTAACGTGGTATCTGAACTTTTAATTCGTTCAATTTCATCCTTGAACTTTTGGTATATGTTTAATTTAGTCCCTAAACTATATGAGAATATTCAGTATAGTCATTCCATTAATTCAAGTTCATGGACTATATTAAACATTTTCATATAGTTCAGGAACTACATTGAACGTATACAAAATGTGGAGAGATCACATTGAACGAATAAAAAGTTCAAGAATCACATTACATATTGGACTAGTTCATGAATTGTTTGTGTCATTATCCCTTTATTATAAAAGACCATGCCAGTAAATAAAATCCATTAATGCTATCAACAGTGGCTACACATAATCTCACGTACACAAACATACACAATTGGGTTGAATCCTAAACATCGAGCCACGGTTGGCACACATATTGGCACATCGGCAACCGTAACAATTGTACCAATTGGAATAATCTTCTCGATGTAATTATTGCTATTTTGCCAAAATCATTCTTAATTCATGCCAAGTCCAACCAAATCAGCAGCCGAAAAGGGAAATTCATCCTTTATTTAACTAGAAAAATTTAAATTTGTCACAAAAATGACAGCCTCTTATTTCCCTCGTTGAAAATAAATCTATCCTTGGCTTCAAAACTCACATTCAAATCAATTAAAAAAATCCCCTTTCCTTTTGTTTATCTTTATTTCTGGAAAAATAAATCCGATAATGTCAAGACTCGCTTCACTGACTAACTAGAAAACATCCACGTTCTGATATTCATAAATATTTAGCAATTAGAATAATCTTTCTAATGTAATTATGGTATTTCTTTTTGGCCAAATCAGCAATCCAAAAGGGTAACATTCATCCTTTCTTTGATAAGAAAAATCTATATTTTGTCGCTAAATGACAGCCTTTTTATTTCCCCTGTTGAAAAATCAAGCATTGGCTTCAAAATCGGCATATAAATCGATTTAACAAAGGGTTACTACTACAAAAAAAACTCTCAAATTGGTATATTTGTGATAAATTTATCTTAAACTAATTTTTTGACCATAAAAAATTTTCAATTGGTATATTTGTGACATATTTACCCTCCACTAGTTTTCGTTTAATTGGATTAATACAAAAAAAATCACAAATTGATATACTTTTAACAACCAGAGGGGTCAAACCCCAAACTGGTACACCCATCAACTGTCACGTGTCATCCAACTCAGCAATTTGACGGTAAAATTTAACGTAAATTAACGGAGGGTTTGTTACGAGTGTACCAATTTATGATTTTTCATAGTGTTAACCCTTTTAAAAAAGAAAAATACCATTTTTCGCCGGTTCAGCTTGATCTCTATAAATGATAACCCTTTGCTTAATAGGACACTCATGAAGAAAATCCGATAATGTCAAACCCCAAATTAGTGCACTCATCAACTGTTACGTGTTGTCCAACTTAGCAATTAAATAATAAAATTTAATGTAAATTAATAGAGGATTTGTCACAAATGTATCAATTTAAGGTTTTTCATAGTATTAAACCCTTCTAAAAAAGAAAAATACCCGTTTCGACGGTTTAGCTTGATCTTTGGAAAACAATAACCCTTTGCTTAATAGGACACTCAGGAAGAAAATCCGATAATGTTGAAACTCACTCAACCCGACTAACTTAATAATATCAAACAGCAACTTTTCTATCTAAGTATATTTTAGGAAATATTTCAGATGGACTCCTATTCACCTTAGGAAAGTGCAAATTCTATCTGGCCTGGCTAGTAACATGTTATATATAATGCTTCAGAAGCTGTGAACAGAGAAACAGTCGGACATGGAGAGCAGTCGAAGCCAAAGTGACGAAGCCAAAGAAGTCCTTCAAGCATCGCTGTTTCTTTCCGTATTGAAGCGCACCGGCGATCGTGTCTCCGATGGTGACAAACCCGCGATATCCAAGGACGCTCCAGAGAGCAGTTCGGGCACGCCGCTTCGCCAGCTGCGCAGATCCAACCCTCCCATTGTCCGGCGCGTGAACGCGCTGATCGACTCTATCGGGCGATGCCGGGGTCCGTTCGAGAAGCGGTTGAAGTCGAGCGACCTCAGAGAACAACAGAACCGGCTCCTCCTGTGGAAGGACCACGTCCGGGAGTTCATACTCCCGTTGCTCGAGGATGACGACGATCCCGCGCGAGGAGTGGAGGTGACGGCGTTTAATACGGAGGGAAAGACGTTTCCTCTGCGGTTCAAAATTTGGTGCGACAAGGTGTACGTCCTCATGGGCAATTGGAAGGCGTTCGTCGAAGAAAATCAATTGGAAGACGCGGATGTACTCATGATATGGGCGTTTCGCGACGTTCGGACCGAACGTTTGTGCTTCCTGATCTCTAGGATGCCGAACGCGCCCGGACAGAACCGGACGGAGAAGGGGGCTCGAAGAGAGGGACGGAAGCGCATCGAGTCGAAGCCCCGAAAGGCGCTTTTATCCGGCTAGGCAGGACGATTGGTTCTCGCCGGCTTCGTCGCATTCGTCTTCAGCGGCTTCCGTTCCTGCTTCGTCAGAGTTTTGGCGCCTATTTTGGTGATTACAGTATTTTTTGCGGATATCTAACTGTAAATTCATTGTCTCCATTGTGAATATTTCTTAGGACTATTATCAACTGTTCTTATACTTTTATCTGTTAAATAAAAGATTTAAATTTAGGATCTTGTGATACCGCTATTAACTGATTTTTACTCCAGGATAATTACTGAATATTCGGTTTGTGTTAACATGTTCCTCACCTCACGATCAGTCCATCACAGACATAGTTGATCCAAGATTGGGTTTGACAGAGCTGGCAATACTCGACATGATCCGCTTGCATGACTTGAATGAGAGATGTAAAACACGAACTACATAGAGAAAATCCGAATACGACATGTCACATCTTACTTCATACGTTGTCATGAACCGACACGAATTCACGCGTCTTCGTCGTAATTCAGTTATTTCACACAGAATGAAAATTAAGAAAGGTAAAATTATGAATCCATTGATGACATTATAGATGAGTTTCCATGGATATGAGGACCGGCCAGTGGACATCGTTGTCCATACAATCCACACTTTGTCCAGGTTATATCTGCATGAGGAAGGGTGACGAGCGGACATGTCTCGAACTTAAATTCGTGAAGAAACCCAGATCCAAGTGGATTCCCTAATTTGAGTAAGTTTCCTCTTTTGAATGATTTTCTAGTTCGAGTAGCTTTTCTACAACACTTGTATGGCTTTGTTTCGCGCATAATTTAGGCTGGGAAATACTCGAGCGATTTAGCGATTGCGACTCCGATTCATAGTGGATTTCTCAGTGGAAATCTCTTCTCTTGGTGATTTATTTTCTTGTGTTAGACTTGAATTGCAAGAGGTCACGCGTAATATGGACTTTGATTATTTTGGCTAGGTAAAGGTTTGAGCTCTAGACCCATATAATGAAAGATTTTGCATAACCACTAGCAATTGTTCAAAAGGCTAAAATTATTAAAAGAACGCGTGATTTGATATTTAATTATTCTATCCAATCTCTACCATTATTCAGCATACCACGTCAATTGACAAAAACATGTATTATGTTTGTGATTTTTTTTAGTCTAATTAGTTTATGCTTGATAGGGCCACTCCTCATTTATCAATCAGAACAATCTTTTTAATGTATTATTGTTTTTTTTATATTGCCAAATCGGCAGTCCAAAGGTAACATTCATCCTCTCTTTGATTAGATAAGTCTAAATTATGTCACTAAATTACGGCCATTGATTTCCCTTGTCGAAAAATCGAGCATTCGCTTCAAAATCGACATATAAATCGATTCGAGTAATTTAAAAAGAAAAAGGAAAAATCCCCTTTCTGGCCGGTTCGCTTGATTTCTGGAAACCGATAACCCTTTGCTTAATAGGACACTCGCGAAGAAAATCCAATAATGTCCATACTCACTCGATCTGACTAACTGGAGTATATCTTGATTACGCAAAGGATAATTAACATCAAGCAGCACTCATTAAAAATATTCCAATCCAAGTATTATTTTAGGAAATATTTCGAGAGACTCCTACTCAATTTAGAAAAAGGGCAAGATCAATTGGGCAAAATCTAAGTGTAAATATGTTATACACATCGCTTCGGAAGCTGTGACTAGAGAAATAGTTGACTTGACATGGAGAGAAGTCAAAACCAAAGCAAAGAAGTGCTTCAAGCATCACTGTTTCTTTCCATATTAAAGCACACCGGCGATCATGTACCTAGGGGCGACGAAGATAAGCAGTCGGAGGACGTTCGGGCAAGCAGCTCGTGCGCGCCTCCCCCGGCCCGCGAGCCGTGCAATCTGGACCCTCAGCTTGTCCCCCGCGTGAACGCGCTGATCGACTCTATCGGGCAATGCCGGGGGTCGTTCGAGAAGCGGGTGACGGCGAGCGACATTGCCGGCCAGCAGAACCGGCTCATGCTGGTGAAGGAGCACGTCCGGGAGCTTGTGCTCCCGTTGCTCAGGACCGGTGACGATCCCGGCACAGGCATAGAGGTGAAGACGTTCAATACGAAGGGGAAGACATATCCTATGCTGTTCAAGCTTTGGTGCAGCAAGGTATATGTTCTCACGAGCGATTGGAAGGTGTTCGTTAGAGAAAATCAACTGGGGGTCTCGGATGTCCTGACGATATGGGCGTTCAGCGACGTCCGAACCCGAGAATTGTGCTTCGTGATCGCTCGGAGGATGGCAAAAGATCTCGAGCAGGGCCCGACGGAGAAGGGACTCAAGGCGAAGGACGGAAGCGCGGCGAGTTGAAGCCTCGGGAGTCGGCTTTTTAATCGGCTGGGTAGGATGATTGGTTTTTGCCGGCTTCGTCACATTACATCTTCGGTAGCTTCCGTTCCGATTTGGTCAGGTTTCGGCAGCTATCCAGTGCGTACATTATGCTCAACTGTTATCTAACAACAATTTTATAAGAACACTGTCAATTATTTTGTAAATTTAAGTTGTTAAATGAATGCGTGATTTTACTATTTAGATGTTCTAACGCTTTCTCTCGATGCATAAATTGGACTTTTGCCTTAAGACTAAGCGTGGAAACAATAACAAATGAAGCATGCCCAATACCATGTAAAATTTTGTATAATAACTGTCAACTGTTTTAAAACTTATTTTTTAATATTTGAGATATTCTAACATTCATGTCATAATATTGATTACCTAATTTATATCATAAAGCAAAGAAGATCTATTCCCAGATCATTGTTGAATGTTGGATGCGTGTTCACAATATACTTAATTTATGCACTGAATTCTAAAAAGGGCATGCAAGTACTTAATTTTATCGTGGAAAATAAGTAGCATATCAGGCAGTTGCTTGTGCGATCTATCGATCGGAGATGTAGTTGATCTTTTCGTAGAGTTGGCAATGCTAGATAGCGATCCATTCGCACGGCCTATATGAGGGAGGTAAAACACGAATTACAAAGAAAAAATCCGAATATGACGCGACACGACCTGTCACGCCTAACTTTGTGTTTCGACATGAATCGACACAAAAATAACATGTTTTCATCGTAATTCAATTATTCCTCGTGTAGAATCGAAATAAGATGTTTTGGGTCGATATGAATTGATACGCTAGCATGGATCGCGGGGCCTAGGTTTTGGCTACACGACACTTAAATCGCTGGATTTCTTTGGAAAAGCAAAATTTTGATGTGTGACTTGGCTTGTTAGCTCTTGGGTAAGAGTTTTTTCTTCGTTCTAAAAGTTATGCTTATGTGAAGATAGTGCTTTGAAGGACATGATTGAATGCTTATTCTTCATGGACTAATTCAATCGAGCATTCAAGCTCATAGAATGATATGATCTAAGAGTTCCTTTTTAACTTATAAGTGGAGCGAGCACGAGGAAGGGTGATAGGAGAAATTGTTAAGAATTTGTCTCGAGTTTATGGACTAATTCAATCGAGTATTCAAGCTTAAAGAATGATCGAGAGTTCCTTCTTTACTTATGAGTGAGGGGTGTGCACGAGGAAGGGCGACCGGCAAAAATCGGTATAAAATATGTCTCCAGTTTCATTCCGTAAAGAAAACTTGATTCAAATAGCCTTTTGAGTAGGTTGCCTAAAGGATGAGAGCACCGGTCCGGTCCAACCAGGGAATCGGACCCAACCAGTTCTGGGCGGTTCTCGGTTCCGAATTTTCGGAACCGGCAATGACCGGTCCTCTTCCCGGTTCCTTGCACGGAAACGGACCAACCGGACCGTAAAGCAAAAGCTGCATTTCAATCAAAGATGCCACGTGCATCTGCAATCGGAGCGTCTCAGCCACGAAGATACACCGAGTATATTAATAGATCTTCACTGCGTTGATCAAGACGATCACGTGGATTTCTCGTTCGAACCGCCGGACTGAAAAACAGCAGCAAAGATTTCGGAACTTTTAACATTAAACTGCAAGCAACCAAGAACGAAATTACATAGGATACGTAGTTTACAAAGTGTTTCAGGTACACCATCAGCTTGATTAGCTGTGTACAAAAAGGTCTGTCACTGCTCAAACTCAGTGCCTCCCTGAGCTTCCAAAACAACATCAAAAGAAAAAGATAAGCCAGCTGCTAAAAGAGTCTTCCACAACCTCGTTCTTACTGAGAAGGGAAGCCTCGAATTACATTGGACAGTGCATTCTCCAGGGCGGGTGACCATTCCTCATTCACCTCAGCCAAAATGATTCTTTCTGTATGATAAGCAAAGTTATTAAAAAGAGGCCTCCTACGATGTGTAGATCGCCTCCGTTACACGACACGACAGGACACCACAGCTACGCCCGTTTGAATAGAGAGCGTGAGCGAGGGGAACCGACTTTGGGGCCGCTCCTAGAGAGGCCCACCCGCAGGGGCTAGGAGCACCACATGACCAACCACATACATAATGTCACATGTTATGTTTAGTAGCCTACGTTTGACCGAAGGAAATTAAAATTAGGCCCTTCATTGGGTTAAAAAGGGTGTAGTTGCTGTTAGCGTTTTGGTTTTTCAAGGGGGTCGGGTTTAGACTTGGGACCCGCTGAATGTCTGGCCGAAGGACCAATTGGGTGGGGCCGCGTCGTTGGAGATCGAGGTGCGGCCGTCACTGGTGGTGACCTTGAAGGAGAGGGCCTGGCCGTTGAGGTACGAGTTGCTCTGCCAGTTCTGGCCCCAATTCCTAGACATGGCTTGCCAGTCGGTGTTGGAGCCTTTGATCGACACCGCCACCACGTCCCCGGCGCCGCCGACGTTGGTTATCAGGACAAGGTTGAAGTAAGAGTGGCCGTTGATGGTGAATCTGATCCCACCCGTCCTCACACAAGACACCCTGGACGAGCACATAACATCGTAAGTGTGATTGTTGACGTCAATTAGTATTTTCTGACATAACAGAAAGTGCCGTGATCTAACAAAAGCAGACACTAAGCTCATTCAACTGTGTGCTCACCTTCTGTACTGAACAGGAACTATTCCGGCTTTGTACTGAGCAATCTGTTGGAAGACCGGCTGGGCGAGGTCGAAGTGCTCCAGAGGGGGATTGCACCATCCTCCATTGTCATTAGGGAGGGCAAGGTTAGGAGGGCAGAAATTGGTGGCAGTGATGATGATGGAACCAGGCAAGCACCACTGGTTGTCATTCACACACTGGATCTCATAGCATGCTCCACAGCTCTGCCCATTGTTGAACAGGGCAGTGCTCAGGGCAGCTGTTTTTGTGCCATATCCTTGGCTAATTAGATTCCCATACCCACAAGCCCCACCTGAAACAGATCCAAAGAACTTGTTAACTCAGAAACCAGAAAAAAAAATGTTGTAGAACATGTAATTTGTCTATCTCACTCTGAGAAAACATGTAAGCGTGGATATTACTGTTTCTAGATTTGTGATTCGCGGGGTCTAAGGGGGACGAGACTAGGCGATGATTTCTCACGAACCCGCCAGGGGATAAATATGTGAGTGACAGGAAAGTAAGTGCAGAATTTATGGGAATGCAAGAGAGGGGATTGCTGTTTTATGTCGCTACTAACTCACCCATTGTTCCAGAAGCGTCACCGCCTCCATAGAAAGTGGCATGGGCACTGGTCCATGCACTCCCATCACTTTGGACTGTCTTCAGCAATGCGAGGAAGGCCACAATGGTGAATCCAAGAGAACCCATTTTTGGCTTGCAGCGAGAAGTTTCAGCCCAAGATGAGAGAGAAAGAGAGAGCAGCTTGGAACTTTAGGTGAAAGGCCAGGGAGAGAAGTGAGGAGGAAGAGGGACAAGTCGATTGTTTATATAGAACTGGGAGGGAATGGGAAGTGGTGGGGAATAAAATAAAGGGATGGAAATATGGAGGAACAGTATCTAAACTGCTAACAGAAACAGAAAAAACTGCAAAAAAATTAACACAAGTTGTTTGTGGACATGGAGTGGGGAGGACTCCAATTTTTCTACTTTGTTTTTTGGAATTCCCCATATTCTGCCTAGATTTGTGATCCCTCTGAGTGGACTTTTTGACCCTTTTAGTTTGTGAGGACCAAGGCACATTGGGAAGAACCCATTGCCATTGGTTCAGTTGAAGACCGGTCAGAGAGTTCGCAATTTGGGTGAGAACGAATTGAATTTGATTCCAGGGGTGGTGTTAAAGATACCCCCAAGTGCATTTAATTGGAGCTTTTACTTGCTCAACTTGCCCAAAATCACCTTAATTGCATGAGCATAATCTCTGTTTCCACTAGGCTTGATGGCTTCAGTAGTTGCACTGGGGGATTGCAATGCATTGAAAACAATGGGAGGATTAAAAGGTGCGTGATTGACTTAGATGGACTTACGCTTTTTATTGTTGGTGTACTTAATATCTTATGCTTTTTATTGTTGGTGTATTATGCCTTAATACCTTTGAATGTATAGGATAGCTAAGAGCAATCTTAGGCTAATGAAAAGGAAATGAGAAAAGAAAGATATGGACCGGTATGGAGCTAATATACTATTCGTTTTGCGGGATTGTCAACAAACATAAATGGATAGGCTCTATGTGGTGCATGGAAACTCTTTTAGCAATTACGTTATGTGAAATCTATAGCCACAACATTTATGAGAACACAAATACACTTAGATCATATTGACTTCAGTCGATCTAAGATAGCTTCCCTCGGATATCGCTACGACAAGTGCTACAATATAAAAGTTATAAAATAGCCCTAGTGGGGGAATAGGTTGCAGATGAATGTGGGCATATATTGAAGTAGCTAAAAGGCTTCTTCATGGAGAAAATGG
This sequence comes from Syzygium malaccense, assembly GCA_031216405.1. Classification (NCBI taxonomy): domain Eukaryota; kingdom Viridiplantae; phylum Streptophyta; class Magnoliopsida; order Myrtales; family Myrtaceae; genus Syzygium; species Syzygium malaccense. Next base: position 20,770,735 of record CM062262.1, on the reverse strand, counting down.
CATTCAATTGCGAGCAAGTAAACAGTTGGTGGGGGCAGTTAGCTAACCCTTGAGCTGAAACCCAGATAGCCTCAATTTATTGCAGTCCCAAACCAAATTTAAAACGGTTCTCAAGGTCTGGCCTTTTCCAGAGCGTGCTTCGTTAGGTTCCATAGGGCGGCCGTCAATAATTAATATGATCATAATGAATTCATGTAGCCAACAAGCCCGTACTATTCAATGTCAGTGAATAATTGAGAGGTTGGGAAGGCATTGGGCTATTCAAGTTCAACCAAAAGGGGGATAAAGATAAAAGAAAAGCAAGGATTTTTTCAGCCATTGAATTGCCAGATTCTTCCTCCTCCTCCTCCTTTTCGCATGGAACGGTGACAGTTGATAGTTAAAGGCACTCCAACTGAAATCCATGTCAACAGATGCTGGAAAACGTATTGAAAGAAACATCAGCATAGCAAAGTATGAGGAATCCACTAAAGTTTCAGTGGATGAGGGACTCTTTTTGGTCGCTTATATTCTTTAGATAGATGCCCTGACTCAACAAAATGAGAGGCAGCATTTGCAACATTGCAGAGTCCAAGCTTTATATTCACTTTAAAGCAAAACCAGTGTCATATGCTACCTTTTGTCTTCCTCTAGCCAAAAGGAAAAGAAGAGCAAGAAGAAGGGAAAAACCAAGAAATGAAAAGTAATAGTTTGAGACGTAAGCCGCAATCAGCTGCACAACTTGGACCTCATTAATTGGCAGTATGAACAAAAGGGTCATCTAATCTTCTGATAATTTTCCCTGGGTTGGACATTATTTTATGTGATTTGGAGTTCTTGAGATTCTTCGGTTTATGAGTAAAGAAAAAAGTAGAATCACATGGCCACATCTGGGCACATGGGGTTGCTGTTGGGTGATAAAGAAGGCTCACCCTTTTTTTAATCTGACTTTTCATCATCATCAGTTTTCTGGGAATTTGTAAAGAAAGGTTATAATGAATTCTTGCCATTTTCCCATTGGAAATGCAACTTCTGTTCAGCGTAGTGAGCCTCTGACTTTTTTTCCCTTGGGCACCAAAGTTAAAGAAATGAGCAAGAAACTTACTGCCTCAAATTCAGGATCTTTTCTGACCAAACAAAAAAAAAATTTAGGATCTTTTGAAATTAGGTTAAATAAAGGTGGCCTGCATGTGGCAAACCAACCCAGCTTAAGATAAACTGAACTGCTCTCTCTCTCTCTCACTTGCCTTGCTTCTGGTTCATTTGTCTAAGAGGAGTTGAACCTTTTCAGTCATCTCTTTTTGGCCGCCTTAGCTGTTTCTGCATGATGGGTGCGAGTTGCTGTCCTTGCTTCTCCCTGGATAATATTCCTATACTCACTCAAGCTTTACAGCAAATTCAAGGCTCCGGCGTGCGACGATACAACCATGCATACGTTAAAATGTTGCGGATCGTGAGTGTGCACGCGCGCGAGAGGAGCACTTTTCTTATTAAGCTCTTCAATCTAATGATTATTACTCAAAAGATTGTACATGACTCGTCCATGGACCATGCCTTGTCTGAAGAATTGGCATCCTGAGGGCCCTTTGTACTGTCATCAAGTAGTCAGCTTCCTGTTTCTTTTAATTAGTTTATCATCATAGACTCATAAATAGTTAAAGGGAAAGACCGTGGTGCGAACTCACCCAATATGAAAGTACCACGGTAATGGAATTGATAGGAAACATCACGTATACAAAATAGGGATAAGTATACTAAAAGTCCTAAAATTTATCACGAAAGTACAATTGAGTCATAAAACTTGTCATAAAAATGCAATCAAGTCCTAAAACTTGTCATGAAAGTGCAATTGAGTACTAACTTTCAAAAAACGCAATCAAGTCCTAAAACTTGTCATGAAAATGCAATCGAATTCTAAAACTTTCGAAAAATGCAATCTACGGAAGAATTTGATTGGATCAATTTGACAAGTTTTAGGACTTGATTGCACTTTTTGAAAGTTTTAGGGCTAAATTACACTTTCACGATAAGTTTTATGACTTCCAATATACCTATCCCTTTAAAATAAAATGGTGGCTGTATCTAACCTGGATGCCAGCAAAGCGGTGAAGGAAAAATCATGTCGTGGTTTGAGCAAAAAGTTGTATGCTCGTAGGAGTAATTTACGTGTTCAGAAATTTTTTTTTTTTGGTAAGGGTGTTCAGAAATTGAAATGGCATCAATTTCTATAGCTTTGCCGGGCAACTTCAACTCTAATTGTTCCCAGAATGCGTGAGGACCTTTAAGGGGGTGAACAGTCGAGACCTCGTGGCATCTCTCCAAATCGAATTCATCAGTCGATCCGAACAGCTCAAGATAATCCCGACCAAGATTCCTTGGTGGAGTCCCACGCCCTGCGCACCCGTTCGCCACTCTATTCCTAGCTCTTCCCACCTCTCGGGCGAGACAAGCGTTTGTTTTTTATTTTTTCAAAAAGGAGCACGGTAGAACGAGCAGTATTAGTGACACCTGGTTTTCCACTTGATGTAGAGCCCCGACCGCGGGAATAGTCAATTGGGTACCAACATTCGAGATCAGCTAAAAGGCAAAAGGCCTCGCCTATACCTACGGGAGCTACTACGCTCGCATCCTCACTCATCCTCCTCACGTGAGGATCCGAACGAGACCTTAGAGTCTTGACATGGCCAAATCGAATGGTTATTCTATGAATTCGTAAATAGCTATAACTAAATACAATTGAAGGATGAGTCTTATCTATTTATTCATTGTTGCTCTTATTTGACGAAAGGTTGCGTCTCTTCAAAAGGACGTGCCTCTTTGGCCATTTATACAGGAGTGTGGGTATTCTAAAGACATGGTTGTTGATTTGCCTTCATTGCATTTCGTTCTCTGTGTAAGTTCGAATCCTTCTTCTCTTAGGACGCAAGCTAGGAAAGGAATATGGGCCCGTTTGGTTCGATTTTAGGGGAATGCAAATACCTTTGGGCTAAAGGGGTTTTCCGAAATGCAAGCAGTATTTGATAAATATTTTTTAAAATCAACTTGAGCTAAAAAACTTTTGCTAATTTAAAAAAAAAAAAGCTCCGGTGGAGCTACACCTCCGACAGCCAAATCTGGTCGCCGGCCACCATCGCCTAGGGTCGCGCGACCCCGGCAATTGCTGCCTAGGGTCGCCAGACCTCGGGCGGTCGCTTGGGTCGCGTGACTCGAGCCAACCGTTGCCTAGGTCGCGCGACCCAGGCGACGCTCGAGGTCCGGCGACCCCAGGCGGCGGTCGCTGGACCTCGGACGTCGCTTGGGTCGCACGACGCAGGCGACCGCCCGAGGTCCGGTGACCCTAGGCGGCGGTCGCCGAGGTCAGGCTAGCCCTCAGGCGGCAGTCACCGGCCGTCGGACCTCGGTTTGGGAAAGATGAACAGTGTTGATGAATAGTGCAAGTTGCATTCTGAAAATGCAACTTTCCAAAGCACCTCCGGTGGAGCATTGGCCAAAGGTCCCTTGGGGAGCATTCCAAATGCAATTGCATTTCCCAAAAGTAAGTAAAAAAAATTGCCAAACATCATTTGCATTTGACCAAGAGACTTTAGAGCCCAAATGAGCATTTGGAATGCTAAACCAAACGGGGCCTATTAGGGTTGGAGTATTGGATTTTGAGGACAAAATTCTAAATTAAACAATTGCATTTTGGATTATGGCAGCGATGACCGGATGTTATGTCAGCAATTTCCTGTAGACATTGGCCGGAAGGGCTACATTAAATTTTCGCATGAAGATTTAGAACTACGTTGGCAAAATTAGAAAGTTCAAGATCGAACGACATCCGTACGATAGGTTTAAGACCAATTGGATGCTTATCCTCTTTAAAGTTAAAAAGTTATATGCTCAATTTTCATAGATTCGTGGCTCATGGCTCCTAAATCGTTCGAATTTTACAATTTGTGCGGTGCCGTTTCTCCTAATAAAAAGCATTTATTCGCTCCTATGTATATCCAAACTATTGATAACTTAAATGATCAAACATCATTAGCGGTGCCCCAATCGCGTGTTGACTAATATGTCACATGGAGCTCGTTAGGAACTTGTCATGTGTTTCCAAAGGGAATCTTCATTAACACTAATCTCAAGATCTCCCCTTGATTTTTCTTCTTTTCTTTCTTTGATAGACTATAGTCATCGCACCGGAGATATGAAATCACGAACATGTCGCAAAATTCGGACCAGAATGCTACAATTTTTTTCGAAATCGAAAGCTTGATAGGGCATCGAGGTCAACACAAAACTTCAGGAAAGTCACAGCCATCTTCCTTAAATCTAATGCGATGCAACCACTCAAATGAGATTGGAACATTAGAAAAGGAACATGCGAGATCATCGAAGAACGAGCAGATGTGGTTTATCTGTACGCAATGGTACGACATCGACTCTGCTCAAACCTCCCTCGGATCACATGAAAAGTTTCTCGGACGTTTGCTCATGGAGAATAGCGATCGATTCACATGATCCTCGATCACTTTCATTTATTGCAACAAGCCTCCACTTGCTTGGATTCTTTTCTATATTTCTCTTTGTTTCTATTCCAATAGGATAGTGTGTGAATCGTAGCTGGTGGACAACGTTCCTTGACCAAAACCCTAATCATGGAGATGTATAAGTCAACTAGCACATTAGCCATCGTGTTCGTGCATCTAATTTTATAAGGAGAAGAAGGTAGGGAGGTGCTATGGAAAACAAGCAAAAGAAGGGTATTGATATTTTTTGATAAGTCAACTAGGAAGTCATTCATATTTTCTCGTCGGAAATGCTGGCTCTCCGATAGAATGATGACCCTCTCTTGCTAAGAAGAAACCTTACTCAGCTGGATCACAGGGTTCGAATAGTGATCGAAATTACAATGAACTCTGCACGCAAAGCCAGCCGAAGAAAGCCTCCGGATTGAGAAAAAGAGAGCGCGCGCGTGTCTATACGATTCTGTATCTCATGTGGACCACATGAATAAATACTTATTTGGATCAAGGTCCACATGGGTCGAATCCACCATGACCGGTGATTGCGTAGGCCCCACATTGACGATAGACATGATTAATGGCCAGTGATCATATTAGATTCATGAATCTGGATTCAAGCAAAGACAATCTCGTCCACATGAGCTTGGTAAAGAGCGACAAAAGGGTCCGGTGACCATGCAGAGCAAGTATGTTGCGAGTGAAAAAAAAATTCTCTTATAAACTCGAACACCCTTTCGAACTTCTTGTTTAGTCAAAATTTTCCATATACTAGTTGAGATCTAAATTTGGGCAATACCCTTCTGTTAAGTTAACCAATGAAACCCTAATGGTTAAATAATTTTTTCTTTTTTTTTTGGTCGAAATGGTTAAATAGTTCGCATAGACATTTTGTGCCCAAAATAAAACAAAGCTTTAGGAGCGTAATTCATAAATCACATATAGACATTTTGCCTAGTAACCAAGGATATGAATCATCCTTGAGGCCTAAAATGAGAATGTGAAGTTACCCCTTTGTTCATCTCATGCATGAGATGAACAATGAAAGCTGTGAATGCAAGCATACCGTTTCACAACTTCTTTTCAAGCAAAAACGTCCAAAAAACTTTCTTCGTATACAAAATGATACAGGCACATCGCATTGCGTTGCCTAATTGCGATCTATCTCGTGTGAAGAGACTTCTTGACTGCTAGCATCTTGATGGGGTTGTGGCGATGGGATCGCCTCATATCATAGGTAATGCAAAGTAGTTATGGCGATGCTAAGAGAGAATCGTTAGCATTGATAGTCCCATCCCCACCATCTTACCAAGAACAATATACAATGCGATCAGAAGATGTCACGTCCTTTTCTTTGTAATGTAAGATGCTTCACGAAGCCGGCACATGGTCGTTACATAAACTACACTAGTGTCCATACACAACGTTGAAGTTGGAGGATTTTTGTCTACGGCGATTAGACCTTGTCGACTTTGAGGCGTGGAGAATATCTCTTAATCATTGTCAGTCGTTCTTATGAGTAATGAAAGAAGGAAGAGCCGGTCTTTTGTCGTGATATTAGGTATATATTATGAAGAGAGAGAGCGAGTTATGGGCTTCCCGATAATTGTCGTAGGTTCGCACATCGGTGTACTCATTCTCTCCAAGTGAATCTCCTTCTATTTGGTCCTTCCAAGCACCTCAACGTTCTCACGTCCCCCTCGCCTGTTGGAATCTTATTCTCCAATTGCAAATCAAGGAAGCCTTGCACCAACACGGACGTCTTATCGCTAACATCATCTGCATATGAACTTATAAATGTAGAGGATATTAACTCTCCACGATGAAATACACGTATTGGTTCACACAGGACATTCTGTCCTCTTTAAAATACATGGGAGTATTGCCGAAATTTCAAGGTCGCACAACCTCGGATTGGCGGTCACGCGAGCTCGAAAGCGGGGTTGTGCCTCTATCTCGGACCAAAGACGGACCTTGGTGGGTGGTGGCAAGACCTCGAAATTGTGATGGTGGTTGTCGCTTTGGTTGTAGGCGATTGAGGTGCGGCTCACTTTGGGCCCTATATATTTGCTTATTTTTTCATTCCGTCTGTCATTTCCTTATTGACTATGGATTTTTAATGTTAGTTAATTGCCCGTTTGTTTCGCAAAGAATGAGTGATTTGAAAAATATTTTCCTAAAAATAATCTTTTGTATCGTTTACAAAAATGAATAAATAAATAATATTTTCATCTTTCACAAAAATATTTGAACATAAATTATTGTCAATAACGAAAATATTTTCCATTGACTAATTATTTCAAACGACACAAACGACCATTTTTAGGAAAATATTTTTCAAATCATGTATTTTTCGCCAAAACAAACGGAGTTTAAGATAAGAAAAAAAGGGTTTTATGAGTATTAATACTTAATTTTTGAAAACCAATAGCTTTAACTACTAATAACTTGTGAGAGAGTTTTCTCTCAAATTTACCTTTGAGCTATTCTTGCGCCTACGGATCATGTTTACGGATGGCCTAATTTGGGGTGGTCTTGTTACCATGACGCGGTTAACTCAGACATGATAGAATATTTAAATATTAAAATACTTATTAATCTAATAGTTTAATTTTTTTAAATAATTAGCAGCGATTTCACAAAAAATTATAAGGTAAAGAGCAGGGCACTTGAGTTTGAAGCTTTCTAGGCGCCTATTTGGCTCCCCAATGAAGTATTTCCACGCTTAGTATTAGGCAAAAAAAGGACCACACTAAATGTGAGTAGGAGTGATAGAATATTGAAATAGTAAACCACACATTTCTCTAATAGTTTAAGCTTTTAGAACAGTTGGCATTGACCCCGTAAATCTCATGCGGTATCAAATTTGGAGGTCCCGAGTTCAAATCTTTTTCTCTCTTTAACACCAACGGTAGATAGGAACCGAACTGTCTCACGATATTCTAAACCCAACTTATGTACCACTTTGATTGGCGAACAACCGAACCCTTGGGAACCTTTCATCCCAAAATGCGATGAGTCGACATCAAGATGCCAAACGACTCTGTCAATAATAACTCTTGAATGTAATCAGCCTATTATCCCCAGCGTACCTTTGATTGGTAGAGCGATAGCCTTTCAACACAGGACTTTCGGATTACTGTGGCCGACTTTCGTCTCTATTCAACCAGTTGATGTCGCATTTAGGCAAGCTTATACCAAGGATATGAATCATCCTTGAGGCCTAAAGTGGGAATGTGAATTCAAGTATATCGTGTCACAACTTCTTTTCAAGCAAAAACGTCCAAAAGCATTCTTCATAGACAAAACGATACAAGTATGTCGCGTTGCCTAACTGCGACCTATCTCGTGTGAAGAGACTTCCTGACTGCTAACATCTTGATAGGGCACGGCGATGGGATTGCCAACCTCCAATCTTCGAATCGCTGGTGGTGTGGAGTAGTTATGTCTCAATGCGAACGTCCTGTGATGGGAATGAAAAATTTATGGCGACGCTCAGAGGAAATCGTTAGCATTAATCGTTCATCCCCACCATTTTACCAATGAAAAAAAAAATACAATGGGACCAGAAGATGTCACGTCCTTTTCTTTGTAAGGTAAGATGCCTCCCAAAGCCGGCACATGCTCGATACATAAACAACACTAGTGTCCATATACAATGTTGAAGTTGGAGGATTTTTGTTAGTGGCGATTAGACCTGGTCGACTCTGAGGCGTCGAGAATATCTCTTAATCATTGTTAGTTGTTCTTATGAGCAATGAAAGGAGGAACCTACCACTTCAAGAGCCGGTCTTTTGTCGTGATATTAGCTATACATTATGAAGAGAGGGAGAGAGGGAGAGAGAGTCATGGGCTTCGCAATAATTGCGGTAGGTTCGCCCATTGATGTACTCGGAAGCTATTTGGTAACCGGTCAAATAATACCCGATTCTATTCTTTTGTTCTCGGAATAAAAAAAGAACATAAATCCATTTGGTAAATATTTTGTTTTCGGGCACAAATTTTTTTCTGAACAGAATCAAGAATCAAAGGGAACAAGAATCAGAAATGGAAAATAAATTTCTTCTTCTTCTTCTTCTTCTTCTTGGTTGGTCTTCTTCATTTTTTCTGACTTGTGGTCGGTCGCCGGTCTCTAGTTGCTTGCCACAGGCTAAGGCTAGAGAGGGCATCGCGGCCCTCGCCAGATCTGGTTAGGGCGGCGGCGAGGGCAGCCCTCGCCCAAGCCACGAGCCGACCTTGGCCTATGGCCGATCGCCGGCGCCGGCGACCTGGCCATGGGCCAAGGAAGGGGAAGAAAAAAAAAGGAAAAAGAAAGAAAGAAATATTACAAAATTTAAAATATTATTAATAAAAAGAAATTCTGTGCAGTTACCAAATCCATTTTTGTCATTTTTTTAATTTCAGGAATAGAAATTTTGGGTAGTTACCAAATACTTTCAAATGCTTAGAAATTATTTTCGGAAATGGAATAAAAAAAATCATTTCTGATCGAAAATTATTTTCGAAAACAAAATGATTACCAAATGTATCCTCGCTCTTTCCAAGTAGTTCTCCTTCTATTTGGTCATTCCTCGCGTCCCCCCCTCGCTTGTTCGACCCCTTATTCTCCAAGTGCAAATTAGGGAAGCCCGGCCCTAACACGGGCGTCCTACTGTTAACATCATCTGCATATGAACTTGTTTATGTCGAGGATATTTAGTCTCCACGCTGAAATACACATATTAGCTGACACAAGAATATTTTGTCCTCTTCAAAATACATAGGGAGTATTTCTGAAATTTCAAGGTCACGCGACCTCGGATTGGTGCGAGCTCGAAAGCACGGTTGCGCCTCTATCTCGGACCAGAGACGGACCTTGGCGGGTGGTGGCGCGACCTCGAAATTGTAGGTGGTTGAGGTGCGGCTCACCTTGGGCCCTCTGTATTTGCTTATTCTTTCGGTCCATTTGTCATTTCCTTATTGACTTCGGATTTTTACCGTTAATTAAGGCTCCGTTTATTTCGCGAAAAATGAGTGATTTAGAAAATATTTTTCTGAAAACGATCACTTATAATGCTTGCAAAAATTAATGAACAAATAATATTTTCATCTTTTACAAAAATATTTAGACATAAGATTATTGTCAATAACAAAAATATTTTTCATTGACTAATTATTTCAAGCGATACGAACGATCATTTTTAGGAAAATGTTAATCACTAATATTCCGCAAAAGAAGCAGAGTCTGAAATTTAAAATAAAAGGGGTTTCATGAGTATAAATACTTACTTAATTTTCAGAAACCAATAGCTTTAACTACTAATAACTTGTGAGAGAGTTTTCTTTGAAATTTACCTATGAGCTATTCTTGCGCCTCCGGATCATGTTTACGGATTGCCCAATTTGGGGTAGCCTTGTTTCCAAGATGTCATTAACTTGGACGTAAATCATGTCTTCGTCTAACAGTTTAAAATTTTAGAATAATTGACGGTAGTCCCACAACATTTCACATGATATCAAAGTAAAAGATCCTAAATTCAAAATTTTCCAAGCCCTTATTTGCCTACCCAATAAAATAATTCCACGCCTAGTAATAGGCAAAAAAAAAGACCAAATTAAGCGGAATGGGAAGTGATGGAATTTTTAAATTTTAAATAACGTATTTATCTAATAGTTTAAACTTTTAAAATAGTTGATTATGGTCTTACAAAATGTCACGGAACAATGCACAGGTCCGCTAGTAATGGTTATGGATTTCGGGCCCTCGTGTCCGCTTCCAATGGTTAAGGATTTTGGGCCCTCGTGCTTTGGCAACAACGGTTGCTTACCACCACCAGCAACTAGGACACGAGAATCGACATAGGATCACGCACAGGTCCATATTGTTTGTGCCGGTTCAGTTGTAATCGGGTGGACCGGTTTGGCCAAATTGCGACCGGTTTAAGCTAAAACGGCATAGGATCACAAACCGGACCAGGAGTCAGGCCGGTATCTGATCGAACTGGTCCATATCGTCTGTGCCAATTCAGTTGAAATCGGGTGGACGGGTTTGGCCAAGTTGCGGCCGGTTTCGGCTACGAACGGCATAGGATCATGAAACCGGACCGGGAGTCGAGCCGGTACTTGATCGAACCGGTTGGATTGCTGGGCTGTGGTAGGCCTATGGGTGTAAAGCCTATCAGATATAGTATAATGATAAATTCACTAGACAGAAATGATACATAATGCAAATATTGCATGTAAATTGCTAATAGAAAGGGCGGGCAAACTGTCTAATTTCTTTGCTTTCTTACAAATCCTATGTCACATCACACAGAACTAAATTACGTGGAAACTCCTCGTGCAAAACTTGCAGCTAATAGACCAAATCAGATCCTATTTCAGAAAAACTGTAACATTCATATCGGACCTCGCAAAAACAATCCCTTTGCATACTTTTCGCGTCGCGATTCGCTACAAGTCTATCTGACATGTGGACATTTTCTTAACTATAACGTCTCATCAGCCAATCCGCGGCGGAAGGGCCGCCGCGAACACCCGGCAGCTCCGCCGCGATCGGCTTCATCACGCAATACCCGGACGCCTTAGAGCATGAGCCACCTCTCATCCTCCTGCAAATTTCATCACAATCGTGCTTCAGGTCCGTATCTGCTCTCCTTCTCACTTGCTCCCTCCTCGTGAAGCTTAACTTCTCTTTACTCGCTTTCCTTCTCACTGGCACTGGCATGGCGTCTAGGCCCATCAGCTTGGCCACCACCCCTGGCTTGCACCAGATCACCCTCTCTCCTGCCAGGATCGGCGGCAAGAGGCTCGGTCTATCGTACTTGGCTTCGTTCCGGGACCTGTCACGCGGCCCGCCCCTGAGGTCCCGGTCGCAGCACACCGATCTCCTGGCCGTCGATTTCCTCTCGGGGCACTCCAAGTTCCGGAACGAGGACCGGTACATGGCGTCCTTCCCATCGAGGGAGAATCGCGGGTACTGGTTCAGCGCATTCCTGGCACACCGCAAGATGTCGGAGTTGTTCACGCAGGACATCCTCCTCTGCGGCGCGCCAAAACCCCCGCCCTCGTAGTAAGCGTCCAGCTTCGCCCTCCGGGCGATCTCTTCCTCCACCTCCAGCTGCAGTATCATCTCCTCCAGCGTGGGCCCGTCCGGAGACGACCGTCCGCCGATCAGGCTCGGGGAACCGATGACCAAGGGCTCCTCCTTGATGGCGGCAGCGGAGTGGTCGGTCCCGCCTTGGCTGAGGATCGAGGTGGAGGTGTCGCCGTGGCAGAAGGTCCCCACGCCTTTCTTCATCTTGGCGCCGAAGTAGTTCTTGAGGAGGAAGAAGGAGAGGTCCTTCATCGACCGAGAGGCATCGGAAGGAAGGGGTTTTGAGTTCTTGGAGATGGGAGGAACGTTGGGTTTGAAGTAGACAAAGAACTCGGAGAGGGCGTGTCTCTGGCTTTGATGATGATGACGTTCGCGGAGCCCAGGAATTGTGTGAATTAGAGCGGTGTTGGAGGTTAATGTCATTCACATGACGCGATGAGAAGGAGAGGAGTCACAAGTCGTTCCCCTTTACATTTAGGGAAAGAAGAGGGGCTCTTATCTCATTAGGTCAGCGTGGGTTGAGGTGGCTTTAAAGACTCCGTGAGCTGAATCTGCTGGAGTGCTCTGAAACTTTTACTCTGAATTTAAAGTTCCATGCCCTTTTTACGGTGGACCTGCATCGAACAGCACATATGAACATCTATATTTGGTTGCCTTTGAAAGTTTTAGCATACTGCGCTATGCCGATGCACAAAAGTGTCATGGTCCAGACTGGTGCCGCTCTCGAAACCAGGGGGCGCGCGTTGTCGTCGCACGCGAGTTAGGGGCGAACATGGGTCGAGCGGGCCGGGCCTCGAGAGATTAAATGTCTGTGATTTCCAGGCCCAGCCATATCCATAATAACCCCGGATCGAAATCCGGAATTTTATCTTTTAGGATAAAAAGAGTCGGGTTAGTTATTATTTTTCTGACCTTACCACGACCTTTAAATTTATAAATTGCATACGGATAAATCAATCCGAGCACCTCAATTTCAATGGGCCAAAAATTTTGATCCGAATGGAGTTACGGAAGGCGCGAGTAGAATATTCAAAGCTCATCCGTAGCCGGATGCCCTATGGCTAAAGGTCGAGGCCATATTCGGCCTCAGAAACCATTTTTTTTTTTTGCATGTTTTTTCGGTTCCTTTTTCGCAACATGTACCTTACCGCGACGGCTTTTTCTCGTTCATTTGATTTTCAATTGTATATGTAAATTGTTCATGACTTTATTAGCGATTCTCAAGAATAATTATTTCACATCTATTTTTTTTTTTCTTTTATGTCTCGTGCTTTTCAATAAATTATACTTGTTTTTTTTATTATTTCGGGCTGGTCCGAACCATTGCTGGCCCAAAGATCTCGGGGCCTGAGGCCCAAACCCGCCAGAACACGAAGGAATTAACGAGGTCCAAAATTCCGGGTGGGCCTATTTGGGCCCATAAAAATTTAATCAAAGCCGGCCGGTCTGGCCGGGTTTTCAGGCTCCCGGTCCGTTTTTGTTCACCCCCTTGAATGTTTCGAGTAAGATGGAAAAAAAAAAAAGAGCTTGTTAGAGGTTCTTTTAGCATAAAGCATAACCAAAAAAATTCAATTTTATTCATTCTACCTAGATGGTAACAAAGAAAAAAAAGAGTTAATACCATGAGAAGCCCTAAATCGATACATATGTGATAATTTTACCCCAAATTAATTTTTTAATCATCAAAAACACAAAACTTGTACATCTGTAGTAATTTTACCTTCTGTTAATTTCCATTAAATTTTACCGTTAAAGTTCTGAGTTGGATGACACGTGACAATTGACGGATGTACCAGTTTAGGGTTTTACATGTATACCAGTTTGTGATTTTCTGTAGTATTAATCTAATTTAACGGATAGTAAGTTTGGGATTTTTTATGGTCAAAAAATTAATTTGAGGTAAAATTGTTACATCTATACTAATTTGGAGTTTTTTGTGGTCAAAAAATCAACTTGGGGTAAATTTATCACAGGTGTACCCTTTTATGGTTTTTTGTGATATAAACCCAAAAAAGAGAGATTTTATCCGGTTCTTGTACAATTGATTTGCATTTACAAATTAATAAATTTCAATCGAAATACGATTACACATAAAAGAGCATTCAAAAATTTCTACCAATTAAGAAAAAGAACATGATATTCTCATAGAGTTAAGGCGTTGTCCATGCAGACTCTCTGGATTTCTGCCAATCAAGAGGGAAAAATCGATACGGGATTTTTGACGAATAAATATGTTGTTCACAAAAACAAACTTCGAATGTGGCGGTCGGGGGGTCATTGGATTGGTTGGATTTTTCAGGAGAGGAAAATGAATTAGGAGCAGATGAGTCGAGAAGGTATCGGTTTGGGATTTTCTTTTTGTAAACACATATACGGTACTAAGTTTGGTTAAATATGTTACGGAGCATTAGTTCGGGATTTTTAGTAGTATTAATTTAAAAAAATATTTTGTGAGAAGGCGACCCCGAGGAATTATACCGAATATTTTATTTTTCTTTTACCGCGGTTTCTGCATAATTCCATTTTTTTTTCCTTGTCCCAAATAAAAGAGAAGCAACCTCGCCAAAAGGATCGCGGAATAAAAAGAGCAATAAACAAAAAGAAAAAGAGAAAAAGAGAAAATTGCGTCTGCAGGCTCCAAGCACCAGCTCCTCCAATCCATCGGAAGGATTCGTGCGCAGATTATTGCGCCGCGCTCGTTCGCTTCTTCAGTGGCGACCGATTCCCCCGATCCCCCGATCGCCGGCGACTCCGCATCGTTTCTCGCTTCTGCCCGCCGGTAATCTCTCCTCCGCAAGCTCCGATCTCCGCCGTGCATCTTCCGATTCCACGGTTCCTTCGATTCGATTCGACGCGGACACGATTCGGAAGTGGTCGCGTCGAATCGCCTTCGTCCGGCGGCGTCGCTCGCGTCCTTGTGGACTCGCGCGTCGTTCGCGGATTGAACGTCCGATGGCTCGATGATTTCGCTTTTCGTTCGCGTCGAGTTCATCCGTTTGCTAGAAGGATTTTTTTTTGTTGATTCGCGCGTTTTTGCTTGTTGCTTTCGATTAGAACCGGACCTCGATCGATCGGCACGTCAATTGAAGTTTCTCTTAGGTTTTTCTCTGAGGCGTGAGGAGGATGAAGGAAGCTTTGGCGGTGGCGCTGATGCTGTTGGCGTCGCTGATTCCTTCGGCATCACCCTCGTCGCCTGCCACCGGCCCTGCTTTTCTCTGGTCCAGACACTACGAACAGTGAGTTTTTCGTGTCTTCTTATGCCTTGGCACGCCAATAGAATTCAGACAGTGATCTTTGCTAATGTATGGGAAACAGCTTCTGTGACCTTGTGCCTGCAAGATCGGTTCTAACCTATCAGGTTTCGTGCTTACGCTTCTATTTTGTCGGTGTGGTTATAGGATTTTAGGAATGAAAGCTTCGGAGGAAATAGTTCTGAAGACTTAGTTTGAGTAGTTTATACTTGTCCTTCATATGCATGTTTTCATCAGTTAACTGCGGGATATTCGTTTCCAGCATGCCATCGCTAGCGAGAAACTAGCCGTTAATGATATTGTTGGGGCCCGTGTTCTCTTAATATGAATCTGAAATCAGAAGATGAATCAATAGTTTGGACTGCTCTTCCATTGTGCACCTACACTGTAGATAGATTGATACTCACTTGATAATGCTTTGTCAATCCTTCTTCAAACAGTGTTTCTTTTTTGTGGAAAATATACATTTGAATACTATATTGTTAATGGACGTTTTCCGAGAGAATGAACTTTAACCTTGTCCACAATTGGCATAAAAGCAAGATACCGTATGTGGATGCCAACTTATTCTGCAATTTAGAAAGAATTGCTTCGATCAGATCTTGTCTTTTTTTTATAAAATCTCTAGCTTGACAATTACAAATATCCCTTTGTGCTTTGTTTATGTCAAAGTGCTTGCTATTACTGTCTTCTAAGTTGCTAGTTTGTGCTTCACTGGTAGATTTCTTTGTTTCCTCCTTTGATAGTGTGTGTGTGTGTGTACTTGACATTCTATTGAGATTTTTATCCTTGGACAAAACTTTAGTTGCAAGGCCTTTTCATTCTCTGAGATACTCTTTAGTTCCTCGATAAACAAAACATGCCATGGTATTAACCATCTGAGTAGAATCTATTTCCATTGCCTATGAGCATCCAGATATTGTGCGATAAATTTTTATTGAAAAAGGATTATTTTCACCTCCTCTTCACTTCCACAATCTTAGTTTAAGACATTTAAAGCATTTATTATAGGGAACACATAGACCATGATAATGACGTATCTTTAGTGAACAACTGCCCAGCGCATGTAATATTTGTTGCATAATCTTGCGGCGCAAATAACATGCGCATTTAGGTTTTCCTCGTGAAGATGATACACAATTAGAAATTAATAAGTTCTCTTGTCCCTCTTCTCCCGAGAGTGCTTTCCCTTGACATCTGTTCTTTGGGTAGTTGTGGTTGTGGAAATATGAGGAAGACAGATGTATTGATGTAATGCACACACTCTTCGAGCATTTTTTATTTTGTTTAGTGATGATGATTGGATGCTTCTCAAGTGATTGACACATCGCAAACTTTTTTCCAATATTTTCACCTGGAGAGATTTGACATATTTCTCATTAGTTTAATACTTCTCATGCCTTGTTGTCTTGCTTCCTTTCTATGAATGTCACAGGCTTTCCATTGATGGTATCAAGGAACTTGTAAATTATCAGACCATATCTCCTAAGGATCTGGCCAAGTCAATTCTTTCAAAGGGCGGGTGGTCGGACTTCTTGGTACTTGATTCCTGTGCTGTGATTCTTAGACTGATGATGCAATAATAGTAGCTTATATTTTATTTCTTCTCAGAATTAAAGAAAGTAGTCTATTGTTAGATGCTGGTTTACTTATTGCTTTGTACTTTTCCGTTCCAATGTAGTGCTTGGGAAAGAAAAGTCAGCAGCCTGTGGATGTCGCTCTGGTTTTTCTTGGTAGAGAGGTTAGAGTTCTCAAACTTATTATGGTTTGACTTATCATTTAGAATAGTGGAATTCCTTTTCCTTAGCATGCATTAAACTTTGGTTTTTTTGCATATGATGCATATAGTTTTCCCTCCGTTAGGCATTTGGTATATAGAAGCAAATGCTTAATAATGTAGTTTGACATGTCATTGATTTTACGATGCCCTGCAAACCTCTTAATATTGACTTTGTGTTGCTCATTTTTGTTATGTTACATTTATTTTCCAATAGGTGCAATCTTTGGATATCTCTGCTAACAGCCATGCGGATCCAGCTCTAGTAGACTTGCTAAAGGTAAAGAAGGCCTACTTTGTAAAATGGATATTGTGGCTGGAAATCAATCAGACTTTGAATGATTCAATTGTCCAATTAATCCATAGTTCAAACCTTAATAGGTCTCTTTCACAAGGTCTAATTTTTCAATGGCGTTTCCCTATGTTGCTGCCATTGAGGAGGAGACAGTGGAAACTTCGTTGATATCTGGTTTTACCGAAACTTGTGGACAAGATTTAGAGACCAGTAGCATTGCTCTTCTGGGATCATGCTCCTTAAAGGGGGACAATTACCATAAACTTTCTGACCTGGAATCACTCAATGTAAGCTGAATAATCATTCAAGCTTGTAGTTGTAGATTCCATGACTCCTACGAATTACTTATGTCTCTGTTCATAATGATGAATAGGATTATCTAGCCTCCAGAAAGGAAAAGAGACCTGAGGGGAAGGCAGATCTTGTTATATTTTGCCACGAAGCATCTGGTCTTTCGCCTGAATCTGATGTACTGCCTTCAGAAAGTATGGGTTTTAAGTTTTCAAAAGTAAAACTTTCTAATAAAGATCATTGTAATAATATTAGTTCTTCAATCGACTTCTCCATACTGTACTTATTTCCCTGAAGAATGCTTAGAAGTAATTTTTATGAGCTTTGCAGGTGAAATTTTCTCTGAACTTCTTCTATCCATGGAGCATTCCGGGCAGAAATTCGCTTCTCTCTATGTTTCACGTCCTTATAGTAATCCTTCTCTTCGGGAACTAGAAAGGTTTCTTGCTGAGGGCAGTGCTGGAAATGCGTTGACCAATTCAACATGCGTTGGAGTTTGCCAGATCAAATCATCACTCCTAGAAGGAGTTTTAGTTGTAAGTTCTTGCAGGTTTTCCTTGATGTGCTTACACCTTTGTCTTTGAACGTCGCGTTTTTCCTTTTGAAGTTTCATGCACTGTTGCATCTTTATAGCGCCCGTCACATGAGAGATGTATTGTTTTAGGCTCCATTGCTGCTGTACCTATCATATATGGCAACAATTAGCATGATGTGATAACCCCCTGCCTATTTCTGTTGAATTCTATTTTGGCTTTTCATTTTTTGCTAGAATTGGAGTCTGTCCATCCTGCATGACGAGCAACTCCAATGCTATCATAAGCATGCGTGTCCCCTTAATTGAAGTTCAAATGCATTGTCGAAGTTGAAACAGTGCAGCTAAAAGTAGGACACTTATGATGTGTCTGGCACCTAAACGGCAGCATCTAAAAAGTCCACTACACATTCATATATCAACAATCGCATCAATGCATGTAAACTTAATTTTTTGTTTATGTTTAGTAGAGATTGCTCTTTTTCTCCCCCAACCTCAGCCTCATAACTCTTCATCTCTTTCAAAGTATCACGTCCTTATACCGGTGCTTCTCTGATGCTTCAGGGGCTTGTGTTGCTTGTAATCTTAATATCCGGCCTCAGTTGCATGATGGGCATTCAAACTCCAACAAGATTCGAGGCACCTCAAGAATCATGAGTTCTCGGTTTCAGTAATTTGTCTTGGCACTGTGACCGCTGGATGTTTAATGAAAGGTGCTTGCTAGTTAATATATTTGTAATAGCCTGTCCATCTGCTTATATTCGTTACATGGTCAGTTCTTGTATCTGGCATTTTAATGTAGTTTGGTCGCTTTTTACCCTTCGGATCACTTAATTTCTATCCCAGGAATGATAAATGAGTATTTGAGGGCCTGTAGATGAAAGAACTATTTCAACTTGTCCGGATTGATTTTTACTTTTTGCATTGATCTAAATCTCACAACCCACACACTTTGTATTTTCTATATCCAAAGCTCCCGAAACTTTTACAATTCTCAGGTATCAACACTTTTTCTCATAACAATATTTTCATAACTTTGTGAAATACAAACAATGTTATAAATTGGACTGGAAGTACAACAATACTTTCTGTTTTTGCTTTAAGTGTAAAAATACTTTAAGCTATCTTGGATAAGCTGGGTACCTTCAACTGTTTTCTTGCTGAAAAAATAAATCCGTTGTAAAGAAATATGGTAAGTAACTTATCTTTGTGAGCCATTTGGGGACTATTTCTATTCGTGTGTACTACGCAGTACGCACCATTTTATTGTCTCAAAAGCCCGTTCGCAGCACAGGCTTCTTAGCCAGTTCATAAGTACGAGTCCTGCAAATGTGAATGCTGAAGAGTGAAGATATAATGGGAGACTAGCTTCACCATGCGATGGCCAACAAACCGAACGATCTTAGGTTTTGACTGGACTCTGCTGTTTTGGACATGGAAGAGTGCCGCAAAGCCGAGCCAGATTGAAGTTAGTTTGCCCCACCAGCTCCTCAAGTGCTGTTCCTTACACCCCCTTACCGGTTTGGCCGATATGAATCTCCATAGAGATGTCCCTCTTTCCGAATGTTACCCGATATGCCTGAGACAATAATCAATTGAAAAGGTGAGCCGGGATAGAGATTTACTGGGAACAGATAACCATGATACAAATTAGACACCACCAACAGCTGAACATTATGAATTTCCACAAATTACTACCCCGTGGAGTGGATGCAGCGAGAATAGTAGACCTCCAACGGCAGCCTCCACTTATCGAGCTTGAGCATAGTTATCAGAAGTGAATACGGATTTCCAGGCTTAGGACTGTCAATTTGTCGGCATCTTTACGAGTTTGAGGCAGCAAATCATGTCAACTCATCTGGACCTCCATCCGCCCTCATTTGTCCGTTTATTGCGTGCAGTACTTCGTTAATCACATCCACCGGATGGTTTGACCAGTCCTCCGCTGCAAATTCATGAACCTGGTTGCTCAGTTCTATGGAACTCTTACCGGGCATCTTCTCAGTGCCGATGGTCCTCATCGCCTTCCTTATCGACCCAGATTCGTTCCACCTTCCCAGACCGGCATATATGTTAGACAGAAGCGAAAAATTACCGCTGTTCTCAGGCTCCAAGCGCAACAACTGCTGCAGAGCCCGTTCTCCAAGATCAGGATCGCCATAAATATTAGAAGCAGCAAGAAGCGATCCCCATATAGCCGCATTCGCTTCAAAAGGCATGCTCTTGACTAGCTGCTCTGCCTCGTGTAAATAACCGCCCCGTCCAAGTAAATCGACCACGCAGCCATACTGCTCGATCTTTGGGTCGATTCCGTACCTCGAGGGCATCGCGGTAAAGAACCCTCGACCCAGCTTGGTCATTCCACTGTGGCCACAGGCAGAGAGGACCGCCGTGAAAGTGATCTCATTGGGCTTGATTTTAGCCCTTTCCATCCTCGAGAACATTTCGAGGGCTTCTCTTCCCATGCCGTGGATGGCCAGTCCCGCGATCACGGTCGTCCAACTCACTACACTCCTCTCCGTCATGCCTTCAAAGACCTGGAGAGCCTTCCCGATGTCGCCCGATTTCGTGAACGTGTCTATAAGTGCATTGTTAAGCTGCACGGTTCGATTTAACCCGTGCCTGTCAATGTAGCTATCGATCCATTCCCCCAGGGCAAGCGCACCCAGCTGCGCGCAAGCGCACAGCGCCGCCAGCATCGAAACTTCATCCGGCTCTATGCCCTCCAGCAACATTCTCTTAAAGGCTTCAATAGCCTCGCTCGGCCTATTCCACTGAGCATATCCTCCGATCACAGCAGTCCAAGAAATCAAATCCCTCTCAGGCATTCGCTCGAACAACTCCCGGGCACTCTCCAAACAGCCAGCCTTGGCATAACCAGCGACCATCGCATTCCACAGCGCGACGCACCGGAAATTCAACGCATCAAACACCTTGCGCGCATCGGGAACGCACCCGCACGAGCCGTACATCCGGACAAGGGCCGTGGCCACGTGAGCATCCGACTCCAACCCAATTCCTACGCTCTGGCAATGAATCTGTCTCCCTACTTCGATCGCGGACAACCGAACCGCAGCTCTCAAAGCCAAAGGGAAAGAGTAAGAGTCGGGCCGCAGGCCCGAAGCCCGAATCCCGCCGAACAGACGGACGGCCATCTCGGCGGAACCGGCGTCGGGGAGGGCCCTGATCACGCTGTTGTAGAGGCGCAGATCGGGGTCGGCTTTGTGAGCGAAGACGGCCATGGCGTAGTCGGAGAGACCCAGGGAGAAGCACCGGCCGATGAAGTGGCGGAGGAGAAAGTTGTCCCGGTCGAGGCCCCTCGGGACCATGAACCCATGGGTCCGGCGGAGGCGCCTCAGGTCGCCGCACCGGCGTAGCAAGGAGAGGAGCGACGGAGGTTCCGGCGAGGCGGCAGACGGGGACGGCGGCGATCTGGGGAGGAGGGGCCGGAGCATCTCCGCTGTTCTCCGTTTGTTTTTTCGCGGAAACGAGTGTTTTTAAATATGTTTTGTTAAAATTAATCATTTGTTTGATTTGAAATAATTAGTTTTAAAAAATAGTTTCATTATCGAGTTTCACAACATTTTTATAGATGATGTTCATTTATTTTCGTAAACGATACCAGTGATCAATTTTAAAAAATATATTTTTTAATCATTTGCTATTTGCGAAAGAAACGGAAGCTGATTGTCGATTACAAAATATTTTTTTTTTCAAGAATTTGTACGGTTGTTTAGCTCTTTCTAATTTAAATTGGTTTAGTTAAGACTTTGCTGGGTGGGGTCGATCAACTCCACTCAGGACACAAAGGAACCACATTGCCATACCGGCCCCACCCATGATCCACTTCCGAGTCAAGCGACTCAATCCTCGAGACTAGACAAAGATCCAAACAAGAGGAGTTACCTTGAATCACGTCGATGAATTTCATATTCTTGTAATTTTTTTTACATAAAAATATCATGTTAAATGACCCGGATGATTATGACGAGGCATACACGACCAATGACCTAGCCAAGTTGGATTTTCATGACCCATAAACCATATGATATTATTTCTGGCAAGAAGCTCATATTTGAACAGTTTTTGAATTTTTGCAAATATAAGTTACACATCTCACTCGTCACTTGCTTACTTCTATATTTTTTTTTATCTTTATTGCAAAATACCATTCCGATATATCTTTAAGCAAAGCCCCGTTTTCGAAAAAAATCGAATCGCCATTTCTTGCGAATCCATCCTTTACATCCCTTTTAAGATCCGGGTTTTCAATTGATTTCGAGTGCTTTGAACGGGAGCGAGCACCTATGATCTATAGATTAAGTAATAAAAAAAAAGTTGACATTTTCGCAAGATTGGGACACAAGACGATAGACATCGTAAAGTGGTGTCCAAAGGACA
This sequence comes from Syzygium malaccense, assembly GCA_031216405.1. Taxonomy (NCBI): domain Eukaryota; kingdom Viridiplantae; phylum Streptophyta; class Magnoliopsida; order Myrtales; family Myrtaceae; genus Syzygium; species Syzygium malaccense. The sequence goes on along the minus strand of CM062262.1, from coordinate 20,748,632 downwards.
AATTATGCGGTCCATATTCTCATGATTGTACATGAATTTTCTCGTAACTATGCAAATTTTTGGAATGTCCCCCATCTTACCCCGGAGCCTCTGGGCGACTGCCACGTGTCGCCGCGCTGTTTTTTTAACGCCTTTTCGGCGGTCTCCTGTCACTCTCCTCGGACAGTAACCGAAGAAGACGACGAGGACGACGAAGGCGGCGACGATGGCGGCGTTTCCGCCCGCGTCGGGTCGTTAAGTTGATCGCCGGATTTCAGGTTCGCTCCCGGCTCCGGCCGCCGGAATCGCGGCGTCGGGATCGCCTTCCGATCCCGTCCGAGCGCGTTCATCGGTCCCCCATTAACGGGGGCGGGCAGATCGGTTAAAATTTGTCGAGCAATGCGTGCGGCTCAGACCATGGCGATGGTGGGTGGGATGATGGGGGAGGAGGTGAAAGTCCGAAGCCGGACCGGAACCCACCAGCTCAGCGAGTGAGCGGCGGCGGCGGCGGCGGCGACAACTTTAGTCGCGTTTCGGTGGGAATTGGATAATAACTCATTCGGATAGAGGGGAGAGAGAGAGAGAGAGAGGAGACAGGAGAGAGAGTGTGCGTGTGTCAAATAAAAGCTCTGATTTTTAAGTTAAAATATAAGACGCAAGAGGCGTTCACACCCGGCCATGGGACTTGGTCGCCTATCTTCTTCTTCGCCATCATGTTCCCCAATTCCCGTCCGGAACCCTAATTAGCAACAGGGGCTGCGGCGTTTCGGTGGCAGCTGCGCCCTCCGCCTCGGCCCTGCGGCTCTGCTAGGCTCGGCGATTTCGTTACGAGCCGCCGCGACGAGACGGGTCGGCGGAAAATTCGGAATCTTGCTTGATTTCGCTTGTGGGTTCGTTCCCGAAGGTGGGAAATTCTTGGGGGCGGGGTGCGTTTGTAGGAGGTGGGTGTTTTTGTGGGGGTGGGGAGGTAGGGAGATGGAGGGGAATTCAGGTGGTGGAGGAGGAGGTGTTGGTGGCGGCGTTGGTGTTGGTGTTGGTGTTGGAGGAGGAGGAGGGAACGACGTGGAATTGATGTGCAAGACGCTGCAGGTGGAGCACAAGCTCTTCTACTTCGATCTGAAGGAGAACCCTCGCGGCCGCTACCTCAAGATCTCCGAGAAGACGTCGGCCACCCGGTCCACCATCATCGTGCCCTTCTCCGGCATCTCCTGGTTCCTGGATCTCTTCAATTACTACGTCAATACCGACGACCAGGAGGCCTCCAGCAAGGAATTGCAGCTCGACACCAAGGCATTGCTTTTTATCTGGGGCCATTCTGTTTCTTGTGTTCTGTCGTCGTTGGTGTTTGCATTTGCTTGAATTGCTTGTTGTTGGTTGCAGGTGTTCTACTTTGATGTTGGCGAGAATCGGCGGGGGCGGTTTTTGAAGGTAATTCTGCGCTTAGGTCTTCATTCGTTTGGGTTTTTGCTGATGATTGGACTTGTGGTTTTTTAATTTTCCTGTCATTTTGATCCGTGGCTTTATCTCCTCTGCTTATTGGTTCTAATATGACTTCGTGTATAGCCTATAGTTCTGGGATTGCCTTGACCTGGCAATTCATTTTCTTTTGATATAATTAGGTGAAGTATGAACTTTTAAAAGGTCATCCACAGTCCGAGTTCCTTGCTACTGTCGTTAAGCACTTTCGATCTTATGGTAAATTGTGCCTTGTGCATACTGTATTCTTAAATTTTGACGAGCAGGGGTTGCGTTCAGTGATGGGGCATGTTGCTCCAGAGTGAACCTTAATCTGCACCGAATGTTTTGTACCTTTTAAATGCTTTTGATTGGTGGTGTTTTCAAAACATTATGGTTTTTTTAAAGTAATAATACAGCAATGCTAAATAGATTTTCTAAATGCAGGATCTTTTTTAGTTTATTCCTCTAGGAAGAGTAAGTTTCTTTTCCTTTTGATAGTTAACATCTTGCAGGCTTAGTAGTTGGCGCGAATTTAAAGTTTTTGTCTGGTTCCCGTTATTGTTGGATTATACTTATGAACAGTCTAACTACATGGAATGGCAGGGGACCTCTTACAAATATGGAAGTTTGTTATCTAGGTCTAGAGAAGAGTAGAACTATATAATTTGATAAAATGAAAGAGGTCCTGAATGAACGACTCAATGGATAATAGACATGGACCTACAATATAGTGTTCCTCTCTATATTCACACGCTAAATTAGTGCCAAAACTCTTAATATGGTGCATGAAATCCTGACATTTTTTCGTGCTCTGACTAGTATTGTTTGACCTGCATTGTCACATACATGTATTTAGCCCTCCTGGATTCATATTTGCAAATCTACATAAATGCTGCTTGGCTGAAAAATTCTGCAACCTCAGCCGTTGCAAGTCTTGTCCTGATATGTCCAGCTTGCAGCTAAGAATGTAATCCTGAACCATTATCTAATTAGAATGCATCTGAAATGTCTTAATGAAAAGACCAGTAGGATGATTAGACAGGTAGACTAAAAGGTTTTTTTCCAGAAACTGAAAAACTTTGTTGGGAAGGAGGATGATTCCAACAAGATTTAATGCTATTTTTAATCAATTTTTTATAACAAATCAAAAAGACTTGAGACTACATATAAAGTGAACATTTACCAGTCAAATGATATTGTTTGCTTTTTCAATAGGTAAAAAGAAATAGTAAATAAGATTTCTTGCTATGAACTTGTTCTTTTCCCCTGACCTAACTAAGTGAGATTTGCACGTTAAAAGTTTAGTCTCTTTCATAAGTTTGCATGCAAAGACATGGATCATAATCAGTTTTAATCATCGTCTGGAATTTGCAAGCTTCTGCTACATAGCACAACCTTATCACCTAGATGTTTAGGATTAAGGAAACAATTTTAATGCAGCTATACTTCCTATTATGTGAGATGCTTTTGCAAGTTTATTTTGGAGGTTATTTTCTCATCCAGGAGTAGTTGGTCCATGAACTGTGTGGTAGGGTAGTGTCTTCATGTATCAGGCAGCTAGGAATGCAATTTTGCTTTTATGATCATTCCCACTGGCACAACTGTTTTTCTTGCTGAAAGGATGAACTATGGTTTCCAGAGGCATGGTCACAGCAGTATGGAATGGAAAGTAGGATAAGGAATATTGGTCATCTAAAATGCAGTAAGATAGGGGCAGCCTTCCATGGACGAATTAGTTGGAATAGAGACATCACTAGATTTTTTTTGACAACCAGATATGCCCTATATGCCGGAATCTTTGGTGAAAGGGTCATATTCTATGGGAATTGAGAAGCTCCTCTTTGAGGATATTTGGAGACCTAGCGTTGAAGTATCAGCAACATATCATTATGAAAGTCAGGCAATTGCTTTTCTTTGAAAATAGCATGATCGTCGATATTAGTTGTTCGAATATCTTATATTATATAAAATTGAACGAGTATTTCAGATCTTAAATGGTTGGGGAATTAGTAGACACTGTATCTGTTGTCTGCATGCGAGATAGAGAAAGCTTTAGGAAGAGGACTTAACTAGTTGGTAACAATTGGATGCCACATGTTTGCAATGGATGGAACTTTTTAACTAGTCTTCTTGGTTGATTGGGAAGGATTATGAGTCATCCTGCTAAAGGTTGTGGTGAAATGCAGATGAAATGAGAAGATTGGTTGCTTCAAGTATTCAGGCATGTTAAGATTCATTACGATTTTCTTTCAGGTGTTAGTACTAGCAATCCTGTGCCAGTAGCCAATGCTTGAAGTATTGATTTGACTGATTTAGTGATAAATGATTTTGGTTTTATCTGTCTCGTTATTCGTCCTTTTTGGACTTCCATGTTACAGATCAAAGATGTTCTTTGGTTTATCAAGATCTCTCTCTATTCTGTTTCTTTTGCCACAAATTTTATTACTCTTCAGGATGATGTTCAAGTTTTCCTTTTGCGCCATAAGGCATGGCTGGTGCTTGTATGAATTCTGTAAAGTTTTGTAGAAATATTGCCAATTGTTCTAAACGTTTAAGCTGTTAAGAGAAAGATGCGGTTTAATATTTAGATATTCTAATACTCCCGCTCAAGCGTAGGCTGGATTTTGGCCTAAGATTAAAACGTGGAAATACATACTATGAGAGGTGATTAGGAACTTGAAAAGATTTGAACTCTTGACTCCTGCTCTGATACCATCTAAAATTTTATGGGATCACTGCCGACTGTTCTAAAAGGTTAAGCTGTCAGATGAAGGTGTTATTTAATATTTGAATACTCTAACAAATTCATTTTTCTTTTGTCGGAGCTTGCATCAAGAAGGAAATAACTTATATATAATTTTATGCAGGTGTCTGAAGCTTCAGTCAGTAGAAACCGGAGCACTATCATTGTACCAGCAGGTAGCACCCGCGATGAAGGTTGGGCAGCTTTCAGAAATATCTTGGCCGAGATTAATGAAGCATCAACACTTTTCATACTTCCCAACCAGGTATAGTATGACTCGTCATAGCTATGAATTCTTAATGACTGGCCCGTGCTCTGTTTTAAGAAAAAAATCTTGAATTTCTCTTATGCTTGTAGATATTCCATGTTCTTTTTCCCTATTCAATTGCATTATGCTTTTCTTTACTTGTCTCGAGGGATCTCACTTTTTCTTTTTGGGGATGCTCCCTTGGCCTTCCTGATCATGTGCTCTGAAGCAGCAAAGTTCTGAGCCTACGGGAAGTCTTGTCGGGTTTTCAGATGATGTGGGTGCAGGCTTCATATCTGGTCATAGTGGCCAATCTGCCCCGGCTTCTTCTGATTTGAATGTGGACAGATCGGCGGAATTGCCAGCACCAGATGAAATTGCTAACATGGGAGTATCTAAGGTAATTAGAGTTGACCAGAAGAAGTTTTTCTTTGATCTGGGGAGCAACAACAGAGGTCATTTCCTGAGGATATCTGAGGTATGCTAAAACTATTTGCGATGGTTGTCATCGAGAGCTTAGTGATGTTAAACTTACAAAGTGAGTGTTGGGATGGTATGTGAATGCAGGTTGCAGGTTCCGACAGGTCTTCCATCATTCTCCCACTTGCAGGTTTGAAGCAGTTCCACGAAATATTAGGTCACTTTGTGGAAATTACAAAGGACCAACTTGAAGGGATGACGGGTGCAATTGTGCGAACAGTGGACCCCCTGCAAAGATGAATGTTAAATATGCAGGGTTGGGCGAAGAGTGAAATCATTCTGCCAGGGGATGTCCTCAAGCTGCAAATAAGTGCTTTTCTAGGGTGTGCTGATGATTCTCTTTTTTTTTTTTCTTTTTTCTTTTTTTTTAATTTTCTCGATTCTGTCATGAAGAATGAGAATAATCTGATTTATGTGTTTGATCAACAATAAATTGGGGGCTGGATAGCAGAAATAACAAGATGGAAGTGTGATTGTGTGGGACGGAGAATTCATTAATAATATTCGTTGCATGTGTTTTACTCTTCTTCTGTAATCATCTCCATTATCAATCTTTCAAGATCCGGCATGAGGGCATTAAAAAGTGGGATTTGTAGTTCATTTATTGGGCCGATGCATTCATGCCCAGAATATGTCCTTTGCATTCACGTTAGGTTACTTGATTGCAATACCTCTTCCATGAATGGCAGGAGTGTACTTGTCACGGTATTCCATATGTTGACCTTTACAGGCACCGAGGGAAATGTCTATCCTATTGATCCTATTGATATGACCGACCCCAGAAGTGGATAGACAAATCTTATTGCTCGTGGTTGTGCTCTCTTTCGATCTCCTGTTCTTTTGGGTGGCCATAGTATGACTCCTACTGCTGCAACTAATGCTTCTCCTCTAATCATTACGAGACAGGTTTTATTTCAGATGAGAAGCTTCAATGTTCCGATCCAAAGCTCCCCAGGAGTGAGGTAGCCAAGTAGCAGTTGGTGTGAAAAAGTAATATCTGGTCACTCCAGGTGTTTCTTGTGTTAATATATCGCATGAGTCTCGCTCATCCCTCGGAGGCTGGATGCGAAAATTGCTGGGGAGTCACTGGTGGCAGCAGGACTCGGTCTAGAAGGCAGCCTCTAACCAAGGCAAGGTTTATCTTGGTTATTATCCCTTTCCATTGCTGCGTCCTCGTTTAATTCCACAATTCATATGGCCAACTTGAGTGCACAGAAGGTTGTTGCTGTTGTCCTCCAAAGACCATGAAAATGAACCAACGATCTAGGATAAAAGACGAGGTATCCAATGAATTCGACCCAAAGAGCTAATACAGGCCATCAATGCGGTCGCTGGTGTTCACGGGCCACTGAGTAGTGCAGGGAACTTGGTCACTGGGAGCTAATAATACATGCATCTGGATGATAATGGATTGACTCTTAGAATGTCGTGGTCTTTGACCAACTTTGGTAGCCAGAGATTTGTCACACTCAAAATGTCTTGCACCGTCGACCATGACGTGGCTGCTTGCAGATAGGGACCATTCCTCTGTTCTGCATCCATCCTTGTTGCAGGACATCTTTTAGCTCATGTAGCATTCAAACCTATAAAGCATCGTTTTGTGTTAGCCAGGAGTCGTGCATTTTTCAAACACGAACTGCCGCACGAACATGCATTGTTACAGTTATCTTAATCTTGATGGAAACTCAATTTAATTACTGTTTCTGAATTAAAGAGTTTAGATTGCTAAGTTTTGGTCTTCCATGGCACTTTCATTGCATCCATCATAGTAGCCAAGGCAGTAACTAGGTCATAGTTCAGATGAGAGGCATATTGCACGTCGTTTAGACCAATTAGGACTAGAAACAGAAAGCGACATAAGAGGATTACTTACGTGACCTCCCATAAGATAAAAGGTCGATCGCCGTTCTCACAAATGCATAAAAGAGTTGGGACAAGGTTGGGACCTACCTTACTTGCTATTGCCATGTTTGGTTTAGGGCACCAAGGAATAATTAATTGTCTACTGGCTAGCTCGTCATTGCAGCCCCACCACGTGCAAGTGGTAGAGCCCAAGACTGGCGATACACTTATGCTCAAGCCCATCCTTTGCAAACAATCAAGTTTTCTAAGGTCGAGCATAGACTAGGGAATCGAACTTGTGACCATCGACTTCCAAATCAAGTCTTGGACCACCCCACCAACTTGTAATAGTACTGAAAATGATCTCGCAGCTGAATGTACCAGTCTCAAAAAGAATGAAGAGTTGGCCGCAAACTTTTGTCTCAAAAGCGAAGAGGGATATGTTAACGTCAAGTTCCATGTGCATTCATAGTATCCGAAAATAAAAGCTGAAAGAAAATAGCCAGCATCACGATCTCTCTCTCTCTCTCTCTCATGTGGGGGCCGCAAGACTAGATGCGAAAGACCCATCACAGGAACAAGGAAAAAGATGTGAAGAAAGCAGTGGGATTACATTCAAAAGGAGTCACAGTTCCCAGCAAATGCTGATAGAAACTGCTCATAAGGTTTTGACAATGCCAGCGGAATGATAGAGAGGTACATGGAGCCTGTTGAAAACATACCATATCCTGTAACTGTGGAGTTTACCAGGCAGGATGTTGAGAGAGAGAGAGAGACAGGGCGCCGTGTGCGCCAATTTGTTCCCATAAGTCTTGCGAATGTAACACTGCCACACCAAATAATAGGTGGGGTCAACTCTCGACTGTAAAGATCCTTTTTACCGGGAAATTGGCCCTAGTACTTTTTTGTTGAATAGTTTCCACTTTGTCGAAAATTGGTGTCTCGTTTTATCTTGCTGGAAATGATTGGAGCTGGCATGTTTCGTCTCTCTGCTATAATATGCAGAGCAAGTGGACTGTGTGTACAATATGCATGTCCCAGCACTTTCTACTGGGCTTAATGATCTGGAAAGACTGTAGAATGTGTCCCCAGCCGATCACTGGGCCATTTGATTCTTGCCCGAATACGTTGATGTTTTGCTCTCCACTCACTGCTATGGAATGTGACAACTCCCTACTTCTTAAGAAGGGACTCAGGACCACCTCTCTCTCTCTCTCTCTCTCTCTCTCTCTCTCTCTCTCTCTCTCTCTCTCAGTTAAGCCCCTTTCAAGCACAAAAGTTCTCTTGCCCAGCTTTTCATAAAAAAACTTCACGGAACTTCAAGTGCAACAGTCCTTTGCTGCTTTAGGCAATGTAGCATTGAAAGCTTCGGAAATCATGATATCAGGCATGTCATGAAGAAATAATGAAATCACTTTGATGCATAGTCTTCAGTTTTCACATTATATGTTTGTTGCTAAAGGTGCAATGTCCCTGTAGTATAGTCAAGAATTAACAGCTAGGACATACTGCTGTAAACATTTTCATGATAACTTTTGAGCCCTTCATTCATTCATTCATTGCAAATGAATATCCATTTTAAGGTGGGTACTTCCTGAAATGATGGTGATAGTTGGTCGAAGGTAATTGAATTTTCGTTGTTGTGGAATCCAAGGCTTTCTTTACAGCATTGTATGAGTTTTCATAACCGGAAGTACCACGTGTTTAGCACATCATTCCATGCAATTGTATAGAGTCGAACCCTTTTAAGAAGTACCTAAGACGAAATTTTGCTTTATAGTTTATAGTATATACTCGACATATATTGAATATGATTCCTAAACTTCTTTCTTTCTGAGTTTTAGTTTTTCCCTTTTACTATGATAGTTAAGTACTGTCAGCATGGCCTAAATGACAAATGATCAAATAGGCACTCACACACAAGCAATATACATGGGACTTTATCTGTATGAAGAGCAATCCTGGCTAATCGAAAGGGATCAACATCCAAATTTTTACTGTGACCCACGAGTTACGAATGAGAAGCCACTTGCACAAACACTTTGCACTGCCATGGCATTCAACACCAAGTTAATTGAGAGGAAAGCATAAATATCTACATCCTATCTTCATTTTTCTTTTTATTTTCGCGTGCCAGTAAGATCTGGTCAGTTCCATAGAAGGAAACTGTTCTTCCCTTGTGTTTTACCACTTAGCTGGACTTCTCTGTTGGCACAGAAAATTCCTAAAACTACTGATGCTCAGAGAAATGTGCTGGTATGAGTTGTATCTGCCCCAGATATAAATGGGCATATTGCTGTCTTGGCATCTTTTTTTCCCGACTGTTTCCAAATTTCCAACAAGAAGAAAGTGAATGTGCCGGGACACAGAGCTAATTAACAGCTCACCATTTGTGAAAGTTCTTGGTGCACATGAATATTGAAGGTAAAAGAAGGCCGGTGTGGACAGTCGACAACCATAGTAGCCGGGACAGAGATCTCATTATTGAGCAAAACACAGAAATGCCTTCGATCTGTTTTACTGATTCTTGAGTAAGCAGAATCTTTAATGCTTGAATGGGGAGACTCCGAATTCTCGTAGGTCTGCCGATTAAGTAATTCGAAAAATCAAGAGAGTGATACCATATCCAAAGGTTTTAGGCCAAAACATAACCTGTTCATCAGATACATAACTTGTTCTACACACAAAAAATGATCATCGGCGAGAAATCTTTGTCTTATGTTGACATTACCGATACCCTCTCCCAGTCTCTCAAAGTCCTTTACTTGAAGCAATTACATCGAATCACCATGGTGAAGTTCAGGAGTGAACATGATTATGTACTGTTAGATAAGAGTAACATGAGAAGAATGGATCACGAGATTCTGATTGGCTCTCATGATTCCTATGCAATCTTCTTGTGAATGTATGGCAATACAAACGAGGGAAACCAAAAAGCCAATCTTTAAATTGTACGAAATTAGTACCTGAACCGAATCCGACCAATCATTTTACGTGACATACAGTATTTGCAGCTTTCTACATACATTCCCCCTTCCGGTGGTTCTTCACGCCAGTAGAAAATTAGATGATCTTGACATCACGTGTAGTTCTTGATCCGATCTTTTCATGTTTTGCCATTGAATGGAGTTCTGTGGAATCTCTGGAGCTGACTAATTGTATTTTGATAATCCTTTGTCTGGGACATCGTAGTAGATAGAGAAATCAAAAACTGGTTGTCGAGCCGCCCAATTTATTCTTTCAATCTATTCTCTGCTATGTCAAATCGATTATAGATCAAGAAAGGAGGGGGGCTTAGATACGTTTCCACGAGAATTGATATGATTATTCATGTAAAATATCGTGATTTGTCATGTTAAACATGCGAAATATAAGATAATTTTAAGTTCTCTACAAGCACAACGCACCCATCTACCCCGCCCGACCCCGAGTCAGTCATTATCAGGTGATCAAGCGGTTATAAATTTCTTATATCACTCGAAATAATAATAATATCTGACCATAAATGAATGTAGAGACACCATGGTATAATGGGAGGCTTACAAATACCCCCTTCTTGTATAGAATGACTCTAAAGCAACAGTTTCAGCCACGACAGTGGGTGAGAGAGAAAGAGAGAGAGTCTTGTATTGCCTTCCTGAGAGAGTCTTCAGGTGTCTTTCATCTTGCTGAGGTAGAAACAATGGAATCACCACCAATCAGTCCGGCGATGGTATCATCAGCATCAGCCAAGGATGTCACGTCAGAGCCCAACGGTAATGCAAAAGAGTGGCACAGCCGGCGCTGGATGTGGGGAGGGCCGATAAGCCTCCACAGAGTCCTGTGCATGCAAGGCGGCGACGACGACGGGAGCTATGCCAAGAACTCGGACGCGCCCGCATCTGCAATCACCCTGTCGAAGCCCTTGCTCTTGAATGCTATTCAGTCCATGAAGCTCTTCCTCACATCCAAGCACGACGATTCGTTGAGGATAGCCGATCTAGGCTGCGCCACGGGGTACAACACGTTGGCCACGGTCCACATGGTCGTGGAGGGCCTGAGGAAGAGGTGCGTGGAGGAGCTGGGGTTCGAGCCCGAGTTCGAGGCCTTCTTCTCCGACCTCCCGTCAAACGATTTCAACTACCTGTTCAGGACGTTGAGTGGGGTGGTGTCCGCCGATTGTACTAGAGAGAGAAGCAGGCACCGCTACTTTGCGGCCGGCGTGCCCGGGTCATTCTATCACCGCCTCTTCCCAAGGGCAAAGCTTCATGTAGCAGTGAGCTTGAGCGCCTTGCACTGGCTCTCTCAGGTGATGATATTTCTGCACTCTTACCTACTTTGCGCACGCGCGCTCTCTCTTTGACGGGTAATGTTCCATTCATTGGCATGGTATAGGGCGTTTAAATCATCAATCTGATTTTACCATCTGAAGTCCTCATAGCTTCCCTTATTGTCACTGTACTTGACAACCCTCCAAGCATTTGCATCCTTCCAGTGGCCTGGAAAATCCGTTCAGTGCGTATCGTTAAGTTGCCTCAGCTCATCCATTACAGTTAGGACCATCGCTACGGACTTAGAAATTTAGATTGAGGAGCAAAATCAAAAGAAAGTAGCCGCAATACCCCAGCCTCGGACGAAACATGATTAACTTCACATGAAATTTCATAGATTAAAGTACATATACAAAAAGCATATGTCGGTTAAACATTGAAGCGAATATCGAGTGGCCAAGGAGATCGACAGCCCTCGCCAGCCTCCAAGCTTTGGTCGGGAAAATCACGTGTAACTCTGAGCAAAAATAACAACTTTCACGCTTCTTCTCCTCCTTGGTTTCTTTTTCAAGGGCTGTGATCCTTCCGGGACTGATCCCCTCGTTGTAATAACGTACATTTTATCGTAACCCCTGTACGAAATACCGTAACACACAGACATTTAGAAAAAGGGGGGGTTCATGTTTAAAGATGGGTGGGATTAATGGAAACCTAACGGCATCACTTCTGGTGAGTATCCGACCATTTGTAGAAACCCCCCATTTTTTTTTGCAAGTTTGCAGGAACACATCTCATGAACTCAGTCTCTCTTTAGGCAGATACCGGAAGAAGTCACGAACAAGAGCTCGCCGGCGTGGAACAAGGGAAGAGCATGGATCGACGGGGCCAAGGACGAGGTGGTGGAGGCCTATGCAAGGCGGTCTGAGGAGGACCTGGACGACTTCTTGCGATGCCGGAAGGAGGAGATCGCGGAAGGCGGGATACTGTTCGTGCTGATGGGAGGGCGGCCGAGCTCTCAGCAGCCCCGCAACCAGCTGGTCGATCCGGACTCGAGGGACAAGCACCCCTTCACCACCTCCATGGACCAAGCTTGGCAGGACCTCCTGGATGAGGTATGTTCCACACGTACCTGCAATTTACTAGTTGTGACATATACGTCGTCGTCATCGTGATGCTGCGCGCACGATCTATACGCGGCCTTGTCTCTTGCCGTTTCACGTCGAACTCAAAGACATTCGTACGTGCATCATCACCGTGTCTTCTACTGCAACTGCAATGCGATATCCCTCCTCGCTTTCTCCAACTTCGTAACTGGCATGACATCAGAACAATTACACTTCTCTTTGCTATTTTAGGAGTCCTTCTGCTTTCTGTATGCTATGCATGGTCAATCGTTCAACGTTTTCTTTTGTTGTTCTTGGTTTTTCAGTGGTGCGATGCATGGATATATGACTAGATATATGCTGTAAAATATCAAGCAAAATAAGTGTATGTAATTTGTTGAAAAATGACTTTTACTTCTTCTTTTTTCAACAATTGGAGTATTATTTAATGTGAAGTATCTGGAATCTTTAGAAATGTACTGATAAATGGGATAGCATTGATATAGAATTCTTCATGATTTTCAGTAATTACATAAAAAAATCAATAAATTTTTTTATTTTGAAAAATCAAAAGAAACGGGCTTTCAGAACCGAAGGAGGCAAATGGAAGGAATTGCACGGGAATTTCAAAAACTATATTACATAGAAACTAAAAATTACACCGAGCATCTAGTAGCCAGGGCGAGGCGGCGCTTGCTAGCCTCGCTTATTGGCTCCATTGTCGGTGGCTGCCCAAGCATAACGTATTGATATTCAAGTCTCACCTATAAGGTAATAAACATGGTGATGCCATCATCGGGATAATTATTCAAAAAGTTATAAACTTATTATACTGCCACCAATTTAGTCCTAAAATTTTTTAATTTAGCCGATTTAGTCATAAACTTTTTGACAATTTTTCAATGTATTCATTTTGATCAATTTTGGTTAGAAATCACTATCGTGGCGTTTTAGTCAGCATCGGCCAGGGCATCGCGGCCCTCGCCTGTGGCTGGCGACCGGTCGAAGGACATAGAAAAAAAAAAGAAAGGAAATAAAGGAAAGAAAGGAAAGAAAAGAAACCTGAAAAAAAATTACAAAAAATTGCCACATTAGCCATGGCCGATGCTGACTGGAGTGTCATGTTAGTGATTTCTAGCCAAAATTATCCGGAAAGACTTTAATGAAAAATTATCAAAAGATTTAGGATTACAATTGGTCAAATTAAAAAGTCTAGGATTAAATTAGCGGCCGTCCAATAGGTTTGAGACTTTTTGGACAATTTTCCCGTCATCATATATAGTTAACCTATATGAGTTTCCATGCGTTCTCGAATTGTTTCAATAAAAAATTTGGCAATTTCGTTTGAAAAAAGGGCTTGATAGATGAAGAGACAAGAGATGGGTTCAACATCCCGGCGTACATGAGGAGCACGGAGGAAGTGGAGAGGGCAATGGCCAAGTGCGGCGGGTTCGAGATCCAGAGGATGGAGTACCGGAGGATCCGAGAGCACTCCGAGGAGAAGCAAGAGGAGTGTGCCCGAGACCCGGCCTCGTACGGCCGGTCCAAGGCCAACCTGGTCAGGGCCACCCTCGGGCCCATCGTCGAGGCCCACATTGGCCGGCCCCTCGCCTGCGAGCTCTTCGACCGTTTCCAAAGGCGGGTCGCCGCCGATCTCGGCCTCCTCGCGAAGACCTGCTTCTACGGGGTCATTGTGGTGTGTGCTATCCGGAAATGAGAAGACGGTCGGTCGAGCTTGGGGTCTACACGGGTCACGAACCGTGTAATATTCATTTTTCAAGGGAGACACTATAATGTCGGAATTCGAGAAAAAAGAAATGGCAGATAAATCTTCTCTTCTCTTTTTCCTTTTTTTTTTTAAATTTCTGGAGGGATGCAAATGTCATTTGTTTGCTCTTTTTAGCTTCTATTCTATGCAACATTATATCCTTGGATGAATCGGCTGTCTTTTTTTCGTTAGAAATAAAATATTCATTTCAAAACAGAAAATTATAAATTAGATACAGTATTTACATTAGAACGATAAGTAAAAGAAGATTCTACCAATACAATATTACTCTAGACGGGAAATTGTAAGTCTTGGAGATGGAAAACACTTTTAAAAAGTCGAGGGTGGATTTCGGTATATTTTCGTACATGGAAATTGAAATAGCTAGGAAATAAATTGGATTTTTAGTAATCATGAAAAACCATGAATTATGCTTATTTTATCAAAATAAGGCAAACTCTTGAATCTATCATTGCAAGGTAAGAGCTACTTGTTTTGTATCGAAAATAGCACAGCTATTGATGCTAAGAAACCAGTTTTCTTGCCTTAGAGGTCTTTTTTTTTTAGGGATATGTTTACTAGAGTTCTAAAACTTGTCAGGAAAGTACAATTGAAACCTAAAATTTACAAAAAGTGCAATAAAATCTTAAAACTTGTCAAATTGGTTCAATCGAGTCATAAAGTTAACACCGTCTAATTTGACTAACGAAAAAGGCTAATGTGGCAATGACGTGGCCTATTATTATTATTTTAATATTAATTTTATTTAAATTATATTTAAAAAATAAGCCAAAATTAAAATAAATAAAAAAGTGGAGGAGGAGGAGAACAGGCGGATGGCTCCTCCCTTTTTTGTAAAATTTTTTTAACTTTTAATTTTTCTTATTTTTATATTTAATTTAAATAAAATTAGTATTAAAAATCAAATTTGAGCCAAAACGACGTCTTTTTAGCCACATAAGAGAGAAAAAATATTAAAATAAGCCATGTCAGCGCTATGCCAGCATTTTTCGTTAGTAAATTTGACGGTGTTAATTTTAGGACTCATTTGAACCAATTTAACAAGTTTTAGGACTTAATTGCACTTTTTGCAAGTTTTAGGACTCAATTGCACTTTCGTGACAAGTTTTAGAACTTTTAGTGAACATATCCCTTTTTTTTATATTACAAGAAGGGGAAAAAATTACACAAACGGTGCTAAATCTATTGTGTATATGCTAATTCGATCATAAACTCTTCAATTATGTCCATTTAGTCCTAAACCTTGACGCCAATTATCAACATAGTCATTTCGATCAATTGTTATTGGAAATCGCCGGCATAGTAGTCTAGTCATCGTCAGACGTCTTACGTGACACGCCACCTCGTTAGTAATTTACAGGAAAAATCGAGCGGAAGGACTAAATTAAAATTTTGTGCAAAGGTTTATGACTAAATTGGTAAAATTAAAAGTTTATGACTGAATTGGTATTTATGCAGCACGTTGTTTAGGATAAAAATACCCCTATAAGTTTGAAGACAGTAACAACATTTTGATTTCTTGAAAAACAGGAAGATATATAACAAGCCATCGACTTTCATGGTCATATTCATGAGTTAAAAACATTTGATTCCCCCCTCATGCATCTTGTCACTTCCCAATTATGATCAAATTAATATAGAAATTCCAAAAAATGATTAAAAAGACCTGCTCATTAATATTTTTAAACCACCAAGAAAAGAATCATTCCTAATAGATTGTGGTATCAATTGAGAAAAATGATCTTTAGCACTTTTTCTTGGAAAAAGTACCAAAAAAGTCCTAAATATATTACATTGATACCAAATTTAGTTTTAAACCTTTTCACATTGATCAGGCCAATTTGGAAAGAAAATCGCTAATATGGTGCCGGCCATCCAATGTGGACATTTTAAATAATATTTTAATATTTTTTTCTTTTTTTCTTTTTTCTTTCTTTTTTTTTCCGTTGATTTTGGCCAGTGAGGGTCACCGGCAACCCTCGCCCAAGGCCTTCTAGGCCTCGCTAGTCTAGGCGAGCAGCCCTTGCCCAAATCTTGTGAGGGCCAGCAATGAGAACTTGCTAGCCCTCGCCGGCCAAAATGAAGGAAAAAAAGAAAGAAAAAAGAAAAAGTAATATAAAATAAAATAAAAGAACAAAAAAATAAAATATTATTTAAATATCATTTGAAAATATCTGCGTCAGCGTCGGTCGTGCCACATAGGACAGTCGGCGTCCACGTCAGCAATATCTGGCCTCAATTGGCAAGATGGACTAAATCAATATCGATGTGAAAAAATTTAAAAGACTAAATTAGTTCAATTGGAATGTTTATGACCGGATTAATATCGGTGCAATAGGCTTAAGACTTTTTTTTGGTACTTTTCCCCATTTCTCTTCTATTTCGTCGGAGAATCTCCAGCTTCCGATATTAGTTCGAACATCTAGAATTTATCAAGTTCAAGATTAGATTTGCTTCCGAAAAAATAATTCTCAAATTTTTCTCAATCTTAGGATCAGGTCTTCCAACCCTTTGGAGTAACTTTCTATCTCTATGGTTCCCTACTCGTTCCATGGTCTAAATGCAGACAGTTTGGATTAGGACAATCAGTCATCAAAAGCCTGTATTATGAGCGCTCTCAATTCTTCGACCTAATGTCAAGGTCCTCTCTTACTGAATTACAACTATCTCTTCTTGAAGAAGACATAAGATAGTGCAATTTACAGACATATACCTTCATAAACTCGGCTGTCCTCTTCAGACAAGCCTTTCCGTCGCCAGTAATAGGAAATTCTTTTGTGCTTTTGGATTGCCTCTACCTTACTCCTCTTGAGGTTACAAATTAGGACTCCTCACTCGCAAACTGTTGTGAACACGCACATTCAAGGTACACAGGACAGTAAAATTACATTTTCCTACGTTCATTTCACTTGTCAACTAACCTTTCCCATCTTGAGAAAAGAGATGCTTCATGTCATATACTAACGTCATGAGTGTCATATCAGTCAATCCATCAGAAGATTGGCCAGGGCCTTGCTTTACATGTCGGGTTGGACTTTCTTGGGCCTTCCTTGCCGCAAGATGGCTGATCTTGGACTGCAGCAATCTTCTTCGAGGCTCTAAAGATATCAGTCCTGGAATCCAAGCTCTGATCTCTGTCCTAGAACTTGGTGAGTAGATCCACAACTCTCTCCCATCCCCTCTTATGCGTTTTGGTCTTCGAAACTCGAATAACCACCGAGCACGATGACGAAAGTTCCTCGATCGCCGAGTGAGCAAATAATTGCTTTGGTTATACCTATTACATGCCCCAAGACAGCATTAAAGAACTCAACTTCAGTCACCTTGTGCTGCATTTCATGTTTTTTTTTTTTTTGTTTGATTTGGTTCTACAGACGCCGTCCCATTGGCATCATCGTTGGCGGCTAGCCAAGCGTAACGAATCCATATTCTGGTCTTTCAACAGTAACAAACACGGTGGTTAATCACCATCTCGTACTCGACAATCATCTTATAGTCAACACATGCATTTTTCATCTTTTCTCAAATTGTTTCAGCAAATAGTTTGCAGTTTTAGTGAAAAAGGGCTTGCTACACGAACAGAGAAGAGATGACTTCAACATCCTGGCGTAGGAACATGGAGGAAGTGAAGAATCGGAGGATCAAAGAGCACTCGAGGAGAAGCAAGAGAAGTGACTTGAGACCCGCCTTCCCACAGCAGTCCAAGGCCAACCTCACTAGGGAACACACTCGGGCGATTCGTCAAGGCGCACCTCTGACCGTCCCCCTCCCACGAGCTCTTCGGCTGTTTCCAGAGACGGGTCTCCTCCGATCTGAGCCTCCTCATGATAACTTCCTTCGATGGGTTCATTGTGGTTTGTGCCATCCGGATATGAAAATGATCGGGCTTGATCTACATGATTTCTAGACCGGCTTAACATTCATTTTTCGAGAGAGACTATAAGAACATATCGATAAAAATCTAGTATTCAATCAAAATGTGATAATATAATAGGACCATGGATGTGTGGAAAATGAAAAATACAAATCTCATTGTTTTGTTCTGTATTCATGAGGAAGAGAATCAATTTTAAATGCTTAATTAATTTGATATAAGAAAGCATAATTTCCAAAAAGGTAGTTGAAGAGCGGCATAGTAGTTAAGCACGAGACAATTCAGACAAATTTCCAGGTTCCTAGAAAAGTCAAAATGATAGGTACGTAGGGCTATTGCTCTACTTTGGAGTCGGAATCTATCGATTCACTGTCATGTCATAGATTCTATGTTCAGACATATCATGCCCAAATTTGTGACCATACATTAAATTAGATTTGATTTGATTAGATTAGATTACAGGCCGATTAAAGAATGAGATTGACACCCCGGCAGAACAGAAGAGAACGAAGCCAAAATGAAACAGAGATCAGAAAATTGTATTAGAGTTCACAAATGCTCAGTAAATCTCGAAAAGTGGCTCGACACATTCACTCTCTCTACTGCCACCACTTTCGTTTCTAGTTACGAGATTCTCGTGACAAAGCAAACACTTTAGATGGTGTAAGGAGCGGGCAACGGCAAGCCGGTGACGGAACCGCAGAGCGGGGCGTTGTCGGGGAGGTTGTACTCGTCCCTGAGGGATCGCTCCGGTGAGAGGACGCTGATGTACATCTCCTGGCCCAGGTACCGCCTCTCCAGCTGCTCCGACCTCAAGTTCCACATGCCCGCGTTGTCGAACGTCAACATGATTGCCGCCCACGACTTGGGGAACACCTGGATCGTGTGCCTGCTCACGGCATCGAGGAGGTTGTAGTTCTTCCTCTTCTCGGGGGTCCACCTACCCGGCTCAATGCTGAAGTTACACGAGAAAGGAAATGAACGTGAGTTGAGTTGTTCAATCAATATTTGAGTCGTCCTATACTTTTAGTGTGAGACGCGGTTATCATTGCACGACAATAGGCATAAGCGAAAGAGTACTCACGCGACGGCGAAGAATGAGTAGCCATCGAGGTGCCACGACTGGACACTCTTCTCGTGGTTCTCCAAGATGATCTCAACGAATGTCCGGAAAGTGATGTTCGCCACATTTGGCTCCAAGGTCGCCAACTTAGGTCCTTGCTCCGGTGGGCTGTCGGGGATCACGTTGTACTTGAAGACCTTGCTGGCGGCTCCAAAGTACTCGGCGAGCTTGAGTGGGGTCGCGGGATTGATGTGCGAAACGCCATTGATGGCGTAGCGGAGCTTGCCACCAACTCTGGAGGCCGAGTTCACAAGCTTGATGGTGCGGGTGATGTTGATCTGGCCGTAGTGGTAGGATCCCTGAGGGTTAGGCCTGGCGGCGCTGGCGGTCAAATTCCATCGGAAGGTTCGGAACTGATTGAGCGACCACGCCCAGCCCTCGGGAGCCTTGGGGAGGACAGGGGAGGCAGGTCCCTTGCCATTGGTGTAGCGGATGATGCGGGTAGCTGTGCTCACTTGCTTGCTGAACCGGGTAGAGGCGACCGCGTAGTAGTCGCGGGGCTCCTGGTCGGCGGTCACGAGCACGGCGAAGCACTGCCCGACATGGACGTCAAGGGAATCGTATGTGTTCTGGACGGTGTGCGATCCCTCCATCTCGACCAGCTTCATCGGGTGCCCTTGGATCCTGAAGTTGAGGGAGTCCTTCATACCGACGTTGCAGATCCGGTACTTGTAGGTCTTCCCTGGCTTCATGGTGAAGAGGGGCTCATTGCCGGCAGGGCCTTTCCCGGACTTGCCATTGATGACGACGCCGTCGGGCCTTGCGAGGGTCCGGCCGCTGTCCAGCAAGGCCTTGAGCTGGGTGTGGGACTTGGAGTACCAGTCGCCAATGAGGACAGTGTAGTCGTCCTCAGGGTCGGCATAGGGGACAGGGATGAGCAGGCGGCTGTTCACGCGGAGACCTCCGAACCCGCCAGCCGCCCGGTGCGTAGAGGTGGTGGGGTAGTAGAAGTAGCTCCCAATCTGATCCTTCACCTGGAAGTGGTAGGTGTAGTTCTTTCCTGGAAGGATAGGGCAATTGGTCCCCAGCACTCCATCTTGCCAGGAGTTCTTCCTGTGCTGGACACCGTTCCTGCGTCAATAAAATAATAACCCCGTTAAGTCCCGTCGAAAGGTTCGGATACTCAGAACAATAAAAGCAACGAAAAAAAAAAAAGAAGACAGAAGGCGAGCAGCGACCATGTCAACAGGAATGGCTCGTCGAGGTGGTTGAAGACATTGACGACGATGTTGTTGTTGGAGGTGGAGTTGATGTTGGGGCCCGGGAACTGGCCGTTGATGAGGATGCCCCGCTGGGGGACGCCGAGGGGCGAGATGGTGCCGTACGTGACGTTCCACGTGAAGAAGAAATAGGGATCCTCGGCCCTCGCCACGGTGGCTCCGGCCAGGAGGCACAACAGCGACACTAGCGTCACCCTATTCATCCTCTCACCCCCGCTCTAATTTGTCACCCAACCTTGCACGAAAGAGTAATATGGATATATATTTTTCGCTCTCGTCCACGGAAGAAGAACGATTTCCTCTTCTTCTGCCTCATCGTGCTCCTAACCCATCCCCTTTTATAACGCCGATGCCTAATCGCGTCTAGGCTTCTTCACCGTTCGTCCCTCGACAATCTCTCCACGCCTCCCGTTGTCCTTCTCTCTCTCTCTCTCTCTCTCTCTCTGTCCTCTTGAATTGCGCTTGGCTGGTTTGGTTGTTCGAGTTCCACTCTCTAAAATTAGCACCATTGGGTCATATGGCAGATCTCTGGAGAAGATACAACCATGATTAGGCCAGCTAGCTTCACTGTCATTGCTTGTAAAAGATACAACCGTGATTAGGCCAGCTTCATTGTCATTGCTTGTAAAACATGTACCGGAGTAAACCGAGTTTTGCGACGGACGAGACGAGCTTGATCGATATTACATACCCTCGATCATGTCGGATCGTGGAATTGGCCGCGAATTGTGGGGTTTGAATTTGATGATACCCGAATCAAGATGAAAATATAGCTAGTTTTGATTTCACATGATGAGAAGATCAGGTTGAACTTCATGGATGGAATGAAATAGTGAAAGAAATTATGGGTGAGAGTCCAATTGGTAAGCTAGCTTGATTATGTTAAGCTGGCTTTTTGTAAATTTATTGCCATTTCCAACCAAAATAGATTCAATTTGTTGCTATTGTAATATACATATATTATTTCAAATTTTCTTCTTAGAATGTGATGACATACACGCCTGCTTTTCATTTTTCAAGTGATTGGGTCAAAAGACATACCGGTGAAACGAAAAACAAATAGACTCTGAGCTTTGATCCGATATGTAATGTCATTATCAAACTTTCAATTTATGCAATGTGGTCCCTGAATTTTGGTCCAATGTGCAATGCCATTCCCAGACTTTTAACTATTGGTAAATGTTCTATGTAATCCCAAAATTATATAAAAATGTTTAAAAGTTTATGAATAACATTGAACATTGGACCAAAATTCAGAGGTCATGTTAAAAATAGTAAAAGTTTGGGGACGACATTTTACAGCGAATCAAAGTTCAATGACCATCCGTGTCACTTTCTCATCGCACAATAATGACCCCATTGTAGTATATTTAGTCTCGCTTATCAAGAAGTGGTATTCTTATTCTAGGACTGAATTCTTCCAACATAGGCCACCAATTCTATAATTGACATTCTGTTTTGATTAGGAGAAAATAAATGATGAATAATTAGAAGTTCATCATAAGGCGCAATCACTTTTCTTTTCTTTTTTTACTTTAGGCACCATATTTTGAGGAATTCAAAAAAAAAAAAAAAAGAAGGAACCTCATGGGAGAGGGAGAGGGAGAGAGAGGGGCCCTAGGTATTAGGAAATCACAAGGAAAACAGATGGTGGAAATTAGAGCACAAGACAGAGAGGGAAAGGCTAGAGAATTTGACGGACCTTCAACGGTTGACATTGTCAACGCCTTGGTGTTGATCTCATATATAAGCGAGGTTTGAATGACCGGAGGCACAAAACTTGGATGGTTAAACAAGAGAAGTGTCATCTTCTTCCTGACAACCAAGACAGAACAGATTTAGATAGATAGTTCCATGGAAACTCGAAGGCCGGAAGAGAAAACCAAGCCCCCGAAAGGAAAACAGAGAGACGATCGCGACACGGGCATGCGGATCCCGATACTGCTCTTGTGCCTCTCTGCCTGGGCCACGGTGGCTCGAGGCGAGGATCCTTACTTGTTCTTCACGTGGAACGTCACCTACGGCACGGTCTCGCCCCTGGGGGTCCCCCAACAGGCCATCCTCATCAATGGCCAGTTTCCGGGGCCGAACATCAACTCCACCTCCAACAACAACATCGTCGTCAACGTCTTCAATAACCTCGACGAGCCATTCTTGATTACCTGGTAATTGAACCAACTTATGTCAACCATCAATGCGCTTGTTTGCCCAACCCTTTTCACTGTCTCTTTTCTTGATGAACAGTGCATTTGTTCCAAGTTTTATATGTGTACCATCATGTCCCGTTAAGATTTTCTTTAAAGTGCGAAAATTAATAACGCTCGTCATTATCCCTTTTTGGCCCCAGGAACGGAGTGCAACAAAGAAAGAACTCCTGGCAAGATGGTGTGCTTGGGACAAACTGTCCAATTCCTCCGGGAAAGAACTACACCTATCATTTCCAAGTGAAGGATCAAATTGGAAGCTACTTCTACTACCCGAGCACCGCCATGCACCGCGCTGCCGGCGGCTTCGGCGGCCTTCGCATAAACAGCCGGTTGCTCATCCCTGTCCCGTACGCTGATCCCGAGGACGATTACACGGTCTTGATCGGCGACTGGTACACCGAGTCGCACACGCAACTCAAGAGCTTCTTGGACAGCGGCCGAGCACTTGGCCGACCCGATGGGGTCCTCATCAACGGGAAATCGAACAAGGGCCGAGGAAAAGATGAGCCCCTCTTCACAATGAAACCCGGCAAGACCTACAAGTACCGGGTATGCAACGTTGGCCTCAAGAACTCGCTCAACTTCAGGATTCAAGACCACCCGATGAAGCTCGTCGAGATGGAAGGATCTCACACGGTCCAGAACACCTACGAGTCGCTTGACGTCCATGTCGGGCAGTGCTTCGGGGTCTTGGTTACGGCTGATAAAGAGCCTAAGGACTACTTGATGGTCGCTTCAACCCGCTTCACCAAGACCGTGCTCACCACTACCGCCATCATCGGCTATACGAATGGCAAGCGACCGGCTTCACCCGAGATCCCGGAAGCTCCAGTCGGATGGGCATGGTCGCTCAATCAGTTCAGATCCTTCCGATGGAACCTGACCGCCAGCGCTGCCAGGCCCAACCCTCAGGGATCCTACCACTACGGCCAGATCAACATCACCCGCACCATCAAGCTTGTCAACTCGGCCTCCAAGGTCAATGACAAGCTCCGCTATGCCATCAATGGCGTCTCCCACGCCGAGCCCGAGACCCCGCTCAAGCTCGCGGAGTACTACAACGTGGCCGACAAGGTCTTCAAGTACGATGTGATCCAGGACGATCTGCCAGCCACCGTCGGTGACAAGGTCACGGTGGAGCCGAACGTGGGGAACGTCACATATCGCACATTCGTCGAGATCATCCTGGAGAATCGCGAGAACTCCATCCAGTCGTGGCACCTCGATGGCTATTCCTTCTTCGCGGTCGCGTAAGTCAACCACAAATCTCCCTATTTTCCCTAGAAACACAGTCATCAAAAACGTTATTGTCTCAATCCAACGTTGTTTTCTCCCGAAATCTAACCGTGCGAAATCCAATGCGGTTGCTTCAGGGTCGAGCCGGGGAGGTGGACGCCGGACAAGAGGAAGAACTACAACCTCCTCGACGCGGTGAGCAGGCACACGGTCCAGGTGTTCCCGAAGTCGTGGGCCGCGATCATGCTGACGTTCGACAACGCCGGGATGTGGAACTTGAGGTCGGAGTTGCTCGAGAGGCGGTACCTGGGACAGCACATGTACATCAGCGTCCTGTCCCCGCAACGTTCCCTGAGGGACGAGTACAACATTCCCGACAATGCATTGCTCTGCGGGATCGTCAAGGGCATGCCCAAGCCTCCACCTTACTCCATATAGAGAAGCTCTGAGGATTTTTTCTTTTTTTTGGTTTTTTCTTCCTTCTTTTCTAATTGTTATGGTAATGAAAGATGGGACTGAGAAAGATATGAGAATTGTTTGAAAAGGAGAGAGATCTTCTGAAAGAGATGGTGAGAGAAATCATTTTTGTTCTATACAATATACACTAAGCAAATGATTATAGATTCGGGGCATGAGGTCTTTCGGATGCGTACGTTTGATTTGTCTGGTGATTTCGTTCCGAAAATTGTTTGGTTATCGTTTGCTATCGATTTCATGAAAAATAATTACTACTCTATCAATGATTTTTCCCTCTAACATTCTGTGAATAATTAGTTATTGGTGACCTCTATTGAAATTAAGTCCATGAGAGAAAATATTAGGTATGCAAGTGATGCCCGTCAGATTTGCAACAGTCCATTGAATGGATGACGCGTGTCATCTTTGATGCCCATCATTAGAAATTTTGAAAGTTTGCAAGTCTGTCTTCCCTCTCTCACATGATAAGACCTTGCCCTAGCTGTGAGGGTCAAGCTCTCGCCGAATGCCAGCTATGGCCGACTACCGGCCATAGGGCAAAGGGAAAGAAAGGGAAAGAGAAAGAAAAAGAAAAGGAAAAAGAGAGAGGAAGAAACGAGGAAGAGGAAGAGAAACGAGAGGTGCAGAAGAGAGGAGAGAGACAAAAGGGGAGAGACACTTTCAAAATTTCTGACGATGGGTCCCAAGAATGACACATGTCATCCATTCAATGAATTATTACAAATCTGAGGGTTAACTTCATTAGGTTCTTAATTTTAGTGTTCAATGTTGTCTATGTATTTTTAATATAAAGAAAATATAAAAAAACCCGTCCTCAAATTTTTAATCCATAATCACTTTGCATCATCTGCTTGCAAAAATACATATTTTAACTCTAGATACCACTTTTCACTTAACAATTTTTAATTATTGTGTCTATACTTATAAATTTGTCATTTTCTTTGGAGTAAAGGCATTGAAAGTCCTAAAACTTGTCGCGAAAGTGTGATTGAGTTCTAAAACTTTCAAAAAGTGCAATTAAATTCTAAAATTGTCACAAAAGGGCAATTGATTCCTAAAACTTTTGAAAAGTATAATCAAGTCCTAAAACTTATCAAATTGATCCAATTAAGTCCTTCCATTTATTGTATTTTTTTGAAAATTTTAGGACTCGATTACACTTTCATGACAAATTTTATAACTTGATTGCATTTTTTTGAAAGTTTTATGACTCGATCGCACTTTCGTAACAAGTTTTAGAATTTGATTATACTTTTCAAAAATTTTAGATTCAATTATATTTTCTTGATAAGTTTTAGGATTTCCACCGTACTTATGCCTTTTCTTTTAAAAATGCCCCCGTCCGAGCCCTGGCTTCCTCCACCCATAAAAAAATCCCCAAATTACTTTGGCCAAAACCCTGGCTTAGCCACCACACACCTCTATCGTCATCATGCCGGTCTTTGATCTCTCGTGCCATTGGGCCGCTGTCTCCGAGCCATACTTTAGGCATGTAAATGATCTTGACATGTTACATCGTTAATTCACCAATAATAGGATTATGTAAAGTAGATTTCAGAGAAATATCGTAGCAAATAGTTGAATTTTATAATGAATTCGTGTTATTTGGTGAGAGATCACAAAAAGTATTAGACTTATTTCTATAAATATGAAACAAAGTAATTATGGCGTGGGCATATAAATGATTGGGACAATGATACAAATGATCCTCGAACTTTGATTCAATGTGCAATATGATCTATAAACTTTTAATTTGTTTAATATGATCCTTGAATTTTAGTCTAATGAGCAATGCAGTCCCCAAACTTTTAATTTGTTAAATGTGGTCTATAGACTATTGATACATGTTCAACATAATCAAATAATAATATATTTAAAGTTCGTGGATCAGATTGCACATTTGATCAAAATTCGGAAACCATTTACGCCATTATCCCTAATTTATTCTTGACATGTTACATCGTTAATTCCCCAAAGAAAAAGACATAAACTAGTTCAAAGTTGAAGTACTTTTACCCGAGTATAACACAACAAGGGCTTTACATGTATATAATTCTGTCCATTCCAAAAGAACGAGTATTTTTTTCGTAAGTTCAGCAATTGTGCGAAAGACGAAAGTTTATTTGAAATCACATACATGCATACGTGTATTTTATATAAAAGTACAAGTATTTTACTAACAGAGTTAAATACAACGATTAATTTACCAGCAACTTATTCTATAATGATTAAATAATTTGATGAATAGACCTTAGCTTTGAATGCTATCACTTTGTAACCTAAATTTTCCACATTCGTTCTTCATTTTTTTTTATTTTAATGAAACATAGGCTTGCATCAAGCTAGGCAAATCGAATGCTAAGAATTCAGCCGTCTTGTTTGATAAGTTTTGAACTTTAACTATCGAATTCGAGCACAAATATCGCAAGCGAAAGGTCACAACCCTACCGAGGTGAATGGTGTGGTCGCTCAGCCACAAGCGAGGCGACCTTGTTTACGCCGCCTCTCCTGTGGCCATGACGAATGCGAGCTGTAGCGAGGTTGTGCCCTCGCCCCTCCATCGCAAACCTATCCTATCTAGCAAAAAAAAACTATAAATTCATTTATAACTACGAGGACCGATATCATTGATTACTGATCGGGTGCAACCCATGTAGTAACTTCTCTCCCTATTTTTCAACTTGTGATATATTGTCCCATCATTGCGATGCATAAACTTTTGGTACATAATAATTTAACTTAAGATTCATTTATTTCGAGTAAAATAAATAATTTAAAAATATTTTCTTAAAAATAATCATTTGTATCATTTGAAATAATTAGCTAATAAAAAATTTTTAATTATCGATAATAATTTTTATCTAAACATTATTGTGGACGATGAAAATATTTTCGTTTATTCATTTTTTTAATATTGTTTTTAAGAAAATGTTATTCAAGAATTGATTGCATTGCTTAAATAAATGAAGATTTAATTGCAAAAAGAAAATAAAGGATAAGAACAAATAGCAAGGAGCAAAAGTACGCTTATGCTGCGCATGGCAACCATTTTGTGCCCAGAAACAGATTCTGCTCATAAATGATTATTTTTTATTCTATGCCCGGAAACAATTTCTAAGCATTTGAAGGTGTTTGGTAACTGCCCAAAATTTCTATTTTTAGAATAGGAAAAGAACAAAAATGTGTTTGGTAACTATACAAATTTTCATTTTATTAATAATATTTTGAATATTTTAATATTTCTTTCTTTTTTTCTTTTTTTTTCTTTCCCTTCTCTTCCTTGGCCAAGGCTGGCGAGGCATTTCGGCCCTCGTCGCCGGCCTCGCCGTCACCAACCCAGGCGACAACGAGGCTACACAAAATTTCATTTTATTAATAATATTTTGAATATTTTAATATTTCTTTCTTTTTTTCTTTTTTTTTTTTCTTTCTTTCCCTTCTCTTCCTTGGCCAAGGCTGGCGAGGGCATTTCGACCCTCGTCGCCTGCCTCGCCATCACCAACCCAACCGACGGCAAGGCTACACAAAATTTCATTTTATTAATAATATTTTGAATTTTTTAATATTTTTTTCTTTTCTTTCCCTTCTCTTCCTTAGCCAAGGCCAGTCACCGGCGTCGGCGATCGACCACAGGCTAGGGCCGACGAGGGCATTGTGGCCCTCGTCGTCGGCCTCACCAGTCCCGACGGCAAGATCGGCCTTGCCAAATCTGGGCGAGGTTGAGCCTCGCTGTCGTGGCCACGAGTCGCCCTGGCCCAGGCGGTAAGGCTCACGACGCCCTCGCCGACCCTGGCCCGCGGTCGATCGCCAACGACCTGTGGCCGGTCGCAGGTGGCTGGCGAGTGGCGGGCGACAGGTTGAAAAACAACAACAAACCAAAAAAATGAAGAAGAATCAGAAATGGAAAAATTGTTACAAAATCAAGAAGTTACTTTTTTTTGCTTCTTGATTATATTTCAAAACTGATTCTGGGATCAATTTTTTGAAAAATTGTGCTCGGGAACAAAAAATTTAATAAACGAATTTCTACTCCCAAACTGATTCTGGGAACAAAAAAATAAAAATTTTTATTATTTGGCAAGTTGCCAAACAGGCCCTTAACCAGTCAATCAACCCTCTACAAAAACAAAGGTAATAACAATATGAATAGTCTCTCAACTTTGGCCCAATGTGCAATATAATTCTTGAACTCTAGCTCAATATATAATGTGATCCCTGAAATTTTAATTTATTTGATGTGGTCTTTGAACTTTTAGTATATGTTCAAACTGGTCTCTGCACTATATGAAAATATCCAATGTTTTTTCTTGAACTTAAATTAATGGAAGGACAATATTGAATATTTTCATATAATTAAAGGACCAATTTGAACATATACTAAAAGTTCAGAGACCACATTGAATAAATTAAAAATTTAAGGATCACATTATATATTGGGCTAAAGTTTAAGAGTCACATTGAACAAATTAAAATTCAAGAACTATATTACTTATTATGGACCGTTTGTGTCATTTTCCCCAAAATAAAGAGACAGAAACGTCGCCGTTTCCGTGTTCCGTGCCTCCAAAGAACTTATTTCCCACTCGATTTGCTCTTCCTTCTCTCTTCTTGATTTTTCTTGAAACCATTTGCTCGGTCTTGCGCTCTCCCACAGTTTCCAGCGTCCGAAAAGCGGGAAGACTGCGAAGAAATCGGACACGAACCACTCGTCCCAGGTTCTTAACCGCGATTCTGCCCGCGTTTGATTCGTGCTCGGTCGAATTACGTATGAGTGTCGGATGTGGAATGGCCTGCGGATGTGTTGTATGAGCTGCGAGAGAAGTTGCTGTGTGATTTGAGCGCCGTGGTTGTTTCTTGAGTGCCATGTGTGATGATGATTCAAGTGGGTTTTAGTTCTCTTCACTGCTGGCCTGTGAAACGTAGCAGCTCGTGGGCTCCTGAATTTTTCCGTAGCTTTTTCTTTTCTTTTCTTTGGTGGGACTTGGACCGTGTTTCGTTGGGATGAGTCAATATGCTAGCCTATGAAAGATCAGAGAAGTTAGGAGCATGATTGCTGTTTATGGATGTTGGGTTGATTTTGTTTGAATATGGCTGGTGTTATTGTGGATTGAAAATCTGGAGAAGCTACCGTTCTTCGTAGACTTTAATGCCATTGTCATTTGGTGCATTGGATATCGAGTTGTCTCTGTTTGTTCCTCGAGTTTTAGTTTGCAAGTAGTTATTTTGTCCTAGACTTCCAGTTCTGATTTCTTTTCAAGTGAGAAGTCGTCCTACCCTTGTCACATTGCTGGTTTTTTAACTTCATAGATGACCATATTTGTCCAAATTCATCACTTTGGCGCTCAGATCATGCTTTTTGTAGCTAATAAATGTTTCGTGGTGCAAATTCTTAGATATCTGGCCAAAATGCCTCTCTGGCTTTGCCTCATTCTCAAAGTCGTTCCTCTTTAAGTTGCAAAACTCTGCCCTATACCTCACCCTCGGCTTGTTTCACTCTCCTGCAGCTGCAGAGTGAAGAATTGCATGATAAGCATGCCCTCAAACCCAAAATGATGGGCTTTGATGATTGCATATATGAAATTGAAATTGAGTCCCATGAGGAGGGCTCCATTGCCTAAAAAAAACTCTTAGAGTGTTTAAATGTCAAACCAATGAGTATTAGTTTCCAAGGGTATAAATGAAACTCATGGGGGCAATGGGCATTCACACTTCTTTGGGAATTTTTTTGGCTCAATTTCAGAGAGGGTCTTATGCTCCAAGATTATGATTTAGGGCAGAATTTCCTCCTTGGAAATTGAAACAAGTTGTCCATCCTCACAAAGATACTCATTTTGGCCATGTCAGAAACTTTCATATCTTCCATCTGTAGATTTAATCTTTTGAAGCCTAAACTGTATGAGAAGTTGGCACTATTTCAAGTAATTTCTGGGGGCAAAAAGAATTTTATGATCATCATCCTTACATAGAAGCTTTCTTTTTCTCGAACTTTATTTGCTCTCTGCTGATGTTTCCCATATCAATTCCTTTGAAGGGTGAGAATGAAATCAAAGAGGAATCTTGACAATTTTGTAGTTGGCACCGTGCCAACGGTGATGTATGTTCCAGACTTCATCACTGATAGCGAAGAAACGCAGCTGCTAGATAAAGTATGATTCAGTGTCTTACATGGTTGTTCTATCCTATTCCTCTCATGTCTAATAATTCATCTGTAATGCTGAATATTGAGTACCTGTGTAGGTAGACAACTCTCCAGTATCAAAGTGGAAATCTTTGAAGAACAGGAGGCTGCAGAATTGGGGTTAGTATATCCACCATATCTGTGTGCGCGCACGTTAGTGCGTGTGGTTTCCTCATTCTAACAAAGATGTTCTATAAGTCCTTACATCGATCATAACTTCATTTATGATGGTTCCTGACAGGCGGCATCGTCCATGAAAAGGGTCTACTTCCCCAAGAATGTAAGTCGAGAACAATCGAATGATCTTTTTAATACCCAGCCCATTCAGAATTCAACTATCGTAATGCATGGTTTTGATTTTTTCTTTTTCTTTTTTTTGGGTGACAAGCATAGATCTTGGGTTTGTTTGCTCATAGCTTACCTTAAGTACTGCCTCCATTTTCAAGAGAACAAGAATATGATGACACTTATTTTTATGGCCACATAATGCTTTCACATCATAAGTGTTATAATGATGGAATTTTTGTTCTTGCTGCATTTTAGTGTGTTTTGAGCTTGAGAGAGTAGGACCATACTTGCTAAAACTGTTTGCAAATTGTCCGCAAGTTTGGATTTAAATTTTGTAAGGAAACTGCCTAGGTAATGGGAGTAGTTTGGTCCTTCTCACAGCTGGCATAAAAAAAAACAAGCACCAAATAGTACTTGAGGTAGAAAAAATAGATATAGTTGATTTTGAAATTTCTAAAGTGTTTTGGTAAGAGCAGCAGCTTCAGCATTGTTGTTGGTGGACTGGTGGTCATCATGCAATTATTTTGAGACATCGATAGGAAAAGAGAAAAAAACTAAATAGTTGAAAATCTCAAATCAAATGCAGGGAAACTGCTGTTAAAGTAGGGTTGATGCTTTGCTCGGCCCTAGTTGATTGTTGGTTGCTGCTTTTACATAGGCTGTATCATTGCTTTGTTCACCATTGTGACTGAGCACTCTCTCTCTCTCTCTCTCTCTCTCTCTCTCTCTCTCTCTCTCTCTCTCTCAGTGCCTCCATGGTTGAAGAAGGTTACTGAAAACGTATCTGAAGAATCAGGGTTGTTTCCTTCAGCAATTAATCACGTCCTCATCAATGAATACCTTCCCGACCAAGGCATAATGGTTTGTCCTGAATTCCATGTTCTTTTCTGTCAATGACATAGAATCACTGTGTCACTTAGAAGATACTGAAATGTTCTATTGGTAGAGCTTCAACAATTTTTACTTTCCCTACTGGGATCCATGACACTGCATAATGTTAGAATGAGCTATATGTCTGTTTATTTATTAGCGGCTTTCAGCTGCAAATTGGATTTAGTTATTATCACCATTCATTTGTATCACGCAGCCACACCAAGATGGGCCGGCTTATTATCCAGTTGTAGCAATTCTGTCTCTTGGATCAGCTGCGATAATGGACTTTGTTCCTCATCCCAGTTTAAGGTCATCCCCTAATACATCTGGCGGTGATTGTGAGGATGATGAGCTTAATGGGGCTTCTGACTCCGGGACCAACAAATGGTTGAATAACCATCATCCCTTTTCTATTGTGTTGATGCCTCGCAGTTTATTGATATTTAAGGATGACGCATACTCCAGTGAGTGCCTGATTGATACAGTTCTTCTTGCATGTTTAATTTTCTCATCTAGCTTCCTTACTGAAAAATCTGAACGTCTAATTGCATTGCAGGTTATCTACATGGCATAAGAGATAGTTCAATACATTGGTATGATGGGGTAAGATTATTAGCTCGGGCATATTACTTAACCACAGATATGGGATTTAGCGACGGATTTTACCTTTTAAATGTCTAATAAGAAAATGTCGAAAGTACCATCTTATATCTGTCCTGATTCAGCAGCAAAATGGTACATGCCGGTTAGTCTTATGATTTCCTTTTTCCATGTCCAGGCCGTGAATGAAGCCGAAACCATGGGGCCTCAGCCGCCGTCGGTTTCGGAAGAAGGAGATGAAGCTGTGAGAAGCGGGGATGGCAAATGTATTCATAGGACTGGCACTAGAATATCATTGACATGTCGACTAGTGTTGAAAGTTCATCATAAGTTATTCAAGTTTTAGACACCCTCGCTCCACTTGTACTCTCTCTCTCTCTCTCTCTCTCTCTCTCTCTCTCTCCAAACTTTAAAATATGGTTTTCATAGTTCAGAAGCCTCTGTTTAAACATAAATTTTGACATTGCAGTGAAGGTCGTCGACGAATTAAGAGAGAAAAAGGTCTTGAATCACAGATGTGTTTCTAGTGTGTCTACCTTTGCCTGGACGTCCCATGAAAAGGAGGCAGTGGCCTTCTTGTCGGATGAGCTTCTACATCTATGGAAGGAATTCTAACCATGAATAGGTTGGGCCTTTCAAAATCAAAGTGCTGGAGACTTTTAACACTAGAAAAACCATGTCACCCATGTCTATTTCTGGTTTCCACTTCATCTTTTTTGACCGCCCAAGAGTCATTACTGTAAAACGGTTCCCACCTCGTCCCTGATTGAGATACTTAAAATTTGTAAATTGCTCGTTTAAGCATTTTTAAAATTGAAATAAGTATTACGTTATAAGATGATATCGAGCGAAAAACGATGATTATTTAAATTTATGTACAAAAAATTCATTTCTATTCTGCAGATGATATGTATACCATTTTCTGTTATGCATAAGGTAAGCAGCTGTTATATCTTATCATCTTCAATTCTTCATTTTTCGAATTTATTTATTATTAACTGTAAATTTTTGTTTAATAATTATTAGTAGAAGAATTTTGTAGTTCAAGAAAGTTTGAATGTATTCACCCCAAATGTTCTTTTTTTTTTAAATTTTTCCTTTAGTTACGAGGACTTAGATTAATTTGAATGTGCCTCGTTCCATTCTATTTCATTTTCATTCAAATTTGGAGTTTCTGTAGTTATCTTTATAAGACTACAAATAAAAAGCAAATTAAGTATACAGCAAGTACGAAAAATAAGATTCAATTACAAATGGAGGATAAAAAGCTTAGTAAATAAGAAAATGAAAGTGTAAAGTGAAAACAAGAAAATAAAGATAAGAATACATGGAACTTAATATAATGAATATTTGTTAAGTTCTCATTTCTCTCAACATGTAATATACTCTTTTTCCTCGTTAATTAAACGTTGTCCTGATTTATTTACATGCGAGCTATTGATTCGCCATAGATCTTCACATAAAAATAATATTTTTTAGGATAGGAATTGAATTTAGGATCCATCGGTTCTTGAGTTGAAAATATAGAGGTGTTCTTAGA
This sequence comes from Syzygium malaccense, assembly GCA_031216405.1. Taxonomy (NCBI): domain Eukaryota; kingdom Viridiplantae; phylum Streptophyta; class Magnoliopsida; order Myrtales; family Myrtaceae; genus Syzygium; species Syzygium malaccense. The sequence goes on along the minus strand of CM062262.1, from coordinate 20,715,125 downwards.
GCCGGATCCAAATCGAACAGTGAGAAAATAACGATAATTAATCTCACAAAAATTCCTATACATTTTTCTGGATAGACATTAATTATACTCAAATTTTTTTCGTCTCGTCAATACTTTCAAACTTATGCCATATCGACCAATAATTCCTTCGGCTAGACTCTGTCATACTGGCTATTAAAGAATCCGGCATGAAAGTATTCTTAGATAGCGTCACGGCAAACGTTCTAATGCCCGAAGTGGCAATGAACGCATGTAGTCACGCCAACCGGGCAAGCTGCTACATCGGATTTTCAAACGGATGTATGGATAGAAGGTATTTTTCGATCATAGATTGCGAGGTTGAAATATGGGTGAGATTTAGAATAATGGTGTTCGTGAGAAAGGTTTAAGATTTCTTTGCGGGATTTTTCTCGGAAAAGCGTTGGAGCTAAAAAAAAAATTGCTTGCTTCCTTCGGGAGCCGCGGAGGTCGCCCTCGTTAAAGGTCGGAACTTTACAAAGAGCAAGAAGAACCTGCGACACCCATCCAACGTTATCCGAAGCGGTCTTTCTTCTTCAGTGGTCAAGCGAGCCGGAGCCGGCGGCGCCACCCCTCGAGCACGTACAATGCGAGGGCCGTGGGCGACCAACTGGCGGTCGCTGGGAAGAAAGGCCCTCCGCTCATCGTCTTCTTCATCGTCTTCTTCCTCTTCGCCTTCGCTGTCTTCGAATTTGAAGCTGCTTGGCCCGAACCTCCCCGACGTTTGGACGATGCCCGGCCCCCCCAGCGCCACCAGCGCCTTCCGTTCCCAGTCTTCAGGTATCGTCCTCCGGCGACCGTTCCGCCTCCGCCAACCTTTTTCCCACCTGGTGTGATGGGCCTGAAATTGCTCTCGGGGGTGTGGAATGCGTGTTGCTCGAGTCCATTGGGGTCGCTTCGAGGGTCGGCGTGAATGGCCTCTGCCCGTTGCGTCTGCCTTTTCCGTTGTTCCAGACTTGTTCTGCATGTCTCGTTCGGCAGCATGCTGATTGCCTTGAAGCGGTTTTTGGGTTCGTGTGTTAATGGCTTTTGACGTCCTAGTTTTTGATCGTGAGGTGTCGCCGTCGTCGTCGTCGTCGTGATTCAATTCATTAGCCATCCTATGAAGTATAATGGTGAATCCAGTGCCAACTATAAGTTTTGAATAATGTTCCTGCGAAAATGTCGGGTTTTTCTTTTTGGTATTAGAAAAATGTTGGGTTCTTCTTGAGTGAAGCTGAGACACAACTTTCCTCGGTAACTTTTGTAACTTCTGCATTTACAACTTGTTGAGGATAAAACTGATCTGTACAAATGTAGGAATAACAGAAGCAAAAGCAGGCGTAGGACTACTTTCGAAAATCATCTTTTTACTATGCTTTCGTGTGCATCGACTTATGAAGGACCGCAAAATGCTTCATTGGATTGGATGGACTTTTTCGTAACAGTAGTCGCTCTCCAAAAGCACTAAATATTTCACTGAGATGATTGGGAATGGTTTCTATAGAACCCTTTTGAGAATTAGGAATTCCATACGATCCAAATTGTAAGGTTGATTATTCTACCTGTAGAGTTTTGGTAGCTTGTCTTGTAGCTCAATATAAGGTGCTTGAGCGGGACTACTTCTCTTGCTTCTTTTCTTGCTTCATGTACCTTGTGTATAGCACATTAACCCGTTTTCAATTTATATTTAAAGCAGCTAATGGGCACACTGCTAATGTAATAAATGGGAAGTCCATTGCAAGAGCTATTAGATCAGGAATAGCCAATGAAATTTGCAGAATGAAGGAAACCATTGTAAAATCCCCGGGATTGGCTATTGTGTTGGTTGGTGGAAGAAGGGATTCACGAACTTTTATTCGTGTCAAGTTGAAGGCTTGTGAAGAAGTTGGGATAACGACCTATGTAGAGGAGTTACCTGAAGAATGTACAGAAGATGAAGTTCTGGGTGTTGTTTCCAGATTAAATAACAACCCATCAGTTAATGGTATTATTGTGCAACTCCCTTTACCACAAGTAATTTCTACAGCTAGACTTATGCTTCGCTCCCCTTTCTCTTTTGAATCTCTTGGGTAATCTGTATCAAATCAGTCTGCTAAGGTCATAGTTGTCAATGGAACATTCGCATGTTCCGACACATTCTGTAGAGTAATAGAGTGGTATAACCTGTACATAATTGTTTTCCAATACTATACCTTTTAATCTTCCGGTGTGGAGGATGATGCAATGACTAGAACTCCTTATTGACTTGAAAATTTTCAATAACATAAATTTTATTCATTTAACACATCTTGTAAGGAAATATTAACCATTATGCCACCTCAATGTGATGTTTGCCCAGCATGTGGATGAGGAGAGAATCATCAATTTCGTGAGCCCAGAGAAAGACGTGGATGGTTTCCATCCCCTCAATATGGGGAATCTTGCCATGAAAGGAAGGGAGCCACTTTTTATTCCTTGTGCTCCTAAGAGTTGTATTGAGTTGTTGTTGAGGTCTGGTGTGGAAATCATGGGAAAGAGAGCTGTGGTAGTCGGGAGAAGCAAGATTGTTGGGTTACCCATTTCTTTGCTATTGCAGGTAAGCATGCCTTTTTCCGCATTTTTCTGGTTGTTTAAGATGCTCTCGATATCACCCGCTTATAATATATTCCTCTGGTAGAGGCACCATGCAACAGTCAGCACAGTAAATTCTTTCACCAAAAATCCAGAACAGGTTACAAGTGAAGCTGACATTGTGATTGCTGATGTGGGAAAACCCAATTTAATCCGTGGCAGTTGGCTAAAACCGGGAGCTGTTGTAGTGGATATGGGGACCAGTCAAGTTCAGGTAGAAATACTGAAAGCTCAGTACGGATGGCATTCTCAAACTGTGTGGCCTCATTCGAATGCAAATTTGCATTGTAATGTGCATTGACCTTTATGAGTAAGATATAGGTTATAGGATGCTGTGGTATCTATCTTTTCTGTTGAAAAAATTGGAAAATGGGGGGCAGGTCTCTCTTTATGAGGGAAAATTAAAAAGCTTTCTCTTGGTTGGCACTCACAACCTTTACCCTACACTTTGTGTCATAAGGTGTCATGAGCTTAGACTTTCTACCCTGGAGTTTAACACCATTCGAAAAAGTATGGAAACCGGTGCAAAGATGAGCTCTTTTTGAAACCTCAAGATATATCGTGCGGGGTCTTGAAATTAGAGGGTGCAAAGTGTAGGATTTGAAGTTTGGGGCTGCCGAGGTGTAACTAGGGAAATTTTGAGGGTGGTTTTTGTCGTTTTTCTTTTTATTGTTTCAGGCAGTCTTGTCCCTGTGATCTACTCAATGCATATATGCGGATATACTGCACTGTGCTCAGGGAAGGGATGTTTGAGGGGGAAGGCTTCAAAACAAGTGGTTCTTTCGGAAAAGAAATGACGAGTGAACAATCAGGGATGAGAAAGGGCAAAGCCTTAGAAGATGAAAAGTCTACTTGCGGGATTTTCTTATGAAAGCTTTGATTCATGGTCACTAAAATTAGCAAATAGATCTAGAACTGTAAGGTCCTCACTCTGACAGAGGTGAGCATCAACTCACAGTTAGGATTGATGTATAAATGCTCATTAATGCCGATAATCTCATGTAAGTAGCTGCTGTGGTATAAGTGGTCAGTTAACAGGTGGTTTTCTAAGAACTAAGGATAGTTCCTCAGTCCCACTCGAAAGCACTAGCCCCTCTGCTCCGTTTCCATTTTGAGCAATCTACTGTAATAGAAGCTTTACATGTTACTTTTAGGTTTGACTTTGAATTAAGAGTTCGTAATGTCCAGGATCCTGGCGTCAATCAAGGTTTCCGCATCACAGGAGACGTATGCTATGAAGAAGCAGTCAAAGTTGTGTCAGCCATTACTCCTGTGCCCGGAGGCGTGGGACCAGTGACAATCTCTATGCTTCTGTCCAATACTCTTGACTCTGCTAAGCGTGCATTCGGATTCATATGAGAGCTGAGGTTGGTCCCCCAGTACAGTTTTTGTGAAGGCAAAGGCGTTTCATTTTTCCTCGCCAATCTCTACTTGTCAATGACAATCTTTGCAAAATCTATAGTTTTCTTCTCTCTATGGTTCAATATCTCGCCAATTAGAGTCTAGTATCTCGAATCACTTAATCCCGCACTTTCGTATAATGGCAATATAAAGAAAAGAGATGAGTATGCCGTATGTTGCAATTTTAAGATGTAAAATGAGTTTGCTTCATCTGTCAGTAGACTCTCTGAATTGCTCAAAACGAGTAATGCTACTTGTACTAAAATCGGTTCACAAATCGGTATACCGAGTGATGTGACAGACTTTTGGTGGATCTTGAACATGGCACACTTGTTTAGACACCCATCTTTTACATCGTTCTTTTCAAGCCAGAACTCGCAATCTGTCATGTCGATTTGTATGACAATTTTCGGGCCAGACTTTGTAAATGAAGTTACCAAACGCGGCCTACGGTTTTCGTGGTTCTTTGCCATTGAATCCCTCTTCTTGTTTTCTCGTGGGGATGAATCATATATATCCGCTTCTCCACACCATAGCAATGGCTAAGATTCTGAAGACGCGGGTCAGGCTGAAAGCCTCTCCGTTGAGAACTCTCGAACGAGAGCCGATTTGAATTATACGCTGGGCATTTGAATTCCCACTTCCGAGCCTACCTGATCATTGGCCTTGGCAATGTCCCTGACCCTTCATCAACTTGAGCCAAGCTAAGGTCATCCATTCGACTACATCGACTTGCCTGATGCCGCATAGAAGGAGTTGGCGCCCGACTTTCGCGGAAATAATCTCGTGACAGAAACATACAAGATACTGAGTAACATGTTTCCCTATCCTAGCCGACGACATTTTCTCTCCCTTCTCGATCCACCAACGCCGGTGGGGCGATGGTAGCGCCCGGTGGTAAATCCGGTCGAATCCTGACTTTCAATTAGCGAAAGTACTCGGTTTCCCAAGGGGTATATTCAGTATCATTAGGTCTTAGGTCTTTAATGTAAAAAAGTTGGGCCCATAACAGTTAGGGGTTAGATGAGATTTCAGAGTTTGTAGCCATGGCAGAAACTTGAGAGGAAGAGAGACCTGCAATGCCCTTGTGAGCTCTAATGCCCTAAGGGGGACAATTTTCTTTACTGAGCAGAAATTAAGTAGATGAAGAATATCGACTTTACTTTTACTTTCTCTTATTAAATTCATAATTCAAGTTGTCAATTGAAAATTAATTGGTCTTAAAAAAGTTCATTACCTCTGTGTAGTACATACAAATTGTATGATATCGTAAAACTTCCGAGGAGTTACTTAATTCAATTTAACACCATTATCGCAAACATAGAATTTGTTGCATTCTCCACCAAAAAATTAAAAAAAAATGCTCCGCCTGAGTGCCACCTAAGCATATATTTACTAACTCGTTACGAGGCATCTGGTATGATCTTTTCACCTTAATAACTCACATTTTATCGTAAGTGATAAGTGTATTGAAAGTGCAAAAATTTGTTAAAGTGCACATTTACCCTAAAATATTGTTCGAGTTATAAAAAAGATTTTAAGCCGGTACACTTGTAACAAATCTACCAAAATCTTAGAGCAAAATTATAAATTTTAACACATTTTTTAAGGGGCTCTTATGGAAAAATAGCAAGTTTTCGCTGCTTTGCCAGTCCCGGTTCATTCTTCAGATCTGGCTTTTTCCATAATGACGTCATTTAGGAGACTTGTTTATGTTCAACTTTCGCGTCAAATCCATGTCAAGATACGAGTTGTTTCTCACATGTGTTTCCACATCAATAATATAATAGAATATTAGACGGAAGATAAGCGAGGATAAATTTATCGCTAGTGTACTAATTTCGCTATTTTTTGCGACTCGCATATCAGTTTGATTTGAGATTTTTTTGCGACATTAATCCGATACGAGAACGTTAATATTATATATGTTAAATTGATTAAAATGTAGGAAATTTTGGTTAGATTATCCAATTAAAATTGTTTCACAAACTTTGATTGCAAATTTTTCTTTCACAATGTTGTAAAATACTATGCCTAGAACGTTCCCGGACATCTCCACGACCGGACCGAACCGACTCGTTCACGCCTTTTTCCTTCTTGTTCTTTCCCTTCTTCTTCTTCTTCTTCGTCCAGAATCTGCAGGCCCTTCGAATCGACCCGATCCTTCTTTGCGACCGACCGACCGACCGCGGAGGAAGAAGCGGCAATGGCTCTGAACCCTCAGCTGTTCCCGAACGGCATGCCCGTTCCCTTCGTCAACGAGATGTTCGTCCTGGCCAGAGACGGCGTCGAGTTCGAGGTCGACAAGATACCTGGGTAATTATTAATTTGTCCGATGTCTTCGGCTTCTGTTGTCGCGATCGAACGGAGCTGTCGCCTGAGAAATGCTTTTGTTGGTTCGAAACCCTTTTGACCCATGAGGCTAAAAGGAATGGCTTTGAGGGGTTTTGTGCTTTGTCTTGCGTGTTTTAAGCTTGGTGGATCGGTTGGGCGTGGATTGGGAAGCGTCTTGATGATGCTGTAGCCGGAAAAGAGATGCCTTTTGTTTCTGGGTGTAGTGAAATTCGCCTTGCTGGAGAAAATTTTTCGCGGGTTTAATTAATGTTGGGTAACGTGGTGGGATTGGGAGGTGGTTATGATGAATTGTGTCTTTAGGTCTTGCGAATTGTGTTGGAGGCTAGGATTTCAGTCGAGACTTCTGCTCTGGCTTTTGCGAATGATTCCTAATCTTTTGAGAACAGGTTGGTTAATCTAAGTAAGAACATATTTTTTCGGATGTGGAAGTTTGTAATGATAGAATTAGGATTAAGGACTGGGCGCATTTGAAGAAGCACAAATTGACGAGGAGGGATTCTCAGTGCATCTGCAAGTTGCAAGATTGGCATGATCTGTGCATGGTCTGCAGGGTTTATTGTTGACTTTGGCATATATGAAAGTTTTCATGGGAAATCAACAGGCAGATTGTATTGGGGGTTTGCTTTATTTTTATATCAATCTAAGTTGGGTTGATGATATTGCCAGTGTGATTGTCAATTGTCATCAACTGAAAACTGTCGTCATTTGCGTGTTTAAGATTGTGTTATTGTTAAAAGAAACAAAAAGTTTGCTCTTAGCTATTGAAGGTTCTTTTAGACATTGTGTAAGACGGATGAATGAATGTTCTTTTGGATCCATTGTCATTAGATCCCAAGGGGGTCGTGTGAAAGCAAGAGGAACTATCTACTTGTCAAACATACGGATGGTCTTTGTTGCAAGCAAGCCTGGTGGGAGTTTCACCGGCTTCGACATACCCCTGGTCTGTAATCTAACTGTTATTTGCTTTTTATATGTATTAGCATGGATATTTGCTCGTGCCATTTTGTATATTGATTTATTGGTGGAATATTTTGAGCTAGCATGAACTTCTGGTTTTGCATCTGCTTTGTGTAATTTCCACATGGGTACTGTCCATGTGAAGATAGGGCTTTTGGTCTAATTTTCTTAAGCAGAAAAAGTTGGGCGTTTTGGCACAGAATTTGTTTTGTGACTATTGTGTCTTGAAGCTAAGCTTGTTTTTTACCTCCAAGATGATGTATTCAATTGTTTCCACCTAGCGGTATTTAAAGATGCAAGTAAACATGTGGAAGGTCACTATTGTTTTACTGTTTTGGGGGTTTAGTTGCTATACTTTTGCATTTATCATTTCTTATTGAGAAAATGTCAAATTAAATGATATATTGAAAGCTATTTCCATAGGAAAATATGTGAAGTGGCTCTTGGAGAATACTCCAAATCAATGCAATAGTTTCATTCCTTTTAGGGCTGCAAAGTTCATTAGATCCATCTTACCAGACTTGTTCCATCCTATGTTATTTAGCCGGTCTCTCTATGGCATTTGTGCTTGGATACAGACAGATGGCTCTCCCTCAGCCAGTACTCTGGCCATGAATTAGTTTGGTAGCTATTACATTTTTGGTCGAAACTTCTGCGTATATCTGTTATTCTGTTGATGATTATGCGGACATTCTCGGGATAAACATCAGAGAAATTGGCTCGAACTATCTTGTTTACTTTGTTGTGAGAGTTCAAGTTACTTGGTTGATGGGAATCACGAATTCACTTATGGTGGAAAAATGTTGCCTGTATTCTGTATTTGCTTGAAACTGTTTTCTGTGGTTTGGTGTAGGCGTAGACTTGACACAGAAAACATTGGCTAACTAGAATCCTGATTCAATTGAATTCTTTATTTCTTAAGAAGAGTTCTGATGACCAAAACAAAACGAATAAGTACGTACTCATATGAGGCATTCATGTTTCATGTACGAAATGATTGTTTTCAGTGAAAAATAGATTTTCATTTGATGGCCTAGTAAAATCATACAAATGATAAATATGATTATAGTTGCAAATAAAGAGTGAACAGCTCCTGCGGTGGATGGGAATGGGCTCAGAGGTTGGACTTTGTGAAGTATTTTATTGTTTTTTGTTGAAATTTCGCTATCTACAACCCAAAAGTAAAACAAGGAAGATGAATCTCTGGATGATTAACTGGTATAGGGTGAAACAATGGCCTATGTATTTGTTGACATCCTCAATTAACAACAAATAGTTTCGTATCTGTGTATTGAAATTTCATGCTAAAAAAGGGCTAGACTAAGTTCTTTCTCTTTCATGTTCCTGGTTGAGGACCGCTTTGTCAGTGTTACCTTTAATTTAATGATCGTTAGATGTTCCTGTGATTTTCAAGTCAAAGTGGGGTTTGTGGTGGACATTATGACTTTTCTGCATTATCTGCGTAACTTAGCATTATTCATCTTACCACTGTCATTGCTTCACTCTGCAGCTATATGTACATGGTGAGAAGTTCAATCAACCGATATTTTTCTGCAACAACATATCTGGCTTTGTGGAGCCTGTAAGTATACAATTTGTGATGCATCATTATTCACTACGAATTTGGACACTCATCTTTTTCATAATGACCCCAGGTGGTACCGGATGACCAGCACAGGGCACTTTACTCCACTCATACTTTTAAGATATTGTTCAAGGAGGGTGGATGTGGGACCTTTGTGCCGTTGTTTTTCAACTTGATATCCTCTGTGAGGCAATACAATCAGCATGTTAACTCTGAAAGTGCGCCACGTGTGGATCCTTTACAAGCAGCAGAAACTCCAGTCGATGAGATGATGAGACATGCGTAAGTGCTAGTACTCTCCTCTATAGAAAAAAAAGCTTAGGAGCAAGAGAGAGAGAACCCTAGCAGGCTCATTACATTGAATGACTAAGGGATACGTAGTGCGAATTGCAATTGCAAAAAAGATGTTGGTCCATGTCTTCTAACGTGGTCCGATACGCTTGTGAATGGCTCAGTATGTTAGCATATGACAGGAATTCTTTATATTTTGAATGAAGCTGAACTGAGGGATGAAGTACTAACCATCCGCTGTTGATTTTGCAGATATGTTGATCCCAATGACCCTACCAAGATCTTCTTACAGCAGCCTACTCCAGAGTCACAGCTGAGGCGCCGTGCATACCATCCTCGGCCTGCTGAGAACTCTATATGATTGGTGTCTGATGTTTGCGGTACAAAATATCACTTGTGTTCTGCTTTCGGTTTCTACTCAATTACTGAAAACTGTATCATACTATGTCAGCGGTGATACTTATAATAAGAAGCATGTGTAAAGTTTGAATATACCTCCTGTTGGACTAGCTTCTCTTTTAGGTGTACATCCCTTTTTTACGTGCCGAAACCAAAATCCTTTTTTCGAATTGTTCCACTACCTCGCCTTTGGAATGTTCGAGTCAATTTCGCTGTGTTCTTATGGAGTTCTTCCGGTGTGGAAGTCCGAAAGAATTACAAAGACCGGCTTGCCAGCCTCTAGCTAATGAGAAGTGGAACCATGGAGGTTGTAGACAAAAGATTCATCTGCTACCACGTGAGATGTTGGTTAACCATATAGACAAAATGAAACTATCAATTTCATCAGCTTATCCATTGGGTCGTGGGCAGATTTGAAAAAAGGGGACGGAAACAAATCCTTCTGCTATTGCCAAAACGAGTGATGATGGGCGTTCTGTCATGTTATTGCTCGGAAGCAAGGACAAACTGTGATTGACACGCGCCTTGGAGGCAGAGCACACGATTCCGTGTTTTTTCCTGGCATAATCGCCTAAAAGAATCCCATGGTCTTGAGAAGATTTTTCGAACTCGGAGAAATTGTGACTGCCAATATTAAATTCACTTGCACAATTCATATAAACTTGGTTTTCAGAATAAAAGAGAATGTTTTAGAAAGAACCGAAATACATAATTGTGGAAAATTATTCAAATAGTCCTAAATCTATTGAGTTTTTGCCGATTCAGTCATAACCAATTAAGTCCTAAACTTTTTCACTTCTTATCAGTTGAGTTTAGGGGCTGGCAAGGCTTGCCCTCGCTAGTGGCCGGCGAGGAAGAGGCTTTGCCCGACAAGGTTGACTCGTCGGCCCTCGCCTCTGGCCGGTTGTTGAGGTCTGGCGACCACCCGAATAAACTCAATTGAACATTTTCCAGCTAAAATTAGTCGAATAGGCTCAATTGGCACGGAGTGAAAAGGATTAGTATCTGTTTCGTGAAAAACCGGGGGACGTGAAATATATCGAACTGGAAAATTGCTTTAATTGTGTATAATTTGGGAAAGAAAAAATCAGTACATAAAGGATACGGGTTGAGCCCGGGCCGGACGAGGATAACGTGGGGGAGGGAGGCGGGGGACAGCGTTGTTGACCACCGGTCTTGCGTTTGACCAATTCGACGGTGGTTGGTGACCGGATCACGAGGAGCGGGAGCGAGATAGATAGTCCAAAAGAGCAGCAGTCAAAGAAACCAAAAGTCATCATCCTTCGCCGTAAAAACTACAACGCAGGCAACAGGACAGGTCGTCGCCGGACGTGACCGGCGATATGAACCCCAATTTTTTATTGTTTGAGTCGGCAACCGGCGAAGCAGAGCCCCGCCGTTAGCGAAAAAGGAGCACGATCAACACCAGAAACACGAAGAAGAAGAGAGCACCCCCCACCCTTCGGAAAGAAACCTAAAGTCTGGAGCGGCAACAGGAGCCGCGGCTGCCGGCGGCTGCGTCGCCGTCACGGCGCCGTGTCTTGGGAGCAGCAGCGGAGGAGGCGGCGCAGGCTCTAGCGACCGAGTCGATACCGTTGCGGCGTCGAGGCTTGGGAGCGGCAGCAGAGAAAGCGAAGGGCTTGGGATCGGCGTCCCCCGCCCCATCGTCGAAATCATCCCCGACGCCGCCGCCGGACTCGTCCTTGCCGAAGCCATGGAAATCGGCGTCGAACCCGTCGACGGCGGCGACGCCGACACCTCCCGGTTGCTTCAGATCGGGCCACAGGTAATCCGCAGTCAATCTGCGGGACCCGTGTGCCGGGATGAAATCGGCGATGATAGCGCCACCGCACATGGCTGAAACGGAAGGAGGGAAGAACAGGAGCAACAGAGGAGCCGGCGGCGATCAGACCAGAATGCGAGTCAAGTCGTTGGACGGATTGCAGAGTTCCATCCTTATATAACAAAGTAAAAATATTAAAAATAAAAAAATACCCACGATCGCCCACCGGCACGGAGACCCTGGTTTTCTATGGAAATTATAAGTTTAAGTTACGTGGCAAGACAAAATACATGACACAAATGGTCCCTCAATTTTGACTTAACGTGCAGTCTCGTCTGAACTTTTAATTTGTTCGATATAATCCGTGAATTATTAATAAATATTTAATGTATTTCTTTCGGTTACTCAAATGACAAATCGGAGCTTTGTTTGATTACGTTTATTGTCTGTTAGAGTTGTTTTTTTTTTTCAGAAAAATGATGACTCGACACATCCATCTTTTTATCCATCTACTCTAAAAATATTGGCTTTTGACGCGTCCATTGTTATTTGATGACGCATCCATCCCCATTTAAAATAAATATGTTATTTGGATTATCCACGTGTTAACGTTTTGTTGTTGTTGTCCACCATTCATACTTAACGAATTGAGAGCCACATAAAAAATTTTGTTAATTTAATGACAACATTTAACATTTTCATATAATTTAAGGATTAGATTCAACATATAAATAATAATTCATGATCTACGTTAAATAAATTAAAAGTGTATGGACATCATTACACACATTACACCATAGATTAGGGATTATTTGTATCGTTTTCAAGCCAACTAAAGGTTAGATTACTCCTCTCCACCTTTCTATAAAAAAAAATTACAAACTAGGCTAATCACTATATTGGTAAATTGTTAAAAGGTCTATGACTCACTTTGCACAATCGAAAATTGAGGACTGGATTAGCACAAATTCAATAGATTTTCGATTTTTTTTATACTTTTCCCCAAAAATAGGTGGTATCCACTAACGTACGTGCACAGTTGAGAAGATCGCTTTTTTTTTTTTTTCATATTTTCACTGACGTGATCAGCTTTTAGATAAAATCTTAAGCAAATGCGTGGACTTGAAAAGGAGCGGGCGAGGCAAGTGAAAATTGGTCAGAACAATACCTTCCCAATCCTTCCTTGAATTTTTTTAAGCAGTTCTATATAGGTCAACTGAAACTGATTATGCTCATCTTTGTGAAATGAACAATATAATCAACAAATCAATCTTCGACTCGGTGTATCTCAATCCAAAGCTACGTTCATATGCCTACAAGGAGCGACATCGCTCGTTTATTTGCATTGGCACCACCCTTCTTCTCTGTCAAGTAAACAGGGTAGATCCACACATGATCTCTGACGTCTATACTTCGTGATATAAATACAGACCAAGACCAAATCGAGCACATGCTTTGCAGAAAGCCATTTCCTCCGCCGCAGCAACTGGATCTGCATCGTGACCATCAGCAGGTGATACCGTCCCAGTCGCCTCCCGATGCGCCTGTTAAAGTAGGGTCATTTACAGTTGTGGATGGATGACAGAAATATTCTACCAATTCAGTTTACAACAGAACTAGTAATTTGAAATTTTGCCATGGCATATATGATGATTCTCTCATCCACCCGATGCTTTGCTGTATGCATATGGTGGTTTTCCCAACATCCAGGACCTTATGAAATCATGCCATTTGAAATCACTGGTGCCTCACCAATATAGATGACATAACACACAAGAAAAGGTGAAAAAGCCCAAGCTGATTCAGTTTTCTGATTTGGGCACCTAGATAACGAGAATGAGAATTAAAACCCAGGAACACTGCCAAAGCTCCCTTTAGGCTGATTCACAAGAAACTACGGCACCTTTAGATACTACTCATCCTTTTTGACCAAACAAATGCATCTTTAGACTTTATATTCTCTCAAGACATCTGGAGACTTCACTGTGGTGACAGCATCGCTAGGCTTAATTTGGTTCAAGCATATTGGACTACAGACTAAAAGAATCAAGAACATTGTAGAATTGCAACTTTTGCTCGGATGTGCATAATATTTTTTTATTCTTTCTTTTTGTTGCTAAAATTAACATCCGTCAGTTGTAAACCTTTAGTCGTCCTTCCTGTAATAAAAGGCGCAGCACTTCTTGGAGTCTTTGACCTAGAAGACTTCTATTTCCATTGTTTGATTATGAATGAAGAGCAACTAAGTTCTTCTCTCCCATCTTCGATGTTCACTGCCATAATTACGGTAACCAGCAAAAAAGCTACTAAATTTCCTCTTTCCATTCCACTCCCTTCCACAGTCTGCATTATACCTACTGTTCATAACAATGCGTCCAAAATTTCTCTCCTTAGTCTCTACCTTATGCCAATTATGAACCACTGATAAGCACGATGTAATGATCAGATTTTCTGATATACCAAATGCCTCCATATGTGGTATTTATCACATATACCTCCAGTAAAACATATTCAAATCAGTCACGAAAGGGTTAATATAACCAGAGAACCACAATATATTTGTCAAGCACTTCTTCTCTCTATTAGACACATTGATTTCTACTATTTATGAGACATGGTAGTTGAAGTTGCTCAAGCATTCACTACATCCACATTTCATTATAAACCAATCCTAAAACTCAGTAGGCAGTGATATCAGGTCAAAGGTTAAGTAATCCAAACACAAGAAGGTCTTGCTAAATCCAATTATACTGCAATTTGATTTTTCTTAGATTACGCTAGTAATATTCATGACTGGAAATGATCAAGAGTATGGAAACCCATATTAATTGAGGGAACAGCATATTTATGCTGCAAACTTGCACAACAGACAAATTGCAGGATATGCAAGTCACACATGTGGATATTGTAAAGAAGAGCCCCACCTCTCCATCCGATCCTCGTACTGTGACCCGATACACCACCGTCACACTTCCGTTGTCCGAGAATATAACATCACGTATTTCTCCACACCATCCTGTGGAAACAAGTAGTGAGTATCTGAAGAGACGCACAGAAACTCATGTTTCCGTTACATGCGGGCATCAAATCAAGAGAATAGCTAGTGGCCAAAAGAAAATCAAGAGAATAGTCAACAAGAAGTGAGATGCAGTGCTGTAGAACTATGCAATGAGAGATTAATTCAGACGTAGACCTCGTGCACATCCACATAAAGTCTACTGATGGTTCCTAGCTGATTAGCGAACATGCTTGCTGAATAACTGTTCCATTGATACTGAATACTTCCATCAATGAGATCAAATGTGTCTTAGATGATTTGTAAGTGCTAAACTATACTGACCATAAAATTACAGGCAAGACCCCTTTGAAGTGTTAACGGCAAAGAAACTAATAATATAGTTAATGGACTAACAACGAAAGGATACTGCAAGTAAAGTTTAGGGTGTGATGTGGCCGATTCGCATTGATCAAAATGCAAGAGCTTCAACACAGAGGATGGGATCATGGGCACAGCTCATGATCATAAATCAGGAAGCAAGAAGCAATATTTCAACGACCCAAGGGTCTGTAATGAAGCATCAACGTTTCTGTTGGATTGAACATGAGAGACCACAAGCAGAAACCAGAGAGCTCAAATTAACAAGCAAAGAGGTGATCAATAGCACAATGCAGGCTCATGCAACACCCGTACAGTACAGAAAAGCAGAAATTCTCGTCAATTTTCACAGAGAGTGAGGGAGAGCGCGCTGAGGAATTGTAGATACCAGGGGCATAGAAGCTCAACATCCGGTTCGCATGGTACCTGAGAGACAGAATCCAGAAAGATCCGAAGGAAACGAAATCAGACCAGATCAAACGTTGCATCATCAGATGTATAAGCACATCATCGACATGGCGAACCAACTCGATGCTAGACGAAGGACAAAACTTACCAGGGGATAAAGTTGGAGGCCTGGTCGGGGTCGTGATCGGGATCGCTGTCGGGAGCATTTGGGAGCGACTTGATGATGTTGTCGGGGATCTTCTTGTTGAGGTCCCGGAGGATCTCCGCCAGAGGGCGGGTTATGCACGACGAGTAGGACGCCGACACCGACTTGTCCAGCGGCACCACGTAGTTGGAGCTCGGCACCGATCCTTTCTTCTTGCCGCCGCCGCCGCCGCCGCAGCCGCCGCCGCTGCTGTCCGTGGAGTTGGTGTTGCCGCCCGCGCGGACGGAGCCGCGGAGGCGGAGGCGGCCGGGGCCGGCCGGCCCACGCGGCCTCAGCTCGAGGACGGAGGCCGGCCTCGCGGAGTCGCCGTCGGCTCCGGGAGGCGGAGATGGCGAGCTCCTCGGGAGGAGAGCGGAGGAGGTGATCCGCAGTGCCATTGGAGCGGCGGCGATCGGTTCCGGCGAGACGCGACGGAGAGGAGGGTGGCTGTGAGGGGGGTGGTAGACCGAGCTGGGGGGTTAAGTGGAGTCACGGTGACAGTTGGCACCGGTGCTTGCTTGCACCGGCTTCCTACCTACTCCCCTCTTGCGCGGAAATTTTCAATTGAGTCCCCCGAGTTGGAATTCTTTTCGCAAATGACCCGTGGTTTTTGGTTTTTGTCTCAATTGAACCCCTGCGCACGTCCGGCACCCCCACGCTCGCCGCCGGCGGGCAAAAGTGGCCGGCCGAGGTGAGATAGAGAGAGAAAGTGGAGGGAGGGGAGGACGGAAGGTGGCGGTGCTCGAGCACCGATGAAGATCCGACGTCCCTCAGTTGAACGGATCCGCCCGGCCGCTTCAACGTTAGGTAACACAAATGCTCTATTTGCTCTTTTCTCTGAGAATTTTGTAAGTCCCGGTTCTTGAATTGTGAGGTCGCGTTGTGATTGCAGCGGTTTTTTCACTTGCGGGAAAGGGACGAGTTGTTTCTCTTGCATTAGCTCTAGTTATAAAGATTTGAGCACGACCATATCCATTTATGGCATTCGATCTAGCACTCGGAATAAGTTTCTGAGCGCATGTTATTTGAGGTGTCGGAGGTTGCGGCCAGGGCGAGTTTGTCTGAACTCGATGAGGAATGTCGGAGCTTCGGGCGATGCCGGCACTGCTGCCTAGCCTCAAAATTGCCCCCGAATTCGTCCATGGGAGCTGCGCGTGCACCTTGGCCGCCTTCTTTTTCTACTGGCATCCGGCGTTAGAGGCTAATTGATATACATTGTCGAGTTAGGGTTTCATTTGAAACAAAGTCAAGTGCAGGGGGGTCTTTTTTTGGGAGGAGGCCACTTTGGGGGGCTAATTGGAAATTTCCCCCTTTTGTTTTCATTTCATTTAAGGTTAATAGTATTAACTTAATACCGCGAAAAATCCCAAACTGATGTATAAATTTACTCCAAACTAATTTTTTAACCACCAAAATCTCCAATTTGGTACACCCATTACAAATTTACTCAAAACTAATTTTTTTATAGCCAAAAACTCCAAATTGATACACTTATGGCAAATTTATCATCCGTTAAATTAGATTAATACCACGAAAAATCACAAATTGATAAATCTGTGACAAACGGATGGGTAAAACTCCAAATTGGTACATCCGTTAACTGTCATGTGTCATCAAATTCAGTAATTTGATAGTAAAATTTAATGAAAACTAATGGAGGGTAAATTTGCCATAAGTGTATTGGTTTTGGGTTTTTTGTGATTAAAAAATTAACTTAAGGCAAATTTATTACAGGTGTACCAATTTGGTGTTTTTTGTGGTTAAAAAATTAATTTGTGATAAATTTATCACATATATATCAGTTTGAAATTTTTTTGTGGTATTAACCTTTTCATTTATTAGGTCTGTCGTTAGTATGAAAAAGAACTTACACACTCAACTTACGATGATTGGCACGTGAAAGAATTCTACTACAAAACTAATTCTAAATATTTATGGCACCCGTCGTACAAAAAAATTTGGTGTATTTTTTTTACACTGGCGATGGACATAATACTAATCTTTCTTTGACATGTTAGTTCCACTTTTTCACTGTGATGAGCCATCCATATGAAGGGAAATTGCAATATCATCTTTGACTTGCTTCTCATACCAAAATAACCATATCCACATTTCAAACCCTACAATTATCAACTTTGATTACATGATAATCAATTTCAGAGAAAATAGGCATATTTAAAATGCGTTTACCAATATACGTTTGCGTGCCAAGCTCATGTTGAGTAACTAGTTTAATTTTCTTTGGTGATTTTATTAGAGGGGACTGTGCTCAACCCATATCGAAAACATGATGACCACGACCCAATTAAGCTCAAGAGAAATGTAAATTACATATAGCGAATACAAAATGTACCGACAACTTTCGTATGTTCAGAATCCCTTT
The DNA here is from genome assembly GCA_031216405.1 of Syzygium malaccense. Lineage (NCBI taxonomy): Eukaryota > Viridiplantae > Streptophyta > Magnoliopsida > Myrtales > Myrtaceae > Syzygium > Syzygium malaccense. The sequence continues at coordinate 20,697,393 of CM062262.1, read as the reverse complement.
TCTAATACAATTCTAAAGTCGGTACATTTAGCGAAAATAACGCCAAACAAATAGTAATAAAAAAGCTGAACATCAGTTAATATTCAACATTGGACATATATCGGATAAATATTTTGCGCTCTACTCGCCCTTCGGATTGAAAATTCGAATATTCAAAAAATATACAAAATTCTAGTTAACAAAAGTCCTAATTTCGAATCATCATTCGAAATGGAAAATCGATTTATTTAGATTATATTGTAACGATGCTATGCTATTGTCATTAATATATTCTCAATGATTTCAAATACAATAATATAACTAAACTGAAACCATCATATAATTTGGGGCTAAAGGTTTTCCTTGGGGTCGAAAGTTCATATTAAAAAAGGAAAAAACCACAAAAAACCCTGAACTTTGCCACCTGTGACACATTTACCTCAAACTTTTTTTTGTGACACCAAAAACCCCAAACTATGCTATTTGTAATACATTTACCCCAATGTATTTAGTCCATGGGCATTTTCGTCTTTTTGCTTTTCTTTTTTTTTTCTCTTTTTTTTCCTTTCCAGCGAGGGTGCCCTTGCCGGTGTTGGGCGAGGGTGGTCCTCGCTCGACTCCGGCAAGGGTCGCCCGACGTTAGATCTGGCGAGGGCTGCCCTCACTCGATGCCGGCGAGGGCCCCCCTCGCCAGATCCGACGAGGGCCGCCCTCGCCCGACGCCGGCGAGGGCAGCCCTCGCCCGACGCCGGCGAGGGCAGCCCTCGCCCGACGCCGGCGAGGGCAGCCCTCGCCCGACGCCGGCGAGGGCAGCCCTCGCCCGACGCCGGCGAGGGCAGCCCTCGCCCGACGCCGGCGAGGGCAGCCCTCGCCCGACGCCGGCGAGGGCCCCCCTCGCCGGAAAGGAAAAAAAAAGAAAAAAAGACGAAAATATCCATGGACTAAATACATTGGGGTAAATGTGTCACAGGTGGTAAAGTTTGGGGTTTTTAGTGATTTTTTCTCTCTTAAAAATGCCAAAGCCTGGACGCGACCCGACCCGGAAAAGGCCCGATCCGCCCGCCCACGCAGACCGGCCCATGGGCCGCAAATTATAGGTTAAAAATCGAAAGCGACAGGAAGCAAGTCGGTGCCGGTCGTTCTCGTTCCCTCCCTCCGTTGCTGCCGCTGCTGCTGCTGCTGCTTCGAGCTTCAGCTTCTTCGAGCGCATTCACAGTTCACTTCCTCCTTTCTTCTTCTTCGCAGCAGTAGGAATTCGTGGGGGGAGGAGGAGGAGGAGGCGGAGGAGGAGGAGCTGCTGCTGCAAGCCGAGCTCGAGGAAGCCACGCCGGGCAAAGCGAAGGATGGTGAGGCTGACCGCGGACCTGATCTGGAAGAGCCCCCACTTCTTCAACGCCATCAAGGAGCGGGAGCTCGACCTTCGAGGTACACTCCCGCGCGCTTGTTTTTTGCCCCCCCAAATGCCCTCCTCCTTCCCCGGTGGCCTTGGTGAGTTTGGGAAGTGTTTGATGGTTCCAGTGACGGTGGTTTCGTTCGTGGTTTTGTGTGATTAGGTAACAAGATTGCGGTGATCGAGAACTTGGGGGCCACTGAGGTTCGTTCGTGCTTTTCTTGTAATTAGGGTTTTTTCTTTTGGGTGCTGAGAAGTTGCGTGAATTGCCCCTGGTTGGTAGCCCGGTTGTTTTGTGAGTCTTGTTAGAAATGGTTGAACGCAGTGAAGAGGCTGGCATCATTTTGTGCTACAAAAGGGAGTTTTTTTATGCGTATCTGATTGTGGGTGGTTGGGGTTTCGATGTTTTTGGCTGATGTGAGTTGCAAGCGCGAGATATTGGGGGAATTTTTAGTGTTTCTCGAGTGGAGTTCTTGGTGAAGTATTCACGTAATGCTCTGGAAAAGCATCTGGTAGAGCTCTTTTCTTGGGTATTCCCGGCTTATGTTAGCCCATTTTGCTTGATGTGTGGAATGGGTTAAGATAGGGCCGGGAGCACGAGGGATCCGCATGATATAACGGCTCATGTGAAATGGGCTAACGTAGGCTGGGAGTGCCTAGCAGTTTCTCCTTCTGGTGTCTTATTTAAACTCAGCAATTGCAAGATGCACACCTTGATTACAATCTGGTGCATAGGTAGTGATATTCTTTTGACACTCGGGGCATCTCATTGACTGTTGTTTGATGGATCTTATGTGTTGTTTGCTTCGTCTAGTGGAGAGATACCTTTGATGGTATACTGCTTATTATCTGGTCAATCGTTGTTCAGAACCTGCCTACTCCTGTAGTTTCCAGCTATGATTTTCTTTTGTAACATTTTTGGTTCCTAGAGCATTCTTACCTCCATTAAACAGATGTGAATTTTCTCTAGTCCATACAACGGAATTCTCGTCATCTCTCTCTCTCTCTCTCTCTCTCTCTCTCTGGGTGTGGTACAGTAATACAAAGCCATTAGTTTTCACTGTATGCTATTTTTCATTGCATGGTTTCTCTCTTAGTTTTATATTACTAAGATGTTGATGCACGTAATCGAATAATGTATGTGGCATATCCTGCTCTTCCTATGCAATGCAGTTTCATGCTTTTATTTGGTGCAGGACCAATTTGACACTATTGATTTGTCCGACAATGAGATCGTTAAGCTGGAAAACTTTCCATACCTTAACCGGTTGGGTACTTTGCTTATAAATAACAATAGAATTACTCGCATCAACCCTAATATTGGAGGTAATAATGGCAATCAGATGACTGTCTTAAATCTCTCTTGTTTAGCCAAAAGTTAACACTACCTGTTCTTTTCCTTGGCAGAGTTCTTACCAAAGTTGCACACGCTGGTTCTTACAAACAACAGATTGGTCAACTTGGTTGAGATTGATCCTCTTACATCTCTTCCAAGGCTCCAATATCTTAGTTTGTTGGATAATAATGTCACAAAGAAACCCAATTATAGGTTGTATGTGATTCACAAACTAAAATCGCTTCGGGTGCTGGATTTCAGGAAAGTAAAAAGCAAGGTTTGTTGACCATTTGCAATTTGTGTTCTTTGCAGGCATGCCTTTTCTCTTCATGTTTGGAAGTGCATAGTAGTTATAGACTGATTACTTTACCTGCTAGAGCGAAGAAGCATTATCTGACGATGCTTCTATCCTCAGTCATTCTTGTCTTACATAGATTTAGCAAGCTGTTTGGATGGACTTTGGGCTGACTTTAAATTATCCAATAGGCTTCATTTCATGTTTCCTGGAAAAATAATTTCTTTTAGAAAAAATTCATATTCCAAAATAAACCGTATTATTTGTATGTTTTCTTGGTAGTTAATGGGGTGCAGGTACTATGGAATCCTTCAAATGGAGTTCACTAAGTGGTCTGTTCATCTGTGATTAAGGTTAAAATCTACATGTTGAAATCTTATATGCAGGCAGTCATTCTAGTTGGACAAGTACTGCAAAAAAACGAAGGGGGAAGAACTCCTCTGATGGAGAATTAAAAAAAGCAGGGTCCGGATCAAACATATTAAATGCTCAAATTCACTGGAAAGATGCAAAAGAAGCCCTAAAAGAGGCCAAAGCTCCCATGTTCATGGCATAATCATTAATTAAACTGATTTGGCATCCTCTTTCACACATAGCATCAATACAAAACAATCCTTCTACTCTCCTAATTGTTTAGGACCCAAGTGCTAGAGTTCCTTGTTTAGGTTGTTGTAGGGAACCATTGTGGTGAATACAGATTTACTTCAATAACATTTTCTGTCTATACAGAGCAGGGAGAAATTTTGTCCATGTTTCTGTGGGTTTTTGTTATTCATTCTTTCAACAGCACATCCATTAAATAAGTTTTTTTTCCTCTCCATGTTTACCTGTTCTTTTCCGGTTTGAATGCCTCTGTGCTCAATTTTTTTGACCAAAACATTCTGCTCAATTAATTGTGCTTTGATGGCCCAAAGTAATGGTTCTATTAGGTAAAGTGTTAAGTCTTACTTACTGTATTTGTAGTTTCAGAAAGAACCCTAAACACAATTTGTTAATAATGTTCTGCATTATAGTTTAAGATCAGAAAAAAATAATCTATTTTTATCTAATTGCTGATTAACTTATCTGCGTCCTCTTTCACTCATGACATCAGCGCAAAATGGTCCTCCTGCCCTCCTTGGCCAATTGCCAGTGCCTTGTTTAAGTTGTTCGCTGGAAATTATTGTGCTGAACTTTTGTTTACTTTAAAAGCATTTTGAGTCTATACATAGCAGAGAGAAACTTATAGCTTTTCTTTGGTTGCTATTGTTCATTGGTCCAATACAACATCCATAAAATACATTATCCTTGTCTTCTTCTGGGTTTATCTATCGTTTTCTTAAGTTTGAATGACTCTCTGCTCCAAAGCAATGGCTTCATAGTCTACTTTTAGATATTAAATTATTTTAGTTTTTTGAATTACCTTGGAAGTCTTAGAGCCTGTTTGGTTTGATTTTTGCCTGTTGTTTTTTGCTTAATCTAAATCTTGCACCTCAGGCACTTTTTCTAAATCCAAAACTTCTGAAATTTTCAAGACACCCAAATGTTGACACGAAGACTCAGATATAACTTTACCATAATTTTCTGGAGTTTGAAGAATATTTTAGATTCATGAAAGCAGAAGAGTACATTTCACTTTTGCTTCAGTGTAAACAGACCCTTCATTATTGCATTTCTATTCAACTGCATTGATCTGTCCTTTTCCAGGGTTTGAATAACTCTTTGCTCCAATTAATTGGTTTCATATTTTACTTCTACTCATTTTGGTAGTCAAGTCTTGTTGTATTTCTAGTTTCAAAAAGAAAAAAATAGAGTTATTATTAATTTTCCTGGATGATAGGAGAGATTAGAAGCAGAACAGCTATTTTCATCTAAAGAAGTTGAAGAGGAAGCTAAAAAGGAATCAACAAAGACGTTTTCACCAGGAGAGGTTCAAAAGGTTTTGGAACCTATTGAAGAACCGCAGGCTCCCAAAGTTGTTGCCCCTACACCAGAGCAAATTATTGCTATAAAGGTATTGCCTTTGCTTTGCAATGAACTTCCAGGGTTTGTGCAATCTTTTCTTTTCCTTTTAAGATGAGTGATAGGTGTCTCAATTGTGTTGAGTGCTTTAATTGGTTTTGTGCTTTGAAATTGTTTATTGAGTACCTCTTTGAAAAAACTGGATCTGGGGTTAAATCTGTTTTGATGTGCTATCTTTTAGTTAGATTTGTTTTCTTCTTCTTTTGCAATGGTGATTAGCACTTTCCCGACTAGTAAATCGGAAGAATCTTCCAGACTTGGAAGGATGAGTTTTAGTACTAGCGCTGGTCCTTGAGCTATAATTTAGTCCCCGAGCTTGCCTACTGTTTTCTGATTCATCTTTCTAGTGCATATTTCAATCTCTCTTTGGGGACGAAGTAAATTTCTTTATTGACAAATTGATGCGTCCTGATTAACGCAACTGACAACTACAACTTACAAACTTTTAAGTATTTCAATTAGAATTTTTTTTCCACCTTTAACCATTATGAATTCTGTTAATTGATTATCCATTCTTCAAAAAGTGAAAGTGAGGTCCATGAACTTCCTCTGACTTCCACTACCCAAAAAGAAAAGGGAGGAAATTGCACTGTAGAGGCCTATTAAGAGTTGATAGCTTTAGGACCCAATTAGGAAAAGGGAAATCTACACAAAAGATATGCTACCTGCTTCCTTCTGAGCAATCTTAGTTGCGTTGTTATGGTGAGTTCAAACTTCAAGGAAAGAGTTAGAACTCTTTCTAGAGAACCCCCTGCGGTTTTAAGTAATAGAGTTGCTTCTCTTGATCATATGTTCAGAAGAGCTCATGATTGTCCATTTGCTACTATGTTGAATGCTAAATACAACTATACTGTGCTACTGCATTCATGTTAGATAATTAATTTGTTCAACCAAAATGGCTTCTGCAAAAGAGAACCATCTTCTTCTTTTATTAAGCTGGGGATTGTCCATAGTTTGATTTATGTTTGTACTTGCAGGCAGCCATAGTGAATTCACAGACTCTTGAAGAGGTTGCCAGACTTGAAAAGGTACTTAGATTTTCCTTTATTAAATATGTGCACTTTTCCGTTATGTATCCCTTTGTTTTGTGTCTAATATAATGCAGCACGTATTATTGGAATAAGCAGGCTCTGAAGTCGGGTCAGCTTCCAGCGGATCTGAAAATACCAGAGGTCGATAGTGGGGCTGGTAGTGTCAAGGAAAGAGATGAAGACATGAGTTCTACTAATCAAGATGAAGCAGATGTTGAACAGAAGAATGTAGAGGAGCAAACAAATGATGAACCTGCGCCCATGGAACAGGTACTATTCAAATGTATTTATACTTGAATAGATGCCTGTATCTGAAATTCCTGTTGCTCTCTTCTGCTCTTTCCCGTGCTTCAGCTCTTGGCAAAATTAGGACTTTTCAGCATTTATTATGACTTTCTCAAGTTTAGTCATTTTCTTCCCATCAAATTTTGAATTCTAATACTAGTACAGAAATCACATAGATTGAAATGAACTTGTTATTGAGGCCCATTTGCTAAACTGGAGCATCTAATAACTGGGTGCATAATAGTAGGCATAACAAGAGTTCATCAAGCTAAGTCAAGTCCATAATTTTGTATTTAAACTAACTTTCATGCAATAAGAAGTTGATTCCCAACTAAATTTTGAGTCAATGATGAAAAGCTACACAAATTTTGTGCTTGAGTTGATCTCAAAGTCGAACTCGAGGATCTAAAATACTGAAGTTGTTCACTTTGTCATTCAAATAAGTATTTGGTCCCTCTCAGAGTTTCTAAAATACGAGGAATGTAAAAGCTAAAACCTGTTAAGTATATAGTTATGTAGAAGTATCTAAAATATAAAATACCAGCGAGACAATTAGGCTTGAACCACCTGTAGTCTGAAACAATTAATTAAACTTGACAATCATTTGTTCAAATATTTGCTCAGCATAGGGAGTTCAACAAATGTACTTGACAATAAAAATTGGATTATTATTAGGTCCACTGCCAGTGTAGAAAAATTTTTCCACAAATTATTTTTGGATGAATGACATGAGTTTTTGGAGTTAATTTTGACCGAATTCTTTGACATTTCAACAATCCAACATTGAATGTATAACTCATTGGTGGCAATGCTTCAGAGGGTCGATTGCCCCCAGTAAAGCATAAGCAGCATTAGCACTGCCCTTGTTGAGACATTTTGTTCATTCGCTATTTAGGCGATGGGTTCGAATCCTCTTTGTTGCAATTCTCTCTGCTTGTTCTTGCAAGTATTTTGGTTCGATCTCATAGTCATACTCTTTTGTTTGGGGTGTCTTGGGGCAGCGCAATCACTAAGTATGTCTTTATTTCATTCTCTTTCAGGAATAGGAGGTTCCAAGCGGTTGGTTTATCGGACAGCTCTTGGTCATCAGCCTTGGGATGGAAACAGCCAGTAATCAGGGAGAGTACTGGATGTTGTGCATGTATAATTATGCCAAGGGTGAACATGTTTTCCCTTTTCATCTGTTGGTTAGACCTGAATCTAATTTGTACTTTAATATCTCTCATAGTTTGCCAGTAGGATGAATCCTCCCTGTCCTCTATTAGATATTCACCTCTATAGAGCCATTTTCTGGTAGATTAAGGAATTTTAGATGAATATTTATTCGTGCATGATAATTGTCTAAGATTTTGTTTGCGGAGAAGTATCATACTCGTGGAAAGGAAGAGAGTGTCTTTTGTTTGATCTGTAGCTGATCTCTCACTCTCTCAAATTTGATGTCTTACTGATTGGACCTAATACTCTCGATCGCATTTCTTTCTTTGTTGTACAAAGTTAGTCCTGACACCGATGCCTCCTTAGTTCTATTCGTGTGTCCTAATTTAGGTAAATGAGGAGACAACAATGGCAATGCGAGCTTTGGGTTGTGAAGATAAATAGGTGCCAGCACAATTGCCAATTTGCTTAATTGGCTTCGCGTGGATACTGACCGATAAATGTCGGTGACCAGATCAGTTGCTTGTAAGAGTTAGCAAATAGCTATAGCTTTACTACTTATGAATGGAACTGAGGGAAATCTACTATTGTAGAGTGAATGGCAGTTGGGCGAGAGATAACAATTTAAGATCTTTTATACTATGTCAACTTAATCACATATTGATAAACCGTGCGGCTTGCTTCTGCTTTTTGTCATTACCAAGGGTAACCTTTCTAGGCAGCTCGGAATGCTCGGGGAGTACAAATCCTGGAAATCGAGGAACGGTGTATGATTAACGTGGCGCGATAAAACTGATCGAGAAACCCACATCGTGTTTCCCGTCCAAGGTCGGACGTTGTCCCTCAAATCGCCGCTAATCAAACAAGGGAATCGTTGTTTACGACGTCATCTCCAAGGTCTTCCCAATAAACAAAGGCACAAGTGGGAACCTGTCGCCTTGGAAAATGTCGGATATCGAAAATAAAGAAAGAAGAGTGGGGACGAGGACATTCCTTTCTTCCTTCCTGGGACATCAACAAGGAGCGTTTTGCTTTGACACACGAAAATTTTAACCCAAGTGACAGATAATATTGCAGTAAGCTAGAAAAGTTTGGAGAAGATGGCGAATGATTTGTTTGGCAAGATCGCTCTGGAAGATGTTCCTGCTGTATCTTCTGTGTTTTCGGGACGAAATCTAGCAGTGGCGTTCGTGTTTGTTCTCGTCGGATTGATTTCCTTTGGAAATTATAACCTTTGCTCTTACCTTTGGATGTGGAGGCCACGGAGAATTCGCTTCCCGCACGTCTTCGGCGGGAGGCTTCTGTGGGCTGGGATTGCCTTCACTCCTCGTCGGCTATGTTTGGTCCTGAACAGAATTTTCTGCCACTCTACCGACAACAGCCGCACGTCGTCCGCCCCCGACAGTGTCGAAAACCATCCAGAGATGCTCGATAATGCCACATCCAACCGTGTGCCAAGTAGGTATTCCACTCAATTTGATAGAAGGAACTGCGAGAATTTTCGCCGTCATTGGAAATAGGGAGCACATTTTTTCTCATCCCTTATTGTAATGTCCCTGTGATATTTGTCGGTCCTGGTCACGGCTTTTCCCTTCTACTGTGACTGTATAGCTCTATCCTGACGGTATCTGATTCAAGAAGTAATGGTGCAGATGCAGCCCTAGGCGAAACTGAGCTAAAGGAACTGATGTCTCACATAATGGAGTCTGATGGCGGTCCGCCATGGCAGCTGATGATGGAGAGATCAACTCCAACCCTGACATACAAAGCTTGGTGCAGAGACCCACCGGTAAGGTTCATCATTTTCTTGTCTAATAATCTGATCAGCTTACATTGATGCTCATCCTTTCAATGTACCGTGTCAAACGACCATCTTCGAACCGACTGCCCTACCTTGCCTTAAATTCTCGGGAAAAATTACATGTCATGTAGATTTCTTCGACCTTCGATGTAATTCAGTACTGGGAAACTGTGCAATAGCGATTGCATTTGCAACCTCGGATGCATAGTGTCTGGGAATATTGTCTGTAGCACCTAGATCTCTCTTTCATGCAGATCGAAAACTGAGAAATTAGGAAGGTTTTCATGAAGCCGTTCCACTTCTACCCCCAATTTTTTTAAGGAGGGGTTCTGGTTGATAGTCTCGCACTGCCACTCCTGATGGTCTCCTTCATTGTCCAAATTGGTATTGCTCATATTTCAGGTTGGCCCAACACAGTATCGCACGAGAACGGTTTTCATGGACATCTCGCCCGAGTTACTGAGGGACTTCTTTTGGGACGACGAATTCCGTCTCAAGTGGGATAAGATGCTAGTCTACTGCAGGACTTTACATGTCTGCCCGCGAACTGGAACCATGGTAGTTCACTGGATAAGAAAGGTACTGAATCATTGTACCAGTAAATGGAGTGATTTCCCTGTAGGAGCTAACGTTCAGATTTGTGTGTGTAGTTACCACTGATCCGAACCGAGCGAGAGTACGTCATCATTCGTCGCATTTGGCAGTCTGAATCCAGCTACTACTGCGTGACAAAGGTAAAAGGCTCGCTTGATATCTCCACTGATTCAGTTGATTACTCTTGAGTGTAGCTTCACTTCAGCATTTTCTTATTTGTCTCTCATGTCAAGGGAGTGTCACTGGACAAGTTCTAGAATGATTTCCCGAGAACTACCTTTGGTAGCAAGAATTATCGCGCTGTCCAGATGCAATGTAGTCGTAACTTTTGCCTATAAAATCTAGGCAAGAAGGTCATTCTAGGTACTTTCGGATGGCGAACCAAGTACTGTGCATCACATATGTCGAATCTTTACCATTGATGAAGTTCGTCTGGAGATTAAAAGTGAGGTTTTATCAATACAGGGAATAACATATCCGTCTCTACCGAATCGCAGAAATACCCGAAGAGTAGAGCTCTATTATTCTAGTTGGTGCATAAATCCAGGTACTTCTTTCATCATTCGCGAACCACTGATATTCTCTCATAGATCACAAACGGGGAGGTTTTGATGTTGAGAATGTCTATACTTCTTCCAGTAGAATCAGGGAACCGGCTGCAGCACCCCGCATCAGAGGTAATCTTCTTCCACTACGAGGACATCGGTGTACCAAAGGAGATAGTCAAGATGTGTGCCAGGGCGGGAATGTGGGGCCTCGTGAAGAAAATGGCTGCCGCAGCTCAGGCTTACAATCTCACTCGAGCCAGCGGCGCACCTCGATCATCTTACGCAGTCCTCGCATGCATAACCACCGAATGCGGGCCGTCGACATTTCCGGCTCCTAATGTGGAAGTTCACAAGGACGAGAAATTGAAGGATACACGGAGAAAAGACGTGAATCCCTGGAAATGGTTGGTGGTGGGAGGAGTGTTGATAGCTTCTGGGCTGACTTTACAGGTCACTGGCAAGGTGGTGCTATACCAGTTAGGAAGATGGATGACACGGTTCGCAAGGGCGAAGGGGAATCAGCGAAAGCATTGAAGCAAGCACTCAAATAAGGATTCAACTTCGTCCTGTTTGCGCCTGGCCATGTGAAGGATGAGCTCCGGTGGTTGCACCAGAACCAGTAATCAGAAGCAACTGCAGGTACTAACGCATCTTTCAGATTTGAAGGGATAGCAGAGCGATATTGCTCTTCCCGGTGAGCACCAAACTAACACAGAATAACGCAGGTTACTGTTGATTCTTAGGTTTTCAAAAAGGCATAGAACAATCAGTAAAGAGATGAACTAGAGACATTGTAATACATCGTTGCCAATCAGGAAATGGTGAGACACATTTTCTTTTTCGACTGAAAATAAAAATCTGTCTCACCATTTCATGCCGCCAGAGCTTGGGTGTCATCTGTTGCTAGGTTTTAGATCAAGAAAAATGTACTCAGTATACCTTTTGCTTCGGCTTCTCCTAATCACACCAATATCATGACATTCAGCGACACTAAATGTCACCTGTCGAGGACTACAATATAGTCTTATCTAGGATCATCAGAACCGCAAAAAGTTCGACCGCACGTTTGATTGATAAGTATTTCTAGCGAGATTATATGGTTAATCAGACACATCCATTGAAGGCTTCAACAATTAGACGTATTAGTATCTAAAGAACCTACTTATGACTTGATGAGCCTCGTGCCACAGGCCCACAAGTCACTGAATTGTATGTAGACCACTAAAATGAGAATCTAGAGCACCACAAATGGATCACCAGATATCAAGTCTGTCCAATGTTCCTGTTGTGCCCTTGTACTCCGGACAATAAGGTTGCTATCCCAAAAATGTGAGATTTGCAAGCCAAGGTCATAGTACCACCTATGACTCCTCACCTAAGGAAGAACATTGATAGATGTGCATTCAAAACCTCAATAAAGCAAAATGCCATCGCCTATAGCTGATGCTATTCGCCCATCAATCATACTTATGGAACCAAGATAGTTCATGTCTAGATGGTATCTATCTACAACAAAAACAATCAATGCAAAGCGCACAATCAGATTATCAAGCATATATACCAATACAATATATTCAACCCAAATGCAAACAAACTAGTAATAGTAGCAACGTGACATGAAAATCCACCACTCTAATGATAGTGGCCGCATAACATGAAAATCCATCACATATGGTCACGTAAGACCAGAACACCACCACAGTAGCAACAACTAGATATTTTAATGAGTGGGACCACTCTTTAAGTTCATACTGGGTTGATAGAAAAGCTAATAGGTCATAGCGAAACAGAAGTAGAGAAATAAACAGACCATATAAGGTCCACCCAGGCAGCAGCATCCGAATCAGTAAAGGTACTCCCTTACAGTCCAGACTTAAGCTTAATCCAATAGAGTGTATGCTTCTCCTTCCGATAGAAGGCAGAATATTTGATATATTGCAATTTCCGCGCACTCTCCGAGCAATATGCCCCCACCTAGAACAAAAACATATCGTTAGCAGCCATTACACAGGAATTGCCTAGACTGAAAAACGCCTGAAAAGAAAATAAAGGCAAAGGATCCACAAACAGAGCAAAAGGGAGGTCCAATAAAAAATCTAGGGAAGGGACAGGGAACCTTGGCTAGGGTTCGCATAAATCTTCTTTTGTGCAGCGCCCAAGCAGTAGCATATAGCGCGAGAGCTCGCGCACTGGTGCAGGCATTTCGCCCCATCCTCCTGCACCAGCCGTGGGGGAGAGTTTATTGATTGCTATTCAGAGTCATCATAAAATTCACCATCATCAGAGAGCTCATCAAACGATCGGATATCAAGCTGGTAACGGAGGATCCCCCCAATCCCACCAAAACCTCTACAGAACTGGGATCCCTCTTGCGACTTGTTCGTGACAAATTCAAGCGTGCAACCAAATCGCTTATATTCGTTAGCAAACCACTCCAAGAGCGACATTTTCTCCTGAACCTCGAGCTCAGCTGCGTTGGCAGTATCCCTGAAGTTGTTCTGGTCAAGCTCCTGCTCTTTGTTCAAGTGCTTGATGATAATCTCACCAGTAGTGCTGTCTTTCAGTGTGAACCTATTGACATCCAGGTTCTCCCACACAATGAGAATTTCAACAGCACCCATCTCCAGAACTTTCAGCGTGTCATCCACACCGAAAACATATTTTCCAGTATCCTGGCTTATCTCCTCAAAGTATTTACCAATCAAGCGCTTTTCTTGAATGAACTTCACGTTGGCCAATATCTCTGAAGACAACTCGATGGCCTGGTTGAAACCATTCTCACCACCGTAAGAAACATCGACCACATTCAGTATCTTGGCCTGAAGACGAGGATCGAACATGTCAGATTGACTCAACTCAGTTTTGAAGTCTGCTGATCCAGCCAGTATAAGTCCTGAAACATTGGGCTGGCTACTTGATGGATTAATGAAAAACTGCGTTGCTAGCTCAGCCGTCTTCCTCACATAGTTGTGGCGCTTCTCCATTCGAAGACGAGCAAAACGAAGAGCTGACTGCCCACCTCTTCCATGCTTCTTCGGCAGGTCCACACTGAATTTGTGAAGCACCTCCCTCGTATTACCACTCAGAGTCCCAAAGAGAGTCCCATTACCATCCATAACAATGAAACCAAACTTATCATCGGATTCTAACAGTTCATTCAGAGCTTCAGTATGGAACTTGTTGTCACACAGGTACAGAGATGCGTTGATGGCCCTGAAAGGCTCAAAATCAATGGTCACCTTCTTCTCCTTTCCATCGTCAGTGACAATTGTGCCAGTGTACAGCACAAGCCCATTAGAAGGAACCTTGTTGTAAAGCTTGAGCCTCTGCTGAGCTGACGTGATCGCGCCGAGCACAGATTGTCGATTCACCCTGCTCTTGATGTTTGATGCAGTACCAAACTCATCGCCGAGCATTTTGGTAACTCGAGAGATTTGATCACGAGGAGGCATGATCAGAGAAATCATGCTTGTGCCATTGCCTCTTGCAGCTTCCAAAGCCTTAATCAATTTCTTGATCTTCCATATCTCGATGTTCTTGTCAGTCTCATGACCATCAGCCATCTCTACGTTTAAAAGCTCACAGCAAAAGCAGCCGAGCGACCTGAAAATAACAATCCATCGACTCCATAAGACCAAGCACCACATCACTACAACCAGCACAATCATTCAGTAAAAACCAACAACTTTTAATCGATCGACGCATTCAGTCAAGACTCTGAACCTGCAACAGACATCTCCCAATCCATCAACTCCTCCGATCGAGACGACCGAACAATCATATCCATCTTCCGATCAATCAATTAACACCCATAAACACGCCGTGAAGAAAACAGGCACCCAAAGGCTCAACAAGCACACTATTCCATGACAATTCAGTTGAAAGAACAACATATTCTAAACAGCCGACCACTCGAATACCGTCGACAAAACGAAAGGAGCATCATAACCACAACGCAACAGACTCAAAACACACGAATATTTCCCCATCTTTCTCGGCGGGCCGCGCCAAATCCACAGATCTTCGCCACGGAAAAAGAGTCGATCGGGCGAAAGACCGGCTTTTTTTCATCATGGGAAAAAAAAAACTGTCGTCATCATCAGGCATAAAAATATCTCCCATCCACACAGATCACCAATGACCCCCGATTGACCATGAACCAAAAACCAAACAAAAGCCCAGACAGACGACAAGATGGGCAAATCCCGGAAATCATCGAACCAACAAAAACCAGGGCTCACCGCCACCCTAAGAATCCCACGAGCAAGAACTCGGAAACAACAAGATCGATCCCAAGAACGCAGGAAATCAACAGCACGGGAAAGGGAAACGACCGCGATGGTACGGAAGAGGGGATGATGACCTGGGAGATGCGTGAGGACGAGCGGCCGCGGGGCGATGATGGCGCGAGGAGGAGGAGGAGGGATGACGATGGGGGAATGTGCTTGCTCGAGCGTTCTGATTAGAATAATGGGACGAAGGAGGAACGAAGCTGCCGTCTTTTCTCACTTCATAGCGGAAACCCTAACCCCGGTTCAACTAACCACGGTTAAGGCGCGGCCGCGCGCGAGCTGGACCTGGACCGGCTTGTGAAGCAGGGTGGGGTTGGTACCGTGCGAGGATGTAACGACGCGAGAGAAGACTCCCCAGAATCCTAGTTTGACACGAGTCCCAAGCCCAAACCCCCCGCCCCCTCCAAAAGATTACAAAAAAAAAAAAAAAAAAAACGAGAGGTCGGTCGAGCTCGATTTAGGTCGGTCGAGTTCGATTTAGGTCGAGCTCGATGAAAATAGCTGTTCTGCTTCTAAGCTCTCCTATCATCCAGGAAAATTAATAATAACTCTATTCTTTTTTCCTTTTTGAAACTAGAAATACAACAAGACTTGACTACCAAAATGAGTAGAAGTAAAATACGAAACCAATTATTTCGAGCAAAGAGTTATTCAAGCCCTGGAAAAGGACAGATCAATGCGGTTGAATAGAAATGCAATAATGAAGGGTCTGTTTACACTGAAGCAAAAGTGAAACGTACTCTTCTGCTTTCATGAATCTAAAATATTCTTCAGACTCCAGAAAATTATGGTAAAGTTATATCCGAGTCTTCGTGTCAACATTTGGGTGTCTTGAAAATTTCAGAAGTTTTGGATTTAGAAAAAGTGCCCGGGGGGCAAGATTTAGATTAAGCAAAAAAACAACAGGCAAAAATCGAACCAGACAGGCTCTAAGACTTCCGAGGTAATTCAAAAAACTAAAATGATTTAATATCTAAAAGTAGACTATGAAACCATTGCTTTGGAGCATAGCGTTATTCGAACTTAAGAAAACGATAGATAAACCCAGAAGAAGACAAGGATAATGTATTTTTATGGATGTTGCATTGGACCAATGAACAATAGCAACCAAAGAAAAGCTAAAAGTTTCTCTCTGCTATGTGTGGACTCGAAATGCTTCTAAAGTAAACAAAAGTTCAGCACAATAATTTCCAGCGAACAACTTAAACAAGGCACTGGCAATTGGGCAAGGAGGGCAGGAGGACCATTTTGCGCTGACGTCATGAGTGATGGAGGACGCAGAGAAGTTAATCAGCAATTAGATAAAAATAGATTATTTTTTTCTGATCTTAAACTATAATGCAGAACATTATTAACAAATTGGTTAATATCACGGAAGATTTCAAATCAGTACATGTGTGATGGATTTATCTCGAATTAATTTTTTGATTATCAAAAACCCCAAATTGATATACCTGTGATAATTTTATCATAAACTAATTTTTTAATTACCAAAAACTAGTACACTTGTGACAAATTTATCCTCCGTAAAATTGGATTAATATCACAAAAAATCACAAATTGATAAATCTGTGACAAATGGAGGGTAAAACTCTAAACTAATACAATTGTCAACTGTTACGTGTCATCCAACTCAGCGATTTAACGGTAAAATTTAACGAAAACTTTCAATCTATGATAGATCGATGAAATCTATTCAATAATCTCTCTTTCGAGGCAAAATTTCAAATAAGGGCATGAAGTGTCCTCATTTTCTTAAATAAGAGCCTGAAATGAATCTTGTTTCAAATAAAAGCATGAAGTGACCATATCGGTCGCAAATAAAAACCTGACCTTATCGGCCAAAGTGTATTTTTGTCTTTTACTTTTTAAATTTTTTTCCTTTCTTTTTTCCTTTTTCTATTTTTTTCTTTTCCTTTTCTCTTTTTTTATCCCTCTCTTCCCTCCGTTGGCTATTGTTAGGGCCGGTGGAGGCCGCCCTCGCCGGCGTTGGGCGAGGACGAGGCTAGCCTAGGCAAGGCGACCCTCGCCCGATGACGGCGAGGGCAATGGTTGCCCTTGCCGGATCTGGTGAGGGTCGCCCTCGGCCACCCAGCCTAGGCAAGGCAACCCTCACTCGACACTGGCAAAGGCGACCTTCGCTCGACACTAGCAAAGGGTGGCCCTTGCCTGAGGCCGGCGGAGGTCGTCGAGCAGGCGCAGTGATGGTTGGGAGGGAAGAAGAAAAGATGATAAAAAAATAAAAAGGAAAAGAAAAGAGAGTAAAAAAAAATTAAAAAAAATACTCATAAATTTTTTTTGACTAAAATGCCTCTTATTCGAGGACGGAATAGTTATCGGCCGGCCAGAGGTCCTTATTTGAGACGATTTGGCTACTTCAGGCTCTTATTTGAAATAATATCCACTTCAAGTCTTTATTTGAGAAAATGACTCCGCTTCATGTCCTTTTAGGAATTTTCCCCTCTTTTGATGATAACCAATTTGTTTCAAATCGAAATGAATCAAAAATAATTTCTTTTTGGCCCCTCAAGTCAATTCAAATCATAATAGCGAGGCCCGCGAGGGGTCACTTTTGTGATTTCCCATTTTTTCCGGACTGGCGAAGGCAAAAAACAGGGAATTTCGCGGGCACTTGGCCCATCAGAAACCCTAAACCTTGCTCGAAGCTCTGTTAATGGCGGACGAAGCAGCTCCGCTCCTGAGCCTCGCCGAGATCGGCGGCCGGGGGCGGGCGCTGGTGGCGGCCCGGCCGCTGCGCGGCGGCGAAATCGTCCTCCGGGACTCTCCGATCCTCCTCTACTCCGCCCTTCCCTTCACCAAACAACCGCCTCCTCCTCCTCCTTCTTCTTCTTCAGCTCCTCGCTACTGCGACCGTTGCTTCAAAATCTTGCCTCAGCCCTCCACGTCGGGCGCCGTCCCGTGCCCGTCTTGCGGTCGCCACGCGTTCTGCGGCCCCGGCTGCCTCTCCGCCGCCGCCGCGACGTCGCACACCCCCTGGGCCTGTCTCGCGCTGTCCCGCCTGGTCGCTTGCCCCCTGCTCGACGGCCAGCCTCTCGAGCGCCACGTCCAGGCTCGGTTCCTGATCGCCGCTTTCAATCTCGCCGCCGTCTCCCCTTCCGATTTCCAGCTGTTGCTCTCTCTCCAGGGCCGAGAGGCCCGCGCCGGCGGCAGCGGCGACACCGTCTCGGCGGCGCTGTTCCTGCATCCGCTGCTCGCCTCGGTTTGCCCTCCCCCTCCTCCAGCTTCGCCTTTTGCTGGGGGGTTTTCTGTTGAGATGATCGTCGCGTTGCTGTCGAGGGACAAGCTCAATGCTTTCGGTTTGATGGAGCCGGTTTCGTCGCGGGACGGCGGCGGCGGCGAAGTGGATGGGGATAGATCGGTGAGAGCTTACGGTATTTATCCGAGAGCTTCGTTCTTCAACCACGACTGCCTGCCAAATGCTTGTAGATTTGACTACGTGGACTCTGCTTCCGATGGTAATGCTGATATAATCGTGCGGATGATCCATGATGTTCCTCAAGGGAGAGAGATCTGCTTGAGTTATTTTCCTGTCAACTTGAATTATGCGAATAGGCAGAGAAGGTTGATGGAAGACTATGGGTTCACCTGCGACTGCGATCGCTGCAAGGTCGAGGCCAATTGGTCCGATGAGGAGAATGAGCACAATGAGAGTGGCGAAGATGACGATGACGGCAGTGAAGGGATGGATGAGGACGCTGATGAACTAATGAGCGGGTCGGAGGCGGGTACTGCAAAGGAGAAAGAGACCGATTTCCCCCATGCGTATTTCTTCGTCAGGTATATGTGCAACAGGAAGAACTGCGGCGGGACGATGGCTCCTTTGCCTCTGTCGGATGGCGCACCTTCTGATGTAATGGAGTGTAATGCGTGCGGTCAGCTCAGGAATGCGGATGAAGAGGCGGAAGCCGATGGAGAAGAGGATATGGACGAGTGAGGTCCCCCATTTTTGATCTTGTATGAAGCTCTTCTACTCATAGAGTCACTTCCATGTTTTTCTCTCTGATGCATCCTTTAGCCTAGCTCTCCAGCCAAGTCAGCTGTGAGTCAGTGCATAACAGTAGAGGGACCTAGTTGGCTAGCTTGTATAACTTTGCTTCAAAATCCAATGTTCTTGTGGCGAAAGTTGTGGATTGCGGGTACTCTTGAGTTTCTATTTTCACCCATTTTGAGGGAAAAAATTGAGTTTGTAATGCCGAATGCCATGTGCAATGTGACTATGGTGGAGCTATTATTCTCCGGAGGTGAATTTTCTTTCTTTATTTACATTGAGGATAGTGTGTAACATCTGATAAATGAAGTAAGGGGAAGTTTTACCATGAGTTACTTCATGAAATCAAGTATGCGTACTGATAGACTTGAATGCTCTGTGAATCCTATAAGTTGACTAAGTTGCTCACATTTGTCAGATCTTCAGATTTTTCAGCTCTTTGGCATTAGAAAAGGTGGTTGAATCTGATGAAAAGTAATTTGATCTGATATTGCGGCACATGATTTCCCAACCAAATGATGTTTGGGAGGTGAAAAAAATTGCCATATGTGTTTTGATTCAACTGTGCAGCATGCGCGGTTTCTAACTGTCTTTATAAAGGCTGTTTGTGGATCTTAAGGGACAGGTTTTTTCAGCGAGTCATCCTTGTCCTTGGGGCTATATGGTCTGGTTGTGTTTTGACTTGTGAGCTGGTGAATTTGCCATTTCTTCTTCGATCACTCGTTTGACGGCCAAAGACATGTCCGGCGTATGGTGCTAGTTTCTCTAATCGAAGCTCGATGGTCTTGGCCCCTTGTCCCTAATCTCACCCATGTAAGGAACTTCGCCTTTTCCTCGAGTTTGAGCCGACAACTCAGGGAAAAGGCACCTCAAGGAAAAGGTGAAGCATCAGATTCCTCACGTGCTGGTGGTATGTCTGGCAAAGTGACATACTTCTCGATCTTCTCTTCTTCCTAGTTCCAAGCGACAGTCTCGTCTAACTCCACATCTTGATTGATCATCAGATTCTTAGTTGTTAGATTATAGACGGTAATAGCCTTTTGATTGGTCTCTGTAGCTGATGAATATTTCTCTCTGTCTTCTTCTGCCCGATCCATGTTTCGACTGGAGTTTTGTTCTGGACTGCTTCTGCCTAGAATGAGTTAGGAAGTCTTTTCTCCCTTAGCATGGATCTCGCCATCTTCATGACGGTTCTATTCCCTTTTTTTTTTTTTCGCAACTCCATTTTGCTACGAGGCATAGCCGACTATTAGTTGATCATGAGCGCTTTCGTCCTCACAGAATTTGTCGAGCTCGTTGGAGTTGTATTTGATGCCTTAGTTGCCTCGTTGGATCTTGATTCCGGCCCACTTTGCTTCTCGACGTAATTTTTGAATTTCTTGAAAATTGAGAAAACTTCTGATCTTTCTCAAAGAAAGTAGACCCGATGACGAAGAGAGTAAAATACTTATATCGGTTGGGTGCGGGGGTCCTCATTGGACCATATACATCCAGAATGAACTAAGTTTCAATGGTTTTTTATAGCATTCCATGCACTTCCTGATGGGAATGATTGCCTTTGTTATTTTCCAATGAGACAGCCTTCACGAACATCTAAAATGGAAGTCTCTCATCATATTTTTTCTGATGGAAAATTTTTAGCTTAGTAAAAGTTGGAGTGGCCAAGTCTCCGGTGCCATAACCATGAATCATCGACTTGAATTCTTTTGGTCAAAACTAACTTGAGTTTTCATAGCTATATTTTTGGCATATTTTGATCGAATTGGAAAGTTGCTATTCTCCATTTTAACGAAGGCAATAATTTGATTTTTGTATTTGTCATAGATAGTGCATGTGTCTCCATTAAAAAATAAAGAACATCTATTTTGTATCATTTGGCCTAAGTAAGTTTTCTGCTAGACTGGGGACTGGATATGCGTTATGATTATATCTTTGGCCTTTAATTGTTTCAAAAGCTATAGTGCCCTTCTCTTTCGCATCGATTAATGCGCCGCTACCCAATCTCATTTGGGTGTTCGCGGATGTATCAATATTGATGAACTATTCGCGGGTGAATCAATAATGTTGAACATAGTTCGTCGCCTAACATGTGATTACTACACTACTATCAATGTAGCTTGTATCATTTTTCTTAACGTTTGTGACTCGGCTTTCGTTGAACATATTGGCCGTATCTAGAAATCAGCAATCTTTTTTTAAGTGATTCTTTTCTTGCAAATACCGCAGGGTAGATTTTTTTTGCTTTGAAGAAATTTCTCCTACTCTTTTATTTTTCCACGAGCTTCTTCTACCATCTCTAGATTTATGAGACCGCGTGTTTATTTTAGATTGACAGTCACTTTCGACGGAAGCTTTATCTTGTAGCACTAGTCGTTCTTTTATACGCCTCTAGAGAGCCAATTAATTCGCTCACTAACATGGCTTTTAAACCCTTAGATTCTTCTATAGAGGTGACAATAGGATTGTATTCTCTAATAAGTGTCGCAAATATTTTTTCTACTACCCTGATATCATCTCCATAGGCCCTCATTTGATTTACTCGTCCTTCTAATCTTCCACATTATTGTTTGAGGGTCTCATAGTTGTTCATTTTCGCATTTTGAAGAGATTGAAATCTAATGGTGTGCGCCTTTGTTGTGTCTTGGAACTCTTCTTCAGCATGTTGTTATATTATGTTACGAGTTTGAGCTGTGTACGAAATCCGATCCGATTGGAGGATGAAATTGGTTTGTTAAACTGATCTTGTTGGATTAAAGCCCAGCACACTTATCCTATTTGGATTAGAACTCAGACAGTTGGTTGCTGTTATCTTAACCACGCCGCACATTAACTGGGCTCCTCATGGCCCAACAAAGAAAAGGAGTTCGTATGGATATGTTGGTGCTCGTCGGAAGAGAAAAGAGAGAATCGTGGATTTGTGTGGAGCTGTGTGCGCTGTTGGCTTCTCTGAGCCTTAAAGTGGAGTTCTCTATTCGCTGGAGGCACACAGGAGATCTGAACACTGGGCATTGAGCGAAGTTTGTGCAGACATCCAATTGAGGCGTTTTCTTCGTGAAGACGTGAGTGTTTCGAGTTCTCAGTGATTTATCTATTGAGCAAGTTTGTGAAGCCAAACACTAGGGATTTGAGTGTGATCTTGGATAGGGAAATACTTGAACATTGTGCACTCTGTAATTCTCATATTGATTGGTGGATTATTTACGGTTAGCTCTTCACATGGAGTGGCTGTTGATGGTCGAGCTGACTCCTGTGAATCTTTCCTTATTATTCCTCGTTTAATTTCTTTGGTGATTTTGTTCTCTTGCGTCATTTAGTTGCATACATTCTTTGGCTTCCGCCTTATTTTAGAACACATCTTTGCCGTCTTTGCTCCAATCCAATGGTTTGCGAAAATATCGTTTCCAAGGGTGCTTGTTATATGACATACAGAGAGCCCTTGTAGCTTTTTTGTAGTTGCTCTGCCGGAAAGCTTGTGCCTTCCCACGGAGCAGCATATCCTTTCTCCACGATGTCGCATACATCCCGTGCCATCAAGAAAGTAGTAATTTTAATGCTCCGGTAGATGTAGTTATTTTCATCGAAAGTAGGAATGATAGTGAGATAGAGTTGGCCATTGTTTAGGAGTCGGATATTTAGGCGGGTGATTTTAGTAGTATGTGGATAGGACTCACGCCCAACACCAACCGAATGAGGCTCTGATACCACCGTTAGCTTTTGGTGTTAATGTGCGAGTGCGTATGCTTGTGGAATTTGCTCAACAAAGGAACAAGGGAGGAGCTTTTGTAGGGGTGTGTATGGTCCGGGTGGACGGTTCTCACCCGGGAACAGTAGACTGCCCGCTACAGGACCGGTTCCAAAAATTAGAATCGAGAACCGCTCATCGGTTCCATGGATTCGCCCGAGAACCGGACTACCGGTCCGGTCCGGTTCTTGGGCGGGTCCATGGAACTGGTCTCAACAAGTTTTCCTAGACAGATAAAAAAAGAAAAATCTGTGGACCAACATCGGATCAATAGAACAAAAGGAAAAGAACATGACTTTTCATACAATTCTTACACTATGATCGATTATATTAATTACATCATCCATAAATCAAGTGGGTACCCATTAGTTATTCGGAAAAATGACCAAGGTATCCCAACTACACAAGAGCTTCAGACATGATAACAAATTTTCTTCTTTTTTTTTTTAAAATTTTTTGGTCATATTTTTTAATTGAAAATTTTAAAAAAATAAAAATATATTATTATTATATTACCGGTCTGGTCCGGGTGGGCGGGTGGGCGGTTCCACACCAGGAACCGGGAACCGGCCCAAACAATACCGGTTCCAAAAAATTGGAACCGGAAACCGGACCGGTCCCCTTGAAAACCACCAGTTCCGGTCCGATTCCGGACGGTTCGGACGGGTTCTGGTTCTTTTGCACACCCTTAGAGCTTTGGGAGCTGCTTGTACTAACAAAAGGGAAATGAGAGCAGGACGGTACTGTTACTCATGTGAGAGCAACGGTCGTGGTGGGTACGCCACATATTTTCCCAAGGAAACCGGGTGACTTGTTTACCCGGTTCCTTGGGAAAATCACAAATCCCACCGAGTGGGATTTCTGCTATTAGACAAAAAAAAAATCAGCCAAAATAGCAATAAGGGAATAGAAAAGGAACTTATTACATCATCAGTGTTAGATATCTTTACATTAAGTGCAAAAAAAAATTATCTAAACATCTTTATCTCAAGAGAAAATAAATGTAGGATTACTATTAATAGCAGCACCGTTCCAAAACATTTTAAATTTGTGTTATTTAATTAACAACTTGTCTATTTCACTGAGAAAATAGGAAAAAAAAATTTAGCAGCCCCAAAATTGAAAGAGGCAGTTAGTGGAGCTAGGTTTTTTTTTTACCAAAAGGTTAGCGTTCCAAATCGATGATTTGAGTGAATTCATAAAAATCAAAAACTTAACCGTGGGTTATTTTACCACTTAAGTAAAAAGTTAATGAATTTTTTTTCATTTGAAAAGTGAGGATAGTTTTGTCCAGTATATATGTAATCCAGGCAATTTTTTTTTTGGGTATTTGGTTGAGAGTATTCTGAGGGAAAACATTTTTAATGCCATTAAAAGGAACTACAGAAAAAAATTCTAAGCTCAATATTTCAGGATCTTGTCATTTCGTAATAAAATATTAATACCCCATGAATTTGCTTTTCAATATCTCTAAAAATCTCTTTGATTTTCCCAAGTCCCGGTTGCCAAATCCTCATTAATGGGATTCTGTGGTCATTGTAGCACCATTATTTGCGGTAAATAACGGTACCATCGTATAAGCAGAACCCTTATCAAAATGTTTGGTTCAAGGGATTTATGGAGCTGTAGTTGATCTGAACATGAATGAACGAGCATGAAGCCTTTTTATATTCCTTCCTAATCGGCTCTTCTGCTAAGAATCTCTGCCAGAAACAGAGAAATTTGCTTTATTTCACATGTTGGGCAGATTTTAAGCCATTACTTCTAACTCCCACCGACTTAGCTAGAACCACAAACTATAACTCCTCACTACAGATCTAAAAACTTGTAAAGTCTTGGCTTTCCTGGATAAATTGGCCACAACGTCAACAAAATTTAATCAAAAAGAAAATGTTGCAGTGGAAGATTTCATTTGCCCAAAACTTTGTCATCCTTCAGACTACCTATCCAAATTGGAGAATAACGAAGTAGACCGAAACAAGAGAATCATCTGATAATGATATACAAAAACAGCCAAATGTCCATCGTTCAAAACATTTAGAGAAGGAAATAAGCACGACTAAGAACAGGAGGACAATTATTCATGACAACAATCAACAGCCAATCAACAGATAATTATCGAGCATCAGCCACTAGAAGAAAAACCCAAAAATGGAAAAAAGAAATTATTATACGAAGGCAACGGGAGGGTTCAAATGTAGCTGAGCACGGCATATACAGTCTGAATTATGGTGAGGACGAAGAGGAGGACAGCGGCAATGAGAGATAATATAGACCAAGGATTCCCGAAGTAGTCTCGGTTGAGATTAGCCCTCCACTTGTTCCATCTCTTCTCGCAGTAGTCACTGATGCTCTTTTGCACGGCGTCAAGGCTGCTGTTGGATGCGAGCGGCACTCCCTCGCACAGAGAGTTGAATAGCTTGGCGACAGCCTTGTCGCTCCCGAGGGCATTCTGGATGATGCCTTGGGCGTGGAGCAGTGCGACATCCCGCTCACTGTTGATGATGTTGTCCATGAAGGTGACGTAGGCTGTGATCTCGTTCCCAGCCCCGATGTGCAAGCGCTCGAAAGTCATGAGGTTGAGGAACATGGACTCGGTGTCGTCCCCCACCTTGATAACGGGAAGCCACAGGACCCCTCTGGTGAAGGAGATGTCCTCGAGACTGCGGGTCCGGCTCGTCTTGAACTGGATCCCGGTCTCGTTCAGCTCGTTGGCCGACCGGATTATTGGCACGGTCTCCTTGGGGGCCCACCCGATTATCTCCTCAGTTTCCTGGATGGCCGACCCGATTATCTCCCTCCTGGCGAACGGGATTGCCTCCTCGTTCTCCTCGGTGGCCCCAAGCCCCACATTTTCCAGGTCGTGCTGGACCTTCTTGGTATTCATCATCAGCTGGCCCTTCCTGAAGACGTCCACGACATGCAGGCATTTGCCCATCCTTGGGATGCGCCTGCCAGAGCAGTACCTGAGGATGAGCATGTTGACGTATTCCTCGTCCTGTGATGTTGGAGTCAAGTCAGTGCAATACAAGATTGCTGTCGCGTCGATGGTACTTGCTAAAAAAAAATGATTAATATCACAAAAAATTTAAAATTAATAATTAACCACAGAAAATCCAAAATTAATATACGTGATAAATTTATTTTAAATTAATTTTTTATCACTAAAAATAAAAAATTGGTACATTTGTGATAAATTTACCTTCTGTTTAATTGGATTAATACCATGAAAAATTATAAACTAGTACACCTGTGACAAACGGAGGGTAAAACCCCAAATTGGTACACTTGTCAACTGCCACATGTCATTCGACTCAGAAATTTGATCATAAAATCTAACGAATAACTAATGGAGGGTAAAATTATCATAGGTGTATCGGTTTGGAGTTTTTTTATCGTCAAAAAATTAGTTTGAGGCAAATTTATCACAGATGTACCAATTTGAGATTTTTCGTGGTATTAACTTAAAAGAAAAAAAGAAAGTCTCCCATAGAGGTGACTATTAGAAAAGAGTTGCTAAAGATTTACTTTCCTTACCGTGTATATGTTATCATAAGTAAGGATTTATTAGTCAGCATAATATTTGGTATATCTCATATAATTAGTTAAGAAATATATGGTAGATTTTCCCTTTTCCTTTTCTGTTAATCAATGCCTTGTATAAAGTTTGTAATGTTGATAATTAGAGTTGGGCAATTTGGGTTTATTTGATGAAGGAAAAATTAGAGTCATACATCTTTGTTAATTTTTATCATATCACTCGACCTTCCTAGTTGATGTAGGAAGCGAAGGAGCAGCAGCGGGAAGCCGCTATACGAGTTCTTCTATGTCTCATGAAAAACCCAGGACAAGAGATTTTGTTATTAGTCCCAACTTTATTTCACTTGATCGCCTTTTCCGAGTGGACGAGTTGCCCGATCACTCGACATTCAATCACATGTTACTTTATCATGCTTGGTGATTGTCCCGTGTCTTGGAGAACCAAGAAGCAAACCACAGTTTCTTAGTACTCTACTGAAGTTGAATATCGTGTTATGCCAATTGCCACTAGTGAATTGATTTGGTTGTGCACTTACTTGCGTTCCTCGTGTTATTGCACGACAAACCAATGGATCTTTATTGCGATAACCAAGCTGCTTTACACATTGCAACAAACCCGGTATTTCATGTACGAACAAAGCATAATGCGAATGACAGCCACTTTGTTCAAGAGCATGTATAGTCAGGGGCCATTAGAACCAAGCATGTACCCACAAGACTTTAACTGACAAACATTTTTACCAAGGCGATGGGTCAAGATCGGTTCACCTTTCTCATAAGCAAGTTGGGCATTCCTTTTTGTTTAAAATTTGATATATCAGTTATCATTAGTTAGGATTTATTAGTTAGCACAATATTTGATACATCTCTTATAATTAGTTAAGAGATATTTGGTAAATTTTCCATATTTCCTTCAATGTCTTATAAATATATTTGTACAGACGATGAGCAATACAAGCAAAATTACCATTTCTCTCAGTGATAGAATTAATAATGAAATTGTCGATTGATCTTGAACCGTGCATCCAACATTTTGAGAGCATTAGATTTGATGGATTTCATGTGAGGTTAGCAAGATGTACTGTTAGGTGAACATAATATGGTGGTTTATGTGCATGCAACAACCTCTCTAACGACGGAACGAAATCTAAGAAACTAACCTTCTTGTAATCGCTCTCGATGGTGACCAGCTCATACAGCACAAGCATCGGCAGCTGATTCTCCAGCATCGGCAGCTGATTCTCCAGAATCAGCATGTCCCGCGTTACGAACGGCCGTATGTATTTTAGCCTGTCGATGCTGAAGAGGGGGTCGTTGGGCGCATAGCCATGCTTCTCCTCTATCGTGGTCCTCATGATCTCGAGCATGAAGCAGCCGTCCATGATCATCAGCTCCAGAAACTGGCCCCCTCCACCCTCCTTCCATTTCAGGTCTAGCGTTTCGTAGCTCTCCTCAAGGTCCCGCGCCACCTTTCTCAGGGAGTTAAGGAAGCGCTTGAGGGTCTTCCCGGATCGCTCGAGGAAGTGGAGGAGCACGCGGTGCTTGTGTTCCTCCATTTGGCGGAGGTGGACCTCGCCATAGTGGTAGGGGCCGAAAGAGACAACCTGCGGCTGGTAGGCCTTGTAGTTGAGGTCGGTGATGAAGGCGGGGACCTTGTAGATGGACGGATTCTTCCAGGGCACTTGCCCATCGGAGGGCATGCGCTTAAGGATCTTGTCGACTTGCACGATCCACTTGGTCTCGTCCGGCTGCAGTGGGGGTGGCGAGGGTAACATGGTTCGGCAAGTTTCAGAGGTTCCACAAGGTGAGAGGAGTGGAGAATTCATGGAGAGAGAGAGAGAGAGAGAGAGAGAGAGAGAGAGAGTGGGAAGAGTGTATGAAGTTTGCGGTTGTCCAAGCCGAATGCTTCAAGTTGAAGAGGTATCACCGGACAGACCATGTATATATAACTCTCTTTTTGTGCACGAGGTAAAGACAAAACCAGTTTGAGCATGTCCCGTGGAAGCCGTAGGAAATGAATTGCGTGCACGCATAGCACGAGGTCTTGCGACCGAGTACGAGCCTTTGAATACGATGAATCTCACGGGTGTCTGCCTAAATTAAAAGGCTCGTTTGAATTGAGCACATGCATAGCAATTGAGGCATGAACTTCCCATATTTGATATTTGATGTGACACTCGGTAATAATTTGTTCCTCTTACGTTTGGGATATGCCAAATTTCTTATTTGAGGTCTCAATTTTAGTACTCGACGCCCTTAATTTATACATATACAGATATATGTGTATACACATTGCTTATAGGGAAAAAAAAAAGAATTTCACAATGAGTAATGTTCCGGTGATATCTATGAGAGAAAATTTTCCAAAAAGTTATAAACCTATCATGTGGCTGCCGCTTTAGTACTAAACCTTTCAATTGTGCCAATTTAGTATTAAACCTTTTGACAATTTGTCAATGTAGTCATTCAGACCAATTATCCAAATAATATATTTATGACTAAATGGACAATTATTTAAAAAGTTTGGGACTAAATTGACAAATTGAAAGGTTTAGGACTAGATTTGGCAAATCATCAAAATTTTTAGGACTAAATTAACATAATTGAAAGATTTAGAACTAAATTGGTTACCATGCAATAAGTTTATGATTTTTTGGACAATTATCCCCACGGTAAGCTCATGACAATCATATAACTTCTCATCAATTAACTTCAGATGGCACACAAGACGGGTTGTAATCATCTTGTGCGAAATTTAAAAATCAAATTAATTTAAACAAAAAGATATATTAGAACTCAAATCAAAGTCAAACTATAGAGGCAATTATTACTCTGTAATTCTCGAATTGATCTGTAAACTATTCACTTTTGGCTTTCTCCGTGGTATAAGTGCCGATACTCAGATCTAATTACGTAAATATCTGGTATTATTATTCTTTATTTATTTCTCTGATCATTTCATGTTGATTTTGATCGCAAGATCTGATTAGTTTCTGTATTAATTTTACAACAAGCCCTAATGGATAAGTAGCTAGATATGTTATGACTGCTATAATTAATCAACAGTAAACACAAAAATCTCATAAAAGATGTCGACTTCATTCGAAAGCGACTAATTCCTACCAATCAAATTAATATGGGAAAAATGTTTGGGGGTGTGACTTTTTGGTATTAATATGGGAATAATGTTTGGGGGTGTCCCTTTTTGTGCACCAGGTAAAGACAAAAAATGTTTAGGTACATCCCATGAAAAACGTGGGAATCGAATTGCATGCACGCCATCCACATATTGAATCGAGGGCATTTAATGTGATTTTGGTACGGACTTCACAATTTTTTTTACCAATGAGATAATCTAAATTTCATACTTGAGATCCTTTTTAGAACTCAACGCCCTTCTTCCGTATTCATGTCTCACGTAGCGAAAAAAAAAAATCACAAAGAGTGACTTTCCGATAATATATATGCTTAGTTAGCTCATATAATTAGATAACTTCTTATAAAATAACTTCAGGTGGCACACAAGACAAGTTATGATCATCTTCCACTGGCTTCGTACGGAGAAAAATTGTTTCTAGCAAAAAGATGTATTAAAACTCAAATCAAAGTCAAACTAGTATGGTAAAGTCAATTTTATAAGTTGAACTAAATATTCGGGGAGGGAATCACCATCCAATGAAGAAATCAAAATGCGCATCAAAACCTCCCTTTTAATTCCACAATCATCTAAAACGCCTAATAAAAGTCGGATTTTTCTCACCAATTCAGAATCAGAACAAGCAAAACCCCAGTAGGAAGAAACTCAAGATAACCCCGCCCTTTACTCCACAAGGCAAAAAAAGAAACCAAATCCAATTCACAATTGGGCAAGGCCAGCATGAGGTTACGGTGGCTGGTGGTGGGGCCTTCGCGGGCATGGCTTTTGACAATGGCAATGGCCGAAAGGAAGAAGAAGAAAAAGAAGAAGAGGAGGAGGAGGAGGAGGAGGAGGAGGAGGAGAAATGTAAGGCGCAAAAGAGAGACACGAAGAAACCGAAGGTGAGCCGGCACATGGCGGACAATGAATGGAGTGGAGCATGACTCGCGTGAATATCCGGCGGCATCCAATATATTCTAGTACTATATTAAAGATACATGTCATTTCGAAAGGACTCGATAAGCTCGTCTATATTTGCTCTTCATTACCTCAGCCACCCTAGCCGACTTTTATTGAATCTTAAATTGGGTTGGGTCACCTTTTGCTCCGTAACTAGATTTTTCCTTTCGACCTATCATCTCCTTTCTATCTACTTTTGAACGAGAGTGATGAGGTTCTAGTCCAAATTCCGAAATTAATAGGAAATATTTGGAGATAACGAAGTATGACAGTTTTTAAATATTTTTGAAAGCAACATTTCCTCCATTCTCTTATCTTCTTTTAATTTTCCTTTTTCTTTCAACAAATCTCTCTCTCTCTCTCTCTCTCTCTCTCTCTCTCTCTCTCTCTCTCTCTCTCTCTCTCTCTCTCTCTCTCTCCCTCCACTATACTTCTTTATGTTCTTTCCCCTAACTTTTTATTCCCATATATAAAAGGTCAAAGGAAATGCGGACTCCAAAGATAGCATCATGCACAATTCGAATTGTAATAGAATATCCGACTTAGAATGATAGGTCTCTCATTCATATTTTACGTTACAATGGCCTCTATTTATTATATCGAAGAAATAGAGCTTATGAAACACTTTAATTGAATCGAGAAAAATCGGCTTTTAAAGTTTCCCTATTTAATCGAACAGAATTTTCACATATCAAACATTATAAATTCATTTAATTTCATTCAGAACGATATTATTTCGCAGGCGATAATTAGATTGGATTAGCGGAAACGTCTAAATTGCTCCTCCAGGAAGGCTTTGGCATGTTTCACCATTCTAACGAGTAGTTCAATCGCAATCACACGGGAGATGTCATGCCCTTCTGTGGCTGGCAGAATACGAAGTCCTTAATTCCAACCATTAAAAATTGACATGTGGATCATTTCAATACCGAGAGCTTTAGGAGCCCTTGTCTATTAATTCTTATCATATATCATGCTTCCATTTTCTTGGGGAGCATGATAGCTAGATGATGTTCTTAATAATGAAATTCAAGGTTAGTTTTGGATTCGAAGGAGATGATAGTCCCATATTTTTTTAAGACGTTCACCGCAAGTCTTGGAAATCCAACGTGGCTTGATGGAAGTTGTTTTTAAAAGTTTATGACACTCAAATAATTGATTGAAAGTTATAACACGCAAATGAACGTTATTTAGAAGTCATGACACTCAAGTGATTGAAAAAACAAGTTATGATACTCAAGTGAGTGCTGTATGAAAGTTATGATGCTTTTGGTGTTCTTGTCTCATAAATGAGAAATCAAGTTGTGGTAAGACTTGGGAGAGCCCGTTACGAAGCGTAAGTGCCATCATGCAATAGAGTTATACTCGCATGCCGGTTTAATCCCTTGGGACTCACCTTGGGAGATTTGCAATAGAGAGTTTCCACTATTTTAGATGGGCCAAAGAATTTCAAAACAAGTAAAATCTTTATTTCTAAAGTGTTTCTCGTGGCATTTCAACATTGACATATGCCTCATTTGTATAGATCAACGTTTAGATTTATTAAGACATTGAAGGTAGCAACGTACGTGACAGAGCATTCATGTCATTTCGATAGGATTGGACGAGCCTGCCCAAACACGCCTCTTGGTTACCTCCGCAAGATAGGATTGGACGAGCCTGCCCAAACACGCCTCTTGGTTACCTCCGCAACCCAATCCAGCTTTGATTGATTCTTAGGGTTGGGTTGCTCTACTAGAATTACAAGTTAAACCCATAAAAAACTTTCAGGCCCATCAGATGGTCCATTTTGATATTTTTCCTTTTCTTCTTCTTTATCTACATAACACCAATTACGCTAATTTAGTCTTATTACTAACACAGTTTTTCAATTCCGCTCCTCAAAATTTTTTTATGCTTGATTTATACAATCAAACCTTTCAATCATCAGCATATAATGAGTTTTAAAGAAAAAGCAGAATCTTTTCATTGAAATATACTTGTCCATGTAGATTTATTATCAAAATATCCGTATGTCATCATAAAAAAGTTTAAGATCCGATGACATATAAAAAAATTTACGAGAGAGAGAGAGAGCTCGTGACATCTGGAAATTCCCACATCAATTAATAATACGTAGGGAAAAAAGACATAAATGTCACATGTGGAAAACTCTAGGTGGATTAAAAAAGTTGTAGTGTGGAGAACATTTAAATTATATTTTCCGTGACCGTGATTTTCGGAAAGTGATTCTATTAAGATTAAATTACTAAAAATGTGTGCATGGGTTAATTATATAGAGTGGAGATAAAATACGTATCGCGTGATAAGTAGCTTTTGGAGCTTCTTGTATTATCAAAATGTTTGGTAGAAGGGATGTAAGGAGCTGTAGTTGATCTGAACATGAATGTACGAGCATGAAGCTTTTTTATAGTCCTTCCTATTCGACTCTTCTGCTAAGAATCTGTCCCAAACAGAGAAATTTGCTTCATTTTACATGTTGGGCAGATTTTTTGCCATTACTTCTAACTCCCACCAACTTAGCTAGAACCACAAACTTTAACGCCTCACTATAGATCTAGAAATCTGTAGAGTCTTGGGTTTTCTGCATAAATTGGCCACAACTTCAACAAAATTTAACCAAAAAGAAAAATGTTGCAATGGAAGATTTCATTTGCCTAAAACTCGACCATCCTTCAGACTACCTATTCAAATTGGACAAAATTTAAGAAGACCGAAACAAGTCAATCATCATCTGATAATGATATATATATAGCCAAATGTCCATCGTTCGAAACATATAAGAGGGAAATAAGCGCGACTGAAAACAGGAGGAAAATCATTCATGACAACAATCAACAGCCAATCAACAGATAATTATCAAGGATCAGCCATTAGGAGAAAAACCCAAAAATGGAACGGGTTCAGTAGTAGCTAAGCATGGCATATACAGTCTGAATTATGGCGAGCGCGAAGAGGAAGATGGCGACGATGAAAGAGAATACAGTCCAAGGATTCCTGAAGTAGGTGTCGCGGAAATTAGCCCACCAACTGTTCGAGGGGTCGTCGTAGAACTTACTGATGTTCACGTGAGAAATTTCCCATGAATTTTATCATGAAATTGAAAAAAGCCGCCTATGCCGAAAATTTGAATTTCGTGGCAAAATTCATGGGAAATTTCCCACGAATTTTGCCATGACTCTGTTTTCGTCGCAAATTACCAACGAAAAATTAAAATTTTTTGTCGCAAAAAATTTCCGACGTCGAATTAGCGACGAATATTTTTTCGTTGCTAATTCGTCGGAAATTCGTTTTGCCACGAATTTTACCACAAATAATTACCGACGAATTTTGTCACGATTTTTGCAACGAATAATTAGCGACGGATTTTGCAACGAATTTAGCCATGAATTTTGCGATAGAAATTTTTTCATCCCAAATTACCAATGAAAATTGAATTTTTTTGTCACAAAAATTTGCGACGACGAATTACTGACGAATTTTTGTTCGTCGCAAATTTCGTTGGAAATTCGTTTTGCTACGAATTTTGCCAAATTTTTTGTTGGAAATTCATGGCAAAAACGTTGTTTTTTTGTAGTGGAAATCCATTCAATAATCTCTCTTTTGAGGCAAAATTTCAAATAAGGACATAAAATGCCCTCATTTTCTCAAATAAAGGCCTGAAATAGCCATATTAGTCTCAAATAAGGATCTGACTTCACCGGCCAAATGGTATTTTCGTCTTTTATTTTGTTTAAAATTCTTTTCTTTCTTTTTTCCTTTTCCTTTTTTTTTCCTCTCTTCCCTTTGCTAGCTATCACCAGGGCCGGTGGAGGTCGCCCTTGCTAGTGTTGGGCGAAGGCGAGGCCAACCCAGGCGAGGTGACCCTCGCCAGATCTGGGGAGGGTCGCCCTCGACCGCCCAACCTAGGCAAGACAACCTTCATTAAACGCCATCTAGGGCGACTCTCGCCCGACGCCGGCAAGGGTGGCCCTTGCCTGAGGCCAATGACCTTGCAGTGATGGTTGGGAGGGAAGAATAAAAAAGGAAAAAGAAAAGAGAAAAAGAAAAAAAAAGAGTAAAAAAAACACAAAAAAATATACTCATAATTTTTTTGACTAAAATACCACTTATCTAGCGACAGAATAGTCACTGGCCGCCTAAATGTCCTTATTTGAGACGATTTAATTATTTTAGGCCTTTATTTGAGATAATGTTCACTTCAAGTTCTTATTTGAAAAAACGACTCAACTTCGTACCCTTTTTTGGAATTTGCTCCTCTTTTGATGATAACCAATTTGTTTCAAATCGAAATGAATCTAAAATAATTTCTTTTTTGGCCCCTCAAGTTAATTCAAATCATAATGGCGAGGCCTGCGAGGGGTCACTTTTGTGATTTCCCATTTTTCCTGTACTGGCGAAGGCGAAACAGACGGGGAATTTCGCGGGCACTTGGCCTAGAGATGGCCACGGTTCGGAACCGACCGGTTCCGGTTCGTGGCCAAGTGTGAACCGGAACCGGAACCTCCTCTGGCGGTTCCGGTTCCGGGTCTGAACCGCCCGGTTCAGGGCCGGTTCCGGTTCGGAACCGGTTCCGGGCCGGTTCCGATTTTTTTTCTATTTTTTTTCTTTTCCTTTTCGTTTTCTTTTTTTTTTCTTCCTCCGCGGCCGGCCATAGCCGGGGTCGGCGCGGAGGTCGGCGGCCTCAGGCGAGGCGGCCCTCGCCGGCGTCGGGCGAGGCCGGCCCTCGCCTGGGCTGGGCGAGGCCGACCTCGCCCGACGCCGGCGAGGTCGAGCCTCGCCCGACGCCGGCGAGGTCGAGCCTCGCTAGATCTGGCGAGGCTCGACCTCGCCGGCGTCGGGCGAGGCCGGCCCTCGCCTGGGCTGGGCGAGGCCGACCTCGCCCGACGCTGGCGAGGTCGAGCCTCGCCGGCGTCGGGCGAGGTCGAGCCTCGCCGGCGTCGGGCGAGGCCGGCCCTCGCCGGGGCTGGGCGAGGCCGACCTCGCCCGACGCTGGCGTCGCGAGGTCGAGCCTCGCCCGACGCCGGCGAGGTCGAGCCTCGCCAGATCTAGCGAGGCTCGACCTCGCCGGCGTCGGGCGAGGCCGGCGAGGTCGGCCTCGCCCAGCCCAAGTGAGGGCCGCCCTCGCCCGACGCCGGCGAGGGCGGCTCTCGCCCGACGCCGGCGACCTCCGCGCCGGCCCCGGCCATGGCCGGCCGTGGAGGAAGAAAAAAAAAATAATATAAATTATAATTTTAAAAAACAGAAACAAGAAAAAAAGACAAAAGAGAAAAAGGAAAAACAGAAAAGGAAAAGAAAAGGAAGAAAAACAGAAATGAAAATAAAAAAATTTAAAAAATACTATTCTTGTGAATTGTGATAGAACATTATTCAATATAAATTGTGATTAAAATACAAATTGTACTCAAATTTGATGATAAAAAGACAAGAGAGAAAGAGATGGCTTCAACTTCAACTTAATAAATTTTCATTAAGCACGTTACAATTCGTTACAACGATCTTAAAAAAAAAGGAGTACAATATATATACCATAAAATCATCCCAAAACCTAAGCATTCCGTGCGTAAGGGACCAAAGGTCACATATCGTCGGATTATATTTCGGTTTCCCTAAGCTCACGTGGGCGTACCCGGTATGAGAAACAAGAGTTCCCGAAATATTTGCCAACTCCAATAGTTCTTTTACCCTCAATCGTCACTACCCGTTTCAGTACCGATACTGGTAGCGGTAGTATCTCCGTCGTTAAAGAATTCGGATTCATTATTCCGATCTATCTCTTGTTGCCGGTATTGAGCCTTCGTCCAATCAGCAACACAAGCTTGCATCTCCACTGATTCTGGATCTAATCTTGAATGATGTTCGTTCAAAATATTACCTCCGGCACTGAATGCTTGTTCGACCGCAACTGTGGAACAAGGGGTTGAAAAAATCTGTTTTGCAATAAGAGAAAGGATTGGGTATTGGCTTGCGTGCCTCTTCCACCAATCCAAAATTAAAAAATCTGTACCACCTTCGGCTTCAGTAAACTCAAATAAAATGGTTAGATAACTCTCTAATTCAGAAATATTTCCCATTACTCCCTTTTGTTTTTTTTGTATATGTAATAAAAGTTTGTAGCCTCTACTAATTTTACCTGTATTGTCATTTTGTATCTCCGTAGATTGAGAAGATCCAATATCACCTAAATTATATTTAGTATAAAATTCATTATATAATTCTATTATTACATTTTTAACCTCACGTACGATGGTTGTAATATTTGGCGTGTCATAATGTAAACATTGATAATATACACGCAAAAAATCATTTAAGCCATCCAATTTGCAACGTGGATCAAAAACACAAGCAACTAAATAAATCATGGGAATTTCACTATAATAATGAAGCCATTTCATTTTCATTGCAACTATAGTATGTTGTAATTCAACATCATTTTTATATTCATCAAAAGTTCCGACAATATTAGTACACTCTACTAAAAATAAATGTGTAGTAGGATAATAAACACCGGACAAAGTATAAGTTGCATCATTAAAAACCTTTAAAACATCTAAAATTTTTTGACAAATATGCCACTCTTGTGGGTATAAATTAATATGAGGTATATTATTAGAAATGAATGCACATAATAAATCTTTATATGGCAAAGATTCATTAAGCAAGTGGAAAGTAGAATTCCAACGAGTTGGAACATCTCTTGAAAATTTTTTTGGCTTTGCCTGATTTTCTCTACAAAATTGACCCCATTCTTTCATTTTTTTGGGATGTTTCCATAAAAATTGAATCGCCGTTTTTATTGGTTGAAGAAAAATATCAAGAGTTTTCAAACCATCTTGTACACATAAATTTAAAACATGACAAGCACATCTAATGTGAAAAAATTTTCCGCCAAAAGCAGGTTTACAAATATTTTCTAACTCGGCAATTGAAGCGGTATTTGCTGCGGCATTATCAAAACCAATTGAAAAAGTTTTGTTAAGCAAATAATATTCTTCTAAAACTTGCCTAATTATTCTATAAATATTATTTGCCGTATGATGATCATCGAAAACTCTAAATGCAATAATTCTTTTTTGAATAGTCCACTCGTCATCTATCCAATGACATGTTATGCCCATGTAAGAATGATTTTGCCAATGATCACTCCAAATATCACTACCTATATGCACGCATCCATTAAATTGCATAAAAAAGTTTTTTAAATCTTTTTTTCCATTTTTGTAAAGATCTTTAATTTGTCGTTTAATTGAATTTCTAGGAACACGTTTTGCTTGTGGAGCACATGCTTTTTGTACAAATTCATTAAAACCAAATCTTTCTCCAAAATTAAATGCTAAATGCTCAACGGAAATAAATTTGCCTAATTCTTCCTTATAAGTTTTTTCATTAAAACGAAATAAAGGGGAAGTGTTAGGATTGACGTACCCGGAAATTTGTTGTTGCCCGATATCGATTCCCGTTTCGGTTGGATGTTTGCTTCTAAGATGTCGTTTAAATGTTCCATATCCTTGTCCACCTGTATGTTTATATATTTTTCCACAATATTTACAAATTATATCATACCTTTTTTGACCGATATCAAACCTTTCCACTTTCGTGAAGTGATTCCAAATGTCAGATGTAAATTCCCGTTCCGCTTCCTTTGTTGTAGATATTTCGGCAGGAGGATGAAAACTTTCTTGCGTCGGGACGTGCTCCACATCAGGAAAAATGTTGATTCCATCATCTTGAAAATCTGCATATTCACGAGGATCAAAAGAATGATGGGATTCCGTCGCGATATTCTTACCTTTGTCAATTGACACTCGACTTCTACTTGCCATTTTTCGAATGGATTGAGAGAATTGAGCGGATTAATTGGGAGAATTAAGAAAAAATTGCGTGGATTGAGAAAATTGAGAGAATTTCAGAGAATTTGAGAGAATTTTGAGTATTGAGAAAATTTGAGACTTGAGAGAAGAGAATTTGAGAGAATTGTGTGTGTATTGTGAGAATTTGAGAGAATTTATAGGAAAAAAATAGAAGAAAATTTAGAATTAAAAAAATAAAATATAACCGTTGCAAAATTGCAACGGTTATATCTTTTTTTTTTTTTAATTAGAAATGCCCGTTGGGGCGTACGGGCGTAGCCGTTGCTCGCCCGGACGCCCCAACGGGCCGCTGCAGCAGGGCCTGCACGTCTGCAGGCCCTGCTGCAGTTTTTCTTTTTTTTTTTAATTTTTGGCCGTTGGGCCGTTGCCAGGGAGGGGCCTGGCAACGGCCCAACGGGCTGCTGCTGCTGCCTGCTGCTGCAGCGTGCACGTGCAGCCTGCAGCAGCAGCAGCTGCGGTTTTTTTTTTTTTTTTTTTTTTCGTAGAACCGGCCCGGAACCGTCAATTTTTTATGGAACCGGAACCGGGCCCGTATGTCACGGGCCGGTCCCGGTTCCGAACCGTTGGCCCGGTCAACGGGCCGGGCCCGGGTTTGACCGGGCCGGTTCCGGGCCAAAACCGGCCCGTGGCCACCTCTTGGCCCATCAGAAACCCTAAACCTTGCTCGAAGCTCTGTCAATGGCGGACGAAGCGGCTCCGCTCCTGAGCCTCGCCGAGATCGACGGCCGGGGGCGGGCGCTGCGCGGCGGCGAAATCGTCCTCCGGGACTCTCCGATCCTCCTCTACTCCGCCCTTCCCTTCACCAAACAACCGCCTCCTCCTCCTCCTTCTTCTTCTTCAGCTCCTCGCTACTGCGACCGTTGCTTCAAAATCTTGCCTCAGCCCTCCCCGCCGCGCGCCGTCCCGTGCCCTTCGTGCGGTCGCCACGCGTTCTGCGGCCCCGGCTGCCTCTCCGCCGGCGCCGCGACGGCGCACACCCCCTGGGCCTGTCTCGCGCTGTCCCGCCTGCTCGCTTGCCCCCTGCTCGACGGCCAGCCTCTCGAGCGCCACGTCCGGGCTCGGTTCCTGATCGCCGCTTTCAATCTCGCCGCCGTCTCCCCTTCCGATTTCCAGCTGTTGCTCTTTCTCCAGGGCCGGGAGGCTCACGGCGGCGACGACACCGTCTCGGCGGCGCTGTTCCTGCATCCGCTGCTCGCCTCGGTTTGCCCTCCCCCTCCTCCGGCTTCGCCTTTTGCTGGGGGTTTTCTGTTGAGATGATCGTCGCGTTGCTGTCGAGGGACAAGCTCAATGCTTTCGGTTTGATGGAGCCGGTTTCGTCGCGGGACGGCGACGGCGGCGGCGGCGGCGAAGTGGATGGGGATAGATCGGTGAGAGCTTACGGTATTTATCCGAAAGCTTCGTTCTTCAACCACGACTGCCTGCCAAATGCTTGTAGATTTGACCACGTGGACTCTGCTTCCGATGGTAATGCTGATATAATCGTGCGGATGATCCATGATGTTCCTCAAGGGAGAGAGATCTGCTTGAGTTATTTTCCTGTCAACTTGAATTATGCGAATAGGCAGAGAAGGTTGATGGAAGACTATGGGTTCGCACCTTGACAGATCTGCTTGAGTTATTTTCCTGTCAACTTGAATTATGCGAATAGGCAGAGAAGGTTGATGGAAGCCTATGGGTTCGCCTGCGACTGCGATCGCTGCAAGGTCGAGGCCAATTGGTCCAATGAGGAGAATGAGCATGATGAGAGTGGCGAAGACGACGATGGTGACGGTGAAGGGATGGATGAGGATGCTGATGAACTAATGAGCGGGTCGGAGGCGGGTATTGCGGAG
The DNA here is from genome assembly GCA_031216405.1 of Syzygium malaccense. Lineage (NCBI taxonomy): Eukaryota > Viridiplantae > Streptophyta > Magnoliopsida > Myrtales > Myrtaceae > Syzygium > Syzygium malaccense. The sequence continues at coordinate 20,657,596 of CM062262.1, read as the reverse complement.
GAGAAAGAGACCGACTTCCCCCATGCGTATTTCTTCGTGAGGTATATGTGCAACAGGAAAAACTGCGATGGGACGATGGCTCCTTTGCCTCCGTCGAACGGCACACCTTCTGATGTAATGGAGTGTAATGCGTGCGGTCAGCTCAGGAATGCGGATGAAGAGGCGGAAGCCGATGGAGAAGAGGATATGGACGAGTGACTAAGTCCGCTGTGAGTCGATGCATAACAGTAGAGGGACCTGGTTGGCTAACTTGTAGAACTTTGCTTCAAAATCCAATGTTCTTGTGGCGAAAGTTGTGGATTGCGAGTACTCTTGAGTTTCTATTGTCACCCATTTTGAGGAAAAATTGGAGTTTGTAATGCCGAATGCCATGTGCTCTGTGACTATGGTGGAGCTATTATTATTCTCCGAAGGTGAATTTTCTTTCTTTATTTACATTGAGGATAGTGTGTAACATCTGATAAATGAAGTAAGGGGAAGTTTTACCATGAGTTACTTCATGAAATCAAGTATGCGTACTGATAGACTTGAATGCTCTGTGAATCCTATAAGTTGACTAAGTTGCTCACATTTGTCAGATCTTCAGATTTTGCAGCTCTTTGGCATTAGAAAAGGTGGTTGAATCTGATGAAAAGTATTTTGATCTGATATTGCGGCACATGATTTCCCAACCAAATGATGTTTGGGAGGTGAAAAAATTGCCATATGTGTTTTGATTCGACTGTGCAGCATGAGCGATTTCTAACTGTCTTTATAAAGGCTGTTTGTGGATCTTAAGGGACAGGTTTTTTCAGCGAGTCATCCTTGTCCTTGGGGCTATATGGCCTGGTTGTGTTTTGACTTGTGAGCTGGTGAATTTGCCATTTCTTCTTCGATCACTCGTTTGACGGCCAAAGACATGTCCGGCGTATGGTGCTAGTTTCTCTAATCGAAGCTCGATGGTCTTGGCCCCTTGTCCCTAATCTCACCCATGTAAGGAACTTCGCCTTTTCCTCGAGTTTGAGTCGACAACTCAAGGAAAAGGCTCCTCAAGGAAAAGGTTAAGCATCGGATTCCTCACGTGCTGGTGTCATGTCTGGCAAAGTGACATACTTCTCGATCTTCTCTTCCTCCTAGTTCCAAGCGACAGTCTCGTCTAACTCCACATCTTGATTGATCATCAGCTTCTTAGTTGTTAGATTATAGACGTAGTAGCCTTTTGATTGGTCTCCGTAGCTGATGAATATTCCTCTGTCTTCTTCCGCCCGATCCATGTTTCGACTGGAGTTTTGTTCTAGACTGCTTCTGCCTAAAATGAGTTAGGAAGTCTTTTCTCCCTTGGCATGGATCTCGCCATCTTCATGACGGTTCTATTCCTTTTGTTTTTTGCAACTCTATTTTGCTATGAGGCACAGCCAACTATTAGTTGATCATGAACGCCTTAGTCCCCACAGAATTTGTCGAGCTCGTTGGAGTTGTATTTGATGCCTTAGTTGCTTCATTGGATCTGGATTCCCGCCCACTTTGCTTCTCGACGTGATTTTTGAATTTCTTGAAAATCGAGAAAACTTCTGATCTTTCTCAAAGAAAGTAGACCCGATGACGAAGAGAATAAAATACTTATATCGGCTGGGTGCGGGGGTCCTCATTGGACCATATACATCCGGAATGAACTAGTTTCGATGGTTTTTTTATAGCACTCCATGCACTTCCAGATGGGAATGATTGCCTTTGTTATTTTCCAATGAGACAGCCTTCACGAACATCTAAAATGAAAGTCTCTCATCATATTTTTTCTGATGGAAAATTTTTAGCTTAGTAAAAGTTGAAGTGGCCAAGTCTCCGGTGCCACAACCATGAATCATCAACTCGAGTTCTTTTGGTCAAAATCAACTTGAGTTTTCATAGCTATATTTTTGTCGAATTGGAAAGTTCTTATTCTCCAATTTAACAAAGGCAATAATTTGATTTTTGTACTTATCATAGATAGTGCATGTATCTCCATTAAAATATAAAGAACAGCCATTTTGTGTCATTTGGCCCACAATGAGTAAAGTTTTGTGCTGGACTAGGGACTAGATCTGCGTTATGAATAATATCTTCGGCCTTTAATCGTTTCAATTTTCCTTTCACATTGACTAATGCGCTGCTGCCCAATCTCATTTGGGTTTTCGCAAATGTATCAATATTGTTGAACATAGTTCATCACAGTCATGTGATTACTACACCACTATCAACATGTATAATTTTTTTCGATGTTTGCCAGTTGGCTTGCGCTGAACATATTATCCGTATTTTCCTTTTCTTCAACATAATTAGCTCGATAATTTGTTTTCAACCAAAATTTTTTTTATACGTGGCTATATCTTTTACGTGAGGGCTATTGTGGTTGGTTTATCTAGAAACCAACAATCTTTTTCTAACTGATTTATTTTCTTGCAAATACTGCAGGGTAGATTTTTTTTTTCCTTCGAAGAGGTTTCTCCTTCTCTTTTATTTTTCCACGAGCTCCTTATAGCCTCTTTAGATTTATGAGACCGCATGTTTATTTTAGGCTGAAAATCACTTTCAACGGAATCTTCATCTTGTAGCATTAGTCTTTTTCCATACGCCTCTAGAGATCCAATTAATTCACTCACTAACATGGTTTTTAAACCCTTAGATTATTCTATAGAGGTGACAATAGGATTGTATTTGTCTAATAAGTGTTGCAAATACTTTTTCTACTACCCCGATATCATCTCCATAAGCCCTCATTTGATTTACTTGTCCTTCTAATCTTCCACATTATTGTTTGAGAGTCTCATAATTGTTTATTTTAGCATTTTGAAGAGATCGAAACCTAATGGCACAGGCCTTTGTTGTGTCTTGGAACTCTTCTTTAGTTTGCCGTTATATAATGTTACGAGTTTGAGCTGTATACAAATCCCAATCCGATTGGAGGATGAAATTGGTTTGTTAAATTGATCTTGTTGGATTAAAGCCCAGCACACTTATCCTATTTGGATTAGAACTCAGAGAGGGGGCTGTTGTAATCTTATCCAAGCCGCACATTAACTGGACTCCTTATAGCCGAACAAAAAATAGGAGTTTGTATGGATTAGGGACTTGCAAAACGGACCGCTCAAACCGGGAACCGCCCAGACCGAACTGATCCGGCCGGTTTAGTCCGGTCCCCGGGAGTGTCGGTCCGGTTTCCAATTTCTAAAAGTGGAACCGGTGTTCAGACGGTCCTGTGCCAAAGGGAACCAAACTGAATCGGACCGACCGGACCAGACTGACTACATATATATATTTTTTATCATTAATAAAATGAATTCGAAATTTCCAACTCTTGATCCCATGTTTATAAATAACTCTTCATTTCAATGTCCTAAAGGAAATTAATCAGCAAGGTTAAAAAGTTTTAGTATAGTGCATTGACTGTTTGACGTAATAGTAAGTGTAAGAAATTGAAGAAATAAATACAATTAGTTGGTTGGTCTGGTTCCATTGGACTAGATTGGACCGGTGGAATTGAAAAGCAAATTGGATGGGGAACTGATCACCCCTAATATGGATATGTTGGTGCTCGTCAGAAGTGAAAAGAGAAACGTGGATTTGCGTGGGGCTGTGTGCGCCGTTGACTTCTTCAAGCCTTAAAGTGGAGTTCTCTTTTCGTTGGTGGCACAGAGGAGATGCGTGGGGCTGTGTGCGCCGTTGACTTCTTCAAGCCTTAAAGTGGAGTTCTCTTTTCGTTGGTGGCACAGAGGAGATCCGAACATTGGGTGAAGTTTGTGCAGACATCAAATTGAGGCGTTTTCTTCGTGAAGACGCGAGTGTTTGGAGTTCTCCGTGTTTTGTTTATTGAGCAATTATGTGAAGCCAAACACTATGGATTTGAGTGTAATCTTGGGCAGGGAAACACTTGAACGTTGTGAACTCTGTAATTCTCAAATTGATTGGTGGATTATTTGCAGTTGGCTCTCTCCGTCAAGTGGCTGCTGAAGGTCGGGTTGAATCGCGTAAATCTTTCCTTATTATTCCTTGTTTAGTTTCTCTAGTGATTTTGTTCTCTTGCGTTATTTTAGAATACGTCTTTGTGGTCTTTGCTCCAATGGTTCGTGGAAATATTGTTTCCAAGAGTGCTTGTTGGATGACATGCAGAGCCCTTGCAACTTTTTTGTAGTTGCTCCGTCGGAAGCTTGTACCTTCCTACGGAGCCACATATCCTTTCTCCATGATGTCCAAGAAATCTTGTGCCATAAAGAAAGTAGTCATTTTAATGCTCCAATAAATATAGTTATTTTCGTCGAAAGTAGGAATGGTAGTGAGGTAGAGTTGGCCATTGTTTAGGAGTCGGATATTTAGGTGGGTGATTTTGGTAGTAGGTGGATAGGACTCAAGCCCAACACCAACCGAATGAGGCTCTGATACCACCGTTAGCTTTTGGTGTATGTCTGTGGAATTTACTCAGCAAAGGAACAAGGAAGGAGCTTTTGGAGCTGCTTCTATTATCAAAATGATTGGTACGAGGGATTTATGGAGCTGTAGTTGATCTGAACATGAATGAACGAGCATGTAGCCTTTTTATAGTCCTTCCAAATCGACTCTTCTGCTAAGAATCTCCGTCGGAAACAGAGAAATTTGCTTTATTTTACATGTCGGGCAGATTTTTAGCCATTACTTCTAACTCCCACCGACTTAGCTAGAACCACAAACTATAACTACTCACTACAGATCTAAAAACTTGTAGAGTCTTGGCTTTCCTGGATAAATTGGCCACAACTTCAACAAAATTTAATCAAAAAGAAAATGTTGCAGTGGAAGATTTCATTTGCCCAAAACTTTGTCATCCTTCAGACTACCTATCCAAATTGGAGAATAATGAAGACGACTGAAACAAGAGAATCATCTGATAATGATATACATAAACAGCCAAATGTCCATCGTTCAAAACATTTAGAGAAGGAAATAAGCACGACTAAAAACAGGAGGACAAGTATTCATGACAACAATCAACAACCAATCAACAGATAATTATCGACAATCAGCCATTAGAAGAAAAACCTAAAAATGGAAAAAAGAAATTATTATACGAAGGCAACGGGAGGGTTCAAATGTAGCTGAGCACGGCACATACAGTCTGAATTATGGTGAGGATGAAGAGGAAGATGGCGGCAATGAGAGACACTATAGCCCAAGGACTCCCGAAGTAGTCTCGGTTGAGATTAGCCCTCCACTTGTTCCAGCGCTTCTCGCAGTGCTTACTGATGTTCTTTTGCACGGCGTCAAGGCTGCTGTTGGATGTGAGCGGCACTCCCTCGCACAGAGAGTTGAATAGCTCGGCGACAGCCTTGTCGCTCCCGAGGGCATTCTGGATGATGCCTTGGGCGTGGAGCAGTGCGACATCCTGCTCACTGTTGATGATGTTGTCCATGAAGGTGACGTAGGCTGTGATCTCGTTCCCAGCCCCGATGTGCAAGCGCTCGAAAGTCATAAGGTTGAGGAGCATGGACTCGGTGTGGTCCCCCACCATGATAATGGGGAGCCTCAGGACCCCTCTGGTGAAGGAGATGTCCTCGAAACTGGGGTTCTCGCTCGTCTTGAACTGGATCCCGGCCTTGTGGAGCTCGTTGGCCGACCGGATTATCTCCACGGTCTCCTTGGGGACCAACCCGTTTATCTCCTCAGTTTCCCGAATGGCCGACCCGATTATCTCGTTCCTGGCCAACGGGATTGTCTCCTCGTTCTCCTCGGTGGCCCCAAGCCCCACATTTTCCTGGTCGTGCTGGACCTTCTTGGTATTCATCAGCTGGCCCTTCCTGAAGACGTCCACGACATGCAGGCATTTGCCCATCCCTTTGTCCATCCCTGGGATGAGCCAGTCAGGGCAGTACTTGAGGATGAGCATGTTGACGTAATCCTCGCCCTGTGATGTTGGAGTCAATTCAGGGCATTGAATATAAGATCGTTGTTGCGTCGATGCTACTTGCTCAAAAGAAATGATTAATATCGTGAAAAATTCAAAATTAATAATTGATCACAGAAAATTCAAAATTAGCGTACGTGATAAATTTACTTTAAATTAATTTTTTGACCACTAAAAATAAAAAAAACCGATACATTTATGACAAATTTACCATCCGTTAAATTGAATTAATATCACGAAAAATCATAAACCGATACACCTGTGACAAACAGAGAGTAAAACCCCAAATTGGTACACCCGTCAACTGTCATGTGTTATTCAACTCAGAAATTTGATCATAAAATTTAACAAAAAACTAATGGAGGGTAAAATTGTCATAGGCGTATCGATTTGGAATTTTTATGGTCAAAAAATTAGTTTGGGGTAAATTCATCACATATGTACCAATTTGATATTTTTCGTGGTATTAATCCAAAAGGAAAAAAGAAAGTCTCCCGTAGAGTTGACTATTAGAAAAGAGTTGCTAAAGATTTACTTTCCTTACGGTGTATATGTTATCATAAGTAAGGATTTATTAGTCAGCATAATATTTGGCATATCTCATATAATTAGTTAAGAAATATATAGTAGATTTTCCCTTTTCCTTTTCTGTTAATCAATGCCTTGTATAAAGTTTGTACTGTTGATAATTATAGTTGGGTAATTTGGGTTTATTTGATGAAGGAAAAATTAGAGACATACGTCGTTGTTAATTTTTATCATATCACTCGACTTCCCTAGTTCATGTAGGAAGCGAAGGAGTAGCAGTGGGAGGCCGCTATATGAGTTCTTCTATATCTCAAGAAAAGCCCAGGACAAGAGATTTTGTTATTAGTCCCAACTTTACTTCACTTGACCACCTTTTGTGATTCCGAGTGGGCGAGTTGCCCGATCACTCGACATTTAATCACGTGTTACTTTGTCATGCTTGGTGATTGTCCCATGTCTTGGAGAACCAAGAAGCAAATCATAGTTTCTTAGTACTCTACTAAAGCTGAATATCGCGCTATGCCAATTGCCACTAGTGAATTGATTCGGTTGCGCACTTACTTGCGTTCCTCGTGGTATTACACGACAAACCAATAGATCTTTATTGCGATAACCAAGCCGCTTTACACATTGCAACAAAACCCGGTATTTCACGTACGAACAAAGCATATTGCGAATGACGGCCACTTTGTTCAAGAATATGTATAGTCGGGGGCCATTAGAACCAAGCACGTACCCACTAGACTTTAACTGACAAACATTTTTACCAAGGCGCTGGGTCAAGATCGGTTCACATTTCTCATAAGCAAGTTGGGCATTCCTTTTTGTTTAAAATTTGATATATCAGTTATCATTAGCTAAGATTTATTAGCTAGCACAATATTTGATATATCTCTTATAATTAGTTAAGAGATATTTGCTAAATTTTCCCTTTTCCTTCAATGTCTTATAAATATATTTGTACTAACGATGAGCAACACAAGCAAAATTACGATTTCTCTCGGTGATAGATTTAATAATGAAATTGTCCATTGATCTCGAACCGTGCATCCAACATTTTTAGAGTATTAGATTTGATGGATTCCATGTGAGGTTCATGTGAGATCAGCAAGATGTACTGTTAGATGAACATAGTATGGCGGTTTATGTGCATGCAATAACCTCTCTAACGACGGAACGAAATCTAAGAAACTAACCTTCTTGTAATCGCTCTCGATGGCGACCAGCTCATACAGTACTAGCATCGGCAGCTGATTCTCCAGCATCAGTATGTCCCGCCTTACAAACGGCCGTATGAATTTTAGCCTGTCGACGCTGAAGAGGGGGTCGTTGGGCGCATAGCCATGCTTCCCCTCTATCGTGGTCCTCATGATCTCGAGCATGAAGCAGCCGTCCGTGATCATTAGCTCCAGGAATTGGTCTCCCGTGCACTTCTTCCATTTCAGGTCTAGCGTTTCGTAGCTCTCCTCGAGGTCCCGCGCCACCTTTCTCAGGGAGTCAAGGAAGCGCTTGAGGGTCTTCCCGGACCGCTCGAGGAAGTGGAGGAGCACGCGGTGCTTGTGTTCCTCCATTTGGCGGAGGCGGACCTCGCCATGGTGGTAGGGGCCGAAAGAGACAACGTGCGGCCGGTAGGCCTCAGGTCTAAGGTTGGTGATGAAGGCGGGGACCTTGTAGATGGACGGATTCTTCCAGTTCTGCTGCTCGATGGAGATCCTGCTGTTGTTGGCTGGGATGATCTGGTTGGTCTCGTTCAAGTCTGGGGAAGGCGGCGAGGGTGTCTCATAGGCTCCACAAGTTTCTGTTCTGATCGAGAGAAGAGGAGAAGGATCCATGATGGAGAGAGAGGGAATTGGAGGAGTATATGAAGTCTGGGGTTGCTTGAGCCCAATGCCGGCCACCTATTTATAAACAAAGGTATCAAAATGATCGTTGGCCCCGTTTTAACTCATATCAAATGAGTTGAGTAATGTTAGTTAAAAATTCAATAATGGGCTTTACTAGCATAATAATTTTCGAATCACCGTGTCACAAGCATACCGTTATTTTCACAGGTGATCAAGAGCCGTTACTTAATAATCTATTTCTAGTAAATGGCCGAAAAAATCCAATTAACTATAGATTAAGATTTTCCCCATATCCAACTAACGTCGGCCTCAAGTAAGGTTTCATTTCGGTCCTCGTCTCGGCTTTGAGATGGATGTAAAACTCCTAAAGATAGTTTTCCTTTATTAGGAAAGACGAAGAGTCGGCAGGTGCATTCGTGAAGCCCGTTGTCCTCGTGTCCCTGTATATTAAATGGCCAAGCCGCAGAGGCCACATGCGAGCTTTGATTTTTCTTCTGTGGTGGCGTTAATTCTTGACCAATCACCAAAGATCTGTGCCGGTGCAGAAACCACAGTGGTCCACACCAGAATGGGGCCCCCAATCTCTCCGACTCCCCCGGCAATAAAGGAAAGGGGCAGTCGGTTTGGCAACGTTATAAAGTCTCGGTGGGCCCTCCTCCCGCGTGTGCAAAAGTCTACGGGTCTCCGGGACAAAATTGTCATTTATCCTCATTTCCTATTAGGAACAACCCCAGTGTAGATGATAGGTAGCTCTTTCGCGAATTATCCGTACAAAAGTTTCGAGCCAAAAGTTGTGACCGTGAACATATTGTAGGAATTTTCGCCGCCGGTACTCTGTGAATTTGGTGTACGCCTAATCGACATGCATGTATACTCCTTAAAAAGTAAGGCAATCGAGGGTCTCGAAATGCCGTAGAATCTAATCAATTTGATGTTTATCAATCAATGCCGGACGATTGGGCACCAAATCGATCGGATCCTTTGTTCTTGTTCATATTTTTCTCGCAATGTTACTATCGTATTCTATGAGCACGATTGATTTTGAAATCGATAATTTATACATTGGGTTGGATATAGGTTCGTAGAGCCGGTGCATTATTCAAATACAACAATTTATGGCGAAAAAAATTGCTAACTTGGGTTTCGGGTCGGGGCGAGTATAAGTCGGGTACATGTTGGGTTAGGTATAAGTCATTAAATTTGTAATGCATAAAAATTGATCATAATAGATTAAATAAATTAATTTGAATCAAATTTGGCTCAGCCGTTTGACGGGCTTACGTATAAGTCACTTTTTGTGCATGAGGTAAAGAGAAAACGTGTTTAAGCATGTTTCATGGAAGCCGTTGGAAATGAATTGCATGCACACGGAGCACGACATCTAGTGACTGTGTACGAGCGTTTGGATTCAATAAACCTCACAAGTGTCTGCTTAAATCTAAAGGGTCGTTTCAATTGAGTACATGCAATGCTGATTGAGGTATGAACTTCGCATATTTGATATTTGACGCGACACTAGATTTATAGTAGTATTTTTCTTCATTTTATTTGGTAAAAATTTTTATCTCGTCTATCTAGGATATGTCAGATTTTTATTTGAGGTGTCACTTTTAGTACTCAACACCCTTTTCCTATTTATACAACGCCTATATGGAAAAAAAAAATTCACAATGAGAAATATATCTATGCTCAGTTAGCTCAGGACAATCATAAAACTTATCATAAATTAACTTACGATGGAACACAACATGGGTTGCAATCATTGAATGTGAAATTCAAAAATCTCCACCCGGTTTGGTACGGAGAAAAATTAGTTTAAGCAAAAAGATATATTTTAACTCAAATTAAAAATAAAAAAAAACCATGAAGGCAAAGTCAGATTTCTAAGTTGAACTAAATATTAATGTGGGTTTTATTTTTTTTAGTTTCAGATCACCGAAGCGTGATTGACTGCGAGCATTCGTGAGCTCCAATCAGACCTCTCTTAAAAGATGTGTCCGCCACGTACGAGACTCGACCCGAATTGAAAGAAGAGGATCAGAATTCTTCACTGTATGCCTATCGGAGCCGTGCCAGAGGAGTTCAACCAAGAAAAGGGTTGTCATTTTACTTTATCTAATTTCTTTGGAGCGGTGGCAATTACCTAAAGATCCAACATTGATCAATTAAGAGATTGACTCCTCTAAATGCCGCACAAGCGACACTACTGTTGATTGGCCATATAAAGAAAAGGGTTCAATTTTTTCTTGATTTTAAGCTGCATAAAAGAAATAGAAAAGACTTTACTAGCATAATAATCTTTAGGCTACCGTGAGAGTAATAACATGTTATGAGTCACAAATTTAACATGCACAAAAGAAATAGAAAAGATCCGGTTAGTTTTTGCATTAATTTTACAACAAGCCCTAATGGATAAGTAGCCAGATATGCTATGACTGCTATAATTAATCAACAGTAAACACAAAAATCTCGTAAAAGATGTCGACTTCATTCGAAAGCGACTAATTCCAACCAATCAAATTAATATGGGAATAATGTTATGGGGTCACTTTTTGTGCACCAGGTCAAGACCAAAAATGTTTAGGTACGTCCCATGAAAAACGCGGGAATCGAATTGCGCTCCCGCCATCCACGTATTGAATCGAGAGCATTTAATGTGATTTTGGTACGGACTTCACAAATGTTTTTGCCCTTGGGATAATCTAAATTTCATACTTGAGATTCTTTTTGGAACTCAACGCCTTTTTTGTATATATGTCTCACGTGGCGAAAAAAAAAATTTCACAAACGGTGACTTTCCGATAATGTATATGCTTAGTTAGCTCAGACAATTAGGTAACTTCTTATAAAATAACTTCAGGTGGCACACAAGACAAGTTATGATCATCTTCCACTGGCTTCATACAGTGAAAAATTGTTTCTAGCAAAAAAATGTAAAAAAACTCAAATCAAAGTCAAACTAGTATGCAAAGTCAATTTTATAAGTTAAACTAAATATTTGGGGAAGGAATCACCATCCAATGGAGAAATCAAAATGCGCATCAAAACCTCCCTTTTAATTCCACAATCATCTAAAACGCCTAATAAAAGTCAGATTTTTCTCACGAATTTAGAATCAGAACAAGCAAAACCCCAACGGGAAGAAACTCAAGATAACCCCTCCCTTTACTCCACAAGGCAAGAAAGAAAGCAAATCCACTTCACAGTTGGGCTGGGCCAGCATGAGGTTGCGGTAGCTGGTGTTGGGGCCCTCGTGGGGCATGATTATTGAAAATGGCAATGGCTGAAAGGAAGAAAGGAAGAAGAAGAAGAAGAGGAGGAGAAATGTAAGGCGCAAAAGAGAGAGACGAAGGGCCTGAAGGTGAGCAGGCACATGGCGGTCCATGAACGGAGTGGAGCGTGACTCACGTGAATATCCAGCTGCATCCAATATATTCTAGTACTATATTCATTACCTCAACCACTCTAGCCAGCTTTTATTGAATCTTAAATTGGGTTGGGTCACCTTTTGCTCCATTACTAGATTTTTCCTTTCGACCTGTCATCCCCTTTCTATCTACTTTTGAACGAGAGTGATGAGGTTCTAGTCCAAATTCCGAAATTAATAGGAAATATTTGGAGATAACGAAGTATGACAGTTTTTAAAATTTTTTGAAAGCAACATTTCCTCCATTCTCTTATCTTCTTTTAATTTTCCTTTTTCTTTCAACAAATCTCTCTCTCTCTCTCTCTCTCTCTCTCTTCCTTTCTTCCTTTCATCCACTATACTTCTTTATGTTCTTTCCCCTAACTTTTTATTCCCATATATAAAAGGTCAAAGGAAATGCGGACTCCAAATATAGTATCATGCACAATCCGAAGTGTAATACAATATCCGACTTAGAATGATAGGTCTCTTATTCATATTTTACATTACAATGGCCTCTATTTATTATATCGATGAAATAGAGCTTATGAAACACTTTCATTGAAATGAGAAAAACCGTCTTTTAAAGTTTTCCTATTTAATCGAACAAAATTTTCACATATCAAACATTATAAATTCATTTAATTTCATTCAGAACGATATTATTTCGCAGGCGACAATTATATTGGATTAGCGGAAACGTCATAATTGCTCCTCTAGGAAGGCTCTGGCATGTTTCACCATTCTAAGGAGTAGTTCAATCGCAATCACACAGGAGATGTCATGCCCTTTTGTGGCAAGCAGATTACGAAGTCCTTAATTCAAACCATTGAAAATTGACATGTCGGTCATTTCAATACCGGTCCCCCTAGGTACACCTAGGGGGACCGGTGAACCTGTTATGCGATTAGACAAATCGGTGGGCTTGAAGTCAACGATGTCGGATTGATCTCAAATTTAGTAGGCTGAAGTGAAACGGCGTGCTGATCAATACTCATAGCCTTAGGCTATGACTAACGATGGATTTTCGTGATTCGGGGTCGTTTAGATGGTTTCTTTAATTATTTTAGTAATTTTCAAATTAAGGGTATTTTTGTATTTTTTTTTGCGTTTTTTTTGTCATTAGGATTAACACCCTTTATAAACTCGTTTTTAGGGTTTTGAGAGGCGGTAGTTTTTTGGATGTTTTGAAAACTTATCGATTGTTAATCGATTGAGAGAATAGTTTGTTTCTTGTTATCGTTTCGATTTTTCTATTTGGCCTAATTTCTATCGCGCTTCGGCATCAATTGGTATCAGAGCACAGATTGCTTGAATCAATGGCTGAATAGAATCGCGATCGTGGACAGTGGGCTCGTGGTGGCCGGGGGCGTGGAGGCGTTCCTAAAGCAGATGACCAACCGCATCTAAGAGATCTGCGAGACGTAAAAATTGAAGAACAGAGAAGACGAATCCATGATTTGGAGCGACAACTTGCGAAGGCGAGGTTGGGCGTTCAATCCGAAGAAGAAGCAGAATCTGAGGATCCATTCGATGATGAAGAGGAGGACGTAAACCTTTTCGGGGTTCTGAACCAGGGGCAGAATTGAGGAATACGACCTGAAAATCAGCGCTCTTCTCAAAATTTCGGAATGAAGATCGAGATTCTCGAGTTTAATGGTAAGGCTCATCCTGATGAGTTTACTGATTGGTTGCATACGGTAGAATGGATTTTTGATCTTAAAGACCTAATTGAGAGGCAAAAAGTGAAGTTAGTGGCTATTAGGCTGCGAAAACATGTTTCGATTTGGTGGGAACACGTGAAAAAGCAATGCGCTAAAGAGGGGAAGCCGAAGGTGGATCGCTGGGAGAAGATGAAAAAGTTATTGCAGAAAAAATTTTTGCCTACCCATTATAAGCAATAGATGTTATCGAGTATCATAACGTCAAGTAAGGTGATAAAACAGTTGAAGGATTTACAGAAGAATTTGATCGCTTGCGGATGCGTTGTGATGTGGTGGAGGAAGACGAGCAAACGATTACACGATATCTGGCAGGGTTGCGATATGAGATATCTGATGTTGTCCAATTACAACAGTATTGGACATATGAGGATGTATGCAGACCAGCTCTAAAGGTGGAGGGGCAGTTTAAAAGAAAGAGCAGTAAGTCTAAGTGGTCTAGCAGTGATTCTAAGTAGTCAGGCAGCAGTTCCAAGTGGTCAGATAAAGAGTCCCGAGGGAAAGCAGGGAGTTCTTCAGCCCCAGCAGCAGTTAAGGGCGCTGGTTCAAAATCTGTAACGAAAGGAGAGCAGGGTAGTGGTGGATCTAGCAGGGGAAGAGCTGCAGGCAAGCGATGTTTTAAGTGTTAAGGACTCGGGCATTTTGCTGCTGATTGTCCGAACCGACAGTTTGTAATACTTGTAGATAATCCAACTTTTGATGAAGACCCAACTTATGATGAATCTGATGGAGAGCAAGTAGATGCGGATCCAGATCTGGAGGACATTGTCTATGCCGATTATGGTGAGTCTTTAGTTGTGTGTCAAGTTTTAAATATTGCTGAGGTAGATGATGAATCGTGACTCAGACATAATATCTTTCATACTAAGTGCACTAGTGGGGGAAAGGTATGTAGTATGATAATCGACGAGAAAAGTTGCGAGAATGTAATATCTACCACTATAGTAGAAAAGTTGGGGTTGAAAACTGTTGAACATCTTCAACCATATAAGCTGTCATGGCTTAGGAAGGGGAATGAGGTAAAAGTGAGTAATAGGTGTTTAGTGCAGTTCTCGATTGGGAAGAAATATACTGATGAAGTGTGGGGTGACGTAGTTCCAATGGATGCTTGTCATATTTTATTAGGAAGACCTTGGCAGTTTGACAAGAAAACACAGCATGACGGATTCAAAAATACATACACCTTCAAGAAGGATGGCTGGACCATTACTCTGGGTCCTCAGATTTGAGAAAAGAAGGGAAAAGTAATCTGCTTTCCAAATCAGAGTTCCAGGAGAAGGCGATGAATGCCCCAAAGCTTTTTACTGTTGTAGTCATGGAGCAGAATCTTGATAATCCAGAAATTTCAACTCAAGTTCTGCCTATACTTGAGGAGTTTGCTGATATCGTACAAGAGGAATTGCCACCTGGATTGCCACCCATGAGGGACATTCAGCATTGTATAGCAATAAGGGAATAGAAAAGGAACTTATTAGACAAAAATAAATAGCAGCCAAAATAGCAATAAGGGAATAGAAAAGGAACTTATTACATCATCGTTAGATATCTTTACATTAAGTGCAAAAAAAAATTATCTAAACATCTTTATCTCGATAGAAAATAAATGTAGGATTACTATTAATAGCAGCACCGTTCCAAAACATTTTAAATTTGTAGTTATATAATCAACAACTTGTCTATTTCACTGAGAAAATAGGAAAAAAAAATTTAGCAACCCCAAAATTGAAAGAGGCAGTTAGTGAAGCTAGGTTTTTTTTACCAAAAGGTTAGCGTTCCAAATCGATGATTTGAGTGAATTCATAAAAATAAAAAACTTAACCGTGGGTTATTTTACCACTTAAGTAAAAAGTTCATGCATTTTTTTTTCATTTGAAAAGTGAGGATAGTTTTGTCCAGTATGTAATCCAGGCAATTTTTTTTTGGGTATTTGGCTGAGAGTATTATAATGGAAAACATTTTTAATGCCATTAAAAGGAACTACAGAAAAAAAATTCTAAGCTCAATATTTCAGGATCTTGTCATTTCATAATAAAATATTAATACCCCATGAATTTGCTTTTCAATATCTCTAAAAATCTCTTTGATTTTCCCAAGTTCCAGTTGCCAAACCCTCATAAATGGGATTCTGTGGTCATTGTAGCACCGTTATTTGTGGCAAATAACGGTACCATCGTATAAGCAGAACCCTCATCAAAATGTTTGGTTCAAGGGATTTTATAGAGCTGTAGTTGATCTGAACATGAATGAACGAGCATGAAGCCTTTTTATAGCCCTTCCTAATCGGCTCTTCTGCTAAGAATTTCTGTCAGAAACAGAGAAATTTGCTTTATTTTACATGTTGGGCAGATTTTCAGCCATTACTTCTAACTCCCACCGACTTAGCTAGAACCACAAACTATAACTACTCACTTCAGATCTAAAAACTTGTAAAGTCTTGGCTTTCCTGGATAAATTGGCCACAACTTCAAAAAAATTTAACCAAAAAGAAAATGTTGCAGTGGAAGATTTCATTTGCCCAAAATTTTGTCATCCTTCAGACTATACCTATCCAAATTGGAGAATAATGAAGAAGACTGAAACAAGAGAATCGTCTGATAATGATATACAAAAACAGCCAAATGTCCATCGTTCAAAACATTTAGAGAAGGAAATAAGCACGACTAAAAACAGGAGGACAATTATTCATGACAACAATCAACAACCGATCAACAGATAATTATCGAGCATCAGCCATTAGAAGAAAAACCTAAAAATGGAAAAAAGAAATTATTATACGAAGGCAACGGGAGGGTTCAATTGTAGCTGAGCACGGCATATACAGTCTGAATTATGGTGAGGACGAAGAGGAAGATGGCGGCAATGAGAGACAATATAGACCAAGGACTCCCGAAGTAGTCTCGGTTGAGATTAGCCTTCCACTTGTTCCAGCGCTTCTCGCAGTGCTTACTGATGTTGTTTTGCACGGCGTCAAGGCTGCTGTTGGATGTGAGCGGCACTCCCTCGCACAGAGAGTTGAATAGCTCGGCGACAGCCTTGTCGCTCCCAAGGCCATTCTGGATGATGCCTTGGGCGTGGAGCAGTGCGACATCCTGCTCACTGTTGATGATGTTGTCCATGAAGGTGACGTAGGCTGTGACCCCGTTCCCAGCGCCGATGTGCAAGCGCTCGAAAGTCATGAGGTTGAGGAACATGGACTCGGTGTCGTCCTCCACCTTGATAACGGGGAGCCTCAGGACCCCTCTGGTGAAGGAGATGTCCTCGAGACTGCGGGTCCGGCTCGTCTTGAACTGGATCCCGGTCTTGTTGAGCTCGTTGGCCGACCGGATTATCTCCACGGTCTCCTTGGGGACCAACCCGATTATCTCCTCAGTTTCCTGGATGGCCGACCCGATTATCTCCTTCCTGGCCAACGGGATTGTCTCCTCGTTCTCCTCGGTGGCCCCAAGCCCCACATTTTCCAGGTCGTGCTGGACCTTCTTGGTATTCATCATCAGCTGGCCCTTCCTGAAGACGTCCACGACATGCAGGCATTTGCCCATCCTTGGGATGCCCCTGCCAGAGCAGTACTTGAGGATGAGCATGTTGACGTATTCCTCGTCCTGTGATGTTGGAGTCAAGTCAGTGCAATGCAAGATTGCTGTCGCGTCGATGGTACTTGCTAAAAAAAATGATTAATATCACAAAAAATTTAAAATTAATAATTAACCACAGAAAATCCAAAATTAATATACGTGATAAATTTATTTTAAATTAATTTTTTATCACTAAAAATAAAAAATTGGTACATTTGTGATAAATTTATCTTCTGTTAAATTGGATTAATACTACGAAAAATCATAAACTAGTACACTTATGACAAACGGAGGGTAAAACTCCAAATTGGTATGCTCGTCAACTGCCACGTGTCATTCAACTTAGAAATTTGATCATAAAATCTAACGAAGAACTAATGGAGGGTAAAATTGTCATAGGTGTATCGGTTTGGAGTTTTTTATTGTCAAAAAATTAGTTTGAGGCAAATTTATGACAGATGTACCAATTTGAGATTTTTCGTGATATTAACTCAAAAGAAAAAAAGAAAGTCTCCCATAGAGGTGACTATTCGAAAAGAGTTGCTAAAGATTTACTTTCCTTACCGTGTATATGTTATCATAAGTAAGGATTTATTAGTCAGCATAATATTTGGTATATCTCATATAATTAGTTAAGAAATATATGGTTGATTTTCCCTTTTCCTTTTCTGTTAATCAATGCCTTGTATAAAGTTTGTAATGTTGAAAATTATAGTTGGGCAATTTGGGTTTATTTGATGGAGGAAAAATTAGAGTCATACATCTTTGTTAATTTTTATCATATCACTCGACTTTCCTAGTTGATGTAGGAAGCGAAGGAGCAGCAGTGAGAAGCCGCTATACAAGTTCTTCTATATCTCAAGAAAAATCCAGGATAAGAGATTTTGTTATTAGTCCCAACTTTATTTCACTTGATCGCCTTTTCCGAGTGGGCGAGTTGCCCGATCACTCGACATTCAATCACGTGTTACTTTGTCATACTTGGTGATTGTCCCGTGTCTTGGAGAACCAAGAAGCAAACCACAGTTTCTTAGTACTCTATTGAAGTTGAATATCGCGCTATGCCAATTGCCACTAGTGAATTGATTTGGTTGCGCACTTACTTGCGTTCCTCGTGTTATTGCACGACAAACCAATGGATCTTTATTGCGATAACCAAGCCGCTTTACACATTGCAACAAACCCGGTATTTCATGTACGAACAAAGCATAATGTGAATGACGGCCACTTTGTTCAAGAACATGTATAGTCAGGGGCCATTAGAACCAAGCATGTACCCACAAGACTTTAACTGACAAACATTTTTACCAAGGCGTTGGGTCAAGATCGGTTCACCTTTCTCATAAGCAAGTTGGGCATTCCTTTTTGTTTAAAATTTGATATATCAGTTATCATTAGTTAGGATTTATTAGTTAGCACAACATTTGATACATCTCTTATAATTAGTTAAGAGATATTTGGTAAATTTTCCCCATTTCCTTCAATGTCTTATAAATATATTTGTACAGACGATGAGCAATACAAGCAAAATTACCATTTCTCTCAGTGATAGAATTAATAATGAAATTGTCGATTGATCTTGAACCGTGCATCCAACATTTTTAGAGCATTAGATTTGATGGATTTAATGTGAGGTTCATGTGAGATTAGCAAGATGTACTGTTAGGTGAACATAGTATGGCGGTTTATGTGCATGCAACAACCTCTCTAACGACGGAACGAAATCTAAGAAACTAACCTTCTTGTAATCGCTCTCGATGGCGACCAGCTCATACAGCACTAGCATCGGCAGCTGATTCTCCAGAATCAGCATGTCCCGCGTTACGAACGGCCGTATGTATTTTAGCCTGTCGATGCTGAAGACGGGGTCGTTGGGCGCATAGCCATGCTTCTCCTCTAGCGTGGTCCTCATGATCTCGAGCATGAAGCAGCCGTCCATGATCATCAGCTCCAGAAACTGGCCCCCTCCACCCTCCTTCCATTTCAGGTCTAGCGTTTCGTAGCTCTCCTCAAGGTCCCGCGCCACCTTTCTCAGGGAGTAAAGGAAGCGCTTGGGGGTCTTCCCGGACCGCTCGAGGAAGTGGAGGAGCACGCGGTGCTTGTGTTCCTCCATTTGGCGGAGATGGACCTCGCCATAGTGGTGGGGGCCGAAAGAGACAACCTGCGGCTGGTAGGCCTTGTAGTTGAGGTCGGTGATGAAGGCGGGGACCTTGTAGATGGACGGATTCTTCCAGGGCAGTTGCCCGTCGGAGGGCATGCGCTTAAGGATCTTGTCGACTTGCACGATCCACTTGGTCTCGTCCGGCTGCAGTGGGGGTGGCGAGGGTAACATGGTTCGGCAAGTTTCAGAGGTTCCACAAGGTGAGAGGAGTGGAGAATTCATGGAGAGAGAGAGAGAGAGAGAGAGAGAGAGAGAGAGAGAGTGGGAAGAGTGTATGAAGTTTGCGGTTGTCCAAGCCGAGTGCTTCAAGTCGAAGAGGTATCACCGGACAGACCATGTATATATAACTCACTTTTTGTGCACGAGGTAAAGACAAAACCAGTTTGAGCATGTCCCGTGGAAGCCGTAGGAAATGAATTGCGTGCACGCATAACACGAGGTCTCACGACCGAGTACGAGCCTTTGAATACGATGAATCTCACGGGTGTCTGCCTAAATTAAAAGGCCCGTTTGAATTGAGCACATGCATAGCAATTGAGGCATGAACTTCCCATATTTGATATTTGATGTGACACTCGGTAATAATTTGTACCTCGTACGTTTGGGATATGCCAAATTTCTTATTTGAGGTTTCAATTTTAGTACTCGACGCCCTTAGTTTATACATATACACATATGTGTATATACATTGCTTATAGGAAAAAAAAAAGAATTTCACAATGAGCAATGTTCCGGTGATATCTATGAGAGAAAATTTTCCAAACAGTTATAAACATATCGTATGGCTGCCAATTCAGTCCTAAATTTTTTAATTGTGCCAATTTAGTTTTAAACCTTTTGATGATTTGCCAATGTAGTCATTCCAACCATTTATCCAAATAATAGATTTATGACTAAATGGACAATTATTTAAAATGTTTGGGACTAAATTGACAAATTGAAAGGTTTAGGACTAGATTTGGCAAATCATCAAAATTTTTAGGACTAAATTGACATAATTGAAAGATTTAGGACTGAATTGATTACCGTGCAATAAGTTTATGACTTTTTGGACAATTATCCCCACGGTTAGCTCATGACAATCATATAACTTCTCATCAATTAACTTCAGATGGCACACAAGACGGGTTGTAATCATCTTATGCGAAATTTAAAAATCAAATTAATTTAAACAAAAAGATATATTAGAACTCAAATCAAAGTCAAACTATAGAGGCAAAGTCAAGTTTCTAAGTTACACTAAATATTTGTGTGGATTTTATTTTTTATTTCTTTAGTTTCATATCACCTAAGCGTAATTGACTGCGAGCATTAATGAGCCCCAATCGAGAAGAATTTGGATACATTATAATAGCTTATGAGCTATTTTAAAAGACATCTCGAGTTTGAACTCGTGTATGAAACCCGATCAGAATCAGATAAGGTGGACCAGAATTCTTGACTGAATACCTATTGGAGTCATCCTGTAGGAGTTCAACCAAGATACGGGTTGTGATTTTACTTATTGGGTTTTGCTAGCATAACGATCTTTGGGCAACTATTAGATAACAACATGTTATGAGCCATATATTTTTGAAGGAGTAGACCTCACAATAATTTTTAATTAATTTTTTATGGCCTAAAATATACTGTTATTTTCATAATAGATTAATGACAATTATATAAACATTTCTCTTATTATATCTATTTTTTTTGAGCGGTGACAATTATGTAAAATATCCAAGAATATCAACGAAGAGATTGACTCCTTTGAAGGCCGTACAAGTGACGCCGCTGTTGATTGGCCGTATAAAGACTAAAGAGAAGGGTTTAATTTTAACTTGATTTTAAGCCCCATAAAAGAAATAGAAAAGGTCTTCCTATTATGCCGCAATAAAGCCACACGGTGGACTCCCAAAACGGACGGTGAAGAAAGAAAGGGGGACGCACAAGGAGTTTTACATCTAATTGAGTTGTTTTATTTGCAAACGTTATGGACTCGGGAGCGATCTATGTATGAAAAATACTCGAGCTTATGAGCGATTATTACTCTATAATTCTCGAATTAATCAGTAAATTATTCACTTTTGGCTCTCTCCATGGTATAAATACCGATACTCGGATCTAATCACGTAAATATCTGGTATTATTATTCTCGTTTTTTTCTCTGGTGATTTCGTGTTGATTTTGATCGCAAGATCTGGTTAGTTTATGCATTAATTTTACAACAAGCCCTAATGGATAAAGTACCTGGATTTGTTATGACTGCTATAATTAATCAACAGTAAACACAAAAATCTCATAAAAGATGTCGATTGCATTCGAAAGCGACTAATTCCAACCAATCAAATTAATATGGGAAAAATGTTTGGGGGTGTCACTTTTTGGTATTAATATGGGAATAATGTTTGGGGGTGTCACTTTTTGTGCACCAAGACAAAAAATGTTTAGGTACGTCCCATGAAAAACGTGGGAATCAAATTGCATGCACGCCATCCACATATTGAATCGAGGGCATTTAATGTGATTTTGGTACGGACTTCACAATTTTTTTACCATTGAGATAATCTAAATTTCATACTTGAGAAAAAAAATAAAGTCACAAAGAGTGACTTTCCGATAATATATATGCTTAGTTAGCTCATATAATTAGGTAACTTCTTATAAAATAACTTCAGGTGGCACACAAGACAAGTTATGATCATCTTCCACTGGCTTCGTATGGAGAAAAATTGTTTCTAGCACAAAGATGTATTAAAACTCAAATCAAAGTCAAACTAGTATGGCAAAGTCAATTTTATAAGTTGAACTAAATATTCGGGGAGGGAATCACCATCCAATGAAGAAATCAAAATGCGCATCGAAACCTCCCTTTTAATTCCACAATCATCTAAAACACCTAATAAAAGTCGGATTTTTCTCACCAATTCAGAATCAGAACAAGCAAAACCCCAATAGGAAGAAACTCAAGATAACCCCTCCCTTTACTCCACAAGGCAAAAAAAGAAGCCAAATCCAATTCATAGTTGGGCAAGGCCAGCATGAGGTTACGGTGGCTGGTGGTGGGGCCTTCGCGGGCATGGCTATTGACAATGGCAATGGCCGAAAAGAAGAAGAAGAAGAAGAAGAAGAAGAAGAAGAAGAAGAAGAAGAGGAGGAGGAGGAGGAGGAGAAATGTAACGCGCAGAAGAGAGACACGAAGAGACCGAAGGTGAGCCGGCACATGGCGGTCAATGAATGGAGTGGAGCACGACTCACGTGAATATCCAGCAGCATCCAATATATTCTAGTACTATATTAAAGATTCATGTCATTTCGAAAGGATTCGATAAGCCTGGCTATATCTGCTCTTCGTTACCTCAACCAACCTAGCCGGCTTTTATTGAATCTTAAATTGTGTTCGGTCACCTTTTGCTCCGTTACTAGATTTTTCCTTTCGACCTATCATCTCCTTTCTAATTGCTTTTGAAAAAGAGTGATGAGGTTCTAGTCCAAATTCCGAAATTAATAGGAAATATTTGGAGATAACGAAGTATGACAGTTTTTAAATTTTTTTGAAAGCAACATTTCCTCCATTCTCTTATCTTCTTTTAATTTTCCTTTTTCTTTCAACAAAAATCTCTCTCCCTCTCTCTTCCTTTCTTCCTATCCTCCACTATACTTCTTTATGTTCTTTCCCCTAACTTTTTATTCCCATATATAAAAGGTCAAAGGAAATGCGGACGCCAAAGATAACATCATGCACAATCCGAAGTGTAATAGAACATCCGACTTAGAATGATAGGCCACTCATTCATATTTTACATTACAATGGCCTCTATTTATTATATCGATGAAGTAGAGCTTATGAAACACTTTCATTGAAATGAGAAAAACCGGCTTTTAAAGTTTCCCTATTTAATCGAACAGAATTTTCACATATCAAACATTATAAATTCATTTAATTTCATTCAGAACGATATTATTTCGCAGGCGACAATTAGATTGGATTAGCGAAAACATCAGAATTGCTCCTCTAGGAAGGCTCTGGCATGTTTCACCATTCTAAGGAGTAGTTCAATCGCAATCACATGGGAGATGTCATGCCCTTCTGTGGCTGGCAGATTACGAAGTCCTTAATTCCAACCATTGAAAATTGACATGTGGATCATTTCAATACCGAGCGCTTTAGGAGACCTTGTCTATTAATTCTTATCATATAACATGCTTCCATTTTCTTGGGGAGCATGATAGCTAGATGATGTTCCTAATAATGAAATTCAAGGTCAGTTTTGGATTTAGAGGAGATGATCATCCCATAATTTGCCGTGCGGGGGTTCCCTGGGTTATCAAAAAAAAAAAATAATCCCATAATTTTTTAAGACGTTCACCGCAAGTCTTGGAAATCCAACGTGGCTTGATGGAAGTTTTTTTAAAAGTTTATGACACTCAAATAATTGATTGAAAGTTATAACACGCAAGTGAACATTATTTAGAAGTCATGACACTCAGGTGATTGAAAAAATAAGTTATGATACTCAAGTGAGTGCTGTATGAAAATTATGATGCTTTTGGTGTTCTTATCTCGTAAATGAGAAATCAAGTTGTGGTAAGACTTGGGAGAGCCCGTTACGAAGCGCAAGTGCCATCATGCAATAGAGTTATACTCGCCTGCCAGTTTAATCCCTTGGGATTCACCTCGGGAGATTTGCAATAGAGAGTTTCCACTATTTTAGATGGGCCAAAGAATTTCAAAACAAGTAAAATCTTTTATTCCTAAAGCGTTTCTCGTGGCATTTCAACATTGACATATGCCTCATTTGTATAGATCAACGTTTAGATTTATTAAGACATTGAAGGTAGCATCGTACGTGATAGAGCATTCATGTCATTTCGATAGGATTGGACGAGCCTGCCCAAACACGCCTTTTGGTTACCTCCGCAACCCAAGCCAGCTTTGATTGATTCTTAGGGTCGGGTTGCTCTACTAGAATTACAAGTTAAACCCATCAAAAACTTTTAGGCCCATCAGATGGACCATTTTGATATTTTTTTACTTTTTTACTTCTTTATCTACATAACACCAATTACGCTAATTTAGTCTTATTACTAACACAGTTTTTCAATTCCGCTCCTCAAAAATTTTTTGTGCTCGATTTATACAATCAAACCTTTCAATCATCATCATATAATGAGCTTTAAAGAAAAAACGGAATCTTTTCATTGAAATATGCTTGTCCATGTAGATTTATTATCAAAATATCCGTATGTCTTCATAAAAACGTTTAAGATCCGATGACATATAAAAAAATTTATGAGAGAGAGAGAGAGAGCCTGTGACATCCGGAAATTCCCACATCAATTAATAATACGTAGAAAAAAGAGACATAAATTTCACATGTGGAAAACTAAAGGTGGATTAAAAAGTTGTAGTGTGCGGAACATTTAAATTATATTTTCCGTGACCGTGATTTTCGGAAAGTGATTCCATTAAGATT
Organism: Syzygium malaccense; assembly: GCA_031216405.1. NCBI lineage: Eukaryota > Viridiplantae > Streptophyta > Magnoliopsida > Myrtales > Myrtaceae > Syzygium > Syzygium malaccense. The sequence continues at coordinate 20,633,018 of CM062262.1, read as the reverse complement.
AAATTACTAAAAATTTGTGCATAGGTTAATTATGTAGAGTGAAGATAAAATTAGTATCTCATGAATGTACGAGCTGTAGTTGAGTCGCCCCGCATAGTCAGAATTCTTCACCGTTTGCCTATCGGAGCCGTGCCAGAGGAGTTCAACCAAGAAAGGGTTGTCATTTTACTTTATCTAATTTCTTTGGAGCGGTGGCAATTACTTAAAGATCCAACATTGATCAATTAAGAGATTGACTCCTCTAAATGCCGTACAAGCGACACTACTGTTGATTGTCCATATAAAGAAAAGGGTTCAATTTTTTCTTGATTTTAAGCTGCATAAAAGAAATAGAAAAGATTTTACTAGCATAATAATCTTTGAGCTACCGTGAGAGTAATAATATGTTATGAGTCACAAATTTTTGAAGGAGTGGACCTCACAACTATTTATAATTGTGGGTTAATTTTTTTGTGGATCAAATTAGGTTATTAATCTCACAGTAAATTAAAGACAACAATTTAATCATTTTTCAAAAAGACATGGACGAAAAGAGTAGAGGTCTTCCTTTTAAGCCGCAATGGAGGAATCTGAAAAGTGCTTGACCCTGGTCTCAATAAAGCCGTAAATGTTGGAGAAAAGATTTGATTCTATCCGATTTGATCTTTGATATGATTCTAATCACAGATTCAGTCAATCCTCAAGATTGGAATGTTCGGACAATAGAATAGGAAAAACATCCTTATGTATATTCTTTCCTTTTTTCTTCTTTACCTTCTTGTATTATAAATACATCTTTGTACATGTACATTTTACACACAGAGAAATACAACTACAAATTTCCCCCACATATCCTGTTACTTTTCTGTCATGGTATCAGAGCCTCGTTCCTGACCTAGCTTCCGCATTTTGAATTGCCTCCGGTTGTTTTCTGATTTGTGTTGCAAAACATTCCTGCAAAGAAAACAGAACTAGCACTCCGAGTAGGAATTCACACATCCATATACCAGTGATACCATGTCTGAAAATCAAAACCCAGATCCAATCATACCTACGATGGAAGAAACCTCTTCCAACCAAAATCAAGTTTCGGATCAAGCTAATGAGGTACAAGACAAACAGCCTTCTGTTCAGCATACTGGAATCCCAGTACCTACTCCAAACCAGAACCAATGGCCTCCAATCCAGTGGTTCCCAGTTCAGAGTCAATGGACTGCCGCGGCAAATCAGCAGTGGGCTCAACACAGGCCATCTGAAGGAGACACGAGTCCGGGTCTCGGGACTCATCCACATGGCTCAGGTCAAACCACCGAAACCGGTCAGACGGGTCCAGGGATGAATCCCTACCCGATTTTCCAACCCGGTTACATGCCGTATCCTTTTCCACTTGCCGGCGGCCGTCCAGAACCTGGTGACCCGATCTACACTTCGCCGGCCGACGGACCGGAATTGCGACTTATCGGTTTACAGCTCACCGGACCAGATAATTATACCACATGGGCTCGGGATTTCCGGCGAGCCCTAGTAACCAAGGATAAGGATGGTTTCCTTGATGGGACCGTGCCTTTTCCGGCCGATGACCGAATGCAAAGACATTGGCGCAAGTGCAACCAACTTGTTCGCACATGGATCGGGAATTGTGTAGCTCCCGAGGTTGCGGCCGGGCTTCCACCGACCGAAGATTCAAAAATCATGTGGGACAACATTCGTGAAATGTACGGGAAACTCGACCGTGCAAAAATTTTTTCGCTCACCCAATCCCTGTCAGAATTGAAGCAAGGGAACCTCTCGGTTACCGCTTGCTTCAATCGACTGTCGGCTCTATGGAATGAGCTCGAAGCAACAGAGGAACAGCTCGAAGGACCCGAAACCACGATCAAGCAATACAGAGAAATTAAAGAAAGGGAGAAGGTAACCCGGTTTCTTTTGATTCTAAACGAAAGTTACTCGGTTTTTCGCTCACAGATTCTGGCCATGGATCCCGTCCCGTCGCTCGGCCGGATCTATCAGTTGGCTGTTCAAGAAGAGAATCAACGGCTGGCCACAATGGAGTATGTCAAAGTCGGAGAGAGTGTGACGCTTGCTGCTCCGACGGGCTCATCTCAGAGAATCCATGGCGTTCTTGGACCGTCATTGCGAACTCAGAACGCTCTCGGACAGCACCGTGCGGCAAGTGTGCCTCGCTGGGAAGAAGAAGAAAATAAAGCAAACCCTAAAGGTTTGCTAATAGACGGTCTAGATCAGAAACATGGATCCAATGGCTCTCAATCGTCCCATCACTCGGTCGAATCAAACGGCTCCTATCAAGCCACATCAGCACCGACTTTTAAGCCATCCAATGGCTCTCGCGGCGCCACATCATCACAAAGAGGGGCTGGACAAAATTTTAAACCTAAAGGTAAATATTGTGAATATTGTAAGCGTCCACATCATACTATTGAAACGTGCTGGAAATTACATGGGAAGCCGACTGATAAAGAAAAAAGAGAGAAAGAATTTTCTGCTTATCAGGTTTCAGCACAAGGGATTAATGGGGCCAACCAGACAATTACTCAGGACCAATATCAGCATATTATGAAGGCTTTGGATCAATTAAGGACTTCCGACAAAACTACTAGTTTTTCAGGTAGTTTTTGCAAGACCAATAATATTTCAGTTGATGCATGGATAGTTGATTCAGGTGTCAGTGACCACATAATTTGCAATGAAAATTTTTTTTTCGAAAAACACATAAAGCCTCATTCTTCCGTGTCGGTACGTCTTCCCAATGGGAATGTTACTCATGTCACAAAAATTGGCACAGTACATCTTAGCCCAAACATTATCCTCAAGAATGTTCTCTATATTCCTGAATTTGAGTTCAATCTCATATCTGTTTCAAAAATCTGTGAGGACAATTCTTGTCGCGTCATATTCAACTCTGAAAGTTGTTTCTTTCAGGACCATTCGACTGGGAAACTGATGGGCTTGGGTAGTGTTGCACAAGGATTATATTTTTGGACCAGCTTTCCAAGAAATTTATTCCTTTTAAATAAAAGTGTTCCATGTAATGCTGCTAGTAGCAATAAAATCCTTCTTTCTCATCAACGTTTGGGTCATAGTGCTCGCTATCCTTATCCAAATTGTCCAGTATGCCCTTTGGCAAAACAATCACGAGCATCATTTCCAATAAGCACATCTCGGGCCACAAGTGCTTTTTCCCTAATTCATATTGATATCTGGGGACCTTATCATACCCCGAATCATGATGGATCTCGTTATTTCCTTACCATTGTGGATGACTACACTCGTGCTATATGGGTATTTCTGATGCAATTCAAAAGTCAAACTTTTTCCTATCTGTCGAATTTCTTCTTATTGATTAAAAATCAATTCAATAAGTCCATCCAAAAAATTCGCACAGATAATGGACGAGAATTTTTCACCACTGAGTGCAAATCTTTTCTATCTTCTCATGGAATACTTCATGAAAGTTCTTGCACCTACACTCCCCAACAAAATGGGGTTGTAGAACGCAAACATCGTCATCTCCTAGAAGTAGCTCGAGCACTCAAATATCAAGCTTCCATTCCTGAAATTTTTTGGGGAGATTGTGTGGTCACGGCAGCATACTTAATCAATCGCATGCCAACTCGAATTCTTGAAGGACGGACTCCTTTTGAAGTGCTCTACGGAAAACAGCCAGATATTGCACATTTAAGAGTTTTTGGCTGCTTATGTTATGTGACTACTGTGGGCCCTCGAGATAAAATGGATCCGCGTGCTCTACAATGTATCTTCATGGGATACCCCCCTCTGCAGAAAGGTTACCGAGTTATGGAAATATCCACAGGGCGTTTCTTTGTAAGCCGAGACGTTGTTTTCCAAGAAAATATTTTTCCATTCCAGAAGACAACTTCTTCATCTGAATCACCGATATCGACATGCAATCATCGACAGTTCTTATCGGAAGAAGAGTTAGCTATGAATCCACAATATGGCTTTATTGCATCGGATCGCGTTTTATCTATACCAGCAAATCCTGGATCCTCAAATCAAGTCATTGAATCTCCAGTATCTCATGATATGGAAAACAATTCACATGCTCATATTGAAGAATCTTATTTGCCAGTTTCTGAGCAGATGACCACTATTGAGGAATCTTATTTGCCAGCTTCTGAACAGATAACTACTGAGCAACCTCGACGCTCTGGACGTCATGTTCGCCCTCCTACATGGACCAAAGACTACATATGTCCCACATTGGACTCTCCAGGTACACATTATCCTGTTTCTTCGTATGTTTCATTTAGTCGACTATCGCCAGAACACATGTGCTGTATTAGTCAGATATCTGAGGGACAAGAACCTTGCTCCTATGAGGAGGCATCACGTGATTTACACTGGCAGCAGGCTATGGAAGCTGAATTACGTGCCCTCATGGATAATCATACCTGGGATCTTGTTCCTCAGCCTTCTAATAGAAAACCAATTGGCTGCAAATGGGTCTACAAAATCAAATACAAGGCAGATGGTTCCATCGAACGCTATAAAGCTCGGCTTGTTGCTAAGGGATTCACGCAACGAGAAGGTTTTGACTATCATGAAACTTTTTCTCCTGTTGCCAAGGAAGTAACAGTTCGTTCATTCCTATCTGTTGCTGCCTTTCGTAATTGGAAATTACATCAAATGGATGTCCACAATGCTTTTCTTCATGGCGATCTGGATGAAGAAATTTACATGGAAGTCCCACAGGGTTTACGAAGACAGGGGGAGTCTCGAGTATGTCGTCTCCGTAAATCTCTGTATGGACTTAAGCAGGCGTCTCGGCAGTGGTATGCCAAATTTACCACTGCACTCACAAACGCAGGTTTTCAACACTCAAAGCATGACTATGCTTTATTCACGTGGACCAAAGGTACTTCATCAATTTATTTGCTCATATATGTTGATGATATACTTATTATGGGAAATGATGACTTAGCCATTAGAAGATTCAAAGAATATTTGCATTCTACTTTTCATATCAAAGATTTGGGACCTCCCAAATATTTCCTTGGCATTGAAATAGCTCGATCCGACAAGGGAATATGTCTTAGCCAACGGAAATTCGTTCTAGAAATAATATCAGAAGCAGGATTATCAGGATGCAAACCAGCTGTCATACCTATAGAACAGAATGCCAAATTGACGACACATGAATATGATGCGAGTTCATCATCACCTAATGAAGACCCGTTGCTTAAGGATCCATCAGGATACCAAAGACTTGTTGGGAAGTTGATCTATCTCACCATGACTCGGCCCGATATATGTTATGCGGTGCAAATGCTCAGCCAATTTATGCATAGTCCAAAACAGTCACATATGAATGCAGCATTGAAGGTTGTAAAATATCTAAAAGGATGTCCTGGACTTGGAATTCTTTTATCTCGAGATTGCAACATGAGAATGACGGCATATTGTGATACGGATTATGCTACTTGCCCAATGACCAGAAGATCAATCACTGGTTTCTGCATTAAGTTGGGAAGATCCTTAATTTCATGGAAAACAAAGAAGCAATCAACTGTCTCATTATCATCTGCTGAATCAGAATATCGAGCTATGGCAAAGACTGTTTGTGAGATAGTTTGGATACAGGGTCTACTTTCAGACCTCGGAGTACAAATAGATAGGCCCAGCGAATTATTTTGCGATAATGATGCCGCACTTAAGCTAGCAGCAAATCCGGTCTTTCATGAAAGAACTAAGCACATAGAAGTTGATTGCCATTTCACTCGAGATAAAATTCAAGAAGGAATAGTCACGACACGAGGAATCAGGACTGTGGAACAACCTGCAGACATTTTCACCAAACCATTGTGTCAAAGACAACATGCGTATTTGCTAAGCAAGCTGGGCGTTTTCGACATATACAAGCCGCCAGCTTGAGGGGGAGTGTTGGAGAAAAGATTTGATTCTATCCGATTTGATCTTTGATATGATTCTAATCACAGATTCAGTCAATCCTCAAGATTGGAATGTTCGGACAATAGAATAGGAAAAACATCCTTATGTATATTCTTTCCTTTTTTCTTCTTTACCTTCTTGTATTATAAATACATCTTTGTACATGTACATTTTACACACAGAGAAATACAACTACAAATTTCCCCCACATATCCTGTTACTTTTCTGTCAGTAAATGGACTCTGAAAAAGAAAAGGACGCGAAGAAAGAAAGGGGAGTACACAAAAAATTTTACATCCAATTGAGTTGTTTTATTTATGAACACTATGAGCTCGAGCGTGATCTGGATATGGAAAACACTCGAACTTGTGAGTAATTATTATTCTGTAATTTTCGAATTGATCAGTGCATTATTCTATTAGCTTTTTCGTAGAGTAGATAACGATGCTCAAATTAATCAAATTAATAACGGAAGAGTGTTTGGGGGTGCCCAAGCCCAATGCTTCAAATTGAAGAGGGCATAGAGGTGTTGGAGTCGAATTGCGCAGAATTGGTCGGTGGAGTTTTGAAGAAGACGCATGTGTGCTAGGAGCTGGAAACTCCAGTGGAAGAGGTTTGGTTCAGACTGGCCCAGTTTAAAAATGCTACTTTGGCCCATTGTGCCCTTTTTACAAACCCAGTTGCCTTTTTACAAACCAAGTTGCAATTGGGTAGCTAAGGCTCAACGCTAGAATTCCCTCCCCTCTTTTAGGATTGTCCGTTCTCACCAATCTCTTTGTGATTTTTTATGTTTAGATGCCCATTCGTTGAGCTTCTCATTTAGGGTTAATACTACGAAAAATCCAAAATTAGTGCACTTGTAACAAATTTACCAAAAACCAATTTTTTAATTACTAAAAATCCCAAACTGATATACTTGTGATAAATTTATCACAAACTAGTACACCTATGATAAATGGAGGGTAAAATCCAAAATTGATATATTCGTCAACTACCGCGTGTTATTTAACAAAGCAATTTAATAGTAAAATTTAGCTAAAATTAATGCAGTGTAAAATTATCATAGATGTATCAGTTTATGATTTTTTATGATATTAACTAGGATTAATATCACGAAAAACCCTAAACTAGTACACTTGTGATGGATTTACTCCAAACTATTTTTTTGACCATAAAAAACCCAAAACTGGTACATCTATGACAGATTTACCCCGAACTATTTTTTTGACCACAAGAAATCCCAAACTGGTACACCTGTGATAATTTTACCCCAACCTAATTTTTTAATATTATTTTTTTATTTTTTCGAATTTTTTTTAATTTTTCTTTTCTTTTCTTTTTCCTTTCCTTTTTTTTTTCCTTCATCTTCAACATCTGGCCGGTCGTCGGTCCGGGGAACGGCCTGAGGCGGGGGCCAGCAAGGTCGGCCCCGCCAGCCACTGGCGAGGCCTACCTCACCGGCAACTGGCAAGGTCGGCCTTGCCCCACCCCTAGCGAGGGGTCATCCTCACCACTGCTGGCAAGGTTCCCCACCACTTCTGGGCGAGGTTGACCTCGCCAGTTGCAGCGGGGCCAAGCCTCACCAGCGATGGCAAGGACAACCCCTCACCGGCAATTGGCAAGGTTGAACCTCGCCAGGGGTGGGCAAGGCCAACCTCACTAGTTGCCGGCGAGGTCGATCTCGTCGTTGACCAGCGGGGCCGACCTCGTCGACCAGAGGTTAAAAATGAAGGGAAAAAAATGAAAAGAAAAGGAAAAAGAAAAGATAAGAAAAACTAAAAAAATTCGAAAAGTTTTGAAAAAATAATATTAAAATATTAGTTTGGGGTAAAATAATCACGGGTGTACCAGTTTGGGATTTTTGGTAATCAAAAATATAGTTTGGGGTAAAATTATCACAGATGTACCAGTTGGGAATTTTTTATGGTCAAAAAAATAGTTTGGGATAAATTTGTCATAAGTATACCAATTTAGGATTTTTCGTTGTATTAACCCTATTAACTATTTTATTTAAGAATTCTTGAATTTAAATAATATTGACTAATCGACAAAAACAAAAAAGGTTGAAGAGGTACAACGGTACAACGGGATAGTCCCTGCATGTGCGTCTCTTTTTGTGCACTAGCTAAAGACAAAAAGAGTTTAGGTATGTCCTTTGAAAAACATGAAAGTTTCGAGCCTTGTGATTTAATGCACCTTCCAAGGGTCAGCCTAAATTAAAAAGCTTGTATCGAATTGAGTGCATGTAATGTGATTTGGCCACGGACTTCACATGTTTGACATGGCATTAGACTTATAATTTTTACCTTCTGGATAATTTAAATTTCTTACTTGAGGTCTCGTTATTAGTACTTAACGCCCTTCTTCCGTGTATACATTTCCTGTAGCAAGAAAAAAAACAATATTTCACAAAGAGTAGCTTTCCGATAATATATAAGCTAAATTAGCTCATGACAATTATATAACTTCTCATAAATTAACTTCAGGTGGCACACAAGAGAAGTTATAATCATTTTGTGTCAAATTAAAAAATTTCCACTGGCTTCATATGGAGAAAAATCAGTTCGAGCAAAAAGATATATCAAACGCCCTTCTTAGTGTGAATTTTTTTTTTCGGTTTCGAATCACTTTAGCGTAATTAACTGCGAGCATTTATTACCTTAATCAACAAGAACTTAGATACATTATAACAGCATATAAGCTCCAATCACGAAGTACTTGAATATGTCATAATTGCAATAATTAGTAAATAGTAACATAAACATCTCATGAACTATGTTGATTTAATTCGAAAGCGACTAATTCCATAAACCAATCAAATTAATACATCATCTTGTGGATAAATTTTCCATATCAGTTTTAGTATCCCTAACATGACTTTGACGCCACATTCTTGGTGATTTTGACGACCTCAGCATTATCTCCAAAAATCAACAAATCATCGACATATAGACAAATAAGTACACATCCAACGGTTGTGGATTTAGTGTATACATATTTGTTACCCTCATTGATTTTTATATCCATTTTGGATCATCACATGGTCAAGCCTCTCATGCCATTGTTTAGGAGCTTGTTTAAGTCTATACAATGATTTGACAAGTTTACACACTCTATGTTCTTGTCCTTTGACCTTAAATCCTTTAGGTTGTTTCATATAAATCTCTTCGTCGAGATCACCATTCAAGAATACAGTTTTCACATCCATCTGATGTACCTACAAATTGTACAGTAAAGCTATAGCAATCAATATCCTAACTGATGTAATTCTTGTTACAGGTGAATAAGTATCAAAGTAGTCTAGACCCTTTCTTTGTCTAAACCCTTTGGCAACTAGCCGTGCTTTATACTTATCTATGAAATCATCATCTTTATGCTTCTTTTTGAATATCCATTTACATCCAATTGGTTTATTTCTGGATGAAAGGTCAACCAATTCTCAAGTGTGATTACTTCGTATAGAATAAATCTCATTATCAACAACTTACGTTCACCGTTTAACATATATGTCATAAAATCAGGTTCAAAAGATTTTCTAATCCGTTACCTCTTGCTCCTTTGAAGTTCGACTTCTTGAGTCTCAACTTCATCATTCTCAGATTTTGATTTTCTAAATCTCTTCTGAGAAGGTTCATCCTGATTTCTTTTTGTAGGATATATATCATCAAAGAATTCAGTATCCCTTGATTCTAAGATAGTATTGGCATGGATTTTCACGTTTTCATATTTGTGAACCAAAACTCTGTATGCGCTGCTATTTTGAGCATAACCGATGAATATGCAATTCACTGTTTTAGGTTCCAATCGAATTTGTTTAGGAGGAGGAATTGCCCCCTTGGCTAAGCACCCCCACTTTCAAATAATTGTAGGATGGTAGCCTTGCATTCTATAACTCATATGGATTTTTACTTGTCTTCATGTGGGGTACTTTATTTAAAATATAGTTTGCAGTTAAAATTGCCTACCCCCACAAGTTCTGAGGTAAACCCGAACTTAATGGCGTTAGCAATCTCCTTTAAAGTTCTATTCTTTCATTCAACAATTCCATTTTGTTGCCGAGTATAAGGTGCAGTTGTTTGGAGAATTATCCCCAAACTAGCACATAACTCCTTTAAATTGGAAGAACTCTATTCTCCTTCTCTATCAGAGTTAAGCACTTTGATTTGTCTATCAAGTTGGTTCTCGACCTCATTTTTATACTTAATAAACATGCTCATAGCCTCATCTTTGCTAGTTAATAGATAAACAATTGAGTATAGTTATCCACAAAAGTAATGAAGCACTTCTTTCCACCTCTACTTTCTACAAATTTTAAATCACTTAGATTACTATGAGTTAGTTGTAGAGGTTCACTAGTTTTTTCAACTGATTTGAAAGATTTCTTAACAAACTTAGCATCAACACAAGTCTCACACTTGTAACGGGCATCTAACTCAAACCTTAGAATAAGCCCGAAGTTTGCTATTCTTTTTAGGGAAAAAGCCACCAAAAACCCCAAACTTTTCCACCTGTGACACATTTACCTCGAACTTTTTTTTGTGACACCAAAAACCCCAAACTTTGCTATTTGTGACACATTTACCCCAATGCATTTAGTTTATGGGCATTTTCGTCTTTTTTGTATTTTCTTTTTTTTTTTTTCTTTTCCGGCGAAGGGAGCCTCGCCGGCGTCCGGCGAGGGGGGCCCTCGCCTGGGCGAGCGAGGGCGGCCCTCGCCGGCGTCGGGCGACGGTTGCCCTCGCCGGATCTGGCGAGGGGGGCCCTCGCCGGCGTCGAGCGAGGGCGGCCCTCGCCCGATCTGGCGAGGGAGGCCCGACGCCGGCGAGGGCCTCCCTCGCCCGACGCCTGCGAGGGCCTCCCTCGCCCGACGCCTGCGAGGGCCTCCCTCGCCCGACGCCTGCGAGGGCCTCCCTCGCCCGACGCCTGCGAGGCTGCCTCGCCGGCGTCGAGCGAGGGTCGCCCTCGCCCGGCGTCGGCGAGGGCCGCCCTCGCTCGCCCAGGCGAGGGCGACCCTCGCCCGACGCCGGCGAGGGTCGACCTCGCCGGATCGGGCGAGGGCCGCCCTCGCTCGCCCAGGCGAGGGCGACGCTTGCCCGACGCCGGCGAGGGCCGCCCTCGCCGGATCCGGCGAGGGCGACCCCCGCCGGACGCCGGCGAGGGCCCCCCTCGCCGGATCCGGCGAGGGCAGCCCTCGCCGGACGCCGGCGAGGCTCCCTTCGCCGGAAAAGAAAAAAAAAGGAAAAAAAAGAAAATACAAAAAAGACGAAAATGCCCATAGACTAAATGCATTGGGGTAAATGTGTCACAAATAGCAAAGTTTGGAGTTTTTAGTGTCACAAAAAAAAGTTCGGGGTAAATATGTCACAGGTGGAAAAGTTTGGGGTTTTTGGTGGCTTTTTCCCTTCTTTTTATTGTACCATAGTTTACATGTCCTAATCTACTATGTCATAGATAAGGAGACATTGCCGTATAAACTGAAGATTTTTCTTTATTGTCGCGACCTAAAATTTCCCAGGCTAATGGATTATTAAGACTAAGCTTAACTCGGGCCCTCCCAAGCCCTACCGATTCGCAATTTAGGGTTTAAGTTTTTAACATGCAAAATTTTTCATGCTCGAAGTCGCCACTAATCTATTTGTGGTAAGTCGATTAGAAACCTAAATAAAACATAGGGAGATATGTTTTATTCCTACAAACCAGAGATTCTAAACTCGGGGACTTGATTACGCTAGATCTAGTCTAACGCCCTTTCGGTACCTTTTCTTTTCAAAAAAATATTTATGCATGCAGTCTGGATCCATTTTAACTTAGTCACTAGCATGTGAGGTGATCATGCGAGTGCGCAAACCACCAAAGTAACACCCAATAATCAAAACATTAAATAAATTGCAAGATTGGGAGAATTACTTACCTCAAAGTAACGTAAGTATCTGCGTTGTTAGCTAGAAAATCACATCAACAATCCTAATATGATTTTTAATTAACAAGCAATTCACTCAATATTTTTTTAGGATTTTCACTTATTTAAATGAAAGCTAACCTATATGTAATGACGTGCAAAAAATTAACATGTGATTAATGCAACCTAACATGCAAACTATATGTCATGCGACGACGTGACCTAATTAATGACGGACAAATGATTTATTTTTGGTATTTTTTCAATGAAATTCGGAATTAAAAAAAATGCCTAAAATAACATGCAATCTATCCTAGAGAAAATGATTTGATCTATCCTAAAGTGATTCTTTTTTGAGATTTTTATTAAAATTCGAAATTATTAGATATCCTAAATAATCCACTAAGATTAAAACAATCTCTAATTTAAACTAGGAAATATGCTACCTTAAATCCCAATTTAAATCAAATAATTATCTTATTTTTTGGATATATTTAAGATTCCCTAAGCATGCAAAATTTCTAATTTAAATCCTAACTAACATATTTTTTTTTGATTTTCTTTATTTAAAAGGAAAATAATTAAACAAAGATAACAACCACGATCAAAATCAGTCCACGCAATCCACAAGATTTGTTTTACTATCTTTGAATTAAGGAAACGATATAAACCGACGATCATATCCATGTGGTTATGGATATTGATGGAAGGCTATTCGTTTAAATTTGGGAACAAAATAAAATCTATTATCGTATCCAAATAGTTATGGATAGGATAGAGATTTTCCGTGCCACCGAGTATCGTATCTCATGGTTGAGATCGGATAATCGTCCCGACACGTTGTTAAGTTAGGAATTTCCTAACTTAGTGTATTTTTTGGAATCTTGCGAATATGCCATGCATCATTCAAATAAATCTACTAACCAACCAAAGACAACCAAATCACTCGAATTAGGAATTTAAATATTTGAAACGATATCGGATAAAGTTTCTTACCTAATTTACGGATGATTTCCAAATTCGAGCTTGATGCCGGATCGGGTTTGCGGATTTCTTTCCAAATTTGAATCGTCGGGATTGCGGATCGGGACGGTGATTGACGGCGGGTGATCGACGGCAGACGCGGCGGCGACGATGAGAGGCGGCGGTGATGCTGACCGAGCTTGCACGGGTCGACGATATCAGCAACGAGCGATCTTCGGACCTCGCGGGACAGCAGCAGCTCACCACGGGAAGGCAGCGACCGTCGAGGATGGCAGCAACTTCGGAGGATGTCGGCGTCGTGGTGGGGCAACAGCTGGTTTGGCTTCACAGGAATCGAGTAATCCCAAAGAAAATTTTCTTTGGTCCTTCTACTTTGACCAATAACAAACTTTGATAACCGCTTGACCTTTGACTGAATCTGATGGCTCCTGTGACGATTTTCTTCAATTATTGAACTTTGATTCTCAAAGCCCAACAATCAAGCTCTTTACTTGTCGCTTGGAGGACAGCTTGATGGCAAACCGGTCTGGTCGTGCAGGGACGTCGGGCTGAAGCCATTGCGGCAGGACAGCAAAATAAGTAGGTGGAAGAGCCACAGTAGGCGGCTTTGTGGGCAGCAGGGATTAGTAGCTTGGCGTCGTCATCAGTTGATCAGCGAAGGAAGCAGCACGGAGCAGGGGCAGACACCTGTGGCTGCGAGGGAGGTGGTGGCGTGGCGCGAATATGAGGCGGCACGGTCGCAAGGTGGTGCGATGGTGAGAAGGGCTCGTGCGCGACCCACTCTCTCTCTCTCTCTCTTGCTCCTTGCTCTCACTCTCGGTCACGTGTATCTCTCGTGCTCTCAGGAATTGTATTCTTGAAAATTATGAGAGCTCCTTGATTATGACGCATTACGGCATATTTATATCGCAACCCTAGGTCAATTAACCGGGCTTTCTAGTCCTAATGGGCTTTAGTTTAGGCTTTATCCTTTAATTTTTATTTAATTTCAAATTGACTGAATTAATTTGGGCTTTTCTTTAATTAAGCTTAATGGGCTGATTTAAGTTCAAATTAAGACAACCAAGGCCTTTTAGACTTGTGATTTTCGGCCCCCGTCTTCCGAGTGAGCCGAGTTTCGTTCAGTGCTCGAACCCGGTTTGCGCGATGGATTTTCAGTTCACTTGCCACCGCCGATTCAATGTGGAATGCAGTTAATCTATATGAACCTAAACTATATGGTATGTGATTTTGATATTTTTGTTTATGGGTCAAAATTTAATCCCTAATTTTCTATACAAATTATTATTAAATGGTCGGTCAAAATTTAGGTGTCAACATTTATTAATAGTCTTTGGGTATAAGAATTTCAAGTTTACATCAATGACAGCTATATTGGCTTTGAACAGGTAATTACACAAGTACGGTTTCCCCACATACATGCCCCTTTTGGAAAGTACAAACTTGTTAGATTCAAATACTATTTGAAACCCTTCTTGACAAGTATGAGGCTAGATATGAGATTCTTCTGGATCCCAAGTACATGCATCACATTTAGCAGAGTGATTTCCTTGCTAGAGGTGAACTTCGGGATCACCTTTCCTCTCCCGGCAATTTTAGCTGATGTAGAGTTAGCCATATAAAGCATCTCCTCTTCCTCAACTTTCTTGTAAGACAAGAATATGTGTTTATCCACACAAATGTGATTTGTGGCACCTATGTCCAACCACCAATCGGTATTGTTCAACACCAAAGATACCTCAAACACTACCACAGTAGTCAGTCTTTCATCATTTGCCTACTCAATTAGATTTAGCTGCCTGGTTGCACCACCGCCCTAGCCTTTGTTCAAGCGTTTCTTGCAATCCTTAACCCAATGGCCAGGCTTATTGCAAACAAAACATGTCCCTTGGAATTTCTGGGACTGTTTCTTCTACTTGCCTTTCCCTTGAAAAGACTGCTTCCTTTTTCTTACTTGTTTGAAATTGGAAGACTTAACAAAGTTGGCCTTTGGTTTCGTAAGAGGGTTTGCATTCCTCCTGTTGTCCTCCTCAAGTCTGAGACGCAGAATGAGATCTTCAAAGCTCATCTCTTTCCGTTTGTGCTTCAAATAATTTTTGAAGTCTAACTAGCTCAGAGACAACTTCTTGATAATAGCTGCCACTTGGAAGAATTCACTAAGCAACATTCCCTCAGCAAAGATTCCGTTCAGAATTATTTGTAAATCGTGAACCTGACTCATGACAAATTCAGAATCCATCATCTTAAAATCCAGGAATTTGGTAACCACGAATTTCCTAGTGCCCACTTCCTCAGTCTTGTATTTCTTTTCCAAGGACTCCCATAATTGCTTAGCAATTTCAATGTTACAATAGACATTATATAAGGAATTTACTAAACAGTTAAGGACGTCCCCGTGCTTCCAAGCCTCCAACGCCTTGCGCGTTGTGACATCTTGCTCATCTGGACTAATTAGTGGGCGCACCTCCGATAAGTACTTAACCAGATTCAGTGTGGCCAAATAAAAGAACATCTTCTGTTGCCACTGCTTAAAGCTCACACCAGTAAATTTTTCCGATTTCTCTTTTAGTGTTACTGGAGTTGGTACCATCAAATTAGGTAAAGACTGTTGAATCATCCCTGTAGAATTTGAACCATATACAATTTGACCTGTACTGTTTTGTCCGGGTATATCAGTCAAGCGATTTGTACCCATACCACCATAGATGGTTTTAGCCTGAAGGCTCACAACATTTTCTGCCATGACACCAGGCCACGAGGTCTCAACTGCACCGGTCAAAACGATTATATGAACATATCCTGAAACATTTTGGATGTCATTTAGTACTTGATTATTATCAACCATCTTGTTCTTCTTTTGAAAAACCCAACAAATAGCTAATCGCCTTAAGATTGTTGGAAATTATTATGTATTTGAGGAAAACTGTTGTTGTAATAAGAAAAACATAAACAATGATAATAAATTTTATAACGACCAAGCCAAGCTAATCTTTATGAATAAAGATGCTTAATTGCAATTCAAATAAAAACTTACTTGATTGTAATAAAATTTCCAATTGCTAAGTAATCGATCAGAGTCTTGAAGTCGGCAATATTTTTGTATATCAATATCTAGGTGATCGATCGATAACTATGAATCAACAACTTGTCTTTTGAATCGGTGACAATCGACAACTTGTTTTTGAATCGATGACAATCGATAACCTGCCTTTTGAATCGATGACCTTAGAAAATCGGCAACTTCAATACAGGAGGTGAGGTACGGCTGACCAGATCTCATTAAGGCAATTAGTTCCTGCCAATGGTGCCAAACAGTTTCACGTACTATGCCTCCCAAAATACAATACTTCGAATCTGTTTGTATCAGCACTGTACGAACATAGCTCTGTCAAATACTTCTCGAGACCTACACACTTAGGGGACTATTCTAGAAGAGAATACTCGAGAGATGCTTTAGGTATACTTCGAGAAGTTCTCTATCTCTCTATGTTTGAACTAAGAAGATACATCTATTTATAAATGAGGGAAAACGGCTGCGAAAACTGAAGGGACATGAACTCCAAAAGTCATGTTGGTTATGCTCACATTAGTAGAGACAATAACCCTCAATTAACAGCTATATTAAATTTCAGAAACCGCGGCAAAACGAAGAGTCACAATAATTGAAGAGACATATCACTAATGTTGAGCCATTAGAACCTATAATTACAACAATAATTACAACAAGACGCAGCGCCGGAGCAAGCTTGCTAGACTGAAGGAGCGTCGCCGGAACTTTGGTTTTATTGGGATAGACCAGAGCTGTTGACTGTGGCTAGGGATGGTAACCGCCATGGAAGCATGGGGCTCGGACGAGAGAGGAAAGCCCTAACGAGGAGAGAGACGAGGATGGGCTGCTCTTCTCCTCCCCGTCACCATCTTTTTCTTCTTTTCTCTTCTTGCGCTCGCTGTTCTGCGGGAGCTCAAGTTACCGCACGTTCTTACGCGTCTCTCTTTTGGATACGCACGCGCCCTTGACTCGTCGTCAATCCCAGGCGAGATTTCGGATTTCGACTCGCTGAGTTAACTCGGTTTTTTTTTTAATAAAAAAAACACTTTAACGCAAAAAATGAAGAGAGAGAGAGAGAGAGAGAGAGAGAGAGAGAGAGAGAGAGAGAGAGAGAGAGAAATAGGAGGAAGAGGACCAACGCGCGCTTTCTTTAGAAATTCAAAAGATGAACTCAGGTCAATTTTTTTTTTTTCGGATTAACGGTTGGAGAGATGTTGGATTATTTAGCATGAAGAGAGAGGAAGGAATAAATTGATATTCATTTGCTGGTTCCCAAAAAAAGGGAATTAAGCGGTTATTTGGCATTGCATTTACTTCTAGTTTTTATTGGTACCGGAAATTTATTTAGTGTTGAATGCCTCGATTTTCTGGAAATGTAAAGATATCAAAGGTTATATTTATTTCGTAAAAAATAAATGATTTAAAAAATAATTTTCCAAAAACGATAGCCCGTGTTGATTGAAAGAATTAGTAACACAAGAAACACTTTTAGTGGAAGGGCCAATGGATGGGACTGTCATTGAATATGTCGTTATTTGAATTATTCGAAATATTTCAACAATTTCAATGAAAGTCGATTTGCAAAAATTCAAAGAGTTGAAAATTAGAAATTTCCTCCACGGATCCTGATCCATTGCCAATTAGATCCAACATAATAATTAATAGGGGTGAGCAAAAGAACCAGATTAAATCGGTTGGTTCTTGACTCCTAAAATTTAGAACCGATGAATATCGATCATATTCCCGATTTTAAGTGTGGACCTATCCTCCTGGATTGCACCGACTTTTTAATTTTTATTATTTCATTTTTCAAAAACATTAATGCCCATTCTTTTTTCGCTCAGACTCACTCGCGCACACTTGTAGCTCACGCCTCTCGCTCTCATTTCTCTTGGTCTTAGTCTTGCAATACTTGCACCTCCCTCGTGACTCAACACCTCTTGTACTTGGGTCGTCATGATCATTATAGCTTTATTTGTGGAGACAATCATCATGTTGATCACGAATTTTATTCGTGGAGATGACCAACGAGTTGTGGTTATGCAATGACACTTACAATCTTGTAGGGAATAGAAAAAACAAATGAAATATGACCAGTTCCTAAACCCATTCGGGAATCGAAACGGATTGGTCAGTCTGATTCCCATCTGGGTCCACGATCAAGTGGGTCGTTCTCGATTCCAGGATGTCAATCGGCATACCGTGAAACCAATCACCCCGAGCAATTAACGTGTCCCGTGAACTAATATTTCTCCTTTGTGTGCCCAAATTTCGATATGAACGTGCAATTATTCAGCCAGGCTTCACTCATTGGATTAACTCGGTATCATCAATTTACGTTACTTAAACATGTAATATTACGGTCGCTAGAAACATATTTTTCTTTCTATTTTTTTTATTTTTTTGGGTTTTCAAACGAGCAAAGCCTTAAATCAATAATACAAGAATTAGTGGCTAATGTACTAAGGACTCCCGAAAGAAAAAAAGAACGAACAGATGACGATGGTCGGAAAACACGGAACCGAACGAGTCAACTCAGTGTACCTTCGCCGCTCGTGTAAATTCTTTTTCTTCCCACTCGAATCGGTTGAGTGCGCGCGGGCTTTCTTCCTCTTTTTTTTCTTATTGTGCCCTTAAAATGAAACAGCGAAATCACAAAATTGGCGGGAACGCGTCCGGCTTCGATATCGTTACCCGCCAAATTTCCTGAACTTTTTTATTTTTTATTTCTGCAAACCCCACGGGAGCCCCTTTCGTCTTTGGAACAACGCAAAATGGCTTGATGGAAGTTTTTTTAAAAGCTTATGACACTCAAATAATTGATTGAAAGTTATAACACGAGTGAACATTCTTTATAAGTCATGACACTCAAGTGATTGAAAAAATAAGTTATGATACTCAATTGAGTGCTGTACGAAAGTTATGACGTTTATGGTGTCCTTATCATATAAATGAGAAATCAAGTTGCGATAAGACTTAGGAGAGCCCGTTACGAAGTGCAAGTGCCACCATGCAATAGAGTTATACTCACCCGCCAATTTAATCCCTTGGGATTCACCTCGGGAGATTTGCAATAGAGAGTTTCCACAATTTTAGATGGGCCAAAGAATTTCGAAACAAGTAAAATCTTTTATTCCTAAAGTGTTTCTCGTGGCATTTCAACATTGATGTATGCCTCATTTGTATAGATCAACGTTTAGATTTGTTAAGACAATGAAGGTAGCATCGTACGTGATAGAGCATTCCTGTCATTTCGATAGGATTGTACGAGCCTGCCCGAACACGCCTCTTGGTTACCTCCGCAACCCAAACCAGCTTTGATTGATCCTTAGGGTTGGGCTGCTCTACTAGAATTACAAGTTAAACCCATCAACAACTTTTAGGCCCATCAGGTGGTCCGTTTTGATATTTTTCCTTTTTTTCTTCTTTATCTACATAACACCAATTACGCTAATTTAGTCTTCTTACTAACACAGTTTTTCAATTCCGCTCCTCAAAATTTTTTTATTGTTGATTTATACAATCAAACCTTTCAATCATCAGCATATAATGAGCTTTAAAGACAAAATGGAATCTTTTCATAGAAATATACTCGTCCATGTATATTTATTATCAAACTATCCGTATGTCATCATAAAAAAGTTTAAGATCTGATGACATATAAAAAAATTTATGAGAGAGAGAGAGCCTATGACATCTGGAAATTCCCACATCAATTAATAATACGAAGGAAAAAAAGACATAAATGTCACATGTGGAAAACTCTAGGTGGATTAAAAAAGTTGTAGTGTGCGGAACATTTAAATTATATTTTCCGTGACCGTGATTTTCGGAAAGGGATTCTATTAAGATTAAATTACTAAAAATTTGTGCATAGGTTAATTATATCGAGTGACGATAAAATACATATCGCGTGGTAAGTAGCTTTTGGAGCTTGTTGTATTATCAAAATGTTTGGTACAAGGGATTTATGGAGCTGTAGTTGATGTGAACATGAATGAACGAGCATGAAGCCTTTTTATATTCCTTCCTAATCGACTCTTCTGCTAAGAATCTGTCACAAACAGAGAAATTTGCTTCATTTTACATGTCGGGCAGATTTTTAGCCATTACTTCTAACTCCCACCAACTTAGCTAGAACCACAAACTTTAACTCCTCACTATAGATCTAGAAACTTTTAGAGTCTTGGGTTTTCTGGATAAATTGGCCACAACTTCAACAAAAATTTAATCAAGAAGAAAATGTTACAATGGAAGATTTCATTTGCCTCAAACTCGATCATTCTCCAAACTACCTATCCAAATAGGACAAAAATGAAGAAGACTGAAACAAGACAATCATCATCTGATAATGATATATAAATAGCCAAATGTCCATCGTTCAAAACATTTAGAGAGGGAAATAAGCAAGACTGAAAACAGGAGCAAAATCATTCATGACAACAATCAACAGATAATTATCGAACATCAGCCATTAGGAGAAAAACCCAAAAATGGAAAAAAGAAATTATTATGCAGAGGCAACGGGAGGGTTCAATTGTAGCTGAGCACAGCATATATGGTCTGAATTATGGTAAGGGCGAAGAGGAAGATGGCGGCGATGAGAGACAATATAGACCAAGGATTCCTGAAGTAGGTGTGTTTGAGATTAGCCCTCCACATGTTCCACGGCTTCTCGCAGTACTTACTCATGTTCTCTTGCACGGCGTCAAGGTTGCTGTTGGATGCGAGCGGCACTTCCTTGCACAGAGAGTTGAATAGCTTGGCGACCGCCTTGTCGCTTCCGATGGCATTTTGGATGATGCCTTGGGTGTGGAGCAGCGCGACATCCCCCTCATTGTTGATGATGTTGTCCATGAAGGTGATGTAGGCTGTGATCTCGTTCCCAGCCCCGATGTGCAAGCGCTCGAAAGTCATGAGGTTGAGGAAGATGGACTCGGTGGTGTCATCCACCATGATAACGGGGAGCCTCAGGACCCCTCCGGCAAAGAAGATTCCCTTGAGACTGCGGGTCTGGCTCTTCTTGAACTGGATCCCAGTCTCATTGAGCTCGGTGGCCGGCCGGACTATCTGCAGGGTCTCCTCGTGCTGGACCTCCTCGGTCTCCCTTACCAGGCACTTCCTGAAGACGTCCAAGACATGCAGGAGGCATCTGACCATCCCCGTGATGCACGCGTCGAGGGAGCAGAGCTTGAGGTTGTTGTTGTCACCCTGCGTTGTTGGAGTCAAGTCAGTGCATTGAATACAAGATTGCTGTCGTGTCGACACTACTTGCTTAAAAGGAAAAAAAAATGTCTCCCATAGAGGTGATTATTGCAAGAGATTATCTCCTCGCCAGCCTCAGCCCCAACATTTTCCATCTCGTGCTGGACATTCTCGGGCTCCATCAGCAGGCCTTCCCTGAAGACGTCCACGACATGCAAGCGTCTGCCCATCCCCTTGATGCCCGTGTGGAGTGAGTAGAACCTGAGGATGAGCTCGTTGATGTATTCGTCACGCTGCGTTGTTGGAGTAAAGTCAGTGCATTGAATACGAGATTGTTGTCGTGTCGATACTACTCGCATAAAAGGAAAAAGAAAAAAGAAGTCTCCGATCGAGGTGATAGATTTAATAATGAAATTGTTAGTTGTTCTCGAAAAGTGCATCCTCAACGTTTGGAGCATTAGATATAATGGATTTCACATGAGATCCATATGAGATTACCAAGATGTACTGCTCGGTGAACATAGTACGGCGGTTTGCATGCGGGCAATGACCACTCTAAAGACGGAGTGAAATCTGAGAAACTAACCTCCTCGCCATTGTTCTCGACAGCAACCAGCCGATACAGCACTAGCAGCGGCAGCTGATTCTCCAGCATCAGCATGTCCCGGCTTATGTACGGCGATATGTATGTCAGCCTGTGGATGCTGAAGATGGGGTCACTGGGCTCATAGTCACGCTTCTCCCCTATACTGGTCCTCATGATCTCGATCATGAAGCAGCCGTCCCTGATCATCAGCTCCAGGAACTGGTCCCCCGTGCCCTCGTTCCACTTCTTGTCCAGCACGTCGTATCTCTCCTTGAGGTCCCGCGCCACCTCCCTGAGGGACTCGCGGAAGGGCTCGAGGGACTTCCCAGACCGATTGAGGAAGTGGAGGAGCGCGCGGCGCTTGTGTTCCTCCATTGGACGGAGGAGGTCCTTGTCGTGGTGGAAGGGGCCGAAAGAGACAACCTGCGGCTGGTAGGCCTTAAGGTTGAGGTTGGTGATGGAGGCGGGGACCGTGTAGATGGACGGATTCTTCCAGTACCTTTGCTCGTCGGAGGGCATGCGCTCGAGGCTCCCGTTGATTGGGACGATGCAGTTCTCGTTAGTTTCACAAGTTTCTGCTCTGGGTGAGAGAAGTGGAGAATCCATGGAGAGAGAGAGGGGGAGGGGGGAAAGAGTGTATGAAGTTTGGGGTAGTCCAAGCCCGATGCTGGCCATGCATGTATAAATAGAGGTGTCAAAATGGGTTTTTGACCCACTTTTAATTTCATATAAAATGAGTTGGATGTATATGGATTAGTCCGGACATAAGCAATTCCTTAAAATGCTCCATCTCCTTAGGTAAAACTCTTAAGGGGATATTTCCTTCCTTCCTCCTATAAACATATTTAGAAAAACTTAGGAAGACTAGAAGTGCGAGTTTTGGTACGTTAAAATAAGGGACGCAGTCCTGATAGCCCATTAGATATATACACTTGGATAGGATAGGTGAGGTAATCTCAGTCAGAACTTCAACTCCTCACTTGTGGTGAGGAAACCTCAATCACAAACCAAGAATCCACAAGACACCGTTTTTAACTCATGTTAAATGAGGTGGGTCGCATATAGGCCAGTCAACTTTTAGTAAATGTATTGTTATGAATTCGAGCTGTAAAACCCAATTAAATATAGTCCACCACAAAATGGGGCCCAATCTTACCCTCTCACTCGCTCTCTCACTCACAGCAATTTAGGGAAGGGGCAGTCGATTTGAGAACGGGACAAGTCTCGATGGGCCCTCCTCCCAAGTGTGAAAGTCCACGAATCTCCGCGACAAAATTGTTGTTGATTCTCATTTCCTATTAGCTACAACCCCAATATAGATAGTTCTTTCGTGAATTATCCGTACAAAAGTTTCGAGCCAAGAGTCGTAACCGTGAACAGACTATAGGAATTTTCGTTGCCAATGGTATGTGAATTTGATGTACACCTTATCGACATGCATGTACACTCCTTGAAAAGTAAGCCAATCAAGGGTCTCGAAATGCCATAATTTGGAACTTAGAATCAAATTAATTTGATGTTGTCAATCAATGCGGGATGATTGGGCACCAAATTGATTGGACACTCTATTCTTATTCGTAATTTTCACTCAAATTTACTATTGTAGTTTATGAGTATGATCGATTTTGTAATCGGTAATTCATGCATCGGGTTGGGTGTGGGTGCAAAGAGCCGATCCATTCTTCAAAGACCAATCCAAAGAGAAAAAATTACTAAAAGGGATCCGACTCGGATCACATACGAGTTGGGTATGAGTCGTTAAATTTGTATTGCATATAAATTGATCAAAACGGATTAAATGGATCAATTTGGATCGGATCATTTTTTATTCGACTTATCCATTTGATGGGCCTGTGTATAAGTCACTTTTTGTGCACGAGGTTTATAGAAAACATGTTTAGCATGCCCCATGGAAGCCATAGGAAATGAATTGCATGCATGCAAAGCACGACATCTCGCGACCGTGTATAAGCCTTTGGATTTGATAAATCTCACAAGTGCCTGCCTAAATTAAAACTTAAAAGGTCGATTGAATTGAGTACATGTATGCCGATTGAGGTTTGAACTTCGCATATTTGATATTTGATGTGCACTATATTTAAAATAGTATTTTTTGTCGTTTTATATGGCAATCATTTTTAGCTCTTATGTTTGGGATATGCCAGATTTCTTATTTGAGGTCTAATGTTTAGTAGTCGACACCCTTCTCCCGTTTATACATGCCCGTAGGGAGAAAAAAATTTCACAATGAGTAATGTTTCGATAATATCTAATGCACGGTTAGCTCATGACAATTACATAACTTCTCATATATTAATTTCAGATGAAACACAAGACAGGCTGTAATCATCTTGTGTGAAATTCAAAATCTCTACTGGCTTTATATGAAGAAAAATTAGTTTAACCAAAAAGATATATTTGAACTGAAATCAAAGTCAAACCATAGAGGCGAAGTCAAGTTTCTAAGATAGACTAAATATCAATGTGGGTTTTATGTTATATTTTTTTAGCTTCAGATCACCTAAGCCCGATTGATTGCAGGCAAGTATGACCTCCAATCAAGAGCTCTCTTAAAAGAAGTTTCGAGTTTGAGTCCATGTACAAGACCCGACTCGAATTGGATGAGGTGGATCAAAATTCTTGACTGAATACCTATTGATGCCGTGCTGTAGGATTTCAACCAAGACAAGAGTTGTTACTTTACTTTCGTCTTTTATCTAATTTCTGTGCCAATTATGTAAAGATGCAAGATTGATCAATCAAGAGATCGACTCCTCTAAATGACCGTACAAGCGACGCTACTGTTGATTGGCCGTATAAAGAGAAGGGTTAAAATTCTTTTCTTTTTGATTTTAAGCCGCATAAAAGAAATAGAAATGGACGAAAACGATAGGGGTGCGTATGGCAACGATTCTATGCTCGGGAACTAATTTTACTCAGAAATAATTCTTTTTTATTCCGTGCCAGGGAATAATTTCTAAGCAGTTGAAGGCATTTGGTAACAGCTCTATATTTTTATTCTTAGAATAAAAAAAGAACAAAAATGCGTTTGGTAACTACACAATATTTCTTTTTATTAATAATATTTTGATGTTTTAATATTTTTTTTCTTTCTTTCCCTTACCTTCCTTGGCCATGGCCAGTCACCGACGTCGGCGACTGGCCAAAGGCCAAGGCCGGCGAGGGGTGATTGGCCACAGGTTAGGGCCGGCTAGGGCGTCGCGGCCCTTGCCACTGATCTCGTCATCGGGACCCATCTCCCTCGCTTAGGTCGTAACGGCAAGGTCAGCCTCGCCATCGCGGCCGCGAGCTGCCCTCGCCGGCCGGCGGCAGGCGAAGAACAACAAACCAAAAGGAAGAAGAAAACTAAGAAGAATTAGAAATGAAAAAAATTGTTCCCAAAATCAAGAAGCTACTTTTTTTTACTTCTTGATTCTGTTTCAAAACTGATTTTTGGAACAATTTTTTGCAAATTTGTGCCCGAACACAAAAATTTTAATGAACGGATTTTTGTTTCCAAACTTATTCTGAAAATAAAAGAATAGAAATTTTCACTATTTGGCAACTTGCCAAACGAGCCCTAGAGGTCTTCCTTTTATGCCTCAACGGAGGAATCTTAAAAGTGCTTGACCCTGGAACTCAAGAAAGCCGCACAGTGGACTCAAAAATAAAAACAAAAAAAAAAGGACTCGGAGAAAGAAGGGAAATTGACATAGAATTTTACATCCAATTGATTGGTTTTATTTATGAACACCGTGATGCAAAACACTAGAGTTTTTGAGTGATTGTTACTCTATAATTCTCGAATTGATCAGTGGACTATTCGCTATTGACTTTTTCCGTAGAGTAGGTACTAATACTCAAACCAACCAAATTAATAAGGGACGAGTGTTTAGGGGTACCCAAGCCCAATGCTTCAAATTGAAGAGGTTTGGTGGTGTTTGAGTAGGACCGTCCAAAATCGGTAGATGGAGTTCTGAAGAAGATGCACGTGTGCTGGGAGTTGGAAACTCTAATGGAAGAGATGCGGTTCAGGCTGGCCTAGTTTAAAAATGCTTCTTTGGCCCACTGTGCCCGCTTCTGCAAACCAAATAGCTGATTGGGTAGCTAAAGGTCAACGCTCGAATTCCCTCCCTCTTTCAGGGTTGCCCGTTCTCCCCAATATTTTTTGTGATTTTTTATGTTTGGATGCCCATTCGTCGAACTTTTTGTTTAAAATTTTTTAGCGAAAATAATATCGACTAATAGAAAAAAGTGAAGTTGAAGAGGTACATCAGGACATGCCATGCATGTGCGTGTCACTTTTTGTGTACAAGCTAAAGACAAAAAGAGTTTAGGTATGTCCTTTAAAAAACGTGAAAGTTTCGAGCCATGAGATTTAACGCACCTCCCGAGAGTCTGCCTAAATTAAAAAGCTTGTATCAAATCGAGTAAAGTAATGTGATTTGGGTACAGACTCCACATGTTTGGCATGGCATTAGACTTATAATTTTTACCTTCAGGATAATCTGAATTTCTTACTTGAGGTCTCGTTATTAGTACTCGACGCTCTTCTTCTGTGTGTACATCTCACGTAGCAAGAAATTTTTTTTTCACAAAGAGTGACTTTTCGATGATATATATGCTCAATTAGCTCATGACAATCATATAACTTCTCATAAATTAACTTCAGGTTGCACACAAGAGAAGTTATAATCATTTTGTGTCAAATTCAAAAATTTCCACGGCTTCATATGGAGAAAAATTGATTCAAGCAAAAAGATATATCAAACGCCCTTCTTAGTGTGAATTTTTTTTTTCGGTTTCGATTCACCTTAGCATGATCAAGTGTGAGCATTTATGCCTTAATCAACAAGAACTTAGATACATTATCACAGCTTATAAGCTCCAATCAAGAAGTACTTGAATCTATCATAATTGCTATAATTAGTGAATAGTAAACACAAATATCTCATGAACTATGTTGATTTAATCCGAAAGTGACTAATTTCATAAACCAATCAAATTTATACATCATCTCGTGGATAAATTTTCCATGCCAGCTTTAGTATTTCTAACATGACTTTGACTCCGTACTCTTATTTAAAATGTCCAAATTCTTATGTTCCAATCAAGCGATTCTTATGATTCACTCTTTTGATATGAATAACATGACATGCATCTTAATCCTCAAGTTGTAATTACGAATATTGATGACCCATTTCGGGTCCTATTGCCGTGCAACACATTCAATTTTGATCCCAAATAAACCAACCGCAGGACATTATTGCATGTATTGTGTCCAAGCGCCTTCTTGTGAACCCCAAAATTTAGCGTTTTCTTTCAAGATATCACTTTACTTACCTTCCTAAATTGGACCAAGAGAATGTATCTTCACTTCTAATTTTCATGAAATTAAAATTTTCAAGGATAATATTCTTATTTCCCCCAAATTTGATTAAATGAAATCTTTCCAAGTTTATAAAATCCATGTACATAGCTCTTGCAATTTTTGGCCATCATGAGGGAATTAGGGCTTGGCTGAATTTCCCGAGGCCTGCAAGCTTAGTTCTAATAATTCAGTTAAGCTCATAACCTCACCAGCATCGTTGGGACATATCTACACAAAAACATAGATGATGGTACTGACTTGGAAGATGAGACTGAGCAGGTGCCGTCGCCAAAGCGAATTGTCCTCCATAGACCAACAAGATGTAACAAGAGATATGAGGCCCAAAATGCCTGAAGTGCATCGTCTACTTCGGCTGCATGAGCACACGAATTGCTTTGGCTGTGAGAGATGAGCTTGATTGCGAATTCTACTACCCAGTCAGCCATCGCTTAGGCAAACCACAAGAGGAAAACATTGCGGTGGTTCATTGTTTTTTTTATAAGGGGTGCATATGGAATGAGAAAAATTTGAAGCGAGATACTCAATATGACAAAGCCTCAAAGGTTTAATTTGTTCCACAAATTTGGAATTGAGCTAAATGCCATATTTTTGCTCAGTTTGAATTTTATCGCTCTCTCTATCATAATCTCGGTTGCAACTCAACCGTCCTCTCAATTATCCATCCAGAGAGTTTATATGCATCAAGAAGACAGTGCTTTGAAGAGACATTACGAGGAATCCGTAAAGAGGAAATTTACAAGTAAGGGCTTCTTCCTTGTTTGACCTGGATCTCCTCCCTCTGGCTCTCAATGTAATTATGAATGGCTTTTTGCTTAAATAAAAGACAAATGGAGCGATCACTTCTTCCTTGTTTGACCTGGATCTCTTGGCTTGGGGAGCGCTCCGATTTCATCTCCCCAATGTGCATTATTAATGTCAAGCGCGCGACGGCCATATGTAAACCCTAACATATAAACATACTTATTGACCAAAGTCATTTTTTATTCCTTCAAAAGAAAAGATGAAAAAAAAAAAAACGTTTCCTTTCCTTACTCAATGTTATTTCAATATAAAACTTGGTTTTATGAAATCGAGTTGTAAATCATGGGATAGATCTTTATTAAGTATTTAAACATGACCCACAAGCTCAAGTAGTCAATCAAAGTTTGTTGCATCATTTCTTCTATAAAATCAGCGTATTTGTTGTTCAATTTTGTGAAGCGGTGCTTATATTGATATCATATTGGATCATTCTCTTATGGGGAAAATACCAAAAACATATCTTACTAATAACCCAATAACTCCTTAAAATCTTTATATATGCAAATACTATTCACATACGTCTAAGCAAAACCCTATATAGAAAAGACCAAGTTGCTCATCCTTACAGACTCATTTAAGGCTTGTTTAATAATGTTTCTATTTCTTTGTTTTTCTGTTTTTTTGTTCCCTAGAACATAAAAAGAACATAAATCCATTTAGTAACGTCAATTAGCTTTTTTGTTTCCCGGAACATAAAAGCGGTTAGGAATAGATTTGAAACATAAATAAGAAGTAAAAAAGATCTAATTTTCTATTTTTAGAACAAAAAG
Organism: Syzygium malaccense; assembly: GCA_031216405.1. Classification (NCBI taxonomy): domain Eukaryota; kingdom Viridiplantae; phylum Streptophyta; class Magnoliopsida; order Myrtales; family Myrtaceae; genus Syzygium; species Syzygium malaccense. The sequence continues at coordinate 20,604,422 of CM062262.1, read as the reverse complement.
AGAAATAAGATCAGCTCTCTCTCTTTTATAAGATATTTTCATATTAAACCCTAAATCACAAATCCTAAACCCTAAAACCCTAAACCTTAACCCTCAAACTCTAAACCCCAAAACCCCAAATCCTAAACCCAAACCCAAAACCTGAAACACTAAACCCTAAACCTCAAAACTCCAAACCCGAAACCCTAAATCATAATTCCAAATCCTAAATCCTAAAACGCTAAATCGCAAAACCCCGAACCCTAAATCCTAAATCCCAAACTGTAAACCCTATACCCTAAATCCCAAACCCTAATACCCAAAATCCGAATCTCTAAAACCATAAACCCTTAAACCCGAAACTCGAAACACTAAACCCAAAATCCGAAACTCTAAAACCTAAACTCCAAACCCCAAACCCTAAACCTCAAAACTGAAATCCTAAAACCCTAACCCCAAATCCTAAAATCCTACACCAACTGTAATTTTCTCGACCAACATCCAGTATTTGCTTTCTCTATAATGAGTAATTTTCTTTATGATTGTATTAAGATCATCCAATTCTATATTATAATATATTATTATTCTATTTCTAGTCTAATTTTATCCAAACATGAATTGTTAAGTCCCCTAAACTACAATTTCCTCGACCACCACTCGATATTTGCTTTGTGAGTAATTTTCTTTATGATTATATTAAAGTCATCCAATTCTATATCATAATGTATTCTTATTCTATTTTTAGTCCAATTTTATTTAAACATGAATTGTTAAGTCTCTATCGACAATTTTATAATTAAATGAGAAAATTGAGAGTAGAAATTTTTAGTGCCCTACCAAAGCCATTTATGTTCTTTTTCTACTTTGAGAATTGAAATTTTATGCAGTTACTAAATGCGTTTTTTTGTTCAGAAACTCGTCTTGGGAATAGAAATAAAAAAAACTATTTCTGAACAGAAATTATTTCTAGGAACAGAAACATTACTAAACAGACCCTTAGCATCTTTTTTAAGGTTTGGGTGGTTTGAATTTTAGTTGGTTTCAAGTATTTTGGGTGGTTAACTTTGAATTTGTGCATTGTATTGGATAACTAATAAGAAGTTCTAAATCTATATTGATATGTTTCCATCAGTCACTAGTATGTTCAGAACAACTCTTTTTTTTTTGTCCTACTCTAACTCTCAATTTACTCTCAGATTTTTGCCCTATCTCTTGTAGAGCGTGGGAGTTGAAACCTATATCTGAAACTACACGTCTCCGCCCTTAACCTCCCTGAGAAAGTGGGTATTCGAACTGCCCATCTCCCCTGTCCTAAGTAGGAAGGGTAGCCACTAGGGAAAACCCCAGTAATTGTCTGGAATGACTTTTAGTTTTTACCTTTTTGCTTAATTTAAATCTTACAATTTAAGCATTTAACTTCTTTTTAAAATCCTGAACTCTTGAAACTTTCATAGTACTCGAATGCTAACACGTATACTCACATGTATTTTTTTTCGTATTTTTTTGAAATTTAAAAAATATTCTAAATTTTGCCAGAAAAGTAAAGAGAACTTTTTACTTTCATTTAAATCCAAACAAACACGCACGGCTTTGAAACTGAATTGATAAATGTTCAAACAAAGTATGTTATAGTTCACCTTTTTGTGACATGCTCATAAGTTCAGATTAGGGCAGTAAGTCACACGTTTGTATGTAGGACAGTTAGTCGTTGATTTCGATTTATACTGATAAATTATTCATCAACATTGTACATTAGTTCTTCAAGATTATGGGTGCATTTGGTTCAGCATTCCCAAGGGGTTTTCGAGGCCAAAAATCTCTTGGGAAAATGCTGAGGTGTTTGGCGAGCATTTCCACTGGGCTTTCGGTCGAAAGCCACCATTGGGAATGTTGAAAGCCCAAACTTGATCCAACTTTAAGCATCTGCCTAATGCTGAAATTAATTTTTTTTCTTCCCAAACTACCATCACTAATTCTTTAATATTCCAATTTTGCCCCTCGTGACTGTTCATCTTCTTTGGACTGAGGGCAGCCAGCCAGAGCCACCCGAGGCCAGATCGGGACGGTGAAGCTCTAGCGAGAGGCCGACGAGGTCACTCAACCCCAGCGACAGTAACTTGATGTCCGTCGATTAGATAGTTGCAAGATCTCAATCAATACTGACTAAAATACGTCATGGTAACTCATACCTTTCAAATTTTAAGGTTGTGTTTTTCAGCATTACAGTTGATTTTATGGAGTGTAATTCATTAAAATCTAATTGAGATTATGCACAAAGGGAGGAAGATTTCTCATCTGAATCTGGGACAACGCTTTGGATTATGTGGGCACAACACAGATCCAATCCCTTCAGGTCTCTTCTCAAAGGACAAAGACCAAATTATCAAGTCAGCTACCGGTCTTATTTTATCACGGTAATTTTGTTCCGGAGTCTTAACCTCATTGGGTTTGGTCCATCCAATTCGTAATTAATTGTAGATCAGTAAGCATATCATAATGCAAGCCAGTTTACAACGAAATTAGCAACGGAAAAAAATTCATCGCTGATAGACCGTTGCAAATTTGAAACGGAAAATTTCAATTTTTGTCGCTAAATTGCGACGAAAAAAAATTCATCGCAAAATTCGTTGCTAATTTTTCGTCGCAAAATTCGTTCCTAATTTTTCGTCGCAAAATTCCTCGCTAATTTGCCAAGAAAAATTTACTTTTGCCACGAATATTGTTCCAGAACGAATTTAGCGACAAATTTTTATTAATTTGTCGCAAATTAGTGACAAACTATAAAAATAGTTGCGAATGTGCGGCAAAAATTTATTACAGGTTGACCTCCTACTAGTCAAGATAACCATGTGCGTCGTAATCACAACTGGCACAATGCAAACTGTATCTAATCCATGGCTGAAACCTGGTATATCTACCACAAACTCAACCTTGCGAAGTTCCTTCTAACCTTTGGTATCAAGTACATGAATATTAGCAGCAACAGTTCATGCTCCAATATAAATTCTCAATAAATTACAGTCTTTCCATGAAACTCCTGATACGAAGACCGTTTGCACAAAAATTACATAGGTTGATAACTTCATTTTAGAATGATGAAGTTATGCTGCTGAAGCTAAGCTCCAGAGTATTTTCTAGTATGGTGACCAGGGGGCCACACAATGCCTAAAGGAATTCTACAAGGCATCAGCTACCGGCAATAATGTTGGGAACCCGCAAGAAGTCAGTCTAGAGGCCCTTGCCTCAGCAGTAATATGACATCAAACAAGTGAAGCTATCACCATGTCAATTGTCAAAACTATCCACATGTATAGTCATTTTGCAAGCACATTACACGGCGGCCTCGTTCTCTGCTTATCAACATCAAATTGCTGCTTGGAAAAAAGAGAAGAGTAAAGATGGTCAACATGTGAGCGATGTTATGATATGATTCCCTATTCTATTTCATAACCAGTAATAGAATGCAAATACAATGTTTCAAGATACTCTCGTGACATTAATGCTGTTGTCCATCTATTTGCTTGTTATCTAATCAATAATCAGACTTGCTGTTGTCAATTCATTTTCCATTTGCTCCCATGAAAGAGAAAAGGAGCTGTATCTGAGAAACGGCATTGACATTTACGTTACAACCACTAGAAGATATGTAGGTGAGGGACTTCACCTGTTGGCACAGAAAATGGGGAACCCGAACTCTCTTGGAACCATCAGCCAGACGTTTAAAGGGCAAATGGTTTTCCACGGGAAAAGAATCATTGTTGACCTACAAGTAGATGCAATACAAATGTTAATGCTTTCCTCAGACCATTGAATCTTTGAGATCAAACAATTTATTTACTACATAAATAAATCTTAAGTTACTGTAAGAAGGACAAAGAAAAGTGGGGGATAGAGCAAGGTATAACTTCTCACATACAGGATTCTCAAGACAGGGGTCTCAACAAGAAAGTGCGACATACAGACTTTCGTGTTAGTGGAACATCACATCAAGTTTCCAGCAAGGTTAACATTGTCTACGAGGTAGGTTTGTTCCGCAAATTCAAGTTTTAAAGTGCTTGATGATGTAATCAACAAGCTCGTATAGGTTAGAGAAGCATATTGACAAGCAGCACAAATTGATGTTAATGCTATATTCTGATTAAATTCAGATCGTACACGATTTTGAATAACCTCTATTAACAATTCTTGACAACCTGATGCATATACATTCTCTAAACCGGGGCACTGAATTAGCAATCGATCTGAGAATGCAAAGAAAATTAAAGTTAGATTAGGATGCAAATTAGGAAAGCATGTGAGATGCATCAATATCCCATTAATTAAAGTAAGCACTCAATCAAGACCAATACATTTTTTAAAACGCACCACTGAGCAAATTTTTATAGGCATTGAGATTCAGGTCATTCAACTCTGGGCAGTTCAAATACAGGGCCTGCATTTCAATCAACAAAATAAGAACCACAAGGAACCCATGGTAACAGAATGCAATATACAAATTATAGGATCTGGGAGTCTCACATCTAAGCCACTACAACCCCACAAGCTGAGTTTTTTTAATTTACTGTGCTTTATAATAAGCTTCTGGTGTATGAGGTGAAGATTGCTGTTGGGCCTTTTCTCCATCCCATGGTTGATGGCTTCATCAGAGATGAGGCTTTCGTCATTACTATCACATACACTCATACCACAGTCCATGAGTTCAAGAAGAGGCAGCTGAGCTGTGGCAAACTGAATTCCACCTGAAATATATAAACAGTTAGTGAACCAAAATAAAATGCAAGAAATGATTTGAATAGATTCACGTTCAGCATGACAAACAATGAACCTATAGTGCTAACTGAGAGGAAATGCCATTTATTTACAGAGTAGTCCAGGAAGTTACTTGAAGAGATGTTAGGACAAAGGGCAAGTAGGAGTCTTAATAATGTTTCAGGAAACGCATTGCATATCATCCCAATGCCACTGTCACTAATGCTTGACCTGCATGTAACAATAAATTCATGATTAAAAAAGAAGTGCAATTGTTGGGGCTGATAAGGCTAAATTGATATAAATGCAAAAGATTTAGGACTAAATTGGCACCAAAAAAAGATTTAGGACTAAATTGGCATAAATGCAAAAGGTTTATAACTTTTTTAACACTTTTCTCCCCATTTTTCTGGTTGCGATGTGTTTCTTATTCTTTCTTCCATTTTTAGAGGATCCCCATTGCATTGTAATATATATATTAATAAATCATATAAAGTGAGAGCGAAAACCTTATGAATCGGTGACATAAACATGAGACTATTTACGTCTAATGATATAGTCAATGGAGGTGGTTTCTTAGATTATCAATTGGAAATCAAGACAAACTTCGCTTGGATTGAAAAAAAAAGGATTATTCATCAACATATATTTACTTTTTTTATTAATAAATGTTTGAGCTAAAACCATTCATCATTGCTGTAATCTTGTGTCATCTAGACGTGGGAGATCTTTTAGATGCTCTTTCTGCTTAAAGATATAGATTGTGAATATTATAGTGATGATGAATTCACAATATATCCATATGAACAGCATACACATAAGGAAAAAAGAAATGGATCACATTAGAGAGAACATTCGGGGAAAGGTAGATGAGGATGGAGGTGTGCGTGACTTTCTGGCCTGTTTTGGTCTTGAGTTGACTAACCTTGGCATTGTTGATGAAGGTTATTAAAAAAAGTGGGTGATATCTGACGATACTGTAGTGATGACAAGAAGGCAAGGCTCGGTGGAATTTGAAGTTGCATGACATATGGCAGTGGTGGATTGAGGGAGAAGAACCAAGCCATCTTCCCCTAGAAGATCCCTTTTGAGATCGTGTTTCGTTTTTTCCTCTCTCACTTATGCATCTTGGACTCCCTGGAGAACTGTCGATGAAGTTGTGGGGCTCCTGATCTGGGAGATGTCGTTGGTGTGCGGCGTGAAGGCAAATGCGTCATTAACAGTAGTTAAGAGGGGCAAATTTCTTATTGATTGAGCGGTTATTTCATTATCCATGCTATATCCGGATATTTACTAAACAATGGACATCATATTACAAATCCTATTGATATCCTATCGTATCTTATCCTATCCATCTAAAAAATCCTGACGACCAAATGAAGTGTTATAGTATGCTATCATAAACATGAGCTGTTGAGCCCTTCCGTTGGTGATGGTCAGGGTCATACGTTCTTCGAGAAAAGGAAGATCAAAAGGCGTTTTGTTAAGCCCTTTTGTTGCAAATGCAGAAGGATAAAACCAATCTTGGACGAGCCCAGAAGGCTCATTTTAGGATTTTAGGTATATACTCGTACACAAGCAAACATAGAAATTGGCCCGGAACATAATTCCGTGTCATTAAGACAACCCCTTAGATCTTGATCTTGTCGCAGCAATCGAGTGCACCATTTCGGGGGGTCCACGGTAATTAGGTGAGCCACCTTTTCTAGAGCCCGACTAAAGAGGGGAGAATAAAATAGCCCCAGATATGGAAAGAAAAAGAAAAAAATCACATCAAGCAAGAGCAAAGATCACAGTAATTTATGTAAGTAGTTTTCATTCAAAAATCACAAGAGGGTTGTCTGCGTTTTGATACTTTGTTTTGTTGCGACCTTTTCTCGGGTTAGCCACCTAGGGGATGACTAATAAATTATTGAGCTTACGTTTAGCTCTAGCTCTCTCAAACCTATACTAACCGCAAATTTCGAGTTATAATTAACATGCAAAATCTATTTATTTAAGAGTCGCCATTTTGGTGATCGATTATACACCCAATTAAAGCATGAGAGAATACTTTATTTTGCGAACCAGAGATTATGGATATATGGACTTGATTACGCTAGATACTCTAACGCTCTTTTGGTACATTTTCTCTTATCTTTAAAAATATTTCACAAGCGACTTGGATTAATTTAAAACCTTGACACTAACATGTGAAGGGTAATTATGCAGGTGTGCGATCATTAAAATAACAGTCAATAATCAAATGATTAAATAAAAATTGCTAGAATTAAAGAATTCAAGCATGAATTAATAAAAGGGTTAATACCGTGAAAAACTTCAAACTGTTACACCTGTGACAAATTTAATCCAAACTAATTTTTTGATTACAAAAAATCTCAAACTGATATACCTATGACAAATTTATCTAAAACTAATTTTTTGACCGCTAAAAACCCCAAGCTGATATACTTGTAACAAATTTACCTTCTGTTAAATTGGATTAATACTATGAAAAATCACAAATTGATAAACCTGTGACAAATGGAGAGGTAAAACCCCAAACTGGTACATCTGAAAATTGCCACGTGTCATACAACACAATAATTTGACAATAAAATTTAACGAAAATTAACGAAAGGTAAATTTGACACAACTGTACCAGTTTTAGGTTTTTGATAGTAAAGAAATTATTTTGGAATAAATTTGTCATAGTTGTACCAATTTAGGATTTTTCATGTATTAACCCTTAATAAAAACACTAAGTATGCTAAATCTAGCCTAACCCTTGTTTTCAAAACAAGTATACAATTCTAATTACTATTTGTTGGATTTTCTTTTTTAATTAAAAGTAAGCTATATGCAATGAATGTAATGCAAACTTACTCTAAATGCAACTAATTTAATATGAAATTTATGACGTGACAAGATGACATAGCAAATAGTGATGATATGGCAAACATCATGATGACGTGGCAAACATGACCTTACATATTTGACGTGACATTAGATTTATAAATTTTACCTTTGGAATAATCTAAATTTCTTATTTGAGGTCTTCTATTTAGTACTCAACACCTCTTCTTTCGTTTATACATATTTCATAAAGAGCGACTCTCCGATAATATATATGCTCAGATAGCTCTTGGCAACCATGTAACTTTTTATAAATTAATTACAGGTGGCACACAAGACAAGTTATGATCATCTTGTGTGAAATTCAAAACTTCCTCTGGCTTCATATGGAGAAAAATTGAATCTAGCAAAAAGATGTATTCAAACTCAAATCAGAGTCAGACTAGCATGGCAAAGTCAATTTTATAAGTTAAAACTAAAGATTCGTGATGCTGGGGAGGGAATCAACATCCAACGAAGAAATCAAAAAGCGCATCAAAAGCTCCCTTTTACACAACCATCTAAAGCGCCTAAGAAAAGTCAGATTTTTCTCACCAATTCAGAACTAGAACAAAGAAAGCTCCCATAGGAAGAAACTCAAGACAACCCCCTCTCCTAACACTACAAAAAAACTGATTTTTTCCGACGAAATTTCCAACAAAAAATTTGGAAAAATTCGTTGGAAAATGAATTTCCAACGAATTTTCCAATGAAAAAAAATTCGTTGGTAATAGGTCGTCGGAAAATTTTCCAACGAAAAATTTTAATTTTCGTTGGAAATTTGCGACAAATTTTATTTCGTTGGAAAATTCGTTGGAAAACTGTAGCTAAATTCGTTGGAAAAATTATAAAATTTTTTTTTGGTCGAAAAATCGTGGAAAATTTTTTCCAACGAAAAATTTTTCGTTGGAAATATTACAAATTTTTTTTGGCCAAAAAATCGTGAAAATTTTCTTTCCAACGAAAAATTTTTCGTTGGAAAAATTACAATTTTTTTTGGTCAAAAAATAGTGGAAATTTTTTTTCCAACAAATTTTTTTTTTTTCGAAAAATCGCCCTCGCCGCCGGCGAGGGCTAGCCTCGTCGCCGGCCGGCGAGGGCCGAGCTCGCCCAGATCTGGGCGAGCTCGAGCTCGTCGCCGGCGAGGCCCAGCCTCGTCGCGGGCTGGCGACGAGGAGGCGGTCGAGAAAAGGAGGGGGAGAGGCGGGCGATGAGGGGCTCGGGGGAGCCGAGGAAGGGGTGGCGGCCGGGGAGGGGGCGGAGGCCGGAGGCGCGAGGGACGGGGGAGTCGGGGGCGAGGAGGAGGCGGTCGAGGTGGACGAAGTGGCCGAGCTGGAGGCGGTTGGAGAGGATGACGTCGGCGTTGCGGTCGGAGAGGGAGATGTAGGTGGAGTGGAGGGTGTCGAAGAGGTAGAGGAAGAAGCCGTGGTTGGGCCAGAGGTCATCGGGGGCAGCGAGGGCGGGGACAATGCCGACGACCTGGAGGAGGGCGGAGCGGTGGTCGCCGGCAACGCGAGCGTTGGAGGAGTTCATGGACCGGAGGAGCTTCAGGAGGATGCCCTGCGTGAGGGTCGCCATCTTCCCCGGTCTGCTCTCTCTGCTCTTCTGCTTCTGCTTCTGCTTCTCTGTCTCTGCGTGTGTACGTGTGTGGTGAAGAAGGTGAGGGATGCGACGATAGAAGAGAGAGGAGAGAGAGAGAGAGTGATTCAAATTCAAAATCCCACGAATATTTCTAATTTTTCAGTGTGTACAATTTTCGTTGGAAAATTCGTTGAAAATTTTCAACGAATTTTCCAACGAAAATTGTACACACGGAAAAAATTCCCGGAAAATTGAAATTCGTTGGAAAATTCGTTGGAAATTTCCAACGAATTTTCCAACGAATATCAAAAATGCCGAACAAGACCGATTTTTTTTGAATTCGTCGCAAAATTCGTTGGAAATTTCCAACAAAAAAAATTCGTTGGAAATTTCCAACGAATTTTCCAACAAAAATAGTAAACAATGAAAAAATTCCCCGGAAAATTGAAATTCGTTGGAAAATTCTTTGGAAATTTCCAACGAATTTTCCAACGAATATCAAAAATGCCGAAAAAGATCGATTTTTTTTGAATTCGTCGCAAAATTCGTTGGAAATTTCCAACGAATTTTCCAACAAAAATAGTACACACGGAAAAAATTCCCGGAAAATTGAAATTCGTTGGAAAATTCGTTGGAAATTTCCAACGAATTTTCCAACGAATATAAAAAATGCCGAACAAGACCATTTTTTTTGAATTCGTCGCAAAATTCGTTGGAAATTTCCAACGAATTTTCCAACGAATATAAAAAATGCCGACTAATACCGGGTTTTTTTGAATTCGTTGCAAAATTCGTTGGAAATTTCCGACGAAAAATTTTTGGTTGGAAATTTCCAAGGAATTTTGCGACGAAAAATTTTTCGTTGGAAATTTCCAACGAATTTTGCGACGAAAAATTTTTCGTTAGGAATTTCCAACGAATTTTACTTTTCGTTGGAAAATTTGTCGCAAATTTGCGACGAAAATTTTTTCGTCGTAAATTTTCGTGGCAAAAATCCGGTTTTTTTGTAGTGTAACTCCACAAGGGGAAAAAGAAAGCAAATCCAATTCACAGTCGAGCAAGGCCAAAATGAGTTCGCGGTGGCTGGTGGTGGAGGCTTCGTGGGCATGGATATCGACCGTGGCAGTGGCGGAAGGGAAGAAAGGAAGGAAGAAGAAGAGAAATGCAAGGCGCATAAGAGAGAGACGAGACTGAAAGTGGACAACCATTTGGACACATGGTGATCAATGAGTGGAGTAGAGCATAACGTACGTCAAGATCCAGCAACATCCAATATTTTCTCATACTAGATTAAGGATTCATGTCATTTCGAAAGGACTCGACTAGCCTGTCTAAATCTGCTCTTGATTATCTCAACCACGCTAGCCAGCTGTAATTAAATCTTAAATTGGGTTGGGCCGCCTTTCGCTCAGCAACCAGATTTTCCTTTGGGACCTATTATCTCCTTCCTCTTTTGAACAAGAGTGAAAAGGTCCTAGTCCAAATTTAGAAATTTTTGAGACATTTGGAGATAACGAAGTTATGATAATTTTTAAATTTTTCTTAAAGCAACGAGTGCTCCATTTTCTTTTCTTCTTATAATTTTCCTTTTTCTTTAAAAAAAAATCTCTCTCCTCCCCTCCCACACCCCCCCCTCTTCCTATCTTCCTTTCCTCCACTATACTTCTTTATGTTATTTCCCCTAACTTTTTATTCCCAAATATAAAAGGTTCAAGAAGTGCGGACTCGAAAGATCAATTCGAAACCATGCACAATTCGAAGTATGATAGAATATTTGCACTGAACTCGACTTAAAATGATATGTCTCTCATTCACATTTTCCATTGCAATGGCCTCCATTTATTATAAGTCTAATACCCAAAAAAACCTCAAACTTCAACTTTTATCCCATTTCTACCTTTTGTCTCATAAAAAACCTTCAACTTTAGGTTATGTCTCAATTCTACTTTAAACTTTTTTTTGTCCCATAAAAAGCCCTCAACTTTAGGTTCTATCCCAATTTTACCCTAAGTTTTTTTTTGCCCTATGAAAAACCTCCAACTTTTGGTCTTGTCCCAGTTTTACCGTCCAGTCGCAATTTTACCATAAAATTTTTACAATCTCATAAAAAACCACAAAATTTTACTTGAGTTACAAATATGATTTTGTTAACCCTCCGTCCAAAATTTCTCGTTGACAACCGAGAGATAGGAATCTCTCAACCAAGAGCCGTTCGAGTGTCCCAAGCGCTCTCCAACTGCAAGAGATGGAACATTCCCAAGCATAAGAGATCGATAAGCGTAAAATCTTGAGGGCGATTTTAACGGAGGGTTAATGGAGATATTTATGAAACAAAAAAAATTAGAGTGAAATTGAAACTTGACAAAAAATTGGAATTTTTTTATGAGATAAAAAAAGTTTAGGATAAAATTAGTACTAAACCTAAAGTTGAGGGTTTTTTATGAGATAAAAAAAAATTTTATGATAGAATTGAGACGAGACTTAAAGTTGAGGATTTTTTATGAGACAAAAAAAGTTTAGGGTAGAATTGAGACATGACCTCAATTAGGAGGTTTTTTATGAGACAAAAGATAAAAATGGGACAAAAACTAAAGTTTGAGATTTTTTTAGGTATTAAGCCATTTATTATATCGACGAAATATAGCTTATGTAACACTTTCATTGAAACAAGAAAAACTAACTTTTAAAGTGTCCATATTTAATCGAACATAATTTTCACATTGTACATTACTTTAATTTCGTTCAGAACGATGATATTATTTTGCAGGTGATGGTTAGATTGGATCAGCGAAAACGTCAAAATTGCTCTTGTAGGAAGGCTTCGGCATGTTTGACCATATGGGGAGCTGTTTAGTCACAATCGTACAGGTTATGTCGTGCCCTTCTGCAGCCGGCAATTTACGAAGTCCTTGATTACTCGACATGCATGTTGATTTTTCCAACCACTGAAAATTGACATGTGGGTCATTTCAATACCGAGCGCGTGATGAGCTCTGTCTACTAACTATTATCATATGTCCTGCTTCCATTTTCTTGGGGCTTATGATAGCTGGATGATGTTCCTAATAATGAAATTAGAGGTCAGTTTTGGGTTTAGTTATAATCTCCATTGTATCGCTTGATCTATAATAGAAATTGTTGTTCTTCTCCCATGGACGTAGGTTACTATGACTGACCACATAAATCTGGTGTCCGATTTATTTTCTTGTTCTGTCAATTTTATTGTTCGATCGATTGGCTTCCGCAACAGTACCAATCCAAATGGGACCAACATGAAAAAGACTAGAACAAGAGAACCATCTAAGAGTATCATACTACTAATTGTTCACGTGTAGTGTGAACTTTCACCTAAGTTTAAAGCACTAAAATATGTAATTGGAGAGGCAAATAGGGACTTATAAAGATTTGAATACCTCATGCTCTAATACCATGTAAGATTGTACAGAATCACCACCAATTGTTCTGAATATTTAAGCTATCAAATGAAGGTGTATTCTAACATCATTATTTGATAATAATAAATATACCTAATGTACATCATTCGAAATCAATAAATATTTAAATATTAAATCGCGCATTTATTTAATAGCTTTAGATTTTAGAATAGTTGGTAGTAGTCTCACTGAATCTCACAGAAACATTTAAATAGTGAAATGAACATGACTTGACAAATATCATTAAAAACAACAATAAACAACCAATGAACGGAAATTCTTGATGAAATTAGCCCTCCACATGTTCCAGGGCATCTTGCAGTACTTGCTGACCTCCTTTCGCACGGCTTCGACGCTGTTGTCGGTATCTAAGGTCATGTCCTCCTTCAGCGAGGTGAATAATTCAGCGACCGCCTTGTTGTTCCCACTGAATAGATCAGCGATCGCCTTGTTGATGATGCCCCGGGTGTAGAGCAGCGCGACGTCCTCCTCGTTGTCAATGATGTGAGCCAAGAAGATGATGTAGGCTGTGACCTCGTTCCCGGCCCCGTGATGGAAGTGCTCGAATGTCATGAGGTTGAGGAACGTGGACTCGGTGGTGTCATCCTCCACGATAGCAGGGAGCCTCAGGACCCCGCTAGCAAAGGAAATGTCCTTGAGGCTGCCAGTGTTGCTCGTCTTCAATTGGATACCGAACCACTCTAGCTCGATGGCTGAGCAGATTATCTCCTCTCCGTCCTCACCCCCCATCTCATCCGGACTGGGCTGGACCTGCTCGGGCATGTTCTCATGGAGCAGCGGCTCTTCCTGAAGACGTCGATGCTGGCCTCCTCTAGCTTGGTCCTCACCCAGGTTGGGCTGGACCTGCTCAGGCATGTTCTCCTGGAGCAGCAGGCTCTTCCTGAAGACGTCCAAGACGTGCAGGCATTTTCCCATCCGCTCGATCTTCATGCCAGGGGAGAAGAATTGGAGGATGAGTTTGTTTGTGAATTCATCCTCCTGTTGTTGGAGTAAAGTCAGTTAATTGAATATATTGAAAATATGTCTCTTCTTTGAGCTCATAAAAGAAACCTGGTCCAGTAAGTTTAGTTTCAGTGGTTTCCTAAAGGTTTTCATTTTTGGATCCAAATGGCAAATATTATATATTTACGAGTGCGTATTGGTTTCTGCCAATCAGAGAGCGAGTTCTTAGCCATAACAATCAATTATGTGGCAAGCTCATGAATTTCATTCTACAGAAATTACAAGTGTTTTGAAACCAATAAATCTGTCGGTAAGACTCAAGAATTCTTTTGTGAGATTGAAAGATTGTTTCGCAAGAAATTGCAAAGGTTAAACACTATTTGATGGTGTAATTTGAAGGCTTAAAAACATTGAGAGTGTTTAAATGACATGAGTATGATTGTAATATTCACTGCATCGCTTGTTCTATGGTGAAATTCTTTGCTCTTCTTATAGAGTAGGTTACACAGACCAAATCACATAAACTCAATATCCAATTTATTTCCATTTCTATTTATTGTTGTGTATGATTGCTTGTTTTTTGCAACAGACATTATTGTCAAATTGATAATACTTGCATGAAAAATAAAAAAAGAAGTTTCTGGTAGCGGTGAGATCCATAGATCCAGTAAGTTTGGAGCATCAAACTTGATGGATCTCATGTGGGGTCCATTTGAGATCATTAAGATGTACTGTTAGGTGAACATAGAAGGCAGTTTGTGTGCATGCAATAACTTCTCTTACCACGAAGCGAAATTTAAGAAACTAACCTGCTCGCTGTCTCTCTCGACGGCGACCAGCCGATCCAGCACTAGCTTCGGCAGCTGATTCTCTAGCATCAACATGTCGCGCTTTATGAATGGAATGATATAGAGACTCCTGAGTTCACCAAAGATTGGGTCGTTGGACGCGTAGTCGGCCACCTCCCCTGTCATGGACCTTAGGATCTCGAGCATGAAGCAGCCGTCAGTGATCATCAGCTCCAAGAACCGGCCTGCCACACCCTTGCCACCGCTCTCCTTCCACTTTGGGTCCAGCATGTCATAGCTCTCCTCGACGTCTACCGCCACCTCCCTTAGAGACTCGATGAAGGGCTCAAGGGGCTTCCCGGACCGCCTGAGGAAGTGAAGGAGCGCGCGGTGCTTGTGTTCCTCCATGGGGCGGAGGTGGTCCTGGCCGTGGTGATAGGGGCCGAAGGAGACAGCCTGTGGCTGGAAGGCCTCGCGGTTGAGGTTGGTGATGTAGGCGGGGACCCTGTAGATGGAACGCTTCTTCCAGTACTCTTGCTCGTTTGAGGGCATGAGCTTGACGCTCTCATTGACATGGACGATCCAGTCGGTCTCGTTCGAGTCCCGAGGCATGGTTCCGCAAGCTTCTGTTCTGAAGTGTCGTATGTTCTTGTTTTTTGTTTTAAGCTGAAAGGAGCGAGAGAAGAAGTGAATTTATAGGGAGAGAGAGAGAGAGATATGGGAAGAGTACTTCTGTGCACCACGTAAAGACAAAAAGTGTTTAGGTATGTGCATGAAAAACGTGGGAATCGAATTGCATGCACACGCCATCCCCATAATCTTATGACCTTGCACAAGCCTTGGCAGTTAATGAATCTTCTGAGTGTCTGCCTAAACTAAAAAACTCGTATTGATTTGAGTGCATATCATGTGATTTGGCTGCGGACTTCACATATCTGACGTCACATTAGATTTATAATTTTAAACTTTGGGATATTCTAAATTTCTTACTTGAGGTCTCCTATTTAGTACGCAACGCTCTTCTTCCATATATACATCTCGTGTAACAAAAAAAAAAAAGAAAAACAATATTTCACAAAGTGTGACTTTCCGATTATATATATATTACATATATGCGCTCGGTTAGCTCATACAATCATGTAACTTCTTATAAATTAACTTTAGGTGGTACACAAGGCAAGCTATAATCATCTTATATCAAATTCAAAATCTTCCACTGGCTTCATACGGAGAAAAATTGATCCTAGCAAAGAGATATTAAAACTCAAATCAAAGTAACTAGTATGGCAAAGTCAATTTTATAAGTTAAACTGACTTTCGTGCTGCTGGGTGGGAAGAAATCAAAATGTGCACCAAAACCTCTCTTTTAATTTCACAACCATCTAAAACGTCTAATAAAAGCCAATTTAGAACCAAAACAAGCAAAACCCCAATAGGAAGAAACTCATGATGACCCTTCCCCTAACTCCACAAGGGGAAAGAGAAAACAAATCCAATTCACGGTCAGGCAAGGCTAGCATGAGGTCGAATGACGTCATGGCTATTGACGGTAGCAGGTTGAAAGGAAGAAAGGAAGAAGAGAAATGCAAGGCGCATAAGAGAGAGACAAGAGACTGAAAGTGGGCCGCCGTCTAAGGCACGTCGATTAATGAGACTGTAAGTGGGCCACCTCATAATTTCACGCCCTAAATTGAGGATTCGCTAGCTTTTATTGAATCTTAGATTGGGTTGGGCCACTTTTCGCTCTATTGCTAGATTTTTCTCTTCGACCTGTTATCTCCTTCCTATCTTCTTCTGAACGAAACCGAAGAGGTTCTAGTCCAAATTCTAAAATTAATAAGACATATTCAGAGATAACGAAGCATGGCAACTTTTCCTCCGTTTTCTTTTCTTCTTTTATTTTTCCTTTCTCTTTCAACAAAAATCTCTCTCTAACTTCCTTTCTTCCTTTCCTCCACTGTACTTCTTTATGTTCATTCCCCTAACTTTTTATTCCCATATATAAAAGATCAAAAGTGCGGACTGGACACATAACATCAAATCGTGCATAATTTGAAGTATAATAGAATATCTGCACTAAACTCAAGTTAGAATGATATGTCTCTCATTCATATTTTACATTACAATGGCCTCTATCTATTAAATCAACGAAATTGAGCTTATGGAGCACTTTCATTAGAATGAGAAAAACTGACTTTTAAGTGTCCCTATTTAATCGAACTGAATTTTCACATATCAAACATTATAAATTCCTTTAATTTCATTTAGAATGATATTGTTTTGTAGGCTATAATTTAGATTGGATCAACGGAGATGTCATAATCGCTCCGGGAGGAAGGCTTTGGTGTGTTTCACGATTCTGAGGACCATTTCACTCGCAATCATCGGGAGATGTCGCGTCCTTCTATAGCTGGTAGATCACGAAGTCCTTAATTCCAACCACTGAAAATTGACATGTGGGTCATTTCAATACCGAGCGCGTGATGAGCTCTTGTCTACTAATCAACTGTGCTGCTTCCACTTTCTTAGGGCTTAAGATAGCTAGATGATGTTCCTAACAATAAAATTCGAGGTCAGTTTTTGGTTTAGAGGAGATGATAATCTCATAAATTTTTAAAGACCTTCACTGCAAGGATTGGAAATTCGATGCGGTACGATCTTTCCGATGAAAGTTTTTTAAAAATTTATGACACATAAATGATTGATTGAAAGTTGAAACACTCGAGTGAATGTTATCTAGAAGTCATGGCACTCAAGTGATTGGAAAAATAAGTTATGGTACTCAAGTGAGTAGTGTACGAAAGTTATGACGCTCGTGGTATCTTTAACTCCAAAATGAGAAATCAAATTGCAGTCGATAAGGCTTGGGAGAGCCCTTTACGAACCCGGCTTACTTTAGTCCATTAACTCCAATATAACATTATATGGGCTTAATTAAAATGCTTGTAATACCTATAAGCAATTTAACTAATATTTTTGTTTGGTGGTCGGGGTCAATTTTTAATTTTTTATGTAATGAATACATAATTGAATTGTCAAAATTTAAGTGTCAACAATAAGTAATTGTGTAAATCCTTCAAATTAAGAAACCTGCACAAACCGGGGACATATTCTTAACATTCTCTAAACATAATTAGCAGTTTGCTGTCAGCTTATTTCTATCTAGGAGCCTATAATGGCGGCCTAGAACGGTGAATATCTTTCGCTCTTTTTATTTCAGGAAGGATGTTGGAAGTTTCAAGATATTTCCTTTTCAGTCATAAAGGTTGTCTGTTCTCTGTGTTAATGATTGATTGCTTGATGACCGAAATTATACAGATGACTTTGAAATTTGAAGCCGATGGGGGGAGAGGGATGACTTTGAAGGCCATATTTGTTGTTCACTTAAATTCCCTGCAACTTGTTAAAATTTTAATTGTCGCAACCTAACCTTCCGTGAGCACATCACTTAGGAGTTTGGTTAATGAATTATTAATTTTAAATCTAACTTGGGCCCTCCCAAGTTCTACAAATTCGCAATTTAAGATTTAAGTTCTTAACATGCAAATGTTTTCGTGCTGGAGTTGCCACTAATCTATTTGCGGTAGGTCGATTAGAAACCTAAATAAAACATAAGGAGATATGGTTTATTTCTACGAAATAGAGATTGTGAGTTTAGGGACTTGGTTACGCTAGAGCTAGTCTATTGCCCTTCGGTACCTTTTCTTTTCAAAAAAATGTGTTTGAGCAGGCATTCTAGATCTATTTTATTACTAAAATGCTAAAATGTGAGGTGACCATGTGGGTGCACAATCCACCAATTTAACATCCAATAAAGAAAGCAATAAATAAGTTACTAGCTTAGGAGAATGATGTACCTTTTAGCAACGTAAGCATCTGCATTATTAGCTAAAAAATCACACAAACAATGCTATTATGATTTCTAATTAATAAGCACTTCAATCAATGTGTTCTTTAGGGTTTTCTCTTTATTTAAATGAAACTAACCTAGTGCAATGACGTGCGAAATATGACATGTGATTAATTAAACCTAGCATGCAAACTATATGTTATGCGATGAAATGACCTAATTCTAATGATGGGCAAATGATGTATTTTTGGTATTTTTCATTAAAATTCGGAATAATAAAAAATGCCTAAAATAACATGCAATTGATTCTAGAAAGACACTCTAACTTATCCTAAAATGACGTCTTTTTTGACATTTTTTTTTATGAAAATTCGAAATAATTAAATATCCTAAATAATCTATTAAGACTAGAATAATCCCTAATTTAAACTAAGAAATAAACTACCCTGCATCCCAATTTAAATCAGAGAAATGTCATATCTTCTAGATATAATCAGGATATCCTAAACATGCAAAATTCCTAATTTAGACTCTAACTAATATTTTTTTGGATTTTCTCTTTAAAGGAGAAATAAATTAAATAAAAATAGCAATCAGCGACACCCAGGCGATCCACAAAATCCATTTATTATATTCAAATTAGGAAAACGACTCGGGCTAGCGATCATATCCACAGGTCATGGTTATCGATGGAAAGCCGACTGTTTGAATTTGAAAAATGAATAAAATCTGTTATCGTATTCAAGTGATTATGGATAAAATAACGATTTCCGTACCGCCGCATATCATACCTTAGAATCAAGGTTAGACAGTTGTCCAGGTACGTTGCTAAATTAGGAAAAATTCCTAATTTGGGGTTTTTTAAATATTGTGGATACCGAACACATTATCCCTAAGATATCTAACAATCCACCGAAGATATCACAAAATATTCAAACACTGAAAAATTAGGAAATTTGACCTAAGAGTATCGAATGAGAATTTTACCTAATTTCATGGATTACTTCCAAATTTGAACTCGACTTGGATTAGGATTGTGGATCACAGGAATTTGCCGACGGTGGTGGACCGTGGTGTGATCGGCGAGGCTCGTGGCTCAGTAGGGCTCGTGGCTCGGCAGGGCTCACGGCGGTATCTTGGAATTGGACTCACTGACTTTATAGATCATCAAAGCAAGGGAGTGGTGGAACGTGGATAACGAGGCTTCACTGCGAGGACATTTGTGAATTTACTGGACGTTGCTGGTGTTCACCCGAAATTGTTGACTTTATTGGTCAACCTGCAAATAATTCTCTGAGGAATTCAAAGAATTTGTCTCGAGTTTGGTGAAGTATCTGTCGGAGGATGAAGCCAAATATTATTATTAAGGGCTTTTTTGTCTTTTCTATTAATTTTGCTTTTAGGTTAAAAGCTACACTTTATATATCAGCTATTGATAGAAGTTAGCCGTCAAGTGTTGAGAAGAAAATACAGAGAGAAAATAAAAGAGAAAATAAAAAGTGAGTTTTTCTTTGTGAATGTTCTCAATCTCTTTGTGTCCTGATCTTGAGAAAAGATTGTCAGTGTATTCCTACTTTGTTCGAAGTCTAGTGAATTCGCAAAGTGCCTCTACGCGAAGATGTAGCTCAGGTTTGGGTGAACTTCAATAACGAATTCTCTGGTGTGTTCTTTCGATTCTGTTCTTTTTATTATTATATTTTGCTAGTGAGGATCATTTGCTTGAGTTATTTTTTTGGAATTGGTGTTTGATTCCCAACTACTATTAGAGCTTGGTTGGCTAATCGAGAACATCAAAGGGTTTTTCGGTGACTTTTGATCGAAAGCAAACAATATGGTAGAAGATAAAATCAGGATCGATAAGTTCGACGAACAGGGTTTCGGATGGTGGAAACTTCAAATTAAGGACTATCTTTATAAAAAAGATCTCTATGCACCACTTGAAGGTTGGTAACCCGAAATCGCAGAAGTGGATCCGATAGTAGAATCAGAATGGAAAATTCTTGATCAAAAGGCATTAGGTGCAATTCATCTAGGGTTGACGAAAAAGACAAGGTACCACATCGCGAAAGCAAAAATTGCAAAAGAAGCCATGGATATTCTTACGAATATATATATATATATATATATATATATATATATATATATATGAGAAGTTGTCCACGTCAAATCAGGTATTTTTGCTGAAGAAGTTGATTAATATGAAGTTATTCAAAAGAGGTTATGTGGCAGAGTATATTAATAGTTTCACGCAAGTCACAGGTTAGTTGGAATCCACATGCATAAATGTGGATATAAAGCTTCAAGCTTTATTATTTTTATGTTCCCTTCCGAAAGCTACAACATTGTAGTGCAAGGAATTTCAAGCATCACGAAGGATGATTTGACTTTGGATGATGTTGTGTGAGCATTATCATGGACGAAGAGATGCGAAGAAAAGTCTTAGATGGAAATAATTTTTCGCCATCTACATCTTCCATCGCGCT